>OX419761.1:47980080-50518263 GCA_948567375.1 Lunularia cruciata | reverse complement strand
TATTTGCAAGGAGAAATATCGTATCATATACTATCACAGATTTAGAGAGTAAATTATCTCCCTTATTAAAATAAGTGACACGAAGTCCTACATTATTGTATTTGTGTAGACTATCGTTTTTAATACAAAGAATGTAGATGCATGGAAATGGGATGGTTTGGAATAAACATGCGTTTGGAAGTTTAGCAAATATTATTAAACGGAAATTCCTTTGATAATTTCACTTTATTACTCAAATTAGAGTAATTATTTACAACCTTTACGGAGCGTTATGTAGGACTTTCTTTTATTGCCATGAAGATTCAAATTTGTTGACACATTTTACCGATCATTAGATACACTCATCACACAGGTTAATCACGTTCGCTGAGATATAGTTCACTAGAATATATTAGAAACTATCTAAGTATTTACTCCCAAAACAAGGAAAAAATCCCGAAAATTGATGTCAAAATTTTACAACTTGTGTTCTAAATCCACTGGGGAAAATATTTGTATAAATAGATTATAATATAACAATCCAAGCAAGTAAAATTTAATTCGCTACGTTCGGGTTAAGTATTAAAAGGTCAACATCTTAAATTCAGCAGTTAGATTCCACCTGAGAATCTACTATAAACTCTGAGTAAGTTAACTTCTGAAATCAACACATCAACACCGTCTAAGAACCCATTAGTCACTAAACTAACCTCATTCGATAAACTAATTGGAAACTCTATACTAAAGTTTCTAATTAGTTTAAGTTTTCAGTTAGTGCTTAATCACCGTGATAAGCAGGCCGCTATAAAGGCCCATCTCAACTTCAAGACCTCGTGCAAGGTTGGAAGGATATTATATATAAGACAGTACCAATTCTACAGTATACAAGACTTCTTCACCTAAATGTGAATAATGTACATATAGAATATAAATATAGTTCCTGGGCGAAGTATCTACTCGCTAAGAGAAGAGTTAAGTCAATTTCAGTAATTGATAAAAGACAAAAGATTACCCAACTATCTATAGTTAGGAAATATTCAGCGTCAGAGTGTCTAAAATCCATGAATGATTTACGTATCAAGTCGAGTAATCAAATCCGAATCATGAATGTAAAACAAACAATTCCCCAATTTCAAGTGCACCAGTAAGCACCAAGTAGTAGACATTAACGGTAGTTAAGAAATCTAACCAAGGGAGTGGTTAAAATCCATAGGTAATTTTTATCTTAAGCCGAATAATCAAAATCCGAATCATGATGGGAGATTTTATTTCAAAGGGAATGCTGCCAAGGAGTCGCCAAATATCACCTTAAAGTGTTTCACGACACAAACAAACAAAGACAGTCATCACTACCAAAATCATAAAGTGGATTCCCATCTCAATCTGTTTGCTGGAGATGGCGGCGAATCCGTCAGTTGTTTCAGCAAGATTGAAGGTTTGGCATAGATGGAACTTCAAGTTAGTAATATGCTTTGCCTAGTAAGCCTAAAAATAATAACTAATTACGTTGATTTATCTATTGATTGGCTCGTTAGTGGTTGAAAGTCCACTTTATTAATACAAGGACATGGAATCAATCTTGGGCTCTTGGATACTCTTTATTTTCTTCTTCATTCAGCATTTTCAAATTTCATATCCTCCTGAATTGTCTCGTCTCTTTGGCTACAGAGTCAAGGTTTGAAGTATATAGCATGTTTGTTGATTAGGGAACGAAGGCTACCCGGTAGAATGATACCAGGTACAACGATGGAGGTTTGAAGCTGAAATCAGGCGATAATTAGAACCACAGTTGTCAAAAAGCCCCACTTCCATCGGGCGCCTGCTGCTTTGTGTTTGAGAGCTGTTCTCGCACACGGTCTGCGTGCGAGTTTTTCGTCTATTTGATTTGGAAGCGTTGGGCTTTCCGCATCGACCGTTGGAACATATCCTGGACCTTAGAGAATCTGAATTTGCTCATCCCTGCGGTTTAATTCCCCGCACTTACATGCTTACTGCTCTTTGAGTGGAATTTCGACGTGACAGGACTTTTGATTCGATTGCTGAGAGATGGATCGGTAGAGAAACTTCTGTTTTTGGGATTCGTGACAAGAGGGAGTTCGAAAGAATGGAGCGAGATATTGGTGGCCCGACGAGTCCGCCTATTCCTGACGGGTATTTCTCATTCTCCTGGGGTCGTTAGCCTCGTTTTGGAATGGAGTGGCATCGCAAATCAGCCGGCTTAATGTGATGTCGGACGGCTTTGTATTGTCTTGTTTTTGCAGTTCCTGTGTTTTTCTAGTGCTGATGCTGAATTTTCTTTCCATAGTCTGAAGCTTGTGAGATTTTTAAGCTCTTCTGTCTAGACATCAGCTCAGCTTCTGTTGTTGTAATTTTTACGTTCTAGATTGGACTAGTACGCAGAAGGTATTTTCGCCAGGACTCGTGCCAAATTCGGACCTGTTAGGATCTTAGACTAAATTTGATATTGCCTGAGTAAACATGCATGAAATCACCGTGTAAGAGACTTGGAATGCTTCAAATCAATTACATCTCTAGAGTTGCATAAACAACTCCAACAGTTGCGGGTAGATAATAAACACCAGGAGATACATTCCTGATTTCTTGTCACAGCATGTTTGTTCAGCAGTATGTATATCTCCACAGCAGTCCTAAGTGTATGACATATATAG
Source organism: Lunularia cruciata (assembly GCA_948567375.1). Taxonomy (NCBI): domain Eukaryota; kingdom Viridiplantae; phylum Streptophyta; class Marchantiopsida; order Lunulariales; family Lunulariaceae; genus Lunularia; species Lunularia cruciata. The sequence goes on along the minus strand of OX419761.1, from coordinate 50,515,615 downwards.
AGTGTGGAGGGTAATCTGTGGGTTTGAAAAAACTTACACTGGAGACCAGAGATGCCTATTCGCGTACACAATTTGAGAATTACATATCTAATGATAATCTTGCTGAACTAACTCTTTTACAGTTGGGATCAACTAAGACTTCAGATAATCTTCAAATCAATGGCAGTAAGGAAGATATGCAACAGGCTTGTATGCTGAACCTCTAATATATGTACATATTAGCATGCATAATTCACAGGTAGCTTCGCCGAGTGGCGGAATTTGTCGTTCGTCCTTTAGACGACGAAACATAGATTTTCTTCATATGAAACATAGATGCATACATATTCAAAGGAACTGGAGCGACTCAAACACAGGCGTGAGAACCTCCAAGTCTATTTTTATAGTTTAACCTTCATTTGACCTCAACAAGGCAGTTCAATGTGTACACGGTCTTGTCCGTCAACAGTTTCTGCAGTGTCGACGGACTCATGTTCATATAGAGCATGCAGGAATTAACTCCTGTCCTCATACACTTGCTCCGAGGGCGTCTCATATTTGTTTTCAGACTCTGGGGAAGTTACTGTCCTGTGCACTAACATCTCATGCTGTCACCACGTCATGCTTCTCTCGGATGTTACATTTGCTCGGACTCACAATGTACTGCAGGTATCTATGCTTCACAAACATCATGCTAACCCCTGTATACAGACTTACGCATGCTTACCTCTCTATGTAATTGATAGTCATGACTATCTTTACTGGGTGGTCACCATGTTAGCGTCAGAGTCAGTCTTGTCTGACGTGGGTATAGAACCGGGTTTGCTTACAGCGGGTTCTGTATTTCATTACGCAATGTGTACACTGTCTGTTCACAAGTAGAGACGTAGATGGACGAGAGTTTTTCTGCAAATATTTCAAGTCATTCAAACTAGGCAGGTGGTAAGGCTCCGAACTTCCACTTGAAGTATTGAAATTATCAAGTTGGATGCAGGGGAATACCTGGCAGTAAAGCTCCTAAGTTGTCCGCTCTTTTCGCTATGGAGCAGCAAAAATTGCAGGTATTGTATATTCCAGGTTTTGAGGTTTTGTCAAGTAACAAGATGATTGGTTGCATATGTCTGAAGCGTCACGTCATTCACACTTGGAGACCAGAATGGAGGTATAAAAAGTCGCCTATAGGGAGTTATATTTTTGCCTTTGTTTTCTCTCACTTACTTCTGTGGTTCCCTAGGTATGGTTTCCGTCGAATGATGTTGAATAGGATAAGATTCTAAAGCTGAATGTCTGGTTTATCTGGTTTAGAGTGGCAACTCATCATTCCGTTACCATCCACCAAAGCTGCCAACAACTCAGATTAGTACTCCGAAGGTAGTTCCTGTTGCAGGATTCACATCGAACGGTCCAGGACCGAATGATTCTGTCAGTTCTGCTCCAACTCTTCAGGTTAGTTATTGCCCGGAAGTTGAGGAAGGGACTGGAAAGGAGAAAGTTGAATACCTTTCCCGTCTTTCTTCTCGTCGATTTGGTGTTAGTCACTGTCAGGCAGTTTTTATTGCTATATATTCCTCACGGGGACACCATGACACACAGTAACACAACAGGTTTAATGCTTAAATAAGAAAGGAATCAGCACTAGAGCCCCACGGAATTCCACTTTGGCTCTGAAGTAAGTTGAGGTACGTGTGTTCTTGAATTTGCAGGTCGTGCATTCTGTGGCTGTTCTACAGTTGCTCATATCCAACACCTCAGGTTGACCATTCTTCAACGTGTATTACCATTTAATATTTTGATTCGCATAGAGAAGGAAGAAGAGTTGCAGCTGAGGAATGTAAGTCTAGGCCGCTCAAGAGACCATTAGCGTTGCAGACTTGGCTGCGCGTTCCGCAGTATTTTTCTTTCATTTGCCTCAACAGTTTCTTTCGGAGTCTTTAGGTCCAACATACAGCGTTCTAGAGTCACCAGTGGCGTTACCCTCCAACTCAAGAAGCTAAGTTTAGATTGTGACCTTCAACGTCTGACAGGGAGTAAGAGCTACGTTGGTACTGCCGGCATGGCAATTTTGGAGACCATTTCAACTCAAACTAAGGTGAGTTAATTGTGATGGGTCTATTGTGAGATTCATCCAGGCAATGTCTCGTCTGAATGGACCGCATGTCGATTAGAAGTTAACATGTGGGGAAGCTTTCCGTTAGTACATGGGAGTAGTGGGCACACTCTACTAGAGAAACCGTATCGCAGTCGCTGACTGTCATGATCTGCACTAATGCAGATGTTGTTGCTAAGCTAGTAAGAGTTAACGGTTAGTTTTGCCAACTTACGCAAGGTGAACTTAAGGCAATTCCGATGTGAATGTAGAAAGCGTAGTTGCATCCGTAGCGACTTGTTATGGGGGATCTATTTCTCATGTCCTATGGTTTTAATCTAACTTCGTTTGTTGCTTGATCTTCAGGGTTACCACATTGTTGTCTATGATGCATCTAAGCGATCTTTGGTAAACACTGCAATCACCCGTGACTTCGTCTGCACGGTAAGCGGCTTCCTATTCTTTTCTAAATTCTTGTTGCAGTTCAATATTTGTGAAATATTTTGAATATATAGACTTCAAGCCTTCCGCACCAATGTAAGTTCCACATGGACTATATGGTTTTTGAAGTACCATATGGACTTCAAATGTGGTTCAAGATTCAAAATTAATCCCAATTTGTTTTCTTTTGGATTAAACATATTGCAAAGTTTGTCGGGCTAGCTGTAGTTTTGTAAAATGAATTTTTTAGCCGCTGCAGATCATCGGTAGTTTAAACTTACTTTTATGTGCTGCGTTTATTCCTCCTGGAGAGTCTATTGAAGGAAATAAATTTTTTTTCCTCTATCGATCATCATTACTACGGGATAAAAGCTTTCCTAGAACCAACACTTTCAGTAGCGTTATCAACTTTACACAATTTAAGATATCGGTAGAAAGTTATGAGATATGTATAATGCTCATCGATGACTGCAGCCCATAGCAGATTGTTGGGTGAATTTCTCGTCAGCGAGTCAAACTTGGAGCGCACTTTTCAGAAGGTCTCTCTCGCGATGAACTCATCCTCCTCTGTGAAAGACATCAAAGCGCTTTTCTTATAACTCTTCTTTGAGTTTGCTGAGCTGATTAACAAATGTGATTAGCAGAATATTCGTCGCTCCTCTTAGCTCCTAAAAGTACTGTTGGACATAGAAGGTGTATTTCAACGTTTGTGGATGTATCCAAATTCTAAACGTCACTGAGCAGATAACTTGTGTGGCCAGCCCAGAAGATTGGGAGGACTTTGCAAGGGCCGTGGTTCTCGCACGCTCTGTGGTTGCACGAGTTTCAAACTCATTTTTGAGTGTTTTAATTCAGGTTTTCTCCTTGTGCCTTGATTCAGAGCACTTTTGTCGGTAATCACGCTCTCTACGGTAACTTCATTCATTAACTTTTTAGGTTTGCTGCAGTACGTGCGTTATTAATGTTTCATGGGTGGGATGTGTTTATGTAGGACATAAGTCCACAGCAGGATATTTCTCAGACGGGGCTGCGGGATGGTGACATGGTATAATGGACATCTATCAAAGTCTGACTGGACAATCTTAATCGTAACCATGTACTCTTTACATTGCTTTTATTTGTCTAGCACCTCAAAGTCCTGCGATTACTTTTATAATGACACGTTTTGCCCGTCAATAGGTACAGGTTACTTACAAGGCTTGGACAGAGAGGCCCGGAGTACCAGGGAGTCTTGGTGCGAGCTTTCAAGAAACCACAGGTGCCCTGATTATGCAGTTTTAGTGAGCATATTCTCCAACGTCGTTTTGAGTTATGCCGAGTTTAGACTTATTGTCTCATTTTTATCTGGAATCATCTGCAGGCAAGGGAAAGAAGCTTGAACTGGGTTCTGGGAAAGCAATTCAAGGTACATTTTCAATTTGTTTCATTTCTGACCGCAGAATCCGTCTATTCTGGGGAAACCACCACAAACTACTAGCTTATATACAGGGTTTGTAAAATGCACCCAAGCAGAGCTTTAGGCCTTTCCAGGAGTTCAAGGCTTCTAAGAAAAGGGGTCTTCCTTAATGTTGGTTTTAGTTGTGCAGCATGTGACTATCGTATAGGAACTGTTCGTAACCCAGTTTTTGTGATTCTAGTGACACTTGGGCAATACGAATCCAAATCGTGATTTAGAGATAGAATTCGCACTTAACAGCCGCACTGATAAGATTTCGTTCGCCATTATTCTGAGGAAACAGCTACTTGTTGAGCAGGACTTGAACAAGGCGTTCTAGGAATGACTAAAAGCTCGAGGCGGTTGCTGATCATTCCGCCTCATTTGGGTTACCTGTCAGCTCCTCAGCGGCCGGAAAGGGTATGATTGCTACCTGTTTGCTAATTGGAGGTCGAGAGGACTTGATGTACAGTGTGGAAAGTGTCAGGTGCACGTCTTTTCTTGTTTACGTGATGCTTGGTTCAGTTCTCGCGGAGTGGTGTCAACAACCAATCAGTTTATATTGCAGGCACATTCTTTCTTTCATCATGTGACATGCACAGGTGTTCTGGTCTGTTTTCATCCCGAACCGTGCTCTCATATTTGTTACGCTCCCTGACAGTTGTCTACCACCTTATTTCGGATCATGTTCTTCCTTGGTTCCTATATGTGTCTTTCAGTTTTCATTCCTACATGCATCTTCATCATACGTCGGTGACTTTGATTGTTTTTTCCAAAAGAAAGATGATTTTCTACGATTTTAATGGCGTGCCTGAGAGGATTAATGACTAAAGAGAAGTTCGTCTACGGTGCAGCACCTAACGGACTGTTCAAAATGGCAAGAGAACGCATTGATAAGTTAATGTGTCGTTACAGGTTTAGATGGGCAGCTCATGTAAGCCGGCTTATGTGCGTCATGTTCTTCATTCGCAATATTACTGATTTTGCTCGTTTCCTTTATTCAGAAGCCTGTGTAACTTTAAGTCGGAATTTGGCCGTATGTTTTTATCTTTTTCTTCCGCTGTTTCTGGAGTCTGCAAAACCTGGAGTGCACTTTCTCTACTTTTTGGAAATTCCTTTTCTACACTCTTCTAAATGATGGACCTTAAGGGATGATGGTTGTGCTTTAAGCATTTCCTGAACATCTGTAGAAGCTGAAGATCTGAATCCGGAATAATGTTAGACTCCGCCTCCTAGGCGTTGTTTGTGCCTTCCTACAAAAGGATGTATCGAACATTGTTCACGCACTTTTAATCGGTAGGCTGTAGTGCAGCAGTAGGGTATCCTATCATTTATCGTTCTTGGACTAGGGCTCGTACTCTGAATATACTTTGTATCGGGACAATCTTGGAATTCATCTTTGAGCAGTCTTTTCCTTCAGTGCTACTCTCGTGCTATTTATCACAACCGCACCTTAAGGTACTTCCACTGTTCACTTGGGTTTTGTACCAGTGCAAGCATTCGACTTATCATCTATAGCATATTGCCATTGCATCTTCCTCATTTGTTCCTGGATTAGTAGGTTACCATATAGTTTAGAGGGAACTCCTGCATTGAGTGTGAGGGTTTAACGCATTACATTGAGCGGAATAACACATCGGTTTTGCAGTTAGGGTCCTATGGTCTTTAGATCTGGAGTAGTGGAGTAGTATGCGTACTGTTTACCAGGAGGTGCAAGACAATCTGATATAGTTGCTGTTTGGATGGCAGGTTCCAGCCGATGCAATCTTGTTCTTTGACGTCTCAGTTTCTCGTACTCGGAAACTTAAGGGCCCCGTTGGAAGTGAGTCATCTTATGGAAGAGAGCTTCCATCGGATCAGCTGTCTTACAATGGTGACGCAGGTTCTGAAAGGGAGGACTTGACAGCTCCAAACTCCAATAACAATAATCTGAACGAAGAAATGAAGATTACTGGTACTGGTCCCAGTACTGATGCTGAGGAGAATGTCCCGGAGCACAAGGATCTGACTGGTTCGAAGCGAGATCTATTGATCGATCGAATGGCCAGATTGAGTCGCATCGGTGGTGCTGGAAGCTACAATTTACCCAATTCGTCTATTGGTAGTGATCACAAAAGGAATAACGTCGAAAGCACACACTATCATACAGACGACTTTGATCTTGTTTTGGATAACTCTATCCAAGATACAGATATTGATAATACTGGAATACATAACTCTAGTCCTAACAATTCAACAAGGAGCAGTCCTGAAGCAATTGATAGCACTTTCCACAGTGTAGTGGACTCTCCTCTCCACGTCAACAACTGGCAAGAAGATGGACTCGCAGAGCTGGAAACTTTGTCGCTAGAACACACTGCTGTGGACGACGAGATACCACTTGTTTCAAAGCCAGATTATTTCCATGATGAAGAGCCTCAGCAACCGAATTCCGGTCATAATTTGGCAAGGAAGAATAGTCCATTCATTGATAACCTTACAGTACACGAAGTTTCCGCTGGTCTAGTCGACCCAATCACGTTTTTGAATGCTGAAGTTACCACTGGACCCAAAATTTTAAGCTCTTCCAGTGCTCCTACATATTCTGGGATGGACAGATCTAAATCGTCCCAGTCCTCGGGTCCACAGCCTCTACAGACCACGCTGCCAAGTACATGTCCACCTTTGGCAGCTCAAGTCCTTCCATTCCCACCTTTCTTTAATCCTGGAAATACCACCTCAACTGCTACTGATATTCCGTCCTCCTACTCAATGATGAACCCAGCTCTTTCGTTTCCTCCATTGGGACAAGTGGGATATGCTCCTAGCGTTCTCCCTTGGCAGGCTGTGTCACCATACTCTGGATACCCTCATGGATTTATCCCCTGGTTTCCATGTGGTTTTCCACAGTATGTACCTCCACCTCATGGCGTTCCTTCTACGGGCTCGTATGAGAATCAACAGATCAAGCTCTTGCAAAGTATTCAGCAAGCACAGGTGTGTATAATATATGTCAAAAGCAACATTCGTTCTGTGTTATCTGATTGGAATGCAGAAATGGTCGTAATGCAGATAATATACATCGGCTACCTGAGCTTAGTATACTGTAAGTTTTCAAGGTGTATTTATTATTCAATATGCGGCCAACGAACTAGTGCATTATATGAAAGCCAAAGGTGGACAATATCATACGCGTGAGAACAGGCACTGAAGACATTGAGTGACAGTGCGGGTGAGGTAGTGATAGGTCCCCTATGAATTCATCGCCAGGTTCACGTCTTCTCGAAGTGTTGTCACATTCCACATTGGAGTATCGCAGGTGTAACTTACACCTCATGATGGCTTCTTTTTCGGGTTGTCGGGCTGCAGGAAACTTTTGCCGAGTCTCTACGAGACCTTACCAGTAAAGTTGATGCTCTTTCTGAAGTGTCTGATAAACGAGCAGGCCTTCATGACAGTAGATACCCGAGTGGTCAATGGATGTCGGGACTTGAATCTGGAGGAAAAGAAATGATATCACAAGGCCAACCAAACGAAGATAGTGATGTTCAGGTGGACAGTGTTGTTGAGTCGGTTGCTCTGATGCTGGCAGAGAACAGAGAATTAAGACGCAGGCTTCTCGAGCTTAACGACCAATCTGCCTTGTCCATCACTGCAGGTAGAGCCTCTGCTTGGTTGGCGTAGTGGTTACTGCATTTCGCGCTATTATCTTACTTACTGCATATAGGGAGTAGAGTCTCGGTTGTTTGGATGCTAACTCTTCTATCCTACTTTTTTCTCCAGAAGGAACGCAATCCATTCAGCAGTCTGTTGATGTTGTCAAATCGGAGAAAATATTGGACGTGCCGTTTGAGGATGTGGCCTCCGAATCCAGTTCCAACATTCAACGAGTGAGTCGGGCCTTGGAGACTTGTAAGTCATCAGTGATACCACAGTCAACCACTGGAAGTTACTCGGAGCTGGACCTGATTCCTTCAAACGGTGAAGACTTATCGAGGACAGAAACTGATTTGACAGGAGTCATATCAAACGACTTAAAGCTGGCAATGAACAACGTCTACAGGTTTGGTTCTTGTCCTCTCCCCCTGCGTTTCACATTTTCTAGAAGAGCTTTGATTACTGCGGTTCCAAGCCAGATGTCTAAGTGGTCTCTTGCCAACTTTAGGGAGGTGGTTATGGAACTTGGACAAGGACCAGATGTTGAGCAGAGTTTCCCTGTGGTACATAAGAAACTCATGGATGGAGTGGTTGCGGTTATGCGGGTGCTGCAAGATAGATCATTGTTTGCCAGCCAATCCAGGACTGGGCTCGATCTCGTAGCCCCTTCTGTATATGGATGCACAACTTCACCTTCGACATATGAAGAGGCGGGAATGCAGCAAAAGTTGGAGTGCTCTGTGACGAATGCAGCTGATGGAAGTCCTACATTTGATGGTGGAAAGGAAGAAGGTGACGATGTTGACCCATGTGAGAATGTGTCTCTGGTAGCGCCAGAGATTGCCGATGACTGCATCAGACTTGCTGATCACGAAGATTTGAAGCGCTTGTCAGATTGTAATTCAGACGACTTAAAGTATGCTGTCTCTGGAAATAGTGAGTTAATAGCAGATAATTGACATTTGTATCAATGAAGAGCAGGTGAGCTAAAGCGATCATTTGGTTCGACTTGATTGGAGATAGGTGATGTTTATTGTAAAGATCTGTTCCACAATTCAATTAAAGTACAACTTGAGTTTCAAGGCAGCAGATCAATTGCATCCCATCATGTATTCTGTCGCACTCAGTCCTGTCCATGGGCTTGATTCCTTGCAAGGCGATAAACTTTGCCTCGACTCGATTGCTCAAATGTTTCCAGATCTTGGTTGGTATCTCTTCTCATACTCCTGCTTTCTCGGGTCTATCATGTATCAATTCGTATAACGTGCTGTCTGGAAATTCAGCAGGATCATAGTTGCAACTAAGGCAGTTTCTTCGTACGATTTTATGTTGGCATCACAGTGTTACCCTCTTGACGCATTTATGGGAAGATACAGTGGGTTGAGAAGAAATTTTTATTTGAATAGAATCGTAACCTTTTCAGAACTACCAGAACATTCATGAGCGTCATGAGAAGTGAAATGAATAATTGCATAATAGGATTTTATTTAAGCCTAGAGGAAACCTTAAGCAACATCTCACCGTCCCTTTATCAAGTAATCTGTACATGTGCTCGTAAGCAAACACTTCTGCCGTCATTGTAAATCTCTTAATCCCTCACACATAGGATGATCGGATAGTGATATTTTGGCAGTATGTAGAAGTACTTCTCAGCATGGAGTACCACCATAAGAAGCGGGAGCAGCTGTTGCTGCATAAACTTCTACTGGTACATGGACTGATGGTGGGCTGTATACATGAACGATGTATGACTCACTCGAATGGTGAGGCTCATGGTCCGAAATATACATGTTTCTCGTTCAACCCGTCTACTTGATATTGGTTTCTTCATTCATTGAAGAAGAGTACATACTTGCCATTGCAAGATACAAACTACTTTACAGATTCATCCAAATCCAGAATACAGCATGTTTGAACTATACTACACACCAGAGGAGCTGATACGGATCTTCGAGTCCACAAAAATTTCATAACTTAAATTTTACACTTCATGGATGCCTTCTCCAGACGCAGGTCCAAGACTACTTTTGTTTTCAGCATCTATGTTCGGAAACAAATGCATTATCACATGAAATGGTACTCGAGATTGCACGAGCCATTCAATGTAAAAAGAACTGCCACTAAAAGCATTACTCTACAATACACCAAATACGTCTACAATTTGTTAGAGGCGCATTGGCACATGCAACGGTCTTGAAACCCCAATTCCCTTCACAGTATTTCAAAAAATCCTTTTTAGTTGTTCATTTCAACATACGAAATTCTCCTGAAACCTCTCAAGTTTGCCATCAGACTCCTTCAAGTACGGGACTGGAGCACTCCAGTCCGTTCGTCCGTGAGTGCTTATGCGCCACGTGGCTGGGAGCATTTGTCCGTCCAAGAAACTAACGGACGGACGGATGGATGGTGGACAAGGGATTAGAGGAGAATGATGAGGAGATGCTGAATGTCTGTCTGCACAGTGGATTTGCAATGGAAGTTGGGAAATATAAAAGTATGCTGAGGAGCTGTATGTCGCCCTCTCTGTCTGCATTTCGTGTTTCTCCACTGCGCATAGAGCGTCAAATTTCAAGACCCTTGCCGAATGTTCGTCAACTCCATCATCGTTCTTCAGTCTGCATCACGTCCCGGAGTTTCTGGTAACGTGACGCTTTTCAATTGTTCAACGCACATTTTGTTTGTTTACATCTGAGAACATTTTGTGACTGGGTGTGATTGAAAGTTGAGAAGGATGATGGAAATGGTCGCAGCCTGCTCGGGGTTTTTAGTTCCTGTGTTTCGTCAGTGGTTATGATCGAAAGAGAATTTGAATTTTTGAAATTTGAAACGATAATTGACCTGCTTTGAGCAGTTAACTCCTCTTTTTGGCCCTTCTCGTTCTGTGGACCTCTTAATTCTGATGTTTTTGCCTTATTTTGGATGTAGACAATAGCTTCTGAAGAGAGATAAATACCTCTCTGTTCTAATTTGCTGTTAGCTCATTTCGTGAATGAGATGTCATGATTGGTCAGATTTAGGAACTAGGATTGACTGGAATGATTGTTGTTAGCTCGTAATGAACCTAATTGTACTTGAAAACTCAACATTATTCGTGCATTGTGAATTGATCGGACTCTTGTTGTCTCTCCTTTCTTTCCGGTATGCACTGGACATTAGTGTAGAGATGTTCAGCGTCTGCATTGTTGTGCAGTGCAGCAGCAGCGGCGTGCTGTCAGTTTAAATTGTGTACCCATGTGAATGCGGGGTCTCAGGATCTTGTTTACTATTTCAATAGCTTGATCGGAGTGGGGTTACGATGAGGACTGTAGTGAACGGAATCGAAGCTTCATTGAAGTGTACTTTGGAATTGATTTTGCCCTAATATCTACAACTCGGGTAAGTAGAATACTTTCAATGCAACTCAAGCTTTAGAAGTCGATCATGTGTATTTTGTGTTCACAAGTACGACCCAGGTGTCTCCGGAAAACGCGTGGAAGCAGAAGTTGATCAGTCTTGGTGCTATACAAATGTATGCTCTCTTTTGTCGCTGTGATTAGTGGCTGAATAAGATCTTCTTGGACCCATGCTTGACCTTTAAAAAGTATCTTTGGCTGCCTGTAGCTGAAATTTTTTCAGTGTATATCAGTCTTCTCCTTCTGCATTCAACTCGCTGTTTCCCACTCGAAGTTCTAGGGTCCTTTCCGTTTCCTTACTCAACCAGTTTTACTCTAAGAGTTCGTCGTATACATTTTCATCGTTAAGAGCCGTATTAAGCTTTCTGTCCTGGATTTACTCCATCATCCATCTTTCTGTTTGTATCTGATGTCTTGGCAAAGATACATAACCTATATTTCCGTATGTCGGTTCTGTTGTCTAGCTTGTGAGTGAGATTCTGTTTACACTAAGGAGAGGCATGCTACCTAGTCTGGGGTGTCATTATCATTCATCACGTTAATTCTACATAAAAGATGAGCAAATAACTTAAAAGCTCGCTCTTTTCTTCCCTTTTTAGAAAATTGAACTCTGTGTCCTTTTCTTGTTACTATAATGCCTCGTGTTTCTTTCCGTGAAGCATATCTCGTGACGGTTTATGTTGGTGATGGGCTGTTATCTGGTTGCAAATTTGCAAACTTTTTACATGATTTATGCCCTTACAATGCTGTTCATTTATTGGTGACGCTGTTGTCAAATTCTTGCACGATTTCCTCAAAGCGTGTGTGCATCAGACAACTTACATGTCACGATGGTTGCTTTCTGGCTTCAAGTCCTAATTAGCTCAAATGATGGTGTGTATACGGAGTAACCAAAGAGAGGTCGATTCGAAATGGTCAGTGGCCCTGGAGTTTGTAGTTTTGGCTAACGCTGTATTTGAGCAAAATGCAGCAGAAGACTAGTGCTTAGAGCGATGGACCAATCCAATGAGAAAAATACCACTTCTGGTACAGCAATAATGACTGAAGTCAATGGAGCGACGGAAGCTGAATTGCTGCAGGCGTTTTACGCTGTGCCAAATATTGACAAGGCTTGGACGAGCCCCTCGCGAAGAGGTAAGCTCTGTCTCAGAATTGGATCTGTCGGGATGGTTAAATTTGTTTTACGGACCACCTGTGTTAACAGTTACACTCTTACATAGCTTGTTCTGTAGATTTTACTGTGTTTGTTACAACCTTTTCCGTGCTTCGATGTGTTTGAGGAGTTGTTGATGGACAGGCTGGCGAGGTTGGCGACTATTCTCTCTACCAACTTCCTAAAGCCGTGGTAAACCTGCAGGAAGTGGTGGTGTCGACGTAGTGGTTGCGATGAGTCAAGTCAACCTTCACGCAAATGCCAAGCGGACCTTCATTTCTACAGTTTATATCCCCGATGCCAGCAACAATGCAAGTGATTATCACTGGTCACCTTTCCCGTTTGAACTCAATGGGGCTTTGTTGATCGTTCCTTCTCCATCAGGCACGAAGCTTTTAATAGTAAGAAAAGCCGATCCGGCTGCTAAGGAAGGTGCTTCCACAATAAAGCTTGAGATATGGGGTCCTGGACAGCTGCTTAAGGAGGTGTTTGTGCCCGCTTCAGTTCATGGTTCTGTTTACGCTGACGGCTGGTGCGTGACGAGAAGATCACTACTTACCCATGGATTGACGAGTCTCAACGCGAAATATCCAACAATTCAAACGTATTAGTGTTCTAGACTCCCTTAGGGCCATTATTATACTGCCCCGACACTGATGATAGTTTCCACTTCGACGTACAGGTTCGAAGGTGTGTCTTGGAGTCATGACGAAGAGGATATTGCCTACGTTGCAGAAGAGCCCCTTCCATCCCAACCATTGTATGGCCAATCTCTTTTTGCGGTTGGTCAGAATAGCCGGTCGGAGGGTGAAACAGATGCTGGCACATGGAAGGGCCAGGGAGATTGGGTGGAAGACTGGGGGGAATCCTACACTGGGAAGAGAAGGCCAATGCTATTTGTAGTCAGTATCAGTAGGTGCGGCCCATATGCACAACGTCCCGTATTCTGTTAAGTGGATCAAGTCCTGGTCATGACGTTTGTGTCTTTGAAGTTTGAGACGTGAAAGAAACTGATCAATGCTATGGTCGTTGTGTTCTGAGTCCAGACTGAGAATATTTCCTAACAATTTTGCTTGGTCCTCAGTGGTGGCGTGCAGCGTGTTGAAGGTATTCATAAAGATATAAGCGTCGGTCAAGTCGTTTGGGCACCTCCACCGCCTCCAGGTGACACAGCCCAACAGTTGATTTTTGTTGGTTGGCCATCGTATGCAACCAACTTCAGCACGACAAGAAAGCTGGGGATGAAGTATTGCTATAACAGGCCTTGTGCTCTTTACGCAATCGATGCTCCTCCTGAAACCAGGTTCGCTTGAAGTGACTTGTACTTCCAAGAGAATTCAAGCACTCCCTGGACTCCCTGCTTTGACAAGAGTAGCCAACATGCTTCTCGAAGAAGAACCTTTCCTCAATTCTTGTTTATACATCTTTATAACTGGAGATTCTGGTTTGGCATTGCGCATAATAATTTATATTTCACAAAATTTACACCACTGATTGCCAATGTGAAGCACATTCTTTGCTAGTGCTGTAAGCTTCATAATGAGATGTACATTCACTCTATCCTTCTCGTAAATGAAGACGCATCTTTCATCACCCCTAGAGCACCTGTTAAGAAATTGTGGGGATGCCTGTTGTTCCTAGCAAGGAGAAGTACTCAACTGTTTTCCTTTCCTTGCAGGGAGCTGGGACAATCTCCCGCGTCTCCGGTGAAGCTGACAGGGGAAGTTAGCAGTGCATTTATTCCTCGCTTCAGGTTATTTCAACTAAATAATGAAATTTCACCTTGCCACTTTGGTTAAGTTTGGAAGAGCTTTGAAGAAAAAGTTTCCAACCAAGCACACAAATAGAAGTAGGTTCAGACATGCCGCATTTAGTGAATGTACATTTAGTGAATGTACGGTTTATACACCAGCAGGTCTGCTATTTATCTGGAATCATAGTTTAGTGGATTCTAAAGGATTTTTGAGTGGAAGCTCTGGTTTTGATGTGCAGTCCAGATGGAAAGACGCTGGTATTTGTTTCTGCCAAATCTGCTGTTGACAGTGGCGTGCATTGTGCGACAAATTCGCTATATGCCATTGACTGGCCAGCTGATGCGGTTGTGACTTCAGACTTGCCCATGAGAGATGTGGTAAGTTCATGCATAAAAGTCACACTTCGTGCTGTTCATATCCTAAGAACCTCTTGCCGCTTAATGGAGTACTAAAATACACCACAAGCTTCTCAGTTAGTTTGTGGGTTATCCTCTACATGGGTATGCAGAAACAGATGCAGTACCTTCAAACAAGGTACTGCAACTGTTTCACGTAACCACGCATCCCCAATTTTCAAGCTAATTCTTGTCTTTGAGGATGAAGATTTTTTCTGCCTAGTTCAGACTTCCAGCAAGCAGTTGATTTCATTGATGAACTTAAGTCGTATGTCAGGTTCCGGTGGTAATGGAGCCACACGCAGATGCTTTTCCAGGTTTATATGTGTCCAGCATTATTGCACAACCCTGGTTGTCTGATGGTTCGACTCTTGTTCTCACGTCGGCATGGCGAAGTATGCAGGTTATTCTGGCAGTCAATGTCAAAAGGTTCGTCATAACTCCACGTATTGCCTTCGATTCAGTGTTTTGATTTTCAATATCACTGCACTAATATCGCCTGCTATCTTGCAGTGGATCTGTCACTAGGATTAGTCCTTCTGACACCATCGCTTCTTGGAGCCTTCTAGGAGTGCAAGACGATGTCGTTCTTGGAGGTACTCACAGCTTCTGGAAGAAACTGGAGAATTTGAGGTTTTTTTGAAACTTTTTGACTCGCAATTCTATTTCCCTCCCTAAGTTAATTTCAGTTTCTTGGGTGCCCTGTGCGTAGTATGCAGCTCTCCAACTTGTCCACCTAGTCTTAAGATGTGCAACAACCTGAAGAACGCCACCGATAATCTGGGAAAGGAATGGATCTGGTCAGATATAAGTATTCCCTCTCTTAAGTATCCCCAGAAGGTAACAACTTTTGCCCACTCTGTGAATTGGAGAAGGTTGGGACAGCATAACTACTGTGGAATAGCAACATCATATATACGTCGATGTTCCATAACTGAATAAGTCGATGTGTGAACGATGTTTATGAGGGATTTACTTCTTAATCTTCGTTCACAATTTCATATCTTTTCCAATATTAAGTGGGTATCCTAATGAATGGGTTCCATATTCATACACAACATATGTCGACATGTTCTCAATTTTCTCTTCCTATGGCAGGTGGAGACTGCGTTAGCGTCGATGACTTATGAAATACTGGATGTACCACTTGAAGTTGCTGAGCCCTTCGAATCTGAATCTGGAGGTCCGAATGAAACCAGCTTATTGATGGACAAGTTTTGACGTACTCAAGCGTTTTGTGTGCTCTTGTTTTGGTTGTTTTGTTGCTCTATTGCTCTGTCTGCACCTTGCCCCTTTTTAGTGGTTGCATTATATTATCGAGAAGTGTGCACTTTCAAAATAGTCTAAAGTCAACCACCAATGTCAAGTCTCGCTCCTCTGAATCTGTGCATCGGTATTCTACAGGATCAAAGGAATTTGTTGAAACGATCTTTGTTTCTCCGAGAATCTTTCACAGCAAAAAACAGCCTCAAGGCGCCATGAAGTTGGACATCCCTCCTTTAGTTGTTGTTTTACATGGAGGGCCGCATTCCGTCTCTCAAACAACGTATTGGAGACCACTAGCTTTCCTCACGGCGTTAGGTTTCAGTTTGCTCCATGTGAACTACAGGTTGACATCCTTGCTTCTAGATATTATTTTAAGAGCAGGTTCGCTTTGCACTTTGTCTAGGAAATGTTGTAGATCAACTCGTAGATTTTGGACGTTGATTCAGTACGCCCTGCGTTTTGCATCGTTTATCAACGGTCCATCTTAGTCCTTAAGGGCCTCGCGATTTGTTCCACTAATTAAGTTGCGTCTGACGATTACGTCATTGGTTGACGTACTTCACAGAGGTTCGTTAGGATTTGGGGAGAAAGCGTTGCAATCACTTCCAGGCAAAGTTGGTCGTCAGGTACGTAACACCACAGCACATGTTCTCGAGATGGGAACCTCGGAAGACCTCCTGCCTTTATCTTAGTATGTTGTCTGCATGGAAGAAGTATAGATAAACGGTTTTTTTTCAAAAACAAAAAAGGCGACCGCGTAGGAAAAATGAAGGATGGGAAGACCCCATCAAGCCGTACAAGGGAGAGACAAAAAAGGTAACATGGGGCTAAGCCCCAATAGAGTCTGTATGAGAAATCTGCCCTACCGCACCTAAGATATCCGAGCTATGCAAGTCGTACGGTCTACACACAACTGGAGCATCCGAAGAAACATCACCTAATGTGATTGCTCTCCTATGGATTGCACCAGCCACTGCCCTCTGTAGAGCAATGGATACACGCTGTCTAAAGTAAGCTACAAAGTATGAGAGTGAGAGTGGTACCCCCTGCCGCCTAACATGATAAGCCCTCGCGCACTCCCTGACAAATGTGTCAAATGCCGTGTCCATCGCTCCATATAACTCCAAGGCTAGAGGAACAAAGAGGTGACAAAGAGGTGACTCCAAGGCTAGAGGACAAAGAGGTGACTCCAAGGCTAGAGGAACAAAGAGGTTTTTTTTCCGGGCTTAGTACTAGTCTACGAAGTAGGTCTTGGCCCAATACAGCTTGTGGCTATGGATCGTGTGTGTTTCCTCTTTTCAAGGACTAATATTAGAGCAGCATTTATTCTTCCACTAACTGTTTAGTCTTCTTACAAAAGTGATGATGTGTGGTTTCGTAATCAGGATGTGGGAGATGTCCTTGCGGCTGTGGAGCACGTCGTATCAAAAGGTCTTGCAGAGCGCCATAAGATAGCTGTTCTTGGTGGGTCTCATGGTGGTTTCCTTACCTCTCATCTGATAGGGCAGGCAAGAACAAACCCTTCCCAATTTTCAAAACAATTGGATGAGATCATGATTATTTCCAGTAAACGATGTTGACAGCACTTTCGTGACTTTGTCGATTTGGCTCTCTTAGATTCATCTGCTGTTCTGAACAATTTGTTCCACAACTGCTCTGCAGGCTCCTGATGCTTTTGTAACTGGAGTTCTTAGAAATCCAGTGTGCAATTTATCATCAATGATAGGTGTCACCGACATTCCCGACTGGTGTTACGTGGAGACATTCGGGAAGGACGCTCTTAGTGCTTACTCTGACGCCCCATCCGTGAACGACCTCAGTACGTTCTACAAGGCGTCCCCGATAGCTCACTTGTCGAAGGTGCGAGTCTTCTAGTTGCAGTTTGAGTGACTGCCATATATATGCCAAGCACAGCATGACGATTCTGCTTTTGATGAGAGGAGAAAGTCTACTT
Organism: Lunularia cruciata; assembly: GCA_948567375.1. Taxonomy (NCBI): domain Eukaryota; kingdom Viridiplantae; phylum Streptophyta; class Marchantiopsida; order Lunulariales; family Lunulariaceae; genus Lunularia; species Lunularia cruciata. The sequence continues at coordinate 50,498,124 of OX419761.1, read as the reverse complement.
GTTCAATTATAAACTGGATCTCGTCCTTGTGTCGGATGTACACTGCGTTCATGATTGAGCAGGTGAAAGTGCCCACGATGTTTCTGTTGGGAGCTCAAGACCGCAGGGTTCCTGCATCCAATGGGTTACAGGTTTGATCAAACTGCCTCTCTCCGAACTAGAAGTCTTTGTCATGTGTGGTTTAATATGTTTCTCTTCTCCTTTCTGATCGATTCTGTTGATTCCGTTACTGGGGATGACAAAACTAAGTCTGAATTTGTGAGAGTGGCTGAATACATGATTGAACAGTATGTGCAAGCGTTGCGTGCTCGAGGTTTGGAAGTGAAGGTTCTTATCTTCCCAGAGGATGTTCACGCGATCGACAGGTTGTTCGTCTATGCCTCAGCTTCTTCGCCTTCTTAATGCTTAGCAGCTGACCAGAGACAGGATAGATGACGTAGGTTAATAGAAGAGGTCTTAGTTTCACAAATTTAACTTCATTCTCGTAGAAACTGATGATTCTCATGCTTCTATATCGTCAGTCATTAATTTCTACCTCCTGCTGTATTCTGTGTATGCAGACCACAATCAGAGTTCGAGTGCTTCTTAAATATAGGCATCTGGTTCAAACGTTTTCTTAGAAACAGCTCTAGTTAGATTTCTTCCTTTATCAACCCATTCAGGGCGAAGCGATGATTCCTTCGCTAGCACAATTTTGTAATAAACATCTTCGTTAAATTCAAGGTTTTACAGTAACCGCTGCACTGTTTATATACTTAGAGAACCTGATTTAGTTAAATGATTTTACCAGCTATTTTTTCTGCTGGTTCCGGTCAAAATGCTCAGGTGTATATTAAATGACTCTATGCAAAGATGTTCGCCCCCTTGATGGTACTAAGGAATCCATGATAAGCCAGACGTGGAAATTGCTCCAGTATCTACCATGAATTCTCTGTACTAGGATTACGCTGTATGCACGATTTCAAGGGCATGAGTTGTACATCAAAATGTCAACGGCCGATTGCACTGGTAGGTATCTTCAAGGATCGGACCAGATTAGAAGTTTCCAAATACATATGTTGGCACTTATGAGTTTTCAAGCAGAAACTCCGTACGAGGGGTACTGACACTTGCTTAGCTAGTTCGGCACTGCGTGAGGCACTGATGCAGTGGTATGTGCTATCGTGGAGGTTTACTATGGCCGCCTTCTGTTCCTTTTAGCATTCCAGGACTTAAGCGTCCATAGCGCATGCGGCTATATACTCTATCCAGTCCTCCAACTCCAGAATGGATCAGATATAGGAGAGTTTGTAATAACAAAATACCTTACCTTGCGGCTTGCAGGAAACTTATTGATAGTTTTTTGGTGGAAACTACCCTCTTCATCTCATTCGAAATTTTATTAGAGAAAGAGTTGAGAAAAAACAAATCTATGTTTCTAATGTTGACAACAAAAATAATATTGTTGACATATTTACAAAGAGTTTACTAGAGAATTTCATGGAAAGTTTAGTCATGCATTAGGAGTTATGGATAGTGGATAAGTACAAAATGTCCATTGAGAGGAGTCTTAGATGAGCATGATAGACAATGGAACATTTGTACAAGAGTGCATCAATCATTCTCATCCATCCAACTCTTTATTTTACCTTATGGACATAAGTTAGTGAAGAATCATGTAATTGATCAATAATGCCAATCAGTCATGTCACCCAGAAATATATATTTATATTTGGAAGCTTGTCCATGTACCTATATAATCCTGATTTAGGAGTTAGTAGAGGTGAATTATTCATTCTAGCTCATTTTCTATGCAACCTAACTTTAGGTGTGTTTATGTTGCATAAGTGTACTAATAAGTTGTGATCTATCTTTGGATGATCTGAAAAAAAGTGATTTGAGTATTGCATCAATTGTGTACACACTTTGGTGAGATTGAGAGTTGAGTGCTAGGATGTTGGATACATTGGAAGTTAGAATAACAAAAGATAGAACTTCAATTCAAGGATAAAAATATTTCTCAAGTTATAAACAAACACTTGGCACTATCATTGATGGGAGAGTTGAGAGAGCTAGAGACTTGTGAGTTTTATTTTTCCTAGCTTTAGTTCAAGTGCATTATATGCACCTTAGATTCAAATGTGTTTTATGCTACATAAGTATACTATTAAGTGGTATTCTATGTCTAGATGATCTGAATGATAATGAGTGATAGTGAGGTGAGTATTGCTATGTGCAATCAAGAGTATGTACTTTGGTGAGACTTAGAGCTAAGTGCTAGGATGTTTGATACATCAGAATTTACAATAACAATAGATAGAACTTCAACTCTATTCAAAGATAACAATATTTCTTGGTTATGAACCCACACTTGGCACTATCATTGATGGTAGAGTTAGAGAGTTAGAGAAATTGAACATAGTTAAATAAATATCTTGGTCTACAAATGTGCAATATATCTAGATAGCTATGATATTTTAGACTTGGTTTTAGAGACACATGATACCAACCATGTTGCACATCTTTTTGCAAAAGTTATAATTTTGTTTCATTTTCTTACTTTTTGATAGAAGAAGAGCATGATAGTTTCATGTTTAGAGGAAAACACTTTTTTATGTGTATTCTTTAGATTTTATATAGGTGCCTTTTTGGAAGCAAAGAAGACGTCATCAAAGAAGAGACAGGTATGAAGAAGGCAAGTATGGAGAAAGGATAAGTACAAAGAATCTTTACACTTGAATATTTTTGGAAATAATGACCTCATAATGATTTAAATGATGATGCTAGTAAGGATAAAGAACTGAAACCAAAAGTTGATGGAACCACTTGGAGAGTTTGCATGTGTGGATAATGATGTTTTTCATGGGGACCATTATAGAAGAATTCTTGTTTATAATATGAATTGCAAATTTGATCAATTGTCACTTTTGCCAATATATTTTTGTAGTAAGTTTTCTCAAATAGTGCTTGAGTGATTCTTCTCTTCATAGTTGTAGTCTGTTTGTAGTTAAGGACCTTGCTAGCAATATGGCAAGAGCAAAGAAAACTATGAGGAAGATCCTTTGATTGCCAAGAATTAACAAATGAGCAATGAGAGCAAGGAGTGATCTACTCTAGAGTAAGGGATTTAAGTGAGAGAGCAATTAGGGATCTTTGTAGGAATCTTTCCAATTGAAAAAATGAGCACTAGATGATGATAATCCAGGCAGATGCAGGACCTCCAAGGATGATGACCCTAGACATTACATTTGGAAAGATGGGTGTGGAATTCAACACAACAATTAAGAAATATTTTGCAAAGAAGAGGTCAAAGACTAACAAGTGGAAGATTCATACTTACAAGGACCTTGCTTGAAGATTTCTTGTTCATCTATTATGAAGCTTTTTCACCCAACACAAAATATCAACCTAAATCAGCAAGATAGTGTTCTAGCATTTATTTAGGGGAGAACTTGTCAATTAGGCCTATATGTTCCATCAACAAGCCCACTTTATGATTAAGGAACTTGAGGATGACAATGAGGCTACTTACTTAGCTCTATTTTCAATTCACTTTTACATGGGGGTGAATTTGCTAAGAAAAGATGAGAGGAGGAGGTTTGGCTCTTACTTCATATAAATGATATGAATACTTTTTGACTCAACCTGGAGGGCTTTCCATGATCAAGAACCACTAGGAATCAAATGCCAAGTTCATCTCAATAGGAGAATTTGTGAAAGTGAAGGAACTGATAGTGGCAACCACTCCTAAGAAGAGGAAGCAACCCTCTACCAATGAGAATGTGGAGAGACCACCAAATAGAGCAAGAAGAAATCCGCAAGTGGTGGAGGTTTCTTTTGATGAAGGAGAAGCTGAGGAGAAAGAAAAAAATGATGTGAGAAAAGAAGAGCTTACTTAATAGGTAACCTAGTCACACTTAGAGGAGGGAAAAAATCAAGATGAAGTAGAGTCAATTCTTCAAGAAGAAGTATGAAGAGAAGAAGAAGGAACGGTTGAAGAACACCAAGATCAAGAAGACCTTTGACTAGAAGAACTTATAAGTTCAGCTTAGGTGGGACCAAGCCAAGAAAGTCAAGATAAGGACCAAGTGGATGTGGAAGGCAAAGTAAGGGAGACCAAGACCTCACCCACACTGCACCAAGAAGAAGCAGGAGGACAAGGTTTCTTTGGCACCGCTTGTAGTGGATGGTGCAAATTTCATAGTAAATTCAACAAGACCAATCCTTAGGTTCTTGTAGATGATTCTCCCTCATTATAGAGAGGAATGATCTGATATAGTGGACTATATTTCATTAGTTAAGCACTTGCACAAAGAAAAGTATTGGTGAAAGCAAAGATGGCCAAGGATAAGGAAGACCTAAAGAAGGTAAGAGACTTATACAAGGAAGAATGTATGAGAGAGAACATCTTATTGTAAAATGCAAAAGATTTGAAAAGGCCTCATTGGAAGACACTAAGAAGTCTCAAGAGCAAGAGATCCAAAAGTTGTAAGAGTAACTAAGTGCCCTCCAAACTACTAATAAACAAAGGAGGGATGGGTATGAGGTAGACATTTGGACCAAAAATAATCATATCAATAAGTTGCAACAGGATCTGCAACAAGAAAAGGCAAGAGGTGCAGCTCAAGAATTTATCTTAGAGGAATACAGCAAAGAACCACCCTTAAGCTTGATGCCTTGCATAATGAACTACATGAAGAGAAAGATGATAGAGCTACTATGAGAGCCAATATGATGGTCCATTACTAGTGAAACCAATGGAACTTATAATCATTCAAAGGAAAGATTGGTTAGTATTACTCAAGAGTTAGAAAAGATTAGAGATCAGATGGTGGAACTCTATAAGAAATCTGCAATATGCAAAATCACCAACTCATGAGTTGAACTTCAAGCTCATACTCTTAGTGGTTAGGTATATGATGACCCGAAATTAGAGCAATTATCCTTGAAGTTAAGAGAACATACTAATAGGAAGCTTCAATAAAATTGTGATACAATAGTAATAGAAATCACATATTACAAGGAGAGGACTAAAAATCTCCTTAGAAAGGCTATAGGCAAAGGTGGTTCTTTATAGTGGAGTAGTGCAAAGAATCCTTCATTGAATGAAGATTCTTCACAATTGTGTAATCTTTGGAGTAGGAGTATGAAGAGGACAAGATCAATTTTTTTTGAAGAGAACTACAAGAAACATGTTAATTATTTAATAGTTTATAGATCAGCAGATTAGGATAAAAAAGAATAATAAGATCCTGATTGTATAGTCAAGATGCAAGACATGCAAATTTGATTGATCTTAGCAATTTTGCAGCCATTAAATTTCTTCAATTAGGAATAGTAGAAGCTATTTAAGACTTTTTGTCACTATGAATATTCATTCAATCCATGTAAGGGAGTAAAGTGGAAGAGCAAGAGCTCTTCATTGCTTATGAAAAATACTGAGTATTGGTAGTGATTCTTTGGTGATTAGTGGTAAGGAACTTTGTAGTAGGAACTCAAGAAGTTAAGTCTATGTGATCACTAATACTTGTGGCTAGGGTTTGGGATCATTTTTAATTCTGAAGGAATGGAGCAATGCCTTGATGTCTTTAAGCCATAGTGTTGAAAGTACCATGGAATCAAAAAGTGAAGATTTACCACCAATGCAAAGAACCTTTGTAGTTGTGCCTTATGGGAAGGGTAGAACACAATCTTTGCAGTGATTGGATCATCACCTTCAAGAACTAATTAGAACTTAGTTTACATGAAAGTGACTTTGGATTTTTTCCCCCATAGTGCACTGTAGTTGGTGACTTTACCCTTTTGTGAGTAATTCTTGCCCAAGATGTTAATAGGAAATAATAAAGAACTACATTAGTGATACTTCTATTCAAATCAATCCATTTCCAAACTGCATCTCTATTAGAATGAGTTTTTTCTTACCAATGTACTGCAAAGTGATGATATTTGGTTGTCACACCAATCAAGTAGAGTTTAATAGAATAAATAGAGTGGAGCACTTTACAACCAGAAGATTTCTCTTGCATGCTCTGCAAGAGCTAATAAGAGATATAATATATAGTTACACATGGTGTCAAGAAAATGACAAGAAACTCAACAATATATCTACTATTAAGAGATTGGAGAGGTTTGGTCAAGTTGGATAGAGGATGATGAGTTCACCAAGCACCTATCAGAAGTTCATAAAAGGAATGGTGGGTTAAAGTGCAAAGATAAATATGAAATTAACCTTCCCTTATATGCTCTTCTTCAAAGCTATCAATCTATTCAAGTAGCTTTGAAAGTTCTTTTTATTCAATATGTGACATGGAACTGTATGGCAAACAAGATCATACAATTCAAAATTGATTAAAAGACCAAAGAGAAGAAGCAAGATATAAATGAACTAATTAGAAGTTGCTTTGTTTAGTATTTCTTCAAAGTCAGGGAAAGGCCAAGTAGAAGGTCAAATGTACTTGGGAAAGAATTTGACTTCAGCAATAGTTACTTGCTATATTTACCATGAGAAATGTCATATTTCACCTCACTATCCTAAAAAGAGTGATAGGGAGAGAAAGAGAGTTGAAGAAAGAGATCACATACTACACAAGGGTACAAACTTATAAGCTCTACTTACAATGTAGAAGACTACAATGACATAAAAAGCAATGAGGAAGGATATGTAGTAGAAGAATTGGATTGGGTACTTATTGTAAAATAAAAGAAGAGTTCAAATGGTTCAAGACGGTTCTTGGACTCCAAAGCTACTTTTCACATCTGCTACTAGAGAGAGCTATTCTCTCATCTCTTCAACCTATGAAGGCTTCCAAGAGTGTTTGTTGTGGACCTAGGATTTTAAGCTAAATGACAAGATTTGGTAAGTTTACTATTGCATTCATAAGAATAGCTAACACACATCTTTATAATAGCTATTTGGAGAACGTTCTATGCATTCCTAAATACACAAAGAGTTTCATAGTAATATACCATATATTAAAATATAGAGTGGATGTTCTTTTCCAAAGCAATAGAAACCAATGTATTTTAAAGAAAGGGGCAATAGAAAATATGTTCTTTCCAAAGCAATGGATAACAATGTATTTTGAAAAAAGTAGCATTGGTACTTGAGCATAGAGTTGCAAAAGATAAGTTGTTTAAGTTGTTGAAAGTTCATTGTCTAGCTAATGTATTAGTTGTAGAAAATTCTAATGAAATTGGCTTTGGTATCTATTGTTGAGACATTTGTTTTAGCCTAATATCCAAGCTATATGAAATACAATAGAGGCTTGAGTTTTGAAGTTAGATTTCAAAGGAAAAATCAAGTTTACAATGGTTGTGTAGAAGGAAGGTGCACAAGACTTTTATCCCCAAGAAATCCTCAAGTAGAGCTTTGGGTCTATTAGATGTCATACAAATAGATGTATGGGGTTGTATGATTGAGAAATCTTTTAGTGTGGTGGTATACTGCATATCCAATGTGGATGATTGTAGTTGAAAGAGTTTTGTCTAAGTGTTGAAGAGCAAGGAAGAAGCGTTATGAAAGTTTCAAAAATTTGTAGCTAAAGCTAAGATGTAAATTGGGAGGAGAGTTAAATGATTTAAAATAGATGGAGCTAGAGAATTAAAGAATGAAGAAAATTTTCTTTCTTATCAAAGAAAGGACTTATATTAGATAGTAATATTAGAGATAATCTAACCTAAAATGGTTGAATTTTTTGACTTGCAAAGAAGTTGAATTGTATGTTGGTGGACAAAGGGTTAGTAATGCTTCAACATACAAAGTTGGAAATAAATTTTGGGATGCAACTATCACTATTGCTAATTTCTTGAGGAATATTAGTTGGACCACTACATTATAAGGAAAAACTATTAAAGAATGTTGGAGGGGTAGAAATATGATATTTCTATATAAGAGTTATTGGTTGTCCTACTTATGCTCATATTACTAAAGAGAAAAGGAGAAAATTCACCATGAAGGCAAAAATGATGATTTGTGTAAGTTATGACTAAGGTTTGAAAGTGTTCTTTTACTCTTGAGACTTGATAGGTTATTAGAGGTGTGAATGTTCTATTTGACTAGTTTGCAGACTAGGGGAGAAAACAAGAGAGAAGTATTGGAAGTAGATGATTGATTTGATCAACGTACCTTCCTCAATTCTTCATATAAATAAGTCATAAAGAGCAATCCTTGCCTGAACTTAAAGAACCATTTAAGGAAATCTTTAAGGTGTATAGGAGGTAGCATCTACAACATATGGTGATTATTGATCAATAGGAGAAAAAGAATCTAAGAAGGTAACTTTTGGTGTATAAATTTTTTTGAGTGAATTTCAAAGAGGTCAAGAATGACATGGAACCTCTAAGTGAAGATCCAAGAAGATGAGAAAGAGAGAGAGAGAGCCTATCAATAGATTTGGCTTTCCTTTGGAGCAATAGTTGTGTGTGACAAAAGTGATTCTAGATGAAACATAAATCTACATTGAGATAAATGCCAAACCTACAACTTTACTAACAAGAAATGGCTAGACCATATTATAATCAATGGGAGTTGGCTATAGTAGAAGAAAAGAAGTCCCTTCAAACAAATGGTATATGGGTACTAGCTGATTAATCACCAAGTATAAAAGAAATTGATTATCTATAGGTATTTAAGATCAAACATGGAGAATGAGATTTTGAAGTATAAAGTAAGCCCCATTGCAAAGAGCTTCAACCAAAAAGAAACCATAGATTATACAAATTTTTGTGCACTTATAGATCAATTTCGATGTTTCTAGCACTTACTATAGAGAGAGATTAGGAAGTAGAGCAATTAGATGTCAAGACAATATTTTTGAACAAAGATTTGAAAGAGACCATCTATGTGGATGTTCTAAATAGGTATGTTGAAGGCAAAGGGAAAGTATGTTTGTTTAAGAAGGCCTTGTATGGCCTTAAGCAAGCACCAAGGACTTAATATGAAAAGCTAGATGTATACTTGAGAGAGCAAGGCTTCAACAAGCAGATTTTGACATAAGTGTCTTCTATAGAGACTATGCATACATAATTGTATACATGTATGTTCTATGAAAGTAGAGTCTATTCATGGTGTGATAGATTTTGTATATTCTATCTTTAAAATGACTATCCTTGCTCCATTTAAACTTATTATGTGGACTAAGGTGGTCAAAGAGGATTTGGCTCAATCAACAATTAAACATTGAAGAAATATTGACTAAGTAGTAGATAACAAAGGCAAAGCCTATCATTAAACTCTTGATTTAGGATGAAAGCACAACAAAAGCATGGAAGGAGAGGTAAAAGATCATAAAAAACCTCTCAATTTGTACATATAAGAGTGCTATTAGTTCTCTTAAGATTATCATGGTACAAGACATGATACATGTTACACAATGGCATGACTTGCTAGGTACACTATCAAGCCTATGCAAAGAGTGGAGAGAGTGTTCAGATATTTGAAAGGAAATAAAGATGAACTTTTAAAGTAAAAAAAGTAGTGGAACACACTAGCTACTACTCCAAAAGCATATACAAATGATAATTGGGAAATGATTTTGATAATAACATATCAACTAATCGATACAAAATCATGCTTGATAGAGAAGCAATCAGTTGTCCTCTACCTTCATTTTTGGCTAGTAATTCCAATGGAGGACCTTTGGCTTCTTCTATTTCTTGAACCTCAGCTTTGACTTTCATTTCCTCCTGTACATCTACTTTGGGTTGTCTTGGTTATGGTTGGTTCTCCATATCCTTTTGCTCTTCTTGTACATTGGATTCCTTATCATGACTTGGAGGTGCTTTGGGTCATTGGGATTTTTTCCCTTTATCTTTGGCCTGAATTTTGTGATCTATACTCAACTCCAGATTTGGATCAGTTGTGCATCTTTGTAATGTTCTCCTTTGCTTGAAGTAGCTGCCAATCCTTGCAAAGTAAATGATCTTTCTCCCCCTTTGTAATGCCATTAACTAGACATATTATATAGAGATGTAAATTGGCTTGGTAATATCTTGAGTGATATTATATATGATGGTCTAAGTAGATCAGATAGAGGTGTTGCAAAAAGAATATTTCCACAAATAGAGTAGAGGCCAAAACACCATGAAAACTTCAAAGTCAATTTTGGAGTCCTAAACGGATGAATTAGGCCTCAGAAAATATGCAAATGTGCTTGTCCTCAAAAAAGAGGGGAGTTGCCTTTATCTAGAGGAGAATATTCAAGAGATTTCCAATGGTACCTCATCCATGTATTCTGAGTTTCCTATAAGAAGATTCCCCAAAGATTCCCTCTAGTCAAACTTGTTTCACCAATCAAATAGAACAAGGATCTACATGTCACCAATCCATGCACCTAATCTAAGGGTGGAGCTTGTTGATATGTCACCATTCCATGTATATGATCTAAGGGTGGATCCATCACATTGGGTCCTTTGAGTATATCCTCTTTACTCTATAGTAAAGACAAGGTGCTCTTTTGGGGAATGAAGTATTCATGGATGAAACCTTGTGTTTCTCTTGTTTCTCTTGGGATTTCTCTTGTCCTTGGAATATTAAAATAGTATCAGAGTATGTGTTTTAATCCAAGATAGTGGATCACTCCTCTTGGAAGAACATGAGATATTGAGGTTGAGTAATTTTGAGGGGAGAAAACATAATGCAATCAATAGATTTGGGGTGTTTTAGAGAGAATATATGGATGCTCTTGGAGGACAATTTTTTGCACCACACTTTCTATTCTTGAATCCATTCTACATCAAGATTATGTACATCCAATGTGAGCAAGTGAGAGTATATCTTGCTTACTATTTTGGAATAGAGTTCATGGATATAATAATAAATCTCGTGATTCTACCTATGGTGATGTATGACAATGGTGCAATTGTAGGATTTATGATGAAATTGATTTGAATATACCAAATCCTTTCCCTTTCAAAGTTCAAGTAGAAATTTTTTATTTAGTTAGACCAAAAGTCATGTTTAAGGATTTCATAGTCCATAATTTTGGTGAGTAATATTATCAATAGGTGATAGCCTTTGAGATCCCAATAGTAGTCCTAATCATCCGTGCAACCTCCAAGGGTGATCATATTAACTTTATATTCAAGTAGGAAGTAGCTATTGAGCATTTGTCATGTGTATGAATCATAGAGCTGCAATTGCAAGATTTGATACAAGGGATGTTGAACAAGTTTTGGGAGATCAAGATGACAATGAAGGCATTGCAAAGTTATGAACCTTCAAGATAAATAATATAATGAAAGACCCAATAACAAGGGCCAAAGTTCCTAAATAGCCACTCATGCCAATAACATAGACCTTGGTCAACAATGAAACCACATAGTTACTATAGATCAAGAAGACGTGCAAGATCAAGCCTTACAAAGGACAATGTTCCATGGGAGTAGTGGAAAATTAGATTTCAAAAATGAATTGATACTTTTGTTTATCTCCAACAAGATCATTGATCATTTTGCAAGCATGTTTGCATGTGCATATTTGCCAATAAAGCACTCATCTAGTAAGATGCTTGGGAAGGATCAATGTTGGTAGAAGGAAGAGAGATCACTTGGATGTCAATGCAGGAAGGATTGTTGAAGAATTTCCAATCTATGGATTCCATATAGATGGCTCAAACCCAACTATGGGGTTGAAGTAGAAGAACAACATACAAGAGTATGTGGAAGCATTTCTAGATCTATAGGTTATGATAATTGATATGAGTCCAACAAAAGCTCTTGATAATTTCAAACAAGGGTTAAAAGGGCAAATTTGCCAAGAGGTAATGGTACAAATCATCGCACTATTTTTGAAGCCATTGAATGTGCTCATAGAATACCAAGAGCACTCGGAGGAGGTAAAGAGATAGTCCCAACTCAACACTATCAAGCTGAAACCATTACTTTGATGAACTTGTTCCTATGGAATTAGGCAACATTTTTTCTTGAGACTGAGGAGCACCACCACTCCAAGGAGAACAAGGACGGGCCAAAGAAAAAAAAGATGGAGTCCAACAAGGGGAAGGGCTTGAGTAGAACAACAAATTTTTTTACACTTGCAGCCAACTGTGCTTGCCTTCCTAAAGACCATCAACCTCCATACATGCAACCTTTGAAAAACTTGGAAAGACAAATTGAAGAAGAGGATGCTAAAATCACATTGGAAACAAAGATCACTAGTAAATATACTCACGACCTTACTAGCTCAATGGGGAGTACAAGTAAAGGAAGAGGACTAGTATGCAAAGGTTGAGAAAGGCAAACATACAATTGATGTTGTAAATGGAGTCCTAGAAGACAACTAGGTGAGAGTATTGATAAAATTTAGAGTAACAAAGAATATCTTGTCTTGCTTTGTTGCAAAAAGGTTGGAGATGGAACTAAAGAAGAATAAAAATGAAGAAGTAGAGTTACCTAGTGGTTAGACAAAGAGGATTGAGTTTTTACCTAGAAAAGTAGTACTCTCTATAAGAGAGTATCAAGAAGAAATTGAGTGGTAAGTGATATAGTTAGCTTGTTATAATGTGATCTTAGGCATGCCATGTATGGAGCACTACAAATCCATGGTAGATTAGAGAAGGAAATTAGTGAGAGCTAGCCAATGGAAGATCATTGGAGATAGAGAAAGATTGCAAATGAAAGAACTACCTCTCTATGTCATAAGGACAACAACTATTGGTAGATTGATAGATATTTTATGGGTCTTATAAGATAAGTCCAAAATGCACAACTCAATACACAAACTCTTGAGAATTTGAAAGATGTGGTCAATGAGTTTCAAGATGTCTTTCATGATGATTCACCTCAAGATTACCACCAAAAATGAGAGTAGATCATAAAATAGAGATACTTCTTGGAAAGGCACCTCTTTGTAAGGTGCCATATTGACTATAACCTCATGAGTTGGAGGAATGCAAGGCTCAAATCAAGGATATGTTATAGAAAGGGTTTATCCAACCCAACATAGCAATATATGTGGCTCTTGTGTGGTTTGTGAAGAAAAAGAATGGTATAATATACATGTGAATTGTTGATCAGGGCCTAAATCAACAAACAATGAAGAACAAATACCCATTACCTTGATCAACTCAAATGGGCAAAACACTTCACTAAACTTGATCTATGGAGCAATTATAACCAAATCAAGATTGTAGAGGAAGACATAGACAAAATTGCCTTTTGAACAAGGTGTGGCCACTTTGAGTACCTAATGATGCCATTTCGCCTTGCCAATGCACCAACCACTTTCATAAGTTTGATGAATGATATATTTTGTCCATACTTGCATAAGTCTATTATCATTTACCTTGATGATATCTTAGTCTACAATAGGACAATGAAAGAACAAAAGCAACATCGGCAAGAAGTCTCCAAATTCTATAATAGAACCAAGTGTATGCCAAAGTCTCAAAGTGTAAGTTTGGCAAGTCTATAGTAGATTACTTGAGGCATAAAGTAAGTGCAGAAGATATCCAAGTATTAATAAATAAAATAGAGATTGTTCAAAAATAAGATGCTCTAGAAGATCAAACTCAACTCAAGAGTTTCTTGGGATTGATAAGGTTCTATCATTGATATTTCAAGGACTTCTCCAAGGTCACACAACCTCTAATGGCACTACTCGGCAAGGGAAAGAAGTGGATGTAGAGAACTACATAATAATTGGCCTTTAAGGAGTTGAAAGATGCATTAATACATGCACATATCTTGAAATGGTATTATCCAAAATATTTAATCAAGCTAGCTATAGATGCATTAGGTGTTGCAATAAGAGTAGTACTGCAATGTGAATGGAATGATAAATGGCACATAGTTTCATGTTTCTCTTAAATTTGTACCAATAGAGTGCAACTATCACACCACCAAATGAGAAGAGTTGGCTATTGTCCTTGGAACCAAGCATTGAAAGCACTATCTTGGTGATAAGGCATTTACAGTGGAGATAGATCACAAACCTCTAGTCTATCTTGAGACACAAAAAGATCTATCCCGTCAACAATTCATTAAGCAAAGTAGAGACAATGGTTCAACATGAAAATCACATATATAGAAGGCAAGAAGTAACTTGCAGATGCATTCACCCAAATGCCTATGGTAAAAATCTGACAATAAAAGTCAAGATGAACCTAGAATTCTGGCCAAGGATTCATACTACTACCAAGATTGATCTATAGATTGTAGGAAATCAATCATCAAAAGACGTAACCCAATACCCAAGGACTCACCTTTTGTGAAGGTGAGTCAATCTTAGATGCCCTAGACCTTAGAACAACCATCCTAGCAAAATGTTGCAATTCTACTATTGCAAGTCACATTAGAGTGAACAAGACCTTAGATGCAATCAAACACCATTATTATTAGCCCAAGATGAGCAGCAATGTGATGGAGTACATTAAAAGCTGCCTACTATGTCAACAAAATAAAACCTCTAATCAAGCTCCTGCAAGACTCCTTCAACCTCTCCCTACTCTACTCAATGTTAGAAATAGGTCATCATGGATCTAGTTTGTGAATTGCCCAAGACCCACCTCAAGATTTGACTCCATTGTAGTCTTTGTAGATTGACTCAACAAAATGATTCATATGTGTCCTATGACCAAGAATGTGATTGCTTTACAATTAGCTCAATTGTACTTAGCTATAATCTTTTCTCACCATGGCTTGTCTTGAGTGCTCATCATCTTGGGGCACTCAATTCACTAGTTTTTTTTGGAGAACACTCTTTGGTGTCTTCAAAATGAAACTTGCCATCCACAAATTGATGGTCAAATAAAGTGGACCAAATGCATTATCAAGGACATGCTCCAGAGCTTCACCTTAGAGGAGCAAGAAAAGTGAGATACCTTACTTCCATTGGTATAATTTACCTACAACAATTTAGTGAATGTATCTAGATAGGTCACACCATTCTTTCTCATGTATGGATAACACCCTTTCACAAATTTAAGCTTGGTAAAGATGCATCTATTAACTAAAAAAATTGACACTATCAACACTTTTGTTTTTAGGATCCAACAGGTGTAGAGAATGCCAAACACAAGTTGTAGATTGCCCAAAATCAACAAAAACAATATGCATATGCATATTCTAGGAACATAGAGTTTAGTGTTGTGGATCAACTTAGGCTATCCACAACCAACCTCATGTTAGTTTGCCCTTGTAAGCTTTGATCTCATATTATTGGGCCTTTTCTTATCCTCCCTCAAATTGGCACAATAGCTTATCACCTCAAGCTACCTCCATACATGAAGATTCATCTACTGTTCTATGTTTCCTTACTATGCAAATATGCACCCCAACAGTACCACTTTCCTTCCATACAAGAAGTTAGACCTTGTCCAACACTCATTGATATCACAAAGGAATACAAAGTCAAATGTATTCTCTAGAAACACATTTGTGGTACCCACCATATGTGTATGGAATATCCATACATTCAAAAGTGCACCCATTATATGAGGCAACATGAAAGCCAATAGCTAACTTGATCCATGCACAAGTGTTAGTGCAATCTTTTGAGCAACAACTTCATAACAAAGACATTGCATCTTAAAAGGAAGGAGGTTTGTAATACCATTAGCTACACGCATTATCTAGAGGTGGAAATTTGCTTGGTAATATCTTGAGGGATGTTATATATGATGGTCTAAGTAGATCAAATAGAGGTGTCACCAAAAGAGTACTTCCACTAATAGTGTAGAGGCCAAAACACCTTGAAAACTTCAAAGCCAATTTCAAAGGCCTGAATAGATGAATTAGGCCTCAAAAAGGAAAAATTCTCCCTTTTCAAGAAATCCCTCTTAGGGTTATTCCCCTTTCTTCCCCTTGGTGGAAATGGTGTTTCCTTTCCTCCCAAATTTGTCTCGTTTAGAGCTTTCCAATGATACCTCATCCATATTGTTCTAAGCTTCTTACAAGAAGATTCTCCAAAGATTCCCTCTTGTCAAACTTGTTTGACCAACCAATAGAACAAGGATCTACATGTCACCAATCCATGCAAGTAATCTTAGGATGGAGCTTGCTGACATGGCACCAATCCATGTATCTGATCCAAGGATGGAGCTCAATTTGAGTAGATCCTCTTTGCTATATAATAAAGACAAGGTGCTCTTTTGGGGATCAGAGTATTGAGGAATGAAGCCTTGTGTTTCTCTTGTTTATTTTCTTGCGTTTCTCTTGTCCTAAGTATACTACACTCTTCTCCTTTTGAGTCTTTGGCTTCTTCCTCCAAAGATACATCAATAACTTGTGGATTTCTTCTTGATCTTTTTGCTAGTGTAGAGGTCTTCACTAGATGGGCTTGTTTCTTCTTTGCCTTCATGGTAGCTCCTTCCTTGTCTATTGACACTAACTTCCTAGTGGTGTCATACTATAGATTTGCCTCCCAATTCTTCTTGATTGTTGATTTGCCTTCAATTTGCAAGGCAAAGTACTCCATTGGTTGGAAGTGGTTGGGGAATTTCTTTTGCTCCTCCCTTGTGAGTAAGTTGATGTACATATAGAAGTATATTGCAAAAAGGTTTAGGTAGGTAACTCCACCTTTTTATTCAAATTCTTTGTGTGGGCTTCTTGCTTGGTGAAAGAACATATTTGCCCAATTCAATGGTTCCCATTTATATGTAGTCAAAGAAGATTGCTTTGCTATTGGTGAGGTAAGTTGTTTGCTTGTGTCAAAATGATTGCTCTTTAGGCCAAATCTTTGTAACTTTTGACTTGCAACACATGTTTCTTCTACTTGTTTTCAACAATTGTCACCTTGATGTTTGCCAACTTCTTGTCTACAAACTTCATGTTAAAATCTCATTCTCTTGGAGGTCAAGCATCTAAGATGAGTACATTTCTCCATTTATTTCAGTCCAATTGTAAGGCTTGCCTCACATATCCCTTGTTGTTTTGTCCTTCTTCCCCTTCATCTCATGATAATCCCATAATCCCATTATTACTCAGCTCCTAATTCTAGAGCAAGATACAAAAATGCTCGCTCTCAATCACCTCACTTCTACAATAGGTGGTCTACTTATGCACCAGATGGTTCAGGGATTTCCTTCATGGGTTTTTGAATGAACACCATGTTTTCTCTTTAAGGAATTCTAGGGACAAAGATAAATATGTGTTAGCTTTGAAGGTAGGGAAGACCACAAAGATCATGGAGGCTTGGAAAATTCTAACCTTACTCAAAGTTGAAGACAAAATTGCTTTGTGAAAGTGAAATTGGCTATTGACCTCTTGGTTTTATTGGCCAAGTCTTCAGTCATTCTTCAGTCATTTAGTGTATGAGAAGTAGCTGAACACTTCTTCTCCATAATTTTCATGAATTTGGTGTGTATTACTTCTCCACACATGTGAAACATTCCCTAAATGGTCTTTATCACATCTTTGAGGCTTTCCTCAAATGCAAACAATCTTCCTTAAATGTGAATTATCTTCCTTGAATGTAAATGCTTTTTGGGTGCAATTCTCTTTGGGTGGTGGTGCATTCAAATGTGTGTAAGATCTTAGAATGCATCAATGCCCAAATTGAAGGTCTTCCTAGCCAAAGTTCTTTCTATATGATCATTTACAAACTAAAGTTTTTCTAGGCTGAAGTTACTCTAACTTGAATTCTTCACCTCCAATCAACCTTTGGGGTCATTTCTAATTTGGCATTCTTCCTTGAATGTGCTTTTGGCTTTGGGCTTATGCCACTTGTAACTTTGCATAAAAAAAACACAACTTGGATCTTGGAGGATCCAAAGTTGTTGATAGAGCACAAGTATTCCATCTATGAACAACTATGGAGTGCCAAAAGGTGCTTCAACTAGGAAAATTTCCTTCCTAGACATTGAATTAGGCTGTAATATCTTTCCAAACAAGA
Organism: Lunularia cruciata; assembly: GCA_948567375.1. Lineage (NCBI taxonomy): Eukaryota > Viridiplantae > Streptophyta > Marchantiopsida > Lunulariales > Lunulariaceae > Lunularia > Lunularia cruciata. Next base: position 50,480,315 of record OX419761.1, on the reverse strand, counting down.
GTAAAATTAATAAAAAAGAGTAAATTTTGTGAAACCACAAATGCGTGTGCACCACAAATGCACGTAACAAAAATCTTCTATATCAACCAAGGACTAAGGATATAGAGATTAGAATAAGATGTGTGGAAGGGAAAACAAAAAGATGTTGTGGAGTCAGTCTACTATTCTATGCAAGAAATGATAGCAGTTGTGCTTATGTTAACCGTTGCCTAAAAAAAAGCATAGGAAATGTGTAATAAACATGAGATTGTACTAAACTCTCGTTAAGGAGTGTTCTATTTTCTACTTTTGGAGCAAAATGGGGCACAAAAATTTTTAGTGTTCTATCAAGCACCGCCCCATGCTTATATGTATATGAAACTGAGCTCTCTAGGCTTAAGATATTAAGTAAAATAGTCATCTCCAACATCTAGCACCTTGCTTCAGGTGTGTTCTATGCTACATAAGTGTACTAGGTACTATCTCTAGATGATGATTTGAATGATAGTGAGTGATAGTGAAGTGATTAGTGCTGAATGTTGCCTTTTAAAAGCTACTAGTGTGCCTTTGTATCCTTTGGAAACATAAAAAAGAAAATGAAAAGCTTCCAGCCCCAACCCTAAGAGCTGGGTTTTACCTGGCTTGCAGGTTTGCATGAACTTTGTGGCATTTGCAGCGAAGTTCTGGTTCCTACTTGTACAAATTGATGAGCACAAAAGAGGGCACCCGCTTAGAATACAAAATACTTCATCCGTCAAAACTTATGACAATAAACTTCCTGCTCAGGATCGGATTTTGTGCATTTGCAGCAAAGTTATGGTTCCTACTTGTAAAAATTGATTAGTCGCAAAAGAGGGTACCCCGCTGAGAATACAGAATACTTCATCCGTCAAAAGTTATTACAATGAACGTCCTGCTCAGGATTGGATTTCGTGTGTCGCTAAGCATGAAGGACGCAGGATACCAAGTTTATTATATATATAGATGGAACTTTTGAAAAGGAGGCTGCACTACAGAATCATTCTTGTGATTGAGGTGCACTCAAGGACTCAAGCTCCTCATTTTGTCTCAGTGGATTTAGAGTCAAAAGCCTTGTTAATTAACCTTTGTAATCAAGTGTTGAGAATCAAATACTTACTCTCAATTGCTTTGTTGATTAACCTTCTAGCTAAGTGTTGAGAGTCACATCCTTTGTTATTAAAAGTCCGTTACTTATCAAAGATCCGTATCCATTATAAACAAAGGGTGATTTTCGTTCCAAGAAAGACAAATCTACATATTGTGAAAATGTATGCATCCAAGTTCAAAACACGTGAGAGGAAAGAGGATTTCAAGACCCATTTACATCCGTTTAGTGGGGAAATTGGCCTCAGGGATTCTTTGTAAAGCACAGTACTCGGCTAGAGTATCATGCGTGTCATTCCGTGGGTGTTTGCAACTTTTTCTTGGCAGTTTCTCGACACAACTACTCTATAACCCTTGAAGCCTTAAAGCAGATGGTGGAAACCATTTGTTTTAGATAAATCTTCCTTGAAATATTCCAATTCCATACTTAGACATATCTTCCACTTTAATTCTTGAATTGCTCGTACTCACAACTAGTTGGGTATAGATAACCTGTTCCAAAACGTTTGCTTTGACGCAGGAAGTCAATACAATCTTGATTCTGAAGTGACAAGGGCGACCGCGTAGAAAAAACGAAGGATGGGAAGACCCCATCCTGATTCTGAAGAGGGGACCATGTGTGCAAATTGCACATGTTATTCCAGGTACAGTATATTGATAAATAGCCAACATGACAAAGTTTGGATTTTACTCAGACTTGTTCTTCCCATCAGAGTTGGTTTGCCAAGATCTGTCACTTCTCAATCCCATGGGAAAGCTCACGTAAGGGTCTCCGAGAGAAGCAACATTCCCGGGACGAGAGAGAACCAACTGCGAAATCAAACCATCCAGTCTCATACGGGTTAGTCCATAACTTTAAGCTCCCCAAACAAAGACCGCTATACGCCGAACATTCTCGGATGATTCACTCATGGAGCACAATTTTGTGACAATGTTATGATGTGGTCATCTACCAGACCTGAAACTCAATTAACATTCCTGAGATGCATATTTGCATTCTTTAGATTTGGTCATTAAGATTCATAATATTCACTCTTTTAAACTATCCTTAGGATTGACGAACACAAAAGAACATAAGTGACGGTGAATTTTATCTCAAGACATGAAATTTCTCCGGGAAGCAGGATTGTAGAAAGTCTGCTGGTCTTGAACAATCAGGCCGAAGACATCATACAAAGCTGCAGAAAAGCTTTTATGGCTTGGTGTGAACTAATTGCTGTCATTTAAGCTACGTAATCCTTCGATTGAATCATCTAGAGAGAGATAGGTGTTTACCTGAAGTACGCCTAACGTACAGGTTTCGAATCCAGCAGCACAGTAAACGAAGTAATACTCCCACATCCGAATGAACTTGTCACTGAAACCGAGCTTTTTACATTCGCTTTACAGGTCAAGCAAACAGGATACCACCATGAGCCAAACAAGGAACCCATATAAAACACTTGCATCTGCTCTGTAAGTCTTCTTAAGCTTCGGTATTTGGCTTGAAAATATCAATGATTTAAGGCTTGGTGGAGAGTTCTTTACCTGGTCTTTGCGAGAAAATTATCTCGCCAACACATCAATGTCTGGTAGTAGTGTGGTCCAATGTTCTCGAGGTGCTCCAGACTGTCGAAGAGGAAGAAAAGTTTTTTCAGTAAGTTGGTAGCAAGGAACACATGTCCATCAACGAAGATACTTCCCAAACGTCTACTAGCTTCCTCAGGTGATTCAGAAGTGACAGTAAAACAGTACCTCAGTGTTGATCCAGCAGTCATGGCAGTGGTCAATGCACTAATACAAGGTAGACATCCACCAGGAAAAATATACTCCTTGATAAAGTCAGAGCTTCGTCTGTATTCGTCATATCGCTCGTCTGGTATGGTGATGACCTGCAAATAGATGACATTGAGGCACAGTATGATGTTGACTGAGTGGCCACAAGAGGTGCTCAAATTTGTGCTTGGGCAAGCAATTACGCCAGTGATTTTATGCATTATTCAGAAACACTGGAGAGATACTTTTTAAGAACTTTCCTTCTTAACGGTGGCATAATCTGAAGAGGGGTTGGAGAAAGGGTTCCTTACTTGCAGAACCACAAGTCCATCCTTAGCAAGTAAGTAGTCGCATCGAGTGAAAAACGCTTTGAAGTACTCATGTCCTACAGCTTCCAACATTTCACTGCACATTGGGTAGTAACCCTCTATTTATTAGAGTGCAGCTCCAACTGACAGAATATAAAGGGCATCTTGGCAGTCAAACTACTGTGGTCTTCTTGTGAGGCGAAGTATTATATTTGACTTTTTTGGGTTCGTAAACATTCTTCCTGATCAGATACCAAGAGAAGCAACTGTCGATGTGAAGATTATCGAACTTACCAGGAAATTATGCGGTTGTACTTGTGGTGATCAGGTAAAGATCGATAATCGCAAAGTTTAAACGTGATTCTATCCTGTATTTAGACAACGGAAATAAACTCCCAAACTCAGTGAGGGGTTGAAGTGGTGGCACTTATTCCTAATTGCAAACAGTAATGCTAGAAAGCTCCTGCCTAAAATATCTGCACGACGTTACCTGAAGCCCAGCTTCTTGAACACGGGCTGTTGCAAACTTGAGCTGCTCTATAGACAATGTAATTCCTGTGTAACGGCATCCAGTACGCCTGACTACCTCAATCGCCATACTTCCCCATCCAAACCCTATCTCTAGCACTTCATGATTGCGCTGTATCCTTGCCTGCAGGATCCACATCGAGATATAATTAGGAGTCTTCCCATGCTTACGGTACGTGACTGTTCTAGATTAATGGAAATGCTTTGTTCTGAGGTTGCATTTGTAGGTAAATTTGATGCACTTCACATTCGCTTGCGCAAATCAACATCTCTTTAAGGATCTTTTGTAAATCTGCTTCTGCAGATTTAGGAAAGTCAAAGATAAGAGCTTAGAACCAGCCTATGGCTGTATGCGAGTAAGCTGGCGTTCAACTATTAAGGTGTTGGCACGTACTTTATCAATCATAAGATGTAATTTCCGTAGCTGTGCATCCGTCAGCGTGTCCTTGGGCCCCTGTAATGATTTGGAGAACTTGAGATGGTTAGCATGGAAGTCGGAATCTCATGAAAGCGAGTTTGGCATCTTGTCCTCCAGATTTTGCTCAACTGCGAAACATCGCTCATCATATATTACTTCTTGTTCTCACAGGTGACAGAAACATTTTCAATCTAGAAAATGGTGAAGAAGATTACCTCGAATATCGCTGAAGAGTAAGTCATGGTCTCATCCAAGAAAAGAGAAAACATGTCGTTGCTCTACAAGACAAAAGAGGAATTCAATGAGCAGTACATATTGTGTGTAACATATCAATGTTTTATAAAAGACCAGAGAATCTGTCGGAGACGTTTGATGATGGAGAAGGAGCTGCAGATATGCAGAGGCCACATTTCAATTCCATGGACGACGAAGCCAGCAAAATCTTCTACAGAGAAGGTAACTTCGAGGAAGGGAGGTGTACCAGATCATAATGTTTCGAGATGTTTCTACGAGCATTGGTAAGTGAATTTCCTCGCAATTTGTGTTTAAGATATGATAGTGCTCCTCCAACAGCTGAAGTCACAAAAAGTGGGTTCCACCATCCCCTGCACAGATACCCAACTTTACTTCAGATTTGCTTAGGGACATCCTTGACGCCGGAAAATGTTACGTGAAAAACAAGGTAAGGGTGCTTTTACCTCATTTGTGTCTGAGCGTCGACTCGATTGATATCACGATTGGCAATTATTAGCTGTCAAGAAACATGTCAACAATAACCTTCAGTTACTTCAGCAGCCATTGAAAGAAAGAGTTCAGGTTTTAGAAGTTTCAGTTGTTACTGCGTACAGGAGTGCAATAGGTACCTGAAGGAAGTGAAGAAGGCCATCCTTATCCCCAACAAATGTGAAGTCACCATCTATGTATGCATCTGCAAGACCGAGGTCTGCTCGTGTTGCAATCTGTTGCCAATATATAAATTCACAAAAGAGCACCCCTTCAGTCACTCTGCAGATCACGGGCGAGTTTGTTCTGAAGAGCATTTGCTTAAGTAATAAAAGTCTGGCAGTTTTCGCTGCAGTTAATCACATGTACTCATCGTCTACATTAAGGTTATTGTCGTGGACACCCTTAGTATAATAGTCGGCATGCAGAAATTGCGAAAGTGATAAGTTCCACTGGAATGATAACGAAGATGTCTATGAAAGCTTGGTCATATTTACAGCAAGGGTCTGGTGAAAGGTCTGACAAACCTTCCAATAAAATTGTGGACTGTGGACACGGAGAGTAATCTTTAGGCTGCAACCCTTTTCACTTCCAACGAAGTCAAGAATTGACCCACCTGCTTCCAGTAACCTGCGCAGTGGTGAAGACACTCTGACTTAAGACTGGCATTCTCACTTCTATACCTACATTCGATTGAAATTTGCGATGAGCACGTCAGAAGCTAGTTCAAAGCTTCAGTACTACACAGTTTATGTAGTAAATTCGAGATTTAATTAAGTAATAAACTGGTGAAGGACTCTGGTTTTTAATATGTGAATTTACGATCGTAAGCGTTCAAACTTGTGTGCCGGAACGATATTGGTCGAGCGTTTGAAGAACGAAAGTGAAGCCCAAGACACCCGGATGATAACAACTGCTCTCTTCAAAGGAAGCAAACAGAAAATCTGCGGGTTTAATCCTGAAATTTTTGACTTCCAGCAGTATTATGACCAAACGTGAGGTAGAACAGCACTTACTGGAGGTGGCCTGTGCGGATAAACTTGCTCAAGACAGCAACTACAGCTTGTTGGGCACTGTACTCTGTCCAAGTAGGCACCATCTGCTTCACCAGTCCAAGAACTTCGACCTTTTGACCCAACAGCTGCTTTGCAGCTATCAACCCAGCCTGAATAATCCATATGAAACTCGTTAGGGTCGAATCATACAGAATCCCATATAGCAAAACCAGATCAACCTACATATTTCTAAGAAAGGCAGAGATAGCTTAACGGGAAATCGATAGGCTGGGTACTTGCAACTGTCCAGCTACCTCGGCATCTCGTGGGCACTAATGACATCGAGGTTGCTATGAGAGTCTAGCTGGACATTTTGAAGTGATAGCTTAACGGGAACTCGATAGGCTGGGTACTTGCAACTGTCCAGCTACCTCGGCATCTCGTGGGCACTAATGACATCGAGGTTGCTATGAGAGTCTAGTTGGACATTTTGAACGTATACTTCATGTTAGTTTAGTTAATCTCTAGTTTAGGGACTTCTCTTGTTTTTAAGGTTTTGTTAGAATCCTCTAGACCCTGTTAAATATCTTCTACTTAGGGTACAGAGAGGCGCAGCTCTAATTAGGGCTAAGCAAAGCAACCCCCTAGGGTTTGCTTTAGTGTATATAAGAGTACTTTTTACTCTGGTTTCAGTAAGTTCTCATACAAGGATCATTCCCAACACCTTGTACCTTGTTTTAGGAGTGTTCTATGCTGCTTACCACTGGGATACCTCTCATGTTGCGTGAGTGCTGCTGTGTATTATCTTTGAAGGCTCTGAGAGAGAGTGAGTTGAATATTGCTGAGTGCAATCAGGAGTGTCTACTCTGCTGAAACTAGGAAAGTTGAGTGCTGGGATGTCTGATACATCAGAGGTCAGAATGACTGATGATAGACCATCTACTTCAAAGACTAGGAAGAAAGGTTCTCATCAGGTTATGGGCCCACAATCACCATTGGGGTTGATAGGAGAACTCAGAGAGCTAGAGAAACTGGGAAACACTAATTACAAAGCTTGGGCTTCGGATGTGAAGTGTATCCTAGACAGTTATGACTGTTTAGACTTGGCATTAGAAGCTCATGATATAGATCTACTAGGAGGTTTCTGCTAAGGGCTATGCAAGAGCCAGTTAGAGACCTAGTAGACACTTATGCTTGGAGTTGGGAGATCTGGCACAAACTCAAGAATTTTTACTCTGTTGAGAGGCTGGAAAGTTCCAGTAGGATCTGGGATGGGATGTGGAACACTAAACTTGCAGATGGTGAAGACTTTACTTTGCACTTGTCAAAGTTACAGAAGGTCTTCAAGAGTGTCAAGGAGGATGGGTGTCCCCTTACAGAGAAATATGAGATCAACCATCTCCTGAGGACTCTCCCTCCAAGCTACCAGCCTATCAAAGTAGCTCTAAAAGTTCTTCCTGTTGAAGTTGTCACATGGGATTATGTGATAAACAGATTGCTGGTGTTTAGCAGAGACAGAGAGGACCTAGAGATGAAGTTTAATGATTTGGGAGATTCTGCTCTGTTCAGTGCTTCTTCTCAGTCAAGGAGAGTGCCAGATAGAAGAGTGAGCAATCCAGAGTGAGTAAATCTGGTAAAGGGGTTAGTAGTGTTGCTAACATGATCTGTTATTTCTGTCATGAGAAAGGTCATGTTGCACCTATATGTCCCAAGAGAGGAGAAAGGAGAGAACGAGAGCTGAAGAAGGTAGGCAAGGGACCTCAACTAGTAAGAGGTAAAAAATTTCCGAGTTCAGCTTACAACACAGAGGAGTGCAATGAGATAAAAAGCGATGAGGAGGGGTACTCAGCAGCAGAGCTAGATTGTGAAATGTTGGCAGAATCGCAGTTGTCCACAAACGGTTCTGGATGGTTCTTGGATTCTGGAGCCACCTCTCATATCTGTTACCAGAAGGAGCTGTTCTCAACTCTTCAGCCTCTGAAGATTCCCAAGAGTGTTTGTTGTGGACCTGGGATTCTGAATCCAGTGTTAGGAACTGGCAAAGTTCCTATTGCCTTCATGGGAAGATCTAACACTAGTTCTTGTAAGAGCTATTTTGAAGATGTGCTCTATGTTCCACCAAGAACTTGATATCTGTACATCACCTCATGGAGCATGGAGTGGATGTTCTGTTTGAGAGCAACAGAAATCAATGCACTTTGAAGAAAGGAGAGTTGGTCCTTGGATATGGCACTGCCAAAGGGAAGCTGTTCAAGTTGATGGAAGCTGATTGTTCTAATTCTGCATTGGTAGCAGAAAACAGAAATAATATCCATCTGTGGCATTTGAGGTCAGGGCACTTGTCAGTGCAAAACCTATATGCTTTAGAGAAGGTAGTGGATGGGTTGAAACTGGATCCCAAAGGAAAACTCGAGTTCTGCATTGGGTGTGCAGAAGGTAAGGCCCACAAGGCTCCTATCCCCAAGAAATCTTCATCTAGAGCTTCTGGTCTTCTAGATGTCATACATTCTGGTGTATGGGGATACATGACTGAGAAGTCATTGAGTGGAGCAGCCTACTATATTTCCTTTGTGGATGATTACAGTAGAAAGAGCTTTATCTATCTCATGAAAAGCAAGGATGAAGTGCTGCGAAAATTCCAGAAGTTTGTAGCCATGGCTGGGTTGCAGACTGGGAGGAAAGTCAAGCGATTGAGAACCGATGGAGGCAGAGAGTACAAGAATGAGGAATTCCTCTCTTTTCTGTCAGAGAAAGGAATTCTCCTTGACTGTACTGCCAGAGACAGTCCTGCACAGAATGGAGTTGCAGAAAGGTTGAATAGGACACTGGTGGACAAAGCATTGACCATGCTCCAACATGCCAAGTTAGAGAGAAAGTTTTGGGGTGCAGCAATTAGCACTGCAAATTACCTTAGTAATATCAGTGGTACCACAGCATTGCAAGGAAGAACTCCTGAAGAATGCTGGAGTGGTAAGAAACCTAATCTTTCAGCTTTGAAAGTTTTTGGATGTCTTGCCTATGTTCATATTCCCAAGGAGCAAAGGAGGAAGTTCACAAAGAAGGCTGAGAAAATGCTCTTTGTAGGATATGAAGAGGGACTGAAAGGATATCTTCTGTACAATCCTAAGTCTGGACAGATCATCAGAAGTAGAGATGTACTCTTTGATGAATTGAGGACTTGGAGTGAGAACAGTGATGAGTTGCAGAAGCAAGCTGATCAGTTTGATCAGCCTGATCAACCTTTCTTCCCAAGCGGCAGAGTCAGTTTTTCAGATCAATCATCAGAAGAGCAATCTCTACCTGAAGCTGATGGTTCACCAAAAGAGAGTCTGAAGGTGTACCAAAGAAGGCCTATACAGACAGTGGTTTCTGATCCGGATACTACAGAAGAAGGCTCCCAGAAGCAGACTGCCGATGCAGAATCTCTGAGTGAGATTCCAGAGATGTCAAGAGATGACATGAAACTTCTGGGCACAGAGCCAAGAAGATCACAGAGAGATAGAAAACCTATTGACAGACTTGGCTTTCTATCAGAAGAGATGTTAGATGAATCTTACATCTGTCATGAAGATTGTGATCCAGACAATTTACAGCAAGCTATGCTCAGACCAGATTCGAGTCAGTGGGAGTTGGCTATAGCAGAAGAGAAGAAGTCTCTTCAAACTAATGGTACATAGGTACTAGCTGATTTGCCACCAGGTAGGAAAGCAATTGGCTGCAAATGGGTTTTAGGGTCAAACGTGGAGCTGAGAATGAGATTCTGAAGTACAAAGCAAGACTTGTTGCAAAGGGCTTCAATCAGAAAGCATCAATAGATTATTCAGAAACTTTTGCACCAGTTGCCAGGTATGGATCTATTTGCATGCTTCTAGCTCTTGCAGCAGAGAGAGATTGGGAAGTGGAGCAGTTAGATGTGAAAACAGCCTTTCTCAATGGAGATTTGAGAGAGTCTATTTACATGGATGTTCCAGATGGATATATTGAAGGCAAAGGAAAAGTATGCTTGCTTAAGAAGGCTTTATATGGCCTTAAGCAAGCTCCTAGAGCATGGTATGAGAAACTGGACTCATACTTGAGAGAGCAAGATTTCAATCAAGCAGATCCTGACATGAGTGTGTATACTAGAGATGATGTATACATAGCTGTATATGTGTATGATCTATTACTGTTGGGGAACAGTGAATCTATCAAAGGAGTGATGTATTTCTTGTGCTCTATTTTTGAGATGACTATCCTTGGTTCTGTAAAACTTGTTTTGGGAATCAAAGTGAGCAGAGACAAAGAAGCAGAATGGATCTGGATCAGCCAACCACAATATGTGAGATCCATACTAGCTAAGTATCAGATGACAGAGGCGAATCCTGTCTCTACACCTCTTGATCTGGGGTGGAAGCACAGCAGAATCATAGATGGGGAGGTGAATCTCTGTGACAAAGTGTTGTTTCAGAGTGCTCTTGGCTCTCTAATGTTTATCATGGTCTGTACAAGACCAGATATATACTATGCAGTGGGAGCACTAGCTAGATATACTAGCAACCCTGCACAAGTACATTGGAAAGGTGTAAAGAGAGTATTCAGGTACTTAAAAGGGTACTCAAGATGCATTCTTGGAGTACAAAAGGCAAGGTAACATACTTGCTCTCACTCTTGAAGCATATACAGATGCTAGTTGGGGAGATGACACAGATAACAGCAGATCAACTAGTGGATATGTAGTTATGCTAAGTGGTGGAGCAATCAGTTGGCGTAGTAAACAGCAAACATCTGTTGCACTGTCTACTACTGAGGCAGAATTTATGGCTGCCTCAATGCTACTCAAGAAGTCATCTGGAACAGGAGACTTCTTAAGGAGCTGGGTTTTGAGCAGGAAAGTCCTACTACATTGTACTGTGACAATACAGGAAGTATAGCACTCAGCAAAAATCTTGTACATCACCCAAGGACTAAGCACATTGAGATTAGAAGAAGATTTGTAGAGGAGAAAGAAAAGGAGAAAGAAAAGGAGAATGTTGTGAAGTTAGTTTGCTGTCCTACACAGGAGATGATAGCAGATGTGTTTACAAAAGCATTACCTAAAGATAAACACATAAAATGTGTAGTGGAAATGGGAATAGTCCTAAACTCTCATTAAGTGGGAGTGTTAGTTTAGTTAATCTCTAGTTTAGGGACTTCTCTTGTTTTTAAGGTTTTGTTAGAATCCTCTAGACTCTGCTAAATATCTTCTACTTAGGGTAAAGAGGGGTGAAGCCCTAATTAGGGCTAAGCAAAGCAACCCCCTAGGGTTTGCTTTAGTGTATATAAGAGTACTTTTTACTCTGGTTTCAGTAAGTTCTCATACAAGGATCATTCCCAACACCTTGTACCTTGTTTTAGGAGTGTTCTATGCTGTTTACCACTGGGGTACCTTTCATGCTGCGTGAGTGCTGCTGTGTATTATCTTTGAAGGCTCTGAGAGAGAGTGAATTGAATATTGCTGAGTGCAATCAGGAGTGTCTACTCTGGTGAGACTAGGAAAGCTGAGTGCTAGGATGTCTGATACATCAGAGGTCAGAATGATTGATGATAGACCATCTACTTCAAAGACTAGGAAGAAAGGTTCTCATCACTTCTAACAAATTTGTGGTGTCTGGAATTGCTTTTACCTTAAACCCATCTTCATGAAATCCGTAACCTGCTTAGACAAAACAAGTTCAGACATGAGAAATAAATATCGACAGAAGAAGCGCAAGCAATGCACATGACTTTCCAGCAGAAGCTCAGACATTCCGAAAATTTCAAACTGTTCTAGAGTTCAAAGAATCAATTGATAGTTCTACAGAACAAATTGATTCTTTAGATCCCCAGGTCCAGGTAACTCAGTTGATAAACAACCTTGATATGCCCCGCAGTACCAAACTCCTTGATGACCTTGAATACAGCTGAGGCGTTTTGCGGCATCAGCGGCTTGAGGAGATGGAATTGGATGGCTCGTTCTCCAAAATCTGACAACGTGTTCCGGTTTCCTGGCGGGGTTCAATGTGACTAGAAAAGGCAGCCCTGTGTCTCCCAGGTTCTGCACACCATGTCCGAAGCTCTTCTTCATTATCTCCTATTCCACTAACTTCAGCCCAGATTCTAATCAGATTCATAACTCAAGCCAGATCTGTAATGAGCGAATCGCAAGAACTAGAACAGTCCTAAGTAAGTCTACAACAGCACTACAGAAGAAAACAAAATCTGGCTAAGGAAAGTCTGTTTCTAATCTTGAACACTTTACCTGTAACAGATTCAGCCAGTAAGTAACACAGCATCGTTCTTTGATATCACCCAAGAAGTTCCACGCAGACCATGCTGCCTTACTACGAGGCATTAAGGCCTTATCCCGGTGCACATATATGTCACTGTCATTGTCATGGAGAGAATAACTTTTAGTGAATGAGGTGAGATTTCCTTGATTTCCTTGAGATGATATAAACGTCCAACCATCTTCACTCCTGTCAGTCCTGAGTGGGAAGCAATACCTAGAAGTTAAGGACCTGGACTAACCTGTAAGCATATTCGAAGGCGCCTAAGACACTCTTCTCGCTTGCAGTAGCTTTTTCACCCCTCATGTCTAGGGCATCGGGAGCATGAGCAGCCACAACGCATTTGTCAAATATTTCAACCCCTCCTTTGTCATCCTTCACTCGCACACGTCCTGCACCAAGCGTCAATGTCAACATCCCATGTGATTTAGAAAAGCTTACATTGTACCTCCATATGGAGAGGTTGAGAAGATACGGAATTATGAAGAATTACCATCATCAAGAGTTTCCACATGGGTGACGGCAGTGTTCTTTCTAATCTCGGCACCTGATGCTTCGAGTTCCTTCACCACCTGCATAATGAACAGAATTAAAAGTTCAAAATGTGTAACGAAATAATCAGCTGTACTTAAAAGATCTAGAGTCTGTACAACAGGAAACGAAAACTCTCCGAGGATAGCCATATCTGAGATTCAAAATACCTTGGTAACATATATCTCAGAGCGCCCTTTGACTGTTATCCATTGCGGTCGTCCAAATAGCTGCGGACAACACAACAGTACAATTGATATGAAACTCTGGGTTTCTTCTCAGGCGTGGTGCACCTCCACAAACCAACCTATTTGCTGTGACAAGGAGCATCTGCTACGAAAGCCAAGCATTAGAGCATTACGATGGTCGATAGAAAAGCTGAAGATTATATGTACGAACTTACTTGTAAGAGATGATGATTTCGGCAGAAGGTAAGGATGGACACCGCCGAGAAGCCCAAGACTGTTTGAGATGAACAGGACCAAATGGATGCACACACAGGGATCTGTCGTGCAAATTCCATAAACAGTGAAGACAATTAGAAAGAAACTTATAAAGCAACCAACCGAGTGGTACACATTAACTACATGCTGCCGATACTCTTATGAAGTACATGAAGAATTAAAAAAAGGTAGAGCGAAACAGAAATCAATTGATATGAAATTACGAGCAGCATATGAAATTATCGGACTGTGGAAGCAATTGCTCAATACCAGGTAACATTCTTTAAATTTTTGAGAATATGAATGTGATTCAAGAAACTCGCCAAGTGTTAACGTCTCGTCGACTGATGAAACGTTTCTTTCTACTTTCTCTAAAAATCTGCAACACCAAAACGATCAAAGTTAGATTATTCCCCGAGCCGCAGACAATGCTAGAATTACGAGAACTTCCATCTCCGAAGAAACCTCCATAACCAAAATGGGCTGGGACTCGAACTTACTCAAGAACATCCGTTTTGAATTTCAGCATTTCACGAATCATCTTCCAGAAGTACGGATTTACAGCATTCCTCTTCTGAGCGAAAAGTCCGCCCAAGCTTGTACTTCCCCACTCGCAACCTTTTCCTTCGTCCAGACTGACCGAGAATGACATATCGGACTTCTCCATTTCGACTCCGATCTCGTCAAAGAACGCAATCATGTTTGGGTAAGTCACCTGCATTCCCACGCCCTTGGACACGATTAGCACAAAAATGCAGGTACTCCAACACCGTGTACGTCTGCTGCCATACTCTTATTGTCTTATATGACTCGACACGCGAAGGTAGCTTGCTGATAGGCTCTCAGACGCCGAAACCAGCTTCAATTTCGCGCCACCGAGTCAGTTTATATCCCTCAAACTTGCCCTCCCGCAGAAAGAATGCGCAGACTCTCCTGCAGAGATCTCGTTTCCTCTTGCAAAATCTCAGTTCTCAGGGGTTACTGACGGAAGCATAAGGTTATTGGTATCTATCTTTGTGAGGGGTTTAATTTGCCAATATGCTCGACCAACGAGGGCAGAGCAGAATCAAGAGTTGGAAGCGCAGCTGGTCCCAGGTGGTGGTCCCCGGAAGTCCAAGATCAGTGGATAGAGGGCCAATAGGAAAGAGGAAGAAGAGATCCACCTGTGGTATTACAACGAGATTCTTCACATGAACTGGGGCCGGAGGAAGCTCAATGTAGTAATTTTACAGTAGTTGGCCACAGACCGTTCTGACCTCCATCAATAGCTTCGTGTGTACAGTGAGACGCAATTGTGATTGAGGTCTTGATTCCCCCTCGTACATATCGAAATGGACGCAAAAGATTACAGTCTACCTCGATCTATAATCACGTATTTAGTCTAAAGACTTCTTTCCAGGCAAGCAGGCAGTATAATGTCTACCCCAGTGTTTCTGGAACACAAAAGGAACTGCAGAAGGGATGACGTACGGACTTACCTGATTGAAAACCATAAATCCAATATCAAGAGCAACTCCATCCACGTGAAGTGTGTGCGCATGGCCGCCAATGTGATCATCCTTCTCGTAAAGAATCACATTTACGCCTGCTAGAACTAGAGTCCGAGCAGCAGTCAGGCCTGCTACGCCGGACCCGACTACAGCCACTCTCATTTTGTCAGCCCCTATACGCCACCAGTTGCTCTTCCCAATGTGTTTGTGCCTTCCTCTCTGTTTTCCTCTATGAGCTTCGGAACGATCACAATTTCTTCACTGCCCTGCACTTCTGTATTACCTCGACATGGGAGTCCTCTCGTCCAGTCTTGCGGGTCCTCCCACACAAATGTCCAGTCCTACTCCTGCATGTTACGAATCACTGCGAGTCCACACTCAAGCCCTGTTTGCTATACAAGACTCGAACTCGCTAAGCCAGCCAATAGCGGAAATTAATGATGGAACCTTCTTCGGATTCTGTTGCACGTAGACTTCTGCTGTCACCAAGAAGAAACCCAGCTGCAGCATAAAGCGGTGGGGATATCATAACGTCAGTCTCCACCTCCCGTAATAATATCTGTGGTTTTCCTTTTCCGTCCTGTCGGACTCGGCGATTGTATTAGCAGGACTGAGAGGAGATTCCAAGCTAGTCAGTCAAGGACGCAAGAAGAGTCTTTGAATCGGAGGGAATGGCTTCCGTACTTGACCAGATCCACAAATATGATGAAAAAGAAGAAGAAGAAGAATCCTACGAAGCTTGACCCCAGTGGTGTTTTTTGTTGCTGATGCTGCTGCAAGCGCAGACACAAGTCTGTGAAAGCCAACCCATATATATTTATTTAGCAACCGCATTACCTTCTCAAACTTCTGGGCAGCGGCGTCGTCATCCCACTCGAGGAGCACCATTACAGTGGCTCTTCTGACGAGCCAGGTCACAGAACACGTGCAGACACCACACATTCCACTCAGCATACTCGAATCTTTACAATCCAGAACAGTAAATTAGAGTTGGTTATCGCCTGATTATGAATCGATCTCCAGATTGTTGAGAGCACAGAGAGACTGGATCCACTCGTGGACAAAAGGCCCATCAGAAGATATCAGGCTTGCAACCAGTTGAGAATCATCATCTTCCCTTCTTTTCATTCTTCCTTGGACCCACACATGAACCACTACACCGTAAATGGTAATGATTGTACACAATCTTCCTGGTTCCCCTCAACGCCTTGTTGCAGTCCAATACAAGAATTACGCACAGCATGATGCAAATCGACGTTGTATTTACTGTGCTGCAAATCGTCCTTCTTTGCCTTGTGCATCTACTTTGTGTCGGATAAGCATCATTCCATAACATTTTGGGATCTTTTGGTAGTTATTTTAGATTTTCGTTCGTTCTCATTATTTGACTTACGCCATAGTGGACAGCCTTTCCTCGTCCTTGCAAAGCTGATGTTTCATTTATGTTTCAAGTACACTTCTCTCATAGAATAGAGGTGTATGCCAAGTTCTTCCAACAAAATGCTCGAACTGATCAGTTCGTAATGAGGGTAGCAATATAAGGATCTAGAAGAAGGTACATGGACAAAGTTCAAACTTTTGACTTATGCCACCCGCTGAACGTGTAGATCTCCGACAAGTTCCTGCCGATAGGATCGTCAGCGAGAAAAGGAGACCGCATAGCAAACACGAAGGAAGGGAAGACCCCATGAAACCGTACCGTACAAGGGACAGACAAACGAGGTAAAAAGGGGCTAGGCCCCAATAGTATCGATATGAAAAGTCTGCCCTACTGCACCTACCCTGCCCGATAGGATCGTCCAATTTTCTATTTATGCCAACCATTTCGACTGTCCTAGCATGGAGCCGCTGAAATTCACTCATGGGTGGATCTTTCTCTACACAATAGACTGAAATTTCATTCAGCTTGTTCAAATTTGTTCTCCCAAATTCATCAGAAAGTTCCATTCCCAATGAACTTCAGTGTCCTCAAGATGAAAGATTCTGTCTTTTCCGAGTGGATGGAACAGATGCGTAGACCGTACGTATCCAGTTCTTAAACCTTGGTGATGGATGGAGTTTGAAGGAGAGTGAATGGATTCCATTTTCCATCAAACACTAAAAGACGAAAGATGACAATAGAACACTCCCCAACCAGTACGTACTTAATATGATGTAAGACACCCATTGTCTGTGATTGGTTTATTGCCTGGCTGTCCCAAAGTGCAGTACAGTACAGTCCAGTTCACCGCCGATAAGCGCAGTGCCTCAGTTCTGGCCCCAAGATTGCACTTGTAGAAAATTTCGCAGTTATCCAGAAATTTCATAAGTGCAACTTCTACAAAATTGCAGAGCTAAGAAACATTGGGATTTCTAGTTTTTATACAAAAATATATTTACCTTGAGAAATCCCGAAATGATTATAACTTACAAAGAATTTGCCGCTATGAATATATTTACTGCAATTTCTTGAATATATCTTTTCCCAGACAACCTCATTACTTTTATCGAGAATTTCACTACAGTATCCAACTGGCACTTATCAAGAATGGACTGTTTTAGGAAGAGATCGCTATTGCTTGGCAATAATAGAAAAGGAAGACCGAGCCAGGTCGTCGGCGAATCCCAGATCAAATATTCCGCGTGAGGTCTTAACTGATCTGGGCTGACCGTCTACGTCTCACCACTTTTTGTATCAGAAAAAGGAGATTGCCAGAGCGCGATTGATGCGCACGGACGTCTTGCAAGACCAACTTGCTATCAGTAGATCCGACTTTTAAATTGAAAAGTTTAAATATATCTTGTCCCTCGTGTCAGATGCTACCCGGAGATAAAAAATATCTCTCTCTCTGTGCAAGTTTGAAGGCATATATGCCAAATCTACCCGCTCTTGTCTCACTACTGATTGTGTAGCGTCTAGGAGTGGAGACTGCTTCGAAAGACTTGCTACTTTTATTCTTGCGTAGATATCTGTTTGTGAGTGAGTGTAGGGGTGTCTTCTTGTGTCAATGAGCCACTCATGTTGATTGTAAGCAAAATGAGAAAGCCCGGACAAATTGAAGACCACGAAGGGAAGAAAAAGTATACAAGGCGCAAGAAAGGAAAGAGCACAAGGCAAACATGCAAAGATTTTTAGGTGCAAGCCGTGCCGTCCACCATTTCACCCTCTCGTGGTCTAGTAGAGTCGCAACTTTACCAGGTGGTGAGGAATTATATGTTTTCTAACTATGCCTTTCTTCACTCGGAAGAAAGAATCCTCCTTGCGACCAGGAAATAGTCATGTGGTGATCACGAGAGTCTTTCCCCAGTCTGAATGACTACTTATATTTTTTTTAAGAAGTGAGACCATGATGATTACTAACTATCGTAAGAGAAAGAAGGTGCATAGCAGTTGCTTTCCCCAAACTCACGACGTAATGTTAGAAAGCAGCTTGAAACTAAGCTATAATAGCTGATTCAACTCTTCTAACATTTGGAGGAATAAATTTCGGCTGCTGCTGCTGAAATTGCCGATCCTTGCCCATACACGATTGACTCGTACGGTTATACACAAGAAAGTTCCTTAATACTGAATAACCTCCCTAATCTATTCCAATGCTGAAGTCTAAAAGTCACATTGACCCTCCTTAGCCCACTGGGTCCCAACGCCATCATATTATATTATAAGGTTCTACTGTACCTTGAACATCCATCCATTCAAGAGTAAATGGCGACCGCGTAGGATAACAATTAGGATGGGAAGACCCCCATGAAGCCGTACAAGGAAAAGACTTAGGGGGTAAAATGGAGCTAAGCCCCAATAGTGAGTCAAAGTGCAAACATGCAACGAAAGATAGAGCTAACGCACCTTCTCATATCTCATTTCAGAGCAAGAGATACAGGCGACCGCGTAGGATGGATTGGAAGATGCGAAGACCCCATCGAGAAGTACAAGAATAAAACGTATGAGGTAACATGAATCCCTGATAGTATCGGTATGCGAAAGGGCTTTGTGCAACTGGAGTGCTTAATCTTCAGAACGAGGATATTGCATCTCGTGCTGCAGAATGCCATTTACGTGATATGATATTTAATATGACCGAAGCACGTCCACTGAGGTGTCAATGTTGTACTCCCAGACATGAAGGACTGGATGTAAGGAGAATCTGACCTAATCGACAACCCAATGATCTTATATTCAAGTGGTAGATAGGTGAATTGGTGTCTTACGTGGTAACTTCGCGGTTCCAGACACAGTACAAACTTATCCCCCATTTACTTTTCTGATGTATGTGGAAGATCCAGGTCCAAGCAAGAGGCATCGACTTTTCTCACAGGGATCAGAAATGTTACGGCAGCTGTATGGGGGAGGACAAAAAGCGAAACACTGGAGCTACGCTGAGTTTACATCTGCATCCTGTTGGTCTTCTTTTGTATTGGGCGCTTCCAATGCGTACAGCACAGAGAAAAACAGAACCTCATGGAAGAATCGGTGGATCCGAGATCAGGCATCTGTGGATACCCCCACCCGGTATCCTGTCCTGTTTCAGATCTGTATTTGTGCTGATTGATGTCAGTTGAATCCGAAAAGGATTTACTCCATTGCATCGTTGGTTTCAATTATTCCATCGCTGAAGCACATCTTATGCCTAAATATGTGGAGTATGAATATCTTATACATCTATTGTGTAAAGGCGAATTCATCGCAACTAAATGCAACGTGCAAGTAGGCATGAGCCCAAATTGTAGTCGAAACACATTCAATCGCGAAACATATACTAAATAAAACGTTTGAGAAAGCATCTTTACTCTCTTATAACAACATACAATCAAACAGATCCAGAACTTCTACGTATCAATCTTCAAATGCAGTAATGCAGATCCTCCGCTCTCTATGGAGATATGGACAAATCATATGTTAGAGCTCGAGTGATCTGCTCCAGTTAGAATCCCACCACGTGCTGTTTTTCTCAAGTTCGTGGTGAATTTAAAGGTACTTTTTAGCCAATGTGGCTCGAGGTTGCAGGAGCATTCTGCAGTATCTTGTCGTGTTTTGTTGGTGTCGAGGAGGTTATGATTTGCTGTACTGCATATTATTCGGGGTGTCAATTTGAACCAGCAAAAGCTATCTACACTAGCTAATCGTGTTCTGTATGTTTGTTTCATGGAGGTTACGATTTCTGAGATGGCGTACTGCCGTAACTGAGCATGAAAATGAGCATAGTCCAAATCGACTGTAGTCATGACTGCAGCCGTTGCTTACCCTTACTACGGTAGTCATGACTACAGTAATTGGTTATCGTTCTTGACCGTTCAGCACTCTTCGTGTGATCATCTTAAGGGAAAATCGAGTCAAATAGAATATTTCGAAGAAAACATGAGAAAAAAGGGATATAAACATTAAAAAGTGGAAAAGGGAAAAACAAACACAAAATCCAAGGAAGAAGTAATCTCCTTTTATTCCCTCTATCTTCGTTGTCTTTTTTACTACATTTTTCAGTTTGGTTTTCTATATTTAAGCAATAATAATAATAGGAGGAAAACTCTAAAATAATCGGTGAAATACTTAGGTCTTGTAAAAGACCAGGACCAGGGAGAGAAATAAGAGAATGGAAAATCACATTGGGACATTGGAATGTGAGTAAACTCCGAATGTGTTGCATGAACTTCGACTTTGGTATTTATGGGGAGCATACAAGACTCTTGAGAAATTTCTCAAGAAACTTCTTTGAGCTACTTTCTTGGAGTGCAAGCCAAGTTAACTAAGAAGTTTCTCAAAAAACTTCTTTCTAGGAGTCATTTATTTGGCTTGCAAGTTAAGCTAGTTGGAAGCTTCTAGAAACTACTTACTTGGGGTGTAAATTAAGCTAACTGGGAAGCTTCCTAGATACTTTTGAGATATTCTAGGTTAATTTGTCCTATTTGATACGTTGTTAACCCTAACTAACTTCATTGCTAAACTCCATATTGTTACATATTTCCCCACCATAGGACGTCACCATTGAAGCTTCAAACTCTCGGATGACTATTTATGCATTTTGGAGATGAGAAAGAGGTTCCCATGTGGCATCATCAAGGGTATACTGTTTCCAAAGGACCTTGTATCCTGTATGCTATTGGTAGCCTTGTTGAATGAGCTGATGCGCAAGGATACAATCAACTTCTTACTCCTCATGATCATTGATAGAGACGGGAGGAGAAGGAGGTTAGATTTGAGAGGAAAAAGAAGATGGGTTAGGAACACATGGTTTCAACTTGGAAATGTGAAAGATAGTGTGGATATGCATATCTCAAGGCAAGGCAAGTTGATAAGCAACATGAGAGATAATTTTGGTGACATCAAAGTGTCCTATCTAATTAAGTGCAAGTTTACAAACTTGGGTATCAAGTGGGGGGAAGGGGGGTAGGTTACTAGAGGAGAGCATGCCTTTATCACCAACTTGAAATGTGAGATCACAACAATGGTAGTCTGCATATTGTTTTTGTCAATTTTGAGCAACAAGGAGATGAGGTTTGGCTTGTTGGAGGGATTGGGATATGGTGGTCAAGAAGGTTGAAGTATGAGGGACATGAGATGGAGGAGGAGCAAGAAGGGAATCCGGAACAAGTGGATCTTGGCCAAAATTGAGGAAGAAAGGAGAGAATCCAATGCTTGCCTATTTGGAATTATTGTATGCAAACTATGCAACTACAAGACATTCATCCCAATTGGTATGGTGAACATTGACAAAGGCACAAAGCATATCCTCCAAGGTGCAGTTTGCATGTTCTATTTGCACATTGATTTGAGGATGATAGGCCATGGACAAAGCAAGCTTGGTGTCGAGTAATTGGAAGAGTGTCTGCCAAAACTTTCCAATGAAGCAAGGATCATGGTCGGATATGAGTACACAAGGCATCCCATGATGCTTGAATACATTGTCGAAGTAGATCTCCGCCAAGGTTGGAGCATCCATAATATGAATGGTTGGTGCCAAATGGATTTGCTTATTAAGCTTATCCACAAACACCACAATGGCTGTGTGACCTTACTTTGTCTTGGGTAAGGATGTGATGAGATCTAAGCTCACATGTTCCCAATGAGTAGATGGAATGGGGAGTGGTTGAAGGAGTCCACTTAGTTTCTAGTTACTGGCCTTGTTGTGTTGTCAGCTCTCACATGATCGGACAAACTCCCAAACATCTTGTGCTATGTTAGGCACCGCCATTTGTGTTGGAGTGTATCCAAGGTCTTGTCCATACCAATGTGACCAAAAATTGGTAAATCATGGGCTTCTTGAAGGAAGACAAGTCAGAGATCAACTTTGGTTGGAACATAGATCCGGTCCTCATGAAATAGAAGGCCTTCCTTGTAGGAGAAGGTATTGTACTCCTTGTCGTATGTTGCAAGATGACCTTGTACCATTTGAAAGAATGGATCTTGTTGTAAAGCTATCATAAACTTAGTTTGGACTTTAGAGTTGATTGATACCATCGTAATTGCCGCCGTGATGAGAGGAAGAGACTTCAAATCATGAGAAGGCATCGAGGATGACATGGAACCAATAGGGTTTGTACTTAATTTTGATGTCAAATAACTATATTGTTCCTCCCATCAATGATATCAACTCTTCATGTGTTTTAAATGTATGGCCTACAACAAGGGCTTGTGATCAATTTGCATGACCACTTATTTCCCCAAGAGATAATGCCTCCATACCTTGGTGGCATATACCATCGCTAGTTTTTCCCAGTCTTGAGTAGAATAATTCCTTTCTGTTGTATTGAGTCTGCAAGATACAAAGGCAATGAGATACAATCCATCTATGAATTCTTGTTGCAACACAACTCCAATTGCAAAGTTAGAAGCATCAAAATCAACCACACATGGTAGTTGAGGATCATATGTTTCAACTTTTAGAATGCTTCTTTGTGCTTGTTGGTCCATTGAAAGCTCAAGTTGTTCCCCAAGAGATCGGTCAATGGTGCGGCCACATGAGCATAGTAGTGGATGAACCGTCGGTAAAAACTAGCCAATCCATTAGATGCATGTACATCATTAGCATCCTTCAAAATAGGCCAATCAGTGATGGCCTTGATTTTCTCCTGTTCCATCTTGATCCCCTTCAATGAAATCTTGTGACCCAAGGAGTTAACTTCCTCATGCTAAAAGGCACACTTCAACCTCTTGCAATAAAACTTCCACTATTGTAGTTGTTGTAGGACTTCTCGCACGTGATTCACATGTTCTTCCTCTATCTTGCTATAGATTAAGATATCATCCAAGAACACCACCACATACTGATCCAACAGTCCACCCAACACCCGATTCATCTGATCTATGAAGATTGTTGGAGCATTAGTAAGCCCAAAAGGCAGAACTCTCTACTCAAAATATCCATACCTTGTACGAAAGGTAGTCTTTTGCACATCCTTCCTATCAACAAGGATTTTCCAATAGCCACTATGAAGATCCAACTTGGAAGTATTGTGCTCCACTCAATTGATCAAGCAAGTCATCAATTTGAGGCAAGGGGTATGAATTCTTCACCATTTGTTTATTGAGCCAACGGTAGTTGATACAAAAACAAAGTCCTCCATCCTTCTTTGGAACAAATAATATTGGTGCTCCCCAAGGAGATGTACAATGTCGTATGAAATCCTTTGTTAACAACTCCATAAGTGTTATTCGTAACTCTTCCAACTCCTTTGGTGAGAGCCAATAGATTGGTCTACTCCTTGGCAATAACTCAATCTTGAAGGGCATACCATGATCACAAGGTGATCCATTTAGCAGATCATCTGGAAACACATATGCAAACTCTTGAATTATTTGATCAACCATTGCTTGATGAGGCTCTTGCCTTTCCTCAGATTCTCCTTGTGCAATCGGCTTGATCCAAACCACAAAAACAAATTGACCCTCCTCCAAAGCTTGCTCTATGTGTAAAAGACCAAGACTGAGGAGAGAAATAGGAGAATGGAAGCTCACATTGGGAGGTTGGAATGAGAAAAAACTCCAAATGCCTAGCATGGCTTTGGTATTAATAGGTAGCATACAAGGCCCTTGGCAAGCTTCTCAAGAAGCTTCCTCAAGCCTCTTTCTTAGAGTGCAAGCCAAGTTAACCAAGAAGCTTCTCAAGAAGCTTGTTTCTAGAAACCGCCTACTTGGCGTGCAAACTAAGCTAGTTGGAAGCTTCAAGAATTTATTTACTTGAGGTGCTGTAAAACCACAAGCTAGCCACATGATCTAGATGTGAAATTTGGTTTGGTAACATCTAGAATGATGTTATACATGATGATCAAAATAGATCAGATAGAAGTATCACCAAAAGAGTACTTCTACAAATAGAGCAAAAATTGAAATAGACTTGAGAACCTTAGAACCAATAGCTAGACATATTGTAATACCAAGGGTTAGCCATACGATCTAGATGTGAAATTTGGTTTGGTAACATCTAGAATGATGTTATACATGATGGTAAAAATAGACCAGATAGAAGTATCACAAAAAGAGTACTTCTACTAATAGGGCAGAAACCAAAATAGACTTGAGAACCTTAGAACCAATAGCTAGACATATGATTTAAAGGTGAGAATTGGTTTGGTAACATCTGGAAGGATGTTACACATGATGGACTAAACAGATCAGAAAGAGGTATCACCAAAAGGGGACTTCTACTAATAGAGTAGGAACCGAAACATGCCTGAAATCTTTGAAGGCAATTTCGGAGGCCTAAACGGATGAATTAGGCCTCGAAAATGTGCAAATTCCTCCCCAAAAAGTGTGCAAATTCCTCGAAAATGTGCAAATTCCTCGAAAATGTGCAAATTCCTCCCTTGCTTTGTCTCGTCGAGAGCTTTCCAACAGTACCTTACTCACGTGATTCTGAGATTCCTACATGAAGATTCCCTAAAAGATTCCCTCCGGTCAAAGCTTGTTTGACCAACCAGATAGGACCTAGACCAGACAGGTCACCCGTCCAAGTAAGTAATTCAAGGGTGGAGCTTTTTGACATGTCACCTATCTGTGTCCCTAATCCTATGGTGGAGCTTCCTTGGAGGAGATCCTCTTTGTCTATATAATAAAGAGAAGGTGCTCCCTTGGGGCATCGAATGTTTGAGTGTGCAATCTGTGTTTTCTCTCTTCTCTTGTCCTTGGAGAATTACACATATGATTTAAATGTGAGAATTGGTTTGGTAATATCTGGAAGGATGTTACACATGATGGACTAAACAGATCAGAAAGAGGTATCACCAAAAATGGACTTCTACTAATAGAGTAGCAACCGAAATATGCCTAAAATCTTTGAAGGCAATTTTGGAGGCCTAAACAGATGAATTAGGCCTCAAGAATGTGTTAATCAACCCCCCCCCCCCCCCCCCAATGGAGGAGAGGCTGGCCTTCCCCTTGGTTTGTCTCATCGAGAACTTTCCAATGGTACCTTACTCATGTGATTCTAAGACTCCTACAAGAAGATTCCCTAAAAGATTCCCTAAAAGATTCCCTTTGGTCAAGCTTGTTTGACCAACCAAATAGGATCTAGATTGACATATCACCCATCCAAGTAAGTAATCCAAGGGTGGAGCTTGATGACATGTCACCTATCTGTGTGCCTAATCCTATGGTGGAGCTTCCTTGGAGGAGATCTTCTTTGTCTATATAATAAAGAGAAGGTGCTCCTTTGGGGCACCAAATGTTGAGTGTGTAATTTGTGTTTTCTCTCTTCTCTTGTCCTCAAAGTATTACAGGTGCAAGCTAAGGTATCCAGGAAGCTTCCCAAGAAGCTTTTTAGATACTTCAGAAATATTCTAGGCTAATTTGTCTTATTTGCTACTTTGTTAGCCCTTCTAACTTCATCGCTAAACTCCATATTGTTACATATTCCCCCACTGCTAGTTGGTGACGTCCTCATCGCCAGTGAAACTTCAAACTATTGAATGGCCATCTGTGCATTTTGGAGGTGAGAAAGAGGTTCCCATGTGACATCATGAAAGGGATACCCTTTCCAAAGGACCTTGTATTCCGTATGTTGTCGACGGCCTCGTTGAATATGATGACACACAAAGATATGATCAACTTTGTACTCCTCATGATCATTGATAAGGACATTGGGGGGGGGGGGGGGAGGGAGAGGGGGGTGGACTTGAGAGGAAAAGGAAGAGGGGTTAGAAACAAAGGGTTTCAACTTGGAAATATGAAAGACAAGATGGATACGCATATGACAAGGCAAGGCCAATCAATAAGCAACAAGAGAGATAATTTGGGTGACAACAAAGGGTCCTATCCAATTAGGGGCAAGTTTATGAACTTGGGTATCAAGGGGGAGAGGGAGGTTACTTAGAGGATAGCATGACTTTATCACTAACTTCAAAGGTGAGATCATAATGATGATGGTCCGCATATTGTTTTTGATGATTTTGAGCAACAAGAAGGTGAGATTTGGCTTGTTGGAGAGATAGGAATATAGTGGTCAAGAATGTTGAAGTATAAGGAACCTAGATGGAGGGGGAACAAGAAGAGAATCTGGAACAAGTGGATCTTGGCCAAAATTGAGAAACAAAGGAGAAAATCCAATGCTTGCCTGTTTGGAATTGTTGTAGGCAAATTTTATAACTGCAAGATATTCATCCCAATTGGTATGGTGGACATTGACGAAGGCACGCATTATATCTTCCAATGTACAATTTTCACATTTGGTTTGTCCATCAATTTGAGGATGATAGGCCATGGACAAAGCAAGCTTGGTGCCAAGTATTTGGAAGAGTGCTTGCCAAAACTTCCTAGTAAATCAAGGATCTTGGTGGGAGATGAGTACACATGGCATCCCATGATGCTTGAAGACATTTTCTAAGTAGATTTTCACTAAGGTTGGAGCATCCACGATATCATAGGTTGGTGCCAAGTAGATTTGCTTACTAAGCTTATCCACAAACACAACAATTGCTATGTGTACTTGCTTTGTCTTGGGCAAGGATGTGATAAGATCCAAGCTCACATGCTTCCATCAAGCGGATGGAATTGCAAATGGTTGAAGGAGTCCACTTGACTTCTAGTTGTTGGCCTTGTTGCATTGGCAGCTCTCACACAATTGGAAAATTCTCAAACATCTTGTGTCATGTTGGGCCACCACTATCGGCATTGGAGGGTACCCAAGGTCTTGTCCACACCCATGTGACCAACTATGGGTAAATCATGGGCTTCTTGAAGGCGCACAATTCAAAGATCACCTTTGGCTGGAACATAGATCCGATCCTCATGGAATAGAAGGCCCTCCTTGATGGAAAAGGTGTTGTACTCCTTGTTGCATGATGTAAGGCAACCATGTATCATTTGGAATAAAGGATCTTGTTGTAGAGCTGATTGAAACTCATTATGGACCTTGGAGTCAATTGATACCATCATAATTGCTGTTGTGATGAGAGGAAGAGACTTCAAATCAAGTCGTCATGATAAAGCATCAAGGATGATGTGGAATTGACCTATTTTGTATTCAAGTTTGATGTCAAACAATTGGAGTTGTTCCTCCCATTGATGATATTGAGTCTTCATGTATTTCAAGTGTAAGGTCTGCAACAATAGTTTGTGATCAATTTGCATGATCACTTGTTTCTCTAAGAGGTAATGCCTCCATACCTTGGTGGCATATACCATTGCAAGTTGTTCTCAATCTTGAGAAGAGTAGTTTCTTTCAGCCGTATTGAGTCGGTGAGACACAAAGGTAATGGGATGTAGTCCATCTGGGAATTCTTGTTGCAACATGGCTCCAATTGCAAATTTAGAAGCATCAAAATCAAGCACACAAGGTAGCTGAGGATCATACAGTTGAAGAATGGGCCTTGAAGACACCATATGCTTCAAATTTTGGAATGCTTCTTTGTACTTGGTGGTCCACTGGAAGCTCGAGTCCTTCCCCAAGAGGTCAATTAATGGTACAACCATATGAGCATAATTATGGATGAACCATTGGTAAAAATTGGCCAGTCCATTAAATGCACATACTTCTGTTGGATCCTTTGGAGTAGGCCAATCAATAATGGCCTTGATTTTCTCCTCTTCCATCTTGATCCCCTCCGATGAGATCTTGTGCCCCAAGAAGGTAACTTCCTTTTGCCAAAAGGCACACTTTGACTTCTTGCAATAAAATTTCCATTGTCGTAGTCGTCTTAGGACTTCTTGCACATGATTCACGTGTTCTGCCTCTATCTTGCCATAGATTAAGATATCATCCAAGAATACCACCATGTACCAATCCAATAGTCCATCCAACACCCAATGCATCTGATCCATGAAGATTATTGGAGCATTAGTGAGCCTAAAAGGTAGAACTCTCCACTCAAAATGCCCATACCTTATGCAAAAGGCCATCTTTTGCACATCCTCCCTATCAATGGGGATTTGCCAATAGCCTCTGCAAAGATCCAGCTTGGAAGAGTATCATGCTCTACTCAATTTATCAAGCAAGTCATCAATCCGAGGCAAGGGATATCATTCTTCACTATTTGCTTATTGAGCCCACAATTATCAATATAGAAACAAAGTCCTCCATCCTTCTTTGGAACGAATAGTAACGGTGCTCCCAAGGAGAGGTACTATATTGTATGAAGTCTTTCTCCAACAACTCTGTAAGTGTTGTTTGCAACTCCTCCAACTCCTTTGGTGAGAGCCAATAGATTGGTCTACTCATTGGAGTACTCCCTGGTGATAACTTAATCTTGAAGGGCATACCACGATTGGAAGGTAATCCCTTTGGCAGACCATCCGGAAACATGTCCGCAAACTCTTGAACTATCTGATCAACCATTGCTTGATGAGGCTCTTGGCTCTCCTTAGATTGTCCTTGTGCAATTAGCTTGATCCACACCGCAAAATCAAACTTATCTTTCTCCAAAGCTTCCTCTATGGTTGCTTCACTAACAAACTTCCCATCTAGGGATTCATTTCTCTTCAAAGCTTGCTCCATGGTTGCCTTCCTGGCAAACTTCCTATCTTGGGGCTCCTCTCTCTTCAAGGAATGCTATATGGCTACCTTCTCAACAAATTTCCCATCTTGGGACTGATTATTCTTATATGTCTCACTCAAAGGTGCCAAACAACCTAATCGGAAATTCTTACCTTGGTGTTGTACTTGAATTTTTCATTAGGTCCAATCAAATTGAACCTTATGACGTTCAAGCCAAGGTAGTACTAGAATGACATCATAGTGTAGAGGTGCCGCTACAAACCTTATACACTCCAAATACTCCTTCCCAATCATAAAAGTAACATGATGTGAGGTACGGAATGTAGAACCCTTTCTACCATCCGCAATCATCAATCTACTTCTAATCACTAGCTTGATAGGAATACCCAATTCCTTTGCTACTTGCATAGACATGCAATTCTTTGAACTTCTAGAATCAACCAAAATCCTACAACCCCGATTAGATATTATACCTTGCAAGTAAAGCAAACTTGCATAGGTCGAGCCTTCAATCCCATTGGAACTAATCAAGCTCCCAAAGACGACTCAAAATCTCCTATTGTGATTCCTTGTTTCCTTGATCATTCTATTCCACAAACTCCATCTAGGCAACTTGTTGAGGTCGCCCATTCTTAAATGGATATTCAACAATGTGATGTCCAACTTGGTGACAATAAAAACAACCTCCATTTTGTTACAATCTTTCTCTATCCATTGTACCAAGTGGTCTCCGTTGGATAGCATCAATCTCCATTGGTGTTGGTTCTTCCACCCGTGCATAGTGTACTGGTAAGCTTTATGTAAGTCAAGGTCAAGACCAAGTTGTCACAACCAAGGAATCAAAGCACTCAGCTAATTGCATGGCTTCTTCTATGTTTTGTGGTTCTTGCATGGTCACCTCCAATTTGGTTCATGACTTCAATCTCCGCACAAATTGATCCAGAACTTCACCTTCTTGTATATCTGGAATTTGCATGATGAGGTTCTGAAATTGTGTGATGTAGCTCCTTAGTGAGCCAATCTGCTTCAACTCCGCCAATTTATCTTATGCGGCTCGGGTGGCATTTATACTTTGAAATCGGCCAAATATTGCATCCTTGAATTCTGCCCATGTCAAAATTGGTGTAACGATCTGTCGTTCAGCTTGCTCCACTCGGAATCCCCACCAAAGTTTTGCCACACCATCTAATTGGCTAGAAGCCAAGAAAATTTGTTTCCATTCATCTTGAAGATTGGTGGCTTCAAAGTAACATTTGCAATCAACACAAAATTCTCCACTATGCCCTGAAGATTCTTGCCTTCAAACACCTTGGGTTTGGAAATCAAATGTAATCTTCTCTATCTCAAGCTTGTGCTCTCTTTATATGTTCTCGTTGTTGCTGGTCTTGTTCATCCAACAATCGAGTAAGGTGCTCAATTTGTTGCTACATTGCAAGGCTAACATTTGGTATTACCGCCATAGCTACTACTCTATTCCACTACTCCCAATTTATTTAATTGATTAACACATAGATGCAACACATCCATTGTTCTCCATAAGTTACAACCTAAAGTATCAAGGGTTCCTCAGACAAGGTGATCATATGTAGAAAATCTTGCCCAAAGTGCGAGATGATGAATTGTGTGAAATAATGTTTGGGTAATATTTGGACATGAAAATCCCAATGGTTTGGTAGAAGTGGATTTGGTGGTCCATAAATTCCATCCATCTCATTCGTGCTTTGATACCAATGCAAAAGACCAAGACCGAGGAGAGAAATATGAGAATAGAAGCTCACATTGGGATGTTGGAATGAGAGAAAACTCCAAATGCCTAGCATGAGCTTTGGCTTTGGTATATATAAGTAGCATACAAGGCTCTTGGCAAGCTTCTCAAGAAGCTTCCTTGAGTCGCTTTCTTAGAATGCAAGCCAAGTTAACCTTCTAGAAGTCGCCTACTTGGCATGCAAGCTAAGCTAGTTGGAAGCTTCTAGAAGCTTCCTTCTAGAAGCTATTTACTTGAGGTGCAAGCTAAACTAGCCGGGAAGCTTCCCAAGAAGCTTCTTAAATACTTCTTGAATATTCTAGGCTAATTTGTCTTATTTGTTACTTTGTTAGCCTTTCTAACTTCGTCGCTAAACTCCATATTGTTACACTATGGTTGTTTCAATGACAAACTTCTCATGTAAGGACTCATCGTCCTTCAAAGCTTACTCCATGGTTGCTCTCCTAACAAACTTCCCATTGTGGGACTGATTATTCTTAGATGTATTACTCAAAGGTGCCAAACAACCTAATCTAAAATTCCTACCTTGGTGTTGTACTTGAATTTATCATCAGTTCCAATCAAATTGAACCTTGTGACATTCAAGCCAAGGCAAATCCAAAATGATATCATAGTGTAGAGGCGTCACTATAAACCTCATACACTCTAAATATTCCTTTCCAATCCTCAATGTAACAAGATGTAAGGTACGGAATGCAAAACCCTTTCTACCATCCCCTATCATTAATTTATTTCTAATTACTAGCTTGATAGGAATATGTAATTCCTTTGCTAATTGCATGGACATGCAATTCTTTGAACTTCCAAAATCAACCAAAAGCTTACCATCCCGATCAAATATCATACCTTGCAAGTGAAGCAAACTTGCATAGGTCAAGCCTTTGATCCCATTGGAACTAATCAAATTCCCAATAGGTGGCTCAAAATCTCCTACTCGGATTCATTGTTTCCTTGATCAATGTGCTCCATAGACTCCATTTGGGCAATTTATCAAGGTCACCCATTCCTAAGTGGACATTCAACAATCTATGTACATCTTGGCAAAATAAAACCAACCACCATTTTGTCACAATCTTTCTCTATCTGCTGTACCAAAGTGGTCTTTATTGGACATTATCAATCTCCACTAGTGCCAATTCCTCCACCCGTGCATAGTGTATTGGTAGGCTTTGTGTAGGTCATGGTAAAGACCAAGTTGTCACAACCAAGGAATCAAAGTGTTGAGCCAATTGCATAGCTTCTTCCACATTTTGTGGTTCCCGCATGGTCATCTCCAATTTGGTTCATGACTTCAAGCCCCTCACAAATTGATCTAGAACTTCACCTTTTTATATATTTGGAATTTTCACTATAATGTTTTGGAATTGCATGATATAGCTCCTTACAAAGCCAATCTGCTTCAACTTTGCCAACTTATCTCATGCGGCTTGGATGGCATTTATAGTTTGAAATTGACCAAGTATTGATTTCTTGAATTCTTTTCATGTCAAGATTGGTGCAACAATTTGTTGTTCAACTCGCTCCACTTGGAATCGCCACCAAAGTTTTACCATGCCATCTAATTTGCTAGAAGCCGAAAGAATCTATTTCTGTTCATCTTGAAGTTTGGTAGCTTCAAAGTAACATTCACAGTCAAACACAAAATTCTCCACTATGCCTGTGACATTCTTACCTTCAAACACCTTGGGTTTTGGAAATTGAATTCAATCTTCTCCATCTCAAACTGGTGCTCTCTCTATGTGTTTTTGTCGTTACTGATCTCATTCATCCAACAATCAAGTAAGATGCTCAATTTGTTGCTATGTTGCAATGATAATGTCTAGTATTGTCGCCATGGCTACTACTCTATCCCACTACTCTCAATTTATCTAATTTATTAACACATAGATGCAGCACGTCCACCATTCTCCATAAGTTACAACTAGAAGTATCAAGGGTTCCTCAGACAAGGTGATCATATGCAAAAAATCTTGCCCAAAGTGTGAGGTGATGAGTTGTGTGAAACAAGGCTTGGGTAGTACTTGGACACAAAAATCCCAATGGTTTGGCGGCAATGGATTTGGTGGTCCATAAATTCCATCCATCCCATTCGTGCTCTGATACCAATGTAAAAGATCAAGACCAAGGAGAGAAATAGGAGAAATAGAAGATCACATTGGGACATTGGAATGTGGGTAAACTCCAAATGTCTAGCATGAGCTTTGGCTTTGGTATTTATAGGGGGCATAGAAGGCTATTGAGAAGCTTCCTTGAGCCATTTTGTTGGATTGCAAGCCAAGTTAACCAAGAAGCTTCTCAAGAAGCTTTCTTCTAGGAGTCGTCTACTTGGCTTGCAAGCTAAGCTAGTTGGAAGCTTCTAGAAGTTTCCTTCTAGAATCTATTTACTTGGGATGTAAGCTAAGCTAGCCGAGAAGTTTCTTGAGAAATTTTTTAGATACTTTTGGAATATTCTAGGCTAATTTGTCATATTTGCTACTTTGTTAACCTTACTAACTTCTACTTTGTTAACCTTACTAACTTCGTTGCTAAAACTCCATACTGTTATATGTCTATTTTCTCACATCTCCTTCAATGTTTGTTATTAGGATTTCAATGGAGACATAGTTGTTAAGCGAATGGATAGACAAAAGACCATCAATATTAAAGAAATTTTATTAAAAATAAAACTGGTTTAAATTATACTATTATATTTTAAATCAATAAAATTAAGACAGGTAAATAATAACTTATAATAGTGATATATTATGCTTTAAATAAGGGAATTTTCATATTATATGAATATTTTAAATAATAAACCGATGAGGACTAACATGAATTTTATAAGATTTTACTTTTCATGATAAAATGAATCTATAAATACTTTACAAGATTGTATTAATTTTAATAATTTTCTTATAGAATATATGTAACATGAAAATTAAAAATATCTACCATATTTTTAGATCAAAGTATAAAATAGAAATTTTATATTTCAGAAATTCATGATCTCAGTATAGGAAAAGTATTTCAATATTACTTCCAAATACTATCAGGATACCCTAAAAACTATCGAGAAACTTAAATGGAATATTTTCAAAATAACCGACAATAGAATTGACAATATCCAATAAACTTAGATGTTACGTCGTTCTATGTGAAGGATGATTATCTATTGTTATTCCACTTCATATTATACCTATATGTATTCTACACGGTTATTTATTTGCTGAAAGCTGCCTTTATAAGGAGGCTATGGAACTTTTGGACAGGATGCTGGCCCTACAGAATCATTTGTGCGATTGAGGGCTCTTTATTTTGTCTCAATCGATTGAGAGTCAAAAGCCTTGTTGATTGAACGGAGTATTGAAGTGTTGAGAATCAAATCCTTACTCTCAAAAGCTTTGTTCACAAACCTGCTAGCTAGGAGCTGAGACAACTACTTCACTCCCAAAAACTTTGTTATTTAACCTTTAGCTAGTTAATGAGAGTCAAGTACTTGACTCTCAACTGTTTTGTTATAAAATCTGCCACCTAGGTGTTGAGAGACACATCATTTGTTGTGAAAATTCGTCAGCTATCAAAGCTCCCTATTCATCATAAACAAAGGTTGCTTTTCCTTTCAAAGAAAAATAAGTCTACATATTATGATAGTGTATGTACTAAAAGTTCAAAACATGTTGAGAAGAAAGAGGATTTCAAGAGCCGTTTACATCAGTTGTATGGGAAAATTGGTCTTAGGATTCTTGTAAAGTACCAGTATTTTTCGGCTAGAGTCTCGGAGATATGCACGGGGTTTTGCAAAGGTCAATTTGCGTGCGCTTCCGTAGGTATTCTTAGTGTACCGTGTTACGTTACCTCGACCAGAGTCTACGTTCTCCATCCCCACAATGCCTACCCCGTATAGACCTTTCAGGGCATGTCTAACTTCTTGTTCGATCCTGGGGCTACTAAGGGATTTAGCCTCTCGAATCCTCTGCCCAGCGACTTCCCTTAAGCTTGCCGAATCGGTGTTCCGATAATTGATAATTCTCAGGCATTCGGGCTGGCCCGTTACCCTGTTCCCATGAGTACTCGTGTCTTAGTACATTGGGCGACTCTTGCGGAGCGTTCAAAGCTTGCGATCGACTAAGGGGTTTCGGCTCCCACTGCGAGCTGGACTTGCTTTAAGGTAGGTTTGCTCAGTCCTAGCAAAGGTGTCCTCTATGGTTCGGCGTTGGATCGAGGCTCCACCTTGTGCATTCTCTTTGGCCCTACGGGATCTTTGTTTAAATCTGTCCTGCCACCTTTTCTTGGCAGTTTCTCGACATACTCAACTCTATAACCGTTGATGGTTTAAACCGTTTGTTATAGATAAATCTTCCTTGAAATTTTGCAATTCCATACTTAGACATATCCTCCTCTTTACTACTTGAATTGCTCGTACCCACAACTAGTTGGGCATACATAACCTCTTCCAAAACATTTGCTTTGACGTAAGAAGCAGATACAATATTCATTCTGAAGAGGGAACAATATGGGCAAATTGCAAGTTGCAGATTACATACATTTCATTCCAAGTATATGATATAGCCAACACTACAAAGTTTGGATTTACACAGATTTGTCCTTCCCATCAAAGTTGGTTTGCCAAGATCTGTCACTTCTCAATCCCGTGGGGAAGCTCACATAAGGGTCTCCAAGTGAAGCAACATTCCCGGGCCGAGAGAGAACCAACTGCGAAATCAAACCATTCAGTCTCAGACGGGTTAGTTCATAACTTTAAGCTCCCCAAACAAAACCGATATCTGCGGAACCTTCTTTGATGGTTCACTTATAGAGCACAGTTTTTTGATAATGTTTTGACGTGTTCATCTACCAGATTTGAAATCCACTGAACATTCTTAAGATGCATACTTGTTAAGGTTCATAATGTTCACTCATTTAAAACTATACCGAGGATTGACGAACACAAAAGAACATAAGACGGTGAACTTAATCCTAGGAGTTGGAAGTTCTCCGGGAAGCGGAAAGGATTGTAGAAAGTCTACTGGTCTTGAAAAATCAGGCCGAAGACATCATGCAAAGCTGTCGAATAGCTTCTATGGCCTGGTGTGGACTAGTTGGCCTCATTCAGCCACGTATTCTTCGATTGAATCATCTAGAGAGAGATGGGTTTATCTGATGTACGCCTAAAGTACATGTTTCGAATCCAGCAGCACAGTAAAGGAAGTAATACTCCCACATCCCTATGAACTTGTCACTGAAACCGAGCTTTTGACATTCGCTTTACAGGTCAAGCAAATAGAGACCACCATGAGCCAAAGAAGGAACCCATATAAAACACTTGCATCTGCTCTGCAAGGCTTCTTAAGCTTTCGTATTTGGCTTGAAATATCACTGACTTCAGGCTTGGTGGAGAGTTATTTACCTGGTCTCTGGTAGTAGTGTGGTCCAAGGTTCTCTAGTTGCTCCAGACTGTCGGAGAGGAAGAAAAGTTTTTTCAGTAAGTTGATAGCAAGGAACATATGTCCATCACCAAAGATACTTCCCAAACTTTTACTAGCTTCCTGAGGTGATTCAGAAATGACAGTAAAACAGTACCTCAGTGTTGATCCAGCAGTCATCGCAGTGGTCAATGCACTAATACAAGGTAGACATCCGCCAGGAAAAATATACTCGATAAAGTCAGAACTTCGTCTGTATTCGTCATATCGGTCGTCTGGTATTGTGCTGACCTGCAAATGGATGACATTGAGGCACAGTATGATGTCAACTGAGTGGCCACAATAGGTGCTCAAATTTGTGCTTGGGCAAGCAATTATGCCAGTGAGTTTATGCATTATATTCAGAAACACCAGAGAGATACATTTCAAGAACTTTTCTTCTTAACGATGGCATAACGTGAAGGAGGGGTTAGAGTCAGGGCTCCTTACTTGCAGAACAACAAGTTTATCCTTAGCAAGCAAGTAGTCGCATCCAGTGAAAAAATCTTTGAAGTACTCATGTCCTACAGCTTCCAACATTTCACTGCACATTGGGTAGTAACCCTCTATTTATTAGAGTGCAGCTCCAACTGACAGAAAATAAAGGGTATTTTGGCAACTACTGTGGTCTACTTCTGAGGCGAAGTATTATATTCGACTCTTTTAGGTTCCTAAACAATCTTCCTGATCAGATACTAAGAGAAGCAACTGTCGATGAGAAGATTAGCGAACTTACCAGGAAATTAGCGGTTGTACTTGTGATGATCAGGTAAAGATCGATAATCGCAAAGTTCAAACGTGATTCTATCCTGTATTTACACAACGGAAATAAACTTCCAAACTCAGTGAGTGGTTGAAGTGATGGCACTTGTTCCAACTTGCAAACAGAAAGCTGCTGCTAAAAATATCTGCATGAGGTTTACCTGAAGCTCAGCATCTTGAACATGGGCTTTTGCAAATTTGAGCTGCTCTACAGATAATGTAATTCCTGTGTAACGGCATCCAG
The DNA here is from genome assembly GCA_948567375.1 of Lunularia cruciata. NCBI lineage: Eukaryota > Viridiplantae > Streptophyta > Marchantiopsida > Lunulariales > Lunulariaceae > Lunularia > Lunularia cruciata. The sequence continues at coordinate 50,443,623 of OX419761.1, read as the reverse complement.
TACGCCTGACTCCCTCAATCACCATTCTTCCCCGTCCAAACCCTATCTCTAGCACTTCATGATTGCGCTGTATCCTTGCCTGCAGGATCCACACCGAGACATAATTAGGAGTCTTCCCATGTTTACGGTATTTCACTCTCATTTGTGAGTGTTCTAGATTAATGGAAATGATTTGTCCTGAAGTTTGTAGGTAAATTTGAAGCCTTCCCATTTGCTTGCGCATATGAACATCCCTTTAAGGATCTTTCGTAAATCTGCTTCTGCAGATTTAGGAAAGTCAAAGATAAGAGCTTAGAACCAGCCTATGTTTGCATAGGAGTAAGCTGCTTTTCAATAATTAAGGTGTTGGCACGTACTTTATCAATCAGAAGATGTAATTTCCGTAGCTGTGCATCCGTCAGTGTGTCCTTGGGGATGATTTGGAGAACTTGAGATGGTTAGCATGGAAGTCGGAATCTCATGAAAGCGATTTTTGCATGTTGTCCTCCAGAGTTTGCTCACAACTGCGAAATATCGCTGATCATATATTACTTCTTGTTCTCACAGATGACAGAAGCATTTTCAATCTAGAAAATGGTGAAAAAGATTACCTCGAATATCGCTGAAGAGTAAGTCCTGATCTCATCCAGGAAAAGCGAGGAAGAGGAATTCAATGAGCAGTATATAATGTGTGTAACATATCAATTTGTTTTATGACAGACCAGAGAATCTGTACGGAGACGTTTGATGATGGAGAAGGAGCTGCAGATATTCAGAGGCCACATTTTAATTCCATGGAAGACAAAGCCAGCGAAATCCTCTACAGAGAAGGTAACTTCGAGGAAGGGAGGCGTACCAGATCATACTGTTTCGGGATGTTTCCACGAGCATTGGTAAGTGAATTTCCTCGCAATTTGTGTTTAAGCTATGATGGTGCTCCTCCAACAGCTGAGGTCACAGAAAGTGGGTTCCACCATCCCCTGCACAGATACCCAACTTTACTTTCAGATTTGCCCAACTTACCCAACTTTCAGATTTGCTTAGGGACATCCTTGACGCCGGCAAATGTTACGTGCAAGACAAGGTAAGAGGGCTTTATCCTCATTTGTGTCTAAGCGTCGGCTCGATTGATATCACGATTGGCAATTATTAACTGTCAAGAAACATGTCAACAATAAACTTGAGTTACTACAGCAGCCATTGAAACAAAGAGTTAAGGTTTTAGAAGTTTCAGTTGTTACTACGTACAGGAGTGCACTAGATACCTGAAGGAAGTGAAGAAGGCCGCGCTTATCCCCAACAAATGTGAAGTCACCATCTATGTATGCATCTGCAAGACCGAGGTCTGCTCGTGTTGCAATCTGTTGCCAAACATAAATTCACGAAAGAACACCCCTTCAGTCACTCTGCAGATCACGGGCGAGTTTGTTCTGAAGAGCATTTGCTTAAATAATAAAATCCTGGTAATATTTGCTGCAGTTAATCACATGTACTCATCGTCTACATTAAGGGTTATTGTGGTGGACACCCTTAGTGTAATAGTCGGCATGCAGAAATTGCGAAAGTAATAAGTTCCACTGGAATGATACAGAAGATGTCTATGAAAGCTTGGTCATATTTGCAGCAAGGGTCAGGTGAAAGGTCTGACAAACCTTCCAATAAAACTGTGGACTGTGGACACGGAGAGTATCTTTAGGCTGCAACCCTTTTCACTTCCAACGAAGTCAAGAATTGACGCACCTGCTTCCACTAACCTGCGCATTGGTGAAGACATTCCGACTTAACACTGGCATTCTAACTTCTATACCAACATTCAACTGAATTTTGCGATGAGCACGTCAAAAGCTAGTTCAAAGCTTCAGTACTACACAGTTTATGTAGTAAATTCGAGCTTCAATTAAACTGGTGAAGCGCAGGACTCTGGTTTTTACTACGTGTCTTAAGGAACGTAAGCCTTCAAGCTTGTGTGCCGAAACGATTATTAGTCGAGCGTTTTAAGAACGAAATTAGAGCCCAAGACACCTGGATGATAAAAACTGCTCTCTTCAAAAGAAGCAAATAGAAACTCTGCGAGTTCAATCCTGAAATTTGTGACTTCCAGCAGTGTTATGACCAAATGTGAGGTAGAACTGCACTTACTGGAGTTGGTCTGTGCGGATAAACTTGCTCAAGACAGCAACTACAGCTTGTTGGGCACTGTACTCTGTCCAAGTAGGCACCATCTGCTTCACCAGTCCAAGAACTTCGACCTTCCGACCCAACAGCTGCAATCAACCCAGCCTCAATAGTCCATATGAAACTCGTTAGGGTCGATCGTACAGAATCCCGTAAAGCAAAACCAGATCAAATTACATACTTCTAAGAAAGGCAGTGATAGCTTAACGGGAACTCGATAGGCGGGGTACTTGCCACTGTCCAGCTATCACAGCATCTCGTGGGCACTAATGACATCGACTATGCTGTGAGAATCTAGCTGGACATCTTGAACATATACTTCTAAGAGATTTGTGGTGTCTAGAAATTGCTGTTACCTTAAACCCATCTTCGCGAGATCCGTAACCTGCTTAGAGAAAACAAGTTCACACATGAGAAATAAATATCGACAGAATAAGAGCAACCGATGCACATGACTTCACAGCAGAAGCTCAGAAATTCCAAAAATTTCGAACTGTTCTGGAGTTCAAAGAATCAATTGATAGTTCTGCAGAACAAGTTGATTCCTTAGGTCCCCAGTGTTAGAAGTATAATGAAACGTTGTGTTAGATCACTGTTCACACGAGACTACTGTTCATGCATACTGTTCACATGAGTTCCATGAGTTACACGAGTTACATGAGCAGTATGTTAGCACACCTTGCAGATCTCTGTATATATATATAATCCTAATCAAGGGTTCTTTCAAGGTTAATTGATTCATTCCACAACTCGTTTTCTCACATGGTATCAAAGCTAAAAGCAATAGAATTTCTCCTTTAGCTGCTAGGGGACACCTTAGCACACGGTTTCGAAATTCTGAAAGTTCTAATTTTCTTACACACTAGTGTATCTGGAGAGTTTTCTCCTCTGAAGACTGTCTCTTTCTCTGGGTTTTAGGAGAGAATTTCTCTTAAATCCTCTGTTAGTCTCCCTTGTTAGTCTGGGTTTTGGGAGAGAAATTCTCCACTATCCTCTGTGAATCAAATCATCATGTCTGCTGTTGCTGCTGCTGGTGTTGGTGCTCCTGCTGGTGCAATATTTGCTACTCCAACCATATGATTTGACTCCACTTTTGTCAAATTCAATGGCAATTATTCCCACTCTTGGAAACATTGTCTTGCACTCAAAGTGAAAGTGGTTTCAGTTTTTACAATTGTTGATGGTACTGAAGTCAAACCCATCTCAATTGCTACTCTACCTGATTGGGAACATAAGAATCTTGTTCTTGAAGCAATCAATTCAACATTAGCTCCTGAGTTTGTTCCTACTATCAGCAGGCGCATGTTGGCAAGCGAAGCATGGATGGATTTAACAACCATGTATGAAGGTACCAATGATGTCACAATCATGTACCTATTGGACACTTTGATGAATTTGAAGATGCATGAAAGCACCAGTGTAGCAAAGCACACTACCAATTTTCGAGGAGTCCTCACCCAATTAGCTGCGGTGAACAACCCAATCGATGACCAGTAGGCTAAGCTCCATTTGATAAGATCTATGCCTTCTAATTTCAAGTATCTTTTGCAATCATTGTGAACACAGAAGGCACTACATCTCTATGATGTCATTGCTCTTCCTCTTCAAGAAGAGATCAATATGAAGTATGAAGGTCTTATAGAGCAAACAACTGCTCTAGCAATCACACAAGGCTCTACATCTTCTTACAGAAACAAAGGTAAAGGCAAAGGGAGCTGGAAGGATGAATCTCATGGTTTTTCTGGTCAGAACTCTTTCAACAGATTTTCTGGTCAACATCCTTCCCCTGGTCAGAACTCTTTCAACAGACCTTCCGGTCAAAATCAGAGTTATTTCTCTACATCTTCTAGAGGAAATTCCTTCAGACCTTCTATCATCTGTCACTACTGCTCAAAGAAGGGACATTACATCAAAGACTGTCGCAAGCGCATTGCTGATGCAAGGGAGAAAGGAGGCAAGGAACACCATCACTCCAATGCTTCTACAACTCACCTCTCTTTGTACAAAGCTGATGTTGTTCTTTCAGTCACTCAGGACAAGAGATGGTACATTGACACTGCTGCTTCTCAGCACATGACCTACCAACGAACCTGTTTCCTTGTCTATGACGCATATTCACCACCTAGACAAGTTTACTTGGTTGATGGTTCCAACATTGCTATTCTAGGCCATGGGACAGTTTCTGTTAAGCTTGCTTGTTCAGGGAAGTCCTACATGCTAGAAGATGTTCTATATATTCCTTTGCTGAACAAGAATCTCTATTCAGCACTTCAGTTGAGCAAGTCACATGGATCATTTCAGTTAAAGGAAACCAGCATTTTCCTTTATGATGATCTGCAGAATCTCATTGCATCCTGTCCTTGATTGGATAACTTTTGGCTTCTGGGAGAGTCCATTGAGCAACCTCAAGATGCTGCAGTCTCTACATTAACTCAGTCTCAGTCATCTCAAGGCTGCTGCAATCTCTATTCCAACCAGGGATACATCTTCTGCTATTACTTCCCTATGGCATCGATGACTTGGGCACATCAGCAAAAATCTACTTCAACTTCCACAAGACAAAGATCTGGTTGCTGGGATGGATTGGATCCATCCTAATTTGTTTCCTGTTTGCTCACCTTGTCTTCATGGCAAGCAAACTCGAATTCCCTTACCTCAGGAAGGAGCTACTAGAGCCACTGTTCCATTGGCTCTCATCCATTCTGATGTTTGTGGTCCCATCTCTTCTGCTACCTACACTGGTTACAGATACTTGGTGACCTTCATTGATGATTACACAAGGTACACATTCTTGTATCTACTCAAGTTCAAACATGAAGTTTTTACTTGTTTTCAAGAATACGTGACCTATGCACAGACTCAACTCAATCAGAAGGTTCTGGTGCTGCGCTCAGACAATGGTGGTGAATACAACTCTGCAGATTTTCATCTGTTCTGCAAAGGTAAAGTTATCATGCACCAGTTCAGCACTCCACATACTCCTCAGCAAAATGGTGTTGCTGAGAGAAAGAACAGAACATTGGTGGAAGCAGTCCGCACTATGTTATTTGAGTCTGGACTGCCCAAGCTTTACAGGGGAGAGGCACTACACACCGCCAACTTTCTGCAAAATCGAAGTCCTACCAAAGCCATATCCCCTGTAGTCACACCCTTCCAACTCTGGTTTGGTTATAAACCTAAACTATCCCTACTTTGCATTTCTGGGTGCACTGCTTATACACATGTTCCATCTTCTTCCAGATCTAAACTCGATTCTAAGTCGTCTAAGTGTATCTTCCTTGGTTATGATCAGGATAGTAAAGCTTATAGACTACAGAAAATATCTGATAACTCCATTTTTCTGTCAAGAGATGTTCAGTTTCAGGAACAGATCTATGCTCATGAACATAAACAATGTTCTGACACTCAGGATATTCAACTGGATTTCATCTGTGATCCGACAATTTTCATTCCCTCTACTGCTTCTAGTTCTCAGTCTACCCTCAGTCCATCCCCACCAACTCCTACTCAGTCACCTCCTCTCCACAATCTGACAGCTCCAACAATTCCTTCTGCATTCCTTCTTCACTACAATCCTTACTTCTAGTTCAGGCACTCCTCACAGGTCCTCAGGATCCTCTACAATTGTTTACACTAGGAGGCCAAAACCTCTACCTTCTCCAGATGCTATCCAAGCACCTTCTGTACATCAAGGCACCAGGGTTCGCACTCCAGTTCGAAAATATGATGCACTGTTGGAGTCTGCTAATGCACTAATGGCGCATTACTCTGCATCTGACCCTGATTCAGACACTTATGAAGCTGCTATCGCGGGACCTGATTCCAGTAGATGGTTTGAGGCTATTCAAGATGAGCTTCAGTCCATGGAGAACAATCAAATATGGGTCATCACTGAGTTACCAGCAGGTCGCAAGGCCGTCACTTGTAAGTGGATTTTTAAGAAGAAATACGATGCACAAGGCTTGATCCAAAAGTACAAGGCTAGATTTGTTGCTCGTGGTTTCTCTCAAGTTCCAGATATTGACTAGACAGAGACCTACTCTCCTGTTGTCAAATTGACAAATAATTTGCGTGCTGCTTGCTTACTCAGCTCAGAACGATTTGGAAGTGCATGCTCTTGATGTCAAAACAGCTTTTCTCAATGGCACATTGACTGAGAAAATCTACATGCACATTCCTCCTGGCTTGCTGACTCCTGACCAGCACACGCAGCAACAAGTCACTAAACAAGGGCCATTGGTTTTACAACTCTACAAGGTTTTGTATGGTCTCAAACAGTCCGCCAGACAGTGGTATCACAAGTTTAATCAGTTTTTACTAGGTTTGGGATTTGAGCGCTCTTGAGCTGATTCTAATCTCTATATCTTCCATTCTGGTTCTCATTTTGTCATCTTACCTCTTTATGTAGATGACGGCATCCTTGCCAGCAATAACCTTTCTCTTCTCCTCTCTGTCAAAGAGTCTCTTAAACAGGGTTTTGAGATGACTGATCTGGGAGAGATTAGTCATTGTCTTCAGTTGCAAGTCACAAGAGACAGAAAACAAGAAAGATCAGTCTATCTCAAGACAGATATTTAAGAGAGATTCTTACTCGTTTTCATATGCAAGACTGTAAACATGTTCACAATCCTGTAGAGTCAGGAGTGAGATTAAGTCTTCAGGATTGTCCAAAAACTGATCATGAGAGAGAGTATATGAAAACAGTACCTTACCAATCTGCAGTGGGGAGTTTGATGTGGGCCATGGTCAGCACTAGGCCTGATTTAGCTTATGATGTCAGTTCAGTTGCCAAGTATATGGCAAATCCTGGCCTGAACCATTGGAAGGCTGTCAAAAGGATCTTCCGGTACATTCAAGGTATACATACACTGTCACAGGGCCTAACTTACAGTGCATCTAGTACTCCCATTCATGGGTACTCCGACTCAGATTGGGGAGGAGATCAAGACACAAGACGATCTACAGGAGGATACTGCTTTATCTTCTGTAATGTCTGTTGGTCAAGCAAAAGGCAAGCTTCTGTTTATTTATCCAGCTTTGAAGCTGAATACATGGCCTTGTCAAAGGCAGCAACTGAAGCAATATGGCTTAAGCGCTTGTTAAGTGACCTGGGTTTTCGTGGAGAAACAATGAAGCTGTACAGCAACAGCAACAGCGGAATTGATCTTGTTACTCCAACAAAGCAGCATGAGAGAACAAAGCACATAGACATCAGATTCCACTTTCTAAGAGAAAAGGTGGAAGACAAGGAGATCTCTGCTTCATGGGTGGACACCAGAGATAATACTGCCTACATTTTTACTAAGGGATTGAATAGAGAACTGCATACAAGGTTTTGTCATGCACTAGAGTTATAGATAATAGACAATTACGAAACGTGCATTAAGAGGGGGTGTTAGAAATATGATGATGCGGTGTGTTAGATCACTGTTCACGCGAGACTCCTGTTCACATGTTACTGTTCATGCATACTGTTCACATGAGTTCCATGAGCTACACGAGTTACATGAGCAGTATGTTAACACACCCTTTAGATCTCTGTATCTATATAATCCCAGTGAGGGGTTCTTTCAAGGTTAATTGATTCATTCCACAACTCGTTTTCTCACACCCAGGTCCAGGTAAACCAGTTGATAAACTACCTTGATATGCCCCACAGTACCAAACTCCTTGATGACCTTGAATACAGCTGAGGCGCTTTGCAGCATCAGCAGCTTGAGGAGATGGAATTGGATGTGGCCCGTTGTCCAAAACCTGACAACGTGTTCCGGTTTCCTGGTGGGGTTCAATGTGACTAGAAAAGGCAGCCCTGTATCTTCCAAGTTCTGCACACCATGTCCGAAGCTCTTCTTCGTTATCTCCTATTCCACTAACTTAAGCCCAGATATTAATCAAATACATATCTCAAGCCAGATCTGACATGAGCGTATCGCAAGAACTAGAACAGTCCTAAGTAAGTCTACAACAGCACTACAGAAGAAAACAAAATCTGGCTAAGGGTAGCCTTTTCCTAATCTTGAACACTTTACCTGTGACAGATTCAGCCAGTAAGTAACACAGCATCGTTCTTTGATATCACCTAAGAAGTTCCACGCAGACCATGCTGCCTTACTACGAGGCATGAAGGCCTTGTCCCGGTGCACATATATATCACTGTCATTGTCATGGAGAGAATGACTTTGAGTGAATGAGGTGAGATTTCCTTGAGACCATATAAACGTCCAACCATCTTCACTCCTGTCAGTCCTGGATGGGAAGCAGTACCTAGGAATTAAGGACCTGGACTAAACTGTAAGCATATTTGTAACCATATTCGAAGGCGCCTAAGACACTCTTCTCGCTTCCAAGTAGCCTTTTCACCCATCATGTCTAGGGCATTGGGAGCATGAGCAGCCACAACGCATTTGTCAAATATTTCAACTCCTCCTTCGTCATCCTTCACTCGCACACGTCCTGCACCAAGTGTCAATCTCAACATGCCATGTGATTTAGAAAAGCTTATACTGTATCTCCATACGGAGAGGTTGAGAAGGTGTGGAATTATAAATAATTACCATCATCAAGAGTTTCCACATGGGTGACGGCAGTGTTCTTTCTAATCTCGGCACCTAATGCTTCACCAACTGCATAATAAACAGAATTAAAAGTTCAGAAATGTGTAACGAAATATTCAGCTGTACAAAAGATCTAGAGTCTGTACAACAGGAAACGAAAACTCTCAGACGATAGCCATATCTAAGATTCCAAATACCTTGATAACATATATCTCGGAGCACCCTTTGACTGTTATCCACTGCGGTCGTCCAAATAGCAGCGTACAACACAATGGCACAATTGATATGAAACTCCGGGTTTGTTCTCAGGCGTGGTGCACCTCGGCAAACCTATGAATCTGCTGTGACAAGGAACATCTGCTACGAAAGCCAAGCATTGGAGCATTACGATTGTCGACCGAGAAGCTGAAAATTATATGTGCGTACTCACCTGTAGGAGATGATGATTTCGGCAGACGGTAAGGATGGACACCGCCGAGAAGCCCAAGACTGTTTGAGATGAACACGACCAAATTGACGCCCACACAGGAATCTGTCGTACAAATTCCATAAACAGTGAGGACAATTAGAAAGAAACTTATAAAGCAACCAACCGAGTAGTACACATTAAGTAGATGCTGCCGAAACTCTTATAAAGTAAATGAAGAATCACAAAAAGATAGAGCGAAACACAAAATCAATTGATAGGAAATTATCGCACTGTAGAAGCGATTCCTCTCAATACCAGGTAACATTCTTTAAATTTTTTAGAATATGAATGTGATTCAAGAAACTCGCCAAGTGTGAACGTCTCGTCGACTGATGAAACGTTTCTTTCTACTTTTTCTGAAAATCTGCAACACCGCAACGATCAAAATTAAATTATTCCCCGAACCGCTCTCTGCCGCAGACAATGCTAAAATTACGAAAACTTCCATCTCCGAAGAAACCTCCAAAAACAAAATGTGCCGGGACTCGAACTTACTAAAGAATGTCCGCTTTGAATTTCAGCATTTCGCGAACCATCTTCCAGAAGTACGGATTCACAGCATTCCTCTTCTGAGCGAAAAGTCCGCCCAAGCTTGTACTTTCCCACTCACAACCTTTTCCTTCGTCCAGACTGACTGAGAATGACATATCGGACTTCTCCATTTCGACTCCGATCTCGTCAAAGAACGCAATCATGTTTGTGTAAGTCACCTGCATTCCCACGCCCTTGGACACGACTAGCACAAAGATGCAGGTACTCCAACACCGGTACGTCTGCTGCCATACTCTTATTGTCTTATATGACTCGACACGCGAAGATAGGCTCCTGATAGGCTCTCGGACCGCAGAAACCAGCTCCCATATCGCGCCACTGAGTCGGTTGATTTCCCGCAAACTTACCCTCCGGCAGAAAGCGCAGACTCTCCTGCAGAGATCTTTTTTCCTCTCGCAAAAGCTCAGTTTTTCAGGGCGGTACTGGCCGACGCATAAGGTTATTGGTATCTATCTTCATGAAGGGTTTTGATTTGCCAATATGCTTTAGAAGAAAGCACAGCAGAATCAGGCGTTGGAGCTGCAGCTGGTCCCAAGTGGTGGTCCAAGATCAGTGGATCGAGGGCCAATACGAAAGAGGAAGAAGAGATTCACCTGTGGTATTACAACGAGATTCATGACCCGAACTGGGGCCGGAGGAACCTCAATGTAGTAATCACAGTCGTTCGCCACACAGGAAAGAGCGTTCTGACCACCAGCAATAGCTTCGTGTGTACAGTGAGACGCACTTATGATTGGAGTCTTGATTCCCCCTCGTACACATCGAAGTGGAGTCAAAAGATTACAGTCTACCTCCATTCATAATCACGCACTAATCTAAAGACTTCTTTCCAGCCAAGCAGGCAGTGTAATGTCGATCTTCGAATTTCTGGAAAACAAAGGAACTGCAGAAGTGAGGACGTACGGACCTGATTGACAATCATGAATCCGATATCGAGAGCAACTCCATCCACGTGAAGCGTGTGTGCATGGCCGCCAATGTGATCGTCCTTCTCGTAAAGAATCACATTTTCGCCTGCTTCAGATAGAGTCCGAGCAGGCCTGCTACGCCGGACCCGACTAGTGCCACTCTCATTTTGCCAGCCCCCATATGCTCTTACGAATGTCTTTGTGCCTTCCTCTCTGCTTTCCTCTATGAGCTTCGGAACGGTCACAATTTCCTCACTGCCCTGCACTTCTGCATTACCTCGACATGTCACGGCGAGTCCACACTCACGCACATTTCCTTTCCAAGACTCGAACTCTCTAAACCAGCCAATAGCCGAAATTAGTGATTGAATTCTCATTCGGATCCTGTTGCATGTAGACTTCTGCTGTCCACCATGACGAGACCCAGCTGCAGCAGCAAGCGGGTGGGGTTGATTTATCATAACGTCAGTCTCCATAACTCGTAATGAATTCTATGTGTGGTCGTCCTTTCCGCGTCCTGTTGGAATATTTGCTTCACCAAAGCGTTCATAAAACTTTCTACCGTGCTTTGCAAGTAGTTGTGGATATTATAAAATGGCAAAAAGTTTATGAATCTTCAATTTAAATATTTATTTATTTATTTTAACCGTAAGACAGTAATGAATTCTCTTGATGTGAAAGTCACAAGTCTACTGATTAACTAAATATTCATATCGACTTCTAGAATGAACCTAACCATTTGCAAGATTTTCATTCCGTTCTGGTCGAAGAAATAAGATCGAATGATGAATCTGGTAAAGAAGCGAAATCGATAGGAACCTTCTAAGAGAAATGAGCCTTCATTAGCTAAATTTTAGCAACAAGATTCTGGATGCAATCATTATCTTATAGAATCATTTTATCTTTCTTTAGAGTTCTCGATACACTTCGTAAACTTTTTGAGATATGGAGATTTTATGATAGATGCCAAAGTGTGAAATCGATAGGGACCTTCTAAGAGAAATGAGCCTTCACTAGCTAAAGTTTAGCAACAAGATTCTAGATGAAATCATTATCTTATAGAATCATTTTATCTTTCTTTAGAATTCTCGATACACTTCGTAAACTTTTTGATATATGGAGATTTTACGATAGATGCCAAAGTGTGTAATTATTACGAACATCCTTTAGCGACCATTTGCATTCAAATCTGTATCTTGATCTCTAGACCAAGTTTGTGCTCGTTCTGTATAGGTGGTTGCGGTGTCATGCTTCTTGAGTTGAATATGACATAAATATGAATTAAAGCCTTAATCTTCATGCTAATCCGTAAGTCTGGGATTCCAGTTCTGACTTTATGAGAAGTCTTCTTGCTTTCCTATAGAATGATCAACTAGAGCTCCATCAATGAGAAATTTATGGAATTTTTATGAAGTTATTATAATAAGAGAAGAGGTTCCCATTAAACAGAAGTTCAAGTCATATAGGTTTCATGGATAGTGTTTATAAGTACATTAATTATCGATTATCGAGAGAGACCTTTGCAGCCATCTATCTTCTCTTGGATACAAATTTTAACTATGTTTTAAATTCACAATATCTTGGTTCCACTTTGCTTGTGGTGCACACATGAAAGAATTCTATGTTCCATATAGTTCTTCCAAAGAATGGCTACAGAGTCTCACTGTATTATTAGTGAATTAATATTTCCACACTACCGTTTTGACATTTTTACAGTTTTCAATATATCCGGTGGACTTACGAATGACGAAGATGGGTGATCCGACTGCGAATGGATACCAGACTCCAAATGGTGGTGTGGAAATATCATTTCTTATCAATTATATAGTGTATGTTGATCTGATAAATATTAAAATTGTTAATTAATGGAAGTCTAGGTTTATAGATTGCGGTTTCATGTTGTCCAATGTGGATGAAATCAGTTCGGAAGACTATGGAATTGTGTTCTAATGGAACGTAGTGCAATTAGCAATTAGAAGTATTCATTCCCCGTACTTTGACTCGCAACTCAACTCAAAGTCTCACAAGCGTATTGAGTTTTCCTGATCCGAAGAAGAAGAGCTGAATTTGGGGATCTGGGAAGCGCGTTCAGAATCACATCCCGATTTCTCGGATTTCGGCCTGCAAAATTTCAAAGCTAGTGGAATAACAACGACATAAAGCAGGAAATTCAAAGTTCACAGACTAACTATGGGAGGTGGATTCCCTCACTAAAATTTTGAAATTATAACCATAGGAGGATCATTAAAATGAAAATGTTGCTATGAACCAAACCTTTTTCTAATAAAAAATTTAAAAATCTATAAATAAATAAAAGAATCTTTTATATAAATATATACATCTTGAGAGTCAAGATGGACCTGACACTGTAAGACTTTGCTCATTGCTTTCTATGTAAGATATGATATTTGTAGAGTAATTTATTTCAACTATAAAAGTTCTTTTGTATTTTAAAATGAAAAATTGATATATTTTTCACTATAACTCATTATCTACAATAAAATTATTCTAAATTATAGATAATTTTAGGATGGAAAAATAGAATCAAAATAGGCATTTGAGAAAACTAGAGACTATATTCTTCACCTAGTGTGAGAAGTTTCGGCGTAGATGACTCTGCATGCATATGAACCAGATATATTGGAATCGTCAAATATATCAATGGTAGTACATTATGAAAATTTAAAATTTTAAACTACTATCCTAGGATGATCAAATAAATTATTCATCCTGTAGCTAATAATCTGTCCCTATGAAAGAAGACCACACTAAACATTTGCCAACTATATATCGAGCTTAGCTTTTCAATCACGACAACTATATCTGCTTTTATAGGATTAACATAAGTGAAAAATGACGGGGCAGTAAAATTTGTCCAAAAAGAACTTAATTAGAGAGTAAAATTTGCCAGACACACTTACACCAGCCGTAGTCCATCAAGGTGACATTTGTAGTAATCAGAACGGGACCCGATAGGATCAATTAATGCAACTTTATTTCATGCATCAACTTTGTCTCTTATCTCGAAGTACAGAATTCTATACCTCCTACACCAGCTCCTTCGAATTTGTGCAGTGAGGATGTCAAACCACACACACACAATCCGTAAGGAAACAAAAAAGAGTAGAAAGCCCCATGGAGGGCTAGAAAGGAACCGAGCACGGACCCTAAAGAACAAGGACCACAAACCAAAGTCAAACCAAAAACCCCAAACACACACTGGGGAAGTCACACAAAAAGCTACCGCAGAGCAAACTGAAAACTATTGCTGAAACTATTATTAAGATAGAGATTTTCGAATGGTATGTATGACAAGAGACCCTAGATTTGATGGGTATTTCTACTGCTACTGCCCATTTATGTAGACTCCAAACCAGGGAGCGTTGTAATATGATGGAGACTCTCTTAGGCGATTCACATGGCTCTTTCGGCCTCTGGCAGCCCACTAACAGACAAAACACGGCAGCGAAAACTCGGCCGGAGCTCATGCGCACGTCAGGTCTGCCTGACGTTCAAGCCCTCAGTCGGAGCCCATCCGTGAGGCAACTCTTGCTCCGCCTCGTGGTGCTCCGGCTGAGTCTCTCGAACGGGAGACTCTCTAGGTTAATGGGTCGGGTGACACAACGGGCAATACAGTTTCCAAACGTCCCATTCTATGACAGGTTCAGTTTTCCCGAGAGCAAACATATCAACTTTCCAAGCAAACATTACTAGGGTTCTGATTTTTGACCTTCAAGATTGATCAGGTATGTAATATATCATAACTTTTTCATTTCTGAACGTGTTGGGCTATTCTATAGCTTGAATTGAAGGTTATGCAATGCTTGTCATGTGTGATTTGAAACTGAACACAATAGATTAATATTGCAGTGACATTGGTGAGATGAAATTTCTCTGTCAAACCAAACTTTTCCATGTATATTTTTTGAATTTTGTGCAGTAGAATGGAAGAGATTGTACAGAATGAGAATGTTTCGAAAGCTCTTCTACCTATGGAACCAATTAAATTGGTGAAAGATTTGCAGGCTCCATCCAAGAAGAAGCTTGGTGAAAAAAAGAAAAATTCATCATCAAAGGATGCTCTTGTGAGAGGTATGATTTTGACTATTTCATTTGTAGATTGGAATACTATTCTAAAATAATAGTATGTTGATTATTTATCTATTGTTGTCAATTGTGTTTACAGGTGTTTCCATTCTGAAGAAGGCTAAAGTGGAGTGGATTTCCAGTCATGTGAGGCTTTTTTTGATATGTATGAAGACATTTATTTTAATCATTGTAACCAAGGCAATGTAAGTCAGGATCAGTGGAAGGTGTTTGCTAATAGGTTCAGTGAAGCTATTAGTATAACACCACCTTATGAGCCACAGATTCTCAGGAACAAGCTTGATGGTCTAGTTAAAAAATACAAGGTTGAGAAAAGAAAACAAACCACAGGCACAGAACCAAGTTCATGGGAGTTCTATGAACGAATGCATAGAATTAGAGGCGGTTCACCCAAAGAACAAGGCATTCCAGGAGCATGTGATGGTGGTATTACCGCTTCAATAACTGATGAGAGAGGGTTTGTAGACTTGACTGATGAAACTATTGATGGGAGTGAGGAAGCATCTCATATAAAGCAAACTGAACAATCATATATGGATGTTTTGATATCTGATGATGAGAAGGAAACACCACAAGTCTCTACACCTTCTCTAGAGACAATTGGTAATAGGGCACAATCAGTCCCAGGACAAAAGCTTGTGCTCAACTTGGTGTTGTTGGGCAACATAACAAAAAGCAAAGAGTATCAAAAGAAGGTGAAGATGGAATACAGAAGTGTATGCTTGAATTTACTCAAGTAGTGAAGGAACCAAATGAGAAGAGATCCTTGCAGGAAGATCATAAATTTGACTTGATGATGGTTCAAGAACAACGCAAGATGGATTTAATGAGCCAAATGCTTGAACTGAAACGTATGGAGCTTGAAATCTTGAAAAACAACCAATGTGGACCGCCATCTTGAGTAAGTAAATACCTTCACTCTCAAATGACATTTGCTATATCTAGATGAGCATGAGTACTTTTGAACTGCTTGTACAAAGCTGCTCTTACTAATTCACCTCTTTTTGTACTCCATTTATCTGCTGTAGATCTTGGGAGTGGCAAAATATGTGCTCCATTCATATGCTCGTCCACTACATTGACATCTGTAGGTAATGGTTCTCCTTGTTGAATTACAAAGTTGTGTAGTACTGCACATGCAAGTGTCACTCTTGGAACAACTTCTAGTTGCATTGGACAGTCCCTCAACATGCTCCATCTACCTTTCAGTTGACCAAATGCATTCTCCATGCGTACACGTGCTTTTGATGTATGGTTGTCAAATACATTCTGCATAGGTTATCCTTGATGTGAATGTCGATGCCAACGTTTCAACAACCATTGACGTAATGGATAGGCTGTATCTCCAAGGATCAATGGTGGAATCACTTGTATTGTATGGTTTTCTTGTGGCAAAATGAGTGTTGGCTGAGTGAGAGCTGTCCCTGATTCCATTGCCTGATATAAGTTGGACTGTCTTAAATGTGCAGCATCGTGAGTAGATCCAGGCATCGTACAACACAAGTCCCAAAACCAAAGATCCGCATCACAAACGCCTTGTAGCAGAACAGAGTAATCTGAGTGTCTATTCCTATAGTGTTCAAGATAAAATCTCATAGCTGGTTTGGTTCTCAATTTGATATGGGTACCATCTATACAACCAATGATTTGTGGAATTCCACATATCTGTGCAAACTTTGACATGCTCTCGATACATTCTGCTAATGTAGGCCATTTGATGTATTTAGAGTATATTTTGTCTTTGTTTGCTAGTATCTCAACTATAATCATAGTGTACTTCACTATAGTTGATTCACCAAGACAATATAGATCACTAAGAGTTCTCAATGGTGAATTGTGTGCAAATCTGTGTAAAACTACCGCTACACATTTTTCTAATTCCACTCTTTTTCTAGCATATAGCCATTCCGACAAAATAGGCACATGTGGTTCAATCTCATCAACCAATCTCTTAAAACTCTGATATGACATTCGGTACCTGCTTCTCATATGATTGTTCAAAAAGTCTGAATCCATTGACCATACTTGCTTGTGAACAATCTCACACCATGTGTATTGTCTTGGTATCACCCAGAAGTCTCTTGGTATTCCTCTTTGAGATAGCAAAAGACAATTATTTGCCATCAAGAACCAACTCCAGAACTCTGGTGTAATATCTTCCTCTTGTTCAAAACATGTTTCTCCTGTCAACAATGTGGCTAACTCCAAGAGATTTTCTGTTTTAGACTCCATCAACCAGAAAAACATGAGATCACAAAGATCCATCTTGAGTATATGAAAGAGGACTGAAAACTGAATCCAACGAGCTCTTTTCTGCTCAAAATGAGTGTGAAAAGCCAAAGATATGAAGATTTGCAAGTCACAAACCCCTTATTTGTCATACCCTAATGGGAAAACTGGTTACCTGTTAGCACCAGTTAATAATTCCAAAGTGACCTGTCATCGCAGGTATATTTAGATATGTGACGTCCGTCCAGGTTAATTGCCGGACCGCTGCACTCCCATGGATACCTAGAGATACTCTTTCCGTCGGCACTTTGAAGGCTACCGGACGTCAATATTGCTGGACATCGATGAGCCATGTGAAGTGGCCTTCTGTCAAAAGTAGGAGGTGAGCATGGCTGGGGAAATAGCCATGGCCCCTCTTATCTCGGAAGAACCCATGTTGCATCCTTAAGCAAACGGTGAAAGAAAATGCTCAAAAGTCTCTACAACTAGAGAAACAAAAGTACGAGAAGAGAGCCCAGGGACATAGGATGATTTATCTTTCCTGAAACTGCAAATGGTCCTTTAAAGCTGCTCTTGGCTGAACTTCTACTCATGCTAGTGTCTTTGCTCATAAGGGGTTTACAACCACCACATCATACAAAATACTACTACCATCTACGAATGTGATGACATGTGCTCTCACGGCTTTACCTGATATCATGTAATAAGAGGAATTGAACTTATATCTCTTGAATAGCATCATGAACTCTTCTCCTCTAGTACACTGCAATAGACATATACCATGTATATCACAAGCGGGGCCACATGCACACCTGTGGGGTAGCCCTATCAAGGCTGGATGAGGGAGGCCTTCTAAGGTTTCCTACCTTGATGCAGCAATCGGATTGGATTGGTACAAAGCGAATCAGATATTTTAAGTATGTCTAATGAAAGTTCCTGCAACGAGGGAGTCTCTTCTTCTTTTAGCGATTCCTATGACAGTAGGAAGAGAATTAGCGCATAATCCAAACCTTCTTGTACAGCTGCGAAAGTAGGACATTAACTTTCTTGTCTAATCAATTGTATCTTCTTCTTTTAACAATTCCTACGACAGAAGGAAGAGAATTAGCGCATAATCCAAACCTTTTGTACAACTGCGAAAGTAGGACATTAACTTTCTTGTCTAATCAATTGTATCTTCTTCTTTTAACAATTCCTACGACAGAAGGAAGAGAATTAGCGCATAATCCAAACCTTTTGTACAACTGCGAAAGTAGGACATTAACTTTCTTGTCTATTCAATTGACTAGTCCAATATTTGCGAAACATACGGATAATTGCAAAAGTTGAACAGTTCCATAGGGGCAATCCTCACTCGAAATAATCTTCAAGTCTACATACGGTACCCCGTTTGAACTCTAAATACCCACCCCACTTGACGTGCGTTCTAAACGAACAGTTCCATACGGGCAATCCTCACTTGGAATAACTATTAAGTTGCAACAGTTGAACAATTCCATGGGGGGCAATCCTCACTTAGAATAACTATTAAGTTTACAGACGGCGTCCAGTTTGAACTCTAAACGCCCACCCCGGTTTGAAGTGCTTTAGAAAATCTCAACTAGACCCTTGCTGATTTTATTTGTCTTTAGACATACTCGAATGTAGCCGAGATAATCTAGACGGATTTACCAATAGATCCGGCAAATTACCTACATTCGTGGTGTTCTTAACTGAGCTCAATAAGGCCTGTAGAATGCACTAAACCCAAGTCTACTTAAGGTTCAAAGGTGTAAATTAAGAACCCTACCCCCTACTCCATGGTAAACAGAAAATTAATGTAACTGTCACACCACTTTTGTGACTATGCTACTACTAAACTCTAGAGATGGTTCGATGACTCCTCATCACTCACTAAAACTGTAAACTCTATGATATAGAGCGAGGGCCAAGGTGTAGCCATGAACTTAAGAGCGAGTGCTGCAGAGAGAAATATCAGTTTCTTCCATACAATTTGCTGAAGAGATGAATTTATCCAGCAAAGAATAGAGCATTCGTTCATTATATCCAGAACACGGTTCCATACGCACTTAAGACATGAACATATGATAGAAAAGTCACTGTTTAAAATAGGTTAGGCAATTTAAGCTTTCAGCCCAAGTAGTCGTCATGTAATTCGCAAGATAAGAACATTCAAGTTGCAGCCTAATTTCCATACACCCCTAATTGTGTAAGAGTCAGTAAGTGCTACCATAATACATCATCTTGCTGCAAAAGCTGTTGGCCAGTATCTGTACTATAGACCATGGAACTTGTGGCATGGTTTCACTATCAATTAACAATCTTATTAAGATATCCATGGATCCTTTGATAGAATTTCCTTTACTAAATTTAGTCTGTCTTTTATATTATGGTTTGAAGTAATAGCACATATACATTGATGATATTGCAATCTTATTAATTACTTCGTCAATCGGGCTGTGGTCTGATTAATGCCCATATTTAAGGATCTTTCCTTTGTTCACTTATATGGAAGATGGAAAAAGATACATCCTATTGAGAAATGAAGATTATAGATGAAATTTTTACAAGTTTCATTTCTAAAATATCTTGTTTGCACATACCTTATACATAAGTGAAATTGAGTGATTCTTACGAGTCTTTGAAAAGAAATAACATACCCTTTTTACTTCCAAAAAGTGTCTTCTTATAAAAATAAAATAAATCCACAAACAGATTATAATGTGAATGTTATAAAGACACTTCAATTTCACTAATAGTGGGAATGCAACCTGAAAAAATTAAGTAAGATCTGCTAACCATTTACCGAAGGACAGTGATCAATATCAATATCCATTGCCTTCTCATAAGAAATATATACGGATCATCAATTTTGGTTTTTTTCATTAAATATGATATTCATATGTGTAATTCAATTTTGAAATTGCTCTTGGATCATACTAGAAACGAAAATTTGAATTTAGGCTTAATCATGACATTGAGTTCAATAAACCATGAAATAATACAAGTAAAATCAAGGAAAAGAATTTCATGGTCTTGTTCTCAAACATGAGTTCTTGACCACCAACACATTGAAAAGCTGACAACTAGACTTGCTAGAAAATAAAACACGAGAAAGACTTAGACCCTTTGATTCCCTACAAAAACCATCGACGGCTTGGTTTTCAAGGTGGCTAGCCTCTTACCCCTTGCCCCCAGCTTGGTGATGCAAAACACTCCTTTGCACATTGCAGTAAAATCACTTCGTGTTAGTCAATTAACTTGCAAGAGCTATACAGCAAAAACACCAAGAACGTAGTATTTGTATTGAGATGCTGCACATGATAGTGTACAGCACATACTATGTACTTCATAGTGTGTAAACTGCATGTAGTTTTAAGTATTTGAACGCATTGCCTTGTACTTGCAGAATAGCAAGGGGGGAAGTGGGGCTCTGTACCTTAAAATCTAAAAGTATGTTAGTCTACATGTAGTTAGAAGTATCCAAATGTATTGCCTTGTATTTGCAAGATGGCTAGAAAGTGTGGGCCATCTTCCTCCCACGCTGACATATCTTCTTTAGAGGTTGAAGCAAATTCGGTTATCAAAATCCAAAGACTTGGTCGAAGATCTCTTGAGCTTGACAGATTGTCTCCTAGACTAGATTAAATGTAGTAAGAAGACACATATATCGGTCAAAATCGATAGAACGAAGAAAACTTTCCCAAAGCTTTTTACAAATCGTTTTGTCCTGATGGTCATGTTCCTTGGCTATGCGCTGTATAGCAGAAACCAACAATCAAAAGTTTTCTATCGTGGAGAAGTGCGGACTGGGAACAGGCCCCATGAATCCATGATGCTTCTCGCCTCACCTAATCGGATGTTAAGTTTCGCTAGAATGCACGGTAGACAGACAGGTAGGAAAACAAGAGCGATAGATTGCTGAAGTTGGTGAGGAGGAGGGAACGAGAAGCAGCCGGATGGACTACACGATCTGGTAAAAGAAGCCTAGAGCTGAGGAATGGAAGTACATGATTATTCGACACGACCCGAAGTTCCTCATTACCCTTATATCCGATTTCAGATCTCAGAGCTATTTCAGGACTGCATTGAAGAAATTGATCAACTGGGACGTAGAGAGAGAGAGAGAGAGAGACCTAATATCCGATTTCAGAGCTCAGAGCTATTTCAGGACTGCATTGAAGAAATTGATTTTTCAACTGGGACGTAGAGAGAGAGAGACAGATTTGATAGATTTGACCAAAGAGGTAGATGCAAATCATTACATATCGTTCCTAAGTGTCATGAACGGGGTGTATTGAGTATCCTAATCCAAGTTTGCAAGTTATGCAGTTGGAGCATTGATTTACTGTGCAGCCATGAGAGATGACTTTCCGTAAAGATTGATGCTATGGTAAGACGGTTCCGGAGAAGCGGTGCCGGAACAAACTTTAGGCTTGTCAATATACTAGGTTAATATACTATGGGGGTTTCAAAAATAGTTTTACGAAACCTCTGTATACTTTCGTATAGATTATTATTCATATTGACCAAAGAGGTAGATGCAAATCATTACGTATCGTTCCTAACTGTCATGAACGGGGTGTATAGAGTATCCTAATCCAAGGTTGCAAGTTCTGGAGTTGGAGCATTGATTTACTGTGCAGCCATGAGAGATGACTTTCCTTAAAGATTGATGCTATGGTAAGACGGTTCCGGACCAAACTTTAAGCTTGTTAATATAGTAGGTTAATATACCATGAGGGTTTCAGAAATAGTTTTCCGAACCTCTGTATATTTTCATAAAAATTATTTTGAAGCATTGACTAGAAAGATACGGGGTGTGGGCTGGAGGCAGAAAGGGTATCACTACGGTCAGGTGAAGTTCCTTATTATTAGCAAACTCCGCATGAGGTGGTTCATAGGAAATAAGGGATACGGACTTGTCCGTTGTCACACCGTAATGCATTAATTACACTTTAGGGTTAATAAAGTGCCTCATTTAGGTTAGGATGAAAGTGGTGGCCATTGAAGGAGGTGATGAATATGGAGTGATGTACGAGAACAAAGATGAACTACGAACCGCACGAGATGGAAAATTGAATGAGGAGGACGAGAACAAGAAATTTGACTGTGGAGTGGGAAGATTTGAATGCGGGTTGTGTGAAGGTTGGAAGGGAGGAGTGAATTTGTTTGAAGCACGAACCAAAATCCTCAATTTCATTATTTAAAGATTCTTTGTTCAACTAGTACAAGTTACAAAATGAAATTCTTATCTCCCTCCTTACATGGTAGAGAGAATACACTTGGTCATTTGGCACTTTGATGTGTTCTCGGTATTTTTTTCCATGATGATAGGCCTGTTGTTAGTTGGGCAAAAGAGGAGTGGACATATGGTAGATTGTGTTCTTACAATAGTGAGTCATATTCCCTTCTTACTAGCGGTATCAAGCACTGACACTTGGATGAGAGTGAGTGGCATCTTTGGTGTGCATTGAGTCCATTTAGGATTCAACATTATGTATATTGGCATAGACTTGAGGATGCAATAGTAGCACTTGGACAACAGGTTTCATCTCTCTCTTCTTCTTCACCTCCTTCTCCTCTAGCATAGTTACACCCTTTAGTGGTTCCACATTTATACACATCTTGTGTACATCTATACACATTTATACATATCTTTTGTACCATATCCTTTCTCATACTTGTATCACCAGTTCTCAATTTTTCCTTTTCAAACTCTCATATCTATTTCATGTGTTATGTATCACTTATGCCTTGATGTAACTATGTTTAATTGTGCATCACTTGGCACCTATGCTTGCCACCCACAAACAATGGGTGCCATCACGCATCGTCCTTAAACAAACCGACCACAGTCATTTTTGACACACTCTTTGGCGTGTAGCACTCAACGGCATTAGGCGGCATCCTATGGCATTGGGCGGCCACTTGCCATTGGGGCAAACTTGGGAGTGGCATGGGTGGCACTAGGCATCAACATCAAGCACCGACAAATCAAGCGTTGACAAATAAAGCACCTTACTTGATTGTTGGATGAATGAGACCGTCATACACAAGAGCAGGTAGAGAGTACACTAGTTTGAGAAGGAGAAGAGAAAATCCAATTTCCAAAGCCTAAGGTATTTGAAGCCAAGAACCTTCCGAGGATAGTGGCAAATTTTGTGTTTGATTGTGAATGTTACTTTGAAGCAACAAATCTTCAAGATGAATGGAGATAAATTCTATTGACCTCAAGCCAATTGGATGGAGTGGCTAAAATTATGGTGGCAATTTAGAGTGGAACAAGTTGAGCGGCAATTTGTCACACCAATCTTGACATGGGAATAATTTAGGAGTGCAATAATTAGGCGGTTCTAAGCTATAAATGCCACACACACTACATGAGATAAGTTGGCAGAATTGAAGTAAGTCAGCTCGATAAGAAGCTATATCACTCAATTCTAAAACACCATTATGTGAATTCCGGATATACTAGATAGAGAAGCTCTAGATTGATTTGTGAGAGGCTTGAAGTCCCATACCAAACTGGAAGTGACGGTAGGTGAGCCCAAAGACTTGGAGGAAGCCATGCAGTTGGCTGAGTGTTTTGATTCCTTGGTTGCCGCAACTTGGTCTTGACCTCGGCCTTCCTCAAACTCACCCACACACTACACATGGGTGGAGGAACCAATACCAATGGAGATGGATGCCATCCAATGAAGACCACTTGGCATAATAGATCATGAAAGATTACAACAAAATGGTGGATGTTTTGATTGTCGCCAAATTGGACATCGCATTACAGAGTGTCCACTCAAGAATAAGCGACCTCGACAAGTCACCCAAATGGAAATTGTAGACTGGAATGATCAGGGAAACAAGAAATCCTAATAGGAGATTTTGAGCAGCCTATTGGGAACTTGATTAGTTCCAATAGGATTGAAGGCTCAACCTATACAAGTTTGCTTCACTTGCAAGGTATGATATTTGATTATGGTTGTAGGATTTTGGTTAACTCTGGAAGTTCAAAGAATTGCATGTTTATGCAATTAGCAAAAGAATTGGGTATTCCTATCAAGCCAATAATTGGAAGTAGATTGATGATGGTGAATGGTAGAAAGGGTTCTACATTGCATACCTTGCATCCTATTAACGTCAAGATTGGAAAGGAGTATTTGAAGTGTATGAGGTTTGTAGTGGCACCTCTACACTATGATGTCATTCTAGGATTACCTTGGCTTGAACGTCATAAGGTTCAATTTGATTGGACCCAACGACAAATTCAAGTACAACACCAAGGTATGAATTTTTGATTAGGTTGTTTGGCACCTTTCAGTAAGACACCTAAAGATAGTCAATCTCAAGATGAGAAGTTTGTAAGGAAAGCAGCCATAGAGCAAGCTTTGGAAGAAGAGAAGCCCCAAGATGGGAAGTTTGTAAAGAAAGCAGCCATAGAGCAAGCTTTGAAGGAAGATAAGTCCCTAGATGGGAAGTTTGTTAGTGAAGCAATTATAGAGCAAGCTTTGGAGGAAGATAAGTTTATTCTTGTAGTGTGGATCAAATTGATTACACAAGGAGAATCTAAGGGGAGTCAGGAGCCTCATCGAGCAATGGTTGACCACATAGTTCAGCAGTTTGTGGACATGTTTTTGGATGATCTACCAAAGGGATTACCCTTTGATTGTGGTATGCCCTTCAAGATTGAGTTAGTATCAAGGAGTACTCCTACAAGTAGACTAATCTATTTGCTCTCACCAAAGGAGTTGGAGGAGTTGTGAGCAACACATATGGAGTTGTTGGGGAAGAATTTCATATGACATAATACATCTCCTTGGGGAGCACTTGTACTATTTGTTCCAAAGAAGGGTGGAGAACTTCATCTATATATTGATTACCGTGGTCTCAATAAATAGACAATGAAGAATGCATACTCCTTGCCTTGAATTGATGACTTGTTTGATCAATTGAGTGAAGCATGATACTTTTCCAAGTTAGATCTTTGCAATGACTATTGGCAAATCCCCATTGACAAGGAGGATGTGCAAAAGATTACCTTTTGCACAAGGTATGGACATTTTGAGTGGAGAGTTCTACCTTTTAGGCTCACTAATGCTCTAGTAGTCTTCATGAATCAGATGCATTGGGTGTTGGATTGGACTATTGGATTGGTACGTGGTGGTGTCCTTGGATGATATCTTAATTTATAGCAAGATAGAGGTAGAACATGTGAATCATGTGATAGAGTCCTAAGACAACTATAGTAGTGGAAGTTTTATTGTAAGAAGTCAAAGTGTGCCTTTTAGCAAAAGGAAACTACCTTCTTAAGTCACAAGATCTCATTGGAGGGGATCAAGATGGAAGAGGAGAAAATCAAGGCCATCATTAATTGGCCTACTCCAAAAGATGCTATTGAAGTATGGGCATTTAATGGAATGGCCAATTTTTAGCAATGTTTCATCCATTAGTGTGCTCATGTGGCTGCACCATTGATCAATCTCTTGGGGAAGAACTCAAGGTTTCAATGGACCAACAATCACAAAGAAACATTCTAGAAGTTGAAACATATGGTGTTTTCAAGACCAATTCTTCAACCAAATGATCTTCAACTACCATGTGTGGTGTGATGCTTTAAACTTTGCAATTGGAGCCATGTTGTAACAAGAATTCACAGATGGATTACATCCTATTGCCTTTGTGTCTTGCAGACTAAATACAATAGAAAGGAATTACTCTGCTCAAGATCAAGAACAACTAGCGATGGTATATGGCACCAAAGTATGAGGCATTATCTCTTGGGGAAACAAGTGGTCATGCAAACTGGTCACAAGCCCTTATTGAAAATGTTACATTTGGAACACATGAAGAGTCGACATCATCAATAGGAGGAACAACTATTGTTGTTTGACATCAAACTTGAGTACAAACCCAATTGGTTCCATGTCATCCCTGATGCCTTATCACAATGATCTGATTTGAAGTCTCTTCCTCTCATCACGGTGGTAATCACAACGGTGTCAATTGACTCCAAGGCCCAAATCAAGTTTAGGACAACTCTACAACAAGATCCATTCGTTTAGATAGTGCAAGGGCATCTTGCAACTAGTGGCAAGGAATACAACACCTTCGCCTTCAAGGAAGGCCTTCTATTCTATGAAGACCAAATCTATATCCCAACCAAAGGGTGATCTCCAACTTGTATGCCTCCAAGAAGCCCATGACTTACCAATTGTTGGTCACATGGGTGTAGATAAGACCTTGAGTACTCTCTAATGCCAATGGTGGTGGCCCAACATGACACAAGATGTTTGAGAGTTTATTCAATCATGTGAGAGCTACCAACACAACAAGGTCAGCAACCAAAAACCGAGTGGACTCCTTCAACCACTTCCCATTCCATATGCTTGATGGGAGCACATGAGCTTGGATCTCAT
Source organism: Lunularia cruciata (assembly GCA_948567375.1). NCBI lineage: Eukaryota > Viridiplantae > Streptophyta > Marchantiopsida > Lunulariales > Lunulariaceae > Lunularia > Lunularia cruciata. The sequence goes on along the minus strand of OX419761.1, from coordinate 50,417,237 downwards.
CACATCCTTGCCCAAGACAAAGCAAGGTCATACGGCAATTGTAACAATATGGATTTTAATGACGAAGTTAATCGGGCTTACGAAGTAGAGAATAAGACAAAATAGCCTAGAATATTCTAGAAGCATCTAAGAAGCTTCTTAGGAAGCTTCCCAACTAGTTAACTTGCGCCCTAAGCAAGTAGCTTCTAGAAGGAAGCTTCTAGAAGCTTCTAACTAGCTTAGCTTGCACGCCAAGTAGGTGGCTTCTAGAAGGAAGCTTCCTGAGAAGCTTCCTAGTTAACTTGGCTTGCACTCCAAGAAAGCGGCTCAAGGAAGCTTCTTGAGAAGCTTCAAGGGTCTTGTATGCTACCTATAAATACCAAGGCCAAAGCTCATGCTAGGCATTCGGAGTTTTCCCTCATTCAAGTGTCCCAATGTGAATTTCCATTCTCCTATTTCTCTCCTCGGTTTTGGTCTTTTACATTGGTATTAGAGCAGGAATGGGATGGATGGAATTTATGGACCACCAAATCCACTTCCGCCAAACCATTGGGACTTTCATGTCCAGATATTACCAAAGCATCGTTTCACACAGTTCATCACCCCACGCTTTGGGCAGGATTTTCTACATATGATCACCGTGTCAGAGGAACCCTTGATACTTCCAGTTGTGACTTATGGAGAACGGTGGACGTGTTGTATCTATGTGTTAATCAACTAGATAAATTGAGGGTAGTGGATTAGGGTAGTAGCAATGGCCGCAATACCGGATGTTATCCTTGCAATGCAACAACAAATCAAGCATCTTACTCGATTGTTGGATGAACGAGACCAGCAACGACAAGAACAGATAGACAGAGCGCCAGTTCGAGATGGAGAAAATTGCATTCGATTTCCAAAACCCAAGGTGTTTGAAGGCAAGAATGTTCCAGGCACAGTGGAGAATTTTGTGTTTGACTGTGAACGTTACTTTGAAGCCACCAATCTTCAAGACGAGCGGAAACAAATTCTCTTGGCTTCTAGCCAGTTGGATGGCGTGGCAAAACTTTGGTGGCGATTCCGAGTAGAAAGAGCTGAACGGCAAATTGTTACACCAATTTTGACATGGGCAGAATTCAAGGATGCAATACTTGGTCGATTTCAGACTATAAATGCCACCCAAGCTGCACGAGATAAATTGGTGGAGTTGAGGCAGATTGGTTCGGTGAGAAGCTACATCACACAATTTCAGAATATCATCATGCAAATTCCAGATATCCAAGAAAGTGAAGTTCTGGATCGATTTGTGCGAGGATTGAAGTCATGAACCAGATTGGAGGTGACCATGCGAGAGCCACAGAATGTAGAAGAAGCCATGCAATTGGTTGAGCGTTTTGATTCCTTAGTTGCAACAACTTGGTCTCGACCTCGACCTACACAAAACCTACCCGTACCACGAGTGGAAGAACCGGTACCAATGGAGATTGATGCTATCCAGTGAAGACCACTTGGCACAGCAGATAGAGAAAGATTACGACAAAATGGAGGTTGCTTTTATTGTTGCCAGTTGGGGCATCGCATTGCTGAATGTCCACTCAAGAATGGACGACCTCGACAAGTTGCCCAAGTGGAGGTTGTGGAGCGGAATGATCCGGGAAATGAGGAATCCCAGTAGGAGATTTCGAGCCGCCTACTGGGAGCTTGATTAGTTCCAATGGGATTGAAGGCTCGACCTATGCAAGTTTGCTTCACTTGCAAGGTATGATATCTAATCGGGGTTGTAGAATTTTGGTTGATTCTGGAAGTTCAGAGAATTGCATGTCTATGCAAGTGGCAAAGGAATTGGGTATTCCTATCAGGCCAGTGATTGGAAGTAGTTTGATGATGGCGGATGGTAGAAAGGGTTCTGCATTCCGCACCTTGCATCCTGTTACCTTCAAGATTGGGAAGGAGTATTTGGAGTGTATGAGGTTCGTAGTGGCACCTCTACATTATGATATCATTCTAGGTCTACCTTGGCTTGAATGTCACAAGGTTCAATTTGATTGGACCCGACACCAAATTCAAGTACAACACCAAGGTAGGAATTTCCGATTAGGTTGTCTGGCACCTCTGAGTAAGACACCTAAGAATAGTCAGTCCCAAGATGGGAAGTTTGTCGAGAAGGTAGCCATAGAGCAAATCTGGAAGGGAGATGAGTCCCAAGATGGGAAGTTTGCCAGGAAGGCAACCATGGAGCAAGCTTGGAAGAGAGATGAGTCCCTAGAAGGGAAGTTTGTGAATGAAGCAGCCATAGAGCAAGCTTTGGAGGACGATAAGTCTGTATTCGCGGTGTGGATCGAGCCAATTGCAAAAGAACAATCTGAGGAGGGCCAAGTGCCGCATCAAGCAATGGTTGATCGGATAGTTCAGGAGTTTGCAGATATGTTTCCGGATGATTTGCCAAAGGGATTACCCTCCGATCGAGGTATGCCCTTCAAGATCGAGTTATTGCCAGGGAGTACTCCAGTGAGTAGACCAATCTATTGGCTCTCACCAAAGGAGTTGGAGGAGTTGCAAACAACACTTACAGAGTTGTTAGAGAAGGATTTCATACGACATAGTACCTCTCCATGGGGAGCACCGGTACTATTTGTTCCAAAGAAGGATGGAGGACTTCATTTCTATATTGATTACCGTGGGCTCAATAAGCAAACCGTGAAGAATGCATATCCCTTGCCTCGGATCGATGACCTGCTTGATCAACTAAGTGGAGCACGCTACTTTTCCAAGCTGGATCTTCGTAGCGGCTATTGGCAAATTCCTATTGAAGGAGAGGACGTGCAAAAGACTGCTTTTTGCACAAGGTATGGACATTTTGAGTGGAGAGTTCTACCTTTCGGACTCACTAATGCTCCAGCAGTCTTCATGGATCAGATGCATCAAGTGTTGGAGGGACTATTGGATCGGTCCATGGTGGTGTTCTTAGATGATATCTTAATCTATAGCAGGACAGAGGCAGAACATGTGAATCATGTGCGAGAAGTCCTAAGACGACTACGACAGTGGAAATTTTATTGCAAGAAGTCAAAATGTGCTTTTTGGCAGAAGGAGGTTACCTTCTTGGGTCATAAGATCTCATTAGAGGGGATCAAGATGGAAGAAGAGAAGATCAAGGCCATTACTGATTGGCCTACCCCGAAGGATGCTACAGAAGTATGAGCATTCAATGGACTGGCCAGTTTTTACCGACGGTTCATCCACTACTATGCTCACGTGGCTGCACCATTGACTGACCTCTTGGGAAATAACTCGAGCTTCCAGTGGACCACCAAGCATGAAGAAGCATTCCAGAAGTTAAAGCATATGGTGTCTTCAAGACCTATTCTTCAACCATATGATCCTAAACTACCTTGTGTGGTTGATTTTGATGCTTCTAACTTTGCAATTGGAGCTGTGTTGCAACAAGAATTTCCAGATGGACTACATCCGATTGCCTTTGTGTCTCGCCGACTAAATACAGCGGAAAGAAATTACTCTACTCGAGATCGGGAACAACTTGCAATGGTATATGCCACCAAGGTATGGAGGCATTATCTCTTGGGGAAACAAGTGATCATGCAAACTGATCACAAGCCATTGTTGCAGACCTTACACTTGGAGCACATGAAGAGCCGGCATCATCGATGGGAAGAGCAACTCCAATTGTTTGACATCAAACTTGAGTACAAACCAGGTCGGTTCCATGTCATTCCCGATGCTCTATCACGATGACCTGATTTGAAGGATCTTCCTTTTATCACGGCGGCAATTACAACGGTGTCCATTGACCCTAAGGTCCACAATGAGTTTCAATCAGCTCTACGACAAGATCCCTTCTTCCAAATGGTACACGGTCGTCTGACAGCATGTGACAAGGAGTACAACACCTTCTCCTTCAAGGAAGGCCTTTTATTCCATGCAGACCAGATCTATGTTCCAGCCAAAGGTGATCTTCGACTAGTGCGCCTTCAAGAAGCCCATGATTTACCAATAGCTGGTCACATGGGAGTGGACAAGACCTTGGGCACCCTCCAACGCCAATGGTGGTGGCCCAACATGACACGAGATGTTCAAGACTTTGTGCGATCATGTGAGAGTTGCCAACGGAACAAGGCCAGCAACCAGAAGCCGAGTGGACTCCTTCAACCACTCGCCATTCCATCCGCTCATTGGGAGCATGTGAGCTTGGATCTCATCACATCCTTGCCAAAGACAAAACAAGGACACACCGCAATTGTGGTGTTTGTGGATAAGCTTAGTAAGCAAATCCACTTGGCACCAACCTGTGATATCGTGGATGCACCAACCTTAGCGCAAATCTACTTCGACAATGTCTTCAAGCATCATGGGATGCCACATGTACTCATCTCCGACCGTGATCCTCGATTTACCGGGAAGTTTTGGCAAGCACTCTTCCAGATACTTGGCACCAAGCTTGCTTTGTCCACGGCCTATCATCCTCAAACTGATGGACAAACTGAACGCGCCAATCGTACATTGGAGGATATGTTGCGGGCCTTTGTCAATGTCCACCATACCAACTGGGATGAATGTCTTGCAGCTGCAGAATTTGCCTACAACAATTCCAAACAGGCAAGCACTGGATTTTCTCCCTTCTTTCTCAATTTTGGCCAAGATCCGCTTGTTCCAGATTCCCTTCTTGCTCCCCCTCCCTCTCACATTCCTCATACTTCTACATTCTTGACCACTATATCCCAATCTCTCCAACAAGCCAAATCTCACCTCCTTGTTGCTCAAAATCGCCAAAATCAATATGTAGACCATCATCGTCGTGATCTCACCTTTGAAGTTGGTGATAAAGTCATGCTATCCTCTAGTAACCTCCCTCTCCCACTTGATACCCAAGTTCGTAAACTTGCTCCTAATTGGATAGGACCCTTTGATATCACCCACATTATCTCTCCTGTTGCTTATCGTCTTGCCTTACCTTGTCACATGCGTATCCATCCTGTCTTTCACGTTTCCAAGTTGAAACCCTTTGTTCCTAACCCTTCTTCCTTTTCCTCTCGAGTACAACCTCCCCCTCTTCCTATCCCTATCAATGATCATGAGGAGTACGAAGTTGATCGTATCCTTGCGCGTCGCCATATTCAACAAGGCCGTCGCCAACACACGGAGTACAAGGTCCTTTGGAAAGGGTATCCCCTTCATGATGCCACATGGGAACCTCTTTCTCACCTCCAGAATGCACAGATGGCCATCCAGGAATTCGAAGCTTCACTGGCGACAAGGACGTCACCAACTAGCGGCGAGGGAATATGTAACAATATGGAGTTTAGTGACGAAGTTAATCGGGCTTACAAAGTAGAGAATAAGACAAAATAGCCTAGAATATTCTACAAGCATCTAAGAAGCTTCTTAGGAAGCTTCCCAACTAGTTAACTTGTGCCCTAAGCAGGTAGCTTCTAGAAGGAAGCTTCTAGAAGCTTCTAACTAGCTTAGCTTGCACGCCAAGTAGGTGGCTTCTAGAAGGAAGCTTCCTGAGAAGCTTCCTAGTTAACTTGGCTTGCACTCCAAGAAAGCGGCTCAAGGAAGCTTCTTGAGAAGCTTCAAGGGTCTTGTATGCTACCTATAAATACCAAGGCCGAAGCTCATGCTAGGCATTCGGAGTTTTCCCTCATTCAAGTGTCCCAATGTGAATTTCCATTCTCCTATTTCTCTCCTCGGTTTTGGTCTTTTATAGCAATTGTGGTGTTTGTGGATAAGCTTAGTAAGCAAATCCACTTGGCACCAACCTTTGATATTGTGGATGCTCCAACATTAATGTAGCTCTACTTTGATAATGTCTTTAAGCATCATGGGATGCTGCATGTACTCATCTCCAACTATGATCCTTGGTTCATTGGAAAGTTTTGGCAAAGACTTTTCTAGATACTTGGCACCAAGCTTACTTTATCCATGGCCTATCATCCTCAAACTGATGGACAAACTGAACATGCAAATTGCACCTTGGAAGATATGCTTTGTGCCTTTGTTAATGTTCACCAAACCAATTGGGATGAATATCTTAGTTATGAAATTTACATACAATAACTCCAAACAGGCAAGCACCAGATTCTCTCCTTTCTTTCTTAATTTTGGCCAAAATTCACTTATTCTAGATTCTCTTCTTGCTCCTCCTCCATCTCATGTCCCTCATACTTCAACCTTCTTGATCACCATATCCCAATCCCTCCAGCAAGCCAAGTCTCATCTCTTTGTTGCTCAAAATTGTCAAAAACAATATGCAGACCACCATCATCATGATCTCACCTTTCAAGTTGGTGACAATATCATGCTCTCCTCTAGTAACCTACTCCTCCCACTTGATACCAAATTTTGTAAACTCGCCCCTAATTATGTAGGACCCTTTGATGTCACCCAAATCATTTCTCTTATTGCTTATCGACTTGCCTTGCCTTGCCTTGTCATATGCATATTGACCATGTCTTCCATGTCTTCCATGTTTTTAAGTTAAAACCCTTTGTTCCTAATCCATCTTCTTTTTCCTCTTGTGTCCAACTCCCTCCTCCTCCCATCCCTATCCATGATCATGAGGAGTATGAAGTTGATTGTATACTTGCATGTCGATACATCCAATGCAACCACCAACAATATACAGAGTACAAGGTCCTTTGGAAGGGCTATCTACTTCATGAAGGTACTTGGGAGCCTCTTTCTCATCTCTAGAATGCACAAACAGTCATCCAGGAGTTTGAAGCTTCAATAGCAACGAGGACGTCACCAACTAGCGGTAGGGGAATATGTAACAATATGGAGTTTAGCAACAAAGTCAGTCAAGGCTAACAAAGTAGTGAACAGGCCAAATTAGCCTATAATATCCTAGAAGTATCTAAGAAGCTTCTTGGGAAGCTTTCCACTACCTGAGCTTGCACCTCAAGTAAGTAGTTCTAGAAGGAAGCTTCTAGAAGCTTCCAATCAACTTAGCTTGCACTCCAAGAAAGCAACTCAAGGAAGCTTCTCAAGAGCCTTGTATATTCCCTATAAATACAAGAGCCAAAGTTCATGCTAGGCATTTGGAGTTTCCCTCATTCAAGTGTCCCAATGTGAGCTTCCATTCTCCTATTTCTCACCTCGGTCTTGGTCTTTTACATCATGGATCTGGTTTGTGAATTGCCCAAGACCACCTCAAGGTTTGACTCTAATGTAGTCTTTGTAGATTGACTCAACAAAATGATTCACATATGTCCTACGACCAAGAATATGACTGCTCTACAATTAACTCAATTGTACTTTGCTACAATCTTTTCTCACCATGGCTTGTCTTGAGTGCTCATCATCAATCTAGGCACTCAATTCACTTTTTTTTGGAAAACACTCTTTGGTGTCTTCAAAATCAAACTTGCCATCCACAAATTGATGGTCAAACAGAGTGGGCCAAACACATTATCAAGGATATACTCAAGGGCTTCATTTTAGAGGAGCAAGGAAGGTGAGACACCTTACTTCCATTGGTGGAATTTGCCTACAACAATTTAGTGAATGTATCTAGACAGGTTGCACCATTTTTTCTCATGTATGGAGAACATCCTTTCACACCTTTAAGCTTGGTAAAGATGCACCCATTAACTACAAAAGTTGACACTATGAACACTTTTGTTTCTAAAATCCAACAAGGTGTAGAGAATGCCAAACACAAGTTGTAGATTGCCCAAAATCAACAAAAACAATATGTAGATGCATATTGCAAGCACATGGAGTTTAGTGTTGGGGATCAACTGTGGCTATCTACAACCAACATCATGTTAGATGCCCTTGTACGCTTTGACCTCATTTTATTGGGCCTTTTCCTATCCTCCCTCAAATCCATACAATAGCTGATCACCTCGAGCTACCGCCACACATGAAGATCCATCTAGTGTTCCATGTTTCCTTTCTATGCAAATATGCACCCCAACTATACCACTTTCCTTCCATACAAGAAGTTAGACCTTGTCCAACACTCATTGATTGCCCAAAGGAATACAAGTCAAATGTATTATCTAGAAACACATTTGTGGTACCCACCATTTGCGCATAGAATATCTCATACATTAGGAAGGGAACCCATTATATGAGGCAACATAGGAGCCAATAGTTAACTTGATCCATGCACCATTGTTAGTGCAATCTTCTGAGCAATAGCTTCATAACAAGGACATTGTGTCTTATAAGGGGAGAGGTTTGTAATACCATTAGCTAGATGTATTATCTAGAGGTGGAAATTGTCTTGGTAACATCTTGAGGGATGTTACATATGATGGTCTAAGTAGATCAAATAGAAGTGTCATCAAAAGAGTACTTCCACTAATAGGGTAGATGCCAAAAAACACCTTGAGAACTTTAGAGCCAATTTCAAAGGCCTAAATGGATGAATTAGGCCTCAAAAAATGAAAAATTAGGAAATCCCTCTTTGAATTATTCTCCTTTCTCTCCCTTGGTGGAAAAGGTGTTTCCTTTCCTCCCAATTTGTCTCGTTGAGAGCTTTCTAACAATACCTCATCCATACCTTTTTAAGCTTCCTACAAGAAGATTCTCCAAATATTCCCTCTTGTCAAACTTGTTTGACCAACCAAATAGAACAAGGATTTACATGTCACCAATCCATGTATCTGATCCAAGGATAGAGCTCAGTTTGAGTAGATCCTCTTTGCTATATAATAAAGACAAGGTGCTCTTTTGGGGATCAGAGTATTGAGAATGAAGCCTTGTGTTTCTCTTGTTTATTTTCTTGTGTTTCTCTTGTCCTAAGTATACTACACTCTTCTCCTTTTGAGTCTTTGGCTTCTTCCTCCAAAGATACATCAATAACTTGTGGATTTCTTCTTGAAATTTTTGCTAGTGTAGAGGTCTTCACTAGATGGGCTTGTTTCTTCTTTGCCTTCATGGTAGCTCCTTCCTTTTTTATTGGCACTAACTTTCTAGTGGTGTCATACGCTACATCTGCCTCCCAATTCTTCTTGATCATTGATTTGCCTTCAATTTGCAAGGCAAAGTACTCCATTGGTTGGAAGTGTTTGGGGAATTTCTTTTGCTCCTCCCTGATGAGTAAGTTGAGGCCCATATAGAAGTATATTGCAAAAGGTAACTCCAGCTTTTTTATTTGAATTCTTTGTGTATGCTTCTTGCTTGGTGATAAAACATATTTGCCCAATTCAATGGTTCCCATTTACACATGTAGTAAAAGAAGATTGCTTGGCTATTGGGGAGGTAAGTTGTTTGCTTGTGTCAAAATGATTGCTCTTTAGGCCAAATCTTTGTAACATTTGACTTGCCACACATTTTTCTTCTACTTGTTTTCAACAATTGTCACCTTGATGTTTGCAAACTTCTTGTTTGCAAACTTCATGTTAAGTGTTATTGCTCTTGGAGGTCATGCATCTAAGGTGAGTACATTTCTCCATTTCTCTTCAGTCCAATTTTAAGGCTTGCCTCACATATCCCTTGTTTTTTTCTCCTTCTTCCCTTTCATCTCATGAATAATCCTATTATTACTCAGCTCCTAATTCTAGATTGAGAAACAAAAATGCTTGCTCTCAATCACGTCACTTCTACAATAGGTGGTCTACTTATGCATTGGATGGTTCAAGGATTTCCTTCATAGGTTTTGAATGAACACCATGTTTTCTCTTAAAGGAATTCTAGGGACAAAGGCAAATGTGTGTTGGCTTTGGAGGTAGGGAAGACTACAAAGATTGTGGAGGCTTGGAAAATTTTAACCTTACTCAAAGTTGAAGACAAAATTGCTTTGTGAAAGTGAAATTGGCTGTTGACCTCTTGGTTTTATTGGCCAAGTCTTAAATCATTCTTCAATCATTTAGTGTATGTGGAGTTTTTGAATACTTCTTCTCCATACTTGTCATGAATTTGGTGTGTATTACTTCTCCACACATGTGAAACATTCCCTAAATGGTCTCTATCACATCTTTGAGGCTTTCCTCAAATGCCAACAATCTTCCTTAAATGTGAACTATCTTCCTTGAATGTGAATGATATTTGGTGGCAATTCTCTTTGGGTGGTGGTGCATTCAAATGTGTGTAAGATCTTAGAATGCATTAATGCCCGGATTGAAGTTCTTCCTAGCCAAAGTTCTTTCTATATGATCCTTTACAAACTAAAGTTTTTCTTGGCCGAAGTTACTCTAACTTGAGTTCTTCACCTCCAATCAACCTTTGGGGTCATTTCTAATTTGGCATTCTTCCTTCAATGTGCTTTTGGCTTTGGGCTTATGCCACTTGTAAATTTGCATAAAAAAAACACAACTTGGATCTTGGAGGATCCAAAGTTATTGATAGAGCATAACTATTCCATCTATGAACAATTATGGAGTGCCAAAAGGTACTTCAACTAGGAAAATTTCCTTCCTAGACATTGAATTCGGCTGTACTATCTTTCCAAAAAAGAGTGAAATTAATAAAATAAAAAGTAAATTTTTTGAAAATGTGTGCACCACAAATGCACATAGCAAAAATCTCTATATCAACAAAGGACTAAGGATATAGAGATTAGAATAAGATGTGTTGAAGGGACAAGAAAAAGATGTTGTGGAGTCAATCTACTATTCTATGCAAGAAATGATAGAAGTTGTGCTTATGAAAGCATTGCCTAAAGTAAAGCATAGAAAATGTGTAATAAATATGAGAATTGTACTAAACTCTCATTAATTAGGAGTGTTCTACTTTTTACTTTTGGAGCAAAATGGGGCACAACCACTTTTAGTGTTATATCAAGCACCACTCCATGCTTATATGTATATGAAACTGAGCTCTCAAGGCTTAAAATATTAAGTACAATAGTCATCTCCAACATCTAGCACCTTGCTTTAGGTGTGTTCTATGCTACATAAGTGTACTAGGTACTATCTCTAGATGATGATTTAAGTGTACTAGATACTATCTCTAAATGATGATTTGAATGATAGTGAGTGATAGTGAAGTGACTAGTGCTGAATATTGCCTTTTATAAAGATACTAGTCTGCCTTTGTATCCTTTGGATACATAAAAAAGAAAATGAAAAGCTTCTAGCCCCAACCCTACGAGTTAGGTTTTACCTGGCTTGCAGGTTTGCAAGAACTTGTAGGCATTTGGAGCAAAGTTCTGGTTCCTACTTGTAGAAATTGACGAGTCACAAAAGAGTGCACCCGCTTAGAATACAAAATACTTCATCCATCAAAACTTATTAGAATAGTTTCCTACTCAAGATTGGATTTTGTACATTTGCAACAAACTTCTGGTTCCTACATGTCAAATTTGATGAGTCGCAAAAGAGGGTACACATTTAGAATACAAAATACTTCATCCATCAAAACTTATGCCAATGAACTTCCTGCTTAGGATTGGATTTTGTGTGTTGCTAAGCACAAAGGATGCAAGATACCAAGTTTATTATATATATATAGATGGAAATTTTGAAAAGGAGGCTGCACTACAGAATCATTCCTATGATTGAGGTGTAATCAAGGACTCAAGCTCCTCATTTTGTCTCAGTGGATTGAGAGTCAAAAGCCTTGTTAATTAACTTTTGTAATCAAGTGCTGAGAATCAAATACTTACTCTCAAATGCTTTGTTGATTAAACTTCTAGCTAAGTATTGAGACAAATACTTTTCAAATGCTTTGTTATTAAACCCGCTAGCTAAGTGTTGAAAGTCACATCCTTTGTTATGAAAAGTCAATTAGCTATGAAAGATGTCATGTGTATCTACATTGCTACACAACATACATCACTGTCAACATCATACACTATAGAAGCACAACTCACACATAAGTCATACTATACTCTAAAGTGCCACCAAGCTTGGAGATACCACCAACACTCAAAGCTCCTCCTAACTTCACTTCTTTGATATAATCAGATCATTTACAACTCTTGAATCAACCCAACTCAAATCAGTACTTGATTTGTCACTCTATAAATTGCCAACAATTAGGCATTGATTATAGTCAAGCCACATCCAATCTAGCTAAGAGAATCCAGGTGATGCTCGCCGGCCTCTGTCCACCATAGCCAAGAACTCAAAGGCTCAACATCAGAAAAGTGAGCTTTCTGGAGCTCCACTTTGAAAGTATACCCATGGACTTGAGCTAGGTCTAAAACCCTAATGGTCCCACTGATGGCACACTCGACGGTGCAAAGTGACGGTGGGTCCAACCATGAAGTCAATACCTTGAACACAAAATCCGACCATCAAAAAGTAGCCTATGGGAAATTGCTAAAATACCTCTAACTACTATCATTGCAACTCCAATATTTGAGCAATCTAGATGCGACACTACAAATGGCGTGATAGTTGTCATGCATATATACATTGCTACACAACATACATTGTTGTCAACATCATACACTATAGAAGCACAACACACACATAAGTCATACATAGACTCTAAAGTGCCACAATTGCCTCCGTAATTGGCGGTTAGGTCCCTCTAACTCCAGATAGCCATCTACTCCAAGTATATGGTTATACCCTATGATGGGCAAAGATTAGAAGGCCAGGTGTTATGGAGCCCCATTGTTAGTCGTATGTCTGCAATCTATACCATATAAATAATGAACTAGCTATAGGTCAAGTACATCTAAGACATAACCACTGTCCCTGAGGAACCACCGTGAGGGGATGAGTCATACATACCATATGCCATCCTCTTGAACAACTATCACACACTAACATAATAGCAGCTCCACCAGAAGAGCCACATAATATACACCTCAAGCCTACACATTCAAGTGCCAAGCTATGGTCCATATTACCATCAATGTTTGGGAGGTGGCATGGCGCACATGATCCTTCCAAAAAACACCATCACATCCTTCCAACACAAGGACTCTAGATGGCAAAACATCAAGTGTTGTCAATGCTATCTATTGTAGATATACATAATCTCCTGGATGAAATCAATGGAGTGAGGGTCTATAACCTCCTCCTTGAATGGTAGCATAACATAAAGTATCTCTATGCTAAGCAATTGCCAAGTTCTCAAAGGCCATTGGCATCACTCTCCAAAAGATCTCTGCCCGTTGAGAACATGCACTCATCCATACATCTAGATCATCCAAGTCCAAAACTACAATAACATCTCAACAAATGACTGTAGGTAAATTTGGATCTTGTCCATAGAGTAGAAAGTAAAGAGAGAAGGATGCTAAGGAGGTTTGCTAGCTGAACCGATAGCCCATGGCCAACCAAGGCAACTGGAGATCCCAATCTCCCATGTGGCCTCTTTTCAAACCATACTTTTGCAATCCTCTCTTCACCGTCTAGACCACTCTCTCTATTAAGCCATCTGCCTTAGGGTGATATTGGGAGGTAGTATGATGATCAATCAAAGCCTTGTCACACAAGACCTAAAACTCCCCCAAGAACTATGTACCTTGATCAATCAAAACCTCAGCTTGTGCACCAAAATGACTAAGAATCCGGTCTAGGAATGAGTAAGCCGTCCCTTCACTAGACTTGTCAAGAAGTGCCACCAACTCAATCCACTTGGAGAAGTGCTCTACCATCACCAAAACATACCAATGATGTCTCATTATCAATGGTAAAGGTCCAGCAATGGCTAAAATTCAATGGTAACTCAATTCCATGATAGGTAATGGGTGTAACTATGGCGTAGGAGCATTGAATGATGCTCTAACTTGGTCACAAACCACACATTTAGCAAAAAACTATTGTACCTCGGTCTATATACCGTGCCACCAATAATGACTCTGGAGTAAGCTATATGTACACTTTACTCCAAAATATCCTAGCTCCTCATGAGCATGACAAACCAATTATGGTCTCTGAGATAGAAGTGGTACTAGTTGCACTCTACCATCCTCCCATACACGCAAAAGGTGTCTGCCCTCCAATCTGAATCGTCTAGCTTGCTGAATGACACCATCTCTCTCCTTGGCCCCAATTATGCTACCCCCAAGACCAGTGCAAAGATAGTCCATCACTAAGACATCACCATGAATGTCTCGCTGAACTATACCAATATCTTCACTCTCTGGATCTGTGACCTCAATAACTCCTCTTGTATGCATTGAGAGAGATACCACCAAAGCCTTCAAAAATATACACAGAAAGTCCGATGCATCCAACTTGGCACCATCTCCTCATCTGTCTCACCATGCCAACGTCCCCCGGTCTAATCCTGCTAGTTGGGACATGTGTTTCTACTCAACTTATCTACATCACGGTTCACCACTCCAGGTCTATGAACAACCATGAAATTGTACTCTAATAAAATCAGAGTCCATTGTGCAAGCTTCCCTGAAAGCTTGTCGGAGTCCATCAACCACTTTAATGGTTGATGATCAATGATGAGAGTGAAAGGGTTACCAAATAGGTAACATTGGAAATGTGCTACTGCCCAAACTGATACCAAGCACTCTCTCTCATATGAACTATACTTTGCCTCTGCTGAATTGTTGGAGCAACTAACATAGGCCACCACAAACTCCTTCCTCTCATCATCATGTTGGGTGAGCATCGCTCCAAGCCCCAACATACTCCAATTAGTATGAACCTGAAATGGTCATCCTCTGATCAATCTCCTCAAAATAGGAGCAAATGTCAACCTCTCCTTGAGCTCTACAAAAGTTCTCTCATGCTCATCTCCCCAATACCACTCCTATGTAAACTTGGTCAGATTCGTCAAGGCCTTGGCAATGGCACTAAATCCTCTAACATAGTGGCAATAGAAGTTCACCAACCCAAGGAATGCTCGCATTCTACTCACATTTGTAGGTCAATGAATACGTGCAATAGCATCGACCTTGGTCTGCTGAACACCAAGTCCTCTAGGGTAGATAGTGTGACCCAAATATTCAACTTGCTCATGGAAGAACCTACACCTACTTCTTAGGATGTAATTTGAGTCCATGAGATCTCAACTCTCAAACACCTCCAACAAATGTCTCTCATGCTCCTCCACAATAGTGCTATAGACCAAAATGTCATCAACATAACACCGAGCAAAATTCAATCCAACTAGGATCCTATCCATGACCCTCTATAACTCAACAGGAGTCTCCTTTAACCCAAATGGTAAGAACCTCCACTGATATAACACATCCTTGCCATAAGGATCAATAGCCCAAAATGTTGTCTTGGACTTAACTTCCTTCTTGATCGGCAACTAATGATATCCCCTTGAAGATCCAACGTAATGAAGACCTTTGCATGCCCAATTGCATCAAAAATCTCTTCTAGTGTAGGCAAGGCATACCAATCAGCCTTAGTCTATCGGTTGATAGGATGGTAATCCCCACACATCCGCCTATCCATGTTTCTTGAACTTCCTCTCTACTAATGCCAAGAGATAAGAAACATAAACCCAGTAGCCCAAACTAGATGACCAAATAAAAACATTTATGATTTCAAAGATCCATCAGGTATGTCTCGATTTCTTCCCTCATCTTACTCATGTGCATTCTTTTCTTTCTAGATTGATCCTCATTATGATGCTAAGACTCCAATGCTTACATATGTACCTGCACTTTTGCTTGCCCTTGCTTTCCACACTTCCACTTTGGTTCTTTTCTTGACATTCCCACTCCTTTTGAGCAGCACTTTAGGAGAGCAACCAAGTTTGCTTTGGCACTCATGATTTTTTGAATAGAAACTCGGTATGAAGGGTACTAACAATTGCTCAGCTACTTCAACATTGTGTGAGCCACTGATGAAGTAGCAATTGTTTTTTGAAGGTTTACTATGGCCGCCTTTTGCTTCCCTTTGTTGTTTAGCATCTCAAGACTCAAACGTCCATAGTGCATGTTGCAATATACTTTATATCTTGTCCTTTTTTGCTTCGCTCTCATTTCCCTGTTACACTTTGATAGGTTTCTATAACCACACCATCCTATAGCTCTGCATTGTTCCACTCCTCTATTCCCCAACTAATTCTCTCCCTATTATTTGTCCTTTGCCCTTTGCTTGATTCATGGGACCTTTGGTGTATATAGTGTTCCTACCGGACTCCAACTTACATTTTTTTTTTTATCATTCACGCACTGCTTACTAGCAGTCTTTTACATAGCGTTGCCTATTTCTTGCAGTTTTTTGCATAGAGTTCTTGATTTCACGGTAGTTTACTAGTTTTTTAACCATATGTTATTTTCAATTATGCCTTTGCTTCAAGTTACATTTGATGCATTCTACATTGTGGATTTCTCACTATTCTAGCATTGTGAATCATGTTCATCTTGCTTACCAATCATTTGCAATTCATGAGTTCTGGATAACCCGTTCCTATAATGGCTTTTGTTCTCGTATACTTATATAAATATATATATTATTGTTTATGTAATTATATATTTTAATGAAAAAATATATATTTTGAGTACACACAAGAGCTCTTTTTTAAAGCTCAGAATTTAGCTTCTAAAATTAATTCATTTTTATAATTAAGCTATTTCATAGACTATCAAAAGCTCAAAGTCTTACTTCTATTAAAGGATTGGGAAAGTGAAGCAATTAAATTTTATAAGACTATACCAAAGATAATATCTAGTAAATTTAAGTAGGAAAGATAAGCAAATTAGAACTCAAATAGTCAATGGAAAAAATAGATGCAAATATTTGCAAAACATATTTGTCTAAATCTAGTGAAGAAGATCTTAAGAAAGATTTCATTCATAAATAGTTGCATTTTTAGGGTATATACTCCATTTGACATTCTTAGCAGTATCAAATTTTCATATCTTAATTACTTAACAAATATAGTATATTATGTCAAAAAATAGATAACCTTTAATTTTTTCTAAGTTTCATTTTTCTTGAGACTATAATTTCGTAGACCTTTTTATCTTAAAAAAACTTTCATCTAGATTTAGAATCATCCAAATAAAAATTCAATGGTAAAGATAATGGATTCAAAAATAGAAGAAGAAAGACTATACTTCATGCTAGCAAGATATATGGTTGAAGAAATTAAGAAAATATTTGAAATCATGAGAAATAAAGCGAGGTGTTGGTTATTTAACAACATCATATTCTTTTATAGTGACCCACCTTGGCTTCCTTGGAGCAAAATTTCATTTTTTTAATTAGTTTATAAGTCTAGGCACATAAAAATGTAGAAGGTTATGAATAAAGTAAAAAAAATGATGTTCGTCATTAGATGAGTACCTCACAAAGTGAGTAAAATCTCTCATATGACAACCATGACCTTGTTGAATGGCTTGAGGATCAAGTGTTTGTATCATGATAGCCCTTTGTTTGCCTATCATTCTAACAAAGATTAAAAATACAAACAATCTTAAGAACATGGTGGCAACAAAGTTCTTTCCTTACAAAATTTGGATCTTACAAAATTATTATTTTTTATGTTCAATGGAAGTCTAGTCAAATTTTAGTCAATATAAACTGACACCATCAAATAAAGCAATGCTTAGTGCCATGCCATCAAAATTTATACCTCTCACATGAATGTGCCATGAGAAAATGTACTCATGACTATTTGGCACCAAGCAACACATATTTGAGATGTGATCGCAACCTTTCACCAACTCCATGATGGATGAAGGATAAACAAGCTCTATCAAGATTATAAATGATTATTTTGCCTTACAATGAGGACTCTTCTACTTTTCTTTATTTTCTATGATCAAAGGTTTGTTGTGTAGATAGGATTCCATCCACACTACCAACAAGAATCATTTTGTTGCCAACAAGTATGAAAATTAGAGATTTTATGTAAGATGGTGTTGGTGATAGACTCTTGAATTGGAATAATTACCACTGGAAAAATAAACTTTGAAGTAGGGAAGAAGAGCATAGACTATAAAAATTGTTAGCAAAGTGGGGTTTATACTAAAGAGCCAAACATCTAAAGAGTACGAATCTAGAATCCTTGTTTTGGGATTGAGGTTTATTGGATATCTCCTTGCTAGAAGAGATTTGAAATCACCTTGATGCAAGTGGCAAGATGTTGAGATGAAGTATGTTAATGTGACAAAAGACTATCAATAATGAAAGCTATGAGAGGAGTGCTCCCTGTTTGGCCAAATATCATGGACACTTCATATGGCCATTCAAGTAAGAATTTGAATGATAGAATTGACAACTCATTTGTTGGTGGGAATTCAAAAAAAAATATAAGATAGATGATCTCAATGACCTTGCTCAACAACTCATCACCAAAATGAACATTTAGTAATTAAGGTAACAAAAAGTTATCATATGTAAACATGAATTAGGTAGTCTTTTTCTAGCTTCTTCACTAACAACAACCTCTAAGATGGGCCATGATATTCCAAGAATGGATTATAAAGCTTGTTGAGGACATCGTTGAGGACATCGTTGAGGACATGGTTGAGTACACACCCATGATCATGACCCCTTTTGCATTTTAACATAGAGATAAACTTCTTGTTGGAAGAGTGGAAATTACTTAGCCACTTCTACCATCCAATATACTTCAATGGACACCCAAATCTTGCAAAAGAAATTATCATGAAGCAAACAAGGAGTACATGAAGCTTGCACAAAGAAGTTCATGTCAATCACCAAAACCTACATCATGATAATTATTTGCAAGAATGTGACCAGAGTGAGAACCAAGATTCAAGCTTCCAGGAAACAAAAACAAGTTATTCAAACAATCTACATATGGTCTAGCAAGAGTGGAAGCAAGGAAGTACCAAGAAATAACAAGGAACCTAAAACAATGGGTAAGGTTGGTCAATCTACCTCGCAAACAAGTAAGAGAGCAACCTTGTTGGACAATGTAGAAGCTAGAAGTGATAACTCCTTCATTTAGATTTTATCACTTGCACAAAATGACAAGATAAACTTGGGAGATCACAACAATAAAGTAAAAGTGTTACTTATGTGAAAAAATGATACAACATTGGGGCTATTTTCATTCAAGGAGAAGGGAACAAAGGAAGAAGATGAAGGGATCCCAATCACCAAACTAAAGAGGATACCATCAAAGATATTAGCTTTTGTAAACTTCATCCTAAGAATGCATAGCAAAGAAGCAAGGTTGCCAAGAACAAAGAATGATAACAAAACATGGCCAATAGAGCAAGAAATGTCTAAACTAGAAGCACAAAGCCTCTTACAATTGTCAACACAATCAACCTAAGATAGAGAGAATCCACAATATGATGATGGTACCAAGACTAAAACATCAAAAGAGACCAATGACAAGGCCACAACCACCAAAATAAGGAAGTGTGATCAAGATCAGTTTGTGAAGGCCTGGCCAAATAACAGAGAACAAAAAAAGAATACAAGAATAGTTGATGACTTCTTGAGGCACATAAAATTGAGAAATGACATGCTCTTATGGTTGGCAGCAATATATATTGTAAACATCATTATGCTCATGATAGAGGCCTTGGAGGAATTCTTGCCATTCTATAAGGAACTCAACCATAAGATTGATGACCCATCAACATTAGTACAACATTTGCATAAGTTGGTGCAAACAACCAAGGATAAGGCACTTATATATAACAAAGACATTATGTATTTGTTATTTTCATCCATAACTAGTTAGGTTATGGTGTGTCTTGCTTGACACTTGAAATAATAGTTGTAGATGAAAAATTAAGACTTTAGGATGGCCATAACACATAGAACACACCTACTTAAGATTAGGTTAGGATATAATAAGTAGAGAATATACAATTAGCATTGAGCACCTCAGATGTAATTAAGAGATTTCCAACACATTGTAGTCATTGGACTTCTTTGTAGCTATGTATGAAATGTAAGAAAGACAAGCTCAATTTGCATTATATCCCCTTGGTGCATCCTTCTCTTGTATTAAATGAAGTGTATACTATCAAGACTCTTGAGTCATTGTATGTGTATCAATTTGAACTTTGTAATGAATGATTACATACTTAATTGAGAGAGAGTGAAAAATTTGGATGTATGAGCAAATGAACTTGAGTGATTGGAATTTTTTGTATGGAACAAGAGTGTGCAATTTAAGAGGTCTATAGAAGTCAAGAACAACACAGAGATAGGTGGCCAAACATTTGGAGTCTTGTATAGTAACACTATGTTGTCAAATTCAATAATGTAGTCATTCAAGACTCTTGTGATGTTGTGACTTTTGTGCATAGTGGAATACAATGTCACAATCATAGTCATTAGAATGATTGGACCCTTGGAAGATTTTAATCCCTCTTGTTTTGCACATTGTATGACTTTATCCGTAAGACACCACCATGATATTGTTTATCTTGTATGACCTAAACTTTGTGATATGATTGCAGATTGTAGAAATTATGAACGTCTCAATAATACCAATCATGTTTTTGGTTAGGCAATTAGGAGAGTAACAAAATCTTGAGGCAAAGTGACCTTCATTATGAATGAACCATCACCTTCAAGAATCCTTTTGATTAAATTTATAGGGAATGTGAGTTTTATTTGTTTGTCATTTTGTAGTGTGCAAAGAGTGGAGACATTACACTCTTTTGGGATTGACTATGCAAAAGACGTTAACTACAAAAAAATGGATTGTCATTGTAGTGACACTTTTATTTCATTTTTAATCATCTCCAGTTTTTATCCTTTTGGAAGCAATCTGTTCTTACAATAATACTATGAATTTGAATGACACTAGGTTATCATAGCTTTTGAATTAAATTTTTTAGATAAAAGGGCTAATTAAACAAATACATTGGAATTCTAACTTCTTATTAAGCATAATTTGTTTTTTAAATTCCTCTATATATATTTTAACTTAGAGATCTTGGATTTTATAGTAATTAAACTATTTATCTTGAAACTAGATCCCATGAAAATAAAAATACTTAATTTTTGTTAATGGATATCAATAGACAAGTGTAACTCAATAGATGGAATTTATTTTATTTCCACATTTAACACTTTAAGATGATTCTTTGTTCCATTTTTCTAAAAATCTTTTAAAAAGTCATTAAATTTTGTTTTAAAGCCATATTAACATAAGCAAGATGGAAATCAAGTAGTTTTTAGCTGGTTGTACATTTATTTATAAAAAAAATCATGCAAATGACTCTATTAAAATGTATAGTTATACTTATGATTCTAGATATTTCTTTATAATCTAGTAAACTATGAATTTGAAGCAATGCATAGAATGATACAACAACAAAATTTGATTTTTTTGAAATGATTGGATTTGCATTTGTGTTATCAAAGCCACAATCTACAACCTTAACCCTTTAGTTATATCCACCCTTATACACATACTCAAAACCAAATTTGGTGTCCAAGGTAAAAAATCTCAAGTTGGATAGATGGGAAGTTGGTAAAATAGATCTATAATGTTAGGAAAAGGATTGGGTTGAGATTCTCCATATTGACCTTTCTTCAAATAATGAACAATGAGCTGAAAATTGGTACAAACAAGGGCAGGGTTTTTCATGCTGGCCAAGCATAGAATACCCTTGGTCATTTTGATATTTTATTTCATAAAATGAACAATCAACTATAAGTTAGTTGAGGCAAGGAAATGAGAATATTCGTATAGTCCATATCTAATATCTTTCAAATCCATAGCAAAGGGAAAAAGCTTGGAAAAATCAGCTAGGAAGGAAGACCTTTTGGAGCTTGACTATAGTCCAAATTTGTGAAATGACACAAGAGGTGTAGAATAAGTGGAAATTTTTGGCCATAAGTTAAATACCACTACTTCTCACATTTTTACTTATTCCATGAGGTGAAGGTTTACACCTACTTTTTTCTTTAAGTAGTGAGGTGACTCAATGGAATCCAAGTGGAGATATTGTCAAGTGTGGAGTTTGGCTAAAGTGGCACATTTGTCAAAGGAAAATGCATGTGTCCCGATATAAGTTTAATGGGAACAAAAATCTTATGTAGAACAAAAAGGTAAAAGCTCATTTTATTATGATTTTCAATACAAATGAAAACCAAGAAAGCATTACCTATATTTCCTTAGGCTTCTAGAGTTTGCAACTAGAAGTCTCACAAAAGGTATGACAAGGGTAACAAGCTTGTGGTAGCCAAGCATTCATAACTATGTTGTTTTTTATCCTTTGATATTTTGAACTCTTTGCATGGTTGTAAGCTCCATATAGTGAGTTTGGTATCTTTTTTTAAATAATATCTCCATTTAGTACATATATGTTTAGTAATAAGATCTTTAGGTTTCAAAACATAGTTGGAACATCTGTATTCTTCCTCTTTCTTTATACCAAAGAGAAACTTATTTCATTGCAATTCAATAGCCATGGGATCTTAAGGAGAAAGAATATTACTACTTTTGCATGTACTAGTATATAGCTTAGTTTACAAGAATACATTTTTCTTATAAGTCCATGAAATAAAATGTATTAAACATAAGATACTAAGTTTTTATATTAAAGTCAAAGATTATTAGTCCATAATGTTATAATATTACATTCCATAAAGGAACATAATATTAAGAATAAATAAAAAATACTTAGATTGAATATTTTATCATGTGTAAATATAGGTATTTTTGTAACAATTAATGTTATTAGCAATTGCAATACAATGATCCACCTTCATAGAGTGGGGTGTTAAAATAATACAATTTCTAATTTTCTTGTCATTAGCTCAAATTTCACTATTTTCTATTTATATCTTGAACTCAAATGCTCTCTTTATGTAGGTGTGGAATGAAGAAAGAGATTGAAATGGGAAAGAATTGCCTAATGTCAAATGATGTAATATAATTTTGGATCTAATATCTATAAATGGAGGTTTCTTGATTCTCCCAAGTAGTAATTGATATAATTGTACACTCTTGGGCATAACTTCTTTCATTCATACTCATGTTTTGTAGTATTATTCATATCCCAACTTCTACAATTGCCTCAAGTAGGTCATATAGGTCCTGGATATAAAGTTCAATCAAAATGATGTAGGTTAAATTTGGCTACACATGCTTGAAAGCAAAAAAAAGTTCAATTGAATAAAAGCTAAAAGCTTAGTTATTTAAGTAATTGTTTCAAAACTCATATTATACTCTTCTCTTTGAAATGCAATATCATTCTATAAGAGTGAAGTCATTGATCTCAAAGCATAAATCTTGTAGTACTTGCATCATAATGGAATTTTGAAACAGAATATAGTAAGCTTGTGAAAACAAGAGGTTACTCATAATAAGTCAATATTTTCAACTTTATTTACTTGATATTGTCAATACAGGTTATTGGGAGACTATTAAAAGAAATTGGCTCGCAAAACATACTATAAGTTGTATATTATTATGATTTGTTAGCATTTAAAATCTCCAAAGAGCATAATAATGCATATAATTTTCTTTATTATTGAATAGGACTATTGGAACACAATCATTAATTGAAAAATATACAAAGTCATGTAGCATGCAACATATCTAGATCTTATTATGCTATCACCTTAAATTGAAAAAATGAACAATTTAATTATATAGCATTCTTTACTCTTATATACTAATTTTCAGGAAAGGTAAGTTACCCATCAATTCTTTCTTTCAAAAGATTTGTATGATTAGACCTAAAGGAACTTGCTTGAAAGGATTTAAACTTTGTTTGTAGTAACAAGAGTCACACTTTATGTGCTATATACAAAAGTTTTTTATGACATAGCATTTCTTAACATTATGATGTCAAATATTTACTGAGAGAAGCTTAGTTGTCTAAACACTTAGTAAGATGATTTCTTGAAAGAGAAATACACACATGTTCATGGCTCTTCATTCATGATTAGTAATTTCCTCAAAAATAAGATATTGTGCTTCAAAATCTAGAACTTCCCTAGTGAGAACTTGAAATCAAATTAGAAAAATTAAAACTTTCATCAATATAGAAGATAAAAGAATTAATATATGATCTTAAAGCTTATTAGGTTTTACAAAGATAAGCTCAATTTTGGAAAATACATATTTTGGGCTTCCAAATTGAATTTAGTGCTAATTTTGTTGAAAGCTTTTGCTTTCTCATATGAAATTTTGCTCATTGCAAAGAATTAAAAATCTTACATATATACTAGCTATACCTTATTATACATAAAATCTCTCTTTGAAGTTACAATCAAGCCTTGTAAGTCCTCCATAATTTTATGTATACCTTTTTTATATTATTCTTTAGGTGTTGGTTTTATCATTTTAATTTTTTGCCATCTTGACTTGGATTTTCTTGTTTATTTTGGTATATATAATGTTCAAGTCCAATTTGATGAGTTCATTGATGGTGTTGAGTCTACAAGATTTAACAAGATTAGCTTGATTCATAAACAACATCACATTCAAAGCTATGATTTGCAAATAGTAATTGCTTTAAATCAAGGTATAAGTTGATGTGCAACTTAAGTAGTATGTAAAATTATATCAATGGTGGCTTCATTAAAGGTTAAACATGAGCACCAAGTTAAATCAAGCTATAGTTGTAGTGGATGTGTCTTTGTTTCATTTATGCAAAGTATAAGGGAATTTAGAAAAGTTGATGTATGAAGGAGTGAATGCACTAGTCAAGCATGGATGGATAAGTAAAGTTGAATCATGTTTGCTAAACTTACAAGCCCATCAAAGAGTGAACCTTAAAGTCAAGAAATGCACAATATTTGATGATGAGTTGCCTTGAGTTGCAAAAGCTTAACTTGCCAATTGAGTTGTATGTGTATTTGTGTAGAAGACCAAGGAGAGAAATAAGAGAATGGAAGATAACATTGGAACTCTTAGTTGAGGAAAATTCTAAATGCCTAGCATGAGCTTGGGCTTTGGGTTTTATAGGGAAGCTAAGTACAAGACTTCTCATAAGCTTTTAAGGAAAGTTTCTTCTAGAAGTCATTTTGTATTTGCATGCAAGCCAAGCTAGATGTCTACTTGGCATATAAGCTAAATTAAATATTTATTTAGTATACAAGTTACTACATTTTTAGGAAGTTCATAAAAGCTATAAGTTATTACAAATAAGCTTATTGGATGCTTATAGAACTTTCTATCAAGAAACTTCCTAAAATGCTTCTTGAACATTCTTAAAACTCCTAAATATATGATAGTTCTACCTTATTCTACTATATTTAGCTTATTCAGCTAAATTATTAGTTTTTCCTAACTCAATATTATTACATATTCCCCCATTGCTAGTAACATCCTTTTTGTTGGTAACATCCTTTTTGTTATGGAGTTTTCAAAATTTTGTATGGCCATTTGAGCATTTTGGAGATGAAAAATAGACACCCATGTGGCCCCATAAAAGATATATCCTTTCCAAAAGATCTTATACTCAATTTGTCATTGGTGGCTACAATGGATACCTCTTTGCGCACTATTATGGTTGAATTTGTATTCTTCATGATAATAAATAGGGATTAGAGGAAGAGGAGGTTGGATACAAGTAAGAAAGGAATATGGGTTAGAGACAAAGGGTTTTAACTTTGAAATATGGAAGAAAAGATGGATTGTTATATGACCAAGAAGTGCAAGTTTGTAGGTAATAGGGAAAATGACATGAGTAATATCAAATAGACCTATCTAAGTGAGAGTAAGTTTATGAATCTGGGTGTCAAGAGGGAGAGGGAAGTTACTATAGGAAAGCATAACCTTATGACTAATATGAAAATTCAGATTATAACAATGGTTATTATCATATTGCTTTTGTTAATTTTGAGCAACAAGAAGTTGAGATTTTGCTTGGTACAACAATGCAAGTAACATGGAGAATAAGGTGGAAGTATAAGAGACATAGATGGTAGTGGAGCAAGAACAGAATCTAGAATGAGTGGATCTTGCTCATAATTAAGAAAGAACAAAGATAAGCTTGTACTCATCTACTTGAATTATTGTTGGCAAACTTGGAAACTTCAAGACAATTGTCGTGCGTATACATATTGCTACACAACATACATTGCTGTCAACATCATACACTATAGAAGCACAACTCACACACAAGTCATACATAGACTCTAAAGTGCCACAATAATCAGATTGCTTACTACTCTCAACTCAACTCAACTCAACTCAACTCAGATCAGTACTTGATCTGTCACTCTATAAATTGCCAACAACTGGGCACTGATTACAGTCAAGCCACACCCACTCAAGCATAGAGAATCCAGGTGATGCTCGCCGGCCTCTATCCACCATAGCTAGGAACTCGAAGGCTCAACATCAGAGAAGTGAGCTCTCTGGAGCTCACTTCAAAACTATACCCCCTAGACTTGAGCTAGCTCTGAAACCCTAACAGTCCTGTTGACGGCACACTCAACGGTGTGAACAGTGCAAAGTGATGGTGGGCCCCACCGTGAAGTCAGTACCCTGAACATAAAATCTAACCATCGGAAAGTAGTAACTGAGAAACTGCTGAAATAACTCTATCTACTATCATTGGAACTCTAGTGTCCGAGCATCTAGATGCAGAACTACAAATGGCGTGATAGCTATCATGCGTATATACATCGCTACACAACATACATTGCTGTACAACATACATCGCTGTCAACATCATACACTATAGAAGCACAACTCACACATAAGTCATACATAGACTCTAAAGTGCCACAATCACCCCCTAGCTGGCGGTTAGGTCCCTCTAACTCCAGATAGCCATCTACTCTAAGTATATGGTATACCCTCTAATGGGCAAAGATCAGGAGGCCGAGTGCTATGGAGCCCTATCATTAGTCGCTTGTCTGCAATCTATACCATATCAAGAATGAACTAGCTATAGGTCAAGTACATCTAGGACATAACCACTGTCCCTGAGGAACCACCGTGATGGGAGGAATCATACATGCCATATGCCATCCTCTCGAACAACTATCACACACTAACATAGTAGCAGCTCCACCAGAAGAGCCACATAACATACACCTCAAGCCTGCACATACAAGTGCCAAGCTTGGGTCCATAGTACCATCAATGTTTGGGAGGTGGCATGGTGTACAATTGCGCACATGATCCTTCCAAACAACACCATCACGTCCTTCTAACACAAGGATTCTAGATGGCAAAACCTCATGCACTCTCAAGATAGTGCGGCCTGTAGAAACATGAAGTGTCGTCGATGTTGTCTACTGTAGATATACATAGTCGCTTGGATGAAATCGATGGATCAAGGGTCTATAACCTCCTCCTCAAATGGTAGCATAGCATAAAGTATCTCTATGCTGAGCAATCGCCAAGTTCTCAAAGGCCATCGGCATCACTCTCCGGAAGATCTCTGCCCGTTGAGAACATGCGCTCATCCATACATCGGGGTCATCAAAGTCCAAAACTACAGTAGCATCTTGACGAATGGCTGCAGGTAAATCTAGATCTTGTCCATAGAGTAGAAAGTATGGAGAGAAGGATGCTAAGGAGGCTTGCCGGCTGAACCGATAGCCCATGGCCAACCAAGGTAACTGGAGATCCCAATCTCCCAAGTGGCCTCTCTGCAAACCATACTTTCACAATCCTCTCTTCACCGTTTGAACCACTCTCTCTGCTAAGCCATCTGCCTCAAGGTGATCTCGAGATGTAGTACGATGATCAATCAAAGCCTTGTCACACAAGACCTGAAACTCCCCCAAGAACTCTGTACCCTGATCAGTCAAAACCTCAGTTGGTGCACCAAAATGACTAAGAACTCAATCCAAGAACGAGTAAGTTGTCCCTTCACTAGACTTGTCAAGAAGTACCACCAACTCAATCCACTTGGAGAAGTGCTCCACCATCACCAAAATGTACCGATGATGTCTCATAGTCAGCGGTAAAGGTCCGGCAAAGTCCAAACTCCAACGGTAACCCAATCCCATGATAGGTAATGGGTGTAATTGTGGCGTAGGAGCATTGAATGATGCTCTAACTCGGTCACAAACCACACATCTGGCAATAAACTGCTGTACCTCGGTCTGCATACCGCGCCACTAGTAATGACTCTGGAGTAAGCTATATGTATACTTTACTCCAAAATGTCCTAGCTCCTCATGAGCATGATGGACCAATTGTGGTCTCTATGATGGAAGTGGTACTACTCGCACTCTACCATCCTCCCATACACGCAAAAGGTGTCTACCCTCCAATCTGAACCGTCTGGCTTGCTGAAGAACACGGTCTTTCTCCTTGGCCCCAACTGTGCCACCCACAACACCAGTGCAAAGATAGTTCATCACTAAGACATCATCATGAATGTCTTGTTGAACTGTACCAATATCTTCATGCTCTAGATCTATGACCTCAATAACTCCTCCTGTATGCGCTGAGAGAGATACCACCAAAGCCTCTACAAATATACATAGAAAGGCCGATGCATGCCAACCTGGCACCATCTCCTTATCTGTCTCACCATGCCAACGTGCTTCGGTTTGATCCTGCTGGCTGGGACATGGGTTTCTACTCAACCCATCTGCATCACGGTTCACCACTCTAGGTCTATGAACAACCGTGAAATCATACTCTTATAAAATCAGAGCCCATCATGCAAGCTTCCTTGAAAGCTTATCGGACTCCATCAACCACTTCAGCGGCTGATGATCAATGATGAGAGTGAAGTGGTTACCAAATAGGTAACATCGGAAATGTGCTACTACCCAAACTGCTGCCAAGCACTCTCCCTCATATGAACTATACTTCACCTCCGCTGAATTGTTGGAGCGACTAGCATAGGCCACCACAAACTCCTTCCCCTCATCATCATGTTGGGTGAGAACCACTCCAAGCCCCAACATACTCCAATCAGTGTGAACCTGAAATGGTCATCCCTTGATCGGTCTCCTCAAAATAGGAGCAGATGTCAACCTCTCCTTGAGCTCTACAAAAGCTCTCTCCTGCTCATCTCCCCAACACCACTCCTGTGTAAGCTTGGTCAGCTTCATTAAGGCCTTGGCAATGGTACTAAATCCTCTAACATAGTGGTGATAGAAGTTCGCCAACCCAAGGAATGCTCGCACTCTGCTCACATCCGTAGGCCGAGGAATACGTGCAATAGCCTCCACCTTGGTCTGCTGGACACCAAGTCCTCCAGGGTAGATAGTGTGACCCAAATACTCAACCTGCTTGTGGAAGAACCTACACTTCCCAGGATGTACTTTGAGTCCATGAGATCTCAACCTCTCAAGCACCTCCAACAACTGTCTCTCATGCTCCTCCATAGTAGTGCTATAAACCAAAATGTCATCAATATAGCACCGAGCAAAATCCAATCCAGCTAGGATCCTATCCATGACCCTCTGGAACTCAGCAGGAGTGTTCTTTAACCCAAATGGTAAGAACCTCCACTGATATAACACATCCTTGTCGTGAGGATCAATAGCCCAAAATGCTATCTTGGACTTATCCTCCTCCTTGATCGGCAACTGATGATATCCCGCTCGAAGATCCAAAGTACTGAAGACCTTTGCATGCCCAATCGCATCAAAAATCTCCTCCGGTGTAGGCATGGCATACCAATCAGCCCTGGTCTGTCGGTTGATAGGACGGTAATCTCCACACATCCGCCTATCTGTATAGTTGCCATGCATATCCTTCTTGGCTGGCATCATTGTCGCTAATGCATACTCTACATGTGAAATCTCCACCAAACCAGCCTCAAAAAGGTCACTACTCCGGCTTTGAATCAATGTCCTCTCCATATCACTATATCAATAAGGACGTCGAAAAACTGGTGTGTCACTAGTCAACTCAATCCGTATACCAGGTCCCTTTAGAGCACCCAAATCCTTCATACAGTAGGAAAAACAACTCGTGTGACTCCTCAAGAACCTCCAAACCCTATGTCTTTCCTCTCCAGTAAGCTTGGGTCCAAGATCTGGCTCCCAAGTATCCTCTGTAACTATAGTAGGAGTGGAAGACGTACTGACTGGCTGCTACACTGGACCCTTGGGAGCAATAGTGTCATGCTCCCGACCACTAGAGGTCCCAACCTCTGTGTGAAAAACTCACTCCACTCTGGCTGCAAGCTCCACACGTCCTCTAACTGCATCCCATGTGGACCAAGGGTGTAATCCAAGTAGCCCATGCTCACCTGGATGGACTCCAAGTAGACCACTCTCCCTAGTAGCTACTGGATGTGTCCCAAGAATACCATGTCCACTCGGTCAATCGCCCCCAGCATGTGCCTGAATCGTCTCGATAGGCACAGGGCTCACAAGTGTCCGAGTGGTGATGCCTATCAAGCGCATCCTACGCTGCTCTGCCAAGCCAAGGCTCACAATCCAGGTCAAACAGTTCAGGTCCATAGCTTGACCTAACACCTAACACCTGGATGCCTCTAACATTGCTGGAATAGTGGTAATACCGGTGCGAAAACCCATCACCCACTCTCTCTCATCAGTGTTGGGCTCCACCAACTGCTGTAACTGTGAGTCCCAAACAAGTCCAGGTCCTCCCTTTTGAAAAGCATGAGAGCCTGGGAAACTCATGAGTGTGGCAAATGCAGCTCTAGGCTGTCCAACTAGGTTCACCACTGCCATAGGTGACCTATCAGCCACTACCACTGTCTGAGACTGACGCCCAACATCCAAGATATCATCAAAAAAGATGTGGTCAAGTCGCTGAATCCCATCATAAGCACACTGTAGAACCTCTCTGGGTAAGAGGTTCGTCCACCAAAGATGAAGACAATGAGCCCGTGATCCCACTATGGCTGCATCTAACAATACAGCAGGTCACATCCAAGAATGGACCTAATGTGTACTCGCCACCACTCTAGTGCGAGAATCACCCATCAAAGGAACGATCTCCAAAAGGTAAGCTGGATAAACAGACTGATGAACTTGGAGATGTCGTAGTATCCGTAACATCTTCCAAAACACACCTGAATGAGGATCCTGAAAACCCAATCCTCTACCAGCACGTGTATGTCCTTGACATGGCCATCCAGAAATCACCAAGTGAATAGGCCCATGTCTCTCTATGTCATGCGCCCCAGTAAGGAAATGTCTCCTGGTAGGGCCTTATGGTAACCTCTGACTGCTGACATCAATAATAACTCCAGATACCGATAGGCCAAGTGTGCCACATGATGTAGAGAGACTCACTTAGTAGTCTCATCTCTCTCTACATACAAGTACCTCTGTACTTGTATCCCCTCCTGTAACACCGCAGCTAGTCCGGTGTTGATCCCACCAAACAACTCCAATAGGCATATCCCCTCTACTGGATACTGCCAAGCAATGAGTGTGGTATCCAGAGGTGTCAAAGCAATCGCCTCTGGAGGCTCATCCTCACACTCATCTCCTGATGGTACGAAGGCTCCACTCCAAGATTGTTGCACCAATTGATTTGCATGCTACTGCAATGCCTCCTCTGAACTCCACAATGGAACATCCAAGGTGGATGGAACCATCTCACTCGTACTCCAAAGCCGAGTGATCTCCTCTGGTACTGGAGTATCCTCTGCATGGGTGTTCCCCTCCAAAAAGTCACCAGGCCAAGTAACTACACCATTGAAAGCTAAAATTGATGCTGCCATGGTCTCGAACTGTAGTGAGCCAAGACTGCCACTACTAAAGCGTACTAGTAGGCGACATACCCGTCCCTCACCAGACTGCCAACCAGGTCTATAAGAGGCTGTCTCCTCCCAATAGTCAATGCTGAAACCCATGGGGTATAACACTGCTCCCCGAACTAGCACATCATATGACTCAACTATTGTTGCAATAGCCTGAGCTCTCACCACCAAGCTATCAGTCGGATGACCAGGCTAAACCTGGACAACAAGCTCTCCATGTGTGATGTACTGTGTTGAACCACCACCTAGAGATGTCTGGATTTGAAATGGACACCTCTCCACATCGGTCTTCCGTAACTCCAGACCGACAACTACAGCCTTCCCCAACATAAGGGGCTGCGCACCAGAGTCTAACAAGACTCTCTGTGGTGTATAGACCTTCCCTGAAGGTCCCACCAAACAAAAAATCCCCCTCTGGTTATCTAATAGGACAACACCAGGTGTAAACCGTGCTCTCTCAAAGGCCGGTCTAGTTGGCAACTCCTCCAGTCTAGCCGTTGCTGCCTACCATAAACCACTGGTCGCTGAATGGATCCCATGCTCCTCAACCAAGTAAGCTCCACTACCAACCACCTCTGCTCTAGTAGTAGGAACCGCACCATCCCTACTCTCACGCAGCGTGGCAGCCAACCGGAACACTGGGGTTGGGTCAACTCCCAATGTAAACATGTCACTGGCTGAAAACAAAGGATGCCGCATAATCAGCTGAGCCGTCCCGAACATCATGATAGACTCAATCTGTGTAGTAGTAGGTGGCTGACTAGCAGGTAGTCCATCATGTACTCCATCACCACCTACCACACTTACATTGGAACATCTAGGAACCATGGATGTCATCTATAATGCCTCAGATAGCGTGAAAGACTGGGGAAGTCTGACCTGTCTCCCAACCTCTCTTCTCTGTGGGTCCAACTCCACTGATGCTCCTCTAGGCTCTGGAGCACATACTGCACTCCTAGTCACTACTACAGATGCATCCACCTGTGCTGCTCCGCACATGAAGTCCAAAGCATCTCTATCACCAACATATGAGGTGGAAGCCTCAGCACCCAAATCTGATCTCCTCTGAGCAATAGCCATACTAGCCAATCTCTACTCCAATTGCTCAATCCGAGTAGCCATAGCTATGTCAGAAGTAAGGGCAGGTACTACACCCCTACTAGGTGTAGATCCTCTACCACCACCTCTACCACCTCGTCCTCCATGAATTGGAGCTCCTCTACTACTAGCCATAGCAGCCCTACCACTCCGTAACTCCGAGTGTAGGTCAAAACACCGGTCACTAGTGTGATCAAATTTGTGGCAATGCTCACACTGCCTCTATGATGGCTGTGATGCACACGAGGTATCAGGTCCACTACCCTGAGTACACTCTCTCCGATGGTGAGGTCCACCACAAGTCCAACAAGCAACCCCACCACTCACTATGCTGACCTGAAAATGAGGGTAAGGGTCTAACTCCACTAGGCCCTCCACTAGCTCCATAGGATCTGGGCTGTCCACCTTGTCCTCAAAAACCAATTGGGCATGGTGCACTCTACTGCACTCTAGAAGAAGTTACAGCCATGGATGAGGTCTCCCTACCAAATCCAGATGTCACCACTCTCTCCTTCACCATGTTGAGCTCAATACTTTCAGCCAAACCAAAGACCACTGCCAAAGTAGGCAAAGTAGGCGAAGTAGCCTGTAACAACGTAACATCATGAACTCTACATCATAACTCCTTGTCCAATATCCCATACCAAAATTGGACTGTCTGGGCCTCAGTAATTCCCTGAGTGAAACTGATCAGCCGCCTCATGCGAGTGTATGCCTCGTGAGGCTCTCTCCAGCCTTCCGCTAGAACTCCTGCAAGCTCCTCAGCTTGTCAGTTCACACTCCCTGGTACTTCTACCTCAAACATAGGAAGAACTCCACCATAGAGTTAAACCCCGGTACCACACCACCTCCTGCAGCGGTACCTCCACTCATAGTAGCACTATCTCCAACTAGTGCACCTCCACTAGCTCCACCAACACTACTCAAGCTAGAACTCGTGGGTACAGCCAATCTACTCTTGGCCACCAAGCCTGAAGTGATGGAGACATAGTGTGGAGACCAATACTGTCTCCATCACTCAGTCTCCTCCAAATGAGCTCTCCTGAACTCATGGTAGTCATTCATCGGTGGACCCTCTAAGTGATGAAACAACCCCTTCCATGCCATGAAGGGTGTGAACAAAGTCAGGTTCCGCATCTATTGCAGATCACACCAACTATCAAACTCCTGGATGAAGCCATCCAATTCAATGGTACCCACTATACCAGAGTAACACCTAGGGCCTTTGGAGGCCCCATAAATCTCATCCATGTCCCACAACAACGGTGCGGACACACCAAGTGCACTCTCAACTGAATCAACTCATGTGTCAAACTCCAACTCAGAGTCAATCTCCTCCCTCATTGGGACCTGAGATACAAGCTGATACCGAGCACCATTCTGAGTAAACCCACTACGTACTGAAGGGCTAACTCCTCTGGAATCTCCAAAGAACTCCATCGTGATAAAGTAACCGCAACATCAAACCCAAACCACCAACTGCAACCGCAAGTCACAACCACAAGTACTCCACCAAGTGCCAACACCACCAAGTGCCAATACTAACTAAGCACCACACACTAATGTAACTCTAACCAAGATAACTACACTAGGGGAAAGGGCAACCTATAACCTGCCATCATAACACGCACTCTCACGGTCTGCAGGTCATCACTTCCTACCTCACCGGAGAGTAACAAAGGTAGTATGACTAGTCATCACTCCAGCCTCACCACCGAGAGCACACCAGAGCACCAACGCTCAAAAGTTAGGGCACTTCACACAAACGTGGTGCACAAACAAGAAGCAAAGAATGGAGGGGGTCCAATCACAAGAAATCTAAACAAAAACCCTCCATCTCATAACACAACACAAGACTGACTCTACCACCATTTGGCATTTGACATAAGAGAAGTTTGTATCTAAGTCCTAAGCTACCAGGATCACCAAGAATGGGATCGAACTGCCTCTTCTAGCCAAAGCTACAAGTGTATGGATAACAGTGCCACAGTCACTAGGATAACAAGTGAGGGTGGACCAGTTGGCTAGGGCACCAGTCTAGGAACAAGAGATCTAGAGGTCAAACTCTGTTGTGCATAATCTAGCAGGAAAGGCAGATTTTGCCAACCAATGACCAAGATCTACTCTAAACTAGCTAGTCTCACGCTAGCAAGCTGGCTTGCTAGCCTTTCTAGGCCTTTGTAGCCTCTCATAGCCCAGAGCCCTATGCCTCAAAGCCTCTAAATGCTGAAATTCAGCCAAATGAGGCCTTTCTTGTTGCCACTTTGAACCTCCTCCAAATATGGCAAAACTTCTCCAAATCTGTGAAAGTCCTCCAAACTAGCGAAACTCCTCCAAATCTGGCCAAAATCTGACGTAAACCCTAAAGTTGGCCGTCCGGCAAATCCCCTGCTAACTTTCCACTCGAGCCAAATTGACAACACGGGTTTTTCCAAATCACCAATTCATGAGAAGAGCTTCCCACCTTCAATTTGACTTTCTGAGCCCAACTTGTAGCAAATTGGTCAAGCCTTCACCTCTTGAGCTCAAAATCACAACCATTGCTCGAAATTTGCTCCTTCTTTGCTCAAAATTTGGCCAGCGCTTCCGCACACCGTCCGCCTAACTGCCAAATCTGCATCAATTGAACGAGCTTCTGCACACTAGGGAAACACTGAACTTGAATCGAGCTACCAACAATCCACCGAGCTTGGAGATACCACCAACACTCAAAGTTCCTGCACCCAATTTCCCCCTGACTTCACTTCTCTGATGTAATCAGATTTCTTACTACTCTCAACTCAACTCAACTCATATCAGTACTTGATCTGTCACTCTATAAATTGCCAACAATTGGGTACTGATTATAATCAAGCCACACCCACTCAAGCATAGAGAATCTAGGTGACGCTCACCGGCCTTTGTCCACCATAGCCAGGAACTTGAAGGCTCAACATTAGAGAAATGAGCTCTCTGGAGCTCACTTCAAAACTATACCCCTTGGACTCGAGCTAGCTTTGAAACCCTAACGGTCCCACTGACGGCACACTTGACGCTGCGAACGGTGCAAAGTGACAGTGGGCCCCATCGTGAAGTCAGTACCCTGAACATGAAATCTAACCGTCGGAAAGTAGTCCTTGAGAAACTGTTGAAATAACTCTAACTACTATCACTGGAACTCCAGTGTCTGAGCATCTAGATGCGGAACAAATGGCATGACAACATCAATGTGATGAATGTTGATAAAGGTATGCAACATAAGTGCAATTTGCTTGTTTTCTATGCCCATTAGTTTTAAGGATGATAGTTTGAAGACCATGCAAACTTGGTGCAAAGGAGTTTAAAAAGAGTTTGCCAAAATTTGCAAATGAAGTGAGGACCACAATGAATGATTAGAACCCATGGTATCCCACAATATTTGAAGACCATATTATAGTAGATCTAGGCCAATGTTAGAGTATTTATAGTATACACAATGGATGCCAAAGTGAACCTTCTTGCTAAGCTTATAAAATAATACCAAAATTGGGTATATGGCCTTGATCCTTCTTTAACAAGGATATGATGAGATATAGACTTACAAGTTTGTTTCCATTAGGAAAATTAAATTGGACGTGGTTAGAGTATCCATTAGGTTGTTGGCTATTTGACTTGTTGTGTTGGTAGCTCTCACAAGATTATACAAATTCTCAAACCTCTTGTGCCATGTTGGCTACCACATTGATGTTGCAGTGCACTTGAGGTTCTTTTTACATCCATATGATCAGTAATTTGTAAGTCATGTGCCTCTAAGAGTTGCACAAGCCATATATCTCCTATAGTTAGAATATAGATTTGGTTCTCACAAAATAGAAACCCATCCTTAAACAAGAAGGTGTTGTATTCCTTGTCATGCATGGCAAGAAAAATTGCACAAGATGAAAGAAGGAATCTTGCTACAAGGTAGTTTTGGACTAGGTTTTGACCCTTGAGTTGTCAACAATATGATAATTGTTGTTGTTATGAGAGATTTAACAAGAATTTCCAAGTAAAATCATTATGATAGCACATCAAGAATGACATGTAAATTTCTCAATTTGTATTCAAGCTTGATATCAAATAATGGTAGTTGTTCCTCTCATTAATGATGCAAACTCTTCATGTGGTCCAAATGTAAGTTCTACAACAAGGGTTTGTGATTGGTATGCAATATCACTTATTTCTCCATAAGATCATGTCTACACACCTTTTTTGCATATTCCATTGCAAGTTTTTCTTGACTTAAGCAAAATAATTTTTTTGCATTTAATTGTTAAAATATAGAGAGAATGGGAAATAATCCATTTAGGAATTTTTGTTGTAAAACTATGTCACACCATTTGTAGTGTTGTACCTAAATTTCTTGGAGGCTAGAGTAGTAGCATTGATAGTCAAAGGTACTTTGGTAGTTACTCATAGACTACTTGTTGACGGTCAAATTTCATGTTTGGAGTACTAACTACATGGTGGGGCTCACTATCACTTGCATCGTTCACACCGTTGGATGTGTTGTCAATGAGATTGTTGGGGAAGGAGACCTAAGTTGAGATCAAGAGGTATACTTTCAAAGTGCAACTCTAGAGAGCTCACTTCTCTAATGTTGAACCTTTGAGTTCTTGGCTATGGTGGACAAAGGCTTGCAAACATCACTTGGAGTCTCTTAGCTAGAGTAGATGTGGTTTGACTATAATCAATGCTCAGTTGTTAGTAGATTGTTGAGTGACATATCAAGTCTTGATTTGATTGAGTGTGATTTGAGTTGAGAAAAATTGATTACATCAAAGAAGTGAAGTCAAGAGGAAATCAGGTGGAAGAACTAAGGGTGTTGGTGGTATCTTCAAGCCTTGTTGATTATGTGTAGTTTGATTGTGGTTCAGATTTTCCCTCAAAGTGATCATGTATAGAAGCTCTTTCAAATTGATGCAAACTTGGTAGTGAGGCAGACAATGTGCGGAAGCATTGGCCAAATTTCCTTAAGAAGAGAGTCAATTTCAAGCATTAGTGTTCATTTTGAGCTTAAGAGGTGAAAGCATGACCAATTTGGTGCAAATTGAGCTCAAAGTGAAAAATTGAAGATAGAGTTGTGCACACATTCACACAAATTAGAGATTTGAAGATCCATATCTTTTCCATTTATCATGAGTGGAGATTTAGCAAAGGATTTGATGGTCAACCAACTTTAGGGATTTATGTCAGATTTTACATCATATTTATTTCAAATTTTGGCCCAAGTTGGAGAAGCTTGGCCACATTTGGAGGAGATTCACATGATTTGGAGAAGGTTTGAAGTGGCAAGAAGGAAGGCCTCATTTGGCTAAATTGTGGCGTTTAGAGGCTTCAAAGGATTGAAGGCTATGAGAGGCTATGAAGGCCTAAAAGGGCTAGCAAGCAAGCTTGCTAGTGTGAGGCTAGCTAGTTTAGAGCAGCTTTTGGTCAATGTTTGGCAAAATTTGCACACCTTGCAAATTGTACGTAATAGAGTTTGAACCCTAGATCTTTGATTCTTAGACTAGTGCCCTAGCCAACTGATTCACCTTCTCTTGTTGCCCTAATGCTTGTTCCACTAATATCTATACACATGTAGCTTTGGCTAGGAAAGACAATTTGATCCCATTCTTGGTGATCCTATTTACTTAAGAAATAGATAATTCCAATTATATCAAATGCCAAATGGTGGCAAAGTCAATCTAGTGTTGATTTTATGAGATGGAGGTTTTTTGTTTAGATTTTTTATAATTGGACTCCCTCCATTCTCCACTTCCTATTTATACATTATGTTTGTGTGAGGTGCATTGAATTTAGAGCATTGGTGCCTTGGTGTGTTCTTGGTAGTGAGATTGGAGTGATGACCAATCAGACTACTTATGTTTCTCTCCAATGGGGTAGGAAATAATGACCTAGAGATAGTGAGAGTGCATGTTGTGATGGCAAGTTATAGGTTGCCATTTTTCCTAGTGTATTTGTCTTAATTAGAGCTACATTAGTGAGTGATGTTTAGTTGGTGGCATTGGCACTTGGTGGTAATTCTTGGTGGGTTACTTGTGGTGGTTACGGTTGCAATTTGTAGTTTCTAGTTACTTTGTCATGACATAGTTTTTGGGGATTTTGGAGGAGATAACATTGCATAGTGGCACTCAATATAAGCCTATATCTTAGGTCCTAGTGAGTGAGGAGATTGACTCTAAATTGGAGTTTGCCATAGGAGTTGATTCAATTGTGGGTGCACTTGGTGTGTTTGCACTTGTTGTTGTGGGACATGGATGAGATTTATGGGGCCTCCAAAGGCCCAAGATGTTACTATAGTATGATGCGTACCATTGAGTTGGATGATTTCATCTAAGAGTTTGATAGTTGGTGTGATCTATAATGGATGCGGAACTCAATGTTGCTCACACCCTTCATAGCATAAAAAGTGTTGTTACAACACTTGGAGGGTCCATCGATGGATGACTATCATGAATTTAGGAGGAGATTGAGCTATAGAGACAATATTGGTCTCCAAACTATATCTCCATCACTTCGAAATGGAGAAGTCCAATACGTCATTCTCAGTCAGTCTGGATGAAGGAAAAGGTTGCGAGTGGGAAAGTACAAGCTTGGGCGGACTGTTCGCTCAAAAGAGGATTGCTGTAAATCCATACTTCTGGAAGATGATTCGTGAAATGCTGAAATTCAAAACGGATGTTCTTGAGTAAGTTCGAGTCCCGGCCCATTTTGGTTGTGGAGGTTTCTTCGGAGATGGAACTAATCTAACTTTGATCGTTTTGATGTTGCAGATTTTTAGAAAAAGTAGAAAGAAACGTTTCATCAGTCGACGAGACGTTAACACTTGGCGAGTTTCTTGAATCACATTCATATTCTCAAAAGTTTAAAGAATGTTACCTGGTATTGAGCAATTGCTTCCACAGTCCGATAAATTCATATGCTGCTCGTAATTTCATATCAATTCATATGATTTCTGTTTCGCTCTATCTTCTTTTTATTCTTCATGTACTTCATAAGAGTATCGGCAGCATCTAGTTAATGTGTACCACTCGGTTGGTTGCTTTATAAGTTTCTTTCTAATTGTCTTCACTGTTTATGGAATTTGCACGACAGATCCCTGTGTGTCCATCCATTTGGTCTTGTTCATCTAAAACAGTCTTGGGCTTCTCGGCGGTGTTCATCCTTACCTTCTGCCGAAATCATCATGTTCACAAGTAACTTCGTACATATAATTTTCAGCTTCTGAGAGCAAAATTTGGAGGACAAGATGCCAAACTCGCTTTCATGAGATTCCGACTTCCATGCCAACCATCTCAAGCTCTCCAAATCATTGCATGGGCCCAAGGACACGCTGATGGATGCACAGCTACGGAAATTACATCTTTTGATTGACAAAGTACGTGCGAACACCTTAATAGTTGAAAGTCAGAAGACCACAGTAGTTTGGCTGCCAAAATCCCCTTTATATTCTGTCAGTTGGAGCTGCACTCTAATAAATAGAGGGTTACTACCAATGTGCAGTGAAATGTTGGAAGCTGTAGGACATGAGTACTTCAAAGTGTTTTTCACTCGATGCGACTACTTGCTTGCTAAGGATGGACTTGTGGTTCTGCAAGTAAGGAACCCTTTCTCCAACCCCTCTTCAGATTATGCCACCGTTAAGAAGGAAAGTTCTTGAAATGTATCTCTCCAGCGTTTCTGAATATAATGCATAAAGTCACTGGCGTAATTGCTTGCCCAAGCACAAATTTGAGCACCTCTTGTGG
Organism: Lunularia cruciata; assembly: GCA_948567375.1. Classification (NCBI taxonomy): domain Eukaryota; kingdom Viridiplantae; phylum Streptophyta; class Marchantiopsida; order Lunulariales; family Lunulariaceae; genus Lunularia; species Lunularia cruciata. The sequence goes on along the minus strand of OX419761.1, from coordinate 50,377,016 downwards.
CCACTCAATCGACATCATACTGTGCCTCAATGTCATCCATTTGCAGTCCAGCACCATACCAGACGAGCGATATGACGATAACAGACGAAGCTCTGACTTTATGAAGGAGTATATTTTTCCTGGTGGATGTCTACCTTGTATTAGTGCATTGACCACTGCCATGACTGCTGGATCAACACTGAGGTACTGTTTTACTGTCATTTCTGAATCACCTGAGGAAGCTAGTAGAAGTTTGGGAAGTATCTTCGTTGATGGACATGTGTTCCTTGCTACCAACTTACTGAGAAAACTTTTCTTCCTCTTCGACAGTCTGGAGCACCTCGAGAACATTGGACCACACTACTACCAGACATTGATGTGTTGGCGAGATAATTTTCTCGCAAAGACCAGGTAAAGAACTCTCCACCAAGCCTTAAATCATTGATATTTCGAGCCAAATACCAAAGCTTAAGTAGACTTACAGAGCAGATGCAAGTGTTTTATATGGGTTCCTTCTTTTGCTCATGGTGGTATCCTGTTTGCTTGACCTGTAAAGCGAATGTAAAAAGCTCGGTTTCAGTGACAAGTTCATTCGGATGTGGGAGTATTACTTCGTTTACTGTGCTGCTGGATTCGAAACGTGTACGTTAGGCGTACATCAGGTAAACACCTATCTCTCTCTAGATGATTCAATCGAAGGATTACGTAGCTTAAATGACGGCAATTGGTTCACACCAAGCCATAAAAGCTATTCTGCAGCTTTGCATGAAGTCTTCGGCCTGATTGTTCAAGACCAGCAGACTTTCTGCAATCCTTTCTGCTTCCCGGAGAAATTTCATTTCTTAAGATAAAATTCACCGTCACTTATGTTCTTTTGTCTTCGTCAATCCTCAGGATAGTTTTAAATGAGTGAATATTATGAATCTTAATGACCAAATCTAAAGAATGCAAATATGCGTCTTAGGAATGTTAAGTGAGTTTCAGGTCTGGTAGATGACCACGTCATAACATTATCAGAAAATTGTGCTCTATGAGTGAATCATCAGAGAATGTTCGGCGTATAGCGGTCTTGTTTGGGGAGCTTAAAGTTATGGACTAACCCGTATGAGACTGGATGGTTTGATTTCGCAGTTGGTTCTCTCTCGTCCCGGAAATGTTGCTTCTCTCGGAGACCCTTACATGAGCTTCCCCAGGGGATTGAGAAGTGACAGATCTTGGCAAACCAACTCTGATGGGAAGAACAAGTCTGAGTAAATCCAAACTTTGTCATGTTGGCCATTTATCAATATACTGTACCTGGAATAACATATGCAATTTGCACATATGGTCCCCTCTTCAGAATCAAGATTGTATTGGCTTCCTGCGTCAATCAAATGTTTTGGAACAGGTTATCTATACCCAACTAGTTGTGAGTACGAGCAATTCAAGTATTAAAGTGGAAGATATGTGTAAGTATGGAATTGGAATATTTCAAGGAAGATTTGTCTATAACAAATGGTTTCCACCATCTGCTTTAAGGCTTCAAGGGTTATAGAGTAGTTGTGTCGAGAAACTGCAAAGAAAAAGTTGCAAGCACCCACGGCAGCACACGCATGAGACTTTAGCCGAAAATAATGGTAATGTGCTTTACAAGGAAACCCCGAGGCCGATTTCCCCACTCAACGGATGTAAATGGCTCTTGAAATCCTCTTTCCTCTCACGTGTTTTGAACTTTGATGATTTGTCTTTCTTGGAACTAAATCCCCCTTTGTTTATAATGGATACATGTATCTTTATCACGCCGTTTATTCTTTATCATTTCACGTAATATCTGTATCAGTAATTTCACGTAATATCTTTATCAATAATTTCATGTAATATCTTTATTAGTAATTTCATTTAGGTTACTTTCCTATGGTCAGATTTCATGTTCGGGATATTGACTTCACGGTGAAGCTCACCGTCACTTTGCACAATTTTCATCATCAAGTGTGTCGTCAGCAGGATTGTTATGGTTTCAAACCTAACACGAGTCCAATGGTATATTTTCAATGTGTAGTTCTAGAGTGCTCACTTCTTTGATGTTGAGCCTTCGAGTTCCTGGCTATGGTAGACAAAGGCCGGCGAACGTCACCTAGATTCTCCTAGCTAGAGTGTATGTGACTTGACTGTAATCAGTGCTTAGCTGTTTGCAGTTTATAGAGTTGCAGATCAAGTAATGATCGGAATTGAGTTTATTTGAGAGTTGTAAACTATTTGATTACATCAGAAAAATGAAATCAAGGGGAAATCGGATGCAAGAACTTTGAGTGTTGGTGGTATCTCCAAGCTCGGTGGATCATTGGTAGCTTGATTGAAATTCTTTTTTTCCCTGGTGTGCAAAAGCTCATTGCTTGATGCAGATTTGACAATAAGGCAACGGTGTGCAGAAGCGTTGGCCAATTTTTTAGCAAAGAAGAAGCAATTTTTGAGTAGTGGTTGTGATTTTGAGCTCAAGAGGTGAAAGCATGATAAATTTGTTACGAGTTAGGCCCAGAAAGTAAAATTGAAAGTCGAGTTTGGAAACTATTCTCGTGAATTTGTGATTTGGAAAAACCAGTTTATTTAGTATGGCTCGAGTAGAGAGTTAACAAAGGATTTGGTGGTGAACCAAATTTAGGGTTTATGTCAGATTTTTGTTGGAGTTTATGTCAGATTTTGGCTAGGTCTAGAGGAGTTCTGCTAGATTTGGAGGAGTTTCGAAGTTGCAAATTTTGGCCAGAGGTGGTGGAGTTTTTGCCAGATTTGGAGGAGGTTTGAGGAGATTCAAAGTGGCAAGAAGAAAAACCTCATTTGGCTAAATTTTGGCATTTAGAGGATTTGAGGCATAGGGCTGTGGGCTATGAGAGGCTACAAGGGCCTAGAAGGGCCAACAAGCTAGCTTGCTTGCATGAGGCTAGCTTGTTTAGAATAGATCTTGGTCATTATTTGGCAAAATTTGCCCATCTTGCTAGATGGTGCGCAACAAGGTTTGACCCCTAGATCTCTTATTCTAGACTGATGCCTTAGCCAACGGGCCAACTTGTTGTCCTAGTGATTATGCCACTATTATCTATACACTTGTAACATTGGCTAGGAGAGGCAGTTTGATTCCATTCCTAGTGATCCTGGTAGCTTTGGACGTTGATATAAACTCCTCTTATGTCAAATGCTAAATGGTGACAGAGTCAATCCTATGTTACTTTATGAGATGGAGGGTTTTTGTTTAGATTTCTTATGATTGGACCCCCTCCATTCTCTTCTTCTTGTTTATACACTGCATTTGTGTGAGGTGCACTGACTTTTGAGCGTTGGTGCTCTAGTGTGCTCTTGGTAGTGAGGTTGGAGTGTTGACCAATAAGACTACCTTTGTTTTTCTCCGATGAAGCATTAAATGATGACCTGCAGACCGTGAGAGTGCATATTGTGATGGTAGGTTACATGTTGCACTTTCCCCTAGTGTAGTTATCTTAGTGAGAGTTACATTAGTGGGTGGTGTTTCGTGTATATTGGCACTTGGTGGAGTACTTGCGGTTGTGGTTTGTGATTGCAGTTGCAGTTTCTTTATCACGATGGAGTTCTTTGGGGATTCTAAAGGAGTTAACCCTATAGTACGCAATGGGTTAACTCAAAGTGGTACTTGGTATCAACTTGTATCTTAGGTCTCAATGAGGGAGGAGATTGACTCTAAGTTAACGTTCCATACAGGAGTTGATTTAGTTGAGAGTGCATTTGGCATGCCCACACCATTGTTGTAGGACATGGACAAGATTTATAGGGCCTCCAAAGGCCCTAGGCATTACTCTGGTACAATGGGTACCATTGAGTTGGATAACTTCATCCAGGAGTTTGATAGTTGGTGTGATTTGCAACAGATGCGGAACTCGACTTTGTTTACACACTTCAGGGCATGGAAGGGGTTGTTTTAGCATTTGGAGGGTCCGCCGATGGAGACTACCATGAGTTTAGGAGAGCTCATTTGGAAGAGATTGAGTTATGGAGATAATATTGATCTCCAAATTATATCTCCATCACTTCATGCTTGGTTGCCAAGAGTAGATTGGCTGTACCCACAAGTTTTAGCTTGAGTATTGTTGGTGGAGCTAGTGGAGGTGCACTAGCTAGAGATAGTGTTACCAAGAGTGGAGGTATCATTGTAGGAGGTGGTGTGGTATTGGGGTTTAATCCCATGGTGGAGTTCTTCTAGTGTTTGAGGCAAAACTACCAAGGAGTGTCGATTGACAAGTTGAGGAGCTTACAAGAGTTCCAATGGAAGGCTATAGAGAGCCTACGCGAGGCATACACTTGCATGAGGCGGCTGATCAATTTCACTAAGGGAGTAATTGAGGCCTATGCAGTCCAATTTTGGTATGGGATATTGGATAGGGAGTTGCAATATAGAATTTATGATGTTATGTTGTTATAGGCTACTTTGCCTACTTTGGCAATGGTCTTTGGTTTGGTTGAGCATATTGAGCTCAACATGGTGGAGGAGAGGGTGGTGACATCTGGATTTGGTAAGGAGACCTCATCCATAGCTATTAATTTTTCTAGAGTGCAGTAGAGTGTACCACGCCTAGTTGGTTTTCAAGGACAGGGTGGACAGCCCATATCCTATGGAGCAAGTGGAGGGCCTAGTGGAGCTAGACCCTTACCTTCATTTTTGGGTCAACAGCAGCCAATGAGTGGTGGTGTTGCTTGTTGGACTTGTGATGGACCTCACCATAGGAGAGAGTGTACTCAAGGTAGCCGACCTGATACCTCTGGTGCATCACAGCCAATACAGAGACAGTGTGAGCATTATCATAGATTTGGTCACACTAGTGACTGGTGCTTTGACCTACACCCAAAGTTACAGAGTGGTAGGGTTGCTATGGCAGGTAGTAGAGGAGCTCCAGTTCATGGAGGACAAGGTGGTAGAGGTGGTGGTAGAGAATCTACACCTAGTAGAGGTATAGTACCTGCTCTTACTTTTGATACATCTATGGCTACTCGGATTGAGCAATTGGAGTAGAGATTAGCTAGTATGGCCATTTCTCAAAGGAGATCAGATTTGGATGTTGAGGCTTCCACCTCATATGTTGGTGATAGAGATGCTTTGGACTTCATGTGCGGAGCAGCACAGGTGGATGCATTTATAGCAGTGACTAAGAGTGTAGTTTGTGCTATAGAGCCTAGAGGAGCATCAATGGAGTTGGATCCATAGAGAGGAGAGGTAGGGAGACAAGTCCAACTTCCTTAGTCTTTCACACTCTCTAAGGTATTGTAGATGACATCCATAGCTCCTAGACGTCCTAGTGCAAGTGTGGTAGGTGGTGATAGGGTGCATGATGGACTACCTACTAGTTAGCCACCTGCTACTACACAAACTGAGTCAAGAAGGTTGTTAGGGGCGGCTCAGCTGATTATGCGGTGCCCTTTGTTTTCAGCCACTAACATGTTTACATTAGGAGTTGACCCAACCCCAATGTTCTGGTTGGCTGCCATGCTTTGTGAGAGTAGCGATGATGTGGTTCCTACTACTAGAGCAGAGGTTGTTGATAGTGGAGCTGACTTGGTTGAGGAACATGGGATCAGTTCAGCGACCAATGGTTTATGGTAGGCAGCAATAGCTAGATTAGAGGAGTTGCCAACTAGACCTACCTTTGAGAGAGCACAGTTCACACCTGATGTTGTCCTATTGGATAACCAAAGGAGGATCTTCTGTTTGGTGGGACCTTCAAGGAAGGTCTATACACCATAGAGAGTCTTGTTAGACTTTGGTGCGCAACCCTTTATGTTGGGGAAGGCTAGAGTAGGTCTGGAGTTTATGAAGATCAATATGGAGAGGTGTCCATTTCAGATCTAGATATCTCTAGGTGATGGTTTGACATAGTACATCACACATGGAGAGGTTGTTGTCTAGGTTTAGCCTGGTCATCCGATTGATAACTCGGTGGTGAGAGCTCAAGCTATTGCGACAACAGCTGAGTCATATAATGTGCTAGTTGGGGAAGTAGTGTTATACCCCATGGGTTTTAGCATTGACTATTGGGAGGAGACAGTCTCCTATAGACCAAGTTGGCAGGCTGGTGAAGGATGGGTATGTTGCCTACCAGTACGCTTCAGTAGTAGCAGTCTTGGCTCACTATAGTCCATGACCATGGCATCATCAATTTCAGCTTTTAGTGGTGTAGTTACTTGGCTTGGTGACTTGTTGGAGGGGAACGCCCATGTAGAGGATACTCTAGTACCAGAGGAGATCACTCGGATTTGGAGTGCAAGTGGGATTGTTCCATCCACCTTGGATGTTCCATTGTGGAGTTCAACAGAGGCATTACAACAACATGCAGATTAGTTGGTGCAATAGGCTTGGAGTGGAGCCTTCATACCATCAAGAGATGAGTGTGAGGATGAGCCTCCAAAGTCAATTACTTTGATACCTCTAGATACTACACTCATTTCTTGGCAATATCAAGTAGAGGAGATATGTCTATTAAAATTGTTCGGTGGGATTAACATTGGACTAGATGTGGTATTATAGGCAGGTATACGAGTACAAAGGTACTTCTATGTAGAGAGAGATGAGACTATTAGGCGAGTCTCTCTACATCATGTGGCACACTTGGCCTATCGATATCTTGAGTTATAACCGATGTTAGCAGTTAGAGGTTACCAGAAGGCGTTACCAGAAGGCCCTACCAACAAACATTTCTTTATTGGGGATGCACGATCTGGAGAGACATAAGCATGTTCACTTGGTGATTTCTAGATGGTCTTGTCATGGACATACACATGTTGGTTGAGGTTTAGGTCTTTAGGGTCCTCATTCTAGTGTGTTTTGGGAGATGTTACGGATACTACAACATCTAGAGGTTCATCAGTCTATTTCTCCAGCTTACCTTTTGGAGAACGTTCCTTTGATAGGTGATTCTCACACCATAGTGGTAGTGAGTACACATCAGGTCCAATCTTGGAAAGGATTTGCTATATTGTTAGATGCAACTAGAGTAGGATCACGGGTTCATTGTCTTTATCTTTGGTGGACAAGCCTCTTACCCAAAGAGGTTTTATAGCATGCTTATGATGGGATTCAATGACTTGACCACATCCTTGTTGATGATATCTTGGATGTTGGGCATCAGTCTCAGACGGTGGTAGTGGCTGATAGGTCACCTATGGTAGTGGTGAACCTAATTGGATAGCCTAGAGCCACATTTCCCATACTCATGAGTTTCCCAAGCTCTCATGCTTATCAAGAAGGAGGACCCGGACTTGTTTGGGACTCATAGTTACAAAAATTGGTGGAGCCCAACACTGATGAGAGAGAGCGAGCAATGGGTTTTCACACCGGTATTAACACTATTCCAGTAGTATAAGAGGCATCCAAGCGTCAAGTGTTAGGTCAGGCTATGGACCTGAATTGTTTGACCTGGATTGTGAGCCTTGGCTTGGCAGAGCAACATAGGATGTGCTTTATAGACATCACTACTCGGACACTTGTGAGCCTTATGCTTATCGAGACTATTTAGGCACATGTTGGGGGTGATGGATTGAGTGGAATTGGTATTCTTGGGACATAGCTAGTAGCTACTAGGGAGAGTGGTCTACTTGGAGTCCATCTAGGTGAGGATGAGCTACTTGGTTACACCCTTGGTCCACTTGGGATGCAACTAGAGGACGTATGGAGCTTGCAGCCAGAGTGGAAGGAGTTTTTCACACAAGAGTTTGGAGGTTCTTGAGGAGCTACACGAGTTGTTTTGCCTTCAATATGAAGGATTTGGGTGCTCTAAAAGGACTTGGTAAATGGATTGAGCTGACTATTGATACACTAGTTTTCTAACGTTCTTATCGCTATAGTGACATGGAGAGGACATTGATTCAAAGCCAGAGTAGAGACCTTTTTGAGGTTTGTTTGGTGGAGATCTCACATGGAGAGTATGCATCAGCTACAGTGATGCTAGCCAAGAAGGATATGCATGGCAACTATACAAATAGGCAGATGTGTGGAGATTACCGTCCTATCAACCGACAAACTAAGGCTAATTGGTATGCCATGCCTACATCGGAGGAGATTTTTGATACAATTGGGCATGCAAAGGTCTTCAATATTTTGGATCTTTGAGCAAGATATCATCAGTTGCCAATCAGAGAGGAGGACAAGTCCAAGACAACATTCATGGCTATTGATCCTCACGGCAAGGATGTGTTATATTAGTGGAGGTTCTTACCATTTGGGTTAAAGAACGCTCTTGTCAAGTTCCAAAGGGTCATGGTTAGGCTCCTAGCTGGATTGGATTTTACTCAGTGCTATAGTGATGACATTTTAGTCTATAGCACTACTGTGGAGGAGCATGAGAGATAGTTGTTGGAGGTGTTTGAGAGGTTGAGATCTCATGGACTCAAATTACATCTTGAGAAGTGTAGGTTATCCATGAGCAGGTTGAGTATTTGGGTCACACTATCTACTCTAGAGGACTTGGTGTTCAGTAGACCAAGGTGGAGGCTATTGAACGTATTCCTCGACCTACGGATGTGAGCAGAGTACGATTATTCCTTGGGTTGGCAAACTTCTATTGCCATTATGTTAGAAGATTTAGTGCCATTGCCAAGACCTTGATGAATCTGACCAAGCTTACACAGGAGTGGTGTTGGGGAGATGAGCAGGAGAGAGCTTTTGTAGAGCTCAAGGAGAGGTTGACATTTGCTCCTATTTTGAGGAGACCGATCAGAGGATGACCATTTCAGGTTCATACTAATTGGAGTATGTTGGGGCTTGGAGCGGTGTCCACCCAACATGATGATGAGGGGAAGGAGTTTGTGGTAGCCTATGCTTATCACTCCAACAATTCAGCGGAGGCAAAGTATAGTTCATATGAGGGAGAGTGCTTGGTAGCAGTTTGGGCAATAGCATATTTCCAATGTTACCTATTTGGTAACCCTTTCACTCTCATCATTGATCATTAGCCACTAAAATGGTTGATGGAGTCCGACAAGCTTTCAAGGAATCTTGCATGATGGGCTCTGATTTTATAGGAGTATGATTTCATGGTTGTTCATAGACCTGGAGTGGTGAACCATGATGTAGATAGGTTGAGTAGAAACCCATGTCCCAGCTAGGATCAGACCGGAGCACGTTGGCATGGTGAAACAGATGAGGAGATGGTGCCATGTAGGCATTCATCGGCCTTTCTATGTATATTTTCTAAGGCTATGGTGGTATCTCTCTCAATGCATACAAGAGGAGTTATGGAGTTCATAGATCCAGAGAGTGAAGATATTGGTACAATTCAGTGAGACATTCATGGTGACGTCTTAGTGATGGACTATCTTTGCATTGGTCTTGTGGATGGCATAGTTGGGGCCAAGGAGAGATGTGGTGTCCTTCAGCAATCCATACGATTCAGATTGGAGGGCAAACACCCTTTGCATGTATGGGAGGATGGTAGAGTGCGAGTAGTACCACTTTCATCTCAAAGCCAATAGTTGGTTCATCATGCTCATGAGGAGCTAGGACATTTTGGAGTAAAGTGTATATATAGCTTACTCCAGAGTCATTATTGGTGGCACAGTATGCAGACCATGGTACAATACTTTGTTGCTGGATGTGTGGTTTGTGACCAAGTTAGAGCATCATTTAATGCTCCTATGCCACAGTTACACCCATTACCTATCATGGGATTGGGTTACCATTGGAGTTTGGACTTTGCTGGACCTTTATCCTTGCTTATGAGACATCATTGGTATTTTTTGGTGATGGTGGAGCACTTCTCCAAGTGGATTGAGTTGGTGGCACTTCCTGACAGTCCAATGAAGGGATGACTTACTCGTTCCTAGACCGGGTTCTTAGTCATTTTGGTGCACTAGTTGAGGTTTTGACTGATCAAGGTACATAGTTCTTGGAAGAGTTTCAAGTCTTGTGTGACAAGGCTTTGATTGATCATCATACTACCTCCCAAGATCACCTAAGGCAGATGGCTTAATAGAGAGAGTGGTCCATATGGTGAAGAGAGGATTGCAAAAGTATGGTTTGGAGAGAGGCCACTTGGGAGATTGGGATCTCTAGTTACCTTGGTTGGCCATGGGCTACCGGTTTAGCCAGCAAGCCTCCTTAGCACCCTTCTTTCCTTACTTTCTACTCTATGGACAAGATCCAGATTTACGTACAGCCATTCGTTGAGATGTTATTGTTATTTTGGACTTGGATGATCCAGATGTATGGATGAGCGCATGTTCTCAACAAGTAGAGATTTTTTGGAGTGTGATGCCAATGGCCTTTGAGAACTTGGCGATTGCTCAACATAGAGATACTTTACGTTTTGCTACCATTCAAGGAGGAGGCTATAAACCCTCAATCCATTGATTTCATCTAGGAGACTATGTATATCTACAATAGACAACATCGATGACACTTGATGTTTTGATAGGCCACACTACCTTGAGAGTATTTGAGGTTTTGCCATCTGGAGTCCTTGTGTTGGAAGGATGTGATGGTGTTGTTTGGAAGGGTCATGTGTGTAATTGTGTGCCATGCCACCTCCCAAACATTGATGGTAGTATGGACCAAGCTTGGCACTTGTACGTGTAGGCTTGAGGTGTATCTTATGTGGCTCTTTTGGTGGAGCTATTACTATGTTAGTGTGTGATAACTATTCAAGAGGATGACATATGGCATGTATAACTCCTCCCCTCACGGTGGTTCCTCAAGGATAGTGGTTATGTCCTAGATGTACTTGACCTATAGCTAGTTCATTTTTTATATGGTATAGATTGCAGACAAACAACTAATGATGGGGCTCCATAGCACCCGGCCATTTGATCTTTGCCCATCATAGGGTATACCATATACTTGGAGTAGATGGCTATCTGGAGTTAGAGGGACCTAATCGCCAGCTAGGGAGGCAATTGTGGCACTTTAGAGTCTATGTATGACTTATGTATGAGTTGTGCTTCTATAGTGTATGATGTTGACAACAATGTATGTTGTGTAGCGATGTATATACGCATGACAACTATCATGCCATTTGTAGTGTTGCATCTAGATTGCTCGGACACTAGAGTTGTAGTGATAGTAGTTAGAGGTATTTTAGCAGTTTCCCATAAACTACTTTCTGACGGTCAGATTTCATGTTTGGGGTATTGACTTCACGGTGGGGCCCATCGCCACTTTGCACCATTCACACCATGAAGTGTGCCATCAACAGGACCGTTAGGGTTTCAGACCTAGCCCAAGTCCATGGGTATACTTTCAAAGTGCAGCTCCAACGAGCTCACTTCTCTGATGTTAAGCCTTCCAGTTCTTGGCTATGGTGGACAAAGGCTAACAAGCATCACCTGGATTCTCTTAGCTAGAGTGAGTGTGGCTTGAATGTAATCAATGCCCAGTTGTTGGTAGTTTATAGAGTGAAAAATCAAGAATTGATCTCAGTTGAGTGGATTTGAGAGTTGGAAACAATCTAATTACATCATAGAAGTGAAGTTAAGGGGAAATTGGGTGCAAAAACTTTGAGTATTAGTGGTATCTCCAAGCTTGGTGGCACTTTAGAGTCTATGTATGACTTATGCGTGAGTTGTGCTTCTATAGTGCATGATTTTGACAACGATGTATGTTGTGTAGCAATGTATATACGCACACCATCTTTGATAGCTAGCTGACTTTTAATAACAAAGGATGTGACTCTCAACACTTAGCTAGCAAGTTTAATAACAACGCATTTGAAAAGTATTTGTCTCAACACTTAGTAGAAGGTTAATCAAAAAAGCAGTTGAGAGTAAGTATTTGATTCTCAACACTTGATTACAAAGGTTAATTAACAAGGCTTTTGACTCTCAATCCACTGAGACAAAATGAGGAGCTTGAATCCTTGAGTACACCTCAATCACAAGAATGATTCTGTAGTGCAGCCTCTTTTTCAAAAGTTCTATCTACATATATAATAAACTTGGTATCTTGCGTCCTTTGTGCTTAGCGACACACAAAATCCAATCCTGAGTAGGAAGTTCATTGTCATAAGTTTTGATGGATGAAGTATTTTGTATTCTAAACGTGCACCCTCTTTTGCAACTCATCAAATTTTACATGTAGGAACCAAAACTTTGCTGCAAATGCACAAAATCCAATCTTGAGCAGGAAACTATTCTAATAAGTTTTGACAAAAGAAGTATTTTGAATTCTAAGCAGGTGCCCTTGTTTGTGAGTCATCAATTTCTACAAGTAGGAACCAGAACTTTGCTGCAAATGCCACAAAGTTCTTGCAACCTGCAAGCCAGGTAAAACCCAGGTCTTAGGGTTGGGGCTGGAAGCTTTTCATTTTCTTTTTTATGTATCCAAAGGATACAAAGGCACACTAGTAGCTTTATGAAAGGCAGCATTCAGCACTAGTCACTTCACTATCACTCACTATCATCCAAATCATCATTTAGAGATAGTACATAGTACACTTAAATCATCATCTAGAGATAGTACCTAGTACACTTATGTAGCATAGAACACACCTAAAGCAAGGTGCTAGATGTTGGAGATGACCATTGTACTTAGTATTTTAAGCCTTGAGAGCTCAGGTTCATATACACATAAGCATGGAGTGGTGCTTGATAGAACACTAAAAGTGGTTGTGCCCCATTTTGCTCCAAAAGTAAAAGGTAGAACATTCCTACTTAATGAGAGTTTAGTACAATTCTCATATTGATTACACATTTTCTATGCTTTTTTTAGGCAATGCTTTCATAAGCACAACTGCTATCATTTCTTGCATAGAATAGTAGATTGACTCCACAACATCTTTTTTTTGTCCCTTCTACACATTGTATTCTAATCTCTATATCCTTAGTCCTTGGTTGATATAGAGATTTTTGCTATGTTCATTGGTGGTGCACACATTTTCACAAAATTTACTTTTTATTTAATTAATTTCACTCTTGTTTGAAAAGATAGTAGAGCCTAATTCAATGTCTAGGAAGGAAATTTTCCTAGTTGAAGTACCTTTTGGCACTCCATAATTGTTCATATATGGAATACTTTTGCTCTATCAATAACTTTGGATCCTCCAACATCCAAGTTGTGTTTTTCTTATGCAAAGTTACAAGTGGCATAAGCCCAAAGTCAAAAACACATTGAAGGAAGAATGCCAAATTAGGTTGATTGGAGGTGAAGAACTCAAGTTAGAGTAACTTCAGCCTAGAAAACTTTACTTTGTAAAGAATCATATTGAAAGAACTTTGGCTAGGAAGAACTTCAATCTGGGCATTGATGCATTCTAAGATCTTACACACATTTGAATGCACCACCATCTAGAGAGAATTGCCACCAAATATCATTCACATTCAAGGAAGATAGTTCACAATTAAAGAAGATTGTTGGCATTTGAGGAAAGCCTCAATGATGTGATAGAGACCATTTAGGGAATGTTTCACATGTGTGGAGAAGTAGTACACACCAAATTCATGACAAGTATCGAGAAGAAGTGTTCAACAAATCCCCATACACTAAATGATTAAAGAATGATTTAAGACTTGGCCAATAAAACCAAGAGGTCAATAGCCAATTTCACTTTCACAAAGCAATTTTGTCTTCAAATTTGAGTACGGTTAGAATTTTCCAAGCCTCCACAATCTTTGTAGTCTTCCCTACCTTCAAAGCCAACACACATTTGCCTTTGTCCCTAGAATTCCTTCAAGAGAAAACATGGTGTTCATTCAAAACCTATGAAGGAAATCCCTGAACCATCCAATGCATAAGTAGACCACCTATTGTAGAAGTGAGGTGATTGAGAGCAAGCATTTTTGTTTCTCGCTCTAGAATTAGGAGCTGAGTAATAACAGGATTATTCATGAGATGAAGGGGAAGAAGGAGAGAATAACAAGAGATATGTGAGGCAAGCCTTACAATTGGACTGAAGAGAAATGGAGAAATGGAGAAATGTACTCATCTTAGATGCATGACCTCCAAGAGCAATGACCTCCTAAAATGGCCATTGCTTGACAAGGTGCTCCATCCAAATCTACCACCAATTATTGCTTCGCAACCTGGCTAACTCTTGCAACGTGGTATTGGCTTGGCACTTTCAAGATGCTATACAATTGAGTATTGCTCCCACAATTGATGGTTTTTGGCCACCTGGTCGTGGCTTGATATTTTCCTGATGATGTATAGTTGAGTTCTGCTCTTGCAATTGAAAGTTCGTGGCCACCAATATTGTACATCCTATCCAACTGAAAAGTAATCTCGCTGCTTCTCTTTAACTTCTGTTCAATTAATTCCTCCTTACATGCTCTATCACATATAATTGAGATCAACCTATCTCTTGAAAGGCAAACTTTGAAGTACAGTCTCCACATCAAAATCCAATATAGTAGGGGGTTTCAAAAATAGTTTTGTCAGAACAAGATAAAAAAAACTTTGTAATTATTTTTAGTGACCTCTATAACAAGATGAGATGGTAATAAATGAATGCATCATAAATTGTGGTATGGGGTATTCCGTCCAAGTTGCATTCATTTATAAAATCCAAATGCTATATTATGGATTTTTAGGAATGCCATATTGAAATAAATGATTGTCAAAAGCGGTGACATGGTTCCTTGAGAGAGTGGCTACTTGCTTTGGTGGGTGGGATTTATGAATTTTTGGCAGATCCAAAACACCGCTCTACTCTATTCTAATTCTCAACTCAAATTCACCATCCCGGATGCAAATGCTCCTTTTATCAATCAACTAAATGACATTTTGGAGTTTTGCATTGGTGTGGTGGTTCATTTCCATAGTTTAGTGTGGCAAAGGAAAATGATCTGTGTCACCATACGGAAACCAAGAAATTGATTGGGGGTCAAGGAATTTTACTCCAAAAGTGCAACAAAAATTTAGCAATGGAAGATCAATTTACGTGATATGAACTTTTGAAAGAAGTCGGCCTATTTTTGTTATTGCCAATTCCTCGACATCTCCCACCCAAATAACCCCAAACTTAAGGAGTGAACTCCCCTATATCATACTCAAGTATTGTAAGCTTTAAATCCAATAAAATATTATTTCTTGAACATGTCCAATTTTTTGCCTTGGGATGGGAACCCCATGCACCATCAAGTGCACTCAAGAAGAACTAAAGGAGGACCTGGCAACCTCTAATATTTACTTTTTTTTTACAACATCAAAATATGCTTTGTACAAGTACTATTATTATTTATTACACTTGTATTGTTACATGTAGTTATTAGTGCAGCTTTTATCCCGCTTGAGCATAGTAATTGTTGTATGGTTTACTTAATATATCCATTTTCTAAATAATAAATGTTTTTAGTTTTAATAAATTAATTTATATATATATATGTAATAAACTGCCTATGATATGTCAAACATAATTATTAGATTTTAGGAAATATGCATTTACAAATAACCATGCTACTTCTCGACTCTATGTAGAAGAAATGATTCCTCTATCATATACACTATCTATATCTATTACTACTCATTTTTTTTATTGATGTAATGTATGGTATTAACCACCCTAATATGCATTATTTCATTAATTAAATGAATATTAAAGACTCAAATAAGATTTTAAAGTCCAAATCAACCTCCTACATAAGTCTTCATTCATTTTACACGGTCTGAAAATAGATTCATCCTACAGATATTAGTCTACCTAATAAAATACTATTTAAGGCCTTGTTGCTAAGCTTAAAACACAAAATAATATGCATATAGTCAATTAAATGCTATTCCCATGCACTAAATTCCTAATTAAAAAATCAGATGATCCAACATTGTGACCCATGTACCAAAACTTCATAGAAATACATAGAAATATAATTTAATTTATGTCCAACTATCATTTTCTCACTAAGTTGTCATTTTGTATTTATGGAAGTTAAGAAAGATACACTCTACTATTGTTACCTCTAGACATTCTTGTAGTACTTTGAGATTTGTAACCTACTCCAAAAAGAGCATCTTGAGTTCTAGAACTAGGATTTGCTTGAAATTTTTTACTAAGGTTTATCATGAATTTAGACATCTCAAGAAATTTTTTAATAAAAAAAAAGTTCCTTAAAAGTATTTTCTAATGAATTTACAAGTACTTTGACAATTTCCAACATAGAAATACCCCAGTATCACACAACTTATGAGAACTATTTGATCTTGAAAATTAACAGAAATATTCCTAAAATCACAATATATATTATTCTACCTCACAATATATTATTTAAGGCCTTGTTGCTAAGCTTAAAACTCAAAATGTTATTCACCTAATCGATTAATTGCTATCCCCATGCACTAAAATCCTAATTAAAAAATCAGATGATTCAACATTGTGACCCATGTACCAAAACTTCATGTTATATGTAGAAATATAATTTGATGTATGTCCAACTATTATTTTCTCACTAAGTTGTCATTTTGTATTTATGAAAGTTAAGAAAGATATACTCTACTATCGTTACTTGTGGACATTCTTGTAGTACTTTGAGATTTGTAACTTACTCCAAAACAAGGATCTTGAGTTCTAGAAGTCGGATTTTCTTGAAATTTTTTACTAAGGTTTATCATGAATTTAGACATCTCAAGAATTTTTTAAATTAAAAAAAGTTTCTTAAAAGTATTTTCTAATGAATTTACAAGTACTTTGACAATTTCCAACATAGAAATACCCCAATATCACAACCTGTGAGAACTATTTGATCTTGAAAATTCACATCAATATTTATAAAATCATAATATACATTTTTAGTTAGGAAATCTAGTTTTTAAGCGCTATCTCATATTTTTAATAGGATTTTATTCTAGTTATTCGACATACATATACCCATTTCTCTATTTCGTAGGGTGAGGAAAGCTCCCAAAATCATTTATCTAACATTGTACACCTTTTTGGAAATATTCATGACATTGAATCAAAATAAAAGTCGATAGAAATTTACTAGATATTTAACTGAAATTTAACCAGAAATGAAGTTATAGAAGTTTCCGTAATTTTAGCATTATCTGCCGGAGAGAGCGGTTGGGGGAAATAATTTAATTTTGATCGTTGCGGTGTTGCAGATTTTCAGAAAAAGTAGAAAGAAACGTTTTATAAGTCGACGAGACGTTCACATTTGGCTTGAAGTTTCTGTTGGAGTTGGAGTTTAGTTGGAGTTTCTTGAATCACATTCATATTCTAAAAAATTTAGAGAATGTTACCTGGTATTGAGAGCAATTGCTTCTTCAGTGCGATAATTTCCTATCAATTGATTTCGTGTTTCGCTCTATCTTTTTGTGATTCTTCATTTACTTTGTAAGAGATTCGGCAGCATCTACTTACTGTGTACTACTCGGTTGGTTGCTTTATAAGTTTCTTTCTAATTGTCCTCACTGTTTATGGAATTTGTACGACAGATCCCTGTGTGCGCGTCAATTTGGTCGTGTTCATCTCAAACCGTCTTGGGCTTCTCGGCGGTGTCCATCCTTACCGTCTGCCGAAATCATCATCTCCTACAGGTGAGTTCGTACATACAAATTTTCAGGTTCTCAATTGACAATCGTAATGCCCCAATGCTTGGCTTTCGTAGCAGATGTTCCTTGTCACAGCAGATTGATAGGTTTGCGGAGGTGCACCACGCCTGAGAACAAACCCGGAGTTTCATATCAATTGTGCCATTGTGTTGTCCGCAGCTATTTGGACGACCGCAGTGGATAGCAGTCAAATGGTGCTCTGAGATATATGTTACCAAGGTATTTGGAATCTTAGATATGGCTCTCGTCTGAGAATTTTCGTTTCCTGTTGTACAGACTCTAGATCTTTTGTACAGCTGATTATTTCGTTACACATTTCTGAACTTTTAATTCTGTTTATTATGGAGTTGGTGAAGTAACTCGAAGCATTAGGTGCCGAGATTAGAAAGAACACTGCCGTCACCCATGTGGAAACTCTTGATGATGGTAATTATTCATAATTCCACACCTTCTCAACCTCTCCTTATGGAGGTACAGTATAAGCTTTTCTAAATCACATGGGATGTTGACATTGACACTTGGTGCACTTGGTGTGCGAGTGAAGGATGACAAAGGAGGAGTTGAAATATTTGACAAATGCGTTGTGGCTGCTCATGCTCCTGATGCCCTAGACATGATGGGTGAAAAGGCTACTTGCAAGCGAGAAGAGTGTCTTAGGCGCCTTCGAATATGCTTACAGGTTAGTCCAGGTCCTTAATTCATAGGTATTGCTTCCCATTCAGGACTGAAAGGAGTGAAGATGGTTGGACGTTTATATGGTTTCAAGGAAAACTCACCTCATTCACTCAAAGTCATTCTCTCCATGACAATGACAGAGAGATATATGTGCGCCGGGACAAGGACACGCAAATTGACCTTTCCAAAACCCCATGCATATCTCCGAGATTCTAGCCGAAAAATAATGGTACTTTACAAGAATCCTAAGACCAATTTCCCTATACAACTGATGTAAACGGCTCTTGAAATCCTCTTGCTTCTCAACATGTCTTGAACTTTTAGTACATACACTATCATAATCTGTAGACTTATCTTTCTTTGAAAGGCAAAGCAACCTTTGTTTATAATGAATAGGGAGCTTTGATAGCGGACGGATTTTCACAACAAATGATGTGTCTCTCGACACTTAGGTGGCAGATTTTATAACAAAACATTTGAGAGTCAAGTACTTGACTCTCAATAACTAGCTAAAAGGTTAAATAACAAAGTTTTTGGGAGTGAAGTAGTTGTCTCAAGGTTTGTGAACAAAGCTTTTGAGAGTAAGGATTTGATTCTCAACACTTGAATACTCCGTTCAATCAACAAGGCTTTTGACTCTCAATCGATTGAGACAAAATAAAGAGCCCTCAATCGCACAAATGATTCTGTAGGGCCAGCATCTTGTCCAAAAGTTCCATAGCCTTATAAAGGCAGCTTTCAGCAAATAAATAACGGTGTAGAATACATATAGGTATAATATGAAGTGGAAGAACAATAGATAATCATCCTTCACATAGAACGACGTAACATCTAAGTTTATGGGATATTGTCAATTCTATTGTCCGTTATTTGAAAATTATTCCATTTAAGTTTCTCGATAACTAATGTGAATAAAATGAGAGATGTTTTATCTCCGGGTAGCATCTGGTAAGAGGGACAAGATATATTTAAACTTTTCAATTTAAAAGTGGGATCTACTGACTGCAGGTTGGTCTTACAAGACGTCCGTGCGCATCAATCGCGCTCTGGCAATCTCCTTTTTCTCAAACAAAAAGTGGTGAGACGTAGACGGTCAGCCCCGATCAGTTTAGAGCTCACGCGGAATATTTGATCTGGGATTCGCCGACGACCTGGCTCGGTCTTCCTTTTCTTATTATTGCCAAGCAAAAGCGATCTCTTCCTAAAACAGTCCACTCTTGATAAGTGCAAGTTGGATACTGTAGTGAAATTCTCGATAAAAGTAATGAGGTTGTCTGGGAAATAATATATTCAAGTAATAGCAGACCAAAATATATTCATAGCGGGCAATTTCTTTGTAAGTTATAATTATTTCGGGATTTCTCAAGGTAAATATTTTTTTTTCTAAAAACTAAAATCCCAATGTTTCTTAGCTCTGCAATTTTGTAGAAGTTGCACTTATGAAATTTCTGGATAACTGCAAAATTTTCCACTGCACTCATCGGGGGTGAACTGGGCTGTACTGTACTGCACTTTGGGACAGCCAGGCAATAAACAACAAGAATCAACACCAATCAGAGACCAACGGGTGTCTAACATCAAATTAAGTACGTACTGGCTGGGGAGTGTTCTATTGACATCTTTCATCTTTTAGTGATTGATGGAAAATGGAATCCATTCACACTCCTTCAAACTCCATCCATCACCAAGGTTTAAGAACTGGATACGTACGGTCTTCGCATCTGTTCCATCCACTCGGAAAGGACAGGATCTTTCACCTTGAGGACAGTGAAGTTCATTGGGATTGGAACTTTCCGATGAATTTGGGAGAACAATTTGAACAAGCTGAATGAAATTTCAGTCTATTGTGTAGAGGAAGATCCACCTATGAGTGAATTTTTAGAGGCTCAATGCTAGGAAGAAGGTGACCGCGTAGAAAAATTGAAGGATGGGAAGACCCCATCAAGCCCCACAAGGGAGAGACAAAAAAGGTAAAATGGGGCTAAGCTCCAATAGAGTCTATGAGAGAAATCTGCCCTATTGCACCTAAGATATCCTAGGTATGCAAGTCCTCCGGTCTACACACAACTAGAGCAACCGAAGAAATATCACCTAATGTGATTGCTCTCCGATGGATTGCACCAACCATTGCACTATGTAGAGCAATGGACACACATTGTCTAAAGTACGGGAGTGAGAGTGGTACCTCTAGCGCCTAACATGATAAGCTCTCGTGCACTCCCTGAGAAATGTGTCAAACGCCGTGTCCATAGCTCCATATAACTCCAAAGCTAGAGGAACAAAGAGGTGACCTCGTTGCATGCCCCTATACTTGGAGATCTTGCGACCTGTTGCAGCACTCGCCGCCCATCAAGAGGAAGGATAATCACTCCCTCCAAAATTGCATCTTGCATAGGGTTTGTAACCACGACATCCATTATTGTCACTTGATCATCTTGGACCAAGTATAAGTCTACCCTAACACGTGTTGTCTGCAAAGCATACGAATACTCCCTCCAAGCCAAGTATCCACTCTCGCATGCCATAGTAAACACTATGTCCCTAATAACACCATGGGTAGCTATCCTCTGTCTTCCAAAAGGACACCGTGTCATGTGGACTACTGTTGCATCTAGTGTAGAACCACACTCACAAGTGAAGAATGAAGATGCAGATAGGTGGACCAAACCTAGGTGAAACCTTATTGCTGTAGAGAAAATAGTTGGTGTGAGTTGGAATGCCCTAATGCCCGATCAAACTAGGATCCAAGAGCATGCACCCTTGTCAGAGCAAGAGCAAAGACGTGCTCTAGTAGCTTGAGGAATGGACGAGTTGACTAAGAGAGAATGTAGCATATGCTCACACTGTCGCTCCATCAAGGAAGATTGTAAACCTCTAGTCCAATCTGACAATAGTGAAGCAAAAGGCAAAAAATCTTCTCGTGCCCATGGGGATAGACTATCTCTTATCGGCCGCAATAACATCTGGAGAGAAAAGGATCCTCCCTCCACCTCTGTCACATAAGTCTCCAAAACCGGCCTATCAACAACCACAAAATAAGAGGAAAGTAGGGGTGCCGAGAGAGCCCAACTACCCCAAAATACTATAGGTGTCATCTCCTCCATAGATAGCAAGCCAACCCCTCCACATGAGATTGACATAGCCATTTGTCTATGTGCCAAATCCCCTATCACACACTTTAATGTCCCTGGTCCAATAATATAACCAAAGACTCCTATAATCTTCCTATCAAATGCTCTTAGAAGTGATAGGAAGGATGGTGAGGGGGGAACTGTACGGATGAGGTAGGATGGTCGACGGGTAATACTGGAGAACAGTATACCAAGTGTCACCTACGGAGCTTTCAAGAGCTTCACACCTCCTTTTGCACACATCAAATGCACAAGATCTTTTGCCATATCAACTACTCGTGATCCATCCATCTTTCTTGCTAGAAGCTCCGTGAGTGGAACAGCTGCAATTGGCCAGACACGGGTTTCCGCAAAGACATGTTCTTAAAGGGGACCATGCCCTGCACTTTGACACCTTGACTCTCAAGTCTACTAGATGTAGCTCGGTAGTCAAGTAGTCAAAGGCCTGCTTAATCTGATCTCCAAAGAGCCAAGGATGTATATATCCTCAGCCAAGGAGGGAAATATATGCCAAGGAGGGAAATGCTATAAATAAGAAGGCGACCGTGTAGAAAAAATGAAGGATGGGAAGACCCCATCAAGCCGTACAAGGGAGACACAAAAAAGGTAAAATGGGGCTAAGCCCCAATAGAGTCTATATGAGACATCTGCCCTACCGCACCTAAGATATCCTAGCTAAGCAAGTCCTACGGTCTACACACAACTAGAGCACCCGAAGAAACATCACCTAATGTGATTGCTCTCCTATGGATTGCACCAACCACTGCCCTATGTAGAGCAATGGACACACACTGTCTAAAGTATGGGAGTGAGAGTGGTACCCCCCGCGCCTAACATGATAAGCTCTCGTGCACTCCCAACAAATGTGCCAAATGTTGTGTCCAACCCTCCATATAACTCCAAGGCTAGAGGAAAAAAGAGGTGACCTCGTTGCATGCCCCTTTACTTGGAGACCTTGCGACATGTTGCTGCACTCACTGCCCATCCAGGGGGATGTGTAATCATTCCCTCCAAAATTGTATCTTGCGTTAGGTCCATAACCACAACATCTACTACTGTCACTTGATCACCTCAGACCAAGTATAAATCTGCCTTGACAAGCTTCATTTACAAAGCATGCTATCACTCCCTCCAAACCAAGTATTCACTTTCTCTTGCCATAACAAATTGACAAGCTTCATTTACAAAGCATGCTATCACTCCCTCCAAACCAAGTATTCACTTTCTCTTGCCATAACAAACACTATGTCACTAATAACATCATGGGTAGCTATCCTCTGCCCTCAAAAAAGACACCCCCTGTCATGTGTACCACTTCTGCATCTAGAGTAGAGGGTAGTGTTAGAAGAGAGGGAAATGCTAGAACACTTGAAATGGTTTGCATAAATAGAAAATCGGACGATCCTATCAAGCAGGGTAGGTGCACTAGGCCAGACTTTTCATATCGATATTATTGGGGCCTAGACCCAATAGGTTCTCTCCCTTTTACAGTACGTGTATCTGGTCAGGACGGAAAAGGAAAACCACCGATATTATTACCGGAGGTGGAGATTGACGTTGTGATGAACCCCACCGCTTGATGCTGCAGCTGGGTTTCTTCTTGGTGACAGCAGAAGTCTACGTGCAACAGAACCCGAAGAAGGTTCCATCATTAATTTCCGCTATTGGCTCGCTTAGCGAGTTCGAGTCTTGTATAGCAAACAGGGCTTGAGTGTGGACTCGCAGTGATTCGTAACATGCAGGAGTAGGACTGGACATTTGTGTGGGAGGACCCGCAAGACTGGACGAGAGGACTCCCATGTCGAGGTAATGCAGAAGTGCAGGCAGTGAAGAAATTGTGATCGTTCCGAAGCTCATAGAGGAAACCAGAGAGGAAAGCACAAACACATTGGGAAGAGCAACTGGTGGCGTATGGCGGCTGACAAAATGAGAGTGGCTGTAGTCGGGTCCGGCGTAGCAGGCCTGACTGCTGCTCGGACTCTAGTTCTAGCAGGCGTTAATGTGATTCTTTACGAGAAGGATGATCACATTGGCGGCCATGCGCACACGCTTCACGTGGATGGAGTTGCTCTTGATATTGGATTTATGGTTTTCAATCAGGTAAGTCGGTACGTCCTCCCTTCTGCAGTTCCTTTTGTGTTCCAGAAACACTGGGATAGACATTATACTGCCTTCTTGCCTGGAAAGAAGTCTTTAGACTAAATACGTGATTATAGATCGAGGTAGACTGTAATCTTTTGAGTCCATTTCGATATGTACGAGGAGGGAATCAAGACCTCAATCACAATTGCGTCTCACTGTACAAACGAAGCTATTGATGGAGGTCAGAACGGTGTGTGGCCCAACTGCTGTAAAATTACTACATTGAGCTTCCTCCGGCCCCAGTTCATGTGAAGAATCTCGTTGTAATACCACAGGTGGATCTCTTCTTCCTCTTACTATTGGCCCTGTATCCACTGATCTTGGACTATCAGGGACCACCACCTGGGACCAGCTGCGCTTCCAACTCTTGATTCTGCTCTGCCTTCGTTGGTCGAGCATATTGGCAAATTAAATCCCTCACAAAGATAGATACCAATAACCTTATGCTTCAGTCAGTAACCCCCTGAGAACTGAGGTTTTGCAAGAGGAAACGAGATCTCTACAGGAGAGTCTGCGCATTCTTTCTGCGGGAGGGCAAGTTTGAGGGAAATCAACTGACTCAGTGGTGCGAAATTAAAGCTGGTTTCGGCGGTCTGAGAGCCTATCAGCAAGATATCTTCGCGTGTCGAGTCATATACTACAATAAAAGTATGGCAGCAGACGTACACGGTGTTGGAGTACCTGCATTTTTGTTCTAATCGTGTCCAAGGGCGTGGGAATGCAGGTGACTTACCCCAACATGATTGCGTTCTTTGACGAGATCGGAGTCGAAATGGAGAAGTCCGATACGTCATTCTCAGTCAGTCTGGACGAAGGAAAAGGTTGCGAGTGGGGAAGTACAGGCTTGGGCGGACTGTTCGCTCAGAAGAGGAATGCTGTAAATCCGTACTTCTGGAAGATGATTTCTGAAATGCTGAAATTCAAAACGGATGTTCTTGAGTAAGTTCGAGTCCCGGCCCATTTTGGTTGTGGAGGTTTCTTCGGAGATGGAAGTTCCCGTAATTCTAGCATTGTCCGCGGCCCCGAGCGGCTCGGGGAATTATCTAACTTTGATCGTTTTGGTGTTGCAGATTTTTAGAAAAAGTAGAAAGAAACGTTTCATCAGTCGACGAGAAGTTAACACTTGGCGAATTTCTTGAATCACATTCATATTCTCAAAAGTTTAAAGAATGTTACCTGGTATTGAGCAATTGCTTCCACAGTCCGATAATTTCATATGCTGCTCGTAATTTCATATCAATTGATTTCTGTTTCGCTCTATCTTCTTTTTATTCTTCATGTACTTCATAAGAGTATCGGCAGCATCTAGTTAATGTGTACTACTTGGTTGGTTGCTTTATAAGTTTCTTTCTAATTGTCTTCACTGTTTATGGAATTGCACGACAGATCCCTGTGTGCGCATCCATTTGGTCTTGTTCATCTCAAACAGTCTTGGGCTTCTCGGCGGTGTTCATCCTTACCTTCTGCCGAAATCATCATCTCTTACAAGTAAGTTCGTACATATAATTTTCAGCTTCTCTATCGACCATCGTCATGCTCTAATGCTTGGCTTTCGTAGCAGATGTTCCTTGTCACAGCAGATAGGTTGGTTTGTGGAGGTGCACCACGCCTGAGAAGAAACCCAGAGTTTCATATCAATTGTACTGTTGTGTTGTCCGCAGCTATTTGGACGACCGCAATGGATAACAGTCAAACGGCGCTCTGAGATATATGTTACCAAGGTATTTGGAATCTCAGATATGGCTATCCTCTGAGAGTTCTCGTTTCCTGTTGTACAGACTCTAGATCTTTTAAGTACAGCTGATTATTTCGTTACACATTTTTGAACTTTTAATTCTGTTCATTATGCAGGTGGTGAAGGAACTCGAAGCATCAGGTGCCGAGATTAGAAAGAACACTGCGGTCACCCATGTGGAAACTCTTGATGATGGTAATTATTCATAATTCCGTATCCTCTCAACCTCTCCATATGGAGGTACAATGTAAGCTTTTCTAAATCACATGGGATGTTGACATTGACGCTTGGTGCAGGACGTGTGGGAGTGAAGGATGACAAAGGAGGGGTTGAAATATTTGACAAATGCGTTGTGGCTGCTCATGCTCCAGATGCCCTAGACCTGAGGGGTGAAAAAGCTACTGCAAGTGAGAAGAGTGTCTTAGGCGCCTTCGAATATGCTTACAGGTTAGTCCAGGTCCTTAATTTCTAGGTATTGCTTCCCATTCAGGACTGACAGGAGTGAAGATGCTTGGACGTTTATGTCATCTGAAGGAAATCTCACCTCATTCACTAAAAGTTATTCTCTCCATGACAATGATAGTGACATATATGTGCACCGGGACAAGGCCTTCATGCCTCGTAGTAAGGCAGCATGGTCTGCGTGGAACTTCTTGGGTGATATCAAAGAACGATGCTGTGTTACTTACTGGCTGAATCTGTTACAGGTGAAGTGTTCAAGATTAGAAACAGACTTTCCTTGGGCCAGATGTCGTTTTCTTCTGTAGTGCGGTTGTAGACTTACTTAGGACTGTTCTAGTTTTTGCGATTCGCTGATTACAGATCTGGCTTGAGTTATGAATCTGATTAGAATCTGGGCTGAAGTTAGTGGAATAGGAGATAACGAAGAAGACCTTCGGACATGGTGCGCAGAACCTGGGAGACACAGGGCTGCCTTTTCTAGTCACATTGAACCCCGCCAGGAAACCGGAACACGTTGTCAGGTTTTGGAGAACGAGCCATCCAATTCCATCTCCTCAAGCCGCTGATGCCGCAAAGCGCCTCAGCTGTATTCAAGGTCATCAAGGAGTTTGGTACTGCGGGGCATATCAAGGTTGTTTATCAACTGGGTTACCTGGACCTGGGGATCTAAAGAATCAATTTGTTCTGTAGAACTATCAATTGATTCTTCGAACTCTAGAACAGTTTGAAAATTTTGGAATTTCTGAGCTTCTGCTAGAAACTCATGTGCATTGCTTGCGCTTCTTCTGTCGACATTTATTTCTCATGTGTGAACTTGTTTTGTCTAAGCAGGTTACGGATTTCACGAAGATGGGTTTAAGGTAACAGCAATTCCAGACACCGCAAATTTGTTAGAAGTAAACGTTCAAAATGTCCAGCTAGACTCTCATAGCAACCTCGATGTCATTAGTGCCCACGAGATGCCGAGATAGCTGGACAGTTGCAAGTACCGAGCCTATCGAGTTCTCGTTAAGCTATCACTGCCTTTCTTAGAAATATGTAAGTTGATCTGGTTTTGCTATACGGGATTCTGTATGATTCGACCCTAACGAGTTTCATATGGACTATTCAGGCTGGGTTGATAGCTGCAAAGCAGCTGTTGGGTCAAAAGATCGAAGTTCTTGGACTGGTGAAGCAGATGGTGCCTACTTGGACAGAGTACAGTGCCCAACAAGCTGTAGTTGCTTTCTTGAGCAAGTTTATCCGCACAGGCCACCTCCAGTAAGTGCAGTTCTACCTCACGTTTGGTCATAATACTGCTGGAAGTCAAAAATTTCAGGATTAAACCGCAGAGTTTCTGTTTGCTTCCTTTGAAGAGAGCAGTTGTTATCATCCGAGTGTCTTGGGCTTTACTTTCATTCTTCAAACGCTCGACCAATAATCGTTCCGGCACACAAGCTTGAAGGCTTACGATCGTAAAGTCACATATTAAAAACCAGAGTCCTTCATCAGTTTATTACTTAATTGAATCTCGAATTTACTACATAAACTGTGTAGTACTGAAGCTTTGAACTAGCTTCTGACGCGCTCATCGCAAACTTCAATCGAATGTTGGTATAGAAGTTAGAATGTCAGTCTTAAGTCAGAGTGTCTTAACCACTGCGCAGGTTATTGGAAGCAGGTGGGTCAATTCTTGACTTCGCTGGAAGTGAAAAGGGTTGCATCCTAAAGATTACTCTCCGTGTCCACAGTCCACGATTTTATTGGAAGGTTTGTCAGACCTTTCACCAGACCCTTGCTGTAAATATGACCAAGCTTTCATAGACATCTTCGTTATCATTCCAGTGGAACTTATCACTTTCGCAATTTCTGCATGCCGCCGACTTTTATACTAAGGGTGTCCACGACAATAACCTTAATGTAGACGATGAGTACATGTGATTAACTGCAGCGAAAACTGCCAGAGTTTTATCATTTAAGCAAATGCTCTTCAGAACAAATTCGCCCGTGATCTGCAGAGTGACTGAAGGGGTGGTCTTTTGTGAATTTATATTTTGGCAACAGATTGCAACACGGGCAGACCTCGGTCTTGCAGATGCATACATAGACGGTGACTTCACATTTGTTGGGGATAAGGACGGCCTTCTTCACTTCCTTCAGGTACCTATTGCACTCCTGTACGCAGTAACAACTGAAACTTCTAAAACCTTAACTCTTTCTTTCAATGGCTGCTGCAGTAACTGAAGCTTATTGTTGACATGTTTCTTGACAGCTAATAATTGCCAATCGTGATATCAATGGAGTCGACGCTCAGACACAAATGAGGTAAAAGCACTCTTACCTTGTCTTTCACGTAACATTTTCCGGCGTCAAGGATGTCCCTAAGCAAATCTGAAGTAAAGTTGGGTATCTGTGCAGGGGATGGTGGAACCCACTTTTTGTGACTTCAGCTGTTGGAGGAGCACTAGCATATCTCAAACACAAATTGCGAGGAAATTCACTTACCAATGCTCGTAGAAACATCTCGAAACATTATGATCTGGTACGCTTCCCTTCCTCGAAGTTACCTTCTCTGTAGAAGATTTTGCTGGCTTAGTATTCCATGGAATTGAAATGTGGCCTCTGCATATCTGCAGCTCCTTCTCCATCATCAAACGCCTCCGACAGATTCTCTGGTCTGTTATAAAACGAATTCACATTATGTACAGCTCACTGAATTCCTCTTTTGTCTTGTAGAGCAACGACATGTTTTCGCTTTTCTTGGATGAGACCATGACTTACTCTTCAGCGATATTCGAGGTAATCTTCTTCACCATTTTCTAGATTGAAAATGTTTCTGTCACCTGCGAGAACAAGAAGTAATATATGATGAGCGATGTTTCGCAGTTGAGCAAAATTTGGAGGACAAGATGCCAAACTCGCTTTCATGAGATTCCGACTTCCATGCTAACCATCTCAAGTTCTCCAAATCATTACAGGGGCCCAAGGACACGCTGATGGACGCACAGCTACGGAAATTACATCTTCTGATTGATAAAGTACGTGCCAACACCTTAATTGTTGAAAGTCAGCTTACTCGTATACAGACATAGGCTGGTTCTAAGCTCTTATCTTTGACTTTCCAAAATCTGCGGAAGCAGATTTACGAAAGATCCTTAACGAGATGTTGATTTGCGCAAGCGAATGGTAAGTGCATGAAAATTTACCTACAAATGCAACCTCAGAACAAAGCATTTCCATTAATGTAGAACACTCATATACCGTAAGCATGGGAAGACTCCTAATTATATCTCGATGTGGATCCTGCAGGCAAGGATACAGCACAATCATGAAGTGCTAGAGATAGGGTTTGGATGGGGAAGTATGGCGATTGAGGTAGTCAGGCGTACTGGATGCCGTTACACAGGAATTACATTATCTATAGAGCAGCTCAAATTTGCAACAGCCCGTGTTCAAGAAGCTGGGCTTCAGGTAACGTCGTGCTGATATTTTAGACAGGAGCTTTCTGGCATTACTGTTTGCAAGTAGGAATAAGTGCGACCACTTCAACCCCTCACTGAGTTTGGGAGTTTATTTCCGTTGTCTAAATACAGGATAGAATCACGTTTATACTTTGCGATTATCGATCTTTACCTGATCACCACAAGTACAACCGCATAATTTCCTGGTAAGTTCGATCATCTTCACATCGACAGTTGCTTCTCTTAGCATCTGATCAGGAAGAATGTTTACGAACCCAAAAGAGTCAAATATAATACTTCGCCTCAGAAGAAGACCACAGTAGTTTGGCTGCCAAAATCCCCTTTATATTCTGTCAGTTGGAGCTGCACTCTAATAAATAGAGGGTTACTACCAATGTGCAGTGAAATGTTGGAAGCTGTAGGACATGAGTACTTCAAAGTGTTTTTCACTCGATGCGACTACTTGCTTGCTAAGGATGGACTTGTGGTTCTGCAAGTAAGGAACCCTTTCTCCAACCCCTCTTCAGATTATGCCACCGTTAAGAAGGAAAGTTCTTGAAATGTATCTCTCCAGCGTTTCTGAATATAATGCATAAAGTCACTGGCGTAATTGCTTGCCCAAGCACAAATTTGAGCACCTCTTGTGGCCACTCAATCGACATCATACTGTGCCTCAATGTCATCCATTTGCAGTCCAGCACCATACCAGACGAGCGATATGACGATAACAGACGAAGCTCTGACTTTATGAAGGAGTATATTTTTCCTGGTGGATGTCTACCTTGTATTAGTGCATTGACCACTGCCATGACTGCTGGATCAACACTGAGGTACTGTTTTACTGTCATTTCTGAATCACCTGAGGAAGCTAGTAGAAGTTTGGGAAGTATCTTCGTTGATGGACATGTGTTCCTTGCTACCAACTTACTGAGAAAACTTTTCTTCCTCTTCGACAGTCTGGAGCACCTCGAGAACATTGGACCACACTACTACCAGACATTGATGTGTTGGCGAGATAATTTTCTCGCAAAGGCCAGGTAAAGAACTCTCCACCAAGCCTTAAATCATTGATATTTCGAGCCAAATACCAAAGCTTAAGTAGACTTACAGAGCAGATGCAAGTGTTTTATATGGGTTCCTTCTTTTGCTCATGGTGGTATCCTGTTTGCTTGACCTGTAAAGCGAATGTAAAAAGCTCGGTTTCAGTGACAAGTTCATTCGGATGTGGGAGTATTACTTCGTTTACTGTGCTGCTGGATTCGAAACGTGTACGTTAGGCGTACATCAGGTAAACACCTATCTCTCTCTAGATGATTCAATCGAAGGATTACGTAGCTTAAATGACGGCAATTGGTTCACACCAAGCCATAAAAGCTATTCTGCAGCTTTGCATGAAGTCTTCGGCCTGATTGTTCAAGACCAGCAGACTTTCTGCAATCCTTTCTGCTTCCCGGAGAAATTTCATTTCTTAAGATAAAATTCACCGTCACTTATGTTCTTTTGTCTTCGTCAATCCTCAGGATAGTTTTAAATGAGTGAATATTATGAATCTTAATGACCAAATCTAAAGAATGCAAATATGCGTCTTAGGAATGTTAAGTGAGTTTCAGGTCTGGTAGATGACCACGTCATAACATTATCAGAAAATTGTGCTCTATGAGTGAATCATCAGAGAATGTTCGGCGTATAGCGGTCTTGTTTGGGGAGCTTAAAGTTATGGACTAACCCGTATGAGACTGGATGGTTTGATTTCGCAGTTGGTTCTCTCTCGTCCCGGAAATGTTGCTTCTCTCGGAGACCCTTACATGAGCTTCCCCAGGGGATTGAGAAGTGACAGATCTTGGCAAACCAACTCTGATGGGAAGAACAAGTCTGAGTAAATCCAAACTTTGTCATGTTGGCCATTTATCAATATACTGTACCTGGAATAACATATGCAATTTGCACATATGGTCCCCTCTTCAGAATCAAGATTGTATTGGCTTCCTGCGTCAATCAAATGTTTTGGAACAGGTTATCTATACCCAACTAGTTGTGAGTACGAGCAATTCAAGTATTAAAGTGGAAGATATGTGTAAGTATGGAATTGGAATATTTCAAGGAAGATTTGTCTATAACAAATGGTTTCCACCATCTGCTTTAAGGCTTCAAGGGTTATAGAGTAGTTGTGTCGAGAAACTGCAAAGAAAAAGTTGCAAGCACCCACGGAAGCACACGCATGAGACTTTAGCCGAAAATAATGGTAATGTGCTTTACAAGGAAACCCCGAGGCCGATTTCCCCACTCAACGGATGTAAATGGCTCTTGAAATCCTCTTTCCTCTCACGTGTTTTGAACTTTGATGATTTGTCATTCTTGGCACTAAATCCCCCTTTGGTTATAATGGATACACGGATCTCTATCACGCCATTTATTCTTTATCAGTAATTTCACGTAATATCTTTATCAGTAATTTCACGTAGATTACTTTCTTATGGTCAGATTTCATGTTTGGGATATTGATTTCACATTGAGGCTCACCGTCATGTTGGAGAGTTTTCACCATTGAGTGTGCCGTCAGCAGGACTGTTAGGGTTTCAGACCTAACACGAGTCCAGTGGTATACTTTCAATGTGTAGTTCTAGAGTGCTCACTTCTTTGATGTTTAGCCTTCGAGTTCTTGGTTATGGTGGACAAAGGTCGGCGAGCGTCACCTGGATTCTATTAGCTAGAGTGTATGTGACTTGATTGTAATAAGTGTCTAGTTTTTGGTAGTTTATAGAGTTGCAGATCAAGTACTAATCTGAGTTGAGTTGATTTGAGAGTTGTAAACTATTTGATTACATCATAGAAGTGAAGTCAAGGGGAAATTGGGTGCAAGAACTTTGAGTGTTGGTGGTATCTCCAAGCTCGATGGATCATTGGAAGCTCGATTGAAATTCTTTTTTTCCTTGGTGTGCAAAAGCTCATTGCTTGATGCAGATTTGGCAATAAGGCAACGGTGTGCGGAAGTGGTGGCCAATTTTTTAGCAAAGAAGAAGTAATTTTTGAGCAGTGGTTGTGATTTTGAGCTCAAGAAGTGAAAGCATGACAAATTTGTTATGAGTTATGGGCTCAGAAAATAAAATTGAAGACCGAGTTGGGAAGCTATTCTCATGAATTTGGGATTTGAAAAAACCCGTTTATTCTGTATGGCTCTAGTAGAGAGTTAGCATAGGATTTGGTGGTGAACCAAATTTAGGGTTTACATCAGATTTTTGTTGGAGTTTATGTCAGATTTTGGCTAGGTCTGGAAGAGTTCTCCTAGATTTGGAGGAGTTTCAAAGTTGCAAAATTTGGCCAAAGGTGGTGGAGTTTTTTCCAGATTTGGAGGAGGTTTGAGGAGGTTCAAAGTGGCAAGAAGAAAAACCTCATTTGGCTAAATTTTAGCATTTAGAGGATTTGAGGCATAGGGCTATGAGAGGCTACAAAGGCCTAGAAGGGCCAGCAAGCTAGCTTGCTTGCATGAGGCTAACTAGTTTAGAATAGATCTTGGTCATTGTTTGGAAAAATCTGCCCATCTTGCTAGATGGTATGCAACAAGATTTGACCCCTAGATCTCTTATTTCTAGACTGGTGCCTTAGCCAACTGGCCAACTCGTTGTCCTAGTGACTATGCCACTATTATCTATACACTTGTAGCTTTGGCTAGGAGAGGCAGTTTGATTCCATTCCTAGTGATCCTGGTAGCTTAGGACGTAGATATAAACTCCTCTTATGTCAAATGCCAAATGTTGACAGAGTCAATCCCGTGTTACTTTATAAGATGGAGGGTTTTTGTTTAGATTTTTTATGATTGGACCCCCTCCATTCTCTACTTCTTGTTTATACACCGCATTTGTGTGAGGTGCACTGACTTTTGAGCGTTGGTGCTCTAGTGTGCTCTCGGTAGTGAGGTTGGAGTGTTGACCAGTAAGACTACCTTTGTTTTTCTACGATAAGGCATGAAATGATGACATGCAGACCGTGAGAGTGCATATTGTGATGGCAGGTTACATGTTGCACTTTCCCCTAGTGTAGTTATCTTATTGAGAGTTACATTAGTGGGTGGTGTTCTGTGTATATTGGCACTTGGTGCAGTACTTGCAGTTGCGGCTTGTGGTTGTAGTTGAAGTTTCTTTATCACGATGGAGTTCTTTGGGGATTCTAGAAGAGTTAACCCTACAATACGCAATGGGTTTACTCAAAGTGGCGCTTGGTATCAACTTGTATCTCAGGTCTCAATGAGAGAGGAGATTGTCTCTAAGTTGGAGTTCCACACATGAGTTGATTCAGTTGAGAGTGCATTTGGCATGTCCACACCATTGTTGTGGGACATGGACAAGATTTATAGGGCCTCTAACGGCCCTAGGCATTACTCTGGTACAATGGGTACCATTGAGTAGGATAACTTCATCCAGGAGTTTGATAGTTGGTGTGATTTGCAACAGATGCGGAACTCGACTTTGTTTACACACTTCAGGGTATGGAAGGGGTTGTTTTAGCATTTAGAAGGGTCCTCCGATGGAGACTACCATGAGTTCAGGAGAGCTCATTTGGAGGAGATTGAGTTATGGATATAATATTGATCTCCGAACTATGTCTCCATCACTTCATGCTTGGTTGCCAAGAGTAGATTGGTTGTACCCATGAGTTTTAGCTTGAGTATTGTTGGTGGAGCTAGTGGAGGTGCACTAGCTAGAGATAGTGTTACCACGAGTGGAGGTATCATTGTAGGAGGTGGTGTGGTACTGGGGTTTAATCCCATGGTGGAGTTCTTCTAGTGTTTGAGGCAAAACTACCAAGGAGTGCCGATTGACAAGTTGAGGAGCTTACAAGAGTTCCAATGGAAGGCTATAGAGAGCCTACGCAAGGCATACACTTGCATGAGGCGGCTGATCAATTTCACTAAGGGAGTTATTGTGGCCTAGGCAATCCAATTTTGGCATGGGATATTGGATAGGGAGTTGCAATATAGAGTTTGTGATGCTATGTTGTTATAGGCTACTTTGCCTACTTTGGCAATGGTCTTTGGTTTGGTTGAGCGTATTGAGCTCAACATGATGGAGGAGAGGGTGGTGATATCTGGATTTGGTAAGAAGACCTCATCCATAGGTGTTACTTCATCTAGAGTGCAATAGAGTGCACCACGCCTAGTTGGTTTTCAAGGATAGGGTGGATAGCCCAGAAGATCCTATGGAGCAAGTGGAGAGCCTAGTAGAGCTAGACCCTTACCTTCATTTTCGGGTCAACAACAACCAATGAGTGGTGGTGTTGCTTGTTGGACTTGTGATGGACCTCACCATAGGAGAGAGTGTACTCAAGGTAGCCGACCTGATACCATTGGTGCATCACAGCCAATACAGAGACAGTGTGAGCATTGTCACAAATTTGGTCACACTAGTGATTGGTGCTTCGACCTACACCCAAAGTTACAGAGTGGTAGGGTTGCTATGGCAGGTAGTAGAGGAGCTCTAGTTCATAGAGGACAAGGTGGTAGAGGTGGTGGTAGAGAATCTACAACTAGTAGAGGTGCCCTTACTTTTGATACAGCTATGGCTACTCGGATTGAGCAATTGGAGTAGAGATTGGCTAGTATGGCCATTGCTCAAAGGAGATTAGATTTGAATGCTAAGGCTTCCACCTCATATGTTGGTGATAGAGATGCTTTGGACTTCATGTGCGGAGCAACATAGGTGGATGCATTTATAGTAGTGACTAGGAGTGTAGTTTGTGCTATAGAGCCTAGCGGAGCATCAATGGAGTTGGATCCATAGAGAGGAGAGATTGGGAGACAAGTCCAACTTCCTTAGTCTTTCACACTCTCTAAGGTATTGCAGATGGCATCTATAGCTCCTAGACGTCCCAGTGTAGGTGTGGTAGGTGGTGATAGGGTGCATGATGGACTACCTACTAGTTAGCCACCTGCTACTACACAAACTGAGTCAAGAAGGTTGTTAGGGGCGGCTCAGCTGATTATGCGGTGCCCTTTGTTTTTAGCCACTAACATGTTTACATTGGGAGTTGACCCAACCCCAATGTTCTGGTTGGCTGCCATGCTTTGTGAGAGTAGCAATGATGTGGTTCCTAATACTAGAGCAGAGGTTGTTGATAGTGGATCTGACTTGGTTGAGGAGCATGGGATCCGTTTAGCAACTAGTGGTTTATGGTAGGCAACAACCGCTAGATTAGAGGAGTTGCAAGCTAGACTTACATTTGAGAGAGCATAGTTCATACTTGATGTTGTCCTATTGGATATCCAAAGGGGGATCTTCTGATTGGTGGGACCTTCAAGGAAGGTCTATACACCATAGAGAGTCTTGTTAGACTCTAGTGTGCAACCCCTTATGTTGGGAAAGGCTAAAGTAGTTGGTCTGGAATTTATGAAGATCGATATGGAGAGGTGTCCATTTCAGATCCAAACATCTCTAGGTGGTGGTTTGACATAGTACATCACACATGGGGAGCTTGTTGTCCAGGTTCAGTCTGGTCATCCGACTAATAGCTCGGTGGTGAGAGCTCAGGCTATTGCGACAATAGCTGAGTCATACAATGTGCTAGTTGGGGAAGTAGTGTTGCACTCCATGGGTTTCAGCATTGACTATTGGGAGGAGACAGCCTTTTATAGACCAAGTTGGCAAGCTAGTGAAGGATGGGTATGTCCCCTACCAGTATGCTTCATTAGTGGTAGTCTTGGCTCACTACAGTCCATGACCATGGCATCATCAATTTCAGCTTTTAGTGGTGTAGTTACTTGGCCTGGTGACTTGTTGGAGAGGAACGCCCATGTAGAGTATACTCCAGTACTAGAGGAGATCACTCGGATTTGGAGTACAAGTGGGATTGTTCCATCCACCTTGGATGTTCCATTGTGGAGTTCAGCGGAGGCATTACAACAACATGCAGATTAGTTGGTGCAATAGGCTTGGAGTGGAGCCTTCATACCATCAGGAGATGAGTGTGAGGATGAGCCTCTAGAGTAAATTACTTTGATACCTCTAGATACCACACTCATTTCTTGGCAATATCAAGTGGAGGGGATATGTCTATTAAATTTTTTTGGTGGGATTAGCATTGGACTAGTTGTGGTATTATAGGCAAGTATACGAGTACAAAGGTACTTGTATGTAGAGAGAGATGAGACTATTAGGCGAGTCTCTCTACATCATGTGGCACACTTGGCCTATCATTATCTTGAGTTATAATCGATGTTAGCAGTTAGAGGTTACCAGAAGGCCCTACCAGTAGACATTTCCTTATTGGGGATGCATGATCTTGAGAGACATGGGCATGTTCACTTGGTGATTTCTAGATGGCCATGTCATGGACATACACATGCTGGCTGAGGTTTGGGTCTTCAGGATCCTTGTTCTAGTGTGTTTTGGGAGATGTTACGGATACTACAACATCTACAGGTTCATTAGTCTATTTCTCCAGCTTACCTTTTGGAGAACGTTCCTTTGATAGGTGATTCTCGCACCATAGTGGTGGCGAGTACACATCAGGTCCATTCTTGGAAGGGATTTTCTATATTTTCTATATTTCTATTGTTAGATGAAACTAGAGTAGTGGTGGACAAACCTCTTACCCAAAGAGGTTTTATAACATGCTTATGATGGGATTCAATGACTTGACCACATCCTTGTTGATGATATCTTGGATGTTGGGCGTCAGTCTCAGACGGTGGTAGTGACTGATAGGTCACCTATGGTAGTGGTGAACCTAATTGGATAGCCTAGAGCCGCATTTCCCACACTCATGAGTTTCCTAAGCTCTTATGCTTATCAAGAGGGAAGACCTGGACTTGTTTGGGACTCATAGTTACAGCAGTTGGTGGAGCCCAACACTAATGAGAGAGAGCGGGCAATGGGTTTTCACACCGGTATTAACACTATTCTACTAGTGTAAGAGGCATCTAGGTTTCAGGTGTTATGTCAGGCTATGGACCTGAACTGTTTGACCTGGATTGTGAGCCTTGGCTTGGAAAATCAACATAGGATGTGCTTTATAGATATCACTACTCGATCACTTGTGAGCCCTATGCTTATCGAGATTATTCAGGCTGAGGGCAATGGATCAAGTGGAATTGGTATTCTTGGGACATAGCTAGTAGCTACTAGGGAGAGTGGTTTACTTGGAGTCCATCTAGGTGAGCATGAGCTACTTGGATTACACCCTTGGTCCACTTGGGATGCAACTAGAGGGCGTGTGGAGCTTGCAGCCAGAGTGGAAGGAGTTTTTCACACAAGAGTTTGGAGGTTCTTGAGGAGCTACACGAGTTGTTTTGCCTTCAATATGAAGGATTTGGGTGCTCTAAAAGGACTTGGTAAATGGATTGAGCTGACTAGCGATACACTAGTTTTCTGACGTCCTTATCGCTATAGTGACATGGAGAGTACATTGATTCAAAGCCGGAGTAGAGACCTTTTTGAGGCTGGTTTGGTGGAGATCTCACATGGAGAGTATGCATCAACTATAGTGATGCTAGCCAAGAAGGA
Organism: Lunularia cruciata; assembly: GCA_948567375.1. Lineage (NCBI taxonomy): Eukaryota > Viridiplantae > Streptophyta > Marchantiopsida > Lunulariales > Lunulariaceae > Lunularia > Lunularia cruciata. Next base: position 50,339,493 of record OX419761.1, on the reverse strand, counting down.
TATGCATGGCAACTACACAAATAGGCGGATGTGTGGAGATTACCGTCCTATCAACCAACAAACTAGGGTTGATTGGTATACCATGCCTACATTGAAGGAGATTTTTGATACAATTGGGCATGCAAAGGTCTTCAATATTTTGGATCTTTGAGCGGGATATCATTAGTTGCCAATCAGAGAGGAGGACAAGTCCAAGACAACGTTCATGGCTATTGATCCTCACGGCAAGGATGTGTTATATTAGTGGAGGTTCTTACCATTTGGGTTAAAGAACGCTCTTGTCAAGTTCCAGAGGGTCATGGTTAGGATCCTAGCTGGATTGGATTTTGCTCGGTGCTATAGTGATGACATTTTAGTCTATAGCACTACTGTGGAGGAGCATGAGAGATAGTTGTTGGAGGTGTTTGAGAGGTTGAGATCTCATGGACTCAAATTACATCTTGAGAAGTGTAGGTTATCCATGAGCAGGTTGAGTATTTGGGTCACACTATCTACTCTGGAGGATTTGGTGTTCAATAGACCAAGGTGGAGGCTATTGAATGTATTCCTCGGCCTATGGATGTGAGCAGAGTACAAGCATTCCTTGGGTTGGCAAACTTCTATTGTTGTTATGGTAGAGGATTTAGTGCCATTGCCAAGACCTTGATGAATCTGACCAAGCTTACACAGGAGTGGTGTTGGGGAGATGAGCAGGAGAGAGCTTTTGTAGAGCTCAAGGAGAGGTTGACATTTGCTCCTATTTTGAGGAGACTGATCAGAGGATGACCATTTCAGGTTCATACTAATTGGAGTATGTTAGGGCTTGGAGCAATGTTCACCCAACATGATGATGAGGGGAAGGAGTTTGTGGTAGCCTATGCTAATTGCTCCAACAATTCAGCAAAAGCAAAGTATAGTTCATATGAGAGAGAGTGCTTGGTAGTAGTTTAGGCAATTGTATATTTCCAATGTTACCTATTTGGTAACCCCTTCACTCTCATCATTGATCATTAGCCACTAAAGTGGTTGATGGAGTCCGACAAGCTTTCAAGGAATCTTGCACGATGGGCTCTGATTTTATAGGAGTATGATTTCATGGTTGTTCACAAACCTGGAGTGGTGAACCGTGATATAGATAGGTTGAGTAGAAACCCATGTCCCAGCTAGGATCAGACTGGAGCACGTTGGTATGGTGAAACAGATGAGGAGATGGTGCCAAATTGGCATGCATCAACCTTTCTATGTATATTTTCTAAGGCTATGGTGGTATCTCTCTCAACGTATACAAGAGGAGTTATGGAGATCATAGATCTAGAGAGTGAAGATATTGGTACAATTCAGTGAGACATTCATGGTGACATCTTAGTGATGGACTATCTTTGCATTGGTCTTGTGGGTGGCATAGTTGGGGCCAAGGAGAGAGATAGTGTCCTTCAGCAATCCATACGATTCAGATTGGAGGGCAGACACCTTTTGCGTGTATGGGAGGATGGTAGAGTGCGAGTAGTACCACTTTCATCTCAAAGCCAATAGTTGGTTCGTCATGCTCATGAGGAGCTAGGACATTTTGGAGTAAAGTGTATATATAGCTTACTCCAGAGTCATTATTGGTGGCACGGTATGCAGACCGTGGTGCAATAGTTTGTTGCTAGATGTGTGGTTTGTGACCGAGTTAGAGCATCATTTAATGCTCCTATGTCGCAGTTACACCCATTACCTATCATGGGATTGGGTTACCATTGGAGTTTGGACTTTGCTGGACCTTTACCCTTGCCTATGAGACATCATTGGTATTTTTTGGTGATGGTGGAGCACCTCTCCAAGTGGATTGAGTTGGTGGCACTTCTTGACAGTCTAGTGAAGGGACGACTTACTCGTTCCTAGACCGGGTTCTTAGTCATTTTGGTTGAGGTTTTGACTGATCAAGGTACAAAGTTCTTGGAGGAGTTTCAAGTCTTGTGTGACAAGGCTTTGATTGATATTTGACCTTGGTTGGCCATGGGCTATCAGTTCAGCCGGCAAGCCTCCTTAGCATCCTTCTTTCCTTACTTTCTACTCCATGGACAAGATCCAGATTTACGTATAGCCATTTGTCAAGATGCTATTGTTGTTTTGGACTTGGATGATCTAGATGTATGATGAGCGCATGTTCTCAACAAGCAAAATTTTTTTGGAGAGTGATGCCAATGGCCTTTGAGAACTTGGCGATTGCTCAACATAGAGATACTTTACGTTATGCTACCATTCAAGGAGGAGGCTATAGACCCTCAATCCATTGATTTCATCCAGGAGACTATGTATATCTACAATAGACAACACCGATGACACTTGATGTTTTGATAGGCCGCACTACCTTGAGAGTATGTGAGGTTTTGCCATCTGGAGTCCTTGTGTTGGAAGGATGTGATGGTGTTGTTTGGAAAGATCATGTGCGTAATTGTGTGCCATGCCACCTCCTAAACATTGATGGTAGTATGGACCCAAGCTTGGCACTTGTACGTGTAGGCTTGAGGTGTATGTTATGTGGCTCTTTTGGTGGAGCTGTTACTATGTTAGTGTGTGATAGCTATTCAAGAGGATGACATATGGCATGTATAACTCCTCCCCTCACGGTGGTTCCTCAAGGATAGTGGTTATGTCCTAGATGTACTTGACCTATAGCTAGTTCATTCTTTATATGGTATAGATTGCAGACAAATGACTAATGATGGGGCTCCATAGCACCCGGCCTTTTGATCTTTGCCCATCATAGGGTATACCATATACTTGGAGTAGATGGCTATCTGGAGTTAGAGGGACCTAATCACCGACTAGGGAGGCAATGCTTTCGCTGTCCAGGACTGCATCTCTCAGCGCTTGAAGCTTACGGAAAGACGTGCCATCGATGGTCAGGCCGTCAGTCCCAGGGCTCATTGACCCTGGGACTTTAGAGTCTATGTATGACTTATGTATGAGTTGTGCTTCTATAGTGTATGATGTTGACAACAATGTATGTTGTGTAGCGATGTATATATGCATGACAACTATCATGCCATTTGTAGTGTTGCATCTAGATTGCTCGGACACTGGAGTTGTAGTGATAGTAGTTAGAGGTATTTTAACAGTTTCCCATAAACTACTTTCTGATGGTCAGATTTCATGTTTGGGGTATTGACTTCATGGTGGGGCCCACTGCTACTTTGCACCATTCACACCATCAAGTGTGCCATCAGCGGGACCGTTAGGGTTTCAGACCTAGCTCGAGTCCATGGGTATACTTTCAAAGTGCAACTCCAAAGAGCTCACTTCTTTGATGTTGAGCCTTCCAGTTCCTGGCTATGGTGGACAGAGGCCAACGAACATCACCTGGATTCTCTTAGCTAGAGTGGGTGTGGCTTGACTGTAATCAATGCCCAGTTGTTGGTAGTTTATAGAGTGAAAAATCAAGGACTGATCTGATTTGAGTTGATTTGAGAGTTGTAAACAATCTAATTACATCATAGAAGTGAAGTTAGGGGGAAATTGGGTGCAAAAACTTTGAATATTGGTGGTATCTCCAAGCTTGGTGGCACTTTAGAGTCTACGTATGACTTATGTGTGAGTTGTGCTTCTATAGTGTATGATTTTGACAGCAATGTATGTTGTGTAGCAATGTATATACGCATGCCATCTTTGATAGCTAGTGGACTTTTAATAACAAAGGATGTGACTCTCAACACTTAGCTAGCAAGTTTAATAAAAATACATTAGAAAAGTATTTGTCTCAACACTTAGTAGAAGGTTAATCAACAAAGCATTTGGGAGTAAGTATTTGATTCTCAACACTTGATTACAAAGGTTAATTAACAAGGCTTTTGACTCTCAATCCACTGAGACAAAATGAGGAGCTTGAATCCTTGAGTACACCTCAATCACAAGAATGATTCTCTAGTGCAACCTCTTTTTCAAAAGTTCTATCTATATATATATAATAAACTTGGTATCTTGCATCCTTTGTGCTTAGCGACACACAAAATCCAATCCTGATTAGGAAGTTCATTGTCATAAGTTTTGATGGATGAAGTATTTTGTATTCTAAACGTGTACCCTCTTTTGCAACTCATCAAATTTTACATGTAGGAACCAAAACTTTGCTGCAAATGCACAAATCCAATCCTAAGCAGGAAACTATTCTAATAAGTTTTGATGGAAGAAGTATTTTGTATTCTAAGTAGGTGCACTTGTTTGTGACTCATCAATTTCTACAAGTAGGAACCAGAACTTTGTTGCAAATGCCACAAAATTCTTGCAACCTGCAAGCCAGGTAAAACCCAGCTCTTAGGGTTGGGCCTGGAAGCTTTTCTTTTTATTTTTTTATGTATCCAAAGGATACAAAAGCACATTAGTAGCTTTATAAAAGGCAACATTCAGCACTAGTCACTTCACTATCACTCACTATCATTCAAATCATCATTTAGAGATAGTACATAGTACACTTAAATCATCACCTAGAGATAGTACCTAGTACACTTATGTAGCATAGAACACACCTGAGCAAGGTGCTAGATGTTGGAGATGACTATTGTACTTAGTATTTTAAGCCTTGAGAGCTCAGGTTCATATCCAAATCAGCATGGAGTGGTGCTCGATAGAACACTAAAAGTGGTTGTGCCCCATTTTGCTCCAAAAGTAAAAGGTAGAACACTCCTACTTAATGAGAGTTTAGTACAATTCTCATATTAATAACACATTTTCTATGCTTTTTTTAGGCAATGCTTTCATAAGCACAACTGCTACCATTTCTTGCATAGAATAGTAGATTGACTCCACAACATCTTTTTGTTGTCCCTTCTACACATCTTATTCTAATCTCTATATCCTTAGCCCTTGGTTGATATAGAGATTTTTGCTATGTTCATTTGTGGTGCACATATTTTCACAAAATTTACTTTTTATTTTATTAATTTCACTCTTGTTTGGAAAGATAGTAGAGCCTAATTCAATGTCTAGGAAGGAAATTTTCCTAGTTGAAGTACCTTTTGGCACTCCATAATTGTTCATATATGGAATACTTGTGCTCTATCAATAACTTTGGATCCTCCAAGATCCAAGTTGTGTTTTTTTTATGCAAAGTTACAAGTGGCATAAGCCCAAAGTCAAAAGCACATTGAAGGAATAATGCCAAATTAGGTTGATTGGAGGTGATTGGTTGCTCTAACTCTAACTCTAGGCCAAGTTAGAGTAACTTCAGCCTAGAAAAACTTTACTTTGTAAAGGATCATATTGAAAGAACTTTGGCTAGGAAGAACTTCAATCCGGGCATTGATGCATTCTAAGATCTTACACACATTTGAATGCACCACTATCCAGAGAGAATTGCCACCAAATATCATTCACATTCAAGGAAGATTGTTGGCATTTGAGGAAAGCCTCAAAGATGTGATAGAGACCATTTAGGGAATGTTTCACATGTGTAGAGAAGTAGTACACACCAAATCCATGACAAGTATGGAGAAGAAGTGTTCAGCAAATCCCCATACACTAAATGATTGAAGAATGATTTAAGACTTGGCCAATAAAACCAAGAGGTCAATAGCCAATTTCACTTTCACAAAGCAATTTTGTCTTCAAATTTGAGTAAGGTTAGAATTTTCCAAGCCTCCACAATCTTTGTAGTCTTCCCTACCTTCAAAGCCAACACACATTTGCCTTTGTCCCTAGAATTCCTTTAAGAGAAAACATGGTGTTCATTCAAAACCTATGAAGGAAATCCCTGAACCATCCAATAGAATTCCTTTAAGAGAAAACATGGTGTTCATTCAAAACCTATGAAGGAAATCCCTGAACCATCCAATAGAATTCCTTTAAGAGAAAACATGGTGTTCATTCAAAACCTATGAAGGAAATCCCTGAACCATCCAATGCATAAGTAGACCACCTATTGTAGAAGTGAGGTGATTAAGAGCAAGCATTTTTGTTTCTTGCTCTAGAATTAGGAGCTGAGTAATAACAGGATTATTCATGAGATGAAGGGGAAGAAGGAGAGAATAACAAGAGATATGTGAGGCAAGCCTTACAATTGGACTGAAGAGAAATGGAGAAATGTACTCATCTTAGATGCATGACCTCCAAGAGCAATGATACTTAACATGAAGTTTGCAGACAAGAAGTTGGCAAACATCAAGGTGACAATTGTTGAAAACAAGTAGAAGAACAATGTGTGGCAAGTCAAATGTTACAAAGATTTGGCCTAAAGAGCAATCATTTTGACACAAGCAAAAAACTTACCTCACCAATAGCCAAGCAATCTTCTTTTACTACATGTGTAAATGAGAACCATTGAATTGGGCAAATATGTTTTATCACCAAGCAAGAAGCATACACAAAGAATTTGAATAAAAAAGGTGGAGTTACCTACCTAACCCCTTTTGCAATATACTTCTATATGGGCCTCAACTTACTCATCGAGAAGGAGAAAAAGAAATTCCCCAAACACTTCCAACCAATGGAGTACTTTGCCTTGCAAATTGAAGGCAAATCAATGATCAAGAAGAATTGGGAGGCAGATGTAGAGTATGACATCACTAGGAAGTTAGTGCCAATAAAAAAGGAAGGAGCTACCATGAAGGCAGAGAAGAAACAAGCCCATCTAGTGAAGACCTCTACACTAGCAAAAAGTTCAAGAAGAAATCCACAAGTTATTGATGTATCTTTGGAGGAAGAAGCCAAAGACTCAAAAGGAGAAGAGTGTAGTATCTTGAGGACAAGAAAAACCCCAAGAGAAACACAAGAAAATAAAGAAGAGAAACACAAGGCTTCATTCCTCAATACTCCGATCCCTAAAAGAGCACCGTGTCTTTATTACATAACAAAGAGGATCTACTCAAAGGGAGCTCTATCCTTGGATTAGATACATGGATTGGTGACATGTAAATCCTTGTTCTATTTAGTTGGTCAAACAAGTTTGACAAGAGGGAATATTTGGAGAATCTTCTTGTAGAATGCTTAGAAAGGTATGGATGAGGTATTGTTAGAAAGCTCTTAATGAGACAAATTGGGGAAGAAAGGCAACACATTTTCTACCAAGGGAGAGAAAGGAGAATAACCCAAAGAGGGATTTCTTGAAGAGATAATTTTAATTTCTTGAGGCCTAATTCATCTATTTAGGCCTTTGAAATTGGCTCTAAAGTTTTCAAGGTGTTTTTGGCCTTTACCCTATTAGTGGAAGTACTCTTTTGGTGACACTTCTATTTGATCTACTTAGACCGTCATATGTAACATCCCTCAAGATATTACCAAGCTAATTTCTATCTTTAAATAATACATCTAGCTAATGGTATTACAAACCTCCCTCCTTATAAGACATAATGTCCTTGTTATGAAACTATTGCTCAAAAGATTGCACTAACAATGGTGCATGGATCAAGTTAGCTATTGGCTCCTATTTTGCCTCATATAATGGGTACCCTTCCTAATGTATGAGATATTCCACGTGCGGATGGTGGGTACCACAAATGTGTTTCTAGAGAATACATTTGACTTGTATTCCTTTATGCCATCAATAAGTGTTGGACAAGGTCTTACTTCTTGTTTGGAAGGAAGTGGTACGTTTTAGGGTGCATATTTGCATAGAAAGGAAACATGGAACACTAGATGGATCTTCATGTGTGGCGGTAGCTCAAGGTGATAAAAAATTGTGGATTTGAGGGAGGATAGGAAAAGGCCCAATAAAATGAGATCAAAGCTTACAATGGCAACTAACATGACGTTGGTTGTAGATAGCCACAGTTGATCCCCAACACTAAACTCCATGTGCTTGCAATATGCATCTACATTTTTTTTGGTTGATTTTGGGCAATCTACAACTTGTGTTTGGCATTCTCCACACCTTGTTGGATTCTAGAAACAAAAGTGTTGATAGTGTCAACTTTTGTAGCTAATGGGTGCATCTTTACCAAACTTAAAGGTGTGAAAGGGTGTTCTCCATACATGAGAAAGAATGGTGTGACATGTCTAGATACATTCACTAAATTGTTATAGGCAAATTCCACCAATGGAAGTAAGGTGTCTTACCTTTCTTGCTCCTCTAAAATGAAGCCCCGGAGTATATCCTTGATAATGTGTTTGGCCCACTCTATTTGACCATCAATTTTTGGATTGCAAGTTTGATTTTGAAGACACTAAAGAGTGTTCTCCAAAAGAAACAAGTGAATTAAGTGCCTTGATTGATGATGAGCCAAGACACTCAAGACAAGCCATGGTGAGAAAAGATTGTAGCAAAGTACAAGTGAGTTAATTGTAGAGCAGTCACATTCTTGGTTGTAGGATATATATTAATCATTTTGTTGAGTCAATCTACAAAGATTACATTGGAGTTAAACCTTGAGGTGGTCTTGGGCAATTCACAAACCAGATCCATGATGTAAAAGACCAAGTCCGAGGAAAGAAATAAGAGAATGGAAGCTCACATTGGGACACTTGAATGAGGGAAACTCCAAATGCCTAGCATGAGCTTTGGCTTTTGTATTTATAGGGAATATACAAGGCTCTTGAGCGGCTTCTCAAGAAGCTTCCTTGAGCCGCTTTCTTGGAGTGCAAGCTAAGTTGATTGGAAGCTTCTAGAAGCTTCCTTCTAGAACTAGTTGCTTGTGGTGCAAGCTAAGGTAGTGGAAAGCTTCCCAAGAAGCTTCCTAGATACTTCTAGGATATTCTAGGCTAATTTGGCATATTCATTAGTTTGTTAGCCTTGATTGACTTTGTTGCTAAACTCTATATTGTTACATATTCCCCCATCGCTAGTTGGTGACGTCTTGGTCGCCATTGAAGCTTCAAATTCTTGGATGGCCATTTGTGCATTCTAGAGATTAGAAAGAGGCTCCCAAGTGGCATCATGAAGAGGATAGCCCTTCCAAAGGACCTTGTACTTTGTATGTTGTTGGCGGCCGTGTTGGATGTGGTGACATGCAAGTATATGACCAACTTCATACTCCTCATGATCATAGATAGGGATGGGAAGAGGAGGGGGTTGGACATGAGAGGAAAAAAAGATGGATTAGGAACATAGGGTTTTAACTTGGAAACATGGAAGATAGGGTGTATGTGCATATGACAAGGCAACGCAAGTTGATAAGCAACAAGAGAAATGATTTGGGTAACATCAAAGGGTCCTACACAATTAGGGGCAAGTTTACGAACTTGGGTATCAAGTGGGCGGAGTAGGTTACTAGAGGAGGGCATGACTTTATCACCAACTTGAAAGGTGAGCACATGACGATGGTGGTCTGTATATTATTTTTGACGATTTTGAGCAACAAGGAGATGAGACTTGGCTTGCTGGAAGGATTGGGATATGGTGATCAAGAAGGTTGAAGTATGAGGGACATGAGATGGAGGAAGAGCAAGGAGGGAATCTGGAACAAGTGGATCTTGGCCAAAATTAAGAAAGAAAGGAGAGAATTTGGTGCTTGCCTGTTTGGAGTTATTGTATGCAAAATCCGTAACTACAAGACATTCATCCCAATTAGTGTGGTGAACGTTGATGAAGGCACAAAGTATATCCTCCAAGGTGCAATTTGCACATTCAGTTTGTCCATCAGTTTGAGGATGATAGGCCATGTACAAAGCAAGCTTGGTGCCAAGTAGTTGGAAAAGTCCTTGCCAAAACTTTCCAATGAATCAAGGATCACGGTCGGTGAGGAGTACAGATAGCATCCCATGATGCTTAAAGACATTATCAAAGTAGAGTTACGCTAATGTTGGAGCATCCATAATATCAAAGGTTGGTGCTAAGTGGATTTTCTAACTAAGCTTATCCACAAACACCAAAATTGCCATGTAACCTTGCTTTGTCTTGGGCAAGGATGTGATGAGATCCCAGCTCATGTGTTCCCATCAAGCAAATGGAATGGGAAGTGATTGAAGGAGTCAAAGAATGGATCTTGTTGTAGATTTGTCCTAAACTTGATTTGGGCCTTGGAGTTGATTGACACCATTGTGATTCCCACCGTGATGAGAGGAAGAGACTTCAAATCAGCTCATCATGATAAAGCATCAAGGATGACATGGAACCGACCAAGTTTGTACTCAAGTTTGATCTCAAACAATTGTAGTTGTTCCTCCCATTGATGATATCGACTCTTCATGTGTTCCAAATGTAAGGTCTTCAATAAGGGCTTGTGATCAATTTGCATGACCACTTGTTTTCCCAAGAGATAATGCCTCATACTTTTGTGGCATATACTATCACTAGTTGTTCTTGATCTTGAGCAGAGTAATTCTTTTTTGTTGTATTTAGTCAGCAAGACACAAAGGCAATGGAATGTAATCCATCTGTGAATTCTTGTTGCAACATGGTTCCAATTGCAAAGTTCAAAGCATCAAAATCAACCACACATGGTAGTTGAGGATCATTTGGTTGAAGAATTGGTCTTGAAAACACCATATGTTTCAACTTCTAGAATCTTTCTTTGTGCTTGTTGGTCCATTGAAACCTTGAGTTCTTTCCCAAGAGATCGGTCAATGGTGTGGTCACATGAGCATAGTAATGGATGAACCATTGGTAAAAATTGGCCAGTCCATTAAATGCCCATACTTCAATAGCATCCTTTGTAGTAGGCCAATTAGTGATGGCCTTGATTTTCTCCTCTTCCATCTTGATCCCCTCCAATGAGATCTTGTGACTTAAGAAGGCAAATTCCTTTTGCCAAAAGGCATACTTTGACTTCTTACAATAAAACTTCCACTGTTGTAGTTGTCTTAGGACTCTCCCACATGATTCACATGTTCTACCTCTATCTTGCTATAGATTAAGATATCATCCAAGGACACCACCACATACCAATCCAACAGTCTAGTCCAACACACGATGCATCTGATCCATTAAGACTATTGGAGCATTAGTGAGCCCAAAAGGCAAAACTCTCCACTCAAAATGTCCATACCTTGTACAAAAGGCAATCTTTTGCACATCCTCATTACCAATAGGGATTTGCTAATAGTTGATGCAAAGATCTTACTTGGAGAAGTATCGTGCTTCACTCAATTGTTCAAACAAGTCATCAATTCAAAGCAAGTGGTATGCATTCTTCATTGTTTGTTTATTGAGCCCACAGTAATCAAAATAGAGATGAAGTCCTCCACCCTTCTTTGGAACAAATAGTATAGGTGCTCCCCAAGGAGATGTATTATGTTGTGTGAAATTCTTCTCCAACAACTCCATAAGTATTGCTCACAACTCCTCCAACTCCTTTGGTGAGAGCCGATAGATTGGTCTACTTGCAAGAGTACACCTTAATATTAACTCAATCTTGAAGGGCATACCACGATCAAAGGGTAATCCCTTTGGTAGATCATCCAAAAACACATCTACAAATTGCTAAACTATGTGGTCAACCATTGCTTGATGAGGCTCTCAAATCCCCTTAGATTCTCTTTGTGCAATTGATTTGATCCACACTATAAAAATATACTTATCTTCCTCCAAAGCTTGCTCTATAGCTGCTTCATTGATAAACTTCCCATCTAGGGACTTATCTTCCTTCATGGCTTGCTCTATGGCTGCCTTCCTAACAAACTGTTCATCCTGGAACTTCTCTTCCTTCAAAGCTTGCTCTATGGCTGCTTTCTTTACAAACTTCCCATCTTGGGGCTTCTCTTCTTCCAAAGCTTGCTCTATGGCTGCTTTCCTTACAAACTTCTCATTTTAGGATTGACTATCCTTAAGTGTCTTACTCAAAGGTGCTAAACAACCTAATTAGAAATTCCTACCTTGGTGTTGTATTTGAATTTGTTGTTGGGTCCAATCAAATTGAACCTTCCGATGTTCAAGCCAAGGCAGTCCTAGAATGACATCATAGTGTAGAGGTGCCACTACAAACCTCATACACTCCAAATACTCCTTCCCAATCTTGAAGGTAACAGGATGCAAGGTACGGAATGTAAAACCCTTTCTACCATTTGCCATCATCAATCTACTTCCAATTACTAGCTTAATAGGAATACCCAATTCCTTTTCTAATTGCATAGACATGCAATTCTTTGGACTTCTAGAGTTAACCAAAATCCTACAACCACGATCAAATGACATACGTTGCAAGTGAAGTAAACTTGCATAGGTCGAGCCTTCAATCCCATTGGAACTAATCAAATTCTTGATAGGCGGCTCAAAATCAACTATTAGGATTTCTTGTTTCCTTGATCATTCCACTGCACAATTTCCATTTGGGCGACTTGTCAAGGTCATTCATTCTTGAGTGGACACTCTACAATGCGGTGTCCAATTTGGTGATAATCAAAACATCCACCATTTTGTCATAATCTTTCATGATCTATTATGGCAAGTGGTCTTCATTGGATGGCATCCATCTCCATTGGTATTGGCTCCTCCACCCATGTGTAGTGTGTGGGTGGGTTTGAGGAAGGCCGAGGTCAAGACCAAGTTGTGGCAACCAAGGAATCAAAACGCTCAAGTGGCTTCCTGCAAGTCTTTGGGCTCACGCATAGTCACTTCCAGTTTGGTGTGGGACTTCAAGCCTCTCACAAATCAATCTAGAGCTTCTCTATCTAGTATATCCATAATTTGCATAATGGTGTTTTGGAATTGAGTGATATAGCTTCTTACCGAGCTAACCTACTTCAATTCTGCCAACTTATCTTGTGTAGCGTGTGTGGCATTATAGCTTAGAACCGCCCAATTATTACACTCTTGAATTCTTCCCATGTCAAGATTAGCGTGACAAACATTGCTCAGCTTGTTCCACTTTGAATTACCACTATAATTTAGCCATCCATCCAATTGGCTTGAGGTCAATAGAATTTGTCTTTGTTCATCTTGAAGGTTTGTTATTTCAAAGTAACATTCACAATCAAACACAAAATTTTCCACTACCCCCAGAAGGTTCTTGCCTTCAAATACCTTAGGCTTTGGAAAGTAGGTTCGCTCTTTTACTTCTCAAACTAGTGCACTCTCTACCTGCTCTTGTTTATGACGGTCTTATTCATCCAACAATCAAGTAAGGTGCTCTAATTGTTGCTACATAGCAAGGATAACTTTGGGCATCACTGCCATAACTTCTACTCTATCACAATATCCCCAATCTATCTAATTTATTCACACATAGATGTAGCACATCCACCGTTCTCCATAAGTTATAACCTGAAGCACCAAGGATTCCTCAGACAAGGTGATCATATGCAAAAAATCTTGTCCAAAGTAAGAGGTGTATTAGTGTGTGAAACAATGCTTGGGTAGTACTTGGACATGAAAATCCCAATGGTTTGGCGGAAGTGAATTTGGTGGTCCATAAATTCCATCCATCCCATTCCTACTTTGATACCAATATAAAGAACCAAGACCAAGGAGAGAAATAAGAGAATGGAAGCTCACATTGGGACACTTGAATGAGGGAAACTCCAAATGCCAAGCATGAGCTTTGGCTCTCGTATTTACAAGAAGTTTACAAGGTTCTTGATAAGCTTCTCAAGAAGCTTCCTTGAGTCGCTTTCTTGGAGTGCAAGCTAAGTTGGTTGGAAGCTTCTAGAAGCTTCCTTCTAGAACTAGTTACTTGGGGTGCTAAGCTAAGGTAATGGGAAGCTTCTCAAGAAGCTTCCTAGATACTTCTAGGATATTCTAGGCTAATTTGGCCTATTTACTACTTTGTTAACCTTGACAGACTTTGTTGCTAAACTCAATATTGTTACACCTAAGAAAAAACACACATTGAAATAAAATGGATGGGTAAAATTTTAAAATAGATGTGAAGAGAACCTATTTGCTACCAATGGAGAGTCACTATCCTACAAGATCTATCGGGTACATGAACCATTTGGTATAAGAATTTACTGATAGAAGAACCTGCTAGTACAAGAATCCCTTTGTATAAAAGCATTATAGCACAAGAACACTTTGGAAGAAGAATTGTTGATACAAGAACATGATCTGCCCCAATCCCTAAAATGGCCATTGCCTGACAAGGTGCTCCATCCAAATCTACCACCAATTATTCCTCCGCAACCTGGCTAACTCTTGCAACTTGGTATTGGCTTGGTACTTTCAAGATGCTATACAATTGAGTATTGCTCCCACGATTGAAGGTTTGTGGCCACTTGGTCATGGCTTGATATTTTCCTGATGATGTATAGTTGAGTTCTGCTCTTGCAATTGAAAGTTCGTGGCCACCAATATTGTACATCCTATCCAACTGAAAAGTAATCCCGCTGCTTCTCTTTAACTTCTCTTCAATTAATTCCTCCTTACATGCTCTATCACATATAATTGAGATCTACCTATCTCTTGAAGGGCAAACTTTGAAGTACAGTCTACATATCAAAATCCAATATAGTAGGGGGTTTCAAAAATAGTTTTGTCAAAACAAGATAAAAAAATTTTGTAATTATTTTTAGTGAACTCTATAACAAGATGAGATGGTAATAAATGAATGCATCATAAATTGTGGTATGGGGTATTCAGTCCAAGTTGCATTCATTTGTAAAAATCAAATGCTATATTATGGATTTTTAGGAATGCCATATTGAAATAAATGATTGTCAAAAGCGGTGATATGGTTCCTTGTGAGAGTGGCTACTTGCTTTGGTGGGTGGGGATTTATGAATTTTTAGGCGGATCCAAAACACTGCTCTACTCTATTCTAATTCTCAACTCAAATTCACCATCCCGGATGCAAATGCTCCTTTTATCAGTCAACTAAATGACATTTTGGAGTTTTGCATTGGTGTGGTGGTTCATTTCCATAGTTTAGTGTGGCAAAGGAAAATGATCTGTCACCCTACGGCAACCAAGAAATTGATTGGAGGTCAAGGGATTTTACTCCAAAAGTGCAACAAAAATTTAGCAATGGGAGATCAAAGTACCTTGTTGCAGCGCAAGAGGCTCACTTTTGGATGTAGATCCAAGACCTATAGACTCACATTTGGATTTGCAATGTGAATAATCATTAGGGAAATTTGGAGAATTGTTGAGGATGGCTTCTTCCTTGCTTGGCATACAAAAGAGGATGAAAGGATCTGCATGACCCTAAACCATTATGGCCAAATACAAGATTATTTGGAGGACCGTGAGCATTTTGTACAGATTCATCATGGGAATTGCAAAAAGCGTATTGAGAAATCCATTGCTTCTAGTTTCATGGCAACATTTATGATATGGGAGGAGCAAGGATTTCCTATTTCTATGACATGTGATAGGCTTTACAAGAAATGGTTGAGGTACATGAAATAGTATGAAGAGACTTGAGAGCTTAAGGACAATTTATTGGAGAAGGAATACGGCAAAGGATGGAGAACTATAGAAGATAAATTGAATGGAATGTGCTTGCATTTTGCTAGAATGGAAGACATGTTTGGGAACATAGCAAACATTAGTCCACCTGCTATGGTAAGTTTGGGAGATTTAAATTCTAATTTGAGTGAGGTTGGCATGGAGGAGGTCCATGAAGGTGCAAAGGAGGGCTCTCAATTCCCATCTCCCTAGAGGTGGTGCTCCGAGACTCATGCCCACAATTTTTCCCTTACATCCCAAGAGTGGAAAATACCTAGTGTTTACATGGATAATGGAATCTAATCACCCAAGGAGGAGTCACAATTTGTTGCACCAATAGAGGACTCACCTTTTGTTACACCACCTCCACTAACTTCTACAAGGGATGGGTCTGAGGGCACTTTCCTCAACCAAGAAGGAGAACATGACCCAAAGAGGAGAAAAGGTGTAATATCAGCAAGTAAGGTATCCCGGATGTCACCTAATATGACATTGTCTCAAGTTTAGCAAAATTCACCATGTTGAAAGCGAATATTATAGAATCCAGGGAGAGATTACAACTAGCAAAATTAGAAGCCACAAACATGAGGAAAAGAGAGAAAACATTGATGAAAATGGAAGCTGAACAAGTTAGATTAGATACAAAGAAGATGAAAGTTGAAATTGAGAAGAAATTGATTGATTGAGTTGTTGATAAAAGGAAAGCTAGGTCAGACAAACACAAGTTCAAGGAGGAGAGTTAGAGTTGAAGCGTACTCATGAAATCAAAATGAGTCTCCTACGGGCAGGAAAATCTCATAAGGAAATAAGCCAGCATTTTAACATGCTAACTCAATTTCAACATGAACTCGATCCTTCTCCTTTGGAGCGAAAAGGTCCTACTCCAAATTCATCATACTCTAGTGGTAGCAAATAGTATGCCACTATGCAACCAAAGTATGTTTATAATAAAGATGTGTTTAATTGACTTGATTAAGACTTTGTATTATGGAATGATTATGGAGTTTAGTTGCCGCTAGTCGGCGCTTGATGTTGATGGCCTAGTGCCACCCGTGCCACTCCCAAGTTTGCACCAATGGCAAGTGGCCGCCCAATGCCACAGGATGCCGCCCAATGCCGTTGAGTGCCGCATGCCAAAGATTGTGTCAAAAATGAGTGTGGCCAATTTGTTTAAGGGTGATGCGTGATGGCACCCATTTGTGGGTGTTGTGCATAGATGCCAAGTGATGCCCAATTAAACATAGTTACATGTCAAGGCACAAGTGATACATAACACATGAAAATAAATATGAGAGTTTGACAAGGAAAAATTGAGAACTGGTGATACAAGTAGGATGAGAAAGAATATGGTACATAAGATATGTATAAATGTGTATAGATGTACACAAGATGTGTATAAATGTGGAACCACTAAAGGGTGTAACTATGCTAGAGGAGAAGGAGGTGAAGAAGAAGAGGGAGATGAAACATGTTGTCCAAGTGCTACTATTGCATCCTCAAGTCTATGCCAATATACATAATGTTCAATCCTAAATGGACTCAATGCACACCAAAGACTCCACTCACTCTCATCCAAGTGTAAGTGCTTGATACCACTATTAAGAAGGGAATATGGATCACTATTGTAAGAACACAATCTACCATATGTCCACTCCTCTTTTGCCCAACCAACAACAGGCCTATTATCATGGAAAAATCTATCCAAAGCACTCATCAAAGTGCCAAATGACCAAGTGTATTCTCTCTACCATGTAAGGAGGGAGATAAGAATTTCATTTTGTAACTTGTACTAGTTGAACAAAGAATTTTTGAATAATGAAATTGAGGATTTTGGTTCGTGCTTCAAACAAATTCACTACTTCCTTCCAACCTTCACACAACCCGCATTCAAATCTTCCCACTCCATGGTCAAATTTCTTGTTCTCATCCTCCTCATTCAATTTGCCATCTCACGCGGTTTGTAGTTCATCTTTGTTCTCTTACATCACCCCATATTCATTGCCTCCTTTGATGGCCACCACATTTATCCTAACCTAAACGAGGCACTTTATTACCCCTAAAGTGTAATTAATGCATTACGGTGTGACAACAGAAAAATCCATATCCCTTATTTCCTATGAACCACCTCATATGGAGTTTGCTAATAATAAGGAACTTCACCGGACTCCGTAGTGGTGCCCTTTCTTCCTCTGGCCCGCACCCCATATCTTTCTAATCAATGCTTCATAATAATCTATATGAAAATATACAGACGTTAGTAAAACTATTTCTGAAACCCTCATAATATATTAACCTACTATATTAACAAGGTTAAAGTTTGGTCCGGAACCGTCTTACCATAGCATCAATCTTTAAGGAAAGTCATCTCTCATGGCTGCACAGTAAATCAATGCTCCAACTCCAAAACTTGCAACCTTGGATTAGGATACTCAATACACCCCGTTCATGACACTTAGGAACGATACGTAATGATTTGCATCTACCTCTTTGGTCAATATGAATAATAATCTATATGAAAATATACTTGGGTTTCGTAAAACTATTTCTGAAACCCTCATAGTATATTAACCTAGTATATTAACAAGCCTAAAGTTTGGTCCGGAACCGTCTTACCATAGCATCAATCTTTAAGAAACGTCATCTCTCATGGCTGCACAGTAAATCAATGCTCCAACTCCATAACTTGCAACCTTGGATTAGAATACTCAATACACCCCGTTCATGACACTTAGGAACGATATGTAATGATTTGCATCTACCTCTTTGGTCAAATCTACCAAATCTGTCTCTCTCTCTCTACGTCCCAGTTGATAATCAATTTCTTCAATGCAGTCCTGAAATAGCTCTGAGCTCTGAAATCGGATATTAGGGTGATGAGGAACTTCGGGTCGTGTCGAATAATCATGTACTTCCATTCCTCAGCTCTAGGCTTCTTTTACCAGCTCGTGTTGTCCATCCGGCTGCTTCTCGTTCCCTCCTCCTCACCAACTTCAGCAATCTATCGCTCTTGTTTTCCTACCTGTCTGTTTACCGTGCATTCTAGCGAAACTTAACATCCGATTAGGTGAGGCGAGAAGGATCATGGATTCATGGGGCCTGTTCCCAGTCCGGACTTCTCCACGATAGGAAACTTTTGATTGTTGGTTTCTGCTATACAGCGCATAGCCAAGGAACATGACCATCAGGACAAAAGATTTGTAAAAAGCTTTGGGAAAGTTTTCTTCGTTCTATCGATTTTGACCGATATATGTGTCTTCTTATTACATCTAATCCAGTCTAGGAGACAATCTGTCAAGCTCAAGAGATCTTCGACCAAGTCTTTGGACTTTGATGCACACACGCTTCACGTTGATGGAGTTGCTCTCGATATTGGCTTCATGATTGTCAATCAGGTCCGTACGTCCTCAATTCTGCAGTTCCTTTGTTTTCCAGAAATTCTAAGATAGAAATTACACTGCCTGCCTGCCTGGAAAGAAGTCTTTAGATTAGTGCGTGATTATGAATGGAGGTAGACTATAATCTTTTGAGTCCCCTTCGATATGTACGAGGGGGAATCAAGACTCCAATCATAAGTGCGTCTCACTGTACACACGAAGCTATCGGTGGTGGTCAGAACTCTCTTTTCTGTGTGGCGAACTACTGTGATTACTACATTGAGGTTCCTCGGGCCCCAGTTCGGGTGATGAATCTCGTTGTAATACCACAGGTGGATCTCTTCTTCCTCTTTCGTATTGGCCCTCTGTCCACTGATCTTGGACCACCACTTGAGACCAGCTGCAGTTCCAACTCCTGATTCTGCTGTGCTTTCTTCTAAAGCATGTTGGCAAATCAAACCCCTCATGAAGATAGATACCAATAACCTTATGCTTCGGCCAGGAAACGCCCTGAGAAACTGAGCTTTTGCGAGAGGAAAAAAGATCTCTGCAGGAGGGTCTGCGCATTCCGCCGGAGGGTAAGTTTGCAGGAAATCAACTGATTCAGTGGCGCGAAATTGGAGCTGGTTTCGGCGATCTGAGAGCCTATCAGCAGCCTATCTTCGCGTGTCGGGTCATATAATACGATATTGTATGGCACCAGACGTACTCATTGTTGGAGTACCTGCATCTTTGTGCTAATCGTGTCCAAGGGCGTGGGAATGCAGGTGACTTAGCCAAACATGATTGCGTTCTTTGACGAGATCGGAGTCGAAATGGAGAAGTCCGATATGTCATTCTCGGTCAGTCTGGACGACGGAAAAGGTTGCGAGTGGGGAAGTACAAGCTTGGGCGGACTTTTCGCTCAGAAGAGGAATGCTGTGAATCCGTATTTCTGGAACATGGTCAGTGAAATGCTGAAATTCAAAACGGACGTTCGTTAGTAAGTTCGAGTCCCGGCCCATTTTGTGTGTGGAAGTTTCTTCGGATATAGAAGTTTTCGTAATTTTAGCATTATCTGCCGCAGAGAGCGGTTCGGGGAATAATTTAATTTTGATCGTTGCGGTGTTGCAGATTTTCAGAAAAAGTAGAAAGAAACGTTTCATAAGTCGACGAGACGTTCACACTTGGCGTGAAGTTTCTGTTGGAGTTGGAGTTTAGTTGGAGTTTCTTGAATCACATTCATATTCTCAAAAATTTAGAGAATGTTACCTGGTATTGAGAGCTTTGCTTCTTCAGTGCGATAATTTCCTATCAATTGATTTCGTGTTTCGCTCTATCTTTTTGTGATTCTTCATTTACTTTGTAAGAGATTCGGCAGCATCTACTTACTGTGTACTACTCGGTTGGTTGCTTTATAAGTTTCTTTCTAATTGTCCTCACTGTTTCTGGAATTTGTACGACAGATCCCTGTGTGCGCGTCAATTTGGTCGTGTTCATCTCAAACCGTCTTGGGCTTCTCGGCCGTGTCCATCCTTACCGTCTGCCGAAATCATCATCTCCTACAGGTGAGTTCGTACATATAATTTTCAGCTTCTCAATCGACAATCGTAATGCCCCAATGCTTGGCTTTCGTAGCAGATGTTCCTTGACACAGCAGATTGATAGGTTTGCGGAGGTGCACCACGCCTGAGAACAAACCCGGAGTTTCATATCAATTGTGCCATTGTGTTGTCCGCAGCTATTTGGACGACCGCAGTGGATAGCAGTCAAAGGGTGCTATGAGATATATGTTACCAAGGTATTTGGAATCTTAGATATGACTCTCGTCTGAGAGTTTTCGTTTCCTGTTGTACAGACTCTAGATCTTTTGTACAGTTGATTATTTCGTTACACAATTCTGAACTTTTAATTCTGTTTATTTTGGAGTTGGTGAAGTAACTCGAAGCATTAGGTGCCGAGATTAGAAAGAACACTGCCGTCACCCATGTGGAAACTCTTGATGATGGTAATTATTCATAATTCCACACCTTCTCAACTCTCCTTATGGAGGTACAGCATAAGCTTTTCTAAATCGCATGGGATGTTGACATTGACACTTGGTGCACTTGGGTGTGCGAGTGAAGGATGACAGAGGAGGAGTTGAAATATTTGACAAATGCGTTGTGGCTGCTCATGCTCCATATGCCCTAGACATGATGGGTGAAAAGGCTACTTGCAAGCAAGAAGATCGTCTTAGGCGCCTTCGAATATGTTTACAAGTTAGTCCAGGTCCTTATGGAGAAATGACAGATTCTCTACAATTTTCTAAAGAGCATGCAAGCGTGGAGCAATTTACCCTAGGACTTTTCAAAAAATTTAGCACAATACACATAATAACTCTCATAATAATTCTAAAAGTACTAATTGAAGTACAACCCAAGCTATCATGTGTATAAATTTCAAGTCCAAATTTCAAATTTAGAGATTTTGTCCAAAATCACCGTAATCTCCAAAATTTACAATACATTTCATACAATCTTTTCTAATCTTCTCATGTGTACAAGATATACAAAATCATTTCAAAGACATCATAATAAATTATAAAGTATATAAATTGATCTTGGTTCTCTAACATAAGTTCAGCATTCTACTCTCTTAATGTTCTCTCCAAGTGAGTTCTCATAGCTTCCTTATGTCTAATGTAAAATTGAATGCGTAACATTATCTTGTCTTCTAAAGAGGTCCCGGCAACGGAACCAAAAATGTGAACCGTACTGTCTCTCACTCAGGATGAACCTCTAATGGCTATTATGGTAACGCACCATAGACTAAGAAAGCAAGGAAACTCAACTCCATCATCTTCCAAGTCTAACAATCCAAGACTCAAGACATTACTCACTGGAGAACTCAATGAGAGAGAGATAGTTGCAAATGAAAGGATGATGAGTATCTACTCAATTCTTTTTTATATATTTATGAAATAGTTATGCACCAAAGTTACTAATTACCATAGTAACTCAAGTTACTAGATTAAAAGTCAAGTAAAATAAAAAAAAATATGAAGAAATATCCATTCACATGGGTATATTCCTCTAAACATATAGTCTTATCTTGACCCAAAGACTAAGTCAATGATTCGTTCACATGTGCTATCTTTGGACTATAGAACAATCTAAAAAATAAAATAAAAAAACTTACGGGCCCAAGAGTTCTCAATTCTTTTCTCAAAGCCAAACACCTAAGAATAATACCAAATCAATACACTAGAATCTAAAATAGTGATGTTCATCTTTTTCACTTCCTCTAAAGTAAGATCCCTTCTATTTTAGCTATGAATAATTTTAGCTAATCATGACTAATGTAGAATCATCATTTATCTCTATATAAATAATATCTCTCAAATACTTATAATATCAAACTAAATATCACAATACCACACACATGCACAAATGTGTGTTACATGTCAAATCACCATCTAGAGATATTTGGATTTGAAATAGACACCTCTCCATTTCGATCTTCTATAACTCCAGACCAACTATTGCAGCCTTCCCCAACATTAAGGGTTGTGCACCAGAGTCTCACAAGACTCTCTGTGGTGTATAGACCTTCCCTAAAGGTCCCCACCAAACAAAAAATCCACTCTGGTTATCCAATAGAACAACACCAAGTGTGAACCGCGTTCTCTCAAAGGCCGGTCTAGCTGGCAACTCCTCTAGTCTAGCTGTTATTATGTGCCATAGAGCAATGGTCACTGAATGGATCCCATGCTCCTCAACCAAGTCAGTTCCACTATTAACCACCTCTACTTTAGTAGTAGGAACCACATCATCCTTACTCTCACAAAGCGTGGCAGCCAACCGGAACATTGGGGTTGGGTCAACTCCCAATGTAAATATATCATTGGCTAAATACAAAGTGTACCGCATAATCAGTTGAGCTACCCCCAACATCCTACTCGACTCAGTCTGTGTAGTAGCAAGTGGTTGACTAGTAGGTTGTCCATCATGCACCCTACCACACCTGCATTGGGACGTCTAGGAACCATGGATGTTGTTTGCAATGCCTCAAAGAGTGTGAAAGACTGGGGAAATCTGACTTGTCTCCCAACCTCTCATCTTTGTGGGTCCAACTCCATTGATGCTCCTCTAAGCTCTATAGCACGAATTGCACTCCTAGTCAATGTTGCACGAACTGCACTCTTAGTCAATGCATCCACCTGTGTTGCTCTGCACATTTAGTCCAAAGCATCTCTATCACCAACATATGAGGTGGAAGCCTCAACATCCGAATCTGATCTCCTTTGAGTAATGCCCATACTAGCCAATCTCTGCTCCAACTACTCAATCCAAGAAGCTGTTGTATTAGAAGTAAAGGCAGGTACTGCACCTCTACTAGGTGTAGATCCTCTACCACCACCTCATCCTTTATGAATTGGAGTTCCTCTACTACCTATCATAGCAGCCCTACCACTTCGTAACTCCGGGTGTAGATAAAAGCACCAATCACTAGTGTGACCAAATCTATGACAATGTCTCTATGCTAGCTATGATGCACCAGAGGTATCAAGTCGGCTATCTTGAGTACACTCTCTCATATGGTGAGGTCCACCACAAGTCCAACAAGCAACACCACCACTCACTAGCTGTTGCTGACATGAAAAATTGAAGATAAGGGTCTAGCTCCACTAGGCCCTCCACTTGCTCCATAGGATCTGGGCTATCCACCCTGTGCTCAAAAACCAATTGGGCGTGGTGCACTCTACTGCACTCTGGAAGAAGTAATAGCTATGGATGAGATATCTCTACCAAATCCATATGTCACCACCCTCTCCTCCACCATGTTGAGCTCAATACGCTCAGCCAAACCAAAGACCATTGCCAAAGTAAGCAAAGTAGCATGTAACAACATAGTATCACAAACTCTATGTTGCAATTCCTTGTCTAGTATCCCATACCAAAACTAGACTGCTTGGGCCTTAATAACTCCTTGAGTGAAACTGATCAGCCACCTCATGCAAGTATATGCCTTGCGTAGGATCTCTCCAGCCTTCCGGTGGAACTCTTGCAAGCTCCTCAACTTGTCAATTCGCACTACCTGGTAGTTCTACCTCAAACACTAGAAGAACTCCACCATGGGATTAAACCTTGGTACCACACCACCTCCTATAGTGGTACCTCCACTTGTGGGAGCACTATCTCCAACTAGTGCACCTCCCACTAGCTCCACCAACACTACTCAAGCTAGAACTTGTGGGTACAACCGATCTACTCTTGACAATCGAGCTTGAAGTGATGGAGACATAGTTCAGAGGCCAATATTGTCTCTATAACTCAATCTCCTCCAAATGAGCTCTCCTAAAATCATGGTAGTCGTCCATCGGCGGACCCTCCAAATGTTGAAACAACCCTTTCCATGCCATGAAGGGTGTAAACAAAGTTGAGTTCCACATCTATTGTAGATCACACCAATTATCAAACTCGTAGATGAAGTCATCTAACTCAATGGTACCCACTATATCAGAGTAGCACCTAAGGCCTTTGGAGGCTCCATAAATCTTGTCCATATCTCACAACAACGGCATGGACATGTCAATTGCACTCTCAATTGAAGCAACTCCCTATGTCAAACTCTAACTTAGAGTCAATCTCCTCCCTCATTGGGACCTAAGATACAGGCTGATATCGAGCACCACTTGGAGTAAATCCACTATATACTGTAGGGCTAACTCCTCTGGAATTCCCAAAGAACTCCGTCGTGATAAAGTAATTGCAATTGCAACTGCAAATACTCCACCAAGTTCTAACACCACCAAGTGCAAACACCAACTAAGCACCACCAAGTGCAAATATCCACGTAACACTACCCACTAATGTAACTCTCATTGAGATAACTATACTAGGAGAACATGCAATTGTAACTTACCATCACAACATGCACTCTCATGATCTACAATTCATCACTTCTTGCCTCACCAGAGAGAAACTAAGATAGTCTTATTGGTCATCACTCTAGCCTCACTATCGAGAGCACACCAGAGCACCAACGCTCAAAAGTCAAGGCACCTCACACAAACATGGTGCACAAATAGGAAGCAAAGAATGGAAGGGGTCCAATCATAAGAAATCTAAACAAAAAACCTCCATCTCATAAAGCAACACGAGATTGACTCTGCAACCATTTGGTAATTGACATAAGAGGAGTTTGTATTTACATCCTAAGCTACCAGGATCACCAAGAATAGGATCAAGTTGCTTCTCCTAGCCAAAGCTACAAGTGTATAGATAATAGTGGTACAGTCACTAGGACAACAAGTGAGGGTGGACTAGTTGGCTAAGGCACCGGTCTAGGAACAAGAGATCTAGTGGTCAAACCTTGTTGCACATCATCTAGCAAGATGTGTAGATTTTGCCAAATAATGACCAAGATCTACTCTAAACTAGCTAGCCTCATGCCAACAAGCTGGCCCTTCTAGGCCGTCGTAGCCTCTCATAGCCCACAAACCTTATGCCTTGAAGCCTCTAAACACTAAAATTCAGCCAAAGAAGACTTTTCTTTGAATCTCCTCCAAATCTAGCAAAACTCCATCAACTCTGGCCAAAATTTGCAACTTTATAACTCCTCCCAATCTAGCAAAAATTTTACATAAACTCCAGAAAAAATTTGATATAAACTCCTGACAAAATTTGACATAAACCCTAAATTTGGCTCACCGCCAAATCTTCAGCTAACTCTCCACTCAAGCCAAACTGAATTAATGGGGTTTTCCAAATCACAAATTCACAAGAATAGTTTCCCAACTCCACCTTCAATTTTACTTTTTGAGGACAACTTGCAACAAATTGGTCTTGCTTTCATCTCTTGAATTCAAAATCACAATCCCTACTCAAAAATTGCTTCTTCTTTGCTAAAAATTGGCCAACGCTTCCTCACACCGTTGCCTTATTGCCAAATCTGCATCAAACAACAAGCTTTTGCACACCTGGAAAAAAAAAATTTTGATCCAACTACCAACAATCCACCGAGCTTGGAGATATCACCAACACTCAAAGTTCTTGCACCCGAATTCCCCTTGACTTCACTTCTCTGATGTAATCAGATAATTTACAACTCTCAAATCAATTCAACTCATATCAGTATTTGATCTGCAACTCTATAAACTGCCAACAATTGGACACTGATTACAGTCAAGTCATATACACTCTAGCTAAGAGAATCCAGGTGGCGCTCGTGGGCCTTTGTTCACCATAGCCAAGAACTCGAAGGCTCAACATCAAAGAAGTGAGCACTCTAGAACTACACATTGAAAGTATACCACTGGACTCGTGTTAGGTCTGAAACCCTAACCGTCCTTCTAACGGCACACTAGATCGTGAAAATGATACAAAATGACGGTGTGTCTCACCATGAAGTCAATATCTCGAACATGAAATCTGACCATAGGAAAGTAATCTACATGAAATTAATGATAAAGATATTACGAGAAATTATTGATAAAATATAAATGGCATGATAAAGATCTATGTATCCATTATAAACAAAGGGGGATTTAGTTCCAAGAAAGACAAATCATCAAAGTTCAAAACACGTGAGAGGAAAGAGGATTTCAAGAGCCATTTACATCCGTTGAGTGGGGAAATCGGCCTCGGGGTTTCCTTGTAAAGCACATTACCATTATTTTCGGCTAAAGTCTCATGCGTGTCCTTCCGTGGGTGCTTGCAACTTTTTCTTGGCAGTTTCTCGACACAACTACTCTATAACCCTTGAAGCCTTAAAGCAGATGGTGGAAACCATTTGTTATAGGCAAATCTTCCTTGAAATATTCCAATTCCATACTTACACATATCTTCCACTTTAATACTTGAATTGCTCGTACTCACAACTAGTTGGGTATAGATAACCTGTTCCAAAACATTTGATTGACGCAGGAAGCCAATACAATCTTGATTCTGAAGAGGGGACCATATGTGCAAATTGCATATGTTATTCCAGGTACAGTATATTGATAAATAACCAACATGACAAAGTTTGGATTTACTCAGACTTGTTCTTCCCATCAGAGTTGGTTTGCCAAGATCTGTCACTTCTCAATCCCCTGGGGAAGCTCATGTAAGGGTCTCCGAGAGAAGCAACATTTCCGGGACGAGAGAGAACCAACTGCGAAATCAAACCATCCAGTCTCATACGGGTTAGTCCATAACTTTAAGCTCCCCAAACAAGACCGCTATACGCCGAACATTCTCTGATGATTCACTCATAGAGCACAATTTTCTGATAATGTTATGACGTGGTCATCTACCAGACCTGAAACTCACTTAACATTCCTAAGACGCATATTTGCATTCTTTAGATTTGGTCATTAAGATTCATAATATTCACTCATTTAAAACTATCCTGAGGATTGACGAAGACAAAAGAACATAAGTGACGGTGAATTTTATCTTAAGAAATGAAATTTCTCCGGGAAGCAGAAAGGATTGCAGAAAGTCTGCTGGTCTTGAACAATCAGGCCGAAGACTTCATGCAAAGCTGCAGAATAGCTTTTATGGCTTGGTGTGAACCAATTGCCGTCATTTAAGCTACGTAATCCTTCGATTGAATCATCTAGAGAGAGATAGGTGTTTACCTGATGTACGCCTAACGTACACGTTTCGAATCCAGCAGCACAGTAAACGAAGTAATACTCCCACATCCGAATGAACTTGTCACTGAAACCGAGCTTTTTACATTCGCTTTACAGGTCAAGCAAACAGGATACCACCATGAGCAAAAGAAGGAACCCATATAAAACACTTGCATCTGCTCTGTAAGTCTACTTAAGCTTTGGTATTTGGCTCGAAATATCAATGATTTAAGGCTTGGTGGAGAGTTCTTTACCTGGTCTTTGCGAGAAAATTATCTCGCCAACACATCAATGTCTGGTAGTAGTGTGGTCCAATGTTCTCGAGGTGCTCCAGACTGTCGAAGAGGAAGAAAAGTTTTCTCATCAAGTTGGTAGCAAGGAACACATGTCCATCAACGAAGATACTTCCCAAACTTCTACTAGCTTCCTCAGGTGATTCAAAAATGACAGTAAAACAGTACCTCAGTGTTGATCCAGCAGTCATGGCAGTGGTCAATGCACTAATACAAGGTAGACATCCACCAGGAAAAATATACTCCTTCATAAAGTCAGAGCTTCGTCTGTAATCGTCATATCGCTCGTCTGGTATGGTGCTGGCCTGCAAATGGATGACATTGAGGCACAGTATGAGTCGATTGAGTGGCCACAAGAGGTGCTCAAATTTGTGCTTGGGCAAGCAATTACGCCAGTGACTTTATGCATTATATTCAGAAACGCTGGAGAGATACATTTCAAGAACTTTCCTTCTTAACGGTGGCATAATCTGAAGAGGGGTTGGAGAAAGGGTTCCTTACTTGCAGAACCACAAGTCCATCCTTAGCAAGCAAGTAGTCGCATCGAGTGAAAAACACTTTGAAGTACTCATGTCCTACAGCTTCCAACATTTCACTGCACATTGGTAGTAGCCCTCTATTTATTAGAGTGCAGCTCCAACTGACAGAATATGAAGGGCATTTTGGCAGCCAAACTACTGTGGTCTTCTTCTGAGGCGAAGTATTATATTTGACTCTTTTGGGTTCGTAAACATTCTTCCTGATCAGATGCTAAGAGAAGCAACTGTCGATGTGAAGATGATCGAACTTACCAGGAAATTATGCGGTTGTACTTGTGGTGATCAGGTAAAGATCGATAATCGCAAAGTATAAACGTGATTCTATCCTGCATTTAGACAACGGAAATAAACTCCCA
Organism: Lunularia cruciata; assembly: GCA_948567375.1. Lineage (NCBI taxonomy): Eukaryota > Viridiplantae > Streptophyta > Marchantiopsida > Lunulariales > Lunulariaceae > Lunularia > Lunularia cruciata. The sequence goes on along the minus strand of OX419761.1, from coordinate 50,311,136 downwards.
AACTCAGTGAGGGGTTGAAGTGGTGGCACTTATTCCTACTTGCAAACAGTAATGCCAGAAAGCTCCTGTCTAAAATATCAGCACGACGTTACCTGAAGCCCAGCTTCTTGAACACGGGCTGTTGCAAATTTGAGCTGCTCTATAGACAATGTAATTCCTGTGTAACGGCATCCAGTACGCCTGACTACCTCAATCGCCATACTTCCCCATCCAAACCCTATCTCTAGCACTTCATGATTGTGCTGTATCCTTGCCTGCAGGATCCACATTGAGATATAATTAGGAGTCTTCCCATGCTTACGGTATATGAGTGTTCTACATTAATGGAAATGCTTTGTTCTGAGGTGCATTTCTAGGTAAATTTTCATGCACTTACCATTCGCTTGCGCAAATCAACATCTCGTTAAGGATCTTTCCTAGATCTGCTTGTGCAGATTTTGGAAAGTCAAAGATAAGAGCTTAGAACCAGCCTATGTGTGTATACGAGTAAGCTGACTTTCAACAACTAAGGTGTTGGCACGTACTTTATCAATCAGAAGATGTAATTTCCGTAGCTGTGCATCCATCAGCGTGTCCTTGGGCCCCTGTAATGATTTGGAGAACTTGAGATGGTTAGCATGGAAGTCGGAATCTCATGAAAGCGAGTTTGGCATCTTGTCCTCCAAATTTTGCAGGTACTCCAACACCGTGTACGTCTGCTGCCATACTTCTATTGTAGTATATGACTCGACACGCGAAGATAGCTTGCTGATAGGCTCTCAGACCGCCGAAACCAGCTTTAATTTCGCGCCACTGAGTCAGTTGATTTCCCTCAAACTTGCCCTCCCGCAGAAAGAATGCGCAGACTCTCCTGCAGAGATCTCGTTTCCTCTTGCAAAACCTCAGTTCTCAGGCGGTTACTGACTGAAGCATAAGGTTATTGGTATCTATCTTTGTGAGGGGTTTAATTTGCTAATATGCTCGACCAACGAAGGCAGAGCAGAATCAAGAGTTGGAAGCGCAGCTGGTCCCAGGTGGTGGTCCCTGATAGTCCAAGATCAGTAGATACAGGGCCAATAGTAAGAGGAAGAAGAGATCCACCTGTGGTATTACAAAGAGATTCTTCACATGAACTGGGGCCGGAGGAAGCTCAATTTAGTAATTTTACAGTAGTTGGGCCACACACCGTTCTGACCTCCATCAATAGCTTCGTGTGTACAGTGAGACGCAATTGTGATTGAGGTCTTGATTCCCCCCTCGTACATATCGAAATGGACTCAAAAGATTACAGTCTACCTCGATCTATAATCACGTATTTAGTCTAAAGACTTCTTTCCAGGCAAGCAGGCAGTATAATGTCTATCCCAGTGTTTCTGGAACACAAAAGGAACTGCAGAAGGGAGGACGTACCGACTTACCTGATTGAAACCATAAATCCAATATCAAGAGCAACTCCATCCACGTGAAGCGTCTGCGCATGGCCGCCAATGTGATCATCCCTCTCGTAAAGAATCACATTAACGCCTGCTAGAACTAGAGTCCGAGCAGCAGTCAGGCCTGCTACGCCGGACCCGACTACAGCCACTCTCATTTGTCAGCCGCCATACGCCACCAGTTGCTCTTCCCAATGTGTTTGTGCCTTCCTCTCTGTTTACCTCTATGAGCTTCGGAACGATCACAATTTCTTCACTGCCCTGCACTTCTGCATTACCTCGACATGGGAGTCCTCTCGTCCAGTCTTGCGGGTCCTCCCACACAAATGTCCAGTCCTACTCCTGCATGTTACGAATCACTGCGAGTCCACACTCAAGCCCTGTTTGCTATACAAGACTCGAACTCGCTAAGCCACCCAATAGCGGAAATTAATGATGGAACCTTCTTCGGGTTCTGTTGCACGTAGACTTCTGCTGTCACCAAGAAGAAACCCAGCTGCAGCATCCAGCAGTGGGGTTCATCATAACGTCAATCTCCACCTCCCGTAATAATATCTCTGGTTTTCCTTTCCGTCCTGTCGGACTCGGCGACTATATTAGTAGGACTGAGAGGAGATTCCAAGCTAGTCAAGGACGCAAGAAGACTCTTTGAATCGGAGGGAATGGCTTCCTTAGGGAAATTGGTCTAAGGATTCTTGTAAAGTACCATTATTTTTCGGCTAGAAAACTCGGAGATATGCATGGGGTTTTGCAAAATCAATTTGCGTGTCCTTGTCCCAGTGCACATATATCTCACTGTCATTGTCATGGAGAGAATGACTTTGAGTGAATGAGGTGAGTTTTCCTTGACACCATATAAACGTCGAACCATCTTCACTCCTGTCAGTCCTGAATGGGAAGCAATGCCTAGGAATTAAGGACCTGGACTAACCTGTAAGCATATTCGAAGGCGCCTAAGACACTCTTCTCGCTTGCAAGTAGCCTTTTCACCCATCATGTCTAGGGCATCAGGAGCATGAGCAGCCACAACGCATTTGTCAAATATTTCAACTCCTCCTTCGTCATCCTTCACTCGCACACCAAGTGCACCAAGTGTCAATGTCAACATCCCATGTGATTTAGAAAAGCTTATATTGTACCTCCATAAGGAGAGGTTGAGAAGGTGTGGAATTATGAATAATTACCATCATCAAGAGTTTCCACATGGGTGACGGCAAGTGTTCTTTCTAATCTCGGCGCCTAATGCTTCGAGTTACTTCACCAACTCCATATATAAACAGAATTAAAAGTTCAGAAATGTAACGAAATAATCAGCTGTACAAAAGATCTAGAGTCTGTACAACAGGAAACGAAAACTCTCAGACGAGAGCCATATCTAAGATTCCAAATACCTTGGTAACATATGTCTCAGAGCACCCTTTGACTGCTATCCACTGCGGTCGTCCAAATAGCTGCGGACAACACAATGGCACAATTGATATGAAACTCCGGGTTTGTTCTCAGGCGTGGTGCACCTCCGCAAACCTATCAATCTGCTGTGACAAGGAACATCTGCTACGAAAGCCAAGCATTGGGGCATTACGATTGTCAATTGAGAACCTGAAAATTATATGTACGAACTCACCTGTAGGAGATGATGATTTCGGCAGACGGTAAGGATGGACACCGCCGAGAAGCCCAAGACGGTTTGTGAACACAACCAAATTGACGCGCACACAGGGATCTGTCGTACAAATTCCATAGACAGTGAGGACAATTAGAAAGAAACTTATAAAGCAACCAACCGAGTAGTACACATTAAGTAGATGCTGCTGAAACTCTTGTAAAGTAAATGAAGAATCACAAAAAGACAGAGCGAAACACGAAATCAATTGATAGGAAATTATCGCACTGAAGAAGCAATTGCTCTCAATACCAGGTAACATTCTCTAAATTTTTGTGAATATGAATGTGATTCAAGAAACTCCAACTAAACTCCAACTCCAACAGAAACTGCAAGCCAAGTGTGAACGTCTCGTCGACTGATGAAACGTTTCTTTCTACTTTTTCTGAAAATCTGCAACACCGCAACGATCAAAGTTAAATTATTCCCCGAACCGCTCTCTGCGGCAGACAATGCTAAAATTACGAAAACTTCCATCTCCGAAGAAACCTCCACAAACAAAATGGGCCGGGACTCGAACTCTCTAACGAACGTCCGTTTCGAATTTCAGCATTTCACGAACCATCTTCCAGAAATACGGATTCACAGCATTTCTCTTCTGAGCGAAAAGTCCGCCCAAGCTTGTACTTCCCCACTCGCAACCTTTTCCGTCGTCCAGACTGACTGAGAATGACATATCGGACTTCTCCATTTCGACTCCGATCTCGTCAAAGAACGCAATCATGTTTGGGTAAGTCACCTGCATTCCCACGCCCTTGGACACGATTAGCACAAAGATGCAGGTACTCCAACACCGAGTACGTCTGGTGCCATACTCTTATCGAATTATATGACTCGACACGCGAAGATAGGCTGCTGACAGGCTCTCAGACCGCCGAAACCAGCTCCAATTTCGCGCCACTGAATCAGTTGATTTCCCGCAAACTTACCCTCCGGCAGAATGCGCAGACTCTCCTGCAGAGATCTTTTTTCCTCCCGCAAAAGCTCAGTTTCTCATGGCGTTCACTGACCGAAGCATAAGGTTATTGGTATCTATCTTCATGAGGGGTTTGATTTGCCAATATGCTTTAGAAGAAAGCACAGCAGAATCAGGAGTTGGAACTGCAGCTGGTCCCAAGTGGTGGTCCAAGATCAGTGGATAGAGGGCCAATACGAAAGAGGAAGAAGAGATCCACCTGTGGTATTACAACGAGATTCATCACCCGAACTGGGGCCGGAGGAACCTCAATGTAGTAATCACAGTAGTTCGCCAAACAGAAAAGAGAGTTCTGACCACCACCAATAGCTTCGTGTGTACAGCGAGACGCACTTATGATTGGAGTCTTGATTCCCCCTCGTACATATCGAATTGGACTCAAAAGATTACAGTCTACCTCCATTCATAATCACGCACTAATCTAAAGACTTCTTTCCAGGCAAGCAGGCAGTGTAATGTCTATCTTAGAATTTCTGGAGAACAAAGGAACTGCAGAATTGAGGACGTACGGACCTGATTGACAATCATGAATCCAATATCGAGAGCAACTCCATCCACGTGAAGCGTGTGTGCATGGCCGCCAATGTGATCGTCCTTCTCGTAAAGAATCACATTTTCGCCCGCTGGAGCTAGAGTCCGAGCAGCAGTCAGGCCTGCTACGCCGGACCCGACTACTGCCACTCTCGTTTTGTCAGCCCCCATATGCTCTTACGAATGTCTTTGTGCCTTCCTCTCTGCTTTCCTCTATGAGCTTCGGAATGGTCACAATTCCCTCACTGCCCTGCACTTCTGCATTACCTCGACATGTCGTCCAGTCTTGCGGGTCCTGCCACACAAATGTGCAGTCCTACTGCTGCATATTACGATTCACTGCGAGTCCACACTCACGCACATTTCCTTTCCAAGACTCGAACTCTCTAACCCAGCCAGTAGCCCAAATTAATGATTGAATTCTCATTCGGATTCTGTTGCATGTAGACTTCTGCTGTCAACATGACGAGACCCAGCTGCAGCAGCAAGCGGGTTTGGTTGATTTATCGTAACGTCAGTCTCCACCTCCGTAATAATATCTCTGTGTGGTCGTCTTTTCCGCGTCCTTTTGGAATATTTGCTTCACCAAAGCGTTCATAAAACATTCTACCGTGCTTTGCAAGTAGTTGTGGATATTATAAAATGGCAAAAAGTTTATGAATCTTCATTTTATATATTTATTTTAACCGTAAGACAGTGTTGAATTCTCTTGATGTGAAAGTCACAAGTGTACTGATTAACTATATTCATATCGATTTCTAGAATGAACCTAACCATTTGCAAGATTTTCATTCTGTTCTGGTCGAAGAAATAAGATCGAATGATGAATCTGGTAAAGAAGCGAAATCGATAGAAACCTTTAAGAGAAATGAGCCTTCGCTAGCTAAAGTTTAGCAACAAGGTTCTGGATGAAATCATTATCTTATAGAATCATTTTATCTTTTCTTTAGAGTTCTCGATACACTTCGTAAACTTTCAAATCTTTATCTTGATCTGTATCTTGAAACTTTCAAACCTTGATCTTTATCTTGATCTGTATCTTGAAACTTTCAAATCTTGATCTTTATCGTTCTGTATAGGTGGCTGCGGTGTCATGCTTCTTGAGTTAAATATGACATAAATATGAATTAAAGCCTTAATCTTTATGCCTAATTCTGACTTTATGAGAAGTCTTCTTGCTTTCCTATAGAATGATCAACTAGAGCTCCATCAATAAGAAATTTATGAAATCTTTATATGAAGTTATTAAAATAAGAGTAGAGGTGCCTATTAAACAGAAGTTCAAGTTAATAAATTCTGAAGTGCATATAGGTTTTTTATGGATAGTGTTTATAAGTACATTAATTATGGATTATCGAGAGAGACCTTTGCAGCCAGCTATCTTCTCTTGGATACAAATTTTAACTATGTTTTAAATTCACAATATCTTGGTTCCACTTTGCTTGTGGTGCACACATGAAAGAGTTCTATGTTCTATATAGTACTTCCAAAGAATGGCTACAGAGTCTCACTATTTTATTAGGGAATTAATATTTTCACACTCCCATTTTGATATTTTCACAGTTTTCAATATATCCGGTGGCCTCACGAATGACGAAGATGGGTGATCCGACTGCGAATGGACACCAGACTCCAAATGGTGGTGTGGAAATATCAAAAAAGGAAGTAGAAATATCAATTCTTATCAACTATGTAGTGAATGTTGATCTGATAAATATTAAAATTGTTAATTAATGGAAGTCTAGGTTTATAGATTGCGGTTTCATGTTGTCCAATGTGGATGAAATCAGTTCGGAAGACTATGGAATTGTGTTCTAATGGAACGTAGTGCAAATAGCAATTAGAAGTATTCATTCCCCGTACTTTGACTCGCAACTCAACTCAAAGTCTCACAAGCGTATTGAGTTTTCCTAATCCGAAGAAGAAGAGCTGGATTTGGGGATCTGGGAAGCGCGTTCACATCATCTCATCTGCTTCTAAGCAGAATCACATCCCGATTTCTCGTCGGATTTCGGCCTGCAAAATTGCAAAGCTGGTGGAATAACAACGATATACAGCCGGGAATTCAAAGTTCAAAGATTAACTATGGGAGGTGGATTCCCTCACTAAAATTTTGAAAATTATAACCATAGGAGGATTATAAAAATGAAATTGTTGCTATGAATCAAGTCTTTTTCTAATTAAAACAATTAAAACTCTATAAAGAAATTAAAGAATATTTTATATAAATATATACATCTTGACTCAAGATGGACCTGACACTGTAAGACTTTGCTCATTGCTTTCTATGTAAGATATGATATTTGTAGAGTAATTTATTTCAGCTATAAAATTTCTTTTGTATTTTAAAATGAAAAAATTGATATGTTTTCACTATAACTCATTATCTACAAGAAAATTATAGATAATTTTAGGATAAAAAAATAGAATCAAAATAGCCATTTGAGAAAACTAGAGACTATATTCTTCACCTAGTATGAGAAGTTTCGGTGTAGATGACTCTGCATGCATATCAACCAGAAATATTGGAATCGTCAAATATATCAATGGTAGTACATTATGAAAATTTTAAATTTTAAACTACTATCCTAGGATGATCAAATAAATTATTCATCCTGTAGCGAATAATCTGTCACTATGAAAGAAGACCCCACTAAGCATTTTCCAACTATATGTCGAGCTTAGCTTTTTAATCACGAGAACTTTATCTGCTTTTATATGATTAACATAAGTGAAAACTGACGAGGCAGTAAAATTTGTCCAAAAAACTTAACTAGAGAGTAAAATTTGCCATGACACATCTACACCAGCCATAGTCCATCAAGGAGACATACGTAGAAATCAGAACGGGACCCGATAGGATCAATCAATGCAACTTTATTCCATGCATCAACTTTGTCTCTTATCTCGAAGTACAGAATTCGATGCCTCCTACACAGCTCCTTCGAATTTGTGCAGTGAGGATGTAAAACCACACACACACAAAATCCATGAGGAAACAAAAAAGAGTAGAAAGCCCCATGGAAGGCTAGAAAGGAACCGAGCACGGACCGTAATAGAACAAGGACCACAAACCAAAAACACACCGGGCAAGTCACACAAAAAGCTACTGCAAAGCAAACTGAAAACTATTGCTGAAACTATTACTAAGATAGAGATCTTCTAACGGTATGTCTGATAAGAGACCCTAGATTTGAGGGGTATTCCTACAACTACTGCCCATTTACGTAGACTCCAAACCAGGGAGCGTTGTAATATGATGGAGACTCTCTATTCAAAATAGGAGGTGAGCATGGTTTGGGAGATAGCCATAGCCCCTCTCATCTATGAAGAACCCATATTGCATCCCTAAGCAAACCATTGAAATAGTGATGAAAATGCTAAAAAATCTCCACAACTAGAGGAACAAAGGTATGAGAAGAGAGGCCGTGACATGGGATGATTTTTCTTTCCTCAAACTGCAATGGTCCTTTAAAGCTACACTTGCCCGGAATCCTACTCATGCTAGTGTCTTTGCTCATAAGGGGTTCGCAACCACCACGTCATACAAAATACTCCGGCCATCTATGAATGTGATGACATGTGCTCTCATCCACAGAGAAGGTGGTCTTGATAAGTTTACACCACGACTTGATCTATACCTGATATCAGGTAATAGGAATTGAACCAATATCTCTTGAATAGCATCATGAACTCTAGTGGACTCTTCTCCTCTAGTACACCGCAATTGATATATACCATGTACATCACAAGCGGGGTCACATGCACACCTGTCGGGTAACCCTATCAAGGCTGGATGAGGCTTTCAAAGGTTTCCTACCTTGATGCAGCATCATCGGATTGGATTGGTACAACGCGAATCAGATATTTTAAGTAAGTCTAATGAAAGTTCCTGCAACGAGGGAGTATCTTCTTCTTTTAACGATTCCTATGACAGTAGGAAGAGAATTAGCGCATAATCCGAACCTTTTTGTACAACTGCGAAAGTAGGACATTAACTTCCTTGTCTAATCAATTGTATCTTCTTCTTTTAACGATTCCTATGACAGAAGGAAGAGAATTAGCGCATAATCCAAACCTTTTGTACAGCTGCGCAAGTAGGACATTAACTTTCTTGTCTAATCAATTGACTAGTCCAATATTTGCGAAACATACGGATAATTGCAAAAATTGAACAGTTCCACAGGGGCAATACTCACTCGGAATAATCTTCAAGTCTACATACGGTACCCCGTTTGAACTCTAAATACCCACCCCACTTGACGTGCGTCCAAACGAACAGTTCCATATAGGCAATCCTCACTTGGAATAACTATTAAGTTGCAACAGTTGAAGAGTTCCATTCGGGCCAATCCTCACTTAGAATAACTATTAAGTTTACAGACGGCAGTTTGAACTCTAAACGCCCACCCCGGTTTGAAGTGCTTTCGAAAATCTCAACTAGACCCTTGCTGATTTTATTTGTCTTTAGACATACTCGAATGTAGCCGAGATAATCTAGACAGATTTACCTATAGACCCGGCAAATTACCTACATTCGTGGTGTTCTTAACTGAGCTCAATAAGGCCTGTAGAATGCACTTGACCCAAGTCTACTTAAGGTTCAAACGTGTAAATTAAGAACCCTACCCCCTACTCCATGGTAAACAGAAAGTAACGTAACTGTCACGCCACTTTTGTGACTATGCTACTACTCAATTCTAGAGATGATTCGAAGACTCCTCATCACTGACTAAAACTGTAAACTCTATGATATAGAGCGAAGGCCAAGGTGTAGCCATGAATTTAAGAGCGAGTGCTGCAGAGAGAAATATCAGTTTCTTCCATTCAATTGGCTGAAGAGATGAATTTATCCAGCAAAGCATAGAGAATTCGTTCATTATATCCAGAACACGGTTCCATACCCACTCAAGAGATGAAAATATGATAGAAAAATCACTGTTTAAACAGGTTAGGCAATTTAAGCTTTTCAGCCCAAGTCGTCGTCATGTAATTCGCAAGATAAGAACATTCAAGTTGCAGCCTAATTTCCTTACACCCCTAATTGTGTAAGAGTCAGTAAGTGCTACCATAATACATCATCTTGCTGCAAAAGCTGTTGGCAAGTATCTGTACTACACACCATGGAACTTGTGGCATGGTTTCACTATCAATAAACAATCTTATTAAGATATCCATGGAGCCTTTGATTGAATTTCCTTTACCAAATTTAGTCTGTCTTTTATCTTATGATTTGAAGTAATAGCACATATACATTGATGATATTGCAAACTTATTACTTCGTCAATCGGACTGTGGTCTGATTAATGCCCATATTTAAGGAGCTTTCTTTTGTTTACTTATATGGAAGATGGAAAAAGATACATCTTATTGAGAAATGAAGATTATAGATGAAATGTTTATACATTTCATTTCTAAAATCTCTTGTTTGCACATACCTTATACATAAGTGAAATTTAGTGATTCTTGCGAGTCTTTGAAAAGAAATAACATATCCCTTCCAAAAAGTGTCTTCTTATAAAAATAAAAATAAATCCACAAACAGATTGTAATGTGAATTTTATAAAGACTCGCTTCAATTTGACTAATAGTGGGAAATGCACCCTCAAAAAATTAATTAATATCTGCTAACCATTTACCGAAGAACAGTGATCAATATCAATGTCCATCGCCTTTTCATAAGAAATATATACGCAACATAAATTTTGGTTTTTATCATTAAATATGATATTCAAATGTGTAATTCAATTTTGAAATTGCTCTTGGATCATACTAGAAACGAAAACTTGAATGTAAGATTAATCATGACATTGAGTTCAGTAAACCATGAAATAATACAATTAAAATTAAGGAAAATAATTTCATGGTCTTGTTCTCAAACATGAGTTCTTCACCACCAACACATTGAAAAGCTGACAACTAGACTTGCTAGAAAATAAAACACGAGAAAGACTTAGACCCTTTGATTCCCTCAAAAAACATCGACGGCTTGGTTTTCAAGGTGGCTAGCCTCTTACCCCTTGCCCCCAGCTTGGTGATGCAAAACACTCCTTTGCACATTGCAGTAAAATTACTTCGTGTTAGTCGTTTAAATTGCAAGAGCTATACAGCAAAAACACTGAGAACGTAGTATTTGTATTGAGATGTTGCACATGATAGTGTACAGCACATACTATGCACTTCCTATTGTGTAAACTTGTAGTTTTAAGTATTTATACGCATCGCCTTGTACTTGCAGAGTAGCAAGGGGGGAAGTGGGATTCTGTACCTTAAAATCTAAAATTGTGTAAATCTACATGTAGTTAGAAGTATCCAAATGTATCGCCTTGTATTGCAAGATGGCTAGAGAGTGTGGGCCATCTTCGTCCCACGCTGACATATCTTCTTTAGAGGTTGAAGCAAATTCGGTTATCAAAATCCAAAGACTTGGTTGACAGATTGTCTCCTAGACTGGATTAGATGTATTAAGAAGACACATATATCGGTCAAAATCGATAGAAGGAAGAAAACTTTCCCAAAGCTTTTTACAAATCGTTTGTCCTGATGGTCATGTTCCTTGGCTATGCGCTGTATAGCAGAAACCAACAATCAAAAGTTTTCTGTCGTGGAGAAGTCCGGACTGGGAACAGGCCCCATGAATCCATGATGCTTCTCGCCTCACCTAATCGGATGTTAAGTTTCGCTAGAATGCACGGTAGACAGACAGGTAGGAAAACAAGAGCGATAGATTGCTGAAGTTGGTGAGGAGGAGGGAACGAGAAGCAGCCGGATGGACAACACGATCTGGTAAAAGAAGCCTAGAGCTGAGGAATGGAAGTACATGATTATTCGACACGACCCGAAGTTCCTCATCACCCTAATATCCGATTTCAGAGCTCAGAGCTATTTCAGGACTGCATTGAAGAAATTGATTTATCAACTGGGCCGTAGAGAGAGAGACAGATTTGATAGATTTTTGACCAAAGAGGTAGATGCAAATCATTACATATCGTTCCTAAGTGTCATGAACGGGGTGCATTGAGTATCCTAATCCAAGGTTGCAAGTTCTGGAGTTGGAGCATTGATTTACTGTGCAGCCATCAGAGATGACTTTCCTTAAAGATTGATGCTATGGTAAGACGGTTCTGGAGAAGCTGCTGAGGACCAAACGTTAGGCTTGTTAATATACTAGGTTAATATACTGGGGGGTTTCAGGAATTGTTTTACAATGCTATGTATATTTTCATATAGATTATCATGAAGCATTGACTAGAAAGATACGGGGTGCGGGGCGGAGGGTACCACTACCAGTTCTGGTGAAGTTCCTTGTTATTAGCAAACTCCATATGAGGTGGTTCATAGGAAATAAGGGATATGGATTTTTCCCTTGTCACACAGGAACACATTAATTACATTAAGTGCCCCGTTTAGGTTAGGGTGAATGTGGTGGCCATCGAAGGACGTGATGAATATCGGGTGATGTACAAGAACAAAGATGAACTACAAACCACACAAGATGGCAAAATGAACGAGGACAAGAACAAGAAATTGGACCGTGGAGTGGGAAGATTTGAATGTGTGTTGTGTGAAGGTTGGAAGAGGAGAGTGAATTTGTTTGAAAGCGCGATCCAAAATCCTCAATTTCATTATTTAAAAATATTATGTTCAACTAGTACAACTTACAAAATGAAATTCTTATCCTCTTCTTTACAAGGTAGAGAGAACATCATACACTTGGTCATTCGGCACTTTGATGAGTACTCTAGATAGATTTTTCCATGATGATAGGCCTATTGTTAGTTGTGCAAAAGAGTAGTGGACATATGGTAGATTGTATTCTTATAATAGTGACACATAGCCCCTTCTTACTAGCGGTATCAAGCATCGACACTTGGATGAGCACGAGTGGCATCTTTGGTGGTCATTTAGTCCATTTAGGATTCAACATTATGTATATCAGCTTAGACTTGAGGATGCAATAGTAGCACTTGGGAAACATGTTTCATCTCCCTCTTCTTCTTCACCTCCTTCTCCTCTAGCATAGTTACACCCTTTAGTTCCACATTTATAAACATCTTGTGTACATTTATACACATAAATACATATCTTATGTACCATATTCTTTCTCATACTTGTATCACCAATTTCTCAATTTTTCCTTGTCAAACTCTCATATCTATTTTCATGTGTTATGTGTCACTTGTGCCTTGACATGTAACTATGTTTAATTGTGCATCACCTGGCACCTATGTACACTACCCACAAACAATGAGCACCATCCCGCATCACCCTTAAACAAACCAACCACACTCATTTTTGATACATTGTTTGGCATGCGGCACTTAGCGGCCTCCCGTGGCATTGTGCGGCTACTTACCATTGGCACAAACTTGGGAGTGGCATGGGGCATCACTAGGCATCAACATCAAGTGCCAACAAGTGGCAACTAAACTCCATAGTCATTCCATAATACAAAGTCTCAATGAAGTCAATTAAACATATCTTTATTATAAACATACTTGGGTTACATAATGGCATACTATTTGCTATCACTAGAGTATGATGAGGTTGGATTATGAATTTTTTGCTCCAGAGGAAAAGGATTGATTTCATGTTGAAATGGAGTTGGCACTTTGAAATATTGGCTTATTTCCTCATGAGATTTTCTTGCCTAGAGGAGACTCATTTTGATTTCATGAGTACGCTTTGACGCTAAACTCTTCTCCTTGAACTTGTGTTTGCCTGACCTAGCTTTCCTTTTATTGACACTCAATTTCTTCTCAATTTCAAATTTCATCTTCTTTGTATCTAATCTAACTTGTTCAGCTTCCATTTTAATTAATATTTTCTCTCTTTTCCTCACGTTGGTGGCTTCTAGTTTTGCTAGTCTTAACCTCTCCATGGATTCAATAATATTTGCTTTCAACATGGTGATTTTTGCTGAATCTTGAGACAATGATATTCTATGTGATATCCGAGATACCTTACTTATTGATATTCTACCTTTTCTCCTCTTTGGGTCAAGTTCTCCTTCTTGGTCAAGGAAAGTGCACTTGAACGCATCCCTTGTAGAAGTTAGTGGAGGTGGTGTAACAAAAGGTGAGTCCTCTATCGGTGCAACAATTGTGACTCCTCCTTGGGTGATTAGATTCCATTATCCATGTAAACACTAGATATTTTCTACTCTTGGGTTGTTTGGGACAAATTGTGAGCATGAGTCCAAGAGCACCACCTTTGGGGGAGATGGGAATTGAGAGCCTTCCTTTGCACCTTCATGGACCTCCTCCATGCCAACCTCACTCAAATTGGGATTTAAATCTTCCAAACTTACCATAGCAGGTGGAATAATGTTTGCTATGTTCCTAAACATGGCTTCCATTCTAGCAAAATGCATGCACATTCCATTCAATTTATCTTCTATAGTTTTCCACCCTTTGCCGTATTCCTTCTCCAATAAACTTGTTCTTCAGCTTTTGAGTCTCTTTGTACTATTTCATGTACCTCAACCATTTCTTGTGAAGCCAATCACATGTCATAGAAGTAGGAAATCCTTGCTCCTCCCATGTCAAAAATGTTATCATGAAACTAAAAGCAATGGATTTCTAAATAGGCTTTTTTCAATTCCCACCATAAATCTGTGCAAAATGCTTGGTGTCCTCCAAATAATTCAGTATTTGGCCATAATAGAACGTTTCCATACAGGACCTTTCATCCTCTTTTGTATGCCAAGCAAGGAAGAAGCCATCCTGAAATATTCTCTAAATTTCCCTAGTGATTGTTTAAGTTGTGAATCCAAATGTGAGTCTATAGGTCTTGGATCTACATCCAAAAGTGAGCCTCTTGCACTGCAACAAGGTACTTGGTCTCACATAGCTAAAAAAATTGCACTTTTGGAGTAAAATTCCTTGACCCCCAATCAATTTCTTGGTTGCCGTAGGGCAGCACGGATCATTTTCCATAACCGTGCTATCCTTTGCAACACTAATCTATGGAAATGAACTACCACACCAATGAAAAACTACAAAACCATCATTTAGTTGATTGATAGAAGGAGCATTTGCACCCAAGATGGTGAATTTGAGTTGAAAATTAGAATAGAGTAGAGCTGCATTTTGGATCCGCCAAAAATTTCATAAATCCCACTCCAAAACCCACCCACCAAACCAAGTGGCCACTCTCTCAAGAAACCATGTCACCTCTTTTGACAATCATTTATTTCAATATGGCATTCCTAAACATCCATAATATAGCATTTTATTTTTATAAATGAACGCAACTTGGACAGAATACCCCGTACCACAAGTTATGGTGCATTCATTTATTACCATCTGATCTTGTTATAAAGTTCACTAAAAATAGTTACAAAGTTTTTTATTTATCTTCTAGACATCTATCAAAACTATTTCTAAAACCTCCTACTATAGTAGGTTTTGATCTTGAGACTGTACTTTAGAGTTGGCACTTCAAGAGATAGGGTGATCTCAATTATTTGTGACAAAGCATGTAACAAGGAATTAATTCAAGAGAAGTTAAAGAGAAGCAGCGAGATACTTTTCAGTTGGATAGGAAGTACAATATCAATGGCCATGAACTTTCAATTGCAAGAGCAGAACTCAGCTATACAGCATTACAAAAATACTAAGCCAGGATTAGGTGGCCGCAAACCTTCAATCATGGGAGCAATACTCAATTGTATAGCATCCGGCAAGTACCAAGCCAATACAAGGTTGCAAGAGTTAGCCAAGTTTAGGAGCAATAATTGGTGGTAGATTTGGATGGAGCACCTTGTCAAGCAATGGCCATTTTAGGGATTTGGGCAGATCATGTTCTTGTATCAACAATTCTTCTTCCAAAGTGTTCTTGTACTATAATGTTTTATACAAAGGGATTCTTGTACTAGTAGATTATTCTACCAGCAAGTTCTTATATAAGATGGTTCATGTACCCAATAGATCTTGTAGGACAGTGACTCTCCGTTGGTAGCAGATAGGTTCTCTTCACATGTATTTGTTTGTTCAAGGATCAAATTCCTTCCTTGATTCCATTTGTGTGTACTTTTATGGCATTGAGTTACTATTTTTGTACAACCACCATATTACCTCTTAAGAATTCACTTAGTTTTCATTTACAAAGAGTACATGCTAGGGTGATCCTTTACAAGGCCATTATTTGCCATGGCACACTACTTAGCTTTATGTGAGGTTGTAGCCACCTTTCCCACATGTCTTCTCCCATCTCTATCAAATGATACCTACATGATAGTGTCCTTGGAAGATGTAAATTGTGAAATGTAGGCTTTCACACTTAGTTTGAGCGTTTACAAGTTTAGACTCATACATGCAAGGTCTTGAGCCCACTTACAATCCTTACTCCTTCTCACTTCCTATCAAGATTCCAATTCCCAAAGGGAGGTTTGAGTGTATTGAACTCTCTCCTTGGAGATGAGGATTTTTGTAGCTTTTATATCTATATTTTTGTAGCTCTTAGATACTTCGATTTAAGCTACTACTCATGCTCACCTTCTCCCCCAATTAGGGAATGCACAAGTGGCCTACTCCCTCATTTTGAGATATGATGTACCAAGAGCATCCTATTTGGCATGCACATACCTCCACACATTGGTCCTCCTCCCACATCTATGGTCCTTTGATAATCACATGACCAATACCTTCTCCAAATTTTTAGAGCCTTGTATGCTCCCATAGTTATTGGATGATTGGTGCCATTTGCAGATATCTCTTCACATAGCTATGGGAGGATGCGTATCACATAACAAGAGGCTATTACATTAGCAGCTTACCTTTGAACATGGGCCCTAATGGCTCCACTATTGGCAGATAGGTTTTCACATAAGGAGTGCCAATTTTTATTACCACCCATCACAACAATTTACTCAAGCACCCTTGCTTTCCAAACACCTCTTTGATTGGCTCAAGATTTATTGCCAAGACTAAGATGTATATCACTTCCCCCCTTTGCAGACTTTACATCCCTTGACTCTAGAAAAATTCAAGCAAAGCTCAGTGAACATATGCATACTTACACCCTTGCTAGCATCCTCACTAATGTGCCTTTACCAAATAGAGCTATGATCCTCTCTTGTGGCAGGAAAGGCATTGGAGCTTAGCTTCATGCTTCCCCTTTGATTCATGACTTTTGGTTCACATTGGAAGAGTTCATCATAGCTCTTTGGATGTGATTATGTCTACCACACCCAACACTCTTGGCCATACTAGACTACTGCTCATGTGGTTCTACATTTGACATGGAGTGCATCCACATCTTACATTGTGCTATAGGAGGAGAGCCCAACATAATCTATAATGCCATTAGAGACACTATGGCCCATGTCTTACACTCTACTTGCACACAAGTTCAGATTGAGCAATGGATGGTCTTACCAAGCCTACCTTGCCAGAGGGTGTGGCAAATATTATCACTTTCAATAATGGTTGACATACGTTGTATGATGTTGTTGTGGCAACTCACTTAGGCCAAAGTTCTTGGCATGATCTAGCATCCAAGCAAGAGCTATAGTGATCATTGCCACAAGGGAGAAGGAGGACCACTATGCCCCATGGCTTCCCTTTGACACCCTCATCTCCCTAGCAGGGGAGATTTTTGGCCCTTCAGCATCAATTTGATAGCCTCCTTCAAGAGGCAACACATGGCTTAGTACAAAGGAAAGGTGCCTTGGCTTTCTCACCCGCCATGCTTACTTCTTATTTTTGGCAGAAGGTCTTGGTCACCCTACATAGGTCACAAGATTTGAGTCTTCATTGTCAAGAATCAATAGTGGGTGCATCTATTCAATTGATGGCTCTTCCTTCACGCTTGTTGAAAATCTCCTTGGAGGATCCTATCACACAATTTGGTTATAGGTTCCTACTTTTCTCATTTTACATCTTTGTAGAGTTTCTAAGGTTGGTTTGTCTTCTTAGTGTTGTGTTCCTCTTGTCTACATGCCCTTAGAGTCTATCACTCTTCTTTTCCATTTGTGCATTTTTGGGTGCTTGTATTCCATGTATACTGTTCATTTGGGGTTGGGTCTGTCGGCCATTCTAAAAATTAAAAATTAAAGGTTAAAAAGACCTCTAAAAAGTGGGTACAACATACATCTCATATTGCTTATGTTAATTGAGTGTCACAAGCTATTATTCCAAGCAGCTTGTGCACGTGGGAAAGTTTAATCTTTAGTCACTGTTTGAAATGCATGGTGAAGAGAGACTCAATATAATATACTTATATACTTTCCCTTCCTATATATATTGGAGTAGGATTAGTGTTTACATATACCATTCTTTGGTGAACTTTTGTGGTATTTTGACCTCTTATTTCTACTTTGTAATATGGTATGAAAGCAAAAGAGAAATGGTGAGACTGTCTTGATTGCTAATTAGGGATCTGATTTATCTTGTTTATGTCATGAGAACTAAACTCAATATGTTTGGTGGTATCATGAATGAAGTTTTGGCAAAGATAGTTATTCAATATGGAAGTAAATAATTCTACCTTCTTAAAATCTCAAGAATTTTTTGATCTTGTCACAAGGGTTGACACTTTTCTGGTTGGTGCTCCTTCATATCCTTATGTCTATACTTGGAAGAAATGTACTAATCAAGCCATGCATTATCTTTCTTTTAGTGTTTTACCATCATTTTTAGGTTAAACTAAAGGCATTCATCCTCCCAAGGATTTTTTGTATAGACTAGCAAATGTATTTCAAAAAGAAATACATTTGCTATGTAAACAAAGGCAAGAAGACTTCAATTGAAGCAACAATTACTAGGTTAAAAAGACAATCTAAACTTCACTAATTATATTTATCACATTCATAGTCTAGTTGAAAAATTAAATAATATTGTAGTTAAGGTTGAATATGATAATCTAATTTTTTATACTATTCAAAGTCTACCAAAGGAGTATAAATCTTTTCAAACATCTATAGCCATAAAAGTGCTTATCCTTTATTTGAGGAGCTAATCCTAATGTTTGTCTCTTAAGAACCTAACATGTTGTTGCAATTGTCTTATCACTCAAGATCAAGATTTTTTGCTAAGAGAGTGCAAGCAAGGGGCAAAAGACATGGAGGTTCAATTTGTGGAAGTTCAATTAGTTAAGGTCAATCCTCACAAAGAAATCATTTAACACAAGGTAAGTTCATGATGGACCATTTTTGCAATTATTGTAAATCAAACACTCATTATGAGAAGATTTGTTTTAAGAAGCAAGTTATATAATTGATCACATGAATTCCCTCATCAAATTTATAAGGAGAAGGATTCTTACTTTGAAGAGCATCTATTATTGATGACTCATATGGCTACATCAATGACCAAGAATGAAGAAGAGGGTTTCATTCTAACCTAAAAAGCCCAAACCACATGACACATCAAGCTAGTATATTCAGTTCCAAATAGCCATTATCAAAGTTTTTGTTTGTCATACAAGTGATGATATGGTACGTACTATTACTTATGCTGGCATTATACCATTCTCAATTGCATCAAGGAATTTAGTGATTAAAAGAGAAGTCCTTCATGTGCTTACAATCACAAAGAATGTAGTTTCAATTGGCCAAATTATTGAGAATGGTTATCAGGTTTAATTTAACCAAGATGGTACTTTTATTGATAAGTACAAGAAATTTTTTATATCCGTAGGATGCAACTTACGATCCCAAATAGAGAGAATGTTTAAGTTAGACATCAAAATCATCAAATTCTACAAATCAAAACACTATGTTTATTCATATCTCAACTGCACTTTCAAATCTTGGGATATGGTATAAGAGTGGTTCTATAAACCTATAAAGTTTGAAGATGCTACCTACCTCAAATTTAGTTAAGGATCTTCCAATATTTTCTAGTCCTTTGCCTGCACATGTTTGTGAGGCTTGTCAATTTCATAAGCAAGCTACACAACCTTTCAAGAATCACAATACAAGGGCTTCTTGGGTGTTAAAGTTGATCCACATTGATTCACATATTGCTTTAGAAATGAGTTTGACAAGTTCCAAATATTTTGTCTCATTTATTTACAATATTTCAAGACATATGGATCAACTTTTTGAACAAAAAAATGAGATGTCCTTTTGGTCTTCTTAAAATTCAAGTTACTTTTGTAGAAGCAATATGGTCATGATATTCTATGTCCCTTGTTTGATGGAGGAGGAGAGTTCCTTTCAAATTATTTTGATGCTTTTTTGCAGGAACAAGGCATCAAATATGAAGGATCTACAACTACACAACTCAACAAAATGAAGTTATAGAGCAAAAGAACAAACATATTGTAGAAGTTGCAAGAGTAATGCTTAACTAGAGGGTAATGCCCAAGTGTTATAGAGAAGAAGTATTCAATTGTGCAACTCACTTGATGAAAAAATCTCATACCACAATGGTGCATAAGATGATGCCTTTTAAGCTCTTACACATAAAATACTTGATTTATCAAATCTGAAGGTTGTTTTTTGTATATCTTTGTTCATGTTCTTGATGAAAGGAAGAAAAGGAAAATCCTAAAGCACTAAAATATCTATTTCTTAGATACAGCTCAAATTCAAAAAGATATAAGTGTTATAATCCTTATTTTTAAGATTTTTATCATCTGTAGAGATGTTGTATTTGAGTAGTTAAATTCTTGATCATTCACTTACAAGTTGCACATCTGATTTACCACATATACCTTCTACCTCTTCCTTTAATCCAACTAGTATTCTTGTTCCTAGTACTTCAAGTACTAGCTAGTACTTCAAGCATCACCTTTCTGATGAGCACTATAGTCCTCATCCATTTATGAATCTTTGGTCAAGATAGATTGTTGAAAAGCCTTAAGTTTAAATCTCTCAACCCATAGGAAAATTACACACTCCTTTGTTGACTAATATTTCTAATCACTTTTTATTTGGAACAAATGATCAATTAACCATCTAGTTCAAAAATTCCAATTGCTTTAGATGAGATTACAAGTAGTTCTTCTGAACCTTAATATATATTCCTATGAAGTACAAGTACAAATATCCAATTAGACTCTTTTAACTTAAAGTGTTTTTAGCCCAACACCATGCTTATATGCTGAAGGCTGTCCAAGAATAAGAACCAAATTCTCTTGGAGAAGCAATGCAGCATGCAAATTGGGTACAAGCCATAGAGCTTGAATTTTCAGCTCTCCATCAACAACAAACATGGGAGTTTATGGATTTACCTCCATGGTAAGAAGGCAATTTTTTGTATGTAGAGTTTTAAAATCAAAAGAAACTCTAATTGTTTTGTGATAGATACAAGGTAAAACTTATGACAAAGAGTTGTTCATAATAATATAGAAATAATTTTAATGAGATATTCAGCCTTGTTACCAAGATGTCATCAATTTGTGTTTTGTCAATGTTAGCCATCTTAAATAAGTGGAAGCTTTATAAGATAGACATCAAGAGCTCTTTCCTCAATATAGATTTGGAGGAGGAGGTGTCATGATCTAACCACTTAGATATGAAGATCTAAGATATACAAACAATTTTTTTGTATTGAAAGAGCCTCTTTATGGAGTTCAGCAAGCTAGAGTAGCTTAGAATGCCAAGATAAAGTCTTATCTCTTATCCATTGCATTTAAAGTTTTCAGTTCAGATTCTTTGTCGTACCAATTACAAGCTAGTTAGTGATAATGGTTTTATTAATCTATCTATATTGTTGACCTTATCAATATTTTTAGTTGTCAAGATCTCATATAGCAAGTAAAAGATCAAAAGAAAGTAGAATTTGTCATGCCATTTGTAGTGTTGCATCTAGATTGCTCGGACACTAGAGTTCCAATGATAGTAGTTAGAGTTATTTCAACAGTTTCTCAAAGACTATTTTCCAACAATCAGATTTTGTGTTTAGGGTACTGACTTCATAGTGGGGCCCACCATGACTTTGCACCGTTTGCACCGTCGAGTGTGCTCAGTGGGACCGTTAGGGTTTCAGACCTAGCTCAAGTCTAGAGGGTATACTTTCAAAGTGCAGCTCTAGAGATCTCACTTCTCTGATGTTGAGCCTTTGAGTTCTTGGCTATGGTAGACATAGGTCGGTGAGTGTCACCTGGATTCTCTTAGCTAGAGTGGGTGTGTCTTGACTGTAATCAGTGCCCAATTGTTGGCAGTTTATAGAGTGACATGTCATGTACTGATCTGAGTTGAGTGGATTCAAGAGTTGTAAACAATCTGATTACATAAGAGAAGTGAAATTTGGGGGAAATCGGGTGCAAGAACTTTGAGTGTTGGTGGTATCTCCAAGTTGGATGGATCGTTGGTAGCTCAATTGAAGTTCAATTTTTCCTTGGTGTGCAGAAGCTCGTTACTTGATGCACATTTGGCGGTAAGGCAAACGGTGTGCAGAAGTGCTGGCCAATTTTTGAGCAAAGAAGGAGCAAATTTGAAGCAGTGGTTGTGATTTTGAGCTCAAGAGGTGAAAGCAAGACCAATTTGTTACGAGTTGGGCTAAGAAAGTCAAATTGAAAGTGGAGTTGAGAAGCTATTCTTGTGAATTTATGATTTGGAGAAACTTGTGTTTTCAATTTGGCTTGAGTGAAGAGTTAGTAGAGGATTTGGTTGTCAACCAAATTTAGGATTTACATCAAATTTTGGCTAGATTTGGAGGAGTTTTTCCAAGTTGGAGGAGTTTCGCAAGTTTGGAGGAGTTTCACCAGATTTTGGTAGAGGTTCAAAGTGGCAAGAAGAAAGGCCTCATTTGGCTGAATTTTGGTGTTTAGAGGCTTCGAGGCATAAGGCTATGGGCTACGAAGGCCTAGAAGGGTTAGCAAGCCAGCTTGTTGGCATGAGGTTAGTTAGTTTAGAGTAGATCTTGGTCATTGGTTGGCAATATCTACACATCCTGCTAGATTATACACAACTGGGTTTGACCCCTAGATCTCTTGTTCCTAGACTGGTGCCCTAGCCAACTGGTCAACCCTCACTTGTTGTCCTAGTGATTGTGCCATTGTTATCTATACACTTGTAGCTTTGGCTATGAGAGGCAATTTGATCCCATTCTTGGTGATCCTAGTAGCTTAGGACTTAGATACAAACTTCTCTTATGTCAAATGCCAAATGGTGGTAGAGTCAATCCCGTGTTGTTTTATGAGATGGAGAGTTTTTGTTTAGATTTCTTGTGATTGGACCCCCTCCATTCTCTACTTCCTATTTGTGCATCATGTTTTTGTGAAGTGCCCTAACTTTTGAGCGTTGGTGCTCTGGTGTGCTCTCGGTAGTGAGGTTGGAGTGATGATCAGTCAGACTATCTTTGTTTTCTTTGGTGAGGCAAGAAGTGATGATTTGTAAACCGTGAGAGTGCGTGTTGTGATGGCAAGTTCCAGGTTGCCCTTTCCCCTAGTGTAGTATCTCGGTTAGAGTTACATTAGTGGTTGGTGCTTAGTTGATATTGGCACTTGGTGGTGTTGGCACTAGGTGGTGTTGGCACTTGGTGGGGTACTTGCGGTTATGACTTGCAATTGCAGTTTGTGGTTCCAATTGGCGGTTGCAATTATGGTTACTTTGTCATGACGGAGTTCATTGGGGACTCCAAAGGAGTTAGCCCTGTAGTAAGTAGTGGGTTTACTCGAAGTAGCACTTGGTATCAGCTTGTATTTCAGGTCCTAGTGAGGGACGAGCTTGACTCTAAGTTGGAGTTTGACACAATAGCTGATTCAATTGAGAGTGCACTTGGTATGTCCGCACGGTTGTTGTGGGACATGGACGAGATTTATGGGGCATCCAAAGGTCCTAGGCGTTACTTTGGTATGGTGTTGTAGGGATTGTAAGGTCTTGAGATTGCGCTGGGCACCTGGCTGCTTGTGCTTCTATTGGCTTGTTCATCATAAGCTTGGCAATGGTTCTATTTTTAGCTTTGTGACAACAACTTCTCTCGGCAGACTTTTTGCTGCTATTCCGCACCTAATATTCCTGAGCTGTCGTTCTAGACTATTTCTCACTCTAACCTTCTTAGGAGGGTGATGGGTTTTGCTATAATGCTAGGTCTAGCCAAGCATAGACTCAAGGATTTGAGGACTAGTCCATAGGTCATGCAATTGACTCAACTCCAGAATTTTGTTCCATGTCCTGCTTGAATTTTGCAGCCTAGTTGAATACCATAGCATTCATTCCATTCTTATTATTGTTCTTATTTTGTACACACACATTCAATAATGGGAAAATCACTTCCATCTTCATGCCAAGTTTCAAAGCAAACGTGACTGCATAATGTTTGCATCTAAGCACACTGCCTAGTCAAGCATGTATAGAACACAAAGTCAGCCTGATCCTAACTCCTATCCCTTACAGGTTTTGGCTTCCTGCTTGTACTCTATGCCTGACATCTCTAAAGTCTTCATTGCTCGGCAGAATTCCTTTGGTTTCTCCATCTTGTCACTGTGAGTCCATACGGTTTCCTTCTCGAGTATTTCTCTCCTCACACTCCAATTCCTGACCTCCCTTGATCTTTTCTCTCTATTCTTCTCCTAACCTTCTGTCACTTGAAGTGCCTCCAAAACCCCTCTCTATCCTCCTGAAACTTTTCTTCTCAAAACCCCTCTGCCACTTCTCAAAATTCCTCTCCAGCCCTACTCCAAAATCATTTCCTGCCAAGAACCTCTCTGTCAACCTTCAACTTCTTCCTGAAACTCCTCATTGTTCTCTTGCAAAACATTTCTCCTCAAAAACCCTCTGCCATTTCTCGAAACTCCTCTCCAGCCCTACTAATCTTCCAAAAACTCCCTATCATGAACCTCTCCCCTCGAAGTTCCTCTCAGAACCTCATTGATCTCTTGAAATCATTTTCTGCCAAGAATCTTGGTCAACATCAATCCTCTCTCACTCAAAGCTTCTCTCTAGCCTTTCTAGTCTCCCAAAATACCTCCTATATTTCTCTCCACTATCCAGCCAAAGCACCTTTAAATTTCTCTTTTCCTACTTACCCTATCTCAATTTGAAAATTCATGTACATTCATGTTTTCTCTCCCGTTGTCCTGCATAAAAGCACTTCTAAATTTCTGCTCTCCTGCACACCCTATCTCAATTCAAAAATTCATGTACATTCCTGTTTTCCTCTCCCATTGTCTTGCACAAAAGCACTTCAAAAACTTCTGCTCTCCTGCAAACCCTATTGCAATTCAACATTTCATGCACAACTCTTCTTCCTTCTCCCACTATCCTGCACAAGAGCACTTCCAAAATTTTCCCCTCTCATGTACACCCTATCTCAATCTGGAAATTCATGCATAGCCTTCTTTCTTTTCCTACTATCTTGCACAAGAGCACTTCCAAATTTTTCCCCTCTCATGCACACCCTGTCTCAATTCAAAAATTCATGTACATTCCTGTTTTCCTCTCCCATTGTCCTGCACAAAAGCACTTCGAAAATTTTTGTTCTCCTGCACACCCTAACCCAATTCAAAAATTCCTGCACAACCTTCTTTCTTCTCCCACAGTCCTATACAAAAGCATTTCGAAAATTGCCCCTCTCCCAATGTCCAGCACAAGCATTTTCCAAAACCCTTTTACTCTCCTCTCTTCACCTTCGTGAGATTTTCCTGCCTTGTCAACTCTTCAGTAAGCCTACTTCCTATGAAAATCCCTCTCACTTTCCTATGTCTTGCACTCCCTTGCATACCTGCAAAAATCCTCTCTTGCCCTGCACTCTCAAGGCCTTAGCTTCCCTGCAAAATTTCCGAGTTGCCTCCTCCTCTCTTACTCTTGCTCTTCCCTTGCGAAAATTTTCTTGTCCACACTCCATGCCTTCCAAAAAAAAATCCCCCTCTCCTCCTGTCATCAGCTAGACCTCTCCCAACAACCTTTTCCTCCCATTCCAAAAAACCCTTCCCCCCAAATTCCTCTCTCCCTCTTTCTCCAAACCTGTTCAAGCTTTTCTTCTTTCTCAATGCGCCCTCCCCCCCCCCCCCCCCCCCCGGTCCCAAAACCCCTTGGTCCCAAAACCCCTTGCTACTACCACTCTCTCAAATAATCTTGAGGCCCCAATAACATAAACAAACTCCCGCGCTTAAGTGACATACAAATAAGCCCCGAGCTTATGTAACATAAAAGAAAATCCCGAGCTGATGTAACACAAGAGAAAATCCTTGAGTTTATAGGAACACAAAACAACTTCCAGTTTCACCATAACATAAAACCCTTGAGTTCACTAACATGAAAAAAACTCACACCAAATGGCACCAATACTATGTGTAGATTATTTCTTGAAGACAACAATGTGTACCATTGAGTTGGATGACTTCATCCATAAGTTTGATAGTTGGTGTGATCTGTAGTAGATGCGGAACCCGACTTTGTTTACACCCTTCGTGGCATGGAAGGGGTTGTTTCAACATGTGGAAGGTCCACTGATGGATGACTACCACTACCATGAGTTTAGGAGAGCTCATTTAGAGAAGATTGAGTTATGGAGACAGTATTGGTCTCCAAACTATGTCTTTATCACTTCAGGCTCGGTGGTCAAGAGTAGATCAATTGTACCTACAAGTTCTAGCTCAAGTAGTGTTGGTGGAGCTAGTGGAGGTGCACTAGCTGGAGATAGTGCTACTATGAGTGGAGGTACCATTGTAGGAGGTGGTGTGGTATTGGGGTTTAACCCCGTGGTGGAATTCTTCCAATGTTTGAGGCAAAACTACCAAGGAGTGCGGACTGACAAGCTGAGGAGCTTGCAAGAGTTCCAATGGAAGGCTAGAAAGATCCTACGCAAGGCATACACTCGCATGAGGTGGCTGATCAATTTCACTTAGGGAGTTATTGAGGCCCAGGCAGTCCAATTTGGTATGGGATACTAGACAAAGAGTTGCAACGTAGAGTTTGTGATGTTATGTTGTTATAGGCTACTTTGCCTACTTTGGCAGTGATCTTTGATTAAGTTGAGTGTATTGAGCTCAACATGGTGGAAGAGAGGGTGGTGACATCTAGATTTGGTAAGGAGACCTCATCTACAACTTTTACTTCTTCTAGAGCATGGTAGAGTGCACCACGCCCAGTTGGTTTTTGAGGACAGGGTGGACAGCCCAAGTCCTATGGAGCAAGTGGAGGGCCTATTGTAGTGAGACCCTTACCTTCATTTTTGGGTCAATAGCAGCCAATGAGTAGTGGTGTTGCTTGTTGGACTTGTGGTGGGCCTCACCATTAGAAAGAGTGTACTCAAGGCAGTGGACCTGATACCTCGGGTGCATCACAGCCAGCATAGAGGTAGTGTGAGCATTGCCACAGATTTGGTCACACTAGTGATCGGTGTTTTGATCTACATCCGGACTTACAGAGTGGTAGGGCTGTTATGGTAGGTAGTAGAGGAGCTCCAGTTCATGGAGGACAAGGTGGTAGAGGTGGTGGTGGAGGATCTACACCTAGTAGGGGTGCAATACCTGCCCTTACTTTTGATACAGCTATGCCTACTCGGATTGAGTAGTTGGAGCAAAGATTGGCTAGTATGGCTATTGCTCAGAGGAGATCAAATTTGGGTGTTGAGGCTTCCACCTCATATGCAAGTGATAGAGATGCTTTGGACTTTATGTTCAGAGTAGCATAGGTGGATGCATCAGCAGAAACTATAGTGACTAGGAGTGCAATATGTGCTCTAGAGCCTAGAGGAGCATCAATGGAGTTGGACCCACAGAGAGGAGAGGTTGGGAGACAAGTCAAACTTCCTTATTCTTTCACACTATTTATGGCATTGCAAACGATATCCATGGTTCCTAGATGTCCCTATATAGGTGTGGTAGGTGGTGATGGAGTGCATGATGGACTACCTACTTGTCAGCCACCTGCTACTTCACAGACTGAGTCTAGCATGATGTTGGGGGCGGCTCAGCTGATTATACGGCGTCCTTTGTTTTCAACTAGTAACATGTTTACATTGGGAGTTGAACCAACTCCAGTGTTCCGGTTGGTTGCCATGCTTTGTGAGAGTAGAAATGATGTGGTTCCTACTACTAGAGCAGAGGTGGTTGATAGTGGAGCTGACTTGGTTGATGAGCATGGGATCTGTTCAGCAACCAATGGTTTATGGTAGGCAGTAGCGGCTAGATTGGAAGAGTTGCCAACTAGACCAGCCTTTGAGAGAGTGCGGTTCACACCTGGTGTTGTCCTATTGGATAACCAGAGGGGGATTTTCTATTTGGTGGGACCTTCAGGGAAGGTCTAAACACCATAGAGAGTCTTGTTAGACTTTGGTGCGCAGCCCCTTATGTTAGGGAAGGCTGCAATTGTCGATCTGGAGTTACAAAAGACCAATGTAGAGAGGTGTCCATTTCAGATCCAGACATCTCTAGGTGGTGGTTGACACAATACATCACATGTGGGGAGCTTACTGTCCAAGTTCAGCCTGGTCATCCGATTGATAGCTTGGTGGTGAGAGCTGAGACTATTGCGACAATAGTTGAGTCATATGATGTTCTAGTTAGGGAAGCAGTGTTATACTCCATGGGTTTCAACATTGAATATTGGTAGGAGATAGCCTCTTATAGACCAGGTTGGAAGTCTGGTGAGAGATGGTTATGTCATCTACTAGTATGCTTCAGTAATGGCAGTCTTGGCTCACTACAGTCCGAGACCATGGCAGCATTAGTTTTAGCTTTCAGTGGTGTAGTTACTTGGCCTAGTGACTTGTTGGAGGGGAACACCCATGTAGAGGATATTCTAATACCAGAGGAGATCACTCGGATTTGGAGTACGAGTGGGATTGTTCCATCCACCTTGGATGTTCCATTATGGAGTTCAGAGGAAGCGTTGTAGTAGCATGCAGATCAGTTGGTGCAACAGGCTTGGAGTGGAGCCTTCGTACCATCAGGAGATGAATGTAAGGATGAGCTTCCATAGTTGATTACTTTGACACCTCTGGATACCACACTCATTGCTTGGCAATATCCAATAGAGGAGATATGTCTATTGGAGTTGTTTGTTGGGATTAGCATCAAACTAGCTACGGTATTACAAGCGGGTATATGAGTACAGAGGTACTTGTATGTAGAGAGAGATGAGACTACTAGGCGAGTCTATCTACATCATGTCGCACACTTGGCCTATCGGTATCCAGAGTTATTACCAATGTCAACAGTTAGAGGTTACCAGAAGGCCCTACCAGCAAACATTTCCTTAGTAGGGGTGCATGATCTGGAGAAACATGGGCCTATTCACTTGGTGATTTTTGGATGACCATGTCAAGGATATACACATGCAGGCCGCGGTTTGGGTCTTCAAGATCCTCATTCTGGTGTGTTTTGGGAGATGTTACGGATACTATGACATCTCCAGATTCATCAATCCGTTTCTCCAGCTTAGCTTTTAGATAACATTCCTTTGATGGGTGATTCTTGCACCAGAGTGGTGGCGAGTACACATCAAGTCCATTCTTGGATGGGACCTGCTGTATTGTTAGATGCAGCCAGAGTGGGATCACTGGCTCATCGTCTTTGTCTTTGGTGGACAAACCTCTTACCCAAAGAGGTTTTATAGTGTGCTTGTGATGGGATTCAATGACTTGACTGCATCTTTGTTGATGACATCTTGGATGTCAAGCGTCAGTCTCAGACAGTGGTAGTGGCTGATAGGTCACCTATGGCAGTGGTGAACCTAGTGGGACAACCTAGAGCTTCATTTCCCACACTCATGAGTTTCCCAAGGTCTTGTGCTTTTTGAGAGGGAGGACTTGGACTTGTTTGGGACTCACAGTTACAACAGTTGGTGGAGCCCAATGCTGATGAGAGAGAGCAAGCAATGGGTTTTTGCACCAATATTACCGTTGTTCTAGTAGTGTCAGAGGCATCCAAGATCAGGTGTTAGGTCAAGCTATGGACCTGAACAATTTGACCTGGATTGTGAGCCTTGGCTTGGCAAAGCAGCATAGGATGCGCTTGATAGGCATCACCACTTGGACACTTGTGAGCCTTGTGCCTATTGAGACGATTCAGGCACATGTTGGGGGCAATGGACCGAGTGGGCATGGTATTCTTAGGACACAGCAAGTAGCTAATAGGGAGAGTGGTCTACTTGGAGTCCATCTAGGTGAGTGTAGGCTACTTGGATTACACCATTGGTCCACTTGGGATGCAGCTAGAGGATGTGTGGAGCTTGCAACCAGAGTGGAGGGAGTTTTTCACACAGAGGTTGGGACCTCTAGTGGTCAAGGGCATGACACTATTGCTCCCAAGGGCCCAGTGTAGCAGCCAATCAGTACGTCTTCCACTCCTACTACAATTATAGAGGATACTTGGGAGCCAGGTCTTGGACCCAAGCTTATTGGAGATGAAAGACAGAGGGTTTGGAGGTTCTTAAGGAGCCACACAAGTTGTTTTGCCTTCAGTTTGAAGGATTTGGGTGCTCTGAAGGGACTTGGTATACGGATTGAGCTGACGAGCAATACACTTGTTTTCTGATGTCCTTATTGATATAGTGAGATGGAGAGGACATTGATTTAGAGCCGGAGTAGTGACCTTTTTGAGGTTGGTTTGGTGGAGATTTCACATGGAGAGTATGCATTAGCGACAGTGATGCCAGACAAGAAAGATATGCATGGCAACTACACAAATAGGCAGATGTGTGGAGATTACCATCCTATCAATTGATAGACCAAGGCTGATTGGTATGTCATGCCTACACCGGAGGAGATTTTTGATGCAATTGGGCATGCAAAGGTCTTTAGTACTTTGGATCTTCACGCGGGATATCATCAATTGCTGATCAGGGAGGAGGATAAGTCCAAGACAAAATTCTAGGCTATTGATCCTCACGGCAAGAATGTGTTATATCAGTGGAGGCTTTTACCATTTGGGTTGAAGAATGCTCCTATTGAGTTCCAAAGGGTCGTGGATAGGATCCTAGTTGGATTGGATTTTTCTTAGTGTTATATTGATGACATTTTGGTCTATAGCACTACTGTGGAAGAGCATGAGAGACAATTGTTGGAGGTGTTTGAGAGGTTGAGATCTCATGGACTCAAATTACATCTTGGGAAGTGTAGGTTCTTCCATAAGTAGGTTGAGTGTTTGGGTCACACTATCTACCCCAGAGGACTTGGTGTTCAGCAGACCAAGGTGGAGACTATGTGCGAGCATTCCTTGGGTTGGCAAACTTCTATCATCGCTATGTTTGAGGATTTAGTGCCATTGTCAAGGCTTTGACAAAGCTGACCAAGCTTACACAAGAGTGGTGTTAGGGAGATGAGCAAGAAAGAGCTTTTGTAGAGCTCAAGGAGAGCTTGATATCTACTCCTATTTTGAGGAGATCCATTAGAGGACGACCATTTTAGGTTCATACTGATTTGAGTATGTTGGGGCTTGGAGCGGTGCTTACCCAGCATGATGATGAGGGGAAGCAGTTTGTGGTGGCCTATGCTAGTCGCTCCAACAATTTAGCAGAGGCAAAGTATAGTTCATATGAGGGGGAGTGCTTGGTAGCAGTTTGGGCAGTAGCACATTTCAGATGTTACTTATTTGGTAACCCCTTCACTCTCATCGTTGATCATTAGCCACTAAAGTGGTTGATGGAGTCTGATAAGCTTTCATGGAAGCTTGCATGATGGGCTCTGATTTTATAGGAGTATGATTTCATGGTTGTTCATAGACCTGGAGTGATGAATTGTGATGCAAATGGGTTG
This sequence comes from Lunularia cruciata, assembly GCA_948567375.1. NCBI lineage: Eukaryota > Viridiplantae > Streptophyta > Marchantiopsida > Lunulariales > Lunulariaceae > Lunularia > Lunularia cruciata. The sequence continues at coordinate 50,279,957 of OX419761.1, read as the reverse complement.
AGTAGAAACCCATGTCCCAGCCAAGTGGATCAGACCGGAGCATGTTGGCATGGTGAGACAGATGAGGAGATGGTGCCAAGTTGGCATGCATTGGCCTTTCTATGTATATTTTATGAAGCTTTGGTTGTATCTCTCTCAACGCATACAGAAAGAGTTATTGAGGTCACAGATCCAGAGAGTGAAGATATTAGTACATTTCAATGAGGCATTCATGATGATGGACTATCTTTGCCTTGGTGTTGTGGGTGGCACAGTTGGGGCCAAGGAGAGAGATCATGTTCTTCAGCAAGCACGACGGTTCAGATTGGAGGGCAAATACCTTTTGTGTGTATGGGAGGATGGTAGAGTGCGAGTAGGACCACTTCCATCTCAAAGACCACAGTTGGTCCGTCATGCTCATGAGGAGCTAGGACATTTTGGAGTCAAGCGTACATATAGCTTACTCCAGAGTCATTATTGGTAGCACGGTATGCAAATCAAGGTACAACAATTTGTTGCTAGATGTGTGGTTTGTGACCGAGTTAGAGCATCATTCAATGTTCTTATGCCACAGTTACACCCATTACCTATCATGGGATTGGGTTACTGTTGGAGTTTGGACTTCACTAGACCTTTACCACTAGCTGTGAGACATCATTGGTATATTTTGGTGATCGTGGAGCACTTCTCCAAGTGGATTGAGTTGGTGGTACTTCTTGACAAGTCTAGTGAAGTGACAACTTATTTGTTCTTGGATCAAGTTCTTAGTCATTTTGGTGCACCAGCTGAGATTTTGACTGATCAGGGTACAAAGTTCTTGGGGGAGTTTCAGGTCTTGTGTGAAAAGGCTTTGATTGATCATTGTACTACATCTTGAGATCACCTTGAGGTAGATGGCTTAGTAGAGAGAGTGGTTCAGACGATGAAGAGAGGATTGCAAAAGTGTGGTTTGCAGAGAGGCCACTTGCGAGATTGGGATTTCCAGTTACTTGGTTGGCCATGGGCTATCAGTTCAGCCGGCAAGCCTCCTTAGCATCCTTCTCTCCTTACTTCCTACTCTTTGGACAAGATCCAGATTTACTTGCAGCGATTTGTTGGGATGCTACTGTAGTTTTGGACTTGGATGACCTAGATCTATAGATGAGTGCATGTTCTCAATAGGCAGAGATCTTTCGGAGAGTGATGCGGATGGCCTTTGAGAACTTGGTGATTGCTTAGCATAGAGATACTTTACGCTATGCTACCATTTGAGGAGGAGGTTATAGACCCTCAATCCGTCAATTTCATCCAGGAGATGATGTATATCTACAATAGACAGCACCAACAACACTTGATATTTTGATAGGCCACACTATCTTGAGAGTGCATGAAGTTTTGCCATCTTGAGTCCTTGTGTTAGAAGGACATGATGGTGTTGTTTGAAAGGATTAGGGTTTAGGGCATGTGTGCAATTGTGTGCCTTGCCACCTCCCAAACATTGATGGTACTATGGACCCAAGCTTGGCACTTGTACGTGCAGGCTTGAGGTGTATGTTATTTGGCTCTTCTGGTGGAGCTACTACTATGCTAGTGTGTGATAGCTATTCGAGAGGATGGCATATGGCATGTATGACTCCTCCTCTCACGGTGGTTCCTCAAGGACAGTAGTTATGTCCTAGATGTACTTGACCTATAGCGAGTTCATTCTTTATATGGTATAGATTGCAGACAGATGACTAACGATGGGGCTCCATAGCACCTGGACTCCTGATATTTGCCCATCATAGGGTATACCATATACTTGGAGTAGATGGCTATCTAGAGTTAGAGTGACCTAACCGCTAGCTAGGGGGTGATTATGGCACTTTAGAGTCTATGTATGACTTATGTGTGAGTGGTGCTTCTATAATGTATGATGTTGACAGCGATGTATGTTGTGAGCGATGTATGTTGTGTAGCGATGTATATACGCATGATAGCTATCACGCCATTTGTAGTGTTGCATCTAGATCACTCAAACATTGGAGTTCCAATGATAGTAGTTAGAGTTATTTCAGCAGTTTCTCAAAGACTACTTTCCGATGATCAGATTTCATGTTTGGGGTACTGACTTCACGGTGGGGCCCACCATCACTTTGCACCATTTGCATTGTCAAGTGTGCCATCAGCGGGATCATTAGGGTTTCAGACCTAGCTCGAGTCCAAGGGGTATACTTTTAAAGTGCAGCTCCAAAGAGCTCACTTCTCTGATGTTGAGCCTTTGAGTTCCTGGCTATGGTGGACAGAGATCGGTGAGCATCACCTGGATTCTCTTAGCTAGAGTGAGTGTGGCTTGACTGAAATCAATGCCCAGTTGTTGGCAATTTATAGAGTGACAGATCAAGTATTGATCTGAGTTGAGTGGATTCAAGATTTGTAAACAATCTGATTATTGTGACACTTTAGAGTCTATGTATGACTTATGTGTGAGTGGTGCTTCTATAGTGTATGATGTTGACAGTGATGTATGTTGTGTAGCGATGTATATACGCACGATAAGTTTGATATGAAAGACTTGGGAAAACTCAAATGCTTCTTGAATATTGAGTTTATTCAAGATGGCAGTGATTTTTAGTTATTACAATGGCAATATTCTCTCAACCTGTTAGAGAAGTTTGATATGATTGCATGGAAACCCTTTGGAAGTTTTCTATTCCTTTTCAAACTTATGTTAAGTGTTGAAGATGGTGAGTTATTGGCTGATCCGAATACATATAGACAGATTGTTGGAAATCTGATTTATTTGCCTTTTACTAGACCAGATCTAAGATGATGTTGAACTAGTAAGTCAATTTGTACAAACACCACATCTTCATACAGTTCTAATTATTTTACTTGAAGTTTACGGATTTTAAAGATTTTACATGAAGTGAAGTTTTACCATTCAATTTAGTCTTCACTATTCAGCTGGTGGGTTACCCGTTATACAAGGTTTTATTGATGCAGACCATGCAGGAAGTGCTTAAGATAGAAGATAGACATCAGGTTATATTCTTAACCTTGGAAGGTATGCAATTAATTGGATATCAAAGAAGTAACCCGCTGCTGATTTATCATGGTCAGAAGCAAAATACGAGGTGCCACTAATGTTACATGTGAATAAATTTTGCTTCGCACCTTTTTGCAAGATATGAATACACATTTGATGATTCTATAATCTTATATACAATAGTATTAACTTGCTAGCAATCTAGTTTTTCATACCAAGACCAAACATTTTATTGACAACATTCATTATCATTTTGGTAGAGAAAAGATATTGGCGAGAGAGTAGATCTGCAGTATATTCCTACATATGTTTTCACCCAAACATTATCTAGAGATAAATTTTAATATTTCACATCTCATTTAGGCATCAAAGATATTGATATTAGATTGAGGGAGAGTGTTGATAGAGTGTCACAAGCTAATAGCTGCTAGTGCACGCAGAAAAGTTCAATCTTTAGTCTCATTTGAAATTTATAATGAAAGGGGATTCACTATATTTCTTAATAACATTTGTATACTTTCTTTATATATATATATAAAAGATATTGAATCCCCCTTCGTTATAAATTTCATATGTGTATACTGGAGCAGGACTAGTGTCCCGCGGACCATTCTTTGGTGAACTTCGATTTCTCCACCTCTCATTTCACTCGTCTGTTAGTACAATGCCTGTTAGTACAGTAATTCACTCTGGGGACTCGAGGGAAACTGAATGTGAAGTACGACAGGGTAGAGGGAGAAGATTTCTGGTTTGTAATCTTTTCTCTAGTGCCTTTTGACAGATCTTCTGGCGAAATGCTGCGAGAGATAAGTTTGATCAAGTCGCAGAACGTAGTTAACGTGCGCATGAACTTAAAACGATGATACGGTGTAGACAGGACGCCGACTGGGGTATCAGTCCTACAAGTTACAAGGTTCACCTGTCAAATATGAACTAGTTTCTTGAAACTGTTTCATGTAGATAACTCTTCGCCCTACTTAATTCATTAGAGAGCAAACATAAGTAGTCGACATACGTCGAAACCCACGCTGTGATAAGCATTCACAATGCTGGAAGCTGTATGCAGAAAGCGTGTGTGATGATAGTTGGCAGTGTATGAGCTACACGGTCTGCAGTCATGGCTGTAATATGGGGAGTATGATAAACTATGACATGGGGAGTATGATAAACTGTGCGATAACCGAAGTCCAGGTTAAATCTAGACGGCCGATAACTTGATACTGAGCTAAAAGTCCTAGGCAAAAGCAGTTGCCACTATCACTTCGTATGAGTAGATAGTTTTCGACAGAAGTCTTCCTATAATTTGTCAACAATTGTTGTCAGACCCTTCCAATGTCAACGGACTTGGGACGCATCAGCTACACTCAGATACCTCAACAGGTATACAATATACTCTGATTCTCAAACTTCCATTTTCCAAAGATCATAGTTGCGGCAAAACACGACAAAAAATTGAGACGGAGATACTCCAACAAATTGTTTTCATCAAGGTGAAGGAAATGTCCTGCACGTTTTTCATGATATGTCGCCAGATTTCATAAAATTGATGATGTCAAACCAACTGGTTGCAATGCAACCCAGTTTATATCCTTACACCTAATCCAAAAGATTATCGGATCTGGAGTGGGTGTTGCATCGTTAATTTACAGGGTGCACATGGTCACAATATTACATGGACAAATTCTAGAAATTACACAATCACGCGAGTGTCGACATTAGAGTGATCTTCTTAATGCTCCATCATGTACAGTTCCGCTCAATCGACTTAGTAGACCTCGACGTTCCATTGCTCGGCCCTCTTGAGGGACTTCTTGTATTCCAACCAGTCAAGTCCTGCAGACATAGCAAAAGTTTCAATCAGCCTAAGAGAATCCCGACAGGCTCCAATAGCCATCTTTAGGAGTGAAGACAATGCGAACAAAATACGCTTAGAATCACCAGAGATAATATGTTCACTGATGTTGGAGTATGCAGAGGAAGATAAGGAAAGGTGTGGAACTCACCGTCACGTTCTGCCAATCCAACCATAATGTCATCGATACCCTTCTCCATACCCTTCAAGCCGCACATATAAACGAAGGTGTTATCCTTTTGAAGGAGCTGCCACAATTCCTCGGCGTAGTCAGCCATACGGGTTTGGATGTACATCCTCTCTCCTTTAGCGTTGGTCTGCTCTCGGGAAACAGCAAAGTCCAAGCGGAAGTTCTCGGGAAAGTCTTGCTGCATCCTCTCGAATTCCTGCGTGATGAAGAAAGAATAAAATGGTCAGCATTCAAGGTTCCAATGTTACGATGCGCACAAAAAGGACGGGAAAATTACCGCCAAAAATCAGACGAGACTCACCTCACGGTAGAGTAGGGAGCTGCTGGTCGGAACTCCCAGGAAAAGCCATGCAAGTCCTTGGAACTACAAAGCCGAAACACAGAATGTCAATCCTCAAGCAACTATGTTAGAAGGTAAATTGCTACTACGTACCCGATTCCACGACAAATGCTGGGCTTATCCAGGAAATTTCAAGAGTCTAGAGAAATTGACTCACTGCGGCAATGCTGAACAGGAGGACAAACCTTGTAATCATCGTGCTTCTCGAAGAACATGCGCCATAAGAAACCTCTGAAAGGTGCAATACCGGTTCCTGTGGCGAGCTGAAAAACAAGGAGTAAACATTACAACGTCAGACCGGGAATCAGCAAATTGGAAAGGAACAAGTTGTGTGAGAAATCTGCAATAGTCAGGAAGTTCTTTTGACTTCAACATGAACATACCATGATAACTGTAGCCTTCTCGTCTACGGGCATAAGCATCTCCTTCCCGACTGGTCCAGTAAGGTTGACTTTGTCTCCGGCTTTCAAGTCGCCTGCATTCCCTCAAGGCCTTAGTTAGATTTCAAATGTAGAAGGAGGTGATCGCCAGCAATACACTCTGGTGATAAATACTACTGCGCACATTTCTTTGCGGGTCTCATGCCCAATTTCTTTAAGTATACAGCTAGAACTTTTCTGACAAAGAAGCAAACGAAGCTCAGACTATACAGCACTTACAGAGGAAGTTGGAGCAGACCCCCTTAACTTCTTCACCCTTGTCGTTGGTGTACACGAGCCTCTTCACACATAGTGATACCTGCAAAATTGGACATTTCTGAAATCATTAACAGGCCAGAAAAAAATTTAACGATCACCCGGCTTAAAGAAACAAAATCGATCGTCCATAGCGAAAGGGAAGACTTCAACTTGTTTTGTTTAACAAGAAGTACGGTAAAATGAACTTACGGTCTTGTAGTCACCAAAGTCACCAGGTGCACTGGAGGCAATGGAGTACAAACGCAGCTTGTGGGGCTTTCCCTTCTCGTCAATACCGGGAGGAACGACACCAACAGACTGTCCTTCTCTGTAAGGGATCTTTCCTGCCAAAGCGTAAATGTATAAGCATAAATAACGAGCTTCCTTTCCTTCGTGACATTTTCTGCTATCCCGCGACAAAGGAAAATGACGAAGAAGTTATTCTTCTCATGATAGTCACAATTTGATGATCTGCGGCATCTGTACATCTACGATACTATTGACGAGAAGGGGAAAAGGAACCAGTGGGGGGGCTACAACAACAAACTTGAACGCAATCACTGAATTCACCACTCCGAAGGGGCAAAGAAAGTTGAAGCTGATGCAATGTTCTGATGAAAGGCTGTTATTCTGAGGAAACTAATGTAGTGTCCAAATTGTGGTGGTTTGAAATAAAAGTGGATTGCGTTGACAAAAGACTTCAAGGCAAAAAAATTCAGTATCGACTAGTCCGAGCCATTTCCAGTCCACAAAACTGTCCTGAACAAATCAACAAAATTTATACCAGGTTCACCTTATACACGGTAAATTGACTTATGACTGGAGAAGTACTAAGGCATGAGTATACCTTCGGTAGAAAAGACCATGTGGAAGGTTTCACCGGGAGCATCGTCACCAACGATCTTGCCATTGGTGAGGCAGATACCTTCATACGGGGTTTTAGGCTTGTACACGTTCACGATAACTCCGTGCTCATTCTTCTTGGACACCTTAGCTTCCTTTACGGGTGTAGTCTCAGTACTCACAGTCTGGGCAACGATGGAGGAATCCCTCACCCTGAAGCTGGCTGACTTCTTTACTGTCAAGCCCTCAACATTGCTGAACAAGCCATTGGCAGAAAATCCTACCTGCGACACCCCAACACTGCGTTGAGATGCAGTTCAATCTGGCCATGACTAAAGAACGCTGTAAATCGCGCTCAACGTGATCAGCCGGATTCTCAGCAACACCTCACAGTGGAAGAGGCTCCATATATCATGTGCAGTAACAATTAAAAACAGCAAACCAGACAAACTCAGATTGACGTAAAATGGTACAAACACCTAATGACATAGCACCAATATCGCCCTCTGATAGACAATATTGTCAACCTGCAGCTAAACAACTTGAACCAGACCGATCGTTCTATCTCCAGCGCATTCTACGGCTACAAATTACGGAAAACATTCCACCTTATGTGGAAAATTGTCAACGCAAAGCATTTAATGAAATATAGAAAGCACACCCGTTGGGCGGGTGTAGAGCGCAAGGTCGAGGCAGAGGTCGAGACAGAGGCGAAGCTGGAGGTACAAGGCACGGCTGCACAGGTAAGTGCGGCCATGACTGGAGCTGATCGAGATGGAAGGGATTGGAAGAATGAAGAGAAGAGAAGAGATTGGGAAGTGCAAACTATTGGAGGAAGAAGAAATGAATAGGAATCCGCAGAGTGAGGGCAGTAGTGAGGATTGATTCCTCGAAGACGAGGGATGGCAAGAGAGTGAGGGAGGAACTGAGCTGCTACGGTGGCCACTCAGTTTCAGTTGCGCTCTCGTTCTCCAGTGACCGATCCCAAAGGCATGAATCGAGGAGCGAAGTCGAGTGGTTCAAAAGACGGATCAGGTTATCCTTCTCCTACTTTTCTTCTCCCGTTCCATGTCGCCGTCTCGCCACGTGTCTTCTCCGTCGTCCACCCCTTTCTCGACTTATTCTCTCAACGGGTTCACGAGAGTAATCACCCATAGGAGTGTGTTTACCATGCTCCGGCCTTCACCTGTTGTTGCTAAGGGTCCCAGGTTCTCACATTGTCCGTGGGTCGAGAATGGATTCATATCTGGAGCAAGTATTTTTTGTATATGGCTTTCGAATTGACATTGATTTCAACTTCAATTCGACTTTAACGTCAATGGGCAATGAGTGACGTGAATTACTGTTATCCTACCCACTTAACCGCAGGACTTGGAAGATGGAAAGGAGATAGAGGGGTGGATCACGCCAACTGAATTCTGATCATGCTGAAAGCAGATCGACGCAGATCAGAACTTGTTTGATGGGATGTATCACTCCAAACAAACAAAGCCACACACATTGCACAAGTGGGGGACTCCTAAATTGATTCACAGATAAATTGTTAGTCATGGATATGTGTTTCAGTATTTTCTGTGATCTATACTGGCGAGAGGCATAGGCTTGTTTCCATTCAAAGGATGCATGCGTCGCTCAACAGGAGCCGACTTTCTGATCAGTGGTCGTTTCCTCAAGGTTTTCTTTTTGAGTTATGATGCTGTAGCGTCGAACAGTGTAATTCAGTCCTAAACCATTGCAGTTTCGGGGAGGCACATGTACCACTTGATAAGTAGGAGTTCTAGGCCCTGGAAAATTTCCGGGTCCACTGAATTTCAAGGTGATAAGATATTCGTTTCTTCTTTACTTGATTGAATTTTTCGGTAAAGTCAATGTGGCCGGGCTACTTTTGCTCGGTAATGACTGTTGACCTTGTGAGAGGAATTCTATTTGAGTCTTCCGAGTGTTCTCAAAGCTTTTTAACTTCGATCTCATTTCAATCCCACTTGGGACAAAGCTCCTTGGTTCGGAGTTCCTTCAAATCGCAACAGTGCTGACGTTCCAACTGTTCGCTTTTTCTTGCCAAATTTGGATCTATTAGAATCATCACAACTCCTCACCATCTAGCCTACTTTTCCCGAGCAATTGCCAAAATCGGGTACTCGACCGTCTAACGATTGCTTTGCTTTGTAGCTAATGTCCCTGTGGCTGAAGTTTTCGGATGGTGCGCTTCTATTTAACGATCTCACAACTGCAGCCATTGCCAGGCATTAATAACAGGCTTGTAGAAGTTGCATCCTATAGAGTACATCAAAGCTCTGAATGCGCAACTCAAGCTATTCTCGGGCTATTCTCGGGATAATTAGCTCGCCTCAGCAGTAGGTGCCGATAAAACCAATGCCGCAGCTCATGAATATGAGGTTAAACACAATATCAGCCTCGAGAAACAACTGTGAACATATTTCACGTCTGCGACGAAGTTTGCGGTGGTAAGGTACATTGCTAGAGTTAGTGAGGTTCATACTTGCACACTGCACTGCTTTTCTCAAGCAAGGAATGCGAACTCATGATCTTAGGGATTGCACACCCAACTGGGCTCAATATTGAGATTTGATATTGGATTCACTTTCGGACAAAGGATACTAGCCCTCTGATGTAGAGCGTAGAACTCTGGCTAAACATTTCTCTTTCGGAAGTTTCAGACCAACGACTAGTCTAGTCACCAAGGGGAAGGACTAGATCAACACAAAGTTGTGTATCCATGGACATGTCAAGTAACAGGGAACCACCCCTAGAATCCATACACGGAGTACTTACCATTGAACCCGATCCAGACGGATAGGCTTTACTTTCTTTCATATGAAATTAATAACTTCCACTGAGAGGTAAGAGACGTAGAGAAATAGGACCTAACTCTTCAAAACTTTGTTCCCGATACAAATTTTCCCTCCGCTGATACTCAGCGATGAAGCAAATCGAGAATCTGGCGACCGCCGGAGGTGAGAGACCGTACATTGTTCACCTGGAACCTAAAAATGAACACCAAATCGTTTTTAGTCAAGATATGTTTCATCGTGTGGCCTCAGCAGTTCTTACTCAGCAATTCTGTAAATTCTGCTGTGGCCTCAACTTTTTGTTCCGTACACAAGGGGGCATACCAACTTTGGGAGAGAAGTAAGCTGGTTACCTGCCTCCACCTATATTGTCCAAAATTCTCATCGAGAGTGAAAATCGTTTTTCACACTCATTGCGTAACTTGCTTTCTTGGCCACGCGGGATAATAAAAATCTTCCTCTTTCTTGTACGTGCTGCCGCTGTCTAGATCTGACTTCTCAGATAATGTCTCCTCGATTTCTTTGTCGATGGGATGTGCTTCCAGGAGTAAGGAGTGAACTTTTTGTACAAGCTGAGCAGACAAACCAAAGCATGAGTACAAGGAGGAGAAAGAGCTGAAAGATCACGAACTATCGACTACTCGCTATAGATCCACGGCTCTTTTAGAACGTAGTAAAAACTACGGCTTCGTCGCGGAAATTTCTATCGCCGGTGCCACGGCACAAGACAGATCTTTGAAATCACCAGAGTAGGTATGATCTCTTACAATAAGGTGACTAAATTTCTAACAATTTTCGATGTAAATATTGCAACCCGCAGATAACGTTTATTTACAGCTCCATAAAGCAGGCTCACCTCATCAACACCTTGCCCTGTTTGCACGGACACCCAAAGTGAGTCTCTAGGGCCTGACTGCGCATAAGAGTTCAAATCATCACTTTCCAAAGAACTCCCAACGGTTAAAGCCGGAGCTGGTAGAAGATCCGCTTTAGACACCACGTTCAACCAAGGTCGATCAGAAAATCTCTCTTTCATCTCGTTATAAATTGCAAACTGCAAAACAGTAACACAGAAACAGACGGTTCCACAAATCAGCAACCTGGATTAGAGTTCCAGTTCCTACCACTAAGCATCTAGATGTCTAGTGAAAATCTTTTAGCGAGGCCTTGTCCTGCATTTTCTTAATTCTGGCGAAGAACAAGTGCAGGACTGTACGTTTGTCTAGTGGAGAGGTGAAAACCGCGTGAAGTCGGGATTGTATTTGTTCAATCCAGTAGGTTTAATAAACCCCGCGGCCTGACAAGAGATCTAGATGAAAATAGAAACTAGCTCTAAATTTCTAGCCCAAATGACTCTCCAATATGATTGCATTAACTACTGCTGTTTAGATACCTGATTTGGCACAGTCGTACCACATTCACCGGTCAAGTCGTGTACATAAAGGACAGATGTGGGCAAATGTGCCAGAGCAGCGATGGTCAATTTCTCAATGTTGTTCCTCTCGTCTGCATGACATGAGAAGTATCGTTAGAGTGAGAACTTTACTGATACCGTAGTCTCAATAGCAAGTCTTTAAAGGCCGCATTGAAATAACCATGCCCCGTACTGACTCGAATCAAAGAATTAATCGTAGCGCGATATCTCTCATCAGCGGTTAGATAAGAGTAACTTGCGAGCACAGTTTAATTGAAAACTACCAAGTTCAAAAGGTAGTCTCCAGTCCCTTCGCCACTTCCCTTCGAAATTTAAGATTCTTGTGTACCCACTACACTGTTGTACGCAGTAACCGTAAAGACTAACTACCCAAGGATGCAGCAGCAATATCAGTTTAGAACAGATTAATTAGGAGTTTTACCGTCTGGACGCTTGAGAAGACCAGGAGTATCGGTGACCTGCACGGCACATAAAAGCCCTCAGAGAGAATAGATGAGAAAAGAAACGTACTCGAATTTCACTCCGACTCCTACAGATTTCCTTGTATCTTTCTAAAAATGTAAGAAATTCCTGACCTGAAATCGTCGCGATTCAATCTCAAAATGACCCATTGAGATGCCTCTGGTTGTAAACGGGTAATTACAAACCTGCGTGGCATACAAAAGTATTACAACAATGTTCTTTCCCTTTTCATATAATGTTCTTTCCTATTTCTTCCCTATTTCATATATATTGCAGTATATACGACAATACGACGCATGCTGACTCTCAAAATCGTACGAGTTCAAAGCTCCCAAGAAATCTCAAGCTAGTCGTCAAACCCGATAACTGTCCCACAACTTCCAGTATTCTTTCATGATGACTGACTTAGTTCCAACATCTATGCCAAGACATTCTACGCGCGTGGTGAACATATCGATGGCTACCTGCAACCCCGGTTTGAATTCTCCCTTAGTTGTCTCCTACGATATATCTGTTAATTACAAGAGCGTAGGAGATAAGAAAAGGCTATATGTTCACAGATCCGGACAAATAGGGCTGGTGGTCTGCGGGAACTACATGAGATGCTCTGGAAGAACTGCAACAGTGGAAAACATACCTCCGGTTTACCAGACGAGAGAACACGAACCAGAGATGACTTTCCTACATTAGGTGCTCCCACCAAGCAGAGGGTAGGTGTGCGAATTCGGACTACAGGCATAGCCCTCAAGGTCTGCACAATATTTCGTGGTGACGAATCACTTCAGTTCTGTCAATCTATGCGAGTAAAGATCTTAATTGAACCTACTGACGAACCGTTTGCGGACAGCCTAAGGAAAAAATTAGAGAACGCGTAATTTCCAGCATTTGGTCCACAAACCTTGGCGTGCTCTTTTAAATCGTCCACAGCATTTCCTTGCTTCTTAAAGAGGTCCCCCAACCTTGTAAACCCCTGCGTAGAACAGAAGCTCTCAGCTCCTATTTCCATTTTATTCAATGCATCGCGACACAGAACTACCGTAGTGTAAATCTACAATAATGACACAAGATCTTCGTAGTCTGAAACTTCTGCTGAATCACTCTTGTAGCAGTAACTCTTCTTCAGTAGGATCAAGGATCATGATTGATGAATTGCCTCGAGGTTTCGAGGTGATGCATGTTGGAGCTTCATGAGAGCACTTTAAATATATACTTCACGGGAGGCACTTCGCACATTCGGATGGTGGCAGTTCTGGCAATAAATGAATCAGCCAAGCTAGTAGCGAAATTAAGATAATAATTTCACCTCTTCCACGCGTTCCTCCGCTTCGGCCTTCGTTGTTGACTGTTAAGATCATAAAAGTAGATTAGAAGGTGAGCATCAAAGTCGGTGATAACCCTGGCAGCAATTGCTGGAGAATAATTTCTTACATGTGTGCATAAGTCTCTGTCGTTATTTTATCAAGGGACACTTGGTCATAACAACATATATATGTTTGGCATGTCACAATAAGGTATGTTCACATACCTTAGCACACAGGCTGGCATAATTCTTTCCCAAATCCAGGATCTTCTTTCGAAGAAGATCAACCCTCGAGAGAACCTAGATGAATGTAATCCTGGTTAATTGAGAAAATGCAGTGAAGCAGTTGAGGTTGGAACTGCACAGAAACCTGTCTATATCGATCGCCAGACAGATTGCGGCAGCAGTCACTTTCTTCAGTTGTTTTCCTAAAAGGTATGAGTAAATAACAATTGAGTTGATACTAATACTATAACCAATCAGGTTTGCTTCTCCAGTGCACCTCTTCGTACATGCCGTCCCCGAGAGTCAGCTCTAAGAGTGCTCTTTCGTAAGGGTGCAGGTGTCGCGTCTGAGGGAATTTTTGAAGATAGATTCGGAGGGGCCCTGTGAGCTCCTGCACTACGTAGCAACAAACTTGAGAATCAGTGTGAGCAACATATCACGAGTTTAAAAGTCGAGAACAACGTAAAATGGCTCATACCGCAAGAAGAACGTAAAATTGCTACCGAGAATTCCGTAGAAAACAGGTGCGCAGTTCAGATATTTAAACGAGCAATCAACTGACAACGAGCTAAATGCCAGCTAGCAATATTCGACCTTAAAAACCTTCCGCATAAAGTAGAAGTCAGCCGAACCTTTGTCAGGGCATCCAGCTGCTTTGCTCCTCTATTTCGCTCTCGCTTCGCAGCATTCACAATTCCTGAATACGCATCCGTGTGAACGAACTGAGTATGGGGTAAAAGGAAGACATGCTTGATGCGACAATACCGTAGGTCCAAGAATGATACAGAAAAGCGAATCCAAAATCAAAGTTCTCCGAAGCACTTCTTTAAATATCGATTTCGCTATCGGAACGACTCATCCTTTGGGCATGTCTGTCTTCGTTGCTTCAGTACCTTTTGTTGCCTTGACCATTTTAGCTCTTCTTAGTGCCGATACGAGAATTTCATTAGCTGGCGACACCATAGGCAGCTGTTGGAACGCTCCCAGCTTCTGTTCCACCTTGGTCTGCAATCAGATATAAGCAGCACATATAAGACAGGTGAATTTCCAGCCTTCGAAGTCAATTAGTTCAAATTGATGACAGAATCTTCCTCTCGGACCAGAACAAACAAAAAGCTAAAATTTGATGCAAAATCCCTAGATTCGGCCGTTATTAGTCACCTTCTGCTCCGAATCAGCTGACTCTGCAGATGACATCTCTGCCACAGCTCTCTGCCTTCCATTTCCAGCCTGATTGATATTCACCTGGCTCTGGTGGACATCCAAAGCCGGATTACTCTTCCCGAGAGGTGCCAAGCGCTCAGTAGTTGTAGAGCAGCACAAAACCCTGCCTCTCCCAGTCCAAGAGGAAGGCTCAGAATTGATTTGGTCTTGGTCTCTAGCTCCTCCCAAATTACTGTGCAGTAAAGTCGAGAGACGGAGCTCAGATTTAGTCAATGCAGATGGACTCAACTGTGTGTGGGAGAAAATTTTGTGCAGCAGAGGTCGTGATGAGGAAGAGAGCGACCGAGGCAGGGCTAGAAACCCTGTGGCCATATCCATCAAATTCTGTGCTTCTCCGTTTCTCTTCTCTTCTCTGTAGAAGGACCTGCACTACCATAGTGTAATGTATAACCAGAGCTTCTTTCGGTGTCTAAAGGTAGGATATCCCCCGATCCTTCAAGCGGGCAATCCGTCCAAAGGATTTCCTTTACGGGGAGGCGAAAGTCCGATGGATGTTGCAAAATTGGAAAAAGGCGACCACGTACGATAAGTATGGAGCTTTGCAGCGATGACATAGTTTGGCGTGACATAGTTGTGGTTTATTCTTTGGCCACCGAATGTCATAAAGTTACTATTAATGCAGTGGTTGGATGATACTTTGTTTTACTTCTCTAATTGAAAAATTATTTGTTTTGCTTCATATCTCATCCAGCTATACTCAATCTAGTTTCTATACGTACAACCTTGCAATCGAATGAGATTTGCACTCATGTCTAATGAAAGTAAAATTATAACCTAAAGAGACTTCGAAAACGGTATAGAAAACAAGAAGGATAGCAAGACCCCATTAAGCCGCACAAGGGAGAGACAAAAAAGGTAGAATGGAGTTAAGCCCCAATAGAGTCTATATGAGAAATTTGCCTTACAGCACCTAAGATATCTGAGCAATGCAAGTTGTATGGTCTACAAACAACTTGAACATCCGCATAAGCATCACCTAGTGTGATTGCTTTCCTATAGATTGCACCAGCCACTACCCTCGGTGGAGCAATAGGCACATGCTGTCTAAAATATGATACAAAGTATGAGAGTGAGAGTGGTACCCCCCGCGCTTAACATGGTAAACTCTCGTGCACTCTTTAACAAATGTATCAAACGTCGTGTCCATCACTCCATATAACTCCAAGGCTAGATGAACAAAGAGGTGACCTCATTGCATGCCCCTATACTTGGAGACCTTACAATCTACTACTGCACTCGCCGCCCATCCAAGGGGATGGGTAATCACTCCCTCCAAAACTATATCCTGCGTAGGGTCCGTAACTACGACATTCACTACTATCACCTGATCATCTCGAACTAAGTATAAGTCTGCATTGACACGTGTTGTATGCAAAGCATATGAAAGTTCCCTCCAAGCCATGTATCCACTCTCTTGTGTGATAGCAAACACTATGTCCCTAATAGCATCATGGGTAGCTATCCTCTATCCTACACAAGGACACTATGTCATATGGACCGCTATTACATCTAGTGTAGAACCACACCCACAAATGAGTTATGAAGATGCAAATGGGTGGACCAAACCTAGGGGAAACCTCATTGCGGTAGAGAAAGTAGCCGGTGCAAGTCAAAATGCCCTAATGCACGATCAAGCGAAAATCCAAGAGATTGCACTATCACGCCATTTGTAGTTCCGCATCTAGATGCTCGGACACTGGAGTTCCAGTGATGGTAGTTAGAGTTATTCTAGCAGTTTCTCAGGGACTACTTTCCGACGGTTAGATTTCGTGTTCGGGGTACTGACTTCACGGTGGGGCCCACCGTCACTTTGCACCGTTTGCACCGTCGAGTGTGCCGTCAGCGGGACCGTTAGGGTTTCAGGGCTAGCTCGAGTCCAGGGGGTATAGTTTCGAAGTGAGCTCTAGAGAGCTCACTTCTCTGATGTTGAGCCTTCGAGTTCCTGGCTATGGTGGACAGAGGCCGGCGAGCGTCACCTGGATTCTCTATGCTTGAGTGGGTGTGGCTTGACTGTAATCAGTGCCCAGTTGTTGGCAGTTTATAGAGTGACAGATCAAGTACTGATCTGAGTTGAGTTGAGTTGAAAGTGTTAAGCAATCTGATTACATCAGAGAAGTGAAGTCAGGGGGAAATCGGGTGCAGGAACGTTGAGTGTTGGTGGTATCTCCAAGCTTGGTGGATCGTGGTAGCTCGATTCAGGTTCTATGTTTCCCTAGTGTGCAGAAGCTCGTGTAGTTGATGCAAATTTGGCAGTTAGGCGGACGGTGTGCGGGAGCGCTGGCCAAATTTTGAGCAAAGAAGGAGCAATTTTCGAGCAGTGTTGTGATTTTGAGCTTAGGAGGTGAAGGCAGGACCAATTTGCTGCGAGTTGGGCTCAGAAAGTGAAATTGAAGGTGGAGTTGGAAAGCTCTTCTCATGAAATTGTGATTTAGAAAAACCCGTTTTGTCAATTTGGCTCGAGTGGAAAGTTAGCGGGGGATTTGGCGGACATCCATCTTTAGGGTTTACGTCAGATTTTGGGCCAGAATTGGAGGAGTTTCGCTGTTTGGCCAGATTTGGAGAAGTTTCGCTAGTTTGGAGGAGTTTCGCAGATTTGGAGAAGTTTCGCCAATTTTGGAGGAGGTTCAAAGTGGCAACAAGAAAAGCCTCATTTGGCTGAATTTCGGCGTTTCGAGGCTTCGAGGCATAGGGCTGTGGGCTATGAGAGGCTACGAGGGCCAGAAGGGCCAGCAAGCCAGCTTGCTGGCGTGAGGCTAGCTAGTTTAGTGTAGATCTTGGTCATTGGTTGGCAAAATCTGCCTTTCTTGCTAGATTGTGCGCAACAGGGTTTGACCCCTAGATCTCTTGTTCCTAGACTGGTGCCCTAGCCAACTGGTCCACCCTCACTTGTTGTCATAGTGACTGTGCCACTGTTATCTATACACATGTAGCTTTGGCTAGGAGAGGCAGTTTGATCCCATTCTTGGTGATCCTGGTAGCTTAGGACTTAGATACGAACTACTCTTATGTCAAATGCCAAATGGTGGCAGAGTCAGTCCCGTGTTGTGTTATGAGATGGAGGGTTTTTGTTTAGATTTCTTGTGATTGGATCCCCTCCATTCTCTGCTTCCTGTTTGTGCACCACGTTTGTGTGAGGTGCCTTGACTTTTGAGCGTTGGTGCTCTGGTGTGCTCTCGATGGTGAGGCTGGAGTGATGACCAGTCAGACTACCTTTGTTTCTCTCCGGTGAGGCAGGAAGTGATGACTTGCAGACCGTGAGAGTGCGTGTTATGATGGCAGGTTACAGGTTGCCCTTCCCCTAGTGTAGTTATCTCGGTAGAGTTACATTAGTGGGTGGTGTTTAGTTGGTGTTGGCACGTGGTGGTGTTGGCACTTGGTGGGGTACTTGCGGTTGCGACTTGCGGTTGCAGTTGGTGGTTCGGGTTTGCTGTTGCAATTATGTGGTCATGACGGAGTTCTTTGGAGATTCCAGAGGAGTTAGCCCTGCAGTACGCAGTGGGTTTACTCGGAGTGGTGCTCGGTATCAGCCTGTATCTTAGGTCCCAGTGAGGGAGGAGATTGACTCTGAGTTGGAGTTCGACACAGGAGCTGATTCAGTTGAGAGTGCACTTGGTGTGTCCGCACCATTGTTGTGGGACATGGACGAGATTTATGGGGCCTCCAAAGGCCCTAGGCGTTACTCTGGTACAATGGGTACCATTGAGTTGGATGACTTCATCCAGGAGTTCAATAGTTGGTATGATCTGCAGCAAATGCGGAACCCGACTTTGTTCACACCCTTCATGGCATGGAAGGGGTTGTTTCAGCACTTGGAGGGTCCACCGATGGACGACTACCATGAGTTCAAGAGAGCTCATTTGGAGGAGATTGAGTTATGGAGACAGTATTGGTCTCCACACTATGTCTCCATCACTTCAGGCTCGGTGGCCAGGAGTAGATCGGCTGTACCTACGAGTTCTAGCTCGAGTAGTGTTGGTGGAGCTAGTGGAGGTGCACTAGCTGGAGATAGTGCTACTACGAGTGGAGGTACCGCTGCAGGAGGTGGTATGGTACCGGGGTTTAACCCCATGGTTGAGTTCTTCCTATGTTTGAGGCAGAACTACCAGGGAGTGCGGACTGACAAGCTGAGGAGCTTGCAGGAGTTCCAGCGGAAGGCTGGAGAGAGCTTACGCGAGGCATACACTCGCATGAGGCGGCTGATCAGTTTCACTCAGGGAGTTACTGAGGCCCAGGCAGTCCAGTTTTGGTATGGGATACTGGACAGGGAGTTGCGACGTAGAGTTCGTGATGCTACGTTGTTGCAGGCTACTTTGCCCACTTTGGCAGTAGTCTTTGGTTTGGCTGAGCGTATTGAGCTCAACATGGTGGAGGAGAGAGTGGTGACAGCTGGATTTGGTAGAGAGACCTCATCCACGGTTGTGACTTCTTCTAGAGTGCAGCAGAGTGCACCACGCCCAGTTGGTTTTCGAGGACAGGGTGGACAGCCCAGATCCTATGGAGCGAGTGGAGGGCCTAGTGGAGTTAGACCCTTACCCTCATTTTCGGGTCAACAGCAGCCAGTGAGTGATGGTGTTGCTTGTTGGACTTGTGGTGGACCTCACCATAGGAGAGAGTGTACTCAGGGCAGCGGACCTGATACCTCTGGTGCATCACAGCCAGCACAGAGGCAGTGTGAGCATTGCCATAGATTTGGTCATACTAGTGACCGGTGTTTTGACCTACACCCGGAGTTACGGAGTGGTAGGGCTGCTATGGCAGGTAGTAGAGGAGCTCCAGTTCATGGAGGACGAGGTGGTAGAGGTGGTGGTAGAGGATCTACACCTAGTAGGGGTGCAGTACCTGCCCTTACTTCTGACACAGCTATGGCTACTCGGATTGAGCAGTTGGAGCAGAGATTGGCTAGTATGGCTATTGCTCAGAGGAGATCAGATTCGGGTGCTGAGGCTTCCACCTCATATGCTGGTGATAGAGATGCTTTGGACTTCATGTGCGGAGCAGCACAGGTGGATGCATCTGCAACAATGACTAGGAGTGCAGTACGTGCTCCAGAGCCTAGAGGAGCATCAGTGGAGTTGGACCCACAGAGAGGAGAGGTTGGGAGACAGGTCAGACTTCCCCAGTCTTTCACGCTATCTGAGGCATTGCAGACGACATCCATGGTTCCTAGACGTCCCAGTGCAGGTGTGGTAGGTGGTGATGGAGTACCTGATGGAGTACCTGCTAGTCAGCCACCTGCTACTACACAGACTGAGTCTAGCATGATGTTGGGGGCGGCTCAGCTGATTATGCGGCATCCTTTATTTTCAGCCAGTGACATGTTTACATTGGGAGTTGACCCAGCCCCAGTGTTTCGGTTGGCTGCCACGTTGTGTGAGAGTAGGGATGGTGCAGTTCCTACTACTAGAGCAGAGGTGGTTGGTAGTGGAGTTGACTTGGTTGAGGAGCATGGGATCCGTTCAGCGACCAGTGGTTTATGGCAGGCAGCAGCGGCTAGACTGGAGGAGTTGCCAGCTAGACCGGCCTTTGAGAGAGCGTGGTTTACACCTGGTGTTGTCCTATTGGATAACCAGAGGGGGATCTTTCGTTTGGTAGGACCTTCAGGGAAGGTCTATACACCACAGAGAGTCTTGTTAGACTCTGGTGCGCAGCCCCTTATGTTGGGGAAGGCTGCAGTTGTTGGTCTGGAGTTACGGAAGACCGATGTGGAGAGGTGTCCATTTCAGATCCAGACATCTCTTGGTGGTGGTTCGACACAGTACATCACACGTGGAGAGCTTGTTGTCCAGGTTCAGCCTGGTCATCCGACCGATAGCTCAGTGGTGAGAGCTCAGGCTATTGCGACGATAGCTGAGTCATATGATGTGCTAGTTGGGAGAGTAGTGTTATACCCTATGGGTTTCAGTATTGACTATTGGGAGGAGACAGCCTCTTATAGACCTGGTTGGCAGTCTAGTGAGGGACGAGTATGTCGCTTACCAGTACGTTTCAGTAGTGGCAGTCTTGGCTCACTATAGTCTGGGACCATGGCAACATCAGTTTTAGCTTTCAGCGGTGTAGTTACTTGGCCTGGTGACTTGTTGGAGGGGAACGCCCATGTAGAGGATACTCCAGTACCAGAGGAGATCACTCGGCTATGGAGTACGAGTGGGATTGTTCCATCCACCTTGGATGTTCCATTGTGGAGTTCAGAGGAGGCATTGCAGCAGCATGCGGATCAGTTGGTGCAGCAGGCTTGGAGTGGAGCCTTCATACCATCAAGGGATGAATGTGAGGATGAGCCTCTAGAGGCAATTGCTTTGACACCTCTGGATACCACACTCATTGCTTGGTAGTATCCAGTAGAGGGGATATGTCTATTAGAGTTGTTTGGTGGGATCAACACCGGACTAGCTGCGGTGTTACAGGCGGGTATCCGAGTACAGAGGTACTTGTATGTAGAGAGAGATGAGACTGCTAGGCGAGTCTCTCTACATCATGTGGCACACTTGGCCTATCGGTATCCGGAGTTATTACCGATGTCAGCAGTCAGAGGTTACCAGAAGGCCTTACCAGGAGACATTTCCTTACTGGGGGCGCATGACCTAGAGAGACATGGGCCTGTTCACTTGGTGATTTCTGGATGGCCATGTCAGGGACATACACGTACGGGCTGCGGTTTGGGTCTTCAGGATCCTCGTTCTGGTGTGTTTTTGGGAGATGTTACGGATACTACGACATCTCCAGGTTCATCAGTCTGTTTCTCCAGCTTACCTTTTGGAGAACGTTCCATTGATGGGTGATTCTCGCACTAGAGTGGTGGCGAGTACACATCAGGTCCATTCTTGGATGGGACCTGCTGTATTGTTAGATGCAGCCAAAGTGGGATCACGGGCTCATCGTCTTCGTCTTTGGTGGACGAACCTTTTACCCAGAGAGGTTCTACAGCGTAGTTATGATGGGATTCAGCGACTAGACCACATTCTTGTTGATGATATCTTGGATGCTGGATGTCAGTCTCAGACAGTGGTAGTGGCTGATAGGTCACCTATGGCAGTGGTGAACCTAGTTGGATAGCCTAGAGCTGCATTTCCCACACTCATGAGTTTCCCAGGCTCTCATGCTTTTCGAGAGGGAGGACCTGGACTTGTTTGGGACTCACAGTTACAGCAGTTGGTGGAGCCCAATGCTGATGAGAGAGAGCGGGCGATGGGTTTTCGCACCGGTATTACCGCTGTTCCAGCAGTGTCAGAGGCATCCAGGCGTCAGGTGTTAGGTCAGGCTATGGACCTGAACTGTTTGACCTGGATTGTGAGCCTTGGTTTGGCAGAGCAGCGTAGGATGCGCTTGATAGGCATCACCACTCGGACACTTGTGAGCCCTGTGCCTATCGAGACAATTCAGGCACATGCTGGGGCGATGGACCGAGTGGACATGGTATTCTTGGGACACATCCAGTAGCTACTAGGGAGAGTGGTCTACTTGGAGTCCATCCAGGTGAGCGTGGGCTACTTGGATTACACCCTTGGTCCACATGGGATGCAGCCAGAGGACATATGGAGCTTGCAGCCAGAGTGGAGGGAGTTTTTCACACAGAGGTTGGGACCTCTAGTGGTCGGGAGCATGACACCATTGCTCCCAAGGGCCCAGTGTAGCAGCCAGTCAGTACGTCTTCCACTCCTACTACAGTTACAGAGGATACTTGGGAGCCAGATCTTGGACCCAAGCTTACTGGAGAGGAAAGACGGAGGGTTTGGAGGTTCTTGAGGAGTCACACGAGTTGTTTTGCCTTCAGTATGAAGGATTTGGGTGCTTTGAAGGGACCTGGTATACGGATTGAGCTGACTAGCGACACACCTGTTTTCTGACGTCCTTATCGATATAGTGAGATGGAGTAGTGACCTTTTTGAGGCTGGTTTGGTGGAGATTTCACATGGAGAGTATGCATCAGCGACAGTGATGCCAGCCAAGAAGGATATGCATGGCAACTATACAGATAGGCGGATGTGTGGAGATTACCGTCCTATCAACCGACAGACAAGGGCTGATCGGTATGCCATGCCTACACCGGAGGAGATTTTTGATGCGATTGGGCATGCAAAGGTCTTCAGTACTTTGGATCTTCGAGCGGGATATCATCAGTTGCCGATCAGGGAGGAGGATAAGTCCAAGACAGCATTTTGGGCTATTGATCCTCACGGCAAGGATGTGTTATATCAGTGGAGGTTCTTACCATTTGGGTTGAAGAATGCTCCTGCTGAGTTCCAGAGGGTCATGGATAGGATCCTAGCTGGACTGGATTTTGCTCGGTGCTATATTGATGACATTTTGGTGTATAGCACTACTGTGGAGGAGCATGAGAGACAGTTGTTGGAGGTGTTTGAGAGGTTGAGATCTCATGGACTCAAATTACATCCTGGGAAGTGTAGGTTCTTCCATGAGCAGGTTGAGTATTTGGGTCTGTAACACCCATTTGTGCATGTGTGTGGTATTGTGATATTTAGCTTAGTATTACAAGTACTTAAGAGATATTATTTATATAGAGATAAAGGATGGTTCTATATTAGTCATGGTTAGCTAAAGTTAGTCATAGCTAAGATAGATGGGACCTTACTTTAGAGGAAGTAGAAAAGATGAGCACCACTATTTTGGATTTTAGTGTGTTGACTTGGTATTATTCCTAGGTGTTTGGCTTTGGGGAAAGAGTTGAGAACTCTTGGGCCCGCAAGCCTTTTTGTTTTGGATTCTTCTTTAGTCCAAGGATAGCCCATGTGAAGGAATCCTTGCTTTAGTGGTTGGGTCAAGATAAGGGGAATATGCCCATGTGAATGGATATTCCTTTCTACTTTTTGACTTTACTTGACTTTTAGTCTAGTAACTTGAGTTACTACGGTAATTAGTAACTTTGGTACGTAACTATTTCACAAGTATATAAACAAGGTGTGAGGAGGTACTCATCATCCTTTCATTTGCAACTATCTCTCTCTCATTGAGTTCTCTAGTGAGCAATGTCTTGAGTCTTGGAGTGTTAGCCTTGGAGGAGTATGATGGAGTTGGGGTTCCTTGCCTTCTTAGTCCATGGTGCGCTACCATAATAGCCATCAGAGGTTCATCCTGAGTGAGAGACAGGCTGGCTCACAGGTCACACTATCTACCCCGGAGGACTTGGTGTTCAGCAGACCAAGGTGGAGGCTATTGCACGTATTCCTCGGCCTACGGATGTGAGCAGAGTACGAGCATTCCTTGGGTTGGCAAACTTCTATCGCCGCTATGTTAGAGGATTTAGTGCCATTGCCAAGGCCTTGACGAAGCTGACCAAGCTTACACAGGAGTGGTGTTGGGGAGATGAGCAGGAGAGAGCTTTTGTAAAGCTCAAGGAGAGGTTGACATCTGCTCCTATTTTGAGGAGACCGATCAGGGGACGACCATTTCAGGTTCACACTGATTGGAGTATGTTGGGGCTTGGAGCGGTGCTCACCCAGCATGATGATGAGGAGAAGGAGTTTGTGGTGGCCTATGCTAGTCGCTCCAACAATTCAGCGGAGGCGAAGTATAGTTCATATGAGGGAGAGTGCTTGGCAGCAGTTTGGGCAGTAGCACATTTCTGATGTTACCTATTTGGTAACCCCTTCACTCTCATCATTGATCATCAGCCGCTGAAGTGGTTGATGGAGTCCGACAAGCTTTCAGGGAAGCTTGCACGATGGGCTCTGATTTTACAGGAGTATGATTTCACGGTTGTTCACAGACCTGGAGTGGTGAACCGTGATGCAGATGGGTTGAGTAGAAACCCATGTCCCAGCCAGCAGGATCAGACCGGAGCACGTTGGCATGGTGAGACAGATGAGGAGATGGTGCCAGGTTGGCATGCATCGGCCTTTCTGTGTATATTTGCAGAGACTTTGGTGGTATCTCTCTCAGCACATACAGGAGGAGTTATTGAGGTCACAGATCCAGAGAGTGAAGATATTGGTACAATTCAGCGAGACATTCATGATGATGTCTTAGTGATGGACTATCTTCGCACTGGTGTTGTGGGTGGCACAGTTGGGGCCAAGGAGAGAGACCGTGTTCTTCAGCGAGCCAGACGGTTCAGATTGGAGGGTAGACACCTTTTGCGTGTATGGGAGGATGGTAGAGTGCGAGTAGTACCACTTCCATCATAGAGACTACAGTTGGTCCGTCATGCTCATGAGGAGCTAGGACATTTTGGAGTAAAGCATACATATAGCTTACTCCAGAGTCATTATTGGTGGCGTGGTATGCAGACCGAGGTACAGCAGTTTGTTGCCAGATGTGTGGTTTGTGACCGAGTTAGAGCATCATTCAATGCTCCTATGCCACAGTTACACCCATTACCTATCATGGGATTGGGTTACCGTTGGAGTTTGGACTTCGCCGGACCTTTACCGCTGACTGTGAGACATCATCGGTATGTTTTGGTGATGGTGGAGCACTTCTCCAAGTGGATTGAGTTGGTGGCACTTCCTGACAAGTCTAGTGAAGGGACAGCTTACTTGTTCCTGGATCGAGTTCTTAGTCATTTTGGTGCACCAGCTGAGGTTTTGACTGATCAGTGTACAGAGTTCTTGGGAGAGTTTCAGGTCTTGTGTGACAAGGCTTTGATTGATCATCGTACTACATCCCGAGATCACCCTGAGGCAAATGGCTTAGTAGAGAGAGTGGTTCAGACGGTGAAGAGAGGATTGCGAAAGTATGGTTTGCAGAGAGGCCACTTGGGAGATTGGGATCTCCAGTTACCTTGGTTGGCCATGGGCTATCGGTTCAGCCGGCAAGCCTCCTTAGCATCCTTCTCTCCATACTTTCTACTCTATGGACGAGATCCAGATTTACCTGCAGCCATTCATCGAGATGCTACTGTAGTTTTGGACTTGGATGACCCCGATGTATGGATGAGCGCATGTTCTCAACGGGCAGAGATCTTTTGAAGAGTGATGCCGATGGCCTTTGAGAACTTGGCGATTGCTCAGCATAGAGATACTTTACGCTATGCTACCATTCGAGGAGGAGGTTATAGACCCTCGATCCGTCGATTTCATCCAAGCGACTATGTATATCTACAGCAGACAGCACCGACAACACTTGATGTTTCTACAGGCCGCACTATCTTGAGAGTGCGCGAGGTTTTGCCATCTGGAGTCCTTGTGTTAGAAGGACGTGATGGTGTTGTTTGGAAGGATCATGTGCGCAATTGTGCGCCATGCCACCTCCCAAACATTGATGGTACTATGGACCCAAGCTTGGCACTTGTACGTGCAGGCTTGAGGTGTATGTTATGTGGCTCTTCTGGTGGAGCTGCTACTATGTTAGTGTGTGATAGCTGTTCGAGAGGATGGCATATGGCATGTATGACTCCTCCCCTCATGGTGGTTCCTCAAGGACAGTGGTTATGTCCTAGATGTACTTGACCCATAGCTAGTTCATTCTTTATATGGTATAGATTGCAGACAGGCGACTAACGATGGGGCTCCATAGCACCCGGCCTCCTGATCTTTGCCCATTAGAGGGTATACCATATACTTAGAGTAGATGGCTATCTGGAGTTAGAGGGACCTAACCGCCAGCTAGGGGGGCGATTGTGGCACTTTAGAGTCTATGTATGACTTATGTGTGAGTTGTGCTTTTATAGTGTATGATGTTGACAGCGATGTATGTTGTGTAGCGATGTATATACGCACGACAGCTGTCACGCCATTTGTAGTTTCGCATCTAGATGCTCGGACACTGGAGTTCCAGTGATGGTAGTTAGAGTTATTCTAGCAGTTTCTCAGGGACTACTTTCCGACGGTTAGATTTTGTGTTCGGGGTACTGACTTCACGGTGGGGCCCACCGTCACTTTGCACCGTTTGCACCGTCGAGTGTGCCGTCAGCGGGACCGTTAGGGTTTCAGGGCTAGCTCGAGTCCAGGGGGTATAGTTTCGAAGTGAGCTCTAGAGAGCTCACTTCTCTGATGTTGAGCATTCGAGTTCCTGGCTATGGTGGACAGAGGCCGGCGAGCGTCACCTGGATTCTCTATGCTTGAGTGGGTGTGGCTTGACTGTAATCAGTGCCCAGTTGTTGGCAGTTTATAGAGTGACAGATCAAGTACTGATCTGAGTTGAGTTGAGTTGAAAGTGTTAAGCAATCTGATTATTGTGGCACTTTAGAGTCTATGTATGACTTATGTGTGAGTTGTGCTTTTATAGTGTATGATGTTGACAGCGATGTATGTTGTGTAGCGATGTATATACGCACGACAGCACCCTTGTCAAAGCAAGAGCGAAGATGTGCTCTAGTAGCCTAAGGAATGGATGAGTCAACTAAGAGAGAATGTATTGTATGCTCATACTATAGCTCCATCAAGGATGATTGTAAACCTTTAGTCCAATCTGACAATAATGAGCAAAAGATAAATAGTCTTCGTGTGCCCATGGAGATAGACTATCTCTCGTCTGCCGCAATAACATCTAGAGAGAAAAGGGTCCCTCCTCCACCTCTATCACATAAGTTTCCAAAATTGGCATATTAACAACCACAAAATGAGAGCAAAGTAGGATTGTCGAGAAAGCCCAACTACCCAAAACCACTATATGTGTTGTCTCCTCCATAGATAGCAAGCCAATCCCTCCACATGAGATTGGTAGAGCCATCTGTCCACATGCCAACTCCCCTATTATACACTCAAATGTCCTTGGTCCAATAATATCACCAAAGATTCCCATAATCCTCCTATCAAAGACTCTTAGACGTGATAGGAAGGACGAGGAATGGAGAATTGTCCGGATGAGGTAAGTTGGTCGATGAGCAATATTAGAGGAGAGTATACCAAATGCCACCTACGGATCTACTAGTAATGGAAGGTCATCCACATAGAGAACATGCTCTACAAGAGCAACATCTAAGAAACGTGTGATAAAACCCTCGGATCCTATTGGCATTCAAAGAACACGTAGTCCATCTATAGATGTGATACACTCCTCTGAAAGCTCAAGGTGGTGCAGGATACTTAAAGAGTACTATGCCTTGCACTTTGACACCTTGACTCTCAAGCCTACTAGATGTAGCTCGATAGTCAAGTGGTCAAGGGCATGCCTAATTTAATCTACAAGGCCCATGATGTGTGTATCATATGCCAAGGAGAGAAATGTATAACTTGGCATTGCCAAAGTAGTAGATATGAGAGCTCTAAAGTGAGCCATGGCAAGTAAGGGTCCTCCTAAAAGATCTCCCTAACATATACAAACAATTGACTCCAAGATGGTGACTCTCTCCTATGAACGACCATGTTGGTAGTGAAGGGAAGCAGGAGACTCATCAAAAGACCGCACAAAAGGAATAAGACTCGCCAAAGATCCACCCACCTCCCTAAGCTCTCTAAAGATGGTTGCTTGTGAGACGCATTAAAAGCATTCTCAACATCCACCTATAGGACGACCCACTCCGGATGGTCATCCAAGAGTGCCCTAATGCCTACAGATATAGCCTCACATCTTCCAAGTGTAGTTACTCCAAAATGATGTGGACTAAGGTGTTACCAAAAGTGAGAACGGTGCTAAAGAACAATGGTACAACTGACTAAACATAAATAGATCTCTCCAATAACAATCAGTTTAATGCCCCTCATGTCCTTCTCCATCACGAGAAATAGACTAGCACCTAATACCCGACTAACAAACATAGAAAGGTCTCCTCTCACTATTACTACCATCACCTAAAACAACTTGATAAAACCACTAGAAAGATCATTTGCTTGAAAGCAATCTCTAATATATTCATATACCATCCCTTACAAACCTCTTGAGGAAATGCAGAAGGTAGTGCACAATGTTTGTGCAAAAAATGAACAATCAAGACATAAAGATTACTCAAGTTGATAATCTAAGACCTCTAGTGGTAATTCCTCTATTGCCATAAGATATAATGAATATAGGGAAAAGATAGTCTCATCAATAGGATTAGCTATAGACAAAAGGTGTATCGCCCATGCTACTCTACTAAAATCTCCCTCCCCAATGTCCTACACCATCATAATAGAGTTTACATTATGATATCCCATGGCAAAACCTATCTCCTAAAACGTGTAACTATAAAAGACTCATCTTGAAAGGCCGCCCAATCTCTCGCTCGGACTTGACGGAATCTAGCAATCAATTCTCTATGCCTAAAGAGACCAGGTTATGTAAATTCACCTCGATGAATTGACCCTTGATGAATAACCACTAAGGATGAAGAGTTCAACCCCCCGGATGTCCTCAACAGCTATCTAGAGAATTAAGATCTGAATTCTGAGATGCAATGACTGTATACCAGTGTGCTCTTAGCTAAAGTTACAATCTAAAGTAAAGAAAAAGGCGACCAGCATAGTCATGTAAAGTACTTATATACTTGAACCCAGTACGTATGTAAGTTCTCTTTTGCTGTCCCATGAGGAATGTGTTCTACCCACCGCGAGTAAGCTTCAAGGGTACTTCATCTCTACTTTAGCTGCTTCTACATTGCAAAAGTGTGCGGGCAATCGGGACACTCTTAAGTAGCAATACGGTACATAAAAAGAACACGCACTTCACTCGAACGAAAAACAAGAGACTGTCCACCAACTCCAACACCTGAGGACACTACGCACTTCTGGTGAGAACGACTTATTGCCAATTGCTGGAACGTTTGTAAACGAAAGACGTTCTAATGTGTTACAGTAGCCAACCAGATCTGGAGCGGAACTTAAGAGGCTCGAAAGAAGTGAATCAGCCAAAGATCTACTGAGACTAAGCGATTTCTCTTTGGAGCCCACAGGAAGACATTAGAACAGAAGTTGATATTTTTCGAGCTAAAGGGTTCGGTATAACTCCAGCTTGTTTTATGACAAAATCAAAGGCAAGCTGCGTATAGTTTCCTATGCAAAGTACACATACACATGACTACATCTCACTTACTCATCTAGACTAGGACTCGACCTGGTGTTGAGCAGAGCAGGCCAGTGGATCCCCAGGTTTATTTTTTAAGGAAACAGGGCAAGCTGCTTGAACACATTCAATGAAGAATACTCATGGCTATTTCTCAAATTTATCCATCTTTGTAAGAGGTCTCCAGCTAGCGGTGAGCAGAATAGGATATAGAGAAGTGAGGACAGAAGCCGTTCGAGGAACAGGAGATCCAGAGAAGGATATTCGGAAATGAGAGCGGAAGCCGTTCATCGAACGGGGGATCCAGATTAGGATAGTACAACGGATCGGCAACTGCTCATACTAGTGTAACTTGAAGACATCACAACTGCAATCTGGTTCTTGAACAGGAGAGTCTGGGACTCCATTTATCTTCATCCTCCTTGTCAAGCTTTATATGTTCTTGCAAAACGTGGAGGTCTGCTGCGTATATACACACTAGCAGAGGCAATTACCTCAATTGAACACGGTTCGCCTTGACAGTTCAATGTGGACCAAAATGAAGGCCCAGGTAGACCTCATCCTAGATGACGAGAAAGGATAAGAGTATAAAGAGGTTCCAAACATTGAACACTATGGCGAAAGTTATTGAGATCAGTACAAGGAGAGATTAAAGCTGAATTTTCACTCCCTGGAAAATACTGCTCAGCAATTATGGTGTTCTTTTCTTACATAACATATGTATATCATGTCATAGCTATCTAAGGTGCACAAGAATCATACATTGACTTTACAAATGAATGTCTATGGAGCTCGAGCTTCCACTTCGAGAGTAGGCGTTAGCAGAAGTGCCCATTCTCAAAGGAAGAAAGTCGTCTTGTGAGAACGGTTGCTCTGGTGATGGGGAGTGTGGCGGTGATAATCTTTGCTGTCTTGACCAGGGAACATTAGGAGGAGTCTCAAAGCTGTTGTAGGAACCATTGTGAGATGCATTGCCATTGTATGGACTGCTGCATAATCAAAACAGAGCCGTTCAGCAAGCTGATAAAGACTGTCCCACAACATTCCATATGCACATGCTACATGACAAACGAAGTATTTGCTCAAAATCACAGTACTCAGTACTCACATGGTTTGCGGATACTGGTTGTCACCAAGAGATGAATTTCTGGTATGATAGGAGACTGGACTAGGAGATCTAGCAACTTTGGGCCTATCCCATGATTGCAGCGGAGTACTGCTGGCCTGAAGGTCCTCGGAGTAGTACCTCCTCCTGATAAGCTGCACGAATCATTACGTAATTTGGATGACAGGGCTATTAGTCATCCGACGAAGTACACGCAACTTGCAAATTAGAAAAATGAAATATATAACAGGATAGGCTTCATTGGGGTGACAACGTTGATGGTGTTTCTCTCATGGCGAATCTGAACTTTTACACTGTGGAGTGCCAATGAATGTAGGGTTCAAACTTTAGTTTGTCCTTCCCTTTATCTGAGAAAGAGCGTTGCCTGATGACATGGAGGTTGTATACATTGGTCTGACCAAGAGCTTGTAGATCACTAAAGCATCAGGAATATCACGTCTAGATCGGAACATTGTACAGCATAGGGATCGATAACCGGTAATTCTCTGATAACTTTTTGGTAGATAGGAACGAGTTTGGACGCACATCTGCTTCTTCGCACTGAATGCTCACTCATGATGTGGCAACTCAACGGGCACAAGTCGCTATGAGAAAACAGCAAATAAGATCATCACAAGTAGGAGTGGGCAACTTACCGAAATGAAAAATCTCCTTACAGCTTCCGAGTCCAAAATTCCCTCTTTTGCAGCCTTCACATAAAAAGAATCAACTGTCATTTGAGCTTAGTAGCTAGTCACATACAGTACTTATCTGAAGATGAATAGCTTTACATTCAATTACGATCTGTAAATTTTGGCCTTCGTCAACTTACAGCGTGAAGGCTCCGACCACTGGGGAAAGACTGAGTTGTAGGAAGTTCATCGCTTGGGGTTAAAAGACCTTGCTTCTCAACCCACTGACGTGCAGCGTCTACAAGATTGCTGCTACTTCCAATTACACCGTTCTTCGGAGCGATGTCAGACTTGTTTCCTATTACCAGTGATGGAACTGGTAAAGGAGAACTAAGGCCATGGGGGAGCGGTGCTGAGAAGGTTCCTAGCGAAGCAACCTCGTTTGCCCACCCTTGCAAACTTGTCTTTGTGTTGCGCTGAGACAAATCATGGACAAAAATAACACCTGCACAAAGACAGCAACCCCAGTGTCTCAATTAAACAAAGCATATCACATCGTCCTTAAAGCATCTCACTTGTGCAAACGGCAAACTAGTCCAAGTTTTCAGATCAGAGAAACAACTGTAAGTGCCCACTCCCATAATCAATGTATTGAATCATGACCTTCAGATGCTCTGAAGCGAACTACGTGAGATGCAACGAATCCAAGTGATACCAAAGTAGTAAGCAACGTGTGTGTTAAAATTATAATCATGACACGAAGGTGCAATTGGAAGTATACGCTTGAATACGCACATGAGGAACACATTTGGTATCATTCCCTAGTATTGTCAGGAGTGAAAGAGGTGGGAACGGCTTCACATGCGAGAGAAAAAACCTCACCATTGATCTGCGAGTAGAAAAGTGACCGACATTGCCTGTACTGCTCGTGACCTGATACATCCCAGAGCTCTACAAAGAACTCACGGTCATTCTGCCTACTGTTGAATGGGCTTGTATTTGGCTCCTTGTAAACTAGATGCTGAAGAAAAGGAAACGAAAACTGTTGGATAAGAGCGTCCTCAAAACTAGATGAAAATGATTTAACCTGGTAATAAGCTTATATAACTCTTCTCACAGAACTTGTTCTACACGGAACGTCGGCCTCTCCCACCATGCACCACAACGGCAACAGTTAAGTCAGGTTGCAAAGTGAAACGAGTAATGGTTCCCCTTACATAAGCTACTCAAAACTACTGAGAGACTAACTTTTGGACCGAGGATAAATTGCATTACTGATCCTTCATGAATATTGAACTAAAGTCTTCAAAACTCTCATGAATATGAAAATACAATAGAAACTAAGTGGACCTAGCAATGTCAGACACAGTTATTTCTAGTACCATATTTGGCGACCTATTTTGAGGCCGGATGTTTTAAAATATGAAACTTCAAAGCTATGAAGGCCACCAGATAAACTTTATACCTTCACATCAACTGCGCACCCCACTGTTCTTCGAGGATTAGTGATTGGACTCTCATTTACGATCAGATGAATAAGCGATGTTTTGCCTACACCTGCATAGAGATTTTGTTGGTCAGCCATCCAAGCCTACCCACATCAAACGTTCACGACCATACTTACAATTCGTCAGAAAACGGAGTAGCAGTAGACTATTTCTAACAACCACCTCCTAGAGCCGATTCTTCGTAGGGTGGAGGAGAGTTAGTGAATCTTAAGCCTGGCTTAAACCTGGCACATATGTGCAGAAAAAAGTTCAAGAATCAATCTAATGAGCGTAAACATGAGCAGGAGTTCCCATCATCATCAAGAAGACCTCAATTCATGTATGAAAATTGGCACGAATCCAGGGCCAGAATGCAGGCAAAAAAGAGACTCCGAAATTGATGGGGGACAAGATGCCTAAAACAAAGCAAGCGCGGAGGGAGATTACAGCATTGAGAGGTACCTGCATCCCCTAATACAAGCACCCGGACTTGGCCGGTGGGAGCCACACCATCGCGCCCCCCATCAAGCTTCCCAATCATTCCCCCTGTTGATTTTTGCTCCAGGCGTCACAACCTTGGCAGCTCTACAATTGTCGAAGTCAGGTACTGGAATTAGTCACACCAACGGAAGAATTATCACAATTACTCATTAAGACCAGATGACTATCAGCCAGGAAGATCATAAGTTAATAGCATCACCAAACTATATGTGGCAGTGGCAGGGCAGAGTAGTTGCAAACTTCATGATTATTTCTCCTCTCCAACGAAATTCCTGGTCAGTTGACAACGCGTGGAAATGCAAAATGGGCTCGGCACAGGCCGACATAGCGGAAGAGCAAACGAGAAAGTTACAATGATGTAGAGCCTACACATTAAGCTAGAGAGGTTGTATGGTATCACAGTAGATTGACAAACCCACACCCACAACCTAATGGGAACCTGACCAATTAAGAATTAATAATGAGAGCGGAAATTCACAGGAAACCAAGGGTGAAGGGCTTGCTAATACTGAGAAGCACAGGACCAATCAGAAGGGAAATGAGATCTATAGCCACCAAGTGAGGAGATTGATTGAATCTTTTGCATAACGGAAAGACCAGCAATTCTACCTTGATCGTCACTCCTGATCCCCTGCTTCTTCTAGTTACAGTGGCAATCAGCCAGGAGCTTATGAGCGGACAACGAACGGCAGGTGTGACAACCTTTGTAGGTTGAAACACCTGGTGAATTTTCCTCAACAGGGCCAGTGTCAGTACCCCAACCTTCTGAGACAACCGTCTGAGACAAACTCCAACCTAGCACAAGTTTCTTTCATAGAGTGTTAGAGAGCCAGTCTAGGTTTCGCCTCTTGCCTCTGAGCAGCCCTCAAACTACCGATGAACTGAACAAAGATACTCGTTGAGTGACTGACTCCCCCGCCAATAACATAGCTGCAGACTTCAAATGAGATTCGCGTATATTGCCCAACAATGTGCTGCTACATTGCTTCCCCAGCACACTCGCTTCGTATGCTCATTTCCTCCACTAAGAGAAAAAGTGAAAAGCTCAATCTCAAACACACTCGACCAGATCACTGAGCACTCTGGGGCAGCTTCTCTGAAACGTTGGCGTCGATCACGAAACTGTCTTGGTATTCCCAATATCCGATAGAAACCCAAAGAGCAACTTCACTGATTCAGAGTGCTAGTTCCTTCACATCCCAGTCACCCACAAAACCAACACAATTGAGGTACCAGACACTGTAGCAGCTCCTGCTCCCAGAAATGGAATTAACGGTACTCCAACTTTGGCAGTCGCACTTAACGGCGCCCCAAGTTGGCAGAAAGACTTAACAGTACCCCAAAGCTTGACGCGGAACTGTCAACCCGTGCTGGCCTTGAACTTTTCGGACAGCTAGACTTTAGTTTTATAATCTTTCCTCGTTACATTGAGAACCGATCTCCGCATAAATCATCACAGTTCGAGGAAATTTTAATTAGCTCCTAGACCTAACAAGCGATCCCGCCTTGCTCGCAAAGGTCTGAAGCAGTTCCGCATTCTCTGCCAACTAGGACAATATCTGCCACGTTGGTCACATTCAAGTTGCCAACTTAGACAAGCAGTTGCTGCGCTTGTCCACGTCAGATTTGGGTACTCCTAAGTCTTTCCGCCAACTTTGGGGTGCGATTAAGTCTATCTCTGCTCCTGCTCCAGCTTTCGTGAAATCAGGCAAATAAGTATGACACCACCTGATCTGACCCAACCCACTTCAACCCCCAATGCCTGTGCTGTGAGATGAGGGCAGATGCGCTTAAGAACCAACGGTGGTCTCCCAACACATTGAAGCAAAGGGAAACAACAGGAAGAGCTTCTTTTCATCCCGGGTGTGTGGGTGCTTGTGAATCTCGAAGGCCCAAGCAGCAGGAGGAGAGCAAATGAGGTGATTCTCAAGCAGTGAAGTTGGATTTTGGGATTCCTCGAAGCCCCACCGTTGCAGGACTAACTAGGAGGAGGAGTTCGACTTCGGTAAAGCCATCGTAAGAGGGCTGTGCTGGACTGCTCTCCCTGTAAATGCGTTGCCCGCCAGTTGGACAAACATTCAATCATACTAAAAGCCAGCAGCTTTACACTTTCTCATGTCAAACAAAACCACCTACGCATGGAGCGAATACAAGGACAACGTCCGTCAGAAGTGGAGCTCCATTCACCTTGCCCACTACCTTAAACATCCCCTTAAACACACTTGATGCTGTTCCATATGTCACCATCTTTTAACCGTTTCTTGAATGCAAACGGCCCCTTGCTTTCCACATTCTTTGCCGTTGTTAATACAGCACTATATCGTGGGTCGTCTTATTACTGTACTGTTCTTAAGAAATGAATGATGTTTTGGTTTATAGTAGCCTGCCGAGTTTATCCAACTTTATCACGATCGAGTGAGCCATCATGGGTAGAACAGTTAATCATAGTTGTTTTTATCACCTAAAGTCCTGTTGCACAACCAGCACATTCGTACCACTCTAACAGAGAAAACCTTAGACACATTTCGAATTCAAATTCCATACTGGAAAGATGTAGAGGAATATCCTCCTTGAATATTCTGAACCACCGCATACGTGCTGGCGCATAGATTACATTATTGGCCACTTTTAAACATTCTTATAGGAAAACCTTGATAATAGTTATTGAATATACTTGATATGAAATCTGCTCCAACAGAATATGAAAAAGATCGCCAATTACTTACTAACATGTTCAGTCACATACCAACTCTGCAATCCCGTATCACTTACTAGACACGATACTCACTTAAGCTAATCTTTTGGGGGCGAATTGTAAATTTTCCTCTACTTTATCAATTATCAATAATAAATATTATATATTATGTTTTCCTATATACATA
The DNA here is from genome assembly GCA_948567375.1 of Lunularia cruciata. Classification (NCBI taxonomy): domain Eukaryota; kingdom Viridiplantae; phylum Streptophyta; class Marchantiopsida; order Lunulariales; family Lunulariaceae; genus Lunularia; species Lunularia cruciata. The sequence goes on along the minus strand of OX419761.1, from coordinate 50,244,129 downwards.
TTACATCTAGTTAGTCAATAGGCGGATAAAGATTAAACTTGTGCAAGATAGACTTTGATGCTCACCATATCATTATTGAATTCTATTTCTATTTTCATGATTATACCTTTGGTTGGAATGAAGTTTCTTTAACTGAACAAGAATGCAAGGAGAATTAAATTATAATATGTAACTCTGATACTTAAATTTGGTCATTAACTAACTAATTAAAATGCATTTTTAAATTCAATCTCTACAAAAGGACCTGAAGGGTTTGGTTCCAACCTTTGGACCAAAGGGCACGAGACTACAGGAAAACGCCCGTACCCTAGTCTAGTGTCCTTCAAACAAGCGTCAAAAATATTAATTTTACCTGGATTCAATTTATAGTATACTTTGATTGTAAAATATTATGGTATAAAAGGAGAAAACCTTTTTAACCTTGTACGATCTACTATATAGAAGTGAAATATAGGAGAAATTCCTTACATAATATCTTTTTTGTTTATATGGAGTTAGTTTACTCATAGATTTATTCCAATCATGACTTCTTTCCCTTATAATCCTAAAGATCATAATTACTATCCGTTATCCGAGCAATCTTCTAAAGTAAGATCATTTTCTTTGCAATACTCATCAATGGTATAGAATTTGATTGCTCTCGTGCAGCCCAAATTGATAATTATAGATGTGAAAATGAAGTATTCTTCATTAATATTATTTTACTATGTTTAAATGATATGAGAAAAAATATTTAAAGAATATTGCCAAATATAAAATTTTAGATAATATAAAAAACTAACCTTTTTATCAATTTTCTTTATTCAAATAGAACACAAAATTTTATATGTATATATATGAAGTAGCTTTCATAAAATTAGACCAATATAAGTTAAGGTTTAAAAGATCTTCTCAAGGAATTAAAAAGAAATTGTACATGACTCTATAATAAATAAATTTATTGTAAATTTTATGCATTTTATAATGAAAGATATTTTAGTTTTACTACATGGTTAAAAATGTATAAATAAAAAGGTTGATATCCAAAATATTCATAAATTTATATTATCTATATAGAAAGATGTTTGAATAGTGTAATATTTGAATAATATTTGTGAAGAATAAATTAATAAATTGTGTAGAAAATATTTTATTCTGTACAATTACAACTATATTATTTTTTACATGTATTTTTTTTATATTATAATTTTTAAGATTTAATTTAATTTTATTATTAATAAAAATAATATTCCAAAACCTCTGCTTTATTATATTCTTCCTGAATAATTCAAATTGAATCTTTTATGCTTATTTTAATCAAGAGTACAGTTTCATATTGCTGTTACCCTTTTTAATGTACAATTTTATTAGATAATTATCACCTCAATCCATATATGATAACAAAATTATTTTTCAAATATAGCTTTAATAGTTATACTATAATTTTACATCTTAAATTGTAATTGATTCTAATAGAATATATAGGAATTGAAAAAAAAAAATTGCAATAATAACAAAGAATTAATCTAAATAATATCATTCTAAACAAAAGTACACTTTGGTTATCTTGTGGTTACTCTTATTGTTATGTTTTCTTTTTATATGCAAAAATTTCAATATTATTAACAATTCAAAATAAGTGTAATTTTAATTGGAATGAATTTTTTGATTCCAAATACAAACTTTATTTCTTTCCCATCTCTCTGCCTCAATTAAAATAACTATAAAATAGCTTCAGTTTCAATTAAACATAATATATATCTAATCCATCTATATATTTATTTTTTCTATTTTCTTAAGTTAAAATTTATTTAAATTATACCATTTCCAATTTAGATTCAAATAATTATTGTATAAGGATTCTAGGTTTATATTGGAATTATATAGTTAATAGTTTAGTTCAATTACATATGTATATGATATCCTATACTATAATTGAAATCTATTTTTAGATTTGATGGATTCTAGATTTTATTAGATATTATAATATGATGTTTTAGCAATAGCATTGAGTAAGTTTACATATATGCACAATTAAGGTTTATTAAGTCAAAGTGTTATAAGGTGCTACTTTTCAGCATTTACAAATCATTTCCACATATGTTTAATTGTAGTTTAGGTGAAATATGTTTATTATATAAATACAAAAATTTAACTTCTTGTAAATAAAAAAGAGATTTCAAAATGCTAGTTATTATGAAATTTTTAGATAATTTGAATTAAAATATGTATTTTTAATCAAAAAATAAAGTGAGATTCTAGAATCATGTCTTTGTATAAAGTAGTACTTTTACTTCATATCATTTTAGGATTTAAATTCATACATTTTTATTTTCATAAATATATTATATTCCCACCTTTTATCTTAATTTATGTTAAAATTTTATACTTTCTAGAACACAATATGAAGATATTTATGTTTTGGTGAGGTTATTATGTAAATTACTTTTTCTATGGATTCAAGTAATACTTATGGTTTATGATGGATGTGTTATTGATAGACAAGAGACAACAAATAATTATAGCAGTTACTTATTTTAGAAGAGACCTGCCCTATGAATTAATTAGCATTCTATCATAAAGGGTAGAATTAAATTTATTTTGTGATAAATATTCTATTTGGGACCAATACTCAAACTTTACTAACTACATGATTTTTGATCTATTGATAGTAAAAGATATATCAACTGCTTCTATTAATGTATATAGAGATATAGAAATGTTGTGTAAAATTCCAAGGGATTAAAGAAGGTTTTTACAATAGAATATGGTAAGATCGCGGATATAAATTGATCTTATATGGTTTAGCATTTGCTAAGACTAATTTAATTTGTATGTAAAGCCTATAATCCTTATAGTATCATAGCTTAAAGACAGATTTTCAAATAATATGTTCAGTTTGTAATTTTGTAAAATTATGGTGATATATCAATAATATTATAAACAAGCATATTGATATTACATGGACATATGTTGCACATCTTATTTTAGAATTAGCTTACTTACTTCTAAAAGGTGATAATTGGCTACTATAGTAGGCTAGGCTAGCAACTTATTATTGTCTTTTTGTACATCCTTTCCAAGTTGGCTTTGTTTGTTCATATAATTCCTTGTCAAACACCTCTCCATGTTTAAGTTGTCACACTTTATATAGGGTATAGTAAAATTGCTGATGACACATTGAGACCATTTAGTTCATGTCATTGCAAATTTTTGTTCTAGCTACTATGTTTCTCTTAAAATTTTGTTCAAAGTTATCTCGAGTCCTCATCCGGATTTTATAATGAAACCCATGCCAAGACCATTCAACTCATGTCACCCCAAATCTATGTTCTAACTAGTTTGCTTTCATAAATATATTTTCAGAGTTATGTCTAGTCCTCATTCAGATTTCAAGTGAAACCTTGCTTAATTGAATTGACAAGGTGTTGATGTTCCAATATGTACTTTAAAACAAGATATTAAATATTTTTTAATAGGTTAAGATATTATATTGTGTTCCAATGTGTACTTCAAAATAGGATTTTCATTATGTTCAATGGGTTTTTACCACATTGTTTCTCTTGATGCATATGAAAGAAGTGAAAATGAAGTCACTATTGGCAAAGGAAGCTGGATATGCATTAGATTTGTTGGGACACACCCTTTGGTGCACAACAAGGTGCACTATACCTTAAGCATATCATGTTAGTTTAGCATATTATGTTACAATTTTTGAAAGAATTGTAGCCCCAAACTTTCATAATTTTTTGTTCAAAATGATCAGGAGTCCCCATCCGGATTTCATAGTGAAAACTTACCTTATTGAATTGAAAAAGAGTTGATGTTCCAATATGTAATTTAAAACAAGATATTAAATATGTTTTAATAGGTTTTTATCATGTTGTGCTTCTCAAAGTAGGTGAAAGAAGGGAAAGTGAAGTCATTGTTTGCAAAGGAAGTTGGATATGCACTAGATTTTTTGGAATACACCTTTGGGTCAACTACCTTCCTTGGAGCACAACAAGGTGCACTATAATCTAAGTGTTTTGGTTTGCTATTTTTATGTTTAGCATATCATGCTAAATTTTTTTTCAGAACTATAGCCCCAAACTTTCATAAATTTTTATTCAGAGTTATCCCGAGTCCCATCCAAATTTCATAGTGAAACCTTACATAATTGAATTGACAAGGAGTTGATGTTCCAACGTGTACTTTAAACTAGGATGTTAAGTATGCCAAGTTATTTCAATAGGGTTGTATCCCATTGTTTCTCTAGATGTAGGTGAAACAAGGGAAAGTGAATTGACAAGGAGTTGATGTTCAAACATGTAGTATGTTATAGTAGGTTTTTACCATGTTATTTCTCTTGAAAGAAATGGAAGTGAAGTCACTATTTGCAAAGGAAGTTGGATATGCATTAGATTTGTTGGGATACACCCTTTAAGATAAATGATCTTCCTTGAAGCACAACAAGGTGTGCTATACCTTGAGTGGTTTTGTTTGCTATCTTTATGTTTAGCATATCATGTTATCATTTTTGAAAGAATTGTAGCCCCAAAGTTTCATAAAATTTTGTTCAGAGTTATCCCAAGTCTCTATTTGGATTTTGTACTAAAACCTTGCCTAATTGAATTGACAAGGAGTTGAAGTTTTGACATGTACTTTAAAATAGGATGTTCAATATGTTAAAGTATTTAAGTAGGTTTTTACCCCGTTGTTTCTTTAGATGTAAGTGAAAGAAGGGATTATGAATTGATAGGGAGTTATGATAAAACATGTACTTTAAAATATGATGTTCATTACATTTTAGTAGGTTTTTACCATGTAATTTCTCTTGATGTAAATGAAGAAAGGAAAATGAAAGAAAGTGAAGTCATTGTCCACAAGGAAGTTGGATATGCATTTGATTTATTGGGATACACCATTTTGGAAAAATTCCCTTCCTTGGAGCATAACAAAGTGTGCTATATCTTGAGTATTTTTTTCGCAATTTTTTTGATTAGCATATCATGCTACATTTTTTGAAAGAACTGTAGCTCCAAACTTTCATAAATTTTTGCTTAGAGTTATCCAGAGTTCCCATCTAAATTTCATAGTGAAACCTTGCCTAATTGAATTGATAAGGAGTTTATGCTCTGAAGAGTACTTTATAGTAGGATGTTGTCAAATTATTTCAGTATGTTTTTACCTTGTTGTTTTTTTGGATGTAGGTAAAGAAAGGAAAGTGAAGTCATTGGCAACCAAGGAAGTTGGATATGCATTAGATTTGTTGGGATACATCTTTTTGGAAAAAGGACTTTCCTCAAAGCACAACAAGGTGCATTACACCCTGAGTGTTTCAATTTGTTATTTTTATGTTTAGCATATCATGCTACATTTTTTAAAGAATTGTAATCCCAAACTTCCACTTAGTCAATATGCATGGTGGATTTCTCAAATTGAAACAAGTATGGATCACTTATTAGAACCTAGTAAAATAATCAATGGAAGGAAAAACATCTTAATAGTCTAGAAACTTACTAATTGGTGTGCTATTGGTATGAGATAAGAGCAACATGTTCCATGAAATCAATATATGAGTCAAATATACTATATTTTGTTGTTTCAAATAATTCCAATTCACTTTTGAATTTAGTATGATCATGCATAAGTTCCGTCTCATGACTTAATATATTTGATTTATATAGCTACTTGTCAACAATTCTGCCTAGATACCAATTGATGACGTTGAATACTCTATTCCATTGTTTCTCTCTTGGATTAGTTTTGGAGAAGGATAATTTTTTAATTGGCTTCAAATAAATTAGAGAATTAGAGAACTATCAAATAGAACTTGTGAATTTTGCTGATGTGGTGTATGTTGATCATTGGTTTTGAGCAAGAGGGATTAGCTCATTCATTGTTTATAAAGGAGAAAGCTACTCTCAAAGAACATGACCAAAAAATAGCAAACTTGGAAGATCAGGTTAGCACAAGCTGGAGATAGCCTACTTCTGCTTGTTGGTCACATTAAAGAAGCTTTGTTTCAAGTCAGACTATTGAAGTCTTTTCTTAAGTTCTCAATGTTGTATTGTGCTCACAAATAATATCTCATGGCACAATTTCTCCCTTTTTTTGTCCTAAGTTCAGATATTTGCACTAATTTCAATCATCTGCAAGAGCAAGGAGCAAGTCTTTAACCACTAAAGCGTAGAATTTTTACAATGCATATTGGCATGTTTACTTCTTATGATTTTTGGGTTTTCTTGTTATGCATCTCATGTTATGTTTCCAATTTTCATTTTTATATTTTATTTTGGGATAAGATATTATCCCTTAATACTTAGAAGTTGACTTGACTTGCTAACATGACCTGACCTGCTCATTGTAGGTTCAAACCAATCTACTAAACTCAAAACCTTACTCATCAATCTTCAACTCTTCCTTTATAAAGCCACCAAACACCATTAATGGTGATCCACAACCTTCTTAAAGTAACCCTTTAAAAACCTAGCCCACATATAACCAAATTACAACAAACTTACAAAAATTTACAAACAAGTCCAAGTACTTGGTGTCAAATTTGAACCAAAACTTATTTCATCATCTTGAACTGGTCATGATCTTTGTCAAAGATCATGATTTTCATAGCATCAAGGGCAGTGCTATTTCCTCAAAAATGAATCTTTACAAAACTTTGACTTTGCTACACCACATACACCATGAGATAGATGTATTCATACATTCCATTTTATCTTTGCATACATTTTCTATTTATGCTTGCTCCAAGTTTTGTCATTTGTTCAATTTTTAGATATTTCTCTTAATTTATGGAAGCACCAATGGGCTTTTCCTCTATTTTCAAAGCCCACACCATGCTCTACTTAACATCCAACTTCAAGTTGGATGTTCAGTAGAGCATGGACCCCAATTGTCTTTGCATTACTATCTGCAAGAAGTCATCAAAGTTGATAATGAGGTTGTGAATTCAATAAGAACTTGGCGCATGCATATCATAATGACCAAATACTATCACTATCATCTTCACCATTGACATGGGATTGCCTTGCTATGTGTAGGACATTTGAGACAATAGTACATTGTTGATGCATGTGCAACTATAAAACAAACTTGCTTGAAATATTTCTGATTTAATCAAAGAAAGCTATGAGTGGATCTTTATCAAGGTTTGCAAGATGCCATTGCTCTTGGTGATACATGCAAATATTATTAGAAAACACATCCTTCTACCCTAATATTTTATAGGGGGCCCACTCTACATGGTCAAACCTACCAAGATGCCATAGCTATTTGTTGATAGGTTGGTTATCTTGATAGTTTTATGACTTTCACTTGCAATCCAAAATGGCCAAAAATCAGGTAGGTGTTGTTACCCAATCAACAACCCCAAGATTGTCTTGATTTGTTATCATTATAAAAATATTTTTAGTGCCAAAGCTAGGTTGCTAAGATGCTAGACTTGTAACAATATGGATTTTAGCAACAAAGTTAGTCGGACTTACAAAGTAACACATAAGACAAATTAGCCTAGAATATTCCGGAAGGAAGTTTCTTGGGAATCTTCCCGGCTAGCTTAGCTTGCACCTCAAGTAAGTAGTTTCTAGAAGCTTCTAACTAGCTTAACTTGCATGCCAAGTAGGCAACTTCTAAAAGGAAGCTTCTCGAGAAGCTTCCTAGTTAACTTGGCTTGCACTCTCAAAAAGCGGCTTGAGGAAGCTTCTTGAGAAGCTTCTCAAAGGCCTTGTATGCTACCTATAAATACCAAAGCCAAAGCTCATGCTAGGTATTTGGAGTTTTCCCTCATTCAAGTGTCCCAATGTGAGCTTCCATCCTCCTATTTCTCTCCTCGGATTTGGTCTTTTTCATTGGTATTAGAGCAAGAATGGGATGGATAGAATTTATGGATCACCAAATCCACTTCCACCAAACCATTGGGATTTTTTCGTCCAAATACTACCCAAGCATCATTTTGCACAATTCATTACCTCGCACTTTGGACAAGATTTTCTATATATGATCACCATATCTGAGGAACTTTTGGTGCTTCCGGTTGTAACTTATGGAGAACGGTGGACGTGCTATTTCTATGTATTAGTAAATTAGATAGATTAGGGGTGGTGTGATAGAATAGCAACCATGGAGGCAATACCCGATGTTATCCTTGCTATGCAACAACAAATCGAGCACCTTACTTGATTGTTGGATGAACAAGATCTTTGAAAACAAGAGTAGGTGGAGAGAGTACCAATTTGAGAAGGAGAAGATCAAATCAAATTCCCTAAACCCAAGGTATTTGAAGGTAAGAATCTTCCGGGTGCGGTGGAGAATTTTGTATTTGATTGTGAACGTTATTTTGAAGCTATCAATCTACAAGACTAGCAAAAACAGATTCTCTTGGCTTCTAGCCAATTGGATGGAGTAGCAAAGCTATGGTGGAGATTCCAAGTGGAGCTAGCTGAACAAAAAATTATTGCACCAATCTTGACATGGGCAAAATTCAAGAGCGCAATAATTAGTTCATTCCAAGCTATAAATGCCACACGAGTTGCACGAGATAAGTTGGTAGAGTTGAAATAGATTGGCTTTGTAAGAAGTTACATTCATGTAGTTCCAAAACACCATCATGCAAATTCCAGATATATTGGAAGGTGAAGCTCTGGATCAATTTGTGAGGGGCTTGAAGGCGAGAATTGAATTAGAGATAACCATGTGAGAGCCACAACACTTGGAGGAAGCCATGCGGTTGGCCAAATGTTTTGATTCCTTGGTGGTAACAACTTGGCCTCGACCTTGACCTCCACAGAGCCTACCAATACACTACACACAAGTGGAGGAGCCACCACCAATGGAGATTGATGCCATTCAACGAAGACCACTTGGCACATTGGATAGAGAGAAATTACAACAAAATGGTGGTTGTTTTTATTGTCACCAATTGGGACATTGCATTGCTGAATGTCCACTCAAGAATGGAAGACCTCGACAAATTGCCCAAGTAGAGGTTGTGGAGCGGAATGATGAGGGAAACAAAGAATCCTAGTAGGAGATTTCAAGCCACCTATTGGGAGCTTGGTTAGTTCTAATGGGATTGAAGGCTCAACCTATGCAAGTTTGCTTCACTTGCAAGGTATGATATTTAATCAGGGTTGTAGGATTTTGGTTGATTTTGGAAGTTCAAAGAATTGCATGTCTATGCAAGTAGCAAATGAATTTGGTATTCCTATCAAGCCAATAATTGGAAGTAGTTTGATGATGGCGGATGGTAGAAAGGGTTTTGCATTCTGCACCTCGCATCCTGTTACCTTCAAGATTAGGAAGGAGTATTTGGGGTGTATGAGGTTTGTAGTGGCACCTCTACACTCTGATATCATTATGGGTCTACCTTCGCTTGAATATCATAAGGTTGAATTTGATTGGACCCGACGCCAAATTCAAGTACAACACTAAGGTAGGAATTTCTGATTAGGTTGTCTGGTACCTCTGAGTAAGACACCTAAGAATTGTTAGTCCCAAGATAGTAAGTTTGTTGAGAAGGTAGCTATAGAGCAAACCTAGCAAGGAGATGAGTCCCAAGATGGGAAGTTTTCCAAGAAGGCAACCAAGAAGCAAGCTTGGAAGAGAGATGAGTCTCTAGAAGGGAAGTTTATTAGTAAAGTAGCCATAGACCAAGCTTTGGAGGAAGATAAATTTGTATTCAGGGTGTGGATCAAGCCAATTGCACAAGAACAATCTGCAGAGGGCCAAGAGCCTCATCAAGCAATGGTTAATTGGATAGTTAAGGAGTTTTTGGACGTGTTTCCGGATGATCTGCCAAAGGGATCACCCTCCGATTGAGGTATGCCCTTCAAGATTGAGCTATTGCCAGGGAGTACTCCAGTGAGTAGACCAATCTATCGGCTCTCACTAAAGGAGTTGGAGGAGTTGCAAACAACACTTACAGAGTTGTTGGAGAAGGACTTCATATGACATAGTACCTCTCCTTAGGGAGCACCGATACTATTTATTCCAAAGAAGGATGGAGTACTTTGTTTCTATATTGATTATTGTGGGCTCAATAAGCAAACCGTGAAGAATGCATATCCCTTACCTCTGATTGATGACTTGCTTGATCAACTAAGTGGAGCGGCTATTGGAAAATTCCTATTGATAAGAGGATGTGCAAAAGACTGCCTTTTGCACCAGGTATGTGCATTTTGAGTGGAGAGTTCTACCTTTTGGACTTATTAATGCTCCAGTAATCTTCATGGATTAGATGCATCGGGTGTTGGATGGACTATTGGATTGGTCTGTGGTAGTGTTCTTGGATGATATCTTAATCTATAGCAAGACAGAGGCGGAACACGTGAATCATGTATGTGGAGTCCTAAGATGACTACGACAATGGAAATTTTACTACAAGAAGTCAAAGTGTGCCTTTTGGCAGAAGGAGGTTACCTTCTTGGGTCATAAGATCTCATCAGAGGAGATCAAGATAGAAGACGAGAAAATCAAAGCCATTATTGATTGGCATACCCCAAAGGATGCTATAGAAGTACGGGCATTCAATGGATTGGCTAGTTTTTACCAACGGTTCATCCATTATTATGCTCATGTGACAGCCATTGACTGACCTCTTGGAAAAGAACTCAAGCTTCCAATGGACCACGAAGCATGAAGAAGCATTCTAGAAGTTAAAGCATATGGTGTCTTCAAGACCCATTCTTCAACCATATGATCCTCAACTACCCTGTGTGGTTGATTTTGATGCTTCTAACTTTGCAATTGGAGCCGTATTGCAACAAGAATTCCCAAATGGACTCCATCCTATTGCCTTTGTGTCTTACCAACTCAATATGGCTAAATGAAACTACTATGCTTGAGATTGAAAACAACTTGCAATGGTATATGCTACCAAGGTATGGAAGCATTACCTCTTGGGGAAACAAGTGATCATGCGAACTGATCACAAACCATTGTTGCAGACCTTACACTTGGAACACATGAAGAGTCAACATCATCGATGGGAGGAACAACTCCAACTGTATGACATCAAACTTGAGTACAAACCAGGTTGGTTCCATGTCATCCCTGATGCTTTATCACAACGACCTAATTTGAAGTCTCTTTCTCTCATCACAACGGTAATTTCAATGGTGTTAGTTGACTCCAAGGTCCAAAATGAGTTTTAGTCAGCTCTACACTAAGATCCCTTCTTCCAAATAGTATATGGTTGCCTTACAACATGCGATAAGGAGTACAACACCTTTTCCATCAAGGAGGGCCTTTTATTCCATGAGGACTAGATCTATGTTCCAGCAAAAGGTGATCTTCGACTTGTGGGCCTTCAAGAAGCCCATGATTTATCCATTGCTGATCACATGGGTGTGGAAAAGACCTTGGGTACCCTCCAACGTCAATGGTGGTGGCCCAACATGACACGAGATGTTTGAGAATTTGTATGATCATGTGAGAGCTGCCAACGTAACAAGGCCAACAACCAGAAGCCAAGTGGACTCCTTCAACCACTTGCCATTCCATCCGCTCATTGGGAGCATGTGAGCTTGGATCTTATCATATCCTTGCCAAAGACAAAACAAGGACATATTGCAATTGTGGTGTTTGTGGATAAGCTTAGTAAGCAAATGCACTTGGCACCAACCTGTGATAACGTGGATGCTCCAACCTTAGTGTAAATCTACTTCAACAATGTCTTCAAGCATCATGGGATGCCATGTGTACTCATCTCTAACCGTGATCCTCAATTTACCGAGAAGTTTTGGCAAGCACTCTTCCAAATACTCGGCACCAAGCTTGCTTTGTCCACGGCCTATCATCCTCAAATTGATGGACAAATCAAACGTGCAAATCGTACATTGGAGGATATGTTGCGTGCCTTTGTCAATGTCCACCATACCAATTGGGATGAATGTCTTGCAGTTGCAAAATTTGCCTACAACAATTCCAAATAGGCAAGCATTGGATTTTCTCCTTTCTTTCTCAATTTTGGCCAAGATCCACTTGTTCCAGATTCTCTTCTTGCTCCCCCTCCATCTCAGGTTCCTCATACTTCCACATTCTTGACCACTATATCCCAATCTCTCTAACAAGCCAAGTCTCACCTCCTTGTTGCTCAAAATTGCCAAAAACAATATGCAAACCACCATCATCGTGATCTCACCTTTTGAAGTTGGTGATAAAGTCATGCTATCCTCTAGTAACCTCCCTCTCCCACTTGATACTCAAGCTTGTAAACTTGCCACTAATTGGATAAGACCCTTTGATATCACCCAAATTGTCTCTCTTGTTGCTTATCAACTTGCCTTGCTTTGTCACATGCGTATCCATCCTATCTTTCATGTTTCCAAGTTGAAACCCTTTGTTCCTAACCCCTCTTTCTTTTCCTCTTGAGTCTGACCTCCTCCTCTTCCTATCCCTATCAATGATCATGAGGAGTACAAAGTTGATCATATCCTTGTGCGTCGCCATATTCAATCCGTCGCCAACATACGGAGTACAAGGTCCTTTGGAAAGGGTATCCCCTTCATGATGCTACATGGGAACCTCTTTCTCACCTCTAGAATGCACAGAAGGCCATCCAAGAATTCAAAGCTTCACTAGCGATGAGGACGTCACCAACTAGCAGCGGGAGAATATGTAACAATATGGAGTTTAGCGACAAAGTTAGTTGGGCTTACAAAGTAGCACATAAGACAAATTAGCCTAGAATATTTTGGAAGGAAGTTTCTTGGGAAGTTTCTTGGCTAGCTTAGCTTGCACCTCAAGTGAGTAGCTTCTAGAAGCCTCCAACTAGCTTAACTTGCATGCCAAGTAAGCGGCTTCTAGAAGGAAGCTTCTTGAGAAGCTTCCTAGTTAACTTGGCTTGCACTCTAAGAAAGTGGCTTGAGGAAGCTTCTTGAGAAGCTTCTCAAAGGCCTTGTATGCTACCTATAAATACCAAAGCCAAAGCTCATGCTAAACATTTGGAGTTTTCTCTCATTCAAATGTCCCAATTTGAGCTTCCATCCTCCTATTTCTCTCCTTGGATTTGGTCTTTTATAAGATTGGTAGTGTTGCTAGTCATGAATATTTTGGTAATTACTCATGGGCTACTTGTTGGTGGTCCAATTTTATGTTAGAGCTATTGATCACATGGTGAGATTGACTATCACATACACCGTTCATAACATTGGATGTGACATTAGTGGTATAGTTAAGGTTGGAGACCTAGCTTGAGCAAAGGGATATCTCTTTGAAGTGCACCTTGAGAGAGCTCACTTCATTGATGTTGAGCAAGCTCTTGGCTATGGAGGAGAAAGGCCGGCGAGCGTGACCTGGAGTCTCTTAGCTAGACTTGGATGTGACTTGACTATAATTAGTGCTCAATTGTTGGCAAACAGTTGAGTGAAAGATCAAGTACATACTTGATTTGAGTGTGATTTGAGTGGAAGAAAGAGCTGATTATGTTAGATAAGTGAGAATTAGGGAGAAATTGAGTGCAAGAACTGAGGGTATTGGGTATCTCCAAGCATGGGTGATAATTGGTACTTTGATTTTGGTTCAAATTATTTTGAGAGTGATTATGTGTAAGAGCTCTATGCAATTTGATGCAAATTTGGTAGTAGGGCATATTGTATATGGAAGCACTAGCAATTTTTTTTGAGAATGGAGTCAATTTGAGATAATGGGTGTTCAATTTGAGTCCAAGAGGTGAAATTAGGGTTGATTGGTGAAGATTGACCTTGAAGTGCAAAACTGAAGGTGGAATTGGAAACCAATCCTCTCAAATTAAGGATTTAGAGATCCCCATCATCTTGATTTGGCTTGAGTTGAGACTAAGCAGAGGATTTGGTGGTTAGCCAATTGTATAGGAGGTTAGCCAATTGTATAGGAGGTTAGCCAATTCTAGAGGATCAATCTAACACACCGTCAAAATGGTGGGAGTTATCTAGGTTTGGAGGTTGCCAAATTACCCTAGTGTTAGTGCTCAAGTTGGCTAGAGTTGGGTGAAGCTTGGCCAAATTTGGAGAGGGTTGGCCTCACTTGGCTGAATTTTGACATTTAGAGGTTTCAAGAGATAGGGCTATGAGAGGCTATGATGGCCTAGAAGAGCCAACAAGTCAACTTGCTGGCATGAGGCTAGCTAGTTTAGATGAACTTTTTTGGTTATTGTTTGGCAAAATCTGCACACCCTTCTAGATTTTGCACAACAAGGTTTCAACCCCATATCTCTTGTTCATAGGTTGGTGCCCTAGCAAACTAGTTTACTTTCACTTGTTGTCCTAGTGACTATTCCTTTGATATCTATACACATGTAGCTTTAGCTAGGAGATGGAATTTAATCCCATTCTTGGTGATCTTGGTAGCTTAGGAAGTAGATAGACACTCCTATTATATCAAATATCAAATGGTGGTAGAGTTAGTTTGATGTTGATTTATGAGATGGAGAGTTTTTTAGACTTCTTATGATTGGATTCCCTCCATTCTCTATGTCCTATTTGTGCACCATGTTTGTGTGAGGTGCCCTAACTTTAGAGCATTGGTGCTCTGGTGTGCTCTTGATAGTGAGGTTGGAGTGATGACCAATCAAACTACCTATGTTTCTCTTTGGTGAGGTAAGAAATGATGACTTGCAAACTATGAGAATGCATGTTGTGATAGCAGATTACAAGTCACTCTTTCTCTTAGTGTAGTTTTTGTAGTTAGAACTACATTAGTGGGTGGTGTTTAGTTGGTGGCACTTGGTGGTGAACCTTGGTGGTGGTTACAATTACGGTTTGAGTTACATTGTCATGACTTAGTTCTTTGGGGATTCTAGAGGAGTTAGCATTGTAGTACATAGTGGATTACTTGATGTGGTGTTTGATGATATTGACCTATATCTCAAATCCTAGTGACGGAGGAGATTGATTCTAATTTGAAGTTTGATACATGAGTTGATTCAGTTGAGAGTGCACTTGGTTTGTCCACATTGTTATTATGGGACATGGATGAGATTTATGGGGCCTCCAAAGGCCTTAGGTGCTACTCTAGTATAATGGGTACCATTGAGTTGGATAACTTTATCTAAGAGTTTGATAGTTGGTGTGATCTACAATAGATGCGGAACTTGACTTTATTCACACCCTTCATGGCATGGAAAGAATTATTTTAGCACTTGGAGTGTCCATCAATGGATGACTATCATGAGTTTAGGAAAGCTCTATTGTGTGTATATACATTGCTATACAACATATATTATTGTCAATATCATACACTATAGAAACACAACTCACACAAAAGTCATACATGAACTCTAAAGTGCGACAATAATAAGTTTTCATCAACTCAAATTAGATCAATACTTGATCTTTCACGCAACAATCTGCTAACAATTGGGCATTGATTGTAGTCAATCCATATCCACTCTAGCTAAGAGATTCTAGGTGGCACTTGTTGACTTTCTATCCACCATAACCAAGAACTTGATGGCTCAACATCAAAGAAGTGATCTCTTTGGGGCTGCACTTCCAAGGTATACCTCTGATTTTGACCTAGATCTCCAACCATAATAATCATGCTAATGGCACATTTGACAACACAAATGGTGCAAGTGATGGTGGGCTCCCCATGTAGTCAATACTCCAAACATGAAATTTGACTATCAACAAGTAGTCTATGAGTAAGTGCAAAAATACCTCTGACTACCAACACTACTACTCCAACATTGAGTAATTTAGGTGCAATGCTAAAATGGTGTAACATCTTACTTGGAGGAGATGTCACACCATTAGATTTGAGATATGGAGACAATATTGGTCTCCAAATTACATCTCCATCACTTCAAGCTTGGTTGCTAGAGGTAGATCGGCAATATCCACGAGTTCTAGCTCTAATAGCATTGGTGGATCTAGTGGAGGTGCACTAGTTGGAGATGGAGCTACTATAAGTAGGAGTATCACTACATGAAGTGGTGTAGTATTGAGGTTAACCTCATAGTGGAGTTTTTCCAATGCTTGAGGTAGAACTACCAAGAAGTGTGGACTAACAAGCTGAGGAGCTTGCAAGAGTTCCAGTGGAAGACTAGAGAGAGCCTATGCAAGGCACACACTCATATGAGATAATTGATCAATTTCACTCAAGGAGTTATTGAGGCCCAAGCGATCCAATTTTGGTATGGGATCCTAGACAAGGAGTTGCAACATAGAGTACGTGATGTTATGTTTTTATAGGCTACTTCACCTACTTTGGCAATGATTTTTAGTTTTATTGAGCACATTGAGCTCAAAATGATAGAGGAGAGAGTGATGAAATCTGGATTTGGTAGGGAGACCTCATCCATAATTTTCACTTCTTCTAGAGTGCAACAAAGTGCACCATGCCATGTTGGATTTCAAGGATATAGTGGACAACCCAGATCCTCTAAAGAAATTAGAGGGCATAGTGTACTTAGACCCTTAACTTTATTTTTAGGTCAATAACAACCAATGAGTGGTATTGTTCTTTGTTGGACTTGTGGTGGACCTCACCACAAGAGAGAGTGCACTTAGGGAAATGGACATGATATCTCTGATGCATCATAGCCAACATAGAGACAATGGGACCATTGCTATAGATTTGGTCACACTAGTGACCAATGCTTTGACCTTCACTAGGAGTTATAGAGTGATAGTGCTACTATGGCTAGTGGTAGAGGAGCTCTAGGTCATGGAGGACAAGGTAGTAGAGGTGGTGGTAGAGGATCCACACCTAGTAGGGATGTAGTACCTACCCTTGCTTTTGATACAACCATGGCTACTTGGATTGAGCAATAAGCGCATAGATTGGTGAGCATGGCCATAACTCAAAGGAGATCAAATTTGGGTGCTAAGGCTTCTACCTCTTATGTTGGTGATAGAGACATCTTGGACTTCATGTGTGGAGCATCACAAGTAGATGCATCTATTACAGTGATTAGGAGTGCAATATGTGCTCCAAAGCCTAGATGTAATACTCCGAGGACAAGAGAAGAGAGAAAACATAGATTGCACATTCAAACAATCGATGCCCCAAGGGAGCACCTTCTCTTTATTATATAGACAAAGAGGATCTCCGCCAAGGAAGCTCCACCATAGGATAAGGGACACAGATAGGTGACATGTCAGCAAGCTCCACCCTTGGATTACTTACTTGGATGGGTGACATGTCTGGTCTAGGTCCTATCTGGTTGGTCAAATAAGCTTTGACCGGAGGGAATCTTTTAGGGAATCTTCCTATAGGAATCTCAGAATCACATGAGTAAGGTACCGTTGGAAAGCTCTCAACGAGACAAAGCAAGGAGGAGGGAAGGCCAGCCTTTCCTCCATTGGAGGAGGGGGGGATCTGCACATTTTTGAGGCCTAATTCATCCGTTTAGGTCTCCAAAATTGCCTTCAAAGATTTCAGGTATATTTCGGTTCCTACTCTATTAGTAGAAGTCCTCTTTTGGTGATACTTCTTTCTGATCTGTTTAGTCCATCATGTGTAACATCCTTCCAGATGTTACCAAACCAATTCTCACCTTTAAATCATATGTCTAGCTATTGGTTCTAAGGTTCTCAAGTCTATTTTGGTTTCTGCACTATTAGTAGAAGTACTCTTTTGGTGATACTTCTATCTGATCTATTTCAACCATCATGTATAACATTATTCTAGATGTTACCAAATCAAATTTCACATCTAGATCATATGGCTAGCTCTTGGTATTACACTAGAAGAGCATCAATGGAGTTGGACCTATAGAGAGAAGAGACTGGTAGACAAGTCAAACTTCCCCAATATTTCATACTCTTTGAGGCACTATAGACAACATCTATTGCTCCTAAATGTCTTAGTGTAGGTGTGGTAGTTGATGATGGAATGCATGATAGATTAGGTGCCAATCAACCACTTGCTACTACATAGATTGAGTATAGCATGATGTTGGAGGTGGCTTAGTCAGTTATGCGCTTCCCTTTATTCTCAACTAGTATCATGTTTTCATTGGGAGTTGATACATCTCTAGTGTTCTGGTTGGTTGCAACACTTTATGAGAGTAAAAATGATGTGGTTCATACTACTAGAGCAAAGGTGGTTGATAGTGGAGCTGACTTGGTTGAGGAGTATGGGATATGCTCATTGACCAATGGTTTATGAAAAGTAATAGCAACTAGATTGGAAGAGTCACCAACTAGACTTGCCTTTGAGCAAGCATAGTTCACACCTAAGGTTGTCTTATTGGATAACTAAATGGAGATTTTTTGTGTGGTGGGACCTTCAAGGAAGGTCTATACACCACTGAGGGCCTTATTAGACTTTGATGTGCATCCCCTTATGTAGAGGAAGGCTATAGTTGTTTGTTTGGAGTTACAAAAGACTGATGTAGAGAGGTGTCCATTTCAGATCTAAACATTTCTAGGAGGTGGTTCTACAAAGTACATCACATGTGGAGAGCTTATTGTCTAGATTCAACTTGGTCATCAGATTGATAGTTCTATGGTGAGAGCTTAGGTCATTTCAATAGTAATAGAGTCATATGATGTGCTAGTTGGTGGAATAGTGTTATACTCCATGGGTCTCAATATTGACTATTGAGAGGAGACAATCTTCTATAGACCAAGTTGATAGTCAAGTGAGAGAAGTGTATGTTGCCTACAAGTACACTTTAATACTGGTAGTCTTGGCTCACTATAGTCAAGGACTATGGCATCAATTTTAGCTTTCAATGGTTTTGTTACTTGGCATGGTGACTTATTAGAGAGGAACACCCATGTAGTGGACTCTAATATTAGAGAAGATCACTTGGATTTGGAGTACAAGTAATATCATTCCATCCACCTTGGATGTTTGATTGTGGAGTTCTAAGGAAGCATTGTAGCAACATGCAAATTGATTGGTGCAACAAGCTTGGAGTGGAACTAGAAGACCAATGTGAGGATGAGTTCTAGAGTCTATCACATTGTCACCTTTGGATACCACACTCATTGCTTGGCAATATCTAGTAGAAAGAGTATGTCTATTGGAGTTGTTTGGTGGGATTAGCATTGAGCTAGCTATGATATTACAAGCAAGTATATGAGTACAAAGGTACTTGTAAGTGGAGAGAGATGAGACTATTAGGTGAGTCTCTTTACATTATGTGGCACACTTGGCCTATTTATATCCTAAGTTGTTACTAATGTCAGTAGTCAAGGGTTACCAAAAGACCTTATTAGCATACATTTCCTTGTTGGGGTCATAGGATTTGAAGAGACATGGTCCTATTCATTTGGTGATTTTGAGATGGCCATATCAAGGACATACCCGTGCTGGCCAAGGTCAAGGTCTCCAGGATCCCCATTCTAGTGTGTTATGGGAGATATTATACAAATTACAACATCTCTAAGTTCATCAATCCATTTTTCCAACCTACATTTTGGAGAACATCTCTTTGATGGGTGATTCTTGTACCCAGGTGGTGGTGACTATACATCAATCCATTCTTAGATGAGACCTACCATGTTGTTGGATGCATCTAGAGTGGGATCATGGACTCATTATCTTTGTCTTTGATGTACAAACCTCTTACCAAAAGAGGTTCTATAACGTGCTTATGATGGGATTCAAGGACTAGACCACCTTACTATTAATGATATTTTGGATGTTGGGGGCTAATCTCACATGGTGATAGTGGCTGATAGGCCTTTTATGACAGTAGTGAACCTTTTTGGATAGCTTAGAGCTGCTTTACCCACACTTATGAGTTTCCTTGACTCCCATGCTTTTTGAGAGGGAGGTTTTGGACTTGTTTAGGACTCATAATTACAATAGTTGGTGGAGCCAAACACAAGTGAGAAGATATTGATGGGCGGTGTGCTTTTGTACTAGTATTATTGCTATAAGAATAGTGTTAGAGGCATCTAGGTTTTAGGTCAAGCCATGGACCTAAATTGTTTGACTTGGATTGTGAGCCTTGGCTTGGCCGAGCAACATAGGATATGCTTGATAAGCATCACCACCTAGAGACTTGTGAGCTCTATGTTGAGACAATTCAGGCACATATTAGGGATGATGGACTGAGTGGGTAGGGTATTCTTGGGACATAAGCCAATGGCTACTAGTGAGAGTGGTCTACTTGGAGGTTCATCCATGTAAAAGACCAAGACCAAGACCAAGGAGAGAAATAGGAGAATGGAAGCTCACATTGGGACACTTGACTGAGGGAAAAATCCAAATGCCTAGCATGAGCTTTGGCTCCTATATTTATAGGGATCATAAAAGGCTCTTGAGAAGCTTCCTTGAGCCGCTTTCTTGGAGTGCAAGCCAAGTTAATTGGGAAGCTTCTCAAGAAGCTTCCTTCTAGAAGTCGCTTACTCGGCGTGCAAGCTAAGTTAGTTGGAACCTTCTAGAAGCTACTTACTTGAGGTGCAAGCTAAGCTAGTTGAGAAGCTTCTTAGATATTTTTGGAATATTCTAGACTAATTTTTCTTATTTGCTACTTTGTTTGCCCTACTAACTTTGTTGCTAAACTCCGTATTGTTACATATTCCTCCACTGCTAGTTGGTGACGTTTTTTTTGCCATGGAAGCTTCAAACTCATGGATGGCCATCTGTGCATTTTGGAGGTGAGAAAGAGGTTCTCATGTGTCATCATGAAGGGGATACCCTTTCCAAAGGACTTTGCACTCCATATGTTGTTGGCATCCTTGTTGAATGTGGTGATGTGTAAGGATATGATCAACTTTGTACTCCTCATGATCATTGATAGAGATGGAAGGAGGAGGAGGTTGGACACAAGAGGAAAAGAAGATGGGTTAGGAACAAAGGGTTTCAACTTGGAAATGTGAAAGACAGGGTGGATGCACATATGACAAGGTAAGGCAAGTTGATAAGCAACAGAAAAGATGATTTGGATGACCTCAAAGGGTCTTATTTAATTAGGGACAACTTTACAAACTTGGGTATCAAGTGGGAGGGGTAGGTTACTAGAGGATAACATGACTTTTTATCAACTTCAAAGGTAAGATCATGATAATGGTGGTCTACATATTGTTTTTGACAATTCTGAGCAACAAGGAGGTGAGATTTGGCTTCTTGAGTGATTGGGATATGGTGGTCTAGAAGGTTCAAGTATGAGGGACCTGAGATGGAAGAGGAGTAAGAAGAGAATCTGAACAAGCAGATCTTGGCCAAAATTGAAAAAGAAAGGAGAAAATCCGGTGCTTGCCTATTTGGAATTATTGTAGGCAAATTTTGTAACTGCAAGACATTCATCCCAATTGTATGGTGGATACTGACAAAGGCACGCAACATATCCTGCAATGTAAAATTTGCACATTTGGTTTGTCCATTAGTTTGAGGATGATAGGCCATGGACAAAGCAAGCTTGGTGCCGAGTATTTGGAAGAGTGCTTGCCAAAACTTCTTGGTGAATCAAGGATCACGGTCGGAGATGAGTACTCATGGCATCCCATGATGCTTGAAGATATTATCAAAATAAATTTACGCTAAGGTTGGAGCATCCATGGTATCAAAGGTTTGTGCCAAGTGGATTTGCTTACTGAGCTTATCTACAAACACCACAATTGCTGTGTGTCCTTGATTTGTCTAGGGCAAGGATGTGATGAGATCCAAGCTCACATGTTCCCATTGAGTGAATAGAATGGGGAGTGGTTGAAGGAGTCCACTCGGCTTTTGGTTGCTGGCCTTGTTATGTTGGTAGCTCTCACACAATCAAACAAACTATTAAACATCTCGTGTCATGTTGGGCCACCACCATTGGTGTTAGAAGGTACCCAAGGTCTTGTCCACACCCATGTGCCCAACTATGGGTAAATCATGGGCTTCTTGAAAGCGTACAAGTCAAAGATCACTATTGGATGGAACATAGCTCTGATCCTTATGGAATAGAAGGCTTTCCTTGAAGGAGAAGGTGTTGTACTCCTTGTTGCATGTTGTAAGATGACCATGTACCATTTGGAAGAAGAGATCTTGTTGTAGAGCTGACCAAAACTTGTTTTGGACCTTGGAGTCAATTGACAACATTGTAATTGTTGCCATGATGAGAGGAAGAGACTTCAAATCAGGTCGCCGTGATAGAGCATCAAGGATGACATGGAACCAACGTGGTTTGTACTCAAGTTTGATGTCAAACAATTGGAGATGTTCCTCCCATTGATGATATTGACTCTTCATGTATTCCAAGTGTAAGGTTTGTAACAATGGTTTGTGATCAGTTCGCATGATCACTTGTTTCCCCAAGAGGTAATGTCTCCATACCTTGGTAGCATATACCATTGCAAGTTGTTCTTGGTCTCGAGCAAAGAAATTTCTTTCAGCTATATTTAGTCAGTGAGACACAAAGGCAATAGGATGTAGTCCATTTGGGAATTCTTGTTGTAACATGACTCCAATTTGCAAAGTTAGAAGCATCAAAATCAACTACACAAGGTAGTTGAGGATTATACGGTTGAAGGATGGGTCTTGAAGATACCATATGTTTCTGCTTCTAGTATGCTTCTTTGTGCTTGGTGGTCCATTGGAAGCTCAAGTTCTTCCCCAAGAGGTCAATCAATGGTGCAGCCACATGAGCATAATAATGAACCATCGGTAAAAATTGGCCAATCCATTAAATGCTCATACTTCTATAGCATCCTTGGAGTAGGCCAATCAATAATGGCCTTGATTTTCTCCTCTTCCATCTTGGTCCGTTCTGATGAGATTTTGTGATCCAAGAAGGTAACTTCCTTTTGCTAAAAGGCACACTTTGACTTCTTGTAGTAAAATTTCCATTATTGTAGTAATCTTAGGACTTCTTGCACATGATTCACGTAATCTGCCTCTATCTTGCTATAGATTAAGATATCATCCAAGAACACCACCACATACCAATCCAATAGTCCATCCAACACCCAATGCATTTGATCCATGAAGAATGCTGGAGCATTAGTGAGCCCAAAAGGTAGAACTCTCCACTCAAAATGCCCATACCTTGTGCAAAAGGCAATCTTTTGCACATCCTCCCTATCAATGGGGATTTGCCAATAGCCACTACAAAGATCTACCTTAGAAAAGTATAGTGCTCTACTCAATTGATCAAGCAAGTCATCAATCCAAGGCAAGGGATATGCATTCTTCACTGTTTGCTTATTGAGCCCACGATAATCAATACAAAAATGAATTCCTCCATCCTTCTTTGGAACAAATAGTATTGGTGCCTCCCAAAGAGAGGTACTATGTTGTATCAAGTCTTTCTCCAACAACTCCATAAGTGTTTTTGCAACTCCTCCAACTCCTTTGGTGAGAGCCTATAGATTGGTCTACTCATTGGAGTACTCCCTAGCAATAACTCAATCTTGAAGGGCATACCATGATCAAAGAGTAATCCCTTTGACCAATCATCCTAAACACGTTTGCAAACTCTTGAACTATCTAATCAATCCTTGCTTGATGAAGCTCTCGCCTCTCCTCAGATTGTCCTTGTGCAATTGGCTTGATATGTATAAAAAAATAGACTTATTTTCCTCCAAAGCTTGCTCTATGGCTGCTTCACTAACAAATTTCCCATCAAGGGACTCATCTCTCTTCAAAGCTTGCTCCATGGTTACCTTCTTGGCAAACTTCTTGTCTTGGGGCTCTTCTACCTTCAAGGCATGCTCTATGGCTACCTTCTTGACAAACTTCCCATCTTGGAATCAATTATTCTTAGGTGTGTTACTCAAAGGTGCCATACAACCTAATCAAAAATTCCTACCTTGGTGTTGTACTTGAATTTGTCATCGGGTCCAATCAAATTGAACCTTATGACGTTCAAGCTAAGGTAGTCCTAGAATGATATCATAGTGTAGAGGTGCCACTACAAACATCATACACTCCACATACTCCTTCCCAATCTTAAAAGTAATAGGATGTGAAGTACAAAATGCAGAACCTTTTCTACCATCCGCCATCATCAATCTACTTCTAATATAATCATTGATAGGAATACCCAATTCCTTTGCTACTTGCATAGACATACAATTCTCTAAACTTCCAAAGTCAACCAAAATCCTACAATCCCAATTAGATATCGTACCTTGCAAGTGAAGCAAACTTGGTCGAGCCTTCAATCCTATTGGAACTAATTAAGCTCCCAATAGGCGATTCAAAATCTCCTACTGGGATTCCTTGTTTCCGTGATCATTTTATTTCACAAACTCCATTTGGGCAACTTGTTGTGGTTGCCCATTCCTAAGTGGACATTCAATAATGTGATGTCTAACTTGACGATAATAAAAACAACCTTTTATCGTAATCTTTGTTTTACGATAAAACAAAGATTTTATTGTAATCTTTGTCGTAATCTTTCTCTATCCGTTGTACCAAGTGGTCTTTGTTGGATAACATCAATCTCCATTGGTGCCGGTTCTTCCACCCATGCATAGTGTACTGGTAGGCTTTGTGTAAGTCGAGGTCGAGATCAAGTTGTTGCAACCAAGGAATCAAAGCACTCAGCCAATTGCATGGCTTCTTCTAAGTTTTGTGATTTTTGCATGGTCACCTCCAATTTGGTTCGTGACTTCAATCCCCGCACAAATTGATCTAGAACTTCATCTTCTTGTTTATTTGGAATTTGCATGACGATGTGTGATGTAACTCCTTATTGAACCAATCTATTTCAACTCTGCCAATTTATCTTGTGCGGCTTGGGTGGCATTTATAGTTTGAAATTGACCAAGTATTTCCTCCTTGAATTTTGCCTATGTCAAAATTGGTGCAACAATCTATTGTTCAACTCGCTCCACTCGAAATTGCCACCAAAGTTTTGCCACATCATCCAATTGGCTAGAAGCCAAGAGAATCTATTTCCATTCATCTTGAAGATTGGTGGCTTCAAAGTAACATTTGTAGTCAAACATAAAATTCTCCATTGTGCCCAAAAGATTCTTGCCTTCAAACACCTTGGGATTTGGAAATTGGATGCAATCTTCCCCATCTTGAATTGGTGCTCTCTCTATATGTCCTCATCATTGTTGGTCTTGTTCATCCAACAATTGAGTAGGGTGCTCAATTTGTTGCTACATTGCAAGGATAACGTCTAGTATTGCCGCCATAGCTACTACTTATCCCACTACTCTCAATTTATCTAATTGATTAACATATAGATGCAGCATGTCCACCGTTCTCCATAAGTTCCAATTGGAAGTATCAAGGGTTCCTCAAACAAGGTGATCATATGTAGAAAATCTTACCCAAAAGTGCAAGGTGATCATATGTAGAAAATCTTACCCAAAGCTCAAGGTGATGAATTGTGTGAAATGATGCTTGGGTAATATCTGGACATGAAAATCCCAATGGTTTAGTGGAAGTGGATTTGGTGGTCCATAAATTCCATCCATCCTATTCTTGCTCTAATACCGATATAAAATACCAAGACCAAGGAGAGAAATAGGAGAATGGAAGCTCACATTGGGATACTTGAATTAGGGAAAACTCTTAATGCCTAGCATGAGCTTCGGCTCTTGTATGTATAAGGATCATACAAGGCTCTTGAGAAGCTTCTCAAGAATCTTCCTTGAGCCACTTTCTTGGAGTGCAAGCCAAGTTAATTGGGAAACTTCTCAAGAAGCTTCCTTTTAGAAGTCACTTACTTGGCATGCAAGCTAAGCTAGTTAGAACCTTCTAGAAGCATCCTTCTAGAAGTTACTTATTTGAGGTGCAAGCTTAGCTAGTTGGGAAGCTTCCCAAGAAGCTTCATAGATATTTTTAGAATATTTTAGACTAATTTGTCTTATTTGCTACTTCGTTAGCCCTACTAACTTCATCGCTAAACTCCATATTGTTATAATCTAAGTGAGTGTGGTCTACTTGGGTTACACCTTTTATCTAATTGAGATGCAAGTAGAGGATGTATGGAGTTTCCAACTAGATCTGAGCAAGTTTTCCACACTAAGGTTGGACATTTAGTGGTTGGGAGCATGACATTATTGCTCAAAAGGGCCCAATGTAGCAGCCAGTAGGTACATCATTAGGTATAGAGGATACTTGGGAGCCAAATATTGGACCCAAGATTACAAGAGGAGAAAGATGGAGAGTTTGGAGGTATTTGAGGAGCTACACAAGTTGTTTTACCTTCAGTATAAAGGATTTGGTATTCAGATTGACCTTACAAGTGATACACAAATTTTTTGACATCCCTAGAAATATAATGATGTGGAGAAAACATTGATTAAAGTAGAGTAGAGACCTTTTTGAGGTTGGTCTAGTGGAGATTTCACATGGAGAGTATGCTTTAGCTACAATGATGCCAACCAAGAAAGACATATATGGCAACTACACAAATAAGCAGATGTGTGGAGATTACCGTCCTATCAATCAATAGACTAGGGTTGATTGATAGCTATGCTTACATCAAAGAAGATCTTTGATGCAAATGGGTATACAAAGTCTTTAGTACGTTGGATCTTCAAGTAGGATATCACTAGTTGTTGCTCAAGGAAGAAGATAAGTCCAAGATAAAATTTTGGGCAATTGATCCTCATGGTAAGGACATATTATATTAGTGAAGGTTCTTACTATTTGGGTTAAAGAATGCTCCTACCAAGTTCCAAAGAGTCATGGATAGGAAATTAGCAGGATTGGATTTTGCTTGGTGCTATATTTTTGATATTTTGGTTTGGATTTTGCTTGGTGCTGTATTGATGATATTTTAGTCTATAGCACTAATATGGAAAAGCATGAGAAGCATTTGTTGGAGGTGTTTGAGAGATTGAGATCTCATGGATTCAAATTACATCTTGGGAAGTATAGATTCTTTCACAAGCAAGTTGAGTATTCGGGTCACACTTTCTACCCTAGAGGACTTGGTATTCAACAAACCAAGGTGGAGGCTATTGTACGTAGTCCTTGGCCTACAAATGTGAGTAGAGTACGAGCATTCCTTGGGTTGGTAAACTTCTAATGCTTTTATGTTAGAGGATTTAGTGCTATTGCCAAGGCCTTAACAAAGCTGACCAAGCTTACACAAGAGAGTTTTTGGGGAGATGAGCAAGAGAGAGCTTTTATAGAACTCAAGGAGAGGTTGACATTTGCTTATATTCTTAGAAGACCAATTAAAGGATGACCATTCAAAGTTCACATTGATTGGAGTATGTTGGAGCTTGGAGAAGTGCTCACCTAACATGATTATGAAGGGAAGGAGTTTGTGGTGGCCTATGCTAGTCACTCCAACAATTCAATGGAGGCAAAGTATAGTTCATATGAGGGAGAGTGCCTGGCAACAATGTGTGCAATATCATATTTCTGATGTTATCTATTTGGTAATCCCTTCACTCTCATCATTGATCATCAACCACTAAAATAGTTGATGGATTCTGATAAGCTTTTAGGGAAGCTTGCACAATAGTCTTTAATTTTATAGGAGTATGATTTCATTGTTATTCATAGACTTTTAGTGGTGAACCATGATGCAAATGGGTTGAGTAGAAACCCATGTCCCAACCAATAGGACTAGACCGGAGTACATTGGCATGGTGAGATAGATAAGGAGATGGTGCCAAGTTGGTATGCATCTATCTTTCTATATATATTTTTTGAGGCTTTAGTGGTATCTTTCTCAATGCATACAAGAGGAGTTATTGAGATCATAGATCCAAAAGGTGTAGATATTGGTACAATTCAACAAGACATTCATGATGATATCTTAGTGATGGATTATCTTTGAACTGGGGTTGTGGATGGCACAATTGGTGCCAAGGAGAGAGACCATATTCTTTAGCAAACCAAGCAGTTCAGATTGGAGAGTAGACATCTTCTTTGTGTATGGGAAGATATTAGAGTGCAAGTAGTACCACTTCTATCCCAAAGACCAGAGTTGGTCTATCATGCGCATGAGGAGCTAGGATATTTTGGAGTACAAGCATACATATAGCTTACTCTAGAGCTATTATTGGTGGTGTGGTATGCAAAAACCAATGTACAACAATTGGTTGCTAGATGTGTGCTTTATGATTGAGTTAGAGTATCATTTAATGCTCTTATGCTATAGTTACACCCATTATCTATCATGGGATTGGGTTACCGTTGGATTTTGGACTTTGCTAGACCTTTACCATTGATTGTGGACTTATTTGTGAGTCATTCATCAATGTCATTATCTCAAGTGATGATTTACGAGTTGTGTTGAGGGTTCGAGACAAAACAAAATTGTGATGTCAAGACCTATATATGGTCAAGATCTTCATTCTACATTTTTTAAGAAATCTTCCAATCGTAAACTTTCATTGGATCCTGACATCACTTATGATGTCTTTGATCTAGCCACATGTATATCTTTTATGAGCAGGTGTTATGGAAAAACACTTCTTCTAATCCCCACAAGATTTTCTTTGATATTGCATTTTCTTGGTTTTCCATGACTTCTCCTTGTTAGAAGAAGTAGACTACTAACCCAATAGTCTTCCTCTTACCACATATCTAGGTCTTCATCGCATGTTGTCAATTGTATATCATGTTAACATCTTGGAAATCATGATATCATTTAAAGGCAAATAGTGTTTCTCCTTTGTATGCAAAACCTTCATTGTGCTAACAAGATACAAATTTCCATCTCATTTACAAACTATTATAACAACAAAAAACAAAGCACTTGTCTCACATTCAATTTTTGTAGTCGGTAGTAGTACTAAAAGCATCATCTTTTTCCATGAACTTCCAAATTGTGAAATCATTCTTTTATGATACACATTATTGTCTTATTGTCTTTACATGTTCTTTCCCAATATATTTAACTATTTTTTACTTGCCTTGCTACACCCCAAGTAGTGAAATATATTGGGAGCTATTTTACCCATGCATAATGCATGGGGCTTAACCTAGTACTTCTTTATGAGATGAAACTTTAGTCTTTGTGAAGAATCATCTTTAGATACCGTAGAGTGTTCTCTTCGGCCCGTCATTTACGTGCAGTCTTCAGGAAAGGGTCCAGAAGGTCATTATGGGTGCTGTCAAAGACGCCCTTGATGGCGCCAGCCCACTGAGTTGAAGTTACGGATAAATTTTTTAGAATCATCCTTCTTTATGAGATGACTTTTAGGATTTGTAAATGGTCATCTTTAGATGTTATGGATTATTCTTTCTATTGTAAGTGGCTCAACAGAAAATAAAATATTAAAATTTAGTAATATATAAAATGATAATCATATATAATATATCAATTTTATAATATATGTAATAATTATAAAAATTAAAAATCTAATATCATTTAGTATAAATGTTCAAATATAGAATATCTTGTAAATTCTCTTGCAAAAAATACCAATATGATTTTTGCTATGAAAAGAATAAATGTTAGAAGATAATTAATAGAAATAAAATTATTTAGTTATATTGACTAAATTACACTAAGAAGTAATACATGAAAATGCAAGCTAGTCAAAAAATTAATCATTTCTATTGGTGATCTTCAAAAGCACATTCAACTACATTAATTATTGAGCTTGATTCATTTACTACACTTTGATCTATAATTATTGATCCTATTATAAAACAGTAATTGAACTTATTTTATGAGGGATTTAGATCGACTTCTGAACCATATTCTCATAAAAATTGGAACGAAGGCGACCGCGTAGAAAGGACGAATGATGGGAAGACCCCATCAAGCCCTGCAAGGGAGAGACAAAAGAGGTAAAATGGGGCTAAGCCCCATTTTATTCTCATAAGGTACTCTCAAGGTTTGTTCTCGTAAACCAACATCCACTTATATTCAATCTCTATTTATAATATTTTTGTAGTTGGCTTTTTCCTATACTTGATTTAATTGTAATAAGCAATAAACGTTTTCTAAGTGTTCAATACTTAAAATAAGTCCAATTTTTTTTATTCGAGACCAAATAACTAGATACGGTCTTGCAAGCATAGATCAATTTGATATTAAACCAAATAAAAACCCAATTTAGGTTTCTTAAGTATTTAAGTTCAAAATTTACGATATAAAGTCCTTTCCCTAGCTGCTGTCAACATATTCTGCATAGAATCTGTATTAAAATACAGATTCTACGCAGGCTTAAAATAAAAAAGTTCTTTCACCAAAAATAGGCTATACCTTACAAGTAGTAAAAGGTTCTCCCGCACCTCTCTCAATGATATAACTAACCCATAAAGAAAAAGACGTCGTTAAACCACTAAACTTACCCTAAATATCAAATTATATGTAAAGTCTAAGCCAATAATATCAAATTCATCTGGAAACAGCTTTTAAACTGAGTCAATATTAATATGAGGAAAATGGAAGCGGAAATACCAGTACGTGTATGTACAAGGAGAAGTTGAGTCCATATACGGAGTGTCACCAAATATTTGCAGTTTGTATACGTAGTTCTTGCAGCAGGTGACTGTAGTGTGGGTGCAGGACTATCCTCCTCGTGCTCCAGGTCATTTGCTAGCGGCAGACTAATCCGTCAGAGAGCGTATCTGACAAAGCTAGAGCCGATTGCACGCATTTGGAATCCTCTGGGAAGGAGAAATTTTGCGACCGGGACGTAGACTCTTTTGCTGCCCGTAGTTTTCCGTGGACAAATTGCTGTGATGATTGAAGCAATGTGCTGCGTAATTCTGTCAACGAATCAAATCACAGGTTTTCCCAGTTCTGAACTTCTATGGTGCAACAGTGTATTCGAAATTCTCTATGCTTACCGGGCAATTGATACTATGATTGTTGGCAGGGGTCAAAATTTTGGTGATATCGTTTTGGGTAGCTTAGCGTGGATGAATGCAAAAGCAAGGATTAGATCGGAGGAAGTAAAATGTCTCTCTCTGAGAATATCCTTCACAGTACTGTAGGGATCAAGGAAGTAAACATCTTTTGTTGTACAATGTTCGTTCTTGTGCTGATCTACACAATCAGGAGGTTGTCAGGGGAATTCAGGGAAGAAAGGCATAATTGGTGCAGAAAGGGTACTGTTACCGCTGTAAATCGAGGTTGTTGTGTGTTACGAAGAGTTTTGTGCTTCCGTTTTAGGAGGGACTTGGGGAATTGAATTTGAGTTATCGGAAACATGTCATTGATTTATTTTGCTATCAATGTGGCGCAGAGAGAGAAATACGGTACAACTGATCATGGTCTTGCGGTCATTCACCACAATTAGCAGTGAAGCTGAAAAAGTGGTTCTTTGACTATACTTGTGTAATCGTTGCACTTTTTGGAGACTTGACATCGTGGTTTTTGGAGGCTTGACATAGGGGTGTTAGTCCAGCTGTGCCATATTGATCCCTTCTATTGCAAATGGAGAGGTATCGGTTGCAATTATAATAGAAGCGAAGAGCAGCATCCAACCTCTGCATTACCGAACCATTACCGATTTCTTGCATTCACTTTTGGAACTATTGATACTATTTTCGATTAGTTTCTGAGAGTTAATTTTGTTCGAAGAGAAGTTTTCGATCGATAGCTCTTAGACGACTTGTCACCATGGATCCTTTCGGTCATACTCCCACAATCTCAGAGTTAAAAGAGAAAGCTTCCATCTCGAAGCCTGTTCCGGGGGAGTCCAGGTCGGAGAATAACCCTGGAGATAAACCTTATATGCAGAATTTATTTGTCATGAGGCATGGAGAAAGGATGGATGATGCCGATGAATTGTGGGTGAAAACCGCCCCGAGGCCCTGGGATCCTCCACTGACAGAGAAGGGGAAGTACCAGGCTTGGATAGTGGGGAAGAGGTTGAGAAATGAGGGTTGGAACATAACTCGTGTTCTAGTTTCGCCTTTTCTTCGTTGTGTGCAAACAGCAGTGGAGGTCATTACTGCTTTGTGTCTGGTGGACAGCAGCAGTGACGCTAACAATAGTCGGGAGGCTATCATCGACCCAACTAAGGTAAAGGTCTCTTTCGAGTTCGGTCTCTCGGAGCTGATGAACGCTCGAGCTATTAGACACCCTCCGCAAGAAGCAGCCACCAATGGTGCCGGAAGTATTCCTTGGCATGTGGAGCTTTCACAGCTCACTGCAATGTTTCCAGCAGGTACCTTTGACAGCTCCGTCCAGTCAATCTGGCCAAAGATTCCGGCGTGGCGAGAATCGACTGCTGATGCACACCAGCGCTATGCAACCACTCTCCTTTCCGTGGCCAACAAACTGGTTAGAGAAAACGTTCTGTGCATCACTCATGGTCAAGGAGTTGGGGTTTCGGTGGCAGAGTTCCAGTTTTTGGTTTATGCTGTGGATTACTGTGCTCACTCTCATGTGCAACGGCCTATCTATAGCTTCTCTCCTGATGGCAGTTTCAGCGCTGGAGAATGGGAGCTTCTCACCGAGTCGGGACCATCCGGTGTGCTGTATGGAAAATTCAAAGATTGATTCCTGAAGATAGAGGCCGTCACATTCGTTCAGAGTGTCGGTCAGAACAACAGTCAAGAACAACAGTCAACAGTTGCAATGTTGCAAACCTGTCAGAACGACAGGTTTGCAACATTGTGCCAAGCTAGGACACTCTCATTCTCCAGAAAGAACCCGCTCGTTTTGGTGCAGTATGTCCCTTGATGTGCCAGGGACAACATCAGTTTCAGTCGTGGAGCTTAGAGTTCCCAAGTGGCGACAAAATCTGAAACAAACACACTCAAACGACTCGGCCAGGTTCTCCTGAGTCAACCGAGTTCTTTCCGAAGTATACAGAGTATGTTACAGTATGGGTCGTAGCTCGCCACCAAGTTTGGCGACAGTTTGTTGTGCTTAGCAATTATATCTCCTTAGATAAGAAGGAACAGTAAGATTTCGCCACTGAACTTTACGACAATTCATTCGAAACAAGCCATAGCAAGTTCACCAATAGACTGCTTTCGCTTTATGCTCTCCAACAAGCTTTATCACTTTGTGTTGCGTATCTTTACCAACTCTGTGTATGTCTGAAGAAGTTATGGTTTATGATTGGATTTTAACTCTCTGCATGTAGTGATCAATATGCATCGAGCTACCTGTTGTTTGCATAGAAGCAAGTCTAGGTTCCAGAGCCTGATAAGAGCTGTCTGTAACGTTAAACAAAGGTGAACGCTTAACCTTATTTATGGCTATTTACTGATGCTCAAAACACAGTTTTTGTTAATCTCGTGAGGCTCCCATTCTACCGTGTGCATTTCTTAGCCCAGCAATTGCATGAGCACAGAACCTATCATAATCGTGGATGGGACTCTCCTCAATCATCACATGAAGCTTTACTAGGACTCTGATAGAAAAGCTCTTCAAAGGCTGGCACTGCAAATCTGGTCATAAGATAGTGTACTACAACTATGGTTTCTTCATGGCAGAAGAAAATGTATAATGCTGATGTACATTATTCCGATGGAAAATCTCTGGTCATCATCATGAAAATCGTCGCTTGTGGGTGATCACCTGCTGAACTTTAAATTGTTTGTTGATCAGGGAGTTTGGTCTCGGTGAAGATGACTGAGATCTTGTAACCAGAGTTTTTGTTAATCGAATCATGTGCACTATCGTTGTTTCTTGTGTTTGGTAATGTCTCCTTTATCGCTCGAACTAAACATTAGAGTGATCTTGCTTTGCCACGCTCCCCAAACTTGCACCGTCCAAGGAATAAGGTTTCGGCTTCAATGGCCAAGGTCTTAAAGAAGATGACCACTTAAGGCTTTGTTTAAGCTCTCAGATGCCGGTGAGCGAACCGACTGATAAGGGACCAGATCCTGAGAGGGTCAGTTGATCCTGGGTATAATTGTGTCCCTACTACACCACGGAGTTGCGATTCCGTGAAAGCAACACTGTACACTTTGCAACTAAGTATCTGTCAGTATATATACTGTGTCTATGAGAACGTCACAAGCATTGAATATGCTGAGCCTTACATAGCCTTTTCTAGTGTACTATGGGTTTAATTCTGCATTGGTCAAGTTTGCATTGGTCAAGCAAATGCAGGGTCACGACAATTTCGTGAACGAGCTGGAAAGTAATCAGCGCGCTTGGTCAAGTTTTGCTCAGCAGAAAGTAGTGTTGATTCTTTATCATCCTTTTGCGAGATTTTCGAATCTGTCCGCGATTTGCACACTTTCACGACCTGTTTTCAAGTTGCGAGTTGACACATGAGATACCATCTCCATGCACCATGCTTGGGAATTAAAAGGAAATTTATCTAAGTTCATCACGGTTTATTTGGCTACACGTGCACACGCGCAGCCTTCTGTCACCACCAATACTAAGGGTCATCTCATCTTTTTTACTCTAATGACCTTGAGGAACAAGGGCAAGCGAGCTCAACGTGCAGAAAGCTACAGTACATGAAGAATCATCAGCAGAATCAGCAGATGAGTCATAAGATCATGGTTCCTACACAAGCGGAA
This sequence comes from Lunularia cruciata, assembly GCA_948567375.1. Classification (NCBI taxonomy): domain Eukaryota; kingdom Viridiplantae; phylum Streptophyta; class Marchantiopsida; order Lunulariales; family Lunulariaceae; genus Lunularia; species Lunularia cruciata. The sequence continues at coordinate 50,209,917 of OX419761.1, read as the reverse complement.
GAAGAGAGCCGACAAGTTTTTCTCTCGTGACATGTCACATGACACTGAACGGGCGCCAAAAAGCGCTAGGTCCTCGAAACTTACGGAATGAGTTTCGAGATGGATGCTGTGCCATTTTCTGCTACATACCTCCCATACTTCAAGACTAAATTTACGCTCGACATGGTGACAGAACCAGTAAAATATGAAGCTGGGACGCAAACGACATGTACAGCATTTTTGCTTATAACTGGTTTGAACATTTAAAGTGATCGTGATTACTTTAGAATGGAACACGAGGACTGGATTAATAGCTGTCTCACTGCAATCATCTGGTATTGGTTGTTTGAGTGCTAAATGGCTAATTAACCTGGTTGTTTGCATGATAAAATGGAAAATCAATGAGTCTCATGTTCTTGATACAAATTTCTTTTAAAATCAGACCATATTTAGATTTCTGATCTTCAAAGACAATAACCAGTGGACCGCCGTAGGATGTGCTCATGCGACTTAAGCTGCTGCGGAGTCAAAGATTTTGCAGGCGGGCAGACCTGTTAGGTAGACTGGCGAAGAAAATCCCCTGCCAACTCAAGCATCCAACTCGTTGTAGAGTGAAGTGGGTATCCTTAATCTCTGAGCGAAATCCGCAGAGTCATTGACAGTACTTTCTCTTCCTTTCTCCTGCCACTGCCGCTGACTGCAGTAACCAGTGTTGAGGAAGGGGTATAAGGAGATGAGAGCAGAAGCCGTTCGAGGAACTCTCAGGAAGGGGTATGAGCAAAGGTTGACTTCAGATATCAGATTCTAGGTTTGCCTTCGAAGTAGCAATTTCAAAGTTGTGTATATTCTAGTTACAGACCGATAAGATGGATTGCCAGTTCAAGGTTTGAAAAGGAATTAAGAATCAATTGGTATATGCAGGGGACAGTGGTCTTTCTGAGCATGAGATGGACAATTTATGTACTGCGTGAAGAGCCGGAGCAATTGACTGTTGTCAATTTGTGGTGGGCCTCGTCAGTTGAGCTAACCCGTCATACAAGACCTGATGTGTTACATGAAATATCTACTTCTAATATGCAAATGATAAACTCAATGCAAGGAATCAATGAAGACTAGGTAGCACCTTGTCTAACCATCACACTCTCCTCCAAGGACAGTGGCTCGTCTTGGAGATTAAACACGGGTCGACATTAACCCCAGTATCTAATTTACAAACTTTCTGCTGATGGGGCACCAGCAAACATGTTACAATTCCTACAGGAAGGTGACATCATGTTGACAAAGTAGTAAAAGCGAACCAGAAAGACATCTCCGACATTCAAAACGGAGATGTTCCCACCTACAAAGGCAAATCAAGGTCATGGAGGGGGTCCTCATTACAAATTGTGTAAAGAGTTTGATTTTCAGTTATGCGAAATTGAAGTGGATGAATAATTCACATTATCAAGCCAGAAAGCTGTGTTGACTAAAATTACATTCTTTAGGCCAAAGCCATGCACCCGAACGGGCCCTGGTGATGTGCTGTAAACGAGGATTTTCCTCGGACTACTAAGTGGCAAAGAAACTAACCCATGCCGAGAGCACCTCTCCAACCACCTAGGAACATGGAGCGCATAGCTTTGGAAAAATTGCGACACCCTTGATCTAAATGCTCTGATGAGTACTCAGGATCCATCCTGACTGGGCCGAGCATCGTAAGTGAGAACTAAACAACTTCAGAGCATCTATCTACTCTAAAGCCTCCCTCCCCCAACACCCCCCCCGTGCCCCCTGTCGATAATCCCATATTCGGTTCGTCTCACGGATTATGATATGCTCGCCATTCTTCCGTGTTAAATGCACACCAAATATGATCGTTACAATAATTCTTCGCAAAATCACCAGATCCTCAAAAGTATTCATGGCAGCGCTGGTCTGGTTAGTGCTTAGACGTTAGCAGCAGTATCTGGTCCTCGTTTCTCGGAAACTCCGTTGTTAAAACCATGTCATCTGCTGCAGGATTTGCGCTGTAAAAAAGCGTACAAAATCTATCTTCTATGCTACCAGACTGCATAGCTTACTCGAAAAACACCCACAAGAAGTCGGGGCTCACATGCATGCGGGGAGTTATGGGCTTAGTGAAGTCCTTCAAATTGGCACATTGCTTGGAGACTTCTTCGAGCGCCCCCGGTGACAAAGCTGTGCAGCAAGCCAGATTCAAAGACTCCAATTGCCCACATCCTCGGGCTAAATGGGCCAGGCCGAGGTCTGACAAGCTAGTCTTTTTCATCTCCAGATGTTTCAGACGAACCATGTGCTTGGACACGACAATTGCCTCCTCGTCACCGCCAGGAATTGGTCCTGTTGGCACAAAGTCTTGTTTCTTCAGCATATTGCGGCCTAGCCAGTTCAAAGCTGGGCAATTACGGCCAAATGCTTCCAGCGCCTGATTCGAGATGTTGTAGCAATCACTTACGTCCAGGATTTGCAGCTTAGGACACTTCGCTGCCAACTTTGTTGCAGATCTGTCAGTGACCGACAGGCTGCTCGGCATAGATAGCACTGTAAGAGAAGGACATCTGCAAAGTAGAGGAAAGCACTGGTCAGATCCTTCTCGTGGAGAATGTAAAAATTGAGTAGACTGAAACAATCTGGGAAACTCCTGTGATTGACAGCTCCGTCTAAGTGTGATAATCTCTAAAATTGCACCTTCTTGGTGAGGAGGTGCAAAGGGCCGTTCCTCCATGACGAACACAAAACTGAAAGGTTGATGGTCGCTGGGTTAGGGAGCTACTGAACAAAGCCCGATCGGAAAAAAAACATAGTTAAGGGTAAAATTACACGTGTTCGCAACATACCTTTCGGCAATGTATTCTATGCTGCTGTCAGAACAATGCAAAGTTCTGAGTTCCCGGAGCTGACCACAGCTTCGATCCACGACTTGCTTCACGAGAAACTCGACCTTGGACTCACATTCAAACTCCCACCAATAGTCCTCTTCCACTCGTCTTTGAAACCAACCATCCATATCCACCTTCCTCCAACAAGACGGATCATGGGATGCATTTCTCCACTTCTTGCACACCAGTGGCACAGTTTTCAATCTATCTTCGAATGGAAGCCGGCTAAACACCTCAGCCAAAATTTCTCCCAGTAGATTGGCCCAGGGAACTTCGTCCGCTGGCGCTTGGTCTGATCTACTGTCCACCGGGCACTCCTGAGTTTCGACCTTTCGAGCCTTGTCAGCCATTTTCTTCACGCAGGCACGGAATTTGCTTAACAGCCCAATCTTGCCACCCGTTTGAGCAGATTTCTTCCACTCCTCCGACTAGATCACCAAACGTCGTTTAGGTTGTCTCTTGTTGAATACCCAATTGCTCTCCCTCCTATTATGGAAACCTATCCCCCATATGCCCAAGAAATGATCGCGTCCCAGCTATTCTCACGCACCTCTAGGACCCGGTAGTACTGAAGAACACTACTTCTCAATTCAACGCTCAACCTTCAAACTATCTTAATCCCACGACGCACACACAGAGAGCTCTTCCGTCTCACTACCTGCTCAACCCTACACGAGAACAAAGCTCCTTGCTTTCACTTCGCCCCTGTTTCCTGACTGGCCTAATAAGCAGAAATTGTCTGTCTCCAATCAGTACCCAGAAACCGTATCTGGTAGCACGATGCAGAAAACTGACGTCCCACTTCTTCCGCCTCTCTCTGTGCTTGCTGACACTGAATTTAATTCAAGCGCGGCTACCTGTAGACGATCGGTAACAGCAAAACAGCAGACAGGTATTCCCCCAATTCCACAGTGTCCAGCAACCGGCCCAGCGGCTCCTGTTCTCTTGTCTGAACAATGAATGTCAAGCAACCTTATATCTCTTGCTGCAACTCTTCGCTTCTCAACACTACTTCAATCCCACTCCAACAGCCCACTACATATCTCACATCACGGCCCGCAAAACTATATGCATTCGGTCTCGTCGTGTTCAACCCCAAATTGTGGTTAATTACCTCTAACCCGGGGCCTAATGCCCTGGTCCCGGCCGACCGGAGGCTTGTCGCAACTACTACCACGTGGTGGGTCTGCTTAGCAACTGCGGTTCACAGTACAGTTGAGGTTCTACCCGCCTTTAAAGTTTTTCCATTCATGCACCCGACTTTACGTCGTTGTCTGTTGTGATAGGTACTACATATTATTTTAAAGTCCGGGGTGTAACTCTTGGAGAGATGTTTTAGACACAATTCTCTCGGTAGGATCTGTGCAATTGATTCGACCCACCTCCATCATCATCATGTTCACGTTCGCGGCAGTAAACATTGTAAATAACATTATCTAGCCGGTATTTGCTACGGAATGCATTCCTTGATCGACGAGCAGTGGGTGTGACATAATTTACGTCTTGGAGAAAAGTCACAACCGCATGAGATTGATTGCAAGTGGCGAATAGTGCTGTTTGTCTTTTCCGCGTTAACTTCTGTGGCGTGAAGTGACAAAAAGTTCAAGTTGAAATCTCAAACTGCACTAGTGTAGTAACCACTTGCTCGCCTCATGGAGATGATGATGTTGTTGATGATGATACAAGCGATAGAAACGAAGCAGCAATTGGACGGGAGTTTTTGAGTACCTAAAGGAGTGCTTTAACAATCTCCCAGCCAGCATGTGTACTGCCGTGTGCCGCATGGACTAAAAGCTGGTGCTTAGAGTGGACTTTTCCTTGGAATGCATTGACAAGATTTCTGCGATCTCATCATGAAACTGGACAAAATCAACCGCTATTTCGAAACGGGTGACATTCGTTTCATCTTCTCTCGATCGCATTAATTTGAAGTTGAGTAAACAAAGAGGTCAGTGAGACATTGTTGTTTACTGCCACTCTTGGATCAGAATAGACAGAATCAAGTATAAGGGTGAACAAACGTCTTTTGGACATCGGATATATAGGATATATCTGATGTTAAGAGGACGATGTTGTTTGCAAATGACTAAGCAACTTAACTAGCAATCAACACACTTCTAACAGATCACATATTATTTAGGCGTCATAGTAACGTATGTTGATTCAACACAGCATTGTCTGCTTTGCTTGCCTGGACCTAGAGCACGACGACACCTTGGCAAACACCACAAGATACAAAGGGGGGGCCTGAGCACTTTGTGGAAGGATGTGCCTTCTCTCGCTCTCCATGTTATTCTGTACGTGGAATCTTAATTAAAACTTGATGTAATCTCACAAATACAATGAGTGGGTATCGACGATTATCTTGACTGGATAACGAGAATGAGATGATAGACTAACTTTGAGTTACCTTGGTTTAGTAAAAAGGAGTCATTATATAATTCGTAATTTAAAGCCTACTAGCAGGGAGAATGTCTTCTCGAAGACTCGCATAGATCAAGTTGTTGCTTCAATTGCTGCACGTGATTATTACACATCTTCTTCCATCCATATAGGCAATATAATGATAAAATCCCTAGATCCATGACTTCTAGAGAAAGAGATAACACAGTGACAATGGAAAGACAAAGGACTAAGATCTTGCATTTTATGCACAAGATTTGTAACTTACCTTTATACAAAACTATAAATAAATGCATCTTCATATAGTATCCTAGGAATTAGGTCACTAATCCAACATATAACATGGTAACACCAGCAAAAGTCAAGATGCCGTTGTTCTCCAGTTGATTCTTTATGATTCCCTACATGATCATAAACTATCTGAGCAGATGATTCAATGGAATAAAAGAGTCCCATGGTGAACCCACCTCAAGAAATCATGGCAAATTTTTTTCCCATTGTCTATGATTCTGGATGATCATAGATATCCTGAGCACATGATTCAGGGTCATCAAGAATAGCAAGGTGAACATACATCAGGGAATGATGGCACATGTTTAGGAAGAATGTTGGGATGTTAAGAATCCTGGCATGAGGAAAGATGAATTTCTTAAGGCCGTAAATCATGCCATAATAACAGAAGAATGTTTTAGTTAGGTGTGTCTTAGGACTATCTATTATAAAAAAATACTTGATAGAATGAAAACCCATGTTGAATATTAGTGGAAAGAAGTGTTTTACTCATAAAGATAAATCTTAGCATTCTAAAAATTTTACTCAATGGTAATTCATATGAGAAGACTGAAGAAAAAGACTAAAACTTATTGTATCCACTCATCGTGATTGCATCCTTGGTGCTTCTTTTCAACAAGCTTATTGAGCTCTAGACTTAGATTGAGCTCTAAACTTAGATTATTTAGATTGCACATTAGATAATATGAGAGAGTGTGATATTGTGGGTTTCCTTGAAGTGATAGAGATAAAAATAAATACAATGTTGGACCAAAGCAAACTATCTCTCCTCTCTTAGGTCATCATGTTAATAATATCATATAATTCAAGTAATGGGTCCATATAAATTGAGACCATATAAATGGGTCCATTAAGCTGATCATGACACCTATCAAATTTAATGTCACTATACTCATGATAGAGCATTCAATTAAGACAATGTGATCTTTTTGTACACTTTCCAAGCAAGTCATTGACATTACTTGTATTTAAGAATCTAGACTCTTTGATGAAAGGCTTGGTTTAAAAAGTAGAGACCAAGAAGAGAAATAGTAAAATGAAAGATTAGAAGGGGAGATCATGTTGAAACTTTTAATTTGAGTGAAACCAGAATACATAGCATGAGTTGGATTTTGGTATTTTTAGGGAAGTAACACAAAGTTCCAAGGAAGCTTCACACTCAAAGCCACCTTCTTGGAATGCAAGAGCTAAGCTCCCAAAGAAATTTCCTCCTAGAAGCCATCTACTTGCTATATAAGCTAAGCTACCCGTTAATTTGTTGTGCAAGTTACCCAATCCTTGGAAGGTACCTAGAAGCTTCCCACCAAGAAGCTTCTTAGATGCTCTAAAAATATTCTACCAAAAAGCTTGCTAGATGCTTCCAGAATATTCTTAATAGTCTTAACTATATTTAGCTTATTTTACTAAAGCATTAGCCTTTGCTAACTCATTTCCTAATTCCATATTATTACACTTGGAGTTCATTAACAATCTTTAGTCCCTTTGACTTCCCACCAAGATTCAAATTCCACTTAGTTAATTTGAGAGTTTTAGGCTCTCCATTGGAACAAGAGGATTTTGTAATTTGTTCATCTCAAACACCTTAGTATAAGCATCCCATGCTCACCTCTTTTTCCAAGTGGGAATAACACAAGTGGCTTATCCCATTCTCACATGGTGTTACCTACCTAGGACTTCATATTTAGCACGGACCTTCTCACTTACAAAGACATTATTGCCACATTTGTGGTTGTTTAATAGTACCATATGTCATGCTTTCTCCACTTTGTTAGTTGCCATGCATGCTCCCATAGCTATCAAATAAGTGGTATTGGTAGCAAATAGCTCTACCCATAATCATGGGTGGATGTAGACTCACAATGCAAGAAGCTACAACACAAACACATTATATTGGAGCATGAGCTCTAATTGTCTCTTGTTCAGCAGATAAGTTCTTTCACAAGGGTCATTTTTTTTGGGACCTATTAATAGTGGATTCAAGCACTTATGTCTTCCAAACACATCTTTGTTTGGCTTGTGACCTATTGTTAGGTCTTGCATGCAAGTCACTCCTTGAGTTTATTGACTCTGTATCTCTAGACTCTAGGAAGATGCAAGTGGATCTTTGAGTGTATGCACGCTCACACACTTACAAGCATCCTCACTAATGTGCTTCTACCTAACAAAACTAAGGTACTCTCTTTTGGGAGGAAAGGCTCTAGGCTTCTCCATTGATAGATTACTTCCAATTTACTTTTGAAGGGTTTACCACAAAACTACAATTGAGGTTGGGTCTCCCACATCTAGCTCTCATAGGGCTTTTGTACTAGTGCACATGTGGTTCTCCACAAGAAATACAAGGCATATACTATTTACATTGTGCAATAGGTGGAAAACCCACCAAGGTCCATGATGCTGTTTGTGATATAGTGGGTGAGATCGTATGAGCTACACGTGCTCAAGTTCAGATTGAGTGATGGTTTGATCTACCAAGAGCAATTTTTTGTTGAGTGCAAGCAAATATTGTTACTTTTGGTAGTAACAATATCCCCCTGACCTTGCATGATGTGGTGGAGTGAAACTCCTAAAAGCAAAGACATTGGCACCGGCAAGCGTATATGTGGAACAATAGCAACCATTGCCTCTAGATGCAAGGAAGACCACTATGCATCCAAGCTATCCTTGGAGACCTTTGTCCCTCTTGCAATAGCACCTATCAATCACTTTACAAGGCACTTAGGTTTTGGGTCTTCATTGATGAGCAAATGTAGTAGGTACACCAAACATGGCTAGTGTACTCCCTCTCCACTTACCTGACATACCATTAGAGGACCTCTACCACACAATTCAAGAATAATTTAGTGTTGACTACTACACTCTTTCTAGCTTCTTCTTTGATTTTGGTACCACACTTTTCCTCCATGTGTTCCATCGGGCCTTGTTTTGGTCTCTTCTTGGTTGCTATTGGGCCTTGCATCCTTTTCCTTCTTTTTGCACACGGTTGTGCCTTGTAGTTCTTTCCACTTCCTTCAATGTACTATCTAAATCTATAATAGATTTGGTTTTTGGCCATGGTCCTTAGCGTGATGTTTTATGGTTCTTCACAACAATCAGATTCCTTAAGTGGTTGATGATTAAGGTGTTATGGTGGATGGACGGATGCTTTTTGTTCCTTATTGGCTGATTGATAGCAATGTATTTTAGTATTTAACAATGGACAGAATTCAACTTTTTACATGCGGTTCAAGTGTTACTACTACATGGGTGTTCAAGTGTTTGGGCATTATTTTCCTTTCATTATGTCAGGGGTGTATTATGGCCCTAGTTTCTTTTCATGGAGGCTAGAGGACACATAATAGACTGACTGACTATATATATTCAAAAATAAAGTTACAAGTTTCATATTTTTCTAAACAATATTTACAAAGTTGATTAAAAGTCTTCATGGGGTTGCCTTATAAACACTTAGAGTAAATTATGAAATTAAAATTTTGAAATTTCCAAATTCACGATAGAGCTCCAATTGTAGCATTGAGTTATTGATGGATTGTTTGATTTGAATTTCTTCCCAAATGGTTGGGGAGGGAATCCAAAGAAAGGCGTTGGAAGGCACCAGGATTTCATGTCAATGAGGGGAAAGAAGAAGGCGACCGCGTAGAAAAAATGAAAGATGGGAAGACCCCATCAAGCAGTAGAAGGGAGAGTACAACGGAGATACAAAAAAGGTAAAATGGGGCTAAGCCCCAATAGAGTATGTATGAGAAATCTGCCCTACCGCACCTAAAATATCCGAGCTATGCAAGTCTTCCGGTCTACACATAACTAGAGCAACCAAAGAGGCATCACCTAATGTGATTGCTCTTCTGTGTATTGCACCAGCCACTGCACTCTGTAGAGCAATGGACACAAGCGGTCTAAGAGGAGAGGAGCACCCTAGGGTATTAACCTTTCAAATATATTCTTGTAGATGTATGTCCCTTTGTAGAGCAATGAACACAAGCTGTCTAAGAGGAGAGGAACACCCTAGGGTACTAACCTTTCAAATATATTCCTGCAAATGCATGTCCCTTTGTAGAGCAATGAACACAAGCTGTATAAGAGGAGAGGAGCACCCTAGGGTACTAACCTTTCCAATATATTCCTGCACTGCATGTCGGGACCACCCAATTTGTTATAGCCACTTTTTTTATCGTGATTTAAATTTATTTCATTATGGGAACATCTAAATATCCATAAACCGAGAGCCTGATTTTATAAATGAATGCAAATTACCTTAATTTTCCCATTCAGAAATTATGAGCGGTTCAGTTATTAGCTCATAAGTGAAGTAAAAAGGTCACTAAAAAGTGTCACGAAGGTTCTTATTTTTCTGGCACTATTCTGGCACTATTTTCCTTTCATGGCGGCCGGAGTGTGATACGGCCCTATTTCCCTTCCATGGTGTCCGGAGAACTTATAATAGACTAGTATATACATATTACTTGCTCTCTAGTTTCTTTTGAGTTTGGTTAACGTCCCTCCGTATTGATGTAACCAGTTGACTGGGTTCGGTGGGATTTATTCTCTTCCGTCATGAATCTCTCATCTGCTGATTAACTTGGTCAGAGTAAAATATATTAAGGGGCTGGAATTGAATATTTTATTGAATTTCTTCCGAAGTGAAGTCCTTTTCGTGGAAACAAACGCGTATAAACCACACACTAACATTTAATTAGGCCGTAAGGTCGATTGAGGAAGCTTCCATGAAGTTGCAAAGAGTCTTTAAACACCGGAACACTAGACTTTACGGGAGATGGAGTGAAGTCCGTAAATTTATATGCGTCATCTCCGGACACAACCCGCGGTTACTTTATGGGATGTAAAGTGGTTTCCGGTATGGCAACGGAACGGAATTCCTTAAACGCCAAACTGAAACCTCCTATTCGACTTGCAAACTTGTCAAGCGGGTGCGAATAAAGGCTATAACACGACAAAATCTGCCACCATCATTTCCTGCACAGAGAATCTCCCACACCGTACAATCACCTAAGATTACCCTGTAAGTTGCCCAAATCATCGGAAGAAGATTCTTCTAGAAGGTCTGTGGAGTATGACGGAGTGTTTTGACTGAAACTGCGGATTGTACAAGGGACGCCGTCCTCCGTCGTAGAAGGAATAACTGAGTTTCTAGTCAAGCCGATGTGGAGAAGATAACAGTTGATGCAGTAGAGGAAGTTGACAACGTAGAAAAGCAATTGGAACTGCGGAAAGATCTGTACAGACAAGGAAATATCCTTCTAGAAACACTTGGAGATGAAGTCACGATAGTGCGTCAAAGCGGAGACGAACTTCATAGAGCGCCACATGTGTGTGGTAAACTGCTTTCTACGTTGTACAGTAGAAGCATAGACTGGAGTCGACTGTCCGAGCCAAAGGGAAAGGTAAGGGAATCCATCTGGAAGGAATTCCCGAAGTGGAAATATCGACAGGACGCCTGGCTTTTGTATTCTGACAGAGGTGGGTCCTTTCCAAATTAGGAGTAAACGCCTTGACCTAGGGTGTTGAAGGGGTGGGTTGTTGGAGTCCACCCTACCAAAGGGAAAAGGTCGCTGCTGCCCGAAGAGTTACTATTGCCTTCATAAGAATCAGCTGAAACTTGTTTCGTTTGATGCTTAGAGTACTCAGATTTTCTTGAAGAATGCGGATGGCTACTGCGTAGGATTCTTCTTGGAGAATGTAAACGAGTAGATTTATGTCTTCGGGAGATCGACGGGCAATGTATTGCAAATTTTCCTACCAGGAAAAAAGGAAACTCGGAATTCGATGCAGGGCATGATCTTTATCAAGAATCTGAGCATGTGTAGAGTAACGTCTTTGATAGATTTGGGCTGGTGGTATATTTTCAATGCGTCAATTTCTTCCAGGAGAAGAGAAAACTTGAACCTAAATAGAGAAGCAGGAAATGAATTCGTTCAAGAATCTAAGCGCTAAGTATAAAGTCGCCATTTGAGATATTTGAACTGCTCGTATATTTTCAGTGGTTCTCCCAAGAGATGAGGAAACTTAAACCCAAAGAGAGAAGGAGGACATGATTTCTCTCAGAATATAAGCTAACTATAAAGTCAAGTATTCGAGATAATCAAACTGGTCAATTGATTCTTTCACGACAAGTGAGAACTTGAACCCAAAGTGAGAACCAGGACATGATTTTCATCACGAATCTAAGCTAGGACGACGTATAACCACGCGTATTCGACATAATTGACTTAAACCCACAGCAAGAAGCAGCGGGAGATGTTTTTTTTTATCAAGAATCAAAGCTAAGTATAAAGTCGTATCTTCGAGATATTTGAACTGCTAATATGGGAGATGTTTTTCATCAAGAATCAAAGCTAAGTATAAAGTCGTGTCTTCGAGATATTTGAACTGGTATGATGTTCAAGATGATGATTGGAATAAAGAAGAAAAACTTCAAAGACAGAGATAGATGCTTACGACCCCGATTGGTTGCGGGTGTTCTAGCTCTTTACACATCGGTTCTGTACACGGAAATACGGTTTGGGGAGGATACGACCAGTCTTACGCGGATTGATAACAGAAAACACAATCACTACCAAGAGGCTTCCTCTCGTCTAGAACCAATAATGGAATTGGATCCGCAAGACTTCACAAGCCAATTCCTTCAGAACCACTTTTCTTCACATGATTTTGAGTGCGGTAAGCTCTTTTCCTTTGTTTGTTTATGATATTAATTCTCAACGAAAGTCCTTTTGTATGGAGTACTACCACCACCAGCAGCACATGCTCTTGTTCGTGGCTCGCTTCTTCTTTCATGTCCGTTGCCATAAATCCATGCTGACAAGAGAAAGCCAAAAGCAACTTCGGCTTTGCCTCGAAGATATCTACAGTTTTAATGGGCGAATCCAGGCACTCTAGCGATAACCACTACTAAGCTATTGCGAAAAGTAGATACTTCTCCAACGAGCTCTTGTCATTGGAAGTTCTTCTCCCAGTTTTTCATATGTCTCTGTTTTGGCACATGAAATAAAAAGTAAAAAACGATGACTACAAATGTGTCTAGACATCAATGCACAGAGGAACTGATTGTGTCTCATAAAGCAAGGTAAAGTAGTTAATTTTGTAATTCCCCGACATGCTTTTCGAGCTAAGTTTCTGGGAGGGCAATCCTTCGCCCATGAACATGCATGTCATCATGATGGTAACTTCAACTTACTGTTTGTATCCCAAACCCTTGCAGAATTTGAAACCCGATTCACCAGTTGCCTTTTGAGTAACTGTGCAAATGAAAAAAGGAATCACTTCTTTATGAATATATATATTCACCATGTGAATCACTTATGATCGCAAGCATCCATCATAGAACCCGTGATATACGAGAAGAAAAGCAGTGGTTGAGATTGTGAATCAACTCTATCTTGCAGAAATCACCTACGGGCAAAACCTGGCTTCTCGCGGAGGGGTTGGTAGCATGTATATGCTCTACGGTTGTGGCATATACATGTTGAAACGGTGTACATTAGTGAGTTCCGTGACTAACCTTTTCGCACTTGACTAGTATTTCCTGAGATGGGTAGCACTTGTTGGCGCCTTCATAGAGAATAAATGAAACACAATAAGTTCCTCTTGTAGACGTACCCCGAAAAAGGGAAAGTCAGATGCGTTGTGGATAGAAAACTGCGTTCATCCGTAAGTAGTTGTGTGTGGGTCTCGCAACCAGAGTGGCAAAGGGACTGAGATCACGTCGGTACGTTGTGAACATGACCATTCTAGTGATGTTGGTTGCGATGCATCATGGTTTGTCCATTAGCTGTAAAAGAGAGACCGTCATCATGCAGGACCTGACGAAATGAAATAAAAGTTAACTGATGGGGAAATGGAAGAGGATGTGGTCGAGAGGGAAATTCAATTGTCTGATCTACTGGACCTCTAGTGGAATTGTGTTAACAGAACGTTCTTGAAGATATGGAAGGTGAAACACACTGCATGCGAGGTTGCGGAGTCACTTTTTCTGAGGTTGACCAATCAGTCGTCAAATCTAGAAAAAAATTATCTGGAGGTTGTACGACGGGGACTGCGCACGACTGATGATGGGGGATGAAAGCACTGTCAATGAAAGTAAGTAGTTTCACCGGTGGGTGTATAAGGATTGCTTGGTTCTGGATCATGGAGACTTTGGTTGAAAAAATTCAACGTTTAAGCTGCATTGGCGGCTGTTTTAGATCAAATGCCAGAATGTACAATAGCCAATTTTCTTCATAGACTAATCTTCAGATCGTAAAACGTGCTTACACCCGCCTGATATGTCATAAAGTTAAGCGGACGATCGTGTAACCTGCAGTAGTGAATGACGCAAGGACCACCAGCTGTGCAGCCACCAGTGTATAATAGTGTATATTAGAACAATTAGGATCAAGTTTACTAGTAAACGACGTACGATTTACTTGCTCTCGGTGGTTTGTCGTCTATAGACAGAACGATTATGGAAAGCGGAGACCACTGTAATGACTAAGCAAGTCATTGTTCTAGAAGGACTGTGCGTGCGCTTAGCAGTTGGGGGCCAAGGGGTGAGAGTTCTTCGAAGGAAAGGATTGAGGCTCTTAGCAACGAACTGTAAAGAAGGGAAGACTCTTTGCTGACTCTCAGAAACTGTAAACCGTCAAGCAGAACTATATCTCTAGGAACATTCCTTCCGAAAGGGTCTTCCAACGCGATACTGGTTGTAACCGTTAGATATTCGCACAGTGGAAGTAACTTTGTCGATCCTCAAAGCAGTTTTGTAGATTTCTCTTACATGGGGCTTAGCCCCATGGTAACTTTTTTTGTCTCTCCCTTGTACGGCTTGATGGGGTCTTCCCATCCTTCATTTTTCCTACGCGGTCGCCTTTTTTCTGATTTCTCTTACCGACACTGTTCGGGCTTAGCCCCATTTTACCCCCTATATCTTTTCTTGTACGGCTCGATGGAGGGTTCCCATCCTTCTTGTTTATCCTACGCGGTCGCCGTATTGCCCACCCTCAAGGATTTTACAGCTGGAGCTGTACGTCAACATCAACGTCTGGAAAGAAGTTCAGACTTGATTTTCACCTCTTCTTTGATTATAATCCCCACTCAAAGAGCCAAAGGCGCATCGTGAAAGTACGTTGATTCGAAAGAAACTTAAAGTGGTTCCTTGATCCGGATACCTCACTACTTGAAAGGATTGAAAGATAAACGAAGGTATGTCTGTCCCGGTGTCAAAGGTGGCCAACCAGGCGGATGTTCGAGCAGGATGCTGGAAAGAAGCTTCATGGGACGGCACGTATTTTGAACACGATTGATTGTCATAGTTCAAGTTCTGCAGTTCTACACCACAGCAGACAACAGGTTTTGAAGGGCTTGATTTCCTCACTGCATCCGTGAAAGCTTGAAATTTTTGCTTCAAACACGGGATCCTCCACAGACACATCATGACGAACTTTTTAATTATGTCGTCAAGCATAATCCTAGATCTGAAACTGTCAGACGACAGATAGATTTCCCACGTCGTTTCACAAGATTACATTCTTGGCATGTCACGTTCGGACAAGTATGGCGCAGCAGAACGAGATTCCTGGTTAATGAAGTTAGATGTGATGTTTGTAATTACAAACATGAATAATGTTATATAGAAATTATAAGCTTCTCTTTTTTTAATGTGAATGTTATGGTTATAGACCTTAAATGTGAAATGGTTCCTTAAAGAAAGAGAAATTAGGGATGATGTAATTTTTCAAGAGTAATTAAAGATTATATTGAGTTATGGATATAGAGTTGACATGTTTATCAGAGAGTGCGCGAAAACGTATTAGATGTCACAATATCATTTTTATTGTATTTTTCGTGTGTCCATTATTATGTAGAAAACATTGGCTGGTACAATGTAAAAATAAAGTTTGCAATAAATGGTAAATTTTTCCAATGTTCTAATTATATATATACTATCTAAACTTGCACAATTCATATATCTTAGTTGTAGTATAGAGTAAATGTCTCTAAACTTGCATAATTCATATATCTTAGTTGTAATATAGAGTAAATGTCTCATATCGATATTATTGAAACTTATTTTCATTTTAATTTTTATATTTTATTGTCGTGTGAATTGATGAGTGCAAGAGGACAATCATATTATAATAGATATCAAGATATCACTTCAGAAAAAATGATTGTATTTTCTATATAAAATATATTCATTATTCTGTAGAGAATATTGGTTTGTACCAAGTATAGTAGAATAGTTATATTAGGTAAAAAGATTTTGATTCAATAGTGTGTAGATTATATGATTTGCATAGTTCATATATCCAAGGTGTAGCAGAGCAAATATCTCATTTCTATATTATTGAGGCTTAGTTGTTTTTTACTTATTATATTTTATCATTGTCCGACTTGATGAAGTTTCCTGATCCTTCTTGTTATGGTACGCGGTCGCTTTTAACTAGGCAGGAATAACTTGGAGGGGTACCTTAAACTCTAAGACGTTAAAACTTAAATAGCGTTGCTTAGTCCCATAACTTAGTTGCTCACTAAAAAGTTCCATCTTCAGATGCATTACCTGGAATGAGATATTAGTGCGTTTTAAATGTCAAATTTACAATTTCTTTACAGAAATCTATGAAATCCACAATTTTAATTTTTAAATTTTTTTACAAGTACTCTTAAAAGGTGGGTTTTAAGTACAATAGTATTCAATTTTAAGTGGCAATATTATTTATGCTGTGCCAAATTTTTGGTCTTACTTTTATTTACTGGTTCTATGGGTTTAGGGATCACACCGTAAAATTTTACGGGTCACTAAGAAAAGGACCCCAACCTTTATAGACTTCCGAATATTGCCCGTAAAATCCTGTTCCTTCCCTTTTTACCTCCGCTATGCATCTGACAGAGTTTACATGTGGAAGTATAATATTCACGGGAATCTCATGGGTACCCAAAAACCTCTATTTGAATAGAGGTTGCACCCTCAAATAGAGGGTGCAACGGTTGACAAAGAGGAGGTTCCCTTGTTTAACAGTCGTTTAGTGAGAAAAGAGATGTTTGAGTCATGAAGTTGTGTTAAGTATCAAAACATCTGTCAAAGCCAAGAATTATAACACTGGTACAGTTTGGGAAAAACATTTCTGCATAGTCTAGATACGTCGAGAAGGTTGACTGCTTTGACTTCTGAGCACGACCTGGGAAATGCAATCTATTCAGCAGGATAAAGAGCTCTCCTACTGCAGAGAAGTTGTTCAAGATAGCCCACTACTTCAGAGAGAAATCCCAAGAACATTAGAAGCGTTGCCAGTTGTCAGATTTCAAGACTAAGGAAGGAACAAACCTTCCACGAGCTCTGCAGGGTACAAACCTGGAGATATTGACTGCAACACTGAATTACCATGTAAAGATGCGGCCCAATCCGTCTAGACGAAGGATATGGAGTTTAACACAATTGCAGAAAATGGTGTCCAGTTTCAAATATGAAATTCAATGGGCTACGCTACAAAGTTAGGGACGTTGACGAAAAATTAGAAACTACGGGAGTGTTTACATATGTTGTAGGGCTGGTTACCTGGAAGCCCATGTTGACCGAGTCCCGTCTAGAACAAGAAGGTTTTGGCGTAAGGTAGGCTTGGATGCTATTTTACTTGCTGCACTTGAGGATGAAGATGTGATGTCCTTTTTGTTCTTGTCATGCACAAATTCTTAGTCCTGCACTTCGGGATGCTGCCATCTCAATGTAGAAGTAGAGCCGTTAGTCTTCCGATATATTTCTTTCCACGCCATCCAATCAAACTCTACATAGCATCTTTTTCTATTTTGTCTTTGTTAATAAAGCTCTGTTGGGCAGATGCCTCTGCCATCTTCTTGTGGGTGGTATACGGCACTTCACGTCTTCCTATCCCTCACCTAAACGTCCATGTGTTGCATCTACCTGGAAAAACGGAAATTCTTCAAACATACACTCCCCACTCATATATTATCCCACTAGTCTACAGTCCTCTACAGTTTACAGTCTGTAACATCTTTTCTTACCTTTTGATGGATGTCAGGATATTGCGTGAAGTAAGATAGATTTCTCTTCCCGATACTATTGAAAGCTAAGCCCCATTTTGCCTTTTGTGTTTTATCTTTGATGTGTCTTCCCATCTTCTTGTGGTCTTCCCTCCCTTCATGTGTTCTATGTGGTCCCCTTTTTCTCTCTTCTCGTTATCTTACGCGGCCGCCTTTTCTACTTTTAATGTATCTACTTTTCTAAGCATGTGGATACTTTGCCGGACTGAAATTGGTCATTTTCAGGCTGTCCATTCATGTATCCCACTACTCTAGACTTCTGTAACTTCTATGACTTCTTTGGTGAAAGGCCATTACTACCACCAAAACTTTTCTATTCACTTTGGAGGCTGTGCAATAACAGACTGCTCGCTACCAAAGCTTTTCCTTTACCTTCCTCGTGTATTGTACTTTGTAATGAGTTGTTCCCTCTGGTGTCAGAAACGTCCATGACAAGAATCACGCCATGCCAGACCCAACACTAGCTGGCACATGAGTGAAAGAACTTTACTAGATGCTGCAGACGTTCTATTCCCTTCTGTGAATCAGACTCAATCGTCTTGCTGAAAGATTTGTCGCACAGGCTATTAACCAATTACCCACCCTCGGAGGAAGCTCAATTGAAGGACTTGTTAAGTTCGTACACTGTACTGTTCCTCTCTCATGCAGTAACCGCGCAGCTCCTCTCCCATTCCAATACACTGTGTTTTACCTCGAACGCTACTGTCCGAAGCTTCTATCGGACCCTGAGCTTTACCTTGAGGCTGTCCCTCGCGGTGAACACTTTGCTTCATGGTCAGCTCTCTTAGTAGTGGTGGTTACAGCCAGGAACAGAACTATCAAAGGTTCCAATGTAAAAAGGGGGTAAAAAGAAGAGATAGAAAAAGGGCGACCGCGTAGAAAGCACGAAGGATCAAGTTGTGCAAGGGTGAAACAAAATAGGTAAAATGTGGCTAAGCTGTGCAAGGGTGAAACAAAATAGGTAAAATATTGCTAAGCCCCAGTAGAGTCTATATGAAAAATCTGCCCTACAGCACCTAAGATATCTGAGCTATGCAAGTTTCAAGGTCAAAGCACTAAGGAGCAAGGCGTGCAAGGGTGAAACAAAATAGGTAAAATGGGGCTAAGTCCAATAGAGTAGATATGAGAAATCTGCCCTACAGCACCTTAGATATCTGAGTGCGTAGAAAGCACGATGGATCAAGTCGTGCAAGGGTGAAACAAAATAGGTAAAATGGGGCTAAGCCCAATAGAGTAGATATGAGAAATCTGCACTACAGCACCTTAGATATCTGAGATATGCAAATCGCACTGTCTACAAACAACTGGAGCATCCGAAGAATGATTGTTCTCCTATGGATTGCACCCGCCACTGCCTCTATAGAGTAATGGACACACGTTGTCTAAAATATATTATAAAGTATTAGAGTGAGAGTGGTACCCCGGGCATCTAACATGATAAGCTCTCATGCACTCTCAGACATATGTGTCGAACTTCATGTACATCACTCCATATAACTCCAAGGCTAGAGGAACAAAGAGGTGACCTTGCTGCATGCCCCTATACTTGGAGACTCCCCTAAAATGGGGCTCAACCAGATTTACCCTTTTGTCTTTTCCTTGTACCACTTGCCCATCCTTCTTGTTTTCACTCACGGAGAGAAGATAAAGGGCTTCTTCAATTCGGGAATTTACGTGCGTGACTGACTACCAATAAAGCTGAACAAGAAATCTTATAAACATAAAGACAATCTGTTGTCAATTAAACAGATCCATAAAATCTGGCATGGAAATTCCCCATAAACTTGAACACAAGAAACTAACGAAAGAATGAAAACTTATAAGGATGGTTAAAGATCCCATCAAACTTGATAGGTCAGGTACTTACACACCTAGTCGAATTTAAAGGGAAAGCCATAAGTATTTTTATGGATTCACCGGGATATCCAGAAGAGGCTTAGTGAAACCTACAATAATTGTTACCATGAACACGGGTCCGTCGTTCAAACCCTAAACTTTTTTATAGTAATCAACTGTATTAGCGCATCCTCATGTGTCACGTTATCCATAGGGTTGCAAGTTCCTTTGGTATGCTTTCAATGGCAAAAGTAACCTTGTATTATCAGGGATCCGAAACATGTGGGTTTCATTCAAAACTTTCCTCATATGTCACGTTATCTATAGGGTTTCAAGTTCCTATGGTCTGCTTTCAATGGCAAGAGTACCTTGTATTAGTAGGGATCGGAAACATGTGGGTTCTTTGACCAACTAAACAGCTAACTTATAGATTCATTATTTATATCAAGTTATCGTCTCTAAAAGAAGAGAATTATAGGATTAACGACAAGCTTTACGTGGAGAATATGAGGAAATTAATAGGTCCGCCACTAGTAAATTACTTTGATTTCCCTTATTATTGGGGTATTTTACCCTACGGGGTTCACTCTAGCTTCTCAATCTACCTTAAGTTAGATTTTATCCCCGAGGAATCTACCTGATATCTATTTATACGTATAGTTATGGTGAGACTCTAATTGGAATTTCAATAACTCTCCCTTGTTAAAGAGAACACAACTACTTTAATAACAGACGTAATGAGACTCTACCTTGTTTTACTCGTGGTGCTTGATATGATAATGGTCTCATTAATCCAAGACAATCAAAATCTCTGCACTACTATTTACCTTCACAAACTCATATTCTTCTATCTATCCAGACCTAAAAAGCTTGGAGGGTTCACTTAATACTAACGAGCATACTTAAGATACCGAAAAATAACTTTAAAACTACAATATCTCTTCTTGTATGAAAGGAACGTATATGATGGTTTTTGTTTTCTTATTTAATATATTGCTCTTTATACGTAAGATTGGCCTGAATGATCTCAAGTGGCTTGATAATAATAGTGACTTATAAGTCTCTAGTAGGTGATAATGGCTTATTCAAGCAAGCATAAAACAAATATGTACATTAGTCATTAAATATTGCACAGTATTTGTGGTTATTTTGATAACTTTCCTAGATTTTTTCTCTACAATATGATATTTAAAGAGTTTGAGAGGAAAGTCTTTATGATATAAAAATGCTCGTATGTTTTGAGTATATCATGTTTAAATTGTATTGATTACAATAAATTTTCCTTTATCTTGCAAAACAATGAAACCTTTTGATAATATTTCACTTGAGATTCTTAATATATCCCATAGCTTATCAAAGAGAAATATTGAAGTGAAGATACACCTGGTGTAAAAAGCTAAATACAATAAAATACATATGTCTATGTACATCTACATCCAAGCTACATATTAGAGTTTTTGAAGAGAGTTGCTACAAAATTATTGGCACTTTATTTGAGCAAAACTTAAGCATCACACTATTACGTATAATATCTTTTCTCTCAAAATTAAATTTTTTATTCTTTTTATTAGTATATTACATCATTTATATTATATTACATTTAATTGCAGAAGTCTAGTCATCCGTTCTTGCTTTAAATACAACAAAATATGCATATGTACATCTACATTCAAGGTACATATTTGTAAGTTTCTGAAGACTGCTACAAAATATTGACACCTTATATGAGCAAATCTTAAGTCTAATCATATTACATATAACATCTTTCTCTCAAAATTCCAATCAGACAGTCTTTTATTTTTATTTTTATATAATTAAATAGAATATTATTATCTTATTAGTTACAATATGCTATAAGTCTACCAGATTTTCCTTGTAAGCTAATTAATATTCTATGTTCAAAACTATGCACATTTACTTAAGCTATAATTAACTTATTCCTTTAGCTTCAAAATTCCTTTTCACACACCACTTTTATATTACAAATAGAGAGTTAAAATCATCACTTGGATGTGAATAGTTGTGATCATTGAGGGTCTAATAAAATGCATTCTATCAGTAAGAGGCAGATTGTTCACACTAAGATACAATTCAATAAGGACTAGACTTGAGGGAAAGCATCACTATTGCAGTTCTTTACTATTACTTATTTAGCCTCTTGGGCAAAAACTAAAAGAGGTAGTGTCATCATGAAGATGTACTGCACAAAATTCCAAATAAAAGATCACATTCACAACTAGTTTATTTCAACAAAAAAATATGTATCCAAGAGCTTTGGCAAAAAAGATAAGTGGCTTGGTTACATGATTTATTGAAGTGCGGCTTAAGATTAGGCTTAACCTGGATAACACTCATAAACCCATTGAAGGTGATGATCTAGTCTTATACAAAGATTCCTACTCCAAAGACAATTTTCTACACTCCCCATAAGGCATGTATTCTCCCAAAGGATTTGTGCATTAGTGTCTATTCTTCATCTCAAAAGCTCTTTGTCACTTAAGCAAAAGTGACAAAGAGCATTTTGCTATTTCACTTTTATTTGTCTTTGACCAATTGAATGAATATTTACATTGAATTTTAGCCTTAGATAGCAAAAAGCCATTCATGTACTAAGAGATCTAATCTTATAAGTTAGCACGTCCAAATATCTCTATCAAATTGCAAGTGTCAATATATACAATCAAGATCTTCTTATCTATTTATCCTGTACAATTCTTATTTACTTATTTAGAATTATTGCTCACTTGTCTTTGGAAGACAATAATTCCTCTCTAGAGAAATTCTTTTATCTCCTAAGTAGGAGAGAAAAGATACAAAAAATTGCAATTAGATCACTCAAGGTACACATGTAACATACATCACCTTGTTTTCATGTTCAACATCCAAGATTACATCCCATCATTGATTTTTCTTGTTAGTATCACAAATGGATGGTGGAAATATCTTACAGCCAAAGCAAGTAGTATTCAAGTCTACGCTTATTATGTTTACTTCTTGTGCTATGTATGATAAGAATAACAAAGCTTTTTTTCATCACTTAATCCATTTGCACATGACCTTATGGAATATGAGGATAATAAGTTGTCCAATTATTCCTAGTTGTGTATTTATGGTGCATTTATCACACTAAAGGGAGGCATGCACAAATGCAATGTAAGAGTACATGATTGCTAGATTCAAAATAGTATAAGTAATGTATTGTGCTTCATAACAAGAGGTATTGTGGAAGTTGCACGTTGTAGAAGGAGTTAAACTATAGATTAAACTATAGATTTTTCTTAGTTTTAATAGTATAAAACCCTATCTTAGGTTCTAGCATATAACTTTACTTCTTATATTTATTGTTAGTTTTAGTGATAAGACTTCTTTCCTTGTGTTATCTCATCTCACATCAAGAGAAAGAATATCATTAGAGGTCTAAGATAACAACCTAGATCTAAAGGAGCCATCATGTTTTGATAAGTTGTTTTTTTCACATGTTATATTGACAACCAAATGCCACTCCTTAAGAGGTTTGTCAAGAAAAATCTACAAGCATTTTTGGAGATTATTTGTAAGTGCATGATCTCCTATGATCTAAGTTTATGACCACTAGGGAGAATAACTAGCTAGTTTTGTATAATTATCTTAAATGGTTGTAACTATAGCTTAAGAAGTGATTCCAAAATGAATATCAAGTAAAGATTGATATAAATGTGAAATATCAAGTACTAGTTTGACTTTTGTTGATATAGAAGTACACATAGGCTGTCATAGGCTGTCATATTTGCTTAATATTGGAGAAGTCTTATTATATCTTGTTTGCCACAATATTCTTACTTCAATAAACACTTTTATCTGTATCAATTTGCACTCATTAGATCCTATTATCAGAAATTTGAGGATATTATCCCTAAGTATGAGAGCACTCTTAGATATTCATCAAAGCGGGTTATCTTGTGGAGCATAATCATACCTAAAATTGAAACGGAAGTAAAGGATGTGTCCCTTCCTTTCTAGGTACTATTGCAAAAGATAAGAAACATATTGGCATGAGAAGATCTTCCATCCTTTATCTTTATACCTTATAACAAGTTATTATCCATCATCTTAGATATGTTGCTATTAAACCAAGATCTCAAAATACAAAGGTATGCAACAATATCAAATTCTTGTACCTCTAGCCTTGGAGTTATATGGAGCAATGTGTACAAACTTAAGCATAATTATCAAGAATTGAACAAGATCTTATTATATTTAGTGACAAACTACATTACAATCTCTTTTCTTTTCAGCTTACTTTAGGTTATGGGTATCCACTACTCTATACTTAGCATAGTTAGTATAATCCTTAAGAGTGTAATCATCCAAGATGATGCTTCAATACGTGTAGGCTTGATTTACACCATTATAATATAGTGTGATATAACATCTTTTTCAATGTAATGTTTTAGGTGCTTAACTTTGTTTTTCTTTATCTAGAGTATTTCCTTTATGGGTAATTTTTTTTATATCCATCTCTCTATAGATAACATTAGTTAAAGTAATCCATAGAAGAGGAATGATCCTAAGTGATAACTTTTTAGATGTTCAAGTTGCATGTAGCTCATTTTACTTACATTAGTTCAAATATCGTAGGTAAAATAAGACATAATACTTAGTACACAATTAATAAGCACATAACTTGAATTACATACACAAGTGATTGAAATAGTATAATACATATGAGACTTAAGAAATCAAAAAAGCTTTTCACTGATGAATAGTGTTTTGGATATTGGGTTTTATCCAAACCCTAGATCCCAAGGAATATATATATATATACACTAAGGTGCGGAGCTAAGCCTTGCCTACTGCACACGCTATCTGAAGCTATACCAAGACTAATTCCTATTACAAGACCTAATCCTATCCATGTCATATTCCGCCTCTTAACTTCCACTCCGTTGGCTAGTCCACTTTGGAGTATGTTTTGTTCCATGTGCTATTCTGGAGGGCTTTCCTTTTGGTGAACAAATCCAAAGCCTATTCCACTCTAGAGTTTGCTCCGACACTTCATAGGTCCGTTTTGGCACTATTATCAACATTATTTCTGCGTTCTTGCACATTTTCCTTGTTTGTTATAAAAGGCTTCATCTTTTGGATTTTATCGTCATATCAAAAGAACCTTATTAGTATATCAACTATACACAAAAGTCTATTTATCTTAGTTTCAAGTTCAAGCTGCACTCACAAGCTCAACACATTCAAGTGTAGTGTTATTTTTTTGTTTATTTTCTGATAAAAAAATTTAGTTTTGAATTGTGAAAAATCTCCTAAAATATCTAAGATCCTCATATGATGAACCTCTCAACTAATGTTCCAATTATTTATGAATCTATTTAGACCCTAGCTAAATATTTTGGTAGGACACTATCTAGCATAGGATTTGAGTATAATGTTAGGGCCTCATGTAAGCCCAAGTTATAGCTAAGGTTATAAGCCTCAGACTTACACCTAAATCTATCTCATATTCCTTGGATCAACTTCTTAAACTTGCATAAGTCATTATAGGTACTTTTCTCCTTACATATAAATATTGTCCAACTAAGACTCAAAACTCAATTCAAAGGAGTTCCTCTTCTATGGTGCTCAAGCTAAATTAGTGCTTCTTATTAAGCTCTCACCAAGTGCTTTTTACTGAATCATGACTTATCTATGAGCTCATTGTTTGAGATTATATCTCTTAGTAATTTGTTTAATCTTATGAAATGGTTTCCACTCATAGTCCATTATCATAGGTTTACCTAGTATTTCAAGTATTAAGATTTGGACTCAAATATTGATTATTAAATTGACTCAATTCTATCTATTTATAAATATTCTGTTGCCAATAACTATATTTTTGTAATCATATTGATCACCTTTGATATGTTTGATTTTTCTTTGACTTCCTTAATATTATCACCAAAAGCAGAAACTATTATTAATTTTAATGGAAATAAAGTTATATTTCATCCACTGTTAGCCAAATTAATTAAATTGGTAAAATATGTAGTTCCCTTGAGGATCTAGGTTAGAAATGACTAGAAGTGAAGGGAAACATCACTAAGTTTTAGTTCATTTATTATTTCATAATTAAACTCTTGGGCAAGAACTACTCTCAAAAGAGTGTAGTGCTACTCCATATGGCACACTACAAAAGAGAAAAAACTAGAGGTTGCATTCACTAAAGTAGGTTCCAATTTATTCTTGAAGGTGATGGATCACTTCACTCCAAAGATCCTTCCACTCCAAAGACTTTGACTAGAAAAATGCATACTACCCCTCCTTGAAGGTGTCTTTGTATTGGCTGAATAGCTTTACCTTTTGATTTTTTTGGTACTCCCAATGCTCAAAATCCAGATTGAGTCCTCATTGCATTGGTTCACTCCTTTGAATCCCTCAAAAATTAGACATCCTTATTAAGTATTGATACACCTCTCTACACTCTATCACTTGTGATCCTATATTGAAGTTCCTCACCATTATTCAACATAGAAATTCACCAACACTTAGAATAGAAGAGAAATTTTTTACAAAGAACTAAGAATCCTTTGTACTGAATTTTAAAGATATGAAGAAAGAACCCAAATGACTTTGGGAGAAGCCTTAAGTAGATTCTACTTTGCTCCAAAAAGTGTTTAAGAACTAAGTATATTATCTAGAAATCCTCTATAGTCATCTATATCACACTTAGGATTACAAACCTATCTTATCCTAATCAAGAATAGGTTAATTAAGCACCTTCCACATATCATAGAAGAGAAGGTGTTCTTCTCCAAAGTCAGTTTAAATTTACAACTCTTTGGACTTACAATTCCAAAGACTTGGACTTGGACATCATAGTCCTATACAACTGCATAGGCCCTTGTCTTGAAGTATTTGTAATTACAAAGGTTTTAATTAAGTTCCTCCTCTAAATTTCCCACAACTATGATGAACTTCTTTCATTCCAAAGTTCCTTTTGCAAAGAAACTCTAAAATGTCTAAATAAGAGGTTTTTCTACTCCTTGTATCCTATTATTTCTAGTAGATATGTATCACAAGTCTATGTGAACCTCTTAGCCAAGTGCTTCTTAAGCTGAATCTACAATTAATCCATAGGATTCCATATTCTCATCCTCATAGGATTTCCCCACCAATTTCTATACCTAAAGCTTGAGCTCCTGAATCTTTGCCTTCATTGCTTACAGTTGCACTTCTTCCTCTAGCATACCTACGAAGCAAAGAGATCCTCTAGCATACCTACGAAGCAATCTCTTTGCTTCCTCCAACTACTAGATCAACTTCCACTCTTCCTCCTCCAAATGCTAGACCTTTGTCCTCATCTCTTCTTGAATTTTATCAATTAACTCCTCTTCATTCTCTCTCTTCAGCTGTTTGGCAGGTGCTCCAACTAGTTGGCCACCTCCTTGCAATACTTGGATATATTTAGCTCCAAGTTTACTACAAAAATTTTGGAGTTCTCCAAGTCACCACAAAATCTTGCCACTTCTTCATGTTTGGCCTTCAATTGGTCCTCATGCTACAATTCCTTTTGTTTGCACTTGGTGAATAGTCCTTATCTGCACATGCAAAAAGTTCCTTGAATTGTCACTCTCACACATGCAAAGCCTTTGTCAAATGCAAAAAATCTTCTTAAATGCTAATAGTCTTTTGCGGCAATTTTGTGTTTAGGTGGCGGCACATTCAAGCTTGTGTATGTAACTCGGACTTAAAGCTACTCAGTCTTATATTCTTTGCCTCCTACCATCCTTTGGGGTTAATCTATTTAGCATCCTTACCTCCAAATGAGTTTAGCTTTGTACTTCTTCTATTTGGATTTCTACCCAATACAACTTCAAGGATGCTCCCACTAAGGATTTTCCTCCTAAACAATAAGTTATAATATCATATCCTTACAAACAAGGATAAATTGGATAAAAAGAATGAATTCTATAAAAATGTATGTACCACATTCATGCTCTTCTTTTCTTGTATGTCATGATAGTTTTACCTTGTTCAACATTTATAAATTATTGAAGGTCATTAAGTTATCATACTTTTGAGTGGTTGGTTTGAGAATATGATTAGAATATAGAACTCAAAGTTTCTTTGGTTAAAATTCCAAATCATACTTTACAAACATCAACTTCAAATATTTAGAATTATGTTCATTACTTAATCTAACAAATAAATATACCTTTATATATATCAACAATGATCCAACTTACATGTAGTTATGTTTCTTTTGAGAGTCACAACCTAGAACAACTTCACCTTGTAGGAAATTTTCCAATTTTTAACACCGTTTGGGTGTTTTAGAAGATTCAAAATTCAAAAAAATAATTTCTGGTAATTTTAATTATGATCAACATAAAAATTACTCTAAATAATCTTGAAATTTAATTTTTTAACAAGCATAATTTCTTCAATATTGTAAAATGTGAAAAACTAAGAACACATATTAAGCAGAATAAGAAAATTTTAAATTTTACTTGATATTCCATTAAGTATCATATTATATTAATGTACATCTATCATATTTTAAAATTGATTTTTGATTACAAGAAAATAGAACAAATAAAAATTATTTTAGAAACCTTCAATAAAAAAGAATCTTAAAGCATACTTTCTATGGTCATACTACTCCATAGTCATCTAATTTTTAGTTCCAATGTATTCCTTTATTTGTATCATTTTAAGGTGCACAAATTTAAGTTGTATTATCTCTTTAAGAATATTTCTTTATATCTCCATGAAATTGGATTGTTTTTATTTTCACTATTTATTATTTCTTGTTTGTGCAAGAATCATTGTACTTAGGATTTGCATTATATTTTGTTTCAGAAACATAGTTGTCTTTGTCAATACAATTCAATATTTTTAAACGGATACATATCATGTAGATTGATTTTATCCATCCAAATAATATTGTAGTATGGTTATTTACTAAGAAATACTTTTTACTTTATGTACCAACTTCTTGATTTCAAACCATTTGATTCTCAAGTTCCACTCACTCATTTGTATTTATACCTTGAGAACATTTTATATCCAACACACCTTAGAAGCTTGATCATTGATTGTAAGTTTGGAACTTAGAATTGTTTAGTGTTTATTTAGTGTGATTATGCAATGCATATATACTTTACAAGAATCATGTTTTCTTATATAGAGAGGTTTCTATTTTTCATAAAGAAAACTTCTCAACTTCTCCATATCAATCATTACTTCTTCTTGTCTTGTTGTCAAGACCATTGCAACAGCCTTGACTAACTTCATGCATATCTAAATTTGTATAAGTGTCCATGCATGAATTGAATTTAAATGATGTGTTTGGTTAGAGTAAAGATCAACATTTCCACCATATAATCTCAATTCTTGAAAAGAAGTGAAACAAAAAACAACATTTTATGTCTAAATATCTTCAATGTCTACAATAGATTGATGAGTGAGATAAACTTAAAAAGAATTTGATCCATTGGCTAGGAGTATAGAAGGAGATAAAATTTATAATAATCCCTTTTAATCTTTGGTAGTCTCCTTCTCTCTCTAGCATATTTAGTCCTTCTTTTATATTATATCTCAAAGTTATTTTTAGACAAGTCTTAGATATCTTCCACCTTTATAATTGTCTCATTTTCAAAGGATCCTATGTTTGCACTAATGATCACTCAAAATCTATAAAATTTTAAGGCCATGTGTCAAGCTTTGGAAGCAAATCTCAACAAGCACAGGGTGTAGATCTTGGTTTTTAGATTTGGAATATCCACATTTTCTTTTGATCTACAAAAATAGTAGATTATATAACAACTCATAACATTTACAACCTTCTTCACAGAACCTTTGCAATTTACAATATTTCCTACACAAAAGACAAGGTAAACACCTTTATTTGCAACTCAAGAAGCAATATGATTTTCACTTTCTCAAGGATTTGCTAGCTCTTTTAAGACAAAGTAAAAATCATTCCAAATACTCTTCTTTCATGATGAAATATATTCTTGAATGTAAATTCCAATTTCTAGCATCTTGAATTTTAATTGAAATTTGGTAGTTGGTATGAGTAACAACCATTGCATCCACCATCTTCAGTAGCTCAAAGAGCTTGCTCAATGTAACAATATGGAGTTTAGCGATGAAGTAAGTCAGGCTCACGAAGTAGCACATAAGACAAATTAGCCTAGAATATTCAGGAAGTATCTAGGAAGCTTCTTGGGAAGCTTCTTGGTTAGCTTAGCTTGCACCTTAAGTAAGTAGCTTCTAGAAGGAAGCTTCTAGAAGCTTCCAACTAGCTTAGCTTGCACGCCAAGTAGGCGGCTCCTAGTTAACTTGGCTTGCACTCTAAGAAAGTGGCTTGAGGAAGCTTCTTGAGAAGCTTCTGAAGGGCCTTGTATGCTACCTATAAATACCAAAGCCAAAGCTCATGCTAGGCATTTGGAGTTTTCCCTCATTCAAGTGTCCTAATGTGAGTTTCCATTCTCCTATTTCTCTCTTCGGTTTTGGTCTTTTACATTGGTATCAGAGCAGGAATGGGATGGATGGAATTTATGGACCACCAAATCCACTTCAGCCAAACCATTGGGACTTTCATGTCTAGATATTACCAAAGCATCATTTCACACAATTCATCACCTCACGCTTTGGGCAGGATTTTCTATATATGATCACCGTGTCAGAGGAACCCTTGATACTTCCAGTTGTAACTTATGGAGAACGGTGGACGTATTGTATCTATGTATTAATCAACTAGATAAATTGAGGGTAGTGGAATAGAGTAGTAGCGATGGCAGCAATACCGGATGTTATCCTTGCAATGCAACAACAAATCGAGCATCTTACTCGATTGTTGGATGAACGAGACCAACAACGACGAGAAAAAATAAACAGAGCGCCAGTTTGAGATGGAGAGGATTGCATTCAATTTATGAAACCCAAGGTGTTTGAAGGCAAGAATCTTCCAGGCACAGTGGATAATTTTGTGTTTGACTGTGAACGTTACTTTGAAGCCACCAATCTTCAAGACGAGCGGAAACAAATTCTCTTGGCTTCTAGCCAATTGGATGGCATGGCAAAACTTTGGTGGCAATTTCGAGTAGAAAGAGCTGAACGACAAATTGTTACACCAATTTTGACATGGACGGAATTCAAGGATGCAATACTTGGTCAATTTTAGACTATAAATGCCACCCAAGCTGCATGAGATAAATTGGCGGAGTTGAGGCAGATTGGCTCAGTGAGAAGCTACATCACACAATTTCAGAATATCATCATGCAAATTCTAGATATCCAAGAAGGTGAAGTTCTGGATCGATTTATGTGAGGATTGAAGTCACAAACCAGATTGGAGGTGACCATGTGAGAGCCACAAAACGTAGAAGAAGCCATGCAATTGGCTGAGCGTTTTGATTCCTTAGTTGCGACAACTTGGTCTCGACCTCAACCTACACAAAATCTACCAGTACCATGAGTGGAAGAACCGGTACCAATGAAGATTGATGCTATCCAACGAAGACCACTTGGCACAGTAGATAGAGAAAGATTATGACAAAATGGAGGTTGTTTTTATTGTCGCCAAGTTGGACATCACATTGCTGAATGTCCACTTAAGAATGGGTGACCTTGACAAGTTGCCCAGATGGAGTTTGTGGAATAGAATAATCAGGGAAACAAAGAATCCCAATAGGAGATTTCGAGCTGCCTACTGGGAGCTTGATTAGTTCCAATGGGATTGAAGGCTCGACCTATGCAAGTTTGCTTCACTTGCAAGGTACAATATCTAATCGGGGTTGTAGGATTTTGGTTGATTTTGGAAGTTCAGAGAATTGCATATCTATGCAAGTAGCAAGGGAATTGGGTATTCCTATCAAGCCAATGATTGGAAGTAGTTTGATGATGGTGGATGGTAGAAAAGGTTATGCATTCCGCACCTCGCATCCTATTACCTTCAAGATTGGGAAGGAGTATTTGGAGTGTATGAGGTTTGTAGTGGCACCTCTACACTATGATATCATTTTGGGCCTACCTTGACTTGAACGTCATAAGGTTCAATTCGATTGGACCCAACGTCAAATTCAAGTACAACACCAAGGTAGGAATTTCCGATTAGGTTGTCTGGCACCTCTGAGTAAGACACCTAAGAATAGTCAGTCCCAAGATGGGAAGTTTGTTGAGAAGGTAGCTATAGAGCAAATCTGGAAGGGAGATGAGTCCCAAGATGGGAAGTTTGTTAATGAAGCAGCCATAGAGCAAGCTTTGGAGGAAGATAAGTCTTTATTTGCGGTGTGGATCAAGCCGATTGTACAAGAACAATCTGAGGAGGGCCAGGTGCCGCATCAAGCAACGGTTGATCGGATAGTTCAGGAGTTTGCAAATGTGTTTCCGGATGATCTGCCAAAGGGATTACCCTCTGATCCAGGTATGCACTTCAAGATCAAGTTATTGCCAGGGAGTACTCTAGTGAGTAGACCAATCTATCGGCTCTCACCAAAGGAGTTGGAGGAGTTGAGAACAACACTTACAGAGTTGTTGGAGAAGGATTTCATACGACATAGTACCTCTGCGTGGGGAGCACCGGTACTATTTGTTCCAAAGAAGGATGAAGGACTTCGTTTCTATATTCATTACTGTGGGCTCAATAAGCAAACCGTGAAGAATGCATATCCCTTGCCTTGGATTGATGACCTGCTTGATCAATTAAGTGGAGCACGCTACTTTTCCAAGCTAGATCTTCGTAGCGGCTATTGGAAAATTCCTATTGAAGGAGAGGACGTGCAAAAGACTACCTCTTGCAAAAGGTATGGACATTTTGAGTGGAGAGTTCTACCTTTCGGACTCACTAATGCTCTAGCAGTCTTCATGGATCAGATGCATCGGGTGTTGGAGGGACTATTGGATCAGTCCGTGGTAGTGTTCTTAGATGATATCTTAATCTATAGTAGGACAGAGGTAGAACACAGGAATTATGTGTGAGAAGTCCTAAGACAACTACGACAGTGGAAATTTTATTGCAAGAAGTCAAAGTGTGCTTTTTGGCAAAAGGAGGTTACTTTCTTGGGTCATAAGATCTCATCAGAGGGGATCAAGATGGGAGAAGAGAAGATCAAGGCCATTACTGATTGGCCTACCCTGAAGGATGCTACCAAAGTACGAGCATTCAATGGATTGGCCAATTTTTACGGACGGTTCATCCACTATTATGCTCACGTGGCTGCACCATTGACTGACCTCTTGGGAAAGAACTCGAGCTTCCAATGGACCACCAAGCATGAAGAAGCATTCCAGAAGTTAAAGCATATGGTGTCTTCAAGACCCATTCTTCAACCATATGATCCTCAACTACCTTGTGTGGTTGATTTTGATGCTTCTAACTTTGCAATTGGAGCTGCGTTGCAACAAGAAGTTCCAGATGGACTACATCCTATTGCCTTTGTGTCTTGCCGGCTAAATACAATTGAAAGAAATTACTCTGCTCAAGATCGGGAATAACTTGCAATGGTATATGCCACCAAGGTATGGAGGCATTATCTCTTGGGGAAACAAGTGATCATGCAAATTGATCACAAGTATTGTTGTAGACCTTACACCTAGAGCACATGAAGAGTCGACATCATCGATGGGAAGAGCAACTCCAATTTTTTGACATCAAACTTGAGTACAAACCAGGTCGGTTCCATGTCATCCCTGATGCTCTATCACGACGACCTGATTTGAAATCTCTTCCTCTCATCGCGGCAGCAATTACGACGGTGTCAATTGATCCCAAGATTCATAACGAGTTTCGGTTAGCTCTACAGCAAGATCCCTTCTTCCAAATGGTACATGGTCGGCTAACAACTAATGACAAGGAGTACAACACCTTCTCCTTCAAGGAAGGCCTTCTATTCCATGCGGACCGGATCTATGTTCCAGCCAAAGGTGATATTTGACTTGTGCGCTTTCAAGAAGCCCATGATTTACTTATTGCTGGTCACATGGGTGTGGACAGGACCTTGGGTACCCTCCAACGTCAATGGT
Organism: Lunularia cruciata; assembly: GCA_948567375.1. Classification (NCBI taxonomy): domain Eukaryota; kingdom Viridiplantae; phylum Streptophyta; class Marchantiopsida; order Lunulariales; family Lunulariaceae; genus Lunularia; species Lunularia cruciata. Next base: position 50,176,480 of record OX419761.1, on the reverse strand, counting down.
GGTGGCCCAACATGACATGGGATGTTTGAGAATTTGTCCGATCGTGTGAGAGTTGCCAACATAACAAGGCCAGCAACCAGAAGCCGGGTGGACTCCTTCAACCGCTTGCTGTTCCATCAGCTCGTTGGGAGCATGTGAGCTTGGATCTCATCACATCCTTGCCAAAGACAAAACAAGGACACACCGCGATCATGGTGTTTGTGGATAAGCTTAGTAAGCAAATCCACTTGGCACCAACCTGTGATACCGTGGATGCTCCAACATTAGCGCAAATCTACTTCAACAATGTCTTCAAGCATCATGGAATGCCATGCGTACTCATCTCCGACCGTGATCCTTGCTTTATCGGGAAGTTTTGGCAAGCACTCTTTCAAATACTCGGCACCAAGCTTGCTTTGTCCACGGCCTATCATCCTCAAACTGATGGACAAACCAAACATGCAAATCGTACATTGGAGGATATGTTGCATGCCTTTGTCAATGTCCACCATACCAATTGGGATGAATGTCTTGCCACTGCCGAATTTGCCTACAATAATTCCAAACAGGCAAGCACCGGCTTCTCTCCTTTCTTTCTCAATTTTGGCCAAGATCTGCTTGTTCCAGATTCTCTTCTTGCTCCCCCTCCATCTCAGGTTCCTCATACTTCCACATTCTTGTCCACTATATCCCAATCTCTCCAACAAGCCAAGTCTCACCTCCTTGTTGCTCAGAATCGCCAAAAACAATATGTGGACCACCATCGTCAAGATCTCACCTTCGAAGTTAGTGATAAAGTCATGCTATCCTCTAGTAACCTCCCTCTCCCACTTGATACCCAAGTTCGTAAACTTGCCCCTAATTGGATATGACCCTTTGATATCACCCAAATTGTCTCTCCTATTGCTTATCGTCTTGCCTTGCCTTGTCACATGCGTATCCATCCTGTCTTTCATGTTTCCAAGTTGAAACCCTTTGTTCCTAACCACTCTTCCTTTTCCTCTTGAGTCCAACCTCCCCCTCTTCCTTTCCTTGTCAATGATCATGAGGAGTACAAAGTTGATCGTATCCTTGCGCGTCGCCATATTCAACGAGACCGTCGCCAACATACGGAGTACAAGGTCCTTTGGAAAGGGTATCCCCTTCATGATGCCACATGGGAACCTCTTTCTCACCTCCACAATGCACAGACGGCCATCCAGGAATTTGAAGCTTCATTGGCGACGAGGACGTCACCAACTAGCGGCGGGGGAATATGTAACAATATGGAGTTTAGCGATGAAGTAAGTCAGGCTCACGAAGTAGCACATAAGACAAATTAGCCTAGAATATTCCGGAAGTATCTAGGAAGCTTCTTGGGAAGCTTCTCGGTTAGCTTAGCTTGCACCTTAAGTAAGTAGTTTCTAGAAGGAAGCTTCTAGAAGCTTCCAACTAGCTTAGCTTGCACGCCAAGTAGGCGGCTTCTAGAAGGAAGCTTCTTGAGAAGCTTCCTAGTTAACTTGGCTTGCACTCTAAGAAAGCGGCTTGAGGAAGCTTCTTGAGAAGCTTCTCAAGGGCCTTGTATGCTACCTATAAATACCAAAGCCAAAGCTCATGCTAGGCATTTGGAGTTTTCCCTCATTCAAGTGTCCCAATGTGAGTTTCCATTCTCCTATTTCTCTCCTCGGTTTTGATCTTTTACACTCAACGGGTTTGGAGATTATTTATGGTACAAAAACAAAGCAAAGGAGAATGTGAGAGCTCCATTATGTTCTCTCCAAGAGATGAAAATGATTTTATTCCACCATAACAAGATAAGTTTGCAAAAGGATATAATTGATCATTGTTGTATGTTGATGTGAGTATTGCTAACAAAGCACTCAACATCAACAAATCATCAGCCCCAAGTTTGTATAGCCCAAGTACTAATATCCATATCAAATTTATTCCCAAGTAGTATGTTTATGAGAAAACTAGTTTCTCCTCCAATGCTTTGAATTGCATTTTGGTTCTTGACTAAAATGACTAAACCACCAAGGAGTTGCAGATTAATCCATGCAATTGAAAATTTATTAAAATACATGGTTGGAAAGAAACATACCATCACTATTATGTAAAAAATATTATCAAGGCATACAAGTATATGCATATTTAGTTTTTAGCTTCACATGTATCTATACAAATTTGATGAAAGTAAAAGCAATAATATTACCTATTATGAAAATATCAATATAGATAGGGATGGTGAATGTGAGTACATGTTTGTAGAGAGATTAAATTCTTCTATAATACATTCTTGTAAGAAAAATTGCTCGATGAATAGTAGCTTGAAGGAAGCACTAGTATTAGTGACTTCAATGATAAATGTTAGAAGTTGAAAAGCAAGTAAGCTATGTTGGAGTATATTTAGAGTTTAGATCTTGCATAAAGGAGAAGTATATTTAAGATGCACAAATAGCTACTTAAGCCTTAGTATGATTACACTAAGTATGACTCCAAATAAAAACTATTGGAAATTGAATTTCAATATGAGTGCATTATAATATATACAAAATTATAATTTTCATACAGGAGAAGAACATGTAAGAGAGACAAAAACTTATACTTGAGCTCAATTATGGTAAAATGCCATTTGTCCATATGGAGATGGATATGAAGATAATATAGTCAAGGATTCTTCAAGGTTTGAGCAACATCAAGAAACTTTGTTTGATTGAAAAGTTTTGAGAACTCTAAATTAACAATTTGTGGAGAAAAGAGCACAAGGATTTGCCATTCCATTTTAATTGCTATCATCAAGTAGTTCAAATTGAAGTTGTGAAAAGCTAGGTACTTTTGTAGCCAATCAAAATTTAGTGAAGTTTTCTCCATTGATTACAAGATATTAGATAGTATTTTTCTACAAGCATAATGTCTAGACTATTTTATCCTAAGCTTTTATTTTATGATTTTTTTTCATAAAGCCTTAGATAAAGAAGAATCTACAAAAGTATGCGCTTGAAAAGTAGAAATATCTAAAGCCAAAGGTATTTTTGGTATACATTTTTCTTGTAAAAATTTCTAGTACATCAATATGATAAAATTGTTCTTGGAAACAAAGCTAAAGGTGTTGATATTTGAGTTCTAGTTTCACAATGGGACTTGTAGTATTATCAATATTTACCCTGAAGAGTGATAAAAATAACATTGATGGAAGCATCATAAGATATTTTGAACTTGGAGAAAGTGATCAAGCAATGGCTTACTTTGGCAATTGCATATTTCTCAAGCAATTGCCAATATACCCTATGGATGCAACTTGCAAGAAATTTATTGTAAATGTCATGGGATAAAACTTGCAAGATTTTTGTTGTAAATGTCATAAGGTAAAAGTTGCATGACTGTTGTTGTAAATGTCTTTGAAAATCTTGAAGGATTATTATTATAAATATCTTTGCAAGTGTACTAGTGTTCTAATGATATCTACAAGATGATTTTGATATTCATGGAGAAGATGATTGTGATCTTCTATAACTCCCACCAATGAACTCACATCCTTATAGCTTTTATGACATAATTTGAATATGTCAATGGGTAGGATTTGGTGCAGGTTAGGTATAAATTGAACTTCAAGAATACTAGTGCCCCTTGAGTTAAACACAAAGAAGAGATATGGACTATTGCATTTTGGACAGAAGATGGTAAAATGTCCATAAGAGATATTTGGTTATGTAGCACACTAAACAAGGAGGTGCTTGAACTGAGAAGATCATCCTTGCTAATACCGAGGTCACTAACTTTTATCAAAAGCTACATAATATCATCAACTAATTAATATTTCCCTAGTTTCTGAATCCCAATTCTTGGTTTTGGATCGTTGCTCCAGAAATCTGACAAGAGTGCTATAATTACTTAGAGCAATGTAGAAGGATCATTGCCTTACTTTGAGTGTTAACCCTGTTGATGACCTTGCCTTGTCCAGTAGAGGAAATCACCATAAAAATCCCCCATAATAACAGCATAGTATAATAGCCAAAATATGTATTTCATTTTGGAAACAAATCGTTGAAGACTTTGGCTAACTTTGCCATTGAGGTCGCTATAATAAGGATGTTAAGCACGTAAGTTATTAAAAGGAGAAACTCCAAAGATGGTGTCAGTTTCTTCAGTGGACATAGGAGAGGTAGTAAATATACTTTGTGAATTCAAGCGCTTGTTGTAATTTGATGGAGCGTTCTTTCTCTGCACTTAGTGTAGTACAATGTTTATGTGTTTTTATAATCTGATGAAGACACTGTTCAATTGAAGCACGTAGTGCAGTTCAGAGGCAAAGTGACCTTAAATTCGAACGTGCCTGCATCATACTGAATGAATTATGTTTGAATTCAGTTTGGCGTCTCCATTGTTGTGGAAGTGGATCTATGTGGTACTGGTGAGTGGAAGAAATTCTGTTAATCAGTTCCTGTCCGGAACGTTTTTGCTCTTCAATGCCACTGTTTGTTTATTTGTCACCGATCGCCGAGTGCAGTACAGTAGTTTCAAATTCTTTGTCTGAGAGTGCTTTCTGGGAGTGCCTGCATGCCACATGCTTCTTACCGGGTCGATGATGATGAGGATCAGTGGTGATTGATGCTTGAAAGGCAATCAAATCTTATTGGAGATCGTGGTGCCCCTAGTGTTAAGGTACATTCATCATCAGCCGTCTGTGATGTTCGAGAACAAGTTTGAGGTAGGCTTACTACACATCAAACAATGTTCGATCCAGGCATTCGAAGTTTTCTCGCGCTGACCTAACCTGCTGACGAAGAGCACGCAGCATCGGATTATAATACTATTCTATAAAATTATAATACCCGATAGCATTCTTATGTAGTATAACTTTGAGAATATCGAGCTCCCTCAGCCCTTCCATATGCATGCATCATGATTGAAAAAAAGAATCTCGCAGGCTTTAAGAAGTTGAGAGATGGCCTAGCGCTTCTCTCATGTGCGGGGTCTGAAGCGACCTCCGCATATGCAATCTATTCACCGCAACTGTCGTGGCGAAACTTTCGGGAATAGTAAAACTTGAAACATGTGCGTGAAACGTTGGGACAAAGCAGTACTGTAGACGACCGTGAGGCGGAGAGTAACAATACACTGTTGATTCTTTTGTTGGAAAATGAACAGAAGGCGTGTATGTAGCGAATCTAGGTGTTGAGCTTGAAGTTAAACTTGAGGCATTCATGTTTACGAAACAAGTTTTCCAAGTTTGAAATGCGAAGACAACTATTGTAAGGACAAGCGCCGCTCGCTGTTGCAGCCCTGTTACCTAGCACTGAATTGTGCGTCCAACGAAATTTGCGGCAAAGATGTCCACGCATTAGATGCGAACACAATCGTTGTAAGGACAAGTGCTGCTCGCTGTTGCAGTCCTTGTTAGTGGCTCCTTCACAGAGCATTCATCTTAGCAGTAGATGGGGATGACGTGCACCGTCGTGTCGCTTCTCATGTTCTATGGGATCTTCAAAACGAGGTAAGTCTCTTCTCTTCATACTTTGTTTCCATATTGCCCTATCGTTGATAACACTCTTCGATGTACTCAACGCTTGATCATTCACCTTCTCCTGAGTAGCTGAAGGTAATGCTCTCGTACCAATGCTTGGTTGCTTTGAGGGGAAATTGTCCACGAGAATTCTGTTTTTGACGAAGGTTGTTAAACACAAGACAGTCATGTCACTGAATAACCTTTGAATTACTTTGACTTGTCCAGAAGCTGCGGGATCAGTGACAAATCCAGCATATAATAGAGAAAAGACGACCACGTAGAACACATGAATATAATATGGGGTTCAAATATATTCTTTATGAGTGTGGGTGGGTACTGTAGAAATCCATAAAAAGTCCAAAAGGAAAGAAGATTGCGGTACAGGTGAAATTTACGAGGGCTTTGCCCATCGTAAATTTCAAGGCTATGGGCTTTGCCCATAGCCAGTTATCTAAACCGTGACCAGTGTGTTTTTTAGATCCGGGGAAATGCCTTTAAGTATCGATTGAATTCGTATATATATTAATTGAGAGTCGAGATTAATATTAATCACTTCATGATTCAAATTTGAAAATTGTGGATCATGAGGTTTAGAGGTTTAGACATCATGAGGTTTAGAGGTTTCATTAAAGGCTATCTTAGATCTTACTTAATACAATAGCTTTGATGTTTCATATTCACAAATCATGTAATTGCTTCTCGGATGCTCTTTGTTTCACCATCATGCTTTCTATAGTTTGGATGCTCTGTTTCACAATCATGCTTTCTATAGTTTTGATGCTTCACATTCACAATTCACAATCCGGGTCATGGCTAATTTGATGCTTTTCATTTCAATATTGAGTAATAGACTTTGGTAGTTGCTTCTAGATAAATCCACACGGTGGTGTATTGATAGATTAGATGAGATGTGGTAAATGACATAGCAAAGTACCTCACACTAGTGCACGCTTCATGTTCCAAAACTAAATAGGAAAATAGATATGCAAGATAACAAATCAATTGAGAAGCAAGATGCGAAGTGATGGCTACTCATCGGCTTACTTTCATGATTGGAATATCGGACCCCTTTGATGAGGTCAATGACATTTGGAGTGAGAAAGAGGAGGAAGATGATACATCAGATTTGTTGTGGAGATGCTGAAATTTCATAAATGAAAATTTCAAGACCTTTCCCAATATGAACATCATAGAGTCCGGAATACTTCAAGTATTGATTTAGTTTTCATAGTTTCTTTGTAAATTAGATAAGATCTCATTCAAATCACTCACAAGGATGGATATTGATTTGTTTCAAGCTTTGGTCAATGCTATATAGACTCATAGGGTGTTTAAGAATTTGTCAAAGAGAAATCAAAATCTAGTTTGGATACATATGATATTAACATTAGATAGATTCCATCATTATGGAAATAAGGCATGTATAGCAAGGGAGATGAACAAGAGAGTTGAACATTGGGGGAAGAGTGCAGATTTGATAGTGAGATTCACAAATAAAGTCATGATTACTATTATTTCTCTACTTGGCAAGGAGGTGAGATTGTCCCATCATGAACATCAATTTCCTCTATATTTTCACTGAAAGGGTTTTTTTTGGTTTTATAGAGTTAGTTGATTGTACACTATTTCCTTTAGCATAGAAGCTTACTATTGATTGTGAACTTTATTCAAATAGAAAGGGTTATTATTTCATAAAAAAACAAGTTGTGTATGATTATTAGAGGACAATAATGCACTTTGTAAGAGGTAAGGTGCTTTGGGGTTTTTGATTTGTTGAGTTTTACTTGATCTTCTTGAATGCTTTATTTAATGTTAGATCTCATTTTGAGTATGATTTACCTTATCCATTAATGAAACTTGATGATAAACATTGATGATTTGGTGTGATTTGTATATCATGGCATGATTTAAATATCTCTAAAAGGGATATTCAAATCATGCCATGATATAACTTGCTTGTGGAGGTCTCCAATTTGGACTGATTTGAACTAGAGAGGAAATTGTACTTTATTTGATTAACACCTTTCATTATTTGGGATTGGGAGTATGTCAAAATATGCCATCTTGTTCCATCTTTCAAACAAGCCCATTTTGAAGAGAAAATTAATTTAAATAGATTTGTTGCTTGGAGCAGTGTTGTCAACAAGCATTGCATTGATATCCTAAAGGTGAGATGATACTCTTAAAGAGAGTTCAAAAACCCTTAAAAAAATCATATCTCTTAAAATAAATTATAATGTATATAATTTTAAATAATTTTCTTCTCAATTGGGATGGGGATGAAAAAAGATGGTAATTTTATGAAGGAAGGAGAATCTGATCTTGGAGGTGCCTTTGAGCCTCACTAAGATTTAAGAGAGGAAAAAATAAATGTTATTTTGGATCATTGTTTGGCATTCAACTGCCAAACATGCAGTTTGTTGAATCCAAGACTGTAGCTGATTATAATATCTTGCATTCAAAGCCAAATAGGAATTTTGTTGAATCCAAGACTATAGTCAGATTGTAATAAAACAAATAATTCAATTATTGAGGTTTTATGTCTAGTGTTGAATCCAAGTCATTGTTGAGTCTCATGAATTATGCAGCCGATCAAATATTGAATCTTCACAATCTATGCTAAGTGTCTTAAGAATGCATAAGCTATGTGGACTACATTGATATGAGCATGTTGTGATTCTTTTGGATTCTACAAATCTATATGTGGATTTATGGAGTGATTGTATTTATTGCAGTGCTATCTTAGAGTAAAATAACCTTATGAACATAGCAATATAACACTTTGAAATATATGAATGGTAATCTTTAGATATTATTGAAATGGTCATATGAAATGAATGTGTGTGCAATGTGTGGCATATAAAAAGATAATCTATTTGTTTGCAGAGATATACATTTTGGTCTATGGGATAAAGTGTTTAAGTTTGGGACAAATATAATCTTGAATGAATGATATAAAGTTTCGGATCATATGGAATTATGCTTGACATAGTGTTGAATTTTGGGATAAATATGATATTGAATAAATGATATAAAGTATTAGATCATGTGGAATTATAGTATGCATAGTGTGGATCATATCAAGAGCTCTTGATCTCAATTTAGTGTTGCAAAGTGATAGATATTTCTAACTTAGAAAGATTTAATTCCAAAAAGGAACAATATGGATATAAGTTGAGGATGAAAGGAATACATAATCATATGAATAATTAAAGATTTCAAAAAACCATGTTTTGAGTAACTTTTTTTAAGAGTAGATTTCATTTTGAGAGTATAATTAACTACTTAAGTTTGAGAAGATGCAAGAAAATATCATAGAGTAAACTATTTGAGTTTACAAGAGTGATATCAAGCTATTAGAGTAAAAGTGGCAAGTTTATGGAGCCAAGTTTCTATTCAAAGGTCAATTCAATTTATCTCCATTGCAATAGTATAGTACATTGGGGATGAATGAGCTCTTGATGCATGGGAAGACCTAGATAGTTGACCCAACAGGCTAGGACGGTGGTGGTGGCAAATTGAATGTGATACTACTAACTTACTAGCTTTAGTATATATAGTGTTGGGATTATTAAGTAATGTGATGCATGTTTGAAGGCCATGGAAGGCCCTAGATGTCATAAGTTGAAGTAAAGCAAAGTTGTTTAGTTTAAACAACATGCGTAAAGAGAGTGAGTAAGAGGATAAAATAATGAAAAATTGATAGATGAGCAGTGTACAATATAAGACTCACACTAAGTTGTGATATTTTCTTCACGTTGAGTGTTTCATGTTTCAAGAAGAGAGTCCAATGTAGATCAGAAATTGCTAGGGCTCAAGAATGTGCATTGGCAAATATGTGGTTCAATCATGCAATTTATGATTTATTGGACCTATAGAAGGCATCTTGTGGTGTTAATAGAGAATGAGTTGAAGGATAAAATAATGACAAACTGATAATGTGCGGTGTACAATACAAACTTGCACAAAGTTGTGATATTTTCTTCATGTCTTGTTCTTGGTGTTTCATGTTTTAGGAAGAGAGTCCAATGCAACAAAGAAATTGCTAGACCCAAGGAGGTGCATTGGCAAATATTTGCTTCATCCACATGGTTTATCATTTATTGGACCTATAAAGAGCATCTTATAGTGCTTTTTGGCTTGAAGGGAATCGAGCTAGGGTTGATGTATTTTGCTCATGTTTTTCCTTGGTGATTGCAAAACACTTTCCTAGCTTATGGATCACTTAAGCTAATCAAATGTTATATCTTGGCAAATGCAAGTGTTATAGGTCTCCGTGCTTTCAATAATATATGTTTGGTACTAATTACATGTACATTTTGCATGGCTCTTTGTGACAAGACATCTCTTAATGCATGGACAAGAAACATAACTGTGAGTGCATTTTCTCAAATTTACTTCCAAACACAGTTATTATCTACATATTTAAAGATCATTGTAGTGTATTAAGGTTTGCCAATCATGAAATATAAATAATATATTTGTCACATTGCATTTATCAACTCAATTTTCTTAAATATATTGGAAGTTAGCATCTTTCTCCAAATTGTAGATCTTGACGCTTGTAGTTAAGTGCTATCAATTAACATTAGAAAACTTTTGCTAACATAAAAATTTATTCAATACATTAAAGATGTACATATTTCAATCTTCATAACATTATCAAAAGCTTCCATGAACATAATGGTGTTTGATCAAGTTCTATAAGGACCTTGAAAATAACCCTAAAATAAACACCTTATTTGTGTCACTAACTAGTATTGATATTTACAATCAACCACCTATGGTCACATTTTTGCAGTCTTAGTTGTGAAGTACTTGGTTAGAGAAGTTATGAGATGTTACAACCAAAGATTGTAAGATTTTGATAGTGTAAGATAATATTTGTAGGCTCTAAATCACTGCTCTAGACATTAATTATAAATTGATGTGCATTAGACCTATAACTTTTAACATATAGTATACGGTGTAGATTAAATCAAATGGAAAATAGCAAAACTTGGAAATATGGTGAAGGACTAGGTTGCAATAAGTAGTATATGATAGGTGTTGAAATCACAATAGGGATACCCATACATTCAATCCATGCAATTTCTATCATAAAACATGGATGTGTATGCATTCATGGTTTAGTCTTCAAGCTCCATTCACATTTCTTAAATGCCAAGATAAACAAAGTGGAGAAATTGGTCTTTGCGAGAAGTGCCCAATGGTGTTGCAGTGTAATACTCCAAGGATAGGAGACACACCATGAGAAACACGCACTTTCACACTCAAACTCCAATGCCCCAAAGGAGCACCTTGTCTTTATTATATAGGCAAAGCGGATCTCCTCCAATGAAGCTCCACCATAGGATTAGGTACATAGATAGGTGACATGTCAGCAAGCTCCACCCTTGGATTAATTACTTGGATGGGTGACATGTTGGTCTTTGTCCTATCTGGTTGGTCAAACAAGCTTTGACTGGAGGGAATCTTTTAGGGAATCTTCTTGTAGGAATCTCAGAATCACGTGGGTGAGGTACCATTGGAAAGCTCTCGACCAGAAAAAGCTGGGGGGAGGGAAGGCCAACCTTTTTTTCATTGGGGGGAGGGGGGGATTATGCACATTTCTGAGGCCTAATTCATCCATTTAGGCCTCCAAAATTGCCTTCAAAGATTTCAGGCATATTTTAGTTCCAACTCTATTAGTAGAAGTCCCCTTTTGGTGATACCTCTTTCTGATCTATTCAGTCCATGCTATGTAACATCCTTCTAGATATTACCAACCCAATTCTCACCTTCAAATCATATGTCTAGCTATTGGTTCTAAGGTTTTCAAATCTATTTCGGTTTTCTACCCTATTTATAGAAGTACACTTTTGGTGATACTTCTATCTAATCTATTTTGACAATCATGTATGACATCATTCCAGATGTTACCAAACCAAATCTCACATCTAGATCATATCGCTAGCTCTTGGTATTACATGCAGTCTATCAAATTTACATGGTCCATGCAGACCGTGCATTTTGCATAGTGCATGTAGACTGCAAGCCATACTTCTTGTGCAAGCCACACTTCTTGTGCATGGTACATTGAATTACTACATGAACATCATTATAGAACGCAACACTTAACACTAGCACATGCTTTGAATTTAAAACCATAAAATATTACCAAGGTTTGAACAAACTAACACAATAAAAGTTCATGCTTTAGCCAGTTCATCTATTCCAATTCATGCTTCCAAAGATAATAAAAGTTCATCATTCTCAATTCATGCAAACAATTTCATATTTGAAAGCAAGTGGCAAGTGATAGAAAAACATTTCCACATCATTCTTATATTCATTATGAATAAATATGTATCTTCACAATCTATGAGCTTTTGAACTTTTGATTAAATGTCTTGTAATCTAAAATCATCACTACATGGAATTATTATCACTATCACTACTACAATCTACATCATTCATGCAATTATCATCATTATGATCCCTACATTTAGAATAGGGAATTTAGAATAGACCTCGTAAGTATATCACCACTGAATGTTAATGAATCTATCTCCAATAAAATTATGATTAATGTGATTAATCTTTTTAGGGGTTTCCTTGCTCTAGCTAATTCCATTGTTATGGAGTAAAACTTTTTCAATTTTGCCTTCCTCTCCTTAATTTAGAGTTTTTCAGCATTGGACCTTATTTTTTCCATCTTGAATATCTTCTGTGCCTTAATCTTCCTCATATCCACTTCTACAAGGTACCTTCTTTGCTTCCATTTCAGCTCTCTTACATCTTTCTTGAACCTCTATAGACTCACTTTTCTATTTACTATGGTTTGCTAAATTGTGTGCAAAGGTAGCAAGAGAAAGAGTGATTTTTGAATTCACTTTGAAATCTTTCTCTTCTTATAGAATTCACTATCTCCTTCTCAAGAATGATATTCCCCTTTTGGTCTAGCATCTTGAAATAATATCCTTTTTTCTTGCCAATTGGTCTTCACGGGTTCTAGAATCTCGAGATGGTATCTCTTTTGTTCTTGTTGATTAGTCTTCATGCATTCTTGGATATTCATATTTAGGTATCATTCTCAACATAAATCCACTCTCTTCTTCAAACACATCATTAAAATCTAGTCCTTGTATAATTGGGATAACAAATGGAATTGGATCCACCCCCATGGACTCTAGAATCTATTCTTTGTTTGATTGAAAATTTCCTCCATTTTTCCCATGCGGCTCTACTTGTGGCTTGTTTGCCCCCTCCTCCTTGCATATATGTACTTGACACGCATCCCCATCACTTGTATTTTCAACAACCCCCACATCAATACTCAATAGTGCGGGAGGTGAAATATTTGCCCTACCTTCAAACATGAGATCCATGGGAGCAAAGTGAGCGCAAATATGATTTAACTTATTTTCCATTATTCTCCATCCATGCTTGTATTCTTTATAGCGAGACTCTTCACCAGTACTTTTTTTCTTCCATGAGATCCATGGATCAAAGTGAGCACAAATACAATTTTACTTATCTTCCATTGTTCTCCATCCATGCTTGTATTCTTTATCGTGAGACTTCACCAACACTCTTGTTCTTCCAATCTTTTGCTTCCTTGTAAGTTTTCTTGTTCTTCCAATCTTTTGCTTCCTTGTAAGTTTTCATGTATCGTACGCACTTGTTGTAAAATTTGTCTCCAGTCAACAAAGGTGGAAATCCTCTCGTGTGCCTAGCTAAAAATGTTGCCATGTAACTGAAACAATACTCTTTTGAATGGGCTTTTTGTAATGGCCACCTTGAATTTGCACAAAATGTTCATCATCCTCTAGATAATCCAATAGCTTGCCATAATGATGGTGAATCATACTGAACCTATCATCCTCACCCTTACCACCTTTGGCATTGTTCCTTGATATCACATATGGTGAAACCATTTCCAGATTTTGGAATTTCAATGGTGTGTTTTGCGAGGGAATCAATTGAGGTGCGAAATGAATAGAAATGGATTGTGGAGGAGAAATAAAATCTTGAGTTCCCAAAGAAAGACTGCAAAGCAAATCAAGAGAGTTAAGATCATCCATTAGTTTTGTTGTAATCGGCCACACTTCTTCAGCTATGCTCCGATTCTTGCCATGGAAATCTATCTCGGTGTCAATTTTCTGTCTCCTTTTATTTTGTTGGTGTATCGTGTCACCCTCTGAAATGTCTATTGCCTTGGTGTCCACTAAGTCACTATTATGATGATGGTTAACTTCACTGATGAAGTCCCTGATTTTGCCCTAATCAGTAAAAACTGAACCCACTGCCCCGTAAGCTGCTTTCATGTCCCTAAATCATGTTCCGGAACCGTTCCTTTTTCACTCCAAAATGTTTACGGTTATTCATAAAAGCATTTACTGATGTCAATGAGCTGCCCCTAGAAATCCGTCACTTTTGAACCTGAAACCCCATATGGGTATGTAAACGATAGCTGGGTAGTGGCTGCCGGATCCGGAACTGCGAAGCATGAAGCATGACGATGAGCGACACAAAGCTGACACTTAACGCAACGACCACGTTGAATACTTATGGCGAATATTTAAATCAAAATGCTCCTTCCATATATAGATTACCCTCGACAGTGTCATCCTAATTAACTTTCGGGGTAAGAGCATCCATAAGGTACTGCATCCACAAGGTATATCTATAGAGGCTTCTGTTCATGTTGATAAGCTCTTGCATAGATAGAAGCTGAAACAGGAATCAACTGGTGGTCAAATGAGCGGATCGCTCCTGCCACTGTGGTGGTAGAATACCAAGTCCTAAAATGCCACTTGGGAGAGACTTCGTCACTATGACTGAGGAAACCGGAGTATAAGTCTTCCCAGCCGTGTTGAGTTGAAATTCCACTTCAAATCAGGAGAGATTTCTCTCGGACAAGATGCTGTCCAAACTTATCAAGACTCACGACCAAGCACATCTTACCTGCCCTTTATCTCCTCGTAGTAGCTAAGTTGCACTATTTTAAATCCTAAAGGAGTACGGTATTACAATACCGTACTCCTTACCGGAATCCTCGAATCTTGCTAGATTTCTTGTCCGTGCAAGTGGATCATGCGGCCCTCATTTGCATGATTTATGGCTCACGAAATGACATCTCTGAACAGGATGAATTCTCTGTACCATCAATTAACAAGTAGAATCAAGTACAAATTCACAACTTCTGGTCCCATCACATTGAAGTCATCACCACTAATTGCGTAAAGAAAAGGAAGCGCAAGTGCAGGTGCAACGAGCACTAGTTATAAAGAGTTTTCACAATCTGATACTTTCAATTGCAAGAACTAAGAAACAAACGTTAGCTGCGCTCCTTCTCCCATATGGACGACTCCTTGCAAGAGATATCGAGTCTAATGAAGATTGGAGAAGTAACAACAAACGAACTTTGAAGCCCGAAGTGCGCTCGCTATACCTCGGGGCTCCACGAAGTAAGTCACATTTTTCAACAACTGCTTAGAGCGATTGGTAGCCCCAAACTTGGAAGCTCGAAGTGAATCCCCTTAACTTCGAGGTGTGTTCTTCGAACTTGGGGGCGAGCCCCGAAGTGAAAAACAAAATCTTACTTTTAATAACTGTGTAGCTCAATTCACACAAAAGGACATGCGACTGGCATCTCTAACCATCCTTGCTAATTAAGGCAACTGCCACGTGAATCCAGGTCAAGCAATAGGGTGCCGTTAAATAGATCTGAAGTTAAGTTGCGGTTGAGTAGAAGTGACGACCTACGGGTGTGGCTAAGTATACATCTGTTCATGGAGTCAGAGTCCCGTGTCTGTCCTGAATGGACATTTTATCCATCGCATCAATACCAGATACCAGATCCAACTCTTATCTTGATCATTTCATGCACCAAGACAAGAGAAACTGAGTGGTGGGATGTCAATTTGGAGTTGAGTTGCTTCCTGCCCGGTTGACTCTAGCCAATACATTTTATGGACGAAGCGATCTTCTCACAATGACTTGTTCCGTCCATAATATAACATCCTTAGCTCCCCATTGAATATCAACAGGACTTGAAACTCAAGCCGGTGGAATCATTGACCAGGCAGAGCAAAATGTTACTGCCGTTGAACAAGACTCAATCAGTGTAACTGAAATCAATGGCGAGGATTGGCGATCGCTTCTTTAATCAGAAGAAAATCCATCGGTGAATCCAAATCGTAGAGGCAGGTATGCACAAGACACTCAACGAAAATCTCAGAACTTTTATTCATGTAACGTCTTCGCATATTGCGAGAGATTAGTATCGTTACCTTCTCAACCTCCATACTTCTCTCGGTGATAGAAATGGTGAAAAGCCGAACTCATACAACCAAGAAGGATGGGGAGACCCCATCAAGCCGTACAAGGGAGAGGCAAAAGAGGTAGAATGGGGCTAGGCCCAAAGGATAGTATATTTTCGGGCACATGCAGTTGTATACTCCACCTATGAACCCATAAACACAGCCAAATGCCATAAAGCACTGAAATTCAGGTTTCGTAACTTATATGTCGTCTGCAATCTTCTTTTGAAGTTACGTTTCAGTGCTCTTGCAACTTATGATAACCGTTCAATCGGTGGAATTCCATGACTTGAAGGATCTCCTTTACAATTAGAAACCAATAATTAACAGCTTGAATCCTATCTGGATCTAAACTTGCAAAGTTCTTTGTCACACCTAGTCTGCAGAGGTTGAAAATTGTGGCATATTGCTTCTGTACATGGCAAACACTCTCCAGTCCAATCCACAGAAGATACAATAGTTGTTGTCTCTCTTGCCTGCCAAACGTAATATAAAGCGCTATAACAGCTGTTAGTGCTTCGTATGTACATTTCTTCTTACAGGCACATGTACTGATCCATAAAAAGACAAATCTCCGAAGTTTTGCAATAATTTACCTCCTGTACTACAATTAGTCACCCAATTAGACAATGGAAGTGATTCTCAGTAAGTGTATGTTTCTAATAAGGTTTAACGTAGAAATCCTGAAATTAATCTAAAGTCGGATTGGTAATGATTTTCGTTGTGTAATCCGAAGGGGAAACAAGCACATGACATGTCCACGGGATATACTCCTTCAGGTTGCCACATAGATATTGAATTCACAAGACTTTCAAACTGGTTTTGAAGAATAGCCCATTCCACCGCGATAGAAATTTATAATTTTCTTTCTTTATAGGACAGTGATTTCAGTTCTTAAGTCAGTGACTATAGCCTCACTAGATGGCAAGATACTAGTTAAGGTTTCTACGAGCCAGAGTTCGATAGCTAAAGGGATCTAAAACCAAATGAACTGACAAGTGACATTGGCTATGTATGTTAACTACGGGAATTGCGCTTAAAACTAAATAGAGTTTCAGTTCTACCGATGGTACGTTGCAATTGCCTACTCTGATTGAACATTGTTTTGAGAAGAATCATTGTCCATGTGCGGTGGTACTTTCCGTTCACATTTCACCACAATGTAACCTCACTGCAACCAAAAAGTAGACAAACAGAACTTCCAAAGAGGACTAGTGGAGATCTACTCTAGCTATGCAGTTGAGAACAGTTTTGTAGTTTGGTTGCTGTTAAACTCTTGAATCTACCTATGTTCTCTTAAAACAGCACATTGCATTCGTTACTCTATAACACATGTTTTGGAATCTTCAAAGTTACTGTAGTCTGGCGATGATAAACCAGATGAACTTTAAAGAATCTGCGGATCAGCGCGTCTTTTTAGCATCGTGTTGCGGTAAGGCCCTCGTTGTTGGAGAGGGGAGGATGCAGATTGTATATATCAGAACGTAAATCATGGGAAACGACAGCTGATTATAGATTATCATGTTGATGATTTGTGTGGTTTGGTTTGATGGGTGTGACATCCGAAGTAAGTTCTGAATCTTGACAACTGTTCAAGGTCAACCAGCTACATCCAATCGTCCCATGGTTGGATTCCACTGTTGTCCCGTAAACAGTTTCACTATTAAGCTTAACTAGTATCTTGCCATCTAGTGAGGTTTGACTTAAGAACTGAACTCACTGTCCTATAAAGAAAGGAAATTATAAATTTCTATTGCGGTGGTATGGGATATTCTTCAAAACCAGTTTGAAAGTTTTGTGAATTCAATATCTATTTGGCAACCTGAAGGAGTATATCCCGTGGACATGTCATGTGCTTGTTCGGATTACACAATGAGAATCATTACAAATCTGACTTTAGATCCAACTCAATAGTGAGACTTGTTGATCCCATTGTTGCTGTGAACAGCTTCAATGTCTACACATCGAAGCTGTTTACAGGACAACAGTAGGATCAACAAGTTTCACTACTGAGTTTAGTTATTTACAAGAGTACCTGCATGCGAGCACAACAACGAGTATCAAGGTACACATGTGTGGAAGTCAATTTTGCAGCTCTGTGTGAACTAAATTTCCTGAACACGTGCTTTCTCCGCTTCAGTCCAGTGCAACCAGCGTTCCACAAGGTCACAATTGTACTACATACAGTACCTGACGATCACTTCACTGCAGCTTATATCACAGTGAACAGCTCGAGCTACAGTCGAGTGATACGCACAGTCGTGCTATTCACCAAATTATCTCGAATGCTGCTCAGGTAGTTTTCAGGTACCGTAACGATTGAAAGAATCACAGGATCTTCCCGATTGTCTGACTTTGACTTTGGATTGTTTGTTCGGCTGTAGGATTATCCACTCACATAACATCGAAAAATTTCTCAGAAATTGCATCAGAAGAGTCGTAATATAAATCTAACACAAAGAGTCAACACAACACAACACACACAAGATGTCACCTTTGTATATGCAAGATACAACTCAATCTGATAAACTCGAGTCTTGATTGACTCATACATGAAGTTCTCCCATCAATGTTCTATCCTAGATCAATCTCTTAGGACTGAGTACTGACAGGGTTCCATCAGTCTCTTGGTGAGATTAATTACTCACAATCTCACATCAGTCTCTCTCTCTTGGGATTGACTATTGACAGAACACAATGAATGTACTCATTCATCATCAGTTCACTCTGAAATAGAAAGAATTCACTGGAATTCCTTCAATATAGAGCTTTAGTGAAAACATCTGTACTCCATATTATTATCCCATGCTCCACTTTCTGTCTCACAAGTATAAATAGAAATATTCTACATATATGTTATTCTTGAGTGATAAACTGGATCTTTCATGAAAGCAAGGCATGCTTGAATACCGAACCTTCACAAGAGTTGGCTTGCACTTACAAATCTTCCCAACACAGAATATGAATTCTGACTGGAAATATAACGTCCTTGGTTTGCTTGAGTGAGAGCAATAGATTCAGTTTCACATGTAGTGAGGATAATGGTAGATTATTTGCTTGCTCGTCCACCTTATAGCCCTTCCTCCTAATTAATATATATAAAAGATTGTCCGCAAAGTCAAAAAACTAACTTTAAACGGGAGTTGGAGGATTTAGGGTTATCACATAGGTGGAAGTTATTTCGCGAGTTGAGCAAATTTCACTAACACATTCCCAACTATCCTAGCATGAGTTTATGGCGAGTTTCCTCGAGAACCTTACCGTCGACTTCTGATCCCGAGCAAATTGAGTGTTGCGGTTTGCATCTTCAATACTACCATCAATTATTATTATATTTCCTTCAATTGCAATCTCAAATTTGAGCTCAATTTAATTCCAAAATTTTATTTTCTGTCACGTCAATTTCTCACGAGTTTGAGAAAATGTAGCTTCTACTTTGCGGACGACGTTATAGATTGAAATAGATTTTTCTGATCTAAAAATCTCCATCAAAATATAAGCATCAGAATATCCTACCAAAGAATGCTTTAAATTTGCATCGTAATAATTATTCTTTTAATATCAATCAATGGCCTCCCACAAAATTAGACGTATATTTGCATAGAAAACCTATGGCATAAGCAAGGTTAACCATGTAGTTAAGTATATAAAAGTTCCAAGCAAATGACTATATGTGCTTGGTATCATTTCATCCTTCTCAAATTCAATTGATGTACACATTCTTGTAGACCAAGCTCCAAGATACCAAGATGCATTATCAAAAATTAATTTCTCTATTATTTTTTGTTGATATGATATGTGATTGAAACGAAGGGACAGTTCTTGCAACTTTGTCATCAAAATAAAGGAAATATTTAGCTTCCTCTGAATCATTCATCTCAAATTTCACTTAACTTCATCTTCATATTCATAAGATTTTCCGTTTAGAATGTCATCACTATATCTAACCAGCAAAGAGAAAGTTTCATTTATATCAATGCTTTGAAGTTGGGTATATACTTTATCTACACGACTAGATTTGTGTTAGGAGTTAACTCAGGTCTTGAGTAACTCGACTTAGTCTGATTCTGATCAGTTAAACTAGGGCTAGACTACTACATGAGAGAGCTGATAGAAGTTCTCAATGACACATTCATTAGTTGTATTATCAATAAAGCTACTGATGTGTTTCTGTGGGGTGTAGCCTCAATGAGGTGAACCATTATCTTCTTGTGTCACCATTGCTCCATTCATTTCCGGTGTATTCTTGATTTGGACTGTTTAATTGGTATCAGAGCAACTCGGTTGAAAATAGAAACTCATGGGAAGGAGGTGGATGATTTTGCAAAGCGAAAGCAGGAGCAGGATGCAGAGCTAAGAAGATGGTTTATTTGAAGGTCAAAGGTCATAATCACCAATTGCACGTATTTTGGATGTCCATGTAGCTGGTTTCAAGGAACTTCAGAAAGGAACTGCTAAAAAGGAGTTTTGCACCAAGGAGAATAAAGTAGAAGGATGTGTGTTGCATGTGTGGGTGAAGCCAATTTTGAGCAAAGGAGATAATAGGGTTTACTTCAAGGTGGACTTTGATTCTATGCTCACTAAGGATTTAGCTGCGTTGTTGGTTGAGGTACTCTTTGGTGCCATTGTGACAAAGATTTTGAAAACTCTTGATTTCATTCAGATGCTTGGATTGAAATAGAGCTTGATGCCATCTTGAAGCAATGGGTAAACATATGCCAAAGCTAATGCAAAAGAAAATGCTTAGTATGTACATGGAAGCAAAAGCTACAAAAAAAATTAAAAAAAATCTGGAAGTGTGAACAACATCAGAGAGTTCAGTAGTCAAGCGGCTACCTCGGGCATTGTGAAAGAAGAATGCAGGCATGAGAAGGGGGAGAAATCAGCAACTTTTAGTGGTAGAAGTAGGCAATATGGAGGACAAGCAACTGATGATATATTGATGACATGAGCTGCAATGCTTCCTCTGCACAAGCTCTGATCAAGGAAGCGGAAGATTGAACTGTCCACCTAGTTGGAAGACCATGTGGAATCCTTGTGGAGTAGTCCAAAAGGAAGCAGACAAGGAACCAAAATTGCTTGGAACTTGGTAATGTTTGGATTTGTTTCAAGAGATTGAGCAAGCATGGGTGATGGGCAAAGGAGGAAGATCTAAGGCTGAAAGTGTAATGAAGCCAATGTAGAGACCAGTTGTGTTGCTGATAGATCTACCAACGGACAAATGATTGTTGCTTGTTTTCCCAAGAAATTGCTTGATGTCAGAATAGGAAGGAGTGACTGATTCTAATTTGGCATTATCAAGAGTGTTTTTTTCTTGAGAGAGAGAGAGAAGGGTTATGGTTGTGCTTTGGTGATTGAGTTGACAAAAGTTTGAGTCTCAATGGTTGCCGATCTTGCTTGGCCAATTAAGTTGTAGAAGGCAAATTAGAAGATCATGGGCAGAGATGTTGTCCTAGTGTGGTCTCACTCTATGCCTAAGAGTGCAACACTATATTGTATGAGTTGTAATAGTGGCCAAGATGTAGCAACATTGAGATCTATCAAGCGAGTAAATCATCTGAGAGATCTCACTCTTTTGTTGGAGTCTACATGCAAAGCTCTACCAATGGTTGTTACAATAGTTGGTTGAGTTGGATCAAAGATACCCATCGACTACGAGCACAATAGTCTCAGAGGAGATATTATGAAAGATTTTGAATCATTGGTGTTGTAAGTTCCTAGTAGCTCTCAAATCTTAAATAGTGAGCTATATATAAGCTAGCCATAGGGTGTCTTGAACATCTATTGCTAGAATTTTGACAATTGATTTTTTGGTTGTTGGGTCTAGTTGGAATAGAATGGGAGTTGATATGAATTTTTGAAGCAGATCAGTCATCATCGTCATCCTTGAAGCTCTTTAGGAGGAGCAGATAAGCAAAGCTACCAAGGATAAGGAGGGGAGGGAGCTTTGAAATGTTTGTAGTAGCTATTGTGTCTGTCACCTTGCTTTTTAATCACTCAATTGTTATTGCTGCCACTACCAAATTGTGATACATTCAAATTAAAACAACAACCAAAATTAATGCGTGAATAGTTGATATCAATCATCCATTTTGTTTCTGATTTGGACCAAAGAGTTATCTTGCAAGTATTAAGAGAATCCACAAACAATCTGCAGCTATTAAAGTAATCAACCCCAAAAATTGGTATTTTAGCTAGTAGTTACTCGGAGTAGTAGGAGATGGAAGGATCAACTAGCTAGCTAGTCCGGCCTTACATAGTGATCCTATCTTGAACCAGACTTTGGAGTGCATACTTTAGGATAGACAATATAGGTTTCCCCGCACTTCACATAGCCTCTTGCCTCTTAGAAGATACCCAAAGGAATTGTCAATTAAGAAAAAGAGGGCTTATTGAGCATCTCTAGAGTTTAGCTACTACTTTGGCAAAATGTGTTGAAGAATATGAACTTAGTCATCCTATATCAACCAGAGATAGCCTAACTGAGACCACTACAAGACACATCCACCTAAGACAACACCTACTATACAATTCTAGTCTTGTTTGAGACTTTCATTATTGTTTGTCCTTCCAAGCCTTCCACTCATTCTAGTTGACTACAATCACCATTCCTTCCAAGCTGAGAGGCTGAATTCTAACCACAAGCATGCAATACACCTTAGTGTGTGCTAGGACATGTCCCCATCCTAGTGGCACCTGTGTGATATTGTTTTTTCTAGTGTTTGGACCACTCTTTGAGGGATAAGAACAAGATGATAATCATGAAGATTGGAGGTGCCAAATTTGACATTGCCAAGTATGATGGACACTCTAATTATCTCCTATGAGAGCATTAGGTGAAAGACATGCTCAAGGCCAATAATTTTGGAGACCCAAGACTGATTTGGTGTCAGAAGATGATTGGAATGACATGTAGGAGATAGTAGTACACATAGTGGCTTAATATTTGTAGCCATATGTCATAAAGGAGTTAGGTGAGTACAAGGACTACACTACTATTTTTGATGAGCTACAACAAAAGTACCATTAGAAAGAGTTATCAAATTTTCTTTACATGTCCTTGAAGCTGATGAGCTTCAAGATGAAGGACAATGGGACCAAAATACAAGATCATATGTACACCTTCAATGGTCTTGTTATGGACTTGCAGAATCTTGGAGAGGACTCAAGTGATGGGAGAAAGGCTCTCCACCTGTTGAGTTCTCTCTCTATGCTCTACTAGTCCTTGTCGCAAGTATTACTACATCATGATAGGAAGACCATCACCTACAATGAGGTGGTGAGTGTCTTGTTAATAGATGATCTTCAACATAAGATGATATTACCTTCTCAACCCTTGACTCCTTCAGGAATAGTGTTGAATATGAATTGTGGAAGGACTAAACAATGGATAGATGGTGGGGAGCAAAGATCTAAGACTAGATCTTGGTCTAGGGAGAGATCCCAAGACCTTAAGACCATGCTTTTTTGGAAGTAAGGCAAAGTTGGCCACCTCAAGAGAGATTGTTGTGGCAAAGCAATGGAGCCTTATTCAACAAATGTGGCAAAACACAACAAGGAAGAAGAAGAGGAAAACTTGCTTGATGATGACTATGCTTTATGATGCCAATGGTATGCCCTTTGCACTTCATTTCAACAAAGAAGAGATGAATGGATTCTAGATTGTGCTTGTTCCTACCATATGTGTTACAAAAGAGAGTTCTTTAGTTCTTACTTGACATCAAATAGTTCAATTTTGATTGGAAATGATCACTCCTATTGTGGGCATCGGATCTATTAAGATTCAAATGTTTGATGGTCTAATACGCACATTGACTAATTTCAAGCATATCCTTGACATGAGGAAGAACTTGATATCTCTTGGCATGTTAGACACAAATGGTCATCAATGGGAAGTAGTTGATGGTGTACTCTAAGTCATGGCTAGGAGAAAAGTCATCTTGAAAGGAAATAGACTCAAAAATCTTTATATACTAGAGTGCAACACTATTTGTGGAGAAGCTCATGCTATTGGAGCGGATGAGGAGTATGTTGAGCCAATCAGGTTTATGACATGTGTTTTGGGCTGAAGTGATCAAAACATCTTACTTAGTAAATCTTTCTCCTTCTAATGTAATTAATTACATAACATCATTCAAGATGAGGCACTGATAGCCTATAGATTGTAGTCATTTAGTAGTGTTTGGATGTAATGTATATCCTCTCATGCCCAAGGAAACTAGATCTAAGCTGGATCTTACTTCTAAGAAATGTGTTTTCTTGGCTACCAAAGTGGTGTAAAGGGTTATAGGTTGTGGGATCCCCTCACTTGTAAATTGACTATCAATAGAGATGTTTTGTTCAATGAGTCTAGATCATGAACTGAGGAGGAGAAAGCTCAGGCTCCTCATACTAACAAGGGAAAATCTCCTCTAAATATTGTTGAGGGGGAGATTAATTAGGATGGTTTTCATGATGAGTCATAAGGAGGTGCTCCCATAGAGGAGCAAGTTCCCCAAATTGAGGAATTACAAGAACGTGAGGAGACAAGTGCACCTCAATACATTTCAACATAGGAAGATCAAGCGGAGTCATCAACAAGGAGGATGTCTGGATGCTCTATTTGTGCTCCCAAATGATTTGGGAAATGGTTTGATTCAACACAATTAGGAGATGAGGATATCTATAAAAAACCAAGACCAAGGAGAGAAATAGGAGAATGGAAACTCACATTGGGACACTTGAACGAGTGAAAACTCTAAATGCCTAGCATGAGCTTTGGCTTTGGTATTTATAGGTAGCATACAAAGCCCTTGAGAAGCTCCTCAAGAAGCTTCCCCGAGCCGCTTTCTTAGAGTGCAAGCCAAGTTAACTAGGAAGCTTCTCAAGAAGCTTCCTTCTAGAAGCTGCCTACTTGGCGTGCAAGCTAAGCTAGTTAGAAGCTTCTAGAAGCTACCTACTTGGGGTGCAAGTTAACTAGTTGGGAAGCTTCCTAAGAAGCTTCCTAGATTCTTCTAGAATATTCTAGGCTGATTTGGCTTATTCTTTACTTTGTTAGCCTTACTAACTACGTTGCTAACTCCATATTGTTACATATTCCACCACTGTTATTTGGTGATGTCCTCGTTGTCATTGAAGCTTCGGACTCTTGGATGGCCGTCTGTGCATTCAGGAGGTGAGAAAGAAGTTCCCATGTGACATCATGAAGGGGATACCCTTTCCAAAGGACCTTGTACTCCATATTTTGTTGACGTCCTCGTTGGATGTGGCAATACGCAAGGATATGATCAACTTTGTACTCCTCATGATCATTGATAGGGATAGGAGGAGGAGGAGGAGGAGGTTGGAATCAAGAGGCAAAAGAAGAGGGGTTAGGAACAAAGGGTTTCAGCTTGGAAACATGAAAGATAGGATGGATGCACATATGACAAGGTAAGGCAAGTTGATAAGCAACAAGAGAGACAATTTGGGTGACATCAAAAGGTCCTATCCAATTAGGGGCAAGTTTATGAACTTGGGTATCAAGTAGGAGGGGTAGATTACTAGAGGATAACATAAATTCTTCACCAACTTCAAAGGTGAGATTATAATGATGGTGGTCCGCATATTGTTTTTGATGATTCTAAGCAACAAGGAGCTGAGATTTGGCTTGTTGGAAAGATTTGGAAATGGTGGTCAAGAAGGTTGAAGTATGAGGGACCTGAGACGGGGGAGGAGCAAGAAGAGAATCTGGGACAACCAGATCTTGGCCAAAATTGAGAAAGAAAGGAGAGAATCCGGTGCTTGCCTGTTTAGAATTGTTGTATGCAAACTCCACAACTGCAAGACATTCATCTCAATTGGTATGATGAATGTTGACAAAGGCACAAAGCATATCTTCCAAGGTGCAATTTGCACGTTCAATTTTTCCATCAGTTTGAGGATGATAGGCTGTGGACAAAGAAAGCTTGGTGCCAAGTATCTAGAAGAGGGCTTGCCAAAACTTTCCTATGAAGCAAGGATCACGGTCAGAGATGAGTACACATGGCATCCCATGATGTTTGAATACATTATTGAAGTAGAGTTGCACCAAGGTTGGAGCATCCATAGTATCAACCGTTGGTGCCAAATGGAAGGATCTTACTAAGCTTATCCACAAACACCACAAATGTCGTGTGACCTTGTTGTGTCTTGGGCAAGGAGGTGATGAGATCTAAGCTCACATGTTCCCAATGAGTAGTTGGAATGGGAAGTGGCTGAAGGAGTCCACTCGGCTTTTGGTTATTGGCCTTGTTGCGTTGACAACTCTCACACGATCGGACAAACTCCCAAACATCTCATGTCATGTTGGGCTACCACCATTAGCATTGGAGTGTACCCAAGGTCTTGCCCACCTCCATGTGACCAGCTTTTGGTAGATCATGGGCTTCTTGAAGGCGCGCAAGTCAAAGATCACCTTTGGTTGGAACATAGATCCAGTTTGCATGGAATAGAATGCCTTCCTTGAAAGAGAAGGTGTTGTACTCCTTGTTGCTTACTATTAGACAACCATGTACCATTTGGAAGAAGGGATCTTGTTGTAGAGTAAACCAAAACTCATTATGGACCTTGGGGTCAATTGACACCATCATAATTGCCATCGTGATGAGAGGTAGAGACATCAAATCAGGTCATCGTGATAGAGCAATAGAGATGACATGGAACCAACCTAGTTTGTACTCAAGTTTGATGTCAAAAAATTGGAGTTGCTCTTCCCATCGATTATGTTGACTTTTCATGTGTTCCAAGTGTAAGATCTGCAACAATGGCTTGTGATCAGTTTGCATGATCACTTGTTTCCCCAAGAGATAATGCCTCCATACCTTAGTGGTATATACCATTGCAAGTTGTTCCTAATCTCAAGCAGAGCAATTTCTTTCAGCTATATTTAGTTGGCAAGACACAAAAGCAATGGGATGTAGTCCATCTGAGAATTCTTGTTGCAACACAATTCCAATTGCAAAGTTAGAAGCATCAAAATCAACCACACAAGGTAGTTGAGGATCATATGGTTGAAGAATGGGTCTTGAAGACACCATATGCTTTAACTTCTAGAATGCTTCTTCATGCTTGGTGGTCCATTGGAAGCTTGAGTTCTTTCCCAAGAGGTCAATCAATGGTGTAGCGACATGAGCATAATAGTGGATGAACCGTCACAATCAGCGACATGAGCATAAAAACTGGTCAATCCATTGAACGCTCGTACTTTTGTAGCATCCTTTGGGGTAGGCCAATTAGTAATGGCCTTGATTTTCTCTTCTTCCATCTTGATCCCCTCTGATGAGATCTTATGACCCAAGAAGGTAACCTCCTTCTGCCAAAAGGCACACTTTGACTTCTTGCAGTAAAACTTCCATTATTGTAGTTGTCTTAGGACTTCTCACACATGATTCACATGTTCTACCTCTATCATACTATAGATTAAGATATCATCCAAGAACACCACCATGGACCAATCTAATAGTCCATCTAACACCCGATGCATCTGATCCATGAAGATTGCTAGAGCATTAGTGAGTCTTAAAGGTAGGACTCTCCACTCGAAATGCCCATTCCTTGTGCGAAAGGTAGTCTTTTGCACATCTTCTCTATCAATAGGAATTTTCCAATAGTCGTTGCAAGGATCCAACTTGGAAAAGTAGCGTGCTCCACTTAGTTGATCAAGCAAGTCATAGATCCAAGGCAAGGGATATGCATTCTGCATGGTTTGCTTATTGAGCCCATGATAATCAATACAAAAACAAAGTCCTCCATCCTTCTTTAGAACAAATAGTACCGGTGCTCCCTAAGGAGAGGTACTATGTCCTATGAAGTCCTTCTCCAACAACTCTGTAAGTGTTGTTTGCAACTCCTCCAACTCCTTTGGTGAGAGCTGATAGATCGGTCTACTCACTGGAGTACTCCTTGGCAATAACTCGATCTTGAAGGGCATACCTTGATCGGAGGGTAATCCCTTTGGCAAATCATCAGGAAAATTGTCCGCAAACTCCTAAACTATCCAATCAACCATTGCTTGATGAGGCCCTTGGCCCTCCTTAGATTATTCTTGTGCGATCGACTTGATCCACATTGTGAATACATACTTATCTTCCTCCAAAGCTTGCTCTATGGTTGCTTTACTAACCAACTTCCCATCCAGGGACTCATCTCTCTTCCAAGCTTGCTCCGTGGTTGCCTTCTTGGCAAACTTCCCATCTTGGGACTCATCTCCCTTCAAGGTTCACTCTATGGCTATCTTTTCAAAAAACTTCCCATCTTGGGACTTACTATTCTTAGGTGTCTTACTCAAAGGTGCCAGACAACCTAATCAAAACTTCTTATCTTGGTGTTGTACTTGAATTTGTCATCAGGTCCAATTGAATTGAACCTTATGACGTTCAAGCCAAGGTAGACCTAGAATGATATCATAGTGTAGAGGTGCCACTAAAAACCTCATACCCTTCAAATAATCCTTCCTAATCTTGAAGGTAACAAGATGCAAGGTGCAAAATGCAAAACCCTTTCTACCATCCGCCATCATCAAACTACTTCCTATTATTGGCTTGATAGGAATACCCAGTTCCTTTGCTACTTGTATAGATATGCAATTCTCTAAACTTCCAAAATCAACAAAAATCCTACAACCCCAATTAGATATTATACCTTGCAAGTGAAGCAAACTTGCATATGTCAAGCCTTCAATCCCATTGGAACTAATCAAGCTCCCAAGAGGCGGCTTAAAATCTCTTACTGGGATTCCACGTGTGCCTGATCATTCTGTTCCACAAACTCCATCTGGGGAACTTGTCGAGGTCGTCTATTCCTAAGTAGGCATTCACCAATATGATGTCCAACTTGGCGATAATAAAATCAACCTCCATTTTGTTGCAATCTTTCTTTATCCGCTATACCAAGTGGTCTCCGTTGGATAGCATCAATCTCTATTGGTGCTGGTTCTTCCACCCGTGCATAGTATACAAGTAGGCCTTGTGTAGGTCAAGGTCAAGACCAAGTTGTCACCACCAAGGAATCAAAGCGCTCAGCCAATTGCATGGTTTCTTCTATGTTTTGTGGTTCCCGCATGGTCATCTCCAATTTGGTTTGTGGCTTCAATCCTCGTACAAATCAATCTAGAACTTCACCTTCTTGTATATCTGGAATCTGCATGATGATATTCTAAAATTGTGTGATGTAGCTCCTTACTAAGCCAACTTGCTTCAATTTTGCCAATTTATCTCGTGCGGCTCGGGTGGCATTTATATTTGAAACCGACCCAATATTGCATCCTTGAATTCTGCCCATCTCAAAATTGGTGCAACAATTTGTTGTTCTGCTTGCTCCACTTGGAATCACCACCAAAGTTTTGCCACACCATCTAATTGGCTATAGGCCAAGAGAATCTATTTCCATTCATCTTGAAGATTGGTGGCTTCAAAGTAACATTCGCAGTCAAACACAAAATTCTCCTTTGTGCTTGGAAGATTCTTGCCTTCAAACACCTTGGGTTTTGGAAATCAAATGCAATCTTCTCCATCTCAAATTGGCGCCCTCTCTATATGTTCTCGTTATTGTTGATCTTGTTCATCCAACAATCAAGTAAGGTGCTTGATTTGTTTCTACATTGCAAGGATAATGTCTGGTATTGCCGCCATAGCTACTACTCTATCCCACTACTCCCAATTTATCTAATTGATTAGCACATAGATGTATCATGTACACCGTTCTCCATAAGTAACAACCGGAAGTATCAAGGGTTCCTCAGACATGGTGATCATATGTAGAAAATCTTGCCCAAAGCGTGAGGTGATGAATTGTTTGAAACAATGCTTGGGTAATATCTAGACATGAAAATCCTAATGGTTTGGCGGAAGCGGATTTGGTGGTCCATAAATTCTATCTATCCCATTCCTGCTCTGATACCAATGTAAAAGACCAAGACCAAGGAGAGAAATAGGAGAATGGAAACTCACATTGGGACACTTGAATGAGAGAAAACTCCAAATGTCTAACATGAGCTTTGGATTTGGTATTTATAGGTAGCATACAAAGCCCTTGAAAAGCTTCTCAGAAGCTTCCCCGAGCCACTTTCTTAGAGTGCAAGCCAAGTTAACTAGGAAGCTTCTCAAGAAGCTTCCTTCTAGAAGCTGCCTACTTGGCATGCAAGCTAAGCTAGTTAGAAGCTTCTAGAAGCTACCTACTTGGGGCGCAAGTTAACTAGTTGGGAAGTTTCCTAAGAAACTTCCTAGATTCTTCTAGAATATTCTAGGCTAATTTGACTTATTCTGTACCTTACTAACTACATTGCTAAAACTCCATATTATTACAATATCTCTCTTGATGATGATGATGGTATGGTTTTGATCTTGGGAGAAGGGGAAC
Organism: Lunularia cruciata; assembly: GCA_948567375.1. Taxonomy (NCBI): domain Eukaryota; kingdom Viridiplantae; phylum Streptophyta; class Marchantiopsida; order Lunulariales; family Lunulariaceae; genus Lunularia; species Lunularia cruciata. The sequence goes on along the minus strand of OX419761.1, from coordinate 50,146,354 downwards.
CTTCTTCATAAAATGAGGCTTTAGCTTTGATGGACAAGCTTGAATGGAATGCAGTAATGTAGAGAGAGATGCAATCATTGATTGATAACAAGACTTGGGAGTTAATGAAGCTTCTAAAATATCAACAATTGGTGGACAATTAGTGGGTTTACAAATTAAAAGATACTCCCACTGATAGAGAAAAGAAGATCTACAAGGCTAGGATGGTGGCCAAAGGATTCACACAAGAAAAAGGTGTGGACTAAAATGAGGTCTACTCTCTAGGTGCTAAGTATGCTACTATTTGCTTATTGTGTGTACTTGTGACTTTCTTTGGTCTTATTTGAGATCAAATAGATATTATCACTTCTTTCTCCTATGGAAATTTAGATGTGGTGTTCTTCATGAGACAACCTATGGGCTTTGTGAAGAAAATCCAAGAGGATATGGTTTGCAGGTTGCTAAAATCCTTATATGGATTGAAGCAAGCACCTAGACAATAGAACAAATGGTTTGATGATTTCATGAGGTCATAAGGATTTAGACGGAGTGTGTTTGGTCCCTGTGTATACATAAAAAGGATGAGTTATGAAGTCTTTGGCTTCATTACTTTGGTACTCTATGTGGATGACATGCTTATTACAACTAGGATCAAATCTGATGTTGATAAGCTCAAAGCTCTCTTGAATTTTGAGTTTAGAATGAAAGATCTTGGTACAACAAGGAGGATTTTGGGATGGAGATCCAAAGAAACTTGGAGGATGGGAAGTTGTGGTTAACTCAAGGGAAGTATGGTAGAAAGGTACTTGTGAGATTTAACATGGAGAATTCTAAGTTTGTGAGTACTCCTTTAGCTCCTCATTTCAAGCTTTCATCAGCTCTTTGTCCAATAGATGCCATGGAGAACGGTTTGACATCCAAGATCTCCTACAACAAGGCAGTGAGAAGTCTCATGTTTTTGATGATTTGCACTAGGCTTGACATTGCTCTAACTATGGGCATGACTAGCAGATACACGTCAAATCCAAGAAGGATACATTGGGAAGTTGTGAAGTGGATCTTCAAGTTTCTCAAGGGTATGTTGGATTTTGGCCTTGTGTTTTGTGCTAAAGCCTACAATGCCAAATCACTTATTGGATATATAAATGCTGTCTATGGACAAGATCTGGATGGGAGGAAATCTATGACAGGGTATGTGTTCACACTTGGAGGTGGATGCATAAGTTGGAGATCTACTTTGCAGAAGTGCATAGCTCAGTCTATTATAGAAGCTGAGTATGTAGCAGCAAAGGAAGCAACAAAGGAAGCAATCTGGTTGGACAAGCCTATCACAAAGATGGGATTGACTTATGACATTGTGAATCTTCATTGAGATAGGCAAAGTGTTTTACATCTAGCTATGAATCAGGTAATAGACAATAGAGTGAAGCACATTGACATTAGGTATCATTTTCTCAAACAGGCTATGTCTAATAAAATGATTGAGTCTCTCTACCTTCTATGATACATCTTCAACTCATCATGGTTAATCCTATCAAAGTGTCTTCCTCCCAACTCCTTGAGATCATAGGTGTAATTTGCCCACACCTTCTCTACTATGAAAGGTCCAAAGTACTTAGGCAAAAACCTCTTTTGCAATCTCTTGAATCAAATGGAATCAAACAACATTATCCAATCAACTTCTTTGGAAGGCTCCACCTTCTTCTTGCCATGCCTCTTGTCATAGCTCTCCTTTTGTTTCCTTTGGACTTGCTCCACTCAAACCATAGCAATTGCTCTTGCTTCTTCCAATTCCATGAGTTGATCCTTCCTTGACTTCTCTGCATTACCTCCTTGTGCTTTTTTCAATCTCTTATGAATCCTTTGGAAGGTCGGAAGATTAAAGTGAAAGGGTACGATAGACTCAATACCATATACCAATTGAAATGGAGAATATCCAATGGAAGTCTTCATGGTTGTCCTATACTCCCACAAAACTACATGAATCCTCTTGCCTAATGATGTTTAGCTCCCTCTATTTTCTGCATCTTTGACCAACATCATGCACAAGGTCTGATTGGTTCTCTCTACCAAGCCATTGGAATTTGGCTTATAGGATGTAGTTACTCTATGTGTGATACAGAAATGTCATAGCATAGCTATAGTGATGCTTCTTGTAAACTCTCCTCCTCTATCAAAAACCAACTCCAAAGGGCATCCAAATCTAGTGATAATGTGTTCATAAAGAAATCTACCAACTTCATCTTCATTCTTGTCCCTCAATGGTCTAGCCTCAACCCACTTGGTAAGGTTATTAGTAACTACTACAATATATCGATTATTCCTTGGGGTTCTATTGAGAAGACCTACAAAATCAATTCCCCACTTCTCAAAAGGTCCTAACAATGGAATTGATCTAAGTGGTGGAGTGGAAGTAGATTTTCTTGCAAAAGCTTGACAAACATGACAAGTTTTGCAATAATCAAGACAATCCTTGAAAATCCCTCTCCAATGGTAACTTGCATCTAGAATCTTGAAAGCAATCACCTTTCCTGCAAAGTGTCCTCCACACACTAAACTCTACACACTAAACCTTCATGAAACTCCTTTATGAGTAGGATAGACTCTCCCTTACCCACTTCTCTCCAAAGAAGACCATCTGCTCCTTGGTGAAAAAGAATACCCTCCACCATTGTGTAAGGTCTAGATCTTGCTGCAAGGGCCTTCCTCTCCCTAGCATACGTCCCTTCTAGATAGTTACTTCTTGTCACAAAATCCACAATCTCCTTGTACTCCATTGGAACCTCTTGAGTGATTGAGATTGTCATGAGGTCCTCATCCAAGAATAAATCATCCACTGGCTCATCTCCATCATGATCATAGGACCTAGATAACAAATTAGCATTTGCATGTTTCTTTCCTGCTCTATCCTCAATGGTGTAGTCATACTCAGACAAGAGTATCATCCACCTTGCTAGTCTCTCTTCAACTTTAGGCTTGTTGAAGATGTACTTCAAAGCCTTGTGATTTGTGACAATGGTGGTTTTCCTTCCAATCAAGTAGTGTCTAAACTTCTTGAAACCAAAGATCACTGCCAACCCTTCTCTCTTTGTGACAAAGTAGTTCTTTTCTGTTGAGACCATCTCCCTACTAGCATAAGCTATTGGATGATCATGCCCATCTTGGTCTAATTGACTCAGAGTGCATCCTATAGCTACATTAGAAGCATCAGTATAAAGGATGAAAGGCTTACTCCAATCAAGTTTAGCAAGAATTGGAGCTACAACAAGGGATTGCTTGAGCTCCTCAAAAGCTTTGAGAACCTCCTTGTCTTCCAAAATCACCATGTAATCTACATCCTTCTTCATGTAGATGGTCAATGAATAAGCCTTGTTAGAAAATGAGAAGATGAACCTCCTATAGTACCCAACCATCCCCAAGAATTGGTGTAACTTTGTCAAGCTTGAAGGGAATGGAAGGTCTGAGATTTTCCTCACCTTCTCAAGATCAACTGCTATTCCATCCTTGGAGATGATGTGCCCCAAAAAAAACCTTCTTCATATCCAAAAATGCACTTCTTTGGGTTGAGTGATGTATTTGCCTCATCCAAGCATTGCAAGACCTTGATTAGGTGCTCAAAGTGCTCCTCCTTGCTCCCATAGACACAAAAGTCATCAATGAAGTCTCTCACAAATTTCCCAATGAAAGGTTCAAATACCTTGTTCATGAGCCATTGGAATGTGGCTGGAGCATTGCAAAGCCCAAAAAGCATGACCTTGAAAGCATAAGTCCCCCAAGGTGTGGTGAATGTGGTGAGTTGTTGATGCTCTGGTGCAATCTTGATTTGGTTATATCCACTATAACCATCTCCAAAACTATGTCTCTCATGACTTGCAACCTCCTCCAAGATCTCATCAATGAATGGCAATGGGTAGTAGTACTTCTTGGTAACAACGTTGAGCTTCTTGTAATCCACACAAACCCAAAGCTTGCCATTCTTTTTTTTAACAATGATAATTGAAGACACCCATTCTGAATTCTCCACCTCAAAGATAAATCCGGCCTCCTTGAGCTTATAAATCTCCTTCTTCACAACCAAAGATATTGGAGGGCTAATGTGACATTGTTTTTGATGGATTGGTCTTGCATGTGACTCCACCTCTATCTTGTGCTCCTCCAAGGTGACTTCCCTCAAATCCTTGTAACTAAAAGCAAACACATGGATGAACTTGCAAAAAAACTCCTCAAATCTCACCTTATCCTCGATAACTTTTGGGCCATACTTGAGGGTAGATAGCCTCTTCTTTATCTCCTCAAGTGTCAATGGTGATTTATTTGGGTCCTTCAAAACCTCTGGCTTAGGTGCAAAATCCATAGCACACAAGGGATACACATCTGAATCAAATTTAGATTCATCCTCCTCTGTGGAAGTCTCCTCTTCCATGCTTGTGTCCACACCTGAAGCTCCCTAAGCATGAAGTCTTATCTTGACCCAACCACTAAGTCAAGGATTCCTTCACATGGACTATCCATGGACTATAGAAGAATCCAAAACAAAAATGCTTACGAGCCCAAGAGTTCTCAACTCTTTCCTCAAAGCCAAACACCTAAGAATAATACCAAGTCAACACATTAGAATCCAAAATAATGGTGTTCATATTTTCCACTTCCTCTAAAGTAAGGTCCCTTCTATCTTAGCTATGATTAACTTTAGCTAATCATGAATAATGTCGAACCATCCTTTATCTCTATATAAATAATATCTCTCAAGTATTAGTAATACTAAACTAAATATCACAATACTACATATATGCACAAATGGGTGTTATAGCTTTTCCAAGCCAAGGCTTACAATCCAAGTCAAATAGTTCAGGTCCATAGCTTGACCTAACACCTGATGCTTGGAAGCCTTTGACACTATGGGAATAGTAGTAATATCGGTGCAAAAACCCATCGCCTGCTCTCTCTCATCAACATAAGGCTCCACCAACTGATGTAATTTTGAGTCCCAAACTAGTCGAGATCCTCCTTCTCAAAAAGCATGAGAGCTTGGGAAACTCATGAGTGTGGAAAATGCGGCTCTAAGGTGTCCAACTAGGTTCACCACTGCCATAGGTGACCTATCAGCCACTACCACCGTCTGAGACTGACACTTAACATCCAAGATATCATCAACAAGGATGTGGTCAAGTCGCAAAATCCCATCATAAGCACATTGTAAAACCTCTATGGGTAAGAGGTTTGTCCACCAAAGACGAAGACAATGAGCCCGTGGTCCCACTTTGGCTGCATCTAATACATACAATACAATATAATAGGTCCCATCTAAGAATGGACTTGATGTGTACTTGCCACCACCCGGGTACGAGAATCACCTATCAAAGGAACATTCTCCAAAATGTAAGCTAGAGAAACGGACTGATGAACCTGGAGATGTCTTAGTATCTGTAATATCTCCCAAAATACACCAAAATGAGGATACTAATGACCCAAACTTTGGCCAGCATATGTATGACCCTAACATGGCCATCCATAAATCACCAAGTGAACAAGCCCATGTCTCTCCAAATCCTACGCCCCCAAAAGGAAATATTTGTTGGTAGGGCCTTCTAGTAACCTCTGACTACTGACATTGGTAATAACTCAAGATACCGGTAGGCCAAGTGTGTCACATGATGTAGAGAGAGTCGCCTATTTGTCTCATCTCTCTCCACATACAAGTACCTCTTTACTCGTATACTTGCCTATAATATCGCAACTAGTCTGGTGTTAATCCCACCAAACAAATCCAATAGACATATCCCATCTATTGGATACTGCCAAGCAATGATTGTGGTATCCAGAGGCATCAAAGTAATCAACTCTAGAAGCTCATCCTCACACTCATCTCTTGATGGTACAAAGGCTCCTCTCCAAGCCTTTTGCACCAACTGATCTGCATGTTGCTACAATGCCTCCTCTAAACTCCACAATGGAATATCCAAGGTGGACGGAACAATCCTACTAGTACTCCAAATCCAAGTGATCTCCTTTGGTACTAGAGTATCCTTTGCATGGGCGTTCTCCTCCAACAAGTCACCAGGCTAAGTAACTGCACCATTGAAGGCTGAAACTAATGTTGCCATGGTCCCGGACTGAAGTGAGCTGAGAATGACACTATTGAAGCGTACTGGTAGGCGACATACTCATCTCTCACCAGACTGCCAACTTGGTCTATAGGAGGTTGTCTCCTCCCAATAGTCAATGTTGAAACCCATGGGGTATAACATTGCTCCGCCAACTAGCACATCATATGACTTAGCTATTGTATAATACTCAAAGGATAGGAGACCTAAAGAGAAACACACCATGAGAAACACACAATTTCACACTCAAACCTCTTATGCCCCAAAGGAGCACCTTCTCTGTATTGTATACATAAAGAGGATCTCCTCCAAGGAAGCTACACCATAGGATTAGGCACACAAATAGGTGACATGCCATCAAGCTCCACCCTTGGATTACTTACTTAGATGGGTGACATGTGGGTCCAAGTCCTATCTGGTTGGTCAAACAAGCTTTAACCAAAGGAAATATTTTAGAGAATCTTCCTATAGGAATCTCAGAATCACATGGGTGAGGTACCATTGGAAAGCTCTCAATGAGACAAACCAAGGGAGAGGGAAAGCCAATCTTTATTCCAAAGGAGGAGGAATCTACACATTTTTGAGGCTAATTCATCTGTTTAGGCTTCCAAAATTGCCTTCAAAGATTTCAGGCATATTTTGGTTCCTAATCTATTAATAGAAGTCCCCTTTTGTGATACCTCTTTTAGATCTATTTAGTCCATCATGTGTATTAAAGCAATTCTCACCTTTAAATCATATATCTAGCTATTGGTTCTAAGGTTTTCAAGTCTATTTTGGTTTCTACCTTATTAGTAGAAGTACTCTTTTGGTGATACTTCTATCTGATCTATTTTGACCTTCATGTATAACATCATTCTAGATGTTACCAAACCAAATTTCACATCTAAATCATATGGCTAGCTCTTGGTATTACATATTGTTGCAATAGCCTGAGCTTTACTACCGAGCTATTAATCAAATGACCAATCTGAACCTAGACAACAAGCTCTCCATATGTGATATATTGTGTCAAACCACCACCTAGAGATGTTTGGATATGAAATGGATACCTCTCCACATTGGTCTTCCGTAACTCCAGACCAACTACTACAACCTTCCCCAACATAAGAGATTGCACACCAAAGTCTAACAAGACTCTCTATGGTGTATAGATCTTCCTTGAAGGTCCCACCCAACAGAAAATCCCCCTTTGGTTATCCAATAAGACAACACCAGGTGTGAACCGTGCTCTCTCAAAGGCTGGTCTAGCTAGCAACTCCTCTAGTCTAGCCATTGTTGCTTGCCATAAACCACTGGTTGCTGAACAGATCCCATGCTCCTCAACCAAGTCAACTCCATTATCAACCACCGCTACTCTAGTAATAGGAACCGCATCATCCCTACTCTCACAAAGCATGGCAGCCAACCGGAACATTGGGGTTGGATCAACTCCCAATGTAAACATATCATTGGCTGAAAACAAGGGCACCGCATAATCAGCTGAGCCGCCCCCCACATCATGCTAGACTCATTCTGTGTAGTAGAAGGTGGCTGACTAGCAAGTAGTCTATCATGCACTCCATCACCACCTACCACACTTGCACTGGGACGTCTAGGAGCCATGGATGTAGTCTGCAATGCCTCAAATAGCATGAAAGATTGGGGAAGTTTGACCTATCTCCCAACCTCTCCTCTTTGTGAGCCCAACTCCATTGATGCTCCTTTGGGCTCTAGAGCACATATTGCACTCCTAGTCATTTTTGTAGATGCATCCACATGTGCTGCTTGCAGATGAAGTCCAAAGCATCTCTATCACCAGCAAATGAGGCGGAAGTCTCAACACCCAAATCTGATATCCTCTAAGCAATGGCCATACTAGCCAATCTCTGTTGCAATTGCTCAATCTGAGTAGCCATAGTTGTATCAGAAGTAAGGGTAGGTACCACACCTCTACTAGGTGTAGATTGTCTACCACCACCTCTACCACCTTGTCCTCCATGAATTGGAGCTCCTCTACTACCTGCCATAGCAATCCCACCACTTCATAACTCCGGGTGTAGGTCAAAGCATCGGTCACTAGTGTAACCAAATTTGTGGCAATGCTCACACTGCCTTTGTGCCGGTTGTGATGCACTAGAGGTATCAAGTCTGCTACCATGAGTACACTCTCTCATATGGTGAGGTCCACCACAAGTCCAACAAGCAACACTACCACTCATTGGCTGATGCTAACCTAAAAATGAAGGTAATGGTCTAGCTCCACTAGGCACTCTACTCGCTCGATAGGATTTGAGCTATCCATCTATCTTCAAAAACTAACTAGGTGTAGTGCACTCTGCTGCACTCTAGAAGAAGTAACAATTGTGGATGAGGTCTCCTTACCAAATCCAGATGTCACTAGTCTCTCCTCCACCATGTTGAGCTCAATACGCTTAGCCAAACCAAAGACCACTACCAAAGTGGGCAAAGTAACCTATAACAACATAGCATCACAAATCCTACGTTGTAACTCCCTATCTAATATCCCATACCAAAACTGGATTTCTTGGGCCTCAATAACTTCATGAGTGAAACAGATCAGCCGCCTCATGCAAGTGTATGCCTCGCGTAGGCTCTCTCCAACCTTCTCCGCTCCTCAACTTGTTAGTCTAGACTCCTTGGTAGTTTTACCTCAAACATTGGAAGAACTCCACCATGGGGTTAACCCCAATACCACACCACCTCCTACAACGGTACCTCCACTTGTGGTAGCACTATCTTCAGCTAGTGCACCTCCACTAGCTCCACCAACACTACGTGAGCTAGAACTCGTGGGTATAGCCGATCTACCCTTGGAAACCGAGCGTGAAATGATGGAGACATAGTTTGGAGACCAATACTATCTCCATAACTCAATCTCCTCCAAACTCATGGTAGTCATCCATTGGCGGACCTTCCAAATGTTGAAACAACCCCTTCTATGCGTGTAAACAAAGTCAAGTTTCACATCTGCTGTAGATCACCAACTATCAAACTCCTAAATGAAACCATCCAACTCAATGGTACCCACTGTACCAAAGTAACGCTTAGGGCCTTTGGAGGCCCCATAAATCTCATCCATATCCCACAACAATGGTGCGGACATGCTAAGTGCACTCTCAACTAAATTATCTCTTGTGTTGAACTCCAACTTAGAGTCAATCTCCTCCCTCACTGGGATCTGAGATACGGGCTGATATCAAGTGCCACTCCAAGTAAACCTATTGTGTACTGCAAGGCTAACTCCTCTAGAATCTCCAAAGAACTCCGTCATGACAAAGTAACCACAACCGCAACTGCAAACCAGAACCACAAGCTGCAACCACAAACCGCAACAGCAAGTACTCCACCAAGTGCCAACACCAATTGAGCACCACCAAGTACCAATACCCACGGAACACCACACACTAATGTAACTCTAATTGAGATAACTACACTAGGAGAAAGGGCAATCTATAACCTACCATCACAACACTCACTCTCACAATCTGCAGGTCATCACTTCTTGCCTCACTAGAGAGAAAGGTAGTTTGACTGGTCATCATTCCAACCTCACTACCGAGAGCACACTAGAGCACCAACACTCAAAAGTCAAGGCACCTCACACAAACATGGTGTACAAATAGGAAGTAGAGAATGGAGGGGATCCAATCACAAGAAATCTAAACAAAAACCCTCCATCTTATAAAGTAACACGAGACTGACTTTGCCACCATTTGGCACTTGACATAAGAGAAATTTGTATCTATGTCCTCAGCTACCAAGATTGCTAAGAATAGGATCAAAATGCCTCTCCTAGCCAAAGCTACAAGTGTATAGATAACATTGGCACAATCACTAGGACAACAAGTGAGGGTGGACTTGTTGGCTAAGGCACCAGTCTAAGAACAAGAGAGCTAAGGGTCAAATCCTGTTGTGCATAATCTAGCAAGGTAGGCAGATTTTGCCAAATAATGACCAAGATCTACTCTAAACTAGCTAGCCTCATGCCAATAAGCTGGCTTACTGGCCCTTCTAGGCCTTAGTAGCCTCTCATAGCTCACAAATCTATGCCTTGAAGCCTCTAAATGCCCAAATGGGGCCTTTCTTCTTGCCACTTTGAACCTCCTCCAAATCTAGCAAAACTCCTCCAAATTGGCAAAACTCCTCCAAATCTGGCCAAAATCTGACATAAACTCTAGCAAAATCTTGATGTAAAATCATCCAAATGAGGCCTTTTGTCTTGTCACTTTGAATCTCCTTCAAATTTAGCAAAAATCCTCCAAATTGGCATAACTCCTCCAAATCTGGCCAAAATTTGACATAAACTCTAGCAAAATACTGACGTAAAATCTGACATAAACCCTAAAGTTAGTTGACCGCCATATCCTTTGCTGACCGCCAAATCCTTTGCTAACTCTTCACTCGAGCCAAATTGAAAAAATGGGTTTCTCCAAATCATAAATTCACGAGGGTGGGTCACAACTCCACCTTCAATTTCACTTTTTGAGCCCAACTTGCAACAAATTGGTCCTACTTTCACCTCTTGAGCTCCAAATCACATTTACTACTAAAAAATTGCTTCTCTTTGCTCAAAATTTGGCCAGTGCTTCCACACACCGTCTATCTCACTACCAAATTTGCATCAATTAAACGAGCTTATGCACACTAGGGAAAACCTAAGCTAATATTGAGCTACCAACTATCAATGAATCTTGGAGATACCACCAACACTCTCAATTCCTGCACCCAATTTCCCACTGACTTGACTTCTCTGATGTAATCAAATTGTTTACCACTCTCAAATCCACTCAACTCAGATCAGTACTTGTTTTGTCACTCTTTAAACTACAAACAATTGGGCACTGATTACAGTCAAGCCACACTCACTCTAGCCAAGAGAATCTAGGTGACGTTTGTCGGCCTCTGTCCACCATGGCCAAGAACTCGAAGGCTCAATATCAGAGAAGTGAGCTCTTTGGAGCAGCACTTTGAAAATATACCCCTCGACTCAAGCTAGGTCTGAAACCCTAACGATCCCATTGATGGTGTGAACGGTGCAAAGTGACGATGTGCTCCACCGTGAAGTCAGTATTCCGAACACAAAATCTGACCATCGGAAAGTAGTCTATGGGAAACTACTAAAATATCTCTAATTACTATCACTACAACTCCAATGTCCGAGCAATCTAGATGCAACACTACGAATGGTGTGACAATTCCTTTACAATATTTTCCAGCTCTTCTAATAAATTACTTTATCATCTCTGGTGACTTCAATTTGGAAATTTACTTTTTTATTTCCCTAAGAAAATTGGAGTTCTTGGTTTCAGAATTTGTTGTTGGAGAATGAAAGAACCGCATCTTGATTTTACTTTCACCTTACTCAGAAAGAAGCTTTGATTGAGCACACGTACTCTATTTAAAGCTTTTCATCATGAGTGTCTAATATAGAGAATGATTATTATTACTTTCGGAAAGTGTATGCACTAGTTTGACAATTGCCTTCCTCCCATTAAACTGAACTCCAATAGAGGTGAGGTCATTTTAAATCACTTTGAATCTTTGTATCCATAAATCTATCCTTTCGTGGGTCCAATATTATAGTATTCATACAACATATGCTTTGCTAATAGGTTTGATTTAAAATCAGCTTCAATAGTATCTCATAGGTCCTTTGTTGTCTCTGCTCTAGTAAACAATTCAAATTTGGATGAGGAAATTTTTAGTAACCCAACGAAGAATTGCTTCATTGCTCTTTGTCCTCGAATGCTGTGATTTCTTCAGCCTCCTATATAACTTCCACTGTTTTCTCACCCATCACTGTGTCAGAACAGAAAATCCTCTCTGAAAATAAATATCTATGATAGTCATTCGCATTTAATAATTATTATTCGTGTCTCAATAGATAGCAATTTATGCCCATTATCGTTTGAGAAAAGACTCGGTCCTTGAATAAATCAGAATAATCAACACACGAATTCAACATGAAGAGCCAGCCAACACACTTAGCCATGAGCCCTCAACAATCCTGAAGGCCAAATTTGCGTATTTCTTTTCTCTCAACTTATTTCTGATAAGTACAAGTTTCTCTCAACTTGTACTTATCAGAAACAAGTTGAGAGAATTTTAAAATTTAGAATTTTTTTAGATGTTATTCAACTTCATGTCAGAAGATTTATTGAGTATAGGGGTCTTGGCTCGTATATAAAGCTAGGAGGAGTGAGTGTTCTCTCATCTATGCTCAGATCCTACATTGGTCTCTTAGGACTGATTAGGAAACTGATTGTTACATTTACTCATAGAACTGGTTATTGAAAAGGTTACTTTTACCCCTCGGGATTGATTGTTATCTCATTATTGTCATCGTAGATATGAAGTCGCTGGAATAATTCATTCTTTAATAAGAAGACATAGTAGACGATGACCTATAATGCATATGCAGAAAGTGTTTTGAAATCAATTGAAATGACGTTAATAATAGCAGTTTATATTGTCGGTTTAGATGATTGGTATGCTTATTTTTAGTTAATTCCTATAATATTTAATAATTATTTTTTAATATCCAAGTACAGTTATTCGCCCATTAAACTCAGGGAGACACTACTGGGAGCTGCTAACCGCATCGAAGTGCGATAGATAGAATACATGGTAGTCATCTATTCTACGGGGTGCTGACTTAAGCATTAATCAAAGTCAACGGCTCGTCCAGTAAAGTTGAGGACAGATGTACGCCAGTCAATATGAGGTCGGATACTGAGAGCTACAGAAGTCGACCTACGCAAGTGAGGGAGAATTGGCATAAAAGAGTGGAGTTCTAGAAGAAAGCGTGTTGAGCTACACAGCTGCGATTTTGAGGAGACAGTGATCGTCTTGCATGGTAGAAATCTGGCATAAGTTGAGTACTACAGCGCAGATACGTACAGTGGAGAATTTGAATGAAACATACTTGAGTTCTAGAAGAAAGCGTGCATTGACAGTGTTTTGAGGAACCATTGATCTTCTTACATGGTAGGAATCTGACAGGAGATTGGAGGTACAGAGAGGAGACATCTACTGTAGGTACTGTAGCTCTTGGTGTGATAACGTAAAAGTGGAGGATGCTCCAGAGCACTTTCAGTACAGAATAGAATATTGAAGTTTGCACTTTCACACACCATGAGTTTTCAAACGAGTTTAAAGCTTCTTTAAAGATCCTGTAAAGCACTTTCCCGAGAAGTCCATCAAGAAATTCCGGGGTAGGTGTGGGGTACCCGAAAGGTTTGCTGGATGGTTTCCATTACCATAAGATTACCCGCAAAAGGAATTCGGAACTGAGTTGTGCGTTAGTTGGGAGGGGTTAATTATGAGTTCTATTTCGACAGCGGATCACAAATGAAGAGAGAGTGTCGTGGACACTCACTTGCCACTCAGGGATGGAAGGAAATCAGGGCTCTCTCCAGAATAGAGAAAAAGGCGACCGCGGAGGAAAAATGAAGGATGGGAAGACCACACCAAGCCGTGTAAAGGGGGAAAAAAAATAACATGTGCCTAAACCCCAATAGAGTCTATATGAGAAATCTGCCCTCCCGCAACCAAGATATCTCTCCAGAATTGAGTTAGAGCTACCCCGTTCGCGGTGCACCATGTTGTTGCAGTTCACTCAAATGTGATAAGAAAGAGAAAGCCACCGAAGTATCAAATGTTAGTACTTCCAAGAGGTTGACGATTATTCTATAGAGAGAATCAAGGGTAGAGAGCTGCTCTGACGGCATGTTTTCAGTTTCGGACTCCATTCCCTAAGTGAGAGATAATCCAACGCAAATCTTCAGGCAGAAGACTCTGTAGCGGGAGCAAAATTGAGTCTTGGAACCCTAGTGGATCAGCATAATCACCCGCGCTGAGAATTGTAACTGACAGTCGGGCTCCAGTTTGGCAGATATTGACCCTTCGGCCACCGGCTGTTCCTTGAGGAGCAGCCGGTGGCCGATTTGGAAATGCAGCATTCGTCCTCTGAGGGGCAAACATACGGGATGTGAGTGCAAGCTCCACAACTTTATTTACAAATAAGGTGATCAAAGCAATTTTGTCAATGATGGTAAGAGAGGTACAGTGACTAGATAGAGAAGAGAGATCTAGAATCTCAATTGCTTTTGCACATAAGGGTTTTTTGTGGTGTATTTGTCTGATGGACAAAATATTTTTCACTCTTTCCTTATGTCCTAAAATTGATGGTGAGATTTATTTTAGTATAAAAGGATCATACTTGTTAAATTGGGAAATTGTTTGTGATGACCAGCAAAGGATCCTTCATTTTGTTGAGGTAACTATCTTATCTTATCTCTTCTTGCAGAATTGGAAAAACTTGTTGACACTTTTTGCGAGTTGGCTATTGTGGTTGTTTCTATTGCAATCATTTTCCGTGAAGCTTTACATTGTTTTGAGTACCTATTGCAAGATGAGATGTCAATGGTGGTGCTTATTCCAACTTGCTTGCTCATTTGATTGTTGTTCCCAAGGTCATGCCACGGTATGACGTGTATGCAAAAATCTCCACTATGGTCAGATATAAACCAGCATGCAAAAATCTCCACTATGGTCAGATATAAACCAGCAAGGTGCAGGAAATTACTTTGATAGTAACCAATACTTGCTTGGTAATTCAGGATATATACCGATATGCCATTTGGTATCATCACTCAAAATAGCTCACATTGCAAACAAACACAACTTTAACAAATGTGTTGCATGCACCCAAATAGTGAATGCAACATTGCATAGGAATTCTAAAGGCTAGGTGGTATTCTTTATGAGAAATTAAGGGTCCAGTTGAACAAAACAAGTAGAAATGCTTATTTCATGAGATAACGTAGCACTTGTATTATTCTACACAACTTCTTGATAAGTAGATCAAATGCTTTGGAATTAGAGGAGGCAGATTCAATCCAAGAAATTAAAGATCTGCACCACAAAAATGATTATTTAGAGTGAGTGTCATAGAAAGGTGTTTGGAGTTCAACTAGAGACTAGATGGGTCATTGTAATATTCATAAAGTTTGTAAAGTTCTCTTGCACATACATTGCACATGAGGAGGCAAAAATGAGAATTCAAAGACTTAAATGTGTTCCAAATTGATAAAATATGGTGTTCATGAACCACTCCTTAGCACTACTACTGATATATTGCAAAGAGATGAAAAAAATCTAGAGCCAAGCCCTAGGTCAGATGTTATTGTTACAATGGGTTTATTGGGTGTGAAATTGGTAGTTTGATTTCTATCTTGAGCACTAACTTGAATACTTCAGTTTGAATGGCCAAACTCATGCCACGGAAGTACTTAACTGCTCCACATTTATAACAATAATGATCTCAAGATTTATGCTCTTGATTGACTTCACTACACATATCTACGAGGTTAGAAGAAGACATGAGATTATAACCATTCCCCTCATCAGATTTTCAAAGAACTTTGTAGTTGACATAGTTCCTATTTGGTAACTAAAGGTGGTGTGAAGTGCACTACTTTAAGAAGAAATCACTATTATGAGAAAAATTATATCTACATATATATCTAAGGAAGTTGAAACTAAGATCTAGGAGAGAAAGATAAGTGATATAATGGTAACTTGAGGCATCATTTTTATATAGAGGAAAAATAATGAATTTATACATCTTGCGCTCAAAAAAAACACTCTTTTGGTACTCCTCATCAATATCCATCTCTTCAAGATTACTATCTATGCTTACAACCATCTATTACAAATTGCTCTAGGATTTTGGTAGATACCTTCATGAAAAAGTAACTTTCTCCTTTGGTATCAAATTGTATGATAGATGTGGTATTCACAAACCACTCCTTAGCACTACAATCCATGTATTGCAAAGAGTTGAAATGAAATCCTAAGCCAAGCACTAGATCAAATGTTATTGTTAATTATATTTCTATTTGTTGTTTATCTATGTCAAATACAATCCAAAATAAAGACGGTTCCACTTTTACTATGCATATGTTTATGCCAAAAGTACTTCAATCTCTGTTAAGTGCAGATGCAAAAGAAGGACGACTAGCTACACTAAAGATAGAGTTTTTAGAGAGACTAAGAACTTGCCTAGTTGGACAATCAAACAGCACAATTGTTCTTAAATATCAAGAAGATTGCACTTCCCCAACTATTTCTACTAATGAACATTTCCATGCTACTATATATCACTCTCATCTTTCTTGTCAAACACATCTAATAAACAAATTCTATTTTCAATGACTCATTCAATACTCAATAAATTGATAGCCAAATTGATAGCTTCTTGATTATTCCACTTTGACACATATACAATGGATCGGGCTATGTTGTATGCTTGACCTACCCTAGGAATCCAATAGAGAATATTGTCTAATCCTTGATCCTTTATATCTAATGCATTATAGTCTAATGTCTCTATAGTCCTCTGTAGATAGCATACTCCCTAGTCACAGTATTGGTAGTAAGTATAGCAAACAAGTATTCAAAAATATCATTATATGTTGTGTCTAGGATATTGATAAGAGAATGGATGTTACTATTGCATATTTGCATATACATTATAGTTCTGTTCATAATCTTACTTCTCTAAATATCATGCAATACAACCATTTACACAATAGCAAAAGAGGAACAATGGCAAATCAGTCTATTGCAAAGTTTCTAATAGTCTCTTTAGATCATCACACTCCAGACAAAAAGGAGATCCTTTACAAAGAATTTTGAATGTCTATAGATGGTGATTGTATAGTAACCATCTATGGAATTGCCCCAAGTGTGTCTTTACTCTTTATTGTGGATCTTACATGTAACAATATGGAGTTTATAGATGAGTTAGTCAAGACTAAAAAATAGCAAATAGGCCAAATTAGCCAAGAGTTATAAGAATATTTTGGAAGCATCTAGGAAGCTACTTGTTATCTTCCAAGTATTGGGTAATGTGCATGCCAAGTGGTGACTTTGAGGAGGAAGCTTCTTGGGAAGCTTTTTGGCTAGCTTATCTTGCTTTCTAAGTAGGTACCTTTAGAAAGAAGCTTCTTGACTAGCTTATCGTGCATGCCAAGTAGGTGGTTTCTAGAAAAAAAGCTTCTTGATTAGCTTGGCTTGCACTCTAAGAGGTGGCTTTTAGGGAGCTTCTCAAGAGCCTTGTATGTTCATACTATCAAAGCCCAAGCTCATGCTAGGAATTTTGAATTTCCCTCATTTGAGAATCCTAATGTGATCTTTCACTTTGATCTTCCATTCTCTTATTTCTCTCCTTGGTCTTTTACATTGGTATCAAAGCAAGAGTAGGACGGATGGAATTTCTGGACCACCAAATCAATCTTCACCAAACTATTGGAAATTTTTTGTCCATGTACTACCTAAGCATCATTTCATGTAGTTCATCATCTCACACTTTGGGCAAATTTTTTGAATATGATCACTTTGTATGATGAACCTTTGGTACTTGCAAGTGGAACTTGTGGAGAACAATGAATATGTTGCATCTAAATGTTAATCTAGAGGATTGTAGATAGTTTGATAAAGTAGTGGCCATGGTGGCAATGCCCAAAGTTATCATTGCTATGTAACAACAAATTGACATGATTTAGGTTGGCAGAGTTGAAGCACATTGGTGTTGTAAGAAGCTACATCACTCAATTCTAGAATACTTTAATGCAAATTTTAGATATATTAGAAGGTGAAGCTTTGGATCACTTTTTGAGGGGCTTGAAGTTATGCACCAAATTGGAAGTGACCATGAAAGAGCCCAAACACTTTGAGGAAGCCATGCAATTGGCTAAGCACTTTGATTCCTTGGTTGTGATAACTTGGTTTGGATCTTGACCTTCACAAGACTTGCCCACACACTACACACAAATGGAGGAGCCGGAACCAATGGATATCAATGCCATCTAATAGAAACCACTTGGTCCTATAGATAGGGAAAGATTGTGACAAAATGGTGGTTGCTTTTAGTGTTGCCAAATTGGGCATCGCATTGCTGAATGTACACTCATGAATGGACAATCTCAACAAATTGCCCAAATGGAGTTTATGGAATGTGATGAGAAAGGAAACAAGGAATCCTAGTAGGAGAACTTGAGCTACATACTAGGAACTAGATTAGTTTCAATAGGATTGAAGGCTTGACCTTTGCAAATTTTCTTCACTTGTAGGGTATAATATCTAATCATGATTGTAGGATTTTGGTTGATTCTAGAAGTTTAGAGAATTGTATATCCATACACTTAGCAAAGTAATTCCTATCAAGCTAGTAATTGAAAGTAGATTGATGATAGTGGATAGTAGAAAGGGTTCTTCATTTTATAACTTACATCCTATTACATTCAAGATTATGAAGGAATATTTAAATTGTATGAGGTTTGCAGTGGCACCTCTACACTATAATGTCATTCTAGGTTTGCCTTTGCTTGAATATCGTAAGGTTCAATTTGATTGGACCCAATGTCAAATTCAAGTACAACACCAAGATAGAAATTATTGATTAGGTTGTTTAGCACCTTTGTGTAAGACAACTAAGAACAATTAGTCCCAATATAGGAAGTTTATCAATAAAGTAGATTAAGCAAGCTTTGGAGGAAGATAAGCCTATTTTTACAATGTGGATCAAGCAAATTGTGCATGGAGAATCTGAGAAGGGCCAAAAGCCTCACCAAGCAATGGTTGATCAATAGTTTAGGAGTTTGTAGATGTGTTGTTGGATGATTATGCCAAAGGGATTACACTCCAATTGGCATATTCTCTTCAAGATTGAGTTATTGCCGAGAAGTATTCCAATGAGTAGACCAATCCATTGGCTCTCAGTAAAGTAGTTGGACGAGCTTCACACAACACTAATGGTGTTGTAGAAGTAGAAGTATTTCATCGGATATAGTACATTTCCTTGGGGAGATCTTGTACTATTTGTTCAAAAGAAAGATGGAGGACTTCACTTTTGTATTGATTACCGTGGCCTCAATAAACAAACAATAAAAAATGCATATTCCTTGCCTCAAAATGATGACTTGCTAAATCAATTGAGTGGAGCATAATACTTCTCCAAGTTGGATCTCCAAAGTGGTTATTGACAGATTCTTATTGATAGATAAGATGTGCAAAAGACTACCTTTTGCACAAGGTATAAACATTTTGTGAGTTCTACTTTTTGGGCTCACTAATGCTCCAACAATCTTCATGGATCAAATGCATCAAGTGTGGATGAGCTATTGGATTGGTACGTGGTGGTGATATTTTAATCTATAACAAGATGGAGGTAGAACATGAAAATGATGTGCAAGTAGTCCTAAGACTACTATGTCAATGGAAGTTTTACTACAAGAAGTCAAAGTGTGCCTTTTGGTAGAAAGAAGTTATATTCTTGGGTCATAAGATCTCATTAGAGGGTATCAAGATGGAAGGGGAGAAAATCAAGGCCATTATTGATTGGCCTACTCTAAAGGATACCACAAAAGTTCAAGTATTTAATGGATTGGAAATTTTTTACCAATGGTTCATCCACTATTATGCTCATGTGGCTACATCATTGACTGGCCTCTTGGGGAAGACCTCAAGCTTTCAAGGGACCATCAAGCACAAAGAAGCATTCCAAAACTGAAATGTATGGTGTCTTCAAGACCCATTCTTCAACCATATGATCCTCAACTACCTTGTATGGTTGATTTTGATCTTTCTAACTTTGACATTGGAGTTGTGTTGTAGTAGGAATTTTTAGATGGGTTACATCTCATTGTTTTTATGTCCTGCCAATTAAACACTGCAAAAAGGAATAACTTTGCTTGAGATTGAGAACAACTAGCAATGGTATATACCACCAAGGTATGGAGGTTTAGTGGTCATCCAAAGAGCTAACTTCCTTAATGTTGAGTCTTTGAGTTCTTGGCTATGGTGGACAGAGGTCAAAAAATGTCACTTGGAATCTCCTAGCTTAAGTGGGTGTCGCTTGACTCTAATCAATGCTTCATTGTTGACAGATTGTGGAGTGAAGGATTGAGTACCTATTTGATTTTAGTGTGATTTGAGTTGAAGAAGAATTGATTATATCATAAAAGTGATAGTTAGAGGAAGTCAGGTGTAGGAATTAAGGGTGTTGGTGGTATCTCCAAGCTTGGATGATTTTTTGGTACTATGGTTCAAATTTCCTTGAGAGTGATTGTGTGCATAAGTTTTGTGTGACTTGATGCAAATTTTGCAAGGGGGCATACAGTGTGCCAAAGCACTAGTCAAATTTTTGAGCATGGAGTCAATTTGAGACAATGGGTGTTCAATTTGAGCCCAAGAGGTGAAATCAAGTCAATTTGGTGCAAATTGAGCTTGAAGTTTAAAATTGAAGGTAGGATTTAGAATCTATCTCCTCAAAATAGGGATTTGGAGATCTGTATTTTTCCAATTTGACTCAAGTGGAGATTTAGTGGAAGATTTGGCAATCAATCAACTATAAATGATATACGCCAAATTTATGTCAGATTTGGTGGAGGAGTTATGTCAAATTTCCTTCAGATTTGGTGGAGGTTGCCCAACTTTGGAGGGCACTGGGACTGCCCCAAATTTAGCTCAAGTTGGATGAAGCTTGGCCACATTTGGAGAGGGTTTGAATTGGTAAGAAGAAATGCATCATTTGGTTGAATTAGAGGCTTTGGGGCATAAGGATGTGTGCTATGAGAGGTTATGAAGGGCCAGCAAGTCAACTTGCTAGCATGAGGCTAGCTAGTTTAGATGAGTTTTGTTGGTCATCGTTTGGCAAAATCTACCCACCTTTCTAGATTATGCCCAATAGGGTTTGAATTTCATATCTATGGTTCATAAACTTGTGTCCTAGCCAACTAATCCACCTTCACTTGTTGTCCTAATGATTGTTCCATTGATATTTATACACGTGTAGCTTTGGCTAGGAGAGGCAATTTGATCATATTACTCGTGATTCTAGTAGCTTAGGAAGTAGGTAGACACTCTTATTATATCAAATGTCAAATGGTGGTAGTGTCAATTTGATGTTGATTTATGAGATGGAGATTTTTGTTTAGACTTCTTGTGACTTGATCCCCTCCATTATCTATTTCTTGTTTGTGTACCATGTTTGTATGAGGTGCCCTGACTTTAGAGTGTTGGTGCTTTGGGTAGTGAGGTTGGATTGTTGACCAATTAGATTACTTATGTTTCTCTTTGGTAAGGCAAGAAGTGATGATCTGCAAACCATGAGTGTGCATGTTATGATAGCAGGTTCCAGGTTATTCTTTCCCCTAGTGTAGTTCTTACATTCAGAGCTACATTAGTGGGTGATGTTCAATTGATATTGACACTTGGTGGTGATACTTGGTGGGATACTCGTGGTGGTACTTATGGGTACCCTAAACTGCAATTGTAAGGTTGCAGTTTAAGTTATAATTTCATGATAGAGTTTTTTGGAGATTCAAAAAGAGATAGCACTACAATACAAAATAGGTTTACTCGGATTAGCACTCCATATTAGCTTGTATCTCACGTCCCAATGAGGAAAGAGATTGACTTTGAGTTGAAGTTTGATACAAGAGCTGATTTGATTGAAAGTGCACTTGGTGTGTCCACATCATTGTTGTGGGACATGGACAAGATTTATGGGGCTTCCAAAGGCCCCAAGCACTACTCTAATACAAGGGGTATCATTGAGTTGGATGACTTCATTTAAGAGTTTGATAGTTAGTGTGATTTGCAATATATGTGGAACTTGACTTTGTTCACATCCTTCATAGCATGGAAGGGGTTGTTTTAGTACTTAGAGGGTCCTATAATGGATGATTACCATGAGTTCAGGAGAGCTCACTTGGAGGAGATCAAGGTATGGAGACAATATTGGTCTTCAAAATACATCTCCATTATTTTAGGCTTAGTTGCTAGGGGAAGATTGGCAGTACCTACACGTTCTAGCCCTAGTAGCATTGGTGGATCTAGTGGAGGTGCACTAGTTGGAGATGGTGCTACTACAAGTAGAGGTATCACTACAGAAGGTGGTGTAGTATTGGGGTTTAACCTCATGGTGGAGTTCTTCAAGTGCTTGAGGCAAAACTACTAAGAGTGTGGACTAACAACCTAAGGAGCTTGCAAGAGTTCTTGCGGAAAGCTGGAGAGAGCCTACATGAGATATATACTTGCATGAAATGGCTGATTAGTTTCACTTTAGGAGTTACCTAGACCCAAGCAGTCTAATTTTGGAATGGGATCATGGATAGGGAGTTATCATGTAGAGTATGTGATGCTATGTTGTTATAAGCTACTTCACCTACTTTGGCATTGGTCTTTATTTTGGCTAAGCGTATTGAGCTCAACATGCTAGAGGAGAGAGTGTTGACATCTACATTTGGTAGGGAGACCTCATCCACAACTATTACTTCTTCTAGAGTGGAATAGAGTGCACATGGCATGTTGGCTTTTGAGGACAAAGTGGACAGCTCAGATCCTATGGAGTAGGTGGAGGGCCTAGTGTAGCTAGACCCTTGCCTTCATTTTCAAGTCAGTAGTATCCAGTGAATGGTAGTGTTGCTTGTTGCACTTGTGGTGGATCTCACCACAAGAGAGAGTGCACTTAGGGTAGCAAACATGATACTTTTGGTGCATCACAACCAACACAAAGACAGTGTGACCATTGCCATAAATTTGGTCACACTAGTGACCAATGCTGGAGTTACAAAGTGGTTGGGCTGTTATGGTAGGTGGTAGAGGAGCCCCAGATCATGGAAGACAAGGTGGTAGAGGTAGTGGTAGAAGATCCACGCATGGTAGGAGTGGGTACCTACCCTTACTTGTGATATATCCATGGCTACTTGGATTGAGGAGTTGGAGTAGAGATTGGCTAGCATGGCTATAGCTTAGAGGAGATAAGATTTGGCTATTGAGGCTTCCACCTCTTATGTTGGTGATAAAGATGTCTTGGACTTCATGTGTGAAGCAACATAGATAAATGCATCTATCGTAGTGACTAGAAGGATTATAGTACCTACTCCAAAGCTTAGAGGAGTATCAATAGAGTTGGACCCATAGAGAGGAAAGGCTGGTAAGTTGTAATACTCTAAGGACAAGAGAAGAGAGAAAACAAAGATTTCACACTCAATCATCTGATGCTCCAAAGGAGTACCTTCTCTTTATTATATAGACAAAGATGATCTCCTCCAAGGAAGCTCCACCATAGGATTAGGCACACAAATAGGTGACATGTCAACAAGCTCCACCCTTGGATTACTTACTTGGATGGGTGACATGTTGGTCCTGGTCCTATCTGGTTGGTCAAACAAGCTTTGACCAAAGGGAATCTTTTAGAGAATCTTCCTATAGGAATCTTAGAATCACGTGGGTGAGATATCGTTGGAAAGCTCTTGATAAGACAAACTAGGGGGAGGGAAGGCCACCCTCTCCTTCTTTGAGTGAGCATTTGCACATTTTTGAGGCCTAATTCATCCATTTAGGCCTTCAAAATTGCCTTCAAAGATTTCAAACATATTTCAATTCTTACTCTATTAGTAGAAGTCTCCTTTTGGTGGTACCTCTTTCTGATCTATTTAGTCCATCATGTGTAACATCCTTCCAGATGTTACCAAACCAATTCTCACCTTTAAATCATATGTTTAACTATTGGTTCTAAGGTTTTCAAGTCTATTTTGGTTTTTGCCCTATTAGTAGAAGTACTCTTTTGATGATAATTCTATCTGGTCTATTTTGACCATCATGTATAACATTTCTAGATATTACCAAACCAAATTTCACATCTAGATCATATAGCTAGCTCTTGGTATTACATAAGTAAGTTAGAATCCCCTAGTCTTTTGCACTCTCTAAGGCACTCCAAACAACATCTATGGCTCCTAGATGTCTTAGTGCAAGTGTGGTAGGTGGTCATGGGATGCATGATATACTACCTACTAGTAAACCACTTACTACTACACAGATTGAGTTTAGCCTCATATTGGAGATGGCTTAGTTGATTATGCGCTTCCTTTTATTCTCAGCCAATGACATGTTTACATTGAAGTTGACTAAGCTTTAGTGTTCCTATTGGTTGCCACAATTTGTGAAAGTAGGGCTGATGAAATTCTTGCTCTTTAGAGTAGAGGTGGTTGATAATGGAACTAACTTGGTTGAGGAGCATGGGATTTGCTCAACGACCAATGGTCTATGGCAAGCAACAACAACTAGATTGGAGGAGTTACCAACTAGATCTGCCTTTGAGCGATCACGGTTCACACCTAGAGTTGTCCTATTGGATAACCAGAGGGGAATCTTCTATTTGGTGATACTTTCAAGGAAGGTCTATACACCATAGATACATAAAGGGCTACACACCTCTAGTGTGTAGCTCTTTATGTTGGGGAAGGTTGTAGTTGTTGGTCTAGAGTTATGGAAGATCAATGTGGAGAGGTATCTATTTCAAATCCAAATATCTTTAAGGGTGGTTCTACACAATACATCACATGTGCAAAGCTCATTGTCTAGATTCAACATGGTCATCCTATTGATAGCTTTATAGTGAGAGCTCAAGTTATTACAACAATCATATGATGTGCTAGTCGATGGAGTAATATTGTACTCCATGGGTTTTAATATTGACTATTGAGAAGAGATAGCCTCTTATGAACTAGGTTGGCAGTCAAGTGAAGGATGGGTATGTCTTCTACTACTACAAGTATGCTTTAGGAGTAGTAGTCTTGGCTCACTACAGTCAAGGACTATGGCATTTGTTTCAATTTTCAATATTTCCATTACCTTGCATGGTGACTTATTGGAAAGGAATGCCTATGCAGAGGATACTCTAGTACCAAAGGAAATCACATGGATTTGGAGTAAAAGTGGGATCAATCCATCCACCTTGGATATTCCATTGTGGAGTCCAAAGGAGGCATTATAGTAGCATGTAGATTAGTTGGTGGGATAGGCTTGGAGTGGATCCTTTGTACCATCAGGAGACCAGTGTGACGATGAGCCTCCAAAGTCTACCTCTGGATACCACACTCATTGCTTGGCAATATCCAATAGAAAGAGTATGTCTATTGGAGTTGTTTGGTGAGATTAGCACATTGGACTAGTTGTGATATTATAGGTATAGGAATACAAGTATAGATGTAACAATATGGAGTTTAGTGATGAAGTTAGTCGGGCTTACGAAGTAGAGAATAAGACAAAATAGCCTAGAATATTCTAGAAGCATCTAAGAAGCTTCTTAGGAAGCTTCCCAACTAGTTAACTTGCGCCCTAAGCAGGTAGCTTCTAGAAGGAAGTTTCAAGAAGCTTCTAACTAGCTTAGCTTGCATGCCAAGTAGGCGGCTTCTAGAAGGAAGCTTCTTGAGAAGCTTCCTGGTTAATTTGGCTTGCACTCCAAGAAAGCGGCTCAACGAAGCTTCTTGAAAAGCTTCAAGGGTCTTGTATGCTACCTATAAATACCAAAGCCGAAGCTCATGCTAGACATTTGGAGTTTTCCCTCATTCAAGTGTCCCAATATGAGTTTCCATTCTCCTATTTCTCTCCTCGGTTTTGGTCTTTTACATTGGTATCAGAGCAGGAATGGGATGGATGGAATTTATGGACCACCAAATCCACTTCAGCCAAACCATTGGGACTTTCATGTCCAGATATTACCAAAGCATCGTTTCACACAATTCATCACCTCGCGCTTTGGGCAGGATTTTCTACAAATGATCATTGTGTCAGAGGAACCCTTGATACTTCCAGTTGTAACTTATGGAGAACGGTGGACGTGTTGTATCTATGTGTTAATCAACTAGATAAATTGAGGGTAGTGGAATAGAGTAGTAGCGATGGTGGCAATATCGGATGTTATCCTTACAATGCAACAACAAATCAAGCATCTTACTCGATTGTTGGATGAACAAGACCAGCAACGACGAGAATAGATAGATAGAGTGCCAATTCGAGATGGAGAAGATCGCATTCACTTTCCAAAACCCAAGGTGTTTGAAGGCAAGAACCTTCCAGGCACAGTGGAGAACTTTTTGTTTGACTACAAATGTTACTTTGAAGCCACCAATCTTCAAGATGAGCGGAAAAAAATTCTCTTGGCTTCCAGCCAATTGGATGGCATGGCAAAACTTTGGTTGCAATTCCGAGTAGAAAGAGCTGAACAACAAATTGTTACACCAATTTTGACATAGGCAAAATTCAAAGATGCAATACTTGGTCAATTTCAAAGTATAAATGCCACCTGAGCCGCACGAGATAAATTAGCAGAGTTGAGGCAAATTGGCTCAGTGAGAAGCTACATCACACAATTTCAAAACATCATCATGCAAATTCTAGATATCCAAGAAGGTGAAGTTCTGGATCAATTTGTGCAATGATTGAAGTCACGAACCAAATTAGAGGTGACCATGCGAGAGCCACAAAACGTAAAAGAAGCCATGCAATTAGCTAAGCATTTTGATTCCTTGGTTGTGACAACTTGGTCTCGACCTCGACCTACACCTCAGCCTACTAGTACACTACGCATGAGTGGAAGAACCGGTACCAATGGAGATTGATGCTATCCAATGAAGACCACTTGGCACAATAGATAGAGAAAGATTATGACAAAATAGAGGTTGCTTTTATTGTCGCCAAGTTGGACATCATATTGCTGAATGTCCACTTAGGAATAGGCAACCTTGACAAGTTGCCCAGATGGAGTTTGTGGAACAGAATGATCAAGGAAATGAAGAATCTCAGTAGGAGATTTTGAGCCGCCTATTGGGAGCTTGATTAGTTCCAATGGGATTGAAGGCTCAACCTATGCAAGTTTACTTCACTTGCAAGGTACAATGTCTAATCGTGGTTGTAGGATTTTGGTTGATTTTGGAAGTTTAGAGAATTGCATGTTTATGCAAGTAGCAAAGGAATTGTGTATTCTTATCAAGCCAGTGTTTGGAAGTAGTTTGATGGTGGCGGATGGTAGAAAAGGTTATGCATTCTGCACCTCATATCCTGTTACCTTCAAGATTGGGAAGGAGTATTTGGAGTGTATGAGGTTTGTAAAGGCACCTCTACACTCTGATATCATTCTGGGTCTACCTTGGCTTGAACGTCATAAGGTTCAATTCAATTGGACCTGACAACAAATTCAAGTACAACACCAAGGTATAAATTTCCAATTAGGTTGTCTGGCACCTCTAAGTAAGACGCCTAAGAATAGTCAATCCCAAGATGGGAAGTTTGTCGAGAAGGTAGCCATAAAGCAAATCTGGAAGGGAGATGAGTCCCAAGATGGGAAGTTTGCCAAGAAGGCAACCATGGAGCAAGCTTGGAAGAGAGATGGGTCCTTGGAAGGGAAGTTTGTTAATGAAGCGGCCATAGAGCAAGCTTTGGAAGAAGATAAGTTTGTATTCGTGGTGTGGATCAAGCCGATTGCACAAGAACAATCTGAGGAGGGCCAAGAGCCTCATCAAGCAATGGTTGATCGGATACTTCAGGAGTTTGCAAATGTGTCTCCGGATGATCTGCCAAAAGGATTACCTTCTGATTGACGTATGCCCTTCAAGATCGAGTTATTACCAGGGAGTACTCCAGTGAGTAGACCAATCTATTGGCACTCACCAAAGGAGTTGGAGGAGTTGCAAATAACACTTACATAGTTGTTGGAGAAGGATTTCATATGACATAGAACCTCTCCTTGGGGAGCACAAGTACTATTTGTTCCAAAGAAGGATGGAGGACTTTGTTTCTGTATTGATTACCGTGGACTCAATAAGCAAACCATGAAGAATGCATATTCCTTGCCTTGGATCGATGACCTACTTGATCAACTAAGTGGAGCACACTACTTTTCCAAGCTGGATCTTTGTAGCGGCTATTGGCAAATTCCTATTGAAGGAGAGGACGTGCAAAAGACTGCTTTTTGCACAAGGTATGGACATTTTGAGTGGAGAGTTCTACCTTTTGGACTCACTAATGCTCCAGCAATCTTCATGGATCAGATGCATCGGGTATTGGAAGGACTATTGGATCGGTCCGTGGTGGTGTTCTTAGATGATATCTTAATCTATAGCAGGACAAGGCAAAACACGTGAATCATGTGCGAGAAGTCCTAAGACGACTACGACAATGGAAATTTTACTGCAAAAAGTCAAAGTGTGCTTTTTGGCAGAAGGAGGTTACCTTCTTGGGTCATAAGATCTCATTAGAGGGGATCAAGATGGAAGAAGAAAAGATCAAGGCCATTACTGATTGGCCTACTCCGAAGGATGCTATAGAAGTACAAGCATTCAATGGATTGGCCAGTTTTTACCAACGGTTCATCCACTATTATGCTCACATGGTTGCACCATTGACTGACCTCTTGGGAAAGAATTTGAGCTTCCAATGGACCACCAAGCATGAAGAAGCATTCTAGAAGTTAAAGCATATGGTGTCTTCAAGACCCATTCTTCAACCATATGATCCTCAACTACCTTGTGTGGTTGATTTTGATGCTTCTAACTTTGCAATTGGAGTTGTGTTGCAACAAGAATTTCCAGATGGACTACATCCTATTGCCTTTATGTCTTGCCAACTAAATATAGCTGAAAGAAATTACTCTGCTTGAGATTGGGAAGAACTTGCAATGGTATATGGCACCAAGATATGGAGGCATTATCTCTTGGGGAAACAAGTGATCATGAGAACTGATTACAAGCCATTGTTGCAGACCTTACACTTGGAGTACATGAAAAGTCTGCATCATCGATGGGAAGAGCAACTCCAATTTTTTGACCTCAAACTTGAGTACAAACCAAGTCGGTTCCATGTCATCCCTGATGCTCTATCACGACGACCTGATTTGAAGGCTCTTCCTCTCATCACGGCGGCAATTACAATGGTGTCCATTGATCCTAAGGTCCATAAGGAGTTTCAATCAGCTCTACAACAAGATCCCTTCTTCCAAATGGTACACGGTTGTCTGACAGCATGCAACAAGGAGTACAACACCTTCTCCTTCAAGGAAGGCCTTTTATTCCATGCAGAACAGATCTATGTTCCAGCCAAAGGTGATCTTCAACTTGTGCGCCTTCAAGAAGCCCACGATTTACCAATAGCTAGTCACATGGGAGTGGACAAGACCTTGGGCACCCTCCAACGCCAATGGTGGTGGCCCAACATGACACAAGATATTTGAGACTTTGTCCGATCATGTGAGAGTTGCCAACGTAGCAAGGCCAGCAACTAGAAGCCAAGTGGACTCCTTCAACCACTCGCCATTCCATCCGCTTGCTGGGAGCATGTGAGCTTGGATCTCATCACATCCTTGCCAAAGGCAAAACAAGGACACACCGCAATTGTGTTGTTTGTGGATAAGCTTAGTAAGCAAATCCACTTGGCACCAACCTGTGATATTGTGGATGCTCCAACCTTAGTGCAAATCTACTTTGACAATGTCTTCAAGCATCATGGGATGCCATGTGTACTCATCTCCTACCGTGATCCTCAATTTACCAAGAAGTTTTGGCAAGCACTCTTCCAGATACTTGGCACTAAGCTTGCTTTGTCCACGGCCTATCATCCTCAAACTGATGGACAAACCAAACACGCAAATTGTACATTGGAGGATATGTTGTGGGCCTTTGTCAATGTCTACCATACCAATTGGGATGAATGTCTTGCAACTGCAGAATTTGCTTATAACAATTCCAAACATGCAAGCACCGGATTTTCTCCCTTCTTTCTCAATTTTGGCCAAGATCCGCTTGTTCCAGATTCTCTTCTTGCTCCCCCTCCCTCTTAGGTTCCTCATACTTCCACATTCTTGACCATTATATCCCAATCTCTCCAACAAGCCAAGTCTCACTTCCTTGTTGCTTAGAATCGCCAAAAACAATATGCAGACCACCATCGTCGTGATCTCACCTTTGAAGTTGGTGATAAAGTCATGTTATCCTCTAGTAACCTCCCTCTCCCACTTGTACCCAAGTTCATAAACTTGCTCCTAATTGGATAGGACCCTTTGATATCACCCACATTGTCTCTCCTATTGCTTATCGACTTGCCTTGCCTTGTCACATGCGTATCCATCCTATCTTTGATGTTTCCAAGTTGAAACCCTTTGTTTCTAACCCCTCTTCATTTTCCTCTCGAGTCCAACCTCCTCTTCTGCCTATCCCTATCAATGATCATGAGGAGTACGATGTTGATCGTATCCTTGCACGTCGCCATATTCAACGAGGCCGTCGCCAACATACAGAGTACAAGGTCCTTTGGAAAGGGTATCCCCTTCATGATGCCACATGGGAACCTCCTTCCCACCTCCAGAATGCACAGACGGCCATCAAGGAATTCGAAGCTTCACTGGTAACGAGGACGTCACCAACTAGCGGCGGGAGAATATATAACAATATGGAGTTTAGCAATGAAGTTAGTTGGGCTTACAAAGTAGAGAATAAGACAAAATAGCCTAGAATATTCTAGAAGCTTCTTGGGAAGCTTCCCAACTAGTTAACTTGCACCCTAAGCAGGTAGCTTCTAGAAGGAAGCTTCTAGAAGCTTCTAACTAGCTTAGCTTGCACGCCAAGTAGGCGGCTTCTAGAAGGAAGCTTCTTGATAAGCTTACTAGTTAACTTGGCTTGCACTCCAAGAAAGCGGCTCAACGAAGCTTCTTGAGAAGCTTCAAGGGTCTTGTATGCTACCTATAAATACCAAAGCCAAAGCTCATGCTAGACATTTGGAGTTTTCCCTCATTCAAGTGTCCCAATGTGAGTTTCCATTCTCCTATTTCTCTCCTCGGTTTTGGTCTTTTACAATAGAGGTATTTATATGTGGAGAGAGATGAGACTTTGTTACCTTGTCACTTTTGGATACCACACTCATTGCTTGGCAATATCCAATAGAGGGAGTACGTCTATTAGAGTTGTTTGGTGGGACTAGCACACTAGACTAGTTATGATATTATGGTAGGAATACAAGTATAGAGGTACTTATATGTGGAGAGAGATGAGACTACTATGTGAGTCTCTCTACATCATGTGGCATACTTGCCCTATTGGTATCTTGAGTTATTACCAATGTCAATGTTCAAAGTTTACCAAAAGATCCTACCTGTAGACATTTCCTTGATGGAAACAAGATTTGGAAAGACATGGTCCCATTCATTTGGTGCTTTAAGATGGCTATATCAAGGACATACACATGGTGACTATGTCAAGGTTTCCAAGATCCTTGTTTTGGTGTGTTTTGAGAGATATTATGTATATTATGACATCTCCAAATTCATCAGTCTATCCCTCTAGCCTTCATTTTGCAAAAGGCCCCTTTGATGGGTGATTCTTGTACCCAGGTGGTGGCAAGTATACATCAGGTCCCTTATTGGATGTGACCTACCATTGCCTTTCTTTCCTTGGGAATAACATGATGCCTAGTTGTGGAGCTTATGGATTAGTGGTTGTATGTAAATCTGTTCCTACTAGTTTGAGCGTGCGTGATACCCAACAAGTAGAACCCTCCACTTTTGTTTCTAAGATTCCATCTATCAGGTAGGGGAGTAATGGGCAACCTAATCTATCATCATAACATGTACTCTTGGTCTGCTGGTCATCTCTTCCAACATTACCAAGGAGAAATACACATCACTCCTAGAAGGAAGTGCAATGCTTGCACACCAATCCAAGCCAATTGGGCGTACAAATAGGCATGCAAGCACAGAGAGAATTCAACCACAAGAATTCAACAACAACTCTCCATGCTTTTGGAAAAAAACAGATTTAGAGCCTCTTGCCCTATCTTCAAGCTGATTTTAATTTGTACTCCAAGTTTCTTTTAAGTTGTACTCCAACCTTCAAATTAATTTGTACTCCAAATGGAGTAATTCTATATCTTTTGACAAGTAAAACTCTATGTAACTCAAGTAACATATAAATTTGTATGTGTTCTTCTAATTCAAATGATCTAGAATTCAATGTGAGATAAGCTTTTGAATGGTATGAAGAAAGCCATAATTTGATCACTACACCTCCTTTGACAAGCTCTTAAACTTGGCCAAATTTTGTAATTTGTAATTTTGGAATCCCTAATTGAGTGTTTGTTCTTGATTCTTGGCAATTTTTCCCAAATTTCTAGACCAAATGTACATAATATTCACAATCACTCTATCAATCTAAAATCCTCAATCATAGTCATAAAAATGGGAGAATTGATATTCGATCATGATTGAAAATAGAAATACTCTACCGAGCTTACAATATTGTTTTCAATAGAACTTTTTGTATCAACTCTCACTCTCCATAAACCTAAAGCCAACCAAAAGTTTTACAATAGCTATTTGTGCACTCTAAACCATTGCAGAGTTTCATAGCCTAATCCAACCCCAATCCCTAGATATCAATTCTTGAACGAGACTAACTTGTGAGCTCTCCAGATCCAAGTATGCTTGATCTAAGACCCTAAATTTTTTATTTGAGGAATTAACATGAAAAATTTGCATAGTGGTGCAATACCTAACCACCAAAAATACTAGAAAGTTTCATAGGTTGATTCACATCACAACTTTAGGAGTGACCAAAATCCAAACCTAATTAGCATCTCATCTCCAACACCTCACTTTCTATAGCTCTAACTTCAATTGACTAGATCTAATTTGAGGTTGATCAAAACCTAAAATTTCTTGCACTCAACACTATAAGAACTCTTTCTTCTCTCCAAATCCACTGATAGAATATTAAAAGTATCTGACAAATCTCTCCAAATTGTCTATTTTTGTGCTACTTGGTATGAATTATATCCTCCATAGAATCGGCTCAAATCATTTTCTTTTTGTCTCCAAATTGTAGCTTGGTAGCTCCCTCTCCAACCATGGTCCCATCTCTTCAAATTCCCTCTCTTAACTCCTTTTATAGTCAAAAATTCTAAACTTCTCCTCTTGGGATCCAATCACTTGCACTTTTTTTTCATTTAGTTGATTTTCTTTTTGTCAAATGGACCCCACAACTCTAATTTGAAGCCATTGAACAAGATCAAGTCATTCTCCATATATAAGATCACATAGATTGTCAAGCCCTAGACCTGCTCATAAGTAAGCATGAGAAGGATGATAAGATCTGGGTTTTTCATCATCGACTCTATGAATATTTCCCCAGAATATACCACCATCTAGTCCCGTAAGTCGTCACAATGTAGAATCTAAAGCCTGATGAAAAGAAAAGGACTTGCAAGTGGTAGATTGGGAGCATGAGATATCTCTTGCTCAAGTGCTTTCTCTCAACACTCTAACACTCACGCTCTACTATAACTCTCATTCTCCACGTCTTCTTCCACTTGGGACTCATCAAACTAAAACACACCTTTGTCTCAACTTTCCATCACCTATATACATCAAAGCCCTTGAAAAGGAGAATAATATACTCTATATGGCCAGCCACTTAAATGCACATAGATTTCTTACATGGCAATAGCTCAACTATGGGATCCATCATACAATCTATGTCATCTTTACGGAGATAAACCACACTAGTTTACTTTTTCATGGGCTATGCAAACCACAACATAACACTATTTTGTTGGATATAGCCAAAGTGGGATAACAAGCTTATCAAATTTGTCTTTGGTGGACAAACCTCTTGCCTAGAGAGGTTCTACAATGTGCTTATGATAAGATTTGGGGACTAGACCACCTTACTATTGATTACATTTTGGATGTTGGACACTAGTCTCAAACGATGGTAGTGGCTGACAAGTCACCTATGGTAGTGGTGAACCTTTTTTGACAACACACAGCCACTTTACCAACACTTATGAGTTTCCCATGCTCCCATGCTTTTTGAGAAGGAGGTCTTGACTTATTTGGGACTCACAATTACAATAGTTGGTGGGGCCCAACATTGATGAGAAAGAGTGGGTAATGGGTTTTTGCACTAGTATTATTGCTATTACAATAGTGTTTGAGACATCTAGGCATCAAGTGGTAGGTAAGACTATGGACTTGAATTTTTTGACATGGATTATGAGCCTTGGCTTGGCAGAGCAGCATAGGATATGCTTGATAGGCATCACTACTTGGACACTTGTGACTATGTGCCTATTGAGAAGTTTCAAGCATATGTTGGGAGCAATAGACCAAGTGGGTAGGGTATCCTTGGGACATAGCCAAGGGGTACTAGTGAGAGTGGTCTACTTGGAGTCCACCTAGATGAGTTTGGTCTACTTGGGATGCAGTTAGAGGATGTATGTAGCTTGCAGCCAAATCAGAGGGAGTTTTCCGCATTGAGGTTGAGAACTCTAGTGGTTAGGGGCATGACACTACTGCTTCCAAAGGCCCAATGTAGTAGCCAATCAATAAGTCTTCCATTCTTACATCAATTATAAAGGATACTTGGGAACTAGATCTTGGACCCAAGCTTACATGAGTGGAAAGACAAAGATTTTGGTATGCCATGCCTACACCGGAGGAAATCTTTAGGTCTTTAATAATTTGGATCTTTGAGTAGGATATCATCAGTTACCAATCAAGGAGGAAGATAATTCCAAGATAACATTTTGGGCTATTGACTCTCATAGCAAGGATGTATTATATCAATAGAGGTTCTTACTATTTGGGTTAAAGAATGTTTTTGTTGAGTTCCAAAGGGTCATGGACAAGATTCTAGTACGATTGAATTTTTCCCATTGTTATATTGATGAATTTTGGTCTATAGCACTATGTGGAGCAGCATGGAAGACATTTGTTGGAGTTGTTTGAGAGATTGAGATCTCATGGGAAGTGTAGATTCTTCCAAGAGCAAGTTGATTATTTAGGTCACACTATCTACCCTAGAGGACTTGGTGTTCAACAGACCAAGGTGGAGGCTATTGCATGTATTCCTCAGCCTACGGACGTGAGTAGAGTGTGAGCATTCCTTGGGTTAGTAAACTTCTACCCATCCAAGCTATTCATCCCAGCCTTTCCTTGAGCTATGTCAGGGGCCGGGCAAGTCAGCTCAAGAAATTGTATTATAGGCTCCCTTTTAGAGTATGTTAGAGGATTCAATGCCATTGCCAAGGGCTTGACAAAGTTGGCCAAGCTTACACAAGAGTGGTATTGGGAAGATAAGCAAGAGAGAGCTTTTATAGAGCTCAAGGAGAGGTTAACATCTACTCCTATTCTTAGGAGACCAATCAAAGGACGACCATTCCAAGTTCACACTAATTGGAGTATGTTGGTGTTTGGATTAGTGCTCACCCAACATGATGATGAGAGGAAGGAGTTTGTAGTGGCCTATGCTAGTTGCTCCAACAATTCAGTGGAGGCAAAGTGTAGTTCATATGAGAGAGAGTGCTTGGCAACAATATAATTAATAGTACATTTTTATGTTACCTATTTGGTAAACCCTTCACTCTCATCATTGATCATCAACCATTGAAGTGGTTGATGTAGTTCTACAAGCTTTCAATTAAGCTTGTACAATGGGCTCCGGTTTTATAAGAATATGATTTCATGATTATTCATAGACCTAAAGTGGTGAACCATGATGCAAATAGGTTGAGTAGAAACCCATGTCCCAACCAATAAGATTAGACCAAAGCACATTGGCATGGTGAGATAGATGGCAAGATGGTGCAAAGGTGGCATGCATCTACCTTTTATGTATATTTTTGAAGCATAAGTGGTATCTCTCTCAATGCATATCAGAGGAGTTATTAAGGTCATAGATTCATAGGGTGGAGTTATTGTTACAATTCAATGAGACATTAATGATGATGTCTTCATGATGGATTATCTTTGCATTGGTGTTGTGGGTAGCACAATTGATGCCAAGAAGAGAAACCATGTTCTTCAACAAGCCATGAGGTTTAGATTGGAGTGCAAACACCTTCTTAGTCTATGGGAGGATGGTTGAATGCAAGTAGTACCACTTCCATCTTAGAGACCACAATTGGTCCACCGTGCTTATGAGGAGCTAGGACATTTTGGAGTAAAGTGTACATACAGCTTCCTCTATAGTCATTATTGGTGGTGTGGTATGCAGACTAGTGTACATCAATTCGTTGCCAGATTTGTGGTTTATGACCAAGTTAGAGCATCATATAATGCTCCTACACCACCATTACACCCATTACCTATCATGGGATTGGGTTACCATTAGAGTTTGGATTTTTTTGGACCTTTACCATTGATGGTGAGACATCATCGGCATGTTTTGGTTATGGTGGAGCACTTCTCCAAATGAATTGAGTTGGTAGCACTTCTTGACAAGCCCTATAAAGGACAGGTTACTTGTTTCTAGATCAGGTTCTTAATCATTTGGTGCACTAATTGAGGTTTTATCTAATCAAGGTACTTAGTTCTTGGAAAATTTTCAAGTCTTATGTAACAAGGCCTTGATTGATCATCATACTCCCAAGTTCACCCTAAAGCGGTTGACTTAGCAAAGAGAGTGGTTTAGATGATGAAGAGAGGATTGCATAAGTATGATTTGCAGAGAGGCCACTTGGGAGATTGGGACCTCCTTCACCTTGGCTGGTCATGGGCTATTTTTTCAAGGAGCAAGCCTCCTTACCATCCTTCTCTCTTTACTTTCTACTCTATGGATGAGATCTAGATTTACCTACAACCATTTGTAGAGATGCTACTATAGTTTTGGACTTGGATGATCCAAACATGGGTGAGTGCATGTTCTCAACAAGCAAAGATCTTTTGGAGAGTGATGTCAATGGCTTTGAAAACTTGGCAATTGCTCAACATCAAGATGCCTTATGTTATGCTACTATTCAAGGAGGAGGTTATAGACCTTTGATCCATTGATTTCATCCATGTGACTATGTATATCTAGAATAGATAGCACTAATGACACTTGATGTACTATAGGTTGCACTAGTTTGAGGATGTATGAGGATTTCCTTTTGGAGTCCTCATCTTGGAGGGACATGATGGTGTTGTTCGGAAGG
Organism: Lunularia cruciata; assembly: GCA_948567375.1. Lineage (NCBI taxonomy): Eukaryota > Viridiplantae > Streptophyta > Marchantiopsida > Lunulariales > Lunulariaceae > Lunularia > Lunularia cruciata. The sequence goes on along the minus strand of OX419761.1, from coordinate 50,109,455 downwards.
ATCATGTGCATAATTATGCACAATGCTACCTCCCAAACATTGATGGCACTATGGACCCCAGCTAGTGTGATAGTTGTTTGAGAGGATGGCATATGGCATGTTTGACTCCTCTCCTCATGTTGGTTCCTCAAGGATAGTGGTTATGTCTTAGATGTACTTGATATATAGCTAGTACACTCTTTATATGGTATAGATTGCAAATAGGTGACTAATGATGGGGCTCGATAGCACCCAGCTTCTTGATCTTTCCCCACCATAAAGTATACCATATACTTGGAGTAGATGGCTATTTGGAGTTAGAGAGACCTAATTGCCATCTAGGAGGTGATTGTGGTCCTTTAGAGTTTATGTATGACTTATGTGTGAGTTGTGCTTCTATAGTGTATGATGTTGATAGTGATGTATATGCACATAATAGTTATCACAAAATTTGTGGCACTAAGGCTAGTTTGCTTGGATGTTGGAGTGGTAGTGTTGGTAGTCGTAGGTATTTTAGTAGTTACTCATGGACTACTTGTTGGTGGTCCAATTTCATATGAGGGCTATTGATCACATGGTGGGACCCATTGTCACTTGCACCATTTTCATTGTAAGATGTGCCATCAATGATATTGTTAGGGTTGGAGACCTAGGTCAAGTAAAGGGGTATACCTTTAAAGTGCAACTTTAGAGAGCTCATGTTGAGCCTTTGAGTTTTTGGCTATGGTGGATAAAGGCCAGCAAGCATAACCTAAAGTCTCTTAGCTAGAGTGGGTGTGGCTTGACTATAATTAGTGCCTAGTTGTTGGTAGATTGTGGAGTGAAGGATTGAGTACCTATCAAATTTGAGTGTGATTCAAGTTGAAAAGGAACTGATTATTGTGGTACTTTGGAGTTCATCTATGACTTATGTGTGAGTTGTGTTTCTATCATGTATGATGTTGATAGCAATGTATGTTGTGTAACAATATATGTATGTGCAACAGCCTTCACAAAGCCCATGACTTACCAATCGTTGGTCACATGGGTGTGGATAAAACCTTGGGTACACTACAATGCCAATGATGGTGGCCCAACATGGCACAAGATCTTCAAGAGTTTGTTTGATCTTGTGAGAGCTACCAATGCAACAAGGCTAACAAACAGAAATCAAGTGGACTCCTTCAACCACTTCCCATCCCATCTGCTCAATGGGAACATGTGAGCTTAGATCTCATCACATCCTTACCCAATACAAAGCAAGGTCACACAACAATTGTGGTGTTTGTGGATAAGCTTAGTAAGCAAATCCATTTAGCACTAACCTTTGATATAATGGATGCTCTAATATTTGCCCAAATCTACTTGAAAATGCCTTCAAGCATCATAGGATGCTTCATGTATTCATCTCCAACCGTGATCCTTGATTCACCAAAAAAAATTTGGCAAGCACTTGTTAAGATACTTGGCACCAAGCTTGCTTTGTCCACGGCCTATCATCCTCAAATTGATGGACAAACTAAATATGCAAATCACACCTTGGAGGATATGTTTCATGCCTTTGTCAATGTTCACCATACCAATTGAGATGAATATCTTGCAGTTATTGAGTTTGCCTACAATAACTCCAAACATGCAAGCACCGGATTCTCTTCCTTCTTCCTTAATTTTGGCCAAGACCCACTTGTTCTAGATTCCCTTCTTGATTTTATTCCATCTCATTTCCCTCATACTTCCACCTTCTTGACCATAATATCCTAATCTCTACAACAAGCCAAATCTCATCTCCTTGTTGTTCAAAATTATCAAAAAAAATATGCAGACCAACATCATTATGATCTCACTTTTCAACTTGGTGATAAGGTCATGCTTTCTTCTAGTAACCTACTCCTCCCACTTGATATCTAAGTCTGTAAACTTGCTCCTAACTGGATAGGTCTATTTGATGTCATCCAAATCATTTCTCTTGTTGCTTATCAACTTGCCTTGCCTTATCATATGCAAATCCACCTCATCTTTAATGTTTCCAAGTTGAAACCCTTTGTTTGTAATCCATCTCACTTTTTCTCTTGTATCTAACCTCCTCCTCTTCCCGTTCCTATCAATGATCATGAGGAGTATGAAGTTGATTGTATCCTTGCATGTTGTCACATTCAATGTGGTTGCCAACAACATACTGAGTACAAATACCTTTGGAAAAACTATTCCTTTCATGATGTCACTTGGGAGCCTCTTTCTCATCTCCAAAATGCATAGATAGTTATCTAATAGTTTGAAGCTTCCATTGTGACAAGGATATCACCAACTAGTGATGGGGGAGTATGTAACAATATGGAGTTTACATATAAGTTAGTCAAGACTAAAAAATTAGCAAATAAGCCAAGAGTTATAAGAATATTCTAAAAGCATCTAGGAGGTTACTTGGTACCTTCTAAGTATTGGGTAATGTGCATGCCAAGTGGTGACTTCTAGGAGGAAGTTTCTTGGGAAAGCTTCCCAACTAGCTTAGCTTTCATGCCAAATATGTGACTTCTACAAGGAAGCTCCTTAGGAAGCTTCAAAACTAGCTTAGCTTGCATGCCAAGTAAGTGGCTTCTAAAAGTAAGCTTCTCAAGAAGCTTCTTGGTTAGCTTGGCTTGCACTCTAAGAAGGCGTCTTTTAGGAAGCTTCTCAAGAGCCTTAAATGTTCCTTATAAATACCAAAACCCAAGCTCATGTTGGATTTTCCCTCATTCAAGAGTCCCAATGTGATCTTTCACTTTTATCTTTTATTCTCCTATTTCTCTCCTTGATCTTTTACATTATAGCTACTAGTATAGCAAATGCTGATTAGACGTATTGGAGTCATACTCCTTTAGATATAGTGGCATGTTTCCTAGCAAAGACTTCATAATGTTTAGCAAAGTAGTTGATAATCTTAAATTGAATCAAAAGTTTCATGATTTTGAGACTAATGTTCTGTTATTGGGCCAACAAGAGTTGATAAGTCAACATTTATCAAAGCACTTGGTAGTTATCTCACATTTGATACGACTAAAGAAGCCCATAAAAACAAACCAATATCTTTCATATATTCCAAGATGACAATCACAACATATGACTATGAGGAAAAATAAGTTGTGACCAAAGATGATAGCACAAATAAAGTTGTGGCAACGAGTTTCAATTTGTTTGTTGGGTGTGACATTGGAAGTTTTGGTCTTTGTTTTGAACTCCATCCCAACTATTTCAATGTGAATGGCCAATCTCATGCCACAAACAATACCTACTTGCTTTGTACTTGTAACAATAATGATCTCAAGATTTATGCTCTTGATCTTGAGAAGAAGAGATGAAATCAACTCAACTCAAAAATTTGAGAAGAAAATTCAACATCAATGCATTAGTATATTATATCTCACCTTTGCACTAAATAAAGGAGGACACTCTATTTGGCCAATCATTGGATTTTGTCCATTTTCCTCACCAATCTTGATTTTCAAAACACAATTGTCGTGAGTTCTGAAAACATTTGAGTGCTCATCAATTTTGAAGCTCTGAAGTAGGTAAATGTCCAATACTAACCAGCAATAGACTCTTAAAAGAGCTGAAAATATCTGAGCACTTGTTAGTTTGAAGCTCTATAGTAGGTTATAGTCCAATACTAAACTGCAATAGATGAGGAAAAAAATCACAAAACATAGCGTTCTGAACATTCATCATTGTAGACTAGTCCTCAAGACATGGACTCCTTGAGATCTTGTGTGAAGTGCAATACTCTGAGAAGAAAACACTATTTTGAAAAGATCCACAATATGACAAGAAGATTATATCCATAAATGAGTTTGAGGAAGTCAAAATTGATATCTCATTGAAAAGGGTGAGTGACATAGCAATGACTTGATGATTAGAAAAGTGAAAGCATCATTTTTATATAGAGGGAAAATATTGAATTTTTACATTCTTGAGCAAAAAATCAGCTGTTTTCTATGAACTATTGCTACCTACATTAGGACTCCCAAGCATAATGTTTGACTTAGCTGCATAGATATCCTTCAAATTCCATGTCCTCAAATTTATATGGAAGCATTGTCACTTGAAAAGGCTGGGATAAACTTTGAAGGGGAAGCGGTAAAGTATGATGCATTTAGTTGGGGATCAATTGGTTCAACTTCCAACTCAACAACAACACTTATTATCCTCTTGATTTCCTCTCAATCTTGCTTGCCTTGGCTAACTCTAGAGTGATAATTGCTAACTTTTGGCTTTGGCTTTCCGCTCCTTGTATCTTATCCTCTTGACAATAGTTCTACTCTTTTCAAAAAATATCATCTTCTCCAACTCAATTTTTCAATTGAATGGATCAACTTTTTGGCTTGTAATTTAGCTCTCTACTTCTCCATCTTAGCAATTTTTACTATTTTTATTTGTGCTCATTGGCACCTCTCTCTAACTTCATACAACTCACTCTTAAATTTCCTTTGGTTACCAATGTCTTCAAAAAATGATGCCATATGAGATATCACCTTGGGATTCACTTTACCAACCTTTGTCCTTTTGCAATACTCACTCTTACATTCTTATTCTTTCTCTCTTCCTTCTTCTCAAGTGGCACCAATACATTCTTTGCTTGTGATATTAACATATGGACCATTATCTTCAAGGGGTGATATGCTTTCTTGCTCTTGCACACCTTACCCACCATTGAAAGTATGTAGCCCATTATCCAAAGTGTCAAAATCTCATTATGTAGTATGGAATGTAGGAGGAAATAACTTTGGTTCTTGCGTAGAAGGGCTTGATTCAAACTCTATAGTCCTTGATTTGGAAGAGTCTTTTTCTCCTACAAAATCATGTTCCTTCTCATGTGTCACTCTTTATCACCAGTGCCCATCTCCAATCTCATATGATTCTATAATATTCACCTTTGGTCCTAAACTGTAATGTTTTGAGGACAGTAGAAGCTCCAATAGAATCACAAGAGAAGAAACACAAAGCTTCATCCCTCAATACTCCGATGTCCCAATGGAGCACCTTGTCTTTATTATATACCAATGAGGATCCACTCAAAAGGAGCTCTCCATTTGGATCAAATATATGAATAGGTGACATGTCAAGAAACACCACCCTTAGATTAGTGTATGGATTGGTTCCATGTTGATCCTTGTCCTATTTGGTTGGTCAAACAAGTTTGACTAAATGGAATATTTGGAGAATCTTCCTATAGGAAGCTAAGAACAACATGGGTGAGGTATTGTTTGAAAGCTCTCAATGAGACAAACATGGGGTAGAAGGCAACACCTTTTCTTTTTATGGGGTGGACACTATTATTTTTTGAGGTCTAATTCATCCGTTTAGGCCCCCAAAATTAGCTTTGAAGTTTTCCTGGTGTTTGTGGCCTTTTCCCTATAAGTAGAAGTACTCTTTTGGTGACACCTTTATCTGATCTACTTAGACCATCATATATAACATCCCTAAAGATATTACCAAGCCAACCACATATTGTGTGTTGCGCTGGAAGAGCAGATAGCGGACCGCAGGATTATTTGGGGGTATGAAGGGCCAAAAGGTGCATAAGCACTATTTCTATCTCTAGATAATATGTCTAGCTAATGGTATTACATAAACCCAAACTTACCAACAACGGAGTGAAATGTTGGCTTTGCTCCCAAACATAAAATCCATTTGATGAAAATGGGAGCACAAGCTATTTAATTTATCATCTATGTTCTTTCATCGCTGTTTGAGCTCCTTTTTTGTAGTACCTTCCCTAGTGTCCTTGAAATCATAGGTAATCTTATGAATTCATGTATCTTTGCCATTTCTTCTTTAATCTGAATCCGAGCATGGATTTTGGAAAGCCCTTCCCAAATTGCACAAGATAAGTAGCAATCATACTAAATGATGTGCTATTCTTCATCCACTTCTTGCAAGGGCCCCCTGCAATATGCTTGAATGATCTGAATCTTTGAGATAATCTAGAAGTTGTGAATAGTGATGCACAACCATCCTGAACCTATCATCATAGTTTGATTTTGTTTTGCTCAATGAGGGAGAAGTCATGGGAGTTGCAATCAAAGGGGGCGTATGCATCTGAACTTGTCACTCAAGTGAGGAGACACCAAACATACCATTTTCAAGAATGAAAGTTTAAAGAGAATTGGAGGTGTGATAGTGATGAAGAGAAACAGAATTGGATTAGGAATTGGTAATGAGAGAAAGAGAAATAACTAACGGGGAATTCAAAGCCGGATGAGGAACCTGAATTGGAAATGGAAAGGGAAACGTCTGCGCTTGGATAACTCCAATCCTCCAAAGATGGCGTATTCTAATTTGACATAACAGTGTGCTCTTTCAATGTTGGCTTGAATAATCTCTTCACTCTTTGGCATTTGGATTCAGTCAGACAGGAGGGAAATTCTACTTGCTATCCTATAAGTTCCTCCTTGCGGAAAAAGGTTATCAATTTTGAACCAAAAATGTGGCTAGTTCCAAACACTTTAAACAAAACGTGTGGCAAGTTTGGGTTCTTCGGGAGTTAGAAATACGCTGTTCACAACCACATCTGATTTGGTTTACGGATCCGTTAATAAGTATAGGGGGACCCTTACTAAAATTTTATGGCCCTATTCACAACCACATCTGATTTGGTTTAGCACCCGTTAACAAATATACGCGAACCTTACGGGATCATGTCTAATCTTCACTAGTTCAAATTTGAAACCTCCTATTTATTCAACAGTTTCTTTTTATGGGGTCCTTTACGGAAATTTACCGGTATTTGAGATCCTGTAATTTAAGATTTTGAAACCCACTATTGAAGTTCACGAAACAGTTGAAGTTTTCGTCATTCGTTGGAGAACTCACTGATGACTCCAAGGTATTTTCGGGCTGTCGAAGCTGTTAGTCTTTGTCTTATCGTCACTTTGTTACAAAATTAGGGCAAGAAAGGTGCAACTTTTGATGTTTTGTGCCGGATTTTGTTGGAAAGTGCATAATTTATTATCAAATTTTCTTGCGACTGAGAAGATATCAGTTATACTCTTGTCAGTATTGGGGAGATTGTCTTACATGGGAATTATTCTTATTGACGTGATATGGAAATTCTATCTATATATTCTTGAGAAACATGCAGCAGACTTTCACACTCAGGTTGGAACAGCAAATGTATTGTGATCAGAAAGTTTGAGCTGTCACCAAGATATTTATTCATCACACATGATTAAATTGGATAGATCTACAAAAGCAACTGTTACAACCTTAAATATTTGGCAGTAGTATGGAACATCTAAAATGGCAGATTTGCACTTCGCAGTGTCAGTAGCTGTTCTTTACCCAAGATAAGGCAATGTCTAAATTCAAATATTGCTTACTAAAGATGTAGATGGTGAAAATAGCAGGTATAAGAGCTATGACTTGTGTGATTATAGTGCTATGTGTGGGTCATAAACAGAGGACAGCGAACGAGTAGCTGAACTTTCAAATCCATTCATCACATAGACCAACGTTTATAATTTCACATTGTAGTGATTGTTATGAAGAGAAATAATCAGGAAGTGAAAGGGTTGACAAAAAATTTCACCATTCGAGTAGATTAAATCTGTCATTATCCAAATTTTCGGTAAAAGGCACATCTGAAATTTTCAAAAAGCATCAAATAAGGTTGTAAAACCCTCGGATGTGAAAGAAACTAGGTTGTAAACGCAAGTTTCGAGTGCATATATTTCACTGCTGAATACATGTGACTGCACGCGTTGATAGTATTGAATGACAAATCGAGTTTCATGTAATGGTTGGTCAAAATGAATCATTTTATAAGTAGAAGAAAAGTGTCATTGATCGTTTTACATATTCTTTTCCAAATCTTTTGATAGACATGAGCAGTTTTCACTATCCGTTTTCAGATTTAGTTTTCATGTAAACGCAACCAGCATTTGTGCAAGTGAAAGTTCATGCATCTACTCAATTGAGGCCAAAGCGTCTCTACTATAAGGTGCTTATTGTGAATTCAAAATCCACGTTCTATCAACTCGCATTTGTACAACTGAAAATTTCGTAAAATCTACTCTTAAAGAATCAAAACTTCCACTTGTGGAGAAGACGGCAACTTCACCAGGTTGTTCTAGGTTTGCATGTTGCTGGATAGAGATTGTCCCTCGCTAGCTCCTCTTACAGGGAAGAATCCGCTTTTCTCGTAATTCTCGCCGCCATGGTATAGAGCTACCAATAGAGTCTCTGCCAAGATATGTCCTTCCATAGCTTCCTCTAGTTTGGCCTTACCGAACTGGTACAGTTTCACATAATAGTGAGAAATGATGCACAGTGATTGCTCGAACAAAGACATGAATTCAATAACAACTGTCTATTCCTCCTCGTGAGTGATATCCTTGGCAGAATGTCAGGCAAGCCCTTAGCAAAACATGTGTGTGCTGACTAGGGACTGCCCAATATCCTGCAAAGGACTACGCTTACGCTAAATATCCAATGTTTAGATAGAAGGTGGAAACATAAAAGAATCACTTAGTTAAAGGACTTGATTTTTAGCTGCAGGAATTGTTCACTGGTGATCTTAATGCTAGCCCAATATCGTGTCAACATCGAGCAGTGGTTAAGCAATCCTTATAAACCTTCGTCTTAGCGCCGAGTACTTTTGACTGCAGATAGATCAATCAAGTATGTTATACAAATTCGGATGCTGGAGACATTAGTGAAAGTGTAATCGTACCTTCTTGCCGAGCTTCAGGGTGCTGTCAAGGGCATAGAGTCTGAATTCAATTCTTTGATCCCCAGATGCGTGGGGAGTAGGACCCCTATATCCAGGTACCTTCAAGTCGTTTACGCCTTCTTGGATCTCTCCGTAATCTTTTTGGCCCTCAACTTCCTTATGGTTGAAGCCTGCGGGGAGACCTGAAGACAAAACTATCCAATGCTACGTCAGTAAAAGGCCGTTGTTTTCAGGCAGAGACCAGCACATACGAAACTCAAACTTTTTTCACATGCGCATATTACTGCCAAACAGCTGCCTCAGATTTCCACAACTAAACGTGCACAGGGCAAAAATTTCCCCTACCTTTCAGAGTTGCGGGAATGTTACCAACAACCCAGAGCACGGTCCCAACGGGGCTATCGCTAGATTCAGTCACATCTTCAGCAATAATAGCCAAAGTCTCGGCTCCCTCGGGTACATTGTGCCAGTGCAGGGGTGGAGACATGTCCTTCTGTTGTCCACCTCCATCAGCTGTGTGTTTGCGGGGAAGCCTTTCCTCATTTTTGAAAGCAGTCGACGTTACATGGAAAACGTCCATGATGATTCTGAATCCCTTAAAATCACGCACTGAAATCGAACGAGCGCCTACAACACCTGGTAGAACGTGGTCTTCCAAATTCTTCAATGGAAAAAGTCAGGGAATCGATTTGGTTGCAGATCTAACGATTGAATGAGACGAATGTATGGATTTCTAGCGCAGATCGGACACACTTTTATAAGTGTCATACTCCAACTGCAGACCAATTTTCGCTCATGGAGAAGCCGAGCGCGGATGGCGACAGGTCGGATACCTCAGCATGGGCGACACTTGGCTCTCGGCTAGTCCGCAACATGGCCACGTCGAGCCACGCGTCGTCAAGCTACGTGTTATCTCTTCCTTGTCAGTTAGGTATGAAGAAGAACTCCCAGTTCCACGTGGTTCTGTCCATCCTGTAGGTCTGAAAGATCATCTGATATGTTTCATGTTGGTTGTATTCGTATAGGAAGGCGCCACGTGTCGCGGCGACGAGGACTTGGGATCGAAACTTGGAAATGCTGATCTTGTCTGACCTACTGACTTTTGTGTGTCTGGATAGGCCCATTATGATGGCAGCGGCATCCGAACTGTGTGTCGAATCTCTGTCCATATCGATAAGTTGGAATTCGTGGGGGCGCAATGAGCCGAGTCATTTGCAAGAATCGTGCACACGTTCAGTCACGAGGTGGAAAGATGATGGAAGGCTTTCAGGAAAGCATAGTAAATGACAATTTCTGATCGAGAGAGTGTATTTGGGTTTCTAGGGTAAACGACGTGCTCGGATTTGTGGCCGAAAGTTAACTGGTACAGCAACCGGACTGAAGTTTGTTTCTTCTGTTAAAGATCGTATGGTGGATTTGTACTGATTTCTTAATTCCATGTTATAGTTAGTTTATGTCACTCGAGCTTGAGCAAGCATGAGAGACGAAGGTGGTCACACCTAAACGTTGTAAAGATCAATGGGCACGATTATGTGCTCTCTTTTTCTGGGGAGGAGCTTTCTCGCATAGAGTATCTGGTACAGTTTTTGCGCAGGCTGGTGAGACCAAAAATTTGTCGTTCAGTTTTCCTTATGGAGAGCTGCAAGGAAGGTGAAAGGTTTAACTCTCCTTGAATGGACTTAGCGTTAGAGGAGTTCAAGTAGCTTCACGTAAATCAGGGTTGCACCACCAACCAGCCGGAGTGGCAATGACATTGAGGAAACTATGGGTGAAAAGAAATGTGATCAACTCTCGGGAACGGGAGAAGATCTCGGACTTAAACCCGGGGATAGAATGGATTTCAGTAATCAAGCCATTTACGCCACTCGATCCGCGAACAGTCTGCTGAGTAGATAGACCGACTTTGGGTAAGGAAACCTACAAACTTCGAGATTTCAGGTACACAAATTCATTCAAGCTCAAGTATTCTGTCTAGAGCCTGGACTTTGGCCGTGAATCAATCTGTCGGAAGAGCGCTCGTGTGTTCTGGGATCTGCAACCTGAAGTTTCTTCAAGTATTCCTTACTGGTAGCCCTCTGGAACTGGTTCCAAAGCATTGCAGGTCAAGGATTGATATCGTCTACTTCTTTGGCCTGAATAGCGGTGAAGTGACGCTCATAATTCTTTGGTTAAATATGTAATAAGCATGCGAAAAACATGTGCCTTCACTCACCCTCTGCTATTAATATCCTGAACAACCGGTGTCACAATTTCACACGACACACTGGAGCAATGTTGGCCATGATAACGCTGGCAGACACACAGGGTCACATCGAAGTCTCAAATAACAGCGAAACAAGAAAACCTACGTCGCACCCCCTCGAATGAAGCGGGCGCCAAGGGGAAAAAGGGAAGGCCACTGATAATCCAGGCTCAAAAGCTCGGCCCAAAGGGCCTTCCAGAGCCTGCGCGGTGATCTCCATGAAACTAACATAAAGCTCCACGCAGAATGCGTAATGTCCACGGTGAAAACACTGATAATCCAGGCTCAAAAGTTCGGCCCAAAGGGCCTTCCAGAGCCTGTGCGGTGATCTCCATGAAACTAACATAAAGCTTCATGCAGAATGCGTAATGTCCACGGTGAAAACACAAAAACACAGGACAGACAACACTTATACCAACACTGAATAGCTCAGAAGGATTCAACAGGAGCTTTCAGTGCTCTTTGGCGGGTGAACGGGCTGTCCTTACATTTTGGTGTCCCCAACAAAGAGTAAACCGCCGATTCCACACACTCCTTGGTGTAGAGATGGGAGTACCGATAGAACAACCAACAGGACTTAAAGTGACTCCAAACGCTTGACAACTCTCACGTGCTGAAGAAAGCCGTCATATATCCATGTCCCATACTTGCCGGGAAAGGGGTGTGCAGAAAAGAAATAAGTTCATGTAGAACTTGCCTTAAATCCTTCCATCGTTCATGTTCATGGTACACAAGTGAACCTTCACAAATAACTACACTATTCACAAAACTTCTCTAAAAGCTAGAGCTCCAACGTGACTGCTCACTTCCACTTGAGTGACAAAGTCCATTATAGAACTGATTTCACTCATCACTTGACTGTGCCACTTACTGACACGTTTCGAAGATCATAAACTGCATACCAGGTCTCCCGTACTACAAGCACCTCAGGAAAGACCTCCTCCTGGCAGCAGGCCATTTTACTCGTTACAGATTAAGTTAGACCTACAGGGAGGTACAAAACTTTTCAGGCAGCTTTTAGGATCAAGAATTCTGCACGGACAGCCGGTGTTGTCACCAATGTGAAAAATTATGGGGGCATGGTAGGATGTCTGTACGACGATAAGGGCGAGTGGATCTAGATTCATGCTACTCTCCAAGTACGTGCAACATGACTGCATTCTGAGCATGCATGCGATTCTCAGCCTGTGGAAAGACGATGGAGTTCTTGGCTTCGATCACACCGTCTGTGACCTCTACTCCTCTTTCTGCAGGCAAACAATGCATGAAGTATGCCTGGGGGCCTGCTTGTCCCATCATTGCTTCGTTCACCTGCAATATACAAAAAGAGTTGCAAATGTAAGTGACGAGAAGATACCGACACCTGCAACGGGTTTCAAGGGTTACGAATAAAGCAAAAGCATGCATGGAGAAGTAAACTGCTCTATACCTGAAAGCCTTCAAATCGCTGCATTCTTAGTGCTGCCTCTTCCTTTTGGCCCATACTGGCCCATACATCAGAATAGACCACATCTGCACCTTTGACGGCTTCCATTGGGTCATTCACTACGTCAACCTTGCCACCAGCGGCCTTCACTGCCTCAACCGTGGCTGCATCGGGCTCAAAACCTCTTGGACAAGCACACACAAAGTGGATTGGGACCACTGCTGCAAACCTCAACCAAGAGTGTACAACGTTGTTTCCATCTCCGACGTAAACGACCTGTCCAATTAAATGCAATTCCTTTTGAAGTCATCATATGTACAAACTGTCTTGTAGAAAGCCTTGCTCAGCCATTTAGTACATGTGGAGAAAGAACTCAGACTGAAAGTCAATAGAAGAAATCTGAACACAGCAGTGCTCCCTGGCTAGGGTCCAAGCTTAGGAAGTATGTGCAAATATGTTTGGTGTACATGGAACTGAAAATGCATCCTGCTGATCAAGTTTGTGTGTTTCGAAACAAAGGTCCTGAGGCAACTATCATGAAGGTGAATCCTGTAAGTGAACTATGTATCGATCTCAAATTAACTTTGGTGTGATATGACTAACCTTCGTGTTTTCAACGCGACCTATGTGTTCGATCATAGTTAACGCATCGGCCATAATCTGGCATGGATGGTTGTAGTCGGTCAAGCCATTTATGATTGGCACGCTACCATACTCTGCCAGATCCAGCAAGTCCTGGGATAATAACACGAAGTCGTTAGCTCACACGGACTCGACAATGTTTTCAGCACAGTCTAACAAAGTCTAATTTCAAATCAATGTGGCCCAACTCGACAGTCTAAACAAGGAGATCTGAAGGCAGACACTCCAAGTCGTTGCGTAATATCTTGATGACAAGAACTAAACCGCCAAAGCTAGAACCATGGACCAGCCCAGTGATAGACCTAACTCACCAAAAGTGCTAGACGCAATAGAAAGCAAAGCTATCAAAAATATTTTAGCGCGTCAAGACAGATCAGACATAAGGGAAACTGCCCTACTTGGAACACCGAGAGTCAGTACCTAGGATAAGTACACACACAATTTTCGTGTTTGCATCCAGTTAACCTGAACTATCGCAGGAAGGGTGATCCCACAATACGCTCTTGGTAAGAGACTGGGGCACAGACATGGGAGAGGAAGATGTTCAATTATTTCGAGAACTGCTTGAGTGCGTTTCACAACGTTTACATTGAGACATAGCGACAAGCATTGGAATAGTGAAACGAGGTTGGTGAGAAACAAATTGATGAAGAATACCAGAATAGCAAGAGAACAGAAGACAAACTAACTGGATGAGTGTATGTTGAAATTAATTCACCTAAGGAAGTGTGCCAGAACGATTTGGCAACAAAACGCGTGCTGCAGCGTTAGACCATACTAATGAACGATTATATCAGCTCCAACCTTCGGCTTTCGCTTGTCACTGAAACGAAACCATCACCCTAAGTTCTTGTCAACTCCCCTACAAGAGAGGGGGCAATTGAGAGAGACCATGCTCAACAGTCAAGGTCCAAGACGACCGGAGACTATACCTCCCTTAACAGTTCTCAAGGCGTTTACTAGGCACGAGGGGAGTCAAGTAAGGAACAGGCAACAAAAGTATGTTGGTGCAGAATTGCAACCACTCCACAAGAATGGTTTCAAATTTACGAAGGAGGTCAAATTGTACTTGTGGTACATTTTGCTGGTCATAGCTTTATAATCAGAAGCACTTAACATCGACATGGAGTGTTTTTTAAGCTGCAAACAAAGATTTCTTCCATTGAGTGCACGATAAGCGCGCAGATAGAGGAAACGAAAACAAACTGAGTTGGCTCTTCTTGCATTGTTCAGGTAGAACTCCTCTCGACAAGCAAGAAATCATGGTCAACAACCTCAAAGTTCAACCGCCACTCAATCTTCAACACAGATACTGATCACTGCAGGTTCAGGTTTTGTTCAGAGAAAGATCCCGTACCTTATGAGCAAACAGGCGGGCCATGATAATATCATTGTAACCCGAAAGAACACGTGCAATATCTCTTGTTTCTTCTCTCTTTCCAAGCTGGATGTCATCGGGTCCTAAGTAAATGGCGTGACCCCCCAAAAGGTGAAAGCCCGTTTCGAAAGAAACTCGAGTCCTCATGGATGGCTTGGTGAAGATCATAGCCATAGTTTTACCGTGGAACGGCTTGTAAGTTCTATCTCCTGATTTAAGCTTAGCTTTCACCTCCTTGGCAGTGTCGAGAATCTTCATGATTGTCTTGGTATCATAATCATCAATGTGAAGGAAATGTTGGACACCTTCTTTGCCTGCGCGCGTATTACAAAATTTTCACAACTTCACAGTCAAAAGTCAGAGGATAACCATCCAGAGAAAGCGCGAGTCCCTTATTTCTTGAAGTGATTTACATTACGCATGAACTAAAACGTTAGAAACAAAATAGGAATTCTCCAAACAGTTTAACTTGATTCCGCAACAATCTGAAGTAAAGTTTACACGCCAAAAGAAAAATATAGACATAAAAGCTTCAAATCCAAGATTCACAGACCATATTCTATAGACTGTACAAGATTGCCTTTAGTTATCGTGTGAGCTCAGATGGAGATGACAGAGTTCCGTGATCACGTAAAAGGGTCATAAGCGTCAAAGAGGACTACAGTTATCGATCTTCCCAGGTAATTTTCTCAGTTCTATTTCCGCTAAGGCAATTGGAAAGACAGCATACATGAAACACTTTAACTCGGCGCTGATACACACGAAATTATCGACTGAAGCGGACCCCAGGTCCAATGAAATCCACTCGCAACGAGAACCTTTGACTTTGCGATGAAGTATTGGTTCCACATGATCAGCTGTGGAGCAACCACAACATAATATCTTCCGAGCCCTCGTAACCGCAAGAAAAAAGAACATCGAAACTAGCACTCAAAACACTTGTACGACAGGGCAGACAATTGTCACAACTTCATTGCCAACAGGCACAAAAGTCCGAGCAGCATCGAAGCTGATGGCGGGAGCTCCACCATCATTCCACATAACATCAAGAAAAACAACCTCCACAGAATTCGATCTCGTACCAGCTTGAGACGGAGACAAAGGCGCGGCATTTTTCGTAGCAGTGGAGCTTTTGCACACGATGTTACCACCCTGAATACCAGCGCGATGAGTCCTTGACCTCGACTGCAATCGCGCGGTTGAAGTTCGACAAATCAGAGGAGCTCCGACGATCTGAGAAGGCGCCAGAGAGCGCGACGACGACGACGACGAAATCTTCATTCCAGCAGCAGCATTGGAACTCGCAAGACCCGCATTAGCGGCAGCGACGAAGGCAGCCATCGCTATTCCTCCTCGTTCCAATTCGGCACCTCGATCTAGTATCAGAGAATCTTTTATGGCTGAAGCTGTACATTTGATACTGAGGGTATCGAACAAAACGTATTCTACCTTCACTCCACCTCTCGGGTCATGAAACCTAATTAACCTCCTTTTCTTACCTCTAATTGTTCCTTAGTCAGTCATTTAGGTTCTGTGGGCATAACTGGTTCTCTTCTATAGAGTAGGACCATATTCATCAGGGTTTTCGTTATGGCCCTAGCTCTTTGTTCAGGCATAGAAAGCCCCACTTCTGAGCCCAGAAATTAGACCTCTCCCTTTTCCTCGAAGACAACGTTACAAATTGGGAAAGACTGCGTTTCTCCTCTCTAAGAAAGAATCTAGAAATATACTCAAATCTCTTTCTTTGTCTTTTACTTTTCACGCCGTAGCACTTAAATTAGAAAAGATTGACAAAAGACTATGTTGCTTTTAAATAAATGCTTGACGTGATCAGCTCCATTCACCTTGCAGAGCGTGAAATGGTCTTCAAATAATGGATGTGCATACCGTTGTAGATTTGTCAAATTCTAATGAAGACTATTTGACGAAACTTGAAAAGTTTGGAATAGTCAGTAGAACGACCATAAAAAGCATTTAAGAAACGTTATTTATGACGAAAACAATGTTAGAATATTTAAGTTGGTTCAAATCTGTACTGGTCTCCTCTTTGGCTTAGATTGTCTACTGCAAGACCAGACGAGATATTACCGTGCTGCAGATTCATTGTACGCACTCGTTGGCTCAGCGGAAACATGCTCTTCATTCTTGGAAGATTCCTGGAGCGTAAACAGTGCGAACAGGATAAAAAATGGACTGGCAGTCGAGTTGGATTCAGTCGAATTCGCGAAGATGCTGAGTACATTTGGATATGGCTAGGGTCAATCCAAACGGCTTCCGCATGGGCAGCATGTGTCTTAGTTCTGAAACTGAAGCGTCCCAATCATCAGCGGTTTACCTTTTCTGTGTGACTCCTCTACTCTTGACGAGTCAAGTAATTTATCGTCTTTTCGCAGGTACTTTACTCATGCATGAGTCTGCTCTACTGGCCCCCCCACTGTGCTGATTTCTTTCTGGTTTCTCCAACCTACCAATGAACGAAGTCGGGCAGAACTATACTGATCGGCTTTGATCGTCTTTATGCAGGGGTACGCTGCTTGCGGTAGTCCTTGAAGCTACTGGGTGGAAGATTAGGGGCTCTTCACGTACTGAAGTGGCGGTTTGCGGTCATCACTCGTCTTCCCGAATAGACTCGACGGCCCCAGTTCCGAGGTAGTTACAGTCAGCAGATGCTGTTTGAACTCTATTTCAGATACATCGCCACGGTGTGCATGGTAAAGTCTCCAGTACTGCATTCCACTACTCTCTGGCAAGGTTTCCAGTCAGAGGTCAGCATTCTGCTTCAACTTCTTCCACGTCGCATATATGTAGGACATCACCATACGGACTTTGAAACTTTTTTATCCACTCAGGAGTTTGAGGGATGAGACTCTTGCGAATCACCTGTTCATGTTCAACCAACTCTCCACACAAAGAGATATACATGAAAAGAACCAAGTGATAATGTGGCATGGCTGTATTACTCTTGGAATCCAAAAGGTGGCGAGAAATGAGACACCATTTTAACTAGTATGTAATTATGTAAGATCTTTGTGCGCTAGTTCCTTAGAAGAAGGGACGGAATGGCCGTCTAATCTCAGTAGGTTGGAATCGACTGGTCGACCTTCTTAGAATAAGCATGAATACCACCCACAATATTGTAGAGACGCCTGAAGCCCTGCAAAATCAGGACAATAAAACCTTCAGGACAATATCCACAAAGCAAAAGTGGATAAGTTTATGAAGATGAAACCTCAACTCTTCAGTTTGATGGTTCATTGACAGAAAAGACATTACCGTCCTCAGCGACAAGTCAAATGATAATGTTGTTAACCCTTAAGCAACTCATTAACAGGCGATCGTTCAAGAGATGCCCTGACATCGTTCCCTCAAGTTGGAACAGAGATCCTTATTGAGCAATTGATGACGAGATGCAGGAAATTGATAAGCTCCTTTAATTGGCTGGCCGCGAGACACCAAGCCAGGGTATAAAGCTTGACAGCAGCTCATATTTACTCCTTTTGAATTACACAGGGCATATTCCTACAGCTCAACTTGAGCTCACACCATCCATACCGATTGTGGGACTTGTTCTTACAGAATAATCACGTGATGTGCAGAAAGTCTGATTATAATTGGTAAAAAGCAAGAGACTTGCCTGTGTCTGAAGCCATTGTGCTGCTTGCATTGACCTCATACCGTGATGACACTGCGCATCAGGTACAACAATCATGAGAGATCGAACTTCGAGAAAGATCAACAAAAGCTCCTAGAAAACTAACCATGCATTTGTAATTTCAATCCAGCCTTCGTACCTCAGATAATACTCTGCACAATGTACCTACTACATTCATCAGCTCAACATATGTCATGCGAGCTCATGGAACATACAAAAGGTTTTAGACAGGAAACGAACCAGTACGTAAGTATCCTTCTCCGGGTCCAAGTCATCTGTGATATTTGGCGCCCACTGGCCAAATCTACTCAAAGGGTAAGCCTCAAAACCCTTGATGGAGGCAGTGGAACTGTTGGAGAATCATCATAGATTGTCAGATCAGGAAGCCATCAACAAAGTTGAACGTACGTGAAAAGAACTTTCTATCCCATAATTCTAATTCGTAGGAAGCGTTTGTCACTTCGGTGCATGATTATATTCCAGAAAGAAAGAACTTTATAGAGGGACACTTTGAGAAGCTCTGAATCAGCAGAACGTACATTTCATCGGGTTCCCTGACATCGATAAGTTGAGCTTCTTCCATAAAAGAGGGATTTTGCATCCGCTCATGAAATTCTTCAGCTTGTATTTGTTCCAGTTTCATCGCTTGCCTATTGTACGAGCATCAAGTAGATTAACAGTTTAGTCATGCCAGCCATAACAGTAATGTTCACTGGACGAGGACCATGACTATTTACCCCGGACACCATAACGTGTTATGACCAGGTGCTATCGGGTTCAACGAATGAATGTGAAACAAGCTGACAATGGAAGCTTTAGGGCGATTATCTACCTTTCACCCAAAACTTGTAGCAAATGCCATCCATGCTTTGTCTTCACTCGAACCAACTTGTTGACAGGAGCACTGAATGCTGCCTCCTCAAAGGCTGGATCCTGATCGGACGAATGCAATCTACTCAGCTCACCAAAACTTCTACTGAAACTGACATGAGAATATGATCTTCACTGACCTGAGAACTGGAAATCTGCAAAATATGCGCTGAGGATGTTGCTCCTCAAAGGACGAAAACAATATAACATCATGCCGTAAAGTGAGCCACTCAAACTATGTAGCTGTCACAAGGAACTCACAGTCTGACCCAGGGCTACCCATCCGATCATTCCTCCTTCTACATTTGAAGGGCAAGTTGAGTGCTCTGCAGCCAAGTCGCTCAAGTCCAGTCCATCTAGACACATACAAAATTACTTCCCAGTTAGCAGGATGACTACTTATCTTGTCAGAACTAAGCTTCAACAAAGATTAAAGGATAAGATGCGCCTCTGCGTACGGGTATATATCTATGCTGAAAGAAAGAATTATACAAGGTGGAAATTTCGAATTTGAAAAGTTAAGGATGAATCCCAAGTTCAGGGGTAAGTCAATTGAGATGTGTGAGTTACAGGGATTCTAAATAATTAGGCACCTTGGGTAATCTGCCGCTGAATCTCCAGGAGCAGCTGAAGTTGATCTTCCTTCACCAAAAGATGTTGTACTAAGATTTCTCGATCTTTAGGCTTTGCTGTGCCTCCACCCACTCCTACGCTTCCAGACGCCGCCTGACATACAACTGTGATCCATAAACATCGCTTCAGAATTCCCTAAACTTCAGAATTCAGAATATTTGAGTCCAAACTCAAATAGCTCTTGTATATACCAAACTTCCTAGGGTCCCGAATCTCTAATCTGGAGAAACATCGACCATTCGATTCACTAAGAGAGCTGACCATGTTCCACCTCCATGGCAAGCCCCGATTATATTCCGTCCCTTATTAAATACAGCAACTGCTTCACGAAACAAAAGCTTAAGGCTAAATCATGATCCCTTTTAACCATTGTAGTACTAGTCATAATCCGACAACTGCTTCGTCAAGTCCTCTGCTTAATTTTGAAGGAGATGTCTTCAACGAACGAGCATTCTAGGATTTTCTTTCTGATTCTGTTCAAGAGGATAACCGTAGAAATACAAACGCAATGAAACATTGTACTCAAGAACACGCGCACTAGCATATATTGTTGTTCACACCTTGGGACTGTGCCATTTCCAAGTCGACATAGCAGATGGCCATGCAAAGGAGGAAATGAGACCGAGAGATACCTGTCGGGATGCTCAATCCCGTTGAATACATCGTAGAGGAGGAATGGCCAACAAATCGACCAGCAAAACGGGAGGAGCTGGGAGGTGGCCGCACAGAAATTGTCGTTGCAGTACTGCGCAAGGAAATCACACTCGAGGAGCGAGACTTGGTGCAACCCACTAGTGTGCTGCAAATATTTCTTGTTGCCAAAACCTTACTTGCAAGAGGCATCACATAAGCAACTGGGGAATGGGCCTGCAGGCTATGCACCCAAAATCTGGCCATAGGTGATTCTCAATGACAGAAGACTTCTAAACCCCTTTGATTGTTGGCACGAAGAAATGTTCGACGGGAGACAGAGCAAACCGTCTGCAGAACGAAATGAACTGGCAAGTTTCACTTTCTAATTTATCACTTCCTCGGGCTTACGGGCTACGTGCCATTTCTCTCCTGTCATTGGCTGATGAATTTCAAACTGGGTGACATACTCGGATTTGTCTTTGGTCCTCAGTTCTCCGTTAGCACTTTGGTAGATGGTCACTGCACTGTGTCACCAAAAACTCTGATGGAACAGGCTCAAATAATCAGTGGCAGTTGCCAATAATAAGGCCAACTAGAAGTACCTAACTGAGCAGGTAGTGTCGCAAGGATGTCACCACAAACTATACGGAACATAAGCTATTAGTAACACTCTTATTGACATGTGCAAGTAGTTGTGGGATGATGCAGATAGCCACTTGGCCCGAAGCTGTTCACTCCGACTTGGTACCAGTGAAATGGGGTTAAGAACGTGTATGGAACTCGCATCTCCTCTAGAAAGCCTTCCATGTTCGTTGCTTCCTCGGTTAACGCTAAGACATTCATACAACTCGTCCGTCTTGCCATTGGGGTGAACCTGTGCAAATAACCCAGTGGTACTCCGTACTTAGTCTGGCATATTCCCTCCACTATCCATCTTGTTAAAATGTACTGTGGAAGCTCGTCATATTTGGCGTCATGTCTAGGCAGGCTACATGACGTTAATGCAGGTTAAATCCACCCGTGATATGAATTGCTTCTTGTTGTTCGACCCCACGTACTCTTCAGAGCAATAAATTTTGAGTATAAGGTCGGCAGAAACAATTTTAAAAAGATTGATGCACATTACAGCTCCAGTCCCTTCTCACACAGTTTTGGCAACGCACAACTACACTTGATTTGCGCAAAGACAAAGAGATGCTCACGTACACTTCGGGATACTCACCCAAATCCTACTTACTGAATTTTTGGGGGAGGACATTCATTGTAGGTACATTCATCTTTCCTCACAAGTTAACTACTCTCCAGTGATCGCCTGAATGCAGACTGTTACGTAAATACACACTGCCTGTTTGACAAAATTGTGGGGCAATTATTTAATATCAACAAAAGGAGAGCTTGACATTCGTCTTCACTCTTCTTCCGCTGGAGCAACATTTGGATATATCGATAGAACCTCGAGCCATGCGAGGTTACCCTCTGATATATCCCTTACCACTGTGGCTATGGATCTCAAAGGTACACGCACTTGAGCCCTCGAGTCTCTTTCTCGCAGTGTCACATCATTTGTGACATCCTTCTCGAAGTCCACTGTAATGGCAAAAGGCACTCCCAGCTCATCTGTTCTGGCATATTTCTTGCCGATGGAAGTTCCTGTTAAATCTAATTTGTTTGCAACTCCTGCCCTGGTGAGAGCTACAGAGAGCTCCCGAGCAACAACGTTAAGCTCCTCGTTTTGAAGCAAGGCGAACACGGTACACTTAATCGGTGCAACAATTGGAGGAAACTTGAACACCGCGAGCTGCTCATCACCTGCTTTGCTTGGCCGAGTGTAGAAGCAATGCTCATACAGACAGTATATGATTCTCCCAATTCCGAACGATGGTTCGATAACTGCAGGTATAAACTTCCTTCCAGACTCTTTGACCATTTCTACGGAGATGGACACTTGCTGTTTATCGATTGTGACTGTCTTGCTTAATGTGCATACTTCTAGTGGAGCTTGTCCGTCTGCCTCCAACTTAGCTTTCAAATCCAAAGCTTCTTCCTTAGACATTGCCTGTTAGACACACGACTTATACAACCTTCAGATCTGAAGCAAAGTCAATCTCATTAACCTGCATCGTTGACCTCAAGCAAGGGAGCAAGACAAACAACATATTAGAAACCTTACCTCCAAGGCTTCGGCAATCATATTGGCATCCTTCTTGAAAGCTGGTCCAAGGAATTTATGTTGTGGGATGATCTTCAATTTCTGCAGCCAAAATAAAAGACATCTAAGAAACAATATGTGATCCGAAAGATGGCTAAGAAACACATCCGCGGTACAACTTGAAGTCGCGAGGAGCTAAAAGTAGCACATGGGATCACCTCCACGTCCTTCGTCACGGCGTATTTCACGTAAGCAGTAAGGTCACCAGTGCCCTTAACCTGGGTGGGAAAAACAGTATGTGGGGGTCAATTTCACCGGAAATATGTAAAATATCTTAGGAGACCCGAATCAACAAAGCTAAAGAAGTCAACATAACCTAATCCGCAGACATTAGACACTGAAAGGCGAAACTATTCCATCTTAAGACTTATCTGTTCACTGCTCAATGCCAAACGGTTGTCACGTTATATAAAACATCCTAGAGTTCTTTGATTGGATTGTCCTCACCGAGTGTGCCTTCAAGTCAAAAGCAGACCGGTCAGCCAGGCCAGTCACTTCTATCCAACCATACGAACATTCAACTTCGGCATCCCAGCAATCAGCTGCGTAATGAGCCATCTCGTTCGGCAGATGCTGTCGGAAGCGCAACCGCTCCTTGTTGATTCCAAGACTTGTAAGAAACAGGTACGTTCTTGCAATGAAGTAGCCCAGTGTTTCGTTGTTAACAACGCCCTGGAAGAAGTAGCAAGATGGGCATATTAACCGAGGTATTCAGACATCTGAGCAGAACCCACATCTCATGAAGATCAATAGGCTCTTGGACTTGGGCTAAGCTTATCTGCTCCAAAGCGAAAAGCAATCGTATCAGACACCCCCTTCTTCACAAAGAGTTACAGGTTGTGAAGAAATAGAGAAGTTCTTGACCTGAATATGATAGTCCATGATAAGCACATCTCCGTGTCATATCATACCTTGCTAACGGCATCTCCAATTCGCGTCTTCACTGGCTTCTCCATCGCCAGCTGTTCATGCCTTGGATACAACAAAAACTCAAGGTCTGCTACGTCCTTAAACTTTGGATGGGACTTGTCTTCGGGGTCAACGAAGTGCTCAATTTCGGCCAAAGTGAACTCGCGAACCCGCAATAAACCTTGTCGAGGAGCAATCTACATAATAATACACAGGTTTGCTCACTTCTTGATTACGGAAGAATGGTGGTCCAATTATATACCAACGATTTGTACAGTATACAGGTGCCATCCCTCCATCGGACTACATACCTCGTTTCTGAAGGCCTGGCCGATCTGAGCCGCAGCAAAAGGTAGCTTTTCACCGTTGTAGCGGTACAAATCTTGAAAGTTCACAAAAATACCCTGCGCGGTTTCTGGACGCAAGTACCTGAAAGTGTCAACCCAATCGTTACCAACACACGTCAGATTCCGTAGCTGAAAACCCTCGCTGGCCGCACATGTCAACCAGATTTGGTTAAAGCACCCAACTCATAATTGGCGAATTCACAGGTTCAGTTCCTATTTACATTCCGTCGAAGAAACAAGCTTTGCTCACCCTTGCGAATTTCCTGCTGGACCGATCGAAGTTGGGAACATGAGGTTGAACGGGTAAGGATCTGATATGGGATTGTTCGACTCCGGAGCTGTGATATTGTAAGCTCTGATCTTTGCACCTAGCTGCTCAGCGTTGAGCTCATCGAGTGTTGACAGAACTTCCTTCAACTCCTGCCTCTTTGCTGCAGGTAGAAGAAGGTCCTTCTCCAGTGCCTCAGTGCAGTAGTCCTTAAGAAGATGATCTGCTCTGTAGCACATGCCAGTAGTCTCATCCTTTACCATAAAATCTGTGAATTTGTCCACGTGCCCGGAAGCCTTGAGTACAACTTCTGGAGTCACACAAGGACAATCAACTTCCAGCATACCCTCTTCAAGCACGTAATGCTGCGAAGCAAGCCGAGGAAAACAAGGTTACACTTCTACTCATGTGCAACTCCAAATTGCGAAAAATCATTCCTCTGCCATTGCAACCTTTCACAACACTTAGGTAGCTCGAATTGCAAAAGAAAAGAAAAAAGGAATCCCATATCCAACTCTTCCGGTATTCGAGCTAAAGTGAGGGGAACGTAGATAGACAAACCAACTCATTAAGAGAAAATCAGAAATATTCTGGCTTGTTCAGAAGATCTAATTACAGATAATTAGGTCGCCAATTCTACAGTCAAGTCTTTGGGGAGAGATGATGGTTATCAGCCATGTTTCAGGTCTGAAGTCTGAATTCACCTGGCGCCACAACGCGAGGACATTGGCCTTCACAGCGCAGCCAGGAGGTCCATAATCGTACAGACCGGCAACACCTCCGTAAATTTTAAAAGCCGGGATGAAAAAGAGCCTTGTCGATAGAACCGCATTCAATGTCTTTCTGAAATCCTCCTTACTGTTACCCTTATCCGATGCTACAGCCTTCTCAGTGATCTCCTTCTCTATAGCCTGCACTTCTAGTTTCAAGTGCTTCAACATCTCCACAGCGTCGCTGATCTCCTTCTTGTCCACTTTTTTGCCTTTCAAGGACCTCACTAGCTCACCCTGCTTGTCCTGCTCCGTCCTTTTCTCCAGCAGCGTCTCCCTCAGGAAGTCCAATTCTTCCTCTGTGGACACCATATCCTTCAAAGTAGACGCCATATCTCTCTACAGTCTCGCTGCCGAGATAACAATCTAAATGACCGATCAATCGCAAGTCTCTTACGATTCCCAGCTGCACATACTAACTTCCCACACAAATTCTAGACTCTCTCTCTCTATCGCCTCTCGCGCAGAAACTCTGTCAACCGTACCTTTGCGCACACATCTTCTCCACAGACACGCCCCAATCGATGATCGGCAATAACTATTTATGAATAAATGGGCATCACTCTAACTCAGACATCAGCCGCTGGATGGTAGAAAGCGACGACTCGATTTAAGGCATTTTGTTGAAAAGGGACGATGCAAGGTTCTACTACGCGGTAGCGGTCGATTGTGTTAGGGTTTTGCTAATCACAACCTTAGCATGAGAAAGTCTAGTCATGTGGCCTTTTTATTCCGAAAGTGCTTAATTACCAAGCACTCAAGCCCTCATGATGTTCCTAATGGAGCTGTTAAGCACGTCGTAGCCATGTTAACGACTCTGCTAATATTGGACGACAGTAGCGACATATAGACACCGGATGTCGATTAGCTGTCGGGCTTCTGCTTTCAAGACCTCCAATTTAGCGGAGTTTTCTAGGGTAGACATAGATGTAGAACTTCAAGAATGGGAAAATGTAGAAACATACCACTACATAATTAAGCATAAGATGCTGGCCATGAATGGCAATGGTATCACTGATTCATCTGGAATATATATGTTCTCATATAGAATGTCACACACCAAAGACCAAATTTATGGGAGAAATTTATCTTCTTAAGTGTGTAGATTAGCATTTTGTTATTCTGTAGTATGGGGTATATTAAGCCTCGGTGTCTTTAGTTTGAAGTTCAAAATAAACGAATTTAACATCCAAAAGCAATTCGTTTTCTTCCAATTTTATATTATTATTTTCTTCTATAATTTCGAGTTAACTAACTATGTTTTTATTATCAAGAATCAAATTCCTGAAGTGGTAGGGAAAAAACCCATTTTGAAGGATAATGTTTACTAAGTCAACGTCATCTATAAACTATGTTAAAAATAAAGTAAAGGCCTTGGCCCCCTCATATCACGGACATACTAACTTATCTTTTCCCGGTTTCATTTATGATTTGATAGAACTCAAAGTTTTAATTCTACTCATTCTAAACAAATTGGGCTTAGACATGTGAACAGAAAGTGAACAGAAAGGACGACCGCTTAGACATGTTAGGAGGACACATAGAAAGATATATTAAAGCATTTAAATAACGCACTTTTCACTTGCTATAAATATCCATTACTCAATTTTATGGGCACTTATAGTTTTTATTGGTAGTGGACGGTAGATACTTGGGAATTGTACGGGTGAAGACCTTGGCCATAAAATATTAACCGCACTTGAATCACGACTCGTAGGTTTATATGGGTAACGGGTACTCTCTTAAAAGGGTGCTTTTTTTTGCTTTTTTTCTTAAATATTAACTCTCGTGCATTAGCTTATAGTTAATCACCTGACATGGTATTTTGACTCACACGATTCGATTTGAAAAGAGTGGAGAGAATTGGGAATAGGGAGTTGATACCGATGAGAGCAACGACAAGAACTAAACAATGAGAGAGCAACCTGCAAAGGAAAGAATCAGAATTCGATTGAGTTGAGCAGTGAAAGAAGCTCTGAAGGTACCTTCATAGCTACGAATCTATGAAGGCAGTGAAAGAGTTTCATTCTTGAAAGAAATAACACACAAAGGAATTGAAATTAGAGAGTTGAATTGAGATATGAAATGAGCTACAAGGATTGGGGATTGTGAAGGAGTAAGTTTGTGAAATTGGAATATGAGAGTTGAGTTTAGTTGGGAAAAAAACTACTTGGGGTTGTCTCATTGTTGGCAAGGCAAAAAGTACATGGGAGAGAAACCAAAGAGCGAGAAGTTGTCGAGAGAGAAACTACCCAAACACCCTATACTTCTAAGGGTCATGATTAGTTCATGAAATTGTTGTGAAGCCAGCGGGGGAAGGTTGTGAAAGATTTAGTTAGTTAAGTCTGAGTGTCGTGAAAGAATTAGTTATTGAAATTTTCAAGCGGCCCAAAGAACCAAAGGGGTGAAGAGCTATGACAGAATTAGTTTGTCAAGTTCACTTTAAAGATTGTTTTCAGTTTAGAGAGTTAAATCAAAAGAAGCAAGGGGTAAAGGGTCATGAAAGAATTAGTTTATTGAGTTCACTTTAGAAATAGTTGTTCAGTTTAAAGAATAAAATACAAATATCAAAAGGGCTCTATGGTTGAAGGGATTATATCAATATTGTGCAAATCTTGTTATGAGCACTTCTACCATCTTCATGGATATCAAACCATCTATATAAGCACTACAATAGAAATAGTGATGGTTAGATCTACACTCCTCGTTTAAGAGTTGATTTTATGGTCACAAATCTCTCCACCCACATGCATTCTACTCTCTTTAAGAGTTAGTTCTATAATTGCCCTTCAAATCGACTCCTCTCTTTCCTTCTCCCATTTATAAGACCTTGATCATATTAGAGATTTCCAAATTTTGGGAGAGAGAACACTTGACATTTTTGGGAGAGAACAATCCAAAAACTTGAGGGAGAAATTGTAGCAAAAGCATTAGACCCCCTAGTCCAAGCAAAAGTACATCAAGACCTAAGTGAACTCCTTGTCTCGATAGGTCACCATAGCAGAATGACGGTAAGCAGAAGAACAAGGGTTGTAAAATAGTGAAAATCTAGACTCATAAAAAGAACTCCTTATTCAACGAGAGGTGTCCACTCTATCATATTGGTAATCTAAAATCTCTTAGCAAGAAAAATTGACATACTTACTTTTTCTCTCCACTCCACTTCCCCAAAATGCCAACACACATCCCAAAAAATTTCAAGGTCCACAACCTCTTGGCGCCCAAGTACTTTATGGGGTTCAATAGCTTTGTCTCACTTTGAGTAAATTTCCAATTTTCTTTCAATTTGCTTGTGGACCACCTCTCTCTCGTTTCCCTTTTGGATCACAAATCTCTCTCTAGACCATTGTCCTTGTCAACCACCAACCTCTCCTTTGTAACTTTGAAACCTTGTCATGATTCCGCCATTGCAAGTAATGTTAGAGTGGACAAGACCTTGGATGCAATCCAAAGCCATTACTATTGGCCCAAGATGAGCAACAATGTGATGAAATATGTTTAGAGTTACCTACTCTATCAACAGAACAAAGCTTCTAATCAAGCTCCTATAGGACTCTTTCAACCCTTCCCTACTCCTACACAACGTTGGGAACAAGTGAGTATGGATATAGTCTATGAATTGCCCAAGACCACCTTAGGTTTTGACTCCATTGTAGTCTTTGTTGATTGACTTAGCAAAATGATTCATGTATGGCCTATCACTAAGGATGTGACTGCTCCACAACTAGCTCAATTGAACTTAGATGCAATCTTCTCTCACCATGGCTTGTCTTGAGTGCTAAATCACCGATAGAAGCACTCAATTCACTAGTTTGTTTTGGCAAACATGTTTTGGTTTCTCCAAAACCAAGTTGGCCATGTCTATGGCTTACCACCCACAGACCAATGGGCAAACAGATTGGGCTAATTGCACTCTTGAAGACATGCTACGAGGCTTCACGTTAGATGA
Source organism: Lunularia cruciata (assembly GCA_948567375.1). Classification (NCBI taxonomy): domain Eukaryota; kingdom Viridiplantae; phylum Streptophyta; class Marchantiopsida; order Lunulariales; family Lunulariaceae; genus Lunularia; species Lunularia cruciata. The sequence continues at coordinate 50,080,865 of OX419761.1, read as the reverse complement.
GCAAGAGAGATTGTGCACCTTACGTCCATTGGTGGAATTTTCTTACAACAATTTAGTGAATGCATCCACCCAAGTCACTCCATTCTTCCTGATGTATGGCAAGCATCCCCTCACACCTTTGAGCTTGATGAAGATACATCGATGGCTACCAAGGTTGACATAGTCAACAGCTTTGTTTTTAGAATCCAACATGGTGTGGAGAGTGCCAAGCACAAGTTGCAGACTGCCGAAAATTGACAAAAAGCAATGTGCATATACACACCGTAGGCACATGGAGTTCAATGTCATGGATCAAGTGTGGCTGTCAATAACCAAACTCGCATTAATTGACCCTTGTAAGCTCAAACCTCATTTTATTGGGCCTTTTCACATTCTTCATCGAGTCGGCGTTATGGACTATCCCCTCAAGCTAACACCACACATGAAGATCCATCCAATGTTCCATGTTTCCTTACTATGCAGATATGCTCCCCGGTTGTGCCACCATCATTCCATACCAAACATTTGACCATGTTTGACACTCATTGATGGCACGGAGGAATATGAAGTGGAACATATTCTCCAAAAATGCATCTGTAGTACTCGCCATCCGTGGGTGGACTATCTTGACTAGTGGAAAGGTTACCCACTATATGAGGCAACCGGGGGGCCAACTGCCAACTTGACACATCCACCGGTGTTGGTGCAATCTTTTGAGCGACAACTTTGCGACGAGGACATTGTGTCTTAAAATGAGGGAGATTTGTAATACCAATAGCTAGACATATGATCTAGAAGTGAAATTTGGGTTGGTAAAATTTGGAGGGATTTTATAGATGATGGACTAAATAGATCAAATAGAGGTATCACCAAAAGAGTACTTCTACCAATAGGGCAAAAATCAAAACAAACTTGAAAACCTTAAAACCAATAGCTAGACACATGATCTAGAGGTGAAATTTGGTTTAGCAACATCTAGAAGGATGTTATACATGAAAGACTAAATATATTAGAAATAAGCATCACCAAAAGGGTACTTCTACTAATAGGGCAAAAACCAAAATATGCCTAAAATCTTTAGAGGTAATTTTGAGTGCCTAAACAAATGAACTAGACCTCAAATTTGGAAACCCCCTCCTCCCCTCTTTTTTGTCTCATCAAGAATTTTCCAATGGTACCTCACCCATATGATTTGGAGATTCCTACAAGAAGATTCCCTAAATATTCCCTTTGGTCAACATTGGTTTGACCAATCAAATAGGACCAGATCCAACATGTCACCCATGCATGCATCTAATCTGAGGTGGAGATCAATGGCATTCACAAATCTATGTATCTGATCCAAGTGTTATGCTTGTGTTGTGTCTTTGCTCTCCTATATAATAAAGCCAAGGTGCTCCTTTGTGGCATCAAAGTTTGAGTGTGAAACTTGTGTTTTCTCTTTTGTGTTTCTCTACTATCCTCAAACATTACACTTATTTATAAAGGAAATGGAGATGACCCCGTAGGGTGGTTGAGTATCCATAAAGACATTTATGGTAGTTATTTATAGTACCTATAAAAATAGGGACTAAAAAAAGAATTTTTTAGCTTTTATTTTTTTACAAGTGATGTATATATCTTTTATGGGTACCCTAGACTACCCATAAACTTCTTGTAATATCTATTATTGAAATGCACTATTACAGCATTTTGAGAAGGAAATAATTGAGATAATAATAAGATGATGTGAGAATCTACAAATTGCACGTCTTATCTTTCCATCACAAATTGTAAAAGAAGATAGATCCATACAAGTTCATTAGTGCATATATACTCTTTTAAGGGAAAGTTTCTTATAAAAGTGTGAAGTCTACAACCTTTAAACCATAAGACAACATATAGTAAGTTGATATAAGCTACTCATGTATATATTTAAATCAAGCAACTTATTTTACTAACATTTCATGTTCTCATTAAATATTCTAGGGATTGACCGTCTTCATATTTTATAGATTTGCTAGAAATTAAGTCTTAAGTCGCCACATCAGATTTTCTTTAAGCATTTAAAACTGAAAATAGATAGACTATTAAGGTAGACTTTGTAGCTTTAAGATCAGGGTTTGTTTATTTATTGAGACTATAATATCATATGTGTAAGGTAGACTTTGTAGCTTTAAGATCAGGGTTTGTTTATTCATTGAGACTATAATATCATATGTGTATCATAAGTTGGTGGATATAGTTGAGGAGTCATAATAGGCCAAAGAAATTTCAAACACCTTACTCTTGTGTTTCTCAAGGCAAGGATTTCTAATTGTCAAAGCATAAAGAAAGAGGTAAGTCCTCCCATATCTTTAGGTGGAGATCTAATATCATCTCTTAAGTAAAATTTATTTATTTTAAAAATCAAATGTTTTCTTTGAAAATATTGCACCAAATAGATTTTTAAGTAAATTTCAATATAATTAATTGTGTTTCTTGTATATTATTATGCATACAATAATTTGGATCATATTTACATCTTAATAAATTATTATGTGGATTCAACCTACATTCTTTGACCTTTGAAATATTACATTTAGAGCTTTCTTGCATTTTATTAGTCTATTTTAGAGTTTTTGTATATAAATTAATTATAATATATTTCCGTTATTTTTATTTTCTACCTTGTAATTTAAATTTTCTATATTGATAAATCAAATAAATTTTATAAATTTTATTCATTTTTTATCAAAGATCGTAAAGTTGAGAAATTTTAGATTAACAAGTTTATCGATTGGAATGAGCTAAGATTAGGAAGATCAACTATTCAAATTGTAAACTTTATAGAACAAGTGGTTTTACTTTAGATTTTAGGTTGTATAAGTACTTATAATGAGAAATAAATTTTTTGAAGGATTAGTATCTATGTTTCACTATAAACTTGTAAAGTTTTATTGTCTCTTTGTTCTTTGTTTGAGGTTTCTAGATTTCTTTGAAACTCTTAACTTTGTAAACAATTTCAACTTCTTCACTATTACTTGCTATTACAAGTATATATGAATTAGCCCCTCCATCCTTGGCAATAGTATAATACATACCCATAATACTTCTTACTTGAAATCTTAAAAAGTAAATCACTACTTATTTTTCAAAATGTCTCCATTTTCTATCTTCTTGGAGTTTATTAATTTCTTCTCTTCTTGGAGAAAGAAGTGATGATCTTAAAGAGATTTTAACCTTGAATTTTAGCTTAAATAGTGTTTAGACATTGAGATGTTGATCTTAATAATGTTTGATATTGAGTGTCACTATATTTATAAGAAGAGGTTAAAACATGAAATATTATTTTTAAAAATTAATATAAATTTGGAAATGAATTAGAACTTTGAATAAATAAATTTAGCCTAGTATGAATTCTAACTATTTAGAAAATGAAATCCAATTTCAAGTAAAATAAATAAATTTGAATTTGAATACAATAATCTCTTCAAATCAACTCTAAATTAAAGTTGAATAGAAATATGATGCATAGAATTTGCAAATATGATTAATCTAACTAGAATGGGATAGAATGCTTTAAAAGTGATGAGATAATGAGACAAAGAAAGTGGTAGAATATTGAAAACTCTTGGATTTTCATAAATTATTAAACCAAGCTTATATAACTTCCTTTTTTCAATAAGAACTCTTCTTAGTATCTTACTATCAATATAATTTCTATGTTTTGAATGAATTTGAACATCCATAACACTTACCATGATGTTAGTTAATATGCATCTGGTCTCTACTCCAATAACTTTTATGGTTTTTTTGTGAGGACTATAAAAGTAAGATGATCAAATAAATGAATCAAGAAAGAATCATTTGGATTATCAAAAATTATCTTCCTAGTTCAAATTTCATAAACAACAGAATGGAGGAATGCAAATTCCAGAGAAGCACTTAAGAACAATAAACCTAAGTAGGTAACTATTTGCTAAAGAGAGAGCAAATTTGTAGAACTGACATCATTTGAGAGCAATCAAGGAATAAAGTTAGAAGCATAAGAGAGGTTAAAAAGAACTCTTAGATTTTTCATGTTCTTGTAAAATTATTCTTGATATATTCTACTACTTATGTGTATTCATTCTTGTATTAGTATAGAGATTATAAATAGGATTGTGTTGGTTAATATAAGCATATATTATTAAATATGGTGAAAATAAGGTTTTTTATTGATACATATCTCAACATATTAGCCATATCTTCTTGGTTGATAATATATTGATAATAATAAATACACTGAGATATAAAAATAATAATTTAAAATCATAAATTTATAATAATTTGTTTAAAATCATAACAATTTACAATATTTTTTAGTAGAATTTAAAAATGTAGTTTATCTGAAACTTCAAAAAGATACAAAAAGTATTTATTAAGTTTCAAAGAGGAATATATCAAAGGCACCTAACAACCAAATATTATATAAGGTACTTATGGACCTTAGTATTTGATTTTGATTCTAATGTATTGAAGAACTATCACTAAGGATTGAATAACTTGACAAGGAAATTAATAACAAACTTCTTTGAAGAAGTAACCTTGTACTTATCTCAAGTGTAGATAACAAGCTCTTGAGTAATTAGGATTATCCTCCATTTGATTCTATATCTATCTCTTTTCTTTAATCTAGCCTTCTTGTTATTTATATATATGTCTTCTATATTGTTATTAGGGTAATAGTATAATAGATGGAATTTATAGTCCTTTTAAATAATTACCTCCAAATCATTGTGCTTCTTGCATCCATGTAATCTAATTCATCACTTTATAATGTCATATGCTTTTTAAATTTACTTAATTATTATCCATTTTTATTATATAAATTTGTAGTGCTTGAGTTTATCACTTCTACTATTTTGGTCAAACTTTATTGAATAGTATACATTATATTTTATAAATTGCTAGTGCTTCTAGTTATCCCTTATTCCATTTTTTTGAAACCTCATTCAATATTATTCTTTTATCATATAACTCTTAATGCTTCACTTTGTCATTTATTCCATTTTGGTGAAAATTTCCTCAATAGTTTACTTTAATTATATAAATCCTTATCTCTTTTTCTCATCAATTGCACAAGAAGGTGGACCATTGCTATTTTATACTTGGGTTTGTTGTAAATTTAGTGTTGAAATTGGTTATAATGGAAAATATATAGCAATGCTATACAACACCTTACAATTAAATAAATAAATGATACTTGAGAACTTAATAAGCATATCGTAGCCACACAAAATAAAAGGACTTTCATTTTGAGATAAAAAGAATGATTTTATTTTTTGAAGCCAAAACCATTGATAGGAAGATGATTGCAAGAATAATGAAAATTTTCTTATAATGTAAGTGATATGCTGATATCAAGCACCAAATACACTATTTTTGTAGGTCAACTTAAAGGCATCATCAAATTCAATCAATTGGTAGAAATATCAACTGGAACAAGTATAATGCAATTTGGTGGTATTAACTGTTTCTTAGAAAGATTAACCAAATCCCTAACATCCATATTTCAAGTCATTAATATAAAAATATAAAAAGAGAAGCATAACATACCATTGACTTGCAAAACTAAAAGATTATTTGTGGTGAATAGATAGGTCATCCAACTCGTAAATACTCTCGCTTGTCTATTGCGTACACTTACATGCATGAAACTCAACGACTCATTCACACACATATAAATAAATAAATAGAATATGCGATCCAATGTACTGTACTAACCAATATTGATAAGATATGGCTATGGAAAGAATAAAAGATGCTTCTATTATCCCTTTAGATACTCTGTTATCATAATCCAAATCAAATAAATTTAGCAAGTTGAGTAAGCTAAATAAGTAGAAGAGAAAATCAACTGGTAAATCCTTTAAGGTATAGGAATATTTGTAAAGCAACTTATTTGCACAATCTATTCTAATGAGGTTGAGAGCTTGGTAAACATAATATGTTTTTTGTATTGCCAAGTAAAACAAAGATGGTAGAATATAATATTATATGTCATATTATTGTGAAAAGGTCATTACTGCTTTCATTGTACTTATGAAGAGAATTTTCGTTATAATGACAGACGGAAGAGAACGACATACTTTTCATTGTCTTAATTCAATCTTTCTCAAGATTGGACAAGATTATATGGAATCAATAAAACCCATAGGTATACTTTGGCATTATGATATGATTTTTAGATCATATTTGCTTAAATACTCTCAAGTTTAAGTTGATTGGGCAAAATGACAAGTTCAAGTGGTTATACAAGGTAAGATCATACATTTAAGATTGTTTGGAAGATATAATCCATTATATTTTGTGCACTTACCTCCTAGAATGTTGGTCCATGTATGTAATAGGATCTTCCGTTTAGTAGTTCATGATCGTAGCACTATGTTGTATAAGAACAAACTAAATACTAGTAAATTTCGCACAAACCAGCAATAACACTATTTGGTTTGGGTTTAGGTTGCACTTCAAGCTCAACCATTTATTATTGGACTAGGCCAGATGGCTTATCTCCAACACGAACAAGTCAATTAAGATTTAGGATAGACTTTCTCTATAATTTAGAGTCTAATTATGATGGATTTTCTATCTACCGGCTTAACTATCTATGGAGTTGATTTGGTTTAGCACATGTTTCTTTATGACTTATAATTCTTGGATCATTAGTCAATCAAAACAATACCACAACTTAGTGCTAGGTTTAAGGAGAAGGTAAAGGTGAGACCTTTGGAACCCTTCTTATGCCTTAGGTTAATAGACCACTACTAATGCTAACCCCAAAATCCACCTCATGTCAAGATCAACTCCTAGAGTTGCCTTAAGTTGAGGTTGGATCCCAAATCAACTTTGGAGACCATATTCCTTGTATTTAGTTCATGACTGCCGAGTACCCCTTCCTCTTTAGGTACTTGAAAGCTACTTTGGGAAGGTGATGAACCGTAGCTCAGTCCCAGATGAAGGTTTTGATTGATATCTCCTTCCTATGAGGACAATGTTGAATGCTAAGTAAAGTTTAGTCGACTAGGTTGATTGAGCAGTACAATGATTTCTGGTTTCTTTCGCTTTTTCCTGATATCTTCGTTGATGCGCATGAGTACGTTACGATTACCGTGCATCGACTGTGACACGAGTGATTTGCAGACAGTGTATATCAGCCCCAAATCATTCCCGTGCAACCTCTTTGCTCTTCGCAGACTTTTGCTTCACAGTACTTGTAAGTTGCAATCATAGGACCAAGTTGTAGACCGCCTACATTGGGAAGACAGCGGTTTGACCATCCTCAGGCGAGACCACCGTGTACCCAGTGGCTCAGTAAAGTTTTCAGACTGCGGAGGACGCCCCTTCATGAACGTTGTAGGTTCCAAAGGATGCAAGCTGCGTTTCAAGCCGCTTACAGATAAATTGGACTTAAAACTGGACGTAACTTTTACGGCACTTTGATATAAGCCTGATAAACAATTCGGGGGTTCATTATTGTACTTCTAAGTATGGACAACTGTTAATTCATTTCAATTTACTATGGGTGACACTCTTGTATCTTTGTCAGAATCTACTAAGTTCCTGTAGAACAATTCTTCTACGGGTGAAAACATTCGTCACACAGCTCCTAACAAACCTGATTCCTGTCGAGAGAAAGGCAGCTTGCGCTAACATTCGCTAGGGGGTAAAGACTGCAAGACACACGATAGAGTGACGGGAATAATCTTCTTCATCGATACTGAAATGGAGAAAAACTAAACCGAGACCTGGCAAGGGGCACTAGATAAGTTACTTGCACATCTAGTCAAGGTCTCCCGGTATGAAAGCTTTATACAATAGTGAAGATTCATAGACACATTTAGGCCTGCCTGTGTGATGCGACGGGAATTAAGAATAAGCTACGAGCTATCGCAGCATGACCTCAAGTGTCCGGATCAATGGGTCGTGGCAGTGACATGTCTTCCAACCTTCTCAGGCAGATCATGGAATAAAATTGACCACTTTCAAGCATCTTAATTCACTTCAAGCCAATATAATCATGACAAAGTCGGGTATAATGAAAAGCAGATGACGTCTGGAGCACTTGATATAAGCCTGATGAATAATTTGGAGCTTCATGTCAATAAATGCAAAATACAGACAAATGATAATGCAGTTCAATTTATTCACGAGAAGACACTCTTGTTTCCTTGTACAAATCTAGACTAAATCATATCATAAGCCATGATCAAGATGGGTTATAATAGTCCGGTTATGGACAACTATTGTCTACCCAGAAAACCGCAGCAAGGGACGGGGCACTTACAGCTCAACTTTGAACTTAAACCAAGAGAGAATGCATTCATCGCAAGAACGTTCATGGATATGCTTCATCAGATCCCATCATTAGTGCTTACATGGCCATTCGGCAATCCACACTTCTTGGACCTGGGACGCTATATCTGATCAATGTTGCCTACTTTACAGAAGTTATCTGATTTACTTCTAGAACCGAGCGGAATTTAATTTCTATCAATATATTGGTCTATGTCAGACTTGAGGGCGCTCAGTTGACCTTCAGTGGTCACCTTGATTTTATCATCGTTCACGGTGATAAGCACCTTGGCTTGAAAAGCATTAGCATAGGCATTAGGGTTACAGAAAAACTCAAAGCTCACACCACCATCATCTCCACCCTGACGAAATTCCATTGTCTTCCATCTCTGAGGCCTTGTGGCCTTCTCTCGTTCTTTAAATGTCGTGAGAAGGTTGTCAATTTCACCGCTCAAACCCTTCGCTGCTTGCAGCGAGAACGGGAGCGTCAAAGACGTTTCTCCCACTTGGAAAGAAATAGGAGTTTGGGCTGCCATACAAGGACACAAAATTAGCGCTCAGGTTCGTGGCCTGCAGGAACTGCACATTGTACTTAGTAGGTAATTCAGCGCCATGCCACGGCATTAAACTAAACCGAATCAACATCGACGGAAACAGCATAATGCTTACCAGTTTGCGTAGATACATCAGAAGAGCTAGCCCTCGTAATACATTGCCGTCTTGCAGTGAAGGATAAGTTGTTGAACTTTACGGCAGGCGCCTGAGCATACGAGCCCTTGTATAAATCAGGAGCAAAATTACAAAGTCCAGAAAGACAAACCATAACAGATGATGTCTACTATTCACCTAAGGTGGACCGGGCCAACCGCCCGTGGGGGAAAAACAACTTAAATTGTGCACGACTAGCAAATCTCTGCACCTTAAAAGCCAAGTATCCAACAGGAGATCTGCATCTACGCCGGCAAGATGCAGCTTGCTGAATCCGCACAATAATCATATGCAATGGAGTTGCATCGTACTCAACATCCGCACTGAATCAAACCATGTGAAAAAGAGAAAAACTGACCTTTGGCCAGTGATTCTTTACCTGTGAGCATGGAAGACGAAAAGAAGCCGTAGAGGAAAATGACAACCCGGATGCAATAGAGGTTTGAACTCCAAGAGCGTACATCTTGACTCCTCTCTGTCAAGCTCCAAAATTATCTTCGCTCTCTTGCTCAGTCGGCCTCTCTTTCTCTCTCTCTTTTCTCGAACCAGAGAAAGCGTCCTCAGCTGACGTGTACAACTTAGTGCTGACATGGATGTGTCACTTCTGCGAGCTGAGTTGCTTTCTGCCTCAAGCCGTAAATTTACTGGCTGGGTTTGCAGATCTTCTCCCACGTCTTAGATAAGGTGGATCTTGCCTTGCCACGTGGGATTCTGTAACTATCAGGACTCCACAGAACAGACAGTTCTTCCCTCTGGACAAGGTCATGGAGTGCTCATGGGGTGACGGTATTGAAACTAGCTTCAGGTGAATCAGGAGTTGGAGCTCCTTGTACATGGCAGGAAGTTATTCGTATATCTCTGTGGAATTTAGCAAGGACTGTCGAAACGGCAGATTATTTTAACTGAGGAAACTGCCGAACGCAAGCTCGGCTGAATGACACTCCAGCGATAAGGTGTGGCTGAGATCGAGAGTTCGCAACCTCGTTAAAGCTTATTAGAACTCTGGATTTCAACGACAACAAATTGCTGGAGTGAATGATTGAAAGCCGGATTTCGAATAGAGTCGACTTCTGCGTAGGAAGAACAGCTGAGTTTTCCTAGCATGGATATAGGGGACGCCGTATCTATGGAATTTTGCACTGGAAAGCACGCTCGAGATGGTATACATTCTATCACAACATGGACCAACTCGCAAACATTTGTGCTACAGATCGCTAGCACACTGAACTGTCGACTTATTGACAATACTTAGAACTCTGGATGTGTATTTCCCGTTCTTTGAAAGTCTTCTGCATACCTTAAAGTCTTCATCATTGACTGACGATGAAACTGGAACCACTAACGGTGCCCTTGAGCTCCCAATCATGAAGTCACCGCATATCTTTGAGTAGAAGAAAGTGCAACTTTCTCGCATGAAACTGCCAGCCACAAATTGAAACATCTGCAGAATCAATATCCCAGCTTGAAGCGCAGCTGCAGAGACTCTTGAGATGGAAAACTAAATGTCCCTTGAGAGATCTGCGGACAGTGTCCATGGCTCTTTTTGGGACAATACCCTAGATCCCTTGGAGAGCTCTGCGGACAGTGTCCATGGCTCTTTTTCGGACAATACCCTAGACCCTTTTACTGGCAAGTTGCATGTGGAGGACAAAGGATAAGTACCCATGATACAATGAGAGTGGATGCTTTGCTTGGAGAGAGTGGATGCTTTGCTTGGAGGGAGAGTTTCTATGCTTTGCATACTACACGCGGGTCAGAGCAAATTTATAATCAGTCCCAGATGATCAGGTGAAAGTGGTAGATTTTGTGGTTACGTATCCGAGATGATAAGTCTAGAGTGGCAAATATTGTGGTTATGGATCCCATGCATGATGCAGTCTTGGAGGGAGTAATTACTCATCCTCCTGGATGGACTGCGAGCAGAGCATCAACACACACTATCTCCGAGTATAGGGGTTTGCAACAGATCAGTTCTATGCTCTTCTAGCCTTGGAGTTATATAGAGTAATGTATATGGAGTTTGACACATTTGTTAGGTAGTGCAAGAGAACTTATCATACTACACATCCAGAGGTACCACTTTCACTTTTTAACCTACTTAGACATTGGGTGTCCATTATTCTACAAAGAGTATTGGTTGGTGTAATCCATAGGAGAGAAATCACACTAGGTGATGGTTATCGGTACCTCTCACTTTTTAGCATACTTTAAACATTGGGTGTACATTGTTCTACAAAGAGTATTGGTTGGCCATAGGAAAGAAATCACACTAGGTGATGTTTATCAGGATGTTACTATAATTTGTAAACCTTATGACTTGCATAGCTTGTATATCTTAGGTGTGGGAGAGCAGATTTTTCATATCGATTCTATTTGGGCTTAGCTCCATTTTATATGTTTGGTCTCTCTTGCAGGGGTTGATGGGGTCTTCCCATCCTTCTTCATGTGTTCTAGGTGGCAATTTTTCTCTCTTTATGTCTGCTTACTGAATGGTCAATTCACTGCACTAAAGTAAAGGAGCATCGGCATGTTACAGGCGTGTACAAGTTTCATGATCCGTGCATCTCTCTAAATGATGCGGAGTTTGTCTTATATGACTTCTCAAGATCCCCACTCGAATGTTCGCAACTACTAATATTATTATAATAATGCAGATGCAAGACGTAGCAGTGGAACTTGGTAAGGACGTATTGGTGAGGCGTCTAATGTCGAACCATGCTGAAGCCCTCCTTAATGGTTTTTTCTCAGGTCTCACTTTCTGTATGGTGGAACTACTAACGACATCTTGGAGGAATCATTGACATTTGAAGACATGCACCAGACGATCTTGATCACATATAAAAACAGCATTTCAACCGGATGCAGCTAATTAAATTTGAATGCAGTACATATATAATAAAGAGCCACATGAACAAAATTCCCGATAGACGAGAACCACATCAGCAAACTACAGTCTTCATTCCCGTCAAGCACTACGATTTTCAGGACTTGCTAGTGCAGAAGAGTTAACCACTTCAGAATCCATTTTGTAACACTAGGTGTATTCCGTCACTAGAAGGCCATGGGAGGGACATCAGATGCCGTCTACTTTCTAGAATAACAACTTCTTATACTCACCTGAAACGTAAATTTCTCTCTATTCTTCGTCACTGACCTGAAACATAAACTACCCTGCTTTTCTTCGTCACTGGAAACTGCCCAAGTGACTCCGGCACACATGGCACACACTCACAAATTGGATCTAAAATCCACTAGCGCAAAACCTCTGACAGTTTTGAAAGTAAAAATGTATTTGATGCTATGTTTCGGATGTACACAGTAAATAATGCTGTAGCACCGTCAACAGAGTAGGAATTCTTTGGTGCGCATCTTATTTGGAATTGTGACGGACACATTCTACACCAGTTCACTTCCGTCACGGGCTTGACGGGGATGACGAGTGATGGAGTTGGAGAAATGGTCACACGCTCGCTCGCTCGACTTTCATATAATTATACCACCAACAACAAAGTCGGAATTTTGCTTTCAGTTCCCAGGTAAAATCTGAAACTACCGGTTATTACCTTTAATAGTAATTTTCAGGAATCTTGTGCTCTGTTAACGAATATTTTAGACCTCTCACCTGTTTCATTTTGGACAAACACCCTGGTTAGCGGAAAGACCCGAAATCTGCCCGAACGATTCAAGTAGATGCCGGATATGTCTGAATATTGCCTTATATTGAGAAGTGACGGACGCATATTTCCTTACCTGAATACGCGTCCGTTAGGTATTCGAAACGAATGCTGGCACACTCCTGATTGGGGCAGGCGCCAAAGAGTGATGGAGTATGAGAATGCAAACGCTGCAGTGAACGGACGTTATAGAAGATTGCGTCCGTCACGGAATTGAAGCAGATGCCGGCACTCCTGATCGGCAGGAGTCCTGGAGTGATGGAGCAGGAGAAATGTGCACACGCTCGCGGAGGAGCGTGAGCGCACCGGGGACAGGAGATGGAGCATTGTTTCAACGGAGGGGGAAGGTGAGCATGTGACGACGAGTATTTCGATCGAGTGAGTGGTCTGCGGATGCGGTGGACGATCGAGGAGCCCCTTTGAATTGGTTGGAAACGAATGAGGGGAGAGAGGAAATGTTTGCGCTTGTGCCGGTCAATGTCAGTGCAGAGAGCTGACCCTTCGAGCGGAATTGTGGAGGAAGAACACCGGCTTGTAGCGAGAGTGATAATTCTCATCAGAGGTTGATGGAGAGGCGTTGTAGTATTTTGTGAAGTGAAAGTAGGAAGTGAAAGAGCTGACGAGGAGTTGGAGGAGCTTTGGGAGTGCGTTGGCTTGCAGCGGTGGAGATTAATTGTGTACAAGTTACGTTCTGATTCAGGAGCTGGTTTAGAGATCACGGAGCTTATAAGGAACGTATGGCAAAATTTTATAGAGAAGTCGGGAGGAGCGGAAGAACTCGTTGAGAGCCCCGTTGTACAGGTTGAAGTAGAAGAGGAGTCTAGGTCAAATGCCGGGAGTTGGATATCATCATTCTTTTGAAGGGCAGACACCGGGTTGGGAGTCTATGGAATTAGCACGAAACCGAGTCGAAGCTCTCGGGCAGGTGCTCGGCCTGTATGACTTTATCGAGCATCTCAAGGTGCTGTTAGTCACACTATTAAGCTTAGCAGCATATAGCACGTCGAACAACAATGTCGCATCTGACATTTTTTTCGCTCTTGGATCGATATTTGCCTCAGCTTGCCTGTTCCGGTTATCAGGCTTTAGGCTATCTACTACACAGGACTTGTTTTCGTCCAATATTGCAACTTCTGAGCAGCAGGATTGACAAGAAGTACCACGTAGTTTCTGGTCTGATGTTCACACTCTGATTTGGCAGGATTCTGAAACACCAATGAAGGAACTCATGGAGAATGAAGGTGTTGTAGATGCGATTAACACTAGAATAGCCGATTCGTCATCGGGAAAAGTAAGTCAGAGGGGAACCTGAACTCGCAGTTCTCCACTCTAGCTGCCATCTATTGATTGTTGGAAAGTTGTGGTCAGTGTCTCTGGACTGCTATTCTTTTAACTGGAAATCGTAGGAAAAAATTATATATGTTCCTTGTCTTGAGTAAATGTTCCGACTGGCTGGGAAAGCCTGGTAGCCTGTACTTGAACCGCTATACATCCAGGTTACTTTCTTTCTATTTTTCAGCTTATCAGAGCGCATAGGGGCGCAGTAACGAGCATTCGGCTTTCTTGTTAATACTTGAATATAAAGCATGAAGTCAGGTAGCTAAAGAGCATGGTTACGTCTCTCTGTCCGGAATAGTTCGTATATCATGTCAAGTTTTGATCAATCTGGGAAGTGTACTAAATTTTATTTATGTTTCGCTGCTTTTAGGCAGGTGATGAATTATGTCAGTGGCTGTATGAGTCCTACCAAACGGGAGACATGCATCTTCAAGCTGTGGTTCTCCGTTACATACCTGCTGTGTGTGGGGTCTACTTCTCTCGCATGTGTGGTGATAACGACGAACCCTTGGCAGGTGACGACTTTCAAGAAATGAACTACTCTAACTGCAATTTGTAGTTCCCTCGATTTATTCAAATTACAGTGTGCTCCAATAGAGTTGAGATCTCAAAGGGTGTTGCTGGTACCGTAGGTTTTGAAGCTGTTCTACTAGCCCTTTATACGGAGGAGTCAAAGGCCCGAGGGGGTCGGCCCATTTTGATTCATCTTCCTAGCCTGTCTCTACCTAGTCTTTACCACACTCCTCGACCAGTTGCTCGAACAGCAGGAGGGCCTCAGGTCAGCTCTGCAACCTTGACATATGAAAATTTGGGAGTATACTCCTCATACTCGCCTCAACATAATATTGACTAGTTTACTTCCTTTGCTAGGGACCAACTTGTTAAATCACTACGTACTTATATATTCAATCTGAGAGACGTTTCTAGAAACTTTCTCGTACCGTTTTGTCTCCATCCACGTAATTCACGTACATGGTCAGTACAAGACATAACTCCGGACCACCAGAAGTCAATGTACCGATATCAGGAAATAACTCTGTACATCAAGTAGATTTCAAGCCTCGTATCATTGAGTCTTCAAGCAGCGTCATTCTTTCTCGAGTAACCATAAACTACGCTGTGCACATGCGGAATACCTAGGCTCCTTCATACCTATGTTTGTTTTTTCAAGAGAGGTGAAAATGTCATTGGCTTATTGGTCCTGAACACTCCTATTCGATTCTACGCTGTGAGAATTTATCTTGAAATTGCATTCTGGAAATATTTTCTTGTTACAGGTGAACCAGTATGCGGAGCAATTGAGTGCTCCATTGGAGCCTCAAACAGCTGTGAAAAGCACAAAGAGGGCTTCTATAGTTGGAGTCGCCCTAGATCTCTTTTGGAGGAAAATTTCTATCATGCCTGCCAAGGCTAAGCTGGAGTTTTGTCACCATGCTAGAAGGTGCTTGCATTATAATGTCACTCTCTCCTTGAACATTTATCTTGCCAAAATGCAGTCTCCCCGGTCTTAAACTTTCCTGCAAAACTTCTTTTGTTTCAAGGTCTTTGTGTGCTCTTTTGCCTACCTGCTTTCTTTTCATCTGTCAAGGTATCAACACGTTCAACTTTTCCCGCAGGTGGACTGTCATGGGCTGTTCATGGAGTTCACAAGTTGATGAGATTGCAAAATTGGCCCTTCTCAAAACCGACCCTGTGGCACCTCCACTTGAAGGAGAGCATACTCCGGAGGTAGGATACGCATTTGCAAGTGGAGAGGAGATTGCAGTCGGCCAGTCAGTTTTCGAACAACCACCACATCACCGAACAGTGGAGGATGGCAAGGCAGCTCTCCTCATCGATAGAAGTTCTTCTGGTATTGCGAGCTTCCATCATTTCCTAAGCTAAATACTGCGATTACTACGCTTCCAAACCATGTCAGCTTCAACTGAAGCAAGGAATGATGTTCATAATATTCTGCATGGGTAATGGTGTTACTTTTCAGGAGCACAGAAAAAGAAATTAAGTCAAAACAGAACTCAGTACATGTTTGGTTTCCATTGATCTATTCGTCTGTAGAGGGCCTTCCACGTGGATGAGTGCAGTTAACACCAGAAAGGGCTCTGATATTGTCTTTGCTTGCAGACGCTGCCTTTTCATCTGCACCTGAATCCGTTTCCTTCAACTCTGCTACCAGTAGTGTCGGGCAGGCTGAAGTTGACGAACCTGGCGTGAAGCTGCCACTTTCCTTGGATCTTTTGCGGCCCATTTTCAAGGTAATTGGGCACTGTCTAATGTCTCCTTTAAGTAACCCGGAAGTTCAGGAAGCCGCTGCTGCCGCTGCACGCGCCCTGTATGTGCGTGCTTCTCAGGATGTCGTTCCAGAAGCTATTCTGGCTGCTCGAAGTCTTGTAAGATTGGATGCTGCAGCCGCCGCTGAAGCTCGAGCTCCTGCTGCATCCGCCCCCATGAGTTCTGCTTCTACGCCGACCAAGCCTAGAAAATCAGATATGTTTCTGATGCCTTCATGATAACGGATTCCATATTTCTCGAGCTTTTCAGGCAACTGGGTAGAATGGAGGTGGATGCCATTTAGAGTGATTGACACGCGCATAGCCACGGGGCAGACTAGAACTGAAATAACCTCAAGAATCATGGAGATTCCAAATTAGAAAGTGGCTGAGTCGAGCTTTACCTGGAATGATTGCGTATCACAGAGATGGCGACAGCAGTCGAGTTCCTCTGTAGGGCTGAGATGAATCAATGGATTGTGATGAAAACGGCAGCAGTCTATCTAGTCTTGAACAAATTATTACGCGGCCCTTCTACTCTGGTGGAAGTAGAACTGGAAGTACCTGAACATATTTTACTGTCAACCGCAGCAGTTGCTCACATGTACGCAGGATGGTAACGGACAAGAGAAGGGATCAGTGGTCGCCGGTGGATAGGGACTTGTTTCCTTCTTGTCCCGACATGCCCAAAAGAAAGTCTTCTATCGACTTGTTAAATTCTGAGCTGCGAGATCACTTTGTGCCGTTTCCTGAGTCAGCCGAAAGCTGAAATCTCCAGCTACTATGACTAGTGCAAAGTTACGTGCTCTAGCCTTTATGATATTGGCGGTACGTGGTGTTGTGGACTTTGATTAGGACATCTTATGTTGATTACCCATTTATTGTTAGCTTTGGGATGGTTCCTTCATAGTTAACATCAATAAAAGCGGATAGTGCCTCATTCCATGTGTGTCCTTATAGATGTCTTCATATCTTGGAGAGTCAACAGTAGACACACTACCCGAAAAGTAATCCAATTTTCCTCAGTTTTGGAAGTACGTCATGGTAGTCGACGGTTTCCTTCCTATCTACCTTACGGTTTATAATATACAAAGGCTACTAAGCTTTACATTGCTCTTCAGCTTATCTGGAGTTGGGAACCTCTGTTTAGTTCTGACAACCAGTCAAACTGTACGAACAAGTCTTCATCTTACTTTTTGGGGCCTACGTGAACATCCTTCTTCTCACATGATTTCGTCAATTTTGGTACCCCATGCTTGAATCAGTTGATCCTCCCCTTCTCGGGTGGCGGCCCTAAGTGGTTGGTAAAGCACCTCAGTAATTTCATAAATCCATTGGCATGCGATGCGGTAACCCCAAGGATGTGATGCATACACGTTTGGCCAAGGTGTTCAAAGCACCAACGTGCGTTTTACTAGAATGAACAAAGTAGGGCCGTCTAGTCTGGGACAGGACTGTCTCTATAAACTACAGGAACGTTACCCATCTCATTCTGACAAGCTTTTTGGCTGCAGGGAAGAAGACTTCTGTACCCCTTGATCCATGCACTACAACACTGTTGTAACTAAGATGCCGTCGTGACCGCAGAGAATGGGAAGGGGAAGACATTACGTCGAGCTGAATAGAAGGCTTGTCCACGGCAGGTCTGAATAAAGCTTATTACTCTGCCGGAAACGAGCAAACTGTCGGTTCCACTGTGTTGCCCACCACTACAATGTAAAACCCACTATTGGTGTGAATCTGCCTGGCCATTTGCCTGACCTATGCACGATTCCTATGGAACGGACAGAATCCTTCATGGTGGCGTTTCTGGAAAGAGCTTTCTCTAAGAAATTTGACAGAAAATGGCCACATGTTTGCCTGGTCGAGGGTGAGGCTGTGTATCATAGGTGTTTTAAGAACTTCGTCGTCGGAAGCAATCTGGTGTTCTTTTAACACGTGCAGTTCACATGTGGACTTATTGTCGAGTCAATTTAGTATGTGAGATGTAGTTGCTGCATCCACGGGGATCGGCCCATCAGCAGTAGCAGCCTACCAATTGCAGAGTTGAGTTGAGGACGTCAAATATTATAGTCTCATTGTAAGGGATGAGTTCTTCCGATCTGGCGTCGTTGAGATATTATGTGGGAACTCAAGATTACCTCTTTTTCCTTGCAATTGGATGAAGGACTGACTGGCATCACAAAATAAGGTGTTGCATCGCATGAATTGAATAACATGAGAGGTTGACGTTGTACGCGCTTGGCACTTAGGTTGTTTCGTTGCACCAACGAAGTAATTTCGAATCATTCTGTGGAATGAGGATACCGAAATGGTTTCCGACTCACTTCTACACATCTCACGTTTTCTCACTTCTAATGCGCCCATTAGTTTCCCGAAACTCTCGATATGAAAACTTAAAAGAAGTTAATAGAGCGGCAGACATCTAGTGCATTCTCGCTTGTCAAAACGCGGTGATTGGACAGGTTCACACAGACCAACCAGCAACAGCTCTTTGCACTCTAGCCGTCACAAGCCAGTTTACAAAGCTCAGTTATACTCACACTTCGAGCCACAGCTTTGAACTTTGATGCTTGGTTGAGTCAGCAAGATGTTGTTCAGTCGGAAGGATATGTAGCCTTCTGGAGGGTACGTGATTTTGGAGGATGGTTGTGAGAAGCAAGTGCACAGACTTCTAACTTGAGGAGAGTGCAATTGCAGGAAAATCTCCTGGCGGTGCTGTTTCAAACAATCACGGCTGCTGTAGTTGTCGATTCCATTTGCTGTTTGGCGCAGAGCGAGTTCGTTCTTGCGGCTAGCTAATTGATCTGGAGTTGCGTACCGCCGTGCGATTTCAGGACACTCTGAGGAGCAGCACCTAAGGTGGACACTGGTACGGCGATGTCGCTGCACGATGCTGCTAGAGAAGGAAACGCAGGGGACATTCGCCAGCTGTTGTCCGCCAACGCAGAGGCCGTCAACGACCGTGATAGACTCTCGCGAACCCCGTATCCTGCCTAATTTCCTTTGAAGTCTGCCAATTCGTCACCCACGATTCATTCGCTCACCATCCTTCGTGCAAAACTGCAATACTTCCTCGTAATCGAAACAATTTTGTGTGGATGAATTCAGCTTGACTTGAAATTTACGAAAGTCCATCCTCCACAAATCGACTCTTAGTTCGGTTCTTACTTTCACATCCTCCGTTTCTTAGCTATTTGTTTTGTTTGTTGCTTTGCTAAACCCTAAACCCTCCACAAGATGGGGCTGTTGGTCTGAATGTCCATTCTACATCACTCCCACGTTCTGCGTGCTGTACCGTTGTGTTCCCTTGTAGACATGAAATAGAAACATCTGTAATAAACGGAAATTCTCGGAACAAAAATGATGTAGATTACCAGGGACGAAATTATTCTACGAACAATTCTCAGTCCAAACCAATAGTAGACAAGAAGTGAATGACATATGCCGAGAGGCAGAAAAGCTAGTAGACAAGATTACAGAATTTCGTCAGAATTGACTTCAATTCAGCGCTTATAAGCTGAAACAATGCCGTAGGTGGTGCAATGGCTTTTCCTTAACTGTTGTCTCCAGGCTCCATTTGGCAGCATGGGCTGGGCATGCAGAGGTGGTGAAGATGCTGTGCGATGCGAATGCAGATGTGGGTGCGGCAGCTCAGGATGACATGGCCGCCATTCATTTTGCTAGCCAGAAAGGGCATACGGAGGTGGTACGAATGCTTCTCTTAGCAGGGGCATACGTGAATGCGAAGAATAGGAAAGGCATGAGTCCACTCCACTTCGCTGTTCAAGGGAGCTACGGAGATTTGGTTAAATTACTGGTCAAGAAAGGAGCCAATCTTGACACAGAAAACAAGGCCAAGAAAAAGCCAATTGATCTCATCCGTGATGAAAGCTTGCGTTCTGTTATCCAAGAAGCTGAGGTCGAAAGAGATACGAGGAGAGCCAAGAGTAAAGAGAAACCGAAGCAGCAGCAAACATCAGCTGTACAAGAAGCAGCAGTTGCCCAAATTGAGAGCCAAGGAGAGTCAGATGTATCAGAGACTCCTATCACTGTGAGCGAGAGGCCGGTCCGAGTCCAAGATAGTGTACCTGGAGTAGAGAATAATATAGGGGAACCTTTGGCTGAAAAGTCAAAAACGATTGGGGCTTCTAGAGATCTAGATGAGAGCGAAGAAGATGCAAATTTTACAATTGGGCCCAAGAGAAAGAAAACGAAGATTGCACTCTCACATCTGTTCAGTAAGAATGATGATGATGAGATGGAGTAGGGGCCGATGTTTAGGGGATTTGTATTACATATGACCTTGTTGTCGTTTCTGTTACATGTCAAATATTGGCAGGTTATGTACAGTATAACTCGTCAAGCTCAAATAACCGTGCGAAAATGTCCAAATGCTCTCCATATGCGAGTCTCCTGTCCTCCGTCATTGTCAGACGTTCGTACCACGGTAGTAGTGTAAACCTGTTGTGAAGGCATGTTGTCCACAGTATCGTTTCGCGCACCGGGAAAGGTGACAAGAAGCGACCTGGAAACAACCGAATGCATGTGGGTGGGGAGCGAACTCAGTGTTAATCCAACCCACGGATTGCATGAGTTGGTCGTGGTGTTTAATGTTTGCAAGTACGAAGGTTTCAGATTGTGGACTGCATTTGCCTAGAAGCAGAGTAAAGTGAAGCCTCCGATGTTTCCTCCCTTCAATGGAGGCTGAAGCCACATCGGAATGAAACATGAACCAGCTGGAAAGTCCACAATGCTCGAAGGCGTTTAGGGGCCAACCCTACCTACCTACCGTCTCTTATGAAGACAACGAGATGCACACAATCGCAGTAGTAGCAAGTAATTAGATAGGTGCAACCCATGGTTCTGTAAGTTTAACTCGTTCAGAGCACCCTTTTCTCTCCAATTGATGGCCAAAGCTACACAAACTAGGCGATAACTGGTGCAATCCCCCTACAAGTATTTTTCTCCTTTTCACTGAATATTCAACCCTCGAGTTCTTCACGACCTCTCTATTTCCAATTATGCGTCAGATCTGCGAACTGATGCGAGATTGTTCTTGGGAAGTTTCTCTGGAATCATTGCTGTCAGCCCCTACCACCCACCCGCACCAAAAGGCCCGTCCGATTCCGGTTGATGAAAACTACAAGTTTCGAGATGTGGGTCTTTGAAGAAAACAAACAATTAAAATAGGATCTCAAGGGTCTCTGTTCTGGACGAATAGATCTATCGAGTGGGAGACTCATTGCTAAGCAGAGTGCAGCATATTCGAAGCTCGTATTATTACCATGACCACCACCAGCAGCTACCGTCGTAGCTTACTCATCCACCAGGTGTGACAGCTCTATTACCGCTTCTTCTTCCTTTCTGCGACATACACCCAGCACTTGAAAGACTTTCAAATCTTGGAGTTTCACCAACCACAGCAGTACCAGGAGCAGCAGCAGCAAACTACTCTGCTCCTGATTTCGGTCAGTGGCTAACTCACTCGATCACCTTATTCGTTCTCCCTTGTGATATCGTTGGCCTAATTCTTGTCCAAATCTCTTGTGTCAACTACCCAACTGTCATAGCTTCGGTCATACTCATAACTTTGACACCGAATTTGTGTCTAGATTGCTTCAGAATAGACTCTACGTGTGTTCTCTTCTTGGGGTCGAACAGGAAATAGACAGCTTTGTTATAACCATCTTCTCACATCATCATGATGATCATGCCATCATTGAATCACTTCTGCTCTGCTTGGGTGATTGAATATGGGGGTTGACCTAATAAGCTCATACAGAACAATCAAGGTTTGAACCTTTGGTTTAAACTTGGCAGACATAATTTGCCATAATTGACATGCAAAACATGTGACTCGGGTAATGTGTTCATGTGAAGTACAATCCATGACTAAATGCAACAAATCATCCAAGATTTTGTCGAAGTTGAGCGCCTTGTATGAAGAGTAAAAGACGAAAGGGAATAACACTTTCGATTGGTTGATACAGGCACTTAAGAATGACATGACAGAAGGTATTCATAGCCCTCACATTAGACCTGAGGTGAAGGATGCCTCGAGACATATCAATAGTAAAGGATTGCTCAAAGATCTCTTTTTCTGGTCTTGACTAGTAGATTTCTGGTCTCTTTATCCATATTAGTCTACAACACTGAGTGTCCTTGATGCAACTTCGTGGAGTTGGAATTGATCCTAGAGAAAAGAAAATGGATATCTTGTTAAGGGATATTTATTTAGTTTGTAATTTTGTAAAAGGGTATAGTTAAATATTTTCAAACACGAAGAAGAAGAAGACATTATCGTTATGAATCTCTGTTTCCAAATATACAGTCCCATTGATGATGCAATGATTCATACTGAACCTAACTTCCCGCTTGCAATAAATTTGGACAAACTTTCTTTACTATGTGTTGAATAGATGTAATTTTTCCACTTTTTAACGCTAAAGAATATTAAAAAATTATCACAATTTCCGTTTTCAACTAATAAAAAATACAATATAAGAGAATATAAAATGCATGTATTCCTGTAAATATCAACATCATCATCATCATCATCAAGTAGAAGAGTAGGGCAGTGCGCACTTAGTCATGACAAACCTTGTTTATATCATAGTCATGATTGAAGTTCACAAATAGAAAAGAGCCAGAGCGTGATACTGAATTTGCACGAACTGAACGAATGATTTTGGATCCATAAAACTGTCGATTATGAACGTCATAAAGAGCCCCAAAAACTGGTCAGAATCCGAACATTTACAAAGTATAGAGCTATAATTACATCCCCTAGGTTATGCAAACAAGAAGAGCTGGATGCCATTCAACTTCAAATCCAACACACAAGATATTACACTGGATAAGTCTTAGCAGCAGTTGGCCTTTGGAAGATGTTTTATCCACAAAAGTTACAGTGCCATCTTTGATGAGCTTTCTGAGCTTTGTCATAGATTAAGTAAGTGGCACAAGGTTGAGAATATTCTTGATTGTAGAGAAATACGTTTGTTTCTTTTTACCTTTTTCTCGAAGTTTAACTTTTCGTAACGGATATAAATATATAAATTTGAAGCTCGGTAGGGCAATGACATCATGAGAAGTATATGAAGAATTTAGTGTATGGAGAATATTGTGGAATCTCGACACCTCAAATCTGGACAGTGAGAGGACTCATCCTCTAATTTCATTTTATTAATTTAGAATCTCTTGGAAGGTGTGGAAATCATTTACATCATTTGCATGTTGAGCTTGAGTTGTATTGGGTGCCTTTCTGCGTATCTCCATGTAGATATGGTGGATAGATTTTCTTGGAAGTATTTGTGCATTTCTCAATAAAGCGTGCTATGAGTATGAAATGCAATCTTTTGTTTGGATTTGGTTGAAGCTAGTAACTGACATGCACCATCAGATTAATGACCAATTATATCCACAATTTAAATAGAAAAACAGTAATCTTTCTTATTTTAGTTTGAACAAATTGGGGTTAAATTCATATGTGGAAGAGAGTTTCTTTCGCCGACTTGCCTCAAAAAGAGAAAAAGAAAGAAAAAAGTTTTGAGGGTCCAACTATTGGAGTGTAAACTAATAATCTGGTTTCTCGTAACCATCCCTAATTTAAACTAACCATCATTCTGTAAAGACTTGAGGGTCCAAACTATTGGAGTGAAGTTACCAACTGGCAAGGCTAACTAGAGACCGCAGTTACTTTGCCCAGAGAGCCCCTCGGCCTTTATGAGCGCTAAACTAGAGAGCGAAAGATTCGCTAGGTTCCGGTCCGGAGATCTGGAAGTCGTAGGAGCAATGATATCGAAGCCTACGGAGACGGAGCTGGATACCATTGACGGCTTTGAACCGAGAATACTCCCGCACATGGTGGATCTGCAACGGGGCTACCCTACGGCCGTCAGTCGGGGAGACGGTGTGCTGATGATGCTACTGACTGCCGATGAGAAGTCTAGACAGACAAACAAAGGAACGGACTGGCAACATGCTGGGGAAACACCAACCATCGTGCCAGAGATTTCTCGATCCCATACAAAATCTTTCGGTGCATATAAATATCAAATAAATAAATACATATATACGTAATTTCATCATATATTCCTGAGAACCGTACCGGTCTACATGTAGACTGGTACGGTTTTATTCTTTCAGAGAAATCAGAGGGTAAATATATAAACATCCAGCGTACGGATGATGTATAATCTGTACGCCTAGCGAATATTAAAAAAATTTAAAAAAATGTATATAGACAAAAATATCCTGAATATATTCAAACTAAATTTGAGCTCAATATTATCTTATTTCGCCGTCCTTGTTCCAGAATATAATACCGAAAATTTGCGGAATAAGATGGTATTTCGAGTGTTAAAAGTTACTCCAAAGTGTTCCCTATTTTCAAGAGTACACTTCGAAATTATTTAAAAACCCATGTATTTCCATTGAGTCTACAGGCTATAGATCTGAATAAATAGGTAGTTTCCCCGAGCTTGTCTCGAATAAAATCAGATTCTTTGCAGGTCCTTGCAACTAACCTCCATTAATTATCGTAGCCATGGTAGCGAACCTCCCCTTTCCTCGTAATGGTCGTGAATTGTCGATCTGATAATTCTAGATAACGAAAAGGTTAGTTGGTCGGGGGATAGGGGTATAAGTCTGGAATTCATTAGCTTAGCTTAGGGTTTTAACTAATTGATGGGTGGTGAAAGTACAAGAAATCAGTAGGGTCTGCAGACTACCAGTCGCAAAGTAACATCACAATCATTATCATCCATCAAGTAAATTACTATTAACCTTAATCATATTTGCCATGCACCAGGACCTGCAGTTTAGGGCTTTCATTTCATTTTCTCTCCCGGTGGATGATTGTTTTTTTTTTTTTTTCCTTTGTTCTCATTTTGTTGCTTGAAAAGTTTGTAGGAAGATCTATAGTTCCTTGTCTCCATTTTTCCCGATTGTCATATGAAAGTTGACTTCACACATAAAACTATCAGGTAATATCTATTATATACTGGTCAAAAACTATTCACTAGAGTTATCTAGAGCCTTGAAAAATTAATTTATTAATTTATTTGGATTAAAAATGTTGACAAACGATAAGTCATAGTGAGGTAATCCATTTTGATTACAGCCTTTCTTTGAATGGAGGGAGACTCTACTCTTTTAGTGCAGTGATTATTACAAAGAGATGGTTCCTAATAAGAGCATGGTCCCACTTTGACTTATGTGGTAGAAAGTAGAAAACCTAAGTTGAGGATAGCAGCGTCTCCAGGAGAACATCTTTTTCTTGTTCTTTTTCTTTCCTGTGATTATTGAATATTGCTGTCTGTATGAGATCAAGCTAGAGTGTTTGAAATGAAAATGAAATTATATAGAGTTGGTACTATGTTAGATTGCAAACTACTCCAATTGAATGACCTTGATTCCAGCCGGTAACTCGTCCTAAAATCAATCGTACATAATAATAAACAAAGGTGCAAGTGATACAATGTCGGTAATACATGTTCTAATTTTTGATACAATATAATTCCCTGCGGTAGCCTCTCTACAACTACATACTTTGATTCTGATGCAACCTAAAACAAACTGTAATGAAACCTCATTTCATTTCATTTCATTTCATTTCATTTCATTTCATTTCAATTTGATCCTTTCCCAAACCTAGAAGTAATCCAGGGAGTCGCTTTGCGTGTTTTGACATCTGAAGGGAGGGGCGATTTCGGACCTGCCAGTATACACGTGATAAAGTTTGCAGCCAAGGGTGGATTCCTGGATTAGAATGATTCATAATGCTAAACTAATAGATAATTCTTAACGTAAACCTCGATTTGCTTTTCTGCAACAAAACGGTCAAACATCCCTTCTTCCAATTATCCTTCCTTCCTTCCTGTTCCTTCCCTTAACGGTTTCGTGGACGCTAAGACTTTCTAAACCCAATGCTCATTCCCCTCATTCCCAAGATACACGAGTGAAGCGAAATCACAAGTCATGATTCCCCGAACGAGTCGTGTTTTCCAAGCTGAATAATAGTACCTACTCGAATGAAGAGAGAGAATAACAGGAAGATCACCTTGAGATGAAATTCACCAGGGTAGTATGTAGAACACCAAAAAGACTCAGGGATAAGGGGGGCCGAAGTCATGGTATAGTCGTTCAAAGGGCGCATTCGTTCGGTCAACTCCTTTGGTTGAGTTCAACTCTGCGAATCATTCTTAACCAGCCAGCCAGGTTCGAACGGAACTCGACGTCCCCATCGTAATCATCATGGTAACTCGAGTTACAGAATCTACAGTCTCTATGCTGAACAAGTCCTCAGTAGTAACCAGAGAATCATCCTGGTCTTAAACTTGGTGTAACGTTTCTGAACTGGAGTATCGAAGCCACAGTGAGTTGCGTATGCAGTGTGTGGGGGGAGCATGACGATGATGATGGTGAGTGATGATTAAGGATAAGCAAGGGGCTTATTAGTGGGGATAAAGAGATGATTAAGCCCCAAGTTTGGAGACGAGGAGATGTAACAGTTCTAGCGGTTGGAGAAAGTAGGTGCGGGAGGAGATGAAGAGCAGGAGGCACGTCCTGGAGTGACTTTAACTTAAAGGGACGACAGCCGGCTTAGTGGCCGATTCCGCGCACGGGTTTCCCACGCAATTTGTTTCCGCGCATTTATAAGTTGACACGCTTTTTTATCTTCCACTCTGCTTTTACAGTCCCAAATCTGTGTTCGATTCACCATCATCCGTAGAATTGGAACTCGGATTGTACTTCCCGCAAACTAACTCAAGCTAAAGTTTAAGAGATGGAACAGGATAACTCTGGTTTGCGGAGAAACTTCTACGCCGAAACTCCTACGAGGAATTTCCGTGTCGCGGAAATTGGCGTTTAACCGCCAGATGTGGGGAGGAAGAAACGATAGGGAGGTACGTCCTGGCTTGACTGTGGAGTTTGGAGATACCGCTATAATGAAATAGGGGTTAAGTGAGAAGAAGGAGAAGAAAGGGACGCCGGAATTCACTTGCCCGAAATCGGCTACAGACCGACCGCGCTGTCGTTTCGCGACTTAGTTCATATATATAAAGTACTAACCACAGTCAAGAGAATGAGATGGACTTCGGCGAACAGTTGCACGACTACAAATATACAGTATGGTTATAGTCTTTGGTGCTCCCTCTGGTATGGACGTGCGCTTTCTGCTGCGCCTATAGCATCGTGTATGAAGTATTCATCATAGCAAAAGTCCTGTTATCTCCTGTTTTCTACGCGGTCGCCTTCTCCCGTTATCTCGTGTTGCTTGACGATGATTAACATGGAACTTCACGTACTGATGTAGTATCTGAGGGGGAGAATCGTGGTGTTTTAGTCAGAACATAAACGGCCAAAGCATAAATGGCCGATGTCCCTGACTCTTAGCTAAAGCGCATTCACTTCTTGACTCACGTTCAAAGTTTTGCTAATGCCCTCATCTCATTCGGAGGGGTAGGACGTCTTGCACGATACTCAATACCAACTTCCAAGTCTATGTTTCTGCTGTGAGTCCATCTTAGCGGAATTCGACGCTGTTTTTGAACTAGACATTCCGGATAGTAGTCCATTGGAATCACTTCACTGCAATCAGCGATCATATTTACAGAGAATTTTGATTCAACTCGTTGATGTTGGTTCAGCCCTCAACTTTCTCGTTCTCTAATCTGAATCTTCGGGATCCTGTGCATCAACATCATATAACTTCTGTCAGTTCAGGTATAGTATTGGGAGCAAGTTGATTTCTTCGACCAACAGAAACAATTCTCAAGCTAATGCGAGATCATCCAAGATTGACAGTAGAGCCATAGTTGTATGCGTGGAGTTTGTAATCTCCGTATACGAAACCACACAGCCAATTTAGTAGCAGAAGGGGTGGGACTCAAACAGTTCATTGATGAACTGAATCAAGACGATTAACTTTTGTCGAAACCAGGTGTCGTTCTATTTTTCTTCAACAGCTTTCAAGTCGAATTTCACGTGTAGAGCAAGTTCTCATCTTTCTAACCTTCTCTTATTGTGAACCTTCTCAACTGAACCGACCGAGGAACCTATTAACATCATTCCACCATTGAGGAGCTTTCTTCCACCTATCATGTTCAAATAGAGGAATACTGCTAAGAAACCTCACCCATTAGGCGCACGCAATACCCGTGTGGGAACTCACTGTAAACCGTAGCATATTGCAGCTGTGTATCGAGGATTAGCTGATGTTCCTAACTCGTGTTCTACATATTAACTGTGGTAGAGGGAATGCAGGTAACTTCCGATCGGGAATACACATGCGTGGGATACATACAACCTGCGAAATACATTCATTCCACTGTTGCTCTTCTCCTGTTTTACGAACGGTTCCTCCACGCTTTATGTGCCGTAGGCGAAACACGCCGACCAACCGGGAAAGCCCGATTGCCTGAAGTTTGGTGGAACGGGAGTCCAGACTTACGGTGCGGCAGAAATGCTCAACAAACGGCGGGACCTAACACTTAACATACTTCAAGATGTCTCAATTTGTAGATCCAAAAATCGATTGTCAAGAACAAGAGGCGGAAAAACATCGTAATAGTTGAGGATTACCGGCTGCTACTTACAAACTTCTTTTCCTTTTTCTTTTAGGGCACTCCTACATATCCGGTTCCGGAGTGTGTCATCCTATAGGTTCTGAGTGTGTCATCCTACAGGTGAAAATTGAATACGTTTTTAATAATATCCCATGAGCATCTATCTTTAAAGAGTTTAGAGGGGCCCGTGGATCCTTAGTGAGTCTTACTCTTTTGTGCAATCTTTTTAT
Organism: Lunularia cruciata; assembly: GCA_948567375.1. Classification (NCBI taxonomy): domain Eukaryota; kingdom Viridiplantae; phylum Streptophyta; class Marchantiopsida; order Lunulariales; family Lunulariaceae; genus Lunularia; species Lunularia cruciata. Next base: position 50,051,799 of record OX419761.1, on the reverse strand, counting down.
GGTTCTCATGCTTCCCTTTATTACCCGCAGGGTTGTTCACAAGAGTGAACCTCTATCTTGGAGACCGCTGTTTGTACATGTTAAGGAAATCCTTGAGGGGGTTCTTATTTGCCATGGCTCACTTATCTACTTCTTTGGATATGCCAGGTTGTGTTTTTCACTCATTGGTAGATGATACACACATTGTGAGCTTTATAGATCAGATTAGGTTGGCCTTTGACCACTTGACTATCTAACTACATCTAGTAGGCTTGAGAGTCAAGGTATCAAAGTGCAAGGTATGGTCCCCTTTAGGTATTCCTCTACACCTTGAGCTTTCAAAGGGATGTATTACATCTATAAATGTACTATGTGTTCTTGGAGTGCTAGTAGGATATGAGGATTTTGTCATATGTGTCTTAGATGTTGCCCTTGTAGAGGATATTATCCATGTGGATGACTTTCCTTACTAGGAGATACACAAGTGGTATTTGGTATACTCTCCTCTAATATTGCTCATCTACTGACTTACCTCCTCCGCATAGTTCCCCCCTTCCTTGAACTTCTAATCATGTCTAAGAGCCTTTGATAGGAGGATTATGGGAGTTTTTGGTGATATTATTGGACCAAGGATATTTGAGTGTGTGATAGGGGATTTGACACATAGACAAACATCTATGTTGATCTTGTGTGGAAGGATTGGCTTTCCATCTATGGAGGAGATGACATCTATAGCATTTTTGGGTAGTTTGGGCTCTCTAGACACTCCTACTTTCCTCTCATTTTGTGGTTATTGATAGGCTAGTTTTGGAGACTTATGTGATAGAGGTGGAGGAAGGATCCTTTTTTCTCTAGATGTTATTGTGGCAGACGAGAGATAATCTATCCCCACGGACACGCGAGGACCTTCCATCTATTACTTCACTATTGTCAGATTGGACTAGAGGTTTACCATCTTCCTTAATGGAGCAACAATGTCAACATACACTACATTCTCTCTTAGTTGACTCGTCCATTCCTTAGACTACTAAAGCATGTCTTCGCTCTTGGATCCTAGCGCAATTGTGCATTAGTGCATTTTGACTCACACCAGCTACTTTCTCTACAACAATGAAGTTTTGCCTAGGTTTGGTCCACTCATTTGCATCTTCATTACTCACTTGTGAGTGTGTTTCTACACTAGATGCAGATAAGGTCCATATGACACGGTGTCCTTTTGGAGGATAGAGGATAGCTACCCATGATGCTATTAGGGACATAGTGTTTGCTATGGCACGAGAGAGTGGATACTTGGCTTTGTAGGAGCATTTGTATGCTTTGTAGATGACACATGTCAAGGTAGACTTATATTTGGTCCGAGATGTTGTAGTTACGGACCCTATACATAATATAGTTTTGGAAGGAGTGATTAACCATCCCCTTGGATGGGTGGTGAGTGTAGCAGCAACTCGCAAGGTCTCCAAGTATAGAGGTATGCAGCGAGGTCACCTCTTTGTTCCTCTAGCCTTGGAGTTATATAGAGCTATGGACATGGTGTTGTTAGGGAGTGTGCAAGAGCTCATCATGTTAAGGGGTACCATTCTCACTCTCATAATTTGTAGCATATTTTAGATAGCATGTGTTCACTGCTCTACATAGTGCAGTGGTTGGTGCAATTCATAAGATAACAATCACACTAGGTGATGCTTCTTCAGATACTCCAATTGTTTGTAGACTATATACATGGCATAGCTAGAGTATCTAGGTGTAGTAGGGCAGATTTCTCATATTGACTCTATTGGGGTCTTGCACCATTTTACCTATTGTGTCTCACCCTTGTCCGGTTTGAGGGTATCTTCCTATTTAAGCGGTCGCCCTCTCTCTTCTTTTCCTGGATTGAGAGAAAGATATCGAGTTAACTCTTGTCTGGTCTGTCTTCTTAGTTCAAAGGAGAATTGCATTGTGGCATGCTGAATCAATAGACCGTCTCTTGTGGAAAATTCAATCTGATGTTATGTAAACGGTGTAGTGTAAGACAGGTCATGCTCCCGAAGGTCGAAGCCCCTAGCACCGTTCAGTTCTTCCTGAAATATCTGATGACTCTTAGCTCGCCTCCCGGAAAGTTGAATCATGCGATCGACGGCAAGAGTCCTGTAGTTAAACATAGGTCAAGGAGGGAAGCTAGAACTAAGATGCCGCTTAGATGCGGGACCTACTGTAAACTAAGGCACGTCTCGAGGGACTGGAGGTGCCTCTATAATGGAACAGGGGCTAAATCAGAAGGAGAAGGAGAAGAAAGGGCGGAGGACGTCAGAGAAATGAACGTGGAGCTCCTTAAATTCCAAACCCATGCAATTAGCAAATTGTGGCTTGTTTGTCGTTTCTGGAGAGGGTGGCAGCACAGCACAAGGGGCATGCCACGTGTCGCAGATTTCCCGTGGGCCCCGGCCACGAGAATTCCTCTGTCACGTCCTCAACTAATGAGAGACCAGTCCCCCGCCTGCGGCCCGCACATCCGTCGTCGCGACCTTCTCTCCGGTACCTTCACAGTCTCCCCACCAATCCTCCAGCCCAACCGTTCTTCTAGCCGGATATCCTCCACCCTCGTCCCATAACAACAGCAGGTCGCCAGATACGGTATCTGAAGGCACCCATGCCTCCGCACTTCTGGAAACACTCTTCGTGGAATCTTCAGCCGGAAGAGAACTCCCGCAACTCAAAACGTTCGGATCTCCATCTACGGTTGAGGTTTCCAGATTACCTAATAATCGTGTACTTTGAAGAATAAATAAATCGCGAACTCCAGCACACGCGTGGCTCTGTTCCGCGGTGGTTCGTGATCTTGGCCCAGTCTAAGCCAGTGCTCGGGAAACCCTATTTTATTACCGGTTCTTCACAACTCTTCGAGTTTCTTCTGCAAATACTTAGGGAAAATTTTCAGGATTTCGAGAAGACTCTCAGAGAACCACTGCCTTTTGTCTCATTCAACTCTTCGTGATGGCGAAAGTGTCGATAATCTGCCGGAGCGAGTTTTTCTACTTACCGGTTTCTCCCCGGGGACCGGTGATCGACTCTCGGAGATGCGCTCCGAAGGCTGGGAATCGCGGAGGACGGGTTTGTCCTCCCCGTGGGAAGAACGGTCCTACCCTGGTGAAGAAAAGCGCGGATCCTTTGCTAATGTAGAGCTGCAGAGAGTCGGAGAGAGAGAGCAGCGTCTCGAGAGAGAAGGCCACACAGACAAGAGAGACAGACGCTTACAGAGCACAAAGAACCAAAGAAACACACAGAGAAGAGAGAGGGAGAGAGAGAGCAAAGCAAGCACAGATCGGAGAAAGGAGGAAGAGATTGATCGTCAGGGAGAGAGGGAGAGAGAGATATTCGAGAGAGGTGTGGAGATTGGAGTGATATTATAGATCTCGAGAGTTCAGAACTTTGAGAGGAGGGGGAAAGCTGGGGCGGACACACTATTGGATGGATAAAAGCGGTGAACGGAGGAGAGAGGTGAAATGTCGATGACATGATATGTGTGGCATGGTGTTGTATGAGATGAGGAGAGATAAGGAAGAGGCATGGGAAGAATTGTTCAAAAGCGACGAAGGGGAATGATAGTGGTATGGAAAGCGTCGGGGAAGAAGACGACAGCAGTTTGGAGAGCTTGGCTACGAGGAATTTCCATCTTCTTGGAGCGCAGAGCAGGCGGACAGGAGGAATAAGTTGTTACTGGTAAAGAATCGGCAAACAACTGCTGCCTTGTCTCCTAGGACGAGGATCAAAGAGATAGCCGGTATGGTTTGATGCCCTCATTGGTTTCTGTTTTTTAGCGTTTCGGTGCGAGCTTTTACCTGTGAAGCTTTAATGTGGTAGATCTCGTCTGCTTGCGGTGCGTTATCACCTGTTCATGTTGGGAGTGCCACAAATTGCTGTAATGTGCGCCATTGAATATTCCCCACGAAGAGAAATGGAAGGGTGGGGTGCTCCTCAGGGAATTGATAGATCAACACTTGTTCAGCGCGGGCATTGATGCCGAGATGAGGCTTCGTTGACGCGCATTACGGCCGGGCAGCCATTAAAGAGATGCAGAAGAGAAGGTTTATGTTGTCAAATTGAGGTGATATAACCTATTCGGGGAATCACGGGGTAAAGATAACTTGAAATCGGAGACTGAAACGATGTAGCTGTTCTATAAATCAGACGCCAAAAGATATGCATTATCTCAGCGAGGATGATATGACATGGAAAGGTTTTTTGAATGTTTGTACCTTCACGATTTGGTTGGCTTTCGCTGCCCGGCATTCTTCTTACGGGCAAGATTTGAACAGGAATGCTAGCTGAGTACGCTTGTTCCGGACCTGGCAAGCAGCGTGGACCCGTTCTGGAGGAAATTTCTGAGCCGCACATGAGACTTGGGTGTCTGTCATCAGTACTGCCTCCTCAGCTTCAAGCTTAGGGATGAATGGAGGCCTCATCAGATGACGAGTTTCATGAAGCTAGGGATGAAATTTCTTCCGGGTCGGAGAGTCCGGATGAAGAAGGTGTCGAGTCAGGAAAGCACAGATCCAGGCGCAGTGATGAGCCAGATTCTCCACGGCATGCTTCCACATGGTATAGCGATTCCCGCTTCTCTGTCTGGAAAGACGGGCCAAAGTCTATTCAAGAACGTCGCAGATTACTCTATGAACGCTTCGGAATTCCCGATCGTAGAGATGAGAGGACAGAAGGAGATGGCACCAACCCCGGCCCCGTCATTCGCGATCGGCTCGATGATTCCAGGCAGGTCAGAGTGACAAGATTTGGGATCAGGGAACATTTATCTTCCGTGGGAAGAGGTTTTGGGAGGGGCCTGAATTCTAGTAGACCTGATTCGCATGGAAATGGATCAGCTTCTGTCGAAAATTTGGAAAGCTCGGCCCATGAGGATGAAAATCATGCCGCAGAGGATTCAAGAAATATGCAGGACGCGGAACCATCTGTGCCTGGAATTGAGAGGCTAACGCAAACGAGCGGGGCAGTTCTGCGAGAAGGAAAGCGGGGAAGCTCGAAGCCCCCCATTGGCAGCCGCGCTGTTCCTGGGGCCTCCAAGTCGGCTTCTCATGAACGAACCAGCCCGGGTGGAGCTCAAATGCTTGTGGCGGATAAACGAGTCGCCCAGTCGAATAGCCCCAACTCGACCTCGAAGAAACCTGGCTCAGATACAGTAGGCACTTCGTTTCATGAAGCGGGAGACGGTTCGGTCGAGGGATCTGTGTTTGATACGGTCAACGGCCACTCGTCTCGAAATTCAGATGGAGGACTTGATGACATGATCGGCGACAAGGAGCCTGCACTCGATCGGTCTTCTTCCGTTGATGAATATAACGATATTTTGTACAAAATTAAGGATCTGGATAGTGGGAAGGAATTTATCATAGATGAACAGGAGAGTAAACTCAGGGAGATGGATACAGGCAAGGAGATAAGCCTGGAAGAATTCGAAAGCACCTATAGCCTTCCTGCTGGCATGCAAGAATTAAGAAGGAGAGAAAGAGAGAAGGGCGGTTACACCGACGATGATAATAGCCTCGTGCAGGAAGCATCCGTTGTCGGCAAAAAGAAGAAAAAGACTTTGTGGAATAGGACTATGAAAGGTGTTGCAAAATCAGTTGGATTATCGAAGACGAGCAGGGCTTCTTCGGATCCTGCGAAGCTGCAGAGCGAAGGCAGTCGAGGAGGAAGCGGCGAGGAACGAGAAGGTTCTTGTCCGATCGAGAAGACCAGGAGCATGTCGATATTTCATGATCATGTGGAACGTCCCCGTGTCCCTAGGTCCCCACAGCGGGTCAAGGTCCATGTTGTCAGGAAAAGTAACAGGGAGCTGTCAGATCTGAACTTGGGGCAGGAAATTCATGCTCATGAAGGTATTATCTATACGATGAAATTTAGTACAGATGGGCGTTACCTTGCCAGTGCTGGGCAGGACCGAATTATCCAGATCAGGGAGGTCGTGGATCATCCTTTTGACAAGGACCATGACAGCAAAGAAGGTGTTCATGATTCTACTGGAGATAAGTGGGATGCAGCAGCTTTTGATTCCTCTCATGGAAGGAAAGGAAGTGGCAAGGTTTTAGGAAACAAGAAGAAACTAGCGTCAGGCGGCAGTCCTACAAAGACACCCAAACTATTTTGGCTCTCTGAGAAACCTGTCTGCTCCTTCAAGGGTCATGCAGAAGATGTGCTGGAGTTATCATGGTCTCCAAATCAGGTACCTAATACTTATTGAACTCTGTACCCCGACGTGTCATTGAGTCTTCGGTTGCGATTCTCTCGTACCTATCCTTTTCTGTTGGATCAGATTGCTAAGTTTGACGTACTGCTCTCCCCGCAAGGCGTACAAGATATGCTTCATGATGTTGAGCTTCCTCTACGTTTGCGAGTTTTTATTGTACTCTTAGAGGCTCTTGTTATATTTGGGAAAGAGAAAACATAGAATAGATGTTTCCTAATAGAGAGTGACCACCTTCATCCCAGAACTCCTGAATGGTTTCACATTTTACTTCAGATTTTGTCTAGAGGACTTGAGTTGAGCTGCGTTTATTTGTAGCATGCCCACTATGATTTCGTACATTAGTCAAGGTCAATTGAAACTCCTTGCGACCGCACACGTGTTACAGCAACCCGAGCGAGTGACATGGACTGTAACAGAGCGCGGAAATGAAGTATATTACGTTTTAGTAGGTTGGTTTCGATAGTTCCCCAGATTAAGAGTGTAGGAAGCGGCTTGTTATCTATGTTCCGATGAGAGGCTCTAGCCAGATGTAGTGGTTCACAGTCGCATATGCCTAATCCTACACGCAATGTTCTGTTCATTGCTGGTTACCTTACCGCTCGTAGTGGGGATCCGGAGTACTCTTGCTAAAGAGGTACTCTTGTTCCTACGCCGAAAGCACTTAGGTTGCCCATTGGATGCCCAGCTTCCTTTATCTTGGTCGTATTTTGGGTATCTGGATTTTTGTAGCTTTCGGCAGTTTACAGACGCCATTGATAGTGACTGTTAGTCCGGGTAGTGGATTTTCTAGCTGTTTTGTTCCTTTCGAGGTAGAAAGTATCGTACAACTATCGGACTGCTAACTGTCTTGGCTTCTTCACTTCTCAGCATCTTCTTCTATCAGCCTCTATGGACAAGACTGTACGTTTGTGGCACATGTCGGATGGAGATTGTTTGAGGACCTTCGTCCATAGCGACTATGGTAAGCTTTTCGACAGACCGTGTGTGTTTTCACGAAGTTCAAACACTTTCTCTAGCGTACGGGTTTGATTAATTCACTACTGCACTGGGTCGTACATGTATCATTTCTCTTACGTTTACATCGTCTAGTGGTAGGCAATAAAGTCCGCTTCTAGAATACATAGAGTAATAAGTGGGTATTTGCCCCGTATGAACAGTTACATGCATAGATTTCAGCCCTACGGACCCACTCTACTTCATAAGTGGATCTTATGATGATAAAGTGCGGATATGGAACATCCCTGACAACCAAGTTGTGGACTGGAGTGATGTTCGGGAGATGGTTACTGCTGTCAACTTTTCGCCTGACGGGAAGGTATCCATTCTCTCGCAGGCCCAGTGTTTGTGCTAACACAATATGGTAGTAACTATCCTAATTATTCGTGATTGAGTTGTTAGTCACTTTTGAAATTAAAGTACAAAGGGTTTATTTTTGATTCGTTCTGTGATGGCTGAACAGAGAGTTGCTATCGGTACCCACAAAGGCACCTGCCGGTTCTACACAACCACAGGTACTCCTCTATGAGGTTGTTGGTAAGACGTGTTGAGATGAGACATTCTTAGGGTTGCTGCAGTAACTCCGATGACATCCTTTGTCATGAGGACACGAGCAGACTTGTTTCTTCCATCTTGTTTCATTACGGAATGTTGTACATTCAAACATCATGTTACTTAGCAAACGTCAGAGCCCACGTAGGATTTTAGCCCATTAGTCTAACCAATGGTTTCTCTAGGCGGTGTCTGTTGTTCGAGGTTTGAGTAAATAGGTCTTCAGAAGGTAAAGATTCTGCACGAGAACAATCCATAATTTTATTGTGCTTCGTGGTGGATTCGTTCATTCAATTGGCTGATTTGGTTTGTACATTCAGGACATAAGCTTCATCTAGACGGACAGATTGATGTACGTAATACTCAAGCTAAGAAGAGTCAGGGCAAGAAAATTACAGGCTTGCAGGTATTTTCAAACATTTACTGTCCCTTGAGCGTGAATCTTAATGCAAGACATACATGTGGATTCCATACCCCAGTCCGCATCACTAAGAATAGCACTTCCCTCGAGCTATTTAGGTCGTTGGAAGTGTGTGTATCTGTTTGGGGTGGCCGGTTGTTACGCTTAGTTCTGTTTTGTTCGTGGAGTGTCTCGTTACTGGTTATTTCATGTCTCTTGCTCCGGTGTTCTTGCTTATCCTATGCATTTCGTGAAGAGGATCGCAATATAGGAATCACAGTCCCGGCAATTAAAATGCGTGGGCATTTCTTCCATCGGTTTCTGACCGGATATTGAGCTCTCGTTAGGACTTCTCATCCTGTTCCTAATTGTAATCTATGAATTTGATGTGCGCAGTTTATGCCTGGAAATCCTAACAAGATTCTTGTAACATCTAATGATTCCCGCATTCGAGTTTATGAAGGCATGGCCTTGCGTTTAAAATTCAAAGGTAATGCACTGGACTAGAGGTCACCTCTGTTTCTCTTATAAAAATTTCTCGAGTTGTCCTTTCTGCTTTTATAGCAGGCTTAATACGTCCTAAATTCAATATCACAATTTGCATGTTGTTACTAGTTGTAATCATAGTATGGCGCACGTTTAGGGGCATATGTACTAGAGTAAGTCAATTACACTGCACGAAGATTTCAAATTGAAGTTCTTGACGTCCTGAACATGGTTGATATCATTCGCTTCATATTCTAGAGGTTGTGTCGCTGATGCAAAAAGATAGCTACTGAAGGCAAAAGGAATAAGCTGTTGTTTGTAATTCTGCACGCTTGTAAGAAACGAATTCTCACGCTACAAAAGAGAAATTCCTGGGCTACTATCATTGTTGTACTGGACTATCGGCGTTCCAGAATATTAAGTGGTATCGCTGCTGGTTGTTATTTTTGCAGGCTTGCGAAATCTTAACAACCGGATTGCAGCCAGCTTCAACAGATCAGGAGAATTCATTATCAGTGCCAGTGAAGACTCGCGAGTGTATGTATGGAATTCTCGAGCAAAGGACTCGAGAAGTAGTCACAAAGACAAATCTCAATCATATGAGCATTTCGCTTCGAGTCATGTCTCAGTTGCCATTCCTTGGCCTGGGATGGGTCCTCAACCAGACTTGTTGGCTGGCACTGGCGAGCACGATGCTCCAATTGGTAGCTCGCGACAGTCAAGTCATGATGGTGGTGCACTGAGGTCATCCTTGAGATCTAGCCCAGGGTCTAGCACTTCTTCGTCAAGGTCAAATGCCAGCAGTCGAAGTGGCTCGGGTCTAACTAGTGAAAGTGTTGGGGAGTGCAAGTCGGAGCAGTCAGCAACGTATCTAGCAAGGAATGGGTCGGTGGGTAGTGAGCATAATCATAGAGGAGACGTGGCCGAAGACGAAGTAACCTCCGGGAGGATTGAGTCCAACAACGGGGGGAATATAGGGCTTTTTGATAAGCCTGACTCACACAATCATCTTAGCAAGTTTATCGAGTCCCCGGGTGGGGACTATAATGCCATAAGGCACTCTGGGAGTTCACCTGCTCTAAGTGTTTCCAATGACAGTCCACCCATGGGACAGTCTATGAGAAGTCCAAGTCCTAGCTTTTTTGCAGACAACCTGACACCAAAAGGATCTTCTTCCTCTGCGACCTGGCCCGAGGAAAAGCTCCCTCCTTTCAGGGACTCTTCTTCCCAACAAAGGCCACTGGGTGGATCTTGGAGTGCATCTTCTCCATCTCAAGAAACCCACAATACTATGGAGGTATCACCATCGGAAGGAGTAAGCCCAACCACTATAGCTGCAGTGGCGAGCTGGGGCCTGGTTATTGTTACAGCTGGTACTGAGGGTGACATTCGCACCTTCCAAAATTATGGGTATCCCATACGGCTTTGACTTAGCTTAATTATCAGAGTCATCATCATCATCATCATCAATATAGATTTATGTTTCTTGTAAGGAGAAAAGAATTCATCAGTCACTCGGTCTTGATGCTGCTGCTGCTACTATCTCTGCCATCAAGGATATACATACCCATTGGTCATTCGATATCACTTATCTGCACTACATTAACACACATACACACACCGCAAAGCATCTTCTTTTTTATATATATTTTCCTTACTGGCATCCAAGCACCCACAGATTCGTCGGATTAGTAATGGGCCTGCTTCAATTTAGTCAGTAGGATCTGGACTGGTACTTAGCACCGGTCAGGGATAACGATAAGCTAAATATATTCCCACTAGCTTTCATTCAGCATTGCTCTAGTCATTTAGTTCAGTGCAGCAGGTGATCATACCAGAAAGCATGCAAGAAGACGCTTCTGAATGGCCTGGCTGTGTCGCTCATGTTGAGAAAAAATCTAGTCACAAATTATTTGCTTTACAGCTGAAACCTTTAACCTCCACGTTCTGTTGACGGATGGATCCAGAACAGAACTGGTGATGCGGAAGACTGCTTGTGGTTTCCCGAATTTTTGTACTACTGCTTGCACTTGTGCCGCTGATATTTTGATCTTCCTCTTGGTCCTTCTCGCAACCTTAGTTGTCTTCTTCCATCGCCACTCTAAGGCAAGCAGTGGGGATGGGGATGAAAATCCTCTCTCCTCCCTGACCAACGCTTTTACCTTGGTATTTGCCTCACCCACTTGTACAGTAGTACGTTACTGAGAATGAACAGGTTAAGGCCAATGAGGTGCAGTATAGATGCATACTTTGACGTCTTGTCGGCCGTGGTCCAGAAAATGATATCATCTTACTGAATCTAATCTCGTTACCGGGTTACCGGGTCTCGTTACTGGGTACCTTGCCTTGTTGAGGATCGGTTGCGGTACTTCTATGTCTAAAAGCATGTCTTAATGTTCTTCCTGCGAAGCTTATCCTCTCCCACCTTCCCACTTACACTAAGGTAGGACGGCTATCCCGGACATTGGCAGAATAAGGTGAACATTTTGAATGAGTGCATGCAACCGAAGGCTTACCTGTAACCACATTTGTGACAGTGAGGACAAGGCTAACCAAGGTCCCGAAACTCAAAGATCAGATTGCTCGAGTTCTTCAGGTTCTAAGGAGCGAGCCTGTTAACAACCCATCAACTCGACTGCAGGTATTCTGTCCTTCCGAGGCTTAACTTCCGTTTCCTCTGCATCAAGTCTGGAGTAATGGTCTCCATGTACTGTATGTCGGTCAAGTTTTACACGAGGTCCTGTAGCAGGTGCACTTTTATGTGTACAACCTCTGTGTTTGTGGAACTGAGACCGTCCGCACGAATGTCATACCACTCTTAACTAATTCATTGCTTTGCACTTCTTGTTGAATGCCGTATATGGAGAAAAGCTTTTCCTATCTCCAGTAAAGGTAGTACGGAATCTGGCTTCAGGAGACAAAGATTTTCCCTTGTCTCTTACCGTACTCTGCCTTCCTGATCTGAGGCTACCCGGGTATGGTTGAAGGCTTTGGCAGGGCTACTGTATGTCCTGAACTGGCTTTTTACTCAGGAGAAATACACTCTTTGTCTCTCACATGACAACTAAAGGGGAGACAACGCCTGCATATCCCGTAACTGCTATACCCTGCGAGTACAATCAATCACAGAACACTCTCTCTCTTCCTCACTTGCAGATGACAACAGAAAGAATGAAAGGTGTATGTGTCGGCCGTTGCAAGCCCTTGGTAAGTGGTATCTCTCTTGCTCGAAGAATGAGAGTGCAGCGGAACAGAAATAAGTTGCTGTACCTGCCAGCAGTGGTGGAACTACGGTACTGTATTCAGTCAGGTCCAGAAACTGTACGAACCGCCCACCAACATCCTCCCAGACTATCCTATTCCCAATATTCCTACGACCTTACACCTCCTCACAGCTTACAACGACGCAGAGTTGGATGCAGGATGTGGGAACTGAATTTCTCGAGGACTGTAGTCCGAATCCGTGGACTAAGTGAGCCTGAGCTTGAATTACAGCAGTGGTTAGTTGTATAGTAATAACGATCAGCTGTACATCGTTTAACTGCTTTGGTTTCTCCTCAACTATCCTATCCTGTCTATATACTGCTATGTCCCAGTCACCTTCGGTCTTTTTGGTGCAGACTGTATTGCTCATGGATCTCTTGATATATCTCCATGCATATGAGAAAGGCTTGAGTACTATAGGGTTTCCCCAGCAGAAATGTGGTGTACATTTCTCGTTAAGAAATATGTGGTTCGATAATTCAAACTTGGAAATTAAAGTTTATTCGAATTTCTACCTTTTTCCTGATTTTATAATTTTATTTTTTTCCTGATTTGGTTTACTAAGTTTCACAGGATATGAGTGTAGTGAAACTTATTTTAAGCCATAGATATGATAAATATGTATTTGCTTCCGGATTCAGATTGGCGTTACTTTTCTTTCATTTTTCGTTCTTAAATTTCTCTCCGTTTGCAGATACAGTGTGTTGTCTTTGTTTACCCTAAACTATCATAACCGAAACTACTATCTTGATTTACTACCCTGAAATAAAATTGAAAATATGATTATATATATTTACTCGGCATAAATGGTTAGACTTATTACATATTATTTTTCACGTACACATGCTATTATATAAAAAGTAAATAAGACTACCAAATTTCTATTACAGTTCGATGTTGAATTTGGACATAGTTTAGGAACATAACTAGATTGCCACAAAGTATTGAGTCACGTCTATCAAGTGTACTTAATAGATAAGTTGAAATTTACTCTCTTCCATTTTCTTTAAATCAAGATATAATCCAATCACTATCAAAATTATCATCTCTTTCACAATAGTTGTATAGATGTAGCTATAAAAAATACTATTTTTATATTTGAGATATATAATTTTATGTATTTATCTCTTTTTCTTTATTGTCCATCAATTATGCGGACTACCATAATATATAATCCATACTACCATAATATATAATCCATACGTCTAATATATCGTTAAAATAGAATTTTTCTTTTAATACGGTATGTAAGTGATGTAATATTAAAAGCTATACTTTTATCGTAACTCTCCATATAAGGTTTTTCCGCACATAGAAGCTCTTGGTAGCTTATTTCTTTATAATTTTAAAAAGATATGATATAATATATTAAAGCTTGATGGTTATGGTTATGCTTGATTGTATCTATCACAGCACATAAAGAGATAAAGAGTTATTAGCAGTAGTTCATGACAAATTAAATATTATGCTAATATCTTATCAACTTCAATTTATATTGGAGATTATTTTCAGATTTAAATTACTTTCATATTGCAATGTACAACTATGCAGATCATACTTATGATTGTCTTATATATAATATAAAGCAATCAATGCCATTACTTAAGCTATCATCTTGTCCTCGATGTACACCTAGGTATATTATTAGATTTTGAAAATATTAAAAATAAATAAATTTATTATTTTATTTAAAAAATTGTAAAATTTAAAAATAACACTTTAGATACAAAATTCTATATTTTATTTCAATCCAATGATGGTTTTCTAAATTTGGATACAAATGGAGTATTTGAAAATAAAACTACGTACTATAATTTGAGCTTATAAATACATTAAAAATTTATAATAAGTATTATGAGAAGAATACATCTTGAAATCTAACCACAACTCCTTAGGTTCTCTTAAATCTTGAGATCATGTTAGTTAAGATAACAAAGTCTATTTTTATCATTCTTTAAAGTAGATATTCAATGTCCTTTAAATGGAGGTATTTTACTAGTATTAGGCTTTGCTTTCTATTCTAAAATCCAAGTCTTGAAGAAAATACAAAGCCTTCATCACTCTTTTACCTTGAGATCTTCCTTATTTTTATTTAAGACCTATGTTTCTATGAATATTCAAATAGAAGAGATCCCAAAAACATCAAATGGTGTTGCAAGGTGGATTCTTTTAGAAATCATGTACAATCTGATTGGCTTTCAGTCATTGTTCCAATCTAACTTCCTTTCTTCTTATCACTTTTTGTATCATATCTCTTAGCAATATCAATATCATGTAATACTTAGTTATTTTCTCCTTTACCATACTTAAGAACAATCTTAAGTTGCTTGATTAGTATCCTCTAGCTTGAAAAGATCATAACTTTACCATTTCTATCGTCCTTACAAAGGATGCATTAGGTTAGATATTCTAATACAAATGATCTCTCACACTCTCCTACTAAAGATTTCATTCATATACTTGAGTTTGCTAGTTAGAACAATTCTCTTAAAAAAATAGTAAAACATCTTAGTATAGTATAATAGTATATCTTATTAAAATATAGCATCATGTTATTTTATGTATTTTTGGAAATAATATTATGCTGCTTTGTTTGTGGAAAAGATGATAAAATAATAATATTGCATGGATTCATAGCACTTGATGTAATTTATATTGAAACTTTAAAGACATAAATGATTTATCCAAAATTTCTACAAGAAAATCCAAGGACAACAAAAGTTCTTTCTTGTATATATAGCATCAAAGATATGACCTTTTCTACCCTACCCAAACTTCCATACAAAGAGGAAATTTATACATATCATGATTTTACAACTCACACCAAGTTTAGATTATCTCTCTATATTATTAAGCAAACAAAAAATGCTACTAATCCTTTGGTAATTTTTATTCACATATCTAAAACACTCAATTCAAATATTAACAAGCAAAAAATCAAAATCCAAAGCATACTTATAATCATAATTCACCCACATAAAATTGAAAACAAATTTATTCACATAAAAGGGACTCTTTTCTATTCTCAATATTTATTTTAGTTTATACTCAAGAAATCTCATAACCTAGATTTTGTGATCTTTTTCATATAAGGAGAAAAGATCCACTAGTATTGGTAAAATATAATTTCAACCCAAAATTTTGTTGGTAAGTTATAAGAATAATAACTAAATTCAAATCATATCTATTATAAAAATATTAATTTAATAAAATTAACAACATTATATCAAATTAGTATAATCAAGATATATTTTTTGAAAGTAAAAACACAAAAGATTGATGGTTTACTATTTTGAGGTATCTCAAGGTTCTCTTATAACCAAAATATCTTAAATTACTTGATGAGAAAAGTTTTTAGTAGATCACAAGAATTTATCTCATAATAGATATGTATCTTCTTGCTAATAACAATGATATCTAATTCAAATAGTACTAAGATATTTCTAATTAACTCAATCTTAATAGGATCTTAGAATACAACCTAAGATAAGCTAAAGGCTAAGCTTAACTAGTAAAGAATATTAGTGTATTGATGGTGAAAAATTATACTAAATCCTCATACTCATATCATATTAAATCATATTAAACTCATATTATATTAAATCCCAATTATAATAAAAGTTAGTCCTCTACTTAATTAATATCTATATTAAAACTACCTTTTTATAAAGGTGCAACTTAGGTACAATCCTAATTGTTGTATCCAAGACTTGATTGGAGCTCTTTAATACTACTCCATAGAATTTATTGATTGATTACTTTAGGTGTAGTCAATAGTAACGTCTATTTGTTATTGGCAGGCCTCTTCAAATAAGGAAATTCTTGTAAATATCTTAAATAGACTATTGAAGGCAAAATTAGGCATTTTATTTAAGGAAATTAAGGGACCACACCTTTACGGTTGAATCAACACACAATGAGAGGAGAGAGAGGGTGAAGAGAGTGCTCAACAAGCATAGAGAGCACTCAACAAGTAGTCTTTCAAATTGCTTGTAGTGGAGGATTCCTTCTAATGAAAAGTCAATCAGGCATTTACAAAAAGTCATCTTTGTCCACCCAACGACCAAGAAATCTGATTCAACCAAGGTGGTATTGGGAAATGTAGATGCATTGCATCCACAAAAGCCTTCTAGTGCTAGGAAATGTAAACCAGCGACATTGGCATACTAATCATCAATAAATTCATACTCAATTTCATTACACGCATCAATTGTTGCTTGAAAAGGAGTGTCTTCTTGATAGGCATGGAGCAAGGCGGTAAAGTTGATCTTGATCTCATGAATTTCAGTCTATGATATTGTCATTTCAAGTCAAGGCTTGTGCTAAATGATAATGATATTGAAGGTGCACATATTGATCTTGACAACTTGATGTGGAAAAATAGGTGGTAGTTCATCTCCATCATTGTTGTTAGATTACATTTGGCAATGATGTTTTGGATTCCATTGACTACTTTAACAAACAACCAAGAAACTATAATCAAAATCTTATGGACTTCATCTTGTTCAAGCCTCACCAATATTTCAATTGCCCAAAGGTTGAGACCATTGATACACAAGCAAGCATGTGCATGTGTTAAAAAAAACCTTTGCACACTTAAACACTCAAACGGTTTGCACCAAATCCTCACCTTAGTGTGGGTCAGTCATGTTGGTCATCTTGTAATAAGTATTAATGAGACATACAAGCTTTTTGTTTTGTTGCAATAATAATAATGTGGTCAACCTTTGTAGAGAAACAAATACCTTCATGATTTCATGAGTGAAAGCTTGAACCACAAAAAGGAAAATCCACCTGGATTTTTGGGAAGCATAGTGGGTTGAGTATTAGGGTCAAGATACTCAATTATTGGAATGAGATTGTCTGTCAACCACGTATCAACCACATATCAACCACGTAGTAGCTGAATCCATCAAGACCCAATGAATATTAGCCACTTCTGAACACATTGTTCTCATCAAAGAAATCAAGTTTTTTTGCTTTTGAAGGTAGCCAATCAAACCAGTTAGTGCCAAGTAGAACTCTTCATCAAGTTCTCTCTTGAACACACACTATATTATGAGATCAAGTTGATGCAAACCACACCAAACATAGATGAGCTTTGCTGGGAGTAAAATTTTCTTGAAGGTGAGGTGCCATTCCTCAAATGCATCCGGTCATTGTTTGATTGCCATCTACAAATAAGCAGACCAACGTATTCCTCCATGGAACATATAATACATTCATAAAGTGCACCAATTTATCAACATTGTTTGTACAATGTGGCAATTGAAGAGAGGCATTGCCAACAAGTGGAAGTTGTATAGAACTCCAAAAATGATGATACAAGTATGGGTGTCAAGGCAAGACATTCCATGAACTGGAATTGTTCCATGTATGCATGGAAAAATCAATCAATAGAATATCCATGAACTATACAAAGAGCACTGGATAAGACTTGCAAACAAATGACACATGCCATGTGGGTATACTTCAAGGCAATGAGACTAGTACAATCAGAGAAATATTGAGGCCATTCTCATTGTGAAAGAGTTGAACCATCATGGCAGCAAGGCAAAAAAATGCACCAAGAGAAATGCATCCAAAAATAAGAGAGAACCTTTTTTGTGTTTTGATTTGCACAGAGTATTCTTCATTGTTGACAATGTTGCCGTCTTGGTTAACAAGCATAATCATAGAGAGTGCACGGGCATTTGTCAAACCTTCCATATCATCAAGATAGAAGAGCATGTCTCCAATGATGTCTTTGACAATAGGCTTGTTCAATAAGAAAAAAAACTGCCCTTCTTTCTCAAAATGCACTTCTAGAGAATTGATGAAAGGCACTTCAATTGCTATAAATTTTATTTCATGTTGTTAACAACATTGCAATTTTTGAAATTCTTCCCATTTCAAAGGGTAATGCTCCTTTAGATGCTAAACATTGTTGTCTTATCAAAAGCAATTGAAATATTGGACACAAGACATTGGCTTTTTCTTTGCACCAATCTTTGCCTCACAACCAAATGAAATGCAAAAGTGATAGGTACAAGAGGATATGAGCGTGGTTTCAAGATCTTGAGTCATGATCTTGAGATCAAACTCATTGCAATGATGTGCTTGGAACTTCAAAAAGTGATTACTCTTCTTTTCCATAGATATTGGAGGTCCAAGAAATTTATAGAAGTGGCAAGAATGACTTGCAACTCCAAATTCACAAATGAAATGATGGATCTTATGCTTTTTTCTTGGTAGTTGTGATGGTTTATTAAAGGTAAAACTAGATTCCTTATTGAAAAGATTTATAGGAAAACTAGTAAAATTCTCTTATTTCAAAAATCATGGTTATTGGTGTCCTTTTTTCTTCTACAAAAATTTAGAGAAGTTACCTTCCATAATTATATATTTTCTCTAACTTGAGTTCCTTATGTTTCTATCAAAGTTTAGGAAGTTACCTTTCACAATCATATATTTATCTAAATTGATTGTATATTATAACCAATATTCAATTTTCATATTCACATAAATATATAACTTCATCTAGTGTCATTTATCTATTAAGTGTCTAGACTCACAATATATAAGGAATTTTAACTTTACCTAGCATTATTTTCCTTTCTAATTTATAAGTGCTATTTTATTTAATGATTCCAAGGTTCTTTTGGAACCATCATCTCCTTTGAAGGATAATCCTGTTTTTTCTACAAAATTCAATGCTACCTTGAAAGACACAAATGATATTGAAACTTGAGAACCAATGTATCCAATGATCGCTTGAATCCTTCAAGAGATTGATCAATCTTCTTGGTATTTTACTCTTCAATTAAAACATGGTTTATTACTTGAAAATAATTTTTATCATTGACTTCTATCCCTCATCTTAAAATTAATTACTCACAACCTAACATTTAAGGAAGATATTGCTCATCTTACTTAATCTTAAGCAATTTAAAACACAATACTACCATTTGAAAAGGAAACTATAAATTTATTACACTTCTCTCCCTTCATTTAAAGTATCAATAGCAAGGAACTTTAAGTGATATCTTGATAGAAAAGATATTACTTTGGCTCACAACCTTTCTTTGGTTATGAGTTTCTATCTTTCCTTAAATTTCTTTGACATTAAACAGTACACCAAAAGTAAAGTAGCAAATCTTATATAAATGAAATCTATTCCTAATCCAATATATTTTGACTTATTTTGGCTAAATATCAAATCCAAAAATAAACACACTCCTTATTATCAAATGTTCATATGCTCTTAACCTAGATTTGTATCTTTTAGCAAAATTCCATAATTTAAGTAATTTAGTACCAAATATGGTTTATTGAGCAATAAGATTACAAAAATTCAATGCTATAAAAATGATTAATAATACTTACAACTTTGATAACATTTTTGCACAAGGCATTCCTCTATTTCAAGCAAGTAAAATGACATAGTTTGTAAATCTATTAGTTATTCAATATCTTTACTCTCTTGTTATTTCCAGATTAACAACCATTCCTTTTAAGTACTTTGTCTAAGTGTACTATATGAAAGTTGTATATTCTTACAATCTAAGATACAGTCTTCTTGTAGTTAATTCTTATTCAAATGCGTAAACAAGTGGTGTATTGCTATGACTTCCACCACAATTATTTAAAAGCAATTGTATATGTTGAACTTGTCTATGCTTCATAACATTATTATATTCAAGGTATTTTTAGAATTATTTATTTTTATTGAATGAATTCTAACTCAGTATTTACATATTTCTATTTCTTTTATCATTAAGCTCATTCTTATCTCCTTATTAATTATAAATAGTAATAAAACTTGTTAGCTTTGGTTGCATTAAATATTAAGCATCTGGCTAAAATATGCAAAATATAATGTTCTTTTTGATCTTCTTCTTAATATTTAAATTTATTTTGGAAAGATAAAAAAGTAGGGTAACATGAAGGATGTGAAGACCATATCAAGCCGTATAAAGACAAGACTGAAGATTTAAATGGGTCTAAGCTCCAATAGTATCACTATGAGAAATTTGTTCTACTACACCTAAGATGTCTAAGCTATGCAAGTGATATGGTCTAAAAATTATTGGAGCATCTAAAGAAGCATCAACTAGTGTGATTGTTCTTCTAGAGACTGCACTGTCCAATGCCCTCTATAGAGAAATAGATACATATTGTCTAAAGCAAAAGGTAAATTAGGAAAGTGAGAATGATAGTTCTTGTTGTCTAGTATAATATGCTCTTTGCACTTCTTAGCAATGTGTCAAATGCTACATCCACCAATCCACATAACCCAAGGTCAAAAGAACAAAGATATGACCTTGATGCATACTCATATATTAGAGCCCTTGCTTGTTGCCCATCCAAGAGGATGAATAATCACTACCTTTGAAATTGCATCGTATGTAGGGTCTATAATCACAACATCAGCTGTTGTCACTTGAACATCTTGGACCACTTGTGTCATCTACAAAAACATACCAATGCTCCTTCCAGGTAAGATATCTACTCTCTTGTGTCTTAATAGCTTAATAGTATGATAACATCTCTTCATGTAAAAATCTTACTTCCTCTTATTTCTCCTTAAGAGTAGTAAGAATTTACATATTCTCTTGTGGTCCCATGAGATGATATGGAACAACCTAGGTCTAATGAATGGGAATTCATGTTATAAGAGTGATAGTCTTCATTCACATGTATTATGGTACCCACATTCTTACAAAATGTGTTCTTTTTGTTATTTTCACTCTTGTTTGTTTGTTTTCACTCTATGGTGGAATAATTTCTTATTTAGGAACAAAAACTTCTTAGTTGAGTTTCCTTTGGAGTTGTGTAAGTACATGTCATAGTATAAAGGCCCTTTGAGGGAAGTATGCCAAAGTAGTCAAGTTTGAAAGGTGTTAGAGTGCAAAGAACACAAGTATGAAGGATCTTTATACTCAAAAGACCATGCATCAATTTCAATGCGCTACTATTTGGTTAAAGGTTGCTATCAAGTATTTTTTGCATTTAGTGAGGGGCTTGCATGTGCAAAGAGAAATGACTCATTGACTATTCAGCCATTATAGAATAATGACTAAAAAATCTGGCTATAAAACCAAGAACCTATTGATCAATTTCACTTTTCACAAATCAATTTCAATCTCAAGTTTGAGTAAACTTAGAGATGTCAAGTCTTAGTAAGCCTTTGTAGTCATACAACCTTTGCCTTTGTACCTAGACCAACTTTGATAGGAAATATGGTCTTTGTCCAAAAACTCATGAGGAAGATTCTATCATGCCATTTGTAGCATCACACCTAGATTGCTCGGACTCTGGAGTAGTAGTGTTGGTAGTCATAAGTGTTTTGGTAATTACTCATAGACTACTTGTTGATGGTAAGATTTTGTGTTTAGGGTAATAACTATATGGTGGGTCCCACCGTCACTTGCATTATCATATGTGCCATCATTGGAACCATTTGGGTTGGAGACCTAGGTCAAGAATATGGAGTATACTTTTGAAGTGCAACTCTAGAGAACTCACTTCTCTGATGTTGAGCTTTCAAGTTCTTGGCTATGGTGGACAGAGGCCGTGAGCATCACCTAGAGTCTCTTAGCTAGAGTGGATATGGCTTGACTGTAATCAGTGCCTAATTGTTGGCAGATTATTGAGTGATAGATCAAATATTGATCTGATTGAGTGTGATTCAAGTTGTGAACAAACTAATTACATTAGAGAATTGAAGGTAGGGGGAAATTGGGTGGATGAACTGAAGGTGGTGGGGGTATTTCCAAGCCTTGCTGATCATTGATAGATTGATCATGGTAGGATTTTCACTGAGAGTGATTGTGTGCAAAAGCTCTTTCAAATTGATGCAGATTTGGCAATGAGGTAGACTACGTGTGGAAGCATTGGCCAAATTCCCCTAAAAAGAGAGTCAATTTCAAGAAGTGGTGTTTGTTTTGAGCTCAGGAGGTGAAATTAAGATCAATTTGGTGCAAATTGAGTTTGAACGGCAAAATTGAAGATGGAGTTGGGAACCCATTCCCTCAAATTTTTGATTTGGAGAACCCCATTCTTCCATTTTGGCTAGAGTGGAGATTTAGCCAAGGATTTGGTGGTTAGCTAACTCTAAGGATGTACATCAGATTTTATGTCAGATTTTGGCTCAAGTTGGAGAAGCTTGGCCAGATTTGGAGAAGGTTTGCCAAATTTGGAGAAGGTTCAAAGTGACAAGAAGAAAGGCCTAGAAGGGCCAACAATCCAGCTTGTTGGCATGAGGCTAGCTAACTTAGAGTAGTTTTTGGTCATTGTTTGGCAAAATCTACCCACCTTGCTAGATTATGTGCAATAGAGTTTGAACCATAAATCTTTGGTTCTTAGATTGGTGCCCTAGCCAACTAGTCTACACTCACTTGTTGTCCTAATAATTGTTCCATTGATATCTATACATCTATAGCTTTGGCTAGGAAAGACAATTTGATCCCATTCTTGGTGATCCTGGTAGCTTAGGAGGTAAATACCTCATATTATGTCAAATGTCAAATGGTGACAAAGTCAATCCAGTGTTGATTTATGAGATGAAGGGTTTTTGTTTAGATTTCTTGTGATTGGACCCCTCCATTCTTTATTTCTTGTTTGTACACCATGCTTGTGTGAGATGCCTTGACTTTAGAGCAATTAGAATTAACTACGTGAAGTCAAGAGGAGGAAAGGTTGCAAGGGTTGATAAGAGGAATGGAAGTGCAACTCAGTCAAAATATGAAGGAGAAGGAAGCATTAAAAGCAAAGTTGGAAGATGAAGTAAAGATGTATAAGGAGGAGTTGCAAGTGGAGAAAGGGAAACTGAAGATACTTAGGCAAGAGATAGTTGAGGAAGTAGTAGTGAGAGTGAAGGCAATGCTTATCACGATATCAAAAGTTCTATTGGAGGAAGCAAGACTACATGAATTGAAATTGCTAGTGTAGAAGACGAGGAAGAAGAAAGCAAAGGATGAAAATTTGAATAAGTTGTTGATTAGTTTAAGGGAGAGAGTAGATAGGAAGATGTTAGAAGCAAGAGAGAATGTTTGTCTTTTTAGATTGGATGTAGCACAAAAGGAGTTAGATGAGATTTGGAATTTGAAGAAGGATATTGGACGTGGAGTAAGAGAGGTAGGATCCAAGTGACTTTGGATGAGCTTTCTGAGTTGTTAAAGAAAAGTGGATCAAAAGATAAAGATGTACTTAGATTATCCATGATCTCAATTGCAGATTGTAGTGAAGAAGTGATAGAATTAGCAAAGGATGTAGAAGTATTAGATAGACCCAAAGAAGGCAAAATACTTGAAGTAGAATTGGGTTTGGAAGCTGAATTTGAGGTTGCCATCGGATCGGAATAGTAACCATTTTGAGATTTGAAGAGGCAAATATGAGGAGGTGCAATGTTATTTTGGATCTTTAGGTAAAGTTATTATAGAATAATATTTTAGTTAGTAATTGTCAAAGTGCTTAGCCTATTTAAAGAAAACATTTGTAGTGTTGTGTTGTTCAGTATTTATATTTTCAAAGTTGATAAAGTGAAGTGTTGAAAAATAGTGCTCGTCATTTCAGCTTAATTCTGAGTATCAATCTTGTGTGTGTGTTGGTGAGTGTTGGAAGATTTTTGAAGTGCAAGTCAATGTGCTTGTTGGATGTTGGATTCAATAGCCTTGATCTTCATTCTGTTTGTTGGATCCTTAGTGAAGTGTAATTGAAGCAATGCCTTGATAGATCTGAGATGAATTGTAGTGTTGGTAGTATTCTATAGTTGTGAGCACAATTTGGGATTGATGCAATGCAATTTTGATCAAGGAAGTTGTGCCTTCATTGGATGGATGGAATTCACTTTTGAGGTGAGATCATTTTACAGTGAAGTAGCCTTCTTCAAGAAAGCCTGAATCATCACAATCAAGATTTGTTTAGAATGATTTGATGAAGTTGTGATTATGGAGTGTTAATTTGTGATGAAACTATGATTAGTGCTTGTTACTCTCTTTTGAGTGTGGTTTCTACCTAAGAGATTAAAGATGCAACCAAGAAGAACTGAATTGTTACTATTTACTTTGCATTTGACCATTTTTGACTCGTATCTCTATGAGAACAAACTTATTTACCTGATTAACACAAAAGTGATACTTATTGGGTTGTCATAGATGTTGCTTTAGAAATCTTGGAGCAACCTAAACCTTTTTTATTCCCTAGGGTGGATTACTCTCAAATGGTATTAGTCATGTAGATACTCTATTAGTTATAGAGTGAGAGAAAAGAAAATATAAGAAAATATTGAGAGAAAAGAGAAAGATAGTGAGGGGCTAAGATGTGGAGACTTCTGGTTTTATTTAGCAAGGATGGAGAAGATGTGGAGGCCTTTTTGAGAGACTTCAAGAGAGCTTGCATGGGAAACAATGAGAGGAAGAAGAATGAGTGGGCTTCATTATTACCAGATTTCTTTGAAGATGCAACCCTTATATGGTATGAGTTAAAATACCAAAAGAGAGAGGAGAGATGAACAAGACAAGTCTTGAGAGAGTTTGACTTCATCACTCATTGAGAAATTTCTTCTAGATGAGTTATGAGAGATTGATGAATGAGGTTACCTCTTATGGATACTTCTATGGTATAGAAGCCATGCTCACCAAGAATTTTGTGGGAGCATTGAGACCATAAATTAAAAGCAAGGTGAGATATGAGAAACCTTCTTCCAAGGTTGAAGCTATCAAGATTGCAATTCGTATGGAGGAGAGTTTGGAAGGGGATGAGAGTGATTTGGTGGTAAAGGATGTTGTGCATCCTCCTCAAGGCTACAAGTATGGTGGAATTTCTGAAAATTTTGTGACAAGGGTTGCACCACAAGTAGTAGTTACTTTGGTTCTTGCACCTCTACCAAAAATCCACTTCAAACCATCATAGAACAACTTGTAAATCTCAAGATCAACATAATGCAACTATGGGAGAAGAGAGAGAGGTGGATTAGAATGTGAGGAGAGAGCCTAAGAGTTATTGAGCTATCCATATAAAGGAGGCCAACCAACCAACAACAATTTTAATGAAAGAAATTGTTTTGGTTTTAAAGGAAGAGGTCACATCCAAAGGAATTGCCCAAATTCCACTTACCATGGAGGAAGGAGTTATGAGAGAGCCAATAGAGAGAAAGAGGGAGGTAGTGAAACCCAAGTAGATGTGGTTGAGAGCAAGTATGAGAAAGGGGAGTGCTCAAACTCCAAAGGTCTTAATTTGGAGCTTTTGGCATAAGAGAAGAAGAGAACTTGTTTTGTAGAGGATGTACACTCTTTTCAAGGGTTTTCTCCTAGCAAGGATACTCTTATGTCTACTAGGAGTATTTTCACCTCAACACCATGAACAATAAAAACTACAAGAAAGAAGTTGGAGATGGAGGACTTCTTGATCTCAAAGCAACAATGGAACTACAATGTGTTGGAGGATGTTGGGATTCACAAGGCTAACATCACAATGGGTCAACTGATTGCTTTGAATCCTACCTTGAGAAAGGAACTTATAGGAGATTTGAGTTCTACAAGGAGTAAGAGGAAGAAGAAGATAAAAGCTCCCATATCAATGGGGGCGGTGGATGCCAAACCAACACCATGTGAGGCTTGTGAATATGCCTCCAAGATTGATTGAGAGTGAATGGTCACAATATTAAGGATGCACTTGTTGATGGAGGATAAGCAATGAATACCATGACAAAAAAGTTGATGAAGAAATTAGGTATGATACCCTCTAGACCTTAAACATTTGTGGTGAACATGGCAAAAAAGCAACAAGTTTGACTAGTAAGGGTGATGGATAAGGTGATAGTTTCACTTATGGGAGTTCAAAATCTCATGACTTTCCAAGTCTTGAAGGATTCAAGTTATGATTTGCTTCTTGGAAGGTCATGGTTGAGAGAAGCAAGCACAATTGATAAATGGCACAAAAGGTACTTGAGGACTAGGCCATCAAAACATAGAGTTATAGTTCTTGTCACTAACACCACCAACAGTTCACATTCAAATCCAACATCTTTTGATTATTGGGAATCAGATTCAAAAGAAGGAGCTTTAGGTGTGGACACAAGCATGGAGGAGGAGACTTCCACTGAGGAAGATGAATCTAAATCTGATTCAGATGTGTATCCTTTGGGTGTTATGGATTTTGCACCTTTAAGCCAGAGGTTTTGAAAGATCCAGATAAATCACCATTGACACTTGAGGAGACAGAGAGGAGGTAATCTACCCTTATGTACAGTCCAATGTTACCAAGGAGTGGAAGGTAAGATTTGAGGAGATTTTCCATAAGTTCATCCATGTGTTTACTTTTAGTTACAAGGATTTAAAGGAAGTTATCTTGGAGGAGCACAAGATTGAAGTGGAGTTACATGCAAGACCAGTCCACCAAAAGCAATGTTGTATTAGTCCACCAATATCTTTATTTTTGAAGGAGGAGATTCATAAGCTCAAGGAGGCCAGATTTATCTTTGAGGTGGAGAATTCAAAATGGATCTCTCCAACTGTGATTGTGAAGAAAAAGAATGGCAAGCTTTGGGTATGTGTGGATTACAAGAAGCTCAATGCTCTTACTAAGAAGTGCTATTACCCTTTGCCATTCATTGATGAGATTTTGGAAGATATTGTAGGTCATGAGAGGTACAATTTTGGAGATGGTTATAGTGGATATAACCAAATCAAGGTTGCACCAGAGCATCAACAACTCATCACATTCACCATACCTTAGGAGACTTATGCTTTCAAGGTCATGCCTTTTGGGCTTTGCAATGCTCCGGCCACATTCCAACAGTTCATGAATAAGGTGTTCAAACCTTTCATTGGGAAATTTGTGAGAGACTTCATTGATGACTTTTGTGTCTATGGGAGCAAGGAGAAGCACTTTGAACACCTGATCAAGGTCTTGCAATGCTTGGATGAAGCAAATGCATCACTCAACCAAGAGAAGTGCATTTTTGGTTGTGAAGAAGGTCTAATTTTGGGGCATATCATCTCCAAGGATGGGATAGCAATGACCCTAAGAAGGTGAGGAACATCTCAGACCTTCCATTCCCTTCAAACTCGACAAAGTTATGCCAATTCTTTGGGATGGTTGGGTACTATATGACGTTCATCTTCTCATTTTCCAACATGGCTTATGCATTGACCATCTACATGAAGAAGGGCATAGAATACATGGTGGTTTTGGAGGACAAGGAGACTCTCAAAGCTTTTGAGGAGCTCAAGCAATCCCTTGTTGTAGCTCCAAGTCTTGCTTAACTTGATTGGAGTAAGCTTTTCATCCTCTACATTGATACTTCCAATGTAGCTATAGGATGCACTCTTAGCCAATTAGACCAAGATGGGCATGATCATTTAATAACTTATGTTAGTAGGCAGATGGTTTCAGCAAAAAAGAACTACTCAATCATAAAGACAGAAGGGTGGCAGTGATCTTTGGTCTCAAGAAGTTTAGACACTACTTGATTGGAAGGAAAGCCACCATTGTCACGGATCACAAGGCTTTGAAGTACATCTTCAACAAGCTTTATGTGGAAGGAAGGCTAGCAAGGTGGATGATACTCTTGTTTAAGTATGACTACACCATTGAGGATAGACCAAGAAAGAAACATGCAAATGCTGATTTGTTATCTAGCGCTTATGATCATGATGGAGATGAGCTAATGGATGATTCCTTCTCAGATGAGGAGCTCTAGCAATCTCAATCACTCAAGAGGTTCCAATGGAGTACAAAGAGATTGTCAACTTTGTTACAAGAGGTAACTATCTATAAGGGATGCATGCTAGAGAGTGGAAGGCACTTATAGCAAGATCTAGACCTTACACAATGGTGGAGGATATTGTTTTTCACCAAGGAGCAGATGGTCTACTTTGAAAACCAATGGATGCAAAAATGGAGGGAGGTAAACATCATTTGGACAAGAGGATTCATGGAGTTTGTGGGAGTGTAGGACAACCATGAAAACTTTCACCGGATATTCTCCATTTCAATAAGTATATGATATTAAATCTACCTTAAATATTCACTTTGATCTTCCTACCTTCCAAAGCATTCATAGGAGATTGAAGAAAATAAAAAAGATGATGTAGAGAAGTCAAGGAAGGATCAACTTATGGAATTGGAAGAGACAAGAATATTTGCTAAGGTTTGATTGGAGCAAGCCCCAAGGAAAAAAAAGGAGAACTATGACAAGAGGCAAGGCAAGAAGAAAGTGAAGCCTTTCAAAGAAGGTGATTGGGTAATATGGTTTGATTCCATTTGATTCAAGAGTGTGCAAAACTCTCTTGAATCAAAATTTTTTTGCCTAAGTACTTTGGACCTTTTATTGTGGAGAAGGTGTGGGGCAAGTACATCTATGATCTCAAGGAGTTGGGAGGAAGAAACTTTGATAAGATTAACCATGATAAGTTGAAGATGTATCATAGAAGATAGAGAGACCTTCACTTTGAGGACAAAGT
This sequence comes from Lunularia cruciata, assembly GCA_948567375.1. Taxonomy (NCBI): domain Eukaryota; kingdom Viridiplantae; phylum Streptophyta; class Marchantiopsida; order Lunulariales; family Lunulariaceae; genus Lunularia; species Lunularia cruciata. The sequence goes on along the minus strand of OX419761.1, from coordinate 50,023,433 downwards.
GAAATCTTAGTTCAAGGGTAAATGTAATACCCATTTGTGTATGTATGTGCTATTGTGATATTTAGTTTGCTATAATAAGTACTTGGGAGATATTATTTATATAGAGATAAAGGAAGGTTCTACATTAGTCATGAGTAGCTTAATTTAGTCATAGCTAAGATAAATGAGACTTTAATTTAGAGGAAGTGGAAAAGATGAGCACCACTATTTGTATTCTAGTGTGTTGACTTAATATTATTCCTAACTGTTTGGATTTGAAGAAAGAGTTGAGAACTCTTGGACCCACAAGCCTTTTTTTTGGATTCTTCTATAGTCCAAGGATAACCAATGTGAAGGAATCTTTGACTTAGCGATTGGGTCAAGATAAGACTATATGCTTAGGAGAATATTCCCATGAGTATGGATATTCCTTTAGCTTTTTGACTCTTAGCCTAGTAACTTGAGTTACTCCAATAATTAGTAACTTTGGTGCGTAACTATTTCATAAGTATATAAACTAGAGGTGGAAGTACTCATCATCCTTATATTTGTAACTATCTCTCTATCATTGAGTTCCCTAGTAAACAATATCTTGGAGTGTTAGCCTTAGAGGAGTATGATAGAGTTAGGGTTCTTTGCCTTCTTAGTCCATGGTACACTACCATAATAGCCATTAGAGGTTCATCTTGAGTGAGAGATAGACTAACTCACAATCCCAAGATGGGGAGCTTGCCAATAAAGTAACCATAGAGCAAGCTTTGGAGGAAAATAAGCCTATTTTTTATGGTGTATATCAAACCAAGTGCGCATGGAGAATCCAAGGAGGGCCAAAAGTCTCGTCAAGCAAAGGTTAGTCAAATAGTTGAAGAGTTTGCATATGTATTTCTGGATGATTTGCCAAAGGGATTACACTCCAATTGCGGTATCCACTTCAAGATTGAGTTATTGACAAGAAGTGCTCTAATGAGTAGACCAATCTATTTGCTCTTACCAAAGGAGTTGGATAAGCTTTGGATTGTAACACCCATTTATGCATGTGTGTGATATTGTGGTACTTAGTTTGGTATTATAAGTACGTGAGAGATATTATTTATATAGAGATAAAAGATGGTTCTACCTTAATCATGATTAGCTAAAGTTAGTCATAGCTAAGATAGAGTAGATCTTAATTTAAAGGAAATAGAAAAGATGAGCATCACAACTTTGGATTCTAGTGTATTGACTTGGTATTCTTCCTAAGTGTTTGGCTTTGAAGAAAGAGTTGAGAACTCTTGGACCCACAAGCTTCTTTTTTGTTGGATTCTTCTATAGTCTAAGGATAGCCCATGTGAAGGAATCTTTGACTTAGTGATTGGGTCAAGATAAGACCACATGCTTAGGAGAATATTCCCAAGATATAGTTATTCCTTTAGATTTTTGACTTTATTTGACTTTTAGCCTAATAACTTGAGTTACTCCAATAATTAGTAACTTTGGTGTACAACTATTTCACAAGTATATAAACTAGGGATGAGGAGGTACTCATCATCCTTTCGTTTGCAACTATCTTTCTCTCATTGAGTTCCCTAATAAACAATATCTTAAGTTTTGGAGTGTTAGCCTTGGAGGAGTATGATGGAGTTGGGGTTCCTTGCCTTCTTAGTCCATAATGCACTACCATAATAGCCATTAGAGGTTCATACAGAGTGAGAGACAGGCTAGCTCACAAAATAACATTGGCAAAGTTGTTGGAGAATAATTTCATATGACATAGTACATCTCCTTGGGGAGCACTAGTACTATTTGTTCCAAAGAAGGATGGAAGACTTTGCTTCTATATGGATTATTGTGGTCTCAGCAAACATATAGTGAAGAATGCATATTCATTGCTTTGAATCAATGACTTGCTAGATCAATTGAGTGGAAAAAAATACTTCTCCAAGTTGGATCTTTGAAGTGGCTATTGGTAAATTCCTATTGATAGAGAGGATGTGCAAAAGGTTACCTTTTGTATAAGGTATGGGCACTTTGAGTGAAAAGTTCTGCCTTTTAGGCTCACTAATGCTCCAATAGTCTTCATGGATCAGATGTATCAAGTGTTGGATGAGCTATTAGATTGATATATGGTGGTGTTCTTGGATTACATTTTAATCTATAGTAAGATAGGTAAAACACACAAATCATATGTGACAAATCCTAAGACAAGTACGGCAATGGAAGTTTATTGCAAGAAGTCAAAGTGTGCCTTTTAGAAAAAACAAGTTACATTCTTGGATCACAAGATCTTATCAAAGGGGATCAAGATGGAAGAGGAGAAAATCAAGGCCATTATTGATTGGCCTACTCCAAAGAATGCCACAAAAGTATGGGCATTTAATGGATTTGCAAGTTTTTATTGATGGTTCATCCACTATTATGCTCATGTGACCCCACCATTGACCGACCTCTTGGGAAAGAACTAGAGGTTTCAATGGACTACCAAGCATAAAGAGACATTCCAAAAGTTGAAACATATGGTGTCTTCAAGACCCATTCTTCAATCATATGATCCTCAACTACCTTGTGCAGTTGATTTTGATGCTTCTAACTTTGCCATTGGAGTTATGTTGCAGTAAGAATTTCTAGATGGGTTACATCTCATTGCCTTTGTGTCTCAACAACTCAATATCATATAAAGGAATTACTCTACTCAAGATTGAGAACAATTTGCAATGGTATATACCACCAAGGTATGGATGCATTATCTCTTGGAGAAACAAGTGATCATGCAAACCAATCACAAAACCTTTTTGCATACATTACATTTGCAACACATGAAGATTTGACATCATCAATTGGAGACACAATTATAGTTATTTGAGTATAAGCTTGCATGCCAATTAGGTGGCTTCTAGAAGGAAGCTTCTTGGGAAGCTTCTTGACTAGCTTAGCTTGCATGCCAAGTAGGTGGTTTCTAGAGGGAAGCTTCTCAATACGCTTCTTGGTTAGCATGGCTTGCACTCAAAGAAAGAGGCTCTAGGAAGCTTCTTGAGAGCCTTATATGTTCCTTATAAATAGCAAAGCCCAAGTTCATGCTAGGCATTTGGAATTTCCCTCATTCAAGTGTTCCAATGTGATCTTTCATTCTGGTATTCCATTCATGTATTTCTCTCCTTGGTCTTTTACAATGAGTGAAGTAATCCAAAGTAAGCACCACTTTTTCTTGCTCTAAAATTGGGAGTTGAGTGACTTTAGGACCTTCCATGACATGAAGAGGAGGAAGGAGTGAATGATATGGAACTTAAGATGAACCCCTACAATTGTACCAAAGAAAATTGGAGAATAGTTCTAGGAGCCAATGCATGACCAACAAGTGCAATGACATTAGAAATGAAGTTTGAGCCCATAGGCAAAGTGCTAAATGACCACATTAAGGCATCTTTCACAAACAAGAGATCCAAGAACAATGGATGGAGGTTGGGTAATTATGAAGATCTAGCCCAAAGATTAGTGGTGGAGACAAAGAAGTTATTCTAGCCAAAGAGAATGACTTACCTCACCAATAGCTTAGTTGTCTTCTTTGAATACATGTAACTAAGGAGAGCCTATAAGTTGGGCAAATATGTTTCATTTCAAGTGAGTACTTTGCATAGGAAGTCAAAAAGATAGTGAAGCAACTTATTACACCCTTTTGCCATCCACTTCTACATGGAGCTAAATCTACTAACAAAGAAGTAGCACACGAAGTTCCTCAATAACTACCATCTAGTAGGGTACTTCACCTCAAAACTTGAAAGGAAGGCCCTAATTAAGAAGTACCAATTGGTAGATGCATACTTCAATTTGAGAAATTGTTTTGGCAAAAGAAGAAGGAACCACCACAATAAAGAAGAAGAAATCTCAAACATTAGCAAAGAGACAAAGTAGAAATCTCCAGATTATAGATGTAACTTTGGATGTAGAAGAAGAAGAAGAAGTCGCAAAAAATAAGACTCTCAAGTATAGGACAAAGAAGAAGAAGAAAAAGAAGAAGAAGGATCCTTCATATTATAGGGATCAGAATCAAGATCAAAGGGAAGGGAATAGTACAAAGATGCCCAATTTTCCCCAAACCTAGAGTAGAGTGCAGACAAGGAGGTGTAGGCCAAAGACCAAGGAAAAACCTTACACCAACCCAAATTATTTCCTAGTCCTAACTAAGAAGTTAATATCTCCAAAGAAAATCAAGTGGAGACCAAGAAGAAGAACTTTGGAGTGAGGGATAACAAGAAGCTAAAGAACCCAACCAAGAAGCAAAAGAGAAATTAGAGATAGAGGAAGAAGGCAAAGACACTCCACATGAAATGCAAGCCAAGTAGGAAGAGATGCAACCTTAAAACCTTGAGTGTCAATCAAAGAAGGAGAAAATTTCTTAATCCAATTGGTGGGATCAACACAATAGATGATGAAGCTTCTTATACCACAATATCAAGAAGTTTATCTCAATGTGGTTGATTATACCATACTTGTCTAATGGCTCCATAAGATCATCTACACTTGCAAATGAGGCCAAATGGAAGGAGGACAAAAAGAAGACAAGGAACTTGTACAAGGAAGAGGTGAAGAAAGTGAATCACATCATATCATAATCATAGGTATGAGATGCCATGTTAGTGTTTGGCAATAATTCTTCAAAGGTTTGACTTCCTTCAAGAAATTGCTATCATGTAGGAGAAAGAACCAATTTCATTTGCCATCAAGCCTTGTACTGCTTTGCACATGTAGGAATAACAACATTTTGTTATTGATGATTGATGAAAATCCATAATGGACCGGCTAAGGATTATGAACATCTCATCTCAAGGAGAAGGTAAGTTTCAATCAATTGAATTCACACCACTTCAAAGTCACAAGGCAATTCAATTAGGCACTGTGGGTTGGCTTGTCTCTCACTCAAGATGAACTTTTGATGGCTATTATGGTAGCACACCATGGACTAAGAAGGCAAAGAACCCCAACTCCATCATACTCCTCCAAGGCTAACACTCCAAAACTCAAGACATTGCTCACTAGAGAACTCAATGAGAGAGAGATAGTTGCAAATGAAAGGATGATGAGTACCTCCTCACCCCTTTTTTATATACTTGTGAAATAGTTACGCACTAAAGTTACTATTTACCAAAGTAACTCAAATTACTAGGCTAAAATTCAAGTCAAGTCAAGTCAAAAAGTATAAAAGAATATCTATCTACATGGGTATATTCCACTAAGCATGTGATCTTATCTTGACCCAACCACTAAGTCAAGGATTCCTTCACATGCACTATCCTTGGACTATAGAAGAATCCAAAACAAAAAGGCTTACGGGCCCAAGACGTCTCAACTCTTTCCTCAAAGCCAAACACCTAGGAATAATACCAAGTCAACACACTAGAATCCAAAATAATGATGCTCATCTCTTCCACTTCCTCTAAAGTAAGGTCTCCACTATCTTAGCTATGACTAACTTTAGCTAATTTGACTAATGTATAACCATCCTTTATCTTTATATAAATAATATCTCTCAAGTATTTATAATACCAAGCTAAATATCACAATACCACACACATGTGCAAATGGGTTTTACAGCACATTAGGTAATATCATGGTACAAAGTCTTGAATTGTGAGGTATAGCATGAGAGGCTATGTGAGTGGTGATCAAGATTCAAGAGAATGTGAAGGCAATTGAAAGTATTTAATTTCAAAGCAATGTGCAACATGATATTGCCCAAGAAGAAGAAAATGTTAGCCACAATTGCCCTACATTCTTTGGGAGTGGAGAAATGGGCACATTACTATATGTAGAGTACCTCAACTCCAAGCATCTATTGTTCTTGTTGTGGATTTGAGACTTTACTTATCTTCCAATGGCCTTGGAGATAAAGGAGAAGAAGAACCCAAACTTAACCAACTTGCATGGTTGTGTTTGCTTAGATGGAGGATCATTGGTAAAATATTCTTGGGTCATACTCTATGCTTAGAGCAATGTACCTCGACCAAGAGTCACCTCAACCATTAGAAGAGATGACAAAGAAGTTTGAAGTCTCATTCAAAGATGGAGAATGCTTGGAAGATAAATGGTTATAATGATCCTTCTTGTCACATTGTGGTGACCTTGCTCATGAAGATCTTCAAATCGATGAGGACACCATCCATTAACAATAGGCAAGCCATCTTCTTCCAACTATTGCATGAAGGGAAAATCATGGATTGGGCAAAGATGTTTAATCATTGCATTTGTGAGATGATGGAGAAACTACAAACACATGGAGCAAACACCATCTTCTCTCCATCATCTTACACTTTCACATTGGCATGTGGCTGCTAAGAAGGAAGAGTGGATGCTTTCCTAGCACACTACTACCCTACAGGCTACCATCAAGCCCATCTAGATTATGTGGCAATGACCAGGAAGTATAAGGAGGCATTCCTACAATATCAAAAGATAAGGAAATGAAAGCCAATTGATAATGTTGCACAAGCAAGCTTAAGCAAACAAAAGGCAATTGAAATGCCAACCTAGTCCAGAAAGTGACACTAGCTTAATCCTCTCAAGTCATGAACTCTTCAAACAAGGAGAATTCCTAATCTGCATGTGAGTCAGGGCCAAGAAGTGAAGGTAGGAGTGACTGCAACTCACAAAAAACTCCCCAGGTAGAAGAGCCGCAAGTGAGTGTGGAGAAGGAATTGTAAGGGAGGTAGTGCCTCAAGAACAAGAGACTTTCTACTCTCAAATCAAAGTGTCTTCTAAAGGCTAGGAAGGCAATACATAACAAGGCATGGAGGTACAATCTACCCCTATGGCCATGGTAGTGTTGAGAGTACTAAATCAGCCTACCACCAAGAAAGAAGAAGAAATGATGATGGACAAGGAGGAGGATATTCTTATATCCTAGTTGTAAATAGAGAAGACTCCTTCTTCAACTCCAAGATTAGAAAAAATGAGGAGTTTGCATGCATTGCCTTCAAAAGTGCAATTGATGGTGACTCCACCTCAAGGACCTAAACTCAAGGACGTCCAAACCACACCTTCATGATCACATGAGATGAAGTTCTCAAGTGTAGAAAAGGGGAAGGGTTTAAGAAGACAACTCTCCTTAGACCTAGACAAAGATTGTGGCTTCAATTGCTATAGCCAAAGTTGTAGCAACTATTGAAATGTTGGGTAGTGGAAGATTGATGAAGGAGAAAGGGATGTCAAGTTCTCCAAGAAGACTCCATGAAGACTACACCTATTTGTGATCACCACAAGAGCAAGAAGTAGCCCTAACACCACAACAAGAGAAAATAAGAGCCAATCTGACCCAACCGGCCTACAAGGAGTCAAGGCTAAATTACCCTATGAATTACCTATCCTTGTCAAATTTGGTTGTTCATATGTTGAGGCCAATTTTAAAAGCCATAGAGGACCTGTTGCCTACATATTGGATATCGACCCGACCATGATAGATTACAATTGCTTGATAGAGTTTTTACACTATCAAATTCTAAAGGCTGTTTGGGAGAAATTAGATGTAGAGAAGGAGTTGACCAAGGCCCACACTAGCATTGCATGCCTAGAGGCTTAACTTACTGAGCTTTGGGGGCAATACCAAGAGTGGAGGTTGGGACCAATTGGAGGCTTGTGAACTTGTTCCGTTGGGAAGAGGGTCCATGGTTGTGAGAGGAAGAAGTCATCACCATGATTGAACTCCAATGAGTCAAACTAAAGAAAGATAAATGGTTCCAAGTGCTTACTCATTGCAAGTTTGTGGATTTGAGGTTGCTCTTGTAGATAAGGATGTGGAGTTGCAATGGGCAAGAGAGGAGTGTGATGCCTTGTCCACAAACCACATATAGGCAAGTGTGGTAGAAAGATAACAACACCCTATTGGAACAATATCGAGTGGAGCTATGCCTAATAAAGGCTAAGCTTGTAGTAGTAAAGATTGGTACTACTAAGTGCAAACAAGTATTCATGGACTACAAGGTGGCCCAAGAAGATAAGTTGAAGGAGAAGGATAATGAGATAGTCTTGATGAAGAAGGAGATATCAGGAGCATGACAACAAATCTCCCAATTAGACTCGAATTTGAAAACCCTTAAAGGGAGGTCCAAGCATTGTGGGAAGGAGATGACAAAGAAGCACAAGGAGTAGTTGAGTGCTAGAGATAAGAAGGTGGCATTTCTCAAGCAAGACCTAAAGGTTCTTCACAACTAGAGTGCCAAGAACAAATAAGCCTTCAATGTAGAGGTTCAAAAGGCCTAAATGTGTATTCAGGAATTGACCATAATTTTTAATGACCATGAGGGCCTTGAATAGATCCTCCATGTACAGATAAGGCAAGAGGTGGATATGGAGGTACAATCCATCCATGATACTTTGGATGAGGAGTAGACATGGGTGATCATATTAGTAAAGGATACCACAAACCAGCTAAAGACTCAAGTAGGAGTGGTGGTGTTGACCCAAGTTCAGCATACAAAGCTCCAAGAGTTGGAGTCAAAGATGTATGCTTTGGAGACAAAGAAATATTCAATTGAGCAATTGGCCAATTTTGATAAGAAGCTACAAAAACATATATGTTTTTGTAGCTTCTCATCCAAGGTTAGCCAAGAGTTGGAAGAATACGTGAAGCATGTTGATGAACTGATCCAAAGATACAAGGGAGAAGATGCATCAGGAAAGCCAAGTGGGTCAGGGAAAAGGAGTTGGCTATATTGATACACATGTACAATTGTAAAATAAGTTATATCCTTGGGGTGTGATTGTTATACCACAACCATCAGAGTTGTCTGACCATCGGAATCAGACCCCATCATGGTGGGAGACCATTGTAGTCAAGCATCACCATGATGGCCTACCAATGAGGATAGGATGTCAACAATGGAAGCACCAATCCAGTGAATGACATGTAGATAATGTTGGGGAGGATAATAGCCATGTATAGTAAGACAATTTTACCAATGCCATGTCAGCAAGACCATTCTTCTAATGTCTAGCTAGAAGTTTGTGATTGGTAGTGTATACAATGGGTGCTCTTTGTAGGTGGTGCTATCAAAACATTAATTTGGTATGATAGAGTAGGCCATTAGGGTTAGTCATAATAAGAGCTTAATTTGGAGATCATGGCATTGCACAGTTTTTGGATGTGCCTGATCATTTTGTAGTAGAATGTATAAGAGAGATCATCCCAACATACTAAGATTTCAATTTAATTCATATCATGCTTATGCCAAATTCCAAGCTTCATCAATTTTTTATCTACATTTGTATGTATGGTCAATTTGAAATTGTTTATGTATGCATGAATTGGATTCTAAATTGAGTATAGTGCAATAAGGACCTCTATGATCCTTAATGTGTCAATGTCAACATTGTGTATGTTTTGTGATTGTGGGTGGAGTAGTGGTGAGAAACTCAAAGTAAGAATGCAAGTGTTGAGGTGTAGGAAGGCAATCAAGCTTGACCAGAGTGTTGGATCACTAGGTGTTTTGGACAATTAAGATGATACATCGACCGGCCGTGAGTGTTGTGAAGTACCACGTGTAACAAAAATCCCCTCTAATTACAAACCTATAATATACTGGTGAGGAATGCCTTCTAGGGATGGTAGAACATTCTCATTGGTATTGTAGTATGCACAATATACATAATTGCAAGGGTATAGAACTTTGGGGCCAATGACCTTCAATGTAGACTAAACTATCACCTTTAAGAACCAAGTGAGACAATTTTTGTGAATGTGATTTGAGTGTTTGATTTTCTTTTTGGTATTGTGCCATTGTGAGGTGTAGTACTTTCCTTTGGGAGTTGTCCTATTCAAGAAGATAAAGATGTAATGATAGATGACTTGTGACAAAGTGATATTGTTTCCTTCACTCCTAACCATTTCTAAATCGTATCCTCATAGGAAAGATCTATTCTTACCAATTATATTCTTAGTACATTGACACTGGGTTGTCACAGTTTCAAGGTGAATTTAGTGCAAGGCCTTTGGCTTGAAGCCACGGTAAAAGGTAAGAAGCACGGATAAAAAGAGCAACTAAAGGCCAAAGATGAGGAGGTGGTGAGTATTCAAGGAAAGATGGAGAAGACCAAGATTCAATTGGTGACCATTGATGCGTAATGGATTGAGTACAAGAGCAAAGTGATTTTCAACTTGAAGCGATGATTGTTGAGCTAAAGAGGATAGGGAAGTTGATTGATCTCAACTGTTAGAGCAAGTGAAGAAGATATTTGTAGTTGTAGGATCTTTGGAGTAGGAAATAGTTGCAGATATTTATAGGTGTGGGAAACTTTGGAGTAGTAAGCCCAAAAGATACAATTTTGTAAGTTTTCTTTGGGGAAGAATTGATACCTTCCTTGACATGTGTAAGGTACCTAATTAACCTACATGTGAGTAGGATAGGATAGGAGAAGACTCAAAAAATTTAGTGTAGATGTAGGTATAAGATCTTTGGAGTACTTCAACTCTCAAATTTTTATAAGTTGAAGTATGAAGAGTATAAAAGGTAGTGATCTAGGTGTAAATATTCATTCATTCCCTTAATCATATCATAGGGAAAGAGTCAAAAGCTCTTTGTCATTATTGCCTTAATTTTGAGTATTGATATTTGTCTTTGTTAAAGTAGGAGTGAAGAACTTTGAAGTAAGAATTGTGAGCCAGTCTGTCTTTCACTCAAGATAAATCCTGATGGCTATTAGGGTAGCACACCATGGACTAAGAAGGCAAGGAACCCCAACTCCATCACACTCCTCCAAGGCTATAACTCCAAGGCACCTCCAAGACTCAAGACATTGCTCACTAGAGAACTCAATGAGAGAGAGAGAAAGAAAGATAGTTGCAAATGAAAGGATGATGAGTACCTCCTCACACCTAGTTTATATACTTGTGAAATAGTTATATGCCAAAATTACTAATTACCATAGTAGCTCAAGTTACTAGACAAAAAGTCATATAAATTCAAAAGTCTAAGGAATATCTAAACTCATGGGAATAATCTCCTAAGCATGTGATTTTATCTTGACCCAACTAGTAAGGGCAAAGATTCCTTCACATGGGCTATCCTTAGACTATAGAAGAATCTGAACAAAAAAGGCTTGTGGGTCCAAGAGTTGTCAACTCTTTCCTCAAAGCCAAACATCTAGGAATAATACCAAGTCAATACACTAGAATCCAAAATAATGGTGCTCACTCTTTTACCTTTCTCTACAGTAAAGTCACCTCTATCTTAGCTATTGTAGAAGTTTACTTAAACTTTGTAGAAGTAATATCTCTCAACTACTTGCAATACCAAAGTAAATATCATAATAAATAATACATGCACCAATATGTGTTATAGAACATAGGTGCTTGAGTGTAGGAAAACATTCATACTTGATCGGAGTGTGTGATCCTTGAGGTTTTGAAGGAGCAAAGCAATGTTGATGGATCAGAAACAAGGTGTGGTGTTGAAAGTACCATGGGATACAAAAGGCAAAGAGTAACTACCATTGCAAAGAAGCCTTTGGATTTGTACCTTATGGGAAGTGTAGTATGCAATCTTGGAGTTGATGCCTTTGTAGTGAAGTGGTTGGTGTGGGTTTGAATAATCACCTTTAGGAGTAATTTAGAATTTACTTATAGTGAAAGTGATTACTTTCATTTTCTATTTACCATAGTGTGCAACAAGGGATGACACTAATTTCTTCAGGGAATGGTTCTTGCACAAGAGAAGGCGACCACATAGAAAAATGAAAGTTCTTGCCCAAGAGGTTAAACACAAAATAATAAATAAATTGCAAAATGGTGAACCTTCTCTTTAATTCTAGTCATTTCCAGCCCATATTTTTGAGGAATGACCTATTACTTACCATTATATCACCTTTCAGTCCATATTGGTTTATCATATGTACAAGTCAAACAAAATGAAATGAAAGAATCTTGAAAATTAAGGAAACATGTATTTTATTCATTGGATCCTACCTAACAATTATTTTTGCCGTCATGCACCCATAATAATTTGATTCCTTGCAAAAAAATGTTATTTTCTATCAGAGTATATAATAAAGTTTAAAAGGCTCATATGAGACTTTTTTTTGTCAATTTATGTTATCTTACCAACCAACTTACAGAGTTTAAAAGACTAACCAAATAAAATTATACCTAATCATCACTATCCTAAATTATGCATACATTTTATTTTGATAAACTGTTTCATCAATCTATCACTTTCTTTTCTAATGATAGATGTTGTGGAAACAGAGAATTTAATACATAAAATGAACTTAATATATAAACAAGGTAAGACTATATCAAGTTTTTTCATAAAAATTTAAATATTTTATTATCAGTTTTATAAATAAATGTGTCAAATTATTAATATAGCCATATATTAGTGCAATATTTTATACTGGTATGATAGAAAATTTAAAATCTCCACTCTATTTGAATCCAGCAAATTTGACTGGATATTGCTAATAAATTTGATTGGATATCTATATATTTCTAATTTGATTTGCTAAAGTCTTTTGGAACATACATGGCTCATTTCCAAGTAACATCAGAAAAAGGCGACCGCGTAGAGAATACGAAGGATGGGACGACCCATCAAGCCGCACAAGGGAGAGTCGAAAAAGGTAAAATGGGGCTAATCCGCTTTGCAACATATACTCATCAATATATCAAATAATTTCGACTAAGTTTCATTGGGAGAGCTTTTAATACCAAATATAGTTCTGATCGAGCGTTCTCGTTATTTTTCACCGGATATACTGTTATTTGTACGGATGATTTCCAAAGCAAGTATCATAAAGGTATCACTTTGACATAAGTGGCATGTAACAATACTGGAGAGATTTAGATATATGAAAATCTATTACTTAAGATAATCTAATATGCTAACATAATTAGTACTTTATATTATTAACACAACTTCTTTTAATCCCGAAACTAGAATATTTATATTTTATTTATATTTATTTATTATTAATTTTTATTGGAACTGGCCCATTTTTCATCTCTCCCTTGTACGGCTCGATGGGAGTCTTCCCATCCTTCGTGTTCTCTACGCGGTCGCCTTTTTCCATCAAAACTTTTATATTCTTTTATATTCGCCGAGTGGAACCGAAAGCCTACAAGGGGGTTCGATTTCCGGTTCCCCGGATGCTTGCGGGATGACGGAGAACTTGGTGCGCGTCCGTCCGTCTGTCCGTTTCCATTGTCCGTCTGCCGGATGGAAACGTTTCTGTCATATCCTACTCGAAGAACTCCTGCGCTGCGCGGACAGTCTCCAAGTTGACTAAGCACAACAAACGACCTGCTCAAGGAAACAGAAATTCTCTAGTGTCCACGGGCTTAACAGGCAGTAGGGAGTGGGGGGTCCATGCAAGTCCAGCTTTTGGAGCCGGGCCAAGGTTTGACATTCAGCTCATTCGGTGTGAAGAGGCGATGAGTGGAGAACTCGGTTGTGGTCTATGTTTTGCAGTGCTCACTGAACCTACTTTAGGGGCCGATGGCGCCCAAGTGCGGAGTGTGTGTCGAGGCGGAGTCGAAGTACAAGTGCCCGAATTGTCTCACACCATAGTATGATCAATTGGCAGTCTCTTTTGTCCTTTTGGATTATACTATGCTTCTTATATCCGATCGTGTTTGTTGTTTCACGGGAACGAATGTTTTCGCGACTGATAATTATCACAGATGTGGCAGATGTTGTACTTTGCTCTCTGTGCATATAATCGAGCTAATGTTTAATTTCTTTGCTTGTTTTACAGCTGTTCGTTGCCTTGTTATAAGTCGCATAAAGGTGAGCTCCCTGCTTATTCCTGTGTGGAACAGGCCAATTTCCGGTACAGCAGGAGTTCCGACTAGTTTGGTAAATTCGTCTGACTGTAGAGTAGTGTTATCTGGTTCTGGATTATCAGCTTTGGTTTTTTCTTGAGTCTAAAATGTGTGAACCCTTTTTGGGCAGTCACTCCGTGCAGTAAGCCCCCGGATCCTTCAATCGCCTCTCAAGATGAAGGTATAAGTTTCACCTCTTCTTGGTTGAATCACCTCTTGCTACCCCATGAATATCGTGTTAATTTGCTGTGTAATATTCTGTGAGCTGATCTGCTCGAGGAACCATTTGAACTCGTACTTTACTGATATAAGCGTCACAGGGTTTTAGGAAGGTTTTAGGGTGCCGATTTAAATGGAATCTACTGTTAATTTTAGTGTGGTCCTGAAGGGTCTTCTGCTGCTCATTATTTTACTGAAGTTCGTCATGTTTTCTAATCTGATTTATTCACATTTCTGCTCTCGAGCATTCGAACCGTACCCAACTTCAGTTGTTCGCTTACTCTCTCAAACAACTTATGAACAGAGGTTACTCAACAACCACCTCGATCTTTTGAGGAGAACGAAGATGAATCCGGTTGGAGGTTACGTCGAGCTCAATTAGAGGCTATGGGTGCTACTCCTTGCCTTGTAATACATCCCCTTCAAGATATGATACTTGCATTCCAGAGCTTTTGAACTGTTGAGAGGTCTGTTTGCTTATGTCGTTGTTTCTCGTTGTTTCTAGAAGCCGACATTCGTTTGTGGAGGGGTTGAAGCTAACTTTTTGTAAAACTCTGCAGCGGGGTCGGATGATGTCCGTAACATGCTGAGGGATAACGAACTTCGGAATCTCATTCAGAAAATAGATTCCTCCATTGCCCCAGAAAAGGTAAATATACTTTCAGAGTCCTTGGGTTTTTATACCCTCAAAAGAGTTCTTTCCGAGTAAGTGAACTTACTTTCAGTGTTGCCACTGGTTTTCGAAGATTTACGAAAAGGGATTCTTCCGGTCTAGCAATTACTGGACATGAGTACGCTCACAGTGTTGAGTGGTATGCAGGATCTCGACAAGGCGATGGAAGGTGCAGCCTTTAAGCAGTTCACAGACAAGGTGAGTCTTGTGGCCGGAAGTTGGAAAGGATTGTATTTCGGTAGATGGTAAGGCTTGCTTTACTCTCTTCGCAATCAACAGGAGAGATTCTACCAGAAGAACGAGAGTGGTCAAACCAATCTGAGTGTAGTTATTATACTTTGAAAGGCTGCTCCTAGTTTCGTGAGTTGTCACTACGCGCGAGCTGTCAAAAGTGTTATTTTGCAGAGACTTATTACTAAGTTTATGTTTGCAATGGAACCTGAAATTAGATGGTTGGTGCAGATCTTGGCAGTCATAAACTCGGAGGATAAGTCTCACATTACACAGTCGTGAAAGCATCGCTATCAAGCTGTAGGGCGTATCAATCTGTTCAAAGTGAAAAGAGTTGGCTTTGATATTGCAAGACTGCCAAGAAGGAAATCTTGCGGAATATCTACCTCGAAAGGAAGTGGCCAAGTAGATGGCCTCATCATTGCGTAGTCTTGGAAATAGTGTAGTGAAGACCTTGCTCCCTTTTCACTCTGGGGAAGGGCATAGCTGGACCTGCCAGTTATGGTATGGTAGAAAGACGGTTGCTTCATTATTAACTCAGGCATCTAGGAGTAGTTTTGGATTCGCAAGTGTTGTCTTTAGACCCTTGAGCTAGTTTCTCCAGTTTAAGCTCTTGATACAGCAGTAGAGATGAATTGTTCCTTGCCATAGGTGTCCAAGTGCCTCGTATGTTGACGAGTGTGTTCCAAGCTACTCCTCTGTTGTAGTAGTGCGTTTAAGTTTCATTCTCCGGAAGGTGGGTTAGGTATTTGCTCGGTAAGTGGCGATTTTCTAATATATCATGTGCCCGAAACGTGGCTGTAGAATACTTCCTTCACCATGCACACGAGTCCGAACTTGTGAATGTCATAGTCAATGAGATATGGTAATCCCGTCTTCAAGCATATAATCTACAGACAGCCTGAGGTCTCAGCATCTCCAACATCACCTGCATTGGTGCATGTCTCATAACGTGGCAAGCTTCTGCCCAAGTATGACCATAAACAACCTGCAGAATAATGGCGATATAATGCGAGTAGTGTGTGCAATTCAGGAGAGCCAGGACTTTCTGCTTGCACGGCGTTGTTACAATTTAACAGGAAATGTCTGACACTGGACCATATGCAGTTCTACAGTACTACACATTATACAGCATAATTGTCTGTCATGACGCATGCCCAGGCATTGGTTTCTTTAGGGTTTCGAGTACAATTGGGTTTTTTTTTGTACCCGGTTCAGTATTTCCAGCACAGGATACTGCCTTCTCCAGTGAAGGCGTTCCTTTGATCAGACCTGAAGAGAGCATCTGGCGCGTGGACGGCACTACAACACGTCTTTAACAAAGACGCTCAGTAGTCGAAGACTTGGGCAGTTTGGTGTTAAAGTGAAAGGTGACAGCTATCATATTGGAAAGAGGAAGTTTCAACTATGAAATAAAGAACTGCTTGATCCACTCTGACTAATTCGGCATGTAAATTTGGCACCATGAATATTTGCTTTTATTTACATCTGATCTGATCATTTCTTTTTGCCACCGAGTTTGGTGCATGAGGTCCAATTACCTCATCTGCTCGTCCAGCGACTGTTTAGAAAATGTAAAAGACAAGAACAATCAACACCGAGGTCAAAAGTAGCTCATGAAAAGGACACCATTTCCTGAGCACTGATGCAGGGAGACAAATAAATTGCAACGAAAAGTAAATACACAGAAGGAATTCTCCATGGAATGTGAATAGGCAGTGAATAGCCAGAGCAAGGAGTAAGAGTATTTTTCAATACATTTACAACCCAACGCTGGACATTCGAAGAAACAAGAATGTCCTTTGGGTTGTGCTTGTACAGTTCAAGGGTTATATCTAAAATCAACAATTTCTCTCATCCTAAGTTAAGAAGAAAAGGGCCAGGGAGAAATAATGGTGAACTATGCTACCATGAATATGAATCGTCTTAAAACTAGACAATATTTTGAAAGTGATTTCTGTCACTTGGCAGAAATCTATGTTTTCTATCTATATGTTATTATTGTAGGTGTCAAATTGCGGTGGACGACCCAGTTGGAGAGTTGGCTCCTTTTCACGCCTGATTTTCTTCCACAAGAAAAGCTCCAAGATAACTACAAGAACAAGCTCGAATGCAAGAAGGAAACCGTACCCTGCTTTCCAGTTCATGCCCCCATCTGAAACCCTAATTCCAATGAAAACATTCAAAGCCGCGACAATGAGAGCAATACGACCAGCCCAGTGATGATAATAGTTCCACCACTTTCTGATCTTCGCGTCTTTTTTGGGGCGAATTAACACAGCTGATATCTGTAACAAGATGACCATGTGGAATACATATCAGATTCCTAGTTCGAGTCGTTCACTAGTCTAGAGAGAACTCGTAAGGGAATCGTATATCAAGTGCAAGCATCAATCTTCAGCTTAGGACAAGTCACCTGTAATGCGGCGAAGACGAATAGGACGATACCGATGGCCTTGTGCGCGTTGAAGTCAACGTCGAGGATCTTGTCCGCAAGCGCAATGCCCATGACCAAAGCCACATTGATGAAGATGTAACCCGTTATCTGGAAACCAACGTGCAAGTAAAACCACGCAGGGTCCCATTGCTTGCCGTAGCGAGCGATAATAGTTCCAAAAGGTAGCAAGAGTCCCCACCCGAGGATATTTAAAATTCCATGGTTCTTCCTCAAACTGCTCGGGTCGCTGACAGCAGTACTTGCCCCTGCAACACTCCTAAATATTAGAAGCCACAATATCCACTTGGTGGTTCACAGCTCACCAAGCGTGGTCTCGGAAAGAAATCTAAATCGGGGCCGAGAAACGGACCTGAAGTGTAGTCGAAATTGATACGGCTTGTAACGCTCTCATGTTGATTCAAAACAAGAGACGATGTGGGAATTGAGCCGGCTCCCCCAAAAGCATATATTTGAGAAGCCAAGGATACAGCTGCTCCCGTCTTCACTTTATCAATTTGGAACGCCATAAACAACGTGTCGGCAGTAACGTGGACTTGAGGATCTTCTGTGAACTTCATAGAATTGTCGATTTTGACAGCAGATGGAATCTTATTCCCAAGAATGTATTGTTTGATAGTGGGCTTTGTAGTCGTTTCATCCACCCAAGCAACCATTGCTGATGATTTAATCATAAGGCCATCCTGCCCGAACCCAATACCGTACCATCTGTTCTCTCTTTTGACAGAAAGCACTACGCTTAGAGTAGTGCCGTTATCCCTGAACTGCGTCGTTCAAGCCATCCAACAAACCCAAGTCAAACATACAGACATAATGAGCTCTGAAACGTAGCCTTTGCGTATCCTTCACAACTTCACAACTTCTCAAGTTCCAACAGACAGTGTATGCCAAGACGTATCGAACATCTTGTGTAAACAGCAAATCCTCCAACAACAATACAATATACAAAGTATTTTCTCTTCATAACAAACTGCATCTACTATCTATTATTTTCTCCTCGCGGTCCAAGCCACAGATAAATCTGAAAATTGAGAAGGGAGAGATTTACAAATGTAGCAAAGGGAACTGCAAAACCTCACTCAGTGCTATCATGTTCGAGATATCTAGAGTTCGAATTATGTGAATCTTGTAAGAAAATGTTGGGGATATAGGCAGAATCCGAGGTGGAGAAGCTGGGTCCTGGAAAACTTTGATGTTGTAAGAAAGGAACAAGTGAGATACAGATATCCTCCGAAGTTCTCTAAAGAACTTGCGTAGACTTATCAGAGCGAGGATACACACGCCACTTAAGGAGAGTATTGTACCCGAAGGACGTAGTTCTGTTCGTTCCAGACAGGCAGACATAGAGTGGTCGTAAAGTTGAGTTTAAAGTCTGCAGGTACACCAGCATTATTGGCTTGGCAAGGATCAGTTTGAGCAGCGACACAAACTGCTCCCAGAAGAAGAAGTACAAGTTGCAATGTTTGACCCGACGATTTTGGTAGCCAGTGAAGGTCATCACCGATTCCCATGGTCTTCAAGAGCGATTGGAAACCTGCCGAACGTGACAGAAAATAGATCAACACTCACATCAAAATCAACAAGGATACAGCCTAAATAAACGTGAAAGAAAGGTAAGATCTGCGGGGACAGAGGCGCGAGCATAGACAATGACGACGTCAGGGAGTGGCCAGTAACATCAACTTATAGAACGAAGTCGGCATATCCAGGCTGGTTAGAAAGGGTGACTGCCATCCACTTCATCAGTATCACAACAGAACCGCGACTCCCTGATCCATATCAGAGATAATAAAAATAGCTGAACAGGCAGTTCTTCATTTTGGACCCTCTTAGCGGAGATCAAACTCTTTCGATAGCAATCTCGATCGGTTTGCGGGTAGACCTCCAGTGCATAAAACGGTATGGATAATCACGAAATTCCTGACCACAACTTCCTCAGTAAGAACTCAGCTTGTAAATATGTTTAAACGTCGGAGAACAACTCGGCACATCCGGATGTCACAAATTTGTCCGCGAGTTGTCCGTGAGAAGACAATTGTTCCAGTTCAAGCACATCTACGGCGCCTTAAATTACACTCTAGAAGTGATACACATTGTCCTTCAGCCCACAGTTTAGATCCCACCATGATCTCCACAAATATGTCATTCCTGCCCTTCTGCATCCTTTTTAATCCAAGCGCCAGATTGAGCTAGACAACTCAGAGAAAAAATTTCCTACATTCCGCATCCTTCCACCCAGTTCTCCTACAAATCTCCTGGTCACCAATCACAACATAATTCATCCCAAACTTCATCACGAGGTGCGGCCAATACCCCATTACTCCATGTGCACATCAACTGGAGCTCGAATTTCACTTCGAACTGTAATTGCTTACATTATCGGAATCGTACTCATCCACTTACAACACCTGATTCTCCACACCTTCCGCGCCATTCTCATCACCATTGGTCCGCTTCACCTCTTCCCATATCCACAATTCACACTCTTTCACTCGGATCCAAAACATCCTCGTTATCTTCTCACACCACACCTGATCCATCACATCTTCCGAGCCATTCTCACCACCATTACCACCTCTTCCCGCGTCCATAACTTAACCACTTGGAAACAAATAGGACACAGACTCCTCTAATTTCCATACAAGCAAGCAATCCTTCTCTCTTACCTCGTTAAACTCGTCTCCCTCCACCCAGGCGGTCTGACTGACGTGTGAAATCGAATAACCAAATTTGCAAAATTGAAAGTGCCGCGCAGGCGCCCAGACAGGCAGAAATCTCTATCTCGCGGTGGCGCGCTTCGCCTCGTATCGAAGAGACTCTTGACAGAGAGCACGAGATCTCGATCTGCCGCGTTCTATACGGCTTACCCCGTTCTACTTAACCCGACTGACGAGTTTCCTGACAAAACTGACACACCACTGGCGGGAGCCCTGTACTTTCCGGCGGGGAACGTACGACGAAAGGACCTGCTTCTATTTCCGCTATGTGTTATCCTTTCCTCCAAACTTCATGTCAAGAGCCTTCGTTTTCGTTTAAATAGACAAGAGATTCCCTGCGAGATTTGTCTTTTTGTCTTTGTTTTGGAACTGGTCCTCGTCCAGGGCGGCCCTTGTAAGCTACTATTCTCCCTTCTTCCACATTATATACTTCATTTTGTTGCCTTGTTATGGTCTATAACCTGACGAGATTCCAACTTCTTCACTCTGCAGAGGAGGATCTTACTTTACCTTTTGCAGTAGAAGGACGACCGCATAGAGAAAATGACGACGGCATAGAAAAAATGAAGGATGGGAAGACACCATCAAGCCGTAGAAGGGAGAGATGAAAAAGATAAAATGGGGCTAAGCCCCAATAGCTTACTTTACCTTTTGTGGGTATCAGCTACCTAATACAGTCATAACTTGAACTATACTTAACAACAAGGATGGAAAAACGCCATCAAGCCCTACAAGGAAAAGACGTACGGGGTAAAATGGGGCTAAGCCCCAATAGTATCGGTAAGACTATACTTTTCGGGTTTACCCTTCTGTTTTGTTTTCTTCTTTATCTTTTAGACCTTTTAACGTTGTGTAGACTCCAGAGCATTATGTACTGGGTGTAGATGACAATCGAGAGTACCAACTATTTGGCCGTGTTTGGCACTTCTGGAGTGATATCTTTGAAGCTATACGCAACAACAAACTGCCATGAGGCCCCAGCCACACCACACAAAGAGACATCTTGATGCTTAAATGGAAGCCGAAGTTCCCTTTACTTCTGTTCGAACATGATTACGGGCTGTGCATCTTACATTTGGCTAGAAGCCCTAGTAGTAACTTCTAACTTAACCCGAATTTTAAATTAACGCTAATCTCATCGTGAAAAGGCGACCATATAGAACACAAGAAGGATGGGAAGATCCCATCAAGCTCAACAAGGGAGAGACAAAAGAGGTAGAATGGGGCTAGGCCCCAATAGTATCAATATGAGAAATCTGCCCTACCACACCTAAGATATCTGAGCTATGGAAGTCATAAGGTCTACAAACTACAAGAGCATCCAAAAAAGCATCACCTAGAGTGATTGCTCTCCTATGGATTGCACCAGCGAATGTTCTCTATAGAGCAATGGACACATGCTGTCTAAAGTATGCTACAAATTATGAGAGTGAGAGTGGCACCCCTGGCATTGTCATCAAGAAAACAATCTGCAGGTTGCTTTAGTCCTATTTGGTGTATAGAGAAATAGGGAGAATAGTATGTAGATGTATTTAAAAGTGCTAGTTTGAAGTAGTATAAACTTCCTAGGTAGAAACTTGATAATTGCCAAAATAGTGAAGCTGCTTCTATTGGGCTGTAGCAGGAATTCTAAGAGTTGACAAAAGAGTAGTGGTAATGGGTGGGAGCTGGAAAATTATTTGAAACAAGAGTTGTAATGATCTTGAGTTTTGATGTGCCCTGGGAGGTTTTTTTATGTTATTGTAAATAGGAGAAGAAAAGAAGAGTGAGGTTGTGACAAGAAGGAAACATGGGGAGAGACTTGTGTCCGTGAAGGAGGAAGGAGGAAAAGAGAAATAAAGAGGAATCGCTCACCAAGGAGAATTCTGGTAGGGAAGGACAGGAGAAAAGGCGGTTTATCAAAAAGGGAGGTCAATTGAAGACAAGGCGGTTTTAGAGAAGAGTTTTCTCGAAGGAGAAGGGGGTGGAGGTTTTTAGTGACAGAAAGGGAAGGGCAGACATCAAGAGATTGGGCTTGGCTTGGCAGTACAAAGAGGAGAAAACATTTGAAGGAGAGAAGAGCTTTGGCTAGAGAAGTAAGGAGAGTAATCTCAAAAGAGCAGAGGAGGGTTTTGTGCAAGAATTGATAGGCAAGAAGAACTCAAAAAGAAAAAAAAATGAGGTATGGATAGGGGAACTCTTGAAAGGAAGGTCTGGACTGAACAAGAAGGGAGTTTTGAGAGAGAGAAGAGGAAATTATTGAAGTAGGTAGGGCTTGGCTTGCCAAGAGAGAGAGAGTGTGTGGAAATTTGAAGAGAGAAGGGTTTAGGTTTGAGGTTTGGTGACAAGAAGGACTGAGCATCAAGATAGGACTGGGCCTGGCTGTACAAAGGAGGGAGGATTCAAAGAAATGAGGAAGGGTTTTGTGCTTTGGTGACAAGAAGGGCTGAGCATCGAGATAGGAATGGGCCTGGCTGTACAAAGGAGAGAAAATTATCAAAGGAAGGGATTTGCCTTGGACAGGAGAGGAAATTATTGAAGGGGAGGGTTTAGGGTAAGAGGGCTTTGACAAGAGAGGAAATTTTCAAAGGAAGGGGTTTTGACAATAGGAGACTTCTTGAGAGAGAAAGGTTTTGGTGTGAGGGCTTGATAGGAGAGGAAGTTATCAAAGGAGAGAGAGTTTTGGCTGAGGCAAAGAGGGTTCTTGAAAATATGCAGGTAGAGAGGTCCAGGAGAGCTTGGCAAGAGAGTGTATAATCAAAGGAGATTAGGGGAAAATGAGAGATTCTGAGAGTAGGAGGATAGGAAGAAGCATCAAAGAAGAAGAATTGGGGCAGGAGAGAGAGAGAGAGAGAGAGAGAGAGAGAGAGAGAGAGAGAGAGAGAGAGAGAGAGAGAGAGAGAGAGAGAGAGAATTCTCAAAGATAAGGTTGGCCGGAAGCGAAACAAAAAGGAGTGCATCGAAGGAAGAGAGGGCTTGGGCAAGGCTAGAGAGGAAATACAAAAGAGAAGAGGGTTTGGTAGCTCACAGGACAGGAAGGAGAAAAGCATCAAGAGAAGGGTCTGACCAAGAAGGGCATTTCTCGAGTGCTTGGCAGAGCAGAAAACTAGTGAAGAGAAGTCTTGGAGAGCTTTGAAGGAGAAAACAGAAAGACAAAGGATTTTTGGAGAGTTTAGCTGGATAGTGAATTTTCAAAGAGGAGTTCTCGAAGGACAGAACATTTTGGACAAGAAGAGAAAGTGTAGGATCAAAGGACAGAAGAGAGGGTTTTGGACAGGAAAGAGAGTGGGGTTTGGACTGAGACAGAGAGTTGAAGAGAGAGTTTTTGAAGGAGAAGTGGGTTGTGGTTGTAGCAAGAAGGAAAAATTCTCAAAGAAAGGGCTTTGGGCTGTAACAGAGAGGTGAAGAGAGAAATTTAGAAGGAGAAGAGGGTTTGTGGTTTGATAGGAATTCTCAAAGAGAAAGGCTTGGTTAGAGGAGTGAAGAGACAAATTTTTGAGTATGAAGGTTTTGCCAAAACAGAAGTGAAGAGAGAAATTCCAAGGGAGAGGGGTTGATGCATGACTATAGGCTAGACAGAGGAATTTTTGAGAAAAGGATGTTGCCAGGATTGAAGTGAGGATAGAGTATTGAAGGTGAGGAAGGGTCTTAATAGGAAGGAAGAGTTTTGGGAGCTTTGACAGGATAAGGACATGTCTTGAAGGGTTGCAAGATATGGAGGTCTTGGAGCTTTGTAAGAGTAAACTCTCAAAGAAGCATCAAGAAGGAGCTTTGACAGGGAAGAGGACGAGGACAATGAGAATGTGAAAGGAATCTATAGGCAAAAAGAACCCTCAAAGAGGTTACAGGGCAGATCAATGAAGGGAGGAGGTCAAAGGAGAGCTTTGGCAAAATAGAATATTATAGTGATGTGAAGTAGGATAAGAACTTGGTTGTATTTGGCTCTTTCCTTTTCCTACTTGAATAGTTGTAGGAACTTAGGAGAAATCATTGTTATAGTCTGGAGTTGTTTGGCTTCCCCAAGTGGACATATAAATTGTGAGGCTTGATATTGTGTTGAAT
The DNA here is from genome assembly GCA_948567375.1 of Lunularia cruciata. Lineage (NCBI taxonomy): Eukaryota > Viridiplantae > Streptophyta > Marchantiopsida > Lunulariales > Lunulariaceae > Lunularia > Lunularia cruciata. The sequence goes on along the minus strand of OX419761.1, from coordinate 49,999,338 downwards.
GTTATGAGGCTCTTTGTGAGTGAATGTGTTCATTCTATTTTTGTGAAGAATGCCAAGGAAAGGGAGCTCCATTCTTTGTGCTTCCAGTCCAGCTTGGCAGACAGATCATGTCATTGATTTGGCCGCACTAATTTGAATCTGGCCATATAGCTTGTGACCTATTAGACAAAACCCCACCACTTCTAGAAAAATACAAACTCAATATTAATAGAACTTGAATAGTAGCTAGTGAAACATGAAGATCAATAGTATTCCAAGAACACTCAACATGTAGAACCATTAGTAAGAGCTTACATCTAGGAGCAGTAGCAAACAAGTTGCTCTAACAAAAGGTACTTACCATCGAGACAAAGAGTAGAGACTGCATCAGACTATGGATGAGCTTCGAGTCATTGACAAATAGAATAGTGTAAGTGCATGCAACCAAGTTCTTGGTGTCACGTTGTGGTTTACATAGCCCATAAAAAAATAAACTTTTATGGTTATCTCTACATTAAGGAGTAGGTTGTATGATAGATCCGATGGAAGAGACGTTGCCATGTGAGCAACCTATGGACATGTATGCAATTGGCAACGTGGGTTACAATCTTATCATGTTCAAGAGCTCTAAAGTATATAAGTGAGGGAGAGTGGAGAGATAAGTGTGTTTAGTCAAGGAGTCTTGAGGGGGAGGAGGACATTGGGAGTGAGAGTTGTAGTAGAGCACAAGTGTTAGAGCATCAAAGGAGGCATTTGAGCATGAGATGTCCCATGCTCTTGATCTGCCACTCTTGAATCCTTTTCTCATTAGGCTTTAGATTTTACACCATGATAGCTTACAAGACTCGATGGTGGCATATTTTGGGGCGGTATTCATGGAGTCAATGATAGGAAACCCGGATCCTATCATCCTTTGGATGCTTACCTATGAACATGTTTAAGACTTGAAAATCTATGTGCTTCTATAGTTGGGGAATGCCTTAATTTTTGCTCATAAGCTTCAAGGTGGAGTTGTGGGGTCATTTGTCAAAAGTGAAGAGACTAAAGAAATTTCCAAGAGATTGGGTCTCAAGTGAAGGAGTCTGGAGTTTTGACCATTCAGGGAGTTTGGGGAGGGCACTCGAGGAGTGAAGACTATGATTGGAGAGAGGAGCTAACAAGCTACAATTTGAGCAAATTTCAAGAGAGATATCATCAATTGAGTCAAGGCGGGTAAAATTCATACCCAAGAGCACAAAGTAGGAATTGGAAGAGCTTCTTGAGACGTTTTCATGATCTATTGGTGGGGTTGGAGATTAAAAAAAGTTCTTATAGTGCTGAGCACAATAAATTCTAGTTTTGGGTCAATCTCAAATCAGATCTGATTGATTGAAGTTGAAGTTTTTGAGATGTAAGGTGCTGGAGAAAAGCTAATGATCAGGTTTGGAGTTTTTGTCACTCCCCAAGTTGTGGTTTGAGTTACCTTATGAAAATTTCCAGTCTTGTTGTTGGTTACGGTTTGCACCTCTATGTGAAGGTTTCATGTGAATTCTTGAAATAGAAAATTTAGGGTCTTGGATCAAATATACTTGGGTCGGTATAGCTCACAAGGCAGCCCAACTTAGGAATTGATACACATCTAGAGATTTGGGTTGGATTAGGCTACAAAATTTTTTAGGAGTTTAGACAAGGATACAACCAAATATTGTGAAAAAAATTGGGTTGGCTCTAGATCTAGGGAGAGTGTTTATAAGGATCAAGTGTACTTCTGAATCAGAAATATGGGGAGAATTTTCCAAGAACCAGGAGAAAACCCTAAAATAGGGGTTTCAAAATCAGGGTGAAAGTTGCAAAAAACCTGGCCAAAGTTGAGAGGTTTTCAAGGGAGCTGTAGTGATCTGATTAAGGCTTATTTTATGTCTTTGGAAAGATTATCTCACAGGCTTTCCATTGAATTCTTGAAAACTTGAATCTAAGCTACATAAAAAGATTTATGTTCATATAAGCTATGCAAAGTTTTCCCCATCAAGAAGACATAGGAATTCTCCACTTGGAGTAGAAATTGTTGAAATCTGAATTTTAGATCGGAGGAGACTTGGAATATAGGTTGAAATGAGCTTGATGATAGAGCAAGAAAGCTCTGAAGCTCTTTTCCAACAAAAAGCACAAAGGGTTGTTGTCATATTCTTGTGATTGGATCCTCGTTGTGCTTGTATGCCTATTTGTACACCTAGTTGGTTTGGATTGGTGTATTAGCATTGCACTTAGTTTGTTTCCTTCTAGTAGTGTTGTGTGTTTCTCCTTGGTAATGTTGGAAGTGATGACCAATAGACTAGGAGTGTGTGTTGTGATGATAGGTTAGGTTGCCCATCACTACCCTTCCCAATAGCAAGAATATTAATTACGAGAAAGGAGGGTTCCGATGGTTGGGTAACACACGTGTTCAGTCAAGTAGTTAGGGGTTTACCTCTAGCCTCTGATTTGTAGTCTCCACAACTAGGCACCTTGTGTGTTCCCAAAGAGAGAAAGGAATAGTACAACAATGGCGCATTCTTGAGAGCATATGATCTCCATAACAATGTCTAATATGATAAGCTCTTGTGCAATCCTTGACAAATGTGTAGAATGCCATGTCCATGTCTCCATATAACTCCAAGGCTACATGAACAAAGTGGTGACCTTGTTGCATACCAATATACTTGGAGACCTTGCATACCATAGCTTCGCTTGCCACCCATCCAAGAGGATGAGTAATTACTCCTCTCAATATTGCATCACATGTAGGATCTATAACCACAACATCTGCCATTATCACCTGATCATCTTAGACCAAGTATAAGTTTGCTCTAATACGTGTCATCTGACGCTCCCCTCCCTCCAAGCAAGGTATCCACTCTCTCGTGCCATAGCAAACACAATATCCCTTATGGCATCATGTGTAGCTATCTTCTATCCTCCATAAGTACATTGTGTCATATGGACCACTATTGCATCTAATGTAGAACCACACTCACAAGTGAGTAACAAAGATGTTGATGAGTGGACTAAACCTATGTGGAACCTCATTGTTGCAAAGAAAGTAGCTAGTGCAAGTTGGAATGCCCTAATGCATGATTGAGCTAGGATTCAAGAGCCTATACCCTTACCAAAGCAAGAGCAAAGATGTACTCTAGTGGCCCGAGGAATGGATGAGTCAACTAAGAGAGAATGTAGCATATGCTAATATTGTTGCTCCATCAAGGAAGACTACAAACCTCTGGTCCAGTCTGACAATATTGAAGCAAAGGAGGAAGTTCCCCTCATGCCCATAGAGATCTACCATCTTTAGTCTACCATAATAACACTTGGAGAGAAAATGATCCCTCTTCCACCTTGTTCACATAAGTCTCTAAAATTGGCCTATCAACAACCACAAAATGGGAGGAAAGTAGGAGTACCAAGAGAGCCTAACTACCCAAAAATATAATAGGTTCCATCTCCTACATAGATAATAGGCCTACCCCTCTGCACAAGTTTGGTAGAGATGTTTTTTTATGTGCCAAATCTCCTTGCACACATTCAAAAGACCTTGGTCTGATGATATCACCAAAGACTCCTATAACCCTCCTATCAAAAGCTTTCAAATGTGATAAGAAAGTCAAGAAAGGGGAACCATGCAAAGAAGGTAAGTTAATCAAAGGGTAATACTAGAGGAGAGTATACCAAATGCCACATGTGGATCTCCTAGTAAAGGAAGGTCATCCACATGGAGAATATTCTCTACAAAGGCAGCATCTAAGAAGCATGTGACAAAATCCTTGGATCCTATTGGCAGTCCAAGTATACATAGTCCATGTATAGAAGTGACACACTTCTTTCGAAGCTCAAGATGAGGAGAGATACCTAGAGGGGACTATGCTCTGCACTTTAACACCTTGACTCTCAAGCCTACAAGATGTAGCTTCGTAGTCAAGTGATCAAAGGCCTTCTTAATTTGATCTATGGGGCCCACAATGTGTGTATCATTTGCTAAGGAGAGAAATACACAACCTAGCATGGCCAAGGTAGTAAATAAGAGAGCTCTAAAGTGAGCCATAGCAAAAAAAGTCCTCCTAAAGGATATCCTTGTCATATACAAACAATTGACTCCAAGACAATGATTCCCTCTTGTGACCATTGGTAGTGAAGGGAAGCAAGAGAGCCATAGAACAACTACGCAAAGGGAATGAGACTCGCCAAGGATCCACCGGCTTCCCTAAGCTCTCTAAAGATGGATGCTTAAGAGACATTATCAAATGAATTCTCAACATCTACCTATAGGACAACCCACTTTGGATAGATATCTAAGAGTGCCTTGATGCCTAGGGAAATAGCCTCACAACTTCAAGGTGTTGCTATTCCAAACTGATGTGGATTGAGGTGCTCTTGGAAGTGGGATCAATGTTGGAGGACAAGAGTGCAGCTAAGCAAGTTCAAAAAGACCTCTCAAATAGCAATTGATCTAATGCACCTTGTGTTCTTCTCCATCACAAAAAGTTGACTAGCTCTTAACACCTGATTCATTGATGTAGGGATATCTCTCCTTGCTACTATTATAGTCACCTAAAATAGCTTGGTAAATCCACTAAAAGGATCATTTGCTTGAAAGAAATCTCTAAGATGCGCATATACCATCTATGACAAGCCTCTTGAGGAGAGGCAAGGGGTATTGCACAAAGCTTGTGAAAAAAGTGACCTATCAAGACATAAAAGTTTCTCAGGCTGATAATCTAAGACCTCCAATGGTACTCCCTCTCTTGCCTAATTGTGATACCCACATTTTTCATTTTGGACGAGTTTAGAAGAAGAAATGTCTTGCTGCAACCAAATTGAAACCAAATGGAGAAGAAATGAGTGGAAACTTGTGTTTTGATCAAGCCTGAGGAAGTTGACTTTGTGTTAGAGGAAGAAGGACTTGGACTAGATCAAAACCGAAGAAGCTTACTTTGTGTCAGAGGAGGAAAAACTCGGATCAGACGCCAAATGAAGGTTTCTTTGCATCAAAATGAAGGTTGCAGGTCAAGATTCTTGTGGGGGCCATATCTCAGTGACGACAAGTCTAAAGCAAGCGTGCTGTATTTTTTTGGAAGTGTCTCGTTCAGGGATTTCCATTGCAACCAAAATCTTAAAGTTTGGAGATCTGTAGAAGAAGTTACAATCATTTGAACTTTTGGGAGTACATGTGAAGAGTAGTTTGGTGTCTTCGGGTCAATGTGACTTTGGACTTCATACTTCGGACTTTGGGTTTACATGACTTTGGGTCTAAAGACTTTGCCTCAAGATAAATATGATTCAACCCAAGGAAGTCGGATCTTGGAGTGCAGTGAAGGTGACTTCGGGAGTTTTGCTGGAGGGATCAGAGGAAGTTAGAGTAGGGAAAGAAGATAGTTAGGATATCCATGACTTCAATTTCAGTTCTGATTGAAGATGGAATAGGAATTGAAGGAGAAGTAGCAATAGTGAATAAACCCGAAGTGTAGGATCAGACAATAAGTGTCTTCGGGTCAGTTACATGAGTGATTAGGGGAAAGTGGGTTACAAATTGAAGGTGTAGATAGTGTATTCATATTTTCAATTACGATTCTTGATGATGACATAGTAGAATTAGTAAAGGAATTGATCGTAGTTAGACCTGAAGTAAGAGAGATAGGAGTGCAAATGTCTTCGGAATTACCAGTGGAGACATTAGAGAAGAGTGGGTCGGGAGATAAGGAGTTAGATAGATTACCCACTAGTGGAATTTCAGATCAGGAAAGAGAATTGCTGGATCTGGTAGAGGAAGTAGAAGATGTGAAACCCGAGGACAGAGTAGTAGGAAGTAAAATTACTTCGGGTTTGGGTTTGAAAGCCGATGATGAAGTAGACATCGGATCGGAGTAGTAATAGTTTTGAGATATGAAGAGGTGCATTGTCATTTCAGATCTGTAGGTTAGAAAAGTTGTTGTAGAACGGTATAGTTGTTAGAATTGTCGATTTGTTCACTACTTAAGAGTAGCATTTGCAATATCATGTTGTTTAGTGCTCATTATTTCTGAGAATAGATAAAGCAAAGTGCTGTGAAGTAGTGCTCATTGCTAGAGCTTGATTTCAAGTATCAATGTTGTACTTGTGTTTGTGAGTGTTTGGAGAAATTCAAAGTGCAAGTCAGAGTGCTTATTGGATGTTGGATTCCACAGCCTTGATCTTCATTCTGTGTGTTTGATCTTGAGTGAAGTGCAATCAAAGCAATGCCTTGACAGATCTGAGAGGAATTGTAGTGTTGGTAGTATTCTGCATTTGTGAGTGTAGTGTGAGGTTGATGTGAAGCAATTTTGATTGAGGAAGTTGTGCCTTCAGTGGAGGGGTGGAACACAATTCTGAGGTAAAGTTGTTTTGCAGTGAAGTGCCATTTTTGGGAGAGCCTGAATCATCAGAATCAAGATTGTTTGGAAAGATTTGATGGAGTTGTGATTATGGAGTGTGAATTTGTGACAAGACTGCGAGTCAGTGCTTGTTACTCTCTTCTAGGTGTGGTTTCTACTTGAGAGATTAAAGATGCAACCAAGAAGAATTGAAATTGTTACTTTGCTTTGTATTTGGAAATTTCTTACTCATATCTCTATGGGAACAAACTTTACTTAACTGATTACCGCAAAAGTGATATTTGCCGGGTTATCACACTAACCCAATGTCCTACATGTCATACCATTTGTAGCATCACACCTAGATTTCTTGGACTCTGGAGTAGTAGTGTTGGTAGTTAGGAGTATTTTGGTAGTTACTCATAAACTACTTGTTGACGGTCAAATTCCTTGGCCTACAGATGTGAGCAAAATGTGAGCATTCCTTGGGTTTGCAAACTTTTATTGCCACTATGTTAGAGGATTTAGTGCCATTGCCAAGGCCTTGATGAAGTTGACCAAGCATACACAAGAGTGGTGTTGGGGAGATGAGCAAGAAAGAGATTTTATAAAGCTCAAGGAAAGGTTGACATCTACTCCTATTTTGAGGAGCCAATCAGAGGATGACCATTTTAGGTTCACACTAATTGGAGTATGTTGGGGCTTGGAACAGTGCTCATCCAACAGGATGATGAGGGGAAAGAGTTTGTGGTGGCCTATGCTAGTCACTCCAACAATTCAACATAGGCAAAGTATAGTTCATACGAGGGAGAGTGCTTGGCAACAATATGGGCAGTAGCACATTTTTTATGTTACCTATTTGGTAACCCCTTTACTCTCATCATTGATCATCAGCCATTGAAGTGGTTGATGGAATCCAACAAGCTTTCAAGGAAGCTTACAAGATAGGCTCTAATTTTACAAGAGTATGATTTCACTATTATTCACAAATCTAGAGTGGTGAACCTTGATGCAAATAAGTTGAGTAGACACCCATGTCCCAGCCAATAGGATCAGATGGGAGCATGTTAGCATGGTGAGATAGATGAGGAGATGGTGCCAAGTTGGCATACATCTGCCTTTCTTTGTATTTTTTTTGAGGCTTTGGTGGTGTCTCTCTCAATGCATACATGAGGAGTTATTGAGGTCACAAATCCCAAGAGTGGAGAAAGTGATATAGTTCAAAGAGACATTCATCATGATGTCTTAATGATGGACTATCTTTGCACTTGTGTTGTGGGTGGCACAGTTGGAGCCAATGAGAGAGATTGTGTTCTTTAGCAAGCCATACAATTCAGATTGGAGAGAAGACACCTTCTTTGTGTATGGGAGGATGGTAGAGTGAGAGTAGTACTACTTCTATCTCAAAGACCGTAGTTGGTTTGTCATGCTCATGAAGAGCTGGGACATTTTGGAGTAAAGCTTACATATAGCTTACTCCAGAGTCCTTATTGGTGGTAGGGTATGCAAACCTATGTATAGCAATTTGTTGCCAGATGTGTGGTTTGTGACCAAGTTAGAGCATCATTTAATGCTCCTACGCCATAGTTACACCTATTACATATCATGGGATTGGATTACTATTAGAGTTTGGACTTTGTTGGACCTTTCACATCAATTGTGAGACATCATTGGTATGTTTTGGTGATGGTGTAGGACTTCTCCAAGTAGATTGAGCTGGTGGCACTTCCTGACAAGTCCAGTGAAGGGATTGCTTACTCATTTTTGGATTGGGTTCTCAGTTATTTTGGTGCACCAACTGAGGTTTTGACTGATTAGGGTACAAAGTTTTTGGGGGAGTTACAAGTCTTGTTTGACAAGGCTTTGATTGATCATTGTACTACTTCCTAAGATCACCCTAAGGCAAATGGCTTAGTAGAGACAATGGTTCAAATAATGAAGAGAGGATTGCAAAAGTATGGTTTGCAAAGAGGCCACTTGGGAGATTAGGATCTCCAATTACCTTGGTTGGCCGTGGGCTATCAGTTCAATTAGCATGCCTCCTTAGAATCCTTCTCTCCTTAATTTCTACTCTATGGACAAGATCCAGATTTACCTACAGCCATTCTTCAAGATGCTATTGTAGTTTTAGACTTGGATGATCCAGGTGTATGGATGAGTGCATGTTCTCAAGGGGCAAAGATCTTTTAGAGAGTGATGCAAATAGCCTTTGAGAACTTATTGATTTTTGAGCATAAGGAGACCTTATGCTATGCTACCATTCAAGGAGGAGGTTATAGACCCTCACAATCCATCAATTTCATCCAAGTGACTATGTATATCTATACCAAATAACACCGATGACATTAGTTGTTCTATAGGTCACACTATCTTGAGAGTGTGTGAGGTTTTGCCATCTATAATCCTTGTGTTGGAAGGACATAATGGTGTTGTTTGGAAGGATCATGTGCCCAATGCCACCTCCCAAACATTGATGGTATTATGGACCCAAGCTTGGCACTTGTACATGTAGGCTTGCAGTGTATGTTATGCGGCTCTTTTGGTGGAGCTACTACTATATTAGTGTGTGATAAGCTATTTAAGAGGATGGCATATGGCATGTATGACTCCTTTCCTCATGGTGATTCCTTAAGGAAAATGGTTATGTCCTAGTAGTTGACCTATTATTAGTTCATTGTTTATATGGTATAGATTGCAAATTGGTGACTAATAATAGGACCATAGCACCCGGCCTCTTGATCTTTTGCCCACCATAAGGTATACCATATACTTGGAATAGATGGCTATTTGGAGTTAGAGGGACCTAACCGCCATCTAGGGAGGTAGTTGTGGTACTTTAGAGTCCATGTATGACTTATGTGTGAGTTGTGTTTCTATGAGTGTGATGTTGACAGCGATGTATGTTGTATAGCAATGTAGATAAGCATGATAGTTGTCACACCATTTATAGCATTGCACCTAGATTGCTTGGACTCTAGAGCAATAGTGTTGGTAGTCAAGAGTATTTTGGTACTTACTCACAGACTACTTGTTGACGGTCAGATTTTGTGTTCAAAGTACTGACTACATGGTGGGGCCATTATCACTTACCACCATTTGTACTATCAAATGTGCCATCAATAGGACCATTAGGGTTGGAGAGCAAGGGGGTATACTTTCAAAGTGTAGCTCCAAAGAGCTCACTTCTTTGATGTTGAGCCTTCAAGTTCTTGGATAGCTATGGTGGATAGAGGCCGGGGAGTGTCGCCTGGATTCTATTAGCTAGAGTGGGTGTGGTTTGACTCTAATAAGTGCTCAATTGTTGGCAGATTATGGAGTGATATATCAAGTATTGATTTGGTTTGAGTGTGATTTGACTTGTGTAAACAAACTGATTATTTTAGCACTTTAGAGTCCATGTATCACTTATGTGTGAGTTCTATTTCTATAGTGTGTGATAATGAAAATGATATATGTTGTGTAGTGATGCATAGATGCATGACATACACCATTGTAATTGAGTGGACTTTATGGTGTCATGTGGCAAAATTTGTCTCCTAAGACATGTAGCCCTAACCAACTCCGCTTGTAGGGCAGCCCAATCTCCTACTCAAAATCAACAAAATCTAGTATCCACCTTTCTATGCTCTACATGCCCCCCTCTAACATAACAAAGACACCATCAAGGGAATAAGAGGAATAAGAACATGCTAACTCATCCAAGGAATCACATGCAAAATGATCAAGTGGTAGGTAAAAAGCATGTCTAGCCTCATCATGGAGTGTATGGGATAGCCTATGGAATAGAGGTGGACATGGAAAACTAATCTCAAATAATCCCAAAATACAACCCACCTAAGATACTAACCACTCCCACAACTCAATCATATTCTTGGAACAATCAACAAAGGGATATAAGAAGCATGCATAATCTTGAGTATCATTGACATCAATGTGGTCATTTTCCCCACATGAGCATCCCAAGTGGTCCAATCATAGTCCTTGTGCATCCTTCACACACATAGGATTTTACCCCTTACAATGTAACGCTTTGATAACATACCAAGCATGGTGTATCCTATCCAGCTCTAGGCAGCCCTACATGGGGAAGTTAGTCGAGGCTAGCACAAGAATAATGATCATAACACACAATGCTCCTCTCCATATCTTCCCATACATGCAAAACCACAACATCTCACATCCTAACTCACATGAGTAAAGTACAATCTCTCTAAATCCTAAAAATTATAAACTCTCATAACTTTCAATTTCCATCTCAAAGATTTTCAAACTAAGTTCCCATGGAACTCAAGCATGAATACCATGAGATTAGAAATGAAAATTCTCAACTCATCACTCTCAATGTGAATTAGTCACTCTAAACCCTAAAAAACCTAAAAGTACTCATAACTTTCTACTCAATCCTTCATAGCCTTCAATCTATGTACCAATGAAATCAAAATTGAAAAACAAACAGAATCAGCTATTCACTCATGTGAGGTATGTAGATGAGCTCTCTCAAACTCTAGAATATCTTTGCCTCCTTTCTCCCTCTTCCATCCCCTTTGCTCTCCTCTAGTTCCCTCCCATTCTAGTTAACACTATGGGTTGATAATTCTTTGTTTTGATTCTCTACTTGTACTGGTTATTGTTCATGGGCAATATAGACACAACAGTGTCTTAGATTCTTCAAGGTTAATTTTTAAAAACCCAAGGATATGGTTACTATTTTGCACTTGTGATTGATTAGTGTTGCATAATCAATTGAGAAATGAAGAATACATTAGGCAAGTGCTTTGTTCATCATATTGTTTTGTTCTACACTTTGGTTTGTCTTTGAATCTAGGTCTAATAGGGGGTTTCAAATCCTAAATTTCCAAATTAAACCAATTAAATGAGTAGAGTTTCCAACTCTATAAAATATTATACAAATTGTCATAAAAGTGTGTGGTCCAAATAATGAATGGTCTCATATAGATTGGTATGGGTACCAAAGTGTACTTTAACAAAAGGGGTTCAGTTTTACATTGAAAAATACATTGTGATCCATTTTATAGCTAGTTTATTTTGTTAATTTAACCTTTTCTTTTGGCCCAAAGCCTGACCAACAAAAAGGTTAGTTTAGGTTAACCAAATTTAGGTTGGCCCTACAAATAAGGAAAGACTGGGACAAAATAATAGTAGTTAATTCTAACCACCCATATTATGCTAATCATCCATATTAAGCCAGATTGAAGTGAGAGAGGGATTGTAGTGGAAAACCATATATTAAGTCCATTTTGAAAATCATCTTGCAATCCTTAGTTGAATTTGAAAAAATTATCTTGTCCCCCTTTGCTTGCTTCTCATTGTGCACATCAAGTGACTTAGAAGGATTTGACATACATGTTAGGTGGGTTAGAATGGTTCCAAATGGTACCCAATGAGTTAGAATGTTTTGCTATTCTTTGAAGGTGTTTAAATTGGTGAGTAAACATGCCACCTATCTCTCAACAATCCTGACACAAGATAGTAATAGAGGTCACATGGGCCAATTGAAGTCATAATCTAGATTTGATTCTTATACCTTGAAAACATGGATGAAACTCTTATTCTCTTGTCCATCTCTACTACACCATCTAAATTTGCTCCCCTCCTTCATCTCCTCGTTCAATTCAAGAATAAGATGATTGCATTAGTCCTAGTGTAATATTTTGAGGATAAGAGAACCCTCAAGAGAAACACATGAGAAGAAGCACAAAGCTTCACATTGAATACTATGATGCCCCAAAGGAGGATCACCTTGTCTATATTATATAGCAAAGAGTATTCCTTCAAAGGAAGCTCCACCCTTGGATCAGATGCATGGATTGGTGATATGTCAACAAGCTCCACCCTTAGATTAGTTGTATGGATGGATGACATGTCAATTCTTGTCCTGTATGGTTAGTGAAACAAGTTTGACTAGAGGGAATCTTTAGGGAATCTTCTTATAGGAAGCTGAGAATCACAAGGGTGAGGTATTGTTAGAAAGCTCTCAACAAGACAAATAGTGGGAGGAGAAGGTAGGCCTCTTTACACAAAGGAGACAGTTTGTTTGTATTTTTGAGGCCTAATTTCTCCATTTAGGCAACTAGAATTAGCTTTAAACTTTTTAGGGTTTTTTTGGTTCTTGCCTTATTAATGGAAGTATTCTTTTGGTGATACTTCTATCTACTTAGTACATCATATATAACATCCTTTTAGATGTTACCATGCTAAATTTCACCTCCAGATAATATGTTTAGCTAATAGTATTACAAACCTCTCTCCTTTTAAGAAGCAATGGTCTTGTTGCAAAGTTGTTGCTCAAAAGATTACACTAACGTAGGTGCATGGGTCAAGTTGGTTGTTGGCTCCCATATTGCCTCATACAATAAATATCCTTTCCAATGTACAAGATATTCCACACATGGATAGCGAGTACCATGGATGAATTTTTGGAGAATATATTTAACTTCATATTCCTCTGTGCCATCAATGAGTGTTGGATAAGGTCAAGTGCCATCAATGAGTGTTGGATAAGGTCAAATTTCTTGCATGGAAGAAAGGTAGGGTGGTCAGGGTGCATATTTTCATAGTAAAGAAACATGGAACATTGGATGGATCTTCATGTGTGGTAGTAGCTCAAGGTGATAGGCCATTATGCCAATTTTTTGGAGATGGGAAAAGGCCTAATAAAGCAAGGTATTAGCTTACAAGGGCCAACTAATGTGAGGTTGGTTGTGGATAACCATACTTGATCCCCAAAATTGAACTCCATGTACTAGCAATGTGCATTTGCATACTACTTTTGTCAATTTTGGGTGATCTACAACTTGTGCTTGGCATTCTTTACATCCTATTGGATCTAAAAAAAATATTGTTGATAATATCAACCTTGGTAGCCACCAAATGGATCTTCATCAAGCTCAATGTTGTGAAAGAATACTCTCTATACATGAGGAAGAATGGTATGACCTGTGTAGATGCATTTATTGAATTGTTGTAGGCAAATTCTACCATTGGAAAATAAGATGTCTCACCTCTCTTGCTCATCTAAGGTAAGGCCTTAGAGCATGTCCTTAATAGTGCAATTAGCCTGCTCTATTTGTCCATTAGTTTATGGACGGTAAGCCATAGACATGGCCAATTTGGTTTTGAAAATGCAAAAGGGTGTTCTCCAAAACAAGCTAGTGAATTGAGTGCCTCTATCAATGATGAGCACTCAAGATAGGCCATGGTGAGAAAAAACTGCATCTAAGTAAAATTGAGCTAATTGTGGGGTATTTAAGTCCTTAGTGGTAGGATGCACACAAATCATTTTGCTAAGTTGGTTGACAAAGACTAGAATGGAATCAAATCCTAAGGTGGTCTTGGGCAATTCACAAACCAGATCCATGCTTACTTGTTCCCAATGTTGTGTAGGATTAGGAAGTGGTTGAAGAAGTCTTGTTGGAGCTTGTAGAAGCTTTATTTTGGTGATTAGAAGCTTTATTTTGGTGATTAGAAGCTTTATTTTGTAAGCAACTTTGAATATATTCCATCACATTGTTGCTCATCTTGGGCCAATAGTAATGATCTTTGATTGCATCTAAGGTCTTGTTGACTCCAACATGACCTGCAATGGCAAAATCATGACATTTTGCTAGGATGGTGATTCTTATGTTTGTGGTATCTAGGATGCATAACTTGCCATTACAAAAGGTGAGTCCTTGAGTATTGGTGATGCCTTTGGATGAATGAGCTCCTACAATCTCCGAGTCAATTTTTTTAGTAGCAAGAATCCTTGGCCTGAATTTTAGATTCATCTTGGCCTTTACCACTAGATTGTTTGTCATAGACATTTAGGTGAATGCATTTTCAAGTTGCTTCTTGCTTTCCACATATGTGATTTTCATGTTTCACCATTGTCTCCACTCACCACCAAATCTATCAATGAGATAGATTTTTTTGTGTCTCGAGGTAGACTAGAGGTTTTTGTTCTATCTCCACTACAAATGCCTTCTTGCCAAGATAGTGCTTCCAATGCTTGGTTGCAAGGACATTGGCCAACTCTTCTTGTTTGGTGGTGTGATAGTTGTATTCTATTGGTAATAAATTTTGAGAGAAATATGCAATTGGATGCCATCCATCATGCCACTCTTGTTGTAGGATTGCTCATATTGCTACACTTAATACATCTATAGCCAACTTGATTGGATGTTTTGGGTCATTCTATTTCAAGAATAGTGCATGTAGTAATGTATCTTTCAATTCTTGAAAGACCAATTCTTGTGCAATTCCACATATCTACTTCTTCTCCTTGCCAAGTAATGTCGTTAGAGGTTGTATGACCTTGGAAAAGTCCTTGAAAAATTGACAATAGAACCCTATCAATCCCAAGAAACTCTTGAGTTGAGTATGATCTTTTAGAGCATTCCATTTTTAAATGACCTCTATTTTATCTATTAACACTTAGATCTCTTTTGCACTTACTTTGAGCCCCAAGTAGGCTACTTTTGACTTGCCAAACTTGCACTATGAGATTTTGGTATACAATTGATTTTTTTTGCAAAATCTAAAAGACTTCTTGTAGATGTTGCTTGTGCTTCATCATCATCCTATTATAGACCAAGATGTCATATAGGAAAATGATAATAGATTTATCCAAGCATGGACAAAATATGTAATTCATCAAACTCATGGAAGTGGTTAGTGCGTTTGTGAGACCAAAGGGCATCACCAAAGTACTCAAATTGACCATACCTTCTTTGAAAGGCTATTCTTTGTATGTCTTCCTTTGCAACTTTGATTTGGTTGTAATTGCTCTGTAGATCAAGTTTGGTGAAGTGTTTTGCCCTATTGAGTTGATTGAACAAGTCATCCATGCAAGGTAAGGGATAATTTTTCTTCACCATTTGTTGATTTATGCCCCAATAGTCCATACACATGCAATTATATATTATCTTTCTTCTTAACAAACAAGATAAGAGCCCTATATGGTGATATGTTGGGTTGGATAAACCTTTCTTGTAGCATATCCTCAATTTGAGCCTTACACTCCTCCAACAGGTAAGATGTTAGTCAATATGAGGCCTTACAAGGAGGTGTCTTCCCAAGAAGTATCTCAATTTTATGATATACTCTTCTTTTTGGTGGTAATCCCAAGGGTAGATCATCTAAGAACAAATCTTGAAACTCATTGATCACATCTTTCAATTTCTAAAGAGTTTTTCCATTGAGTTGTGCACTATGTACTCCTCTTATTAGGCCAATGAAACATCTATTTGGCTTATAGATAGCTATTGTCCCTATAATATATAGAGGGAGTTCTTGCTTGTGTGATCTTTCTTTAACCCAATGATATTCCATTGATGAGTTTTCACTACTTCTTTCCCCCAATTGACCATGGGATTGTAGTGATCCATCCACGACATGCCTAAGGTTGCATTGTAATGAGCTAACCGTATTACTCACCACTCAATCTCTTCTTGATACTCTCTTATAGAGATTTCTACCTTTCTAGTTAGCAAATCAATCCTTTGTGTTTGACCATTAAGTAACTCTATTCCTTCATTTTCATCCTTCTCTAGATCCTTTCCTAACCTCATTGCAACAAAATGAAACAAGAAATTCTCTATTATTTCAAGGTCTATCAATACTCTCACTTGATTACCTTATAGGACACCTTTCATGACAATCAGCTCTGATTTTGTCTTCTTCAACCTTTGCGCACTTGTCCTCTTCCTCTCCCAAGTTTTTCTCTTCTCCATTGAGTTAGTAAGGCCACAAAGTACATTTATTGGTGATCTTTGTTTTCCAATGAAAATCTTTAATAGTCCTTGCATTGCCATCCAAGTGACATCTCTTCCTTCTCCCAACATTGATTGTTCCCAAGTGTTGTACCATGTGAGGGCTTTATTGGTCAAATACCCATATGTGGTACACACATTTTCAATTTTTTTGGTGTTTGTGCGATTTTGAAGAAGAAGTGTATAGACAAAGTTGTATTGAACCCAAGTGGCATTGGAAGGGGAAGAATCGTGACTTTGGCTTGAAATCCAAAGTAACATGACTCCGAGTCAAAAGCAAAGTACTCGGATCAGAACCGGCCAAGAGAAATCCAAAGTAAGGGGACTTTGTCTTGAGGTGATCAACTCAATACAAGATGGCATAACAACTTCCCTTTGGAGGGGAAAATCAAAATATTACATGCAAAGAAATGGTGGACAAGGTGTGGACCACTAACTTGGATAATGCTAGAAGGAAGTCATGAAGAAAAAGTGCATTTCAATGATGAGCAATGGAAGAATTGCTGATCAACGGGGAACTATAAAATTAGGACTTTGTCAAGGGGATTTTGAAACGTCCCACAAGTATCCTAAGTCATTGAGTAGTCAACCCAAAGGAGTGCTTGTAGAGAAGTTGGTTGAGTGTTTGATGTTTAACAAGTCTGAAGGAGTTAGGATCTCAAGACCAAGAGTCGGTAGAATTATTTTTCAATTACCATGCACTAGAGATTGCACAATGCCAAAGAAGGATGAGAAGAAGAGTCCTTTGCTTGCAATACAAAATCCAATGATTTGAAGATTAGATATGATAGCTCAGATTGAAGTCCTAAGTAGACTTTAGATCACTTTTTTTGGCATGGAACTCAAATTTGAGCTTTCTAGGGTTCATGGTGAGGAAATTGGAGCAACATTTCTTGGGAAAGGAGAGTTTACGGAGGAGACGGATGAGATCCAAAATTCTTTTATAGTGCCATGCACAAAGAACCGATAGAAGGTGGAAACTTATTGGGACCCAATCAGGCAAAGCATCATTGGGGCAATGATGACACTCTTCAAACCCGATTGCATGACTTATGTAATGAAGCATCATGTGGTCTTCTTCCACCAGATTTTTTTAGGCATGCCAATAAATTGGGCAAAGTACATTCATCAACAAACACGGCAAATGGTATGGTGTTGGAGAAAGCAAGATGCATCTCACTATTTGGTGCTATTTGCTACCCATTTCTAATTTGGATTGAACTTGATGAAGGAGTCTGAGCAAAGAGAGATGGTATTGTATTTTCATCCAAACTTACAAAAGATTGCAGATGATGAGGAACAATAGTACATCCAACAAATCCAAAGTAGTGATGAGCACTATGAGTGCATAGGGTAGTATCTAAGAGTAGCATTGACCATTCTGAAGACGAGGAAGCAAAGTCATCCAAAGGAGAGTTTATCACCAATTAAGCCAAACAAGGTGAGGAAGGTGAACCCAAGGCAAGAAGTCATAGTGCTCAATGAGTTGTCGGGAGCAAAAGAGTTGGAAGGCAAAGCTAAGTACAAAACAAAAGATTTGGAAGAAGAAGAAGAACCGGAGTTGACACTACAAAGTGAAGAGTCAAGCAATGGAAGCAAAGGGGAGGTGAATTTCAACAACAAGGCGGAGACGATGTTGATAAAGAAGAATAGGAGTTCCATGCGGTGATTGATCAAATGGAAGAAGGAGGAAACCTATGTCATGAATTACCCACCGTGGAGAGAGAAGAAACTATGGAGGCTAAGCCACAGGTGGAAGTTCAGCGGGGTAGAAGAGGGAGAAGGAGTGTTACTACTACGGGGGCAAAATTAAGCAATGTAAGTCCGATAGAAGAAGAGGGAGAAAGTTCAGATGAAGTACCTTTAAGAGTTAGAATATTAAGACTTTGGAGTAAAGCTCTAGTAGAAGAAGTAAGAAACGAAGAGCCAAAGCAAGCTGAGAGCTTATGAGTCTTTGATGGGATAGAGTACTTATTGCAAGTAGTTTGTCCTTTGCTATTGCAATTGTAGAAGAAGAGAGAAAAATTTGAAGAGATCACTCAGGAGTGAAAGATGAAATGGCAGTAATGTAATACATGAGTGATGAAAATTCAGAGTTGAGAAGAAAGTAGAGTTGGGGAGAGTGTGAGTTAGTAGAGCTTTGGACTGATGTAGAGCTGAGGAGGAAGGAAGTTGAGAGTCTAACAAAAGACTTTGTGAAGAGAAGCAAAGCCATGGCAAAGCAAGAAGAAGATCAAAAAGAGCAATTGGTGAGGTCTAAGGCCTTACGGCCAGAACTTCTACTTGCACAATATGCAAGTAGAAGTTATACATTTGAAGGCAATGGTTGTTGTCATGGGACAAGAGTTGGAGAGTTTGAAGGCAAGCACAATAGAGAAAGATCGGGCATGGCAATGGGAGTTGGAAACACAAGATAGAAAAGAAGAGCAATTGCGTGGGTTAGTCAAGGGAATGGAAGAACAACTCAAGCAGAGTGTGAAGGAGAAAGAAGCATTGAAGGCCAAGTTGGAAGATGAGGTGAAGATGTATCATGAGGAGTTATTAGCAAAGAGAGAGAAGTTGTAGATGCCAAGGTAGGAGGCAATCAAAGAAGTCACTGTAAGAATGAAGACAATGTTAGGAACGATGTTTGAAGTTCAGTTGGAGGAAGCAAGACTGCACAAATTGAAGTTGTTAGTGCAAGAAACAAGAAAGAAGAAAGCAAAGGACATTAAATTAAAAAAATTGTTAATTTGCTTGAGAGATCAATTAGATAGGAAGATATTAGGAGCAGATGACAATGTGTGTCTCAAGTTGGACTTAGTACATTTGGAATTAGAGAGACTTTGTAGTACCATGAAGTTAGAGATGAAGTCCAAAGTAAGAGAAGTAGGAGTACAAGTGTCTTTGGTGAGTTACTTGAGACACTAGAACAAAATGGGTCAGCAAATAATGATGTAGATAGTGCACCTATGACCTCAATTGTAGTTTGAAATGAAGAAGTAGTGGAATTGGTAGAAGATTTAGTGATAGAAGATAGGATAGAGAAGTGCAAGAAGTTACTTTAGGTTTAGAAGCCAAAGTCGAGGTAGAAATTGGATTGGATTAGGACTAACTTTGAGATAGGAAGAGGTAGATATGAAGCAATGCATTGTCATTTTGGATCTATAGGTTTGTAGTTGTTAAAGGTAGTTTAGGAAGTTAGATAACTGTCAAGTGATTTGCCTATTTAAAGGAGGACTTTGTAACAAATTGTTGTTTAATGCTCATAATCCCAAGAATAGATAAAGTGAAGTGTTGTGAGACAGTGCTCGTCGCTTAAGCTTAACTTTGAGTATTGATTTTGTGTGTGTGCTTGTGAGTGTGAGAGAATTTCAAAGTGCAAATCAATGTGTTTGTTGGATCTTGGATTCTGCAACCGTGATCTTCATTCTATGTGTTTGATCCTGAGTGAAATGCAATCAAAGCAATGCCTTGACAGATCTGAGAAGAATTGTAGTGTTGGTAGTATTTTGCATTTGTGAGTATAGTGTTGAGTTGATGTGAAGTAATTTTGATTAAGGAAGTTGTGCCTTCAGTGGAGGGGTGGAACAAAATTCTGAGGCAAAGTTGTCTTATAGTGAAGTAGCCATTTTTGAGATGGATTGAATCATCACAATCAAGATTTTTTTTGGACATAATTGAAGTATTGTGATTAGTGAGTGACAAATTGTGGTGATAGGATTGTAATCAGTGCTTGTTATCTCTTTAGGGTGTAGTTTCTACCTCAGAGTTTAAAGATGCAACCAAGAAGAACTACATTATTATTGTCTGACTTTGTGTTTGACCAATTCTGACATGTATCTCTACGAGAACAAACTTTACTTGCCTGATTACCGCAAAAGTGATATTTGTTGGGTTGTCACACCACATGCAAAAACCTTGCAAAATGATCAATGATCTCTATTATGAATAATCAAAAGTATCAATTCATTCTTGAAATTCAATTTTCCACTACTCCAATAGAACATTGTCCCTTGTAAGGGTCAATGTTGCATATCTTCTTCATCCATAGTAACAATGTGGCTTCATTGTTGATCAAGATTGGTGTCATTGGCATGAGTGACTCTCCAAGTACTTTGGCTGCTAGTATAGGGTTTTGGGATGGTTCTCCTTCTTGCATTACCTGATCATCTTGAAAGTATGTACTTGATTTTGCAATCTCTCCAAGGTCATCTTGATCTCCTAAAACTTGTTCAACATCCTTTGCATTCCTTGCATCAGAGGATCCCTAATTCTTACATATGACAAATCTTCAATTATTGCTTCTTACTTCAATAGAGAGTTAATATGATCCCTCAGGAGAGTGCACAGACTATTAAGATCACCCTTGGGACTTCAAAGGTTATCACTTGTTGATAATATTTCTCACCAAAATTGTGGACTATGGAATCCCTAAACATCACTTTTAGTCTAACCGCATAACAAATTTCTACTTGAGTGTTGAAAGGGATAGGATTGGGTATATTTAAATCCATTGCATTATAAAAGAATGTAGATTGTCAAATCTTACTCTGTATCATATTTCACCATAGATAAAATCATCAAGTTTAGTGAATTCATTACTATATCTATGAACTCTACTCCAAAATGATAAACAAGCTATCTCACTTGTTCATACTATATGTACATAATCTTGATAAGGAATGGATTCAAGAATGAAAAGCAAGGTGCAATATATTGTCCTCCAAGAGTCTCCATCCCATCCTCTCTTTAAAACACTCCTAATCTATTGATTGCACTATGGTTTTGCCTCTCAAAATTACTCAATATCAATAGCCTATGTTCTTCCAAGAAGGGTGATCCATTCTTTTGGATTGAAACCCAAGCTCTAATACCATTATAATATTCCAAGGATAGTAGAACCCTCAAGTGAAACACAGGAGAAGAAACACAAAGCTTCACACTCAATACTCTGATGTCCCAAAAGAGCACCTTGTCTTTATTATATAGGAAAGAGGACTCCTTCAAAGGAAGCTCTACCCTTGGGTCAGGTATATGGATTGGTGATATTCAACAAGCTCCACCCATAGATTAATTGCATGAATGGGTGATATGTTGGTTCTTGTCCTATCTAGTTGGTGAAACAAGTTTGACCTTAGGGAATCTTTAGAAAATCTTCTTGTAGGAAGCCTAAATCACATGGGTGAGGTATCATTGGAAAGCTCTCAATGAGAAAATAAAAAAGAGAGAGAAGAAAAGCCTTCTTCTTTGAAGGGAGAGAATCTATCATTTTCAAGGCCTAATTCTTTTGTTCATGCCTTTGAAATCAGCTCTAAAGTTTTCAAGGTGTTTTTGACTCCTACCTTATTAGTGGAAGTACTCTTTTGGTGACACCTCTATTTGATTTACTTAGTGCATTATATATAACATCCTTCTAAATGTTACTAAGCCAAATCTCATATGTGAATCATATATCTAACTAATGGTACTACATTCACTTCCCCTTATCATGCATATATACATTGCTATGCAACATACATCAATGTCAATATCATACAATATAGAAGCACCAACTCACAAATAAGTCATACATGAACACTAAGTGCCACAATAATCAGTTCATTCTTCCACTTGAATCACACTCAAATCATAAATGTACACAATCCTCACTCAATGATCTGCCAACAATTGTGCATTGATTACAATCAAACCACACCCACTCTAACTAAGAGACACCAGGTAATGCTTGTTAACCTCTATCCACCATAGCTAGGAACTCAAAGACTCAACATCAAAGAAGTAAGCTCTCTCAAATTGCACTTCAAAGGTTCTCTTCTGCTTGACTTAGGTCTTTAGCCTAATAGCGCTGCTAGTAGTACATCCAATAGTGCAAATGGTGCAAGTGATGATAGGTCCCACCATGTGATCAATAGCCCTAACATAAAATTGGATCACCAACAAGTAGTCCATGAGTAACTACCAAAATACCTATGACTATTAACACTACCACTCTAGCATTCAAGCAACCTAACTCTGGCGCTACAAATGTTATGACACCTCATTTGAATGCAACAAGCAAGGATCAAAGGGTGTTTTTTTTCAAGCACATGGTAAACATGGGTCCAGGATTTATATTCCATACATCAAGTTGTAGCTCAAGCAAAACAAACAAGGACAAAGATGACCAATTTAGGATGGCTTATCACCACTACTTGCAAGTCCTCAATTACTTGGAAGATCAAGAGCACTTTATTGGGATCCATGGAAGAAATAGTAACAAACTAGTCTAGAAAAGCACCACATTCAGCTACAAGGCCACTTACTTGGTTTGGCACGGGAGAGGATTTCCACCCTCTATGAACAAGCTTTACAAAAAATAGACATGATACTTGAAATTGTACAAAGATACTCAAGAATGGAAAAAAAATTGCACCAAGGAGTGTCTCATTGATAAGATAAGGACTTGAAGCAAGGATGGAGAACAATCAAGGATAAACTCAATCATCTTTGTCAATTTTTTGAAAAAATGGATTTAATAGAGGGCAGAGTCAATATATCTCCCCATGCATTAGTTAGTGTTGGTGGTACTAAGGAGGAAGTTTGGTTCATGGATAGAGCATACCATGTTGTTACACCAAAGAAGGCTGATGACAAAATGGGAGAAAATCCTCTTGAAGTATCAATTCCAATTAGCATCCCAAGCATCCAAGGGCACTTGGATGATTTTTTAAATTGCATGTGTACATTCAGAAATTGTGAATGTGGGTGATTGGGAGTTCTAGGAAAGGATGATATTTTGTGCTTGACAAGAGAAAAAGTTGAGCAACATTCCTATACTCCATGAGCAAAAGAGAATCACTCAAGAGGAAATGGAGCATCAAGAATGACAAGAGTGGAGGAAAATCAAAGAGCAAGAGTTGAAGAGAATCAAAGAGAAGAGGAGACTCAAGAATTTCATAGTGAGGAGCCAACTAGAGATGCATCCAAGGAGAAAGAGGAGCAAGACAAAGAGGAAGAAACATCTAACAATAAAGTAATTGACTCTCAAAATAGAAAAAGGAACTCAAAATCTTCCAAGATGGCTCCCACCCTTACACATGCTTTAGTCATTGTCACAAGATCTAGCATCTCATAGCAAATTGTGACAAATTGGCAAATATCACTTTTATGGTAATCAAGTAAGTAAAGTTCATTCCCATAGAGATACGAGTCAAAAATATCCAAATACAAAGCAAAGTAACCAAATCAATTCTTCTTGAGTTCTTCTTTAATCACTTAGGTAGAAACTACAACCAAAAGAGAGTAACAAGCACTAAAATGCAGTCTAGACACAACAATTTGTCACCCATAACAAAAAATCTTTTAGTTCTATCCAAACAAACTTGATTGTAATGATTCAGTCTCTCCCAAAAATGGCTACTTCACTAAAAAAAAATTTCACCTTGGAATTGTGTTCCACCTCTCCACTAGAGACACAACTTCCTTGATCTAAATTGTTTCACATCAACACCACGTTGCACTCACAAGTGCAAAATACTACCAACACTACAATTCCACTTAGATCTATCAAGGCATTGCTTCAATTGCACTTCACTCAAGATCAAAAGCACAAAATGAAGATCAGTGCAGTGAAATCCAACATCTAACACTCAAATTGACTTGCACTTTGAATTTCTCCCAATGCTCACAAACACACACATAGAGTCAATACTAAGAATTAAGCTCAAGCAAAGAGTACTAAAATCAGCACTTTGCTTTATCTATTCTCAAGAATATGAAAATTGAACAAGAGCACATTGCGAATGCCCCCTTAAATAGGCTGAGATCTTGACAATTAACTAACTAGCTAAACTACTTTCTTACAATCTCCAGATCCAAAATAGCAACCCACTCCTTCATATCTGTTGATTCCTATCTCAAATTTATTACTACTCTAATCCAATGTCTACTTCTACTTCGGCTTCTAAACCCAAGGAAAGTCCCTTCACCTCATGTACTTTGGGTTCTACAACCACTAATTCTTCTACCAATTCTAACATGTCTTCACTCTAATCTGTGATTAAAGACATGGGTAACCTATAGTAATACTCCAAGGACAAGAGAAGAGAAAAAACATAGATTTCACACTCAATCATCCAATGCCCCAAAGGAGCACCTTCTCTTTATTATATAGATAAAGAGGATCTCTTCCAAGGAAGCTCCCCCATAGGATTAGGCACACAAATAAGTGACATGTCAGCAAGCTCCACCCTTGGATTACTTACTTGGATGGTTGGCATGTTGGTCCTGGTCCTATCTGGTTGGTCAAACAAGTTTTGACTAAAGGGAATCTTCTTGTAGGAATCTCAAAATCATGTGGATAAGGTACCGTTTTATAGCTCTTGATGAGACAAACCAAGGGAGAGGGAAGGCCAGCCTATCCTTTGTTTGGTGGATAGAGAGAGGGGGGGGTTTGCACATTTTAAAGGCCTAATTCATCCGTTTAGGCCTTTGAAATTGCCTTCAAAGATTTTAGGCATATTTTGGTTCCTACTCTATTAGTAAAAGTCTTGTTTTGGTGATACTTCTTTTTGATCTGTTTAGTCCATCATGTGTAACATCCTTCTAGATGTTACCAAACCAATTATCACCTTTAAATCATATGTCTAGCTATTGGTTCTAAGGTTTTCAAGTTTTGGTTTTTGCCCTATTAGTAGAATTACTCTTTTGGTGATACTTCTATCTGATCTATTTTGACCATCATGTATAACATCATTCCAGATGTTACCAAACTAAATTTCACATCTAGATCATATGGCTAGCTCTTTGTATTATAGACCTCCCTTGTTGTGTAGCTATTGCTCAAACTCTTGAACCAACACCGGTGCACGTGTCAAATTGGCAATAGGCTCCCAGGTTGCTTCATAGAGAGGTAATCTTTCCACTACACTAGATAGTCTACTCGTGGATGGCAAGTACCACATATGTATTTTTGGAGAATATGCTCCACTTCATAATCCTCTATGCCATCAATGAATGTCGGACAAGGTCAAATGTCTTGTGTGGAATGACACTAGCCTGATTGGGGAGCATATCTATTTAGTAGGGAAATATGGAACATTGGATGGATCTTCATGTGTGGTGGTAGCTCAAGGTGATAGGCCATAGCGCCGACTCAATGAAGAATCAAGAAAGGCCCAATAAAACAAGGTTTATGCTTACAAGGTCCAACCAATGTGAGGTTGGTTGTTGATAACCACACTTGATCCCCAACATTGAACTCCATGTGCCTATGATGTGCATCAACATATTGCTTCTGTTGATTTTGTGCAATCTGTAATCTGTGCTTGGCACTCTCCATACCTTGTTGGATTCTAGAAATAAATGTGTTGACTATATCAGCCTTGATAGCCACCAGATGGATCCTCATCAAGCTAGAAGGTGTGAAGGGATGCTCACCATACATGAGGAAGAACGAAGTGACCTAGGTGGATGCATTCACTAAATTGTTGTAAGTGAATTCCACCAACAAGAGTAGGGTGTCCTATGAGCCTACTTGTCTCCCACTCAAGATGACCCTCTGATGGCTATTGTGGTAGCGCACCATGGACTTAGAAGGCAAAGAACCCCAAATCCATCATACTCCTCCAAGGATCACACTCCGAGACTCAAGACATTGCTCACTAGAGAATTCAATGAGAGAGAGATAGTTGCAAATGAAAGGATGATGAGTACTTCCTTACCCCTTGTTTATATAATTGTGATATAGTTATGCACCAAAGTTACTAATTACCATAGTAACTCAAGTTACTAGACTAAAAGTCAAGTAAAGTCAAAAAGTAGAAAGGAATATTTGTTCATATGGGCATATTCCACTAACATGTGATCTTATCTTGACCCAACCACTAAGTCAAGGATTCCTTCACATGGGCTATCCTTGGACTATAGAAGAATCCAAAACAAAAAGGCTTGTGGGCCCAAGAGTTCTCAACTCTTTCTCAAAGCCAAACACCTAGGAATAATACCAAGTCAACACACTAGAATCCAAAATAATGGTGCTCATCTTTTCCACTTCCTCTAAAGTAAGGTCCCCTCTATCTTAGCTATAACTAACTTTAGCTAATCATGACTAATGTAGAACCATCCTTTATCTCTATATAAATAATATCTCCCAAGTACTTGTAATACCAAACTAAATATCACAATACCACACACATGCACAAATGGGTGTTCCATTTACCCCTGGACTAAGTTTTCACTTTGTCGTCAAAGTGAAAGTCTCTCTACCTTCTATGATATATCTTCAACTTATCATGGTTAATCCTATCAAAGTGTCTTCCTCCCAACTCCTTGAGATCATAGGTGTAATTGCCCCACACCTTCTCCACTATGAAAGGTCTAAAGTACTTGTGCACAACCTTCTTTTGCACTCTCTTGAATCAAATAGAACCAAACAACATTATCCAATCACCTTTTTTAAAGGCTCCACCTTGTCATAGCTCTTCTTTTTTTTCCTTTGGGCTTGCTCCACTCAAACCATAGCAAATGCTCTTGCCTTTTCTAACTCCATGAGTTGTTCCTTCCTTGACTTCTCTACATCACCTCCTTGTGCTTTCTTCAATCTCCTATGAATGCTTTGGAAGGTAGAAAGATTAAAATGAGTAGGTAAGGTAGACTCAATACCATATACCAATTAATGGAGAATACCCAGTGGAAGTCTTCATGGTTGTCCTATATTCCCATAAAACTACATGAATCCTCTTGTCCCAATGATGTTTACCCCCCTGCATTTTTGCATCTTTGGCCAACATCATGCACAAGGTTTGATTGGTTCTCTCTGCCAAGCCATTGGAATTTGGCTTATAGGATGTAGTTACTCTATGTGTGATAGAGAAATGTTGGAGCATGGCTGTAGTAATGCTTCTTGTAAACTATCCTCTATCAGAAACCAACTCCAAAGGGCATCCAAACCTAGTAATAATGCATTCATAAAGAAATCTACCAACTTCATCTTCATTCTTGTCCCTCAATGGTCTAGCTCAACCCACTTGGTAAGATAATCAATAACTACCACAATATACCAATTGTTCCTAGGGCTTCTATTGAGAGGACCTACAAAATCAATTCCCCACTTCTCAAAAGGTCCTAACAATGGAATTTATTTAAGTGGTGGAGTGGATGTAGACTTTTTAGCAAAAGATTGACAAACATGACAAGTTTTGCAATAATCAAGACAATCCTTGAAAATCCCTCTCCAATGGTAACTTGCATCTAGAATCTTGAAAGCAATCACCTTTCTTGCAAAGTGTCCTCCACATACTAAACCTTCATGAAACTCCTTTATGAGTAGGATAGACTCTTCCTTACCCATTGCTCTTTGAAGTAGACCATCTACTCCTTGGTGAAAAAGAATATCTTCCACCATTGTGTAAGGTCTAGATCTTGTTGCAAGGGCCTTCCTCTCCCTAGCATGCATCCCTTTTGGATAGTTACCTCTTGTCACAAAATCCACAATCTCCTTGTACTCCATTGGAACCTCTTGAGTGATTGAGATTGTCATGAGCTCCTCATCCGAGAAAGAATCATCCAGTGGCTCATCTCCATCATGATCATATGCTCTAGATACAAATCAGCATTTGCATGTTTCTTTCTTGGCCTATCCTCAATGGTGTAGTCATACTCAAACAAAAGTATCATCCACCTTGCTAGTCTCCCTTCAACATTAGGCCTATTGAAGATGTACTTCAAAGCTTTTTGATCCGTGACAATGGTGGCTTTCTCTCCAATCAAGTAGTGTCTAAACTTCTTGAGACCAAAGATCACTAATAACCCTTCTCTCTATGATAGAGTAGTTCTTTTCTACTGAAACCATCTGCCTACTAGAATAGGCTATTGGATGATCATGCTTATCTTGGTCTAATTGACTAAGAGTGCATCCTATAGCTACATTAGAAGCATTAGTGTAGAGGATGAAAGGCTTACTCCAATCAGGTTGAGCAAGAATTGAGCTACAACAAGGGATTGCTTGAGCTCCTCAAAAGCTTTGAGAGCCTCCTTGTCCTCCAAAATCACCATGTAATCTATACCCTTCTTCATGTAGTGTGACAACCCGGCAAATATCACTTTTGTGGTAATCGGGTAAGTAAAGTTTGTTCCCACAGAGATACGAGTCAGAATTGGTCAAATACAAAGTCAAAGTAACAATTTAGTTCTTCTTGATTTCTTCTTTAGTCTCTCAGGTAGAAACCACACCCAAAAGAGAGTAACAAGCACTAATTCACAGTCTGTCATGAATTCACACTCCTTAATCACAACTCCATCAAATCTTTCCAAACAATCTTGATTGTGATGATTCAGGCTCTCCCAAAAATGGCACTTCACTGCAAAACGACTTTGCCTCAGAATTGTGTTCCACCCCTCCACTGAAGGCACAACTTCCTTGATCAAAATTGCTTCACATCAACACTACGCTGCACTCACAAATGCAAAATACTACCAACACTACAATTCCTCTCAGATCTATCAAGGCATTGCTTCGATTGCACTTTACTCAGGATCAAACACACAAAATGAAGATCAAGGCTGCGGAATCCAACATCCAACAAACATACTGACTTGCACTTTGAATTTCTCCACACACTCACAAACACAAACAGAAAGTTGATACTCGAAATCAAGCTCAAGCGACAAGCACTGCTTCATAGCACTTTGCTTTATCTATTCTCAGAAATAATGAGCACTGAACAACATGAGACTACAAATGCCACTCTTAAATAGTGAAGCAAATCAATAGTTATCTTCCTCATGGACCTCTTCCTAACAACTCTACAAACCTACAGATCCAAAATGACAATGCACATCTTCATATCTGCCTATTCAAATCTCAAATCGGTGACTAATCCGATCCGATGTCTACCTCTTCCTCGGCTTTCAAACCCAAACCCAAAGTAAATTTACTTCCTACTTTCATGTCCTTGGGTTTCATATTTCCTATATCTTTGACCAGACTTAGCAATTCTCTTTCCTGATCTGAAATTCCACTAGAGGGTAATCTATCTAACTCCTTCTCTCCCGATCCACTCTTCTCTAATGTCTCCATCGGTAACTCTGAAGACATTTGTACTCCTACTTCGTCGACTTTGGGTTTTGCTCTAACATCCTTTTGAAGTTTGTCTTCCTCTAATTCACTAAGTCTACTCTAATTGCAATATTATTTTCTACCTCTAGTATTTTCTTATCTACACGAGTCCTGAGACTAATCAACAGCACATTCAAATCTGTGTCCTTTGCCTATCTCCTCCTCGTCTCTTGCACCAACAACTTCAACTTGTGCAGCCTCGTCTCTTCAATCCAAATGCTGGCCTCTGTACTTAACATCGTGTTCATTCTGAGGACAATCTCCTTCAATGGCTCCAATCTCATTTTCCTTTCACGTTCTCGATCTGCAAGCCAATCCTCTCTGTACATTGCCAACTCCGCTTCGAACTCGGCTTTCACCGTTTCTTTCTCCTTCTCCTTCTGCTCAATCTTCTCCTCCTATTTACGAAGTAACTCTTGTAATCTCTCTTCTTCCCTATATCGTATTGCCAACTCCCTTTGCAAGAGTTGCTTCTTCTCTTCTATGCTCTCCATCACTCAATCGAGCTCTTGTTCCTTTGCTGCTACCCTCGCCATAGCATGGATAAGTTCTAATCTTGAATCAGCAAACTGTTGCTTCAAGATCTCATACTCTGCTACTTGTCTTTCCCTTGCTATGTCACTCTTCTTAACAAGATCCTCTCGATACATTACCTCTCTCTTCAAGTCTTCAATTACTTGATTCTGCACTATTGCCTCCCCTTGTAGTACTTCCCTTTCCTCCTCACCTCGGGTTATAATCTTCTTCAACCCCGAGTTCTCTTCTTCTAATCTTGACAACACCTACAAAACAGTCTTCACCTCTGAACATGTCGACTGCATCTCCTTCTTCCTGTGCTCCAACTTCACCAACAACGGACACACGATCTCTTGCAGGTACTCCACTCCATTTCTCGCAACTACTTCCTCTTGCGTAGCAATCTTCTTCCTTACTTCTTGTTCACCCAATACTTGCCTTCTTCTCTGCAGTCTTCATATTGGAATCGACGCCTTACTTCCCGAGCTTTCATTCACTTCTTCCTTCGCCTTACTTGGACCCGCTTCATACTTCACCTTGCATCTTGAACAAACTCCCCTTTGAAATGCAGACTTCTATTCCTTGGGCTCAGGTATCTCATCCTCCAACTTCATATTATCTTCTGGCTCGAGCTCCACCCAAACTTCCTCTTCTATTGCAACAGTTGGTACTTATATCATCTCTCCACCTTCATCACTGTCGCTACTTGTGTCTCCACTTTGCAGCATTAGCTCTGGTTCTTCCTCGCATTCCAAGTCTTCAGACTTGCACTTGGCTTCGCCCTCTGAGTCTTTGTCTTCTGACGCGATCACCACCATGCCTCTCCTCGGGTTTCCTCTCCTAACCTTCCAAGGTCTTGTCTTGTCTTTGGCTTCTCCTTGCCGACTCCGCTTCTTTGACTTTGGAGTACTTACTTCAATCTCTACGCTCTTCCTTGTCTTCATGTAGTACTCGTCCATGCTCCAGATTTGAAGGATATACTACTACTCCTCTACGTCGACTTCTCTTCTCAAGTCGGGATGGAAGTGTGACACCATTCGATTTCACTCTGCCGAGTTGAGCAAATTCAACCCGAGGTAAAAATGTGCTGCAAACGGCACAATGTAGTGTGGAGGTGACTTGTTCTACAAATTCTACACCATTTGTTGTGTCCTTCCATGGAAGCACCTCGCCCAATTAATCAGTTCTCCTGCAAACAGCTTATGGAAGAACACCGCTTGGTGTTTCATCACATAAGTTGTTCTCTCCGGCTTCAGGATTGCCATGAGAGCACTCATGATCCCTCTCTTCACTAGATCCTTGTCACTCTTAAGCTTGTATCCGTTCTTCATTCTCTTCGAAGAGAAAGCGTCTGTCACTTCTTGAGTCTCTTCTGCTACTTCTCCCTTACCCAAGAATATGGCACCCTGCTCTGTGCCTGCTTCTCTCTCTCGCACTAATCTCCAATCCGACTCTGTCCAGCGAGCCAGATTTCTTCTCCTCCCCTCTTCCTCGGGGCTATTGAGACAGTTGCTCTCAATAATCTTAGTCATGAAGCCTAGAAAACTGACATTCTAGTTCCATGCCAAGAACGTGATCCAAAGTTGGCTCAAGACTTTGATTCTTGTGATCACATTTAGTCTCCGAATTGCATGATTCCTCATTGTGAATTCGGAGTTCTTCTTTCCTCCTCCCATCTCTCTTGCTTTCTCAATGTCTCTCAATTTCACTCTCTCAATTTCTCCCTTACACACTAGCGCGTCTTCAACTCTATTTCCCTTCTCACAATCACTTGCAGGATGACTTCTCAATGGCAAAGGAAAATTGCTTGACATTGCTTCATCGTGAGCCCAAATTTTATAGAGTTGTGCTTTCTTTGTCTCTCTTCAATTCAAGTTTCTACCAAGAAATCACACCTCTTGCATGCGCCTATCACTGTCAATCGTACTTCATGCGTATGTACCACCAATTTTGGAACGGTCCCTTCTTGATTTCTTGCCCTGACGAAAGGTTGTTAGACTGTCTTTGCCTCGGGTTGAGCTCCCCCTGATACAAAGACTCCTTACTTTGGGTTGTATGCTGATAGGGCATTTTTGAGTACTTTGCCTTGTGACCCAAAGTCACTTTACTTTGGGTTTCATCCCGAAGACTCTTTTCTTTGCCTTCTTTGGCCATACATGCGCAATCCGATTTCTCTATATAATTCTTCTTCTCTATTTTGAAAATAAAATAAAATGTGGGCACCACATGTAGATGGTCAATGCATAAGCCTTGTTGGAAAATGAAAAGATGAACCTCCTATAGTATCCAACCATCCCCAAGAATTGGCATAACTTTGTCAAGCTTGAAGGGAATGGAAGGTCTAAGATTTTCCTCACCTTCTCAAGATCAACTACTATTCTATCCTTGGAGATGATGTGCCCTAAAATTAGACCTTCTTCACATCCAAAAATGCACTTCTCTGAGTTGAGTGATGCATTTGCCTCATCCAAGCATTGCAAGACCTTGATTAGGTGCTCAAAGTGCTCCTCCTTGCTCCCATAGACACAAAAGTCATCAATGAAATCTCTCACAAATTTCCCAATGAAAGGTTCAAATACGTTGTTCATGAATTGTTGGAATGTGGCTGGAGCATTGCAAAGCCCAAAAGGCATGACCTTGAAAGCATAAGTTTCCCAAGGTGTGGTGAATGTGGTGAGTTATTGGTGCTTTGGTGCAATCTTGATTTGGTTATATCCACTATAACCATCTCCAAAACTGTACCTCTCATGACCTACAACCTCTTCCAAGATCTCATCAATGAATGGAAATGGATAATAGTCCTTCTTGGTAGCAGCATTGAGCTTCTTGTAATCCACATATACCCGAAGCTTGCCATTCTTTTTCTTCATAATAACAATTGGAGACATTCATTTTAAATTCTCCACCTCAAATATAAATCCGGCTTCCTTGAGCTTCTATCTCCTCCTTCACAACCAAAGATATTGATGGGCTAATACGACATGCTTTTGGCAAATTGGTCTTGCATGTGACTCCACCTCTATCTTGTGCTCCTCCAAGGTGACTTCCTTCAAATCCCTGTAACTAAAAGCAAACACATGAATGAACTTGCGGAGAATCTCCTCAAATCTCACCTTCTCCTCCTTGGTAACATTTGGGCCATACTTGAGGGTAGCTAACCTTCTCTCTACCTCCTCAAGTGTTAATGGTGATTTATCTAGGTCCTTCAAAACCTCTGGCTTAGGTGAAAACTCCATACCACACGAGGAATACACATTTGAATCCGAATCAAATTCATCCTCCTCTATGGAAGTCTCCTCTTCTGTGCTTGTGTCCACATCCAAAGCTCCTTCTTCAAAATCTGATTCCCAATAATCAGAAGATGGTGTATCGGAATGTGAAGTTGGTGGTGTTAGTCACAAGAACTGTGACTCTATGGTTTGATGGCCCAATCCTCAAGTACCCTTTGTGCCATCTATCCATTGTATGTGCTGCTCTCAACCATAGCCTCCCAAGAAGTAAGTCATAGCTTGAATCCTTCAAGACTTGGAAAGTCATGAGATTTTGAACTCTCAGAAATGAAACTACCACCTTGTCCATCACTCCTATAGGTCAAACTTGTTGCTTATTTGCCATGCTCACAAAAAATGTTGAAGGTCTTGAGGATATCATATCCAACTTCTTCTTCAACCTTTCTAACATGGCATTCACTACTGATCCTCTATCAACAAGTGCATCCTTGATTTTGTGACTATTCACTCTCATATCAATCTTGGAGTCATATTCACAAGCCTCCCATGGTGCTGGCTTGGCATCCACCACCCCCATTGATATTGGAGCTTTTGACTTCTTCTTCCTCTTGCTCCTTGTAGAACTCAAACCACCTCTAAGCTTTCTCAAAGTAGGATTCAAACAATCAATTGGTCCATTGTGATGTTAGCCTTGTGACTACCAACATCCTCCAACACATTATAGTTCCATTGTTGCTTTGAGATCAAGAAGTCCTCCATACCCAACCTCTTCCTTGGAGTCTTTGTTGTTGATGGTGTTGAGGTGCAAGTGCTCCTAGTAGACAAAGGAGTATCTTTGCTTGGAGTAGATCCTTGAGAAGAGTGAACATCCACTGCAAAATGAGCTCTCTTCTTCTCTTGTGCCAAAAGCTTCAAATTAAGACCCTTGAAGTTTGAGCACTCTCCCTTCTCATACTTGCTCTCAACCAGATCTATGAATGCTATCTCCTTATCTTTGTTTGGATTAGGAGCCACTTGGGTTTCACTTCCTCCCTCTTTCCCTCTATTGGCTCCCTCATAACCCCTTCCTCCATGGTAAGTGGAATTTGGACAATTCCTTTGGATATGGCCTCTTCCTCCACAACCAAAACAATTTCTCTCATTGAAATTGTTGGCTGGTTGGCCTCCTCTATATGGATAGTTTCCATAACTCCTAGGCCCTCTTCCTACATTTTGATCCACCTCTCTCTTCTCCCATAGTTGCACCATATTGATCTTGAGATCTGCAAGTTGTTCAGTGATGGTTTGAAGTGGATCCTTTGGTAGAGGTGCAAGAACTAGAGCAACTACTACTTGTGGTGCAACCCTTGCCACCAAAGTATCAGAAGTTTCACCATACTTGTAGCCTTGAGGAGGATGCACAACCTCCTTCACCACCAAATCACTCTAATCTCCTCCAAACTCTCCTCCATATGAATTGCAATCTTGATAGCTTCAACCTCGAAAGAAGGTTTCTCATATCTCACCTTGCTTCTAATTTGTAGTCTCAACCCTCCCACAAAATTCTTGGTGAGCATGGCTCCTATGCCAATCATAGTAGTCTCCATATCATCCCCACCCTTCCTCAACACTATGCAAAATCTAGACTCTAACTTTTCCATTCTTTCCACATAGACTCTCACTTTCTCTCCATTTTTGTTTAAGAAAAGTAGCCTCACTCATCAATCTCTCAAAAATTTTATCTGGAAGAAAGTTCTTAATGAGTGCTGAAGTCAAACTCTCCCAAGACTCTTCTTCTCCATCTCTCCTCTCTCTCTTTTGGTATTCTGACTCATACCATGTAAGTATTGCATCCTCAAAGAAATCTGGTAATAATGAGAGCCACTCATTCTTCCTCCTCTCATTTTTTCCTATGCAAGCTCTCTTGAAGTCTCTCACAAAGGCTTTCACATCTTCTCCATCCTTGCCAAAGAAAACTGGAAGTTTCTCCATCTTAACCCCTCACTATCTTTCTTTTCTCTCAATTTTTTTCTCTTTTCTTTCTCTCACTCTATAACTAATATAGTATGTACATGACTAACACCATTTGAGAATTATCCACCCTAGGGAATGCAAAAGGTTCAGGTTGCTCCAAGATTTCTATAGCAACATCAAATCCTATAGTGCATATTAATCAAACTCTCATGGATAATTTATCCATAAGTTAAAAGATTATCTCCATCGCTAATCTTGAGAACTAGCTGATGAAGATGGTAGTATTTCTGTAATTTTACTAAGACTCTCTCTCCAAGATCCTTCACCAAAGTCTCCAAAAGTTCTTTTACTCCACTAAACTCATGTCTTTTTGGAAGTCCTTCCACTCCACAAACCTCACACAACTCCTTGGTCTTAGATCTTCTCCCTCCCAATCTTGGTGAAGAAGGTCCAACATGCAAACCCAAATCAAATAATCCTCTCCTTTCCCTCAATCTCTTGCTCTCAAAGGTCAATGGACATGAACTTGCCTTATGTCTCTTCTCTCCACATAGAAAGCAGTTAGACTCACTCTTTTCTCCAAATGGTGTAGGTTTTTGGCTCATCTCAACACTCTCTTCAATTTCTATTCTAGACTCTCTTCTCCTCAAATCCACCCCTACATTCACCTCAAACCCTTGGAGAACCTTGCATAGCCTCAATTTCCATCTTGGTGACCCTCCATGTTCCCAAGATGAGTCTAAACCCTCAAATATGCTTTTTGTTGCCCTCACACTCCTCATGCATGAAATCTAAACTATGCAGAATTTACCCTTCCTCACAATGTTAGTCAAATCTCTCAACTGCTATCTCACAGTCCTTTGAAATTCTTCACACTAGATCACAACTCTAGAACCTTCTTTCATGAAAAATTTCAGATCTTTTCATTGAGCCATTTGGCCTAGGCACCTTTCTATTTAGCACACATATTTCAGATTTGGTCTAAAAACCACCCCCCTCACTTTAAAAACTTTTAACTCTCTGCTCAAGAATAATTTATGAGTAAATTTTGTGTCAACAAGTAGGACATAATGCACTTAATTTTCTTGAAAAGTTTCACTAAAATCCACTGAAAATTGTACAATTTTCCAAAGAGCATGTTGTTGTGAGAGCAGTTGTAATACCAAGAGCTAGCCATATGATCTAGATTATGAAATTCGGTTTAGTAACATCTAGAATGATATTATACATGATGGTCAAAATAGATCAGATAGAAGTATCACCAAAAGAGTACTTCTAATAATAGAGTAGAAACCAAAATAGACTTGAGAACCTTAGAACCAATAGCTAGACATAAAATTTAAAGGTGAGAATTGGTTTGGTAACATCTGGAAAGATGTTACACATGATGGACTAAACAGATCAGAGAGAGGTATCACCAAAAAGGGACTTCTACTAATAGAGTAGGAACCAAAATATACCTAAAATCTATGAAGGCAATTTTGGAGGCCTAAACAGATGAATTAGGCCTTGAAATGTGTTAAGTCCTTCCCCCTTGGTTTGTCTCATTGAGAGCTTTCCAATGATACCTTACTCACATGATTTTGAGACTTCTACAAGAAGATTCCCTAAAAGATTTCCTCTGATCAAAGCATATTTTACCAACCGGATAGGACCTAGACCAACATGTCACCCATCCAAGTAAGTAATCCAAGGGTGGAGCTTGCTGACATGTCACCTATCTGTGTGCCTAATCCTATGGTGGAACTCCCTTGGAGGAGATCCTCTTTGTCTATATTATAAAGAAAAGGTGTTCCTTTGGGGCACCAAATGTTGAGTGAGTTATCTGTGTTTTCTCTCTTCTCTTGTCCTTGGAGTATTATAGCAGTTTACCCTATCAACTTTCAAAAATTCTAGCCCAATGCGTATAGTAGATCTCACAATAATTTCAAGTGTGCTAACTGAAGGACAACCCAAGCTATCATATATAGAAATTTCAAGTCCAGATCCCAAACTTGAAATTTTATCCAAAATCATCTTACTCCCCAAAATCTGCAATCCACCTCATACAATCTCTCCAAATCCTCTCATGTGTACACGATGTACAAAATCATCTCAAAGATATCATAATGAACTACAGGGTAGACAAATAGATCTTGGTTCTCTAACATAAGTTCAGCCATCTCCTCTCCTAGTGTTCTCTCCAAGTGAGTTCTCATAGCCTTCTTCTGCCTAATGTAGAATTGAACGTGGAACATTATCTTGCCTTCTAGAGAGCTCTCAATAAAGAAACCAAAAATGTGAGCCGGCCTGTCTCTCACTCAAGATGAACCTATGATGGCTATTGTGGTAGCACACTATGGACTAAGAAGGCAAAGAACCCCAACTCCATCATACTACTCCAAAGCTAACACTCCAAGAGTCAAGACATTGCTCACTAGAGAACTCAATGAGAGAGAGATAGTTGCAAATGAAAGGATGATGAATACCTCCTCACCCCTTGTTTATATACTTGTGATATAGTTATGCACCAAAGTTACTAATTACCATAGTAACTCAAGTTACTAGACTAAAAGTCAAGTAAAGTCAAAAAGTAGAAAGGAATATCTATTCACATGGGCATATTCCACTAGCATGTGATCTTATCTTGACCCAACCACTAAATCAAGGATTCCTTCACATGGGCTATCCTTGGACTATAGAAGAATCCAAAACAAAAAGGCTTGTGGGCCCAAGAGTTCTCAACTCTTTCTCAAAGCCAAACACTTAGGAATAATACCAAGTCAACACACTAGAATCCAAAGTAGTGGTGCTCATCTTTTCCACTTCCTCTAAAGTAAGGTCCCCTCTATCTTAGCTATGACTAACTTTAGCTAATCATGACTAATGTAGAACCATCCTTTATCTCTATATAAATAATATCTCCCAAGTACTTGTAATACCAAGCTAAATATCACAATACCACACACATGCACAAATGGGTGTTACAATCCCACCTCTCTTGCTCTTCTAAGGTGAAGCCGCATAACATGTCTTCAATAGTGCAATTAGCCCACTTTGTTTGTCCATTTTTTTATGGGTGGTAAGTTGTGGACATGGCCAACTTGGTTTTGAAGAATCCAAAGACTGTTTGCTAAAACAAACTAGTGAATTGAGTGCCTCTATCAATGATGAATACTTGAAACAAGCCATGCCGAGAGAAGATTGCATCTAAGTTTAATTGAGCTAGTTGTGGAGCGGTCACACCCTTGGTGGTAGGGGTACATATATGAATCATTTTGCTGAGCCAGTCCACAAAGAACTCTATGGAGTCAAACCCTGAGGTGGTCTTGGGCAATTCACAGACGAGATCCATACTCACCTATTCCCAACGTTGGGTAGGAGTGGGGAGAGGTTGAAGGAGCCTTGCAAGAGCTTGATTAGAAGCTTTGTTTTATTGACAAAGTAGGCAGCTACACACATAGTCCATCACATCATTGCTCATCTTGGGCCAATAGTAATGGCACTAAATTGCATCCAAGGTCTTGTCAACTCCGACATGACATGCAATGACCAAATCATGACATTCTGCTAGAATGGTGGTATGTTATTCTTGGACATTTGGGATCCATAATCTACCATCACAAAAGGTGAGTCCTTAGATGATGGTGATACCTTTGGATGATTGCGCTTCTACAATTTATAGATCAATTTTTGTAGTAGCCAAAATCTCAGGCTAGAATTCAGGGTTAATCTTAACCTCTACCACTAAGTTATTTGCCATAGGCATGTGGGTGAATGCATCTACAAGTTGCTTCTTACCTTCCACGTAGGTGATTGTCATGTTGAAGCGTTGTTGCTACTTTGCCTACCAAATTTGGTGACAAGATAGATCCTTCTGCATCTTGAGGTAGACTAGAGGTTTATGGTTTGTCTCTACTACAAATGCCTTCTTGCCCAAATAGTGCTTCCAATGCTTGGTTGCAAGAATGATGACTAGCTCTTCTTGTTTTGTGGTGTGATAGTTGCGCTCTATCGGTAACAACTTTTGAGAGAAATATGCAATTATATGCCATCCATCATGCCTCTCTTGTTGTAAGACTGCTCCTATTGCTATGCCTAATGCATTTATAACCAACTTGATTAGACGTTTTGGGTCAAACTACTTCAAGATTGGTGCATGTAGCAAGGTGGTTTTCAATTCTTGAAAGGTCAACTCTTGTACGGTTCTCCATGTCCACTTCTTCCCCTTGCCAAGTAGTGCCGTTAAAGGCTGTGCAACCTTGGAGAAGTCCTTGACAAATCTATGATAAAATCTTGCCAACCCAAGAAGCTCTTGAGTTGAGTCTGATCTTTTGTCGCACTCCATTTTTGAATGACCTCAATTTTATTTAGCATTACTTGAATGCCCTCTGCATTTACTCTATGCCCCAAGTAGTCTACTTCAGACTTGCCAAACTTGCATTTTGAGATTTTGGCATACAATTGATTATGTCTTAGAATCTAAAGGACTTCTCATAGATGTTGTTTGTGTTCCGTCATCGTGCTACTATATACTAAGATGTCATCCAAGAAGACAATAACAAACTTATCTAATTATGGATGAAATATGTCATTCATTAGACTCATGAAAGTGGTAGGTGCATTGGTGAGGCCAAAAGGTATCACAAGATACTTGAAGTGGCCATACTTGGTTCAAAAGGCAATTTGTATACATCCTCCTCTACAATTTGGATTTGATTGTAACCACTCTGCAAGTCCAATTTGGTGAAGTATCTTGCTCCATAGAGTTGATCAAATAGGTCATCCATGCGAGGTAAGGGGTATTTGTTCTTCATAGTTTGCTGATTGAGACCCTAATAGTCAATGCACATGCACATTGTACCATCCTTCTTCTTCACAAACAAGATAGGAGCCCCATATGGTGATATGTTAGGTTGGATGAACCCTTTCTGCAACATCTCCTCAATTTGGGTCTT
This sequence comes from Lunularia cruciata, assembly GCA_948567375.1. Classification (NCBI taxonomy): domain Eukaryota; kingdom Viridiplantae; phylum Streptophyta; class Marchantiopsida; order Lunulariales; family Lunulariaceae; genus Lunularia; species Lunularia cruciata. The sequence goes on along the minus strand of OX419761.1, from coordinate 49,959,537 downwards.
AGACTCCTCCAACTCATGAGGTAATAGGTGATATGGGGCCTTACAAGGAGGTGTCTTCTCCGGGAGTGTCTCAATTTTATAATCTACTATCCTTTTTGGTGGTAATCCTAAGGGTAGATCAACGGGAAAGACATCTTGAAACTCATCCACCACATCTTTCAATTTCTCAGGAATTTGTCTATCAGGTTGTGCACTCTGGACTTCTCTTATTAGACCCATGAAACATCTATTGGTCTTATATACAATTGCCGTCCCTATGACATACAGAGGCAATTCTTGCTTGTGTGATTTTTCTTTAACTCCAATGATTGACTATTGATGGGTTCTCACTACTTTCTTCCTCCAATCTAAAATAGGGTTGTAATGCTCTATTCGTGGCATGCCTAAGATTGCATCATAACAAGCTTATTGTATCACTTGCCACTCAATTACTTCATGATATTCTCCTACAGAGATTGTTACCCGTCTAGGTAATGATTTAATCCTCTTTGTTTGCCCGTTAGGTAACTCTACTTCTTCACTCATCTCTCTCTAGATCCATTCCCAATCTTATTGCAATAAAGCAAGACAAGAAATTCTTTGTTGCTCCCGGATCTATTAATACTTTCACTTGATTGACTTCTAGGACTCCATTCACAACAATCAATTGTGAGGTTTCCTTTTGGGACCTTTGCACGTTTGTCTTCTTCCTTCCCTTGCTTCTCTGCTTCCTATTGAGCCAGTAAGGCCACAAGGTACATTTACTGGTGATCTTTGTTTTCCGAAGTGATTTCTACCTCTTCCTCTTCAATGCACCTCTCCATGTTGTTCAAAGATCACTTGTGTGAACGCCGAGGACCTCTAGGGAAATGAGCATGATAGTTGGTAGATATGTGCCCAATATGGCCACAATTCTAACAATGGAGTTGTTCTCCTTGAGTTCCTTCTCCTTGTAGGACTCCATCTCTTCATTCTTCTATTTGTCCACGCTCTACTTGAAGCGGTTGTGCTCCTTGATCTTAAAATCAAAGGTTGCCCAATTCCATTGGTACTGGTCTGCCCATGTGTGACATTTTTGCTTGATAATGTTGAGGTGGAACTACTCCTTCACCTCCACCCAATGCTCTTACTGTAACAATATGGAGTTTAGTGACAAAGTTAGTCAGGCTTACGAAGTAGCACATAAGACAAATTAGCCTAGAATATCTCAGAAGTATCTAGGAAGCTTCTTGGGAAGCTTCCTGGATAGCTTAGCTTGCACCTCAAGTAAGTAACTTTTAGAAGGAAGCTTTTAGAAGCTTCCAACTAGCTTAGCTTGCACGCCAAGTAGGCGACTCCTAGAAGAAAGCTTCTTGAGAAGCTTCCTAGTTAACTTGGCTTGCACTCTAAGAAAGCGGCTTGAGGAAGCTTCTTGAGAAGCTTCTCAAGGGCCTTGTATGCAACCTTTAAATACCAAAGCCAAAGCTCATGCTAGGTATTTGGAGTTTTCTCTCATTCAAATGTCCCAATGTTTTGGAGTTTCCATTCTCCTATTTCTCTCCTCGGATTCGGTCTTTACATTGGTATGAGAGCAGGAATGGGATGGATGGAATTTATGGACCACCAAATCCACTTCCACCAAACCATTGGGAGTTTTGCGTCTAAATACTACCCAAGAATTGTTTCACACACTTCATCACCTTGCACTTTGGATAAGATTTTTTGCATATTATCACCATATATGAGGAACACTTGGTGCTTCCGGTTGTAACTTATGGAGAATGGTGGACGTGCTATTTCTATGTGTTGTTAAATAAGATAGATTGGGAGTGGTGTGATAGAGTAGCAACCATGGTGGCAATATCCGATGTTTTCCTTGCTATGCAGCAACAAATCAAGCACCTTACTTGATTGTTGGATGAATGAGATCTTCAACGACAAGAGCAGGTGGAGAGAGTACCAATTTGAGAAGGAGAAGATTGGATCAGATTCCCTAAACCACCCAAGGTATTTGAAGGCAAGAATCTTCTGGGTGCAGTGGATAATTTTGTGTTTGATTGTGAATGTTATTTTGAAGCTACCAATCTACAAGACGAGCAAAAACAAATTCTCTTGGCTTCTAGCCAATTGGATGGAGTAGCAAAGCTATGGTGGAGATTCCAAGTAGAGCAAACTGAACGACAAATTGTTGCACCAATCTTGACATGGGCAAAATTCAAGAGTGCAATAATTAGTCGGTTCCAAGCTATAAATGCCATATGAGCTGCACAAGTTAAGTTGGCAGAGTTGAAATAGATTGGCTCTATAAGAAGTTACATCGCATGGTTCCAAAACACCATCATGCAAATTCTAGATTTATTGGAAGTTGAAGCTCTGGATTGATTTGTGAGGAGCTTGAAGGCAAGAACCAAATTAGAGGTAACCATGCAAGAGCCACAACACTTAGAGGAAGCCATGCAGTTGGCCAAACATTTTGATTCCTTGGTGGTAACAACTTGGTCTTGACCTTGACCTCCACAGAGCCTACCAATACACTACACACAAGTAGAGTAGCCAGCACCAATGGAGATTGATGCCATTCAACGAAGACTACTTGGCACGGCAGATAGAGAGAAACTACAACAAAATGGTGGTTCATTTTTTTAGTTATTTTTATAGTTGCCAAGTGGGGCATCGCATTGCTGAATGTCCACTCAAGAATGGATGACCTCAACAAGTTGCACAGGTGGAGGTTGTGGAGCAGAATGATGAAGGAAATGAGGAATCCTAGTAGGAGATTTTGAGCCGCCTACCAGGAGCTTGATTAGTTCCAATGGGATTGAAGGCTTGACCTATGCAAGTTTGCTTCACTTGCACGGTATGATATCTAATTGGGGTTGTAGGATTTTGGTTGATTCTAGAAGTTTAGAGAATTGCATGTCTATGCAAGTAGCAAAGGAATTGGATATTCCTATCAAGCTAGGTAGTTTGATGCTGGCGGATGGTAGAAAGAGTTCTGCATTCCGCACCTCACATCCTGTTACCTTCAAGATTGGGAAGGAGTATTTGGAGTGTATGAGATTTGTAGTGACACCTCTACACTATGATATCATTTTGGGTCTACCTTGGCTTGAACATCATAAGGTTCAATTTGATTGGACCCGACACCAAATTCAAGTACAACACCAAGGTAGGAATTTCACAAGGTTATTTGGCACCTCTGAGTAAGACACCTAAGAATAGTCAGTCCCAAGATGGGAATTTTGTTGAGAAGGTAGCCATAGAGCAAACCTTGAAGGAAATGGAGTCCCAAGATGAGAAGTTTGCCAAGAAGGCAACTATGGAGCAAGCTTGGAAGAGAGATGAGTCCCTAGAAGGGAAGTTGGTTAGTAAAGCAACCATAGAGCAAGCTCTGGAGGAAGATAAGTTTATATTCGTAGTGTGGATCAAGCCGATTACACAAGAACAATTGGAGGAGGGCCAAGTGTAAAAGACCAAGACCAAGGAGAGAAATAGGAGAATGGAAACTCACATTGGGACACTTGAATGAGGGAAAACTCCGAATGCCTAGCATGAACTTTGGCTTTGGTATTTATAGGTAGCATACAAGGCCCTTGAGAAGCTTCTCAAGAAGCTTCCTCAAGCCGCTGTCTTAGAGTGCAAGCCAAGTTAACTAGGAAGCTTCTCAAGAAACTTCCTTCTAGAAGCTGCCTACTTGTCATGCAAGCTAAGCTAGTTGGAAGCTTCTAGAAGCTTCCTTCTAGAAGCTACTTACTTGTGGTGCAAGCTTAGCTAACCAAGAAGCTTCCCAAGATGCTTCCTAGATATTTTTGGAATATTCTAAGCTAATTTGTCTTATGTGCTACTTCGTAAGTCTGACTAACTTTGTCGCTAAACTCCATATTGTTACATATTCCCTCGCTGCTAGTTGGTGACGTCCTTGTTGCCAGTGAAGCTTTGAATTCTTGGATGGCCGTTTGTGCATTCTGGAGGTGAGAAAGAGGTTCCTATGTGGCATCATGAAGGAGATACCCTTTCCAAAGGACCTTGTACTCCGTATGTTGGTGATGGCCATGTTGAATATGACGACATGCAAGGATACGATCAACTTTGTACTCCTCATGATCATTGATAGGGATAGGAAGAGGGGAAGGTTGGCCTCAAGAGGAAAATGAAGAGGGGTTAGGAACAAAGGGCTTCAACTTGGAAACATGAAAGACAAGATGGATACGCATATGACAAGGCAAGGCAAGTCGATAAGCAACTAGAGAGACAATTTGGGTGATATCAAAGGGTCCTATCCAATTAGGGGCAAGTTTACTAACTTGGGTATTGAGTGGGAGAGGGAGGTTACTAGAGGATAGCATGACTTCATCACCGATTTCAAAGGTGAGATCACGACCATGGTGGTCCGCATATTTTTTTTGGCAATTTTGAGCAACAAGGAGGTGAGACTTGGCTTGTTGGAGAGAGTGGGATATAGTGGTCAAGAATGTGGAAGTATGAGGAACTTGAGATGGAGGGGGAGCAAGAAGAGAATCTAGAACAAGCAGATCTTGGCAAAAATTGAGAAAAAAGGAGAAAATCCAATGCTTGCCTGTTTGGAATTATTGTAGGCAAATTCTATAACTGCAAGACATTCATCCCAATTGGTATGGTGGACATTGACAAAGGCACGTAGCATATCATCTAGTGTATGGTTTGCACGTTTGGTTTATCCATCAATTTGAAGATGATAGGCCGTGGACAAAGCAAGCTTCGTGCCGAGTATCTGGAAGAGTGCTTGCCAAAACTTCCCAATAAATCAAGGATCACGATTGGGATGAATACACATGGCATCCCATGATGCTTGAAAACATTTTCAAAGTAGATTTGCACTAAGGTTGGAGCATCCACGGTATCACAAGTTGGTGCCAAGTGGATTTTCTTACTAAGCTTATCCACAAACACCACGATTGCGGTGTGTCCTTGTTTTGTCTTTGGCAAAGATGTGATGAGATCCAAGTTCATATGCTCCCAGCAAGTGGATGGAATGGCGAGTGGTTGAAGGAGTCCACTTGGTTTCTGGTTGAAGGAGTCCACTCGGCTTCTGGTTGTTGGCCTTGTTACGTTGGTAGCTCTCACACGATCGGACAAATTCTTGAACATCTCATGTCATGTTGGGCCACCACCATTGACGTTGGAGGGTACCCAAGGTCTTGTCCACACCCATGTGACCAGTGATGGGTAAATCATGGGCTTCTTGAAGGCACACAAGTCGAAGATCACCTTTAGCTCGAACATAGATCCAGTCTTCATGGAGTAAAAGGCCCTCCTTGATAGATAAGGTGTTGTACTCCTTATTGCATGCCATAAGGCGACCATGTACCATTTGGAAGAAGGGATCTTGGTGTAGAGCTGATTGAAACTCATTTTGGACCTTGGAGTCAACTGACACCGTTGAAACTGCCGCTATGATGAGAGGAAGAGACTTCAAATCAGGTCGTCGTGATAAAGCATCAGGGATGACATGGAACCAACCTGGTTTGTACTTGAGTTTGATGTCATACAATTGGAGTTATTCTTCCCATCGATGATGTCGACTCTTCATGTGTTCCAAGTGTAAGGTCTGCAACAATGGTTTGTGATCAGTTTGCATGATTACTTGTTTCCCCAGGAGGTAATGCCTCCATACCTTGGTAGCATATACCATTGCAAGTTGTTCTTGATCTCAAGCAAAGTAGTTTTGTTCAGCCATATTGAGTCGGCAAGACACAAAGGCAATGGGATGGAGTCCATCTAGGAATTCTTGTTGTAGCATAGCTCCAATTGCAAAGTTAGAAGCATCAAATCAACCACACAAGGTAGTTGAGGATCATATGGTTGAATAATGGGTCTTGAAGACCCCATACGCTTTACCTTCTGGAATGCTTCCTCATGCTTGGTGGTCCACTAGAAACTCAAGTTCTTTCCCAAGGGTCAGTCAATGGTGCAGCCACATGAGCATAATAATGGATGAACCGTGGGAAAAAACTGGCCAATCCATTGAATACCCATACTTTTGTAGCATCCTTCAGGGTAGGCCAATTAGTAATGGCCTTGATTTTCTCTTCTTCCATCTTGATCCCCTATGATGAGATCTTATGACCCAAGAAGGTAACCTCTTTCTGCCAAAAGGCACACTTTGACTTCTTGTAGTAAAATTTCCATTGTCGTAGTTGTCTTAGGACTTCTTGCACATGATTCATGTGTTCTACCTTTGTCTTACTATAAATTAAGATATCATCCAAGAACACCACCATGGACCGATCCAATAGTCCATCCAACACCCAATGCATCTGATCCATGAAGACTGTTGGAGCATTAGTGAGTCTGAAAGGTAGAACTCTCCACTCAAAATGCCCTTACCTTGTATGAAAGGTAGTCATTTGCACATCCTCTCTATCAATAGGAATTTTCCAATAGCCGCTATGAAGATCCAACTTGGAAAAGTAGCGTGCTCCACTTAGTTTATCAAGCAAGTCATTGATCCGAGGCAAGGGATATGCATTCTTCACGGTTTGCTTATTGAGCCCATGGTAATCAATACAAAAACAAAGTCCTCCATCCTTCTTTGGAACAAATAGTACCGGTGCTCCCCAAGGAGAGGTACTATGTTGTATGAAGTCCTTCTCCAACAACTCTATAAGTTTTGTTTGCAACTCCTCCAACTCCTTTGGTGAGAGCCGATAGATTGGTCTACTCATTGGAGTACTCCCTGGCAATAACTTGATCTTGAAGAGCATACCTTGATCGGATGGTAATCCCTTTGGCAAATCATCCAAAAACATGTATGCAAACTCCGGAACTATCCAATCAACCATTGCTTGATGAGGCTCTTGGCCCTCCTCCGATTGTTCTTGTGCAATCAGCTTGATCCACACCACGAATACCAACTTATCTTCCTCCAAATCTTGCTCTATGGCTGCTTTACTAACCAACTTTCCTTCCAAGGACTCATCTCTCTTCCAAGCTTGCTCCATGGTTGCCTTCTTGGCAAACTTCTCATCTTGGGACTCCACTCCCTTCAAGGTTTGCTCTATGGCTACCTTCTTGACAAACTTCTCATCTTGGGATTGACTATTCTTAGGTGTCTTACTCAGAGGTGCCAGAAAACCTAATCAGAAATTCCTACCTTGGTGTTGTACTTGAATTTGGCGTTGGGTCCAATAAAATTGAACCTTATGACGTTCAAGCCAAGGTAGACCCAAAATGATATCATAGTGTAGAGGTGCCAGTACAAACCTCATACACTCCAAATGCTCTTTCCCAATCTTGAAGGTAATAGGATGCAAGGTGTGGAATGCAAAACCCTTTCTACTATTCACCATCATCAAACTACTTCCAATCACTAGCTTGATAGGAATATCCAATTCCTTTGCTACTTGCATAGACATGCAATTCTCTAAAATTCCAGAATCAACCAAAATCCTACAACCCCAATTAGATATCATACCTTGCAAGTGAAGCAAACTTGCATAGGTTGAGCCTTCAATCCTATTGGAACTAATCAAGCTCCGAGTAGGCGGCTCAAAATCTCCTACTTGGATTCTTCATTTCCCTAATCATTTGGTTCCACAAACTCCATCTAGGCAACTTGTTGAGGTCACCCATTCCTAAGTGGACATTCAATAATGCATTGTCCAACTTGGCAACAATAAAAACAACCTCTATTTTGTTGCAATCTTTCTCTATCTACTGCACCAAGTGGCCTCTGTTGTATAGCATCAATCTCCATTGGTGCTGGTTCTTCTACCCGTGTGTATTGTACTGGTAAGCTTGGTGTAAGTTGAGGTCGAGACCAAGTTGTTGCAACCAAGGAATCAAAGCGCTCAGCCAATTGCATGGCTTCTTCTATGTTTTGTGGTTCTTGCATGGTCACCTCCAATTTGGTTCGTGACTTCAATCCTTGCACAAATTGATCCGGAACTTCTCCTCATTGTATATGTGGAATTTGCATGATGATGTTCTGAAATTGTGTGATGTAGCCTCTTATTGAGCCAATCTGCTTCAACTCCGCCAATTTATCTTGTGCGGCTTGGGTAGCATTTATAGTTTGAAATTGGCCAAGTATTGCATCCTTGAATTCCATCCATGTCAAGATTGGTGCAACAATTTGTCATTCAGCTCGCTCCACTCGGAATCACCACCAAAGTTTTGCCACACCATCCAATTGGTTAGAAGCCAAGAGAATCTATTTCCATTCATTTTGAAGATTGGTGGCTTTGAAGTAACGTCCACAATCAAAATCAAATTCTCCACTATGCTTGGAAGATTCTTGCCTTCAAACACCTTAGGTTTTGGAAATCAAATACGACCTTCTCCATCTTGGACTGGCACTCTCTTTATATGTTCTCATTGTTGTTGGTCTCGTTCATCCAACAATCAAGTAAGGTGCTCAATTTGTTGTTGCATCGTAAGGATAACGTCTGGTATTGCCGCCATAGCTACTACTCTATCCTACTTCTCCCAATTTATCTAATTGATTAACTCATAGATACAGCACATCCACTTTCTCCATAGGTGACAACTGGAAGTATCAAGGGTTCCTTAGACACGATGATCATATGTAGAAAATCTTACCCAAAGCATGAGGTGATGAATTGTGCGAAGCAGTGCTTGGGTAATATCTGGACATGAAAATCCCAATGGTTTGGAGGAAGTGGATTTAGTGGTCTATAAATTCCATCCATCCCATTCCTGCTCTAATACCAATGTAAAAGACCAAGACCGAGGAGAGAAATAAGAGAATGGACACTCACATTGGGACACTTGAATGAGGGAAAACTCCAAATGCCTAGCATGAGCTTTGGCTTTGGTATTTATAGGTAGCATACAAGGCCCTTGAGAAGCTTCTCAAGAAGCTTCCTCAAGCCTCTTTCTTAGAGTGCAAGCCAAGTTAACTAGGAAACTTCTCAAGAAGCTTCCTTCTGGAAGCCGCCTACTTGACATGCAAGCTAAGCTAGTTGGAAGCTTCTAGAAGCTTCCTTCTAGAAGCTACTTACTTGCCGTGCAAGCTAAGCTAGCCGAGAAGCTTCCCAAGAAGCTTCCTAGATGCTTTCAAAATATTCAAGGCTAATTTTTCTTATGTGCTACTTCGTAAGTCCAACTAACTTTGTCGTTAAACTCCATATTGTTACACCAAGAGCCTTATCAAGCAATGGTTGATTGGATAGTTCTAGAGTTTGCAGATGTGTTTCTGGATGATCTGTGAAAGGGATTACCCTCCAATCAAGGTATGCCCTTCAAGATCAAGTTATTGCCAAGGGGTACTCCTGTGAGTAGACCAATCTATTGGTTCTCACCAAAGAATTTGGAGGAGTTGCAAACAACACTTATAGAGTTGTTGGAGAAGGACTTCATACAACATAGTACCTCTCCTTGGGAAGTACCAATACTATTTGTTCCAAAGAAGGATGGAGGACTTTGTTTTTATATTGATTAGCATGGGCTCAATAAGCAAACCGTGAAGAATGCATATCCCTTGCCTTGGATCAATGACTTGCTTGATAAACTAAGTGGAGCACACTATTTTTCCAAGTTGGATCTTTGCAGCAGCTATTGGCAAATTTCTATTAATAGAGAGGATGTGCAAAAGACTGCCTTTGGTACAAGGTATGGGCATTTTGAGTAGAGAGTTCTACCTTTCAAACTCACTAATGCTCCAACAGTCTTCATGGATCAGATGCATTGGGTGTTGGATGGACTATTGGATCAATCTGTGGTGGTGTTCTTAGATGATATCTTAATTTATAGTAAGACAAAGATAGAACACGTGAATCATGTACGAGAAGACCTAAGATGACTATAACAATGGAAATTTTACTACAAGAAGTCAAAGAGTACCTTTTGGCAGAAGGAGGTTACCTTCTTGGGTCATAAGATCTCATCAGAGGGGATCAAGATGGAAGAAGAGAAAATCAAGGCCATTATTGATTGGCCTACCCCAAAGGATGCTACAAAAGTCAAAGCATTCAATGGATTGGCCAGTTTTTACCAACGGTTCATCTATTATTATGCCCATGTGGCTGCACCATTGATTGACCCTTGGGAAAGAACTTGAGCTTCCAGTGGACTACCAAGCATGAAGAAGCATTCTAGAAGTTAAAGCATATGGTGTCTTCAAGACCCATTCTTCAACCATATGATCTTCAACTACCTTGTGTGGTTGATTTTGATGCTTCTAACTTTGCAATTGGAGCTGTGCTACAACAAGAATTCCCAGATGGACTCCATCCCATTGCCATTGTGTCTTGCCAACTCAATCCGGTTGAACAAAACTACTATGCTCAAGATCAAGAACAAGTTGCAATGGTATATGCCACCAAGGTATGGAGGCATTACCTCTTGGGGAAACAAGTGATCATGCAAACTGATCACAAACCATTATTGCAGACCTTACACTTGGAACACATGAAGAGTCGACATCATCAATGGGAGGAACAACTCCAATTGTATGACATCAAACTTGAGTACAAACCAGGTCGGTTCCATGTCATCCTTGATGCTTTATCACAACGACTTGATTTGAAGTCTCTTCCTCTCATCATAGCGGCAATTTTAACAATGTCAGTTGACTCTAGGGTCCAAAACAAGTTTCACTCAGCTCTACACCAAGATCCCTTCTTCCAAATGGTACATGGTTGCCTTACGGCATGCAATAAGGAGTACAACATCTTCCTTAACAAGGAGGGCCTTTTATTCCATGAGGACCGGATCTATGTTCCAGTTAAAGGTGATCTTCGACTTGTGCGCCTTCAAGAAGCCCATGATTTACCCATTGCTGGTCACATGGGTGTGGAAAAGACCTTAGGTACCCTCCAACATCAATGGTGGTGGCTCAACATGGCATGAGATGTTCAAGAATTTGTCCAATTGTGTGAGAGTTGCCAACGTAACAAGGCCAGCAACCAAAAGCCGAGTGGACTCTTGCAACCACTCGCTATTCCATCTGCTTGCTGGGAGCATGTGAGCTTGGATCTCATCACATCTTTGCCAAAGACAAAACAAGGACACACTGCAATCGTGGTATTTATGGATAAGCTTAGTAAAAAAATCCACTTAGCATCAACATGTGATACCGTGGATGCTCCAACCTTAGCGCAAATCTACTTCGACAATGTCTTCAAGCATCATGGGATGCCATGTGTACTCATCTCCGATTGTGATCTTTGATTTACCAAGAAGTTTTGGCAAGCACTCTTCCAGATCCTCAACACCAAGCTTGCTTTATCCAAGGCTTATCATCCTTAAACTGATGGACAAACCAAACGTGCAAATCATACACTGGAGGATAAGTTGCGTGCCTTTGTCAATGTCTACCATACCAATTAGGATGAATGTCTTGCAGCTATAGAATTTTCTTACAACAATTCCAAACAGGCAAGCACCGGATTTTCTCCTTTCTTTCTCAATTTTGGCCAATATCCGCTTGTTCCAAATTCTCTTCTTGCTCCTCCTCCATCTCAAGTTTCTCATACTTCCACATTCTTGACCACTATATCCCACTCTCTCCAACAAGCCAAGTCTCACCTCCTTGTTGCTCAAAATCACCAAAAACAATATGCGGACCACCATGGTCATGATCTCACCTTTGAAGTTGGTGATAAAGTCATGCTATCCTCCAATAACCTCCCTCTCCCACTTGATACCCAAGTTAGTAAACTTGCCCTTAATTGGATAGGACTCTTTGACATCATCCAAATTGTCTCTCTTGTTGCTTATCTACTTGCCTTGCCTTGTCACATGTGTATCCATCATGTCTTTCATGTTTCCAAGTTGAAACCCTTTGTTCCTAACTCCTCATCCTTTTCCTCTCGAGTCCAACCTCCCCTTCTTCCTATCCCTATCAATGATCATGAGGAGTACAAAGTTGATCGTATCTTTGCACGTCGCCATATTCAACACGGCCGTCGCCAACAGACAGAGTACAAGATCCTTTGGAAAGGGTATCCCCTTCATGATGCCACATAGGAACCTCTTTGTCACCTCTAGAATGCACAGACGGCCATCCAAGAATTTGAAGCTTCATTGACAATAAGGACATCACCAACTAGTGGCAAGGGAATATGTAACAATATGGATTTTAATGGCAAAGTTAGTTGGGCTTACAAAGTAGCACATAAGACAAATTAGCCTAGAATATCTCGGAAGTATCTAAGAAGCTTATTGGGAAGCTTCTTGGCTAGCTTAGCTTGCACCTCAAGTAAGTAGCTTCTAGAAGGAAGCTTCTAGAAGCTTCCAACTAGCTTAGCTTGCATGCCAAGTAGACAGCTTCTAGAATTAGAAGCTGTCTACTAGGAAGCTTCTTGAGAAGCTTCCTAGTTAACTTGGCTTGCACTCTAAGAAAGTGGCTTGAGGAAGCTTCTTGAGAAGCTTCTCAAGGGCCTTGTATGCTACCTATAACACCAAAGCCAAAATTCATGCTAGACATTCAGAGTTTTCTCTCATTCAAGTGTCCCAATGTGAGTTTCCATTCTCTTATTTCTCTCCTTGGATTTGGTCTTTTACACTTACTATTCTTTGCATACAAGCAATGGCTTCAAATACCGTGTGAGGATTTTGCACCATAACTTCTTGGCAAATCCGCTCCTTCAACCCTTGTTTGAAATTGTTGAGAGCCTCTACTAGACTTATGTTGGAGATTACAACTTGTAGATCCAAATGCCTCCACATACTCTTGTATGTTGTTCTTCTGTTACAATCCCTATAGTCAAATTTAGACCATCTATACGGAATCCACCGATTGGAAATTCTTCAACAATCCTTCTTGCATTGCTGTCCATATGACCTCCCTTCTCTCTGCCAACATGGATTGTTCACAAGCATCATACCATATGAGGGCTTTATCGGTCAAGTACCTAGATGCAAACACGCTTGCAGTATGCTCCGTGATCTCTGTTGAGAACAATCAAAAATATCAATTCATTCTTGAGATCCAATTTTCCACTACTCCCATTGTACACTGCCCCTTGTAAGACTCAATGTTGCAGGTCTTCTTCATCCGGAGTAGCAATGTGGCTTCATCGTTGATAGGGTTCTAGGCATGGGTGCCTCTCTAAGTACTTCAGTCGTAAGTACTGGGTTTTGAGACGGCTCTTCTTCTTGCATTGCTTGATTATTCCTAAGGATCTGCACTTGACTTTGTAATGTCTCCATGGTTATCTTAATCTCTCAAAATTCATTCAACATCTCTTGCATTCTTTGCACCCGCTCTTGCAAGTGCCAATCCATGGTTCTTGCAACACTCAATTGCTAATGTCTACTTCAATATAGAGTCAATATGATCACTCTAGAAGGCGCACAAACTATCGGAACTACCATTGGGACCTCAGAAGCTATCACTCATTGATAATACTCCTCACCAAAATTCATAACCATAAAATTTCTAAATATCACTTTTGGTCTCACTACATAATGAATTTCTACTTAAGTGTTGAATGGGAGAGGATTTGGGACATTCACATCCATAACATCATAATGGAATGTAGATTGTCAAATCCCACTCTCTATTGTATACCACTATAGGTAGAATTACCGCGTTTGGTGAGTTCATCACCTTGTCCATGAATTCTGCTCCAAAGTGATAAATTAGCAATACTCTCATTTGCTCATACTAGATGTACATAACTTTGATGTGGAACGGATTCAAGAATATCAAGCTAAGTGCGGGAAATTGTCCTCTTGGTGCATCCATCCCATCTACTCTCTAAAGTCCTTCCTAAGTCTAGCAATTACTCTAGGTTCTCCACCTCAAATTACTCAATTTCAGTAGTTCATGTTCTTCCAAGAGGAGTGATCTACTCTCTTGGACTAAAACACTTGCTCTGATACCATTGTAATCCTCCAAGGACAAGAGAAGAGAGAAAACACAGATTTCACACTCAATCATCCGATGCTCCAAAGGAGCACCTTCTTTATTTTATAGACAAAGAGGATCTCCTCCAAGGAAGCTCCACCATAGGATTAGGCACATAGATAGGTGACATGTCAGCAAGCTCCACCCTTGGATTACTTACTTGGATGGGTGAGATGTCAATCCTAGTCTTATCTAGTTGGTCAAACAAGCTTTGACCAAAGGGAACTTTCTATAGGAATCTCAAAATCACATGGGTGAGGTACCTTGGAAAGCTCTTGATGAGACAAAGCAAGGGGGAGGGAAGACCAGCCTGTCCTCCATTGGGGAGAAACTTGCACATGTTTGAGGCTTAATTCATCCGTTTAGGCCTTCAAAATTACATTCAAAGATTTTAGGCATATTTTGGTTCCTACTCTATTAATAGAAGTCCTCTTTTGGTGATACCTCTTTCTGATATGTTGAGTCCATCATGTGTAACATCCTTCTAGATGTTACAAAACCAATTCTAACCTTTAAATCATATGTCTAGCTATTGGTTTAAAGGTTTTCAAGTCTATTTTGGTTTCTACACTATTAGTAGAAGTACTCTTTTGATGATACTTCTATCTGATCTATTTTGACCATCATGTATAACATCATTCTAGATGTTACCAATCCAAATTTCACATCTAGATCATATGGCTAGCTCTTGGCATTACACCTATCTACATCCTTATCTTGCAACCTATTCTCTCCTAATGTCTCAGATGACAAATCCAAAGTCACTTGAACTTCTACCTCTCTTACTTTGAGTCTAACATATATAATACTCCAAAGATTATCTAATTCCAATTTAACCAAACCTAACCTAATAGAAATATTATTCTCTACATCTAACATCTTTCTATCCATTCAAGTTTTGAGACTAATTAACAAGTTATTCAAGTCCTTATCCTTCACATTCTTACGCCTTGTCTCCTGCACAAGCAATCTTCACGCATGAAGCCTCAATTCCTCCATTCTTACTTTGGCTTCAATCTCAACTTCATCTCTACAATTGCTTCCTCGATAGATTCAGTTGATTGCTTCTTTTGTCTTTCTTCCTCCATCATAGCTCTACTCACTTTCAATTCATCTTCATACTCTATTGTGCAATCCTCCAACTCCTTCACATACTAGTCAATCTTTGCCTCTAATGTCTTCACAAGATCTCGCAACCTCCCTTCTTCTTGATGGCGCTTGGTTAATTCACATTGCCATGCTGGTGTCTTCTCTTCTACTTTTTGTCAGAATGCATTGAGCTCCTCCTCCTTGGCTTCAACCAATTCACTCCCATTTTTTTACTCTAACTTTACTTTGGCTTGTAACTTTTCTACTCAAAGTCTCTCCTGCTTGACTTCCTTCACTTTCACTACCAACTCTCTTCCTTGCTTTTCAAACTTCTCTTGCAGATTTTCATTTATCTTTGTTTGCAATGTTGCATCTACCCTCAACACTTCTCTTTCTTCCTCTCCTCTGGTCATACTCTCTTTCAACTTCAAATTTTCAGATTCTAATCTCTCCAACACCTTCAATACATTTGTTACCTCAGAATGCTTTCTTTGCATCTCTTTCTTCTTCTTCTTCTTCTTCTCTATTTGCAACAACAGCGGACATAAAATATCTCAAAGGTACTCTTCTCCTTCAGACCCTTCCTCCTTGTCTACCTTTTCTTTAGGGATTTTGTCAATCTTGCTCTTCCCTTCTGAATCCAATGCTTTACTACAAAGTCAGGATCTTCACACTTTCAACAACATGTCATCCTCTAAACTTTCCTTGTCATCCAAATTGATAATGTGATCTGCCGCTTTTGAACTTTCTCCTTCTTGCATAACTTGCCTTGGCTCAACCACCAATCCTTCTTCTTCTTCTATTACCAACTCGGCCACATTCCTCTCTCCTTCCTCATGCTGCTCAATTTCTTATTGCAAGGAAATCACCTTCTCTTGATCCTTTTGCACCTTGGCTTCTCCCTCACTATCCTCACTGGATTCCTCACTTTGCAAGGTTAACTCCACTTCTCCTTCCTCCAACCCCTCCAATGTAGACTTTGCTTCTCCTTCTAATTTGACCTCCTCTTCCGGTGTAGTATTTTGGATTTGCTTTCCTTCCCTTTGCCCAATCCCTCTTTACTTACTAGGCTATACTGGAGAGTTCTCCACCTCAAGTTGGCTCCTTTTCTTCTTTCTTGGCACGGGTATAGACATCTTCCTATTTTGTCATGTTCTTGCATAATGGTCATCATTGCTTCTCAACTGCCAAATATATTGTTGCTCCTTGTCGTTGGCTTCTTACACAGATCAGGATGAAAGTGAGACATGATCTTCTTCCTCTAATTGCTACTCAATAGGTTCAATGAGGTAAAAGTGCACCGCAAAAGGAACAAAGTAATGCTGTGGTGTCAAACTCCTCCAATTTAGCACCATCTACCGCATCCTTTGATAAAAACACTTTGCCCAATTAATCAGCTCTCATGTAAACTTTTATGGAAGAACACCACTTGCTGTTGTGTAACATAGTTGGTGCACTTGGATTTAAAAAATGTCATCATTGCCCTTACAATACTTCTTTGCATTGGTCCCGATAGGTTTCCACCTTGTATCCATTCTTTGTACGCTTCAAGGTAAAAATTTCTTGACTTCTTGGGTTTCTTTTGCAACTTCTCCTTTCTCTAAGAATGTAGCACCATGCTCTTCCCCACTCTCTTTGTCTAACACCAATCTCCAATCTGACTATCCATCAATCTGGATTGCCTCTTTTCCCTATTGTTGTTGGCCTTCTACACACTTACTAGCCGTTATCTCTACCATGAAATTGGAAAAGCTCAAGTTCCAATTCCATGCAAGGAAAGTAATGTGAAGTTTACTAAAAACTTTGATGTGGGCCATAATGTCTAACCTCCTAATCACTAGGTTCCTCATTGCCAGTGTAGTGCACTTCTTGATTCCTCCTATTCTACGCTCCTTTGTGCTACGCCTCTAAAAGATAATTCTCTCGTCCCTTGGGCGTGCAATTCTAACTCCCTCTAGATTTACAAAAACTTCACTCACTACCATTCCTTTTCCCTAGTCTCTGTCAAGATGACTTCACAATGGCATTGGAAATTCACTTGTCATTTGTCTCCTTCTTGATTCAAATCATGACTTTATAGTTTGATGTTTCTCAATCATTCTTCACATGCTCGTCTACCAAGAAATCATACCTTTTGCATGCACTTCTCTTATCACTATCAATTTCTCCCACTCATACCTTAGCCATTTTGTGTGTAGTACAATCTTGAATGTTCCATCCCAAAGGAAAGTTGTTACATTGTCTTTGCATCAGGTTGATTACCCCGAGGCAAAGTATCCTTACTTTTGGTTAAAACCTGACTGATCCAATCTGAGTCTTGACAATTATTGACCTGAGGTAACTTTCTTTGGGTTAATACAAAAATTGAATCTTCTTCTTTCAAAAACCTCTTAAACCAACTCAAAATGAAAATGTGAGTACCACACAAATTGAGAATTGAATCAGTAAAATCCAAGGAGAGATGAAAACTAAAGCAGATTGAAGCTTTGCAAGTGGCCAATCTTGAGAAACACAAGAGAGAAATAGAGTTTGAGAAGATCTTAAAGGTAGAGAAAATCAGGTCCAAGGCAAAAACGTTCCATATCAAGAAGAGGCCAAATCAAAACACTTTTATGCCATGACAATTGAACTAGCTTGTGTAGGAAAATCTCCAAAGGAGATTAAATATATTATTACCATATTATCCAATATAGATTCAAAAAATTATGGGTGCTCTAGAAACAGTTATATTGTGGACCCCAAGTTACCTATACCAAATTATACTCCTGATTCAGCTCCTTGTGCTAATTGGAACAAGAGTGAAGAATAGTCAAGAATTGCAATGTATAATTAAGAGCCCTAATATGCTCACCTTGTGCTTGTTGGAACAAGAGTGAGGAATAGGCAAGAGTCAAAGAGTTTAGTAAAGAGCTTGAGTATGCCCACAGATCTTCTAATGTAAACTTATGTTATATATATAGTTTACTGATTTGTGTTGTGTATCCAAAATACCACATGTTTTCTCCTTGACAATGATTATTTCCATGTAGATCATTGGACAGTTCTCTCATTGCAGAATTCACCCATTCTTATATGCATAACATATTTGATTATGATATGAGAATTGAAAAATTCACCTATGTAAAACACATTTGATTTTTGAAGCAACCCTCTTGTGCCAATTTAAGTTGTAAAACTACAAACTACCAAACCACCAAAGCAATCATGCACTCATGTTCAAAAAAGTTTTAAATCTTGTCATTCAATACACAAAGCTCCAATTTTTGTTTGTGCCTCTAAACCAAAACCAACCCATTTCTTTTTGTGCCACTAACCCAAAACTTGGTTGGCACAGATAGGTCAATACATGCAAATTGTGCAAGCCACGCATGAGTTTGCATGGTCCGCATGGTTTGCATGGTCCACATCCCACCCATTTACATGTGAGGATGCTCTACACGCTCTATCTTAGAGTTGATTAGAACAATATAAAGTATAATAGATTGCTTTACACATTTTCACATCAACAATATCCATCAAAAGTCAATCATTTAAAAATCAACATTGCAAGTTTGAAAGAGAATATATAAATGAGAAAAGTGTACACAATATACAAAAAAGGAAAAGTGAAAAGTGAGTACAATATACAAAGGAACTAAAAGCTAGGCCTAAGGTCTATTGTGCATATCTCTCCATGGCTTCATGTAATTGCCAATAAAGGTAGGTCTAAAGAAAAGGACTACATCACCACATCTATATCCTGTCCCAAGCATGCATTGGAAGCTCAATAAATTTTTGCACTAAAAGCTCATAAGGGTCAGAACTATAATCTCTTAATCTATTGTTGGTCCACTCCTCCTCTAAGAAACTAATTGCCGGAGCCATGGAAGCCCTAAATCTATCTAGAGGTGATAGAAGGAGCTAAAATAATGAGGTGTATGAAGTACCAAGGGTATCCATTGGTGAAAAATATGGAGGATGTTTAGCTCCCTGAAGATGGTTCTTGCGATAAAGAAGAGTCTCACTATCCACAAATAATATATCTTGGATAGAAAAACCTAATGAGGTAAAAGTACTATGTAGTCTAACCATAAAACCTCTAAATTCATCAAAATATCCATGTTACTCATCAAGGCATGCCATCAGACGTGAACTATTGTGAACTCTTATTGGTAGGTGATCAAGCTCCCACATAGAATGAAATAGGGTCTTCACATCCTACTTTGGACCATTAATACATACGATCACCTCAATGTGTGTGACACCATAAACTTTCTAATGTTGAGTTGCAAAATATACCATGAACTACTACTTGTGGTAAAAATAATGACATCCCTTCCTCATGGTCTCAAAACACCACTCCAAGAAATGAGTTCTACTAGGATCTCTCACAACTACTATAAAACTCAAATCTAACACTAGAATCTTCCTCCTCAAATAGGTATGGAAAATAATACAAAGAATGTATAATCTAGATAAACTCATCTACTCTTTCAAACAAGTGATTCTTTGCACCTCATCACTCAAAGATGCCTTTTGCTCTTGAAGCAACAAGCACTTGTAGTAAGTACCCCAAAAACTTGGAGGGGGTGCAATATAATCTTGGGTGTAAGTTCTCCAAAGTACAATATCTTCTCCCACATGCAAATAAGGCTCCTCTTTGTGGTCACCTACAAGAGTCAACCAAGTCTGATTGGATCCAGTGGCTTGCAAAGATGATGTTGTCCAATATGATAGAGTACTAGACTCTCTAGCATGAAGCACTTTGGATGAAGAACTTGAAATTTGTGGTGGTGGTGTTGTTGTATTAAAGGCTCTCTTTATGGCAAGATCTCTAAATAGACTATGAGCCTAAGGCCCCATATGCACTAACAAAGCCTTGCTCAGGGTTTGAGTCTCCATATCAATAAAACTAGCCTCTTGTTGAGCCCCTACCACACCATAGGGTTCATCACCATGATCTGTTTGAATCCCCACCTCCTTTGAAGGAAACCCCAAAGGATATTGTAACATCTCTACCTCTAATCACTCTCTAGCCTCTTGGTGAGCATCCTCATATACTACCCTTAGCATATCTAGCTGAGTCCTCACCTCATGTACTTCCCTCTAGGTCTTCTCCAATAGTCCCAAAATAATGAAGAACTCTCTCATATACCATATCTCTTGAATTTGATATCCCTTTGCTCTCTCCTTGTTATCTCTCATGAGTCCTTTCAACTTAGTGAGACTCTCCACTTGTGCTCTCCCATCTACCTCTCTTTCCCTAATAACTCTAACTAATTCTACTAACCGCATGCTAGTAGTACTACTCAATACATAGATGCATCTCCTGCTCTACTAGTCTACTCTCTCTCTCTCAAACACAAGGTGCTCCTCTATGCAAGTATACTCTCATGCTCAACTAGCTTACTCTCCCTCTCACTCAAAAGGTGCTCCTCTCTCTCTTTTCTAGTCTCCTTTCATGAGAGGCCAGTCCATTCTTATCTGTAATGCGCATGTGTTCCTCACTAAGGATACTCAAAAGTGATGGCAATGTAAGTAGCTCAACTCTCACTCTGTATAGACTACATGAATGATCATCATGCTCATGGGTACTAGATTATGGTACATCAACAATTTGATATGTGTGGGGAGGATCATGAGGAGTGTGATCTATAACACCCATTTTTGCATATGTGCTATTGTGATATTTAAATTTTTTATTATAAATATTTGAGAGATATTATTTATAAAAGATAAAGGATGGTTCTTCATTAGTTATGATTAGCTAAAGTTAGTCATTGCTAAGATAAAGGAGACCTTACTTTAGATACAGTGAAAAAGATAAGCATCACTATTTTGGATTCTGGTGTATTACCTTGGTATTATTCTTAGGTGTTTTGCTTTGAACAAAGAGTTGAGAACTCTTGGACCCACAAGCCTTTTTGCTTTGAATTCTCTATAGTCTAAGGATAGCCCATGTGAAGAAATCCTGAACTAAGTGTTTGGGTCAAGATAAGATCATATATTTAGGAGAATATTTCCATGAGTATGGATATTCCTTTAAATTTTTAACTTTATTTGACTTTTAGCATAGTAACTTGAGTTATTTCAATAATTAGTAACTTTGGTATGTAACTATTTCACAAGTATATAAATTGAGGGTGAGGAGGTTCACATTATTATTTCATTTACAACTATCTCTCTCATTGAGTTCTCTAGTGAGCAATGATTTGAGTCTTGGATTGTTAGCCTTGGAGGAGTATAATGGAGTTTCTTGCCTTCTTAGTTCATGATGTGTTACCATAATAGCCATTGGAGGTTCATCCTAAGTGAAAAATAAGACCTATTTGTATACCATGTAGTTCATTATGATATTTTTGAGGTGATATTGTACATTTTTTAGGTGATCTTGTACTATACACAAGAGGATTCTGAGAGATTGTGTGAGGTGGATTGCAGATTTTGGAAATTATTATGATTTTGGGCAAAACTTCCCATTTGAGATCTGGATTTGAAATTTTCATTATAGATAGCTTGGATTATCTTCTAAGTGGAACACTTAAAATTATCACAAGGGTTTTTACACGCATTGAGCTAGAATTTTTGGAAGGTTGTAGGATAACTTGTTTCCGTAAACTACACGATCTTTAGAATTTTGTGTAGAATTTTCCATTTCTTCATTTTTTATTGGATATTTTGAAACTTTCTATAAACTTGAGTGCATAGTATCTTAGGCCCAATGATTAGAGAGAGATCATTCTTTTTTAGGAAGTTATGAGTTTTAAAAGTGAGTGTTTTTTAGACCAAATCTAAAATATAAGTGCTGAATAAAAAGGTGCCCAAGGCCAAAAGACTCAATTAAAAGATCTGAAATTTTGTAGAAAATGACATCCTAACGTTTTTAAGAAGTATAAAAAATTTCAAAGGATTGTAATGTACAAATTGAGAGAATTTAATGACATTATGAGGATGGGTCAATTCTAGAGAGTTGAGATCTCATGCATGAGAAGTGTAAGAACAACCAAAAGTACATCTAAGCTCCCAAGATGCATTAGATGCATCTTGGGAGCATGGAAGGTCACCAAGACTAGAAGCTCAGGATATGCAAGGTTCCTCAAGGGTTTGAGGTGATTTTAGGTGTTGATTTGGGGAAAATAGTTTAGAATAGAATTTGAAGAGATGTTGAGAGGATCCAAAAATATACATTACTTAGAGGAAAGAGTGATTCTAAGTGCTTTTTATATGGAGAGAAGAAACGTAAGGCAAGTTCATATCTATTGACCTTTGAGAGCAAGAGCTTGAGGGAAAGGAAAGGTTTACTTGACTTGGGATTGCATGTTGGACCTTCTTCACCAAGATTGGGAGGAAGGAGATCTAATACCATGGATTTGTGTGAGGTTTGTGGAGTAAAAGGACTTCCAAAAGGACATGAGTAGTAGATAACATCACTTTGAAAGAGTTTGGTAAAAGATCTTGGAGAGAGTCTTAGTATAGGACATGAGTAGTGGAATAACATCACTTTGAAAGAGTTTGGTAAAAGATCTTGGAGAGAGTCTTAGTATAGTTATAGAGAAAGTACCACCTTCATCAACTAGTTTTCAAGATTAGTGATGGAGATAATCTTTCAACTTATGGATAAGCTATCCATGAAGATTCAATTAATATGCACTCTAAGATTTGATATTGCTATAGAAATATTAAAGCAACCTGAACCTTTTGTATTCACTAGGGTGGATTATCTCAAATGGTGTTAGTCACGTATATACTCTATTAGTTATAGAGCGAGAGAAAAGAAAAGATTGAGAGAAAAGAGAAAGATAATGAGGAGCTAAGATGGGGAAACTTTTGGTTTTCTTTGGCAAGGATGGAGAAGATGTGGAGGCTTTTGTAAGAAACTTCAAGAGAGCTTGCATAGGAAATAGTGAGAGGAGAAAGAATGAGTGGGCCTCATTATTACCAGATTTCTTCGAGGATGCAACCCTTACATGGCATGAGTCAAAATACCAAAAGAGAGAGAGGAAAGATGAGCAAATAGAGTCCTAGGAGAGTTTGACTTCATTGTTCATTGAGAACTCTTTTCCATATGAGAATAATAAGAGATTGATGAGTGAAGTTACGTTCTTCAAACAAGAAAATGAAGAGAAAGTGAGAGTCTATGTAGAAAGAGTAGAGAAGTTAGAGTCCAAGTTTTGTATAGTGTTGAGAATGAGGGAGGATGATGTAGAGACTACTATGATGGGCATAAGAGCTATGCTCACCAAGAATTTTGTGGGAGGGTTGAGATCACATATTAGAAGCAAGGTGAGATAAGAAAAACCATCTTCCAAGGTTGAGGTTATCAAGATTACAATATGTATGGAGGAGAGCTTGGGAGATGATGAGAGTGATTGGGTGGTGAAGGACGTTGTGCATCCTCCTCAAGCTACAAGTATGGTGGAACTTTTGATACTTTGGTGGCAAGGGTTGCACCACAAGTAGTAGTTACTTTGTGTAACAATATGGAGTTTAACAATGAAGTTAGTAAGCTAATAAAGTAGCAAATAAGACAAATTAGCCTAGAATATTCTAGAAGGATCTAGGAAGCTTCTTGGGAAGCTTCCTCGCTAGCTTTGCTTGCACTCCAAGTAGGTAGCTTCTAGAAGGAAGCTTCTAGAAGCTTCCAACTAGCTTAGCTTGCACACCAAGTAAGTGGCTTCTAGAAAGAAGCTTCTTGAGAAGTTTCCCAATTAACTTGGCTTGCACTCCAAGAAAGTGGCTCAAGGAAGCTTCTTGAGAAGATTCTCAAGAGCCTTGTATGATCCTATAAAAACAAGATTCAAAGCTCATGCTAGACATTTGGAGTATACCCACATTCAGATATCCCAATGTGATCTTCCATTCTCTTATTTATCTCCTTGGTCTTGGTCTTTTACATTGGTATCAGAGCAAGAATAGGATGGATGAAATTTATGGACCACCCAATCCACTTCTGCCACACTATTGGAATTTTTGTGTCCAAGTATTACCCAAGCATCATTTCACACAATTCATCGCCTCATGCTTTGGGCAGGATTTTTTGCATATGATCACCTTGTCTAAGGAACCCTTGATACTTCCGGTTGTAACTTATGGAGAACGGTGGACGTGTTGCATCTATGTGTTAATAAATTAGGTAAATTAGGGGGAGTGGGATAGAGTAGTAGCCATGGCGGCAATACCGGATGTTATCATCACTATCTAGCAACAATCAAGCACCTTACTTGATTGTTGGATGAACAAGACCAACAATGACAAGAACACATACAGAGAACACCAATTTGAGATGGAGAAGATTGAGTCCAATTTCCAAGATCCAAGGTGTTTGAAGGCAAGAATCTTCTGGGCATAGTGGAGAATTTTGTATTTGATTGCAAATGTTACTTTGAAGCTACCAATCTTCAAGATGAATAGAAATAGATTCTCTTGGCTTCTAGCCAATTGGATGGTATGGCAAAACTTTGGTGGCAATTTCCAAGTGGAGCAAGCTGAACAACAAATTGTTGCACCAATTTTTATATGGGCAAAATTCAAGGATACAATACTTTGTCAATTTCAAACTATAAATGCCACCCGAGCTGCACACGATAAATTGGTGAAGTTGAAGCAGATTGGCTTAATAAGGAGCTACATCACATAATTTCAGAACATCATCATGAAAATTCTAGATATACAAGAAGGTGAAGTTCTAAAACAATTTATGCGGGGATTGAAGGCATGAACCAAATTGGAGGTGACCATGCGGGAACCACAAAATATAGAAGAAGCCATGCAATTGGCTGAGCACTTTGATTCCTTGGTTGCAACAACTTTGTCTCGACCTCGACCTATGCAAAGCCTACCAGTACACTATGCACGGGTAGAGGAACCAATACCAATGGAGATTGATGCTATCCAACAGGGACCACTTGGTATAACAAATAGAGAAAGATTGCAACAAAATGGAGGTTGTTTTTATTGTCTCCAAGTTGGACATTGCATAGTTGAATGTCCACTTATGAATGGGCGACCTTGACAAGTTGCCTAGATGGAGGTTGTAGAACAAAATGATCAGGGAAACAAGGAATCCCAGTAGGAGATTTTAAGTAGCCTATTGGTAGCTTGATTAGTTCCAATGGGGTTGAAGGCTTGACCTATGCAAGTTTGCTTCACTTGCAAGGTACAATATCTAATCGAGGTTGTAAGATTTTGGTTGATTTTGGAAGTTCAGAGAATTGCATGTTTATGCAAGTAGCAAAGGAATTGGGCATTCCTATCAAGCAAGTGATTAGAAGTAGATTGATTATGGCGGATCGTAGAAAAGGTTCTACATTCCATACCTCACATCCTATTACTTTTAAGATTGGGAAGGAGTATTTGGAGTATATGAGGTTTGAAGTGGCACCTCTACACCATGATGTCATTCTAGGATTACCTTGGCTTGAATGTCATAAGGTTCAATTTGATTGGACCCGATGACAAATTCAAGTACAACACCAAGGTAGGAATTTCTGATTACATTGTTTAGCACCTCTAAGTAAGACACCTAAGAATAGTCAGTCCCAAGATAGGAAGTTTGTTGAGAAGGTAACCGTAGAGCATGCCTTGAAGTGAGAGGAGCCCTAAGATGGGAAGTTTGCCAAGAAGGCAACCATGAAGCAAGCTTTGAAGAGAAGTGAGTTCCTAGATGAGATTTTTGTTAGTGAAGCAGCCATAGAGCAAGCTTTGAAGGAAAATGGGTCTGTTTTTGTGGTCTAGATCAAGCCAATTGCACAAGGACAATTTGAGGAGAGCCAAGAGCCTCATGAAGCAAGGGTTGATCGGATAGTTCAAGAGAGTTTGTGCATGTGTTTCTGGTGTCGTGGGGAATGTTTGGTCTTGAGAGTGCACCGAGCACATGGCTGCTTGTGCTCAATTTGTCCTTATTGTCTTTCTTTTGGATTCTTCTTGTAGACAAACATTCCTTCCCCACTCCTAGATTGTTGAGAATTTGTCTCTATATGAACTTGTTGTTTCAATTTCCTTGAGGTTGGCTCTCCCTGAAGGTTTTGTTTTATCCTTGACTTTTGTAAAACTGGTCTTGTCATGCAAGTTTGATGTTATGGTTTCTACCTCTGCCTGGTCTCATTTCTATTTTCACATCAAGTTCAGGCTATCGTTCAGGATCTGGCAGTTCATAGACCTAGGTCAGGTGGCCCTTTAATAAAATAAAATAAATAACAGTGAGTGATCTAACCAAACATAAACCCGGGCACCCAGATCATTTAATTATGCCATTCACAACGACCAGATTGAGAGCTCCTAGAATTTAGTTTTCCTCAACACTAGTCACAATTCATAACACACATCCGCTTCCAAGACTCATCATTCATAGGAATTTCAACCACAGAATTCACAAGGTTGGATAGGTCAAATAGTTCTAGTCAAGACAATGCATGCCCTAAGGTTGCAACTAATCATCAACTCAGCTGGGGCACTTTGCATGCACTCTGTCCAACAGCATTCAAGGCAACTCACCCTCTGAACTTCTTTGTTTTCCTATGCCCCTATTTTGTAGTTCAGATTCACTCCATTCAGTTAGGGCCGCCAATTTTGACTCTTTTCTCCTTCCTAGCTTCAGATGAACTGACCCACTTTGAAATTTCTCCAATCCAGTCTTCACACTTTCATGAAACAATATCCTTCTTTTTTGTCTCACACTCAGCAACCAGCCTTACTTCCTGTGAAGTATCTCCTTCTATCTTGTCAACACATTCTCAAGCAACTTTTAAACCTATTCTTGGACCAAGTTCTTGCTCCTACACACATTCACTATCCCTTGAGAAACTTCTTTTGCCTTAACTCTCAAATCAGTCCTTATATTCACAATTTTCTCTCTGTTCAAGTACTCACAAACCCTTACGCTCAAGAAAATACCTTGTTCCTATAGTGTCAATAGCCTAAAATCCCTTTGTGAAAAGCACTCCTTCTCTTGTCCACTATCACAGACCAAGGGAAAACAAATTCTCAAAAATACTCTCAGCTCTTCACTCTCCATGTCACGAACCAAGGCAAAGCAAAATCCTTTGAAAATTTCTCTCTTCACTTCTGTCCCAGCAGCTAGCCCTTCATATTCAAAAATTCCCCTTCTTTCTTCTGTCCCAACAGCTAGCTCTTCACATACAAAAATTCTCCTTCTTTCTGCTCCAAGTCATGCACAGCCTTGCACACTCCCAAATTTCCCTTTTCTCTTGTGTCCCAACAGTTAGCTCTTCACATTCAAAAATTCTCCTTCTTCCTTCTCCATGTCCTGCACAAAGCATTTCGGAAATTTTTACCTTCTCTCTTCTGTCCCAACAGCTCTGTCAAGCCTGCATTCCTGCAAAAATCTCTATCTCACCAAGCCCTCACTCTCTTGCACATCTGCTCTGCCCTTTGAGAGCTTCTCTATCTCTGTCCTAGCTCTCTCAATCCTGCATCCCTGCAAAAATCTCTGTCTCACCAGGCCCTCACTCTCCTACACATCTGCTCTGCCCTTTGAGAGCTTCTCTCTCTTTGTCCTAGCTCTCTAAAGCCTACATCCTTGCAAAAATTTCCTTCTTGCTGTCCTCACAAAACCCTCTTCACATTCTTGTGGGAATTTTTTCTTCCTGCCCACACACTCTCAACCAAGCCCTACCTTGGAAAATACTTCTTAGTCCCAGCCTTCCGCTCCTACACAACCTTCTCTCTTGTCATTCAAAGAACCCCCTGTTTCTGCCCTTACCTATCCAGCCCTTACATTCCTGCAAAAATTTCTCTTCCTGCCCACACAAAACCGTCGTCACATTCCTGCGGGAATTTTTCCTCCTGGTCACACACTCTCAAGCAAGCCCTACCTTTGAATATACTTCTCAGTCCCAGCCTTCCACTTCTGTCCTTATCTCTCGGGAATTTTTCTCTCCCTTCCTCTGTCCAACCTTTTTCTCTTGCCAATTTTCTCTGTCCAGCCCTACCTTTCCTTCAAATCATTCTCTAGCTCTCCTAGTCTCCCCGGCTTCCCTAAAAAAAATCTCCCCTTGTTCTTACAATAGCCAAGACTCCACTCCCAAAATTTATCCTCCTCTTCTCTTGGTCTGTCACATCCCAAAGGTCTCGGAGCATCTCTCCCTTAATGATTTTTCCCAGCAAAGGGCTCCCAAAGTATTTTCCCTTCTAGCCTGACACCACAAGTTTTCTCTCAAAACATTCTCCTCAGCCTTCTTTTCCCACTAAATTCTTTTTGCTCCTCCACCAAGGAAAATGCTCTTCACTCCAATAACATAAAACCTGAGCTCATGTAACTTAACATTATTTCTCAGCTCCAGCCACACAAACACAGTCCTCAAGCTAATAACACCACAACTTTCCCCGACTTCACCATAACATAGTAAATATCTCCCATGGCAAGGTAGCAACAAACCAACTCCTGAAACATATTGAACATGACCCCTGAAAAAACTTTCTAAACCTCAAGGCTACATGTGTGCTATTTTCCCAACAACACCGGATGATCTGCCAAAGGGATCACCCTTCAATCATGGTATGCCCTTCAAGATTGAGTTATTGCCAGAGAGTACTCTAGTGAGTAGACTAATCTATAGGCTCTCACCAAAGGAGTTGGAGGAGTTGCAAACAACACTTATGGAGTTGTTGGAGAAGGACTTGATATGACATAGTACCTCTCCTTGGGGAGCACCGGTACTATTTGTTCCAAAGAAGGATGGAGGACTTTATTTTTGTATTGATTATTGTGTGCTCAATAAGCAAACAGTGAAGAATGCATATCTCCTGCCTTGGATTGATGACTTGCTTGATCAATTGAGTGGAGAGCGATACTTTTCCAAACTGGATCTTCATAGTGGCTATTGGCAAATCCCCATTGATAGGGAGGATGTGCAAAAGACTGCCTTTTGCACAAGGTATGGGCATTTTGAGTAGAGAGTTCTACCTTTTGGGCTCACTAATGCTCCAGCAATCTTCATGGATCAGATGCATTGGGTGTTAGATGGACTATTGGATTGGTACGTGATGATGTTCTTGGATGATATCTTAATCTATAGCAAGATAGAGGCAAAATACATGAATCACATGCGAGACATCCTAAGACAATTACAATAATGGAAATTTTACTACAAGAAGTCGAAGTGTGCCTTTTGGCAAAAGGAAGTTACCTTCTTGGATCACAAGATCTCATCGGAGGAGATCAAGATGGAAGAGGAGAAAATCAAGGCCATTATTGGTTGGCCTACTCCAAAGGATGCTACAAAAATATGGGTTGGCCAGTTTAATGGATTGGCCAATTTTTACCAATGGTTTATTCATTATTATGCTCATGTGGTTGCACCATTGACTGACCTCTTGGGGAAGAACTTGAGCTTCTAATGGACCACCAAGCACAAAGAAGCATTCCAGAAGTTGAAACATATGGTGTCTTCAAGACCCATCCTTCAACCGTATGATCCTCAACTACTTTGTGTGGTTGATTCTGATGCTTCTAACTTTGCAATTGGAGTTGTATTGCAACAAGAATTCCCAAATGGACTACATCCCATTGCCTTTGTTTCTTGCCACATGGTCACTTCCAATTTCACAAATCAATCCAGAACTTCACCTTCTTGTATATCTAGAATTTGCATGATGATGTTCTGAAATTGTGTGATATAGCTCCTTACTGAGCCAATCTACTTCAACTCTACCAATTTATCTCATGCGGCTTGGTGGCATTTATAGTTTGAAATCAACCAAGTATTGCATCCTTGAATTCTGCCCATGTCAAAATTGGTGCAACAATCTGTCATTCAACTCGCTCCACTTGGAATCGCCACCAGAGCTTTGCCACACCATCTAATTTGCTAGAAGCCAAGAGAATCTGTTTCCATTCATCTTGAAGATTGGTTGCTTCAAATTAATGTAAGCAATCAAACACAAAAGTCTCCACGGTGCTCCAAAGATTCTTGCCTCCAAACACCTTGGGTTTTGGAAATCAAATGTGATCTTCTCCATCTTGAACTAGCACTCTCTATATATATTCTTGTCATTGCTGGTCTTGTTCATCCAACAATTTAGTAAGGTGCTCAATTTGTTGTTGCATTGCAAGGATAATGTCCAATATTGCAACTATAGCTACTACTCTATCCCACTACTCCCAATTTACCTAAATGATTGACACATGGATGTAGCATGTCCACCGTTCTCCATAAGTTACAATCGGAAGTATCAAGGGTTCCTCAAACAAGGTGATCATATGCAAAAAATTCTACCCAAAGCACAAGGTGATGAATTGTGTGAAGCAATGCTTGGGTAATATCTGGAAATGATAATCCCAATGGTTTGGTGGAAGTGGATTTAGTGGTCCATAAATTCCATCCATCCCATTCTTGCTCTAACACCAATATAAAAAACTAAGACCAAGGAGAGAAATAGGAGAATGGAAGCTCACATTAGGACACTTGAATAAAGGAAAACTCCAAATGCCTAGCATGAGCTTTGGATTTAGTATTTATAGGTAGCATACAAGGCCCTTGAGAAGCTTCTCAAGAAGCTTCTTTGAGCTATTTTCTTAGAGTGCAAGCCAACTTAACCAAGATGCTTCTCAAGAAGCTTCCTTCTAGAAGCCATTGTCGAAGAATTTGTTTGGCCTTGAGAGTGCACCAAGCAAATGGCTGCTTGTGCTCAGTTTGTCTTTATTGTAGTTGATTTAAAGTTTCTTGTATATTGACATTCTCTTCCTATTCCGGGTGTGTTGGAAATCTCAGCTCTGTAAGAGCTTGGGGTTTTCTTTGTTTCTTGAGGTTGGATTCCTCGAGGGTTTTTGTTTGTCCTTGGTCTTCACAGAACTGGCCATCTCACACAATTTCAGCTATGGTTTTGGATCCGGTGGTTCCTAGAAATGGACTGGAGATTTTACAAACAACAAATAGTAATCTATTCGGGCTCAACCCAGCACCCAGACTACTGAATTGATCCATTCATATAGACGGACTGAGAGCTCCTAAAATGGAGTTTCCTTGACGCTAGTCATAGATCAAACACACCATTGTCTCAAGATTTGTCATTCATTAAAAAATCAGCTACAAGGTTCACAAGTTTGGACTGTAACACCCATTTATGCATATGTGTGGTATTGTGATATTTAGCTTGGTATTACAAGTACTTGAGAGATATTATTTATAGAGAGATAAAAGATGATTCTACATTAGTCATGATTAGCTAAAGTCAGTCATAGCTAAGATAGAGGGGACCTTACTTTAGAGGAAGTAGAAAAGATGAGCACCACTATTTTGGATTTTAGTGTGTTGACTTGGTATTATTCCTAGGTGTTTGGCTTTGAGGAAAGAGTTGAGAACTCTTCGGCCCGCAAGCCTTTTTGTTTTGGATTCTTCTTTAGTCCAAGGATAGCCCATGTGAAGGAATCCTTGACTTAGTGGTTGGGTCAAGATAAGACCACATGCTCAGGGGAATATGCCTATGTGAATGGATATTCCTTTCTACTTTTTGACTTTACTTGACTTTTAGCCTAGTAACTTGAGTTACTCTAGTAATTAGTAACTTTGGTGCATAACTATTTCACAAGTATATAAACAAGGGATGAGGAGGTAGTCATCATCTTTTCATTTGCAACTATCTCTCTCTCATTGAGTTCTCTAGTGAGCAATGTCTTGAGTCTTGGAGTGTTAACCTTGGAGGAGTATGATGGAGTTGGGGTTCCTTGCCTTCTTAGTCCATGGTGTGCTACCATAATAGCCATCAAAGGTTCATCTTGAGTGAGAGATAGGCCGGCTCACATGATAAGCCAAACAACTCCAATTCATGCAGTGTTTGCACTTAATTGTGATAGAAAATCATTTCAACTGGTGCTTTTCACACACACTTTGTCCATTAACAGTAAAGACAACTCACCCTCCAGACCTATTCCTTCACCTCCATCTTTTTGAGGAAACTGCTCAGTCAAACCACCAGCAACCCTTTTCTCTTGCACAAATCGTTATGTCCCTTCCTTCACCTTTCAGCAGCACTCCCATCAATGCTTCCTTGCAAAGGTTTCTATTCTCAACTAAAGATCCTTTCATGAAACATCCTCAGCTCTCCTGTTCACACAAATCAATTCTTGACCTCTTAACTGTTCCAGTTATTGCATAAAGCTTCAGCCACATTTTTTGTGAAAGACCTTGTCTCCACACACTCAGCTCTTCAATTTTCCACTTCTCAGAAAACCCTCGAGACATTTCCGAGTCTCTTGTTCGTTTGAACCTGTCCTCTTCTCCCTTCAGACTCCATTCACAAAATAATTCTCCCTCTTTGCTTTCTTTTTGTTGTTGCAAAGCACCTCACCTTTCAAAAAACTTCTATCAGCAGTTCAGTCCACAACTATCTTTGACTCTCTATTTTTCAAAGTCCTATGCCAGATTTGCTCAGTCCTTCATGTCACACATCAGCTTTTCCCTTGAAATTTCTCCCTGCATCCACACCCATCAGCTCTTCAAATTCAAAATTTCTCTCCCTGGTCATGTCACTGCCCAAAGGCCTCTTGAGGCATTTCTCTCTCCTTCCTCTGTCTTGTCACAGACCAGGCCAAGAAAACCCTTGAAAAATTCCCCTCTCCTTCAATCTCCCTGCTCAGTCCAGACCTTGTCTTTCCCCAGATTTTTTTCTCTTCCTGTCACTCTTTCTCCAAACCCTTGTTCAAGCAAAAGCTTTCTCCTTTGATACTTCTCCTATCCTTCCTGGCTCACTCTCAAAAATCCTGCACAACCAGGTCATTTTCCCTTTTAAAAAATCTCTTCCCGTAGTCATTGCTCCAAACCCTTTTGATTCCCCTTTCCTTTGTGTCTAGCCCTTCCTCCTCTCTCTTGATTTTCCTTCCCCTATAGTTCTAACCCTCTCTCTCTCTTCCCTTTTCTCAAAACCAATTTTGATACTCTCTATCTTTCAGAAACCCTCTTCTTGATCCTTTGTCCTTCCAACTCAACATTTTGTATTTATTATTTTCTCCCCTGCCTTGCTCTTGATTCTTCTCCAAACTCTCGTCTTGTCTTCCCTTTTGACTTCCTGCTCTCAGATCTCTAAACCCCCCTTTTCAAAATCTTTCTCCTCAAGACTGAAACTTTCTTCTATTCTTTGGGAAAATTCCCTCCTGCAGCCCTTCACAAAGTCCTCTCTCTCTCTCTCTCTCTTCTTATCAGGCTTTTCTCTTGAAAGATCTCTTTGCAATCCACAGTCTCTAGCCTTTCCCATTTGAATTTCCTTCCCCTTTGTCTGTCCAAGCCACCTACCTTTGGGGATCTCTCCTTGCCAAAATTCCTCTTCTTCTTCTCGATGCCCTTTCTCCCTGGTTCCACACCTCTCTCTTTGATATTTCTTCTTGTCCCCCTACACCAACCTATCTCTCCCCAAAAATCTCTTCTTCTCTTCTACGGCAAAATCTCTTGAAACTCCTTCCCCTTCTCTTCCTTCTTTGTCTCGGGCAAAATCTCTCGAAAACTCCTTTCCCTCCCCACTTCTCTGTCCAGGGGCCAAATCTCTCAAAACTCCTTCCCTTTCTCTTCCTTCTCTGTCCCGGGCCAAATCTCTCAAAAACTCCTTCCTCTTCTCTTCCTTCTCTATCTAGGGCAAAATCTCTCAAAAACTCCTTTCCCTTCCCACTTCTCTGTCTAAGGCAAAATCTCCCAATTTACTCCTTTTCCTTCTCACTTCTATGTCCCGGGCCAAATCTCTCAAAAACTCCTTCCTCTTCTCTTCCTTCTCTATCCAGGGAAAAATCTCTTGAAAACTCCTTTCCCTTCCTACTTCTCTGTCCAAGGAAAAATCTCTCAAAAACTCCTTTCCCTTCCCACTTCTCTGTCCAAGGGCCAAATCTTTCTAAAATCCTTTCCCTTCCCACTTCTTTGTCTAGGGGCCAAATCTCTCAAAAACTCCTTTCCCTTCCCACTTCTCTGTCCAGGGCAAAATCTCCCAATTTACTCCTTTTCCTTCTCACTTCTCTGTCCAGGGGCCAAATCTCTTGAAAATCCTTCCCCTTCCCACTTCTTTGTTTAGGGGCCAAATCTCTCAAAAACTCCTTTCCCTTCCCACTTCTCTGTCCAGGGCAAAATCTCCCAATTTACTCCTTTTCCTTCTTAGTTCTTTGTCCAAGGCCAAATCTCTCAAAAACTCCTTCCTCTTCTCTTCCTTCTCTTTCCAGGGAAAAATCTCTTGAAAACTCCTTTCCTTTCACACTTCTCTATCAAAGGGCAAAATCTCCCAATTTACTCCTTTTCCTTCTTACTTCTTTGTCCTGGGCCAAATCTCTTGGAAACTCCTTCCTCTTCTCTTCCTTCTCTGTCAAGGGCAAAATCTCTTGAAAACTCATTTCCCCTTGAAATCTCTTGAAAACTCATTTCTTTGTCCAGGGGCCAAATCTCTCAAAAATCCTTCTCCTTCCCACTTCTTTGTCCAAGGCAAAATCTCTCAAAAACTCCTTTCCCTTCCCACTTCTCTGTCTAGGGCCAAATCTCTCGAAACTCCTTCCCCTTCTCTTCTCTCCTTCTATCAAAACATCCTCTTAGCCCTTTTCTTCTTCTTTTCTCATTACTCAACATAAGTTTCATACAAGCTCATTTGATCAAAAGCACCAAATAAAACTTCCGAGACTTTTTGGTTCAAGAAAAAGAAAATGTCCTAACTAAAATACTCTCACATGCCTTATCAGTTCAAATGGTACTCAAAGCATATTCTCAAGATTCCAATACCATAAACAAAGCCATGGTTTGGTGTATCACAAAATCAAGTTCCGAGTGTTAGTAACCAAGAGCATATAACCAAAAAAAGAAAATGTCCTAACTAAAATACTCTCACATGCCTTATCAATTTAAATGACACTCAAAGCATATTCTCAAGATTCTAGTACCATAAACAAAGCCACGGTTTGGTGTATCATAAAATCAAACTCCAAGCATCAAGTAACACAAAGAGACTCTCAAGCTAAGGTCTCATAGAAGGAAACTCTAGCTCTCACTAAATGGCACCAACGACAGTCGTGAACCTTTTTCCCAATGACACCGCCTACTTGGCATGCAAGCTAAGCTAGTTGGAAGCTTCTAGAAGCTTCCTTCTAGAAGCTACTTACTTGAGGTGCAAGCTAAGCTAGCCAGGAAGCTTCCCAAGAAGCTTCCTAGATACTTCCAGAATATTCGAGGCTAATTTGTCTTATTTGCTACTTTGTTAGCCCTACTAACTTCATCACTAAAATCCATATTGCTACACTCATCTTCAAAATGCACGATTGGTCATCTAGGAGTTTAAAGCTTCATTGACAATAAGGATGTCACCAACTAGCGGTGGGGGAATATGTAACAATATGGAGTTTAACGACAAAGTTAATAGGGCTAACAAAGTAGCAAATAAGACAAATTAGCCTAGAATATTCTAGAAGTATCTATGAAGCTTCTTGGGAAGCTTCTTGGCTAACTTAGCTTGCACCCCAAGTAGGTAGCTTCTAGAAGCTTCTAACTAGCTTAGCTTGCAAGCCAAGTAAGCAGCTTCTTGAGAAGCTTCTTCAGAGCCTTGTATGATCCCTATAAATACAAGAGCCAAAGCTCATGGTAGGCATTTGGAGTTTACCCACATTCAAGTGTCCCAATGTGATCTTCCATTCTCTTATTTCTCTCCTTGGTCTTGGTCTTTTACACTTTGGTTCCTGCACTTCCACCAAAAGATCTATTTCCAACCATCACAAAACAACTTGCATATCTCAAGATCAATACAATGCAATATGGAAGAAGAGAGAGGAAGATCAAAATTAGGGAGAGGGCCTATGATTTATGGAAGCTATCTATATAGAGGAGGCCAAACAACTAATAATTTCAATGACAGAAATGTTTTTGGTTGTGGAGGAAGAGGTTACATCCAAAGGAATTGCCTAAATTCTACTTACCATGGAGGAAGGAGTTATGAGGGAGCCAATAGAGGCAAAGAGGGAGGTAGTGATCCAAGTGGCTCCTAATCCAAAAAAAGATAAGGAGATAGCATCCATAGATATGGTTGAGAGCAATTATGAGAAGGGGGAGTGCTCAAACTCCAAAGCTCTTAATTTGGCTCATTTGGCACAAGAGAAAATAGAGCTCATTTTGCAAAGGATGTACACTCTTCTCAAGGAACTTACTCCTAGCAAGGATACTCCTATGCATACTAGGAGCGCTTGCACTAGCACCTCAACACCATCAACAAAAAAGACTCCAAGGAAGAAGTTGGAGATGGAGGACTTCTTGATCTCAAAGCAATTGTAATACCAATAGCTAGCTAGATGATCTAGAGGTGAAACTTGGGATGGTAACATCTAGAAGGATATTACATATGATGGAGAAAGTATATCAGTTAGAGATATCAACAAAAGAGCACTTCTACTAATAGGGCAAAAGCCAAAGTAGGCTTGAAAACTTTAGAGGCAATTTTGGAGGCCTAAATGGATGAATTATGCTTCAAAAATGTGCAAATGCCCCCCCCCCCTCTCCCAACAAAGGAAAGGCTTGCCTTCCCTCCCTTGGTTTTTCTGACCAAGAGCTTTCCACCGGTAACTCACCTACGTTATTTTGAGATTCCTACATGAAGATTCTCTAAGAGATTCCCTCTGATCAAAGCCTATGACCAACCAAATGGGACCAAGACCGACATGTCACCCATCCAAGCAAGTAATCTAAGGGTGGAGCTTGCTGATAGGTCACCTATCCATGTACCTAATCCCATGGTGGAGTTCCTTGGAGGAGATCTTCTTTGGCTATATAGTAAAGAGAAGGTGCTCCTTTGGAGTATCGGAGAATTGAGTGCAAAACTTGTGTTTTCTCTCTTAGAGAGTTCTCTTGTCCTTGAAGTATTACAAAAACAATGGAACTATAATGTGTTGAAGGATGTTTGTAGTCATAAGGCTAACATCACAATGGGCCAATTGATTGCTTTGAATCCTACCTTGAGAAAGGAGCTAAGAGGTGGTTTGAGTTCTACAAGGAGCAAGAGGAAGAAGAAAGCAAAAGAGAAAGCTCTAGTATCAATAAGGGTGGTAGATGCCAAATTAGCACCATGAGAGGCTTGTGAATATGCCTCAAATATTGATGTAAGAGTGAATGGTCACAACATCAAGGATCCACTTGTTGATGGAGGATTTGCAAGGAATGCCATGTCAAAGAGGTTGATGAAGAAGTTGGGTATGATACCCTCTAGACCTTCAACATTTTTGGTGAGCATGGCAAACAAGCAACTAGTTAGACCAGTAAGGGTGATGGATAAAGGTGGTATTTTTAGTTATGGGAGTTCAAAATCTCATGATTTTCCAAGTCTTGAAGCATTCAAGCTATGATTTGCTTCTTGGGAGGCCGTGGTTGAGAGCATTACGCACAATTGATCAATGGCACAAAGGGTAATTGAGGATTGGGCCATCAAACCATAGAGTAACAGTTCCTATCACTAACACCACCAACACTTCACATTCAAATATACCATCTTCTGATTATTTGGAATCAAATTTAGAAGAAGGAGCTTCAAGTGTGGATACAAGCATGGAGGAAGAGACTTCCATGAAGGAGGATGAATCTAAATCTGATCATATATGTACCCCTTGTGTGCTATAGATTTTACACCTAAGCCAGAGGTTGTGAAGGACCTAAATAAATCACCATTGACACTTGAGGAGATTGAGAGGAGGTTGTCTACCCTCAAGTATGGTCCAAATGTTACCAAAGAGGAAAAGGTGAGATTTAAGGAGATTTTCTGCAGTTTCATCCATGTGTTACTTTTAGTTACAAGGATCTAAAGGTATTCACCTTGGAGGTGCACAAGATAGAGGTGGAAGAGCATGCAAGACCAATCCACCAAAAGCAACATTGCATCAGCCCACCAATAGCTTTGGTTGTAAAGGAGGAGATTGATAAGCTCAAACAAGCTGGATTTTTCTTTCAGGTGGAGAATTCAGAATGGCAAGCTGATTGTGAAGAAAAATAATGGCAAGCTTTGGGTATGTGTGGATTACAAGAAGCTCAACATTGTTACTAAGAATGACTATTACCCTTTGCAATTCATTGATGAGATCTTGGAGGAGGTTGCTGGTCATGAGAGGTATAATTTTGGAGATGGTTATAGTGGGTATAACCAAATCAAGATTGCACTAGAGCATCAACAACTCACCACATTCACCACACCTTGGAGAACTTATGCTTTCAAGGCCATGCCTTTTGGGCTTTGCAATGCTCTAGCCACATTCCAATGGTTCATGAACAAGGTGTTTGAACCTTTCATTGGGAAATTTGTGAGAGACTTCATTGATGACTTTGTGAAGGCTATTACATGAAGAAGGGTGTAGAATACATGGTGATTTTGGAGAAAAAGGAGGCTCTCAAAGCTTTTGAGGAGCTCAAGCAATCCCTTGTTGTAACTCCAATTCTTGCTAAACTTGATTGGAGTAAGCTTTTCATCCTCTACATTGATGCTTCCAATGTAACTATAGGATGCACTCTTAGTCAATTAGATCAAGATGAGCATGATCATCCTATGGAGTAAGCTTTTCATCCTCTACACTTATGCTTCCAATGTAACTATAGGATGCACTCTTAGTCAATCAGATCAAGATGAGCATGATCATCCAGTAGCTTATGCTAGTAGAGAGATGGTTTCGGAAAAAAATAACTACTAAATCATGGAGGAGAGAGAAGAGTTTGTAGTAATATTTGGTCTCAAGAAGTTTACTCAATTGGAGGAAAAGCCACCATTGTTATAGATCATAAGGTTTTGAAGAACATCTTCAATAAGCCTAATGTGGAAGTGAGGCTACCAAGGTGGGTGATACTCTTGTTTGAGTATGACTACACCATTGAGGACAGGCTTGAAGAAACATGTAAATGCTAATTTGTTATCTAGGACCTATGATCATGACGGAGTTGAATCTATGGATGATTCCTTCCCGGATGAGGAGTTCATGACAAACTTAATCACTCAAGAGGTTCCAATGGAGTACAAGGAGATTGTGGACTTTTTTACAAGAGGCAACTATCTAGAAGAGATGCATGCTAGAGAGAGGAAGGCCCTTGCAACAAGATATAAACCTTACATAATGGTGGAGGGTATTCTTTTTCACCAAGGAGCAGATGGTTTACTTTGAAGAGAATTGGGTAAGGAAGAGTCTATCTTACTTATTAAAGGCTTTTCATGAAGGGTTAGTGTGTGAGGGATACTTTGCAAGAAAGGTGACTAATTTCAAGATTATAGATGCAGGTTACCATTGGAGGAGGATTTTCAAGGATTGTCTTGATTATTGCAAAACTTGTCATGTTTCTCAAGCTTTTGCTAGAAAGTCTACTTCCACTCCTTCTCTTAGATCAATTTCATTACAAGGACCTTTTGAGAAGTAGTGAATTGACTTTGTAGGTCCTCTCAATAGAACCCTAGGAAAAAATCAATACATTTGGGATAGTTATTGATTACGTTACCAAGTGGGTTGAGGCTAGATCATTGAAGGACAAGAATGAAGATGAAGTTGGTAGATTTATTTATGAACTTATTATCACTAGGTTTGGGTGCCCTTTGGAGTTGGTTTTTGATAGAGGAGGAAAGTTTACAAGGAGCATCACTATAGCCATGCTATGACATTCCTCTATCACACATAGAGTAACTACATCCTATAAGCCAAATTCCAATGGCTTGGTAGAGAGAACCAATCGGACCTTGTGGATGATGTTGGCCAGAGATGCAAAAATAGAGGGAGCTAAATGTCATTGGGACATGAGGATTAATGTAGTTTTGTGGGAGTATAGGACAACCATGAAGACTTCCATTGGATATTCTCCATTTCATTTGGTATATGGTTTTGAGTCTACCGGACATATTCACTTTGATCTTCCTACCTTCCAAAGCATTCTGTGGTACCCACATTTTTTTTTTTAATAGAAAAGAAGAAGTGTATAGAGAAGTCGGATTGCGCCTGTATGGCCGAAGAAGGTGAAGAAAAGAGTCTTTGGGATGAAACCCGAGGTAACATGGCTTTGGGTCATAAGGCAAAGTACTCGGAATTTCCCTATCAGCATACAACCCAAAGTAAGGAGTCTTTGTATTGGGGGTGCTCAACCCGAGGCAAGGACAGTGTAACAACTTTCCTTTGGGGCGAGAGATTCAAGAAGGGACCGTTCAAAAATGGCGGTCATACACGTGAAGGACACTTGATAGTGATAGGAGCATGCAAGAGGTGTGATTTCTTAGTAGAAACTAAATTGAAGAGAGATGAAGAAGGCACAACTCTATAAAAATTGGGCTAAAGATGAAGTTATGACAAGTAATTTTCCTTTGCCGTTAAGAAGTCGTCCTACAAGAGATCATGGGAAAGGAACTAGAATCGAAGACGCGTTGGTGTGTAAAGGAGAATTTGAGAGAGCTAATCTGGGAGTCAGTAGGAAGAATAGTCCCCAGCCTAGTGAGGAAGAAAGAAAGATGTGAGGAGGGAAGAAGAACTCCAAATTTGTAGTGAGAAATCATGTGATTCTGATGTTAGATGTGATCGCAAGAATTGAAGTCTTGAGCAGACTTCGGATCACATTCTTGGCATGGAACTGGAATGTGAACTTTCCAAGGTTCATGATTGAGATAATCAAGAGTAGATGTCTTGATGGCCTAGAGGAAGAAGGGAAGAGAGGTAATCCGACTCGTTGGACAGAGTCGGATTGGAGGTTAGTACTCGGAAGAGAAGCAGGCACGGAGCAGGGTGCCACGTTCTTGGGGAAGGGAGAAGTAGCAAAAGAAACCCAAGAGGTGAGAGATGCTTTCTCTTTGAAGCACATGAAGAATGGGTACAAAGTAAAGAGTTACAAGGATCCTGTCAAGCAAGGGATCATGAGTGCTCTAATGGAAATCTTGAAGCCGGAGAGAATGACTTATGTGATGAAGCACCAAGCGGTGTTCTTCCATAAGATGTTTGCAGGAGAGCCGATTAACTGGGCGAAGTGCTTTCATGGGCAAACAAGACATATGGTGTGGAATTTGCGAGATAAATTGCCTCCGCATTACATTGTGCCATTTTCAACACATTTTTATCTGGGGCTGAACTTGCTCAATGCAACGGAGCGTAACAGAATGGTGTTGCATTTCCATCCCAATTTAAGAAAGGAGGTGTGACGTGGAGGAACAACAGTACATTCTTTAGATCAGGAGCAGCGATGAGTACTACGCATAGACGAGGAAGAGTGTGCAGTTGGACATGATTACTCCAAAGTCAAAGAAGAGTAGTCGACAAGGAGAAGGAGAAGATGTGAAGAAAAAAAGACCTCGGACGACCAAAAGGGTAAACCCAAGGAAAGGTATGGTGGTAATCATATTGTCGGAGGAAGAATCAAAGGGCGAAGCCGAATGCAAGTCCAAAGACTCGGACAGAGAAGAAGAACCCAAGCTCACACTATAGAGTGGAGACACGAGTAGTGACGGCAATGATGGAGGAGAGATGACATCGGTACCCAAAGAAGAAGAAGCCAGAATGGAGATAGAGGAGAAAGGTAACTCAAAGCTAAAAGACGAAGTGCCAGAGCAGGAAGAGAGAAAAGTTACCATTCAGCGAGGGGTACATTCTAGGCGAAAGGCAAAGTGTGAAGTGGGGCCAAGTAAGGTAAGGGAAGAGGAGAATGCAAGTTTGGGAAGTGAAGCATCCATTCCTATACAACGTCTGCAGCTCAAAAGGTGAGTATCAAGAGAAGAAGAGGTAAAGAAGGAGATCACTCCGCAAGTCGAAGTAGCCACGAGTGAAGGAGTGGAGTACCTGTGGGAGGTTGTGTGTCCCTTATTGGTGAAGTTAGAACATGGGAAGAAGGAGATGCAGTCAAAGTGTCCGGAGGTGAAGACTGTGTTGCAAGTGTTAGCTCTATTAGAAGAAGAGAACTCGGAATTGAAGAAGAGTATAATCCGAGGTGAGGAGGAAAGGGAAGTACTACAAGTAGATGTAGTAGTACAGAATCAAGTGATTGAGAACTTGAAGAGAGAAGCAAGGAATCAGGAGGAGCTGAAAGAGCAAAGTGTTATAGCAAGGGAAAGACAAGTAGTTGAGTATGAAATCTTGAAGTAACAGTTTGCTGATTTGAGATTAGAGATTATCCATGCTATGGCAAGAGTAGCCAAGAAAGAACAAGAGCTTGATAGGGTGATGGAGAGTGTAGAAGAGAAGAAGTAGTTATGGCAATGAGAGTTGACAGCACGGTATAGAGAAGAAGAGAGGTTGAGAGAGTTACTTTGCAATCAAGAGGAGAAGATTGTATAAAAGGAAAAGGAGAACGAGGCTATGAAAGCCGAGTTTGAAGCAGAATTGGCAATGTATCAAGAAGATTAGCTTGCAGATCGAGAACGGGAGAGGAAAATGAGATTAGAGCCATTAAAAGAGATTGTAATCATGATGAATGTGATGTTGAGTACAGAGGTCAGTGTGCATATTAAAGAGACAAGGCTGCACAAGTTGAAGTTGTTGGTGCAAGAGACAAGGAGGAGACATGCAAAGGACAAAGACTTGAATGCTTTGTTGATCAGTCTAAGAACTCGTGTAGATAGGAAGATATTGGAAGTGGAAGACAATATCACGATTAGATTAAACTTAGTGAAAGTAGAGATAGATAAACTTTGGAAGGATGTTAGAGCAAAACCCAAAGTAGATGAAGTAGGAGTGCAGATGTCTTAGAGCTACCATTGGAGATATTAG
This sequence comes from Lunularia cruciata, assembly GCA_948567375.1. Lineage (NCBI taxonomy): Eukaryota > Viridiplantae > Streptophyta > Marchantiopsida > Lunulariales > Lunulariaceae > Lunularia > Lunularia cruciata. The sequence goes on along the minus strand of OX419761.1, from coordinate 49,916,995 downwards.
AGAAGAGTGGGTCGGGAGATAAGAAGTTAGATAGATTACCTACTAGTGAAATTTCAGATCAAGAAAGAGAATTGTTAGATTTGGTAGAGGAATTAGGAGTTGTGAAACCCAAGGATAGAGTAATAGGAAGTAAAGTTACTTCGGGCTCGGGTTTGAAAGCCGAGGAAGAAGTAGACATTGGATCGGATTAGTAACAGTTTTGAGATTTGAAGAGGCATATATGAAGAGGTGCACTGTCATTTTGGATCTGTAGGTTTGTAGAGTTGCTAGGAAGAGGTACCTTAGGAGGATAACTGTAGATTGCTTCACTATTTAAGAGTGGCATTTGCAGTCTTATATTGTTTAGTGCTCATTATTTTTGAGAATAGATAAAGCAAAGTGCTATGAAGCAATGCTCGTTGCTTGAGCTTGATTTTGAGTATCAATGTTGTGTCTGTAATTGTGAATGTGTAGAGAAATTTGAAGTGCAAGTCAGTGTGCTTGTTGGATGTTCAATTTCGCAGCGTTGATCTTCATTCTGTGTGTTTGATCTTGAGTGAAGTGCAATCAAAGCAATGCCTTGACAGATCTGAGAGGAATTGTGGTGTTGGTAGTATTCTGCATTTGTGAGTGCAGTGTGAAGTTGATGTGAAGCAATTTCAATCAAGGAAGTTGTGCCTTCAATGGAGGGGTAGAACAAAATTCTAAGGCGAAGTCATTTTGCAGTGAAGTGCTATTTTCAGGAGACCTTGAATCATCACAATCAAGATTGTTTGGAAAGAATTGAAGGTGTTGTGATTAAGGAGTGTGAATTTGTGACAAGACTACGAATTAGTGCTTGTTACTCTCTTTTGGGTGTGGTTTCTACCTGAGAGACTAAAGACACAACCAAGAAGAACTAAATTGTTACTTTGCTTTGTATTTAGAAATTTCTGACTAATATCTCTACTGGAACAAACTTTACTTACCTGATTACCGCAAAAGTGATATTTTTGGAGTTGTCACACATTCATAGGAGATTGAAGAAAGCACAAGGAGGTGATGCAGAGAAGTTAAGGAAGGATCAACTCATGGATTGGAAGAAGTAGACCAGTTGCTATGGTTCAAGTAGAGCAAGCTCAAAGGAAACAAAAAGAGAGCTATGACAAGAGGCAAGGCAAGAAGGTGGAGTCCTTCCAAGAAGTGGATTGGGTAATGTTGTTTGATTCCATTTGATTCAAGAGAGTGCAAAAGAATTTTTTACTTAAGTACTTTGGACCTTTCATAATGGAAAAGGTGTGGGGCAATTACACCTATGATCTCAAGGAGTTGGAAGGAAGACACTTTGATAAGATTAACCATGATAAGTTGAAGATGTAATATAAAAGGTAGAAAGACCAGCAATCCAAAGACAAAGTGAAATCTTAGTCCGGTAAATGTAACATCCATTTATGCATGTCTCTTCTATTTTGATATTTGGTTTACTATTATAAATACTTGAGAGATATTATTTACATAGAGATAAAAGATGGTTCTATATTAGTCATTATTAGCTAAAGTTAGTCATAACTAAGATAGAGTGTGGTGGAAAAGATAAGCACCACTATTTTGGATTCTAATGTGTTGACTTGGTATTATTCCTAGGTGTTTGGCATTAAGGAAAGAGTTAAGAACTATTGGACCTACAAGTCTTTTTGCTTTGGATTCTTCTATAGTCCAAGGATAGCCCATGTGAAGGAATCCTTGACTCAATGGTTGGGTCAAGATTAGACCACATGCTTAGGAGAATATTCTCATGAGTATGGATATTCCTTTAGATTTTTTACTTTATTTGACTTTTAGCTTAGTAACTTGAGTTACTCCAATGATTAATAACTTTGGTGTGCAACTATTTCACAAGTATATAAACTCAGGGTGAAGAGGTACTCATTATCTTATCATTTGCAACTATCTCTCTTCCATTGAGTCTCCTAGTGAACAATGGTTTGAGTCTTGGAGTGTTAGCCTTGGAGGAGTATGATGAAGTAGGGGTTCCTTGCCTTCTTAGTCCATGATGCGCTACCATAATAGCCATCAAAGGTTCATCCTAAGTGAGAAACAGGCCAGCTCATAGCTCAAACTTTATGCATAATATTACCTAAAAACATATCTGACACAAAAATATGTCAATATTTACCATCTCCGTATTGAAAATTCCATGTGCAAAATTCATATCAAAACCTAAATTCCATTTCTCAAGCCATACAAACCTAGTCATTGTAGTTGCACAAACCATGCCATGCAAACCAACTCTGGCCTATGTTAGTGGTTTGCATGGTGGCTGCATTTAGGGTTTGCTTGTTGTGCAGCTTGCGTGCTTGACACTCAAATTTACAATTTATAATTTCACTCAAATCCAAAATTTGGCATTCAAAATTGGTTAATTTAAAAACATGTATTGAGAGAAATTTTATTATCACTTACATGCAGTTTTGGATACTTAATGCCCAAGTGATATTTTCAATCCAAGGACATCCAAATTGATTTCCTAAATGGCACCCGTTGCTTCTCAAATTTGATTTTTATCCAACTAGCACCGCTTCACATATGGCATGTTTTCAACAATTGTATGAAACCCAATCAGCCATGATCCTATAGACATCTGCTCCATGTATTCTATTTCAACTTCTCTCTCATACTACTCAATTGCAATCTTACTTCGCCTCTACAAAATGCTTTTAGTCTCTCCAAATTTTGACCCCATACTCTTCATCTCCTCCCCAATTCTCCCCTACTTCTCTTCCTCTTTTCTCTTTTCTATTGGTGTATATTAGCTTCTCTTCTTTTCACAACCCTTCAACCACCAATGACATTGCAACTATATTTCTTTCCCATTTGACCATCAGGATATTTCCTAAACTCCCCATACTTTAGAAATCATGCATTCCCAATTACTCACTCATTGCTCTAGAGTTCATATATTCCCTACTTACTCACTCATTTTGTCACTCCCAACTTCTACCAAAATATTCACTTTCTCTTCCCAAAATACACACCTTGCACATTCCACATGTGTAGATGCACACACATCCCACACAACCACATTAAGTTTACCATGCTAATCTAACAAAGCCATGTGTATTCCACAATTTAACCAAGCCCAAATGTAATATTTCTCATTCCAAGTACGTCAAACACACTCAAAGTCCATCAAACAAACTTGGTTGAATCATAACATACTTGAATTCAATCAAATATTACATTGATTGGGAGGTCATAAAATATATTACATTGATCAAGAACTCAAATAGGCCAAAAATATTTGCATTACATAATTTCTTGTTTCTTCTCTATTCTGTCCATGATACTCTAAGGCTACATGGTCCACACTTTGCTCTCCCTTTCCTATATCTAAATCCAAATCAGCAGAGTCTTCTTCTACCCAGTTATTTGCCCATTTAATTAGAAAGTCATGAAGAATAATACACATTGTCACCCATCTTAATAGATCCACATTTTTTTGAGATCATTTAGTTGGACTCTTATTTCTTTGAGCAAATGCCATCTAGCTCTTAGAATTCCAATATGATGCTTGTTTGCTACTCTAGCACGGGCCAAACACTTATTAAAATTAGCCTTCTTGAGTGTTTGTCCAGTCTTTGGGCTTGTTTGAAGGAATGAATCTAAATGTCTCAAAGGAATATAACCAAAATCCCCTAACATAAATTGATGGTCCTCAAACAAGCTGCACTGACCCCTTGTATTTAATTTTTTTCATATAGGTGATTTTTTATGCATGCCATGTTGTGGCAGTTGACATTTGACAATTCACACATTGAAAATTTGGATCAATACTTATTTGCTATTTTTTCACAACAAATATTACCACTCCATACATCAACATTGAAAGAAACACTAATTCTTATCTCCATTGAGACAAATAATCAGTCTCCTATCATTGCATACAACTTGATCATTAATAGAATAAAATCACTTTCAACAAAAATATATCTCCTTGCCACTTGGGGTTGTTATGAAAATCTGAATAATATCCCATCCACTAAAACCCCGCACCCAAGGAATCTATTGTGCAAAAATAGCATATATTCTTGACCTCTCCTCTCGATCCGGCCATTTTAAATCCTTGCCCAAGATAGAACGATTGCAATCATCACTCATTTTGTAAACACAACAGTAGAGCATGCACTAATCTTCTTGCCACACTTGCCCCGTTGCTATGATGGCCAAACATGTCAAGAGCAAGGGCAACCTGCATCCACATGGGAGTTTTTATTCTTTGAGAGGCATTTCTAAATACTCCATGATTTTTTATGACATTAAAGCTTTGGATAATAATAAATCCATTCTAGTAAGCTGCCTAAATGCTTGAGCATCCAATCCATAAAAAAATTCAATACAAACTCATTGCTCCAAGTATATTGCACTCTATCTTTAAGATAACTTGATTCAAATGTATAATTCCACCTTCTTGTGAGAACCTAAATAGAATTTTCTTCATAGTCTGAGCTCCATTCATTCAATTTGAGTGAATCCTCAAGATTATCACTCTCCATTTCTGTCCTTAAAATCAACCGGATTGATTTTGCAATTTTTGAAGAAGAATAATGGAAGGTCTGGTGTGAAGTATTTCAGTGGCTTGGATTCAACTATAATGCTTTGATGATAGATCCAAGTATAACCTGATATGAATGATAGAAATTGTAGGGTATTGAGAGAATCGTAGGGCATTGAGAGGAGGAGCAAAGAGCAAGGGGAGCTCGGGAGTGAACAACAGCAAGGGACCACCGGGAGGTGTAGTGAACGAGAGCAAGTGTGAGCAATGGTGGTGGTGGTGGTGGTGGTGGTGGTGGTGTTTGCCTCACCATATTGAAAATGAAATCATGTGATTACAAGAGAGAGATTAGCTTTAGCTCTTTTAATGAATGTCATTAGCGGAAACTAAAATTCAAAATCAGGTAATGAGATTAATGTATACAAATATATGCTTGCTATTAATCCTCGTTAAAACCTTTTTTATTCTGTGCTTTACTATCCATAAAATTTATACAGGTTACACATAAAAACCTTTATGGAATCATATGGGTACTGGAACTAGAATGCTATGATGCTATATGCTATTGTATTGATGTTGTCTTCAAAAGACGATGATCGTACCAGGAATTCTTATCAAAACATTATGTTCTTGTCTCTGGTTTCGTTCAGACGGATTGGGACTAGTTGAAGAAGTAGGGATCACAGTTACTTCACTTGTCCATGCGGTTGAGATTTTTGATCAGTGGTTTTACACATGGAGAGTGAAGGTCAAATGCAGCAAACGAACAATGCCTGAGCTCTCTGATTCATCTTCTTGCCCAGTGTGTACATCAGAGCAGCTGCTCGTGAATGGATATTGTTTTTTCCTTTGCATTGAATTCAAGTTCTCCAATGCAACTAGATCAGTTCACTTTGACAGAGTCGACAAGCGATTACAACCCTTCAATCAAGAAAGTCTCGATGTGAAACACGGGTTTGATGTGTTCTAGACGGGCACTTGATATTTGCAATCCATCTTACCTTGCGTAAACTAGGTCTCAATTCCTCTCTATCATGGATTATCCCAATTGTTTGAGAACATGAGTTCAATACGATACCAAATGGACAACATTTACATTGCAAATTCTAAATGAAGTCGGTTGAGATGAATGAGTCCATGGTTGGAAGTAAACTAACTCAGTTTATCCATTTCTTCAAGTTCCATCACTAGGAACACCCACTCAATTTCCGAACAGGAGATGCGTCACATAATTCACCTGAATCTGCCATCATAGGTTCATGTGTAATGTAAATGTTGTTCATCTACGCTCCTAGATCCGGAGACGTACACTCACCAGCGCTATTCAAGTAAACTAGGGAGCGTGGATGAGCTCGTTCACCTATACTTATGCAAGGTCAGTTTCAACTCCAATTATATATTTACTCACCACAAGTAGCTAATATATCTTCTATGATTAGTATAGATCGTTACTATTACCGATACTATTGGAGCTTAACCCCATTTTATCCCCTATATCTTTTCCTTGTACGCGTTGATGGGGTTTTCCCATCCTGCTTGTTATCCTACCCGGTCGCCTTTTCCGATTAGTATAGATCAGCGGAGGTAGAAACTTTAGTTCAAAGTTTTCAAACCTATCATAGATCGATACATCGGCAGAAAATTGAAGACATCACGTTAGCATGTTTGCAGGAAAGCAGTTCTGCAGACTGGGACTATTGTCGCAGAAACCTTCATCTATGGTGAAGATAACTATACGTGATGAAATCCTGAACTTTATAAGTGAGCAATGATTTTCTCCTCAATCCTGAACGGATGTGAATGCAATGGAGTTTATGTATGTAAAATGCTACTCAGTTTTTGGTTCATTCCTAATCTCCAGCGGGCTAATCTTGATCAGGATCCTGAGTCAATGCGGATGATAATTTGACTAATAAAATTGATGATCTACTCTAAACTGAGATTGCGTCAATGCAGATGATAATTTGACTAATAAAATTGATGATCTACTCTAAACTGAGATTAACAATCGTATCTCATCTAGTTAGCTGATCCCAAGGATTAGCAGAGCCGGCTTTCGACAATTCCAGTCTACGTTGTTAATCTACACCTCATACAACTTGGTGTAACATAGCCTCCACTTGTTGCTCATAAAGTTCAGAACGAGAATTATTGCGGTGGTGGAAGTTGTCCAAAAGATGTTTATCCAAACCTGATGATTGTTCTCGTGGTTTTGTGGTATAATCTACCACAAGGAAAACAGTATCACCTACAAAAATGTCAAGCTGGTGCTATATCCTTCCTTCAATATATAACGGCATCAAAAAATGTACGAATAGACTCATGCTCGTTTAAATAATATATAAATAATAGATCCGTCCCGAGGATAAAGCCCGCGTGGTCTCCAAAACCACACTTATCTAGACGCATTGCACGTATTTTGAGGTGATCCATTGTTTATCCTCTCACAAATTTATGCATACCCATGTGATTATATACATCTTGGGCCTGGTAGGCTGCAGCTGTATTTACTGGTTCATAAATATTTTATCATCCTGTTGGGAAGAGGTCTATTGAGACGCCTATTGGTCCACGAAGTAAACCTGTGTACTTTTAGTGTGGTGTAGTTCCTCATAGATATATCAAACTTCATATGAAAAGAAAAGATGTTCGTGTGTGCTACGTGGTCGCCTTCTCCTTCTGAAAAGATCCATTTTAGTTTCACATTTGAACACCAAACATTCGAGATTGAAATGTTCTATAGTTGACTCTTTCAACGATTTGGAGAAAATGTTATTATATTCGGCGGGTTTGTGATCCTCCAAGGAAGCGAAAAGACGATGACATAGTGTGGTGAATCTCGAGTTTAAGTCAGCGAAATGATCCTCTCTCTACCAATGAACGACGTTGATTACGTTTTTGCTCCTAGCAGCAACCGCGTCGAACAGACTATAGTGGACGTGGAGTATAATAGAGACTTCCCGTATGTGCTTCGATTTCGACATTCCGATGAGAGAAGGCAGAAGAAGAGGCTCTGTCATCAGCCCCCTTCATCTGCTCACACTTATATGCTCTCCCTGGCCGGCTGCCTCGACGAGTTCTACCTGGAGAATTAGCAGATCCGCAGGTGCCTTGCCGGACCGCCGGAATGAGGAGAATCTTCTTGCAGTTCACACCCTTTTATGGCTTGAAAAGTCCGCACCTCCGCCGAGGAAACCATTTCCAGTGAGCCGATTTCCTCTTGGTACAATTTCAGGAGTGACCATTACACGTTCACACAAAAGTAATCGTATTCTTGAGAAAGAACGATTCCAGGCTGAACGAAACAGGTATTGCAGGCTGAACAAAACATCCTCATGCGGGCAATCCGGGCTCAAGTAAAGTTGGAGCACGGGTTGATAATATCAGCCCCAGTGTTAATTATACGACCTTGACCGTCAACTTCAGATTGGTTAAAGTTTACGTTGAAAGCCATAGTTCTGTGCTTAAAGTTGGTTGATATCCTACAGCAACAGCAGAGCGCATTCTAACTAATAAAGCAGAAACTTCAGATCCTGCTTGCTTCTTTACAGTGGACAGTGGTAGAGGACAGGCAGGTGTTTTTCGTGTCCATGTTTACATGCAACATGGGCAGGCAGTCACATGATAATGGACGGTCTTTCTTATCATTTTTCTCCGCTGATGCGCTGAAGGCTGCTGCTGCTGCCTTAGTACCCCTTGTAGACCTGACCCGAGGCCCTTGTAGGGCACGGTGTAACCCGAAGTTAAATAGCCCAGAGGCCGCAAAGGCGCAGGGAACGTCCTCCATTTCACCCTGTCGTTTACCGCCGGAGAGTTCACTACACGACACATGAATTTTCCACAGCTCCTTTGTCGTTAGTCCGAACTTGAAAACTTGAAGTACAGTCTTCTTAAGTGCAGTCCAAACTTGTCATGCTCCTCAACACCGGCAGAAACAGCTGAAATTCGATGGAAAGGTGCAGCCTACATTCTCTGGAATACTTGAAAACAATATTTAACCTGAACAGGGGTTTCTTTTCTACCCATGGTATCGGTCTGGTACCCTAGGTTTCTTTTTAAATCTGTTTGCTTTGTACCATCTTAGAGATATGACAAGTGAAAATATCCACGAAGACTTTAGAAACGGTCGTTCCTGTTCTATCTTGGGAGTCGTAATAGTACTGCAAGATGTCCTTGAATTACTCCTACTTGCGCGATCCTTTCATACAGATTCTTCAGTTAATGTTCTAACGCTGGTTGTAGTCAGATGAAAAGACTAACATAATCTCTTAATGCTTTGCATATTGATATCATCTATTGACTACTCAAAGGGGGAAATAGAGATCAAGAGACTCGTACCTATCATCACACATCTGTTTGTTTGTTTGTTTGTTTTCGAGTTTACTCTTACCAACTCTTTCATGCTTTGTATTTGCACTATTGAAAAGAAAGAACTTCTTGTTGCTAATGGTATGTTTGCTATGAAACCAATTGACCCACTGTCTAAGAATGCATACTTATAGTTCGATCCTTCATTAAATTTGTCTAATCCTTCACCACTGTCTAACAATTGCAAATTTGTAAAGAGAGCGCATTGGAGCTGACAATAAGCGTGAAATGTACAGTTATTCTTCCATACTGATGCCGTTATCTACAATCAATTTCTCTGATAAGATGGAACCTAAAAAACCGGATGATTTCATTTGATCTACTGATTGTTTCGGGGTGTTGCATCGTAGGAACTTTTCATACTAGATGATCAAAAAAATTCAGTTTTTGTCCTCTTTTTATAAAAATTATGAAAATCATCATATTACTTTTTTATTACTATCGTTACCATAGTAGCATTTTTGTAATTGTGAAGTATGGTCAAGTGATCCTACTCACATTATACCCAGTGCTCAGATTGTTCGGCCACCTGGGTTTAATGCGAATAGGATCACGTAACCATGCTTCATAATCAGAAAAGCAAGCAGGATCTGAAGTTTGTGCTTTATTAGTTAGAATGCGCTCTGCTGTTGCTGTAGGATATCAACCAACTTTAAGTACAGAACTATGGCTTTCAACTTAAATGGTTTAAACTTTAACCAATCTGAAGTTGACGGTCAAGTTTGTGTAATTAACACTTGGGCTGATATTATCAACCCGTGCTCCAACTTTACTTGAGCCCGGATCGGCCGTATGAGGATGTTTTGTTCAGCCTGGAATACGATTACTTTTGTGCGAACATATAATGGTCACTCCTGAAATTCTACCAAGAGAAAATCAGCTCACTGGAAATGGTTTCCTCAGCACAGGTCCGGACTTTTCAAGCCGTAAAAGGGTGTGAGCTGCACGAAGATTCTCCTCATTCCGGCGGTCCGGCAAGGCACCTGCGGATCTGCTAATTCTTCAGGTGGAACTCGTCGAGGCAGCCGGCCAGGGAGCGCATATGAAGCGTGAGCAGATGAAAGGGGCTAATGACAGAAAGCCTCCTCACATGGCTCAGTGATGTCCGGCAGTTTTGACCTACGTTAGCCTTCTAAATATGGATGGAAAGAGTATCTTCAGATGTAAGGTAGGGCAAAGATCCGCCAATTAATTTGGACGTGCAATTAATTTGGAGGTACGTTGCACATCTAAATATACTTGCGATGACTGGTCATTTTGGATTATTGACTAGTGCTAACAGGTAACCAATTTTTGCATTAGGGTATGACAACACGCACGTAAATATACTTGCGATGCGATGACAATTCATTCTGGATTATTGACTGGTGCGAACAGGTAACCAGTTTTCCCATTAGGGCATGAAAAGTAAGGAGTTCGGGCTTTGCAGATGTCTATATCTTTTGATTCTCACACTCATAATAATATTAATCTTTGTCTTCAATTCTAAATTACACATGACAAATGTTGTATAACCTTCAATTCAAGTTATTAAATAACACAACACATCCAAAAATGAAAAGGTTACGATACATTTCATATCTATTCAATCTCGAAGGTCAAAAGTAAGAACCCTAGTGTGTTTGCTTGGAAAGATGATAGGCTAGTTCTTGAGAAAACTACCTGTTATAGAATGGGATGTTTAAAAGTTCTATTGCACGTTATATCACCCAACCCATTAACCTAGAAAATCTCCTGTTGGAGGGACTCAAACAGAGCTAGAGCTGCCTGACATATAGGTTCAGGCTGAGGGTTTGAACGTCAAGCAAATCTGATATGCACATGAACTCCGTCAGAATTATCATTGCCATACTTTGTCTTTTAGTGGGCCTGCCAGAGCCCAAAAGAGCCATGTGAATAGCGTAAGAAGGCCTTTTCACATGGTTCAGCAATGTCTGGCAGTTTTGACATACATTAGCCTTCTAAACATTGACGGAAAGAGTATCTTTAGGTGTCCATGGGAGTGCAAAGGTCCGGCAATTAACTTGGACGTATGTCACACATGTAAATATACTTGCAATAATAGGTCATTTTGGATTATTGACCGGTGCTAACATGTAACCAATTTTCCCATTAGTGCATGACAAGTAAGGAGTTGTGGCTTTGCAAATGTCCATATCTTTTGATTCTCACACTCGCAATCTTCAGTTTTAAATCACATGATAAATATTGTATAATCTTTGATTTAAGTTATAAAATAATCCAACACGTCCAAAAATGAAAAAGTTATGATACATTTCATATCTATTCAATCTCAAAGGTCAAAAGTCAGAACCCTCATGTGTTTGCTTGGAAAGTCACGAGACTTGTTCTCTCGGGAAAACTAAATCTGTCATAGAATGGGATGTTCAAAAGTTCTATTGCACATTATATCACCCAACCCATTAACCTAGAAAATCTCCCGTTCTAGAGACTCAAACGGAACTAGAGTTGTCTGATGTATAGGCTCCGGAACTAGAGTTGCCTGATGTGCTGAGGGGTTGTATGTCAGGCAGACCTGACATGCACATGAGCTCTGTCAGAATCATCATTAGTACTTTGTCTTTTAGTGGGCCGCCGGAGCCCGACAGAGCCATGTGAATTGCATAAGAGGGCCACTTCACATGGCTCAATGATGTACGTCAATTTTGACGTCCGTCAGCCTCTAGAACATTAACGAAAAGAGTATCATCATGTGTCCATGGGAGTGCATAGGTCCGGGAGTTAATTTGGACGTACGTCAACCTCATATGTATACTTGTGATGGCAGGTCACTTTGGATTATTGACTGGCGCTAATAGGTAACCAGTTCTCAAACTAGGTTGTGGAAAGTAAAGAATCTGGGGTTTGCAAATCAATATGTTTTGTTTTCCACATTCGTTTTTAACAAAGGAGTGCTCCTATATATGGGATGAATTTTTATATTTTTGTGATTAATGGAGTTTTAAAAAGAAAATCTTATGGAATTAATCACATTAGTAAGGGGAGAAAAAATTTATGAACAAAAAGAAGATATTAACCCCGAGTACTGGAATTGGTACTCGTTGACAAACAATTTCTTTTTCTATCTCAAAGAAAAATATTAATAAAGTGCTTTCATTCTTAAGTCACCCATGACCAACATTGAATAACGATCCAAAAATGAAAAAGGCAAAACATATTACATCTGCATCCAGTCTCGAAGGTCAAAATTAAAATCGAAGATGTATTTGCTTGGAAAGACTAAAGACCCGATCTCGCGAAGTCGGAAAGTTCATTATGGGGAAAATTTGAACCTGTCATAGAAAGAAAGGGAATGCCGATAGTTCTATTGCACGTTGTATCACGCGACCCATTAATCTAAAAGATTCCCGGTTCGAAAGGGCTCAAACGGAGCTAGAGCTAGAGCTACCTGACGTATAGGTTTCGGGTTTGAACGTCCGGCAGACCTGACGGGCACATGAGCTCCGTCAAAATTGTAGTTGCCGGACTTTGTCTTATAGTGGGCGGCCGGAGCCCAAAAGAGCCATGTGAATCGCGCAAGAGCCTCTTTGGCCCTCTCTTATCGGAATGTCGAAATCGAAACACATACGGGAAATCTCTGTTATACTCCACGTCCACTATAGTCTGTTCGACGCGGTTGCTGCTAGGAGCAATCACGTAATCAACGTCGTTTATTGGTAGAGAGAGGATCATTTTCGCTGACTTAAACTTGAGATTCACCACACTATTTCATCGTCTTTTCCCTTCCTTGGAGCATCAAACACTCGCCGAATATAATTACATTTTCTCCAAATCGTTGAGAGAGTCCAGTATAGACCCTTGCTATCCCAAATGTTTGGTGTGTAAAGGGGAAACTAAATGGATCTTTTCTACTTCATGTGAAGGTTGATATCTCTACTAGGAACTACAACACTAAAATTATACAGGTCTGCTTTGTGGACCAACGTCTCAATAGACCTTTTCCCAACAGGATGATAAAATATTTATGAACCAGGTACAGAGTACATACAGCTGCAGCCTACCAGGCTCAAGATGTATATAATCACATGGGTATGCATAAATTTGTGAGAGGATAAACAATGGATCACCTCAAAATACGTGCAATGCGTCTAGATAAGTGTGGTTTACAAGACCACGGGGGCTTATCCTCGGAACTGATTTATTATTTATATATTATTTAAACGAGCATGAATCTATTCGTACATTTTTTGATGCCGTTATACATTGAAGGAAAGATATAGCACCAGCTTGACATTTTTGCAGGTGATAATACTGTTTTCCTTGTGGTAGATTATATCACAAAACCACGAGAACAATCATCAGGTTCGGACAAACATCTTTTGGACAACTTCCACCGCCGCAATGGTTCTCGTTCTGAACTTTATGGGCAACAAGTGGAGGCTATGTTACACCACAACATAGATTAACAACGTATGGAATTGTCGAAAGCCGGCTCTGCTAATCCTTGGAATCAGCTAACTAGATGAGATACGATTGTTAATCTCAGTTTAGAGTAGATCATCAATATTATCAAATCTGCGTTGACTGAGGGTAACCAGAAAGAATTATTAGCCCGCTGGAGCCTTATCTCCTCCCTTCATACGATGATGGCCTGTCTATACCAGCTTCAGCTTGCAGCTACAAATGAACTAAAAACAGAGTAGTAATTTACATGAGACCCATGAGACTTTCTTGATTGAAGGGTTGTGATGGCTTGTCGACTCTGTCAAAATCAACTGATCTACTTGCATTGGAGAATTTGAATTCGATGCGAAGGAAAAAACAATATCCATTCACGAGCAGCTCCTCTGATGTACAAACTGGGCAAGAAGATGAATCAAAGAGCTCAGGCATTGTTCGTTTGCTGCATTTGACCTTCACTCTCCATGTGTAAAACCACTGATCAAAATTCTCAACCGCATGGACAAGAGACGAAACTGTGATCCCTACTTCAACTCGTCCCAATCCGTCTGAATGGAAACCAGAAAGAAGAACAGAAAGTTTGATAGAATTCCTGGTACTGTCATCGACTTTTGAAGACAGCATCAATACAATAGACCTAGATTCGGTGGTAGACCAAAGTGTGGAACATAACACTCCGTCCCACTGATTAATGCCGCTTGAAAGAATGATGAGTTGAAACATCAAGTCTCACGTAAGTATTCCAAAAATGTGAAAACCTGCTCAATGTCCTTGAATCTCTGGGCCCCTCTTCAATATAATGTTGGTGATAGGGAGGCAGTTCCTGAAACGCCAATGGGAACGTGTTACAAAGTCGCTACACACATTGAGAATCAAAAGGGTCGATTCTACCGAAAACTGCCAAGTTTTCAATCACCCGACAGGATAATAGACGAGTACTTCTACACTGCTTTTTCTTTTACATTAGAAATTTTTGTAATTCAGTATGTTCCCTCTTTGTATTCCCATATCTCTAAGTAGCAAGTTTCAGAGCGTAGGAATATGGAACCCGTTCGTTTTACACAGTTCCATACCCACTTAAGACTGTAAATTCCTGATACGTAATCGGAACATATTACTGAGATGGAACTTTACTCCAGTAAAACCATCACAATATCAAAAGTGTAGATTGACAAAGGCATAATCAGAATACCAGCAAATTGCCTGCTTGATGTAAACTTCAGTCAGATTTCTTGTCACTCGACTTCTGCTCTGACTTCTCCTCTTGTGAAGAATCCGAGCCGTCGTCCACACCAACTGACTCATCAAAGTCGAGCAGCTGCACAACGAGGGGACAAATTTGTTCAGAATTTCCGTTCGATGATGAGCTACAACTTGATACGATCTGAGGATATCCCCAGTAATATAATCGATGGGGCAACTTACAGGTTTCACTTCGCCATTTATGAAGCTGTGCACAGCAACAAAGCCAATCACTCCAGGTACAATGTAAAGCAGGGCAGGCTGCATACAGAAAACGTCGTTAGTTTCTAGAATAAGGTTCTTATGAGAACGGAAACCGGAATCTTAATTTGTCCAGTCGAAAAATTCCGACTTTATCAAGCGTTACTAGAAGATCGGTGTCAAATATAGCAATGATAGGACATCCTCTCTCAATTAGCACATCGTATCCATCCGGATGCAAGGGACTACATACAGGCATATGAAAAAACAGCACACATGCTATAGCTTTCTGACTCAGGGGATTGATATTACTTTGACTCAATTTCCTGACCTGGGCAGCTTGGAACCAGTTCATGACAATAATTGTGACTAGCAACCCCGCAGTGTAGCCAGCGAAAGCGCTGTTAAAATAACGCTTGCCTTCCCCACGAGAAACATCGAATCGCAAGGCCAGGGCCACAAAGATTCCTGAACATTGACAAAAATGTTTAGTTACAAGTTCGAGGTTCGAATATCTTCCCGGCAAATAGAGTCAACGTAGCCACTTATCAAGGACTGCAGATATTTGCTCACTGAAATGTGTATCTCTAATCTAGAGCAATCCCTAGTTTTGGTAGCTCTTGCTTAGCTGTCTCTAGGTTGGAAATCTCATTAGGGTAAAGGGAGTCGCAGCCACACTTATATAACGAAGCATCCCCCTAGCTTCAGCTTACGTGTATATAACTGTGTTCTCTAAGCTTGCAATGTTTAGTTCTCCTACAAGGGTCATTCCAAGCAACTTGTACTTTGCTCCAGGTGTGTTCTATACTGCTTAACTTTGGGGTGTCTTTCATACTGCGTGAGTGAACTGTTGTGTACTATCTCTGAAGGCTCTGAGAGAGAGTGAGTTGAGTATTGCTGTGTGCAATCAGGAGTGTCTACTCTGGTGAGACTGGGAAAGCTGATTGCTAGGATGCCTGATACATCAGAAGTCAGAATGCCTGAGGATAGACCTTCAACTTCTCACAGACAACAACAATTCTTCTTCGTAGCCAGTTGTGAAGGACTGCAGATATTCGCTCACTGGAAAGTAATTTGTTCAGCTAGAGCAAATCGTAGATTCAATTTAGCTAAAAGATCAAGCACGACAAAACAATGCTATCGAGGAATGTATTTGTAGACTTTGTTGGGTTGCAATAACTCTCCAGTTAATATACCTGGAATGACAATGTCACCAAGTCCAAGCATGGAGTATGGTCGCGTCAAATCTCCCGTTGGGAATATCAGCTACACGAGAAAATTCGAACAGAGACCGTAAGTATCTAAAGACATTATCTACAGTATCTAAAGTTATTTCTGATCTTCGTAAAGCAAAAGAGTCCCGGAAATTCTCTGCAAAAGATGAAAAGTACAGATGGATCAATGCATACGCGTCTTCCATATTGAAAAACGGTGTTTGTGAGTATCACATACCTTGATGGGAGCATCAAATGACTTGGCAACGCTGACCATGACTGGAGTGAAGAAGACCCAAAAGATGTCGTAGATGAATAGTCCTGCCTACACCAGCAGCCAGTAGAGTCCAGTTACTTGGTGCAAATACAACTAAGACAGCAGCTTCTCCCTATACCTCTTGAAATTTTGATTGTGACTCAATCTATCACAACCTCTCAGCCCCGGTGATCTCGGTAATTTCTGTTACCTATCAGCAAGGAAATATATTTGCTATACTATGAGAACTAGTTTCACCGCGGCACGACGAAACCTCAGATCGCAATTGAAACTCACTGCAGGGACAACTATGTTGAATAACGCGTAAGAGAAACACAAGCAGCAGTTCATGATAATGGTACGGTGCATACCAATAATATAGACCCAATCTTGAAGGAACCAAGAGATAACATTTCAATTCCCTGAAAGAAACACATTCTTACAAGTGATTAGTCGCAAAAACATCTCTTGGTGTTTATCTCTTCACGCTTGACTAAGCACACACACACATCCTTCATTCAAGCATATTAAAAGGTAAGAAGCGTTTCTGAAAAGCCCTTCAGGACAAAAAGCCAATTGGGCAACCCTAAACCTCTACATAGATGATTGTTAATGGAGTTCGTAGTCGCAAGCTGGGCTGGTCTGGAGAGAAAGAGGAGCGGCATCAATGCATATGAGACTTCGGAGCTGAGACACCAACATGTTGGTCGTAGCATCATTACAAGAACAATACAAATTGAAGCATGAGCAGGCAAAGGTGTAACCTGAATTGAAAACGCCAACCCCAGTGTGTTGTTCGCCAACCAGTGCTTCTTGATCACATACCAGATGCAGAAGAAAGTACCAGGAATGCCTGCAACTACCTGTGACTTGGTAAATTCAATTTCCACATCTGCAACATCGGGCCCGCATCAATGTTTTAAAACTTTTTAATATCGAACTGTAGAATCAAGACACCACAAGACAAAGTTCAAGGACAATCACACCAGTTTCTTGTTACCAAAGAGTCGCAATACATGCAGCTCTAGTATTCACTGAATACTCTGAGCACTGGAAGCGCTAGGATAGAACTCTTGCCAAAACCGAAACATACGAACTCGACCGCACTACGTGACACCCAAATATATGGACGACACTTAAATATACAACAAATGAAGAAGTACTCCTGATATTCAGACAATGAGAAGAAAGGTCAGAACAAACTTTTGAAGTAAGGAAGATGCCAGGTAACGGCCTGTTCGTTGTCATTCCAACTGGGTGGAAGTAAATTCGCAATTAGAGGAAGTATGGTGGCCCTGCCAAACAACCATGAATAAGGATGTGTCAGCCAGGGAGTAAAGTATAGGCATGAAGGAACTGTGAGCCGAAGGGACCGCCACTCTCCCAGGTAAACAACACATTACAAAACGTTCAAGACATATATCCAAGCTGAAACATTTTTAATGAAGCGGATATGCTGCTCAAGGGCGGTGATATGTAAGAAAATAAGATCTTCAAGCATTCAATTCAAGAGCAAAAACTTTGTGTCTAGGAGTACATACGACAAGGCCAAAACGCCTAGGACGAAGAAGTAAACTGTAAGAACAGTGTTGATCAAGTCTTTCGGTAGAAACTTGAAGAGAAGAAACAGTGACAGAAGTACCGCACTTCCGATGAAGGGAAAACGCATTGCGTGCTCCTTAGACATAGTTTCCTGAAAGTGTATGTTGACACCACAATTATAAACAAAACCGCCCACATTTAATACTAAAATTAAGATACGCATCGTGCTTTCTGAGACTCTACTTCCGATAGGCTGAATACATTTCCGCAGATATCTGCACTTGGAAAAGGAACATGATTCCTAGACCACATTTTCGATCTCGTGTGGAGGTACTGCCTTCAGGCCAAAATAGGTATCCTTTTAAAGATCGTAGATCTTTATGTGGTAAGCTTCTAGCTCAAGCATAAATCAGAAACTACACACAGATTGAACATTGTTTTGCACTTGCTTTGGGTGGTGACGCACGGAGGTAAGCACTAGCACTGACCATATGTCAGGTCAGCATGCATCCCACATCAGTGATTATTAACATGCATCTATCGGGTCAATAAATGACAGACACTACTTATATCCCCATTCCTTCGCACACATTTGATGCTCGGGCTCATAAGTTCTGCGCAGGTAGCAGAATTTCCACTTACAGTTGGAGGAGCTGGTTTAACAGAGCGGTGGCAACCGATGAACACGGTAAGGCATGCTGTAGCCACTACGTTGAAATTTGGGTTCACTTTCACAACAAGAGGCGCCAAAGTCAAACCTGCAGGAGCTCCAGGATAATACACATGGTAAGTATACTTTCATTTAGTCTTACTTATCTAAGCTATCTGGCACATGTCTTTTAAGGAGAGAAGCAAAAACTGTACAGCTTATATTCATATACTCAAAGAATAAGGAAACCAGTTCCATACTCACGTCTGACCAGACTAACTCTGAATTTGACAGTAACAAAGGAAAAAAAATCGTAACTCTCAGTTAGAGAGAATAAGCATAAGACTCTACGGGATCGACCATAGAACCAAGAGGTGAATATACTTGATCCTTAATCTATCCAGTATCTGCTTCGCATGAGAAGAAACAGAGCGGCTCACGGGGAGCGGACTTCGAGAGTTCGTCACATATATCAAGTTCTTTCCTGAAGTTGAAGTATTTCAGACGACTCGGCCTTCGGAGGCTGAATGATTTTGAGCAGCTATCAATTACTAACTTCAGCAAGATTCCCCTTGGGGACGTTCGCACCATTGATACAGATGGTCGTTGTGCTTCTTGATTTTTGACTCATAAGGTGAAGTAGCAAGAAATAAATTCCTTCTCAAGTAAGAATTGCCGAAAATTGACCTAACATGCTCTCCAAAGGAACCGTGACTGAGAAAGTCGGCAACAACCGACGGACACGATTACTGCTCCAACTATCAACCCAGGTTTGTGCGTGTCGCCTTTCCACATTGATGAGCGGCCGGTCGGTATTGAAAGGAATTCGCTATCTAAGTCAAAAACTGGGGGAAGAAGTTAGATTCGTAACCTAATCAACCTCGGCCTCGGGCACTCATACTGTCATCAAAAACTTATCACCGTGACACATCAGAACCAACGAGTTAGTCAACAGGACAGCTGAATGGCGAACTCGAGCTAATCCGGGACATCCAAAGCTGAACTATGAGGAAATTTTCCATCTTTCAGGGTGCTGAAAGATATGTATCCGTCTTCAACGTTGTGCCGGCCAGTATAGAGCCCGTATAGAATACACTGCTAAACGATTGTGTCTTTTTGCTCGGCGCAAATCGTTCCGGCGACTTAATTGTTCAATCTTACGCTCGAAGCATACGAAATTTGCAATCAGCAAAGTAGGGAGAGGAAGGGGCGGACCACTAAAAACAAATTTTATACACGAGCTAAAGATCTAGATTGAAAGCTTCATGTATAAGCTCGTAAACAGCTCAAGAACCTCCACAAAAACAGCTCGCTCTAGCCGTGGGTAGCAGAACTAAGACTATCCAGACCATGTAGTGACTGTAGACCAAAAACCCTGCAAAGAAAGCCTACACACCGATAAGGGCCGCACTCGCCAGGCGCTCGACGAGGGCCATGGTTGCTCTCTCGTTCTTCCTGTCTGTAAACAAAAAATATAAAGACCTTCCTCTGCTTCCCTCGCCTTATATCCTCAATTCGCCAACACAATGTGCTTTTCTTCCGCTCTTCCGCGCCGCTTCTCCCCTCTCCTGTCTTCCTCCTCAATTGCCTCACTAGCATCTACTGTAGCTCCCCATCCTCCTCGACGATGGTCCAA
This sequence comes from Lunularia cruciata, assembly GCA_948567375.1. Taxonomy (NCBI): domain Eukaryota; kingdom Viridiplantae; phylum Streptophyta; class Marchantiopsida; order Lunulariales; family Lunulariaceae; genus Lunularia; species Lunularia cruciata. The sequence continues at coordinate 49,896,955 of OX419761.1, read as the reverse complement.
CAAGTCGGCACCTAATCAATTTCAATCAAATCACCTTCACTCCTCACTCAAGTTTCTTCGATTCACTCCAACAAATTTCCTCCCACCGTCACCTCCGTTTCTCCGTAATCAACCTCAATCGAGCAAGAGAAATCGCTCGAAACAACTTATCCTCGTCGCCGATCAGTCCTCACTCTCCACGACGAGAACGCATCGTCGCGTCTACGAGAAATTCGAATCGAATAGTGTGCACGCACGAAGGAACTGGGGAGAGAGCACCGGATGACCGACCGACCGTCCTTCCTTCCTTGACCCCAAGGGGGATACCAACGACGCCCCCGCGGTAACTGTGGTAACCATTTTAACTCGGGGTTCGCCGTACCTTGGGGTTAATCATTATTCATAAGGGGCGACGCGACCGCGCAAGATAACAACAAGAAAGATAGAAAACACCCATCAACCAAAAGACATAGCGCGTCAAATGAGACTAAGTCCATTAGTATCAATACGAGGAATCTACCCTGTTGGACCTAAGATATCATAGTTCTAATTATGCAAATTGTAAGGTCTATCAACTATTGGAACATTGAAGAAATATCATCTAGTGTGATTACTCTCCTATGAATTACACTGTCATTGACACAATTGTATAAAATATGCTATAAAGTATAGAAGTAATGGTACACATGATGTCTAACATGCTAAGTTTGTGCACGTTCCTTGACAAATGTATTAATTATTGTGTCCATCACACCATATAACTCCAAGGCTAGAGGAACAAAAAGGTGATCTCGTTGTATAGCCTCATACTTGGAGATCTTGCATGATGTTGTTCTGCTTGCTACCCATCTAGGAGATGAGTAATCACTCCCTCCAAAATTGCATAGCATAGGATCCATAACCACAATATCTGCTATTGTCACCTCATCATCTTGGATCAAGTATAAGTGTCATGACAGATGTCATTTGCAAAGCATACTAACACTCCCTCCAAGCAAAGTATCCACTTTCCCATACCATAACAAACACTATATCTTTAATGGTATCATTAGTAGATATCCTTTGTCCTCCAAAAAGACACCATGTCATATAGAATGTTGTTGTATATAGTGTAGAACCACACTCACAAGTGAGTAATGAAGATGCAAATGGGTGGACCAAATCTAGACGGAATCTCATTTTTGTAAATAAGGTAGCTAATGCGAGTCAAAATGCCTTAATGCACAATTGAGCTAGGATCCAAGAGGATGCACTCTTGTTGGAGCAAGAGCGATATGTGCTCTAGTAGCTCGAGGAATGGACGAGTCAACTAAAAAAGAATGTAGTATATGTTGACATTGTTATTCCATCAAGAAAAATGGCAAACTTTTGGTCCAATCTGATGGTAGTTAAACAAAGGATGAAAGGTACTCCCATGCCTGTAAGGATAATCATTTCTCTTATATCTCCATAACATCTGAAGAAAAAATGATCCCTCCTCTACCTCAGTCACATATGTCTCCAAAAGTGACCTATCATCAACCTATTATTTATATTAGTAATCACCATATTATACCTATTATTAATAAGTGTATCTTTACAATTTATCTAATTTTTAATTTACCATTCTAAGACCCTTATAACCACAACCTAGCAAACAACGTTATTTTTCTACACTTGAATTTTGAACACAATCAAACGCCCTCTAATTTTGTTTATCCATGATCCTCTTTACCTTGGGTAAACCAAATGGTTATCGGTAATCAATTTTTCATGGTTAGCCATTGTATAGTGTGATGTTTTCACCGTGAAATTAACCCCAATGAAGTGTTCTTAAACCTTTAGCACATAAGCACTTCAACTGTTCTGCAATATTTTATCATTGAATTCTCTTACCAATTTTGCTTTGGTAACTTGATCTTCATGGTCCTATACCGTAGGGAGTAATCGTACTATCAAATCTTGATGAGCTAGTCTAATTGTCTTGTCATGGCGATTATTGTTTTATGCTTTTCGAATCCTTTGCACAAATTGGCTTTCTTGAGTTCTTCAATGATGGTTCCTTTAGTATTTCGGGGATGTTCCGAGAATTAGACGTCACACTAATGTGGTAGCTACAGTAATTTGGTTTCACTCAATCTTGAAATTATGATCAATGATCAATGAAGTGAGGATGTTATTTACGGTAATGCTTCATCTTCTGGGTTCAAATTGTCACATAAAGGCAGGTCTATGAAACCTAAAATACTTATCTTATTAAAACAGTTCCCTCTTAATCCAAGATTGTACACCAATCAATGAATATTTACTCATTCATTTTATAATATGAAAAATGTCTCTTTTTGCCTCACACCAGTTAGAGCAATGATAGTATGATTACAGATAAATGAGATGGGAAAGTAGGTGAATTCAAACATTTTATTTCGTATCCAATTTACCGTTAATTTTTGTTCTCATCAGCCTGCTTAGATTTATTTATGACTAAATCTTACATAATCAAGAGAAAGAGAATTAATTGCTTATTTTTACCCATTAACGCGCAATTTGCTTAACCTAGTTCCAAGTCTAGGTGATGTCGAAGATGATCGACTTGGCAAATATTCTCATAATCATAATTGTCTTATAATTTGTGAAGTAGTTGACGAGTTTTGCTTTTCTTTTTCCACTATGTGGTCATTTCCTTAGTCTTATAATTGTATAATGTTTGCTTTATATAGGAATGAGCAAAGCATTCATTAGTCCCTTTAAATCCCCTGAATATTAGATTCACTGTTTGTCAAAACCCACGGTATAAAAGCCTATCAAGTTAAATTTATGACATAAACTCTCACTATATTGTCACATCTTCATTTTCCTTTATTCTATTTGTTCCTTCATTATCCTTTATCAGCTATCCCTACTCTTAAGTGTACTTTTACTCTTAGTAGACTTTTGACATCAATTAAATATAATTTGTACATGAAGCAATTAGTCTCAGTTTCGCAACTGACACGCAAACCACACTTATCACAAAAGGAGCATTGCGTATCCGCAAGCACTAACCATAGTTAAATAGGACCGTCCTTTGCTGAAACTTGTGCTACTAAGCATAGTTAAGTTAGGAACGTCCTTTGACTGAAACTTGTTCTTACTGGATGGACTTGCTGCATGCGTTGGGGACAACGTCCTCGTGACATGGAGGGTTGTCCTAATTGGTCGAGAAAACAAACAGCAACGTCAGAACCATTGATCTGCTGCCACTTGGCTGGAGTGTGGACCAATGAGAACTTGCGAATATATTGCCCGGTCAAAGTAGAATCATGGTTGTGAATACTGGGAGCCGAGGCTTCATCTCCTCTCAGAGAAATTGTTGGAAATAATTTGGCAAAACCTTAGTGCGATTGTTTAGAACCAAAACATCATTCTAGTAGGTTGATTATGGAGATACGTGAATAAAATGTTACACTAAAAAGTATTATATAAATTTTAATTGTAATGATTGACAGAAACTGATGTAAGAGTTAGTCTATCATATTAGTTTGCATGTTTCCGAGATAATGTACATTAGAAATTAGTTCAAACTTTTTAAGAGGTTATCATGCTACTTTGATTAGAAAAGGTAGACTTCGCTAAACATTATGCTGAAAACTCAACTGCTAGAGTTTGAACTAAATGTCTAATGAAGATAATGCACAAATGCTTTTCCCCACCTAAGCAATTAACATTTAACATCTTATATGTTTTGAACAATGATCAGTTATCCACTCCAGTCCATCCCATACTCAGTTTTCACAAATGCTTCAGAGTAGTAAAGTGGAAGTATTAAGATTAATTTAAGCTATAAATGATAACTCTTGAATAATGTTATATATAATTTATTATATAAGAATAGAGCCTTAATTTCCTTATTATAATAATATGAATATCCTACACTACTTTTCACGTTTTCATTTCTTTAGCTACTATTCTTGTAATGGATGAATAATATATTTGACTAAAATTCATTTTTACCGATATACATTATATCTATATCAAAGCATTTTCAGTTGAACTACAGGCAGTTTTTCGATGTCGTTGATTAGAACTTGAACTTAGTTAAGGTTTAGGCTCCGTGGCATCAAGGAGTGATACAGGAACAATATTTATAGTGTGGTTGCGACTATTATAATCTAAAATAATACTGATATCAAAATTATTATAGTAAACATATTTAAATTTCTTTGATGCTGATTATAATAATTATTGAGTCCCTTTCCGGTAGTTTAAAGACCCAATAGATTTCTGACCTAGTAAGGCAATGGCCCAAGACGGAATAAGGGAGGAATAGTAATATATCATCAATATGCAAGATCAAAAGAAACTCCATAAGTAAAAAGCTTTGTTACAAATTATGTTTTTGCTTATGATATGTCTCACAAGGTTCGGACATCTAAATCCTCACATGAATTTCCTCCTGACCTCAAATAACCTCGTGAGTCTACTGCAAACTTGTGATGAAGTAGGTAGTACGTTGCGAACGAGCCAAAATGGATTCAAATGCTTGACAATGGATAGTCAATTGCTTGTGAAGTGCATTATGGTACTACTATTTAGTGCTTGTGCACAGGCCGGCAGCAGAAGCATGAGAGAGACTTTTGACAACTCCCCTGATTGTCAGCTCTTGCCGACGTATTCCATCTTAGTGCCAAGAACATTCCAGAAATCTCGTTCGGAAAGAGGAAAAGGAATCGATTGGAGAGAGCTGATGTGATGTACTCGCTCTGAGCGGAGCAGCAGAAAAACGGAGCAGGGAGGAAGAGAACCAGAACTCGGAACGTGAGAAATTCAGAATGGACCGATTTGTGGTATCCTCGTTGGGTTTACTGCTGCTGATGGGGTTGTTGGCGGGTCATTTGAATCCTGCTTTGGGTGTGCCCAACAAATGCTCCGCCTGCCAAGCCGTTGCTGTACGTGTGCCAGTTCTCTTCTTTATTTACCTTCTGATGTACAGCTAGAATACATGTTCAAGAACTCAGTGATACAAAGAAGCGCTGATCTTATCACCTCTTTAACGCGAAGATTTTCTTTTCGTTTTCACTCATTCGAATGTAATGATCGAGGGAAAGCTGATAGCAGGATTTGAACTTATTATCAAGATCTTCTGATTGATCAACAATGTGGGTCTTTCTCCAATTAGTGAGGAATTAAGGAACGAGTTCTGAAAGGTAGAGAAGCACGAAGCATTTATATGCTGTTACCGACACGACTCACAAAACGAAGAAGAGATAATTGATTAAAGAGTGGAATACAATAACAGATTCTATTCCTTTAGTCTAGATACGAGAAGGCAAGTTGATTTGAAAAAAATATGTGATAACACGCGAAGCTTGTAATGGGTACGATACAACTCGTTGAATGTCCGTCAGTTTCTTTTAACAAGGTTCTAAGCGGGACCTATTCACCTATTTCACTCCGTCAATTCTAAGATCTTACATTAGTCTATACTAGATCGTATCTTCTGACATTCATCTTGAAACTTCTAATCCGTTGCTTTGCTTTCTGCAGGATGAGCTGGAGACGGGTCTTGCCAATGTATGCTACTTAGTTCTCTACTGTCAGTTTACTGAGCACGATTTCGTCTAACTATAATTCAACTGAGCTTATATCAACGGTCCTAGTACTTTGGATATCAACTCGAATGTAAAGAGGTGGATAGACGCGTGTGCTGATTACTCCTATCTATGAGCAGTCCTCCAGAAACTTGTGCGTTTCAGAAGAACTTTTGAGGGTAGCGTGCGTGCAGAAGCACACGAGCTGTAGAATGGTGATGCATGTAGATTGTTTGTTTTAGGTTAATCTTGATTGATGGGGAAACATAAAACCTGGTATATTCACATTCTGACGTCTTCCATTCGAGGAAATGGGCAATGCAGGAGAGACCCAGAAATCATATCGACTTAAGACATCGACTTGATTCAAAGGGTCAGCGAGAGGGCAAAGTCATCGACTACAGGTAACTCTTTTAAGTCCTTTCTACTGGTTTCCGCCAAAGCTCATGAATGTGAGAACATTAATGCCGTTGATTATCTGCGGAGATTGCTATCTTGCCGATCAGTATTTTCAAGTATCCAATATTTTGCCCAGCTTCTGGAGTACTGTCTTCTCGACTGCTGGTAGCTTTGGAAGTTGGAGACGACTTACCACCTCGATACGTTAGGTGTTTCGAAACATGCGTAATTTATTTTTTCCTTCTTGTAACAAAAGAACGGGAACTGGTTTCTTGCTTTTCCTTATTAAGTTATATTATCATTATGGTAGTGGAATTTTGGTACTGCCATTTTGCTTCTATTCCCATCATAAATGACCAATATCCTGCTATTTCTCAGTCTTGCTGATAGTTCAAACGGTATTTGTGATATCAAATTGTTCTGTGTGTGGAGCTTCGTGGATCCAGGGTTAGTGAATTGAGGGTCGTGGAACTACTCGATGGACTCTGTGCGAAGTTTAAAGGCTACATGTACAAAAAGGTCATAAACCCTCTACTTTCGTAGATATTGTACAAACTCATTAACTATGTCTGCCCGTTCAGACCATTGTTTAACTGCATCTCTAGTTAATGTATAAGTACGCGGCTTTGAAGGCAGCGAGCTGAGCTTATGCGTCGAAGGAAAGCTAAATGTTTGAGGCTTGTATGCACTTGCAGAATGAAGACGGTCTCGGGGAGTGGATGAGGGTGCTTGATGGTAACTTGATCGGTATAGGTAATATTACGTTCCATTTGATTCCCTTTATCCTCATCACACGTGCTTTTCTCGAGCCTAACAGTAACGTGAAGATCGTTACGACTTAGAATCTGTACGCTCGATGTTTCCTTGTTGACGATTGCACTTTTGCCAGATACTCTACACTCTCCGTTGAAGAGATACTGTAGACTGGGACGTGAGTATGAAACTAGGCTTCTTATAACGGGTTCTGTATTCCATGATTCAATTATGTAGACTTGGAGTAATACCTATGGAATGTGATTCAGAGTTCTCATATTAGCTCTGAATATCTGCAGACCGACAAGCCGCCGAGAGGCACTCTAAAGAGCTCATCTCGTACTGTGGAAGGTCGTGAACTCTCCCTCTCGGTTTGTATGTACTCTTGTTACTTGGGCCCGTTGGCTAGTTGTGTTGGGTGTTGATTGTGACAAACAGCAGATACATTGTTCAAAAAGATATTGTCTACTGATGGCCTGAATATGTTTCGTTGTGTTAGTCTGTCCTCTTTTTGTCATAGGATATTCTTGCTACAGATTTCTTGGCTTAAACGTCGTCTGGAGCTGATACATTTGTTTAATTGTGCATTTCATTGTCTGCTACAGGCTTCTCGAGACAACGGAAGATGAGGTAACAGCTCCTCGTAAGAAAACCTTGAAACGTTTTCCTTTTGTAATTCTCATAAAGATCAAGCTGTGCCGCATGCTCATTGGAAGGAGAGGTGAAACTGTGCAATTCTCATTGTTAAGGGCATTGTGTATCTCAGCTGACTGACAAGATACAAAAAGGAGAAGTCAAGGCTGGGGAAGTTGAGGACGTTCTGTGTTGGGAGCTTACCAAACACTGCAAGTCGCGCAAGTAGGGCTACTTTCCTTGACTGTTGTTAGCTTCAAGTAGATTTACACTCCAAGTTGATCTTCAAAGTTTTGCTATTCTAGGAACCGGTAACCCTGGGGGATGTGCACTATATTACGTTGTGCTTTGTCAAAGACTGGGTCAGATTCATGTTGGTGTTACCACACGCTTGTAGTTAGTTGGTATAATACTGACTCTTGTCAAAAGTGCCTTTTCTGTTGCTTGACTATCTGGGCAAGGCATGGCGCTCTTCTTTGGTTATCATTGGGCTTGTCGAACCATCACGCAAATATGTTTTTCTTTCCTCTGCGTTTCACACCACAAGTCTGCTTTTTTGCACTGGTTCGCTAGTAGGTGGTAATATAAATCAAGGTGGCAAATCCTCGTGATTTGTGTCGCAAAATAGTATACTCCCCCGGGTCTACACCCTCCAACTTAAATTTTTTCTACTTACTGGGACCAAAAGCCTCTACTAACTGCCTCTTAACGCCATCGTGACCCACAGGAAGCGAGACCTTGAAGTCGAAAGGGAGGATGTTCAAGTAGAAGAAGTTTTCCAAAAGAGTGGTGGGAGTGACGGGGAACTCTGATGATACTGAGTTGCATTACACACGATCACCTTCAAGTCTTTACACTTGAAGACCCTAGGTTCTGGGTGAGGGATTGAGATCCAGTCCAATTTTCCACTCATTTAAGTAGCAGTAGATTCACACGGACAACTTGTTATCAAGTGCTTCTTACAGTGCAGACCTGTGGCCGCTTGATGAGAGTTTTTTGTGATGGGCATGTGTCAGTACGTGTTAACTACAAAGTTCGTAGGACTTTCGTAACTGGTGATCAAAGACCAAGTCGATTCTTTTGTGGATTAATATCTTGTTGGGGATGATTGACGGCTTCCAAGGAAGAATCACCAGAAGTAGCTTCAGATTTAGAAAATATCTCCTTCAGACAGTACCTTCAAGGATGAGCAATGGAGATAGCTTGAGCCATAAGTAGGAACGGGAAGTCTCCTGTGATCTGGCTTATGTCTTCTACTTTGAAGATTCTTTGTCGGAAGTAGTAAAAACTTGGATGGAGCCCATGAATGCTCTTGGACTTATCGAAGTCGAGTCAGGCTGGAGAAGTATCCCGTTGTTGTGTCTAGTGGTTAATCGGCGAGTTGAAGAGAGGCTACAGACAACTCCGCAACATGGAATGGCGTTCTGTTGCGCAAGCCATCCAAACACAAGGGTCCATATTCTGTAGTCCTTATGGTGATTTTAATCGTCAGGTTCAAATTTGGTTACGAGATCTTTAGTCTTGCCCATGTGGGACCATGTTGAGGACTCAATGCAGTTGAGCCTTCGGGCTGTTACCTGGAGAAGTATGCAATAGGAGTTATCAACTCTGGTCGGTTAACCATCTTTTGCTTAAACTAAAGAATGCGTCGATCAAGAAGATATTTACGCTCTCACAGATACGAAGTAAATGTTCGATTCGCGAGACTTTTAAATATGGTACAGTAGTGAAGCCTTCTTGACTTGCTCAATATGGAAGCTACCTATATGGATCAAATCTACACGGGCTTAAGGTCAAATTTTTGTCTTGCGTCATCTAACCTGAGAACTAAGTTGGAATTTATGATACATTTTCTCTAACTGTTTAAGCGACAATTCCTGATGCTAGCGACTACTTGGTGGGGAGTCCTAGATAAGAACTTGAGGATGTGCTATCCTTCTTCCTGGGCCATGAATGGGTGAGAAAGAGCCTCGGAATTCCGGACTCAATTCTTCTATACAGACAGAACCTTCTTGTCTCCTCCCAGCCAAGATGAACAAACAAAGCCCCCTGTCCACTTTACCATGAACATAAACCAGAATTGCTGAACTAGAGTGAGATTAGATGTCGTATGCAAGCATTTGAAGGTTTGTCTCCAGGAAGCAAAACACCAAATGCTATTATGTTGCCATGAGAGTAAGGTGAGAAGTAGAAGCAAAATTTGAGATCATGGTCCTTCAATTTTGGTTCTAGTCATGCTGGAGGGAGATGGAAGAGGGTAAGTGGAGGAATCTGGGAGGTGTAGAGGGTGAATAAGAGGAATGATCTGTGATTCAGGTGAGAGCTTCTAGCTCCCCAAGGTTGGAACGACATGACGGTGAGGGGAATGGGGGAGAGCGAAAAATAATTGTAGTCCCTGGTGGTACCAACTCAGGAGCATATGGCGTTGGGGACAACTACAAGAACTCAGCATAAGATGAGATCCCCGGTGTTTGAAGATCTGAAGCAGTCATGTGAGAGGGAGAGGAGAAAGAAGAAGAAGCAACGGGTGAGACCCCTGGTTTTTCCAATGTCAACGGAGATCCTCTCAGTATTTGCGGACGGATGGAAACTGGAAGCAAACGTGGGGAACCGTCATCAGCAAGCGAATCAGACGCAAGCCCCTCCTTAGATGGTGTTTCAACCTCTAAAGCAGTCCTGCAAGCCGACGACGGCGGAGGGGAAGTAAAACTAATCGTTGTTGTAGTTTCTGACGTTTTAGTTTCTTCAGGTCTGGAGTTAGAGGATGCAGAGGAAGGAGAAGATATCACAAAAGTTGGTGTCGATAGTGAAGATGGTTTGGACGAAATGCCTGAAGGTAGGACGTGACTGCTAGGACAGAAGTGAGAGATGCTCTCTGATGGCGTGAGTGATGAAGCTAATTCGTTTTGGATGTAGAGGGTTGGCATTAAAGAAACGGAGGGGAAGGTAGAAGACCTCCGGTGAGTAAGTGGTGCTGGCTGATGTGGATCTCCATTCCAGGGTGAGAAGCGAGAATAGTTTGCAACACTTGATGGTGGATGAGGTGTTGGCGGAAGTGTGTGTGGAGCAAGCTTAGTTGGTAGCCGGATAGCAGAGTCGACGTTATCAGGTAAACCTCGATGACGACCCAGAATCATGATCGCAATTATCGTTAAACGACCTGCAATGCTCCACACACCAGAAAAGCTGTATGGTACGCTTTCACATGGGAGGTCCTGTTGAAGGCGCATACTGCAGCTGTAACCCATTGAGAGACCTATGTTGCCATAAGCACTGCAAGCCAGGTCGACCGTCTTAGGTCAGATTGTAAATATCGATAGAGACAGTTTGCAACCTTCTCACACCAAACTCACCGTTACCTTCTAGCATATACAAAGCAGCGATCAATGACAAGCAATAACTTCTGCTGACAGTATAGACTGCGAAATCTGCAAGTCATCTCGTCTTCCCTCAGGTTATTAAGCTCTGGCCGGATTCCGGATGGTACATGTGGGTTCTGTGGTAACTCAAGGTAACTATAGTAGACGAGAGTTAATGTCGCTAATCACAGGTCGAAAAGAAGCTAAGGAAGTGTGCTCATTTTAATTTGTGTTAATTTTCTCAGCTCCTAGAAGAATCACATCTTAAACGACTTGTCCCTCTTCTACAGTCTTCTCGTCATTATGGAGGAGAAGCGCACCTGGTCACCTCGAACAGCACATTAAAGATGGAGAAGTTCAGAGGATCGTTTCTAATGCTTTCACTTTCTGAAAAGCAGAGGACGAACATAGCGAAGAATATGTATGTCGTGTCCCCCATGAGGAGCCGAGCCGACTGTCTTGACAAGATACTACCGCCGGAATCCTCTAGCACCTTGTCCTTGAGTATCCACCCGTCATGTTCTTGTTCTTGAGTGGTTTGGCGAGACAGAAAAACTGGGTACGCGGATATATACCTTTACATTTGCAAACATGACAAAGTTAGATCACAGTACCAGATTTTCAACTCTGTACAAATTGATCCTCAAATTGTACGCCCTTAAATGGATGGAATAGTTAGTTCGTTCCAGGATCACTATTTCTTATACATCATAGATAAATGATGGATAATGAATTGTGAAAGTTGTATCAAGATCAAGAGAGGTCAATTGGGCACAAAAACTTTCGGATAAAGTTGCCAACTCTAGCTCTCGTCTATGTAGAAGTAGACATCACTGTCTTATATCCTATGCCCTAATGAAATTCCTAGGTAACACAATAACTGGCAAGGATTTTAGATTTGGGACGTGAACAAGAACGACACTGCAAGCATATTTGCTCTAAGTACATTTCTGGAAACAGTAGTGTTGGACTAAGAGAATACCAAGCACTTAAATGATGCTTCCCGATAAGATGCAGATAAATGAGATACTTTACATCATGCCTTACATCTGTCTCGTCTATGGAGGAGTGAGTAGTCATCATTGTTCGGTTCAGTATTATCTTGTATCTTACGCCCTTTTGAAATTCCTAGGTGAAACCGGATAAGTGGCAAGGATTTTAGATCTCGGACGTGGACTGGAACAGAGCTGCAAACAAATTTGCTCTAAGTTTCGGACTAGAACAATTCCAAGCACTTGAATGATGCTTCCCGATAAGATGCATATAAATGAGAGACTTACATCATGCCGATGAAGATGAGTAACAGGGCCGGAGCAAGCCCAGATAGGCTGAGTACGGCACCACCAGCATTGCGGGAACCCACCGCTTGATAAAAACTGGCAATCACTTTCTGCATCGCATTGAGCCCATGTAAGGCGTCTTTCCACTCTAAAAGGCACATGAAGAAAAGCTGGAGACCCGTCATGAGGATGAAGGCAGCAACCAAGCACAGAGTCTGGTACTGCGGAAACAGATGGGTAAAACATCTCCTAGGATGTACGAGAAGGTACTCGTAGACGACTTTATTTTTCTCCCCAGCTAGCCTGTGGCACACCCACACCAGGAACCTCATAACCGGGCCATACAAAGTGTTTCCAATGGCTGCTAGGATCGCATACAGCAAGAGAAATGAACCGGACCCGATGAATCCTGTCATGCTGTCGTTGGTCATGGCATATCCTGAATTGCTGAACGCTGTAATGCTGGTGAAGAGAGCAAAGAAGAAAGGTTGAATCCCCTTTTCTTTCAAAATTCTTGATTCACGGCTCCCCCTGCCAAGGAAGTAGAAGATCCCAATGAGGAAACCCATGAGCTGAACTACCACCATGTAGCAAACCACTATCCAACTCAGAGTGACCAGAGCTCTGTACTCCAAGGTTCTCAAAGCCTGCTGAGCGTCCACAAACATCATCTCCTTCCTCTCCATCTCATCTGCATATGCCATCTGTGCAAGGCATTCTGCTTGATCATCATCTCCTTGTACATGTCGATGCGCTGCTTCTGACTTGGTGGACTTTATATCGATTTTCATCTCCTCAATCCCAGGTCGAATCTCCACCGCATAATGTTCCTCCAGTGTTTGCAGCCGAATTTTCTCGTATACAGGCTTCTCCAGCTTCTGCATCTGAACTTTCTCGTGGGCATATTGGTTGATAAATTGGTGGAAGTAGTACCGTCTTACAAAGAGTGGCAAAAGAGACGTCAACACCGGGCTTCCCAATATCGAAAGCACCATGATGACGGAGTAGTGGAACCAGTTAAAGTTGTTTGCTATTACGGTCTGAAGGCCAGTGCTTGCCAAGGCTGCAGTGGATGTATAGATAGCACTGATGAAAGGGAGGCGTTCGTTGGTAGTTTGAGGAACCGCCCACAATACTAACCCACCAACAATAGATAAGAACACGAAGTAGGCCAGATGAAGACGGTAAAAAGTGACATGGGTTTTAGCCCATTGCTTCGTATCTACCGTGAAGACCATTGTGCCAACAGCGCTAGCTCTCCTTACGCCTTGCTCGAAGCTTTTACGGACTCCCTCCATGATATATAGAACTAGCCCGCTGGTGCTCCTTCAGTCTTCGGATTAGGTGAGTATATATTCTCGGTAGAGCAGCAGATTACACCAATAGCTTTAAATCAGCTAAAACCTCGAAGTTCACTCTTAAATATGTGTTGATCTCCATGTTAAGTTCTGCTAGAATCCAATTTCAAAAGACGACTTTAATGGAATCAAATGAGTGGAAGATAGAGATAACGAAGAATGGATGGATCATTTGAAGGCTACTTAATATTGAGAATCTCACGAAGCCAAAATTGTTAGACCTCAAATTAACTCTAATTTACACATTTTCAGTTCAACAAGTTCGAATTTGGAGTCTAGCAATTCGAGAGTATTTCTAGGGAGCAGGTCCATGCATATACATATGGTAGCTGAGTGACGTACCTGGAAAAGAGCTTCTCTTGTTTTCTATTTCTAGTGGTGGTCGGCGTTTGGCCTCGGAGTCCTTGCCGAACGTCTGCAACGAGCCTAGAATAATAACGCAGAGGAGGGCTGGACATGCAATGGTGTCGGGGTCAGTTCACGCATCGGACTACGGGCAACGAAAGGTGCAATTATATTCTAGAAGGTGATAAGCTAAGCCTACAATCCCGGTCCACGGACAGATTCAATGCCAGCACAGACTAGCTGCGAAGCATGTGCTGCGACTGCTCATGATCAGACTGTACAAAGATCTGCTTCCATTGATTCATTGACTCGTCCCAGATCATAATAAGAATACTTCTTCTCAATATTGTAAGATAACATGGGAATTCTTACTCCTGCACGGTTGGTAAAAGAAGTCATTGCCAAAAGAGAATACTGATTCGAAGAGTATTCCTGTCGACTTGACGGAGACAAAACCAGACAAATAATATGATCTAGAGGTGTATCTCTGCAGAAGTAATGAATTCCCATCTTGCAGAAAACCAAGGTGGGTTCGGAGGCAGAACAAGAAAAGTGCCGCAGAGTAGCCAATTAGAAAATGTAACGCCAGCCGAAAAGGCAACAACAAGAGGAACTGCAGACGAAGGGAGAGAAGTTTGAAAGCAAGAAGCGCTTGGCCAGACACTTCCCCTTGGGCCCATCTATGGCTGTATCAATGACAAATCGAAAGAAGACAAACAGTGGGAATCCGACGGAAGGAACCATTGAACAAAACACCGAAAGCAGAATTTGATTCAGTTCCCTGACGAGGAACGCAGTATTTATCTACTCGAAGGGAACTGTCCAGAAACCGGAGGTCAGTGCAAGCTGTAAGCTTACATTGGATAGGAGCAAATCGAGGGAGAGAATCTGTCTGTCCCATGTACAGCTCTAATTCATAATGAGTAAATGTTATTTTGAGTAATGCGTGTTCAACTGTTCTCCATACAGTTGAAGAGGAAATTTCAGCTCGAATAGATCTAGACGTACAATGGGGTTCCCCATTGTACCTCTAGATCTCGAATGAAATTAATGAAATATCCTGCTCATTTCTCAAATTTTGGTATTACATTCCGATCTGCCAAATTCCGCACTTGCTGTGAATCATCAACTCAATAATTGCCTCAGGATACTAATCCAACTAATGAGGTTTCCTGAGACATGAACTCCGAGGTTATCTATATGCTCGCAAATCTAGAACAGAACTCTCGTGTAGCTGTCCAGATGTTCATAAATTTTCAAAAACGAAAGGAATTTGCGTATGTTGACGAGAAAATGTGGTCCCAATGCGTAACTATACGAATCAGAGTAAGATGTGTAGTCCTGCTCATACTATTCTCTAGATTTCGACACAACAGCCCGCATCTGGATGTACCTGAGTGCATGCCACTGAGAATGGAAGACAGCCAACGCATTTTGGCCACCAACGACACTGTTCGACGAGCTCGAGGGTCGAACAGAATTCTAACTGGAGGTTGCTTCAAACCAGATACTACAGCTCCTAGAGTGAATTGAGTTTCAGACCGTGGGTGTCTCGCGTCCTACAGTGCATCATTGCTTTTAACAGTAGTAGAAATATCAACGCTAAATCATGAAAAATGCACCAAAAATTAATGGCTACTCCTTATGCGGAGCTTTGGAATTCTCGTACCTGCTGAATTGTAGTCACTGAGCAGCTAGCTCGTGATATAGTAGTAACTTCCAGTCCACGTAACTGGAAGGATCACACGAATTGCGGATCGGGAGCCGCGGTGAAGTTCATACATTCACTCAAGTCATCATGGAATGTCTCCACTTCTATCACTGTGTACCGACAATCGTTTGAGCCTGAGTCTCCTTAGAACTCTCGTTCCCTGTGAATACCATCATTGGAGACCCGGCAGGTGGCACCCAAATTTGGAAACATATCACTTTCATGTGTGGAAAATGTTTGACAGAGTCCAAACTAGTGCGCACGACTATGTTTCCCTTCAGTTGCAGATGATGCGAGAGCTAAATATAACAGTTTTGATATCGTTGATATCCGATGTGGCTTGCATATGCAGGAGCAATGCCATTCTTTTGTAGAAATGAGTAGGACTAACGTCTCAAGTAACAATCAATCCACTGGGATCGGGAAGTCGTAAATTCTCGTCTGGTAGGTGCCGAAAGTTGATAACAACACGAAAGGAATTCTATCTTTCTCACAGTGACATTCGTGTCCTCCATCATAGTCCGTGACCGTCAGACTTTGCAATTACCCAGCACAAGGAACTCCCCCGACAAACATCTGACGTGTTCTACCCAAATATTCAGAGGTAGTTGGCCGATGCACACGTACCTATCCATCTCTTGCTTTCATCTCGACAGACATGCAGTGGCACATTGCAACTGTAACTAATTCACAGAAGCCGAATTTACACAAATCTACAAAGCTAGAAGCATTTGTAGAAATGTCTTGAATCAGCTCGTACGCTCTAGAAGTGAACCATGGACATCCTAGACTTGTGCATATCACTTGTGTTGATGGGAGTTTAAAATTATAAATCCGGTTGGCTGACCACTTCGAATTAGCCTAGGTGTTGTTTCCATTCAGAGTCTTTCCATGGAAGTCAACAACAACTTCCAGTGGTGAGAAGTAGTAGGTAAGGGAGGCTTCTCTAACAACTGTAGACTGTCAACGACAAATTGCTGCTGCACAGACAACTGGAACTTGGAAGTGTATAAGGATTTTACACTATGCATAATGTCTCTGAACTTTAGAAACGCTCATGAATATAAAGCTGCTTCTCTAGGGATGCTTTACTTATCCTTATGAGAGTCACGGATTCAGGAATAAAAAATCAGAGTTATAGGGACATCTCTAAAACATTCAGCAGCACCGATCATGAGATCATGATCAGTAGGCTTCAGAACGGATTATTACATCTGGAAGTGGCGCTCAGCAACAATTGACCACCTGCAGCAGAAATAAGGACGAGGCATGTCTGAAGTGCCGACGAGATATAGAACAGGGATATAGACAAAACATATGTTTGAAAACTTTCGCCTTCGTACAGCTGAGTGCTCACTGAAGAAGCCGAATATTCTACTAAGGTAATATACCTTCACGTGAAGCACATTCTCTGTCGACTTTAAGCCAACTTGAAGGCGGATTTAGTCGAATACTAGATCCACATGCACCACAATGACTTGCCGCTCAGACAATAGGTTGAGAGGCGAATGTCGAACGTGGAACATGAATAAAGTCACTCGAGGCCGAAGAGGAGGAGGCAAGCACAAAGCAAAACAGGATAGAAGTCAGACCAGATCAAAGAAATAGTTCATCTAAGGAGGTGGTATCCGGGAAGGAGGTTACTTAAGTATCAAACCAGTTACCTTAATGGCAAGAAGAAGACCGAATTCTGTCCTTAATGGTGGCGCAGGCACGTAGAACAAATGAAGAGTGTCAAAAGATGCAAGTTAAAGGAAGCCAGCAGCTCAGAAGGTGGCCGGGGGGTATTGAGAGCTCACTACGCGGAAATGAGTCCAAGATTCGAGAGCCTGACTGAGAATATTGATGGCTGCTGCTCCTCAAATAGAGAGAGATTTGAAAGATCTAGAGCTGTGTATACTTGAAGTACACGTGCGTGCAGCATAAATGCTGTTCTGGTGAGTATTGTGCGCAATGAAAGCACTGGCTGCAGTTGGTACGTTGACTCTACCGTCAATCAAACCCAAAATGAGAACTGTTGGCGATAAACAACAGCAAAGAAGGCGAGCATACTTATAGTGCAGTCCATGCGGCAGGTCTAGCCTGGTTACTCATGAAAAATTGGAACAAGGCTGCCCAAGTTGCACGTCCAAAATTGTCGCAGTTGAGGGGACTATACCTCACCCATGGTAACCATCTCATCCAAGAAGATTCGACGGGCACCCTCAATCACAACATGTAAAACAGGAACCTGTCCTTGTTATCTACGTCTTTACTCGCTACTTCTTCCTCTGAGCCTCAGGAAACGGAAAAAGCTGGCTTAAAGCTTGAAATTGTAAAGGCTCCAACTGCAAAGATCAGAATTCCGGCCCCACACATATCTAGCTATCTACAGGTCTGGGACTTAGTCCAGTTGTTGCAATTTATGCAAGTAACACTCCTTTCGCTAACGGTTTGTACTCTGTTGTCCACGCTCCAAAATCATCTCCATTTGCCTGGTTTACGCGAGTTCCATCACTGTCCGCAGAACTAGCAGAAGCTGACATCCAATTATGGACCCCAAGTGAACGGTAACCCTCAATCACAACATAATAAAACAAGCACCTGTCTTCTCGATGTACGTCTTCTGTACTCGCTAATTCTTCCTCTGAGCCTCAGGCATTAATCGAATAACGTTGGCTTACAACCTGAAATTTTCAAGGCCCAAACTGCAAGGATCAGATTCCGGACCCACACATGTCTAGCTACCAGGGAAGTCCAGGACTCAGTCCAGTAGTTGCAGTATACGCAAGTGACCAGTCGGTTCGCTAACGGTCTGCACGCTGTTGTCGACGCTCCAAAATGATCTCAATTACCTCGTGTGCGCCAGTTCCATCAGTCTCCGAAACTGCGAACTAATACTAGTCTTAGAATATCTAGAGGTACGTATTAGCTGCCCTCATATAACATCTCATTAAATTCTGCTTGTCAATCTGTGTTAAACTTTGAGTTCAAGGATTTCGGCTCTGAGTTTTTCGTTTGCTGGCACGAAGCCTTAAGCTCAGATTTCATTTAACTCATTATCATTCCCACTTATTGTTAAGTACAAGGCACATACTCCCGATGCCAGACACATCTGGAGATACTTGCGTTAGGTGCAGCAAATACCAAGTCTGTAGTCTGTAGAGGTACAGGTCTCTACTGCAGCGGTGAAGCTCGATATTTGTAGATTGATCATCAAAACTCCAAGAACTCGGGCTCCAAGTGGGCTCAGATTGGAAAGCCCACTACTCGGGGTGCTGATGCATGCATGTACTTTGCATGTCGGGAAAGATCAGAAGAAACTTTAGGAACTAAATTCACTTGAGTGATCACCATACGTACATGGAATAAACCTACTGATTGAATCACCGGCTGAAAGTTATTTTATGGCCTTATAATAGTGGCCGTACCTGGAATCTGACGCCTATGTTGACTCATCGACAAGCACTTGCAAAGATTAGCAGATTGATTGTCAAAGTTTGACTCACCGGCTGAAAGTAGCTTTCTGGAGTATCCTGGCAAAGCTTAGAGTCTGACAAAGTTAACAAATGGACCAGTTGCTAAGCATTTGGGAATCTACCAGAAGGTGATATCCAATTGGTCATCCCAAATGAGAAGGTTGAATCTGCGTCTAAGTGTCAGTTTCTGGAAGTATGATGCAAGTATCCGACACCTCCAATGAACTCATTGACAAGTATTGGGGAGAACTAGTAAAAGCTCCTATACCACGACCAATACAGAGATTTAAAGAAACCAGGAAGATTGGTAAACGAATGTGCTGCACGTGTTGATAAATCAGCTTCACTCTCTATAGGGATGCTAACGGAACTACTGAAGCTAATTCGCGAGGATCATCTAAGGTCTGTTCATCAATAATTCGCTGACAAAGTTCTGCTGAATTCTCCAGACAAATATCTTTTGCCTTACTGTAGAAGTCCACATCAAAACCACTTGTCTTCCTCTCTGTGAATCCACAACTCAGTCGGTCAATCACGAGACATATATCATGAAGTACATGCCACTTCACAGCCTGCTTTCCCGTCCACCATATCTTCTCTGTTCTTGACCGTGCGGTACCATCGTAATTAACTACTGTTCAATTCTCTTGTCAACAACTTCTATCGCAGCTCTCAATGTACTGCAGCAGCAGCATCACCAGATACGAACTTTACACGACCTCAACCTCATTACTCTGAGATCCCATCATCACCGGGCTCTGGATTCTTAAGCTCGACATTCGAATATCGAATACAATTGCCGGATGACACACATCAAACTATAGCTAAGTCGAAATGCTTAGAGTTATCATCTATAGTAACTGGGTGTCCGTTTCCTTGGTGAACAGCCTTACTTTGGCGAAATGGAGGAGTCTTAAGCGAGAGCGCGGACACTTGTGGCGAGATCATCAAAAGCTTCATCATACTGGAAATTATCAGCATCTAAGCTCCTCAAATTAGTCGCCCAGCCCCATTATTGTGCTCACTTCCCTTCCTTGGAAAAAGGTTGACGGAATTAACTAGGTCAGAGGCGATCTCCTGTCTGTAATTTGTCTATATGTTGCCTTCTTTCTTGCGAGAATGAATACCCTTCCCCTTTCTCCGTCCATCACAACTACGTACACCACCCTAGCAATCTTGCTACTGCTCAGCTGCCGCAGCCTTGGAACTCATTACCCCACACGAGCCGTAAGTGAGTCAATTCCTGGAGTAACTTCACCAGTGATAAAACTTTTCGAATTCTCAGTAGGCAAGAAGAGCAGGCACAGTCAAAATATTCAGCACTTGCTATGAACCCGAGTGAGTGTAGGACTTCGGAAAGGTCTACTCTATAATCTTTGATATTATATGGCGATTCGAAATCGCTTCGAGATCACCACTTCAGAGAACGAACGAGAGTCTATTTTAGCCTCGTCACAGCCCCGTAACTGTTACGTTCCGTGGCGGCGCGGCTGGGCTCATCGATCATCCTAAGGAGCAGAGGGAGCAACGGGTCCCACACAAGCAAGAATATGGACGGATCCTTTAAGTTATAGTTGCTGATTGTAAATAACAAGTGCCGTGATACCGTACTCCTGGCCTTCAAGTTGGTCTATCTACCTCTTCAGAAACTCCGTTTACCAGCGTCAACTGTTTCTCTGCAGAAGGATCTCCGACCCTCGATGATGACTCTGCTAAAATCGATCATCGCTAGCCTAGTGTAAGTCCGCAGAAATAAGAACCGCGGAATTGCAACTGAACTGGCCCGGAACCAGTCGGTAGGATTGACAGGCCATGAAAGGACATGGTGCATGCCCACAACAAGCTACGGGGGCTTCCATGTACTACTGGAATGGAGGGCGGTCGCGAAGATAGGAAGAGACACTTTGATCATGTTACGATTTGCTTTTGCCCTTCGAGTTAAAGTTGAGGGCTCGCTTGAGTGCCCCAGAGTTGTGACGGTTCAAGTAAAGGGGAGAGGGTCCAAATTCATTTTACTTACGTGCAAGTAACTGTTAGCTCATCATAGCAGCTCCCAGAGGATAAGATAGCGCTTGCTTTGAAGTTCAATACGGTCAGGCATATATCATACTAGTCTATCGTTAGGATCAATATGGACTCGGCGTGAGACTGTCCGTTAACATGGCTTTTCTTCCAAATTGGTCCTTCAAACCTAACAGGACCAAGTTGCATATATATATATATATATATATATATATATATATATATATTAGCTATAGGACACGATATATTTATTTATTCGAATCTATCCATGAACTTGTCAGCTATTAATTGCAGTTACCTGGCTAGTTCATAGGACTTTCTACACTAGGAGAGGAGCTTGAATATCCAGTACTAGTCACAATGAGCATCCAGGTACCTGAGTAACTGAGTACGCCATTCATACGTTTTATTGCTGCTGTTGATGAAATCGCGACTACACGGCAGTGAGATCCTCGGACTCGTCTAGAAGAGTTCCCAGTAGCAACCAACCATATAGTTATTACGATTAAAGCACCTGTCTTTTCGATAAAAACTCTTGAAGCTACCCCACATTCCAGCTTTTATGAAATGTTGGGTAGCTTCAAGAGGATGTGTCGCGACAACATTCTGTTGTACCTTAAAGCTTTAGACATCTGAGAATTGGTGACGACATCTAAGAATCATAGATTAGTCGTCAGCATTCTCAAGGTGCCGACCATTTGTCCACAGGAAAGGTTTCACGCGGAGTCTGTGTGATTCCGATCAAGAACAACAAATCTCGTTTAGTATGGCCTAGATGAGTATGGTTTGAGCTCGGCCAGGACTGCTTCTAGAATGTCATGTAATACTAACCGGTGAAATTTAGAGGTTTTAGAACTGCAATGGCTTTCACATAAGATGATAAGAATAGATGTATCTTGGTAGGGGGGTTTCTCTTTCACGATTCCAAAACACCATGCATTGGACTTTGAATTTGGGAGCTTCGAGTTTAAGGATATAACGACGCTTGTGGGCCTCCAATCTGTCGAGCTTTCCATGTCTGAAAGCACATCTGAGTACCAAATAAACTGTCATTTATCGCAAATTTGTACTAAGATGTGCTCTCTAGACAATGGCCCTTTAGTAGTGCTTTACCTATACTACTGATCCTTTCGGAATGAAATCTCTACAGTTCCATAATCGACCTTGATCCTTTGGGACATAGAAGTGACACACTTCCTTCTCCGGTACTGTTGTAGCTCTTGATCAGATGGGTGGTACAAGTAGTTGGTTCTTTTGAGGAGAAATTGGACCACGTTTTACACGCAACCTGCACAAAATCTAACAGCATTGCCACACATTTGTGTGGCAATGCTGCCCATATAGACAGTACGAAACCTTCTATCTTCTTAGAAAACTGGAAACCTAGAAAGCTTCTCCAGCTGACATAGATTTGGGAGTGAGTTGAGCACAAAAGTCTCTTTTCCCGGCGCGTTGGTCTGCATGACCAACAGAAACTCTGCACGCAACCCAAGGACTCTAGAGACAAGCAGACGATGAGAGAAAATGACGTTGGTCTCAACAAGGACACTGATCACAGCATTGAAAGTAGTGTCAACTGTCCTCTTTCCTCAAACTTATAAACATATAAACCTCTTAGCTTGGATTGAGCATGTAAACTAATTGTGGTCACAGAAAATTCTGAAACGATTCTCCTTTACTGTTCGATCGACAGTCGTCCAAGTCAAGTCACTTTCTGGCTCAGAGATTTCGAGTTGTCTCCGGAGTGGATGGCCGTTCAAGTATCCTACTTTTATGTCTTGTCACTTAGAGCCAGGCACAGCTCCTTCCACTTTTGACGTCCTTTTGAAGAATTTCTGCATTGCAAAGGTGCTGAGTAATCCACCATATGGTATCAAACAAGTGTGGGAAATTGTTTCGATAGTTCTGGTCTCCATACGTCCCCTGGCCCAGGTAACAACGCATCAACATGCTGATGTACCCACGGCAAGGACTCGTGGATTCATGGGGCTCGGGCGCTAAGAACGAAATCGATTTCCTTTCTTGGTGAACCCACCCATAGGCCCGTTACCAGCAACGCCTGAGCCAATTAGGGAAATCTGGTGTGTACCCATCCAACGAATTACCAACAGCTCCAAATCAAAGAATCTAAATTTTGTTGACGTCTCGCCGTCTCGTGTACTTCCAGCATAAACCAGAACATTCTGCTTTATCACTATCTAAACGAAACCGCGAACGGCACAATGTTATTTTTCTCCACTTTTTTCCATTTCTATCCACTTTCCTCCATTTTTATCCACTTTTTGGGATTTGAACGACCGGAACGAGAGTGATGCATTTCCCTTTTAAAGGATTCGAATGCTCAATTTAGAATGCGGCTCCTTAAGATTCATTTCCTAGTGCATAGTTTAAATTGAATGCATTCATTTTTATACAAATAATATATTCGTTCTACAGTGTTCAGTTAAAACTTTGTTAAAGATTTCTCATTTTTGACTTTTTAGGGTATTCTTGTTTTCGGAGAACTGGTTTCAAGCCAACGCATACATGTTTGCCTTTTATTTTATATATCAATTTTTTTTTTATAGAATTATCTTGGCATCGTCAATGTAAGATTTGATGTTCCAATATGACCTCGCTCCTTTGTATCATTTTTCACAGCCATATATTTATGTGAACAAGTCACTCGCCAATTTGCTAGAGTCACCAAGATGTGGACTACTTTGGTTTTACACTCGCACCAAGATGTGCTCTAATTTGGCCAGAGTAAAGTTTTTTCTTTTCTATAAAGAAAGAGATTCCTTGACAAAGCATACACAACCTCCTCATCTGCTTGAGCTGAAAACAAAGTAGGTTGCTAGTGATATCCGTTGTTTTGTAGATATAAATTCTTCTATATGTCTTTGAGAAATAAAGAATGTTTCCACCATGAATATTTGATAGATAAAAATAATATTATTTTATATGCTTTTGGGAAAAGAGAATGTTTGCACCAGAACTATTTTATACATATAATATAATATAATATTTTCCTCTAGATCTAATATTGTGAGATGTTCATAAAAATTTGATGGACGTTACTTTATTCGCGTGACATTCCATTCGAACAAAATTGAAACTCCTTTGTATATTGCTCTAAATGAAACTTTTGGTTAAGTTTGTATTGCATCCGGTAACGATGTAGATGAGATTGTGAGGGTTTCTTGAGCTTAAATCTAATGTTCGTACCCCCTTTCACCTTTTTCCTCTAGTTTTATAAGATCAATTGGTAATTGATTGACTTAAGCAGTTGGTTGTATTGATGATTGGCCATGTTATGGATTTATTTTTATAGATTATAAAAATTGATTGAATTGATTTGTTGAGGCATAGAGTATAGTAGGATTGTCGGTTTTCATTTTTCTATCAACAACATCAAATGGTAACTTTAGTTGTTTGTTTATAAGTGTATCCACCTTCTGAATTTATTTAAAGATCCTATTATATGGTTTTCATTTTTCTATGAACAACATCAAACGGTAGCTTTAGTTGTTTGTGTATAAGTGTATCCACCTTCTGAATTTATTTAAAGATCCTATTATATTATCTACCAGATGAACACATCAATTACTATCATAAGACTAAATGCAAAAGATGCCCAATCATCAACACAACCAACTACTTAAGTCAAATCTCTATAGATTGGGTGTGTTTTAGAGAGAGGATGGGATGGATGCTTTGGAGGACAATTTCTTGCATTTTTCTCTCCATTCTTGAATCTATTCTACATCAAGATTATGTGCATCCAGATTGAGCAAATTAGAGTATATTTTGTTTACCATTTTGGAACAAAATTTATAGATATAGTAATGAATTCACCAAACCTAGTGATTTTACCTATGGTGATATACAGTAGAGACTGGGATTTAACAATCTACATTTTTTTATGATAGAATGGATCTGAATATACCAAATTCTTTCCCTTTCAACACTCAAGTGGAAATCTGTTATGTAATTAGACCAAAAGTGATGTTTAGCGATTTCATAATCTGCAATGTGGTGAAAAATATTATCAATGAGTGATAACCTCTAAGTTCCCAATGGTAATCCCAATTGTTTGTGCCCCCTCTAGTGTGATCATATTAACTCCCTATTGAAGTAAGAAGTAACTATTGAACATTTGTTGTGTGTACAAATTGGGGAGTTGTAGTTGCATGATCTGATGCAAGAAATGCAAGGATGTTGAAAAAGTTTTGGGAGATCAAGATGATAATGGATACATTGCAAAGTCAATTCCATACCTTTAGGTATGATAATTTAATGCAAGAAAGGGAATCATCCCAAAACCAATAATAATGTCCAAAGTACCCAAAGAGTCACTAGTCAACCTTAGCCAACAATTACGGCACATTGCTACTATGGATGAAGAAAACATGCAACATCAAGCCTTACAAAGGACAATGTTCCATGGATTTCAAGAATGAATCTATACTTTTGATTATTTGTAACTAAAATCACTGATCATTCTGCAAGTGTGTTTTCATGTGAGAACCCAAACAATAAAGCTCTCACATGGTATGATACTTGGCAACAATCAATGTTGGCAAAAGAAAGAGAGATCACTTCAATAGCAATGCAAGAAGGACTATTGAAGAATTTCCAACGCGTGGATTCAGTGTAGATTGCTCAAACCCAATTATGGGAGTTGAAGTAGAAGAACAATATACAAGAATATATATATCTCTTGATTTGTAGGTCATGATAACCAATATGAGTCCAACAGAAGCTCTTGACAATTTCAAATGGAGGTTAAAAGAGAGAATTTGACAAGGATAAATGATACAAAATTCTCACACTATTTTTGAAGCTATTGCGTGTGCTCAAAGAATAGCTAGAGCTCTTGGAGGAGATGAAGAGGCAGTCCTAACTCAACATTATCAAACAAAAACACCACACTTTGTTGGACCAATTCCTATGTAATTGTGCAACATTTGTTTCCAAGACCAAGGAGCATGACCGTTCCAAGGAGAATAAGACAGGTCAAAGAAAAGAGAGATGGAGTCCCACAAGGATAAGGGGCTTGAGCAAAACAACAACATTGTTTCAATTGTGGTTAAGTTAGGCAGATAGCCATCGATTGTCATGCTCACCTTCCTAAAGGCCCTTGGCTTCCATATGGATGACCTTTGAACAACTTGGAGAGACAAATTGAAGAGGAGGATGCTAAAACCACATCTGAAAGCAAATTTTATCAATAATTCTACCTTGTGGCCTTATTGGCTCAATGGAGAGGAGTAAAAGTGAGGAGAGGAAGAGGATGAGTATGCAAAGTTTGAGGAAGACAAACACACAATTGATTGTTGTAAATGGAGTCCTAGAAGACAATCAAGTGAGTGTATTGATAGGCCTTGGAGCAAAAAAAAAATTCTTGTCTTGCTCTCTTACAATAAGGTTGGGGATGCAACTAGAGAAGGATGAGAATGAAGAAGAACAGTTACCTAATAAGATAGGATTGAGTCATTACCTAAAGTAGAGTATAGGAGAGTATTAGGAAGAAATTGAGTGGTGAGTGATATAGTTAACTTGTTATGATGTGATCTTAAGCATGTTGTGGATGGAGCATTACAACCCCATAGTCAATTGGGAGAAAGAAAATAATCAGAACTAGCAAATGGAAGATCATTAGAAATAGAGAGAGATTGCAAAAGCAAGAATTGCCTCTCTATGTCATAGGAACAACAACTATTGGTAAGACAGATAGGTGTTTCTTGGTTCTAATAAGAGAAGTCTAGAGTGCACAACTCAATGGAAAAATTCCTAAGAATTTGAGAGTTGTGGTCAATGAGTTTCAAGATGTCTTCCCTAATGATTTACCCTTAGGATTACTACTAAAAAGGATCATAAAATCAAGATACTTCTTGGGAAGACACTTCCTTGTAAGACCCCATATTGATAATCACCTCATGAGTTGGAGGAGTGCAAGGCTCAAATCAAGGATATTTTGCAAAAAGGGTTTAATCAACCCAATGTATCACCATATGGAGCTCTTATCTTATTTGTGAAGAAGGAGGATGGTACAATGTGCATGTGCATTGACTACCAAGATCTAAATCAAAAAATGGTAAACAAAAATTATCCAGTACCTTGCATGGATAATTTGTTTGATCAACTCAATGGGGCAAACATTTCACCAAACTTGATCTATGGAGCAATTATAACTAAATCAAGATTGCGGAGGAAGATGTATACAAAACTACCTTGCAAACAAGGTATGGTCACTTTGAGTACCTAGTGATGCCATTTGGCCTCACCATCATACCAACAACTTTCATGCATTTGATGAATGACATATTTTTTCCATACTTAATAAAAATACTAGTATTACCATTTTCGCAGTAAAAGAAATTATTAGAACAAAACTTGCAATAATAGTAGCCCGCACAAGCGGTGGAGCATGTGGTTTAATTCGATGCAATGCGAAGAACCTTACTTGATGAAATTTTAGTCTATAGTAGGAGAATGAGGAGCACAAGCAAGATATGCAAGTCCTCCAGATTTTGCAATAGAACCAATTATATGCCAAAGTTTCAAGGTGTGAGTTAGTGAAGTCTGAAGTAGATTACTTGGGGCATAAAGAAAGAGTAGAAGATATCCAAGTAATAATAGATAAAATAGAGGTCATTCAAAAATAGTGTGCTCTAGAAGATCAAACTCAACTCAAGAGTTCCTTACAATTGACAAAATTCTATCATCAATTTAGCAAGGACTTCTCCAAGTTTGCACAACCTTTAAAAACACTACTTGGCAAGGAGAAGAAGTGGATGTGCGGAACCATATATGAATTGGCCTTTCAAAAATTGAAAGATGTATTACTACATGCACCAATCTTGACATGGTATGATCCAAAATGTCCAATCAAGTTGGCTATAGATGCATAGAAGTAGTGATAGAAGTAGTCCTACAACAAGAATGGACCAATTGAATATTTTTCTCAAAACTTTTTATCAATAGTGCACAACTATCACACCACCAAATGAGAAGAGTTTGCTTTTGTCCTTGCAACCAAGCATTGGAAGCACTATCTTGGCAAGAAGGAATTTGTAGTGGAGATAGACTACAAAACCCTAGTCCATCTCAAGACACAAAAAGATCTATCTCATGAACATATTTTTTGGCCCGAGTAGAGACACTAGTTCAACATGATAATCACATATGTGGAGTGCAAGAAAAAACTTGTAGATGCATTCACCCAAATGTATATGGAAACAATATGGTAGTAGAGATCAAGATGAACTTAAAATTTTGGCCAAGGATTTCTTTTTGCTACAAAGATTGACTCACAAATTGTAGGATCTCAATCATCCAAAGGTGTAAATAGTACCCAAGGACTCACCTTTTGTGATGGCAAGTTATGGATCCCAAATACCCCAAACCTAAGAACCGCCATCATGGTGGAATGTTATGATTCTACCATTATAGGTTACATAGAGTGGACAAGACCTTAGATGTAGTCAAATACTATTACTATTGGCCCAAGATGAGCAACAATATGATAAAGTACATTCAAAGCTACCTATTTTGTCAATAAAAACAAAATCTCTAAATAAGCCTATAGAACTTCTTCAACTCTTCCATACTTCTACACAATGTTAGGAGTAGGTCAACATAGATTTGGTTTGTGAATTGCCCAAGACCACATCAAGGTTTGACTCCATTATAGTCTTTTTCAACCAACTCAACAAAATGATTCATGTGTGTTGTATGACCAAGGATGTGACTGCTACACAATTCGCTCAATTGTACTTAGCTATAGTCTTTTCTTACCATGGACTGTCTTGAGTGCTCATCACCAATTGGGGCTCACAAAATTGTTTTGGAGAACACTCTTTGGCATCTTCAAAAGTAAACTTGCCGTGTCCATGACATTACCATTCACAAATGTATGGACAAATAGAGCAGGCCAATTGCACTATTGAAGATATGCTCCGGGGTGTCATCTTAGAAGAGTAAGAAAGGTGGGACATCTTACTTCCATTGGTGGAATTTGCCTATAACAATTCATCATACAACAATTCATTGAATGCATCTACACATGTCACACCATTTTTCCTCATGTATGGAGAACATCGTTTCATACCTTCAAGCTTGGTAAAGTTTCATCCAATGGCTATAAAAGTTGACATTTTTCACACTTTTGTTTTTTAGAATCCAATAGGGTGTGGAGAATGCCAAGCATAGGTTGTAGATTGCACAAAGTAGACAAAAAAATGTAGATGCACATTATAAGCACATGGAGTTCAATGTAGGGGATCAAGTATGGTTGTCCACAACCAACCTCACATTAGTTGGCCCTTGTAAGCTTGAGCTTTGTTTCATTAGGCCATTTCCCATCCTTTATCAAATCAATATAGTGGCTTATCATCTTGAGCTATGGCCTATAATACTCCAAGGACAAGAGAAGAGAGAAAACACAGATTACACACTCAAACATTTGGTGCCCCAAAGGAGCACCTTCTCTTTATTATATAGTCAAAGAGGATCTCTTCCAAGAAAGCTCCACCATAGGATTAGGCACACAGATAGGTGACATGTCAGCAAGCTCCACCCTTGGATTACTTACTTGGATGGATGGCATTTTGGTCTAGGTCCTATCTGGTTGGTCAAACAAGCTTTGACCAAAGAGAATCTTTTAGGGAATCTACTTGTAGGAGTCTCAGAATCACGTAAGGCACCTTTGGAAAGCTCTTGACAAGACAAACCAGAGGGGATGAAAGGCCAAAATTCTCTCCATTTGGGGGGAGGGGATTTTCCTATTTTCAAGGCCTAATTCATCCATTTAGGCCTCCAAAATTGCCTTCAAAGATTTCAAGCATATTTCGGTTCCTACTCTAT
Source organism: Lunularia cruciata (assembly GCA_948567375.1). Taxonomy (NCBI): domain Eukaryota; kingdom Viridiplantae; phylum Streptophyta; class Marchantiopsida; order Lunulariales; family Lunulariaceae; genus Lunularia; species Lunularia cruciata. Next base: position 49,867,262 of record OX419761.1, on the reverse strand, counting down.
TAGTAGAAGTCCCCTTTTGGTGATACCTCTTTCTGATATGTTTAGTCCATCAAGTGTAACAACCTTTTAGATGTTACCAAACCAATTTTCACCTTTAAATCGTATGTCTAGCTATTGGTTCTAAGGTTCTCAAGTCTATTTTGGTTTTTGCCCTATTAGTAGAAGTACTCTTTTGGTGATACTTCTATCTGATATATTTTGACCATCATGTATAACATCATTCTAGATATTACCAAACCAAATTTCACATCTAGATCATATGGCTAACTCTTGGTATTACACTGCCATACATGAAGATCCATCCAATGTTCTATGTTTCCTTACTATCTAGATATGCACTCCAACGACTCCACTTTCCTTCTATACAAGAAGTTAGACCTTGTCCAACACTCATTGATGCCATGGAGGAATACAAAGTCAAATCTATTCTCCAAAAATGCATACGTGATACCCACCATCCGCAAATGGAATATCTCATATGTGATACCCACCATCCGCAAATGGAATATCTCATAAATTTGGAAAGGGTATCCATTGTATGAGGTAACATGGAAGCCAATAGCTAACTTGATCCATGCACCGGTATTAGTGCAATATTTTGAGCAACAACTTCACAAAAAAGACATTATGTTAAAAGGGAGAGGTTTGTAATACCATTAGCTAGATATATTATCTAGAGGTGGAAATTAGCTTGGTAATATCTTGAGGGATGTTATATATGATGGTCTAAGTAGATCAGATAGAGGTGTCACTAAAAGAGTACCTCCACTAATAGGGCAAAGGCCAAAAACACCTTGAAAATTGTAGAGCCAATTTTGGAAGCCTAAACAATTGAATTAGGCTTCAAAAAATTATAAATACCTTATCCTTTGGGAGGAAGGGTGTTGCATTTTCACCCCAATGTTCATCTCATTGAAAGCTTTCCAGTGATACCTCATCTATGCTATTTTGAGCTTCTTACAAAAAGATTATCCAAAGACTCTTTGGTCAAGCTTGTTTGACCAACCAAATAGGACAAGAATTGACATTTCACAAATCCATGCAACTATTCTAAGGGTGGAGCTCACTAACATATCATTAATCCATGTATCTGATCCAAGGATGGAGCTCCCTTTGAATGGATCCTCTTTGCTACATATTAAAGACAAGGTGCTCCTTTGGGGTATCGGAGTATTGAGGAATGAAGACTTGTGTTTCTCTTGTATTTCTTCTCTTGTATTTCTCTTGGGATTTCTCCTATCCTTGGACTATTAAACATGGCTTTGATTGATCATTGTACTTCCTACCCTGAGATTGGCTTAGCAAAGAGAGTGGTTTAGACAATGAAGAGAGGATTTCATATGTATGGTTTACAAAGAGGCCACTTGGGAGATTGAGATCTCCAATTACCTTGGTTGACCATGGACTATTGGTTTAGCCAGCAAGCCTTTTTATCATCCTTCTCTCCTTACTTTCTACTCTATGGAAAAAATTTAGATTTACCTTTAGCCATTTGTCATGATGTTAATTTAGTTTTGGACTTGGATGATCCAAACAAAGAAGTAAGTGCATGTTCTCAATGAGATCTTTTGGAGAGTGATGCCAATGACCTTTGAGAGATTAACAATTGCTCAACTATTTATGCTCTGCTACTATTTGAGGAGGAGGTTATAGACCCTTGATCCATTGATCTCATCCAGGTGACTATGTACATCTACAATAGACTGCAATGACAACATTGATGTCACTACAGGCTGCACTATCTTGAAAGTGCACAAGGTTTTACCTTCTAGAGTCCTCATGTTGGAAGGATCATGTGCAAAATTGTGTGCCATGCCACCTCTCAAAAATTGATTGAAATATGGACCCAAGTTTGGCACTTATACATGTAAGCTTGCAGTGTATGTTAAGTGGCTCTTTTGGTAGAGTTGCTACTATGTTGGTGTGTGATGGATATTTGAGAGGATGGCATATGGCATGTTTGACATCTTCCCTCATGGTGGTTTCTCAAGGAGAATGGCTATGTCTTAGATGTACTTGACTTATAGCTAGGTCACCATTTATGTGATATATATTGTAGACATGCAATAAACGATGGGGCTTGATCTTGACCCACCATAGGAGATATTATACTTGGAGTAAATAATTATCTAGAGTTGGAAAGACCTAACCACCAGCTAGGAAAGCACTTTAGAGTTCATGTATGACTTATGTGAGTTCTGCTTTTATCCTATATGGTCTTGATGTAATACTCCAAGGACAAGAGAATTCTTCAAGAGAGAAAACACACATATCACACTCAATCCTCTGATGCCCCAAAGGAGCACTTTCTCTTTATTATATAGCAAAGAGGGTAAAGGAAAGAGGATCCACTCAAACGAAGCTCCACCCTTGGATCAAATACATGGATTGGTGACCTGTTAGCAAGCTCCATCCTTGGATTAGTTGTTTGGATGGGTGACATGTCAGTCCTTGTCCTATCTAGTTGGTCAAATTGGTTTGACCAAATGGAAATTTCTTGTAAGAAGCCCAGAATTGCAAGGGTAAGGTACCATTGGAAAGCTCTCGATGAGAAGAATCTTGGGGGGAGATAGTAAGCCTTTTTGCCCAAAGGAGGGGGGGTTGTTTCCATTTTTGAGGTCTAATTCATCCTTTTAGGTTTCCAAAAATTACTTTAAAGTTTTCAAGCTATTTTTGACTTTTGCCATATTAGTAGAAGTACTCTTTTGGTGACATTTTTGTCAATCTACCTAGCCCACTGGTAAAAAAATTCTTCTAGATGTTACCAAGCCATTTTCACCTCTAGATAACATGTCTAACTACTTGTATTACAGACCTCCCCCTTTTAAGACGCAATGTCCTCATTGCAAAGTTGTGGCTCAAAAGATTGAACTAATATTAGTGCATTGGTCAAGTTGGCTGCTGGCTCTTACCCTTTCCAATGGACCAGATATTCCATACATGGATGGTGAGTACCATGGATACGTTTGACCTCATACTCCTCCGCCTCATCAACCAGGGTTGGACAAGATCAACTCTCTTGGATAGAAGAGAAGTAGGGCGGTGAGGGAGCATATCGACATAATAAGGAAACATGAAACAATGGATAGATCTTCATATGTGGTGGTAGCTTGAGGTGATAGGCCACAACACCAATGTGACAAAGGATGGAGAAAGGTCCAATAAAACAAGGTCTGAGCTTATGAGGACCAACTAACTTGAGATTTATGGTTGGCAGCCAGACGTGGTCTCCCACATTGAACTCTATGTGTTGGTGGTGTGCATCCTCATATTGCTTTTGCCAATTTTGAGCGATTTGTAACCTGTGCTTGGTGTGCTCCACCCCTTGTTGGATTCTAAGAAACAAAAGTGTTGACAACGTCAACCTTGGTAGCCACTAGAAGGACCTTCATCAAGCTTGAACGTATGAACGGATGCTCTCCATACATGAAGAAGAATGGTGTGACTTTTGTGGAGGCAATCACCAAATTGTTGTAAGAAAATTCCACCAATGGGAGTAAGGTGTCCCAACTCTCTTGCTCATCCAAAGTAAAGCCCCAAAGCATGTCTTCAATAGTGCAATTTGCCCTCTCTATTTGTCCATCAGTCTATGGATGGTAAGCTATAGACATAGCCAATTTGGTTTTGAAGAACCCAAAGAGTGTTTTCTAAAACAACTAGTGAATTGAATGCCTCTATCTATGATGAGCACTCAAGACAAGCCATGATGGGAAAAAACAACATCTAAGTACAATTGAGCTAGTTGCGGGGCAGTCACATCCTTGGTGGTAGGACGTACATGAATCATTTTTTGATTTGGTTGACAAAGACTACAATGGAATCAAACCCAGAGGTGGTTTTGGGCAATTCACAAACTAGATCCATGCTTACTTGTTCCTAACTTTTTGTAGGAGTGAGGAGAGGTTGGAGGAGTCTTGTGGGAGCTTGATTAGAAGCCTTATTTTGATGACAAAGTAGGCAGCTCCAAACATATTCCATCATATTGTTGCTCATCTTGGGCCAATAATAATGGCATTTGATTGCTTCCAAGGTCTTATCTATTCCAACATGACCTGCAATGACAGAATCATGACATTCCGCTAGGATGGTGGTTCTTAGATCCATATCATCTAGGATCCACAACTTCCATCACAAAAAGTGAGTCCTTAGGTGTTAATAATGCCTTTGGATGATTGAGCACCTATAATCTATGGATTAGTTTTTGTAGCAAAAAGAATTTAGGATTCATCTTGATTTCCACCACCAAATTGTTTGCCATTGGCATTTCGGTGAATGCATCTGCAAGTTGCTTCTTGCCCTCCACATATCTGATTGTCATGTTGAATTGTTGTCTCCACTCTGCCCACCAAATTTGTTGATGAGACAGATCTTTTTGTGTCTCAAGGTAGACTAGAGGTTTGTGGTCCATCTCTACCACAAATGCCTTCTCACCAGATAGTACTTCCAATGCTTGGTGGCAAGGACGATGGTCAACTCTTCTCATTTGGTGGTGTGATAGTTGCATTCTGTGGGTAGCAACTTACAAGAGAAATACACAATTGGGTGGTGCAATCATTCTTGTTATAGGATTGCTCCTATTGCTACACTTGATGCATCTGTGGCCATCTTGATTGGACATTTAGGGTCATACTATTTCAAGATTGGTGCAAGTAGAAATGCATCTTTCAACTCCTAAAAGGTTAACTCTTGTGTAGTTCCCCATATCTACTTCTTCCCCTTGCTCAATAGTGTTGTTAGAGGTTGTGCAATCTTGGAGAAGTCCTTGAAAAATTGATGATAAAACCCCATCAATCCCAAGAAACTCTTGAGTTGAGTCTGATCTTTTAGAGCACTCCATTTTTGAATGACCTCTATTTTATTTATTAACACTTGGATATCCCTATACGCTTACTCTATGCCCTAAGTAGAGTCTACTTAAGATTTTCCAAACTTGCACTTTGAGATTTTGGCATACAATTGATCTTGTCATAGAATCTGGAGGACTTCTCATAGATGTTCCTTGTGCTCTATTAGCGTCCTACTGTCGACTAAGATATCATCAAGAAAAATGATAACAAATTTATCCAAGTACAAAAAAAAATATGTCATTCATCAAACTCATGAAAGTGGCTGAAGCATTGGTGAGCCCAAATGTCATCACCAAGTACTCAAAGTGACCATATCTTTTTTGAAAAGCCATTTTGTTGTATGTCTTCTTCCGCAATTGTTATTTGGTTGTAGCCGCTCCGTAAATCAAGTTTGGTGAAGTGCCTTGCTCCATTGAGTTGATCAAACAAGTCATCCATGCAAGGTTATGGATATTTCTTCTTCACCATTTGTTGATTTAGTCCCCGGTAGTCAATGCACACGTGCATTGTTCCATCCTTCTTCTTCACAAACAATACAAGAGCCCCATATGGTGATACGTTGGGTTGTATAAACCCTTTTTGCAACATCTCCTCAATTTGAGCCTGACACTCCTCCAACTCATGAGGTGATAGTCGATATGGGGCCTTACAAGGAGGTGTCTTCCCAAGTTGTATCTGAATTTTATGATCTACTCTCCTTTTTGGTTATAAATCTATAGGTAATTCATCCGGAAAGACATCTTGGAACTCATTTGACCACATCTTTCAATTTCTGACCCATTGTGTTGGGCACTCTAGACTTCTCTTATTAAACCCATGAAACACCTGTTTGTCTTACAAATAGATGTGATCTTTATGACATACAAAGGCAACTCTTGCCTTTGTGATCTTCCTTTTATCCCAAAGATCTTCCATTTATTAGTTTTCACTACTTTCTTTCTCCAATCCACCATGGGGTTGTAATGCTCGATCCATGGCATACCTAAGATCGCATTATAACAAGCTAGTTGTATCACTTGCCACTTGATTGCTTCTCAATACCCTCTTACAAAGAGTATTACCTTTCTATGTAATGACTCAATCCTCTCTCTTTGGCCATTGAGTAACTCTACTTCATCCTCCTCATCCTTCTTTAGTTCCATCCCCAACCTTATCGCAATAGAGGGAGGCAAGAAATTCTCTATTGCCCCTGGGTATATCAACACTCTCACTAGATTACCTTCTAGCACTACATTAACAAAAATCAATTGTGTGTTTATCTTCCTCCTTCTTGCACAATTGTCCTCTTCCTCCCCTCCCTTTTACTCTTCTTCACCAAGCCAATAAGGTTGTGATGTACATTTATTCACAATCTTCATTTTTTTATGTAGTTTCTATATCTTCCTCTTCAATTTATCTCTTTATGTGGTTCAAAGGTCACTTGTGGAGGCTGAGGGCTTCTAAGATGATGATTACAACAATTGATGGTTATGTGCTCAATTTGGCCACAATTGTAACATCATCGTTGTTCTGTTCAAGCCCTTCTCCCCGTGGGACTCCTTCTCTCCTTTCTTCAACCCGTCCATGTTCTCTTTGGAGAGATCTTGCTCCTCTATCTTGAAATTGAATGTTGCACAATTCCATAGGTGCTGGTCCACTAAAATGGTGTGTCTCAGCCCAATAGTTTTGCATCGGTATTATTGCTTCACCTCTTGCTATTCTTTGGGCACAAGCAATGGCTTCAAAAATAGTATGAGGATTTTGCAGCATTACCTCATGGTGAATCTGCTCTTTTAATCCTCTCTTGAATTATCAAGAGCTTTGGCTAGACTCATATCGGTTATTACAACTTGTAGATCTAGAAATACCTCCAAGTACTCTTATATGCTATTCCTTTGGTTCAACCCCCAAAGTCTGGTTTGTGCCATTTGCACAGAATCTACAAATTGGAAATTCTTGAGTAGCACTTCTTGCATGGTTGTCCAAGTGACCTCTCTTCCTTTTATCAACAATGATCATTCCCAAGCATCATATCATGTCAAGGCCTTATCGATCAAATACCCACACGCAAACACACCAGTAGAATTATCAATGATCTCCGTAGTTAACAATCAAAGGTATCAATTTATTCTTGAAATCCAATTTTCCACTACTCCCATGGAATGTTGTCTCTTGTAAGGCTTAATATTGCATGTCTTTTTCATCCGTAGTAGCAATGTGGCTTGGTTGTTGATTGGAATTGGTGTCATTGGCATGCATAACTCTCCAAGTACTTTGATTATTGGTGTTGGTTGTTGAGATGGCTCCCCTCTTGCATTACTTGATCCTTCTTGACACATACTTCATTTTTCAATTCCTCTATGGTCATCTTGATTTCTCAAAACTCATTCAACATCCCCTACATTCCTTGCATCAACTCTTGCAATTGTTGATCCATGATTCCTACACATGACCGATGTTCACTTGCTATTTCCTACTTCAATAAAGAGTTAGAATGATCACTCAAGAGAGTGCATGAACTATGGGGACAACCATTGGGACCTTAGAGGTTATCACTTTTTGATAATATTCCTCACCAAAATTGTGGACTACAAAATCCCTAAACATCACTTTTGGTCTAACTACATAATGGATTTCTACTTACGTGTTGAAAGGATGAAGATTTGATACATTTAGATCCATAAACATCATAATAGAATGTAGATTGTCAAATCCCACTCTTTATGATATACCACCACATGTAGAATCATTGGATTTGGTGAATTCATCACTTTGTCCATGAATTTTGCTCTAAAGTGATAACTAGCAATACTCTCATTTTCTCATGTTGGATGTACATAATATTGATGTCGAATGGATTCAAGAACGGGAAGCTAGGTGTAGGAAATTGTCCTCCTAGTGCACCCATCCCATCCACTCTCTAAAGTGCTTCCAAAGTCTAGCAATTGCACTATAATCTCCACCTCAAATTACTCAGTTTTAATAGCTCATGCTCTTCCAAGAGGTGTGATCCGCTCTCTTGGATTAAGACACCCGCTCTGATACCATTGTAATACTCTAAGGACAAGAGAACTCTTCAAGAGAATAAACACACATTTCACACTCAAATTCCATGTCAAGGATATTGATCACATGGTGTGACTCACCATCACTTGCACCATTTCACCGTCAGATGTGTCATCAGCTCCACTATTAGGGCTAGAGACCTAGGTTGAGCAAAAGGGTATAGTTTCAAAGTGTAGCTCCAAAGATCTCACTTCTTTGATGTTGAGCCTTTGAGTTCCTAACTATGGTGGACAAAGGCCAACAAGCATCACTTGGAGCCTCTTAGCTAGAGTGGGTGTGGCTTGATTATAAGAAGTTTCTACTTATTGGTAGATTGTTGAGTGGAGGATAGAGTTTAGATCCAATTTGAGTGTAATTCAAGTGAAAGAGTGAACTACTTATTGTGGCACTTTAGAGTTCATGTATGACTTATGTGTGCATTGTGCTTTTATAATTTATGATGTTGATAGTGATGTATATTGTGTAGTGATTTATATACACACAATGACACCCATAACCAAAAATAGTAGCAAAAATGTCTCTCATCCAAGGCATACATCTAGTGATAATTTGTGTGTGCACCATATGGTAGAAGGAAGGACAAGTTGATGTCAAGGATCATCAACAATAAAAACTTAAAAAGAAATCTCTCATTTACTTCCCAACTCACTCACATGACATCATCAACAATAACAACTTAAAAGATATCTCTCATTTACTTGCCAATCACTCCTTCACTTTCTTATGCTAAACTCCTCCAAAATGGTTCACAAGGAAAGACTTTAGCAATATCAATGTAGAAGGTTCTTTGCTTACACTCCAAAAGGGTACTATTGAAGATACCTCTAGAGTTAGTATTTCCTTCAAAATCAATTATCACAAAGCCTCATTCACTCTACCCTCCAATCTCACTAAGGAATGAGATGCACTTCCTTCCTAAACCTCTCTTCATGTACTCACTAAAGTTACCATAGTATGTACCTTGGTAAAATCTCTACTTTACTTAACCTTGAGTAAGAAATCTTACTTTAATAGGTCTTCATAATAAACCTCACATGCCTCTACTTGGAAGCATCCAAGCATATTCCTTAGAAATGTAAGACCTTGTATTAATTAAACATTATAGTAAGTTGATTGTTAAATCCAACCACCTTTTTTTATTGATACATCCTACTCTACTATTTGCAAAGTCAATTTGCACAATCACAATATAACATAACAGAATTAAGTATGAATTAGTACCCATGGACCTTCTACAAGAAGCCTTGCAAGTGTAACTTATGGACTTTTCTTTTGAAATCTTTGGAAAAGTAAGTTCTACATGTCAAAATTTCATGGAATATCATGATTTTGTGCTAGCAAGAGATCCCTCTTGATCTAGATGAATATGACCAAATTAATTTCAAGAATTCTAGCATCCAAGAGGCTGCAACTCAAAAGTGTCCACAAGAGTCTATGTGTGAAATTATTACCCATGGATCTTCTACAAGAACCTTATAAGTGTAACCTATGGACTTCTCCATTGAAATCGCTGAAAAGTAAGTTCTACATTGGTGCATTTTTTTGTGACCTTGTTCCTCAACTAGCACTCTTCATTACATACCTCAATTGTCAAGTGTTTGTCTTACTATCAACATAGTACAATGTGGTTAAGGATATATCCTCTTGTTCATTTTCAAATTGGTCCATTCATATTGGTTCCATCCATCCTTGTTTAATGTATACAGATGCACTTGATTGGGAGATCAAAGTGAGTACTTTCTTGACTTCTAATAGTAAGATGAATTGGTAGTTGGATGTAGTAAATGCAAGAAATCCTCCATTTCTCTTATGTTTTATTATGGTGTTTATAGGAGGTCATGTAGAAGAAAAACTATAGAGACCTCTAAAACAATCTATATTATCCAAGAATTGGATGTCTAAAGATGAGCATCACAGTAGAGTAAACATAGGAAAACACCTATGAATCTATTGAATGAGTCATTTGAGATGAGTTTAAGTAAGTATTAGTAGAAAATTTTAACAATCTAAACTAACTAAGAAAGTTCTCACAATCTCCAAATTTAGAGTTAATCTAGTTATAAATACTAGGTAGTAAGGCATGGAGTGAATTTGAGCTCTACATGATCACATGATTGTGCTTTAATTTCTTTGAGTTTATAGTCAAAGGCATGAGATAGTCAAACTTGAATATCTTGTAATTCTTTGATGGAGATCTTAAAATATTGTTTTACCATCAAGTGCTGACCATCAACTCAAGAAGATATAACATTCTTGAATTGAATCTTATCCATTTTGATATAAATTTTTCATTGTATTGAATCCATGTTGTCCTTAGATAGTTGATCATTGTTTGAATTGAAGCATATGTTTCATACAAAACAATCCATAGTATGGTAAATTTTTTTGAATTCTTTGATTGCACCACATTTTTCCATTCACTCATGAATGTATCCCAATTGTCTTTAGTACCAAAGTACTTCTTACAATTGGCTAAACATTATTTTGAATGTGCCAAATGCAAAGAAGATGTGCTAGAGGAAGGAATGTGGATGAAAGAAAATTTATTAAATCACCTCACAATCTAATACAATTGTAAGCAATTTGATAGGATTATACAAGGTTGCCATGTGATCTAATGACCATTGGTAGTATAGTTGTGTTTATTATTGTAAGGAGGCAACTACAACTATAAATAATGTGTTGAAACTTATGACTCCAAGATCGTTAAGCAATGGCATTTAAAAGTGATATTTTTTATGTACAATCCATCAACAAAGAGTATGGATATTCTTAAGCAAAAAATACAATCACAATGTGCAAAGAACAAATGAGTAACCTTCTTTGCATCATTGCACAAATAATCACTCTTATAGTTGCTCTCTTGAAGACGGTAAAAGACCGAGACTGAGGAGAGAAATAGGAGAATAGAAACTCACATCGGGACACTTGAATGTGCAAAAACTCCAAATGCCTAGCATGAGCTTTGGTCTTATGTTTATAGAGATCATACAAGGCTCTTGAGAAGCTTCTCAAGAAGCTTCCTTGAGTCACTTTCTTGGAGTGCAAGTCAAGTTAATTGGGAAGCTTCTCAAGAAGCTTCCTTCTAGGAGCTGCTTACTTGGCGTGCAAGCTAAGTTAATTGGAAGATTCTAGAAGCATCCTTCTAGAAGCTAAGTACTTGGAGTGCAAGCTAAGCTAGTTAGGAAGCTTCCTAAGAAGCTTCCTAGATACATTTGGAATATTTTAGGCTAATTTGTATTATTTGCTACTTTGTTAGCCCTACTAACTTCGTCGCTTAACTCCATATTGTTACATATTCCTTCACTGCTAGTTGGTGACGTCTTTGTTGCCAATGAAGCTTCAAACTCTTGGATGGTCAGTTGTGCATTTTGGAGATGAGAAAGAGGTTCCCATGTGGCATCATGAAGAAGATACTCTTTCCAAAGGACCTTGCACTCTATATATTGTTGACAGCCTCATTGAATATGGCGACGTGCAAGGATACGATCAACTTTGTACTCCTTATGATCATGGATAAGGATAGGAGGAGGAGGAGGTTGGAATCCAGAGGAAAAATAAGAGGGGTTAGGAACAAAGGGTTTCAAATTCAAAATATGAAAGACAAGATGTATATGCATATGACAAAGTAAGGCAAGTCGATAAGCAACAAGAGAGACAATTTGGGTGACATCAAAGGGTCCTATCCAATTAGTGACAAGTTTACAAACTTGGGTATCAAGTGGGAAAGATAGGTTACTAGAGGATATCATGACTTTATCACCAAATTCAAAGGTGAGATCACAACGATGGTGGTCCGCATATTTTTTTGACATTTTTGTGCAACAAGAAAGTGAGATTTGGCTTGTTGGAGAGATTGGGAGATAGTGGTCAAGAAGGTTGAAGTATGAGGGACTTGAGATGGGGAGGAGCAAGAAGAGATTTTGGAACAAGTGGATCTTGGCCAAAATTGAGAAAGAAAGGAGAAAATCCGATGATCACCTATTTGGAATTGTTGTAGGCAAATTCTACAATTACAAGAAATTCATCCCAATTGGTATGTTGGACATTGACAAAGGCACACAACATATCTTCCAATGTACAATTTGCACATTTGGTTTGTCCATCAGTTTGAGGATGATAGGCCGTGGACAAAGCACACTTGGTGCTGAGTATCTTGAAGAGTGCTTGCCAAAACTTTCCAATGAATCAAGGATCACCGGCGGAGATGAGTACACATGGCATCTCAAGATGCTTGAAGACATTGTCAAAGTAGATTTGCTCTAAGGTTGGAGCGTCCATAGTATCAAAAGTTGGTGCCAAGTGGATTTGCTTACTAAGCTTATCCACAAACACCACAATTGTTGTGTGTCCTTGCTTTGTCATGGGCAAGGATGTGATGAGATCCTAGCTCACATATTCCCATTGAGTGGACAGAATAGGAGTGGTTGAAGGAGTCCACTCGGCTTCTATTTGTTGGCCTTGTTGCATTGGCAGCTTTCACACAATTGGACAAACTCTTGTACATCTTATGTCATGTTGGGTTACCACCAATAGCATTGGAGGGTACTCAAGGTCTTGTCCACACCCATGTGACCAACTATTGGTAATCATGGGCTTCTTGAAGATGTACAAGTCGGAGATCACCTTTGGTTGGAACATAGATCCGGTCCTCATGGAATAGAAGGCCTTCCTTGAAGGAGAAGGTATTGTAATCCTTGTCACATGTTGAAGACAACCATGTACCATTTAGAAGAAAGGGTCTTGTTGTAGAGCTGACCAAAACTCATTTTGGACCTTGGAGTCAATTTCCACCGTTGTAATTGCCACCATGATGAGAGGAAAAGACTTCAAATCAAGTTGTTGTGATAGAGCATCAAGGATGATATGGAACCAACCTGATTTGTACTCAAGTTTGATGTCAAACAATTGGAGTTGCTCCTCCCATCGATGATGTTGACTCTTCATGTGCTCCAAGTGTAACGTCTACAACAATAGTTTGTGATTAGTTTGCATGATCACTTGTTTCTCCAAGAGATAATGTCTTTATACCTTGGTGGCATACACCATTGCAAGTTGTTCTTGATCTCAAGCAGAGTAATTTCTTTTAGTTATATTTAGTCAGTGAGACACAAAGGCAATGGGATGTAGTCCATATGGGAATTCATGTTGCAACATTGCTCCAATTGCAAAGTTAGAAGCATCAAAATCAACCACACAAGGTAGTTGAGGATCATATGGTTGAAGGATGGGTCTTGAAGACACCATATGTTTCACCTTCTAGAATGCTTCTTCATGCTTGGTGGTCCACTGGAAGTTTGAGTTCTTCTCCAAGAGGTCATCAATAGTGCAGCCACATGAGCATAATATGGATGAACCGTTGGTCAAAAGTGGCCAATCCATTAAATGCTCCGTACTTCTGTAGCATTCTTTGGAGTAGGCCAATCAATAATGGCCTTGATTTTCTCAATTATGGCCTTGATTTTCTCCAATGAGATCTTGTGACCTAACAAGGTGACTTCCTTCTACCAAAAGATACACTTTGACTTCTTGCAATAAAATTTTCATTGTCAAAGTCATCTTAGGACTTCTTGCACATGATTCACATGTTTTGCCTTTGTCTTGCTATAGGTTAAGATATCATCCAAGAACACCACCACGTACCAATCCAATAGTCCATCCAACACTTGATGCATCTGATCCGTGAAGACTGTTGGAGCATTAGTGAGCCTGAAAGGTAGAACTATCCACTCAAAATGCCCATACCATGTGCAAAAGGCAGTCTTTTGCACATCCTCCCTATCAATGAAGATTTACCAATAGTCACTACAAAGATCCAATTTGGAAAATTATCATGCTCCACTCAGTTGATCAAGCAAGTCATCAATCCAAGGTAAGGGATATGCATACTTGACTATTTGCTTATTGAGCCCATGGTAATCAATACAAAAATAAAATCCTCCATCCTTCTTTGGAACAAATAGTACCGATGCTCCCCAAGGAGAGGTACTATGTTGTATGAAGTCCTTCTCCAACAACTCCATAAGTGTTATTTACAACTCCTCTAACTCCTTTGGTGAAAGCCAATAGATTGATCTACTCACTAGAGTACTCCTTGGCAATAACTTGATCTTGAAGAGCATACCACGATTGGAGGGTAATTCCTTTGGTAGATTATTCAGAAATATGTCCACAAACTCCTTACTATTTGATAAACCATTGCTTGATGAGGCTCTTAGCCCTCCTCAGATTGTCCTTGTACAATAGGCTTGATCCACACTGCAATATAGACTTATCTTCCTCCAAAGCTTGCTCTGTGGTTACTTCACTAACAAACTTCCCATCTAGGGACTCATCTCTCTTCAAAGCTTGCTCCATGGTTGCCTTCTTGGCAAAATTCTCATCTTGGGACTCATCTCCCTTCAAGGCTTGCTCTATGGCTACCTTCTTGACAAACTTCCCATTGTGGGACTGACTATTCTTAGGTGTCTTACTCGGATGTACAAGACAACGTAATTAGAAATTCCTACCTTGATGTTGTACTTGAATTTGTCGTTGGGTCCAATCAAATTGAACCTTATGACGGTCAAGTCAAGGTAGTCCTAGAATGATATCATATTGTAGAGGTGCCACTACAAACCTCATACACTCTAAATACTCTTTCCCAATCTTGAAGGTAATAGGATGCGAGGTACGGAATGCAGAACTCTTTCTACTATCTACCATCCGCCGTCATCAATCTTCTTCCAATTATTGGCTTGATAGGAATCCCAATCCTTTGCTACTTGCATAGACTTGCAATTCTTTGAACTTCCAAAATCAACCAAAATCCTACAACCCCGATTAGATATTGTACCTTGCAAGTGAAACAAACTTGCATAGGTCAAACCTTCAATCCCATTGGAACTAATCAAGCTCCCAATAGGTGGGTCAAAATTTCCTATTGGGATTCCTTGTTTCCTTGATCATTCTGCTCCACAAACTCCATCTGGACTACTTGTTGAGGTCACCTATTTGGGAGTAGACATTCAACAATACAATGTCCCAATTGGCAACAATAAAAACAACCACCATTTTGTTGCAATTTTTCTCTATCTATAGTGCCAAGTGGTCTCTGTTGAATGGCATCAATCTCAATTGGTGTTGGCTCCTCCACCTATGTGAAGTGTATTGGTAGGTTTTGTGGATGTCAAGGTGAAGACCAAGTTGTTGCAACCATGGAATCAAAACATTCGATCAATCGCATGGCTTCTTCCAAGTATTGTGGCTCTTGCATGGTTACCTCTACTTTGGTAGAGGTAACCATGCAAGAGCCACAATACTTGGAAGAAACCATGCGATTGATCGAATGTTTTGATTCCATGAAGACATCAAGCCCCTCACAAATAGATCCAAAGCTTCACCTTCCAATATATCTATAATTTGCATGATATTGTTCTGGAATTGCATGATGTAACTTCTTATAGAGCCAATCTGTTTCAACTCTACCAACCTATCCCGTGCAGCTCATGTGGCATTTATAGCTTAGAACCAACTAACTATTGCACCCTTGAATTCTGCCCAAGTCAAGATTGGTGTAAAAATTTGTTTTTTAGCTCACTCCACTCGGAATCTCCACCATAGCTTTGCTACTCCATCCAATTGGCTAGAAGCCAAGAGAATCTATTTTTGCTCATCTTGCAAATTGGTAGCTTCAAAATAACATTCACAATCAAATACAAAATTCTCCACTACACTCGGGAGATTCTTGCCTTCAAATGCCTTGGGTTTAGAGAATTAGATTCAATCTTCTCCTTCTTGAGCTGGTACTCTCTCTACGTGCTCATGTTATCAAAGATCTTGTTCATCCAACAATCAAGTAAGGTGCTCGATTTGTTATTGCATAGCAAGGATAAACTTGGGCATTGCCGCCATGGTTGCTACTCTATCATACCACTCCTTATCTATCTAATTTATTAACACATAGAAGCAACACATCCATAAGTTACAACCAAAAGCACCAATAATTCCTCAAATATGGTGATCATATGTAGAAAATCCTATCCAAAGCGTGAGGTGATGAATTATGTGAAATAATATTTGGGTAGTACTTGGACTTGAAAATCCAAATGGTTTGGTGGAAGTGGATTTGGTGGTCCATAAATTCCATCCATCCCATTCTCGCTTTGATACAAGTGTAAAAGACCGAGACCAAGGATAGAAATAGGAGAATGGAAACTCATATTGGGACACTTGTTTGTGCAAAAAATCCAAATGTCTAGCATGAGCTTTGACTCTTGTATTTATAGGGATCATACAAGACTCTTGAGAAGCTTCTCAAGAAGCTTCCTTGAGCTGCTTTGTTGGAGTGCAAGCCAAGTTAATTGAGAAGCTTCTCAAGAAGCTTCCTTCTAGGAGCTACTTACTTGGCATGCAAGCTAAGTTAGTTAGAAGCTTCTAAAAGCTTCCTTCTAGAAGTTACCTACTTGGAGTGCAAGCTAAGCTAGCTGGGAAGCTTCCCAAGAAGCTTCCTAGATACTTTTGGAATATTTGAGGCTAATTTGTGTTATTTGCTACTTTTTTAGCCCTACTAACTTCATCACTAAACTCCATATTGTTACAAAGAGTATCTAAAATAGCAAGAAGTGGTGGTCTATTTGCAAGTTCTATTTGTCAAAGTTGTGCTTGCTAATTATTGATTGTTCTTGCTATCGTATTGAGTGTCTATAGCAACTTGTTGCAAAGTTATAAGAACATACATTGGAGCAATGCTTGCAACTAACATTTGAGATGTTATTACATGTTGCTATGGTTGAAGATGACTAACAATAAGATGACCACTAATGCAAGCTAAAGGATCATGATTATGCTCTCCATTGGAAACCTTTAGATATCAACATCCATTATAAGATTAGCAAGACATGGAGATTGTGTTGACATGGAATTACATAGGATATGATTGGTTTACACATTGAGGCCTTTGGCTAACATCTAATTCTTAGGGTAAAAAATTTTGCAATTCTGCCTTGAAGCTTATGAGAAACTTTAAGGTGAGGTTAGTAGACAATATCATCTATAAATCTTCATCTATTTCTCCTTAGAAACATTGAAACCATGTAGTACATTTCTTTCAAACTCACCAATGCCTTTATTCAAATCCATCCCTAACTTCATGCAAACAACCAACTCATAGTCCTTGAAAACCTAAATCTCATGATAGTCACTTGATAAATCTAATGCCCAGTACAATCTCCCCTTTATTTCACAATAAAAATGCTTTGCACTCATGAATACCTTGATTTGTGATCAAAACCCATATGGTGTGCAATATTTTGCAATAAAGTTTTGGAGAAGCTTATTGTATATTATGACAGGGTTTTCAGTAAACTATAGTCTCATAGTTTTGAACATTCAAATATCCCTAGCTCCAACTTTGTTCACATCCTTCTCTTCCACCAATACTTCCTCACTATAAGTGAAGTTGTAATTGATATATCATCTTCTCAACCCACATAGTTCTTCCAATTGACCACCTAGGATAGGCTACATTGTCATACTTTGCCTTTCTCTCTCTACAAACACACAAGGTGCCTAGCTATGGAGCTAATGGATCAAAGTTTGTGTGTAAATATGTCATTTCTAGTTTGAGCATGCATGTTATCCAATTGTTGAAACCCTCCACTCTTGTTTTTGGTATTCTTGTTATCAAGTAGGGGAGTAACAGGCAACCTAACTAGTCATCACGACACACACTCCTAGTCTGTTTTTCATCACTTTTGACATTAACAAGGAGAAAAACATAACACCCTTAGAAGGAGGGAACCTAAGCACAACACCCACACACCAATCCAAACCAACTAGGCATACAAATAGGCATGCAAGCACGGAGAGGATCCACAAGAATTCAACAACTCTGCATGCTTTTTGTTGGAAATGAGCTTCAAAGCCTTCTTGCTTTGTCATCAAGCTATTTCAAACTTTACTCCAAGCTTCCTCTAATTTGTACTTCAGCTTTCAACCAATTTCTAATCCAAGTGGGGAAATTCTGTCTTTTTGATGGGGAAAACATTGTGCAACTCATATAGAAAAAAAAATTTCTCTGTGACTTGAATGCAAGTGTTCTAGAATTCAATGGAAATCCCTATGAGATAAAATTTCCAATGATATGAAATAAACCACAATCTGACCACTACAACTCCCTTGATAAGGTCTCAAACTTGGCTAGTTCTAGTAGGTTTTCACCCTAATTTTGAAATCCGTAATTGAGGGGTCTTGGGTCTTGAAAATTTCCACCAAAATTTCAAAATTAGAGATAAAAATAACCTCAAAGCCACTCTAGTAACCTAAAATCTTCAATCATGGTCACAAAAATGGAAGAGTTGGCATTTAGTATTGATTGAAGTTAGAAATGCTTTTACTGAGCTTACAATAGAATTTTCAATGGAACTTATAGCATCAGTTCTCACTCTCTATGGACCTTGAGGTAAAAAATTTTCCACATTAGCTTTTTTTCTTGTCTAAAATCCTCTGAAATTTGATGGCTCAATTCAATCTCAATCTCCAGATATGGATCAATACCTGAGCTAAGCTAACTTATGAGCTTTACAGACCCATGTATGCTTGATCCAAGACCTTGAATTCTCTATTCAAGGAATATACATGAAACCTTTGTGCAAAGGTATAGGATGCAAGACATAACCATCAACAATATTGGAAATTTACATAAAGTGATTTGAACCACAACTTTAAGAGTGACCAAAATTCCAAACCTGATCAACATCTCATCTCTAACACCTTACTTTCCATAGCTCTAACTTCAATTGACCAGATCTAATTTGAGATTGATCAAAACTTGAAATTTCTTGCAGTCAACATTATAAAAATTCTCCAATCCACTAATAGATCATGAAAATGTCTCACAAAGCTCTCTAAATTATCTATTTTGTGCTCATGGGTATAAATTCTACCCCCTTAATTCAATCAATCACATCACTCACAAATCTACACAAATCATTTTCTTTTTATCTCCAAATTGTAGCTTGTCAGCTCTTCTTTCAAACCATGGTCTCCACTTGTTGAATTCCCTCACCAAACTCCTTTGATGGTTGAAAACTCCAGACTTCTCCTCTTGGGATCTAATAAATTGCACTTTTTTGTCATTTAGTTTCTTCACTTTTTGACAAATAGATTGACTCTTTTCACAACTCTACCTTGAAGCTCATGAGCAAAATTTATTCATTCTTCATATATAAAAGCACATAGATTGTCAAATTCTAGACATACTCATAAGTAAGCACTAGAAGGATGATAAGATTTGGGTTTTCTACATCGACTCCATGAGTACCACCCCAAAATGTACCACCATCCAACCCCATAAGCCGTCATGATGAAGAATCTAAAGCCTGATGAGAAACGGATTTGTGGGTGGTAGATTGGGAGCATGGTAGATCTCCTACTCATATGCTTTCCCCGACACTCTAATGCTCACGCTCTACTACAACTCTCACTCCCAATGTCCTCCTCTTGCTCAAGACACCTCAAACTAAAACATCCCTCCTCTCTCAACTCTCCACCACGTATATACATAAGAACCCTCAAAGAGGACAAGACCATAATCCACAAAGCAAGCATATACATGTATACAAATTGCTCACATGGCAATAGTTCAACCATGGGATCCGTCATACAACCTATTGCACCTTTATGGAGATAAACCACACTAGTTTGCTTTTCATGGGCTATGCAAACCACAACATGACAATATTTATTACAATCTTGCATCTTATTCAATACCACAATCTCAATATGAATAGGATGCAACATTGTCAACTATCTTTGCATCTTATTCACATCATGTCAAAATCTCAACGTGAATAGGAATAAATATCAATTAGCTTTGTGAAGCCTATAAGAATTTAACTTGTCTTATATACCAATTTGACCAAGAAAAGTCCATGGAAAATATCATACTTTAATATAATCTAATATAAGGTCCTATCAAAGATCACACTCTAACATAAAATTCTCAAATTCATCAAAATTTCAAATTAGGAAGTCTCACTCTAGTATTACTCTAATCCAAAATTCATAAAGATTGAGAATTTAGCAATGATTTTTTCCTCTCATTTAGCTATACAAATTTTTTTGGAGATGCTTCTCACTTAAGCATTACTAACTTAGGTAGCAATAACTAATTAAATATCATCAAAACACAATTAGATACTAAAATGCATCCTAAGGTGTTACATACCAACTTAAATACTCATCGCATCTATCAAGCACTAATGGTGAAGTGTACTATAAAGTTGTATGTGCAAGTAGACTATGGAATTTGGTAAGTTTAATAGTCCTTTTCACTTTTGGAGTTATTTTTAGTAGAAATATCTTGAAAAGTATTCCCTTTTTTATTCTTGAAAAGTTCTAACTTGGTTTTTTCTATAAGAGAGAAGAAAAATGTGTAATACTATGATGAATCTTGAATCAACCACCCATACACAAGTACATCATGATAGCATATTGGAAAGAAGGTCCAATCTAAACAACTTTGCTATATTTCAAGACTAAAATGGAGCACAACAACACTTTAGTGAATTATATAGTACCTAGTAATAGCAAAAATATTGAATTATCTAACTGATGTTCTCTTTAGTGAATTATATAGTATCTAGTAATAGCAAAAATATTGAATTATCTGATTGATTATCTCTTGGTGAAATATATCAAAACTTTGAGCATGAATATAATATTTAATCAGTATATTCTAGTGCATAAGATAAGGTTTTAGATCTTTGTACAAAGGGTGGAACCACTTTGTTTTGTTGGGTCCAATTAGAACAAAACAGAGGAGCCATGTAGTGAAATAGGTATTGTGCAATTATGCTTATCAATGCCTGTTGAGGAATAATTTTAGTTCTATATTTACTATAGAACTAACCTCTATTGCAAGGAACTATGCTCAACTAAAGAGATGTTGAACATGATAGATTCTCTGATAGTTTTTGTGCATAGTAGGTGTAGCGGTACCAAATGTAACTATTGACAATCCTTGTTCTATTGGTTTAGTTTGTAACTCATGATCACAAGGGTAAAAAGTAGATGCAAGGGGATGTGAAGAAAGAGTAATAAGGTGTACTATAGTTGGCTAGGCAATAGTGTACATAGGTCAATTTGGGCATTATTGGAGATAATATTTGCCTACAAATTTTCTGCATTGTTATCAAAATAAGAGAATTTTTCTTTGTTTCTTCCTAGTAATATTAAATTTTCTAAAATTGATAGCAATGAGTTCTTTTTTTTATATAACATAGTGTATAAATTTTATTTTTTTATCAATTCCAACAAATATGCTTGTTTAAGATGCCTTTTATTAAAATTTAGTAAAAAATTCTAGATATTGTAACTAAAATCTATACTAAGTCTAAGAGATATGACTAAACCTACTTTCAAATTATGCTTGATGAGAAAGTATAGATTTATTTTAAAGGATGTTGGAAGAAAATGCCAAATATAGAGTGCTCAAAATCTCATGAATAGTAGTGGTAGTTTCTCAATAAAAGATAACTATGAGTGTTATGAAGCAAATATAGATGCTAAAGATCAACATACAGCTCTTTGATAAACTAGTACTATAAAATTTGGTAAAATTCTCTTGCAAATGTGAAAATTCCAATCACAAATAAATTTGTAGATTGTAAAGATTTTGTCGAACAAAAGGTCGAATGAGATAGTACATTCTTCCTCTTGATAAGGATAATTTTCTCATCCTGATTAGATACTACCAAGGCATATCACGCATATTTCCTAGACTTGTTATCAATTATTTGTAGTGATGTTTTAAAAATAGTTTTTTCCTACTTTGAATCTTCTTATAAAAAGATATAGGAAAATTGTATCATTATTTAGTAAGAGGAAATTACTTAAATATTTTCATATACTTTTCATTGCTGATATAGTGAGCCGTGTCAAGATCCTAAGCCGTATAAAGACCACTGGGTTTGATATATACAAATGGTTGACCTTATCATCTACCAACTTGTTCCTCAATTTGGTAAAATGAATTCAAACATACTAGAGGTCCTTTATGACGCACTAGGTGATGCACTAGGTGCAATCATCCTGAACACTTCGAGTGCAATGAAATGCCATGATGCGCCGTCGCATTCCTAATATTGAAGGGCAAAAGCTACCTTGATGACAATAATTAAAAGAAGATCTTGGGACCATTTAGAATATATTTTTGTCATAAGAAGATAAAAAAAAGAATCATACAAGACAACTAGTTATTTTCATACTAATCATACAAGACAAATAGCTAAGAAACTCTAGTTATTTGGAATAGAGTGTAATTTTCTCTTTTTGGATCAGGTATTTTTGCCATCATTTCACTATGGCTTCACATTTTGTTAATACAAAAACCCAACAGAGATGATATCATCCATTGATATATCCATGAAATCCACTATATTTTCTTATAGAAACTACTAATTCAAAAGTTTTTTTTACATCACAAGAAATAAATAAAGAGAGTAAAAAGTTCACGAATCCTTATGTCAAGTAATATATGGATGGTAACAAGTAATTGGGAATGGTGATAGAAAGTATGGATCAAGAAAAGATTACTATACCAGATTGGCTATCTCCTCGCATATACATTGATAAAAACAGTCAAGTTAGTATCTACGCATTGATCTTGAACCATCTTTATAAGCTAGAATATCTGTTCTTGATGACACTTTATAGATATATCAAAATTGAAACAGATCTAACTATAATTGTCGTTTGAATTGATAGGGTCAAAACTTACCTTAATACTGTAAATTCAATTCAAAAATCCTAGAAAACTAAACAAGAGCTCAAATATTTTGGTTAATCATACTTCATTTTCTAAATGTGCATATTTAAAAAAATAAAGTCGGATCCTGATTTCTTTTGGGTTGGCAGACCTCTTGTCAAATCAAGCAAATATTATTCAATCTAGGAAAATCCTTTAGAGTGGAAGGTGCTTCACATTACATGTTCTTATAGTAGACATAGAGGCATCCTATAATCCTAGACCAATATTCCCTATAGTTTCAAAAATACAGAATATAAACTCCTAGTTGAAACATTCCCATCCTTTAGGGTAAATAATTTGTTGCATCATGTTAAATCAACAATGCAAGTGCATTATAAGGATTTGCAAGAATTTATAGCAAAATTTTATTATTGTACTACTTTTTTTATACTTCATAATGGCATGAACTAACTTCTACATTGCCTTGATGAATCAAAGGTGGTTGTCAACTTTGAGTTGGATAATCTAACATTATATTTAGAAATCAAATGCTCAAAAAGAAAGGTCATCAACTAAATGCAGTTCAGTTTGTACCAGACTCCGAGAAAACACCCTAATTACCACTTGTTTCTAATACTGTAATGCAGATTAGGTCTCTTGTTGGTGGATCTTATTTTGATTCTTTTAGGAAATTCTAAATCTATTGATTGTGTTTAGGATAATAGTTATTTTTTCTATTCCATTTATGTTCCATATTTAGACTAGTTATTTAGTAGATCCTTCTATTGGTACTATACAGCCTACCGAACAAGATATCATGGAAAAATATAAATAAGTTTTGGTTAATGATATGAGCTTCACTAGAAGACACTTAGGGTATAAAAAATTAAAAATACTCAATTCTCAAAAGATTCTTATTGAGTAGAAGATTTGAATAAATTGCGACTAGTTATGGTCACTTGCATGGTTTTGTTATGGTAAAATTATTCAAAGTAGAAGCTATTTAAAAGATCAAATCATATTTGGATGAAGAAAAACCATTCTGAGGATAATTTTGATTGGATGGTATCAAAAAAGTCCAAAATACCATATGGATTGGTATGTTATTTTCCAGGTATATCCAATTATAAATAGAAGAAACATCAAGAGATTTGAAAGAAAATATAAGATACATTAAAGCTAACTTTTCTAATATTTGATAATTTCTTAAGTGGTAAACAACTACTGGTACCTATTTACAAAGTCTTAAAAGATCATTTATTCATATAACTAAGAGAAGTTGCTTCATATATTGGGGAGGATGGAACCTCTAAAGGATAATTCACCTCTTTAGTACTTTGAAGAATAGATGAGAGAGAGAGGAGATAGTTCTTATACCTACCGTATTCACTTTTGAGTGAGATGTGCATAGAGTCTTTTACACATGCATACATTAAATTATTGATAACGATAGGGTATTAGGAAAATTTATTTTCCTTAAAAATTAACTTGTTCAGAAATTATTATTTAATCTAATTATTTATTTTATTATTTTCAAATTTTAAAAGATTAAAAATTATATAATTAATTTGGAATATAAAATATTGCAATATGAAGGGAATTTTAATCAAAATTATGGTTTCATCTACAAGAGAAAAATAGAAAAAGTTTAGATCAAATAGTATCTCCAATATCACTCTATAAATGGATGCAAGCATGCTTGTAGTAAAAAAATATTCTAAATTTTGGTTGAATTTGACCATATTTTTCAAATTATGAATAAAAATTAGGTGAAAAAAAGGTTATGTATGATTGTTCTTGAGTAATTTTGGAAAACCATTATATGAACATATAATTAATTAATTAATTACAATTGAGATTTTAATCTTTGATCAGAGTCTGATTTGAGTGAGGCTCATGTTCGCTTGAACTTGTTACTAACTAGTAACAATGTCAATTTTTTTCTTGAAAAAACATTATGAACGCTTAAAAAAGTGTGCGCTAGTATTTGGAATATCACAATATGGAGTTACGAGAAGTATGGGGACAGGAGCCGCTAGAAGAACGGGCGATCCAGAACTCATTAGATGCAAATGAAATGTAGATGAAATGGCAATATAATGAAAGCAGAACTTTTTATGATTTAGATGAAATCTAGATCATAAAAAGCATGCATTGTCAAGTGATGCTCCTATATAACTTCATGTAGAGAAACCGTGCACCAATGTGTATTGAGGAAAAAAAGAATCATCTCGTCTCAAGAAATCTTGAAATAAGCGAATGTGAAACAATTGAAAACCAAACTGAATGAATGGAGAATTAATTGATAGAAACCAATCCCTGGATTTTGTGTATGGAAAGGTAGAGTGGAAATCCTTCTTTGAACGATTTCCACTCTGCTTTGCTTTCATGTTTGGAGAAGTAAATTAGAATATCGCATTAGGGGACTAGATAGAGTATATCACTATATGCGCTATGGACTTATGAGTCTTGAAATAATCTGCTTTGCTTCCCCGTTTAGAGAATTAAATTAGAATATGGGGTTAGAGGACTAGATAGAGTATATCACTGCATGCACTATGGAAGAATGAATCTTGAAAAGAACAGTAAAAAGGCAAACGTGTAGGAAAACGGAAGGATGAGAAGACCCCATCAAGCCGCACAAGAGAGAGACAAAAAAGGTAACATGGGGCTAAGCCCCAATAGAGTCTATATGAGAAATCTGCCCTACCGCACCTAAGATATCTGAGATATGCAAGTCGTACGGTCTACACACAACTGGAGCATCCGAAGAAACATCAACTAATGTGATTGCTTTCCTATGGATTGCACCAGCCACTGCACTCTGTAGAGCGATGGACACACGTTGTCTAAAATATGCTACAAAGTATGAGAGTGAGAGTGGTACTCCCTGATGCTTAACATGATAAGCTCTCGTGCACTCCCTAACAAATGTGTCAAATGTCGTGTCCATCGCTCCATATAACTCCAAGGCTAGAGGAACAAAGAGGTGACCTCGCTGCATGCCCCTATACTTGGAGACCTTGCGACCTACTGCTGCACTCGCCGCCCATCCAGGGGGATGGGTGATCACTCCCTCTGAAATTGTATCACGTGTAGGGTCCGTAACCACGACATCCGCTACTGTCACCTGATCATCTCGGACCAAGTATAAGTCTGCCCTGACACGTGTTGTCTGCAAAGCATATGAACGCTCCCTCCAAGCCAAGTATCCACTCTCTCGTGCCATAGCAACACTATGTCTCTAATGGCATCATGGGTAGCTATCCTTTGTCCTCCAAAAGGACATTGTGTCATGTGGACCGCTGCATCTAGTGTAGAACCACACTCATAAGTGAGTAATGAAGATGCAGATGGGTGGACCAAACCTAGGCAAAACCTCATCGCTATAGAAAAAGTAGTTGGTGCAAGTCGGAAAGCCCTAATGCACGGTCGAGCTAGGATCCAAGAGCCTGCACCCTTGCCAGAGCAAGAGCAAAGACGTGCTCTAGTAGCCTGAGGAATGGACGAGTCTACTAAGAGAGAATGTAGTGTATGCTCACATTGTCGCTCCATCAAGGAAGATTGTAAACCTCTAGTCCCATCTGACAATAGTGAAGCAAAAGGTGGAAAATCCTCTCGTCCTCGTGGGGATAGACTATCTCTTGTCTGGAGAGAGAAGGATCCTCCCTCCACCTGTCACATAAGTCTCCAAAACCGGCCTATCAACAACCACAAAATGAGAGGAAAGTAGGGGTGCCGAGAGAGTCTAACTACCCAAAAATGCTATAGGTGCCATCTCCTCCATAGAAAGCAAGCCAACCCCACCACATGAGATTGGTAGAGCCATCTGTCTACGTGCCAAATCCCCTGTCACACACTCAAAAGTCCCTAGTCCAATAATATCACCAAAGACTCCCATAATCCTCCTATCAAATGCTCTCATACGTGATAGGAAGGACGGTGAGGTGAGTACTATACGGATGAGGTAGGATGGTCGACAAGCAATACTGGAAGAGAGTATACCAAATGCCACCTGCGGATCTCCTAGTAATGGAAGGTCATCCACATGGAGAACATCCTCTGCAAGGGCAGCGTCTAAGAAGTGTGTGACAAAATCCTCCGATCCTACTGGCACTCCAAGAACACGAAGTCCATTTGTGGATGTGATACAACACTCTGGAAGATCAAGGTGGGGAGAGATACCTAAAGGGGACCATACCCTACACTTTGACACCTTGACTCTCGAGCCTACTAGATGTAGCTTGGTAGTCAAGTAGTCAAAGGCCTGCTTAATCTGATCTACAGGGCCTACGATGTGTGTATCATTTGCCAAGGAGGGAAATACACAACATGGCATAGCCAAAGTAGTAGATAGGAGAGCTCTAAAGTGAGCCATGGCAAATAAGGGCCCCCCCCCCCCAAAGGATCTCCTTGATGTGTACCAACAGTTGACTCCAAGATGGTGACTCCCTCTTGTGAACCACCATGCTGGTAGTAAAGGGAAGCCGGAGAGCCATAAAAAGACCGCACAAAAGGAATGAGATTGCCAAGGATCCACCAGCCTCCCTAAGCTCTCTAAAGATGGATGCACGTGAGACGCTATTAAAAGCGTTCTCTCAACATCCACCTGTAGGACGACCCACTCCGGATGGATATCTAGAGGTGCTCTAATGCCTAGAGATATAGCCTCACATCCTCACGGTGTAGCTACTCCAAACTGATGTGGACTAAGGTGCTATCAAAAGTGAGAATGATGCTGAAGGACAATGGTATGACTGACCAAATGCAAAAAGATCTCTCTAATAGCAATCGGTCTAATGCCTCCCGTGTCCTTCTCCATCGCGAGAAGTCAACTAGCACCTAACACTTGACTAACAGACATGGGAATGTCTCCTCTTGCTACTACTGCAGCCACCTGAAACAACTCGGTAAAACCACTAGAAGGATCATCTGCCTTGAAGCAATCTCTAAGGTGCTCATAAACCATCCCTAACAAGCTTCCTGAGGAAAGGCAAGGGGCAATGCACAATGCTTGTGCAAATAGCGACCTATCAAGACATAAGGGCTGCTCAGGCTGATAATCTAAGACCTCTAGTGGTAGTCCTTCTACTGCTATAGGATGTAGTGATCGTAGGGAAGAGATGGTCTCATCAGTAGGACTCGCTATAGACAAAGGGTGTAGCGCTCGTACTGCTCTACTAAACTCTCCCACTTGACCTAATGTCCTACATCATCGTAATCGAGTGGAATCTGTGGTATCATGTGGCGATGCTTGTCTCCTAAATTGTGTAGCCCTAACAAACTCCTCCTGAAGGGCTGCCCAATCCCCCGCTCGGAATCGACAAAATCTAGCAGCCACCTCTCTATGCCCCGCACGTCCCCTTCTAGCATAAAGAAGAAACCATCAAGGGAGTAAGAGGAATATGAACCATGCTAACTCGTCCAAGGGATCACGTGCCAAATGGTCTAGTGGTAGGCAAAAAGCCTGTCTAGCCTCATCATGGAGTGTGCGGGGTAGCCTATAGAACAGACGTGGACATGGAAAACTAGTCTCAAATAACCCCAAAATGCAACCCGCTTGAGAAGCTAACCACTCCCACGACTCGATCGGTATTCCTGGAACGATCAACGAAGGTATAGAAGAAGCGTGCGTAATCCCAAGTGTCACTGCTATCAATGTGGTTGCTCGTCTCACGTGGGCATCCCAAGTGGTCCAATCATAGTCCTTGTGCATCCTTCCCACATGGGTCTTTACCCCTTGCGAGGTAAAGCGTCGATGATATACCGGGCATGGTGTATCCCGACCCGCTCTAGGTGACCCCACATGGGAAAGTGTAGCCATGGCTAGCACAAGAATAATGATAGTAACACATGTTTCTCCTCTCCATATCTCCCCATATTTGCAAAACCACAACCCCTCATATCCCAACTCACATAAGAAAACAATCTCTCCAAACACTAAAATCTATAAAATCTCATAACTTTCAATTTTCATCTCCAAAATTTTCAAACTAAATTCTTATGGAATTTAATCATGAAAACCAAGAGATTGGAAATGAAAATCCCTGACCCATCACTCTCAATATATAATATCACTCTAAACCCTAAAAAATCTAATAATCCTCATAACTTTCTACTCCATTCTCCATAGTCTTCAATCTAGGTGCCAATGGAACCAAAATTGAAAAACGAAGAGAATAGACTATTCACTCAAATGCTACATGCTAGAGATTATAGAAATTACAGAAATGGTCTCACAGTCTCTCCCTCTCCTCTCCCGTCTCCACACTCTCCCCCACACTCTCCCGCACACATTGATTTGGGTAAACGTTTAAAGGGAATCAGCCTAGTCATGTAATGGCGTGGATACGCAGAAAATCTGTGGTTGTCTACGACTGGGATTCTCCCTTGTGTACTCCATTTCACATAAAGGGAAGCAGCAAGCTTTTCAGAGTCAAAAGAATGGAGTGGAGACTAACATGATCAACGAAGTAAAATCAGAGGAACAGCTGAAACAGCTAGAGGAAGCAGAAAGCAGCCATAGATAGCCTCCTTGAAAGCGGGTATGACTTCGTTAGTGCCAAATGTAGTGCCGATATAGCTAAGCGAAATGTAGTGCCGATATAGCTAAGTGAATGTCAGTACTCCTCGATCCGAGTTCTATTCAAAAGTTCATGAATGCAAAGGCAAACTCGGTTGCTTCCTAAAGTGTCACTCATAAGTCAGTGATCAATTGAGAAAAAAACTGAGAAAAGATTGTTGAAAATAAAATAAAGTTTACTATGTCAAAATGTCTCTAGAAGAGAACGAGGAGGAGAATCATGGAGAAAGAGAACCTTGGATTCTCTTTGAGATTAGTGATCAGTCAAGTGTATTAGAGTAAAAACTACTAATCATATAAAAAGACAGAAACACATGGTATTTAAAGAGACCTGAGATTAAATATCTGGTGGGCTCAAGAGCTCCACGCCTGGATGAGAGAACTGAATGACTGAGTAGCTCAGATATCAATAGATTCTCGTACTATGATAATCATAGATGTTCCTTAGAAATTTTTTACCTATACTTGTGAGAATGGGAAGCCAAAAGATATGACCCGGAGAGAATTGGAAAGTGTTTCCCATGTCGAGAGAAGAGATCGCTCTGAAGCGAGCCAAAAGAATCCATGTTTACTTGTAGAGGAGGAAATGCTCAGACTCGAAAGGGACCAGGGGCTGAAGAGGTCACCAGCAAAACTGAATGTCACCGATAAATTTTACCGGGAAAATAGACGGACGGGGAGTTGGCGGACGTAGAGTTGACGGACGGAAAATGGACGGATGGAAATGAACGAACGGAGAATTGACGGACGGAAATGTGCGGACGGGGAATTGGCGGACGGAAAATGGACGGATGGAAAGGAACGAACGGGAATGGATGGACGGAAATGGACGGACGGTGAGTTTGCGGGCGGAAAATAGACGAACGGATAAGGTGGATGGCTGGTTAACGGTTATCTCTGAACTATCTGAACTAATGGGTAAGTAACCAACGGACGGACTGAGGACTGATTGAAGAAAACATGAAGAACGGAAGTGGAGAACGCCTAAGGTCGATGACTGGTTTATGGTTGGAATTAATGGCTAAGTACCGAGTGGCCTAGAACAGAACCTTCATGGGTGGCGAGGAGTAACGCTGATCTGCTAACCAACCACTAATGGATGTCAAAGTGCTAAAAACGGATGATAGTTGGCTCTGATCTACCTGGATTAACAGGCAATGTGTATATGTGTGGATATGTGTATTTCAACACACATGGAGACACAAAAGGAGAACTCTCGGTTTAACACCACTATCAACACCACTTCTCGGGGACTCTATTGGGGCTTAGCCCCATTTTACCTTTTTCATCTCTCCCTTGTTCGGCCCTTGAAGGGGTCTTCCCATCCTTCATTTTTTCTACGCGGTCTTCCTTCTTAAAAGTTACTTCTCGGGCTGTTTACTATAACTTCCGGAGATTTCTACATCTTGTATCGATGGTAGCCAAGCAAACATTTAATCTGTGCAGTACCTAATACCAACAGAAAACGTCTTTACATAATGTGATTCTAGTCATCAACTCCAACGAATTCCGGCGTCAACTCAAAGATGGTGGACTCTCCCAAGGCAGTTGTCATTTTGCCTTCAAAGTTCTTTTGTCCTCTCTAACAACGACAAACGGAGGGGCTCCTCTATCTGCTGAGTGCATCGAGTTTCCAGATTGATCACGGTTTGCGCATAACAGGTCTCTGAATGCACATGTTTTAATGTTGGAGCTTTCCCAGAGGTGACGAGTACTGCATTTCCCAGCTTAAGACCCCGGCCTTCGGACCTTCGAAAGAACGAGATGCTGAACACACTTTGAGCTCAGCGTACGACATCGATATTGATACGTACCTCCCCAAGAAAACACTCGTATGATCTTTTCATCTGTAGACGAACAGAATGATGATGATGATGACGATTATGCCTTAACTCCTGGTTGAAGACAGGATCTAACAGTCATACGATGACAGCAACTTAACCGAGCACCTTCCTAGTTTCATGCTGGAAGCTCTCATTAGCTCTGGTTTGCAGTGTTCTTCAAGCTGTCTTCAACTTTCGGCTAAGAATTGCTCTTTCCCAGTCATCGTCGTCGTTGGAATATTTTATTGCCAAAGTTCTTCGTGATCTATATTGAAAAATGAGTTCAAGCTCAACCGCGTAACGTTCAAACTCGTGAACCTATATGGGCCCATATATACCACCGGACCTCTGCGTCTAAAATGGGAATTACAGATTCTTCTTTACTTTAGAGTGTCAACGAGAAGGAGCACAAAAGTGGCAACCATTTACCCTCCGAGTAAGAGATGACGCCCTCTGATCCTTCAGATTTGTGTCATCTTTGAGCTGGTCCGACAAATCGAAACTGAAACTTTCTCTTTGGATGCATATGCCGAAGGGAAAGTAGATCGCATGGGCTACGAATAGACTAAAGAGAATCACTCGAGCGCATAATATACTGTAAATGCCTGTATACTACGGTTTGAATGGTGATCTACCTATGATGGTTTCAGATACTAGAAGTATTGGGATTCCACAACTGTTACTATTTGTCAGGAATGCAGGTTCTTGTTCACATTACTTTTACTCAAATTGTTGATTGTTGCAATTGACTACTTTTCCCCAATATCTCTGAGAATATTCTGGTTCTTCATGGTCCATTTTACCGACTTGACTCAGGGGTATGACACTGTAAAATTGAAAGAGTAGCAATATTTCTTCATTGGCTGTAAAGTACGGAAATGGATCTAAGTAAAGGAGAAACATGTTTTATCTTCAGGCTAGGGATCATTGCAACGGACACAGAAATCACTCGTTCCTTGTTTGTTGACTTTATTTCTCTTTGTGCAAAAGCCTGATTCGCCGAACTGTAAGCATGTGCTCAAAATTTTGGTACCGGAGACTGGTGCTACAAGTTGAAACTTTCCTTCAGTTATGCTGCAATTCGTGCAGCCTTGTACAGCAAGGAATCGCAGTAACGAGCAGGTTCGTTAGTGTGCAAGGTGTAGATCTAAGGAGAGTAACGAGGAGAACGTACGTACATCTCCACTGAATTTCGGAATCTGTGGCATTCAGAATATCTCTTTGTTTCCAGTTCCTAGTTGTAATAGTCAGTTTTGAGAAATTGGCACTGTCCCTGTACAACGCAAAATAGTCAAAACACAGCCCAATACAAAGAGCCTGCCTGCACTCAGACACACGGTCACGGGGCCCTCAACACTCTCCTGGAAATTTCTTTCCTACCAACTTAGCATAGTGAGCCTGGGTCTTGGCTCATATATATATATATATATATATATATATATATATATATATATATATATATGACGACAAAAGTGTTCCTTCGCCAGTACTCAGATCCTGCATATATTAGTCTCTTTGGGCTGATTATTGACAAGGTCACAAGTGACGGTGTATTCATTCCTCAGTCACTCCAGACAGGAGTTCTCTGGAGTAATTTATTCCTCAGTAGGCAGTATTTCATTGCTGCTTACATGTCATTGTGATTGGGGCTTAGCCCCATGTTACGTTTTTTGTCTCTCCCTTGTACGGCTTGATGGAAGTCTTCCCATCCTTCGTTTTTCCTACGCGGTCGCCTTTTTTCCTCATTGTGATTGCCCAAGATTGATTCTCACGCGTATTTGCCGTACAGAGCGGAATAGAAGATCTGGTACTTGTGGAGTATGTTAAGATAATGCGAGTTGATATACTTCAAGTATTTTAATGCTTTAACTTCGATCGCAAATGCACTGTATGCTGTAAATATCCTCAATCTGTTGACTAAGTTCCGCGTAATCTAGAAGATCGAAATCGATCACAACAAACATCGTCCACAAACGAGTTGGTGGATGTTGTTATACACGCTTGGTTCTCCAAAAGATTCTGTCACAGCAGTGTTGGTGATCCTAATCTTCTGCAGAGGCCCATTCAAGACTGAAGGATTGAAGGTGATAAACCCGGGTCAAGAATCGGTGTCATTTTTGACAAGTGTTAATGACATCAAAGTCAGATGAAATTGAAGGCGATCGCGTAACATAACAAGAAGGATGGGAAGACTCCAGCAAGCGGTACAAGGATAAAACACAAGAGGTAAAATGGGGCTAAGACTCAATATGGGCATTTTACCTCTTGGGTTTTATCTTTGTACGGTTCGATGTGTCTTCCTATCGTCTTTTAACTTATCAACGCCCCTCCCAAGCTTACTTCGTGGGCATACTACTTTGATGTCACGAACATAGGGTGCACTCATCGATTTCATGATGGATTACGTCATCAACTCATTAAAAATTAGATGAAGTAGAATCAACCAAGAGGGGTTTTTGACGGTAGGAACGCATGCCCGCCCGTATCAAATTAAGAACTGAAAGCAGAGGACGATTCCATTAAAGTATGGCACGTGCACCTAAGCTTCGTGAAACGTAGTAAAACTAGCCGATATGTCCTTGATGTTACTTAAAACATAGATCCTAAGGAATAGATAGGTGGTTAATTTTTTTACAATTTCTTCTCATTTGAAAGACAGTACTTATGACAAGCCACACGTGGCCGAAAATCAGCGTAATTTTGTCGTCTCCAATGAATGATAATATCCTGTGGATACTCTCAACAGGCTAGTAATGCAAACAATAGATAGCCAACAAGAAGGACTCTCATATACACACAACACTAACTTTTACTGTTGAGCGCAATCCCCCAAACATGGATCTCTTCAGCACTTTCTGGTATGTTAGGGC
The DNA here is from genome assembly GCA_948567375.1 of Lunularia cruciata. Classification (NCBI taxonomy): domain Eukaryota; kingdom Viridiplantae; phylum Streptophyta; class Marchantiopsida; order Lunulariales; family Lunulariaceae; genus Lunularia; species Lunularia cruciata. Next base: position 49,833,363 of record OX419761.1, on the reverse strand, counting down.
TCCCGCTTGTAAATATTATGTGGTTGGAAGTTCCAACATATCGATGAATGTCTTCTCTTCTTTGACAATGTGTTGGAGAAAGCAATCATGCAGGAAAGAGCAACGCCTTTCAACCTCATACTGGGCAAACATTACAGTACGATGGGCAAAAATCAGCGTACTTTTGTCGTCTCTAATGAATGATAATATCCTGTGGATACTCTCAACAGACTAGTAATGCAAACAATAGATAGTCAACAACAAGGACTCTCATATACACACAACACTAACTTTTCCTGTTGAGCGCAATCCCCCAAACATGGATCTCTTCAGCACTTTCTGGTATGTTAGGGCTCCCGCTTGTGAATATTATGTGGTTGGAAGTTCCAACATATCGATGAATGTCTTCTCTTCTTTGACAATGTGTTGGAGAAAGCAATCATGCAGGAAAGAGAAACGTCTTTCAACCTCATACTGGGCATACATTACAGTACGAGTAAAGCAAACTTTTGACAAGGAAGAGCTATAAGCTTGGTAAGCTCCTCCAGAGGATTCGGCAATAATGAATAGAATGGCTGGGGGCCGTGGAAAGAAGACCATTGTTGTCATCCTGTTAAAGCCAGGATGATTAGATTCAAAGAGCTGACTAGAGGTCTTTTCCTTTCAGTTCTGTTTATATTTGATCTCCTCATCGAAGCATTTATGGAAGTCAGAGATACATGCGTACACAGAAACACAGAAGAGAAAGCGAGGAGATCACATGGAGCCGCTTTATATCCAACCACATACTGAAATATAGTATCCTCTTCTCACTCTCGATCTATCTAGAGCAGCCAATTAAAGAGAGGTGAGATCAAGAAGCCACCCATGTCCTTCAGCATGGCATCATTTAACTTCCCTCAAAGTATCCACTGCGTAAGGATGCGCTCTTAAATATCTGAAGTGGTCGGTACAGTAAATTTTGAGATGCAAGCTCGAAACTAAACCAGACGTGCAGATTTTGATGATTCTCCAACTTTGCTGCAGAGCTTAGCGACATTGATATTATTCGCCCAAGGTGGAAAAGTGCTACAGATCTTTCCTAATCTATCACTAAGATTAGAGAGTTAGAACGGACTAGGTAGAGAAATCCTACGAGTCAAACAGGGATGTCTTTGTAAAGAAACACCGCAATGCTCAAAATACATGCACTCGAGTGTCCCTACTAAACGGCATTAGAAAGAGAACCAAATTGACGGTGCTGCGGCAGAGAAGTAAAACACTTTATGGGTTAGAAAGGGGAAACCTGATACTATACAGTTTGTCGTGTCCATTATCTGTGCACTTAACTTTGCTCTGTGTTGGTTATGACTGCTGTTCTAGGAAACAACTTGTTCTAGGAAACAAGTTGTTGAGGGACAGTGATAAGGTTGGAACCACCTCAAGCTGATCGAGAATCAGAAAGGCCGATCCTGCGCTATACCTTTCGATACCTGTCAGGAGGAGATGCATTCATAGTTAATTGATGAAAGTTGAGAATACAGCCTTAATGTGTATTTGGGACCGTCTCAGTAGCCTACGTGCACTTGTCCTCGAAATTGACGTTAAATTGCAGTAGATCGCAGTGTAATAGAAGAGATTTCGAGATTCTAAACCCCATAGTACTCGAAGGAGAAGACAAACATCCACCTACCCTATAGCTGCTCAACCTTGTGAGACTACCGTGACACATGGGTCCAGTCCACTATTGAGATATCTTATCAGCAGCAGCTGAACCTCTCCTTGTAGAGAAGTTAGTAACAGCGGTGCATTACACGGCAAGGAATTAGAAGCACTTGTGATCAAACTTGGCAACATTGTATGATCCGTATGTCACACGTGACCTTTACATGAAGGATACTGGACTGAAATACGAATCATCGCTGAACTAACTGAAAGTCTTAAACCAGAATTAGGATGTGTCATCGACCATCATGGTGCCACTCTACAAGCGAAAGTAGGGACTCAAAAATCGTACTCGTCCGTCTATGTTTGCTGGCAATTTTTCATGACACTATTGACTTTCTCATCCGAATTCTATGTGCAGTAGTACTTGAGCCACTGGTGACTCAAGTCTTCGTCATTCATCGATCGCCTAATTCATGGATACTATTTCTGACAGGAACTTCAACCTAATTAAATAACTGTACATGAGGTACATGAGTCCAGACTCCAGGCGTTGCGGGAGAGTGTGGAGATAGGAGAGGAGAGGGAGAGATGTGAGAAGATATCTATAATGCATGAGTGCTCTCTAGCATATAGCACTCGAGTGAATAGTCTATTCTCTCTGTTTTTCAATTTTTGTTCCATTTGCATATAGATTGAAGACTATCAAGAACTGAGTAGAAAGTTATGAGTACTTTTAGCTTTTTTAGGGTTCAAAGTGATTGTTATACACTAGAACTGAGTAGAAAGTTATGAGTACTTTTAGCTTTTTTAGGGTTCAAAGTGATTGTTATACACTGAGAGTGATGGGTCTGGAATTTTTATTTCCAATCTCTTGGTTTTCATGATTAAGTTCCAAGGAAATTTAGTTTTAAAATTTTGGAGATGGAAATTGAAAGTTATGAAAATTTATAGATTTTAGAGTATGGAGAAATTGTTTTCTTATGTGAGTTGGGATGTGAGGGGTTGTGGTTTTGCACATATGGAGAGGAGCAGCATGTGTTACTATCATTATTTTTTGTGTCAGCCATGGTTACACCTTCTCATGTGGGGTCGCCTAGAGCGGCTCGGGATACACCATGTCCAGTGTGTTACCGACACTTTACCTCACAAGGGGGTAAAGACCCATGTGGGAAGAATGCACAAGGACTATGATTGGACCACTTGGGATGCACACGTGGGACGAGCGACTACATCAACAGCAGTGACGCTTGAAATTACGACGCTTCTTCTATCCCTTTGCTGATCATTCTAGGGACACCGATCGAGTCATTGGAGTGGTTAGTTTCTCATGCGTGTTGCATGTTTGGGTTATTTGAGACTAGTTTTCCATGTCCATGTCTATTCCATAGGCTACACCGCACATTCCATGATGAGGCTAGATAGGCTTTTTGCCTACCACTTGATCGTTTGGCACGTGATCCCTTGGATGAGTTAGCATGATTCCTATTCCTCTTATTCCCTCGATGGTGTCTTTGTTATGCTAGAGGAGGATGTGCGGAACATAGAGAGGTGGCTGCTAGATTTTGTCAATTCCGAGTGGGGGATTGGGCGGCCCTTCAGGAGGAGTCTATTAGGGCTACACGATTTAGGAGATAGGCACGCCATAGGATACCATAGAGTCCACTCGATTACGACAATGTAGGACATTGGGTCAGGCGAGAGAGTTTACTAGAACAGCGTGAGCGCTACGAGTACACCCTTTGTCTATGGCGAGTCCTATTGATGAGACTATCTCTTCCCTACGCTCACTACATCCTATAGCAGTAGAAAGACTACCACTAGAGGTCTTAGATTATCAGCTTGAGCAGCCTTTATGTCTTGATAGGTAGCTATTTGCACAAGCATTGTGCATTGCCCTTGCATTGTGCATTGCACCTCGCCAATCCTCAAGAGGTTTGTCAGGGATGGTTTATGAGCACTTTAGAGATTGCTTCCAGGCAGATGATACTTCTAGTGGTTATACCAAGTTGTTTCAAGTGGTTGCAGCAAAGCGAGAGGAGATAATCCTATATCTATTAGTCGGGTGTTAGGTGCTAGTCGACTTTTTGCGATAGAGAAGGACACAAGAGGCATTAGACCAATTGGTACTGGAGAGATCTTTTTGCGGTTAGTCAGTCGTACCATTGTCTTTTAGCATTGTTCTCACTTTTGACAGCACCTTAGTCCACATCATTTTGGAGTAGCTACACCTAGAGGATGTGAGACTATATCTCTAGGCATTAGAGCACTCCTAGATATCCATCCGGAGTGGGTTATCCTACAGGTGGATGTTGAGAATGCTTTTAATAGCATCTCATGGGCATCCATCTTTAGAGAGCTTAGGGAGGCCAGTGGATCCTTGGCGAGTCTCATTCCTTTTGTACGGTCTTTTTATGGCTCTCCTACTCCTCTATACTACCAGCATGGGGGTTCACATGAGGGAGTCACCGTCTTGGAATCAACTGTTGGTACACATCAAGGAGATCCTTTGGAGGGGCCCTTATTTGCCATGGCTCACTTTAGAGCTCTCCTATCTACTACTTTGGCCATGCCAAGTTATGTATTTCCCTCCTTGGCAGATGATACACACATCATAGGCCCTGTAGATCAGATTAGGCAGGCTTATGACTACTTGATTACCGAGCTACATCCAGTAGGCTTGAGAGTCAAGGTGTCAAAGTGTAGAGCATGGTCCCCTTTAGGTATCCCTCCCCACCTTGAGCTCCCAGAGGGGTGTATCACATCCATAGATAGACTTTGTGTTCTTTGAGTGCTAATAGGATTAGAGGATTTTGTCACACGCTTTGTGGACGCTGCCCTTGCAAAGGATGTTCTCCATGTGGATGACCTTCCATTACTAGGAGATCCACATGTGGCATTTGTTATACTCTCTTCTAGTATTGCTCGTCGACCATCCACCTCATCCGTACAGTTCCCTCCCTCACCGTCCTTCCTATCACGTTTGAGAGTATTTGATAGGAGGATTATGGGAATCTTTGGTGATATCATTAGACCATGGACTTTTGAGTGTGTGACAAGGGATTTGGCATGGAGACAAATGGCTCTGCCAATCTCATGTGGTGGAGTTGGCTTGCTTTCTGTGGAGGAGATGGCAACTATAGCGATTTTGGGTAGTTGTGCTCTCTCGGCACTCTTACTTTCCTCTCGTTTTGTGGTTGCTGATAGGCCGGTTTTGGAGACTTATGTGACAGAGGTGGAGGGAGGATCCTTTTCTCTCCAAGTGTTATTGTTGCATATGAGAGATAGTCTATCCCCACGAGCACAAGAAGATTTTCCACCTTTTGCTTCACTATCGTCAGATTGGACTAGAGGTTAACAGTCTTCCTTGATGGAGCGACAGTGTGAGCATACGCTACATTCTCTCTTAGTCTACTTGTCTATTCCTCATGCTAATAGAGCACGTCTTTGCTCTTGCTCCGGCAAGGGTGCAGGCTCTTTGATCCTAGCTCAACCGTGCATTAAGGCATTCCGACTCGCACCAGTTACTTTCTCTACAGCGATGAGGTTTCGCCTAGGTTTTGTCCACCCATCAACATCTTCATTACTCACTTGTGGGTGTGGGTTTACACGAGATGCAGCAGCGGTCCACATGACACGGTGTCCTTTTGGAGGACAGAGGATAACTACCCATGATGCCATTAGGGACATAGTGTTTGCTATGGCATGAGAGAGTAGATACTTGGCTTGGAGGGAGCGTTCGTATGCTTTGCATACAACATGTGTCAGGGCAGATTTATACTTGGTCGGAGATGATCCGGTGATAGTAGCAGATGTCGTGGTGACATACCCTACATGGGATACAGTTTCGGAGGGAGTGATTACCCATCCCCTTGGATGGGCAGCAAGTGCAGCAGCAGGTCGCAAGATCTCCAAGTATAGGGGCATGCAGCGAGGTCATCTTTGTTCCTCTAGCCTTGGAATTATATGGAATGATGGACACGGCATTTGACACATTTGTGAGGGGGTGCGCAAGAACTTATCATGTTAGGCGTCAGGGGTACCACTCTCACTCTCATACTTTGTAGTATATTGTAGACAATGTGTGTTCATTGCTCTACATAGGGCAGTGGCCAGTGCAATCCATATGAGAGCAATCACATTAGGTGATGTTTCTTCGGTTGCTCCAGTTGTGTGTAGACCGTAGGACTTGCATAGCTTGGATATCTTAGGTGCAGTTGGACAGATTTCTCATATAGACTATGGTGTGGCTTAGCCCTAAGTTACCTTTTTTGTCTCTCCCTTGTACAGCTTGATGGGGTCTTCCCATCCTTCGTTTTTCCTCCGCCGGTGGCCTCTTTGTGTCATTAAATAACTTGGAAGGGCGACTCAACTCGCGTCATTCAGCCATCTAGCCTGCCAACTCTGTGCAGAATTTACATGTGCGTCCAAGAAGTGGCTGACATTTTACTGTTAGTCCATTTTCATCACCAACTCTCTCTCCAACTCCGATCGGATTGTAATCCCGAAGTGTACGTCTATTGTCATCGGACTCCTGCAATTTATTTTGAAGAAACGAGTAATGATCGTAGCCACTTTGGCCAACGGCCAACAACCATATTGGTCGATCAAGTGATCCGACTTCCAGTGTACTCCCGGAAGGGAGTCAACTTCAATTCTGAGGTGAATGAACTATTTCCCCATGCAGATCCCCGCGAAAACAGGGATGACTGATGCACCTGAGTCCCGTCAGCAGTTGCAATCCTTGTGGATATCATTCGTGCATCTTCGAGCAGAACCCAGAACATGTTATGCCCCATGTAAACATGCTCAGTACGAACAGCGGAAATGAAGGGAGCATCTTGATGGACGAATACCGGGAAGGTATTGCTCTACACTCCGAGAACAACGATGAGAGTCAGAAGACTTCCTTTAATTGGAGTTTTTCAGATCTTTCAAGGTCACTCCAGAGCTAGATGAGTTTGTGTCCTGGCCGACTGATGGACAAATTCAATTTATCAAAGAAAGAACAATGTGTATTCTATTGAACAAAGCTTCTTTGTGATGTATAGAGCAAGAAAGAATGTTGACAACCCATTAAAGCCCGTAGAGGAACATATTACCACTTAACTCATCCCCAAGGAAGCTATGGGACTCGTGGGACAAAGCCAAGAGTTCCTTCATGAATTGCGATGCTCATAACAATAGCTGCTATTCTCGTCTCAAGCAGTTTGATGTGACAACGGAGCCCGACAGCCATCGATCGTCAATAAGCATCAGCATCACGTAGTGCTCGACAGTTCAGGTGTAGGATGATTCTTCTAAAGTTTCGTCCATCGAAAGTTCTGAGAGTTAGCAACATCTGCTTTATTTCTTGTCTTTGTGCACAAGCTGATAGCCGTAGAATCTAATGACGCAGTGGGCTTATGATTATATACAGCATACATGCAATCACAGTACGGGATGAGGTGAAAGATGAAAGGAAAAGCTGGTGAGCCCAACAGGACAATCCATGGGTACTGAGAAATCAAGGTGCCACATTTGATATTTCCGACCAGGCAAACTACTAATGTAACATTTTCTTACAGCCATGTATGTGCAAGATACGAAACTCGAGTCCGCATGTTTACACAGCTCAAGCTACAGATAACTCTCGCATACTTTCAGACCAGATTCATCATTCTCCTCTACATCTAATCCTGTCAACAAGTCTCCTCACATCTAGTTTCTCATTGTCTACATTTCCACTAGACTTTTAGTTTGAATTGATCGTGCAGCTTTGCAAGACTAGTCGTAGAAGGCGTCACGTCTGGAGGATTAGAAACGCGGGCAAAGCTATTGACCGTGTCTCTCTTTAAAACAGCCTGATCAAACGGCGAACTCTTCCCGAAGATCACAAATAATAGATAGTATAGATAACTATCTGCAATAAGTAGATAGTCAAGTTATCAATCGAAAGTACCGACCCGAAAATGAGGTGAGGGAATCCTATACGAGTTATCTGCATCAATTTGGTAAGATTTCCCAAGCTCCAAGTCAAGATTTGGATTCTTAGAGTCGTCTGCTCGGATACTCATGTCCTCTTCTAGTTCGGTGTCATGCTGATAATCTCCAGCATGAGCCGCCAGGCCTGTAGAAGGCAAACTGGATTTCCCTTCACGACCACCCTTGACCTGAGTGTGAAGTCACACAAAGACAGAGGAGGTAGTTTGCGTGTTAAGATAATTTAAGACGAGGTAAAAACAAAAAGCTGAACCACAAAGCGGATTTATAACAAAGTGTGAGAAAATCCGTCTATGAGAAAATCTGGAAGTCAAAGCTGCTCTATTACATGGTCATGACTGAAAGAAACCACATGATCCGGATAGCTAACCCCGAAACAAAACACCAAATCATCTACTACCAAAAAGCAGAAGCAGTACTGTACAAAAAGAAAAAAGACGATGAAATCCTTGTAAGGTGAATGGGCATAAAACAAAATCATGAACTGTTCCCCTTCACAGTGACGCATTTACTAAGTCTGAGTGCTTACCGCAAAGAGCATTAATGTAGATCGTGGTCTCCCCTAAAAACACGGATAGCAAAGAAAGAAGATGAAAAAAACAATTAATAATCTTCAAATTAAAATTGCCCCATTGGAACGACCCGGGCCGGGAAAGAAAAATCCTAAACCTGTGAAACGCATAACAGAGGAAGAAAGCTAGGTAAATTACTTTGAACCCTATTCTCAAAAGAGATTATATTTAGGACAAGAAGAGCTGAGAAAACAACAGATTACAAGCGGTTGACAACCTTATCTGTCGGAGAGCTTCTGAGTGATAAAGACAGGTCATCCACGGCAATTCTATCTTTGCCAATTCCTGCTTCCATGGGCATGAACATGTCCACTTTGCAAGACTTCTCATTCTCTCCTGAATCGATAAGTCCTCCTGAGACGACCTCAGGATCAGGATGCCCTTCATCGTCATTTGTCTTGAGTCGGACATTACCTCCGTTTTGCTGCATACGTTTTGCTGCATACGTTTTTTCTCTGACAGCCTGAAGTCTCTTCTTTTTCGCAAGGGCTACACTATCAGGTAGCTGACTAATGTCCCTATCAGCTTGTGCCTCACCTGGAGCAGTGAGATAGAAGCCAGATGGACCTTGAGCATAAACGGTAAACCAGATGCCAATCAGTTCATCAGATAGAGCACCAACTTTCAGGAATCATACACTCCAAGAAATGAACATGCTTCTATACTTGCGTCAGAAAGGACGTCCTATTTTCTGTCATAAACTTGATCCCATAACTTGAAAAAACTGTAAACGAGGTTTCAGCGAGCAATTGCGTTTGTTCACCACACCAACACCCAAACTGCAGCTAAGAGCGGAATCTCGTTCCGACCTACAATGTAAGAGTGGTCACTCAAGCATATAGCAGAAGAAAGTGGGTACCGTTTTGAACGGCAGGGTTTCCTTCCGTCTCGACGTTGAGGGCGTGACAAGCATAGCTACCTTCAGCCTTGGCGCCACTTGTGATACGATCAGGCTCGATATCACTGAGATTGTAATAATCTGAGTCGTCTCCAGCCGAAAAATCTTCCGCTAGTTTGTGTAGTCTAAGATGGGTCCTGTAAGAATGATTGCAAACTAGTTACGGATTGAACTATATAAAGGTCTTCCGGGTATTGGAGAAACCCCTGAAGATTGCAACGACCTGAATAGTATTGAAAATCCAGAAGCAGAACTAGAAAGATTGAACATTGGGCTCACTTAGAGTCTACCCACCTACACGTCAGCCAGAACATTCCGCCACATCAAGGATAATAGCGATGATAGATAATCAGCACAGGCAATCAAGCTGAGCGTAAACATCACTGAAGGTTATAACACTCACTTCTTGACATCCTCTTGTGCACGAGCGTTGCGCATATACAGCTTAACCATTTTCTTTAGTTTGCTATTCCATCTGTATCAGAAGCACTCAAGCCATTTAGGTACTTACAACTCAGTAATTGTCTTCCCCCCATGAATCAAGAGGTTCCTCAATACAAGATTGAAAAACTTCCTCTAACGATCGCAAGCCCATCTTTGAAAATGATCTCCTAAACGAGCTTTAACACTCAGCAATGACTGCAGCAGGCAACAATCTTACCGTCTCATCTCGTCCTCAGAACTACTTAGCTTGGATTCCAGCTCAGAAGTTTTAGTTGACATGGCGCTTTGTTGTTCCTTCATATTTTCCAAGTATTTCTGCACGTTAACAAGTCCTTAAAGATAGGTTTCAGGCCAACACGGAGAAGTAATTAATAGATGACCATCCAGCCTTGTGCATCTGTTTTGCTCATAGTTTCACATTTTGAAGTCAGTCTGAAAAGCAATATAATACTTGACGTGCTTACTGCCTCGGTTTGCCACTGACCCACCTGTTAAGCCAGCAATCCTAGTGAAATACTTTGCTAGTCTTCCAACAGATTGAATTTGAAACAGCAACTGTGTCCCAAACAAGTTAACGACTAGCATGGTATTAACGCTGTAGGCAGCATTTCTAACTGTGCAAACTTTAACAAAGGCAACGGAGATCTACAATAAACAATGTGCTGACACTCCACCAAAAGAGCCAAAAAGAGCAGATCACCACTATGAGCGTCGAAGGAGGAACAAACCTAACATGAAATGGAGAAGAAGCCCTATGTACTTCACCCCAAAAACAATCAACCGACGCTGATTTAGAAAGGCTCAATTCGATGGTTACGACATTGTCACACAGAATCTGACCCGATAACTTAGATACAGCAGACCGTTGAGCAGGGACACACATCCTTCCACTTTGATAAAGAGCTTTAACTGACCTCGAGCCTAGCCTTGTCGTCGATGAGATTTTCATTCACAGCCTGTACCTGCCGTAGCTGAATAACAACGATCGTACATCATGCATGGGCACATGAACGTACAGTGTAACTCCCAACACAAGGGACATTACGGCAATCGAACGCTACCAGGCAATGCATACACATGCCAAAAAACCATGGGAAACTAATGTGGACTGAAATGGATAACGTTCTATCACGAAGGCAGACAAACCATCACAAAACAGTCCCTTAACTCAGAAGGTCGTTGTGCAGTTCATTAGTCATCTAACATCTCTTGACGTACGCGTAGTTACTATTTAAGTACGTACCTGTTCAAAAGCTGCATCTCTCGGACTCGGGGTAGGAGATCTTGCTGATGACCGCGCATTGTCCTCTTCGGCAAACTTGATATCCCCACCATAGTGATCAGAGACGTCACTAAGATGCCCGTCTATATTTTCTAACTTCAACCTCTTTGACTCTCTCCTTTCGCTGTTAACAATACCGGATCAGATACCCATCAGGATATACTATATATAACACACTAATGACGTCAAAACTAAACGTTACTCGTGAGATTATGATGGCCATCATGACAATACTTCCACGGCAATGTATCAAGTTATAAGCATAAGCTCATACGCCCTTCCGGTCAGTCAAAGTGAACAGAAGCTCTCTCAAGTCTCCGGTAAGGCATCCATCGCAAGGATGACTTGAAGTATCATACACAGTAAAAAGGGGCTAACCTTTTGAAGGACGCAGACCTCTGAGGTGAGAAAGATCGAGAGGCTCTGCTACGCCTCAGTGACGACCTTGACTGGCTCCTACCTGGAGAAGTTGTCCTCGTCCCGTTAGACAACTGTGCAGCAAAAGGGTTAAGGGAATTCCTTCCTAGCTAACAAAGCTCTCAAGCTCTACATACTGGTCTTCAAGGATCCTTGAAGTCATGTCCGTAACATCGATGGCCCATAAGTTTACGTTGTCCCGGAGTACTCAATGCATCCATACAACCAATCAACCATGGCTCTATCTCTAGACAGAAATCTTCTATCAGGAGGGATGCTCTGACCTCGACCTTCTCTACTAGGAGAACGCCTCCGATAGGGAGGAGTTCTTCGTCGGTCCAACCTGTCCCATAAATCTCCCGTTCGATGACTGTCCGGTCGCCCTGCCATGAAATTTCGGATGAGAGATAAGTGAAATCTTAACATGTTCAGTGAGGCCAATTATATGCCAAACCTAACCGAGTGGAGGATACCAAGAAATTAAAAATAAATAAATTAGACATAGACGACTTACCGTGCGTTGCAATGATACTACTGTTGCCCACAGCCAAGCCCTCCTCTGCTTTTATAAAATAAGTCAGGTACAAGGACTAATAAGGATACGCCCCGCTAATCCACATGATATATAAGTCTTTAGCCATCCTTGGGAAGCCTTTAGCACGGTTGACAAGTCAAATTATAGTTGACACAGCCTTACGACATAGTATAGTTCATGGTGAATTGCGATCATCTCTTGCGACATAATATACAGCATCACATGACGGATGCTGTGCGGTCAGTGGGGACTGCTTTCGAGCCCAGAAAATATAAAGAGGTTATCAAAAGACGGGCGCAGCCTTCAATCCCATATAATAAAGAATATATCATCTGCAGATCTGCAGGAATGAGACCCTCCTAAATTCCGACCCTAGGCGCATCAGGGTCATTCGGGATCACATTCCTTGAGATTTATCACGTATGAATGAATTCGTCAGTAGAACGACTGCACCACCATCCATGGGCTGGCTCATCTGCAACGGAGTTAAGACATCTGAGCTTAACAGCCAGTTCTATACCGTTGTTTAGCAGCACAGATTGACAACTGTACGACACAACTCAAACTAGTTCCATCTTCCTCGATGTAAGATGCAGTAAGGGCCTACTCTTTTCATCTCAAGCCTGGTCCAAACTTGAAGAAATAGAGATCGAAAACAAGTGTCCTCGAACAACCCGAAAGACCACCAACAGGGGCTGCCAACATCAGATCATACAGCTCAGGTGACTTATCATAACTTAAGGTGATTGATCATATTCTTTCTGATATTTTCTAGGGGATATATTTAACCGAAAAGAAAATGATTTGCCCCTTCGGAGTAGAAAGCCCAGACATGTGCACCATACCAGAAGGGACCTCACAACAAAGCGACATCGTTTTTAAAGTTCGCTCTTCAGATTGTTTCTTCGTAATGAGCAATCTTGCAATAGAATAACAATTGGACTATTTCGACTATAAAACGGACCAGAGACCCGTACCGATAAATCCACCCCCAGCCGGGAACCTTCGCAGCTCTGCCTCTCCATGAGCGAATGAGCAACTCTGACGAGGACAATTGCCTCTCTGATAAAGTGTGCACAGCTTTGTCTTGTAAAGGTCTCGTGCATGAGCCATCTCAGCACTAGTTGCAGCAATTGAAGAACTCGGATAGTTTCTAATCTTCAGATCAAATATGCGCGGGCTCGCCACCACAGTAAAACCTCAGTAACATATAAGTGAGCCTTCCCCATAAGCAGTTAAAGCGAGTCCTTATCTGTGTTTTTAGGGTAACATATAACGCTTGAGGTAACATAAAGCCGCTTTGATAATAAATAGCTCTGTCTAAGTCGTTATAAGTGTTGACACCCTTGTTCTCCCACCATCAGACTCTGCAAGTAACAACATGCCACCAGCCCTGCTAATTAGTACACTTCCTGATGATTACGCTATCTCATTGTCACTACGAGACCAAATAAAACTATAAAACTATAAAACTCGAAATCAACAAATATGACTTACCGACATTCTCACTCCGGCCAAAGCAGTTTGACAGTGCCATATGATTAACTCTCACAACAATCATGTCCATTTCTCTTATTCCAGGCAACAAGTAAAAGAAGGAACCGACTTGATGGACTCTACTTAGGACTCCTTTTAGCCTAAATTAGGTGTACAGAATCACTCTTCTAGATGGCTATCAGTAAGGAACGCAAGACATTTGCTCAGAAGGGTGCAAGGAAACAGGCGATTCATAATTATTACATATGCTCTGCCTTCCTTCCACAGCCGTCCGCCGAAGACTATCGAACTGCACCAGCCGCACTGGATATACAGAAATTCAAAAGTAAACTAAAACTATTCCCTCACTAACATTCAATTCCTGCACTACGAGAGAGCTCTATAAACCTATCAATCTGATCAAATTCCAGCAAGGTCAGGACAAATTTCACCTTCAAAAGGATAACGAATCCACACTCCAGAGAGTTTAAGCCACAGATCAAAGCCTGGGCAATGCTGGCAATAACGTCAACCAAGATTCAATGCACCGAGAAGGACAAATAAATAAGTTCTTGGCGCTGAAGATCCAGAAATTCTGCTTTTGCTGCTGCTGCTGCTGCGCTATGCATGGAACTTTCGAGCCACCATAACAATGAAAAAATAGTCAATCCACCTCGTCGCTCGTCAGAACAGAAGAAGAACAGAGAAGAAAGAGAAGAGGGTGCAGCGGAAATGCGACGACTGAATGAATTGAATCCAATACGCAACGCAAACTGACCGACCACCGAAGAAAGACAGCTTCGGATTACGGTTGTGTGCCTCCTCCGCGTCGCGCTAGCTAACAACGTACGGGTAGCGCCCCTCACAGTCGCGACTGAACTCTACCAACTCTACCGTAGTAACCTCTAGTCACGAACAATGGAACCTGTTCTTCACAGGTTGGCTGTCACACTGTGATCATTATCCTCCCGCTAAGCCGCGAAGCTAGGGTACCCCCACACCCTGGGCACAGCAACACGAGTGAAAAGGAAAAACATTGCTAAGTGCTTCCGTTGTTTCCGGTGAGGAGTGCACATTCAGATTCTCCACACATCTCCATACGTGAAACTGACGGCCGAGATTATACAACACTAATGATCATAATTAAAGAGCATTTTTCAGAGAAAAATGCCCTTGAGCTTTTCGAGGAGTGTCCAACATTGCATAATATACAGAGTTCGCATGTGTATACAGTCATATGTATTGGGCAAAACGGAACACTTACGTGGGTGTACTCTCAAGTATTCTCAGTGTAAAGAGTTCGCATGTGTATAATACATTCATATGTATTGGGAAAAACGGAATACTTACGTGGGTGTACTCTCAAGTATTCTCTGCTCCTCAGGAGCACCAAATTTCAGTCATTGAGTCGGATGAACTTAACAGTGCCCCAAACTTGGCACAAAGGGCTTAAGGCCCCCAAGTTTGCAGAAACACTTTGACAGAAACCTTTCTGCCAGGTGGTCCGACGTGTCATAGTTGCCAGTGATGGTTTGCGACTTGGCAAGCAATGTCCTTATCCAAGTTTTGACCTGTATAGCTTATGGCATTCGATATTCCGTCAAGATTGAACTAACTTGTTACAAGAACAATGTCTATCAGGTAAATGAGTTTGGGTGTTAATTTGGAGTCAACCACCACGTCAATCCTAAAGGGGTAGTGTTTAGCCCTTCTGCCAACTTGGGGTACTGTCAAATCTAAGTGCCAAGTTTGCGGTACTGTTAAATCCATCTCTAGTGATTGATAGAGTCATCTTCGAGTTTCACTCCTTTCCGTGCCAATCTTTCAATGGCAGTTCTATTCGTGCCCTTACTTTCTGCATACGTAAATGGGTCAGTAGATCCCCTCTACTTCCTTCCCTCGTATTGACGTTGTCGCCTATCTTCTCTCTCTGCCTCGCGGTCGAAGGTGCCAGGATAGTTCCAGGTTCAAGGAAATGATCAGTTCCGTCACGTTGACATTTGGGCCATCTTGGCAGTGTGCTACCATGCTTCAAACGGTTCCTTCTCTCTACAACCTGTGGAAGCCAAGGATGCCCTGGGATGCAGGCAAGCTAGATGAAGTGTACATGCGTACACATTTCTTTCTCATGCTTCTTTCTAAGCTCCCATGTGAGTTAGCTGAACTCGATAAGATAAGAGTACCCGGAACCCAATTTTGTTCCCGTCCTTCTGCATCAATCTGTGTTCCTTCTTTCCTCCTATGCCTCCGTGAGTAACGCATAGAGTGTCTTAGTACTTCTAATACGGTGGTACAAATACTAAACAATTTCAGGGTAGTACAACATCCATGTTTTGACCACGAAGTACTCAGACGGCGATATGGTTCTCATAACCTCCTTTACAGAACCTCCTTTAGAGCTCAATTCTAGAGTTCCTCCTCTTTAAAGTACGATTTATTCACGTTGTACTATACCGGTTCTGGGGAAGAGTCGACTGCCTGAGACGGGAGTTGGGAACTAAGATTGCAAAGAGGAGAGGAGACCTGATAGCAAGATTACTACTCTTAACGAAGAATGATTACATAAACATCCAAAACTATGCAATTAACCCTTACTAAGCGATTGCAGAAAGACTAATGCATTGGGATCTTCCCCTGTATGTCATGTCATGAACTTTGGTCTAAACATGCCCAGTTGTGATAGACACATTTCATCCGAAATACCTGGCAGCTTTGTCTCCTGGTACTTAAATGTGAAATCGACGGGAAGAGTCCTTACAGGGCCCTATAACGTGTAGGTAGGTCAAAGAGGAAATTAGAACTAAGCGTTTATAAGAGGACTCTCCGGGGGTACATGAGATGATTGTCTTATGATTAGCCCCTGAAGTGGCATGCCAAAAGGATTTCTCTTTGAATCATGATTTCAAAAGATGCTCGTCAAAGATGAATCCATACGTGCAAACAGGTCAACTTTTCGTTCCGCGGTGAGGCCAAAACCTGTCAATCCATATGTGGGTCGTTCTCCAACACTATGTTGCAAGATCTGAACTAGACTCAAATTCGAACTCACGTTGACTACGAAGGAGTCTGACAGGGACCGAGGTTGAGCACGATGTGCCTGAAGTGATACAGACTTCCGGTACCTTTTACTCTTTACTACAGTGACAAGCTACAATAACAGAATGATGATAAAGCACATTGGTATTCTACGCGATCGCCTCTTTTCACATGAAACAATGGAACATGCAAGTTTGGGAATGTAGCATCGTACGCATCATGATGATGGAAAGGGACGGAGTTATGAAACAGTTCTAAATACTTGAAGTCTTTCCCATTTAGTATCGTAATCCATTTCTTCGTTTACTGCAATACAAGCACTGAAGCTTTGAGTGGAACAACAAGCTGAAGACGATTGTCAAGGTCTAATGCGCGCTTTTGACGATTTCTTCAAATAGCGACTCAAGTTGCTATTCCGTCTGTAATTCGTGATCAACTTCAAAGGTTCCTTGCAAATGGATTGCATTACTATAGAGTATGCCCTTCTGCTGCTAGTTGCAGAGCCTACAGGCGCACCATGCATCTGTTTACGCTGGTTCAACCAGCTTTCAATACGAGTATATGCGATCAACTGGCTCACTTCAGTCACGGGCAGACGTCGGTGACGAATGTCACAAGAAACTGTTAATCTCTGTTCGAATGTTCACATTATGGTTGCATGTGATTCAAGTACGTGAATCTTACGACTCGGGAAACCAAATTCAAATCTAGGTAGTAATGTGATGATCTCTTCTATGGTCCGAGTTGATTGATTGCTGACGTATAAGCTAATTGATCAAGTACTAATCCTACTGATCACAGACTCGAGAGACCTGGCTTACGGCGTCAATTAAGGGCTCTCTGCATCTACTTCTGTGTACTTTTGGATGAGGTTAAACCAATCCACTCAGTTCTATCGAACTGTTTCAATCTGAAAGTATGATTATCTTGCCCCGTATCTACTGGGGCAAGATAATCATACTTCCAGATTGAAACAGTATGTCAAATCTCAAGCTCAATCTTTGGAAATTCGGATCTGGTTGTTATGAGTAGACTTTACATGAACTTTCAACACATGATCTTATAATTTTAGAATTATAAACATGGAGGGGTTCATTTCCCAAACCACGAGAAAAAACAGATACCGATCACGACTGATTCAAGCTGATAGAGAGAAGAAAAAGCTTCTACAAGCTGAATTGCCATGGCTGACATATACTACGAACAGGTAATCTACAGCGATATCTAGCTGCTGGTTTCGTGAGGAAATTAGTTCGAAACTAAAGAGTCTCCTCATGTTCGCAGTCAAGGGGTCCATTTCTCGCCCAAAGGAATTGTAGACGCCCACGTTTTTTCTCCCTTGCGATTGAGCACAGTAAACAATTTGTGCGAGGAATGGGCACTCTTGCCACTAGCTTTTCTCTCATCCTTAAGTCCTCTGATCGGTTTTGAAATAATTAAAACCAATATATCCAGCACAAATTAGCTACACGGAGAGCGCTCGATAAAAACCCGAGAGAGCGGGTGTGATATATGGTAGGCATAATCTCCAGATAGGAAGAGTGATAGGTACCCGAGAAGATGACCGCTGGGGCCCCTTGTAATTTATCTGTACCTCTAATGATAGTCTTTATTATTGAGATCTACTTTGCGCAGCAAGGGAAAGACAAGAACAGGAAAAAGAGAGAAGAAAGAAGAAAATATACACACACACAAACAGATGCACAAGAATGGTTCAGAGTCACTTGCTCCTAATCCAAGGCCACATAGATAGATAGAACTTTACTAACCCTGCAACACAGGTTACATAGATTTCTAGGAAACTCTTTCCCTACAGATCTGTTCCCGAGTCTAGCTTGATCAGCCCTCTCCCGACCATCTCCTTCTTTGACGATCTGTTCAGCACTCTCCTGGTCAGCTTCATGCGAATTGAGGTTTCCTTAATTCCCACCTGATCACTTTCAGAGAGTCACCTAATCAACTCACTCCAAGTCGGAGGACAATCTTTGTACACCAAGAACGAACATCTTGCCCGAGTCACCACAATTTCTTGTCTTTGTCAAACTCTTGTCACCACCTTGGATAGTTTATTCCACTGACAATCTGAGTCGCAGATCTCGGCATCATAAATAAGACTAATCCGCTGGACCAGGCTCTCCATCCTAACAACTCTCTCACTTAGAGACAGATACTTTTGACTATATATCTTTCAAAAAAAGATAGTGAACTTCTTGAGCTTGATCTACATACTTTGTGTTTTTATCTAGCTATCAGTGGAGTCCAATTGAAGCTATGCAAGACAGTGCCTGTCTTTGTAAACATATTAGGTGAATTCTTTGCACCTTGAATCTTTTCAAGTGACAAACTCCAAATTTCAAGTAACTTCTGGCTAAAATGATATCTTAATTGTATGTGTTTGTTCTTGCATGGAATATTGGATTCTTTGCTAAGTGAATGGCACTTTGACTGTCACAAAATAAAATAAATTAATTTTTTCTCTGCCTAGCTCCTTTAAAAGGTTCTATAGCCAAATCATCTCCTTACTAGCTGTTGTAATTGCAACATATTTTGCCTCAATTTGTAGACAAAGCTACAATCTTTTGCAATTGTGAGACACAACTTACTACTGTCCCACCTATTGTATAAACATACCCGATGGTGCTTCTTTTGGTGTCTATGTCACCTTCTAGATCTACATCCACAAAACCTTGTAGCGTTTGACTACCTCTTTTGTAACACAAACCTATATCTTTGGTACCTTTCAAATATCTAAAAATTCATTGGACAACCTCACAATTTTTTCTTCTTGAATTGGCCATGTATTTGCTTACAACTTCCACTACATGTGCAATATCTAGTCTAATACATGTCATTGCCTATATTAGGCTGCCTACAGCTAAAGCATATGGTACCTTTGATATATTCTTTAGCTCTTAATCATCCTTGGGTGACTATTCCTTTGATAGGTTCAAGTGACTTGCCAAAGGTGTCTTCACATAACTTACATCTGTCATGTTGAACCTTTTCTACACCTTTCCAATATAACTACCTTGAGAGAGCTTCAATGTTCTAAAAACTATGTCCCATTTCAATCTTCAGCCCAAGTGTCATATTTATATACATTGCTACATAACATATATTTCTATCAACATCATACACTATAGAAGCACAACTCACACATAAGTCATACATGAACTCTAAAGTGTCACAATAATCAATTCATTCTTCTACTCAAATGACATGAAAATCAAATATGTACTCAATCCTTCACTCAACAATCTGCAAAGGATTGGACACTAATTGCAATCAAGCTACACCCACTCTAGCTAAGAGACTCTAGGTGACACTCGCCGGTCTCTATCCACCGTAGCCAAGAACTCAAAGGCTCAACATCAGAGGAGTGAGCTCTCTAGAGCGGCACTTTGAAAGTATACCCCTCTACTCAACCTAGGTCTCGAGCCCTAATGGTGTTACTAACAATGCAAACAGTGCAAGTGATGGTGGGTCTCACCATGTGATCAATAGTCTTAACATGAAATCTGGCTGCCAACAAGTTGTCCATGAGCAACTACCAAAATAACTATGATTCCAAACATTACCATTCTAGCATCCGAGCAAACTAGCTTTGGTGCTACAAATATTGTGACAACTATCATGCATATATACATTTCTACACAACATATATCACTCTCAATATCATACACTATAGAAGCACAACTTACACATAAGTTGTACATGAACTCTAAAGTGCCATAATCACTCTCTTGTTGGCGGTTAGGTCTCCCTTACTCCAAATAGCCATCTACTCCAAGTATGGTATGGTGGGCAAAGATCAAGAGACCGGGTGCCATCGAGCCCCATTGTTAGTTGCATGTTTGCAATCCATACCACATAAAGGATGAACTAGCTATAGGTCAAGTACATCTAGGACATAACTAATATCCTTGAGGAATCACCATGAGAGGAAGAGTCAAACATATCATATGGCATCCTCTCAAACAATTATCACACACCAATAGAGTAGAAGTTCCACCATAAGAGCCACATAACATACATCGCAAGCTTGCACGTACAAGTGCCAAGCTTGGATCCATAGTGCCATCAATTTTTAGGAGGTGGCATGGTGCATAATTGCACATGATCCTTCCAAACAACACCATTGTGTCCTTCCAACAAAAGGACTGCAAAAGGTAAAACCTTGTGCACTCTCAAGATAGTGTGGCCTCTAGTAACATCAAGTGTCATTGGTGCAATCCATTTTAGATCTACATAATCACCTAGATGAAATTAATGGATCAAGGGGCTATAAACTCCTCCTTGAATAGTTGCATAGCATAAGGTTTACCTATATTGCTAAGTTCTCAAAGGCTATTGGCATCACTCTCCTAAAGATCTATGTCAGTTGAGAACATGCGTTGACCCATACATATGGATCATCCAAGTCCAAAATTACAATAACATCACAAGGATGGTTGTAGGTAAATCTAGATCTCATCCATATTATAAAAAGTAAGGAGAGAAGGAGGCTTACCGGTTGAACCAATAGACCATGGCCAACCAAGGTAATTGGAGATCCCAAGTGGCCTCTCTACAAATCATAATTACACAATCCTCTCTTCATCATTTGAACCACTCTCTTTGTTAAGCCGTCTACCTCAGAGTGATATTGGGAGGTAGTATGATGATTAATCAAGGCCTTGTCACACAAGACCTGAAACTCCTCCAAGAACTTTGTACCTTGATTAGTCAAAACCTCAACTAGTGCACCAAAATGACTAAGAATACAATCCAAGAACAAGTAAGATGTCTCATCATAGGACTTATCAAGAAGTGCAACAAACTCAATCCACTTGGAGAAGTGCTCTAGAATAATCAAAGCATACAATGATATCTCACAATCAATGGTAAAGGTCCAATAAAGTCCAAACTCCAATAGTAACCCAATCCCATGATAGTTAATGGATGTAAATATGGTGTAGGAGCATTAAATGACGCTTATACTTGGTCACAAACCACACACCTGGCAACAAATTATTGTAAATTAATCTACATATTATGCCTTTAATAATTACTCTAGAGTAAGTTATATGTGTGTTTTACTCCAAAATGTCCTAACCCCTCATGAGCATGATATAAAAATTGTGGTCTTTGAGATGGAAGTGGTACTACTTGCACTCTACCATCCTCTCATATATGAAGAAGATGTCTACACTCTAATCTAAACTGCTTGGCTTGCTGAAGAACATGGTCTCTCTCCTTGGCACCAATTGTGCCACACACAACCAATGTGAAGACAATCCATCACGAAGACATCATCATGAATGTCTTGCTAACCTGTACCAATATTTTGACCCTTTAGATCTATGCTCTTAATAACTCCTCCTATATGTGCAAAGATAAATAGCATCCAAGGCCTCAAAAAATTATACATAGAAAGGTAGATGCATGCCAACCTGGCACCATCTCTTCATTTGTCTCACCATGCTAACATGCTCCGGTCTGATCCTAATGGCTATGACATGGAATTCTACTCATCTATATCATGGTTCACAACTCTAGGTCTATGAATGACCATGAAATCATACTCTTGTAAAATCATAGCCCATTGTGCAAGCTTCCTCGGAAGCTTGTCGGACTCTATCAACCACTTTAATGGTTGATGTTTAATGATGAGAGTGAAGGGGTTACTAAATAGGTAACATAAAAAATGTATGAATATCCATATTGTTGTCCAGCACTCTCTCTCATATGAACTATACTTCACCTATGTTGAATTGTTGAGTGACTAGCATAGGCCACCATAAACTCATTTTCCTCATCATCATATTAGCTGAGCATTTCTCTAAGCCCTAACATACTCTAATTATCATGAACTTGGAATGGTTGTGCTTTGATCAATCTCATAAGAAATAGAAGCAAATGTCAACCTCAACTTGAGCTCTATAAACACTCTCTCCTACTCATCCTCCCAACACCACTCTTGTGTAAGCTTGGTTAGCTTCATCAAAGCCTAGAAATGACCCTAAATCCTCTAACAGATTGGTGATAGAAGTTTTCCAACCCAAGGAATGCTTGCACTTTCTTCACATCTGTAGGCCGAGGAATATGTGCAATGCAATATCTTCCACCTTGGTTTGCTAAATGCCAATTCCTCCAAGGTAGATAATGTGACACAGATACTTAACTTGTTTGTGGAAGAATCTATGCTTCCTAACATGTAATTAGTGACCATGAGTTCTCAACCTCTCAAACACCTTTAATAAATGTCACTCATGCTCTTGCACAATAGTGCTATAGACCAAAACGTCATCAATATAGCATTAAGAAAAATCCAATATTGCTAGGATCTTGTTAATGATCTCTAAAACTTACAAAGAGCTTCAATCCAATAGTAAGAACCTCCACTGATACATCCTTACCATGAGGATCATTAGCCTAAAATGTTTTCTTGGATTTGTCCTCTCCCTAATTGGCTATTGATTATATCTTGCTTGAAGATCCAAAGTATTGAAGACCTTTGCCTGCCCAATCACATCAAAGATCTCCTCTCATGTAGGCATAGCATACCAATCAGCCCTAGTTTTTTGGTTAATAGGATAGGCAAGTTGAGGACTATCCATATATAAGACCATCTCAAATTGATTTCATTGTTGATGGATGGCCAAGTCAAGAAGAGACAATAGAGGATATGACACAATAGAGGATATTGGAGTAGGGTTAAGGGATAATTTTGAAGGTAGGTAAAGTGAGCTCCAAGGTGTTGGATTCACCAAGAAGAAAAGCAGATAATAGTTGCTTTTTGTTACAATAAGATTTTAATTCATTGAAAGAGTGTGATTTCTTAGAGTTAAAGTCAGAGTCACATGGGGATTTTGGCATGGATGATTTGACTTAAATTAAATTTGACTTATAGGAAATATAGATCTATGCTTCAAGTAGTTGTTATCATTTTCTCCAAGTAGTACCTTTGTCCAATGATCCTTGTTGGTTGGTGAAGTTGAGGAAGAGGATCCTTAATTAGTGTCACTTGGATATAGAGTAATGTAATGCTCATTGGTACTCATTGTATGTGTGATGTCCACAAATTTTTACAAATTTTTTTCTTTTTATTAATTTCACTCTTATTTGCAAAGATATGGAAAAATAATTTCTTTTTTACTAAGGAAAACTTTATAATTGAAATTTCCTTTGAAGTTATGTTTGTTCATGCAAAGGTACAAAGGGAACAAGTACAAAGCCAAAGGCACTCTTAAGGAAGAATACCAAGGGAGACAAGTCCAAAGGGTGGTTGGAGATGAAGAACACCTATACAAAGGGGACAAATACAAGCCAAACGCCCTCCAAAGGGTGGTTGTGGATGAAGAACACACATACAAAGGGTCTTTGGATTCAAAGACCTTTGGCTTGGAAGAGTTTTGCCTCCAAAAACCTTTGGCTCCAAAATCTACAACCTAAAGGATATGCATCAATTTGAATGAACTACCACCAAAGAATGTTTTCATTCAAGGAGGAGCTTTTATGTGTGGAAAGTGAAGGCTCACTAACTATTTGGCCATTGACAAATGATGATCGTAAAATCTGGCTATAAAACCAAGTGCACACTAATTTCACTTTGTGCTAATTGATTTTAGTCTTAGGTCCCAACAAGCTTAGGGATTTCAACTCTTGGCACTTCTTTGTAATTCTTTACATCCTTCATAGTTGTCCATCCTCTTCCTTCATACCCAAACCAACTTTGATAGGAAACATGGTTTTCACACCAAAATAAAGGGAGAAGATCCCCGAGGTTATCCTTCATGCTACAACACTTTACAAGTGGGCAGTGTATTGTAGGACATAGTTATTCTGGAGCAAGTTCCTTGATTTCTTAATCTAGAATTGGGAATTCAGTAATGTTTTTATTATCCAAGAGATGAAACATCAGGAGGAGAAAGAGCCAAGAGACCTCCAAGAAAATTATTTGCATTGATGGAGGAGAATTGGAGGCATATTCTTGGCTGAGACAATTCGTAACATGGAGCAATGACAATTGACATGTAGTACACTAGGCTAGATGTTGTATTGGACAAGGTTCTCACCACCTCCTTCAATGAGCCAAAGACCAATAATGGATGGAGGATGAGAAGTTACAAGGACCTACCCCAAAGGGCAATAGTGGAGGTAGTTATGAAGCTATTCAAGCCAAAAAGAACCACCTACTTGAACAATATCCAAGCCATCTCCTTCAAATACATGTAATGAGGAGAACCGGTGAACTTGGCATATATATTATATGTGCAAACCAAGAGCTTTCTCAAAGAGTTGGAAGAAGATGACGGAGTAACATATCTTGCACACTTTGCCATCCATTTTTACATGGTGTTGAACCTCTTAACCAAGATGGAGAGGAAGAAATTCCCCAACCACTAGCATCCAATGTGCTACTTCACTTTGTAGCTAGAAGGTAAGGCTCTCATAAGAAAATATCAACTTGCAAATGAGGACTATAGACAAATAGGGAAATTGTAAAAGTAGACAAAGTGGGAACAACCATGGTGAAGAAGAAGTAGGCACCTACAAGATCATAGGGACCAACAAAGAAGCCACAAATCATTGATGTATATTTGGAGGAGGAGGCCAAAGACACAAAGGAAGAAACGGGGGAAGGAGAGAACTCCCTCACCCTACAACAGTCAACAACTAAGTCCACAGGAGTAAACCACTACAAGATACATAGTCTATTTCAAACACAAAGAAAGCAAAGCACGCCTAAAGGATGAGCCAACCAATGATAAGAACAAGCAAGAAGGTCTTTGTACATAAAGGGTGACTAATTCCAAAGGTGCACTATAGGGCAGAGACCACCACAACTATGACCAAGAAGCAAGGCCCTTTGGAACCAAGGCATGAGATGAGAAGGAGGATGAAGAAGGAGAGCCCAAGCAATCGGAAGGTCAAGGAGAAGAACCTTTGGTGGTAATGCAAGGAGAAGGGAGTACAAGCTTGTTCTAAGAATGTAAAGCCTTGAGATTTGAAGGATTGTCATATATTTGGTGGGGCCGGTCTTGGAGCTAATAAAGAAGACCTTTCTACTATACCAAGACTCTTGTGAAGATATCACCGAGTACATCTCTCTTGTCTAAAGACTACTTACTTGATGAAGGCAAAGTAGGCCAAGGTAAAAGATGAGATAGAAAAGATGCACAAATTTTATAAGGAAGAAGTAGAGAAGGTAAACAACCTAGTATATGAGAAATTTTAGGCAAAGAAGCAAAATACATCACTTCTTGCAAATCAAACAAAGAAGGAGGAAGAGGTCAAGAAGGAACAAGGAGAGTTGAGAGATCTTTGGCTCAAGGCCAAAGGCAAGCAACATGGGTATGAAGATCAGCTAAAGGCTAGGGATGAGGAAGTGGTTAGTATCCCATGGGAATTAGAGAGGACCAAGATACACTTAGTGACACTTGATGTACAATTCAATGCATACAAGAGCAAAGTGGCTACTCAATTGGAAGAGATGGCTACCAAACTGAAAGGGTATAGAAGAGAGGCAAGTTGATCAACCCCAAATGCTAGAGGAGGTGAAGAAGGAAGGAGAGATCTTGAACCAACACTTAGAGGAGGAGAAGTTGGAAGAAGTTGGAGGAAGTTATAGATCAATTCATAGAGATGTTGGAGGAAGTGGCCCAAGTTAAGGTGGACAAGACCAAAGTACAAAATTTGAAGCAATAGGTGCAGAAGCTAGAATGGAGGAGGTACAAAGATGAAAAGATGGACCAACCAGTAGTTAGCTTTCAAGAACACATATATAGGAAGCTCACCAAAGCTTGTGATACCTACTTCTTAGGCATAGTAGATTACAAGGAGAGGACCAAGCTCCTTATTAGGACTTGTAAAGGCAAAGGTATATTGTTACAAAAGTCCTTCATGCCAAAGGTACTTCGTTGGAAGAAGTTCTTTGTAGTTGTAGGACCTTTGGGTAGAAGCAGTCCAAAGTTCTTTGTAGTTATACATCTTCATAGTTGAAGGACTTTTGCACTTGCAACCTTCAAAGTTGTAGGACCAAAGGGTTAGAGTTTTAAATTTTCCTCAAGGAAGACTTGATAACTACATGTGATACATGTAAGGTACCTAAGTAACCTACATGTGATTAGGATAAAATAAGATTAAAATCATAATGTATAGTGTAGATGTAGGCATGAGATCTTTGGAGTACTTCCATTGTTAGATCTCTTGAAAGTTGAGCAGGAGATATTTGAGGCTTAAGCTTATGAAATTGAGTTCATTCCTTCTTAATCAAAGTTCACTAAAAGAATTTTAAGTTCTTTGTTGTTCCTTCCTGCATCTTGAGTATTGGTGAATTTCTTCATTGAGTACCAATGATTAACTTCATAGTAGGAATGCAAGTGCTAGAGTGTTGTAAGGAATATTTGTGTTAGATCAAAATGTGTAATTTTTTAGGGTTCTAAAGGAGCAAGGTAATGCCTTGACAGCTCAAGGATGAGGTATAGTGTTGAGAGTACCACAAATCAAAAATCAAAGACATTTGGTTGATGTATAGACACCTTTGGAGTTGTGCCTTATGGTCAAGTGTAGCATGCAACCTTTGGAGTCAAAGTCTTTGGGGTGAAGTGGCCTTCGGAGTTGAGTGAGCATCACCTTCAAGAGTTAATTGGACTTAATTTGTAGTGAAAATGATTTCCAAGGAGTGACACTACACTCTTCTAGTAGTGTTTCATACCCAAGAGGTTAAATATGTGATAATAAAGAACTGCAAGATAGTGACACTTCTCTTCAGTTCAAATCATTTCCAATCTTTTTGGTGTATATTTCTCTACAGCCCAAGGATAGCCTATATGAAGGAATCCATGACTTAGTTGTTGGATTAAGATAAGACCACATGCTTGTGTGGATATCCCATAAGAGTTTTGGTATTCTTGTACACTTTTGACTTTAAATGACTTTTTGTCTAATAAACTTAGTTACTTTGGTAATTGATGACTTTTGAGTGTAAAGCTTTCATAAGTGTATAAATCAGAAATAAAAAGATACTCATCCTTTCATTTACAACTACCTCTCTCTCATTGAATTATCTTATGAGTCACCTCTTGAGTCTTGGAGGTGCATTTGGAGGAGTATATATACATGTTTGGAATGTAAGATTACATACCCAAGCTATGACATTTGAGCATATTTTCCTTCTTGCTATACAAAAATTGAGATGCATTTCTTGTTGTAGGGATAATTCCCTCTCATGTTTTAGTCAAGCAACTAAAGATAATCAAAGAAGCATATTTTTGAAAGCCAATAAATCTAGGAATATTTTGCTGCATTAGGGCCTTCCATACTTGGATAGTAGGAAATAGATTTTATATTGCAATTTTCCAATGTGTAGGAAGGCATCTAAGAAAGCTTATGTATACAATAATTATTAGATAGCTCAATTTCACATCCTTGAGAATTTTTATTGTCACTTTAGATGTTTATGATAGACTTCAAATAAAAATCATACAAGGCCTATCTTTCACCCTAGGGGTATCCCTACTGATAGTTTATATGTGCACTATGTACTAGAAGGAAGGAAAAGCTAGTATAGTGCACCATCAAGTATAACAACTGAAAGAGAATTTTCTCATTCACTCCTCAAAACTAACATTCTCTCCTTATATCTCTCACTTCCTCTCTTATGCTAAAGCTCCTCCAAACTGGCCTCCAAGGAAACACTTCATCAATGTTAACATAGAAATTCCTCTTCTCTTAATCATGAAAAGGTCTTCTATATTTAGAGGTTCCTCCAAGATCAACATCATAATAGAAGAACTCTCAAGAAGAAAATCTCACTCTTTACTTAGTAAATACTTGCTCATCCCACACTCTAAGCTCATTAAGGAATGTATTCCTTTCATCTTCTAAGCTTCTCCTTATACACTCATCAAAATTATCATGGTAAGTGCTTTGGTAACCCAATAAAATTCCTACTTTTCCAAAATTATCCTAGGTAAGAAATCTTTGGTCAATGGGCTATCACAAAGGCTTTTGGCCTCCTTTTGGAAGCTTCCAAGCATAACACTTGTGAATCACTAGCCTCTTCCTAATAAAAAAATTACAATGTATATGAAAGTCAAGTCAAATATATCTAACTTGACCTACCTACACTAACAAAGTAATTCACCTAACTTGGTCAAGCCAATAGGAGTTTGAAACTTCTTGTATACCAAGTCAATCTGATCGTACAAAGTTCAAGATGGAGGCTCTACTCCAATATGCTCTAATATTTTCAGTAAAGAGTCCCACTCTAATATAAAATTCTCTAAAGAGGTACTATTGCTACTTTCAAAGATTCAAAGATCAAATGCTCAGATAATGAAGGTTGTTATATGAATTCACTCCAATCAATACAAGACCTCAGAGTTCATGTGAGTATTGCTTATTTCAAAAACTGTGATGTAAGTCATATTTCTTGGTAGCAGATTTTATTTTTTTTCACAAGAAAATCTCAATGAATTCATTATATCAAGGGCAAGAGTTCCTTTGTCCATTCCATTTGTGTTACCTATTTGGACCAAATATATGGTACATCCTTCTCCATATAGTATATACTATAGAACCTACAACCATAGATGTTGTGGAAGAATAAATATGTCATTTTTTTCTTGAAAGGGATGAGCTTTACTCTATGACATCTAATACTCATGCAAATTCAAGTAATCAAGTCTCACGAAGTGCTCATTGAGTAGAAGGTCTTAATAAATTGTTGATAGATATGCTTATGCTCATGCTCATTTGCATAGCTACAAAGAGTCATCTAGAGAAAAGGCCCTTCTTGATAGCCTAAATTGATATTGATATTTGGATGAAGAAAAGACCATTCTAAAGAAAATTTTAATTTAATGGTATGCAACCAAAAAATATCGGAGATGTGTGGATTGGGAGGATAAAATCGAAGGTTTATGGATTGGCAGGTCTTTTCCCAAGACATATTTGATCGCAAATTTTAGTGAAACTAGGAGATTTCAAAAGTAAACGTTGGATATATCCAAGCAAAATTTGTTAGCATTTGAATTTTTTATTGGTAAGCAGCAACTTAAAGCACATACTTGAAAAGTATTCAAAGAAAACTTATTACTCCTGAAAAGGAAGTTATTACCTTCATAGTTCTCCCTGAAACGGATTTGAACCAGATGTGAATGAGGATGGAGACGGTTCATGTGCTAATTGAAAACCTCTTGAGTGTCCTAAATAATTAAGCGTACAAAAGCGGCAGTTCATATCAATGCCATTCACTTTTGAACAATGTGTGACAGTTGCATTTTGTGCAAATAATGCTTACTGCTTACTTCTATTTTCATATTTATGATTATAAATGGAGGAAATCAGATACAAAAATTTCATTTTAGATGAAATTTGTGGATCGGGGAATTAAGAGAATAGTGTCGAATTTGGATAAGTAAGTAGAGCGTTTGCCTAAAGTAATGGATGTTCACTGCGGACTTGACATGTTAAAATTCCTCCATGTAGTAAATTCAATATATTTATGGAACTTAAGGAACTTGACTTATCTTCTAATGAAAAACCTTGTTTATTGTAATGATTTTTGGCTCGCTTGTTAATGATTACATTTGCATATTTAGCCAAATAAAGAATTGAATTATAATTTTGAACAAATACATAATTAGAGATATAAATTTGGAGTTGTCGAATATAATTGGACATCATATAAGACATTTGGAGGCCAAAACATATCATAGTTCTTTTTGTCATTGAATAAGAAGTTAAAAGAGAAAAAGAGTTCTCATTTTGACCGTTCTGGATCTATTTTTAAATGTTTACTGTCAAATATATTTTACTAATTTACTCTTATCATTAGTTGTGGATTGAGATAAACACTGTAATACTAAGTTAATGTTCAATTTACTATTTGCAAAAAATAGTAGATAGCACCATAAGTTAATTGATTGAAATATATGATAGTTATGTTTTGTAATTTAAAATGTGAAACGAAATAGAAATAAAGAATAGCCGGAAGGATTTAGGGTGTGAGAATCAAATTTTCTTTTGCTTCATGTACGAATTGAGTCTTTATTTCTATGAGTTTCAAAAACAGGTCTGGAGTATTTCTGCTAGAATCAACGACTTCACACATCTTCTAATGATAACCTACGTAAAGAAATTGAAAACTAAAGATTAACTAATATGCTCACTAAGCTTGTCTTGGATACACAATTGGTTGGGGGAAAGGATTGTTTTGGAATATTGTATAACTGATAAAATGTTCTCCATATTCTAATGAAATTCTGAAAAAAGAATGGAAAACTAAACATTATATATGCACTAGTGTGGCGCGAAACTCCCGATCGACAGCCCAAAGGCCACTAGACTTTAGAGAGGACTACGTGCTCGAATGTGACATCACACAAAAGTACACGCTAGATTATGATAAAAAGTAGAGAGTAAAGTATCCTTTACTTCAATGTGAGTTTGATTCTATATTTATAAAAGAATATCTGTATGAATGTTCAATGATGTATAGGAACATATGTTCTATATATGAAATGAATACACTGGTAATATCGTAGTATTCTCTACGTTAAGAAAATAAACCTACGGACATCTATCTTACCTATGACCGAACCAGACCGCAGGCTGTCAAATGGAAAACGAATTCGACTCCAAGCCAGTTCATTTTATAGTCTTGCGATAAGTCTAAAGGACTCTTAACTTCGTTGCTATCTTGTAAGTCACGAAGGCTCAAGTTAATCCATCTGCAACATCACACCAATCTTCTGGTAAAGGAATGAACTAAACGCTAAAGGAATAAACTTGTTTTGCATCAATCGTAGCAACCAGTCAATAACAGCAAGAAGTTGCAAATTCGACATATATATAGGTATACGAGAACAGATGCCGTTCTGGGAAAGAGTTATCCAGAACTCATGAGTTGCAAACGATCGTGAAGCAAGATGTACATGGTACGCAACGCTAGAGTAGTATGAAATCCCTAAGTTAGAATGCATCGACAGCAATGGCATAATCGAAGCAAACCTATTGGAACAACTGCATATATAGAGAAGAAACATCAGCAAATGAAAGGCGAAGTAAATGTCATTGAGAAACCAGTAGATAGCAATACGCATATTTGAGAGGCAGCCATCAAAGAAACGGATGCCGACCTCCCACATCAGTAGCGAAAAAATACATCAGGAATAAACGGCCAACTTAAACGGATGGAGAAAAACTGGTATCAAGAGACAAGAAGTATTTTACATATGTAAATATCGCGGGTCAAGGAAGATTTCGGAGTCAGGAACCGACAATCGTGGAAGGTGTAGGAGAAAGAGCACGGGAAGGAGAATATATCGCGGGGCAAGGAAGATCTTTGTCAGGAAACGAAAGTCGTGGAAGGAGTAGGAGAAAGAGCACTGGAAGAAGAAATCACTCAGAGAACGAGGGAAGACGAGCAAAGCATCCAAGGACTGGATATCGATATATCACAGCAAACGCTATGGACGCCTGAGTCCAGAGAAACCAAACCACTGAGGGAAGCAGAGGACGGCCATAGTCCGTCTCCGTGAAAACACATGCGACTTCATCAGTACCTCACGCAGTGCCGAAGTAGCTGAGATAGAGTCAGTACCCCTCATATCGAGTTTCTGCTCGAAAACTCATGAGTGCCAAGGCAACTCATATATATTTGACATATATGTAAAATGTATAATTGAAGTGTATTTAGTCTCAACATGCACGCAATGGGGGCACTATCTTTTTGCAAGCTATCGTGTCACTTACTCTTTTCGCATTTGCGAAGACTATTACTGCACGCGACGCAGGCTAAAACCAGGATAGACTCGTCTTTGTCAACGCTGGGTATCAGTTTCAAAAACCAATAGTCAGGAAAGAATACAACTTCACAAATTTGACTAATCAATGTTGTAATCTATGTATTACAGATCCGAGAGCAGTACTCCCTATGAAGTACTATGCCAGGAGACTTGGCAGTGAAGTACATAGTGGCTACAGCATCCAACAGGGCACGGGGTTAAGGCCAACGGTTTCTATACTTTGTTTCCGACGTGTTAGACATTCTAACCAGTTTTGACCTAACACGTTCTCCTTAGACTTACAAGATAATAACAGTACGCGACTGAAATGTTCCAGAAAACAAAAGAACCACCTTCTCTCGAGGACGAGTATCCATCTTGACAATTCTGGGCCAAAAATAATGCCCGTTTACAAGGCGTTGATAAACTGTTGAGCAAACTAGTTGTAACTGTCATCCCTAAATGTCAAAGCTTGAAGAAGATGTTCATCTATGAAGCATTTTGGCCGAAACCACACTTCCACTAACTGGTCAGCGTAGCGGCTCAGTTGAAAATAGAGATTCCCAGACCCAAGAAAAATTCACGTGAATAATACTAGTCATATTAACATAAAGTACACACCTCGATGACATCTTCATGATACCACAACTGCAACTGTCTCACTCTGGCCAATCATATAGCTGCACCTGCTGACGTCAAATTGCTTCTTTACATTGTCAACCTACTCGAGATGACATAGGTTGACACTGAGTCCATCCTATCTTTCCGGTTTTGTACTGTACAGTTGCTCTATATTGACATGCAACAGTACTTGTCTAACCCTTGACTTGTGGTCTGCAGCTTTCTTTTGGCTGCTCGCTCCAACTGCCTCACCCTTTCTCTTGAAACACCATACCTGCCAATTCAAACAAATTGTTTGTAAGCCCTCAAACCATCGGCATATATTGAACTATCGAGGTTCTCTCTTGTTGACTCTGGGCTCCCAAACCATGAGTCAGAGTCAACATGTCATCGTGATATACAGAGTATAAAACAAAAATGTCGTCTAAGATGCTGTCACAAGACGAAAGGAATATCAAAACTCAGGTGAAACCCTGTAGGAGAATATGAAAAATGAGAGAAAAACGGTTAATATAAGACTACCAAGCTCACAATATGTAACTAGCAGAAAGAAATTAAGAGAAGGCTTCTTTGCAACAGAAAAGGGTCCCGAATACCGACTAAATCTCTCTACTGGTTGAGGCCGCAGATTAACTAAATTTCGAGACAATATAGACCAGAGAGCGTCAAGGCCTGAAAGAAGTCCCCAAGTTTCAGGTTTAGAGATTTACGGCCGCTCCCAGTAATATACCTGTGGCTGATGCTTTCTAGTGACATCGGATATCCGTCCTGGGAGTCAACTCCATAGTGCATCTTGATAATATCTCGCTCTCTTGAACCTAGTTGTGTGTTGAGCATCTTATCCACATCCTCCTGTTCCCAAGTGACACATATATTTGAGTGAGAAGTGAGGTATAACTTGAATGTCATCTCAAACAATAAACTTTTCCATCGTCATTGCAATCTACAAGGTTTGCAAGCTTGAATAAAGAAAGTGATTTTTGCTACCTTCATATGCGCCTTCTCCACTACAGCCCACGGTTGATTTTCGGCATCTTGATCAGCCACCAACTGCAAAATGATTACCACATGATCAGATAGGTGGAGAAAAACCAGACTGGAAAGTGGTGATGGATTGTGCCCAGCGGTTCCCCGTCTACTGAGCACCATTTCTTTGGGACTAGACCGAAACTACAACTCCTTCAAGGTAGGTGTGATATGAAGTACTTACACTGTGGAAAGTTTCCGTGTCCCCCGTTAGTACGTTCTTCTGATGACCTACTTGCATGTCGAGTGACTTTAACTTCTTGGGAACCTAAATCACCACAGAAGAGTCCATCACCGTAAGTATTCAGACCATCCGAATCTTCCGTTAGCTAGTAGCCCTTGAGAATTAGATGCCGGCTGGCACCTGAACCTACCAGGTGACGAAGCGTACTTGTACTCGAACTTAGTAGCAGCTCTTATCATATTTAAACACGGAATCTACACTTGGCTAGTGGCACTTGAATTCAGCATGACGGATCGAAAGCATAAATGGTCATGTTCAAAGGGAGAAAGCATCAATGGCGACAAAGTAATGCCCCTCCAATTTAAAAGCAAATCCATCAATAGTCACCGCCAGTGCACACTCAAATAATCGAGTGTGGACTGGCGGGAAGTGCAAGTAACAATACCTTCAACGCATTCTTAACTTGATTGTCAGAAAGATTAAGAGCCACGGAGAGCGTCTGCACATGGGCACGTTCATAGTGAGGCAGAATGTAACACACAGAAGGAAACAACTCAGTCTGATCGACATTACCCTTAGCATGTACCTTGAATACACCTAATGTTTTTACTCGTTGTGAGATGGCTCCTAAGTCTGATTCCTGATGATGATGCCTGCCTGCTAAGTTCTAGTGCGAAACGATTATAGATAAAATATTAACCCAAATCGAGAATCCCCTAGATTACAAGCAAATCTAGCTTTCCTAGATGGAAATATTCTTAACCTGGACAGTGGCAGGAGAACCGTCTTGCAGCATTTTAGCCCTAGTTCGCCGGATCCGCCCGAGAGTATCATGTACATGCACCGGCAGCCTAACAGTCCTTGAGTGATCGGCAATTGCTCTTGTAACTCCCTGCGGCATGCGCACAACATTTAACACGTAGCAGGGTGACTGTAACTTAAATACAATTCAAAAAATGTCAAATGCTAGGGCAGAACTCATTACAACTTCGCTATTTACCTGCCGAATCCACCAGTGTACGTAGGTCGAGAGCTTATAACCTCGGGTGTGATCGAACTTCTCTACTCCTTTCAGAAGCCCAATAGATCCCTCCTGTGAGAAAAAGAAATTGTCAACAGTTCGTTAGTTAACTACAAAGTACCATAATAGAGACTTCAAGTAAATCCTTTTGTCTAACAACAGAGGCTGAAAGCGATTTAAGACTTGAATCACGTCAAAGGAATCAGACCCACATACGATAATGCAAAACCTCCATCTCTACTGAGAGCCACGGTTTGAAGGTGTTGGAGCTCTTATTCTTGGGGTATAAGAAGAAGCTGATACTTCAAGAAATTACAGATAAGATAGGGCTTAACAAACCTGTATAAGATCTGGTACTTCAAGACCTTCGCAATTATACTGCTTTACAACGGAAACAACTAATCTCAGATTGGCCATCACCATCCTGTCCCTTGCTAGCTCAGCTTCATGTAACTTAGCATCCAGGTCACCTATAGCCATGTGCATATGACCCGCCCATTGATCCTTCGTGATTTGGTGTCCCAGAGCTCTCTCAAACCTGTGGATTGATCATGGTTAGATGTTCCATAATTCACAACAATAAACTTGGCCATTAAGTGACACGCGATGTCTGTGGACTAGCATGAAATTGCAACAATACCGCAACGAGTCTTGTCTCCGCAGGTGCCTCTTAAGCCGATAGACTGTAAACCAGATAATTTATAGTAGGAGAAAGCAAACTGACTTACTTCTTCTTCTCCTCCTTCAGGAGATAACCTGTCCTGATCATTTTTGAAAGCATAACTTCTTCATCAGGAGTCAGTCTGTCGATTTTTGTAATGTCCCTGAGATACGTAGAGAGATAATCCTGGACACCCTCATTTTTCTTCACTTTCTCGGGCTTACCATCTGTTTTTTTCGCCGGGTGAATCATAAAGGCTTCCATCGGCGATGGTTTCTGAGAACCAGACAGCCTCTGCTGCCTCGCTTCCAGGCGTCTAAGCCGCGCAGATGGCCTTCCTGAACTAACAGCCAGGACAGTGTTCACAGCGCTCTGAACATCATCTGGTTCTTGCAAAGCACCTACTCCATCGTTTTCCTCTCGAAGACTCTCTAATTCAGGGAGGTCCCTCCTTACAGAATCGAATAATGTCCACTGCGATTCTAAGCGGGACCGCTCTAAGGAGGTGGCAGCATCTCCTGCAGGGGATAACTCCCGTCCCTGTGCTACAACACCAACACCTTCATCTAGCACAATGCTCCTTCTAGGAGATGATATCGTTACTCGTTCTAGAGTAGCTGATGCCAATGCACACACGGCGACCTGATCTCTAAAAGCCATCACTGGCTCTCCCCTGACCGCCTTCGACGATCCCTTCTTAGACACGGCCTTCTTAACATTACCGGATGTTTCACTTCCAGCAATCATAGCAGAGGACGCTGCCCTAGGCCCCAAATGCCTCCCGTAACTTACATTACAATCACCTCCTCCCTTTCCTAAAAGCCTTTCCTGCATTTCCAAATTCCATGACGTCGAAAACAGCTCCTTCTTCCGAATGACCACCTGAAAGCCCGCCACCGCCGCCATGGCCATCCACCTCCACTTTAATGCTCCCTTATTATTCTCCTCCCTTCCTCCCTTCCTTCCCCCCACCTCACCACCGTGCCATATTCACTCTGAGTACAAAGGTCCCTCCACCTCCATGACTTCCACGACGCAGGCAGATCCACCACAAGCTCTAACAATTGAGCTGCGCGTCGATTACTCGCCTTCGCAAATCGTTCACGCACAAGAAATTTGACACAGAAGGCAGCGAAGCAGACAGGACGATAAGCGCAGCTATTTCCCTCGTATACTTTTGCCACTTCTTCTCTTCAGAACTCGCTCTCTTCCCACACTCTCCACACGCGCCCTTCTCGCGTCCAACCCCTCTCTCCTTCAGAACCGTATCTACAAAAACACAATCAGAAAGATTTGAGGCCCGGATATTCCCGCTTTCCGGCTTCGGGAACACCTAAACCGGACCTTGAGTCTCTTATCTCGGCGGTCCCGGCCACTTTTGCACCTTCCCCTAATTGGCCGCTGTACTTTTACTGTATGGTGATTGGATTTGGGCTCCATGTACCCATTGGCTGACGGCGTCGCAAGTGCACAGGTTTGTGGATATTGTTACCGGGTTGTCGTAGTTTCTTTATAACGAAGGTATCGGTTCTTACCACTTCCTGCATTCTCGAGGACTAGTTGGCTCTGGTGTGTTCCTGCGAAGGCGTCAGTTTAGCGGTGGAGGCCCCTATCCGCTTCGTAGGTGGGGAAGAGAAGATCTTTCCAAGTTGGGTAAATATGTCGCGACGTAAGAGAGAAAGATCTGACATGGGTAAAGATTCATATCTCAGCTGTGATTGGTCTAAACAGCTTATCTTTTCGCCACTCCTTTCCTGACTTGGACCTCGGATTGGAGTAGCGATGTTCGCATTATGAATTGGAATATCTCCTTTTTGCTTTAGATCCGACGGATGCCTGCACTGGATCGGAATTTCCACTAATAAAGATCGGTGCTAATCCGACATTCGTTATTGCTCTGCTTTTCATCATTTGGGCTCCCTTAGCGGTTACGAGAGTTACTCTTCGTTTTCTCCGTGTTCGGCTTTTCAGTTAGCAGTACGTCTATTGTTCTACTTCATGGACTTTTCTTTTACATGCCTCGTTGGCATCTTTCGACGGGACAGAAAAGTGAACTGTTTGAATATCTTCAGGACCAGACAAAATAGAAAGGGGTCGAACTTGGGCTTTGTTGCAAAGGCACCCTGAAAGAAAAGATCAAGATACAAGCAATTGAGTACGCAGAATCAAGTCATGGAGGACGGATAGTCGGTCGTCATCGTCAACAATTCGCGTTGCCTGTGGCAGTGTACCATGTAGCCATATACCAAAGTCTCATCACTGCAACAGTGAAATTCATCTTGAGAGGACAGAGATGTTGAGCCAGGTACGAGACTCAACCTGTTTACATGAATATCCACACCTGTGCTTACCTGGCGCTCGAAGCGTGGAGTTTTACGTGCTGTGTTTATGAGAACGAGAGCAAAACGACAGACACTTGTTTTCCGCCCCTGAAGTTACTTTCAGTACAGGGAGTGGTAGTAGACTTTCCATTCCTGCACCCTATGAGACTTTCTTTACCTACGTAATAAATTGATGGGATCATTTTGATCTTAGCTTGAGACTTTGCTTTTGCCTCGAGAGTACTTCGAAAGCCAAAGACAGTGCTTGAACAATCTTTAGCTGGGAGGAAAGAGAACGAGAATAGCTTCTTGCAGTGTTTCGTGACGGACAAGCTGCCCTTGTTCTGAAAGCATCCGAAGTATGCATTGCCTCAACTTATGGAAGTACTTTTTTCTGAAGACATAACAGTAAATAGGCCATGGCAGGATCAAGTGCGAAGAGTACATTCAGAATATCATACACTTTAGATCAGTTGTTCTCTCCCATATACTATTTATTCCTTTGCTAGGTGAAAGACACCAGGTTGACGATTTTTTTTCTCGCATAACCTTGATCTGCCCAACTGGATGCATGACATTGTTACCTTTCCATCTAGAAACAGTTGCCACTGATGATACTGCTGTCCTCCAACATATTGCTTTAAATCCAAAAAAAAAATTCCATTTCGATTCTTTAGAGGTGATAGAGGTCAGCTGCTATTGTTCAGTACAACAGGCCAGAGGACGCATTTTAAGTGCAGAACGCAATTTTGAGTGCTTGGATCTCAAAACAGTTCGTGGTGCCATAAAAGCGCATTGATAAGCATAATGACTACTACTGCCGCACGCATCCCATTTGACCGTCACTAATGAAGGGTAGAGCCAGGACTTTACCTGTCAAAAGAGATACACAGCTCAGATTGTAAACCATAAACAATCTCCTCATTTATTGACCACCTGCGACTGTAACTGGAAGGTTCATTCAGCCAGCAACATACTAAGCATATGTACTGACCAGCAAAACCAACTCATTGCACAAAGGATCGTGAGAATAAGTTGATCACGGTTTCATGGAAGCATAAGGGGAACAGAAGTCAAAGGTTCGGGCAATTGCTCAAAAGAGCCAGCCGCTTGAGCAACAACGATATCCTCCTAAAATAGAGGCCACAAGTAACAAAACCATTTGAACCTTCTGAGACAGCAAAACTCTACCGGACAAAGTTCAGCAGAGATGAAACTTTGGGTTGTCATAAAAGGCGTGATTTTCTTCAACGGAACCTAGTTTGGAATTAAATTTTTCTGGTAGCATGTAATGGGAAAACATCTGGTCCCGGCCGAAAGCTGCTAATATATCAGCCACATACCAGAAAGTAAAATGCAGGCAAATGAGGGCTAAACCACCTACAAAACGCACCTTAGCCCCAAGTCGCGGTTCACGCTCCGGAACTGCAAATGAATGACGCAGGACTTCCAAGCACTCCGCCGGTGAGTCATTGCGAAGTCATGCTACTGCTTCAGTCTCAACTCCTCAGACTGCAAGACGTTCATGGTACGATTTTTGATTCCAAGCAGGATGTTCATCTCCATCCAATCACCTAGCCAGGTGTGGAAAACTGAAGCTTGTGCTTCGAAGCTCGAGAATAAGCACCTCCATACAATAAGACATGATTGAAGCACCAACAACACATTCTGCAGAATGAATGTAAAACTTAACATGGGAACTACTAAGGGCACCAACGCAAGCATATTTTCCGTGTACGGGTCCCAAATACAGAAAATGTACGTCCCCCTTTACTGCTCGTATCTGTACCAATACTTCCATTCGGCGGGACAGCAGCTTGCAGATCATGCTGAGCACAACGCGTATGGACAAGACTTGCTTGTAAGGAGTTGAGGTGTGGTTGATCGAAAGGGATGTAAACATCTAATACGTGTGGATCTGTTGTTCAGCTAACATCTCCTCTCACAATTTGCGCTCCGTATGTCCCAGCTTTCCAAGGACTCGCGGTAGTGGAAACACTCCTTCCGTAGCTCCAAGCCAAGGTTGCACGTTCATATAAATCAGTATACAAGTCGCATCTCAATTTAACAATACGCTCCGACAGTTACGTGTTAACCATTATAAGACTCCTTTCAGTCCCTTTGGTGAGCCTAGTCGTTGTCTTCAAATTCCCTCTTTGCCTCAACAATACAACAGAGCGTCAACTGCACAAGCTCTTGATAGATGCAGTATGAATTATAGAAAGCAGTTTGCAGCTGCAAGTTGCAATCTCCAATCATCATGACGAGCAGCATCACCAGCACGTGGTGAGCATCAATCTCTCAAGCTACTGCCCCCATGCGAGTCTGCATGGCTTGGAGGGTCGTAGAAAGTATGAAACTGCAACCCGGAACCTATGTGACCTATTGCTGTTGGTAGAAGCCACAACGTCGCAGATGGTCCCAAAAGCTGCAAACGGAGGACAATATCTTAGTACAAAAACCCCAGAGAAACCCAAGCTGCTAGAAGAATCAAACCAAATATCCAACGGTTGTGATTGCATGAATTTCCGGTGATCCGAAGAAGTGGGGAGTTAGCAGAAGAAAAAGGACTAATATTAGTTACAAAGTGCGTAACTTACTGCAAGCACATCAAGATCTAAGTGACCTCTGGGGTGACAATACAAATTACCAGTAGCCCAAGCTCGTGACATCAGGTCACCGAACAAAACACTGTATACTCACCGTGACTATATTAGGAATGGCACCAAGATCGTACGGGTGTCTGTAATGGTGGCCTGCCTTTTCAGCAAGCCATCGCGCTCGCACGCCTTCATGATACTGTAGGCAAAAATGAACATAGCTTAGATGTCAAAGTAGGCGTTTGAGGAAGAATGGTTTCTTCTCCATGTAGTCCCACTTGTATAGTCCCATGTAGAGACTATACAAGTCCACAAGAAGAAGGTGGCAGACAAACCTCAATGGTGGTCTTGTTGTGCAGAAGAAGGTAGACGTGCCAAGCTAGGAGAACGGTGACTGCCACCAGAAGAGGTATCAACACCGTTGCGCAGAGTACCTGTGTAATGCCAATAATTGTATTCAAAAAAGATCGTATGTAGAACATAAAGTCCTCGTTATCCGGTTATTGGTTAGTCGGCGATGGTATCTAGATTGCGGCAGTTACCCTCTCTCTGAATAAAGGTAGAACTGCTTTGAATTTATAAGAGAGGATGCTACACTCTCTACTCAAGCGCAGACCAAAATGTAACAACTCTAGTTCATTCCACTAAGAAACTTCGAGAACCAGGGCAACTTGAACATTACACAATAAATTTCATGTTTACCTTCAGGAGGCCTGTCACTGCGATGGATGTGCTCACAGTGATCACTTTGGGGAGGGTATCAGTATTTTGAAACTCAGAGTCCGATCCTAATTCTTGAATGGCATGCCCACCAAGCAGCACCTGACCTCCGGAAAAGAAGCACTTGGTTAGCCACAGGGCTTGTAAAACTGTTTACAATGTCAGTTCTATTGCAGGTTCATCCTGGAACTTGTAGGGGCTGCGTAAATCAATTGATTGTCCTCAGGAGTGTAAAGACAAGCTTACCAATGCGTGAACACAAGCTGCAACTACGTACAGGACAAACAGAAAAAATGCCTTGTAGTTATTGTGTCCCACACAATTATTGATCCAAACGCAGTGGTGGTCCTGAAACATTGGTTACATGGAATACGTAAGTTGGTGACGTGTTGATTATACACAAATTAATTAGGCCTGGAACTTAATGTCGAATCAAAGACTTGTTATGTTGATGATCTGCATGACCATGTCATCCTTTCAGCTCTTAGTGAAGCGTGACTATACTGAGAATCTATAAAAGAGTAAGTACAGCTATTCGATCGCAATTACTGCTGACTAGTATAAAATCCGAGAGTAACGCCTTGAGTTCGTCACCACTTAAAAAAATTCCTCGCTTACAGTTTTGCTATTGCTACGAGCGCCTTGCAACCCTCATGACCAGAGTTCCTAACACGCATCACAACGAATATTACGGCAACCACGTACAAGACAGAATCTCCATAATACATCTTCAGTCTGTGTTAGTCTCATTAATAGCACATCGCAAGGCCACGGTTGATACGAGTCCAACATTCTTCGCGGGTGCTTGAAGAAAATTTGACTACAGACTTGCTAACATCAGTCGTCCATTTGCTGGCTTAACTGAATGACAAGATTAGACGTACCATGCGCAGCACACATCGCTTGCATACTCTACAATGATGCGCTCTTGGTGGCTTGTAATGCGAACACTTTTGACAGTACCTCAAATCTCCACCCTGCAGTGTGACCAGCAGATAGAATTAGATTCAAAGAATTCCGAGAAAATCATAAATATCGGCAATGATTACTGTCCTTGTCGGGGTCAGTGTCTTAGGTGGTAATGAGAAAATACCTTGCGTTTAACTTCGTGCAAAGCAACTCCAGAATCCTCTAGATCCGGCATATACGATGAAGGTATTCGACCAGGATCCCTCAAAACAGCGATGACGTAACAAACGAACGCCATAGCACCCAAACCCGTGAAAATGAGAGCATTCATGAGTCCAGGCGCCGTGCTCAAGCTCAACCAAGGCTCAATAACAAGAAATATGACCGTGTGGTACACAAAACCTATCAAGATCAGCACCACGGCAACAGGGAGCGATAGGAACCTCTTCAGTCCCATTGTGCACCACGAACTCTCGCAAGGGGATCCAGCTGATACTTCTCCTCCAGCGTCTAAATTGGTTCGATCTCCGTCCGCGACACCGTCAGTAAGCACGGTAAAAAATTTCTCAGCCTCCAGGTGTCGTCTATGCACAATTTCCGGCCCGGACTTGTTTATCCCCCAAGTCACTCTAATTTCTCTCTCAAGTTTCAACGGAATGTACACGATATTCCTTTGGCCATGTCTATTCCAGCCTACATGATTCTTCCCGTACTACTTCAAGACATGCACTCAGTTGAAGGAATATCCCAATGGCCAAAATTTTCCAGACAATTCCCTGTCACCGAAATATATGTGTCAGTCAGTTTTCTTGCATCTGATGGATAGCTGAATGCATCATTGATGCCCAGTGACTAGTAGTCTGCTGACCGCGAACTCATCATCCGTGCAACGAAAGCTGTTCGTGACGAAACGGCTGAACTAGTGAACTACGTGGGATGGATTTGAGAGATAAACACGCAATTTGATTCAGCTGTATTTCGGTGCACTTAAGCATGTAACAAATTAGAAGGGAAGAAAAGTAAACCCCTTCCCATGTAAACACTTCAATATTTTAACAAACGTTGTAGATTCAATGCAAAGCAATTCCAGCGGCTAGATTGTCTAGTTTTGAAATGCGAAGTCACTCTCCTCATATCTCTAGAGAACTTACTCACGCATCAAGACAATGGCCCGCAATCAGCCGCTTGATAATAACGGGCATCAAATCTGTTGTACATTACACGCTGCCAAGACCGTTGTAGGTCATCCATGCGAAATAGCCTCAAGTCGAGTGTAAATCGATCGATCGATCGTTTCTTACGTACATTTCCAGCAAAGATTGAATAGATCCGAAATCGGTATCTCTAGAAGAAGCGCAATTAATTGCTCACAGAAGAACTACAAAATGCATGTCTGAAAGAGGGACGAAACGCGGGAATACAGAGTAGGAAAACTTCCTAACTAAAACATCCCTCCAGCCTGGGAGACACTTTGATAAAATGCGGCTCCAAAAGATTATTCCCTTGATCACGCTGAAGGAGTCCCCCGACAATCAAAAAATTGTCCAGAGACTCCAGCAAACTCCAAAACAGCGGGCATTCAAAGGCTCGAAACGCAAGAGCTGTCCCCACACTGTTCTTAAGAAGATAGTTCACTCTCAGGCACAGTAGACGGATGAATCCGGAGAAATTATTATCTATCCAACAGTGTTTGACCGGATACGGATTCGTTATCTGTGAAATTTATAATCAAGGTGCGCGCATCTCGAGGCAGAATATTGTCGACTACACACGAGAAAATGAACGGATATGGAACTTCTCCAAACTCCAAACGTTCGCCTTTCCCGGCTCGCGATCCCTACATCGGAACCGCGACTCCTGCTAAAAACTAGTAGAATATGGATCGGCTAAGTGCAGACGCGATTGTTCTTGCCGACAGC
Organism: Lunularia cruciata; assembly: GCA_948567375.1. Lineage (NCBI taxonomy): Eukaryota > Viridiplantae > Streptophyta > Marchantiopsida > Lunulariales > Lunulariaceae > Lunularia > Lunularia cruciata. The sequence continues at coordinate 49,789,340 of OX419761.1, read as the reverse complement.
GTGTAGGCTCTATGCTAAGAGCCTCGAGGTTTCGATGAGAAACCACGAAGGCGTCAGAAAGCGACAGGAGAGGCGAGGAAGAGCCGGAGCTCCTTGCGCACACGGGGGAGCTCCCAGGTCACTACTTCAAATGGGGAACTCCGCACGGTCGATTGCCCGCATCCCGTTCATCTTCCTCTCTTATTCTCCACTACGTAGTCCGCACTGTAGTTTCCCGTCACCTCAGGTCTACTGTATACACAAATTTTGGCGGTTTCTCCTGTTCTCCACTGCCCGGACCACTGTATGGCCGCCAAGTTGCTTTCTCATTGCAGGTGTTTTCCTTCGTGACTTCAGCGCTTTTTAATAACCCGTGTTCATTGCTTTACAGAGACCATTGGCGAGTGCGATCCACAGGAGAATAATCAGTTTTTCATATGTTTTAATTGTTTGTTTATAGATCATGTGATTTTCATAGTTCAGATATTCCATGTTCTAATTGTTTCAGATATTTCATGTTCTAATTGTTTGTTTTAATTATTTGTTCATAGATCATAGATCATTTGCATAGTTCAGATATTTCATGTTCTAATTGTTGGTAGACCGTATTATTTCATGTTCTAATTGTTGGTAGACCGTATGATTTACTCAGATGTTGATTAGCTCAGGTGTTGTGGGGCAAATTCCTTTTGGAATACCATACTATTTTTTGTACCGTACGATTGGAACTTAGCCCCCTATCTTTTCCTTGTTAGGCTTGATGGGGTCTTCCCATCCTTCTTGTTTTCACACGCGGTAGCCTTCTTCTCAACTAAGAAGTATTGTTAATCCTACAATCCTATACAAATGAGTGTGCCATCTCATCTCTTGTGTATAGTTGCATATAATACTAATGTGACGTTTTATCTGATGAGGGATGGATAAGCGGGTATTATTTAACTAGTGGTTTCTTGTTAGATGTTCAAGGAAGTCTTGTTGGTTTGTAAGACTGGCGATACAGAACCATCTATTAAAAAATATTTGGCAACGTGTGTGAGAAGTGCATTCTAATTGTCTTCTCGTCTGCAGGAAATATATATGGTCTTGTTTACTTGTTGTTTGCCTGTCTCCTGTGGACGGGATTTGGAACTGCTTACGGAGTTTATGAAGCGGATAAGTTTGTGTTTCATTTCTGCACTTCTCTTATCTCTTAACAGACTAGAATTTCAAACTATTACCTGTTAAACGAGAGAAAAAGGCGACCGCATAGAAAACACGAAACATCGGTACACGCGTACAATGATGAGACAAAAAAGGTAAAATGGAGCTAAACCCAATATCCGTACGAGAAATATACCTTATTAAACTATTATCTGTTAAATTACTCTGTCTTTTTGTTGGATTGAAAAAAGATTATTGAAATAGCTTTTTAACATATTTGTATATGTTATTCGTATTATCTTAACAGTTCAGAATATAAAATACAGTGTAATGTCTAGAGGTGTTTAAGTTACAAATATGCTTAACTGATTTGGTTTACATCTGTATTATATTATATTATATTACAGAATAATTATGTATATTCATTGTAAAGGAGTATGGGTTAGCTTCAAAGCCGGAAGCGTCATGAAACATACAAATCCCTATCTTAACCTGCACCTATATCTTTTTAAAACCACCCGATGGTCTTACTTATTGTATCCTCACACACTAGAAACTTACAGAAACACTATGATGGGACCATAGGTCAAGGTAATAAGAATATAACTAGGGTACATGAATACGTCGTTCGGAGCATGAAAACTCAAAATCTGGATTGAATGGCTTGATGTATTTGATCCGAATACACATCTTCAAGAATTAGTTTCGATTAAAAAAAGAAAGTCATACTAAGCAAACTATTGAAGATATGATGTGTAATATCTAAAATATTAGAGCCTTATCCAATTTCATATGTTATATGTTACTCCTTTTAAGTTGGAAATGAGAAAACGTAAGTAAAGTGAACGTAGAAACAATATGGCATAAGGGTACGTTGATAGTTGAGTATATGATATGGTGTTAGATAGCAAAGAGTGCAAGTCCAAGAACAAAACAAATAAACATAAGAGAGATGTATTGGAATGCGAAATAGGTTACTCTAACAGATCCAGCTAGATTACTATGATATTCGGAAAGACTTGTCCAACCTAATATATTACATTTTTTATATTTTCCTTTTTTAATCTATTTGGAAAAGGAGGAGGAGCAAATCAAATAGAAGTGAGCATGGAACTAATATCATGTAAGTACTAGCATTTACCTAAGTGGAGAATGGAGTGCTAGATAACAGGAAAGAGAAGTCCAACAATAGAACAAACAAAGGATAATTTCAAAGAATTAATTAGGATTGTATATTATTGATGAGAAAACGTATAAACTGTAGCAACCCCTGCGAAATACTACATCAAAACCCATCTTGGTTATTTTTAATCAAACTTTTGACTAAATATGTTCATTATTGTGCTCTTGCTTTTACTTTTCTTGACCAAACATATCAACATTATTATCTTGTAGGATCACCGTATCATATTGTGTTGTAGATGTTTTGCATATTTTAGGATAGCATACGACCAGATTGAACATGAAGAATAGAAACCTTATTAATCAAATAATAAAGTAATAAAATTATAAAAACAAAGTTCTTAAGGTGCCTTGCAATCTTGTATGACTTCACATTTGCTTAGTGCATCCTTATGACCTTAGATTAATCTTCCAATGAGGTATCACCAAGATGATACCTCATTTAGATCAACGTGTGTTGCACTAACCAATCTTGAGATCGGTTATTTTTTCATGATTAAATTATTAAAAAATAATTCTTATTACAATTTTTCCTAAAAATTTATTCATACCTTAAGAATAGTTCAACAAGCAATAATGAGCTTCGAATATACTCTCTTTTTGGACTTTTAAACTGTTTAACTAGCCTTGTTGATGTTACATCTCCCATCCCAAGAATTGGTTCAATAAGATATGCTAAAGCTATTAAGGACATCACCTACTAGCACAACTTGCTAAGTATAGATTGTTAATTGATTTATAAAATAAGTGGCATCCACTTTTAAAAGGTATATAAAAGCATTATTTCTTTGATATGTTTCACTTTTTACAATCATACTATTTGCAATCCACTCTAGCACTCACACAGACCTAAATTATATCTCAAATTGCAAAAAATTTGAAATGTGTAGCAATGTTGAGGTTTTTTTTGTCTCATTAGTCTTGAGCAACTAATTCATATATAATTGTGGACTAATGAATGAAAATCAAACTATATACTAAATTTGTACGATTACACTAGATTTCTATTTACATAAGAATATATTGATAATCATCCATTGTACCCTTTTTCACTAAGACTTATATCATTAAATTTTCCTTAAAGTACACAAGAATCTCAAGTTCATTCTAATATTTTTATGCTCAAATTACAATAGTTTTCCTTTGCACAATGCATTTATATTATTTGGAAATTAAAGTAATCTAAAGTAAAGTATTCCATAATGTCTACTATTTTATTGTATACTTCCTCTTTTACCTCATAATTCTCCTCCTACTCCACATCTTGTGCAAGTGCTTATGAGTCTTCAATTCTTTTATTGATAGATAGATTCAACAATTAGTGTGATAAGCATCTTTGCCCCTACAACTTTAAGGATAATATCTAAAGAGGTTATCATTTTCAACTCACTACATGGTCATGGCTTCCTGTAGAACCCAAGGTGGATATCAGTTCTTTTGGAAACAAAGGCAAATATTTCAATGCTTCCTATAATACCAAACTATAAATGTTTCTCCCAAAACCATAAAAGGCAAGTCCTTTTGTTAGAAATAGTTATTGCCAAGAATAAATATTACAATTTTTTTAGGGTATTGAAGAATTGCTATGAAGAATAAAAATTTATATAGTTCAATAATATGAAGTGATCACTCTATTGAAACTACACCATATTAAATATGTCCTCTTGTAAAGAATTTACTAACATCATGCTTATATTCTTCAATATTAGAGCCATGAGAATATCAATCCTCTCTAATATGCACTCCCTTTGCATGATGAAGTCCTTCAAATTTTGGTATTCCTTCTAGTTTATAACAAAGTATCACAAAATAGTAGTTCTAGCACAAAATGTAAAGATCTCTAGGTATTATTTTGATTGTTCATTATGCACTCTTGCTATATCTCTAGGTTTTATTTTGACTGTTCATTATGAAATCTTGCTATATTATGATAATGCCAAACCTTATCATTCTCACACTATAAAATAAAGCTAATTGAAAGGAAATATTAATGAGATTTAACTCTACTTGTATTGTATAACCTCCTCAACTAAAGCTTTCTACTATGCTATGGCTTGTTTGTTTGCAACTTCTTTTGCATATCCTTGTACTCCTAAAAATTACATATTTTAGAATATAAGAAACAAATTATGAATTGAAAACTTTAATGATACGTAGGTTATATCACAACACAAAACTTACTTAAAATTTATCAAAAAGATTTACATTGCTTTTTCTTGCAATGTAATAAATATTTGTCTCAAATGTCATAATAGACTTAAAAGGCATCAAGTCACAAAGCATACTTTGTCATGATATGAAGAACCCCATTGCAATACCATTACTTGCACATCTCATCCACTATAAGATCCTATATCCTTGAGAATTACATGTGTAAGAACACAAATGATGATTTGGTTTAGAACCTTTATAAGTGCACCAATAAGACCACAATCTCCTTTTTATGACTAGGCTTGTATTATTTGGCCTTTTATCACTTCATCAACCTCTTTTCTCAAATATTGAATATCTTTTATTGCATTTTCTATAAATCCTATTTATGTTTAAGTTAGTATACAATATATTATCATTTTAAATGACAATCTTCATCAAAGTGGATCTTGGTGTGAATTATATTGGTCAACAATGCTCTCTTCAAGGTTTATATCTTCTTTCCTTCCTCCAGATGTAATTAGTGCCAATACTAACAAATTTAGGTAAAGATCATTTGCCAAGAAAAATAATAATTTATTTATCATTATTATCAATGTGAGCCTCTGACTTGTATAGCCTAACATACATAAAACAAGAACACATTGACAATGAAGGATAAAAATTAGAGAACTTCTACAAGATACAAAGCTTTGTCACTATCATGTGGTTTGTCTCAAATATAGTAATATATATTTTGAATTCCATTAAGTCAAATTTCACCTTTGACTTACAAATAATTTTATATTAAACACAATTATAATGGGATGCAAGTTAAAATTAATGATTTATTAAGCCAAGAGATTGATAAATTTCTCATTAAGTTGCTTAATTTTAAATTTTAAATATTTTTCTTTCCTTGTTTACTTATTGCAAAAAATTTCTAAATAGATGTTGATAGTTTCTACACTCAAATATATATTTTCTTTGAGTCTATATAAATTTAATTTGTTATAAATTTATCTAAGGAATATGGTTTAACCTCATCAAACTCTTTGAATATCCTTTAAGTTGAATCACACTTATGGAATTGGATAGGTCTTCTTCTACCTCCACTAGGACAAATAATTCATAGACCACAAGAACTTGTCTAATCATCCTCATCTTGAGATAAGGAGTCCTTTATAGGTTAGATAAATTTCTTGTTCTTCTTATTAGAGCTACAAACATGTCCTTTGGTGTTATCTTTATAATGTCATACTCCTCATTGCATACAAAGCTACATATCTTTGGCTTCTTGGGAATCACCTCTATTAAAAGGTCTTCTTCATTCTCCCACAGATATCTCACATGTTGGAATCAATGATTCTTCCTTAGACCATCAAGATTGAAGAATTTATGCATTGTTCAGTGATGATTTTCTTCTCAAATGCAATATTCACAATGGAAAACATATCATGATACACCTTTGAAACACAAGCAAAAAGTGGTGCAATTTATGATTTAAAAACAAAAAATAAAATTTAAATGGAAAATTGGAAAATATAATGTGCAAAAACTCTTAGAGATCCATGAAGAACCTGTCAATGTTAACACATCTCCAAGTGAATCTAGTAATGAATAAATGAAACTTCAAAGTCAAGAGCACAAATTTAGCATGATATCATATATATATATAATTTCATAAACCAAATATTTTGATATCAAGCTTACATCCACTTTTCAAAAGTGTTATCTTATTTGTTGTCTTTGTTAATTATGGCTTTTATATCATGATTATAAGCTCCATCAAAGAGCAATTCCAAACATCAAATTCTTCATGGTGAACCAATATAATAAACATTCTTTGCCTTTTATTACAAAAGATACTATAAAGGAAAAAACCCAAATCAATATCCTTTATCATGATGACTTTCATAACCTTTCCCATCCTAACCATATCATTATTCTACACTATGACCACTTTCTTAATCAATCTCATCTACACCATGTCCTCACTAAGGGGTTTCTTCCCAACGACAAAGATGCTTGGAATCTACAGTATATCTTTTGAACACCATCTATTCTAAGATAAGTTTCAGAGTGATAATAAGAAATCCAAATCAAATTTTTATAGAACATTTTAACTGTATTGATAGTACTTGGGTCATTATTCTTGGGTGACATCTCAAATTGCAAAGCAGAAGGAAAGAAAAGAAAAGAAATAATAAAGGAGTATCAAGATAAATTAACAGATACATACAGTAAAGTCAATACAAAAGGTAGAAAATGAATGAAAGTAAAAATATATGCCCCTAAAGTAACAAGTACAAGCATAGAGAAAATATTAAAAAATGAACTAATAGATAATGAAGTAAGATTACTTTTCACTACATACCTTAGGGACAAGTTATCCAAAAACTCAAAACCCTTCAAAAAATATAAGAATAGAAAAAATTCTTGGAATTTTTTAATCTCTACTTTGGAGTTCTAAAATCAAACCAACTCATTGCCAAAAATCAACAAATCTCTGATTAAAATTATTTAAATATGCATCTCTATCTAAACTACTCTAGAATTTCATCATTTGTGATGAAATTGAAGTTTAATTATAGAATGTGATCCTCAAATTTTGGATATTCTAAATACCCATAAGCTTTCTACTCCTCATATTACCTTTACTTTTAATTTGAGGTGGAATTGATCAAATTAATATAGATTTGAAGGAAAAATTTTCATTTTGCAAATTATTATTATGGTAGGTAAGATTTCCCATTCATTGAATTTATTGAGATTTCAAGAAAAACTACACAACAACATCTTCTAATCTTAAATTTTTCTTAGAAAAATCTAAACATCTCAAGCACTTATGCTAAGAGTATACAAATAGCAGAACACATTTTCATTTTAGTGATTACTATGATGCTAAAAGAAGAAGAGTGTGATGAAATCCACATTTTATAAGATTGAATGCATTATAAGATAAGATATTCCACTTCCAATGCATTCTCTTTAAGCAATTTATTCCCACTCTAATTAAAATTATAAAACATGATTTGAAGAGAAGTAGTTTTGTGCATTTTTCTTCAAAAGGTTTTCACATTGTAGTAGCAATATACACATTGAAGACTATGGAGATTTGGTCATACTTCTTTTATTAATCTTAGTATTAAGGGGTGGCTAAGTTTGGAGGAGATAAAAAAAATGTGATATTTGGATGGACTCAAGTTTGGATATGTGATATTTGGATGAACTCAAGAAATGGTCCTTTCCAAAAGTGTGTTACTTGATCTCTAGTATGTTAATTCTATTTGACTTGCAACATGTTGGATCAACCAAAATCAAAACATATATGATTTGCTTGTTGGTTAAACAAAAATTGGAAAAAAATTCAATATCTTTGGAGGAGTAGAATTCTATTGAGTTGGATTCTAGTTTAGTTGAGGTTTGGCATAAAAGATTTTTCTCAAATGTCACTTTTTGTGAAGTATATGTCTTGACTAAGGATGGATCCTCACTTTCCATAAGATAATACTCTAATCAAATGATTCCACTTTAGTTGGAGAAGTTTAGGATATTAAGGAAGAAGATTCAATTATTGTTGCTTAGGTAGATGTTTGACGATGCAAAATTTCCTTTATTTAGCATTGGCTAAGTTCATGAGTTTTCTAACTACTTTTGTCAATATGGTACTCTCATAAGGATAAAAGGGAAATTTGGATTTGGATTTGGATTTAGTTAATTAGGAGATATTTTAAGGAAAAAGATATTGGAAATCTTCTAATCATAATGATTCATGGTTTAAATTATCCTTCATCCAAAATATGGAGCTAATGCTAAACTAATATGTATCCGGAAAATAGTCTACATAGCAAATCCATTAAAATTTAATTTATTATCTTCTTTTATAGAAAATGAGATGTTATTTCTATTATAAGGATACTTATGTATTAGGTATTTTAATCAAGTACCTCAAGATAATTCAAGGGCATATTTTGATAGCCAAATAGATCTCATAATCTCTTAATATCCTTTAGCATAAGATGTTTAGGAATGAAACAATCCCATAACATCACACTTCTAAACTCAAAGTCTCATTCATAACAAACATATACAACCTAAAGGAAGCTTCTAAAGGAAACTTCTAAAACTATTATAAGAAGATATATCATCAACAAGTACTAAGATAAGATAGTTACTTACATTAAGCTAATGATAATAAAGTATTTATTTGCCTCATCTTCAAGCATGGAGAGTTGTACAACTACATGGGTCTACTTCAAATGAAATTGCTCTACATATTAGCCCATAAATTTAATTTGATATTTCAAGTATCTACAATCAACATTCTAATCTATGTATGTCTTTATGACTAATAGGTTATGATTTATGCCTTCTTGACCAAATGATAAAGGCATCTGGGCTACTTTTATGAATTTGATGGCTTCTTTTTGTGACTTGGCTGCTCATCAAGACCAAATGATCAAGAAGTTTTGATTGATTTGCTTAGTATTTGCTTTATGCTTTATTTATTGTGAGTTTTGTTGCTTCTTTTTCAATTTCACATCTTGTTGTGCAAATGGAAAGAAGCATTATTATATGAAGCCATATATCTTTAAAAATAAGAATTATATACTTTAAATTTTCACTCCATTTCAAATATTTTCACCCCATCCCTCCTACATTTTGAGCATTTGTGGCCATTTGCTTTTGGTCCCAATGGGGAGGGGGTGAAAATATAATTTCCCTATATTTATTGTGAAAGATAGATACAAGCATGGAAAATTTATTATGAATACTCATAAGAGAGATCCCAAAAAGAAGCTATTCAAGATTTTGTAAACAAGTGAGATTACTTACACTATTTCATGTGATTTGGTACAAAAAGAGAATTGCTTATAAGAACTTGCCTTCATGCATGACAAAAGCCTTTAAAGCCAAAAATATATGACATTAGGAATATTCTTCAAGTATACATATAAAAATAAACAAATAAAAGTTGAAATGTCAAAAATACCCCACACAAGTACTGATATTACAAATCTACACTAAAAATTCAATATTTACAAAAGTTACCATAGTATTTATCTAGTATTGACATTGGTTCAAAATGCTATTTTGGAATACTAGATTTGGAGTGCAAATTGTGCTCGTCTTTGAGGTTACATGGATGATACCTATTGGTAGAGCTAGTAGCTCTAGGCAAGAGCTACTATGACCTTTCCCTACATTCCAAAGCAAAGTAGAGTTAACTTTCTTCATTTTTCAACTTCATCTCTATTGTAATTACTTTAGTTTTTGATACATGAACAATGATTGGACAGATGAGATGTAATTGGATACAAAGTCAACAAATTGTAACTATAGTGAACAATGAAAAGCATCAACATTGGTCTTGCTTTGAAATGGTTTCCTTGGCAAACACTCACATAATAACAAATTGCACAAAAAGGCCCTTGAAGTACTATATCCAAACATTTGTAGCACCAAAGCTAGTTTGCTTGGATGTTGGAGTGATAGTTACTTTGATAGTTGCTCATGGACTACTTGATGATGGCCATATTTTATGTTAGGGCTACTTATCATACGGTGAGACTCACCATCACTTGCACTATTTGCATTGCCAATGGTTCCGTTAGGGCTAGAGACATAGATCAAGCAAGGGGACATACTTTCAAAGGGCAACTCCAAAAGCTTGCTTCATTGATGTTGAGCCTTCAAGTTCCTAGGTATGGTGGACAGAGGCTGGTGAGTGTCACCTAGATTCTCTTGCTAGAGTGGGTGTGGTTTGATTTGAGTGTGATTCAAGAAGAAGTGTAAACTGATTATATCAAAGTGAGAGTGAGGGGAAATTAGGTGCAAGAACTGAGTGCATTGGTAGTATCTCCAAGCTTGGCAAATCATTGATATATTGGATCATGTCTCAGATTCCTTGAGAGTGATTGTGTGCAAAAGCTATATTCAAATTGATGCAGATTTGTAGTGGGTTGTCAAGAGTTAGAAGTTGCCTAAATTGCCCTAGCTAGTGAAGGTTAGCCAGAATTTGGAAATGTTTGAATTTGCAAAGAGGTGAGAGTGAGGGAAATTGAGTACAAGAACCAAGGGCATTGATGATATCTCCAAGCCTGGTGGATCATTGATACATTGGATCATGGTCCTAGATTTCCCAAAGAGCAATCATATACAAAAGCCATGTTAAAATTTAATGCAGATTTAGCCATGGGTTGTCTAGAGTTATAGGTTGCCCAAATTGCCCTAGCTAGTGAAGGTTAGCCAGATTTGGAAATGGCATTGGTAGTATCTCCAAGCTTGGCAGATCATTGATATATTGGATCATGTCCTAGATTCCTTGAGTGTGATTGTATGCAAAAGCTATATTCAAATTGATGCAGATTTTGTAGTAGGTTGTCAAGAGTTAGAGGTTTCCTAAATTGCCATAGCTAGTGAAGGTTAGCTAGATTTGGAAAGGGTTTGAATTTGCAAAGAAGTGAGAGTGAGAGAAATTGAGTGCAAGAATTAAGGGTATTGGTGGTATTTCCAAGCTTGGTTGATCATTGATGCATTGGATCATGGTCCTAAATTTCCCAAAGAGTGATCATATATGGAAGCCTTGCTCAAATTTGATGCAAATTTGGCAATGGATTGTCTAGAGTTAGAGGTTGCCCAAATTGCCTTCGCTTTTGTTGGTTAGCTAGATTCAGAAAGGGTGAATTGGCAATGAAGAAAGGTCTTATTTGGTTGACTCTCGGCATATGGCTAGGAACTAAAGAGGATACAAAGGTCTAGAAGGGCCAATTGTGATGAGTTTTTGGTAATCATTTGGAAAATTTGCATACCCTCCTAGATGGTGTGCAATAGGGTGTGAACCTCAAATCTTTGGTTCCTAGATTGGTGCCCTAGACAATTGGTCCACCCTCACATGTAGCTTTGGCTAGAAGAGGCAATTTAATCCTATCTTTGGTGACCTTGGTAGCTTAGGAGAAAATAAACACTTCTTTTATATCAAATGCCAAATAGCAACAAAGTCAGTTTAGTGTTGATTTATGAGATGGAGTGTTTTCATTTAGACTTATTGTGATTGGACCTCCTCTGTTTTCTACTTCTTATTTGTGCATCATGTTTGTATGAGGTGCCTTAAACTTTAGAGTGTTGATGCTCTTGTGTGCTTTTGGTAGTGAAGTTGGAATGATGACCAGTCATACTACCTATGTTTCTCTTTAGTGAGGTAGGAATTGATGACCTACAAACTGAGTGCATGTTGTGATATCAAGTTATAGGTCACCTTTTCCCCTAGTGTGATTGTCATAATTAGAGCTACATTAATGAGTGGAGTTCAATTGGTGGTGGCACTTGGTGTTGGCACTTAGTGGTGATCCTTGGTTGGGAACTTGTGATGGTTTGGTTGCAGTTTTAGTTATATTGTCATGATGGAGTACTTTGGGGATTCCAAAGGAGATATCATTAAAATATACGGTGGGTTCACATAAAGTGGCATTTTTTATTAGTTTGTATCTCAAGTCCTAGTGATAGAGGAGATTGACTTTGATTTGGAGTTTGATACAAGAGTTAATTCAGTTGAGAGTGCATCTAGTGTGTCTACATCATTATTGCAGGACATGGACAAGATTTATGGAGCCTCCAAAGGTCCCAAGCACTAATTTGCTACAATGGATATCATTGAGTTGGATGATTTCATCTAGGAGTTTGATAGTTGGTGTGATTTGTAGTAGATGGAAAACCCAACTTTTTTCACACTCTTCATGGCATGGAAGGGTTGTTCTAGCACTTGGAGGATGGATGATTACCATGAGTTCAAGAGAGCTCACTTAGGAGAGATTGAGATATGGAGACAATATTGATCTCCACACTACATCTCTATCACTTCAAGCTCAATTTCTAGGGATAGATCTATAGTACCCATAAGTTCTAGCTCTATTAGCATGGGTATATCCAATGAAGATGCACTAGTTGGAGATGGTGCTACTATGGGTGGAGGTATTGGTATAGGAGGTGGTGTAGTACCAAGTTTTAACCTTATGGTGGAGTTCTTTTAGTGTTTGAAGTTGAATTATAAGGAGTGTGAACTGATAAGCTAAGGAGCTTGTAGGAGTTCCAATGGAAGGCTAGAGGGAGCATACACAAGGCATACACTCACATAAGATGGTTTATTAGTTTTATGCAAGGAGTTATTGATGCCCAAACAATCCAATTTTGGTATGGGGTCCTAGATAGAGAGTTGTGAGATAGAATATATGATGCTACATTGTTATAGGCTACCTCATCTACTTTGGTGGTGGTCTTTAGTTTGGCTAAGTACATTGAGTTGAACATGGTAGAGGAAAGAGTGGTGATATCTAGATTTGATAGGGAGACTTTATCTATAGTTGTTACTTTTTCTAGAGTGAAATAGAGTGCACCACACCGTGTTGGCTTTTGAGGATAGAGTGGACAACCCAGATCTTAAGGAGAAAATAGAGTGCCTAGTGGAACTAGACCCTTACCTTCATTTTGGGGTCAAAATCAACTAGTGAGTGGTGGTGTCGCTTGTGTAGACCTCACCACAAGAGAGAGTGCACTTAAGGCAATGGACATGATATCTTTGATGCATCACAACCAACACAAAGATAATGTGATCATTTACATAGATTTGGTCAGACAAGTGATAGATACTTTGATCTTCACTTGAAGTTATAAAGTAGTAGGTCTATTATGGTAGGTGGTAGAGGAGCTCTAAGTCATGGAGGATGAGGTGGTGGTAAAAGACCTACACTTGGTAGTGACCCAATACCTACCCTTGCTTCTGGTACAACCATGGCTACTTGGATTAAGCAATTAGAGCAAAGATTGGTTAGCATGGCCATAGCTTAGGAGAGGTTTGATTTGGGTGTTAAGGCTTCCATATCTTATGCTAGTGATAGAGATGTCTTGGACTTTATATGCAAAGTAGCATAGGTAGATGCATTATTGTAGTGAATAGGAATGCATTACATGCTCTAGAGCCTAGAGGAGCATCAATGGAGTTGAACACACAAAGAGGAAAGGTTGGTAGAAAAGTTAGACTCCCCCAATCTTTCACACTTGCTAAGGCACTGTATAAAAGATCTATGGCTCCTACACGTCCTAGTGAAAGTATGGTAGGTTGTAATAGAGCATATAATAGACTAGATGCTAGCTAGCCACCTACTACTACACAAATTGAGTTTAGAATGATGTTGGGAGTAGCTCAGTTGACTATGCACATCCTTTTATTCTCAACTAGTGACATGTTTAGGAGTTAGATTGGGAATTGACCTAACTTCAATGTTTTGGTTGCCTATCACACTTTGTGAGAGTAGGAATGATGTGGTACTTACTTCTAGAGCAAAGGTGGTGGATAGTGGGACTTACTTGGTTGAGTAGCATAGTATCCGTTCAACAACCAATGGTTTATGGTAAGCAACAAGAACTAGGTTGAAAGAGTTACTAGTTGGACCTACCTTTGAGCAAGCTCTGTTCACACTTGGAGTTGTCCTATTGAATAATTAGAGTAGGATTTTGTATTTCTATAGACCTTTGATGAAGGTTTGTACACCACAAAGGATCTTATTAGACTCTAGTGTACACCTCCTTATGTTGAGGAAGGTTGCAATTGTTGGTCTTGATTTTTAGAAGACCAATGTGGAGAGATATCAATTTCATATCCAAACATCTCAAGGGTGGTTTTACATAGTAGATCATATGTGGAGAGCTCATTGTCCAGATCTAGCTTGGTCATTTAATTGATAGCTCTATGGTGAGATTCAAGCCATTACGATAGTAGCATAGTCATATGATATGCTAGTTGGTGGAGTAGTGTTATACCCCATGGGTTTCAGTATTGACTATAAGGAAGAGACATCTTCCTATAGGCTAGGTTGGCAATCAAGTGATGACATGTTGCCTACTAGTATGCTTTAGTATTGGTAGTCCTGGCTCACTATAGTCAAGGACTATGGCATTAGTTTTAGCTTTCAGTAGTTTTGTTACTTGGCGTGGAGACTGGTTGGAGGAGAACATCCATGCAAAGGAGACCCCAATACTAGAGAATAGCACTTGGATTTGGACTACAAGTGAGATTGTTCCATCCACCTTGGATGTTCCATAGTGAAGTTTTGAAGAAGCATTATAGTAGCATGCCAATCGATTGGTGCAGTAGGCTTGGAGTAGAGCCTTTGTACCACCATGAGACTAGTGTAAGGATGAGCCTCTAGAGTCTATTACCTTGTCACCTTTAGATACCACACTCATTGCTTGGCAATATCTAGAAATGGGAGTTGGCTATTGGAGTTGTTTGGTGGGATCAACACTAGACTAACTATGATACTACTGGCAAGTATACGAGTATAGAGGTACTTGTATGTGGAGAGAGATGAGATTGATAGGCAAGTCTTTCTACATCATGTGGTACACTTGGCCTATTGATATCCAAAGGTATTACCAATATAAGCAATCAAGGATTACTAAAAGATCTTACCAACAAACATTTCCTTGTTGAGGCATATGATTTGGAGAGACATGGTCCCATTCATTTAGTGATTTTTGGATGGCCATGTTAGAGATATACCCATGTTGGCTGAGGTTATGGCCTATAGGATCCATGTTCTAGTGTGTTTTGGGAGATGTTATATTTATTATAACATCTCCAAGTTCATCATTCTCTTTCTCTAGCTTATATTTTGGAGAACATCACTTTGATGGATGATTCTTGTACATGGGATCACATATGCTTCACTTCAAGACCTACCATGTTTTTGGATGCACCCAAAGTGGGATCAAAAGCTCATTGTCTTTGTCTTTGGTGGATGAACTTCTTACCTAGAGAAGTTCTACCACGTGCTTATGAGGGGATTCAATAACCACCTTATTATTGATGATATTTTGGATTTTAGGAGCCAATCTTAGATAGTGGTAGTGGATGATAGGTCACCTATGGTATTGATTAACCTTGTTAGACAACCCATAGCCACTTTAATCACACTTATGAGTTTCCCATGCTTTTTGAGAGGGAGGTCTTGGACTTACTTGGAACTCATAGTTACAACAGTTGGTGGAGCCTAACATTGATGAAAGGGAGTGGGAAATGGGTTTTTGTACTAATATTTCCGCTATTGTAGTAGTTTCAAAGGCATCTAAGCATAAGGTGTTAGGTCAAGCTATGGACTTGAACTATTTGACTTGGATTATGAGCCTTTGCTTGGTAGAACAATGTAGAATGTGCTTGATAAGGATCACCACTAGGACACTTGTGAGCTCTATGCCTATCAAGATGATTCAAACACATGTTGAGAGTGATGGACCAAGTGGGCATGGTATTCATGGGACACAACTAGTTGCTAATAGTGAATATGGTCTACTTGGGGTTGTGACAACCTAACAAGTATCACTTTTGCGGTAATCAGGTAAGTAAAGTTCATTCACACAAAGATACAATTCATAATTGGTCAAATACAAAGTAAAACAATCACAATGTAGTTTTCTTGATTGCATCTTTAATATCTCAAGTAGAAACTACACCCAGAAGAGAGTAACAAGCACTGACTCTTAATCTTGTCACAAATTAATACTCCTTAATCACAACTCATTCAAATCTTTCCAAACAATCTTGATTGTGATGATTCAGTCCCTCCCAAAAGTGGCTACTTTACTATAAAATGACTTCACCTTAGAAATGTGTTCCATCCTTCCACTGAAGGCACAACTTTTTCAATCAAAATTGCTTCACACCAACTCAATGCTGCACTCACAAATGTAGAAAACTACCAGCACTACAATTCCTCTTAGATCTGTCAAGGCATTGCTTTGATTACACTTTATTCAGGATCAAACAAAAAAAATGAATATCAAGGCTACGGAATCAAACATCCCACAAGCACATTGATTTGCACTTTGAATTTCTCCCACACTCACAAACACACACACAAAATTGTTAGTCAAAATTAAGCTCAAGCGAAAAGCACTAAACTAAACACTTTGCTTTACTTATTCTCAAGGATATGAACACTGAACAATATTTTACTGTGAAGGCCTCCTTTAAATAGGCAGAGCACTTAATAATTAACTAACTTCCTAAACTGCTTCCTAACAATCTTTAGATCTGAAATGACAACCACTTCTTCATATCTATTGATTCATATCTCAAATCAGTCATGAATAAGATCTGATGTCTACTTCTACCTCATCTTTTAAACCCAAAGTAACTCTGTGCACTTCTCTATCTTTAGGTCTATCTAATATTACTAATTCCTTTGCTATTTCTACTACGTCTTCACTTTGAACTACAATTGTACTCATATCTAATCTATCTACATCTTTATCTTCAGTCCCACTTCTCTCTAATGTCTCAAACAACTGATCCAAAGACACATACTGTCTAATCTTGCACTTTGGGTTCATTCACTACAACTATTTTCTCTTCTAATTCTATCTTATCTTCAATCAAGCTTGAAATTGAAGTCATGGGTATCTTAAATATTTTTTTCCCATATTCTAAGTTCTTTAGATGACTCTGGCAAGACTCCCAAAGTCACATGCATCAATGTCTGACTACCTCAGATTGGGTCATTTTTGTCTTGAGGTGAAGTCTTTTGACCCAAAGTCACATAGACCCAAAGACACTAACCCAAAGTCACTCAACTACTCTATACATCTAGTTCAAAAAATTCAAATGCTCTTAACTTCTACTACAAACCTCCAAAATTTATGATTTTGGTGGCAACAAAAAATTCTGAAAGAGACGCTTCCAACTAGATATAACACGTAGGATTTGGACATATAGTCACTAAGATAAGGCCCCTACAATAATCCTGACCTATAACATCCATTTCGATACAAAAAGTACCCCTCCTTTGGCGTCTAACCTCCTTCTTCCTCTTCCTCCGACACAAAGTAAGCTTCTTCAGGTCTGATCCAATCCAAGTCCTTCTTCCTGTAACACAAAGTAGACTTCCTTGGGTTCAACCTAAAGACTCAATTCTTCTTCTTTTGTCTCTATTCAAGTTCAATTCCACCTTGACTGTACATTTCTTCTTCAAAACACATCAAAACCAAAAAATGTGGGTACCACAAGGGTCCATCTAGGTGAGCATGGTCTTCTTGAGTTACACTTTTGGTCTACTTGGGATGTAGCTAGAAGATATATGGAGCTTGTAGCCAAAGTAGTGGGAATTTTTTGCACTGGGGTTGGGAACTCTAGAGGTTGGAGGCATGAAATTACTACCTCCAAGGGCCCGGTGTAGTAGCTACTTATTGCATCTTCCACTCTTATATCAGGTATAGAGGATACTTGGAAGCCAAACATTAGATCCAAGCTTACAAGAGGAGAAAGATGCAGAGTTTGGAGGTTCTTGAGGAGCTACATGAGTTGTTTTGCCTTCAACATGAAGGATTTGAGTGCTCTAAAAATACTTGGTATTTAGATTGAATTGACTAGTGATACACTAGTTTCTTGACGTCTCTAGAAATATAGTCACATGGAGAGAATATTGATTCAAAGCTAGAGTAGAGACCTTTTTGAGGTTGGTATGGTGGAGATTTCACATGGAGAGTATGATTCAACTACAATGATGCCAGCCAAGAAGGATATGCATAGTAACTACACAAATAGGCAAATGTGTGGACATTATCATCCTATCAACCAATAGACTAGGGCTGATTGATATGCCATGCCTACACCGGAGGAGATCTTTGATGCAATTAGGCATGCAAAGGCTTTCAATACCTATAATCTTTGAGAAAGATATCATCAATTGCCAATCATGGAGAAGAAAAGTCCAAAATAACATTTTGAGCTATTTATCATCACAATAAAGATATATTACACTAGTGGAATTCTTACCATTTAGGTTTTAGAACACTCTTGTCGAGTTCTAGAGGGTCATGGATAAAATCTTAGTAGAATTATATTCTGCTTAGGGCTATATTGATGATATTTTGGTCTATAGCACTTTTTTGGAGGAGCATGAGAGACATTTGTTGGAAGTGTTTGAGAGGTTGAGATCTCATGGACTCAATTACATCTTGGGAAGTTTAGATTCTTTCATGAGAAGGTTGAGTATTTGGGTGGCACTATCTACCTTGGAGGTTTTAGTGTTCAACAGCTCAAGGTGGAGGCTACTGCATATATTCCTTAGCCTACAAATGTGAGTAGACTGCAAGTATTCCTTGGGTTGACAAACTTCTATTGCCAATATATTAGAGGATTTAGTGTCATTGCCAAGGCTTTGATAAAGTTGATGAAGCTTACTTAAGAGTGGTGTTGGGAAGATGAGCAAGAGAGATTTTATAAAGCTCAAGGAGAGGTTGAGATTTGCCTCTATTCTTAGGAGATCAATTAGAGTATGACCATTCTAGGTTCATATTGAGTGGAGTACATTGGAGCTTTGTGCAATGCTCATCCAACAATATGATGGTGTGAAGGAGTTTGTGGTAGCTTATACTGGTCATTCCAATAATTCAATGGAGGCAAAGTATAGTTCATATGAGAGAGTCTTGGCAATAGCATGGGTAGTAGCACATTTTTCATGTTACCTATTTGGTAGCCCCTTCACTCTCATCATTGATCATCAACTCTTGGAGTGGTTGATGGAGTCTGACAAGCTTTCAAGGAAACTTGCATGATGGGCTCTCATTTTACAAGAGTATAATTTCATGGTTATTCATAAACCTGGAGTAGTGAATCATGGTGCAGATGGGTTGAATAGAAACCCATGTCCTAGCAAGCAAGATCAGAACAAAGCACATTGGCATGATGAGGCAAATGAGGAGATGGTGCCCAATTGGCATGAACCTACCTTTCTATATATATTTTTGTAGGCCTTGGTGGTGTCTCTCTCAACACATATATGAAGAGTTGTTGAGGTCATAGATCTAGATGGTGTAGATATTGGTATAGGTCAATGAGACTTTCATGATGATGTCTTAATGATGGAGTATCTTTGCATTGGTGTTGTGGGTGGCACAATGAGTGCTAAGGAGAAAAACCATGTCTTTCCATAAGCAAAGCAATTTAGAATGGAAGACATATACCGTCTTTGTGTATGGGAGGATGTTAGAGTGCAAGTAGTACCATTTCCATCTTAGAGACCATAGTTGGTATATCATGCTCATGAGAAGCTAGGGAATTTTGAAATAAAACATGCATATAGCTTACTCTAAAGTCATTATTGGTGGCATAGTATGTAGACCAATGTACAATACTTTGTTGCTAAATGTATGGTTTGTGACCAAGTTAGAGTATCATTTGAAGCTCATATGCCACAATTACACCCATTACCTATCATGGGATTGGGTTACCATTGGAGTTTGGACTTTGATGGGCCTTTTATTGTTGAGTATGAGACGTCATAGGTATGCTTTGGTTATGGTGGAGCACTTCTCCAAGTGGATTGAGTTGGTGGCACTTCTTGACTAGTCCAATGAAGGGATGGCTTACTCATTCTTGGATCGGGTTCTTAGTCATTTTGGTGCACTAATTAAAGTTTTGACTGATCAAGGTATAGAGTTCTTGGGGGAGTTTCAAATCTGGTGTGATAAGCCTTGATTGATCATCATTAAGGTATTCCAAAGTGTAGATTACAACATTCATAAAAGTAGAAATTTTGTGGATTTGAAATGAATGAAAAGTAGAGTCTAAAAGTGGATAATATTTTACATTTAAATTAGAGAAAATCATAGTTAAATTGAATAAGCATGTATTTGTGGATGGTTTTTGCAAGCAATTGATTGGTACTATCAACAACAAGATTTGCATGCAAGAAAAGGCTATTTTGACTTCTAGACTAATAGGAGGAACATGAGCACACAAGGAAGGGAGGAGTTCCTAGTCAATCTGATCCACAAACCATTTGTAGTGAAGGTTCTTGTTGAGAATATCCTTGAGTTGTTGAAGATGAATACCAATCAAGCTTAACTTTGCCTTGTTGATCAAAGAGATTTTCTCTTTCACTATCACTCCTTGTTTCTCGAGTTGAGTGATAAAACACTAGTAGCAACTCAATTTTTTCAATTGATTGCAACTCCTTATTGATAAGTTGATTCATGAGAAGTTGTTGAACATGAACTATGTCAATAAATTTATCAAGTTGGAAGATGAAATCCTTCAACTTGATATAATCCATTTTTTGCTATGCAACATTGGTATTAGCATGGGCTAAGCAAGAGGGATGCATTTTACAATGTCCTTAAACTAGTCTCATTGATAAGATGACTTAGAGAAGATGTTTTTCATTGATCTAGTGAAATGATTGACAAGAGGCATCCCCAATTGTATTGTTTCACAAACATTGTGCATTGCATGAGATAAGTAGGTGATATAATGCATTTTTTGGGAAATTAAGTGTTCTTGAGGTCCTCTCCTTGTTTCTTCATGTATGGCGCACTATTTGATATAAGGAGGACTAGTTTAAAGTACTTTTCTTTGACCATTGAAGAGCTCATGGATTATATCTTGGACAAGTTGGACAATCAAAATAGAATCATATCTAGAATTTACACAAGAGACAAAAAAAATGAGAGGCTTCTGATATGCCTTTGTAAGAGGAAAGACAAGTGTGGCCATGCCTTTATTATTGAAGAAGTTACTAGCTTCATTGATGATTATTCCGATCTTATTTGTCCTAATGATTGTTATGGTGTGTTTCTTGATGGTCAAGTAGATATGGTGAATATATTTGTAAAAGTTTGTCCTCAACACAACTGGTTTCTTGGTTTAGCATTCCGTGAACTCCTTAAACCTTACATCTCAAAGGATCTCAAGCAAGATGTTGAGTTAGATCAGATTGGTGATGAGCTCTAGATTGAAAGGGCCATTATCTTTCCTCCTATTGATGATCAAACATTGCTCAAGTATGGACTAAATCAATGCATTGCCAACCATACAGAGGTGAAGATCTATATCTAAATGTCAATTCATATTTTTAAGACCATATTTTATGGTAGTCTCACTCTTGGCAATTAATCATGGACACTTTGTACACATTAAATCCTCTCTTGTGATGAAAAAGTCTTTGAATTTAGAATTTTTTGATTTCCACGTAATGAGGAGATCCTAGAGTGATGAAGTGCATTTGGACACTTTTAGCATTTTTTCTATTTTTGCAACTGATTAAACAAGTACATACAAGAAATTTGAGAAACTTGGAAGACTATAAATGGCCTTTTAGACAATGGTCTTAAATTGAGTGGCCTTATTGACTTGGGAAACTCAAGAAACTAAGATGGTTTTTATGAAAATGGCTCCTTGGTCTTTAACAAGGTGATCTATTCAACTACCTCATTATAAAGAAAAATCTGTCATCCAATGCTACAAGGTCTCATTACAAAGAAAATCTATCATTTGATGGTACAAGGTCATGTTAGAGAAAGTAAAATCTATTCTCCAATGCTACAAAGTTTGGACCAATTGAACAATATCAATGGAAGCTACAAGAAAACTATTTGCAAGTGATGTTAAATGAAAATGGCTTTTTCTATGATTGCCTTACATATGATAGTCTTGTTCAAAGAGAAAAATCTGTCATTTGATACTAAAAGGTCACATTAGAGAAAAACTAATTGAAGAGCCACAATAAAAGCTACGTAACAATCCTTTGTGGATAAATGAAATAGTAAGAGACACCATCTATAGGATTTTTCTCCTGTACTTGTTGCTCAAACTATTCCCTTTTATATAATAGAGAATAGTCACTCAAAATATTTGTATTTGAATAGTAACAACCACCATCTTGTCACACCATTTGTAGCATCGTACCTAGATTGCTCGAACTATGGAGTAGTAGTGTTGGTAGTCAGAGGTATTTTGGCAATTACTCATAAACTACTTGTTGACAGTCAGATTTCATGTTTGGGGTATTGACTAAATGGTGGGACCCACCGTCAATTCACCATTCACACGTCAGATGTGCCATTAGCGGGACCATTAGATTTGGAGACCTAGGTCAAGACTTGGAGTATATTTTTGCAATGTAGCTCCAGAGAGCTCACCTCTTTGATATTGAGCCTTTGAGTTCTTGGCTATGGTGGACAAAGGCCAATGAGCATCACCTGGAGTCTTTTAGCTAGAGTGGGTGTAGCTTGATTGTAATCAATGGCCAATTGTTGGCAAATTGTTGATGATAGATCAAGTACTGATTTGATTGAATGTGATTTGAGTTATGATCAAACTAATTACATCATAGAAGTGAAGTCATAGAAATCAAGGGGAAATCAAGTGCAAAAACCAAGAGTGTTGGTGGTATCTCAAAGCCTTACTGATAGCTCAATCATTGTTCAAATTTTCCTTGCAATTGGTTATGTGCAAAGCTCTTTCAAATTGATGGAGATTTGGTAGTGAGACAAATGGTGTCTGGAAATGCTGGCCAAATTTCCATGAGAAGAGAGTCAATTTCAGATAGTGATGTTCATTTTAAGCTCAAGAGGTGAAAGTAGGACCAAATTGGTGCAAATTGAGCTCAAAGGGAAAAATTGAAGTTGGAGTTATGAACTCATTCCCTTAAATTTGTGATTTGGAGAACCTCATATTTTCAATTTGGCTCAAGTGGACAGTTAGCAAAGGATTTGGTGGTTAGCCAACTCAAGGAATTTATGTTAGATTTTATGTCAGATTTATGTTAGATTTTGGCTCAATTTTATGTCAAATTTTAGATCAAGTTGGAGGAGCTTGGCCAGATTTGGAGAGGATTCAAAATGGCAAGAAGTAAGGCCTCATTTGGCATTTAGAGGCTCTAAGGCATACAATTATGGGCTATGAGAGGCTATGAAGGCCTAGAAGGGCCAACAAGGTAGCTTGTTGGCATGAGGTTAGCTAATTTAGAGTAGTTTTTGGTTATTATTTGGCAAAATCTGCTCACCTTGCTAGATTGTGTGCAACAAGGTTTGAACCCTAGATCTTTGGTTTTTAGATTAGGCCCAAGCCAATTGGTCCACCTTCACTTGTTGTTCTAATGACTATTTGTAAAACAAGCAGCTAGACATATTATCTAGAGTTGAAACTTGGCTTGGTGATATCTAGAAGGATCTTGTGTACAATGGGCTAGGTAGACAAGATAAAGGTGTCACCAAAAGAGTACTTCTACTAATAGGGCAGAAGTTGAAAATAGCCTAAAAACTTTAGAGCCAATTTTCAAGGCCTAAATGAATAATTTAGGCCTTGAAAATGGAGAGATTCCCACCCTCAAGGATGAAAGGCTTGCCTTCTCTCCCATTGATTTGTCTCATCAAGAGTTTTCCAATGGTACCTCACCCATGCAATTCTGAGCTCCCTATAGAAAGATTACCTAAAGATTCCCTTTGGTCAAACCATTTGACCAACTAGATAGGACAAGGACTGACATGTCACCCATCCAAGCAACTAATCCAAAGATGGAGCTCAATGATAGGTCATCAATTCATGTATATGATCCAAGGGTGGAGCTTCTTTTGAGGAGGTCCTCTTTGCTATATAATAAAGAGAAGATGCTCCCTTGGGGCATTGGAGGATTGGATGTGGAACCTATGTTTTCTCTCTTGTATCTCTCTTGGAAAGTTCTCTTGTCCTTGGAATATTACACTATTCTATTGTATCTATACATTTGTACCTTTGGCTTGGAGAGACAATATGATTCTATTCTTGGTGATCCTGGTAGCTTAAGAAATAGATAATTCTTATTATGTCAAATGCCAAATGGTGGAAGAGTCAATCCAATGTTGATTTATGAGATGGAGGGTTTTAGTTTAGATTTCTTGTGATTGGACCCCCTCTATAATTTACTTCTTGTTTTTGCACCATGTTTGTGTGAGGTGCCTTGACTTTAGAGCATTGGTGCTATGGTGTGCTCTTTGTAGTGAGGCTAGAATGATGACCAATAAGACTACCTATGTTTCTCTCCAATGAGGCAAGAAGTAATGACATGTAGACTATCAGAGTGCATGTTGTAATGGTAGGTTATAGATTGCCCTTTCTCCTAGTGTAGTTGTCATAGTTAGAGCTACATTAGTGGGTGATGTTTGGTTAGTGTTGTTGGCACTTAGGGGTGATTCTTGGTGGTGTACTTGTGGTGCTTACGGTTGCGAGTTGTATTTTCCTATTACTTTATCACGATGGAGTTCTTTGGGGATTTTGGAGGAGATAGCACTATAGTACATAGTGGGTTTACTTAGAGTGGCACTCAGTATTAGCTTCTATCTCAAGTCCAAGTGAAGGAGGAGATTGACTTTGACTTTGAGTTGGAGTTTGACATAAGAGTTGATTCAATTGAGAGTATACTTGTTGTATCCGCACTGTTGTTGTGGGACATGGACAAGATTTATGGGGCCTCCAAAGGCCTCAAGTGTTACTCAAGTATAGTGGGTACCATTGAGTTGGATACTTCATTTAGGAGTTTGATAGTTGGTCTAAATGTAGAAAATGTGGAACCTGACTTTGTTTACAACCTTCATGGCATGGAAAAGGTTGTTTTAGCACTTGGAGAATTCACCAATGGATGACTACCATGAATTCAAGAGAGTTCACTTGGAACAGATTGAGCTATCAAGACAATATTGGTCTTCAAACTATATGTTGATCACTTCAAGCTTGGTTTCTAGGGTTAGATTGGTAATACCCACAAGTTCTAGCTTTAGTAGCATTGGTGGATCTCTTAGAGATGGTACTACTAATAAGTGGAGGTACTACTATAGGAGGTGGTGTAGTACCAAGGTTTAACTCCATGGTAGAGTTCTTCTAATGTTTGAAGCAAAACTACCAAGGAGTGCAGATTGACAAGCTAAGGAACTTGCAAGAGTTTACCAACAGAAGGTTAGAGAGAGCCTATGCAAGGCATACACTTGCATAAGATGGCTGATCAATTTTACTTAGGGAGTTACTGAGGCCCAAGTATTCCAATTTTGTATGGGATATTGGACAAGGAGTTGTGATGTAGAGTATGTGATGTTAAGTTGTTACATGCTACTTCACCTATTTTGGTAGTGGTCTTTGGTTTGGTTGAGCATATTAAGCTCAACATGGTGGTGAAGAGAGTGGTGCCATCTAAATTTGGTAGAGAGACCTTATCCACAATTGTTACTTCTTCTAGAATACATTAGAGTGCACCATGCCATGTTGGTTTTTGAAGATAGGGTGGATAGCCTAGATCCTATGGAGCAAGTGGAGCGCCAAGTATAACTAGACCCTTACCTTTATTTTTGGGTCAACAGCAGCCAATGAGTGGTGGTGTTGCTTGTTGAACTTGTGGTGGACCTCACCATAAGAGAGGGTACACATAGGGCAACAGACTTGATACCTCTAGTGCATCTCATCCAGCAAAGAGATAATGTGAGCATTGCCATAGATTTGGTCACACCAGTGATTGATGCTTGACACCCGGAGGTACAGAGTGGGAGTGCTGCTATGGCAGGTGGTAGAGGAGCTCCAGGTCATGGAGGATGAGGTGGTAGAAGATCTTAATAGGAGTGAAATACTTGCCCTTACTTTTGATATAGCCATGGCTACTTGGATTGAGCAATTAGAGTAAAGATTAGCTAGTATAGCCATCACCCAAAAGAGATCAGGTTTGGATGCTGAGGCTTCCACCTCATATGTTGGTGATAGAAATATCTTCAACTTCATGCATAGAGTAGCACAGGTGGATGCATTTGCTGCAATGACTAGGAGTGCAATACTTGCTCTAGAACCTAGATGAACATTAATGGAGTTGGAACCACAAAGAGGAGAGATTGGTAGACAAGTTAGACTTCCCCAGTCTTTTACACTTTTGAGGCACTATAGACAACATCCATGGCTCTTGGATGTCCTAGTGCAGGTGTGGTAGGTGGTAATGGGATGCATGATAGACTACCTACTAGTCAAACACATGCTACTACATTAATTGAGTCTAGCTTGATGTTGGGGTTGGCTTAAATTGATTATGCACTTTCCTTTATTCTCAACCAGTGACATGTTTACATTGAGAGTTGACCCAACCCTAGTGTTCTAGTTGGCTACCACACTTTGTGATAGTAGGGATGATGTGGTTCCTACTTCTAGAGTAGAGATGGTTGAAAGTGGAGCTAACTTGGTTGAGGAGCATGGGATCCACTCAATGACCAATGGTTTATGGCAAGTAGCAATGGCTAGATTGAAGGAGTTACCAACTAGATGGGCCTTTAAGCAATCATGGTTTACACCTAGAGTTGTCCTATTGGATGACCAGAGGGAGAATTTTTTATGGTGGGACCTTTAAAGAAGGTGTATACACTAAAGAAGGTCTTATTAGACTCTAGTGCGCAACCTCTTATGTTGGGGAAGGTTACAATTTTTGGTCAAGAGTTATGAAAGACCAATATGGAGAGGTGTTTGTTTCAAATCCAAACATCTCTAGGGAGTGGTTCTAAACAATAGATCACATGTGGAGAGCTTGTTGTTCAAATTTAGACTAGTCATCTAATTGATAGCTTTGTGGTGAAAGCTCAGGCCATTGCAATAGTAGTTGAGTTACATGATGTGTTAGTTGGAGGAACAATGTTATACCCCATGGGTTTCAATATTGACTATTGGGAAGAGAAAATCTCATATAAACCAAGTTGGCAGTCAAGTGAGGGACAGGCATGTCACCTACCAATATGCTTTAGAAGTGGTAGTCTTGGCTCACTATAGTCCAAGGCCATGGTGACATCAGTTTCAACTTTTAATGGTTTTGTTCCTTGGCTTGGTGACTTATTGGAGAGGAAGGGGAAAACCCATGCAAAAGATACTCCAATACCAAAAGAGATCACTCAAATTTGGAGTATGAGTGGAATTGTTCCATCCACCTTGGATATTCTATTGTGGAGTTTAGAGGAGATATTGCAGCAACATGCGGATCAATTGGTGCAATAGGCTTGGAGTGGAGCCTTTGTACTACTAGTAGGCCAATGTGAGGATGAGCTTCTAGAGTAGATTACCTTGACACCTCTGGATAACACACTCATTGCTTGGCAATATCTAATAGAGAGAGTATGTCTATTGAAGTTGTTTGGTGGGATTAACATTGGACTAATTATAGTACTATAGGTGGGTATATGAGTACTGAGGTACTTGTAAGTGGAATGAAATGAGACTACTAGGTGAGTCTCTCTACATCATGTGGTACACTTGGCCTATCGATATCCTAAGTTATTATAGATGTCAGCAATCAATGGTTACTAGAAGACCCTACCATAGATATTTCCTTATTGGAGGCGTATGATCTGGAGAGACATGGTCTCATTCATTTGGTGATTTTTGGATGAACATGTTAGGGACATATACATGCAAGCTGAGGTTTGGGTCCTAAGGATCCCTATTTTGGTGTGTTTTAGGAGATGTTACAAATACTATGACATCTCCAAGTTCATCTATCCATTTCTCTAACTTACATTATGGGGAACATCCGTTTGATGGGTGATTCTCATTCTTGAGTGGTGGCGAGTACACATCAGGTCCATTCTTGGATGGAACCTACTATATTGTTAGATGTAGCCAAAGTGGGATCACAGGCTCATCATCTCATCTTTGGTGGGCAAACCTCTTACCCAAAGAGGTTCTATAGTATGTTTATGATAGGATTCAACAACTAGAACACCTCATTTTTGATGACATCTTGGATGTTGGGCGTCAATCTCAGATAGTGATAGTGGTTGATAGGTCACCTATGGTAGTGGTGAACCTAGTTGGATAGCCTCAAGCCGCTTTTTCCACACTTATGAGTTTCCTAACTTCCCATGCTTTTCAAGAGGGAGGTCATGGACTTGTTTGGGACTCATAGTTACAATAGTTGGTGGAGCCCAACGCCGATGGGAGAGATTGGGCAATGGGTTTTGCACTGGTATTACTATTTTTCCAATAGTGTCAAAGACATCTAGGTATCATGTGTTAGGTCAAGCTATGGACCTAAACTATTTGACCTAGATTGTGAACCTTGGCTTGGTAGAGCAGCGGAGGATGTGCTTGATAGGCATCACTACTTGGACGCTTGTGAGCTTTGTGCCTATCAAGACAATTCAAGCACATGTTGGGAGTGATATACCAAGTGGAAAAGGTATTCTTGGGACATAGTCAATGGCAACTAGGGAGAGTGGTCTATTTGGAGTCCATCCAGGTGAGCTTGGTCTACTTGGATTACACCCTTGGTCTACTTGGGATGCAACTAGAGGACGTATGGAGCTTACAACTAGAGTGGAGGAAATTTATCACACAAATGTTGGGACCTCTAGTGGTTGGAGACACGACACTATTGCTCCCAAGGGCCTAGTGTAGCAGCTAGTTAGTACATTTTCCACCTTTATATCAATTATAGAGGATACTTGGGAGCCAAATTTGGGACCCAAACTTACAAGAGGGGAAAGACAGAGAGTTTGGAGGCTCTTGAGGAGCTACATGAGTTGTTTTGCCTTCATTATGAAAGATTTGGATGCTTTGAAAGGACATGGTATTTGGATTGAGTTGACTAATAATACATCAATTTTTCTACATCCCTATTGATATAGTGACATGGAGAGAGCATTGATTTAGAGCCAAAGTAGAGATCTTTTTGAGGCTGGTTTGGTAGAGATTTCACATAGAAGTATGCATTGGTTATAATGATGCAAACCAAGAAGGAAATACATGGCAACTACACAAATTGGCGGATGTGTGGAGATTACCATCTTATCAATTGATAGACTTAGGCTGATTGGTATGCCATGCTTATAGCAAAGGAGATCTTTGGCGATTGGGTATGCAAAGGTCTTTAGTACTTTAGATCTTTGAGCCATATATCTCAATTGTTGATCAAGGAGGAGGATAAGCCCAAGATAACATTTTGGGCTATTGATCCTCATGGTAAGGATGTGTTATATTAGTGGAAGTTCTTATTATTTGGGTTAAAGAACACTCCGGCCAAGTTCTAGAGGATCATGGATAAGATCATAACTGGATTGAACTTTGCTTGGTGCTATATTGATGACATTTTGGTCTATAGCACTATTTTAGAGGAGCACAAGAGAAATTTGTTGGAGGTGTTTGAGAGGTTGAGATCTCATGGACTCAAATTACATCTTGGGAAGTGTGGATTCTTCCATGAGTACGTTGAGTATTTGCGTCACACTATCTACCTTGGAGGACTTGGTGTTTAATAGACCAAGGTGGAGGCTATTGTGCATATGCCTTGGCCTATGGATGTGAACAGAGTGTAAGCATTCCTTGGGTTGACAAACTTCTATTGCCATTATGTTAGAGGATTTAGTGCCATTGCCAAGACCTTGATGAAGCTGACCAAGCTTACATAGGAGTGGAGTTGGGAAGATGAACAAGAGAGAGATTTTGTAGAGCTCAAGGAGAGGTTGACATCTACCTCTAGTTTGAGGAGATCGATCAAAGGACAACCATCTTAGGTTCACATTGATTAGAGTATGTTGGAGCTTGGAGCAATTATCACCCAACATGATGATGAGGGGAAGAAGTTTGTGGTAGCTTATGCTAGTCACTCCAACAATTCAATGGAGACAAAGTATAGTTGATATGAGAGGGAGTGCTTAGCAATAGTATGGACAATAGTACATTTTTGGTGTTACCTATTTGGTAACCCCTTTACTCTCATTATTGACCATCAGCCTTCAAAGTGGTTGATGGAGTTTGATAAGCTTTCAAGGAAGCTTGCATGATGGGCTCTGATTTTACATGAGTATGATTTCATAGTTATTTACAAACTTGGAGTGGTGAACCATGATGCAAATGGGTTGAGTAGAAACCCATGTCCCAACCAGCAAGATCAGAATTGGAGTAAGTTGGCATGGTGAGACAAATGAGGAGATGGTGCCAGGTTGGCATGCATCTACCTTTCTGTGCATTTTTTGAGGCTTTGGTGGTATTTCTCTTAGCATATATAGGAGGAGTTATTGAGGTCATAGATCTAGAGAGTGGAGATAGTAGTATAGTTCAGCAAGATATTCATGATGATGTCTTAGTGATGGACTATCTTTACATTGGTGTTGTGAGAGGCACAATTGGGCCAAGGAGAGAGACAATGTTCTTCAACAAGCTAGATGGTTTAGATTGGAGTGCAGACACCTTCTTTGTGTATGGGAGGATGGTAGAATGCAAATATTTCCATTTCCATCTCAAAACCCACAATGGGTACATCATGCTGATGAGGAGCTAGGATATTTTGGGAGTAAAGCGTACATATAGCTTACTCCAAAGTCATTATGGGTGGCACTATATGCAAACCAATGTACAATAGTTTGTTTCGAGATGTTTGGTTTGTGACCAAGTAAGAGCATTATTTAATGCTCCTATGCCATAGTTACACCCATTACCTATCATGGGATTAGGTTACCATTGGAGTTTGGATTTTGCTAGACCTTTATCGTTGATTGTGAGAGACATTAGTAGTACATTTTGGTGATGGTGGAGCACTTCTCCAAGTGGATTGAGTTGGTGGCACTTCTTGACAATTCTAGTGAAAGGACAACTTACTCTTTCTTGGATTGGGTTCTTAGTCATTTTGGTGCACCAACTAAGGTTTTGACTAATCATGGTACATAATTCTTGAGGGAGTTTCAAGTCTTGTGTGACAAGGCTTTGATTGATCATCATACTACATCTTGAGATCACCTTGAGGCAAATGTCTTAGCAAAGAGAGTGGTTCAGACAATGAAGAGGAGATTGTGGAAGTATGGTTTGCATAGAGGCCACTTGGGAGATTGGGATCTCCAATTACCTTGGTTGGCCATGGGCTATTGATTCAGCCAACAAGCCTCCTTAGCATCCTTCTCTCCTTACTTTCTACTCTTTGGACAAGATCCAAATTTACCAATAGCTATTTGTTGAGATGCTACTATAGTTTTGAACTTGGATGATCTTGATTTATGGATGAGCGCATATTCTCAATAGGTAGAGATCTTTTAGAGTGTGATGCCGATGGCCTTTGAGAACTTGACAATTGCTAAGATATGGATACCTTATATTATGCTACCATTTGAGGAGGAGGTTATAGATCATTGATCCATCGATTTCATCCAAGTGACTATGTATATCTACAATAGACAACACCAATGACACTTGATGTTTCTACAAGCCACACTATCTTGAGTCCTTGTATTGGAAGGACATGATGGTGTTATTTGGAAGGATTATGTGCACAATTGTGCATCATGCCACTTCCCAAACATTGATGGTACTATGGACCAAGCTTGGTACTTGTATGTGCAGGCTTGCGATGTATATTATGCGGCTCTTTTATTTGAGCTGCTACTATGTTAGTGTGTGATAGTTGTTTGAGAGGATGGTATGTATGACTCCTCCCCTCATGATGGTTCCTCAAGGACAATGGTTATGTCTTAGACGTACTTGACCTATGGCTAGTTCATCTTTTATATAGTATAGATTGTAGATAGGCAACTAATGATGGGGATCAATAGCATACGGCCTCTTGATCTTTTGCCCTCCATAGGGTATACCATATACTTGGAGTAGATAGCTATTTGGAATTAGAGGGAGCTAACCACCAACTAGGAGGCAATTTGGCACTTTAGAATCCATGTGTAAGTTATTTGTGAGTTGTGCTTCTATAATGTGTGATGTTGATAATGATGTATGTTGGTTGTGTAGCAATGTATATATGCACAACAACTATCATACCATTTGTAGTGTCACACCTAAATTGCTCAGACTTTGGAGTAGTAGTATTGGTAGTTAGAGGTATTTTGGGAGGTACTCATAGACTACTTATTGATGGTCAAATTTCATGTTTGGGGTATTGATTACATGGTGGGGCCCACCATCACTTGCACTATTGCACTGTCGGATGTGCAATCAATGGATTGTTAGGATTAAAGACCAAAGGGTAAACTTTTGAAGTGCAACTCCAAAGAGCTCACTTCTTTAATGTTGAGCCTTTGAGTTCTTGGCTATGGTGGACAGAGGCTGGCGAGCATCACTTGGAGTCTCTTAGCTAGAGTGAGTATGGTTTGATTGTAATCAATGCCCAATTGTTGGTAGATTTTTGAATGATAGATCAAGTACTGATTTGATTGAGTGTGATTGAGTTATGAACAAAATGATTTGTTGTGGCACTTGAGAGTCCATGTATGACTTATGTGTGAGTTGTGCTTCTATAGTGTGCTTCTATAGTGTGTGTTGACAACAATGTATGTTGTGTAGTGATGTATATATGCGTGACAATCTACATGACTTTGCTCTTGTACTTGTCACTCAAAACTATTCCTTTTTTTGAGCTACAAAGTATTCTTTGAATAAACCCTTTGCAAAATTTTTTTAAGTTGTTTGCTACTAGACTTCACCAAATGAAATGACTGAAGGACTATAATTGAATGTGTAGTTCTTCCTTTAAACTCAATTAGAGTGAGTGGGTAAGGATAGATTAGTGAGATTTGTTAGGATTAAAATATATTTAGGGTTTTTAATATGGCTTATATTGAATATGCCCCATAAATATCACAAAGACCCTAGTCTAGAAAGGTAAAAAGGGATTATCTAGTGTCAATGTGGGAAATTAAGAAGATGATCATAAAGTAGAAAGTAGAATTCTGCACTTTGAAGATCTTAATCATCATACTACCTCCTGAGATCAGCCTAAGGCAAATAGCATAGTAAAGAGAGTGGTTCAAATGATGAAGAGAGGATTGGATAAGTATGGTTTTGTAATACTCCAAGGATAGGAGAAACTCCCAAGAGAAACACAAGAGAGAAAACACGAGCTTCACACTTAATACTCTGATGCTCCAAAGGAGCACCTTGTCTTTATTGTATAGCAAATATGATCCTTCCAAGGAAGCTCCACCCTTGGATTAGATATATGGATTGGTGACATGTCAGCAAGCTCCAGCCTTAGATTAGTTGCATGGATGGGTGACATGTTGGTTCTTGTCCTATTTGGTTGGTATAGGTTTGACCAAAGGGAATCTTTAGGAATCTTCTTATAGGAAGTTCAAAATCACATGGATGAGATATTGTTGGAAAGCTCTCGATGAGATAACATTTTTTTAGGGGGGGGGGAGAGAGGCAAGCCTTGTTCTTAAGATAGTTATCAAACCATTTTTGAAGCTTAATTCATCCATTAAGGTCTCCAAAATTGGCTTTGAAGTTTTTAAGGTGTTTTTGATTCTTGCACTATTAGTAGAAGTAATCTTTTGGTGACACTTATATTTGATCCACTTAGTCCATCATATATAACATCCTTCTAGGTGCTAGCAAGCAAATTTCTATCTCTAGATAATATATCTAGCTACTAGTATTATAGGTTTGCAAGGAGAACACTTGGGAGATTTGGATCTCTTATTACCTTGGTTGGCCATGGGCTATCAATTTGATCGGCAAACCTCCCTAGAAATTTTCTCTCCTTACTTTCTACTCTATGGATGAAATCTAGATTAACCTATAGCATTTTTCATGATGCTATTGTAGTTTTGGACTTGGATGACCACGACATATGAGTGATCACATGTTCTCAATAGGCAAAGATCTTTTAGAGAGTAGTGTTGAAGGCCTTTGACAACTTAGTGATTGCTCAACATAGGAACACCTTACACTATGCTAATATTTCAAGAGGAGGTTATAGACCATCAATCCATCAATTTACTACAAGTGATTATGCATATCTACAATAGATTACGTTAGTCGTTTAGACATATGTCAGTCATTTCTACCAAGCGCTTCTTCGTCCTCTGTCTAATTCCCAACCGGGAGCTTTCATCAAAAGCGACCAGCACCAGTGCCGTAGATCGAGTATGGCTTCATGGGGACTTTCCATCCTTCTTGTTATCCTATGCGGTCCCCCTTTTTCCCATAGATTGAGTCTGAACTTTGACAAATCAGATACTTGAATGTTTAGTCCAGAGAACGTAGAAACTTTCTTTGAATGCCACATTCTCTCTTCTTGCACGCGCGGGGAGCTGCTGGAGAGTGTGGAGACGGGAGAGGAGAGGGAGAGATGTGAGAAAATTTTGATAATTTCTGAGGGCTCTCTAGCATGTAGCATTCAAGTGAATAGTTGATTCTCTTTGTTTTTCAATTTCGGTTCCATTGGCACCTAGATTGAAGACTATGGAGAATGGAGTAGAAAGTTATGAAGATTTTTAGCTTTTTTAGGGTTGAGAGTGATCATTATACATTAAGAGTGATGGGTTGGGAATTTTCATTTCCAATCTCTTGGTTTTCATGATTAAGTTGCATGGGAATTTAATTTGAAAATTTTGGAAATCAGAAATTGAAAGTTATGAGAGCTTATAGATTTTAGGGTTTGGAGAGATTGTTTTCTTATGTGAGTTGGGATGTGAGGGGTTGTGGTTTTGCAGATATGGGGAGAGATGGAGAGGAGTATTATGTGTTACTATCACTATTCTTGTGCTAGCCATGGCTACACCTTCCCATGTGGGGTTGCCTAGAGCGGGTCAGGATACACCATGCCCGGTGTGTCACCGACGCTTTACCTTGCAAGGGGTAAAGACCCATGTGGGAAGGATGCACAAGGACTATGATTGGACCACTTGGGATGGCCACATGAGATGAGCGACCACATTGACAGCAATGACACTTGAGATTACGCACGCTTCTTTTATACCTTTGTTGATCATTCCAAGGATACCGATCAAGTTGTGGGAGTGGTTAGCTTCTCAAGCGGGTTGCATTTTGGGGTTATTTGAGACTAGTTTTCCATGTCCATGTCTATTCCATAGGCTAATCCGCACACTCCATGATGAGGCTAGATAGGCTTTTTGCCTACCACTAGATCGTTTGGCATGTGATCCCTTGGATGAGTTAGCGTGGTTCCTATTCCTCCTACTCCCTTGATGGTGTCTTCATTATGCTAGAGGGGGACGTGCGGGGCATAGAGAGGTGGCGGCTAGATTTTGTCAATTTTGAGCGGGGGATTGGGCAGCCCTTCAGGAGGAGTCTGTTAGGGCTACATGGTTTAGGAGATAGGCATCGCCACAGGATACCACAGATTCCACAGATTCCACTTGATTACAACGATGTAGGACATTGGGTTAGGCGAGAGAGTTTAGTAGAGCAGCACGAGCGCTACACTCTTTGTCTATAGCGAGTCCTACTGATAAGACCATCTCTTCCCTATGCTCATTGCATCCTATAGCAGTAGAGGGACTACCACTAGAGGTCTTAGATTATCAGCCTGAGTAACCTTTATGTCTTGATAGGTTGCTATTTGCACAAGCATTGTGCACTGCCCCTCGCCTTTCCTCAAGAGGCTTGTCAGAGATGGTTTATGAGCACCTTAGAGATTACTTCCAGGCAGATGATCCTTCTAATGGTTTTACCAAGTTGTTTTAGGTGGCTGTAGCAGAAGCAAGATGAGACATTCCTATGTCTATTAGTTGGGTCTTAGGTGCTAGTCGACTTCTTGCAATCGAGAAGGACACGGGAGACATTAGACCGATTGCTATTAGAGAGATCTTTTTGCATTTGGTCAGTCGTACCATTGTCCTTCAACATTGTTCTCACTTTTGATAGCACCTTAGTCCACATCAGTTTGGAGTAACTACACCTGGAGGATGTGAGGCTATATCTCTAGGCATTAGAGCACTCCTAGATATCCATCTAGAGTGGATCATCCTACAGGTGGATGTTGAGAATGCTTTTAATAGCGTCTCACGTGCATCCATCTTTAGAGAGCTTAGGGAGGCTGGTTGTAACAATATGGAGTTTAGTGACGAAGTTAGTTGAGCTTACGAAGTAGAGAATAAGACAAAATAGCCTAGAATATTCTAGAAGCATCTAAGAAGCTTCTTAGGAAGCTTCCTAACTAGTTAACTTGCACCCTAAGCAGGTAGCTTCTAGAAGGAAGCTTCTAGAAGCTTCTAACTAGCTTAGCTTGCACGCCAAGTAGGCGGCTTCTAGAAGGAAGCTTCTTGAGAAGCTTCCTAGTTAACTTGGCTTGCACTCCAAGAAAGCGGCTCAAGGAAGCTTCTTGAGAAGCTTCAAGGGACTTGTATGATACCTATAAATACCAAGGCCGAAGCTCATGC
The DNA here is from genome assembly GCA_948567375.1 of Lunularia cruciata. Lineage (NCBI taxonomy): Eukaryota > Viridiplantae > Streptophyta > Marchantiopsida > Lunulariales > Lunulariaceae > Lunularia > Lunularia cruciata. The sequence continues at coordinate 49,752,959 of OX419761.1, read as the reverse complement.
TAGGCATTCGGAGTTTTCCCTCATTCAAGTGTCCCAATGTGAATTTCCATTCTCTTATTTCTCTCCTCGGTTTCGGTCTTTTACATTGGTATCAGAGCAGGAATGGGATGGATGGAATTTATGGACCACCAAATCCACTTCCGCCAAACCATTGGGACTTTCATGTCCAGATATTACCAAAGCATCGTTTCACACAGTTCATCACCTCACGCTTTGGGCAGGATTTTCTACATATGATCACCGTGTCAGAGGAACCCTTGATACTTCCAGTTGTGACTTATGGAGAACGGTGGACGTGTTGTATCTATGTGTTAATCAACTAGATAAATTGAGGGTAGTGGATTAGGGTAATAGCAATGGCCGCAATACCGGATGTTATCCTTGCAATGCAACAACAAATCGAGCATCTTACTCGATTGTTGGATGAACGAGACCAGCAACGACGAGAACAGATAGACAGAGCGCCAGTTCGAGATGGAGAAGATCGCATTCGATTTCCGAAACCCAAGGTGTTTGAAGGCAAGAATGTTCCAGGCACAGTGGAAAATTTTGTGTTTGACTGTGAACGTTACTTTGAAGCCACCAATCTTCAAGACAAGCGGAAACAAATTCTCTTGGCTTCTAGCCAGTTGGATGGCGTGGCAAAACTTTGGTGGCGATTCCGAGTAGAAAGAGCTGAACGACAAATTGTTACACCAATTTTGACATGGGCAGAATTCAAGGATGCAATACTTGGTCGATTTCAGACTATAAATGCCACCCAAGCTGCACGAGATAAATTGGCGGAGTTGAGGCAGATTGGTTCGGTGAGAAGCTACATCACACAATTTCAGAATATCATCATGCAAATTCCAGATATCCAAGAAGGTGAAGTTCTGGATCGATTTGTGCGAGGATTGAAGTCACGAACCAGATTGGAGGTGACCATGCGAGAGCCACAGAAAGTAGAAGAAGCCATGCAATTGGCTGAGCGTTTTGATTCCTTAGTTGCAACAACTTGGTCTTGACCTCGACCTACACAAAACCTACCCGTACCACGAGTGGAAGAACCGGTACCAATGGAGATTGATGCTATCCAGCGAAGACCACTTGGCACAGCAGATAGAGGAAGATTACGACAAAATGGAGGTTGCTTTTATTGTCGCCAGTTGGGGCATCGCATTGCTGAATGTCCACTCAAGAATAGACAACCTCGACAAGTTGCCCAAGTGGAGGTTGTGGAGCGGAATGATCCGGGAAACAAGGAATCCCAGTAGGAGATTTTGAGCCACCTACTGGGAGCTTGATTAGTTCCAATAGGATTGAAGGCTCGACCTATGCAAGTTTGCTTCACTTTCAAGGTATGATATCTAATCGGGGTTGTAGAATTTTGGTTGATTCTGGAAGTTCAGAGAATTGCATGTCTATGCAAGTGGCAAAGGAATTGTGTATTCCTATCAGGCCAGTGATTGGAAGTAGTTTGATGATGGCGGATGGTAGAAAGGGTTCTGCATTCTGCACCTTGCATCCTGTTACCTTCAAGATTGGGAAGGAGTATTTGGAGTGTATGAGGTTCGTAGTGGCACCTCTACATTATGATATCATTCTAGGTCTACCTTGGCTTGAATGTCATAAGGTTCAATTTGATTGGACCCGACACCAAATTCAAGTACAACACCAAGGTAGGAATTTCCGATTAGGTTGTTTGGCACCTCTGAGTAAGACACCTAAGAATAGTCAGTCCCAAGATGGGAAGTTTGTCGAGAAGGTAGCCATAGAGCGAATCTGGAAGGGAGATGAGTCCCAAGATGGGAAGTTTGCCAGGAAGGGAACCATGGAGCAAGCTTGGAAGAGAGATGAGTCCCTAGAAGGGAAGTTTGTGAATGAAGCAGCCATAAAGCAAGCTTTGGAGGACGATAAGTCTGTATTCGCAGTGTGGATCAAGCCGATTGCACAAGAACAATCTGAGGAGGGCCAAGTGCCGCATCAAGCAATGGTTGATCGGATAGTTCGGGAGTTTGCAGATGTGTTTCCGGATGATCTGCCAAAGGGATTACCCTCTGATCGAGGTATGTCCTTCAAGATCGAGTTATTGCCAGGGAGTACTCCAGTGAGTAGACCAATCTATCGGCTCTCACCAAAGGAGTTGGAGGAGTTGCGAACAACACTTACAGAGTTGTTGGAGAAGGATTTCATACGACATAGTACCTCTCCGTGGGGAGCACCGGTACTATTTGTTCCAAAGAAGGATGGAGGACTTCGTTTCTGTATTGATTACCGTGGGCTCAATAAGCAAACCGTGAAGAATGCATATCCCTTGCCTCAGATCGATGACCTGCTTGATCAACTAAGTGGAGCACGCTACTTTTCCAAGCTGGATCTTCGTAGCGGCTATTGGCAAATTCCTATTGAAGGAGAGGACGTGCAAAAGACTGCTTTTCGCACAAGGTATGGACATTTTGAGTGGAGAGTTCTACCTTTTGGACTCACTAATGCTCCAGTAGTCTTCATGGATCAGATGCATCGAGTGTTGGAAGGACTATTAGATTGGTCCGTGGTGGTGTTCTTAGATGATATCTTAATCTATAGCAGGACAGAGGTAGAACATGTGAATCATGTGCGAGAAGTCCTAAGACGACTACGACAGTGGAAATTTTACTGCAAGAAGTCAAAGTGTGCTTTTTGGCAGAAGGAGGTTACCTTCTTGGGTCATAAGATCTCATCAGAGGGGATCAAGATGGAAGAAGAGAAGATCAAGGCCATTACTGATTGGCCTACCCCGAAGGATGCTACAGAAGTACGAGCATTCAATGGACTGGCCAGTTTTTATCGACGGTTCATCCACTATTATGCTCACGTGGCTGCACCATTGACTGACCTCTTGGGAAAGAACTCGAGCTTCCAGTGGACCACCAAGCATGAAGAAGCATTCTAGAAGTTAAAGCATATGGTGTCTTCAAGACCTATTCTTCAACCATATGATCCTCAACTACCTTGTGTGGTTGATTTTGATGCTTCTAACTTTGCAATTGGAGCTGTGTTGCAACAAGAATTTCCAGATGGACTACATCCAATTGCCTTTGTGTCTCGCCGACTAAATACAGCGGAAAGAAATTACTCTGCTCGGGATCGGGAACAACTTGCAATGGTATATGCCACCAAGGTATGGAGGCATTATCTCTTGGGGAAACAAGTGATCATGCAAACTGATCACAAGCCATTGTTGCAGACCTTACACCTAGAGCACATGAAGAGTCGACATCATCGATGGGAAGAGCAACTCCAATTGTTCGACATCAAACTTGAGTACAAACCAGGTTGGTTCCATGTCATCCCTGATGCTCTATCACGACGACCTGATTTGAAGTCTCTTCCTCTCATCACGGCAGCAATTACAACGGTGTCAATTGATCCCAAGATTCATAACGAGTTTCGGTTAGCCCTACAGCAAGATCTCTTCTTCCAAATGGTACACGGTCGTCTAACAGCACGCGACAAGGAGTACAACACCTTCTCCTTCAAGGAAGGCCTTTTATTCCATGCAGACCAGATCTATGTTCCAACCAAAGGTGATCTTCGACTTGTGCGCCTTCAAGAAGCCCATGATTTACCAATAGCTGGTCACATGGGAGTGGACAAGACCTTGGGCACCCTCCAACGCCAATGGTGGTGGCCCAACATGACACGAGATGTTCGAGACTTTGTCCGATCATGTGAGAGTTGCCAACGGAACAAGGCCAGCAACCAGAAGCCGAGTGGACTCCTTCAACCACTCGCCATTCCATCCGCTCGTTGGGAGCATGTGAGCTTGGATCTCATCACATCCTTGCCAAAGACAAAACAAGGACACACGGCACAACACAAACACGGTTGTGGTGTTTGTGGATAAGCTTAGTAAGCAAATCCACTTGGCACCAACCTGTGATACCGTGGATGCTCCAACCTTAGCACAAATCTACTTCGACAATGTCTTCAAGCATCATGGGATGCCACGTGTACTCATCTCCGACCGTGATCCTCGATTTACCGGGAAGTTTTGGCAAGCACTCTTCCAGATACTCGGCACCAAGCTTGCTTTGTCCACGGCCTATCATCCTCAAACTGATGGACAAACCGAACGCGCCAATCGAACATTGGAGGATATGTTGCGGGCCTTTGTCAATGTCCACCATACCAACTGGGATGAATGTCTTGCAGCTACAGAATTTGCCTACAACAATTCCAAACAGGCAAGCATTGGATTTTCTCCCTTCTTTCTCAATTTTGGCCAAGATCCGCTTGTTCCAGATTCTCTTCTTGCTCCCCCTCCCTCTCAGGTTCCTCATACTTCTACATTCTTGACCACTATATCTCAATCTCTCCAACAAGCCAAATCTCACCTCCTTGTTGCTCAGAATCGCCAAAAACAATATGCAGACCATCATCGTCATGATCTCACCTTTGAAGTTGGTGATAAAGTCATGCTATCCTCTAGTAACCTCCCTCTCCCACTTGATACCCAAGTTCGTAAACTTGCTCCTAATTGGATAGGACCCTTTGATATCACCCACATTATCTCACCTGTTGCTTATCGTCTTGCCTTACCTTGTCACATGCGTATCCATCCTGTCTTTCATATTTCCAAGTTGAAACCCTTTGTTCCTAACCCTTCTTCCTTTTCCTCTCGAGTCCAACCTCCCCCTCTTCCTGTCCCTATCAATGATCATGAGGAGTACGAAGTTGACCGTATCCTTGCGCGTCGCCATATTCAACGAGGCCGTCACCAACATACGGAGTACAAGGTCCTTTGGAAAGGGTATCCTCTTCATGATGCTACATGGGAACCTCTTTCTCACCTCCAGAATGCACAGATGGCCATCAAGGAATTCGAAGCTTCACTGGCGACGAGGACGTCACCAACTAGCGGCGGAGGAATATGTAACAATATGGAGTTTAGTGACGAAGTTAGTTGAGCTTACGAAGTAGAGAATAAGACAAAATAGCCTAGAATATTCTAGAAGCATCTAAGAAGCTTCTTAGGAAGCTTCCTAACTAGTTAACTTGCGCCCTAAGCAGGTAGCTTCTAGAAGGAAGCTTCTAGAAGCTTCTAACTAGCTTAGCTTGCACGCCAAGTAGGCGGCTTCTAGAAGGAAGCTTCTTGAGAAGCTTCCTAGTTAACTTGGCTTGCACTCCAAGAAAGCGGCTCAAGGAAGCTTCTTGAGAAGCTTCAAGGGACTTGTATGATACCTATAAATACCAAGGCCGAAGCTCATGCTAGGCATTCGGAGTTTTCCCTCATTCAAGTGTCCCAATGTGAATTTCCATTCTCTTATTTCTCTCCTCGGTTTCGGTCTTTTACACTGGTGGATCCTTGGCGAGTCTCATTCCTTTTGTGCGGTCTTTTTATGGCTCTCCTGCTTCCCTTTACTACTAGCATGGTGGTTCACAGGAAGGAGTCACCGTCTTGGAGTCAGCTGTTGGTACATGTCAGGGAGATCCTTTGGGGGGGCCCTTATTTGCCATGGCTCACTTTAGAGCTCTCCTATCTACTTCTTTGGCAATGCCAGGTTGTGTATTTCCCTCCTTGGCAGATGATACACACATCATAGGCCCTGTATATCAGATTAGGCAGACCTTTGACTACTTGACTACCGAGCTACATCTAGTAGGCTTGAGAGTCAAGGTGTCAAAGTGTAGGGCATGGTCCCCTTTAGGTATCCCTCCCCACCTTGAGCTTCCAGAGGGGTGTATCACATCCATAGATGGACTTTGTGTTCTTGGAGTGCCAGTAGGATCAGAGGATTTTGTCACATGCTTCTTGGACGCTGCCCTTGCAGAGGATGTTCTCCATGTGGATGACCTTCCATTACTAGGAGATCTGCAGGTGGCATTTGGTATACTTTCTTCCATGAAATTGGTATTGCTCGTCGACCATCCAACCTCATCCGTATAGTTCCTCCCTCATCGTCCTTCCTATCAAGTCTGAAAGCATTTGATAGGAGAATTATGGGAGTCTTTGGTGATATTATTGGACCAGGGACTTTTGAGTGTGTGACAGGGGATTTGGCATGTAGACAGACGGCTCTACCAATTTCATGTGGTGGAGTTGGCTTGCTTTCTATGGAGGAGATGACACCTGACAGCGTTTTTGGGTAGTTGGGCTCTCTCGGCACTCCTACTTTCCTCTCATATTGTGGTTGCTGATAGGCCGGTTTTGGAGACTTATGTGACAAAAGTGGAGGGAGGATCCTTTTCTCTTTAGGTGTTATTGCGGCAGACAAGAGATAGTCTATCCTTAAGAGCACGAGAGGGTTTTCCACCGTTTGCTTCACTATTGTCAGATTGGACTAGAGGTCTACAGTCTTCCTTGATGGAGCGACAATGTGAGCTACATTCTCTCTTAGTTGACTCGTCCATTCCTCACGCTACTAGAGCACGTCTACGCTCTTGCTCTGGCAAGGATGCAGGCTCATGGATCCTAGCTCGACCATGTATTAGGGCTTTCCAACTCGCACCGGCTACTTTCTCTACAACGATAAGGTTTTGCTTAGGTTTGGTCCACCCATCTGCATCTTCACTACTCACTTGTGAGTGTGGTTCTACATTAGATGCAGCGGCGGTCCACATGACACGGTGTCCTTTTGGAGAACAGAGGATAGCTACCCATGATGCCATTAGAGACATAGTGTTTGCTATGGCATGAGAGAGTGGATACTTGGCTTGGAGGGAGCGTTCGTATGCGTTGCAGACGACACATGTCTGGGCAAACTTATACTTGGTCCAAGATGACCAAGTGACAATAGCGGATGTCGTGGTCACGGACCCTACACGGGATACAATTTCAGAAGGAGTGATTACCCATCTCCTTGGATGGGCGGCGAGTGCAGCAACAGGTTGTAAGGTCTCCAAGTATAGGGGCATGCAGCGAGGTCACTTCTTTGTTCCTCTAGCCTTGGAGTTATATGGAGTGATGGACACGACATTTGACACATTTGTCAAGGAGTGCACGAGAGCTTATCATGTTAGGCGTCAGGGGGTACCACTCTCACTCTCATACTTTTCAGCATATTTTAGACAGCGTGTGTCCATTGCTCTATAGAGGGCAGTGGCTGGTGCAATCCATAGGAGAGCAATCACATTAAGTGATGTTTCTTTGGATGCTCCAATTGTGTGTAGACCGTACGACTTGCATAGCTCGGATATCTTAGGTGCAGTAGGGCAGATTTCTCATACAGACTCTATTGGGGCTTAGCCCCATGTTACCTTTTTTGTCTCTCCCTTGTACGGCTTGATGGGGTCTTCCCATCCTTCATTTTTCCTACGCGGTCGCCTTTTATCGATTATTTAATAGACTACATTGATGATACTTGATGTTACTATAGGGCACACTATCTTGAGAGTGTGTGAGGTTTTGTCGGATTCTTCATGTTGGAAGGACGTTATGGTGGTGTTTGGAAGGATTATGTGTGCAATTGTGTGCCATGTCACCTTTTGTAACAATCTAGAGTTTAATGACGAAGTTAGTCGGGCTTACAAAGTAGAGAATAAGACAAAATAGCCTAGAATATTCTAGAAGCATCTAAGAAGCTTCTTGGGAAGCTTCCCAACTAGTTAACTTGCGCTCTAAGCAGGTAGCTTCTAGAAGCTTCTAACTAGCTTAGCTTGCATGCCAAGTAGGCGGCTTCTAGAAGGAAGCTTCTTGAGAAGCTTCCTAGTTAACTTGGCTTGCACTCCAAGAAAGCGGCTCAAGGAAGCTTCTTGAGAAGCTTCAAGGGTCTTCTATGCTACCTATAAATACCAAGGCCGAAGCTCATGCTAAGCATTTGGAGTTTTCCCTCATTCAAGTGTCCCAATGTGAGTTTCCATTCTCCTTTTCTCTCCTCGGTTTTGGTCTTTTACATTGGTATCAAAGCAGGAATGGGATGGATGGAATTTATGGACCACCAAATCCACTTCCGCCAAACCATTAGGACTTTCATGTCCAGTTATTACCAAAGCATCGTTTCATACAATTCATCACCTCACGCTTTGGGCAGGATTTTCTACATATGATCATTGTGTTAGAGGAACCCTTGATACTTCCAGTTATAACTTATGGAGAACGGTGGACGTGTTGTATCTATGTGTTAATCAACTAGATAAATTGAGGGTAGTGGAATAGAGTAGTAGCAATGGCGGCAATACCGGATGTTATCCTTGCAATGCAACAACAAATCGAGCATCTTACTTGATTGTTGGATGAACAAGACCAGCAATGACGAGAACAGATAGACAGAGCACCAATTTGAGATGGAGAAGATCGCATTCGATTTCCAAAACCCAAGGTGTTTGAAGGCAAGAATCTTCCAGGCACAGTGGAGAATTTTGTGTTTGACTGTGAACGTTATTTTGAAGCCACCAATCTTCAAGACAAGCGGAAACAAATTCTCTTGGCTTCTAGCCAATTGGATGGCATGGCAAAACTTTGGTGGCGATTCCAAGTAAAAAGAGTTGAACGACAAATTGTTACACCAATTTTGACATGGGTAGAATTCAAGGATGCAATACTTGGGTCGATTTTAGACTATAAATGCCACCCAAGCTGCATGAGATAAATTGGCGGAGTTGAGGCAGATTGGTTCAGGGAGAAGCTACATCACACAATTTCAGAATATCATCATGCAAATTCCAGATATCCAAGAAGGTGAAGTTCTTGATCAATTTGTGCAAGGATTGAAGTCATGAACCAGATTGGAGGTGACCATGCGAGAGCCACAGAACGTAGAAGAAGCCATGCAATTGGCTGAGCATTTTGATTCCTTAGTTGTGACAACTTGGTCTCGACCTTGACCTACACAAAACCTACCAGTACCACGAGTGGAAAAACCGGTACCAATGGAGATTGAGGCTATCCAACGAAGACCACTTGGCTTAGCAGCAGATAGAGAAAGATTACGACAAAATGGAGGTTGCTTTTATTGTCACCAAGTTGGACATCACATTGCTGAATGTCCACTTAGGAATGGGCAACCTTGACAAGTTGCCTAGATAGAGTTTGTGGAACAGAATGATCAAGGAAACAAAGAATCCCAATAGGAGATTTCGAGCCGCCTACTGGGAGCTTGATTAGTTCCAATGGGATTGAAGGCTCGACCTATGCAAGTTTGCTTCACTTGCAAGGTACGATATCTAATCGGGGTTGTAGGATTTTGGTTGATTCTGGAAGTTGAGAGAATTGCATATCTATGCAAGTAGCAAAGGAATTGGGTATTCTTATCAAACCAGTGTTTGGAAGTAGGTTGATGATGGCGGATGGTAGAAAGGGTTCTGCATTCCGCAACTCACATCTTGTTACCTTCAAGATTGGGAAGGAGTATTTGGAGTGTATGAGGTTTGTAGTGGCACCTCTACACTATGATATCATTTTGGGTCTATCTTGGCTTGAACGTCATAAGGTTCAATTCGATTGGACCCGACGACAAATTCAAGTACAACACCAAGGTAGAAATTTTTGATTAGGTTGTCTGGCACCTCTGAGTAAGACGCCTAAGAATAGTCAGTCCCAAGATGAGAAGTTGGTCGAGAAGGTAGCCATAGAGCAAATCTGGAAGGGAGATGAGTCCCAAGATGGGACGTTTGCCAAGAAGGCAACCATGGAGGAAGCTTGGAAGAGAGATGGGTCCTTGGAAGGGAAGTTTGTTAATGAAGCGGCCATAGAGCAAGCTTTGGAGGAAGATAAGTCTGTATTCACGGTATGGATCAAGCCGATTGCACAAGAACAATCTGAGGAGGCCCAAGAGCCTCATCAAGCAATGGTTGAGCGGATAGTTCAAGAGTTTGCAGATGTGTTTCTGGATGATCTGCCAAAGGGATTACCCTCCGATCAAGGTATGCCCTTCAAGATCGAGTTATTGCCAAGGAGTACTCCAGTGAGTAGACCAATCTATTGGCTCTCACCAAAGGAGTTGGAGGAGTTGCGAACAACACTTACAGAGTTGTTGGAGAAGGATTTCATACGACATAGTACCTCTCCTTGGGGAGCACCGGTACTATTTGTTCCAAAGAAGGATGGAGGATTTCGTTTCTATATTGATTACCGTGGACTCAATAAGCAAACCGTGAAGAATGCATATCCCTTGCCTCGGATTGATGACCTGCTTGATCAACTAAGTGGAGCACGCTACTTTTCCAAGTTGGATCTTTGTAGCGGCTATTGGCAAATTCCTATTAAAGGTGAGGATGTGCAAAAGACTGCTTTTTGCCAAGTAGGCGGCTTCTAGAAGGAAGCTTCTTGAGAAGCTTCATAGTTAACTTGGCTTGCACTCCAAGAAAGAGGCTCAAGGAAGCTTCTTGAGAAGCTTCAAGGGTCTTGTATGCTACCTATAAATACCAAAGCCAAAGCTCATGCTAGGCATTTGGAGTTTTCCCTCATTCAAGTGTCCCAATGTGAGTTTCCATTCTCCTATTTCTCTCCTCGGTTTTGGTCTTTTACACCTTCCAAATATGGATGGCACCATGGACCAAAGCTTGGCACTTGTACATGGGTTTTGGTGTATGTTATGTGGCTCTTTTGGTGGAGCTGATACTATGTTGGTGTGTCAAGGTTATTCAAGAGGATGGTATATGATATGTTTGACTCCTCCACTCATGGTGGTTCTTCAAGGATAGTGTTTATGTCCTAGATACTTGATTTAAAGCTAGTTCACCTTTTATGTGATATAGATTGTAGACAAGAGACTAACAATGGGGTTCAATAGCACTTGGCCTCCTGATTTTGGCCACCATAGGGCATATCACATATCTGGAATAGATGACTATCTATAGTTAGAGGGACCTAACCAACTAAGGGGTAATTGTGGCACTTTAGAGTTCATGTATGACTTATATATGAGTTTTGTTTCTATAGTGTATGATGTTGATAATGATGTATGTTGTGTAGCATTGTATATACACACAAAAACTATCATGATATTTGGAGTGTCAAAGCTAGTTTGCTCGAACATTGAAGTGGTAGTATTGGCAATAATTATTATTTTGCTCATGGAATACTTGATTGTGGCCACATTTCATGCAAGGGCTATTGATCACATGGTAGGACCTACCAACACTTGCATTGTTCACACCGTTAGATGTGTGGTTGGTGGCATGATTAGGGTTGGAGACTTAGGTCAAGTATAGGCTATAATTTCAAAGTGGAGCTCCAAAGAGCTCACTTCTTTGATGTTGAGCCTTTGAGTTTGTGGCTATGATGGACAGAGGCCAGCAAGCATCACTTGGAGTCTCTTAGCTAGAGTGGGTATGGGTTTACTATAATCAATGCACAATTATTGGCAGATTGTTGAGTGCAAGATCAAGTACAAAATTTGATTTGAATGTCATTTGATGGAAGAGTGAACTTATTCATTGTGACACTTTAGAATTTATGTATGACTTATGTGTGAGCTATGCTTCTATAGTGTATATGTTGACAATGATGCATGTTGTGTAGTGATGTATATATGCAGAACAATTAGCCATTAATTGGAATGGAAGGGGCACTAGTTTTGTACATTAGGACCTCAAGCTAGATCCATATTGGGCATCCATCTATTTTCAAGTTCTATTCTTTTCCAAGTTTTACTAAGAGGATAGAGAGAGATCAAGCCTCTTGGGAATTGGAATAGGCAAGACAAACCATCAAGTTTAGTGGAAATAGTTCCACCCATTAGCAAGAATTGATATGTATATTTCAAATACTAGAATTCATTGTAACCTCACTTGCAAGGAGTCTTCCTACTTTGGTCTCATCCAAGGAACCCCAAAGATGAGCACAATTCCAAACCAACATCAAGGTATGGGAAATATCATGGCTATTTTTGTAAAATAAATTGTTTAGGGTAGAGTTATAATATTAATAAAATTTTTGAGTGTATTTTTGACATTTCCCTTGAATAAAATCCTTTTGGAAGGAAGTTGTTACAAAATTATATATATATATATATATATATATATATATATATATATAAATAATAAATATAAATATATAATTCACATATCCTTTAGATGGGTGGTGAGTGGAGCTACAACAAGCAAGGTTTCTAGGTATAGGGGTATGCAGAGATGTCATTTCTTTGTTCTTCTAGTCTTAGAGTTATGTGGAGTGATGGATGTAAGGTTTGACATATTTGTCAAGGTGAACATGAGTGCACGTCATTCTAGGCAGTTGGGGTATTGCTTTCACTCTCATATTTTACTTCATGTTTTATACATCGTGTTATATTACTATGTATAGAACATTGATCATTGCAATACATAGGAGAGTAATCACACTAGGTGATGTTTACTTTGGATGCTCCAGTTGTTTTTAGACTATGTGACTTGCATAGCTTAGATATCCTAAATGCTATAGGGCAGCTTTCTCTCACCGATGCTATGGGGCTTTAGCTCCACTTTACCCCATGTCTTTTCCTTGTGCTCGTTGATGTGATCTTCCCATCTTTCTTAGTATCACATGCGATTGCTTTAACAAAATAAAAGAAGTAAAATAATATTCATATCTAGAGTCCAATCCTTATATTCCCTGTTTATGTAGAAAATCAGAAAGGGATTACCCTGCTCGTTCGCACGAAAAAATGCAATTTTATGAAATTTATATTATATAATTTACGCGAGTGTGTCTCACAGAGTATGCCGATCAGGTCTTCTGTGTTTTGGGAAACAAGGACTTTGCCGGCAGTGTTTTACCGGCAAGCTCGTACTGACGGCCACACGACGGAGGGAGAGTGACCACCATCGCTGGTTCTCCTTTCTCCCCGTTGTCCAACTGGCGTTACTCCGGTTGCCCAATCGAGAACCAATATAGAAATCCTGTGTCCCCAGTCTCATCGCTGCCAACTCTGTTTGGCACGCTCCAATTTGTTGTTTCGTCTCCATAATTCTTAACGTAATCTTCAATCGCGAGTGGCAAAGCCCTTAAAGTTCGATCTCGGGTATGAGCTGTTTGTTTGGCCTGTCCTCATGTTTTCCAGTCCCCTTATGTGGCCTGGTCCTGTATGATGCTGAATTGCCTTGTTTCTCGTCTGTACAGTTCCAACTCTGTAGATTTATTCCGTCGCAATGAGCTGTCAGAAGGGCCCCTTTCTTCACTCTCTGAGGTTCTTCCTTGCACGCGATTGTAGGGGAGAGATACGCACGTCGTTTTACTTCTGTGGAGCAGGCATGATTCGATAATCGGGTCTGCTCGAAAGGGCACGGTCCGGTTGAGGTTGCTAGTGCATTTTCTCACTCGGTTGTTCATGGAAATCTCAAGAATCTTAGGGACTTGGTCGCTATTGCATTCCGCGAATTATACATGGAGGTCTCGAAGATCTTAGGGATTTGTTGATGACCGCGGCATTGGTTCTGTCTACTTGATTATTGGATTGCCAAAGATGCCGATGGGGGTTACAAATTGGCTTTTTCTGCCTTTGAGTTTTAGTGTCGTTTGTAACATGGTGTCGTGCTAGCTCTGGCGCATCGCAGCATAACTGCTTTTGCTTTGGAATTTCGATATGCGCTCTTTGGAGCCAAAAACGTATGTTACAAGACTAGTATTCGACTGTGCCAATTGGAAGTGCTTTACGGAAGCGCAACTTTAGCCCGTACGCAACAACAACGGGAGGAGTCAGAGACACTTGCTACAAAGCGAGCTTGTGTACGAACAAGAGGTACCGTAAACAAGAGTTTGTCACAGGCCTGGTAGATATTTGGAGTTACGTGCACTTGAGAGATGTAAATGACTTACGATACTGACTGTAGTTCCTTCCTGATATTAATTGAATGACCGTTGTTTCTGTTTGAAGCTGGACGATGAAAGATAGGGAAATGGCAGAAGAAATAAGATTCAAAGTTGGAGATTTAGTAGTCTGCTGTGGCCAGTTATCTTTTCGCCGTCGAAAATGAAATCTAGAAACAATGCATTGAATTTTGGTATTTCGGGTGAACAACGCGTGATGCCCTTTCGCCGATATGTTCAGTGCTTGTCCATGTATATTTTCTTCTTACACTTCCTGGACCGCAGTTGTGGACTTCTCAACCAGTCTCGTTTACATCAGTGAAGGGTTGGCGAGTTTGTTAAAAGTGGGAAACTCAGTTGCCGTGGAAATTTTCTGGACAGGAGTAGAATTCAGATGGAACCAATCATACTATCCCTGGTGCCTGTGACAAATTTTACAAGTTTTAAGTTGTTTCTACCACAAGTACAAGCAACGTTCTTAAACTGCACAAGCTTACATCTTCGTCTGGTATGTCTCCAAATTTTGCAGGCAAATGAGTCAGATTCTGAGTGACTCTTTGGAAACGATGAGGAGATCAGATCAAGATTCCATGGAGTTTGGAGACAGTTGCACGGGGGACATGAGCCTTCTTCCTGGTCTACCCGATGATCTTGCTCTGCAGTGCCTGGTCAGGGTTCCTCGGCGGTGCCATTCTATTCTGGCTGCGGTTTGTAGGCAGTGGAAGGAGACGCTTCATAGCAATATGTTTTGCAATCTGAGAAAGGACATGGGGTTGTCAGAAGGTTGGATTTACGCCCTTAGGAGAGATAGTTCTGAAGTTCTTCACTGGTATGTGATGGACCCTACCACACGGAGATGGAAAGAACTCCCGACCATGCCAGGTGATGCCGTGAAACGGTATGGAATGTCATGTGAGGTTCTAGACCGTGAGCTTTTTGTTCTTGGAGGGGGAAAGAGGTTCAAGCCTCCAATTGCCGATGTTATCAAGTACGATCCCATCACCAATGCGTGGAGTAAAGCAGTTCCTTTGGAAACACCCCGGTATTATTTCGCTAGTGCAGTTTTTGACGGGAAGCTGTACGCTGTTGGGGGAATGGGGACTTCTTTGGAAAGCTTGAACTCCTGGGAGGTATTTGACTCCAAATCTTCCACTTGGTCAACTTCCTATGATACAAATATAGTGGCTGACTTAGGAGAAGCTTTGGTCCTGGACCGTAAGCTCTACACACGACATGTCTGTCCGAATCTGTTTCCTCCTACGTACGCTTCTGTATATGATATTGCACAACCAGGATGGGCAATAGTAGATAACGATATGACAAAACTTTGGTGTGGACCGACAGCTGTCGTGGACACGGGCGAGGTGTACATGTTAGATCAAACCTTCGGTTTGAAACTCATGAGGCTAAACAAAGACGCCCTCGAATGGAAACCAGTTGGTCGATTATCACCAAAGTCTATCCAGCCACCGTGTAAGATGGTTGTGGTGAAGGAGAATTTGTACATCGTAGGAAGAGGTCTGCAGACGATAATCTACAACCTTCAAGGGCGTTTCAGTAGTGGGGGGCTGTTATCAGTCCAGTCCATCCCGGCGTTCGAGGTTTCAGAGGACGTGGTTTTGAGCTGCCATGTGATTGAGGTATAGAGCAATGGATATATCATCTGTACATAAAAGGAGAACATCGAAGTTCAGAACAACTTGAATGCTGCGCCTTATGTTGAAGAAGGCTTTTGAGACCTTCGACCACCGGAATAGGTGTCTATGTCTATTATCATGGTAGTCTCTACAGAAACTGCAGATAAAACTTGTCGCTCGTTTGCATAAGCTGATGATGTTTATTCTGCAAGTGGAGATATCTCTCATCAGTGAAGCAGCTGGCGCTAGAAAGTGGGCTTATCATGAAGACTTTTCCTCTGAGATGTGTCCACTACAGCACGCCAGAACGGTGTTGAGGAACTTCATGAATGAGAGTTTAAGTAGATGTGTGCAAGGACAAATCAGAGTAGTAGACCCGGAAAGGAGGTAGTCCAAGTCTGGATATTTGTTCTCTTCTCTGTATTTCTGCACAAAAGGATTCCAGGCTTCCAGATTTACATCACCAAATGTGATTATGACATCAAGAAGCAGAGGTAAACATATTCCAGATTCCTGTAATTACGAGCGCAAACATAGTCCGGACAATTAGAATTAAAAATATTCTTGGGCAAGAAAGACCAAGTGTAGAGGAATGTAAGGCCTCTGTACATTTCAAACAATGCTTTGTTACTGGATCTTTGGAGATTACTTCTTGCAACTGAAAGCTCTCAAACATGTGGACGTCTATCCACGCGGAAAGCCCTTGAAGATTAAGGTTGCCAGGCTGGTCACGCAACCACTCACCCGCAACCCAAAAGGCAGCTGCTTCAACCATAGAAGCTTATCGGTGTTTTCCTGTCAGGAACACATCGATGCAAGAGACTTTTGCAAAGATTTAATCACATAAATAGTCAATCAGGTGATAGATGCTGTAGGCATACAGCTAACATACTTCTGCAGTGGTACGAGTTGTAGGTTGAGAACCATACAGTCTGCTGACATTTACTTGAAAGTGGTTCATCTTACTGACCTGCTCTAGTTGGTCCTACCATGAGCAATCTTGGTGCACTTCTGTCAATTACGATCAGTAAACAAACAATAAAAGCTTTTCTGAAGCAAAGGCACGTAGGGTCAAAATCGAACTGTGGAGATGAAGTGGTAGAGAAGTGACGATTAGACTGAAGAGAGGTGAATACAAATGGTTCCTATGTAGAACCACATGCACATTTGGATCCAGAAGGTAGGAACATTCCTTGGAGGACATGGTAACGGGGCCTACGTACGCACGTTGTCAGTTCTTCACGAGTAGGGTATCAAGGTCAGATTGTGAGGTTCACAGCTTGCGGTGCATTCATGGGTGACTAGATTCAGAGAAAGCACTTTTCATTTTTGTGACAAAGTGAACCGGTAATTGCATTAGGCGGCACTAGATGAGGGCCATGATGTCGATCAAAGGTGACGCTAGTTCCTGTGCCTTGTTTCCTCTTTATAAAGGATTATCGTGGTTTTCTGATCGCGTTTTAGCTGGTATGTGGTCCCCATTTCATTTCACCATACGATTGGAAGCCGGGTGCTGCAAATTGAGGCTGCAAACGTCTACCGTCTCTCTACCCTATCAGGTTCTACAGTTCGAGAGGCCACTTACGCATTACTGCTCGGGAACAACACGATGAGGATTAAAGATGGAATGTGCTTAGGATAGACTTGGCACGAAAGGACTGCCAGTTTGTGCAGGAAGTTGACAAACAACTATTATGTGAAGTCACAATTGATAAACCACATCGATGCAAACGTGCTGATGTTACGACTGTACTGAGGTTATTTTGAGACCAGGCAAAGATTGTTTCCTGAAGTGACCGTTGAGTAACAGGTAGAGGGCAATTTAGAACTGTGTATGGACATCGGGGCTTTACGCTCCTAGTGTCTACCCTCATGTCATTATTGAATTTCTGTGTTCCTACGAGAATACCCAACTCAGTCTCTGTCCTTGTGAGTTAAATAAAGCAAGAACAGTAGCATGGAGAGTGTCCCAGCATCGGACACATCAGAAGGGCGTCCTTGTCAAGCTTCGGACCAAGATGGGGAAGTCCTCACGGACGAAGAATCAACCAACAACCGCTCAAGACTGGCGCACACATCCACTAATTCGAACAGAGAGCAGTTTATTGCCGAACAGGAGCTTATGCTGATTAGGTTGGAGAAACTTCGTGGAAAACTATTGAAACCTCTCCTTGGGTATGGAGTGATATTGATATTCCTGTCTACAGAGACTTTCAGAACTTATCTTCAACCTCCAGGTGGGTTGGACGAAAGCGGTCAGATGCACTCTGATGTGGCAATATCCATTTACACAATTTTCTCATCCTTGTCCTTCTACACTTCTCTTTCTGCTTTGGTACTCTGCATTGGATGCTCTCTTCCTAGACGACTGAAAATGCCACTGAAGGCAGGTGGTCATGCTCTCAAAGCTCACAGGGCATTGACACAGGAAAAACATACAGAAGTGACTCTTATCCTCATGAAGTTTGTTGGAGTGAACTGCATGCTTGTCCTCTCCTTATGCTTCTGTGTCGGGGCCTATGTAGCTACTGGCTTCGTTGTGGCACCTACTCAGTCGAGCAATCGGCTACAGGTCCTCATCACCGCCATTGTGGGAGGCTGGATGTTTCTCACCTGCGTGCTATCGTTGTTGCAAGACGCGCTCAATTATCTGAGGAAAGAAGGCGAGACAAGGGTTGAGCAGATTTTCAGCATTATCATAGCCATGGTACTTGGATTGTTATGTTCCCTTCCATTTACAGGTCTGTTCATCTCATACCTCGGGGGATTCTGTCAGAGCTTGTGTCCAAATCTGGAAGCTCGCTTCTCAGAAACCTACTTGAGTTTATGTTTTGGATTCTGGAAGGATCTGGTTGACGAGCTGACTACAATCCGACCCTGCGTCCCCCCATCAAAAAGGGAGCTCGTGTTCCAGAATCCTACTTTTCAGTAAATTTCTTCCCTTCCACCCAGAAGACGTCTCCTCCGAATTTTAGTCTACTGTATTAGATATTCTTGCCCGGGTAACCCATTTGTTTTTGCCCTTCTCTCGGATTATCGGAGAACTTACGCTGAACAGATCAGGACTCAACACCTTGGAGAAGAAAGGCGGTCCCCTCCCTCGGTTGTAGATTGCTGCCGAGCTCCTGCAAAGTGAGGTTGCAGCATAGCAATGTCCAATCACCTCAGAACACATGCAAAAAACCACGGCGACATTCAACCTTGCAAAGAGTATATCGTTGATCACAGATCCAAGAGGAGGAGGCAGGAGAACGAGATTTCACATTCAATGTCGAGAATCAATTAACAGGAATGAGAAAAGTGAACACAGTTTGAAGTACTGTAGGTGTCTTCTACTCGACCTGCACCCCAACAGCAGATCGGGGGATTTGTTAAAAAGTTTGTGTAGATTGTTAACGAATTCTTTGCTTAAGCAGCCGACGGTTCAACTTGCTGAGAAGTAGAGATAGATCCCGCTTCGTGTTGATAGTACATGTATCATGTGATTTAGCAACTACCTTAGGGCTCCAACCACCGTAGACCCCGGGACCTGAATGGTATGGGTTTAACAGTGTTCAATCGATCAAGTAGATGTGACTGCAACATATTGCTGCACTTCTTCTCTGTTCAAGATTGTGTATCGCGTATCTTCTGTACTGACAAATATCCAGTGGAAAGAATGGTGGAATTAGTAGTCAAGATAAGGCTCTCTCAAATTTGCTCAATTCCATATCCTGCGTACCCGCAGCACTGTCCATTGCAGTTGCAGCGCTCTCCAGGGAACTCCACAAGTACACTGAAGTCTAGTGCATCCCCCTTCCCCTTGTCAGAAGGTGCGCTCGGTAGTCGGAGAGAAGTCATTCAAAGAAATGGAGGGAAGTACACTTAGACTTGTGCTTCCCCCTTCCCCTTTGTCATAAGGTGCGCTCGGAAGCCAGAGAGAAGTCACTCAAACAGGTGAAGAGAAGTACACTCCTCTCCCATTGCAAGGTGGACAAATCTCACAGGACATTCGTCTTCCTTGCTGACAACTTGCCGTGATCAGAGCGGACCCAGCGAATGCAACCATAGTCTCTCTGAAACAGAACCCTGTGCTCAAGATGGGTCAAGTTTGTCTCAATCTGCAGCAGACCTTTGTTATCTTGACCACGGCATCTCTTTTGAACAATTCCTTCACGACACTTGCTGATTCTGGGGCAACATCCAGTCCGGTAAGTAAAAGAACTACTGCAGCGTTCGAGGATATAGGGATTTGTCTGCATATCAACAAAGTAATCGGCACTGCTTCAAGTCAAGGTTGAAAACATCAGGTAGAACATGAGCCTATGCGCCTTATCTGTCCCATCCAAACACATCAACCTAACCTCCCTACCTTTCCTTCCATATTAGTAGAATATCAGACGTTTTCTTTGTGATCATCAACAGACTTTGTGTGACAAGTTTCCGGCTCCGATTTAGTACTTACCGTTGGAAGTTTTATGTGATGCTTTCGCAAATTTAAGCCTGTGAAACGGCATAAGCCTGTAAACTTGAGATTCTACAGCGGAGAGCATATATAATTCTGGGGATCTTCAGGGGGGTCGAAAGATTGCACATCTTTCGATCAATTGCACACTAGACGAGTCCAGAAAAACCAGATAGAACTCAGACGAAGGATGTTTCAAAACCTAGTTTGACTAATGACGTCTGATACATAAGGAAGTTGACCAAATTCGCAGCATGACTTCACCAACCTGGAAGCATTCATATAGACAAGTAATAAAATTTCAGGCTCTGAGCCAGATCATCGTGGTGTAGCTACTGCAAGGATGTCGTTAACGATAGTACTGGAAAGTGCGTCGTTCGAAGACTTTATGTGAGATGTTTCGTACCACGCTGTCTATTCACCTGTATTGGCACTCAAGTCAAACTTCGATTGCCCCGATTGCTAATAGATAGCACTGCAGATCAAATTTCTTTGTGTTTAGTGTCCAAGCTGCTTGCTTCTATTGGAGCCTTCACTCGCGATTGAGATCGATGCAAACGCTTTGTGATAGTACATTCATGCACAACCGTGAACTACTGTACCACCGATATCTCATCCTTCCTATCGATATCTCTACTTTCTTAGATGGAACCGACAAGATTGTAGTTTGGGATTGGTTGGTTGTTGGCTGGACACTGTAAGAACGATCGATTTGGCAATCACGGATAGAAATTACTTTCTGAAATTCAAACAATACTGCAGTAAGCAGTAGTTCATTCGTTCACCTCTGTAGACACTTCTACTCTGTACCTAATGTTGTGAGTCTCGAACCTTACCGTATACAAATTCTCCGACGAAGTTGAACCATCCTTGTACATGTGTGCAGCTTATATTTTTGGTACCAGTTGTGTGATTGTAGTCTGGTTCGCAATCCGATGACAGAGCTAGCAGCTGCAAGAGTAGTTTTGGCTCGTCCCTCAGGCACTGGAGTTGAGTAGGAACTGGTACAGGGCAAACAGGAAATGGAACAGGGTACCTGAACAGCTGAAAGATCTTGAAAACAAGCACAAATTGTACTTGTCTGTGTTCAACAGATGTGGTTTATCTCCTGAACATCCTTTGCGTATGAAATTGGAGGAAACAAAGAATCTACTAGAAGCAGAACAGAAGGAAGTGGCCAAGAGACGAACTTCGGTTTTGGCTGCGTGCTGTTTCAACATAAGTGCCACTCCCTTCCGCAACAAGCTAGAGGAGATCCTCGAAGAGATAATCCAAGCATATGATCTTCTTCCTGCACTACAGCACATGATAGATGTGCGTGAAATGGTAGAATCCGAAGCCTTCTCCAAGCCTCGTTCATTCATAGTGAGTCAAGAAAGTATCAGGACGTATGCCCGACTTCTGCCTGTAGAGACACGCATTTTAGATGCTTTGGAAGACAGCCGTGGTCCCACTGTAATTCTACTACATGGGAATCCTGGAACCGGTAAATCCACCATAGGCAGATACATAGGTGCTCATTACACGAATTGCGTTTATCAAGATAAGAAGCAATACGGTGTTGGATGGAATCTGAAGACTGTTGAGTCTGAACGAGACTACACCAAATTCACTGTCATTTTTCTGGAGTGCTGTTTTGAAGCAACTGTCACACCGAAGCAGGTGGAGCTACTTCAGAACCTAAGTCCAGAGTCAAGTTCAGACATCACCCATCATCAAGACCAGTGGGCATATCAAAGGGTCCGTATTGAGAACAGGCTGCAATCTCTCCTGGCTGTGCAAGATACTCTGGTGATACTGGATGATGTTTAAGACTCAAATTTGGTGAAGGCTTTTGTTGGCCTCGTGCACATGAATGAGGCACGTGAAAATAATGTCGATTGCAAGTTTCTGGCGACTTCCCGGAAATCCATGTTGTGGGAGCACTCGGTGGGAGTGGAGACTCAAGAGATTAGTCTCGAAGATGCAGAACACATTCTTGCGAGTCACTCAGGGCTTGCAGACAACGATCGAAGCCAATTTCGTGAATTCCACAACATTTCCAGAGTGCAAGTTCTGTCGGAAGATCATACCGAGCTACCATGAGAATTGCTACCTAGCTAAGCCAGATTGAAACTAGCCAGCCATTTGTTTATTGATTTTGAAGCATACATTTATGACTACCGTTGAATTTAGGCATGGTTTTCCTTGGGGTACTGGATTTGAATTCTGCTGTTCTGTTACTTTACTTCCAACTGAATTCGGTAGTTGGACTTCATGCAATCAACCATGGTCATAAAATCTGGCAGGAAGTTGCTCATCGCTTAATAGAACGAGCTGAGTATAATCCACTGGCCTTGGCGATGGTGGGGGAGAGGATAACTAGGAGCAAGAACACCACTCAGAGTGAGGGGGAAAGGGTTGCGAGGAGCTACTCGACTGTGATAAAGGAGGAACTTGACGGAGAAGGGACGTCCTTCAGACCTGTACTGGATTTTCCATACGGAGGAAATGTTGGGCGGACACTGCTGATGACTTACAGACACAGGATGCTAGGCGTCTGCATATCCTGATTGCAAACTGTGAAGTCAAATCCATCCCCGACCACGTTGTCCACATGTTGTACTCTAGATTACTTCTTTTACTTGGACGAAATCCAGAGTTGTTTCAGGATCACAAGAAGAGATTGAAAGATGACAGGACTATGCTGCAAGTACACAGTCAGTTTCTGATCCGTTTCGATCCTGAAGGTGCTGTTTCGCACTGGAAAGAGAGTGACGAATACGGGACCTTAGGATTGCATGATATACAGAGGGAGTTCATCAACGAGCACGCGTAGATGAAAGAGGACGTCCGAAAAGTCATCGACACACTGCTGGATACAATAGCGCCAATGCAACCATCAACGGATAAAGTTGGGAGCGATCCACACCATTACAGGGAGATCTTTGCACTCTGCGCTGTCTACTGACAGAAGCAGTACGCGGAGAAGGCACTCAGAAGGTTGGGTACGAGTGGCCACCTCGATTACAACCGGTGCAAAGAACTTCGAAGTGCAATTAGGAATATTGTCTTCCTGATGCAAGACCAACAAACGGATCATAATGAGAACATGGTCCAGTGGGCAAAACAGGTGGGAAAGGGACCATTCGCTGATAGCATTCGGTGAATGTATACCAATTGTTCTGTAGATTGTTGGAGGACTGGATGTTTTTTAACTTGGATACATGGGCAGGCTTTGATGATTATCTCTTGATGCTTTGCTACTGGTAGCCATTTGATAGAAGCATTCAGAAGTGTTTGAAAATAAGATGAACATGAACAACTGCTGATCATAATATAATCTGAAAAAACCTTTAGGCTGTTCATGAGGTTCACCAGGAGGTGCTGATCAATCGTTGATTTCGCATCCAGAGGTGATTGTGAAACTTTTACCTGACAACTCTGAACAAATCAGTGATGTTAGCGTTCTTACTATGTGTATAACATGGTATGTGTAGATTTTTATCAGAGTAGTTTGCGATGGCGAACTCGATGACGACTGCTTACCACAGTTGCTCTCAATCTTGGAGTCTGGAACTGCAACTGTCAACGGCCTTGCAGAATCTTTTGCTCGTACGTTATAACTTGCCTCTGCGAACTCATGTTCCTCTGACCGTAGAAGGTGTAATCAAATTGCTTGTTGCAGATCGAATTCGAGGATGATCCACCAAGACCACTGCGCTTCACCTGTACGCTCTGTCTAAGCTAACCAAGGGTAATGAAGGAAACCGGACAGCAGTTCAAACCTCTCAAGGTTCTTGTGAGATGTTGGCAAGCTTCTTGTCAGATGCTGGCAAACTTCTTGTCAGATGCAGAGAGCTCTGTAATCCTGAAACACGCTGCATACGTCTTAGCTAGTATAGCTGGTAATACTCCTGGACAACATGTAATAGGAAAAGTGACCAAAGCTGTCCCCGCCCTGCTCACATTGCTTCTACGATGTCACGGTGATGGATATCTCCATTTTCAAGATGGGGTGGTAATAGCATTGCGTAACTTAGCTGTGTATAATCGAAAGCAGATTCTGAACTTCCGGGTATCCGCTGCTCTTGAGGGCTTTGTGAACTTGTTGCTTGCCGGGAAGAGCATTCTGCTCCTTGAAAACGTTGTGGACATCATACGATACATGGCTACCGAAATCGAAGGGCAAAGGAGAATTGGAGAAATTTCTGGAGCTGTCTCTCGACTGATTTCCTTCTTCCTACAAGCTGATGCAAGTGTTCGTTTGCGAGACTTGGCGTTGATAGGCTTGGGCAATTTAGCTAAATATGAGGTAAACCGCAAGCTGATAAGGGACTACCCTGCATACTCGAGGAGTTAGTAAATCTCTTGGGTGTTCCGGATCCGGATCCGAGGAGCTCTTTGCTATTGCTAGACGGTGCGGATGCGCTAGCTAATCTGGCGATTGATACCGAAGGCCAAAGGAGAATCGGAGAAATATCTAGTGCCATTCCTCCAAGATCATGGAAATTTGAACTTCTCAATAGCGTGCTCAGAGCTCTCCGGAGTCTAGCTCGGGTTGAGGCCAATTGCCAGCAAATTATGGAGGTTCCAGGAGCCGTTAAGGCGTTGGTACATTTCACGTCCGCTAAACACAGTTCCGTGCTCTTGCTACACATTACACATATCTTGGCTGGTATTGCAGTCAGTAGCGAGGGTCAAAGGAGAATCGGAGAAGTACCCGGAGCTATATTCGAGCTGCTCATACTCTCATTACAAGATGATCGAAGTTCTCAAGGTGAGAAGCGAGGGGTATTGAGATTGTTGCATCATCTAATTCTGCATGAGGCCAATCGAAAGCGGATAGTCAGGCATTCCCGAATGCTCTCGAAATCATACTCAATCGGGTCAAGAAGTTACCGTATGCCCTCCAGAGGTTGGTAAACTTCTCAAGTGTTGAAAACAGCTCTCTCCTGTTCAAACAAGTTGTTCACGCCTTGGCTAATATGACAATTGATACCAGAGCTCAAGAGATGATCGGCAAAGTACCTGCTGCTGTGTCAAAGTTTCTCATGTTCGCCCTAGAAAGTGATGGAGGTGTTGAGTTGCAAAAGGGAGCAGTGAGAGCTTTGCGTAACTTAGCTCTACATGAAGCGAATAGTAAACAGATATTGGAGCTACCAGATGCTCCTGAGAATTAGTGAATTATCTGTGTTCTGTAAAGAGTCCCGATAAAATTTTGGTGCACGTTGCACACACTTTAGCTATTATATCACTTGATACTCAGAGCCGAAGGAGAATTGGAGAAGTTCGCGGAGCTGTCTCGAAGTTATTCACATTTTCGGTGCAAGGTGAGAGGAGTGCCGAGCTTCAGGAGGGAGTGGCCATGGTGCTGCGCAATTTGGCTCGGTGTGAGGCCAATCGCCTGCAGATGTTTGAGGGTCCGGATTCTCTTCATGGATTGGTAAAATTTTTTACGGGTTGGAAACAGTTCTCCTCTCCTGCAACACGTTTCAACGCTCTTGCTAACATAGCAGTCGCTACTGAGGGTCAAGGGAAAATCGGAGAAGCTACCGAGGCTCATCACCAAGCTGCTTGCTTTGTTCCGTCGAGTTGATGGCGACTGTCAACTTCAGAGGGGAGTTCTGAGAGCATTGCGGAATTTAGCTGGAGATGAGTCCAACTGCAAGAAGATGATGTATTCCCCGGGTGCAATTCACACAATGATGAACTTCTTGTGTGATGGACAATGTACTAGTTCTGTGCTCTTGGAACACGTTGCACCTTGGCTAATATGACAATGTTTACCGAAGGTCAACGTAAAATAGTAGAGCTTTCTGGGAATTTGCTAAGCTGATTACGTTCTACCAAGAACTGCAACCTGATGCAAGTCTTCAACCTCGAAGGGGAGTGGTGAGAGCATTGCAAAACTGAGCTCGACATGTGTCGAATCGCAAGCAGATGGTGGAATGCAAGGATGCGGCCGAGGGACTGGTCAACTTCTTGTGCGCTGAAAGGAGCTCCAAGGATCTTATCCTCCTGTCCGGATACAAGCAAGCCAGTACGAGCTTATATTTCAAGAAACAAGTCTTAGGCAAAGAAAGAGAGCATCCACAAATAGTCCTATCCACAAAATAGGACTATGTTTCAACTTGATTGAAAGATTCAGAGTACTGAAAGGCGGTGTTCCAAGTTGCAAATTGAACACATATCAGTAGGACAGAGGACGTTTAAACTCTGCTTAAACGATTTTCGCCTAATCATATAGGCGGCCTGATATGGATCTCGCAATTGAGGAAGGAACCTAGAACATATCCTCTGTTCACGAAGTACAGATTCCGTGCGCAATTTAATGTAGGGAACAGTCATGGAATTCAGAGCTGACAGCAGAAGCATCGATATCAGCCCGTCTTGAGAGAGGAACATCAGGAACAACTAAACTTAAGCTTTAAGCTGCTACGATTTATGACTACTAGCTGTCACACTATTGCAGTTCCAATGTTTCTACTGTCATTAGAAACATTCAAAAGCAGTCTAATCCTCCCGACTTACTGCTGAGACTCTGCTATTTTGATTTCATGGTTAAGCAACAAATTGATGAAGACACCAAAGTTTGAGATTTACGTAGAGCACTAGAATCGAGATTTGTTCCAAAGCACTTTGGGTAGGTAAGATGTAGAGTCTCTGGTAATGTATTTTGATTTCATCGTCAAGCCACAAATGGCCGCTGTTGCTAGCTATAGGTGAAGACGCCAAAGTTTGAGATGTACCTTTAGCATTGGAACCGAGACTTGTTTCAACGCACTTTGCGAGTAAGATGTAGACCGTTGTAGAGATAATCAAAAGAAGAACATTCTTCTTTTATCTGTAGAAGGACATGTTGGATGTGTTCAAATGCACTCTGTTTAACATAAAATAAGATGAAATAACATGAGATTGTATGATTAGTACAAAAGAAAATGACAGTTTTCGACGAAAATGTGATATCTACAACAAAATCATAACGTACTTTCGATGACCGGCTTCTCATGATATAAATTTATATTTACCAATTGATTGTTTAAAACCGGTTATTACGCGTTTCTTTTTTTCCTTTCTGTTCTCGTGATTAAAGAGTACATCCACCGCTATTATGCTTTAATGAGGTTTATAAGCAATCAAAGAGAAGATTAGAGAAAAGTCTTTTAACGTTGTTCATCGTCACGTAATTTATTTGATATCCTAGATGTTGCCGCGGTTAAATAGCACAAGAAAGATCGCATAAATTAAAACTTTGAATATCTCTCACATGTTCTTGTTAGGTTCACATATTTAATATATTATTTAATTTATGCAGTTACTATGAATATTAAAATATATTTATTATAAAGGAAAAAAATATTTATTATATATTTTAGTGAAAATGAAGTGATTTTATCATTAATAAAAATTAAAAAGAGAATAAATTAAATATATAATTAGCATTATATTTTATATTTTTATCAGAAATTATGTGTTTAACTATTGTAGCTCAAAATAATACAATAGACTGATAGAATTTTAATTTCATAGTATTCATAGTACTTTTAATAAATATATCTTTTCACTCTTATGTATGATGTGAATTTATGATCATCTTACCATATGCATAGAGTGCCTGAATGTGTATTCATATTCCACCAATGAAAAATAATTATATTTTCTCATATATTTGAGAGGCATGATAGCTTCATTAAAATCCATTAATCTTCTTATCCATATTGGATTATAAATTTAAGTCCTAATCTATATATTTGTGATTAATTATTTTTAAAAGGGTTATCCCTTAAGACTAATTGAATAATATAATTACGGAAAGTGGTGAGCTAGTGTTTCTTTTTCTCATCCTTAATTTAACAAAATATTATTTAGCTTATTCATACTCAACTCTTATATCTTCATATCCTAATGCCAACTATGCTTTTTTGGATGCTAATGTATAGGATTATATGCTTATGAATCTTTGAGATTATTCTCATCATTTCTTGAAATATTAATAATTACATCCTATATTAAAATTCATTGAGAAATGAAAAATTAACCTCTATTATGACCAATGATATATATACTTACTTAGATTTTCTATGACCTAGGTTATATTTAATCTAGTTTTATTCTCCAAAATAAATAAGATAAATGTTTAAGGATATATTTCTGATTCTAGTTGAAAAATGTATTCTTTGATGCAATCAATAAATAATGAACTCTTCTTTACACCATACATGTTGAATTGAAAATGATTTTTATGATTTATACACATATTGAAGTAAATATGATCTTTTTTATTGAAAAAATGTATATTTAATAACATAATAATATTTTTCTAGTACTATCAACAATCTAATATATAACATTAAAATTTAACAAAAAATGCTAAGTTTTAACTATACTTATTTTATATTCTATTTGAACCAAATATATAATAGTCTTAAATTTGAATATTAAGGGAGAATTGTGAAATATATAATAGTCTTAAATTTGAATAATAAGGGAGAATTGCTATATGTCAAGACTATGTTTGAATGTGGAATATATCTTTGTTTAATTGATATTATAAACTTATTACTTATAGTAGATTAGATTAGCCAGAATAAATAAAATTTTGTAATAATAGAGAGAAATATATAATTAATATTATATTATAATATATTTTAAAATGAATAAGAATAAAAAATTAATTTTAATCTGTACATTTTAGTTCAACATCAAATCAAATACGACAAGTACCTTATATGCTCTCAAGGCAAACCGCACACCTTTTTGAGCATATAATTATATTGAGAAATTCAAATAGAGATATACTTAATAATACTATTACTTTGGTACTTATACTTAATTATTCAATCAGTTATGAGGTAAAAAGACTTAACATTACACTAAAGGGTGATATGCTAATATATCTAATCAACTTATCTGCAAGGGTCTCAAAATCCTTTTTATAGTTACCAATTTTCAATTGGCTCACTTGGAATGCAATGCACATCAACTGATGTAGATATTTTCTCCCACAACACAAGGTCTACTTAGTTTAGAGCACAAACTAGTTTTATCTCCAATCTAATATAAAGGTCTATCACCTACTCATTAGGACTTTGAGAAGTATATTATCAACTCATCAATAACTTTTTATGGCTTTTGATGGTTGTTAGCAAACTTGCTATTGAAACAATAATCTTATAAGTGTAATTTGTTGCCTCAATAGCAAAATTCCAAGGATAACTTTCCATCCTCAAACTAGAAAATAAACTTGTAAGTGTAATTTATTGTGTCAATCTAGAAATAATTTTGTAAGTGCATGTATCGCCTCAATAGCAAAGTTCAAAAGATACCTTTCATCCTCAATCTAGAATACAATGGTCTACCTCTCTTATTGATGGGATGTTCCCATCCTTCATGGTTTTTAGGCAGTCACTCTTTTCTCTTATTTGGTCTATTTGTTTGTGAGACACTAGCTATTAACATTATTGAAGCCCACATTGTATTTTTACAATTTAACTTATGTCAAATACTACTAATTACCTTGTTCACTTTTGAAATGTATTATTTTTGTAAATTTGTGGTGCAGTTTTAGATGTGTAAATATTTTCTTATTCTATTTCTATTTCAGTTATAAAAATATCTCACTTATATTATAACTATTTTGATTTATTCCACAAATTAATATTTTTAAATTATTGATGTGAATCATTAAATTTTTTTAATTTTCATCATAAGTTGATTTTCTCTATTATATTCCCAAATAGATTAACTATACATGTCAATTAAGAGAAATAATATTATATCAAAATAATTTTTATTTTTTATGAAAATATATGATTTTTAGTTCCATGTAATACATCTATTTACTTAGATTTATTTAATTCAAGTATTAAGTTATTGAATCCTTATATTAGTAAAAAGAAAAAAAAAACTCAAATAAATAACCTTACATGAATCAAACTAAATTTTTTCTTTATAATGATATTTACATCTTGCTTTAATATTAATAAAATTTTTTGATAATAATTTAGGATTTAAAAGATATCTTAATAGAGTATTATCCTTTTGACATCAATATTTAAATCCATAATAATAAATAAATAAATAATTATATCAATATATTAATCAAAAAATATTCCTAAGAATTTTCATAATATTTGGCAACGATATCATGCGCCTATACATGACTACATAACATATATGTCTATCAAAATCATACACTATAAAAATTACAAATCATATAAGAATTCATACACAAACTTAAAGTACCATAATACAACAAAAAATTCACACACATATATATATATATATATATATATATATATATATATATATATATATATATATATATATATATATATATATATATATATATATATATGCACTGATTTAATATAAAGGTAACACCATGATATTAAATCAAGCAAAACTCACTCTAGCAAAGAGAATCTAAGTATGCCCGCCCACTCTCTCGATAATCATTTAACTTCAAGAAGTGAGCTTTTTAACTTGAAGTATATTATTTTTTGGGAGAAAATGAAACCTACCTGAAACTTTGTGTCCTTAATGATACTCAAGATAGTAATATCAACATATAAACTACTAAATAGTTTATTAATGATTGTAAACAGAACTTTGGTTATTAGGATAATAACCCAAGCATCTTAGTAAACTAGCTAAGATGCTACTAATAATGACAAAGAAGCTATGCTTGGTAGTTAAAAAATTTGAAATAAAATTTTCTAGATTATATGGTTTACAATGAATATAATATCATAACAACATATTTTTGCTAATATCAATCAGTATCAAATTTAGCAGGCAAGAAACATTGGCCAATGGATACTACAAAACTTAGGTAGAGTACGTAGCAAAACTTACACTGACTTATATTAAGTGACTTAGTTGATATTATATCAATATCATTTAAAAAATTAAGATAAAGATTTTTTAATTTACAATTTTTTGTAATGATATATCATTTTAAAAAAATATTTGGAAGCTATAAAATTAGACTTTCTTTTATCTCAGATCTTCTTGTATATGTGTCTGATAGCTTGTTTTTAAAATACAATAGGATTGAGACTTTAAAACCTCTTTATTCAATTTCTTTGCATGATTTCTATTCAAAATTACTCATTTCAATAAAAGAAATTTTTTACTATCAAAGCTAAAGTTTAAATTTAAATTCCTAAGGAGGAAATGAGACAAAATTTGCACTTGTTTCCATATACAAAATATTGAGTAAAAAAGATTATGCAAATGCTATGATTATAGTTATAAGAGTGAAGCAACTGAATAATAATTGCAACTTGTAAAGTAATTTGTACATAACAAAGAGAAAAGAATATTCCAATACTGACTTAAAATTGTCAGATGATATTAAGAAAATTATTTCCTATTGTTAACCATGTAGTTGAAGTAAATGTTAAAAAAATGAACAAATAAGTTATGTCTTAGTTAAAATCTACTTTATCAAATTTATTTTTCTTTTAAAATTATCTAGATACTCCTTTAGAGTTTTTTATACATTAAATAGATAGATAGATCAAGAAATATATTTATTCAAAGATTATTGTACCATTCTAGAAATTGAAAAGAAATTATGTAATATAAGAAAATTTTATATTAACTACATGTTATTAATAATTAATTAGTTTGGTTAAAATATTTTACATTTGTATATCTCTTTACTCTTTAACCTCTTGTGTAGTGTCATTACGGAAGAGTGTAATGTCACCAAAATGAGTGACACTACAAAACTCTAAGCAATCTAGAATCCAAGGGATTCCTAATAAGAAGTGGGTTCATTTATAACAAAGGTCACTTTGTTTGGAGTCTCTTCATTCATTGATCGCCAGTCCGCGCTTCAAACTACCAAGGTGAGATTTGTAGGAGCCATGATTTGTACAATACTTTTGCCACGAGTCATACAAAATGCACCCTACTACCGCATTACACAAATGAGGTCTTATAACTTCACAAACTAAATCGCCCGTCCGAGCTTCAAACTACCAAGGTGAGATTTGTAGGAGCCATGATTTGTACAATACTTTTGCCAAGAGTCATACAAAATGTAACCTACTACCACATTACACAAATGAGGTCTTATAACTTCACAAACTAAATTGAAGGGAGAGATGTCTTTAGAGAGATTTACATCACTCTAAAGACTACGACATCAACACTAACACTATGTTCTATCCTTCCTAGAAGGCACAAGGTTATGGGAGTTTGAAATGATATGTGCTACTCAATCTTATATAAGAGTGTTACTTGACAAGACATTGGGGCAATGTAGGCCTGTTATAGGATCGTTCTTGACTCTCGCAAAACTCCTAGAGAGTTACATTCTAGTTCTGCACAAATGCATCATCACACTTCAATGCTTGGGTTCGTACCTTTGGATTCATCACTCCTAAATCAGTTGAGCATACAATCATTCATTCAAAGGACAGACTCATATCCATACACCGACTCATGTGTCTTGATGGTATAAATCTTTTATTTATTTGCAAAAGAGGAATGCACCAAATGAACCCCATGTACATCAAGCCTTAGCCTTTTATACTTTCCTATTTGATCATGGAAAGATGCAATAGCTATAATGGATGGAGATTTTCTAAGTACATCTAAACCACTCAACCTTGATTGTATCTTAATTTAACACTAAACCTAACTAACCTTAACCTTCGCTGTAATCACTCAATGTGGATTGTCTACCTCTAATGGACTAATACTACAATAGGTATATCTACTTAGCATGTAAAATGTGAATAGGTGATCTAGAGAATCTTGATCAAGATGAGTTATCTAGCATGCAAACCAATCCTGCTCAATTTGACATCCAATTCAAACACATGTCCGGAATACATCCGCTGGGGAAGCATGCTTGAAAACAACATTGTAGTCGTTTCTATCCCATAATAACTATTTCAATCAGACCCAATATCATCGCACCAAGACCATAGCTGTCAAAATTGGAGTTACATGGGATGAACTCATGCAAGGACGCATTGAATATAACACATTATGATCACCCGTGCTTCAGTAGGAGTTTGCAATCCATATCCCGTCTATGTTCTCCAAATATGGTGGTGCATATGTGTGTGGAGATCTAGATATGGTTCCGACAGTTTTGGTCTCTTGTACTACTATATCCAACTTGAACATTCATGTTTTTGTGTGCGGGAGAGTGTGGAGACGAGAGAGGAGAGGGAGAGACATGAGAACACATATCTATAATTTCTGAAGGCTCTCTAGCATATAGCACTCGTGTGAGTAGTCAATTCTCTTTGTTTTTCAATTTTGGTTCCATTGGTACCTAGATTGAAGACTATGGAGAATTGAGTAGAAAGTTATGAGGATTTTTAGTTTTTTTAGGGTTTAGAGTGATCATTACACATTGAGAGTGATGGGTTGGGATTTTTCATTTTCAATCTCTTGGTTTTCATGATTAAGTTCCATGGGAATTTAGTTTGAAAATTTTGGAGATGGAAATTGAAAGTTATGAGAGTTTATAGCTTTTAGGGTTGGAGAGATCATTTTCTTATGTGAGTTGGGATGTGAGGGGTTGTGGTTTTGCAAATATGGGGAGGAGCATCATGTCTTAAAATCATTATTCTTGTGCTAGCCATGGCTACACCTTCCCATATGAGGTCGCCTAGAGCGGCTCGGGATACACCATGCCCGATGTGTCATCGACGCTTTACCTCGCAAGGGGTAAAGACCCATATGGGAAGGATGCACAAGGACTATGATTGGACCACTTGGGATGACCATCTGAGACGAGCAACCACATAGATAGTAGTGACACTCTTTACCCCTTTTCTTGATCATTCCAGAGATACCAATCGAGTTGTGGGAATGGTTAGCTCCTCAAGCAGGTTGCATTTTGTGGTTATTTGAGACTAGTTTTCCATGTCCACATCTATTCTATAGGCTACCCTGCACACTCCATGATGAGGCTAGACAAGCTTTTTGCCTACCATTTGATAGTTTGGCACGTGATTCCTTGGACGAGTTAGCATGGTTCCTATTCCTCTTACTCCCTCAATGGTGTCTTTGTTATACTAGAGGGGGATGGATGGGGCATAGAGAGGTGGCTGTTAGATTTCATTGATTTCCAGTAGGGGATTGGGTGGCCCTTTGGAAGGATTCTATTAGGGCTACAAAAATTTAGGAGACAAGCATCACTACATGATACCATAGAGTCCACTCAATTACATCCAATTACACTCAATTGTACTTGATTGTGACATTGGGTACTTGTGTGGTTCTCCACATCCACTTCTTCCCCTTGCCTAATAGTGTTGTTAGAGGCTGTGCAATCTTGGAGAAGTCCTTGAAAAATTGACAATAAAACCCCCTCAATCCCAAGAAACTCTTGAGTTGAGTATGATCTTCTAAAGTACCCCATTTTTAAATGACCTCTATTTTATCTATTAGCACTTGGATACCTTTGCGCTTACTCTATGCCCTAAGTAGTCTACTTCAGATTTGCCAAACTTGCACTTTGAAATTTTGATATACAATTGATTTTGTTTGCAAAATTTGGAGGACTTATCGTAGATGTTGCTTGTGCTCTCTCATTGTCATATTGTAGTCTAAGATATCATTGAGGAAAATGATAATTGATTTATCCAAGTCCAAACAAAATATATTATTCATCAAACTCATGAAAGTGGTTGGATTGTTGGTGAGGCCAAACGGCATCACCAAGTACTACTACAGATATACTATAGACAGGAGAGTTTAGTAGAGCAGCACAAGCACTACACCCTTTGTTTATGGTGAGTCCTACTGATGAGACTATCTCTTCCCTACGCTCACTACATCCTATAGCAATAGAGGCACTACAACTAGAGGTCTTAGATTATCAGCCTGAGCAGCCTTTATGTCTTGATAGGTCGTTGTTTGCACAAGCATTGTGCACTGCTCCTCACCTTTCCTCAAGAGGCTTGTAAGGGATGGTTTATGAGCACCTTAGAGATTCCTTTCAAGCAAATGATCATTCTAATGTTTTTACCGAGTTGTTTTAGGTGGCTATAGCAATAGCAAGAGGAGACATTCCTATGTCTATTAGTCAGGTTTTAGGTGCTAGTTGACTTCTTGCAATGTAGAAGGACACGAGGGGCATTAGAATGATTGCTATTGGAGAGATCTTTTTGCTTTTGGTCAATTGTACCATTGTCCTTCAGCATCATTCTCACTTTTGATAGCACCTCAATCCACATCAGTTTGGAGTAGCTACACCTGGAAGATGTGAGGCTATATCTCTAGGCATTATGGCACTCCTAGATATCCATCAAGAGTAGGTCATCCTACATGTGGATGTTGAGAATGCTTTTAATAGCATCTCACGGGCATCCATCTTTAGAGAGCTTAGGGAGGCTAGTGGATCCTTGGCAAGTCTCATTCCTTTTGTGTGGTCTTTTTATAGCTCTCTTGCTGCCCTTTCCTACCAGCATGGTGGTTCACATGAGAGAGTCACCATCTTGGAGTCAGCTGTTGGTACACGTCAAGGAGATCCTTTTGGGAGACCCTTTTTTGCCATGGCTCACTTTAGAGCTCTCCTATCTACTACTTTGGCCATGATAGGTTGTGTATTTCCCTCCTTGGCAAATGATACACACATCGTAGGCCCTATAGATCAGATTAGGCAAGCCTTTGACTAATTGACTACATCTAGTAGGCTTGAGAGTCAAGGTGTCAAAGTGTAGGGCATGGTCCCCTTTAGCTATCCCTCCTCACCTTGAGCTTCCAGAGGGGTGTATCACATCCACAGATGGACTTTGTGTTCTTGGAGTGCCAATAGGATTGGAGGATTTTGTCACATACTTCTTATGCATTGCCTTGCAAAGGATGTTTTCCATGTGGATGACCTTTTATTACTAGGAGATCCGCAAGTGTCATTAGGTATACTCTCCTTTAGTATTGCTCATCAACCATCCTACCTCATCCGTATAGTTCCTTCTTCATTGTCCTTTCTATCATGTCTGAGAGCATTTGATAGGAGGATTATGGGAGTCTTTGGTGATATTATTGGACCAGGGACATTTGAGTGTGTGATGGGGGATTTGGCATGTAGAAAAACGGCTTTGCCCATCTCATGTGGAGGGGTTGGCTTGTTATCTATAGAGGAGATGGCACCTACAGTGTTTTTGGGTAGTTGTTGTAAAAGACCAAATCCAAGGAGAGAAATAGGAGAATGGAAACTCACATTGGGACACTTGAATGAGGAGAAACTCCAAATGCCTAGCATGAGCTTTGGCTTTGGTATTTATAGGTAGTATACAAGACCCTTAAAGCTTCTCAAGAAGCTTCCTTCTAGAAGCTGTCTACTTGGCGTGCAAGCTAAGCTAGTTAGAAGCTTCTAGAAGCTTCCTTCTAGAAGCTACCTACTTAGGGCGCAAGTTAACTAGTTGGGAAGCTTCCCAAGAAGCTTCTTTGATGCTTCTAGAATATTCTAGGTTATTTTGTCTTATTCTCTACTTCGTAAGCCCGACTAACTTCATTGCTAAACTCCATATTGTTACATATTCCCCCGCCGCTAGTTGGTGACGTCCTCATCGCTAGTGAAGCTTCGAATTCCTTGACGGCTATTTGTGCATTTTGGAGGTGGGAAAGAGGTTCCCATGTGGCATCATGAAGAGGATACCCTTTCCAAAGGACCTTGTACTCCGTATGTTGGGGACGGCCTCGTTGAATATGACGACACGCAAAGATACGATCAACTTTGTACTCCTCATGATCATTGATAGGGACAGGCAGAGGAGGAGGTTGGACTCAAGAGGAAAAGGAAGAGGGGTTAGGAACAAAGGGTTTCAACTTGGAAACATGAAAGACAGGATGGATATGCATGTGATAAGGCAAGGTAAGTCGATAAGCAACAGGAGAGACAATGCGGGTGATATCAAAGGGTCCTATCCAATTAGGAGCAAGTTTACGAACTTGGGTATCAAGTGGGAGAGGGAGGTTACTAGAGGATAGCATGACTTTATCGCCAACTTCAAAGGTGAGATCACGACGATGGTGGTCCACATATTGTTTTTGGCGATTCTGAGCAACAAGGAGGTGAGACTTGGCTTGTTGGAGCGATTGGGATATAGTGGTCAAGAATGTGGAAGTATGAGGAACCTGAGAGGGAAGGGGAGCAAGAAGAGAATCTGGAACAAGCGGATCTTGGCCAAAATTGAGAAAGAAGGGAGAAAATCCAGTGCTTGTCTGTTTGGAATTGTTGTAGGCAAATTCTGCAGCTGTAAGACATTCATCCCAGTTGGTATGGTGGACATTGACAAAGGCCCGCAACATATCCTCCAATGTACGATTGGCGCGTTTGGTTTGTCCATCAGTTTGAGGATGATAGGCCGTGGACAAAGCAAGCTTGGTGCCGAGTATCTGGAAGAGTGCTTGCCAAAACTTCCCGGTAAATCAAGGATCACAGTCTGAGATGAGTACACATGGCATCCCATGATGCTTGAAGACATTGTCGAAGTAGATTTGTGCTAAGGTTGGAGCATCCATGGTATCACAGGTTGGTGCCAAGTGGATTTGCTTACTAAGCTTATCCACAAACACCACAATTGCGGTGTGTCCTTGTTTTGTCTTTGGCAAGGATGTGATGAGATCCAAGCTCACATGCTCCAAACGAGCGGATGGTATGGCGAGTGGTTGAAGGAATCCACTCGGCTTCTGGTTGTTGGCCTTGTTCCGTTGGCAACTCTCACATGATCGGACAAAGTCTCAAACATCTTGTGTCATATTGGGCCACCACCATTGGCATTGGAGAGTGCCCAAGGTCTTGTCCACTCCCATGTGACCAGCTATTGGTAAATCATGGGCTTCTTGAAGGTGCACAAGTCAAAGATCACCTTTGGCTGGAACATAGATCTGGTCTGCATGGAATAAAAGGCCTTCCTTGAAGGAGAAGGTGTTGTACTTCTTATCGCGTGCTCTCAGACGACCGTGTACCATTTGGAAGAAGGGATCTTGTTGTAGAGCTGATTGAAACTCATTATGGACCTTAGGGCAATGGACACCGTTGTAATTGCCGTCGTGATGAGAGGAAGATCCTTCAAATTAGGTTGTCGTGATAGAGCATCGGGGATGACATGGAACTGATCTGGTTTGTACTCAAGTTTGATGTCAAAAAATTGGAGTTGCTCTTCCCATCGATGATGCCGACTCTTCATGTGCTCCAAGTGTAAGGTCTGCAACAATGGCTTGTGATTAGTTCGCATGATCACTTGTTTCCCCAAGAGATAATGCCTCCATACCTAGGTGGCATATACCATTGCAAGTTGTTCCTAATCTCAAGTAGAGTAATTTATTTCAGCTATATTTAGTAGGCAAGACATAAAGGCAATAGGATGTAGTCCATGTGGAAATTCTTGTTGCAACACAACTCCAATTGCAAAGTTAGAAGCATCAAAATCAACCACACAAGGTAATTGAGGATCATATGGTTGAAGAATAGGTCTTGAAGACACCATATGCTTTAACTTCTGGAATGCTTCTTCATGCTTGGTGGTCCACTGGAATGCTTCTTCATGCTTAGTGGTCCACTGGAAGCTCGAGTTCTTTCCCAAGAGGTCAGTCAATGGTGCAGCCACGTGAGCATAATAGTGGATGAACCGTCGGTAAAAACTGGCCAATCCATTGAATGCTCGTACTTCTGTAGCATCCTTTGGGGTAGGCCAATTAGTAATGGCCTTGATCTTCTCTTCTTCCATCTTGATCCCCTCTGATGAGATCTTATGACCCAAGAAGGTAACCTCCTTCTGCCAAAAAGCACACTTTGACTTCTTGCAGTAAAATTTCCACTATCGTAGTCGTCTTAGGACTTCTTGCACATGATTCATGTGTTCAGCCTCTGTCCTGCTATGGATTAAGATATCATCTAAGAACACCATCACGGACCGATCCAATAGTCCCTCCAACACCCGATGCATCTGATCCATGAAGAATGTTGGAGCATTAGTGAGTCCGAAATGTAGAACTCTCCACTCAAAATGTCCATACCTTATGCAAAAAGTAGTCTTTTGCACATCCTCTCCTTCAATAGGAATTTGCCAATAGCTGCTACAAAGATCCAGCTTGGAAAAGTAGCGTGCTCCACTTAGTTGATCAAGTAGGTCATCGATCCGAGGCAAGGGATATGCATTCTTCATGGTTTGCTTATTGAGTCCACGGTAATCAATACAGAAATGAAGTCCTCCATCCTTCTTTGGAACAAATAGTACCAGTGCTCCCCAAGGAGAGGTACTATGTCATATGAAATCCTTCTCCAATAACTCTGTAAGTGTTGTTCGCAACTCCTCCAACTCCTTTGGTGAGAGCTGATAGATTGGTCTACTCACTGGAGTACTCCTTGGCAATAACTCGATCTTGAAGGGCATACCTCGATTGGAGGGTAATCCCTTTGGCAGATCATCCGGAAACACATATGCAAACTCCTTAACTATCCGATCAACCATTGCTTGATGCGGCACTTGGCCCTCCTCAGATTGTTCTTGTGCAATCGGCTTGATCCACACCGTAAATACAGACTTATCTTCCTCCAAAGCTTGCTCTATGGCTGCTTCATTAACAAACTTCCCTTCTAGGGACTCATCTCTCTTCCAATCTTGCTCCATGGTTGCCTTCTTGGCAAACTTCCCATCTTGGGACTCATCTCCCTTTTAGATTTTCTCTATGGCTACCTTCTCTACAAACTTCCCATCTTGGGACTGACTATTCTTAGGTGTCTTACACAGAGGTGCCAGACAACCTAATCGGAAATTCCTACCTTGTACTTGAATTTGGCATCAGATCCAATCAAATTGAACCTTATGACGTTCAAGCCAAGGTAGACCCAAAATGATATCATAGTGTAGAGGTGCCACTACAAACCTCTTACACTCCAAATACTCCTTCCCAATCTTGAAGGTAACAAGATGCAAGGTGCGGAATGCAGAACCCTTTCTACCATCCGCCATCATCAAACTACTTCCAATCATTGGCTTGATAGGAATACCCAATTCCTTTGCTACTTTCATGGACATGCAATTTTCTAAACTTCCAGAATCAACCAAAATTCTACAATCCTGATTAGATATCATACCTTGCAAGTGAAGCAGACTTGCATAGATCAAGCCTTCAATCTTATTGGAACTAACCAAGCTCCCAGTAGGCGGCTCAAAATTTCCTATTGGGATTCCTCGTTTCCTTGATCATTCCGCTCCACAACCTCCACTTGGGCAACTTGTCGAGGTCGTCCATTCTTGAGTGGACATTCAACAATGCAATGCCCCAACTGGCGATAATAAAAACAACCACCATTTTGTCGTAGTTTCTCCCTGTCTGCCATGCCCAGTGGTCTTTGTTGAATTGCATCAATCTCCATTGGTGTTGGCTCCTCCACTTGTGTGTAGTGTATTGGTAGGCTTTGTGGGGGTCGAGGTCAAGACCAAGTTGTTGCCACCAAGGAATCAAAACGTTTGGCCAACCGCATGGCTTCCTCCAAGTGTCGTGGCTCTCGCATGGTTACCTCTAATTTGGTTCTTGCCTTCAAGCCCCTCACAAATCGATCCAGAGCTTCACCTTCCAAAATATCTAGAATTTGCATGATGGTGTTTTGGAACTACGTGATGTAACTTCTTACAGAGCCAATCTGTTTCAACTCTGCCAACTTATCTCGTGCAACTTGTGTGGCATTTATAGCTTGGAACCAACTGATTATTGCACTTGTGAATTCTGCCCATGTCAAGATCGGTGCAACCATTTGTCATTCGGCTCGCTCTACTCAAAATATCCACCATAGCTTTGCTACTCCATCCAATTGGCTAGAAGCCAAGAGAATCTGTTTTTGCTCATCTTGTAGATTGGTAGTTTCAAAATAACGTTCACAATCAAACACAAAATTCTCCACTGCATCCGGGAGATTCTTGCCTTCAAATACCTTGGGTTTAGGGAATCTGATCCGATCTTCTCTTTCTCGAATTGGTACTCTCTCCACCTGCTCTTGTCGTCAAAGATCTTGTTCATCCAACAATCGAGTGAGGTGCTCGATTTGTTGTTGCATAGCAAGGATAACATCAGGTATTGCCACCATGGTTGCTCCTCTATCACACCACACCCAATCTATCTAATTTATTAACACATAGAAACAACACGTCCACCGTTCTCCATAAGTTACAACCGGAAGCACCAAGGGTTCCTCACATATGGTGATCATATGTAGAAAATCTTGTCCAAAGTGTGAGATGATGAACTATGTGAAACGATGCTTGGGTAGTATTTGGATGCAAAAATCCCAATGGTTTGGTGGAAGTGGATTTGGTGGTCCATAAATTCCATCCATCCCATTCCTGCTCTGATACCAATGTAAAAGACCGAATCCAAGGAGAGAAATAGGAGAATGGAAACTCACATTGGGACACTTGAATGAGGGAAAACTCCGAATGCCTAGCATGAGCTTTGGCTTTGGTATTTATAGGTAGCATACAAGACCCTTGAAGCTTCTCAAGAAGCTTCCTTGAGCCGCTTTCTTGGAGTGCAAGCCAAGTTAACCAAGAAGCTTCTCAAGAAGCTTCCTTCTAGAAGCCGTCTACTTAGCGTGCAAGCTAAGCTAGTTAGAAGCTTCTAGAAGCTACCTACTTAGGGCACAAGTTAACTAGTTGGGAAGCTTCTAGAATATTCTAGGTTATTTTGTCTTATTCTCTACTTTGTAAGCCCGACTAACTTCATCGCTAAACTCCATATTATTACAATTGTGCTCTCTCGACACCCCTACTTTCTTCTTATTTTGTGGTTGTTGATAGGCCAATTTTGGAGACTTATGTGACAAAGGTGGAGGGAAGATCCTCTTCTCTCCAGATGTTATTATGGTTGACAAGAGATAGTCTATCCCCACAGGCACAAGAGGATTTTCCATCTTTTGCTTCACTATCATCAGATTGGACTAGAGGTTTATGGTCTTCCTTGATGGAATGACAGTGTGAGCATATGCTACATTCTCTCTTAGTTAACTCGTCCATTCCTCAGGTTACTAGAGCACGTCTTTGCTCTTGCTCTGGCAAGGGTGCAGGCTCTTGGATCCTAGCTTGACCATGCATTAGGGCATTCTGACTCGCATCAACTACTTTCTTTACAATGATGAGGTTTTGCCTAGGTTTGGTCCACCCATCTACATCCTCATTACTCACTTGTGAGTGTGGTTCTACACTAGATGCAACAACGGTCTACATGACATGGTGTCCTTTTGGAGGACAGAGGATAGTTACCCATGATGCTATTAAGGACATAGTGTTTGCTAAGGCACGAGAAAGTGGATACTTGGCTTGGATGGAGCGTTTGTATGCTTTGGAAACAACACGTGTCAAGGCAAACTTATACTTGGTCCAAGATGATCAGGTGATAGTAGCAGATGTCGTGATTATAGATCCTACGCAGGATATAGTTTTGGAGGGAGTGATTACCCGTCCCCTTGGATGGGCGGCAAGTGCAGCAGCAAGTTGCAAGGTCTCCAAGTATAGGGGCATGCAATGAGGTCACCTCTTTGTTTCTCTAGCCTTGGAGTTAGATGGAGCGATGGACACGGCCTTTGACACATTTGTCAAAGAGTGCACGAGAGCTTATCATGTTAGGCGCCAGGGGTACCACTCTCACTCTCATACTTTGTAGCATATTTTAGACAGCTTGTGTCCATTGTTCTACAGATGGCAGTGGCTGGTGCAATCCATAGGAGAGCAATCACATTAGGTGATGTTTCTTTGGATGCTCCAGTTCCATGTAGACTGTACGACTTGCATAGCTTGGATATCTTTGGTGCGGTAGGGCAGATTTCTCATATAGACTCTATTGGGGCTTAGCCCCATTTTACCTTTTATTGTCTCTCCCTTGTATGCTTGATGGGGTCTTCCCATCCTTTGTTTTTTCTCCGTGTTCGCCTTCTCCACTCGAACATAATTTGAGTATTGGCAAGTCTGAGTAAGACAAACCCACCGGTTAACTGGGGTCCTCTTGCTGATTGAGAGCTTGTGGAGACATAGTGAAAGTCTCTATCACTATTTTTCTATAATATATACTTTAGTGATTTTAAGAAAATAAAATATCACAACAAGAGGAGAAGTGTGAAGATTTATGAGATATGAGTTACAGTATTAGGAGTCGAAACGATGCGCACCGCACTCAATAAATTAAGTAGGATTCATATTGCATCTGTGGATGTGGATATCTCTATCACTATATTCGACTCCTACCGTAACTCATATCTCATAAATCTTCACACTTCTCTTCTTGTTGTGATATTTTA
Source organism: Lunularia cruciata (assembly GCA_948567375.1). NCBI lineage: Eukaryota > Viridiplantae > Streptophyta > Marchantiopsida > Lunulariales > Lunulariaceae > Lunularia > Lunularia cruciata. Next base: position 49,709,934 of record OX419761.1, on the reverse strand, counting down.
TTTTCTTAAAACCACTAAAGTATATATTATAGAAAAATGGGCATGACAGCTGTTTGCAGTAATCATGAGCAACAAACATAAAGCACATGAATGACAAACAGTTCGATAGGGTCGCAAGATTTGCGGATAGTATGTCCGTGTCTGTTGCAAATACCCTTGCCATGTCTTTTTAGGTTCCAGCATCAGCGCGCATTGTCTCCAATTTGTACCGTCCCGGTCTTGGTTTAAGGATTTGTATGCCTGAATTGAAAAACTGTCTTTGGACACGAAAGCTTGATTGACTCCAGGAAAGACTTGATTGACTCCGTCTCCATACATGTGTCCCTATAGGAACATACTCTATTCATATGCTTGGGTTTGGGACCTGGAACTGGTGAAAGGTTTGCATGCTCGACAGTTCAACTTGCCCCGCCAACATCCACCGGTTCTCGTACGGGAGAAAAGGTGAGGTACGTAGTCTTCAATTAGTCTAGCTCATTGATTTCTATTCTCCTGCTCCTCATTCACTGAATCTCGAAAAGCAAAATTTCTTTCAACCTCCTCAGTTGCCGTCGACCTGCATTTGACATCACCGATCGTAAAGTCATTTATTTTCGAACTTGGAGGTGAATCTATCTAGCGTGGTGTACTGACAAAGCAGCCCGTCTCAACAGTCAAGCACTAACAAACATCTACGAGATGTTTTAGAATCATAATGTAAGAAGAAGGCTATCACCATTCATATTCCAACATCAGAAGTGGGCATGTATACTTTCATGGCACATTGTAGGGGGTTGTCAGCTGCTACTGGCCCTTGTCAAGATATTGCTTATCCATTACACTTGGACAAGCATGAAAAATCGTGGAAGTGCTCTGGATTTTTCAGCTGCGCCGAAACGAAACTTTCTGAAATTCGCAGCGTTGATGAGCGCTCTGCACAAAATGGAACACTGTACCTCTGGACTAGATTATATAAAGCCAACTGATCTTGTGTTCATTGTAGCGTGCACATTGAGCAGAAAATTCAAAGCCAAAAGTGTTGCGAATGTGATATTTTCATGAGTCCAACAAAGCCAAGGTACGTAAACCGTTGGTGCGCAAGTCAGAGCAATGGAATAGCGCAACACTTGCTTCGAAGGGTCGAGCGAATAATTAACGATGAGCCTTGTGAACGTTGTAGGATCTTTGACGATGATAACTGCATCTGCATGAATCATGGTCCTTGCTAAGAAACTGAAATGCAGCATTTTCGCCTTCCGATGCGAGAAGTTAGAGAAGACCGGTGCCATCCTCAAGAACTGTACCGCTTACAACAAGAATTAACACGCATTATATTCAGATCTCCAGATCGTACAACTGTTCAGATCTTTTCCAACCCCATAGCTACAAGGTAGACCGGCGTGAGTGATATCTGCATGTTCCACCAATGGCAACATTCTCGTTGATGATATTTAGTCAAAATGTTTCTCTCGTCACAGTAGTCGAATGGAAGTAGCAGAAAGTAGAGCTTTCATCATTGCTGTTTCGAAGCCCACAAGTCACCCCTAGGGCCCCGTTATGCTGCATCACATTCTCTGCCACCGCTGACAATTCTTGGCCTTTAGGCACTTTCAGGAGCCAGAAAAGCCATCACATCACTTCAGTAGCGTCACAACTCCTAACGCAAAATTCAGACCACCCGTGGAAAATTCATAATTTAAGTTGTCAATGAGCATCTCGGGGTAGCCTCGTGATTTAAAGTCTTGCTCATGTTCTCGGCAGTGCTCTAAAAGTGACTTTGTTCACCTGACCTCACATGCCCCTCATATGTAGGTGGCAACTCCGGTTTATGAGCATAGCTATGTACAAAAGCAAAAATTCAGTGCTTTTACGCCTCAGGGAAACGTCCACAATCCTTCTTGTTCTCGACCAACTTGTAAGTTGACTAGGACATCAACGGCAATTGCGGGTTTGATTGATGGTATACACCTGCAGTATGCAGCAGGAAACTCGTTTATCCTCCTCCTATTCGCATGCATGCGAATAGAGGAGGATATGAGGAGCACAATTCATTCACTCGCAGCGCATGCCGTGCAAAAGATGGCCGTCATATCTTTTCAATGGTAGAACAACTGTACAGACTCAAGTAACGCAATGATTATGACCGCACTCAATTCAAGACGTCCTACAGATGTTGAGTTGAGGTAAGTTCTCCACAGTTGAGCCTAGAGACGTTGTTTAAATGTTAAACAAGAAAAATGCAATCGATTACCGAAGAGAAGTAGGAGGAAGCAAAACTTCATCCCAATTGCAAGTATGCAAAAATATAGTTTATCGTGTGAGCTTACATGATTACACATTTTCTTGTGGAAAACCCGAGCAATCGCAGATAATGTGGATTAGATGCAAATTAGGAGATTTCTTATGAGTTGTAGCCGTTGGATATCTTTGGCAGGGAAGTAAGAAATGTACATAGTACTTAGACCAATGTTTACTGTGATCATTCGGTGCATTCTTTCTTTGCAATAAAGGAGGAAATACTATCAATACTTGATGTTTACTATGATCTTTCTTTGCTTCTTTCTTTGCAGTAAAAGATGAAATACTATCAAGACTGTACATGTGGTTGCTCTCTGTATGAATCTCTATCTACTTAGTCAATTACTTGTGAGAAAGTTTGGCGTAGAAACGTAATCACCTGAATGAAAGAATCATGTATGTGGAACTAGAGGGTAAACTTCTAGATGCTCTAAAAGATATCATAATGGACTGTATTATAGATATCATAATAGTTTCAGGTCTCGTTTAAGTTCCATGGATCGGGAGACTAAGTAGTAGGAATTATTCTACTTTTTTTTGTAAAGTAGTGCTTTCTAGAAAGAGTAGTACATTATATTATAGTAGTAGATGACAGAGAGATAAGACACTTCAGAGAGATAAGACACTTGGGAGATCTGATTCTAATTTAATTTGCGCATTTCATTCTATTATTCAAACATTGTGATATCTGTCTATCTCGGCCGACCTGATGTTCGCAATGGTGCCAATGGTAGATGGTAGAACAATCATGACAATAGTAGGTAAGAATTTGGTCAGTCTAGTTGTATGATAAAGAAATTCTAAGGCAAAGTGACCTTTGTTACAAATAATCCATCACCTTCAAGAGTCCTCTAGACCACAGTTAAGTTACCTCGAAAGTTATTTGTAATTGTTTAGCTTTTTGTAATACATCAATATGGTTGAGACTACCTTCTTTTGGGAATAAATTTGCCCAAGAGGATAAATACAAAACAATAGATTGTTAGCTTGGTGATACTTTTATTTCATTTTTTGTCATATCCAACCTGTATCTTTGTGGGATTGACTCATTCTTACTGAAATATTATTATTTTTTAATTATTTGAACTACATCATGTCATTATAGGTATGTTATTTGCTCATTTCTTCCTAAATTATAATCCAACCTCTTAAGTTCATGATAACTTGTTCATTTTCCCCTCTTCCCTTGTTCCTATTTCTTTCAACATTCTTGGATATCATATCTTTATATTCAATTTCCTTATCTTTCAATGTCTTTATCTTTGGCCTTATATGAAGTCAAAGCTCATTTACTTGTTTAAAATGGTGAAGAAATATGTTGATAGATATCATTATGATCTATCTTTTTTAGTTGGTGAAACAATTCCCCTTCACCACTTCCTCTTCACCACTTCCCCTTCACTACTTCCTCCATATGTGGAGGGAGTTGGTGACCCCATGCATTTTAGAGTACCTTCACCTCCTTCCTGTTCAGTTGATATCACTCTCATTTTAGATGATTGTGTACGAGTGGCTGAGTGTAGAGAGAGAAATCTCCTTGAGCGTGAGAGTAGACTGGAGAGTGTAGAGGAGAGAGAGAGATTAGTGCTTGAGCGTGAGAGTAGATTGGAAAGTGTAGAGGAGAGAGAAAGATTAGTGCTAGAGCGAGAGAGACCCCTTTGTGAGTGAGAGGATTTACTTGCTACAAAGGAGGAGAGGCATCTGACCTTGCTTACTTCTGAGATGGAGAGAGAGCAAAGATTAGGTGACTTGGACATGGACATACTAGGTGCCGCTGCCATGGCGGAGGGTTACAAGCTCCAGTTACATAATCAGGCACAAGAGTTAGCATATGCTATAGAGAGGTGTGAGAGTGCACATGTTCAGGTAGAGGAGAGCGAGAGTAGTCTAGCTCAAATGAGAGCTCATGTAGAGAAGAGTGAGATTAGTCTAGCTCATTTGAGGGCTTGTGTGGCTTATCTTGGACCCAAACTACGTACCATTTCTCGCGAGACCCATACTCGTCATGAGATGCAGACCCAAACTGATGCCACCCATGTGTTACCTCATAGTGTGGAGACTTAGGGCACTCAGACTGAGTTTAGAGAGAGGATTTGTCTATCAGGAGAGTATATTCCACGTATACTCTTCTCGACTTCCTACGGAAGAAGATTATTATTGTGGATGTTACTTGTATGTGTTCATTATGGATTCACGGTGCTTTTGGTTTCCGTGCATGGGAGAGCAGGACGACTACACATGGTTGGTTCACTCACACACAGTCCGGGCCTGTAGGGTGGATGGCCCGTCCTGGTGTTTGCCATTTCATCCAGTTCTGTTTGCTACGCTTTGAGGTTATCTTGTGGATAGATCTTACTCCGGATGGAGTGGAGTGGTTGCTACGGAGCATGTGGCAGTGGTCTAAACTCCATCAAGGAGTTCACACCGGGTCTCACCTCATGGCATGTTTGTGCTCTAGAGATATACATCAAGATTTAGAGTTCAGATGACTTAGAGTTAGATCATATGAGCATCTGACTTCATTAGGTTTACCTCTTCGTGATCTTTTGATCATAGATAGTTATGCACTCTCTTATTATAGAAACCATCCACATGGTGCTATCCACCCTACCCACTTCCGTCCTTATAGGGTACATAGAGCATCATACACTTGGTCATTTGACCCTTTGACGAGTGCTTTGGACAGATTTGTCCATGACGATAGGCTTGCTATTAGTTGGGCAGAAGAGGAGTGGACATCAGGTAGATTGAGTTCTTATAATTGTGACCCTTATCCTCTTCTTGCTAGTGGTATTAGACATCAAGACTTTGATGAGAGCAAGTGGCCCCTATGGTGGTCATTGAGTCCATTTAGGATTCAACATCATGTATACCGTCGTAGACTTGAGGATGCAATAGTAGCACTTAGACACCATAGTGCATCTCCCTCTTCTTCTTCACCTCCTCGACCTCCATAGTCATAGGTTTAGGTTCTATTGGCTCCCCATTTATATACATATTATTTTCATTTCTCCTTATGTATACATTTATGTTTTAGTTTACACTTGTGAACTCTCATATTCATATTGAACTCATATTATCATACTCATATCATATCTCATATTGAACCCTCATTGTGGTCTAAATCTTGTATTTCCTAAACCCTAAATTTTGAATTGTGCCTTTTGTATCCAACGTGTCACCACCTTACAAATATGGGCGCAATTTCCCTTTAAACACTCAACCCTAAACACATCACGAGTGGCCCTCAGCGTCTACACGCGCCAACAAGCGCCTTTGAGCAAAAAATTTATGTCTGTTGAGCGCCAACGAGCGGCCGCGAGCATCAACTGGTGCCTACATAGGGGCCACCCAGCGGCACCTAGCGACCATGAGCGCCTTCATGACCATTTTCCCAGCGTCGTCAATCGCCACCTAGCGGCCGCGAGCATCAATTGGCGCCTACATAGGGGCCACCCAGCGACCACGAGCGCCTACGCGCTCAATCCCTTCTATGAGCACCTACGAGTGCCGATGAGCGCCCACAAGCACCCTATACAACTTGCTTGCCTTTATTTTTTTCCTGTGTTCCATTGGATTGAGCGGCAACAAGCGGTGACTAGCGGCAAGAGAGACTTTTTGGGCGGCTATGAGAGTCAACTAGCGGCATCTTGGGCTTATTGTGCAAGAAAGACATGACAAGAACGGAGTGGTAAAGACAACATCAAAAACAAAAACTTGTGAGGAACTGAATGGTAACAAGTTGCATCATGCGGATACTAGAAGCATTTATCAAGTTTCCATAACTCATCTTTATTATAATCATAAGAAAGGTTACATGGTGGTATACTATTCACTATCAGTAGAGTATGATGGACGTTGAACCTAAGTGCGCACTTTAAAATAGTTACTTATTTCCTCAAGAGTTTTCCTTGCTTGTATGAGACTCATTTTGATTTCATGAGTGCACTTTGATTCTAAACTCTTCTCCTTAAAAATGTGTTTATTTGCCCTAGCTTTCCTTTTATCTATGCTCAATTTTTTCTCTATTTTAATTTTCATCTTCTCTGTCTCTAATCTAACGCGTTTGGCTTCCATTCTCATCATTGTTTTCTCTCTCTTCCTCATGTTGGTGGCTTCTAGTTCAGCTAGTCGTAACCTCTCTTTGGATTCTATACTATCTGCCTTTAACATGGTAATTTTTGCTAAATCATGAGACAATGACACACTAGGTGACAACTTGGGTACCTTACTTGCAGATATTCCACCTTTCCTCCTCTTTGGGTCACATTCCCCTTCTTGGTCTGCACAACCAGATCCATCTCTTGTAGAAATTAAAGGCGGTGGTGGTGTAATGAAAGGTGACCTCGGTCGGTGGAACAAATGGAGACTCATTCTCTGGTGATAGGATTCCATTCTCCATGCCACTTGCTAAACTTTCCACCCCTTGGGTGTTTGCGACCAACTCAGGGCCCGAGTCAGGGAGCACCACCTCTCGAGGAGGTGAGAATTGGGAGCACTCCTGCGCACCTTCATGGACCTCGTCCTTGCCAGCCTCGCAAATCTTGCTCAAATTAGGATTACAATCTCCTAAACTTACCATTGCCGGTGGACTTACGTCAGCTCTGCTCCCAAACATAGCTTCCATTCTTGCAAAATGCGTGCACATTCCATTCAATTTATCTTCTATAGTTCTACACCCTTTGCCATATTCCTTCTCCGTGAGACCTTCTCCCGTAGCCTTGTTCTTGAGCTCCCGAGTTTCTTTGTACTATTTCATGTACCACAACTATTTCTTGTAAAGTTTGTCACCTGTCATAGAGGTAGGAAATCCGATACCCTCTCTAATCAAAAGGGTTGTCATGAAACTAACTACGGTCAATTTTTGAATGGGCTTTTTGTAGTTCCCACCATGAATTTGTGCAAAATGCTCGGGGTCCTCCAAATAATCCAGTATTTGGCTGTAATGGTGTGTTGCCATGCAAAATTGTTCATCCTCCTTGGTTTTGCCAGGCACAGAAAATCCATCCTCAACAAGTCTCCAAATTTCCCTAATGGTTGTTGAGGTTGCGAATCCAAAGATGACTCTATAGGTCCCAGATCAGCATCGATAAGGGAGTCTCCTACACTAAAATGCGGTACTTGATCTCCTATTGCAAAAAAGTTTGTTGCACTCCTAGTGTGCGAATCGTCGCACTCTAATCAATTTCTTGGTTGCCGCACGGCGGCGCTGATCATTTCCCACACCAATTTGAAACTACAAAACCGCCGTTACTTGCCTGACAACTCGTACATTTGCTCCAATGGGTGGTGAATTTCAGTTTACAAATTTGAATTGTTGGGCGGGGCCATTTTGGATCTTGAATACAAAACCAGATCATCAATACGTGACTAAATGATTACGCGGCCACTCTCTTGAGGAAACAAGTCACTCTTTTTGACAATCATTTATTTAGTTACAATATTCCAAAACATCCGTAACATAGGATTTGATTTTTATAAATAAATACAATTAGCTAAATATATCCCTTAACTGAAGTTATAGAGTGTTCAGTTATTATAAGTTATTATAATCCCATATCATTACAGAATTCATAAAAATTATTACAAAATTTGTTAAACAAAATCCATGAAACCTATTTCCGAAACCCCCTAGTGCACACAACTTCGGAGCACTACATGAAGCCGTCCTTTGATAAGGATCACAGGTGCCTTAAGCCATCTACCATTCCTCGTGCTCTTTACAATCGTTTCTGGTAGGGTGTAGAGATTGATCCGTCCGATTTATCCCATCCGAGATGTTAGATGTGCGGCTCAGATCCTCCAAGAGATTTCTTGTCCAAGGACAGGTGTTTGACAATCCAATGTCGGGGTGATATTCCGAGAGAGTGTGCATGCTCTCGTTCTTTTTTTTGAGTGTGTGCTACAGGAAAGAAGAAACCCTGCGACCCGCCCGAGAGAGGTCGATCCGCGAATTGAACATAGGTGCATGTGGAGAAAATTGAGTGGAATTTTAAGAGGATTGTGATTCGCATGAAGCCGGTTATGTGAGATCTGTGAGAGGTACGTTTTAATCAGAGTAGCAGGAGATAACCAGGAGGAGGGCGGATCAGTTTTAATCAGAGCAGCAGGAGATAACCAGGAGGAGGGCGGATCAGGATAAATACATGAGCATATTGGATATGAAAAGAGCTGGTCGGGGAAAAGCTTCAGGAGGAGGGCGGATCAGGATAAATACATGAGCATATTGGATATGAAAAGAGCTGGTCGGGGAAAAGCTTCAGAAAGATCTCATTGAGAGTGAGAGTGAGTAAAATCCAGAATTTATGTTCTCGCAGAGGTAGAAGCAAGTGGCTATGAACCACCTTAATTCCTGTGTACTTTTTGATGCTTGTGAGTATTTTTCTATGTTTTCTGTTCTTCTCTCTCTCGATATTTTTCCTTCCAACATGGTTTTTCTTTGTGCAATGATCTCAATATATAGCTAAATCTAGCTGAAGACTACCGGAAGACTAACTCATGCTCACAGTAACTCATGCTTTCCCGCGCTTGCTGGAGATGGAATAATTACCCTAGATTGGATGTGCACGATAACTTGTCCAGACTAATTCTTTTCTCCAAGTCAAACTGGAAATGCATTAGATTCCTCTTGCTTGAAGGTTGAAGAAACCAGAGAGTACTGTGGAGAGCAAACCTCTCCTGCCGTGACGTTGGATGACGAGAATAGTGAATCTGTAGTGATCGCCAACAGTTTCGCGGTAGCATCGATTCGATGCCCATGTACCTTGGAAGTCCCTGGGACAGATCTCAAGAAACGGTTGGAAACCTATGCAACATTACCCTTTCAGAATCAAGTTTGTACAGGACGTAACTCCAACCTGATCCAAGAATCCTGAGACGCAAGAGACAATTCACGGTAAACTATCAGAACAAACTGCCAACAGGGCGGAATGGTCCTTTAAATAGAATTGATCGTGAAAGAGTCTTGAGAGATTTTGTAACAATCGCCTGAAACATCAGGAGTAAACTATTGTTGAGTCATCTCCATGACTATACTTACATATCAGCATCTAAATTTTCCACGCAGACCTTCCCTGCGATGCTAGCTAGCTGGAGCTCTAGGTATATCCGTTTAGGATGTACAATGTGAACAGGTGATATAGAGAAATTTGATCAAGATGAGTTATGAAGCGTGCAAACCAATCACTCGATTCAGACATCCAATTCAAACACATGTCCGGATGTATGGAATACATCCGCTGCGGAAACATGCTTCAAAATAGCATCACCATCCTTTTTGTCCGAGAATAACTAATCTAATCAGACCCGATATCATCGCACCAAGACCAGGGCTGTCAAAGCTGCAGTTACATGAGGCGAACTAATGCAAGGCCGCGTTGAATATAACATGCCGTTATGATTGCCCGTGCTTCGGCAGGAGTTGGCGATCCATATTCGGTCTATGTTCTCCATATATGATGGTGCATATGTGTGTGGAGATCTAGATATGGTCCCGACAGTTCTGGTCTCTTGTACTACTATGTCCAAGTCGAACGTAATTTGAGTACTGGCAAGTGTGAGTAAGACAAACCCACTGGTTAACTTGGGTCCTCTTGCTGATTGAGAGCTTGTGGAGAGGGCCAGCTTCTTGGGAATGGAGGGATAGAGACTATCACTGTGTCTACCGTTGCAATATGAATCCTACTTAATCTATTGAGTGCTTGCGCATCGGTCGACTCCTAATACCGTAACTCATATCTCATAAATCTTCACACTTCTCTTCTTGTGATATTTGACTTTCTTTAAACCACTAAAGTATATATTATAGAAAAATAGGCATGACAACTGTTTGCAGAAATCATGAGCAACAAACATAAAGCACCTGAACGACAAACAGTTCGGATAGGGTCGCAATATTCGCGGATAGTATTTCCGTGTCTATTGCAAATACTTTTGCCATGTCTTTCTAGGTTCTATTGTCTTCAGCTTTGACAGTCCCGGTCTTGGTTTAAGGATTTCTACGTCTGAATTGAAAAACTGTCTTCGGACAGGAAAGACTTGATTGACTCCGTCTCCATACATGTGTCCCTTTAGGAACATACTCTGTTGATATCCTTTAGGAACATACTCTGTTGATATGCTTGTGTTTTGGACCTGGAACCGGTGAAAGGTTTGCATGCTCGATGATTCACCTTGCCCCGCCAACATCCACCAGTTCTCGTACGGGAGAAAAGGTCAGGTACGCAGTCTTCAATTAGTCTAGCTCATCGATTTCTATTCTCCTGCTCCTCATTCACTGAATCTCGAAAAGCAAAATTTCTTTCAACCTCCTCAGTTGCCGTCGACCTGTATTTGACATCACCGATCATAGTCATTTATTTTCGAACTTGTAGGTGAATCTATCTAGCGTGGTGTACTGACAAGCAGCTCGTCTCAACAGTCAAGCACTAACAAAGATCTACGAGATGTTTTAGAATCGTCACTTAAGAAGAAGGCCGTCACCATTCATATTCCAACATCAGCAGTGGACATGTATAGTTTCATGGCACATTGTAGGGGGTTGTCAGCTGCTACTAGCCCTTGTCAAGATATTACTTATCCGTTACACTTGGAAAAGCATGAAAAATCGTGGAAGTGCTCCGGAGTTTTCACTGCGCCGAAAAGAAACTTTCTGAAATTCGCAGCGTTGTTGAGCCGCTCTGCACAAAATGGAAAACTGTACCTCTGGACTAGATTACATAAAGCCAACTGATCTTGTGTTCATTGCAGTGTGCATATTGAGCAGAAAGTTCAAACCCAAAAGTGTTGCGAATGTGATATTTTAATGAGTCCAAGGTACGCAAACCGTTGGTGCGCAAGTCATTGCAATGGAATAGCACAACACTTGCTTCGAAGGGTCGAACGAATAATTATCAATGAGCCTTGTGAACGTTGTAGGAACTTTGACGATGATAGCTGCATCTGCATGAATCATGCATCATGGTCCTTGCTAAGAAACTGAAATGCAGCATTTTCGCCTTCCGGTGCGAGAAGTTAGAGAAGACCGGTACCATCCTCAAGAACTGTACACGCTTATAACAAGAATTAACACGCATTATATTCAGATCTCGAGATCCTACAACTGTTCAGATCTTTTCCAAGACCCATAGCTACTACAAGGGCGACCGACGTGAGTGATCTCTGGATGTTCCACCAATGGCAATATTCTCGTTGATGATATTTAGTCAAAATGTTTCTCTCGTCACAGTACTCGAATGGGAGTAGCAGAAAGTAGAGCTTTCATCATTGCTGTTTCGAAGCCCACAAGCCACCCCTAGGGCCCCGTTATGCTGCATCACATTCTCTGCCACCGCTGACAATTCTTGGCCTTTAGGCACTTTCAGGAGCCAGGAGGCCATCACATCACTTCAGTAGCGTCACAACTCCTTGCCCAGATTCAGACCACCCGTGGAAAATCATACTTTAAGTTGTCAATGAGCGTCTTTGGGTTAGCCTCGTGATTTAAAGTCTTGCTCATGTGCTCGGCAGCGCTCTAAAAGTGACTTTGTTCACCTTGCCGTACATGCCCCTCATATGTAGGTGGCAACTCCGGTTTACGGGCATAGCTATATACAAGATCAAAATTTCAGTGCTCTTACGCCTCAGGGAAACGTCCACAATCCTTCTTGTTCTCGACCAATTTGTAAGTTGACTAGGACAGCAACGGCAATTGCGGTTTTGATTGAATGGGATACACGTGCAGTTTACAGCAGGAAACTCGTTTATCATCCTCCTATTCGCATGCATGCAGTAAAGGAGGATACGAGGAGCACAATTTGTTCACTCGCAACGCATGCCGTGCAAAAGACGGCCGTCATATCTTTTCAATGGTATAACGACTGTACAGACTCAAGTGATCCAATGATTATGACCGCACTCAATTCAAGACGTCCTATAGATGTTAATTGAGCTAAGTTCTCCGTTTGCCTAGGAGATGTTAAAATGTTAGAACGAAGAAAACTGCGATTGATTTCCGAAGAGAAGTAAAGGAGCCGCAAAACTTCATGATTTAATTACCGGTCGCCCAATTGCAAGTACACAAAAGAATAGTTAATCGTGCGAGCTTACATGACTACACACTTTCTTGTAGAAAGCCTCAGTGACTGCAGATAATATAGACCCTGAAGGTTGTGAGAAGTGCGATTGTGTGCACTACGAAATCCACCTCGAACAAACCCATTTCCGGGGCTATTTTATCATGGACTATACAATTGGGCTCGACATACTAAGTAAAAGAAGACACAGAAGATTGTCGAAACCGCGAGCCATATCCCAGCTTCCCCGATTCTCGGTCTATATTTGTGCCAGAATCTGCCCATTGACTCCAGATGAAACTTGTGCGGATCAATCTAGATCGCATCCGTCGCCACCGCTGTCTGTAAATTAGTGACCATGTTGATGATCTTTTCCCGTCGAAAGTTGTCTCGTAGTTGGCATCGAGTGGGGTTGACTTACTGTACTAATGGCCGCCTAACTTTCGCTCGAAGTCTATGTTATTCTGCAAGAGCCTTGAAACTTGCAAGCCTTTCCGATATAGTGATTTCAAGGCTCAACTCCTGTGACGTCCTAAGCGCAGGCAGCCGAGAAACGGCCTGCAAAGGTCATGAGAAGCGAGAGTGTCAACGGCAGTGGATGCCGCAGACGGATAAATGGCTCTTGGTGCTCGAAGCAGCAGAAGCTGCACAACTTTCCGGCGCAAATGTGTTGGTTGGCTCTTCGACTCATTGATCCGTTGATCAACACGTTGCAGTATGTCTGTCCACCTGTGAGGTGAGGAGTGCTAAAAGTGCTTGGAAGGCCCAAACAATCACCGTGCATGAATTCCAAGCTTAGTTTGAATAAATACTTCGGTCTGCATAATTCTGACAGGCAATTTCGGACCTCAGGGTTTATCTTAGAACAAAGGTCGGTATTCCTGAGTTCTGCGCTCCGGAGAGGAGTAGCTGGTCGTTTTCCGCAAAGTTTTTCTTGCATGAAAAGTTCGGTTTGGTAGCTGAGCAAGGTGTCGCGTATCAGGCCATCGAGAATGCATATATTTGTGAGAGACCAAGAGTTGTGATTGGCTATTTGAAAACGAGCTGCAAAGCCTGGGGAGACCAAGGCGCAATAGAAATCGTTTGCCTGCAGTTAGTTTAGCTGTTCAAATTTGCATGCGCTTGTTCCCTGACTATCACGACGATTTTCAAAAATTTGAACTCGATGTTGCTAACTCATATTCTGCATGTTCTGCATACCAGATTCAGCCGCAAATATAGGAGTCGGGGTTCGATGTTGAGCAGCTGTTGAAAGTTACTCCGTTGGTCTGAGCTCTGCGGAGTCTGTTTGCTATCCAAATCCACCCGGCAAGCCTAGAGCAATTTTGATCTACTCAATGGAAAATCAAACTGTTGCCAACACACCGCAGCAGATGGATGAGGAAAATTCTGATAAGCGTGTGAGCATCGCGCAAAGCTATATGGCGCGCATCAGGGACAATCTACGATGCAAAAGCTTTTGGCAAGAGGCCAGTGGAGCATTAGGTGACCTTGGTACCTTCGTGCCAATATTGTTAGCTCTAGCGTACGTGAACGGGGTCGACTTGGGGACCACACTGTTGTTCACTGGCATCTACAATGTGCTCACAGGCATGCTTTTCGGGGTACCTATGCCCGTGCAGCCAATGAAATCAATCGCTGCTGTGGCAATTGCAGAGGGCACTGACCGCCTAACGGTGCCACAGATTATGGCGGCAGGCCTCAGCACAGGTGCGGTTCTCACATTTCTGGGCCTGTCCGGACTTATGACTCTGGTCAACCGGTTGGTGCCCCTCCCAGTGGTGCGAGGAATTCAGCTGTCTCAGGGGATCTCCTTCGGAACTACAGCAGTCAAGTACATTCTCAAAAACCAGGACTTCAAAAGAAACAAAAGTATGGGAGATCGAGAATGGGAGGGACTGGATGGGCGCATTCTGGCTCTAGCTGCGTGTGTGTTTGTCATACTGGTCACCGGACCAGGTGGTGGACCTCAATGCGGATGCTCTGCTCAGGAACCGGACGCGAGACGAAAACAGGAACGCCAAGAGACATCGAGAAATTCAAATAACCAAAATACAGAGGATGTCGAATCTCTCAGTAGACCTCAGGAAGAAACGCGAACCAAATGGATAATACCGTCAGCTATCATAGTCTTTTTGTTGGGAGTCATTCTCGCCATCGTCAGAGATCCCAAAACCCTGGGTGCTTTGAAGTTAGGCCCATCTTCACTTAAGGTAGTGAGAATCTCCAGACATGACTGGAAGGTTGGATTCGTCAGAGCTGCGATTCCCCAGATTCCTCTCTCGGTGTTGAATTCAGTCATTGCTGTTTGCAAACTTTCAAATGACTTGTTCCCGTCCAAGGTTGTGACACCGTTTTCCGTGTCGACTAGTGTGGGTCTTATGAATCTAGTGGGCTGTTGGTTCGGCGCGATGCCTGTGTGCCATGGAGCGGGGGGGCTTGCAGGTCAGTACAAGTTCGGGGCAAGAAACGGATTAGCACCAGTCCTGCTTGGCACAGCAAAGCTCATTCTTGCGCTGTTGTTGGGGAGCTCTTTACTGCGTTTGCTGGCATCATTTCCCATCGCACTGCTCGGAGCTTTACTGCTCTTTTCGGGCGTCGAGCTAGCGATGGCATGTCGTGACCAGAATTCAAACGAAGATTCTTTCGTAATGCTCCTGTCCACCATCGTCTCACTGTCTAAAGCCAGTGCTGCCATTGGTTTTGCCTCCGGCATGGCGGTTTACATACTCCTCAAGCTCCGCGACTTACCCACCAGACTCCCGGTATGGATCCAGTGGGTCCGCAACAGGATGCCATGAAGGAATATTCGCAGACAAACACTGAGCATATCTTTATGCCAGATCTTAAAAAGGTTACGAGTTTCTCGATGGAAAACTTGTTTTGCGGCAGTACTTCACACTAACCGCGGAGGAAGTGAAGCAGGGAGGTGGTAAATAGAGACAACTATCATGTGTGCACTGGATGGGCTTGTTTTGCATGCCCAGCACACTGTTACAAATTTGATGTACAGCCTGAATGTTAGGTCCGTAGATTTCAAAATAAATGCGTGATACATGGGTATAAGCAGCAGCACCTTCGACCAAATTGCTGAAGGTCGTTAGTTGCTCGATGATTGTAAAGGTCACCATGATAAGCGTCGATCGGTCTTCACTGTGGGTGAAATTGAAGACCATGTGCCGATTACACACTTCGTTAGTCATGAAAAAAAAACATTTGATTCTCTTATTAAAGCATGGTGTGGGAAACTTGTCTTCCGTCCGTTCAAACTGTTAACCTGAGAAGAGAACGTTCATACTTTGCAAGATACTTCTATAGAGCACAGATCGAAATCCTTAAGTAGGTTTGATAATCCATTTCTCGGGCTGCAAAAGCGTCACTAGACTTAGAACCTGTAGATGATCAGATTCCGAAGGTTCTGTTTCACCTGTCCATAGAAATGCATAAACGATCGGGGCAAGAATGGAGACCAGGTTGAATATGTACTGAAATCTTCAACCAGTCTACTTGCACTGACAGGATAGATAGGATCACAAAACTCAAGTCCGACAAAACTTTGAAACCTGAAAAATATTTATGGGATCTATTTGCATAAAGAACCTGCTACTTGATTCCATTGTGCAAATCTAACAAGACAAGAATCACTTCAATGCATGTAAAGTCCATGTAATGGTTAACGTGCATCTAACACCAGCAACAAAGACTTTCAATATGTCTAGAAATATCTTAGCCGCTTCATGGCAAGTAGTATACGGCTAGTATTCCAGAAGAATAAGCTCAACCTTGATTTGTTCCAAGGTAACCTTAACACGGGCAGTAGAGTCCTAGAAGAGTGTCAACGGCAGATATGGTAATTAACGGTATTGCAATCTAGTACTGCGTCGATTAATGGATATTCGTCAGATATCTGTATCTAAATTTTCGTAACCTAAGCTGTCAGCATTTTGCTTACTGAATCAGGGTTACGACTTTATATTCTAAACCCATACCTTCGGCGTCGATGAGAAGATAGTAAGGGTGAAATGTTGAATCTGTTAATTCTACAAGCGCTTTCAAGGTCGGAACGGTTCACGTATTTTCCCTGTTAAACTCTCCTTGTTTGAGTCTGCCTGCTTCTAATTTATCCTCGTCTTCTTCAAATCAGTCAACCAACACATAGTCTGACTCGTCCGGGCGAAGAAATGCATCAGAGGATGCAACGTGTGCCATTTCTACTTCATCCTGTTGACGAGAAGACTCAGAGGCTTCAATTTGTGCTCTCTCCAGTGTCTGGATCACAGCAGGGGAAGACTCTTGCATGTCTCCAAATTCAATGACTTCTGCTTTCCCTCCTGCTGTCCTTTACGTCCGAGCCAACCAGTGATCCGAGGATGAGTTGCGAAATGAAAACCATCTGTTGTGCTTGAGCTACAGCTTGAAGAGTGGTTGCAGTAGCGCTGACCACAGCTGGCTTCACGACCTCTACAGGTACACTAGCCCTCTCTTGCAACATAGCCAATGTCTGCGAGGCAGCTACGGACCCCATACGTCGTAAACCAACTTCAGGAGTCTGTACCGCTCGTGCCGAACTCTTCATCCCATCCGAAATCTCCTGGCTTAAATCGTTTAACTCCAGAGTCTAGTCACTTATCTCCATTCCTGACAGCCGAATTGCAGCCATTGTTCCTGGCAACTCCTCTCTAGCGACGTCTGCCAGTTTCTCCATTGATACAGCGGCTTTCCTTATGGCATTTAGGGTAGGAATGGCAGTGACTAAAAGCGCAAACAGCGCAAATGAAGTCATACATGCTATGAAGCCCAGAAGGAGGAATGCCTGCTCGACCATTGATAGTTGCGTGAGTCGAATTTGTCGTGGAAGCATGGCTGGGAGGACAACAGATGAATGGAATTGACCACCAGGAACAGTAGGATTGTCGTTCAGCTCAATTGACGAAGACAAATTCTGATTTCTTGAGCTATTGGAGATTTCACTGCTCGCCATGACAACCGAAGTAGTGCGCTTCCGCCTTCTATAGAGTATGTTCTGATCAGGATGTCTAACAATTTGGAATCCATTTCGACCGGTCAATGCAAACCCTCGGGTAAATAAGTGCTGATGATTGGCTTGTCTAAGCCTTGCAGCAGAGGGCAAACGACTCTCATCTATTACTTGCGATCGAGAAGCAGTACAGGACACGCAAATATTATATTTCGGCACTCGTTCGTACCATGATGATCCTGCTTATCCCTTACCAAGCAGTATTATAACCTGCAGTTAAGCGCGAAGCATGCTTGCCCCAATTGGCAAGGAAAATCATGCCCCCATCCGAAATCAGTCAGTGAAATTTGTGTTTCAGGTACTTGATATGAGAAAAATTCGCACAACCTGCGGACGAAAACATTCGATGCGAATTCAAAGGCTGCAAAACACGTAAAGAAGTCATCCAAATCACCCCCTTGTTCCCAATTTTTTCTGATCCCCAATCATCAATTGAACTTAGGGACAATCAGTAAACTTCATCAAACCGACATCCCTAAAGTGCTCACATGAGAGTAGGAAATTCCTTCAATCCAGGCCGTAACTGTGACTGACAAGGACCCCGAAAACAGAGCGGCTGCTGCGGCCTTTCGCCCAATTTGCTTCCGAACGCTTCCTAATATCAATCTTCTGTATCAACACACAGCTCAATTTCAGCATGCTGAGCCTTGCGATGATCGTTCCAGAGGCAAGGAACAGTCGAACGACGAGGACTTGTCTGTCCCTCACCTCATCCTCATGACGTGACAAGCGAAGCTTTCTCGGGCTCTTCGACAGTTCGAACACAGCACGCGAGGATCGAGCACATCGACGGCCAGAGGATATCCGCGTCTTCAAACTTCTTCCCTAGACCGTAGATTTCGCATCGATTCGCTTCCGTATGCGAGTCCTTTGAGAGTGGCTTGATTGACGCTAACCCATTCGCGCCGGACGCTTCCCTGCATGGTTAACCTTTAGGTAGTAACTTGTGGTAAATGTCGAGAATTGCTAACGTAAAATTCTTGGCAGTTGATCTGACACCGCATCAGGGGTAGCAAGCTCTAAGCCCTGCACGCGTTGAAGGTTAATTTATTCTATTCCATGCACCAACCGTGTCCGGGAGTTCATAACGCCTGTTACACTAAAATTGCATTAAAACTTACATAATTTGACTACAATTTCATTAAAATTTCACTAAAATTCACCTATGGATCAATCAAAATTTATGGATTTCACAAATGAATATGCGTTAAGTGGATGGGTGTGTACTCTCACTTTCATAGTTTTAATACTGCGATGAACCTATATAAACCCCCTGTAATATAATTTACTATAAGTTACTTATCCACTAATATTCATTTTTAATGGCTTTTGAGTTCACTTCCAAGAAGAATTGAACTGAAGCCAATACTGTAGACACGTGGAAGACAGATTATTCTGAATGATCTATTGATAAACGATATAGAGAGCTTAAATCTTGTATTATATTTTATATGTATATTTATTTATTTATTTATATTTATATTATAACTGGATAATGTAACTAACATGAAAAGAGATGCTCCTCATACTAATTATGAAGCAAGAGCTTAGAATTCATCAAAAGAAAAAAGTCTTGAAGTATTTTTGGGAAGAAAATTTAATGAAAACAGATTCAAACTATTAAAATTTTCTTGACGTCAAAGGTTCTCACATCGTATTATTATGATAATTTAAAAATACTTTAGGCCTAAAAGTAGAACTGAAAGAGAGATATAAAACTATTTTTTTATATAGGTTTTTAAGAATTTATTTTTAATCACTCTTTTGCTAAAGATTTCCTAATGCTATACTAGCTCATAAAAATTTCTTCTCATATACATGAAATTTAGAGATTTATAACTTCATTTTCTTTATTTTATCTTATTTTAATTAAATTTTCTTACCTTGAGAGATATATTAATATTACATCATGCTTGTCAATAATCTCAACTTTGGCTTCAAAATATCCAAGAGACAAGAGAATCACAACATATGAAACTATCCAAATCAGACAACATTATAAATCGATATCTTCCTATAAGTATCCCCAAGCATTTGAGAGAGACTAATTGCTTTTAATCCTCAAGAATTTGAGAATAATCAGAATTTTCCATTCAATTATATGAAAAAATTCTGCTTAATTATTATAATAATTTACCTTATAACTCCACATAGTCTGTTTGCTAATCAATGGTATCAAGGAAAGGCAACTGCAAAGAACACATGAAGGATGGGAAGACCCATCAAGCAGTACAAGGGAGAGACAAAAGAGGTAAAATGGACTAGACCCCAATAGTATCAATATGAGAAATCTACCCGCACCTAAAGATATCTACATAATATGCTTTAGTTTAGAACTCTAAGATGGAATGAAATATAGTGAAAGATGATGAAAGAGCTCTTATAAAGAATCAATGTGAGTAAACTTTCTAAGAAACTATAATACTCCATGTTGCTTGTGATTACCATAATTAACCATGCACTTTTAAAAACATTTAATCAACTTCATATTTCTCAATTTAGAAATATAGAAGACAAGTGTGTGTATATGTAATTATGAAGATAAATTTAATGAGTAATAAAAAAGAAGGGACAAATAAAATTGAAGCAAGTTTACAAACTTGAGTATCAAGAGGTAAGGGAAATTTATAATTAGAAAGCATAACTTTATCACCAACTAAAAAATTTGATCAGAATAATATCAATCAACATAAATTTGTAAAATTTTAAACAAGAAGTAAATGAGCTTTGACTTCTTATAAGACCAAAGATTCAGATATTGAAAGATAAGGAGAGTGAAAAAAAAGATACGGTATCCAAAGGTGTAGAAAATAGGATCAATGAGAAATAAGCACATGAACAAGTTATAATGAATTAAAGGATCGGATTATAATTTAGAAAGAAATGAATAGGTAACATGCTTACTTGTTATGAGTTGTTCTAGGCAAAATTTATGGCTAGAAAGGGAGTGTTCTAATTTCTTACGCGCATTGACAAATACACATGGCACATATTCCAAGGAATTGTTAATATGTTCAATAAAACTAGTTGTTGAAGGGGTAGTCTAAAATGGTTACGAAAAACTTTTTGCCTAAATTCTTGAATAATACTTACAAAATGTATCAATGAAGCATAGTCTATAATCAAATAAATTATACTAGAATAGAAAGATACAATATCAAAGCAAAGTGGGGTAACTCAATAGCAATGTACTTGTGGTATAATAGGTGAGAATGGGTTGTTCCCTTGTAGGTACAAGTTGGAATTGACTAAAAATGAGACAAATAGGGTCACTATTATTACAATCCACTATTTTGTATTTAACCTCTTGGGCAGCATCATTCCCAAAAGTATAATATCACCAAACTAGGGACACTACAAAACTCTAAGCAATCTGTTCTCTTGTGTACTAAAAGTTCAAATCCAAAGGATTCCTAAAAGGAGGAGGGTTCATTGATAACAAAGGTCACTTTGTTTTGGAAGCCCTTAGCTCCCCGGTCATTTTTCTGAGCCTCAAACTACCATAGTGTGGTTTGTAAGAGCCACAATTTGTATGTTACTCTTGTTGTGGGTTATACAAGATGCAACCTACTACCACCTTGCACGAATGGTTTTTGATGACTTTGTGAAGTAAACCGGAGTAAGAGATTTCAGAAGTCCGATCACCTTGAAGATTAGAATAGCAACAAAACATTCCACCCTTCCGAGAAAGTGCAATGTTGCAAGAGTCTAAAATGATTTGCAATACTTAATCATACATAAGGGTGTTACTTGACAAGACACCAGGCTTGCAAAGGCCTATTACTATATCATTCTTGACCCTGGCAGAACTCCTAAAGTGATGCACTCTAGTTACACATGAATGCAATTCTGCACTCTGGCACTTTGGCTCCTACCTTAGTATTAGTCACTCCTATATTTATTAAGCATAAAATCATTCATTCAGAATATAGACTAATACACATACACTAATTGATGAGTCTTTATGGTCTAAAATTTGTATTTATGACTAAAGAAAGATGCACCAAATGGACCCAACTAACATCAAGCCTAAGCCTTTTAAAAATTCCCTACTTGGCCATGGAAAGATCCAATGGCTACAATGGATGAAAAATTCCTAAACACATCTAAGCCACTCAATTTTGATCATATCTTATCTCCTAATCCTAAACCTCATGTTAGGTAGTAGTGGACTATAATGAACTCACTCGAGGGTTATCTCCCTCCAATGAACTAACACTACTTCTTGTATGAATCTGAGTATCTATTCATAAAGTATGTACATCCATGAAGTTCCTAAGACTACCAAAAAAAAACCAATAGTATATACAAAATAACATCTCATTTTTGGGAAAAAAAATTACCAAGGCTATTTTTATAAGACAATGCTCCATTCATTATTCCTTGGTGTGTGGTGATTGGGACAAACTCTTAGCTCTCTTGCATATTTGAACAAGGTTAGTGAGCTCCTTCTTGTAGCCATCCACAATTCATTCAAAGTAGGTTTGATCCTCCTTGAACTTGGCATTAGTGCGGCTCTAGAGTTTGGTAGATATTGCACTAAGTTGCACATTCTTGTATGTTTTCCTCTCCAATGGGTCAATTTGAGTTCATAGATCCTTCACCCTCATATATTGGGAGGCTTTTTTTGCCCATGCAATCCAACTAGTTGAGTAGTTGAGTGGTCATGTGCCTCATAGTCATGAGCAATCCCACTCATTTGATCTTCAAATTGGCTTATTTGGTTGTGAGTTTGTTGGTCATCTCCTTATGGATCCACTTTTCTTGCTCTAATACCTTCTCTTGTTGTTGTTTTAGGTTGGTGGATAGGTTGGAGATGCAAAGGTTAGTCAGCTACTTCAGATTATCATTTTGGTCTTCATTGCCTTTGTATTAGCTTGGGCCATTTCTAGCTCATTTTGTAGAGCTCCAAGTTCATCATCTTGGATCTTAGATCTCCTCTATGTGTTAAGTTTATTGGTGTAAAACCTATAGGCTATAATTTTCAACCTCCTTCTTCAACCCATGAATTAGATTTTTGTTCTCCTATTGCCATTTTAGTTCCTCCCTCTAGAAATCCTCACTTTCCTTGTCCTTCTCATTTGTCTTGGTTTGGACTAGGTGATACAAGTGGCATATGAGTGCTATTGGTTCTTTCATCTTTGGATCTAGCTTCTGGTACAATGGCATGATCTCTTTCAGTGCTTCCATTGCCAGTGTCACAACATGGACCCTATAGGCAACCATTAGCTAGGGCAAAGAATTGCCATCTTGGCCCAATTTTTTTGTTGTGCCTTCTTTGTTTTGGCATGATGTTCTCATCTTTGCTTAGAATAGCCTTCTCCTTTGCCTCATAAGCCGGAGTTGATTCCTTGGCGTTGTCATTAGGTAGAGATTTTTCATTGGCAAGAACATCAATTTTGTTTTTTTTTTCTTCTTGTATGGAGTACATCAAAGATTACCATACCATTTTATTGGGCTATTGCAAGACGTCCCTGCCTATATGTTGGTGGTCCTCTTGAAAAAATTTGCCACTAGGTGAGTTTGCTTTGTATGATGCTTTGTCTTGTAGTGCAAGAATTCTCCTTCATTAGGAGCCAAGTTGTGAATTGGAGTCATAGTTGGTGGGGATGGATTCTAAAGCTGGAGTCTTCCCCTTGTTCATTGCATGTCCGTCCTCTTTGACAAGTGGGAGAGACAATTGGACCTCATTGTTTGATCCCTCTTCCTTCTTGTTAGCCGCTAGTGACAAAATTTGTGTGAAAGACTCCTCACTTCCTAACTTCACAATTTGGGCTATTGTGGCTTCTCCTTTGTGAATCACCTCTTGTTCCTAAAGCAAACTTTCCTTACAAGCCAACTTATATGTTTTAATCTTACTCTTGTTTCCTTTAGACTAAGATTCCACCTCCTAAGGTCTATTTTTTTCTTGGAGGCTTGCACCTTAGCACAAGCGATAGGAGTCTTTCTACTAATCATAATCAAGTTGTATGTTTCCATCATTTGGACAAACTTCCCCATTCAAGCATACTCTTTGTCTACATCATGATACTTTTTAATCTCCTTAGATAAGTCTGGGTCTCTGTTGAAGTAAGCCGGGTGATGCAGGTGTGGTGGGAACTTCTCCTTCTCTTTTTTTGTCAAAAGATTCATGCTGATTTAGAATGATGAAGGGAGGTATGATGGTGGTAGAACCCTCTATCATATCTTCCAATAACTTAATGACCAGCTCAATGATGCCACTCATGAAACATCTTGGCCCAACTCACCAATTTTTGCTCATATACGAGTTGGAAGAAGATGGCCTAGTTTTGGTTGATATAGTTTGTTTGTTTCAAACAAAACAACTACTATTTTGGTGATTATTTGACAAGCAAAGTCCTTCATGTCCTTGATCTTGTATCCACCTATGGACTTCACTCCAACAAAAAAGGGGTTGATTTGCACTTTCAACCTTTTGCCGGGACAACCATGGGGAGTATCTATATGGATATCCTCAAATGGCAAGCAATCTATACCCAACTTATTGCCAATGGTCCTCCATCACATTGTGAGGCAAGCTCACAATGATTTACCACTCAAGTTCTTAACATTCACACAAATTTTGTGCAACATGGAAACATCAATGAGGCCCCAATCCCATAGCAAGAATTGCATTTTCCAAATGGACTTTTTCTTCCTCTTCTTGATGTAATTAGTCCAAAAATACAAACCCCACTCATAATTTTTGAAGGGTTTGTTCAAAATTTCTACTACTTTGCCTAGCTTCAACACAATTCTCTTCTCAAGAGTACGTCATGTCATGACTGAATATTCAAATCCTCTTGAAAATGCAACTTACTACTCTATAGTTCTCCTTGCATAGCTTCTTGACATACATGGCAAAATGCTGCAATCAGACCTACAAATTCCTCACACAATGTCATAAGAACTATTTGTCACATAGATATGAAATGTGAAAGATGGGAAAGTGAAAAGTGAAAAGAAAAAAGTGAAAATTAAAAACAACAATAAGATTCAAGTTGTGAGATGCGGCTGGTCTTTTTATAGTCCCAAAGAGGCTGGGTCCATCCTTCATCCATTGCAATGGTTAGTGAAGAGTTGCAATCACCCATAGTATTCTTAAGCACAAGCATGAAATGGTTCACCAATGGTAGCTTGGCATGAAACAATTTATACTAAATTGTTATATTGTTGAAATTAACAATTCTCCTTGTTGCTCCATTGGAACTTGGCATTCTTGCCTTGTTTAGTTGTACTATGATATTATTATATTAATTAGAGATAAAGCCTACCAAATCATTAATTTCTTGAAAATTTATTAGCATCTCATGGAGTCAACCAATCCATGATAATCTTTCTCTTCTTTCTCTATCTTGATACATTCAACTAAAACTTGATGATCAAAGAAGAGACCATCAATGAGGATTTCATCTTGATTTCTTATAAATGAACTTCCATGTTTATAATCATTGTAACAATTTGCCAATGGCACTAGCTCTTTTTCTTGTTATAGAGAGGAATATAATTTAAACATACCACAACATATTTATCTAATAATACATTGAGCATACAATTCAATTATGACAATAAAATTTTTTTGTACAAGAAGTAATGATAATTGTTATAACCTACTAGAATAGTCTTATTAGGTATTTTTGATTCCCTTAAAAATATAATTTTTACATATTCAACTTGTGTAACTGATCAAGTTAAACTCATAAAATTTGTATAATATATAATGCATTACATTAGTTATCAAAAAATAGAAGCCTCTTCAATTTTGTTATAGTCATTCCTAATAATAGTAAGTAACCATTTTTATTGTATTGTATCAATCTTTATGAGAATTTTACATCTTCTATACAATATAAGCAATAAAATATCAACTTGTTGGGGTTATGCATAATTAGAGAGTTAAGAGAAAGGAGACCAAATTTCTCAACAATTTGCATGGCTTCTTTTATTTACTATGATTTTTAGCCTCTACAAACCACTTACAAAGAAGAGTGCTCCACCATAGTAAGCACATGATTTGATGTTAGGTTACCCTTTTCTCCTACCCAATAAAAGGAATATAAAAAATAGGATTAGAAGATTCAAGTGGTTGGGAGGACAAGCAAGCCTAAATTATTAGTGATAGGTCTACATAAAATCTCCTATTTTTAAGCTCTAGAGTTAGGTACCAAATGTGTTCAAAGAGAAAGAAAAAACATAGTATGACATTGCTTATAAAACATCTTTGCCCAATTCATAGGTCACTCCTTGTGAAGGTACTAGAAGAAGATAGCTTGGCTTGTATTGGCATCATATGTGGTGCACTTAGACTTGAGCAACTTCATGATTGTTTTTGAAATTTCTCTTTTGTATCTCCATCCACTACTTAACTTCTCTCATTAAAATGACACCTTGATGTCCTTATAATTTTTCCCTTAGGACTAGTTGTAATACTCCAAGGACAAGAGAAGAGAGAAAACACAGATTGCACACTCAAACCTTCGATGCCCCAAGGGAGCACCTTCTCTTTATTATATAGACAAAGAGGATCTCCTCCAAGGAAGCTCCACCATAGGATTAGGGACATAGATAGGTGACATGTCAGCAAGCTCCACCCTTGGATTACTGACTTGGATGGGTGACCTGTCTGGTCTAGGTCCTATCTGGTTGGTCAAACGAGCTTTGACTGAAGGGAATCTTTTAGGGAATCTTCCTGTAGGAATCTCAGAATCACATGAGTAAGGTACCGTTGGAAAGCTCTCGACGAGACAAAATCAAGGGGGAGGGAAGGCCAGCCTTTCCTCCGTTAGGGGGGGGGGAATCTGCACATTTTCGAGGCCTAATTCATCCGTTTAGGCCTTCGAAATTGCCTTCAAAGATTTCAGGCATATTTCGGTTCCTACTCTATTAGTAGAAGTACCCTTTTGGTGATACCTCTTTCTGATCTGTTTAGTCCATCATGTGTAACATCCTTCCAGATGTTACCAAACCAATTCTCACCTTTAAATCATATGTCTAGCTATTGGTTCTAAGGTTCTCAAGTCTATTTCGGTTTCTGCCCTATTAGTAGAAGTACTCTTTTGGTGATACTTCTATCTGATCTATTTTGACCATCATGTATAACATCATTCTAGATGTTACCAAACCAAATTTCACATCTAGATCATATGGCTAACCCTTGGTATTACACTAGTCCATTCGGTGTTTATTATCATCCTATCATGAGGATATTCAATTGTAAGCTCAAGCACCTTTTGCTAATGTGCTTTGGTCCATGCAAACACATTCTTTGTTAGCATTTCTAACCCAAGGTCATGATTGTCTCTAATTTGTTGAATCATTGCTAAGTCACTCAAATTCCAATTCCATAATAATAAAATCAATTTTCTTGCTACAAAGGATCTCTTCCCTGTGATGGAAGGCCCACTTACTTACTTTAGGTATTTCAAAATCACATTTGGAAGCACTCTATTCCTTCTTGGTTGGAGATCCATCGTGCTTGCTCACAATCTCTCCATTGAAAGACATAATTGATTTTGACACCCATCTACCCGATCTCTCAAGCTCTCACTCTAGTTTATTGCCAATGAAATTGATGGACACTCTATGCTTGAATTTATGAATTTGTTGAATCAAAAGAAGCTATTGTGCTAGTATGAGCCTTGAATTTATAATTGAGGGAAAACTGTTTTGCAATTCAATGATTGCATCCTTGATGAACCATCTCTATTTGCACATGCAAGTATTTAGGCCAATTTGAACTATCACCTAATTTTGTTGTTCTTTGTCTAGGTGGTGATGCTGTCGTTGGGAAAACCATCTATATGTTACATTAGTTCAATTTAGTGTGTTAGGTGAATTAGTAGAAATTTTTTTACATCTAGTCAAAATTCTGGTTGCATGTAGTAACTTCTGGATTCCAATAGTAAATTTTAGAACAGTAGGGTAGGAAAAGCAAGAGAAGAAATCAAAGAACAATAGGGTAGGAAAAGGTAGGAGTTAAATCAAAGAACAATGCAACAAAAAGTGTGGGAGATATAGTAAAGGAAACATTGGTTGGAGTAACGATAGCTGGTCATGAGCAGTAAGAGGGAAAAACCAAACAGTGTGAAGACACAATAGCAATGAAGTTTAACAGGAAACATGAACTATAGAGAGTTGTTGCTGTTAAAATAAACCTTGAGAATGAGTCTTGGGAATGAACAACAAGAGAAAAGGAAAGGTCAGCGGATGAGGCTTGTGTAGAGGAATAAGACCAATATTAGGAAAAGGTTGTAAAGATCTTGGAGGACGATGGTGGACTGTCATGAGTGTAGTCTCTAACAATCATAGGGTTATAGAGGAGAAAGAGACCAACTAAATGAGTTTGCAATGGGGGATGAGAGAGTTGGAAGGGAAGAGTGCGGCTTGTCCAGAGAAGCAAGGGAAGAGATGAAGGAGTGAGTGACAGGCAGAAGGAAGTGGGCTCTATGGAGAAAGGACGCAAGCAAGCAGACATAGAATGTGGTGGTCGTTGGATTTTGGGGTTTGATGATTGGCTTTAGGGATGGGTATGGTTGATTAATCAGGAGGGTTTTGAAAAGGAACCAGACAAGAATCAGCAAGGGCCAAGTAGAGACATGTACAAGAGCTGTAGGATGACCGGTGGGATTGCAATGAAGCAAAAGGTAATAAACTAGTATGAAGAAACAAGGAGAGCAAAATTTTTTGGTCTGTTTGTGTAAGTGGGGAGGATCAATTGCCATGGATTATATATTGATTTAGGGAGAGCTCAAGGCAATAGTAAGAGGAATTATAGGTCAAAAATGCAATCCTTGTGACCATACAATCGCTATGACATATGGTAGTGTTTGCATCATCTGGGGAGGGAATGTGAAGCAATTTCCTTTGGAAGAAGAGTGTTTGGAAGTTGTTCTCTGGAGTTTTCTAGGTTGGAGTCTTTGTAAGGTGTTGAGGGAATAAGGTGGTAGATTATTGGATTGATGTGTATAGAGGATGGAAGTAGTGAGAGGAGTCGGATGTGGAGAATGTATGTAGAAGTTATGGTGAAGAACAATATTTGTGAAAAATGAAATACTTGACATTGAATTAAAAGATGTTAGTTGTGTGTGGAAAGGGATTAAGTAGAAGTGCATGATTATTGTTGCTCAGTTGGCTACTGGCTTTACAAACCTCATTATAATCAAGGTTTGGAGTGATAGTTTGATAATTCTTGGAGTTACTATGGGAAGATGAGATCTGATTGATTGTTTGGATAAGAATACATGAAGAGGCCAATGTTAGAGCTATGTGATAATTGCATGCGCATATGATATTTTGGGAAGGAATTGTCCCAATGCTTTGGTCTACAACAATTGCAATGTATCAAGGCACATAACTACTGAATGTTCAATAGAGCCACTATGCAATAATTGTAAGAAACTGAAGCACATTGTAGCAATTGTTGCAGCCAAGAAGAAATAAAGGGAACTCAACAATAGGTTTTCTTTGTACAAGTCCAGTATTTGTTGAAAGTTCATAGTTTCCAACTATCAGACTTTATGCATGCTACTCGTACCATCTGAATTGTGAATTCTAAGTGCAAGAAGCTAGGTGCGCAATGTATTCTTGAGACCATTTGATCCCTATGAAACTAGGTCTAATTCATATGTCTAGGCCTCCCAAATTGCCTTCAAAGATTTCAGGCATATTTTGGTTCCTATTCTATTAGTAGAAGTCCCCTTTTCGTGATACTTCTTTCTGATCTATATAGTCCATCATGTGTAACATCCTCCAATTCTCACCTTTAAATCATATGTCTAGCTATTGGTTCTAAGGTTTTCAAGTGTATCTTGGTTTCTGCCCTACTAGTAGAAGTACTCTTTTTGTGATGCTTCTATCTGATCTATTTTGTCCATCATGTAAGCATCATTCCAGATATTACCAAACCAAATTTCACATCTAGATCATATGGCTAGCTCTTGGTATTACACAATCACAAAGATAATGATCATGAAGATGACAATCATGATCATGATAGTCATAACAATCACATGGGTATTTTCCTTATGATCCTTGGATGTGGAAGAGCAATAGGGTTTATCTTATGTCATTTTCTTGTTCTTCTTTAAGGTTACCTTCTAGGCCAATGATAAGTAGCACAATCTAGTGTTCTAGCCTTAACAACTTTCTTAACCTTTCACTAATCTACAAAAATTGAGATTAAAAATAACCCTAAACCACACCCTTATGCATCATAAGTGCTCCTTGATGATGCTCACATTGAGAGTGAAGGGTCTCCACAAACTCTCCCCACCCGTGTCTGATGGTCCCAAGTGCTCACAAAGTTAGTGCATAATGATACATAAACATAAACCAAAAACAAAGATAAAGGTGAAATTTAGGAAATTAGAAAAGAATAGAAAGAGAAAAGTGGTGTGCATTAGAGCAAAGTGAATTGATGTGCAATTGGGCAAAACTGATGTGCATTGTGGTGTGTTATCGTTTCACAAAGTGCACTCAAGGTCACAAAAGTATGGAGTACACTTGGATTTCAGGGGGTCTACTTAGGTATGTGTTAGAGTTTAGGATTAGCGGTTAAGGGTGAACTTGTGTTTCCCAAGGTGCATTGGGATGAAATGCACAAAATTTGTGCAAACAAGGGTTGGGGAGGAGGTGATAATTGACAAAATCCAAGATAGTTTGAGGCAATTAACATCAATGAATTGAAATTACAACTAATGTAGGAGTATTGAAACTTACATTTGGATGTGCACATTCCATCTTAATGCAAATTTTCAATCCCATTGCATCAAAGTCAACTTCCAAAATTGCCTCCATTCACTATCTCACTTGGGTCTTGTTTAGCCAACATCATTTGATGTAAGTTCTATGATTGTTGATGGTGTGAAAACCAATTAGCAAGTCAGTTCATTAAGCTCTCCATGTTTCAACATCCATCAATGGATTATAATCAAGGATTTTTGTGATAGGAAATTTCAGAAATGTGAAATTAGTAACTCTTTCTCCTATCACCTTTCTCCCAAAATACATCTCAAAATTTCTCATTGACTTAGGTCTTCCTCTCTCTCAAGTTTTCTCACTTTCAAAACTCTCTTCCTTATCACCTTTCTCCCAAAATACATCTCAAAATTTCTCATTGACTTAGGTCTTCCTCTCTCTCAAGTTTTCTCACTTTCAAAACTCTCTTCCTTATCACCTTTCTCCCAAAGTTTGTCTCAAAATTTCTCAACATCTCAAGTTTTCTCACTTTTGAAACTCTCTCCCATATCACCTTTCTCCCAAAATTTGTCTCAATATTTCTCAATGTCTCACTTTGAAAACTCTCTCTCTCTTATCACCTTCTCCCAAAATCCATCTCAAAAGTTCTCAATATCTGACTTTGAAAACTCTCTCTCTTATCACCTTTCTCCCAAAAATCTATCTCAAAATTTCTCAATATCTGACTTTGAAAACTCTCTCTCATATCACCTTTCTCCCAAAAATCTATCTCAAAATTTCTCAATATCTGACTTTGAAAACTCTCTCTCATATCACCTTTCTCCCAAAAATCTATCTCAAAATTTCTCAAAATTTCACTTTGAAAACTCTCTCCATTGTCGCTTTTCTCCTAAAATTTGTCTTAGAATTTCTTCATGTCTTAGGTCTTCCAATCTCTCAAGTTTGCTCACTTTTGAAACTCTCTCTCTTGTCACTTTTCTCTTGAATTATTTCTTGAAATTTCTCAATGTCTTAAGTCCTCTCTTTGGTTTGCTCTCTCTCAAAAATTTCTCCGTTGTAACCTTTCTCCTAAAATCCATCTTAAAATTTCTCAATATCTCAAGTCTTCCTCTCTCTCATGTTTGCTCACTTTCAAAACTCTCTCTACTTTACCTTTCTCCAAATATCTAACTTCTATGCAAATTTCTCCAACTCCTTTGATTTTGGAAAGACAAGAATGATGACATGCCATTTGTAGCCTCGCACTTAGATTGCTTGGGTGTTTAGAGTAGTAGTTTTGGTAGTTAAAGGTATTTTGGTAATTACTCATAGACTACTTGTTGATGGTCAAATTTTTTGTTAGGGGTACTAACTACATGGTGGGGCCCACCATCACTTGCACCATTTGCACCATCATCATGATCGTTAGGGTTGGAGATCTAGGTCAAAATGAGATGTAGACCTTGGAAGTGCAGCCCCAAAGAGCTCATTTCTTTGATGTTGAGCCTTCAAGTTCTTGGCAATGGTGGATAGAAAGCCGATGAGCGTCACCTAGAGTCTCTTAGCTAGAGTGGGTGTGGCTTCATTGTTATTAGTGTCCAATTGAGTGAATGATCAAGTACTAAGCTGATTTAAATTGATTCAAGTTGATGAAGAACTGATTACATCAGAGAAGTGAGATTAGAGGGAAATTGAGTGTAGGAGTTGAGGGTGTTGGTGGTATCTCCAAGCTTGGTTAATTGTGGTACCTTGATCATGGTTCAGATTTCCCTAAGAGTGATTGCGTGTGAAAGCATTGGCCAAATTTCCCTGATAAGAGAGTCAATTTCAAGCAGTGGTGTTTTTTTTGAGCTTAAGAGGTGAAAGCAAGGCCAGTTTGGTGAGCTTGAAATGCAAAATTGAAGGTGGAGTTGGGAACCCATCCCCACAAATTAGAAATTTGGAGATCTCTATTCTTCCATTTTGGCTTGAGTGGAGATTAGCAGTCAACCATTTACATCAAATTTATATCAGATTTGGTGGAGGATTTACATCAGATTTTGGCTAGAGGAAGTTTGATCTCATTCTTGATGATCCTCATAGCTTAGGAAGTAAATAAATATTCCAATTATGTCAAATACCAAATGGTGGTAGAGTCAATCCATTTAGCATTCTTTTGATTGAACACTCTCCATTCTCTATTTCCTATTTGTGCACCATGTTTGTGTGAGGTGCCTTAACTATATAGCATTGGTGCTTTGGTGTGCTCTTGTTAGTGAGGCTAGAGTGATGACCAATCAAACTACCTATGTTTATCTCCAGTGAGGCAAGAAGTGATGACCTATAGACCATGAGAGTGCATGTTGTGATGGCAGGTTACAAGTCACCCTTTCCCTTAATGTAGTTGTCATAGTTAGAGCTACACTAGTGGGTAGTGTTCAGTTTTTGTTGACACTTAGTGGTGATTCTTGGTGGGGTACTTGAGGTGGTTACGATTGCAATTTGCAATTTATACTTGATGGTTACTTGTCTTGATGGAGTTCTTTGGGGATTCCAAAGGAGATAGAATTGTAGTACACAATGGGTTTACTTGGAATGGTGCTTGGTATCATCCTATATCTTGGGTCTCAGTGAGGGAAGAGATTGACTTTGAGTTAGAGTTTGACACAGGAGTTGATTTTGTTGAGAGTGCACTTAGTATGTTCGCACTGTTGTTGTGGGACATGGACAAGATTTATGGGGCCTTCAAAAGCCCCAATTTTTACTCAAGTATAGTAGGTACTATTGAGTTGGATAACTTCATCCAAGAGTTTGATAGTTGGTGTGATTTGTAGTAGATGCAAAACCCGTTGTTTTAGCACTTGGAGGGTCCACCAATGGATGATTATCACGAGTTCAAGAAAGCTCACTTAGAGAAGATCAAGCTATGGGGAAAATATTGGTCTCCAAATTACATCTCTATCACTTTAGGCTTGGTTGTCAAGGGTAGATCAACATATGAGTTCTAGCTCTAGTAGCATTGGTGGAGCTAATGGAGGTGCACTAGCTAGAGATAGTGCTATTACGAGTGGAGGTACCACTACAGGAGGTGGTGTAATACCAAGGTTTAACCCCATGGTGGAGTTGTTCTAATGCTTGAGGTAGAACTACCAAGGAGTGCAGACTTACAACCTGAGGAGCTTGAAGGAGTTCCAATGGACGGTTGGAGAGAGCTTATGTGAGGCATATACTTGTATGAGACGCCTAATCAGTTTTACTCAAGGAGTTATTGAGGCCCAAGTAGTCCAATTTTGGTATGGGATTTTGGATGAGAAGTTGCAACATAGAGTATATGATGCTACATTGTTACATGCTACTTCACCTACTTTGGTAGTGGTCTTTAGTTTGGCTGAGCATATTGAGCTCAACATGGTGGAGGAGAGAGTGATGACATCTGGATTTGGTAGAGAGATCTCATTCATAATTGTTATTTCTTGTAGAATGTAGTAGAGTGCACCACACCATATTATCATCCAAGGACAAGGTGGACTGTAACACCCATTTGTGCATGTGTGTGGTATTGTGATATTTAGCTTGGTATTACAAGTACTTGAGAGATATTATTTATATAAAGATAAAGGATGGTTCTACATTAGTCATGATTAGCTAGAGTTAGTCATAGCTAAGATAGAGGGGACCTTACTTTAGAGGAAAGGGAAAAGATGAGTACCACTATTTTGGATTCCAGTGTGTTGACTTGGTATTATTCCTAGGTGTTTGGCTTTGAGCAAAGAGTTGAGAACTCTTGGGCCCACAAGCCTTTTTGTTTTGGATCCTTTTATAGTTCAAAGATAGCCCATGTAAAGGAATCCTTGATTTAGTGGTTGGGTCAAGATAAGATCATATGCTAGTGGAATATGCCCATCTGAATGGATATTCCTTCATACTTTTTGACTTTACTTGACTTTAAGCCTAGTAACTTGAGTTGCTCTAGTAATTAGTAACTTTGGTGCGTAACTATTTCACAAGTATATAAACAAGGGGTGATGAGGTACTCAACATCCTTTCATTTGTAACTATCTCTCTCATTGAATTCTCTAGTGAACAATGTCTTGAGTCTTGGAGTGTTAGCCTTGGAGGAGTATGATGGAGTTGGGGTTCCTTACCTTCTTAGTCCATGGTGTGTTACTATAATAGCAATCAGAGGTTCATCCTCAGTGAGAGACAGACCGGCTCATAGGACAGCCTTGACCCTATGGAGCAAGTGAAGGACCTAGTGTAGCTAGACCCTTGCTTTCATTTTTGGGTTAGCAGTAGCCAATGAGTTGTGGTGTTGCTTGTTGGACTTGTGATGGACCTTACCACAAGAGAGAGTGTACTTATGGCAGTGGACATGATACCTTTGGTGCACCTCAGCCAACATAAAGATAGTGTGACCATTGCCACAAATTGGTCACACTTGTGACTAATGCTTTGACCTTCACCCATAGTTACGGAATGGTAGCATTGCTATGGTAGGTGGTAGAGGAGCTCTAAGTCATGGAAGACAAGGTAGTAGAGGTGATGGTAGAGGATCTACACCTGGTAGGGGTGCAATACCTACCCTTACTTCTAATATAGCCATGGCTACTTGGATTGAGCAGTTGGAGTAGAGATGGGCTAGCATGGCCATTGCTTAGAGGAGATTTGGATACCAAGGTGTCCACCTCTTATGCAGGTGATAGAGACATCTTGGACTTCATGTACAAGTAGCACAAGTAGATGCATCTACCATAGTGACTTTGAGTGTCATATGTGCTCCAGAGCCTAGAGGAATATCAATGGAGTTGGACCCATAGAGAAGAGAGGTTGGTAGACAAGTAGTAGCAGTTAGATTGGAGGAGTTACTAGGTAGACCTGTAACACTCATTTGTGCATGTGTATGGTATTGTGATATTTAGCTTGGTATTAAAAATACTTGAGAGATATTATTTATATAAAGATAAAGGATGGTTCTACATTAGTCATGATTAGCTAAAGTTAGTCATAGCTAAGATAATGGAGACCTTACTTTGGAGGAAGTGGAAAAGATGAGCACCACTATTTTGGATTCTAGTGTGTTGACTTGGTATTATTCCTAGGTGACTGGCTTTGAGGAAAGAGTTGAGAACTCTTGGGCCCGCAAGTCTTTTTTTTTGGATTCTTCTATAGTCCAAGGATAGCCCATATGAAGGAATCCTTGACTTAATGGTTGGCTCAAGATAAGATCACATGCTTAGTGGAATATAGCCCATGTGAAAGAATCCTTGACTAATTGGTTAGGTCAAGATAAGACCACATGCTTAGGAGAATATGCCCATGTGAATGGATATTCCTTTCTACTTTTTAACTTTACTTGACTTTAAGCCTAGTAACTTGAGTTACTCTAGTAATTAGTAACTTTGGTGCGTAACTATTTCACAAGTATATAAAAAAGAGATGAGGAGGTATTTGTCATCCTTTCATTTGCAACTATCTCTCTCTCATTGAATTCTCTAGTGAGCAATGTCTTGAGTCTTGGAGTGTTAGTCTTGGAGGAGTATGATGGAGTTGGGGTTCCTTACATTCTTAGTCCATGGTACGTTACCATAATAGCCATCAGAGGTTCATCCTGAGTGAGAGACATACTAGCTCATAGTCCTA
Source organism: Lunularia cruciata (assembly GCA_948567375.1). Lineage (NCBI taxonomy): Eukaryota > Viridiplantae > Streptophyta > Marchantiopsida > Lunulariales > Lunulariaceae > Lunularia > Lunularia cruciata. The sequence goes on along the minus strand of OX419761.1, from coordinate 49,674,273 downwards.
TCTTTGAGCAAGTGCGGTTCACACCTAGGGTTGTCATGTTTGAGAACCAAAGGGGGATTTTTTTGTTTAGTGGGACCTTTAGGTAAGGTCTATACACTATAGAGGGTCGTATTAGACTTTGGTGCGTAGCCTTTTATGTTGGAGAAGGGTGCAATTGTCAATCTAGAGCTACAAAAGACCAATGTGGAGAGGTGTCTATTTCAGATTCAAACATCTCTAGGGATGGTTCTGCACAATACATCATATGTGGAGAGCTCATTGTCCAGATTCAGCCTAGTCATCCAACTAGTAGCTATGTGGTGAGAGTTTAGGCTATTTGATAATAGTTAAGTCATATGATGTGCTATTTAGTTGAACTATATTATACCCCATGGGTTCAAGTATTGACTATTGGGAGGAAAGAACCTCCTATAGACCATGTTTGCAGTCAGGTGACAAACATGCATATTGCATACAAGTACCTTTTAGTAGTGGTAGTCTTGGCTCACTATAGTCAAGGACCATGGCCACATCAGTTTGAAATTTCAGTGGTTCTATTACTTGGCCCAATGACTTATTGGAAGGGAATGCCCATGAAGATGATACTCCAATACCAAAATAGATCACTTGGATTTGGAGTACGAGTGGGATTATTTTGTCCACCTTGGATGTTCCATTGTGGAGTTTAGAGGAGGCATTGTAGCAACATGTAGATCAGTTGGTACAACAGGCTACCTTTGTACCTTTGGAGCCTTTGTACCACTAGAACATACACATGCTAGCTGAGGATCCCCATTTTGTTATATTTTGGGAGATGTTATATATACTACAACATCTCCAAGTTCATTAGTCTATTTCTCCAGCTTACATTTTTAGAGAATGTCCCTTTGATAGATGATTCTTGCACCCAAGAGGTGGCAAGTACACATCAAGTTCATTCTTGGATGGGACTTGCCATGTTGTTAGATGCAGCTAGAGTGGGATCATGGGCTCATCATCTTTGTCTTTGGTGGACAAACCTTTGGTGGATAAACCCATAGAGGTTTTATAGTATGCTTATGATGGGATTCAACGACTAGACCACCTTACTATTGATGACATTTTGGATGTTGGTCGCTAGTCTTAGATAGTGGTAGTGGTTGATAGGTCACTTATGGCAATGGTGAACCTAGTTGGACTACCCCAAGCCGCTTTACCCACACTTATGAGTTTCCCAAGCTCTCATGCTTTTTGAGAGAGAGAGATCATGGACTTGTTTGGAACTCACTTTACAACAATTGATGGAGCTCAATGCCAATGAGAGGGAGTAGGCAATAGGCTTTTGCACCAGTATTACCGCTATTACAGTAGTGTTTGAGGCATCCAAGCATTAGATGTTAGGTCAAGCTATGGACCTAAATTGTTTGACCTGGATTGGTAGAGCAACAGAGGATATGCTTGATATGTATCACTACTCAAACACTTGTGAGCTTTGTGCATATTGAGATGATTTAGGGGTGATGGATCAAGTGGGTAGGGTATTCTTGAGACTCAATCAATGGTTATTAGTGAGAGTAGTCAACTTGGGGTCCATCTAGGTGAGCATGGTCTACTTGGCTCATACCCTTGGTCTACTTGGGATGCAGCTAGAGAACATATGCAACTTGCAGCCAAATCATAGGGAGTTTTCGACACTAGATCTTGGACCCAAGCTTATAAAAGGAGAAAGACAAAGAGTTTGGAGGTTCTTGAGGAGCTACACAAGTTGTTTTACCTTTAGTATGAAGGATTTGGGTGTTATGAAAGGACTTGGTATTTGGATTGAGTTGATTAGCGATACACTAGGTTTTTGACATCCTTATAGATATAGTGTCATGGAGAGAGATTGATTCAGAGTCAGAGTAGAGATCTTTCTAAGGCTGGTTTGGTGGAGATTTCACATGAAGAGTATGTGTTAGCTATAGTGATGCCAACTAAGAAGGATATGCATGGCAACTACACAAATAGGGAGATATTTGGAGATTATTGTCCTATCAACCAATAGACTAGGGCTGATTTGTAAAAGACCAAGACCGAGGAGAGAAATGGGAGAATGGAAGTTCACATTGGGACACTTGAATGAATGAAAACTCTAAATGCCTAGCATGAGCTTTGGCTCTTGTATTTATATGGATCATACAAGGCACTTTAGAAGTTTCTCAAGAAGCTTCCTTGAGCCATTTTCTTGGAGTGCAAGCCAAGTTAACTGGGAAGCTCTCAAGAAGCTTCTCAAGAAGCTTCTTTCTAGAAGTTGCTTACTTGGCATGCAAGCTAAGCTAGTTGTTAAGCTAAGCTAGCCAAGAAGCTTCCCAAGAAGCTTTCTAGATACTTCTAGAATAATCTAGGCTAATTTGTCTTATTTTCTACTTTGTTAGCCCTACTAACTTCATTGTTAAACTCCATTTTGTTACATATTCTCCCATTGCTAGTTGGTAACGTCCTTGTCGCCAGTGAAGCTTGAAACTCCTAGATGGCCAGTCATGCATTCTGGAGATGAGAAAGAGGTTCCCATGTGGCATCATGAAGAAGATACCCTTTCCAAAGGACTTTGTACTCCGTATGTTGTCAACGGCCTCATTGAATGTGGTGACGTGCAAGGATATAATCAACTTCATACTCCTCATGATCATTGATAAGGATAGGAGGAGGGGGAGGTTGGACTCAAGAGGAAAAAGAAGATGGGTTAGGAATAAAGGGTTTCAACTTGGAAACATGAAAGACAAGATGGATGCACATATGACAAGGCAAGGCAAGTTGATAAGCAATAGGAGAGACAATTTAGGTGACATCAAAGGGCCCTATCCAATTAAAGGCAAGTTTACAAACTTGGGTATCAAGTGGGAGAGGGAGGTTATTGGATGAGAGCATGACCTTATCACCAACTTGAAAGCTAAGATCATGACAATGGTGATCCGCATATTATTTCTACTGATTTTGAGCAACAAGGAGATGAGATTTGGCTTATCAGAGGGATTGGGAGATGGTGGTCAAGAAGGTGGAAGTATGAGACAAAGGAGGGGGAGCAAGAAGGGAATTTAGAACAAGTGGGTCTTGGCCAAAATTGAGAAAGAAAGGAGAGAATTTGATGCTTGCTTGTTTAGAATTATTGTAGGTAAACTCTGTAACTACAAGATATTCATCCCAAGTAGTATGGTGAATGTTGACAAAGGCACAAAGCATATTTTCCAAGGTGCAATTTTCACATTCAGTTTGTCCATCAATTTGAAGATGATAGGCTATGGACAAAGCAAGCTTGGTGCCGAGTATTTGGAAGAGTGCTTACCAAAAATTTCCAATGAAGTAAGGATCACGATCAAAGGTGAATACATATGACATCCCATGATGCTTGAATATATTGTCAAAGTAGATTTGCGCCAAGGTTAGAACATCCACAATATCAACTATTGGTGCCACATGGATTTGCTTACTAAGCTTATCCACAAACACCACAATTGTTGTGTGACCTTGCTTTGTCTTGGGCAAGGAGGTGATGAGATCTAAGCTCACATGTTCCCAATGAGTAGTTGGACTAGAGAGTGGTTGAAGAAGTCCGCTTGGTTTCTAGTTATTGGCCTTGTTGTGTGGCAACTCTCACACAATTGGACAAACTCCCAAACACCTTGTGCTATGTTGGGCCACCACCATTGGCATTGGAGGGTACCCAAGGTTTTGTCCACACCCAAGTGACCAGCAATTGGTAAATCATGGATTCTTGAAGGTGCACAAGTCGTAGATCACCTTTGGTTGGAATATAGATTCGGTCCTCATGGAATAGAAGGCCTTCCTTGAAGGAGAAGGTGTTATACTCCTTGTTGTATGCTATAAGACAACCATATACCATTTAGAAGAAGGGATCTTGTTGTAGAGTTGACCAAAACTTATTTGGGACCTTGGAGTCAATTGATGTTGTCATAATCATCATTGTGATGAGAAGAAGAGACTTCAAATCAGGTCATTGTGATAGGGTATCAGGGATGACATGGAACCAACCTGGTTTGTACTCAAGTTTGATGTAAACAATTGGAGTTCTCTTCCCATCAATGATATTGACTCTTCATGTGTTCCAAGTGTAAGGTCTACAACAATGGTTTGTAATCAGTTTGTATGATCACTTGTTTTCCCAAGAGGTAATGCTTCCATACCTTGGTGGCATATACCATTGCAAGTTGTTCCCAATCTTGAACAAAGTAATTTCTTTCAGCTATATTTAGTTGGCAAGACACAAAGGCAATAGAATGTAGTCTATATGGGAATTCTTATTGCAACACAACTCCAATTGCAAAGTTAGAAGCATCAAAATCAACCACACAAGGTAGCTAAGGATCATATGGTTGAAGAATAGGTCTTGAAGGCACCTTATGTTTCAACTTCTAGAATGCTTCTTTGTGCTTGGTGGTCCACTGAAAACTTGAGTTCTTCCCCAAGAAACCAATCAATGGTGCAGCCACATGAACATAATAGTGGATGAGCCATCAATAAAAACTAACCAATCCATTAAATGCCCATACTTCTATAACATCCTTTGGAGTAGGCCAATCAATAATGGCCTTGATTTTCTCCTCTTCCATCTTGATCTCCTTTGATGAGATCTTTTGATCCAAGAAGATAACTTCCTTTTGCCAAAAGGCACACTTTGAATTCTTGCAATAAAATTTCCATTGTCGTAGTCATCTTAGGATTTCTCGCATGTGATTCACATATTCTGCCTCTGTCTTGCTATAGATTAAGATATCATCCAAGAACACCACCATGTACTGATTGAATAGTCCATCCAACACCTGATGCATCTAATCCATGAAGACTATTGGAGCATTAGTGAGCCCAAAAGAACTCTCCACTCAAAATGCCCATACCTTATGTGAAAGGTAGTCTTTTTTCACATCCTCCCTATCAATAGGGATTTGCCAATAGCCGCTATGAAGATCCAACTTGGAGAAGTATCATGCTCCACTAAATTGATCAAGCAAGTCATCAATCCGAGGCAAGAGATATTAATAACTATTTGCTTATTGAGCCCACGGTAATCAATATAGAAACAAAATCCTCCATCCTTCTTTGGAACAAATAATATTGATGCTCCCTAAGGAGAGATACTATGATATATGAAGTCCTTCTCCAACAACTCCATAAGTGCTTTTTGCAACTCCTCCAACTCCTTTGGTGAGAGCCAATAGATTGGTCTACTCACTAAAGTACTCATTGGCAATAACTCAATCTTGAAGGGCATACCATGATTGGAGGGTAATCCCATTGGAAAATTATCCAGAAACATTCAAAAACTCTTGAACTATCTAATCAACCATTGCTTGTGAGGCTCTTGGCCCTCCTTAGATTGTCCTTGTGCAATTGATTTGATCCACATTGCAAAAATAGACTTATCTTCCTCCAAAGCATGTTATATGAATGTTTCACTAACAAACTTCCCATCTAGAGACTCATCTCTCTTCAAACCTTACTGTATGGTTGCCTTCTTGGCAAACTTCCCATCTAGAGACTCATCTCTCTTCAAACCTTACTATATGGTTGCCTTCTTGGCAAACTTCTCATCTTAGGACTCATCTCCTTTCAAGGCTTGCTCTATGGCTACCTTCTTGACAAACTTCCCATCTTGGGACTCACTATATTTAGATGTTTTACTTAGAGGTGCCAAACAACCTAATAAAAAATTTCTACCTTGGTGTTGTACTTGAATTTGTTGTCGGGTCCAATCAAATTGAACCATATGATGTTCAAACCAAGGTATTCCTAAAATGACATCATAGTGTAAAGGTGCCACTACAAACCTCATACACTCCAAATACTCCTTCCCAATCTTGAAGATAACAAGATGTAAGGTACGTAATCCAGAACTCTTTCTACCATCTGCCATCATTAATCTACTTCCAATTACTGGCTTGATAGGAATACCCAATTTCTTTGCTACTTGCATAGACATGAAATTCTCTAAACTTCCAAAATCAACCAAAACCTACAACCCCAATTAGATATTGTACCCTTCAAGTGAAGCAAACTTGCATAGGTCAAGCTTTCAATCCCATTGGAACTAATCAAGCTCCCAATAGGTGGCTCAAAATCTCCTAGTGGGATTCCTCATTTCCTTGATCATTCTGCTCCACAAACTCCACCTAGGTGACTTGTCAAGGTTGCCCATTCTTGAGTGGACATTTAGCAATGTGATGTCCTAATTGGTGATTATAAAAACAACCACCATTTTGTCATAATTTTTCTCTATTTGCAATGCCAAGTGGTCTTTATGAATGGCATCAATACCCATTGGTGCCGGCTCCTCCACCCATGTGTAGTGTATTGGTAGGTTCTATGGAGGTCGAGGTCAAGACCAAGTTGTTGCAACCAAGGAATCAAAATGTTTGGCCAATCGCATGGTATCCTTCAAGTATTGTGGCTCTTGCATGGTTACCTTTAATTTGGTACTTGACTTGAAACCCCTCACAAATCAATCCAAAGCTTCACCTTCCAATATATCTGGAATTTGCATGATGGTGTTCTAAAATTGTGTGATGTAACTTCTTACAAAGCCACTTTGCTTCAACTATGCCAACCTATCTCATGCAACTCATGTGGCATTTATAGCTTAAAATTGACCAATTATTAGACTCTTGAATTCTACCCATGTCAAGATTGGTGCAACAATTTGTTGTTTAGCTCGCTCTACTTGGAATCTCCACCATAGCTTTGTTACTCCATCCAATTGGCTAAAAGCCAAGAGAATCTGTTTTTGCTTGTCTAGAAAATTAGTAGCTTCAGAATAACATTCACAATCAAACATAAAATTCTTCACTTCACTCGGGAGATTCTTGGCTTCAAATACCTTGGGTTTAGAGAATCGGATTTGATCTTCTCCTTCTTGAACTAGTACTCTCTCTATGTGTTCCTGTCATTGATGATCTTGTTCATCAAACAATCGAGTAAGGTGCTCAATTTGTTCCTACACAGTAATAATAACCTTGGGCATTGTCGCTTTGGTTGTACTCTATCACATCATCCCTAATCTATCTAATTTATTAACACATAGAAGCAACACGTCCTCCATTCTCCATAAGTTACAACCAGAATCACCAAGGGTTTCTTAGATATGGTGATCATATGCAAAAAATCTTATCCAAAGCATAAGGTGATGAATTGTGTGAAACAATGCTTGGGTAGTACTTGGACATGAAAATCTCAAGGGTTTAATAGAAGTAGATTTGGTGGTCCATAAATTCCATCCATCTCATTCTTGCTCTGATACCAATGTAAAAGACCGAGGCTGATGAGAGAAATAAGAGAATCAAAGCTCACATTGTGACACTTGAATGAACAAAAACTTCTGAATGCCTAGTATGAGCTTTGGCTCTTGTATTTATAAGGATCATACAAGGCTCTTGAGAAACTTCTCAAGAAGCTTCCTTCAGCCACTTTCTTGGAATGCAAGCCAAGTTAATTAGGAAGCTTCTCAAGATGCTTACACCAGAAGAGATCTTTGATGCAATGGGGCATGTAAAGATCTTCAATACTTTGGATCTTTGAGCATGATATCATTAGTTGCCAATTAAGGAGGAGGATAAGTCCAAGACAACATTTTGGGTTATTTCTCACTACAAGGAATTATTATATTAGTGGAAGTTCTTACCATTTGGATTAAAGAACGCTCTTGCCAAGATCCAAAGGATCATGGACAAAATCCTAGTAGGATTGGATTTTGCTTGGTGCTATATTGATGATATTTTGGTCTATAACACTATTATGGAAGAGCATGAGAGACATTTGTTGGAGGTGTTTGAGAGATTGAGATCTCACGGACTCAAATTACATGTTGGGAATTGTAGATTCTCCCACGAGCAGGTTGATTATTTAGGTCACACTATCTACCCTAGAGGACTTGGTGTTCAATACACTAAGATGGAGGCTATTGCACATATTCCTTGGCCTACGGATGTGAGCAGAGTGTGAGCATTCCTTGGGTTGGCAGACTTTTATCACTAATATGTTAGAGGATTTATTGCTATTGCTAAGGCCTTGACAAAGGTGATCAAGCTTACACATGAGTGGTGTTGGGAAGGTGAGCAAGAGAAAATGTTTGTAGAGCTTAAGGAGAGATTGACATCTGCTCCTATTCTTAGGAGACCAATTAGAGGACGACCATTTCAGATTCACATTGATTGGAGTACGTTGAGGCTTGGAGAAGTGCTCACCCAACATGATGATGCGGAGAAGGAGTTTGTTATGGCCTATGCTAGTTGCCCCAACAATTCAACAAAGGTGAAGTATAGTTCATTTGAGGGAGAGTACACCAAGTACTCTCCCTCAAATGAGCAGTAGCACATTTTTGATGTTACCTATTTGGTAACCCTTTCACTCTCATGATTGATCATCAACCACTAAAGTGATGATTGAGTCTCATATGCTTTCAAGGAAGCTTTCATGATGAGCTCTAATTTTATAGGAGTTTGATTTCATGATTATTTATAGACCTAGAGTGGTGAACCATGATGTAGATGGGTTGAGTAGAAACCCATATCCCAACCAACAAGATCAGACAGGAGCACATTGGCATGGTGAGATAGATGAGGAGATGGTGCCAAGTTGGCATGCATCTACCTTTCTTTGTATATTTTTTGAGGCTTTGGTGGTATCTCTCTTAGCACATACAAGAAGAGTGTTGAGGTCATAGATTTAGAGAGTAGAGATGGTGATACAATTCAGCAAGACATTCATAATTATATCTTAGTGATGGATTATCTTTGCACTAGTGTTATGGTTGGCACAATTGGGGCCAAGGAGAGAGACTATGTTCTTTAGTGAGCCAAGCGGTTCAGATTGGAGGGAAAATACTTTCTTTGTGTATAGGAGGATGGTAGAGTGCAAATAGTAGTACTTCCATCTTAGAGACCACAATTGGTCCGTCATGCTCATGAGGAGCTAGGACATTTTGGAGTAAAACATACATATAGCTTACTCTAGAGTCATTATTGGTGGCACGGTATGTAGACCAATGTATAGCAATTTGTTGCAAGATGTGTGGTTTATGATCAAGTTAGAGTATCATTTAATGCTCTTATGCCACAATTACACCCATTACCTATCATGGGGTTGGATTACTATCGGAGTTTGGACTTTGCTGGACCTTTACTATTGACTATGAAACATCATTGGTATGTTTTGGTTATGGTAGAGCACTTCTCTAAGTGGATTGAGTTGGTGGCACTTCCTAAGAAGTCTAGTGAGGGACGGCTTACTTGTTCTTGGGATCAATTTCTTAGTCATTTTGGTGCACTAATTGAGGTTTTGATTGATCAGGGTACAAGTTCTTGGGGGAGTTTTAGGTCTTGTGTGACAAGGCTTTGATTGATCATCACACTACCTCCCAAGATCACCTTGAGACAAATGGCTTAGTATAGAGAGTGGTTTAGATGGTGAAGAGAGGATTGTGGAAGTATGGTTTGCAGAGAGGCCACTTGGAAGATTAGGATCTCCAATTACCTTGGTTGGCCTTGGGCTATCATTTCAGACGGCAATCCTCCTTAGCATCCTTCTCTCCTTACTTTCTTGTCTATGGACAAGATCTAGATTTACCTATAGCCATTTGTTAAGATGCTAATGTAGTTTTGGACTTGGATGATCTAGACATATGGGGATGCACATGTTCTCAATGGGTGGAGATCTTTTGGAGAGTGATGTCGATGGTCTTTAAGAACTTGGCAATTGCTTAGCATATGGATACCTTATGCTATGCTACTATTCAAGGAGGAAATTAAAGACCCTCTATCTATTGATTTTGTAACAATATGGAGTTTAGTGACGAAGTTAATCGGGCTTACTAAGTAGAGAATAAGACAAAATAACCTAGAATATTCTAGAAGCATCTAAGAAGCTTCTTAGGAAGCTTCCCAACTAGTTAACTTGTGCCCTAAGCAGGTAGCTTCTAGAAGGAAGCTTCTAGAAGCTTCTAACTAGCTTAGCTTGCACGCCAAGTAGGTGGCTTCTAGAAGGAAGCTTCTTGAGAAGCTTCCTAGTTAACTTGGCTTGCACTCCAAGAAAGCGGCTCAAGGAAGCTTCTTGAGAAGCTTCAAGGGTCTTGTATGCTACCTATAAATACCAAGGCCGAAGCTCATGCTAGGCATTCGGAGTTTTCCCTCATTCAAGTGTCCCAATGTGAATTTCCATTCTCCTATTTCTCTCCTCGGTTTCGGTCTTTTACATTGGTATCAGAGCAGGAATGGGATGGATGGAATTTATGGACCACCAAATCCACTTCCGCCAAACCATTGGGACTTTCATGTCCAAATATTACCAAAGCATCATTTCACACAGTTCATCATCTCACGCTTTGGGCAGGATTTTCTACATATGATCACCGTGTCAGAGGAACCCTTGATACTTCCAGTTGTGACTTATGGAGAACAGTGGACGTGTTGTATCTATGTGTTAATCAACTAGATAAATTGAGGGTAGTGGATTAGGGTAGTAGCAATGGCCGCAATACCGGATGTTATCCTTGCAATGCAACAACAAATCGAGCATCTTACTCGATTGTTGGATGAACGAGACCAGCAACGACAAGAACAGATAGACAGAGCGCCAGTTCGAGATGGAGAAGATCGCATTCGATTTCCGAAACCCAAGGTGTTTGAAGGCAAGAATGTTCCAGGCACAGTGGAGAATTTTGTGTTTGACTGTAAACGTTACTTTGAAGCCACCAATCTTCAAGACGAGCGGAAACAAATTCTCTTGGCTTCTAGCCAGTTGGATGGCATGGCAAAACTTTGGTGGCGATTCCGAGTAGAAAGAGCTGAACGACAAATTGTTACACCAATTTTGACATGGGCAGAATTCAAGGATGCAATACTTGGTCGATTTCAGACTATAAATGCCACCCGAGCTGCACAAGATAAATTGGCGGAGTTGAGGCAGATTGGTTCGGTGAGAAGCTACATCACACAATTTCAGAATATCATCATGCAAATTCCAGATATCCAAGAAGGTGAAGTTCTGGATCGATTTGTGCGAGGATTGAAGTCACGAACCAGATTGGAGGTGACCATGCGAGAGCCACAGAACGTAGAAGAAGCCATGCAATTGGCTGAGCGTTTTGATTCCTTAGTTGCAACAACTTGGTCTTGACCTCGACCTACACAAAACCTACCCGTACCACGAGTGGAAGAACCGGTACCAATGGAGATTGATGCTATCCAGCGAAGACCACTTGGCACAACAGATAGAGAAAGATTACGACAAAATGGAGGTTGCTTTTATTGTCGCCAGTTGGGGCATCGCATTGCTGAATGTCTACTCAAGAATGGACGACCTCGACAAGTTGCCCAAGTGGAGGTTGTGGAGCGGAATGATCCGGGAAACGAGGAATCCCAGTAGGAGATTTCGAGCCACCTACTGGGAGCTTGATTAGTTCCAATGGGATTGAAGGCTCGACCTATGCAAGTTTGCTTCACTTGCAAGGTATGATATCTAATCGGGGTTGTAGAATTTTGGTTGATTCTGGAAGTTCAGAGAATTGCATGTCTATGCAAGTGGCAAAGGAATTGGATATTCCTATCAGGCCAGTGATTGGAAGTAGTTTGATGATGGCGGATGGTAGAAAGGGTTCTGCATTCCGCACCTTGCATCCTGTTACCTTCAAGATTGGGAAGGAGTATTTGGAGTGTATGAGGTTTGTAGTGGCACCTCTACATTCTGATATCATTCTAGGTCTACCTTGGCTTGAATGTCATAAGGTTCAATTTGATTGGACCCGACACCAAATTCAAGTACAACACCAAGGTAGGGATTTCCGATTAGGTTGTATGGCACCTCTGAGTAAGACACCTAAGAATAGTCAGTCCCAAGATGGGAAGTTTGTCGAGAAGGTAGCCATAGAGCGAATCAGGAAGGGAGATGAGTCCCAAGATGGGAAGTTTGCCAGGAAGGCAACCATGGAGCAAGCTTGGAAGAGAGATGAGTCCCTAGAAGGGAAGTTTGTGAATGAAGCAGCCATAGAGCAAGCTTTGGAGAACAATAAGTCTGTATTCGCGGTGTGGATCAAGCCGATTGCACAAGAACAATCTGAGGAGGGCCAAGTGCCGCATCAAGCAATGGTTGATCGGATAGTTCAGGAGTTTGCAGATGTGTTTTCGGATGATCTGCCAAAGGGATTACCCTCCGATAGAGGTATGCCCTTCAAGATCGAGTTATTGCCAGGGAGTACTCCAGTGAGTAGACCAATCTATCGGCTCTCACCAAAGGAGTTGGAGGAGTTGCGAACAACACTTACAGAGTTGTTGGAGAAGGATTTCATACGACATAGTACCTCTCCGTGGGGAGCACCGGTACTATTTGTTCCAAAGAAGGATGGAGGACTTCGTTTCTGTATTGATTACCGTGGGCTCAATAAGCAAACCGTGAAGAATGCATATCCCTTGCCTCGGATCGATGACCTGCTTGATCAACTAAGTGGAGCACGCTACTTTTCCAAGCTGGATCTTCGTAGCGGCTATTGGCAAATTCCTATTGAAGGAGAGGACGTGCAAAAGACTGCTTTTTGCACAAGGTATGGACATTTTGAGTGGAGAGTTCTACCCTTCGGACTCACTAATGCTCCAGCAGTCTTCATGGATCAGATGCATCGAGTGTTGGAGGGACTATTGGATCGGTCCGTGGTGGTGTTCTTAGATGATATCTTAATCTATAGCAGGACAGAGGCAGAACATGTGAATCATGTGCGAGAAGTCCTAAGACGACTACGTCAGTGGAAATTTTACTGCAAGAAGTCAAAGTGTGCTTTTTGGCAGAAGGAGGTTACCTTCTTGGGTCATAAGATCTCATCAGAGGGGATCAAGATGGAAGAAGAGAAGATCAAGGCCATTACTGATTGGCCTACCCCGAAGGATGCTACAGAAGTACGAGCATTCAATGGACTGGCCAGTTTTTACCGACGGTTCATCCACTATTATGCTCACGTGGCTGCACCATTGACTGACCTCTTGGGAAAGAACTCGAGCTTTCAGTGGACCACCAAGCATGAAGAAGCATTCCAAAAGTTAAAGCATATGGTGTCTTCAAGACCTATTCTTCAACCATATGATCCTCAATTACCTTGTGTGGTTGATTTTGATGCTTCTAACTTTGCAATTGGAGCTGTGTTGCAACAAGAATTTCCAGATGGACTACATCCGATTGCCTTTGTGTCTCACCGACTAAATACAGCGGAAAGAAATTACTCTGCTTGAGATCGGGAACAACTTGCAATGGTATATGCCACCAAGGTATGGAGGCATTATCTCTTGGGGAAACAAGTGATCATGCAAACTGATCACAAGCCATTGTTGCAGACCTTACACTTGGAGCACATGAAGAGCCGGCATCATCGATGGGAAGAGCAACTCCAATTGTTTGACATCAAACTTGAGTACAAACCAGGTCGGTTCCATGTCATTCCCGATGCTCTATCACGACGACCTGATTTGAAGGATCTTCCTTTCATCACGGCGGCAATTACAACGGTGTCCATTGACCCTAAGGTCCACAATGAGTTTCAATCAGCTCTACGACAAGATCCCTTCTCCCAAATGGTACACGGTCGTCTGACAGCATGCGACAAGGAGTACAACACCTTCTCCTTCAAGGAAGGCCTTTTATTCCATGCAGACCAGATCTATGTTCCAGCCAAAGGTGATCTTCGACTAGTGCGCCTTCAAGAAGCCCATGATTTACCAATAGCTGGTCACATGGGAGTGGACAAGACCTTGGGCACCCTCCAACGCCAATGGTGGTGGCCCAACATGACACGAGATGTTTGAGACTTTGTCCGATCATGTGAGAGTTGCCAACGGAACAAGGCTAGCAACCAGAAGCCGAGTGGACTCCTTCAACCACTCGCCATTCCATCCGCTCGTTGGGAGCATGTGAGCTTGGATCTCATCACATCCTTGCCAAAGACAAAACAAGGACACACCGCAATTGTGGTGTTTGTGGATAAGCTTAGTAAGCAAATCCACTTGGCACCAACCTGTGATACCGTGGATGCTCCAACCTTAGCACAAATCTACTTCGACAATGTCTTCAAGCATCATGGGATGCCACGTGTACTCATCTCCGACCGTGATCCTCGATTTACCGGGAAGTTTTGGCAAGCACTCTTCCAGATACTCGGCACCAAGCTTGCTTTGTCCACGGCCTATCATCCTCAAACTGATGGACAAACCGAACGCGCCAATCGTACATTGGAGGATATGTTGCGGGCCTTTGTCAATGTCCACCATACCAATTGGGATGAATGTCTTGCAGCTGCAGAATTTGCCTACAACAATTCCAAACAGGCAAGCACTGGATTTTCTCCCTTCTTTCTCAATTTTGGCCAAGATCCGCTTGTTCCAGATTCCCTTCTTGCTCCCCCTCCCTCTCACGTTCCTCATACTTCTACATTCTTGACCACTATATCCCAATCTCTCCAACAAGCCAAATCTCACCTCCTTGTTGCTCAAAATCGCCAAAAACAATATGCAGACCATCATCGTCGTGATCTCACCTTTGAAGTTGGTGATAAAGTCATGCTATCCTCTAGTAACCTCCCTCTCCCACTTGATACCCAAGTTTGTAAACTTGCTCCTAATTGGATAGGACCCTTTGATATCACCCACATTATCTCTCCTGTTGCTTATCGTCTTGCCTTACCTTGTCACATGTGTATCCATCCTGTCTTTCACGTTTCCAAGTTGAAACCCTTTGTTCCTAACCCTTCTTCCTTTTCCTCTCGAGTCCAACCTCCCCCTCTTCCTATCCCTATCAATGATCATGAGGAGTACAAAGTTGATCGTATCCTTGCGCGTCGCCATATTCAACAAGGCCGTCGCCAACACACGGAGTACAAGGTCCTTTGGAAAGGGTATCCCCTTCATGATGCCACATGGGAACCTCTTTCTCACCTCCAGAATGCACAGATGGCCATCCAGGAATTCGAAGCTTCACTGGCGACGAGGACGTCACCAACTAGCGGCGGGGGAATATGTAACAATATGGAGTTTAGTGACGAAGTTAATCGGGCTTACGAAGTAGAGAATAAGACAAAATAACCTAGAATATTCTAGAAGCATCTAAGAAGCTTCTTAAGAAGCTTCTTAGGAAGCTTCCCAACTAGTTAACTTGCGCCCTAAGCAGGTAGCTTCTAGAAGGAAGCTTCTAGAAGCTTCTAACTAGCTTAGCTTGCACGCCAAGTAGGTGGCTTCTAGAAGGAAGCTTCTTGAGAAGCTTCCTAGTTAACTTGGCTTGCACTCCAAGAAAGCGGCTCAAGGAAGCTTCTTGAGAAGCTTCAAGGGTCTTGTATGCTACCTATAAATACCAAGGCCAAAGCTCATGCTAGGTATTCGGAGTTTTCTCTCATTCAAGTGTCCCAATGTGAATTTCCATTCTCCTATTTCTCTCCTCGGTTTCGGTCTTTTACAGATTTCATCCAAGTGACTATGTATATTTACAATAGACAACATCAACTACAATTGAATTTTCTACAATTTGCACTATCTTGAGAGTGCACAAAGTTTTGCCTTCTAGAGTCCTTGTGTTAAAAGGACATGATGGTGTTGTTTGGAAGGATCATGTGTGCAATTGTGCACCATGCCACCTCCTAAACATTGATGGTACTATGGACCCAAGCTTGGCACTTGTACGAGCAAACTTGTGGTGTATGTTGTGCAACTCTTTTTGGTGGAGCTGCTACTATGTTAATGTGTGATAATTATTTGAGAGGATGGCATATGGCATGTTTGACTCCTCCTCTCATGATGGTTCCTCAGGAACAATGGTTATGTCATAGATGTACTTGACCTATAGCTAGTTCACCCTTTTATTTGGTATAAATTGCATGTAGGAAACTAAAAAGAGTGCTCGATAGCACTCGGCTTCTTGATCTTTGCACACCATAGGGCATACCATATACTTAGAACAGATGGCTATCTGGAGTTAAAGGGACCTAACCACCAACTAGGGGGGCAATTGTGGCACTTTAGAATTCATGTATGACTTATGTGTGAGTTGTGCTTCTATAGTGTATGATGTTGACAATGATGCTATTTGTAGCCTTACACCTAGATTGCTCGGGTGCTAGAATAGTAGTGTTGGTAGTTAGAGGTATTTTGGAAATTACTCATAGACTAGTTATTGATAGTCAAATTTTGTGTTTGGGGTACTGACTACATGGTGGGGTCCATTATTACTTGCACCATTAGGTGTGCCATCAATGGGATCATTATGGTGGAAGATCTAGGTCAAAATCAAAGGTATACCTTGGAAGTGTAGCCCCAAAGAGCTCACTTCTCTAATGTTGAGCCTTTGAATTCTTGGCTATGGTGGATAGCAAGCCGGAGAGCATCACTTGGAGTCTCTTATTTATGCTAGGTGTGGCTTCACTGTAATTAGTGCCCAATTGTTGACAAATTTTTGAGTGAATGATCAAATACTGATCTGATTTGAGTTGATTCAAGTTGATGAAGAACTGATTATTGCAGCACTTTAGAGTCCATGTATAACTTATGTGTAAGTTGTGCTTCTATAGTGTATGATTTTGATAGCAATGTATGTTGTGTAGTGATGTATATGCTCATGACAATGAAGAATGAAGTAATAAACACTAAACTCCTTCAATTTATACTAAATTTCTTGCCTTAGGAGGTGACCTTTTGCCCTTTACACTGACAAGGACAATCCACAATGCTTTCTTGATAAATTTTTCAAGTATATGATACTTTAGAAATTCAAGATTTGGAAGATGGTGGCAATGATACCTAACATGATACCAAATGCAACAACAACACTTGATGTGACCTTATGCACCCCATCATGTACATTGAAGAACCTAATGCACCATATTGTACACCCTTGTACAACCCATGCACACCAATGACCATCCCATTGCATCCCAACACATACCAACATAGCACATCCCAACACATCCTTAGCTTATCTCACAAATTTACAAATGCTTGCATGAAGATCTATAATATTTACAAAGAGAGATATAGTTTGTAAATGTGGGCATCCTTACATAAACTAGTTATAAGTAAGAGTACATTTTCCCACTATAGCAAATGTGCTCACCACACAAGTGCAACACCCTTGTTTTCTTATGTTTAGCAATGGATTTTAAAGTTTAACTATGGCCTATCTCTTCTAGGTTGAGTAATTTTTAGCGATGCAAAAGAAGCATGAGTAACATGTTCAAAGTACTCTATTTGTAAATACCAAGGAGAGAGATAAGAGAATAAAAGATCACATTGAGACTCTTGAATGAGTGAAACTCCAAATACCTAGCATGAGCTTGGGCTTTGGTATTTATAAAGAACATACAAGGCTCCTTAGAAGCTACTTAGGAAACTTCCTAAAAGCCATCTTCTTTGAGTGCAACCTAAGCTAACCAAGAAGTTTCCTTCTAGAAGTTTCCCACTTGGGATGCAAGCTAAGCTAGTTGGGAAGCTTCCCAAGAAGCTTCCTTCTAGAAGTCACCTACTTGGCATGCAAGCTAAGCTTGCCGGGAAGCTTCCCAAGAAGCTTCCTCCTTGGAAAATTTGAAAGCCTTGTGAGACATTTTCATAATCTATCAATAAGGTTGGAGAGTAGAAAAAGTGCTTATAGTGCTAAGTACAAGAAATTCTAGTTTTGGATTAATCTCAAATCAGATCTGTTTGATTCAAGTTGGACCTGTTGGGAAATAAGGTGTTCGAGATGAGCTTATGATTAGGTTTGGAGTTTTGATCACTCTTCAAGTCATAGTTCAAATTACCTTATAAAAAATTTCCAATATTATTGGTGGTTAGGTTTTGCATCTCTATGTAAAGGTTTCATATAAATTTTTCAAATAGAGAATTCAAAGTCTTGGATCAAGTATATTAGGGTCTGTAGGGCTCACAAGTTAGCACAACTCAAGAATTGATCCATATCTATGGATTGGTGTTAGATTAGGTCATCAAACTCTATAGAATTTAGATAAAAGTACAACCAACTATTCTGAAAAAATTGGTTGGATTTAGGTCCATGAAGAGTGAGAGTTGATGCAACAAGTTCTACTAAAAATATTGTCATAAACTTGGTAGAGTATTTCTATCTTCAATCATGATTGAATATCAATCCTCCCATTTTTGTGACTATGATTGAGGATTTTAGGTTTTTGGAGTGTTTGTGAGGATTATTTGTACCTCCAATCTAGAAGATTGGGGAAAGTTGCAAAGAACCAAGAGCAAACCCTCAATTAGAGATTTCAAAATTAGGGTCAAAACTACAAAAAATTGGCCAAGTTTGGGAGCTTGTCAAGACAACTATAATGGTCAAATCATGACTTGCTTCATACCATTAGAAAGTTTATCTCACAAGATTTTCATTGAGTTTTAGATCATTTGAATCACAACAACACAAAACATAGTTATTCTTGTTTGAGTTGCACAAACTTTTCCCATTAAAAAGAGCATAGAATTTCCCTACTTGGAATAAAAATTGGTTTGGAAGTTGGAGTACAGCTTGGAAGAAATTTGGAATATAGATTGGAATCAGCTTGAGGACATGGTAGGAGGCTCTGAAGTTGATTTCTACCAAAAACCATGGAGAGTTGTTGTTGAATTCTTGTAGTTGGATCCTCTTTGTGCTTGTATGCTTGTTTGCATGCCTAGTTGGCTTGGATTAGTGTGTGGGCGTTGAGCTTAGATTCTTTCCTTCTAAGAGTGTTGTGTGTTTCTCCCTAGTAATGTTGGAAGTGATGACCAATAGACCAGG
Source organism: Lunularia cruciata (assembly GCA_948567375.1). Classification (NCBI taxonomy): domain Eukaryota; kingdom Viridiplantae; phylum Streptophyta; class Marchantiopsida; order Lunulariales; family Lunulariaceae; genus Lunularia; species Lunularia cruciata. The sequence continues at coordinate 49,655,532 of OX419761.1, read as the reverse complement.
AGTGTGTGTTATGATGATAGTTTAGGTTGTACATTATTCCTCTACTCGATGGAAGGAATACTGAAAACAAAAGTGGAGTGTCTTAATGGTTGGATAACACACGTGCTTGGACTAGTAAGGACAAATTTACATACAACTTGTGATCTAGAAACTCCATAGCTAGGCATCTTGTGTTTTCACAAAGAGAGAAAGGCAAAATACAACACCGTGTGTAATGTGTTGGTAGGTTTTGTGAAGGTTGAGATTGAGACCAAGTTGTCACAACCAAGGAATCAAAGCACTCAACCAACTACATAGCTTCTTCCAAGTGTTTGGGCTCCCATATGGACACTTCCAATTTGATGTGTGACTTCAAGCCCCACACAAAGTGATCTAGAGTTCCACCTTCTAGTATATTTGGAATTTATATTATGGTTCTCTAGAATTGAGTGATGTAGCTTCTCACAAAACTAATCTACTTTAATTCTACCAACCTATCTTGTGCAACTTGTGTAACATTTATAGCTTAGAATCTCCTAATTATTTCCATGTTGAGATTAATTTATTGTCATGCTTGGAATTCTTCCCATGTCAAGATTGGTGCAACAAACTACCTTTCAACTTGCTCCACTCAAAATTGCCACCATAGTTTTGCCACTCCATCTAATTAGCATGAAGCCAGGAGAATCTATCTTCGTTCATTCTAAAGATTTGTAGCTTCAAAACACAAAATTCACCATTATGCCCAATAGATTCTTGCCTTCACATATCTTGGGCTTTGGAAATCAGATTAACTCTTCTCCTTCTCAGAATGGTGTTCTCTCTACATGCTCTTGTCATTGATGGTCTTTTTCTTCCAACAATCAAGTGAGGTGCTCAATTTGTTGTTGCATAATAATGATAAATTTGGGCGTAGCTGCTATGGCTACTACCCTATTCAACTACCTACCATTATCTAAGTTAATGCAACACATCCATCATTTTTTGTAAGTTACAGTCAGGAGTATCAAGGGTTCATCAAACAAGGAGATTACATTTAGAAACTTCTGCCTAAAGCATGAGATGATAAACTACATAAAATGATGCTTGGGTAGTATATGGACAAAAAAATCCCAATTTTTTGGAGGAAATGGATTTGATGGTCCATAAATCCTATCCATCCTATTCCTTCTCTAATACCAATAAAAAGACCAAGGAGAGAAATAGTAAAATGGAAGATCACATTGGGACTTTTGTATGAGGAAAATCAGAATGCCTAGCCTAAGCTTGGGCATTGGTATTGGAATAGGGAAAAAAAGGCTCTTTAGAAGCTTCTTAGTAAGCTTTCTAAAAGTTGTCTTCTTAGAGTGCAAGTTAAGCTATATGGAACAAGAAGTAGAGTTGAGTTCAACATGCAAGTTTCAAGTGTCTATCAACCATTGAAAAGGTGGTCTATTGCATGTTTTTTTACTTGTTGTGCATGATGTAGCTTGCTTGACTTTTACAAAAGCATTTCAAGTATGTGGATGCAATTTAGCAGAATTTAAAAGGCCACTTGCTTGCAATGTTAAAAAATTCATGTTGAAAGACATCATCAAGTGCACATGCTGTAAATTACTTGTAGAGATATCATATATGGTTGCATGGCACAATAATGAAGTGCACAAGAAAAGATCAGTCTATGAATACCACAAAAACTGCCAAAAATCTCTTCACTCTTGGGTGCCTTGAAAATTGCAAACCCAAGAAGTGTAGTAAATTTTCAAGTAGATTCTAGTAACTACTTCAAGCAAGCATGTATATGTCTTGCCCCTTGGATTCAAGTAGCATGATTTTCTCACCTTGCGTACACAATCAACTCATGCCATGCTAGAGGAACATATAAAGGTGTATACCTTGATATGAGTATATTTGATGGTGCATGCTACTTGTTATTGCATTTGGTGTAGTACCAATAGAGAATGCAAAGAATTAGATATGGTGTGTAAACATGTTATAGAAGCCAAGGGATTTGTGACTTGGAAATGATATCCATCATCAATGATCATGAAAAGGTATGAAACTATAAAGCCACCAAGGAATTTATTGGCTTATCGTTTAATTTATGCCCATTACACTAGTTGATAAGAGGGATTGGAGGGCCAAAACATAGAAAATGCAAAGCAATCAAGCTACATAAAGCTATTACAAAGTCAATTTTGCTTATGATCCATTCTATAACAAGTTTTATGTTTTGATTCTTCTCATGATCAAATTCTAGAAGATGCTACAATTAGTTGATGATATCAAAAAATAAACATCAAAGACACTTCAATGTTATGCTCATTAGTTTCTACTTCCATGCTTACTTACTTTAGTTCTTTTAATTGCAACTGCATACCTCTTGTAGATTCTCATGTTTGGAAATTTTAGACAAGTGTATTTCCTTGATGCATTCATGCAGCTATAGTTCTCATAAATTTTAATTCTTCTCTATATTGTTGCAAGTCCCTTCTCCCAACATGATAGTTTAATGTTCAAGCTTTTTAATCAGGTTTGCTTCCTCCATTTGAAATTTTATCTTGGTTTCCTCTTGTAGATTTAGTTTGAGTAGGTCAAATCTTGTCTCATGATCTATCTTGAATTTTTTTTTTTGCAATTTGAATTTTTTGTGAAGTCTATTCTATAGTGCTTTCTCTTGTACCTAACATTTGGAAAGCTTTTGTGACATTTTCCTTTCCTTTTGGATTTTGTGATTTGTCTTGCTACTTCTCTAAGAATAGTACTATAAATAGGTTCTTGTTTGACCTTATGTTGGGTAATAACATTAAGTCAAGCAATTCTACCACAACTCTAACTTTTGAACAAGCCAATATTGCCACAACTACATGATTAAAGTACAAATTTACCTTAAAGGGTATGAATGTGACTTGGTATAGTTGTTTTAGAGCACTTTACTTTAGACTCTTGAAGGAAGAAGGTCTTTCACTATGTCCTTCTTTGAAAGCTCTTTTCTAAGATTTGTCTTGAGAGCCTTTGAACTTGTAATTTACTTTAAGCACCTCAAGGAAAGAGGTCTTTCCACTTTAGCCTTCTTTGAAAGCTCTTTCTAAATTTTTTATCAAGAGCCTTTATCTTCTTCTTAATCTTCATTTGAAGTTCTTTCTTGTATGCTTCCAAGCACAAGATTAGTGAGGCTATACACATTGATTGATTGACCAAATTAGTAGATTTTTGGACCTTTGGGATGTTGTAGTTTGGCAAAGCACTGTATTCACCTTAATGCTTTAGAAATAGCATTGGAAGATCAACTTTGTTGTGGCAAATGTAGAGAAAAAGAGCATAATAGTTGAACATGTGACAATAGCCATGTTGTACAGTAATGTTTGTGCTAAACCATAATGAAGTGTGCCCTTGTTCATAAATATATTTAAACTATGCCTTTCTTTGTGAATATTATGCATTTCCATTAACCTATCTATATATATGTTTGTACGTTTTTCCTCCTTTGGTAAATATTATTGATTTTTGTGCTCATATATGTAAATTCCCCAATATTCAACAAAAAATAAACCAAATCCACACACAAAATACATTCTATTTTTCCAACAAGATAACATACCAATGCACCATGCTATTTATTACCATGGATTCAAAAGTCAACTTGGTTGCATATTAATAGCAATATAGTTTTGCACAACTATATTTCTAGTCTCTTCTCTACATTGCTCAAGCCCATGCCCAAGCAACGGACCGTGGTCTAAAAATTCTATATGGGATTGCTCTATAAAATCACCATCCTCCTCTAACTACATATCAAATTAGTTTATTAAAAATTTGTGCATAACTATTAATACAAGAATCCATTTGAGCAAGTAAGAATTTCTAGTTGGGTCATTGAGTTGGACACTTGATTCTCTTAGCAAATACCATTTGGTTTTTTAAACTCCTATACAATGTTCATTAAATACTCAAGTTTGTGTCATGCATTTGTTGAAGAGATGCTTTTCTTGAAAGATAGCACAAGATAGTTCATTGGACATAACTTACATCACCAAGTAGATATTGATTATGGTCAAAAGAAGTGTATGCTCTTTGCTGATTCATATCTGACCAAAGGTAAGATTTTTTTAAGCATGTCTTGTTATGACATGAACTTGGAATCCCTATAAATAACCCAAACTTCCTTGAGCAAACAACTATAGCAACCAAAATTTTTGGTTGTTAGAGCTCTATTACTCACTATTGAGCAATAGAATTTAACTATCAAAACTTTACCAAAATAATATTTTGATACAAGTATTTCAGTACTCTTATCTCATGTAAAGTATATTATCGTCTTATTGTCATAAATGACTTGACCATTAATTGAATACAAATCGTTTTGACAAAAATACAATTCTCTATCCGTTGTCAATCTTTGTGCTAAAGGGAAAAGTGTTCTATCAACTAATTCCACACACTTAGAAAATCCTTTCTATGCAAGTACAAAGGAAATCATTCCTCACTCTTCTTTTTTGGGCTACCCTACTTTCTTCCCAAGATTGGAAAGATTGGTTATTAGTGGCTTGCTTCTTTCTTGAGAATGGATAAAATTGCTATCATTACTTGGTTTATGAATTTAATCATGGATCTTATAATAGTACTTTATGTATTCAACCCCATTGTGCTACATAACCCATTCCCATTATGGCTAAATCTATAAAGAGCCAATGTGATTTGGATTTAAACAAGAGTTTGATCTCTTCTATATAATTTCTAAAAATAGATGAATACAAATAACATCCACAAAGGCAAAAAATGAGTGTAAATCCATGCACGTAAGTTGTCTAAATGCTCTTAGATCTAGATTTTTGAAACATTTTATAATAAATTCAGAACTACAACTATAGAAGACTTTCAATTGCAAATACTATTGACCATTTGCAAACTCCTACCACCTAAATCTATCATATCATATTTGCCTTCACTCCAATCATCTAAACTCTACTCATTTGTACACTCAATCAAATTGTCATTTCTACCTTTGATTGGATATACTTCATGATAGATTTTGCAATTTTCTTGTTTAGTTGCCAATGATTACTAGTGCATGGCATTTCTCCACTCTCAAAATCCCACCACCCTTTTGGATTGTTATGGATATTTCCCCTTAAGACATTAGGGGTTTCAATTCTTGACTTGAGGAATTTCTATTTGTCACATAAGATTATGTGTAACTTTTTCTATGGGTGATGAAAGCCTCAAGGAAGTCTTATTCTTAAAATTACTGCATTAAATTATGGATTGGATTACATAGAAGATGATAAGATATATTAAATGGACTATTTGAAAAATTGATACGGGGTCTATGAACATCAATGACAAAAAATCTAAATAATACCACTTGGACTAGAGAATGTCTTAATTAATTAATGGAGGTTTCAATTTTGGAATTTATGAATTTCTATGATTTCTATGGGCAATATAAGATTTCTTGTAAAAATTTTTTATGGGTGATGAAAGCCTATGGGAGGTTCAATTCTTAAAATTACCCAACTAAATTACCTATTGGATTCTAGAGAGGATTATAGGATATATTAAATAAACTATTTGACAAATTGATAAGAGGACTATGCATGTTAGGGAAAAAGAAAGGTAAATAACACCTTGTGAATGAGAGAATGTCTTAAATTGAGTGGAAGGCACCTTGAAATGAAAGCATATTACAATAGGGGTTTCAATTTTGAAAATGATGGATATTTATGGGTAGAATATGGACCTCTATAATAAATTTATGGGCACACATAAAAGAGAAATCAGTAAGAAAATGAATGTCTTATACATTGTTTTATGGGCAAAACAACAAGAAGAGGCATTCAATCCTAACATATTAAGAGTGCATTAGGTGAGAACTTTGATAATGTTACATTAAAGGAAGAAAGAGGTGGAGGATAGAAAACATGCCATGTGTAAGTTTCTCAATGCAATTCTGCAATGACATATGATTTCAAAGTTCCTTCTTGTCTAAAAAATGAAGTGATTTGAAATCACTCAAAAAAATTAGATCTACCTTTGTTATTCAAATCCCAAAAGGATTAGAGCTATGGTCACTAGAAAAAAATTCTTCCTTTCTTCTCTTCTCAATGTTTCTTCCCTCTTTCTCTTTGTACGGCAAGCAATAAATAGAGTATAAAAAAATGAGTGCAGTGCCAAATGTGAGAAATTAGTAGCAATAGATTGTCAAGAAGTGAAGGGGTTGAAACTATGGAAACCTTTAAACCTTGAGTCCTTATACAATTTCCAATTTGGAGAGGGACAATATCACTCTCATTCACAAGACATAGAGTGTCAATCCTATTAGCTAATCATAGAGTGTCAATCCCATTAGCAAGTCATCTTGATGAGGATTGATTCTGGATGATAGCTCATTATTGTGCATAATTTATCATAGATATTTCTCTCACTCTTGATTCTTGCTTGATTATCACTAATATCTCTTTTCTCTTTTCAAAATGTCTTCCAATTCTCTCTCTTCTCTTCTACACTCTCAAATGTATCTTGAAATTTCTCTCACTTCTTATTCTTGCATGATTGTCACTATTATCTCCTTTCCCTTTTTTCTCTCAACCTTTTTTCAAACTCACAATTTAGATGGATGCAATTTCTCCAACTATCATCCAATTATCACCCGTGGTCTTTGAGATGGAAGGAGTTTACTACTCTCACTCTACCATCCTTCCATACCCAAAGAAGATTTTTACTCTCCAATCTAAATTGCCTAGCTTGTTGAAGGACATGGTCTCTCTTCTTAGCACCAACTATCTACCCACAACACCAGTGCAAAGATAGTCCATCACTAAGACGTCATCATGAATATCTTATTGACCTATACCAATATCTCCATCTTTTAGATCTTAGACCTCAACAACCCCTCTTGTTTGTATTGAGAGTGATATCACCAAAGCCACAAAAAAAATACATAGGAAGGTAGATAAATTTCAACCTTGCACCATCTCCTCATTTGTCTCACCACACCAATGCACTCCAATTTGATCTTGTTGGCTTGCATATGTGTTTCTACTTGACATTCTCAAAAAATTCATTGAGAATGCTCTCTTCTTCAACCTAAACCTTAATTTATTTTTTACACAAGAAAGGTAAGGTTGGAAGATCCAAAAAGTCTATGTACGTTTGAGATGTCCTTTTGAAGGTGCAATTTCTGAAATTGACAATGACATCCAATAACATTCAATGGACATATATCTATCACATAGCACATTGCCACCGACCACCGCATACTAAGAAACCCCAAGCTAATCCTAACATATACCAAAAAATCATGCATACTAGGACACCCCAATGTATACTAGGGAGCCCTAATGCATACCAAGAAACCCTAGTACATATTGGAACACCCCAATGCATACCAAGAGACTCCAATGCACACATGGTATTTTGCATCTTCTTAGCATATCATGCAAGAAACAAGATGACATAGGACACAAATATTGATCTAAAAAATTAATTGTACTTTCTATTTCATCATAAACATGACATTCAAAACAAATATATCATGGAATACTTGACATGTGAGACAAACGAAGAGTGCCAAAGTTTAGTTAACTTCATGGATATATAAATGCACCAGTTTGTAAATTGAAAGCAAGATAACGATGCCATACTCTATTTCAAAATTCTTCTCTACTTTATTTAAGCTGAGGTGGGAGGTCTATCTATTACGTATCTATCTTTTCAACAAAGTCACCATTTTCCTCTAACCATATATCAAAATGATTGATAAAAAAGTTATGTAAAAGTATGCATACAAAATCTCCTTCAATAAATAACAAGTTCTTCTTGACTCCTTAAGTTAAACTCTCAATTCTCTTAACAAATGCCAATGCTCTTTAAGCACTCCTATGCAATGCTCATTTACTACACAAGTTTGTACCATATATTTGTTAAAGAGGTATTTGTCCATTGTTTACGCTTTCTTGAAAGAAGGCACAAAGAGATTCATAGGATATAGCCCAGATCCCCCAAGAGAAATTCAATGCCTTCAAAAGTATCTCAACCTCCTCTCCAATTCAATTCCCCTCATAGTAGAGATTTCTTTAAGCAAGTCATATCATGGCATGACTCTGGACCTTGGGATTCTTGAACGCACAGACAAATACACATTTGAGTACCAAAAACTATTTTGATCAAACAAGAACACAACTATACATCACTATCCCTTCCTATAACTCATGTGATGATTCTTCTTTATGATCATAGATGACTTGGCCATTAATCTAATATGAGCTCTTGTGACTAAATAAAATTCTCCACTGAAGGATGAGATTCCAATGGAAATAATGTTTTGTTTATGAGTCCCAAACAACATGAGAATCCTTTCTCAGCAAGCATTGCAAATATTCTTCCTCTTCTTCCTCTCAAATTTACCACTCCACCTCCCTCACCAAAATGGATTAGATAAAAGTCATCACTCGGCCAATGAATTCAATTGTCAACCCAATCCCATATCTTTAACCCATGAGCAATGCATACCCATTTCCATTGTGACAAACATATCCAAAGCTATTGCTAATTAGACCCATACTTCACTTTGAGTTTTTGTATTGTTACTTTTAAATACAATAATAATCTTTGATAAGATCCACGAGAGTATAGAAAGAAGTAGCATCCATTTGAGTGAGATGCCTAAAAGCTTTCACATCAAGATCCTGGAAATATCTTGTGATTAATTTGGAAGTTAGAGAGATAGAAACTCAAGGTTTTAGACATCATTGACAATGCACTAGCTCTCTGCACCTTAGCAAAAGCTCCATGGTTTCATTTTAATCCTTATTATTGTTTAAACTTATACTCGACATTGTAGTACTTTTCTTTTCTCTCTCTAGGAACACACAAGGTGCCTAGCTGTGGAGACTATAGATTAGAGGCTAGAGGTAAACCCGTAATGACTTGAATGAACATGCGTGTGACCCTATTGCCGGAACCCTCCTTTCTTGTAGCTAACATTCTTGCTATTGGGAACTAATACCCTTCATGATAGCAAGAACTAGGCAACCTAACCTGCCATCACAACACACACTCCTGGTCTACTGGTCATCACTTCCAGCATTAACAAGGAGAAATAAACAACACTCCTAGAAGGAAATAATCTAAGCACAACGCTTGCACACCAATCCAAGCCAACTGGGCGTACAAACAAGGATACAAGCATAGAGAGGATCCAATCACAAGAATACGGCTACAACTCTCTATAGTTTTTGTTAGAAAAGAGCTTCAGAGCCTTCTTTCACTGTCATCAAGCTCATTTCAACCTATACTCCAAGCCTCTTCCCATCTATATTTTAGATCTCAATAAATTTCTACTCCATGTGGAGATTTTCTATGTTTTTTTGATGGGAAAACTCTGTGCAGCTCATATGAAAATAATATTTCTTTATAGCTTTGATTAAAGTTTTCTAGGATTCAATGAAAGCCTGTGAGATCATATTTCCAATGAAATAAAATACACTTCAATTGGATCACTACAACTCGCATGACAAGCTCTCAAAGTTGGCCAGGTTTTTGCAACTTTCACCCTAATTTTGAAATCCTCTTTTTAGGGTTTGCTCTTGGTTCTTGGCAAATTTTCCCCAGATTTCTGATTCAAAAATACACTTGATCCTCAAAATCACTCTAGAAATCTGAAACCCTCAATCATAGTCACAAGATAGGAGAATTGATATCCAATCAAGATGAAAGAGAAAATTACTCTACCGAGCTTATGATAGTATTTTCAGCAAAATGTTTTACATCAGATCTCACTCTTCATAGATCTAGAACAAACCAGATTTTCCACAATAGTTGTTTGTGTTCTTGTCTAAAGTCCTGCAAATTTTGGTAGCCTAATCTATTCCCAGTTCCTAGATGTGGATCAATTCCTGAGCTGGGCTAACTTGTGAGCTCTACAGACCTAGGTATACTTGATACAAGACCCTGATTTCTCTATTTGATAAATTCATATGAAACCTTTACACAGAGGTCAAAAAACCTATCCACCAACAAATCTAGTAATTTTCATAAGGAAATTCAAACCATAATTTGGGGAGTGACCAAAACTCCAAACCTGATTGTTAGCTCTTCTCCAACACCTTACATCCCATAAACTTCAACTTCAATCAATTAGATCTAATTTGAGATTGACCCAAAACTGAAATATATTGCGCTTAGTATTGTAAAAAATTTGTCTACCCTCCAATTCCATTGACAGATAGTGAACATGTCTTAAGAAGTTCCCTCAATTGACTACTTTGTGCTCTTGGGTATGAATTTTACCCCCCTTGACTCAATTGATCATATCTCTCTCATACTCAGCTCAAATCATGTGATTTCTCTCTCTAGATTGTAGCCTGTCATCTCTTCTTTTCAACCATTTCCTTTTTCCCCCAAATGGCCTCTCCAAACTCCCTCAATGATCGAAAAACTCCAGACTTCTCTCTTGGGACCCAAGCTCTTGCACATTTGTCCTTTAGTCTTTTTACTTTTTGACAAATGGACCTCACAACTCCACCTTGAAGCTTATGAGCGAAAATTTAGGCATTCCCTAACATATATTGTCAAGTTCTAAATATTTTCATAATTACGCTCAGGAAGGAAGATAGGATCCGGGTTTCCCCTCATCGACTCCACAAATACCACCCCGAGACGTGCTACCAACCAATCCCGTAAGTGGTCACGCTATAAAATCTGAAGCCTGATGAGAAAAGGATTTGGGAGTGGCAGATTGGGAGCATGGGACATCTCATGCTCAAATGCTTCCTCCGATGCTCTAACACTCGCTCTCTGCTACAACTCTCACTCCCAAAGTCCTTCTCCCCTCGAGACTCTCCAAACTAAAACACCCCCACCTCTCCACTCGCCCTCATCTTTCTTCATTAGAGCCCTCAAACATGATAAGATTATAACACACCTGGCCAATCGCATACATGTACATAGATGGCTCACATGGCAATATTTCATTCGTCGGATCTAGCATACAACCTACCCCACTAACGTGAAGATAAACTATGATAAGTCACTTTTTTATGGCCTACACAAACCACAACACGACAACGTCACATATATCCCGTGGTCCCAATTCAAATTACAACTCAACTATTATACCCCATTGGATAGATTTTGCAATTCTTTTTTGGAGTTGTAAGCAAATACTACACATGCATATTTTGCAAATCTCTTGCATTGGGCCGAGGAAAATCAGGCAATTAATCTCTAGAATGTCACTAGGAAATGTCAAGAAATCAAGGGACTGAAAATATCAAGAAAGTGAAGACTAAGAATGTAAGGACAACAAAGAGGGATGTTGAGATCACTAACTCAAATAACAATGGACTTAGAAATTGCAGAACAAGCATGTATAATCCTAGTTTCATTGGAGGGAGTCTCATGATTTTCAAATTTGAAACAAGGAAATTTAATATTCAAATTCATGTAATATAGAGGTTACTAGCTAATTAATATTTACTGGACACTCCGTTACCCTTAAATTTTTATGGGTCACGATAATAGATATAGTGACTTGTAAAATCATCCAGAATTCCGGAAGTTGTTCATAAAACTTTACGAAAGTGGAATTTTGACTCTCCATAATTTTTTTATGGATATTTATGGGTACCCTCGACACTCGAAATTAGAACTGAAGCCCCCTATGCATTAATATCGTACTAAAGTTTTACAGACTGTTTGAAATTTGTACCAAAGTAATACCACGCAACAGATTTACAGCTATGAGAATTCTACACATAAATAATTTTTTGGATTTCTAAGCAACCGAAAAGGCCTATAACTGAAATCCCCCATTTCCTGGTAAAACTCATAGTTACCCATCACGTTACCCATTACAAACTTCCCTTAGAAATCCATGAATCTTTTTGCGAATTCCACAAGTAGCGAAAATACGGTAATTGAAACCCCTAAATGGATATATCTTTTAACCTATGAGAACATGTGAAAGATATTCGGATTTTATAATCATCTCATCTTCATTACGCTCTCTTGAGTTAGTGAACGATGGTAAGGTTCAGAGAATGAATAAAGTCACAAACAACGATGGAGGACTCGTTCTCCTAATTCCTCGCTAATTGCTTATTAACGGCATCATTACAAAATAGCTGTGGATATGCTCTTAGACTTATAATTCACGTGCAATACGTACTGGGAGAGTGAACATGAGAATTGAGGAGAACAAGAGGCCACTCCCGTGTGCTGTACCCCGTTGCTGGAATGGTTGCGAAACGGGCTGAAGGATGGACTCTCAGGAATGCGGTAACGGCGGGAGTACGACAGGGGAATTTGGAGTTCATTGCGGATACTGAAGCAGCAGCTGAATAGGGACGAGGAAGGACTACTTGTTGGGAGATTGAATCGCCGTTGGAGGCGGCAAATTCAATTCCGAATGAGGGCTGCTTAGCTTATGAGAGGGGAGTGAATGGCCGGATCACAGAGCTTTTCATTTTGTTTCTGATCATCCGATTTAAGTAGCAGATCAGCAGCCATGAGCAGCACCAACACTGCCCCCCGGATTCTGATTTCTGGAGATGTTTGTGGACGCCTTGCGCCACTTTACAAACGTGTTGCAGCGGTGAGTGTTGCTCTGTTTCTCTACCAGCTCCCTGTTTCTATTCGCAGTCTGATCAAGGAGAAATCATGATTTTCATGCCACTGTCTGTTTCCTTCTCTGGTCGATGATATTGAGTGTGCTGTTTATGGGACACCCAAATTATGTTGTCATTTTGGCAGTGACATAGATGATCAATTGCGAAAATTGTCTGATGGCAGAGCTGTCGACAGCTCGTTGAATTTGGTTATCCTTTGTTGGTGGTGCCTTCGGGTCGTGGACGAATGTATAAACGAAAATTTTGAATTTGACATTCCGTATTTGCGAACTTAAAAGTGTACCCTTAATAAATAGATACGAAGTATCTGTTTTCTTCCAGCTGAAATAGGTTTCAGTTCAATTGGCTTGCGCGAGCACAGTGTCTTTTCTCGTCGAAGTTTTTAAATTTCGCAGCATCGAGATTCAAGGTAGTAGAAGTACACGTCATAAATCTCAAACCCTAAATTTGAGACATTTTAATCATTCTGACAAGAGTGGAGTAGCACAACCGCAGCTCTCGGGTTGATCAATACAGTTTCTCTGGTATTTCGTATTGTAATCCACGTTACTGCAAGTGGTTTGTTAAAACATATTGCGATATCACGTGTTGAGACCACAGCTTTATACGTCCTTTTCTTGAAACAAGACAGTGCTAACTTGTTTACCCTTCCATGCATCAGTTTTTGTGGAAGTGACCTTTAAAGTCAGTTCCACCTAAGATTATTAGATTTTTGTTTTATTTTATAGCTTTGGAAATGTTGCCCGAGTGTTCATCTCCAGAAGACCTTGTGTTACTGTTTGCACTCAAAGCGTATGGTGATAATGGATTGTTCTTCTTAAATAATCCTTCAATGGTAAAGATTTTCTGCTGTATATAGCGTTTCAACCCTTGTAACTACATCTTTTCAAGAAGGCACAGGCAAACCTTCAGAGAGAGATGTGATGTCCTTAAGTCAGGCATATCCCATTAAACATACATCTTCTCAAAGTTTATTTACACATATGTGAATGAGTTCTGGATCCCCCGTTCTTCAAACGGCTTCTGCTCTCATGTCCGAATATGTGAAATAAAGTACCAATTAATCAATTTCAAAACATTGCTCTCAAAGTGTTATGCCTATAGAATTTGCTGAAGATCTGACTGCATACAGAAACTTCGAATAATCACTCTCTCTCTCTCTCTCTCTCTGACTCGTGGTTCAGTTGATACATACACATTCAAAGGAAGGTTGGGTCGAAGATCTGCTGTTCTCTGTTCCGCGTATTGCAGTTAAGCTTACAAGACATTCTTCTGCTTTCAGGTGAATAAGTCCAATGGTCCTTTTGATGCTCTTCTCTGCGTGGGACAGTTTTTTCCAAGAGACCCAAGCGAGATTGAGCAAATGCAGAAGTACATCGACGGAACAGAGCCAATACCATTGCCCACCTATTTCGTTGGTAACTATGGGGAAGGAGCTAGCCTGTTGCTCTCTGCTAGTAAGATCAAGGCAGCTCAAGCTGGTCTGAGTATGGAAGGGATTCCCGTCTGCCATAATCTCACCTGGTTGATAGGCAGCGGCATCTTGAATCTTCACGGTACGGTGTCTGACTCTTATCTTCTAAAATTTGGAATTGTTGCACCAGGTCCTATGGACCTACACTTTAAGATTTTGGCCACGTTATTTATATGTTATGGTGCATGTCACGATGCAAATTCATCCTTGACGCTGAGAGCAGTGTATGCCAAGATGAGAGTTGCTTTCGTACTCGAGCACAGTGCTGAGCACCTTGGCTGCTGAATTTCTCGTAATTAGTAATGGAAAATGCTTTTTAAGCAGTACAATTTTTTTCTCATCATCCACTGTACCTAGGCGCTGACGGTCAGAGTATTCTTCTCAGATGGTGTTCCAAGACAGGGCACTTGTGAGGAACCCTTACTTTGCATGACGACCCATTTTCGTTGACTATCAGGACTACGAATAGCGTACTTGGGGGGCAAGTTCATTCCTGACCTGTATCAGGACGCGAGAGGTGCGGCAGCAGCAGGAGCTCACCATGAAGATGATGTGGATGCACTGCGTGCTTTTGCAGATGACAAAGCTGTAACTGATTTGTTTCTATCATATCCTTATGTCAAATCTTGAGAAGCAAGTATCCATCATCGTGCATTGGTTTTTCTCGCTCCTTTGTAACCTCTGTTACAACGTAGTGCTCCTACTCATGATTGTTATGAAAACGTTGCCAGTTGCTCGGAGTAGTTGTCTTGTTATAGCTAAAGCGTTAAGGACTGTCGTTTTTAATTCTTGAGGTCGATTCTGTGCTCATATGTTCTGGCAATGTCATGCATTGCTTCTTCTGTGTGTATGTTTGCGTCACCAATTACCTCTGCAATATCCTTAATTCCACTATACAAACGAATGGCCACAAGGAGTAATAAGTGGGGCTGATTTAGTAGCCGTTCCTTCAAGTGTCACTGCATCGACTGGCACAACGATAGCTGCTGATCTTGCCATTGAATTGAAGCCTCGGTGAGTATGAAAGGGAGTTCTTGGTCTCAGAATTTATTGATCTCTTCATGTTTTTGTTCAGTTGTCAACGATGTAGGTACAAGAAAGAGGTCTGATGTTTGAGCTGGCAATCCCAGCTATCATTTTGCAGGAACCGAGGAAGTTTTCTACGCTAGAGACCCTTACTTGAATCCCAACGCTGAACATTGTACTCGTTTCATTGGACTTGCGACCGTGGGTAATGACAAGAAACAGGTGCGGGACAAATTCTTGATCCTGGAATGAGTTTCAGTGGGTGAACGTAGTTTTACTCTTCCTAATAAGCTTCCTGAGCGTTGTAGTGTTTCAAAATCCTGTTGTTTATAACACCCTAGGTCCGTCTGGTGTAAGTGTCGATTCACTCCTTTGACCCATTTGAGCTTATTTGCAACAGAAGTTTCTTCACGCTCTTTCCCCAACGCCAGCTTCTGCTATGACCTTAACAGACCTAGCTGTAAGGCCTTCCAATTTAACGGTATCGCCTTATGAAATAGCTCGTCTTCAGAGTAAAAGTGGGCCCACTAGAGCTGGAAATGCCCGCAACGGAACGGAGATATATCCTGCTCGAAGTGGAAAACACCCTGTGGATTCTGAGGGTCAGTATTGGAGGTATGATGTCGGTCAGACCAAACGACAAAGACGGGATGATGGTGAAAGGGTGTGTGTGGAGTTCGTTACTAGAGGAACATGTTCACGAGAAGGTAATTGCAGGTTCAAACATGATTTTGGAGATGGAACTCCTATTCCAAAAGGTGCATGTTTCGAATTCGTTACCAAAGGTAGTTGCGAAAGAGGAGCAGACTGTAGATATCGACACTCACTGGAAAACCCTGGAGAAGGACGCGAACTACTACCAGCTGGTGTATGCTTTAATTTCTTCAAAACAGGAAGCTGCGCCAGAGGTGCTGACTGCAGGTTGGTAACCTTCCCTGTCCTGCCGTTGTTTGGTAGAAATATACTTCTTGCTAAGAAGACCCTTCTGTTTTGGCATGAGATGTTTCTTGAGAAAAGTATGGTTGATGTTGCCGGTGTCCATGTGAGAACGATCTCCCGCGTGCTCTGATGGTGAAGCGGTGATTCCTTTTGTCCACCTGCTGCTACCTGTTTCTATTCTGTATTTGTGTATTTTATCTCATTCAATGGTTTTTGTGTGGTACGAAGTGCAGGTTTAGCCACAATCTTGATAACCCAGCACCTCCTCGACCAACAGGACCCTGCTGGTTTTGTTTGTCGAGTCCTGAAGTCAGTACTCATTTGGTACTCAGCGTCGGTGACCATTGCTACTGTGCCCTGGCCAAGGGTCCCGTAGTCCAAGGACACGTGCTGCTTTTACCAATAGAACATTTCCCCTCGACTGTTTCCCTGTCGGCTGATGTTTTAGATGAGATGGAAAAGTACATAGCTGGCCTCAGAGAGTGTCATAAAAGACAAGGAAACGCCATTGTGATCTTCGAGCGTTACATACAACTACGCGCAGGAACGCACGCTCATGTACAGGTTCGTCTTTTCACCTTCGGATTGTAATCTTGTAAGTTACCTATATTGAAAACATGATTAAGAGTACGTTCTACATGAATCTTAGCTTGGAAAGACGTTGTCATAGCTGGTACTCTATAAGCACGAGTCTACTGAGCTGATCATGGTCTTGTACTCTTTCCACAATCCCAGATTATTCCTATCCCTCAAGCCCACGTGCAATCCGCACAAAGTGCATTCGAAGCTGCTGCAAAGGAGGCGGGTTTTGAGTTTCAAAGTCTCCCTTCAGGTGGGTTCCATGATAATTGTTGATGCCAAGCTGTACTATGCCCTGATAACACTTTGTTGGAGAATACCATTACCAGATGGTTCACACCACTACTTTACACTTATGTTTCATTTACCTAAGCGCGACATGTATTATGGTAGGCCAAGGGGGTCACTTTTAGTGATCTGGATTTGTACTGATGACGTTATTGTACTTGAAGCAAGCAATCTTCGATATTGATATGACCTCCTCTCACATATTGGACTGCTGAATCTGGGCTCTGACGTACTGGAGGGGGATCTTTGCAGGCGACACTCATCACGAAAGTAGACAAGCTTTATGGGACTTGGTGAAAAACCAAAATTACTTTTATGTGGAACTTCCGGACAAGACTAGACTTGTCCACCCTCTCGAAGGTGGTGCCAAAATGAGCATGCAGTTTGGTAGAGAGGTACGATTTTCTGTGATGATGTCACAACCGCAAAAGTATGAATTTGAATGTTTACAGACTTCCCCTTTGATTTACGCGTAATACATGTCAAAAGGTTCACAGATCAAAACTACCACTATCCTTGAATGTCCTTCTATAACCATGTTTCGGATCTACTTTTGTGCGAGTTTTTAGGTTGTGGCAGCTCTTCTCGGCACACCTGATCGAGGTGATTGGAAGGCTTGTGTAATGAGCAAGGAGGAGGAGACAAACATGGCCGAGGAATTCAAAGAGCAATTTACAAACTTCGATCCTATGTTGTAGATGTTTCTGCAGATGACGAGTTAATTAACTAAAATTTTGATCGGCTGGTTACATTGAGCTAAGTAAATACTTTCAGTTGGAGTAGGTCAGGGAGTTAGACAGAAGTTTCTCAGGTGACAATGTTGTGGAAAGGATAATCTCTTCTGCCATGAATGTGGTAAGCTTGTATACAAGCGATTGATACTAAATTAGCAATTGTTGCACGCCTCGCAGTTAGGTAAAGTTTCACCTACCAAGAATGTGTATGTTTACATTTGGTTTCTACTCATGGCGGGTCAAGTGCCAACGTTATCAATTCAGAACTTTCATCATAAATAGATCGGAGAAAAGTCCTGGAATTTCGAAGATAAAGCAGATTCGAAAGTTGTCATTGAGTATGTGGTTTGTTTCGTGTGGAGACCTGTGCCATCCTGGGGCCCATATAGTATGATACTGTTAGATATGGAAGTAAGCTGAATAACGTATCACGCCAGGATCTCGTGAACGTTACAGTCAAAGTGAGAATTACCCAGACAACTAGAAAAAGACCATTCTCGAGCAGAAATGCAGCAGAATATTTTCCTGTCTGAAACTAATCGGGCTAGAATAATTTCTGGAATGAGACGTACACGTACTTCTGAGATGAACAACCCGAAGCTGCTCAATTTCAGTGTTCGTTTGGGATTGCCACGAGTCTACTGTCGAACTTAGTGACTTGGTAATACGTGAATAACATTGAAGGGAAATTTGCACGTTGACACTTGTCTCGTTCCTTTATCGGTGGTACCGGGGGAGGATCCTACTTTTAAGATTGGAGTTTCTCTAAATCAAAAAACTAATAAGGTCAGGACGTATCGTTTCAGATGGGAACTTAGACGGCTCCTCACACGGAATATATCTGGATGATCTTCTGTAGATAATGTGAGTCAATTACCAGCCTGGTCAAGCAGCATCCTGGGGGTCTTCTTGCACGAGCAGCGGATCCAAGTTTGCCAAGACAACAGCAGTGACTCCAGAGTCGGTATATCAGCAAGGAAATATATAGTCTAGAATTTCACTTGTACAATAACTATTTCAGCTTAGATGTGTGAACATTTGTATCTTAGGCACGAGTGGAAAGGCTATGGTCTCTTAAGAATAAGAATTGTAACTTCGAGACAAATCATGTTAGATTTAGTTAATCTTTAGTTTAGTGACTTCTCTATTTTTAGGGCTTTGTTACATTCCTCTAGAAGTTCCGTTAGATATTTAGGGTAATGTGGGATGCAGCCGTAATTAGGTTTGTGCAATGCAACCACCTAAGGTTTTTTTGGTGTATATATGTGTTAAGTGTTTGTTTAAGTCAGTTCTCCTACAAGGGTCATTCCCAACACCTTGTACCTTGTTTTTGATGTGTTCTATGCTGTTTAACTCTAGGGTGGTTTTCATGCTAAGTGAGTGACTACGGTGTACTATCTCTGAAGGCTTTGAGAGAGAATGAACTGAGTACTGTTATGTGCAATCAGGAGTGTGTACTCTAGTGAGATTGGGAAAGCTTAGTGCTAGAATATATGATACATCATAAGTTAGAATGATTGAGGATAGACCTTCTACTTCGAAGAACAGAAAAAAAGGTTCTCATCAGGTTATGGGCACACAATCACCACTGGGGTTGATAGGAGAACTTAGAGAGCTAGAGAAACTGAGAAACATTAACTACAAAGCCTGGGCTTTGGATGTGAAGTGTATCTTAGACAGTTATGACTGTTTAGACTTGACAATAGAAGCTCATGAGATAGATGAGCTTGAGTCCAACAAGGAGGAGAGAATCAAGCACTCTACTACAAGGAGGTTTTTGCTAAGGGCTATGCAAGAGCCAATTAGAGACCTAGTAGACACTTATGCTTGGAGTTGGGAGATTTGGCATAACTCAAGAATTTTTACTTTGTTGAGAGGTTTGAAAGTTCCGTTGGGATGGGATGTGGAACACCAAATTGCAAGATGGTGATGATTTTACTTTGCACTTGTCAAAGTTATAGGTCTTCAAGAGTGTCAAGGAGGATGGGTGTACCCTACAGAGAAATATGAGATCAACCATATCTTGAAGACTTTCCCTCCAAGCTATCACTCTGTCATAGTAGCTTTGAAAGTTTTACCCGTTGAAGTTGCCACATGGGATTATGTGATTAATAAATTGCTAGTGTTTAGCAAATGAAGTTTAGTGGTTTGGGAGATTCTGCTCTATTTAGTGCATCTTCTCGGTCAAGGAGAGTGCTAGATAGAAGAGTGAGCAAACCAAAGCAATCTAGAGTGAGTAAATCTGGTAAAGGAGTTAGTAGTGTTGATGATAGGACCTGTTATTTCTATCATGAGAAAGGTCATGTTGCACCTATATGTCGCAAGAGAGGAGAAAGGGGAGAACAAGAGTTGAAGAAGGTAGGCAAGAGACCTCAACTAGTAAAAGGTCAAAAGTATGGGAGTTCAGCTTACAACACAAAGGAGTGCAATGAGATAGAAAGCGATGAGGAGGGGTACTCAGCAGAAGAGCTAGATTGTGGAATGTTGGCAGAATCGCAATTGTCTACAAATGATTCTGGATGGTTCTTGGATTCTGGAGCCACCTCTCATATCTATTACTAGAAGGAGCTGTTCTCAACTCTTCAACTTCTGAAGAGTCCCAAGAGTGTTCATTGTGGACCTGGGATTTTGAATCTAGTGTTAGGAATTTCCAACATTCTTACTGCCTTCATGGGAAGATCTAATACAAGTTCTTGTAAGAACTATTTGGAAGATGCGCTCTATGTTCCAAATTACACCAAGAACTTGATATCTGGACATTGCCTCATGGAGCATGGAGTGGATGTTCTGTTTGAGAGCAACAAAAATCAATGCACTTTGAAGAAAGGAGAGCTGGTCCTTGGGTATGGTACTGCCAAAGGGAAGCTGTTCAAGTTGATGGAAGCTGATTGTTCTGATTTTGCATTGGTAGCAAAAAATATAAATGATATCCGTCTTTGGCATTTGAGGTTAGGGCACTTGTTAGAGCAAAACCTACATGCTTTAGAGAAGGTAGTGGAGGGGTTGAAACTAGATCCCAAAGGAAAACTCAAATTCTGCATTGGGTGTGCGAAAGGTAAGGCACTCAAGGCTCCTACCCCCAAAAAATCTTCATCTAGAGCTTTTAGTCTTCTAGATGTCGTTCATTCTGATGTGTGGGGATACATGACTGAGAAATCATTGAGTGGAGCAGCCTACTATATTTCCTTTGTGGATGATTGATTACACTAGAAAAAGATTTATCTATCTCATGAAAAGCAAGGATGAAGTGCTGCAAAAATTCCAGAATTTTGTAGCCATGGCTGAGTTGCATATTGAGAGGAAAGTCAAGCGATTGAGAACAGATAGAGGCAGAGAGTACAAGAATGAGGAATTGATCTCTTTTCTGTCAGAGAAAGGAATTCTTGACTGTACTGCCAGAGACAGTCTTGCATAGAATGGAGTTGCAGAAAGGTTGAATAGGACACTAGTGGACAAAGCACTGGCCATGCTTCAACATGCTGGAGAGAAATTTTTGGGGTGCTGTAATTAGCACTGCAAATTTCCTTAGAAATATCAGTGGTACCACAACATTGCAAGGAAGAACTCCGGAAGAATGCTGAAATGGTAAGAAACCTAATCTTTCAGCTTTGAAAGTTTTTTAATGTCCTGCCTATGTTCATATTCCCAAGGAGTAAAGGAGGAAGCTCAGAAAGAAGGCTGAGAGAATGCTTTTTGTAGGATATGAAGAGGGACTGAAAGGATATCTTCTGTACAATCCTAAGTCTGGACAAATCATCAGAAGTAGAGATGTACTCTTGAGGATTTGAAGTGAGAACAATTGAGGACTTGAAGTGAGAACAGTGATGAGTTGAAGAAGCAAGCTGATCAGTTTCATCAGCCTGATGAACCTATCTTCCCAAGCTGCAGAGTCAGTTTTTCAGATCAATCATCAGAAGAGCAATCTCTACCTGAAGTTGATGGTTCACCAGAGGAGAGTCTGAAGGTGTACAAAAAAAGGCCTATAAAGATGGTGGTTTCTGATTCTTATATTATAGAAGACAACTCCCAAAAGCATACTGCAGATGCAGAATCTCCGAGTGAGATTCCAAAGATGTCAAGAGATGACATGAAACTTCTGGGCAAAGAGCCAAGAAGATAACAGAGAGATAGAACACCTATTAACAGACTTGGCTTTCTATCAGAAGAGATGTTAGATGAATCTTACATTTTTCATGAAGATTGTGATCCATACACTTTGCAGCAAGCTATGCTCAGACCAGATTCTAGTCCTTGGGAGTTGGCTATAGCAGAAGAGAAGAAGTCTCTTCAGACTAATGGTACATGGGTACTAGCTGATTTACCACCAAGTAGGAAAGCAATCTGCTGTAAATGGGTTTTCAAGGTCAACGTGGAGCTGAGGATGAAATCTTGAAGTACAAGGCAAGACTTGTTGCGAAGGGCTTCAATCAGAAAGCATTGATAGATTATTCAAAAACTTTTGCACATGTTGCTAGGTATGGACCTATTTGCATGTTTCTAGCTCTTGCAGTAGAGAGAGATTGTGAAGTGGAGCAGTTAGATGTGAAAACAGCCGTTCTCAATGGAGATTTGAGAGAGACTATCTACATGGATGTTCCAGATGGATATACTGAAGGCAAAGGAAAAGTATGCTTGCTTAAGAAGGCTTTATATGGTCTTAAGCAAGCTCCTAGAGCTTGGTATGAGAAACTAGACTCATACTTGAGAGAGCAAGATTTCAAACAAGCAGAATCTAACATGAGTGTGTATACTAGAGATGACGTATACATAGCTGTATATGTAGATGATCTATTATTGTTGGGGAACAGTGAATCTATCAAAGGAGTGATAGATTTCTTGTGCTTTGTTTTTGAGATGACTATCCTTGGTCTTGTAAAACTCATTTTGGGAATCAAAGTGAGCAGAGATAGAGAAGCAGGATGGATCTGGATCAGTCAACCACAATATGGGAGATCCATACTAGCTAAGTATCAGATGATAGAGGCAAATCCTATCTCTACACCTCCTGATCTGGGGTGGAAGCACAGCAGAATCATAGATGGGGAGGTGAATCACCGTGCTCAAAACGTTGTATTAGAGTGCTCTTGGTTCTCTAATGTTTATCATGGTCTGTACGAGACCAGATACATGCTATGTAGTGGGAGCACTAGCTAGATATACTAGCAACCCTGCACAAGTACATTGGAAAGGTATAAAGAGAGTATTCAAGTACTTAAAGGGCTTTCAAGATGCATTCTTGGAGTACAAAAAGCAAGGGAACATACTTGCTTCTACACTTGAAGCATATACAGATGCTAGTGGGGGAGATGACACAAATAACATCAGATCAACTAGTGGATATGTAATGATGCTTAGTGGTGGAGCAATCAGCTGGTGTAGTAAACAGCAAATATCTGTTGCAATGGCTACTACTGAGGCAGAATTTATGGCTGTCTCAAATGCTACTCAAGAAGTCATCTGGAACAAGAGACTTCTTAAGGAGCTGGGTTTTGAGCAGGAAAGTCCTACTACATTGTATTGTGATAATACAAGAAGTATAGCACTTGGAAAAAATCCTGTACATCACCCAAGGACTAAGCACATTGAGATTAGAAGAAGATTTGTAGAGGAGAAAGAAAAGGAGAATGTTGTGAAGTTAGTTCACTTCACTAAGTAGGAGATGACAGCAGATGTGTTTACAAAAGCACTACCTTAAGATAAACACATGAAATGTGTAGTAGGAATGGGAATTGTCGTTAACTCTCATTAAGTGAGAGTGTTAGATTTAGTTAATCTCTAGTTTAGTGACTTCTCTACTCTTAGGGCTTTGTTACATTCCTCTAGAAGCTCTGCGGGATATTTAGGGTAACTTGGGGTGCAACACTAATTAGGGTTGTGCAAAGAAACCACCTATAGTTTTTTTCCTGGTGTATATATGTGTTTTCTCAGTGCTTGTTTAAGTCAATTCTCCTACAAGGGTCATTCCCAGCACCTTGTACCTTGTTTCAGGTGTGTTCTATGCAGCTCTGGGGTGCCTTTCCTACTGTGTGAGTGACTGTTGTGTACTATCTCTAAAGGCTCAGAGAGAGAGAGAGAGAGAGAGAATTGAGTACTGCTGTGTGCAATCAGAGAGTTTACTTTGGTGAGACTCGGAAAGCTGAGTGCTAGAATGCCTGATACATCAAAAGTCAAAATGACTTAGGATAGACCTTCTACTTCAAAGAACAGAAAGAAAGGTTCTCACCAAGTTATGCTATAGCTTGCTCAACGGCAAAGTAAAGGCCAGAATCTTTGGAAGCCCCGCAAGCAGTTTTAGACCTTCACAATATATAAACTTTTCGCACATTGTGTGCTCTCCTCTTCACCTGCTCCTGTTTCTCCACGTTCATATGATCGATCATGCAGGTATGGTCACAGTTACGTCTCTAGATCTGCGTACTTGCTAAAATCACACTTCATGAGTTCTTCAAATCGCTCGTATATGTCATAAAGTGGTAGCCGAGCTTAAAGTCGACTACTATAATTTATTCATAAACCAGGGAATGATGGTGCTTGAGAGAACCTCTCCATCTTCCGACAAAGTCACCAGTCACCATTTCCGATTCGTTTAGTTCCACCGGTTCCATGCGTGTTGTGCCTTCGACTTCAGTAGAAATAGGGCAGAAGAACTTGCTGTTTGATTTCGTCACGTCAGCTATAGGACATACGTAGCCTTACGATTCAATCAAATCAATCAATCCGAAGTCAATTGATCATTCCATTCTTTTCTCGAGACTTGTGGTCTTTTCATTTCCTTATCATGGTATAAATCTGTGTAGTTTGGGTTAACTCGGATCTGTGGCGTGATCATGCCATCAAGCTTCTATATCTGTCCGTCAGCATCGAGGTCGTCAATTTACTCACTGAACTAACGTAGCTATCAGCAACTCAAGTGTATATTCAGACCACAAAATATTTCGACGTTCATCAAGAGTCCGCTTGCGGTAAGTAGTCACTTATTGATCATGACAATACAGTCTCAAAATTCACAGAATCTCGAACTTTCAGAGGACTCTCTTACTGCTACTCAGGTGTATATCAGACTATTAAATTTTTTCAATGTTTCTTCCAAGAGCCAGCTTGCATGTAAGTTGTCACTTATTGATCATGACAGGATAGTCTCAAAATTCACAGAATCTCGAACTTTCAAAGGACTCTCTTAGTGCTACACTACAAGTTCTTCTCCAAGTATAGACTCTGATTCCGCAGCAATTCAAGAGTGAGGGAGGGATGATGAGAGCAAGCAGTGCAATGACGCTTAAGCAGACGCTGCTTCTGTGTGCGGTTGTACATGCCTTGATTGTGCTACCAGTGTGCAGTGGTCTGATTGTGAGTAGCGGTAGGAAATGGGTTCATGATCACGGAAACAAAGAAAGAGAAATTCCAGATAAGAGATCTTCTCGAGAGAAATTTATGAAACAAGGCAACGATAGAGTTGATCGTCTCCCGGGCCAGCCTTTAGTTACCTTCGATCAGTATGCTGGCTACGTGACAGTCGAGTCCAGAGCTGGTCGCGCTCTGTTCTACTGGCTAATCGAGGCGCAAACCGAGGCTCTCAACAAGCCCCTGGTGTTGTGGCTAAACGGAGGTAAGTGAAGTTTGTTAGGTAGTTTTATAGAAGTTCTTGGTTCTCATGCTTCCGTTTCTTCGTCTCCCATTCGGAATCAGCTAAACACCTTTCTCCGCAAAATCGTGGGACCACTTCTGCAAGTCCCTGGTGAAGTTTTTTCCCAGCTCTGCACCCATTTGATCAGGTGAAGTGCATGCTAAAATAACTCCCCACGTAATCTGCTTCGTGAAAGTTAGATCCTTTTGAAGCTCATACTCGTTTAATGTACAGGTCCTGGTTGTTCCTCGATTGCATACGGAGCTGCAGAAGAGATCGGTCCTTTCCTTATCGCCCCAAATGGCTCAGCTCTTTATAGCAACAAATTTTCTTGGAACACAGGTATCACCCCCGATTACGCGACGTATCAAATTTAATTTTACATGGTTCTTCAAATGCACAACCGAGTCACGTCACGTTTGACCGGAGCATAAGCCTTAGAATGGAATGATGCGGGTGACAGCTGCAGGAAGCTTATTCGAAGCATGTTCCTAAGTACATTTGGAACAAACCCTCGATAATGCCAAGAGCAAGACACTGTGCCAGCGGCCAGAATATGTCCGGTCTCGTATAAAATGGACTTCTTGCATCTGGACAGTGATATGACCCAGATGATAGAATCTGCTTTGAATTTTGTAACGATGATATTGAAGGGACTCCAATAATCTGACATGTCGGCTAATTACATGCTCGTAGAGGCCAATTTGCTGTTCTTGGAGTCGCCAGCAGGCGTTGGGTTTTCATATACTAACAGCTCCAAGGATTTGAATTCGACTGGAGATGCTAGAACTGCTGAGGATGCGTACAGCTTCTTAGAGAAATGGCTCCATCGGTTTCCGCAGTATCAACACCGGGACTTCTACATTGCTGGGGAAAGCTATGCAGGTATAGCAAGAGGACATGACGGATTCCTATCGTTACTAACAAATTTTTCCTTCTTGCTGTGGGATTTTCGTCCGTCTGAGCCTTATAAGACCAGCTCTTGTCCGGGTACTATGTTATATGTTCATCGCAAACCGACTGGAAATATGCCCAATGGAGCACCGCTGGGCTGTGTAATCTGATTACCTGTTCTTCTTATACAGGGCACTATGTCCCACAGTTGGCAAAACTGATTTACCTCCATAATTTTGGCGGCCAACTGAACCCTCGTATCAACCTGAAAGGTATCATGGTAAGTAGTCCTCTTTTGTCAAGCTGAGGCCTGCCATATGCGTGTACGTGAGTGTATTCTTACAGGACCAGTTTCTGGCTCAATTTCTAATACGTTCGCTGGTTTGGTGTATGTTCCAGGTGGGCAACCCACTGATAGATAACAGTGGTGACAGTGCAGGACAAATCGATTACTGGTATCATCATGCTTTGATATCAGACGAGACTTATCTCGGTATGAAGCAGAACTGTAAATGGAGCTCGCCAGTTTACTCCGAAAAGTGTTATGCGTTGCTGAACTACGCCCAGGCATCTGAGATCGGAAACATTGATCTCTATAGTCTGTACACACCCGTGTGCTTAAACGTCACCAAAAACTTCTCACACCGCAGGAAGATTTCAGTAACTCTCGGAACCTTTAGAAACTACCAACTTGAAATGATTTTCAATTTTCATTTTCAAGCCCAGAACGCACCAACTAGTAATCTTTTAACGTTGTTTTCGTTAGTGAAGGAAGTCTTTTGGAGGAGAGTTATGCTCGACGACCAGAGTCTAAACCAGAATGGAGATTCCTCCGGATTCAACTACGATCCATGCTCAGAAAACAATGCCGAGATTTACTTTAATCGCCCAGATGTGCAAGAAGCCATGCATGCAAATACAACCGGCATCAAGTACCCTTGGACGGCGTGCAGGTACAGTGATCCTCATTTGCGCGAAAAATTTCAGGTGCAGAGACTCAGAACTTCGGGCGTTGTGGGTGTGATTGTCTTCTAGTTTGACTATCATGATAATCTTACGTACGCACGGCATTCTACAGTCGCACAATTTTTGAAAATTGGAAGGATACCCCAGACTCAGTGTTGGATGTTCTCAAGGAGCTTATCGCAGGCAGAATAAGAGTCTGGATATACAGGTAAAACTTGGAGTTGTTATATATTGTTTGGCTATAAATCCAATGTAGACATGACATTGTATAGGACTGTGCATCTTGTCTCACATCGTTTACCAGAGATGCGGTACCTTCGTGATATAAAGAACATCGATTGCCATTGGCCAATTGATCATGCTTATCAGTTTGATTGTCAATGAGGTCTGATGCACACCTTACGTGCTCGACGTACACATTGGATGCAGTGGCGATGCTGACGGTGTCGTGCCAGTGCAAGGCACTCGGTATTCAATCAGCTCACTCAATCTGCCAATCAGGAGAAAATGGTTTCCCTGGTATATGAAGAATGAACAGGTGCGAATCAGATTCTTCATGAATCTACCCTTGGATCCTCCACACATGTTTATAGATTTCCGTGGTATAGAATTGCGATCATATGATTCGGAAGTAGATTCACCTGTTCCTCCTACCACCATCACAAGAAGTCCTGATCATGACACAAAATTGCAAGTGGTGGTGTACGTACTTCTAGCTTGCTGTTTCATTTCGTAATGTACCCATCATAAAGCAACAGCGGATCGGAAGTACTGCTGTACAGTTTCATGAGAAACATGCCAAGCTTTGATCAGCATTTACGTCAATCATCCGTCCGTAGAAATTTTGAAGAGGGTCCATTTTCTAACCAGTTCCATGTGTTCACAAGTTCGTTTAAATGTGCAGTACGTCCAAAACTTATAGAAGACCTTTCTCAGGCACCTTAGTACTACTCAATGTACTACTACTCATGCGATTTATGCACTTCCACCACAGCTAGCCCCACTACTTCACAGTGGTTGCTCCACCTACCAGAACTTCACACCAGCAATGTAGCTGGGATACAGATCTCGAAGCCCAAACCGAGGTAGTAGACCTGCATACCACAGATGAAGGGGGGATGCATGCTTGAGCCGTTGACTAAATAAGTTCATGTTTAATTTTCTTCTCTCGCTGTGTAATTCCAGGTTGGCGGGAGGTCTGTCGAGTACGACGGATTAACGTTTGTGACCATACGAGGATCTGGCCACGAGGTTCCTCTTCTTCATCGAGGACCATCCTTGGCGCTATTCTACAGCTTTTTGTCCAACATATCTTTGCCAACGCTAGATGAGACGAGGAAATTCTAATAAGCACTACGAGGAGTCCGATACAGTTTGGTCTCAAATAAAGAGCCCAAATTCGTTTGACATCACCACTGGTATGAATCATTATGGTTGCTGCAGGTTTCATGAATCATGTACTGCCCCGACTACGTTGTCAGCTGGGAATTTCAGCTACTCGAGTTCACGACAGTGAAGAATAACAAAAATGTTTGCTTGAAACTGTTTCTTACATAACCTGACTAGTTGTGTCTTAACTTCGACCATGAACATTGAACATTGTAAGATAGGCGATATGAAGCAGAAAACAGTAATCACATAGTTGAACACGACTGATATTGGTGTGATGTGGTATGCAAAAGTAAAGACGGTGATATACTCCTCATGCGTAGTCTCACTTAAAGCGAAATTAAAAACTTGTGAAATGCAGACCTTTATGCCAGACTTTGTCTATCATACATCTGTTAAGCTTCTCAATATATGCATAACTGTGGTGGTCACGTCTCCTAATTCCTTCTAGTGTTAAAAGTAATCTCATCAGTCCACCCATATGGAACCAAATTTTTTCCTTTGCTTACAGCCTTCATTCATGTCATGTCATACCCTTCCACTGGATTCACATAAATTTCATCGTCAACAACACCGTTTATATAACAACCTTGGGTCTCTCTCTCTCACACAGGTTCAGTTTTATGTTATATATATATATATATATATATATATATATATATATATATATATATATATATATATATATATATATATATATATATATATATATATATATATAAATAAATATATAAATATAAAGGTAGCTCCTCACACAGTAGCTTAAACTTTTCCCTCTCTTCTCACCTATTTAAACCTCTATATAAATAGTCCTTTAAAAAATAATATAATTTCTCTGATTTTCTGATTATGTTGTCACGTTTAGATGGAAAAGAAGATCCAAATGACAAATCTGATGGAGCTAAAATAGATTCCGCTTTTCTTATAACATACTTGGAGTCTAGTTTCCAACCCAATCCGTTATTTCCCTTAAAAATTGCATTGTGCACATATTTAGAACTTTTTGCTTTGTAACATATTCATTGAGCTACCTCATGTACATATCAAGGAATCATCATCTACCATGTTGAATTTAATGACAAGATCTAGGATCCGTCATATTATGAGATAG
Organism: Lunularia cruciata; assembly: GCA_948567375.1. Lineage (NCBI taxonomy): Eukaryota > Viridiplantae > Streptophyta > Marchantiopsida > Lunulariales > Lunulariaceae > Lunularia > Lunularia cruciata. Next base: position 49,625,921 of record OX419761.1, on the reverse strand, counting down.
TCAAATCTCAAATTTCTACCTAGAGCAGCGTACTCAACTCTTAGAATAGTTATAGCACACTCAAGAACTTTGTTTAAAATAATACATTGTTAATACATTGTTATTTAAAATAATACATTTCAACTTTTGGTCTTGTGTTGGACTCTCTTTCATGGTTAAGATAAATGACTACAAGACTCACTGTTGTGTAGATGGCTATCTTGAAACCATTTTATGTGATTTGAAGATATAGGCTTGTGAACGATTTTAGATTTGTTGCTAATAAAATTGGGTCCATATGCTAGATAAATTGAGCTTTTACTTGGAGTTTATCTTCAAAATCAATGGTCGTTGATTATCCGCAGCAATATTCCACATTCCGATCTATAAGTCTCCTTCTATTTTCTTGCACTAGTGTTAGATGCCAAAACTCCCCTTCATAGCAATTCCAACTCATCCAAAACCAATTGCAAAAAAAAAATAAAAAAAAAATTAAAAAAATAAAAAAAATAAAAAAAAAAAAAAAAAAAAAAAAAAAAATATATATATATATATATCTGTGTTGTCACTTGTCATTGAATTGTTCCTTGGAATAAGAAGAGCTAAAAGTAGAAAATAATTTCTTTATACAAAGCTGTAGATTATAGTGTACTAGGATGATCGGCCAAATAGACAATATTGTGCTCTTGTCAACAACGTAATTGAATCAATTAAGCACCAAAGAAAAGCATAAATTTCAAAGTTCATTGCTGAAATCACTGTAGAATTGGTCAACATCCTTCCATGCTTTTAGATCACCCATATGTAAATTTAAACTGTCTTTAGATTTTTCTACATTTAAATGTCATAATTGAAGCAATACCCTTCACTCAAAAATATATCAAAATTGAGGGATTATAAAAATTCTCTTAACAATTTTTCTTGATATTTCCCAACTTGCTTGAATTTTATTATTATGACATTTCTGGAATTTTTTTGGTACTCTATATGCAGCTTAGAATAAAACATAACTATTAACAAAAACATGAATTGATATAAAATTCAACCTCAACTTGCTGAACCTTTTTTAGCATGGAAAATTTTGACAAGCTAGAAGTTTATACCGTTTTAGGAACACTCATTTTTTAAACAATACAAAGATTCTTCCATGGTTCTCACATCTACTTCTATCTTACACTTTTCTTACGTCAAATCAACATTGATTGTGAAATGTTCTTTTTCACTTCTCATCTAAAGATTCTTGCCCATTCAAATCAAGATCGTTCATATTCCTAATACTCATTTAATAGTTCTTGATAAGATTCTGGCACTTATGAATCCAAGGAGAATGGATTTGATACCTTTGTAAATAATGGATTACTGATATGTATTATATGAATACATGGACATCTCACAAGCAAAAATTTTAGCCTTAAAAGATTATTAATTTATTTTTTATAGCTTGAAATCATATAATTATAAATAATATGGGTTATAAAAAATGAGAGTATCTGATTCAAAGCATTGAGTAATGTTAAAATAAGATTATAAGATTAACAACTCATTTTCTCACACCAAATGAATCTACTGCTTGGTTGCTATAGTTCAATTCAAAGTTTCACTCTTATATATTTCCTAGCCCTCTTTAGTGTCCAAGTGATTTTCAAAATTTAGTACTATGAACTCCTCACTGTCCATTGATCTGTCGTTGTTCTCTAACCTAGACCTTCCCATTATATTCCCAAATGCTCTTTCCTAGGTTCTCCCATTCACACTCCCAATCATCCCACCATGTTTTAAGGTGCTATTTCCTGAGTTTCCCCAATTCCCTCTCCCAATCATCCCACCGTGAAGATTTGAGAGAGGATTTGAGATGAAACAAGAGGGAGTGTAAAATCTCTTCCTTGAGATTTCCCAAGATCTTCTTGACACGTTTATGGAGCGTGTCCTAAATTTTTCCCTATTCCTCACCCTAGATATTGTTTTCATGTTCTTGAAACCTGGTCTTGCTATCTTGTTATCTTGTTATCCTGTTTCAAGGTTCTCACGTTACATGTTCCCTTCTTACCATGTTATCATGTAAAATCTATCATGTACAACACTTTATGGACCTTGTCCCTTAGTATTCCCTATTCCTCGACCTAGATCTCTTTTTCATGTCCTTGAAACCTGGTCTTGTTATATTCGTATCATGTTTCAAGGTTCTCACGTTTCATGTTATCTTCTTACCATGATATCATGTAAAATCTATCCTGCACATCACTTCATGGAGCAAGTCCCTTAGTTTTTCCTAATCCTCGCCCTAGATCTCTTTTTCATGTCCTTGAAACCGGGTCTTGTTATCTTCGTATCATGTTTCAAGATTCTCACGTTTCATGTTATGTTCTTACCATGTTATCATGTAAAATCTATCCTGCACATCACTTCATGGAGCAAGTTCCTTAGTTTTCCCTATTCCTCGTCATGGATCTCTTTTTCATGTCCTTGAAACCTGGTCTTGTTATATTCGTATCGTGTTTCAAGATTCTCACGTTTCATGTGTCTTCTTATCATGCTATCATGTAAATGTACCCTGCACATCACCGTATACAACATCTAAAGAAAAATATAGAAGGACGACCGCGTAGAAAAAATGAAGGAGGGGAAGACCCCCATCAAGCCGTACAAGGGAGAGATGAAAAAGGTAATGAGACTCTAAAATTACGTAGCTCTCTTGGATGCAATGATTATGCATAAATGATTCTCTTGCTAATGTTCTCTATAATGCAATGGATATACTATCTAAAGAGAAAAAAAGGAAACCGCGTAGACAACATAAAGAATGGGAAGACTACCTAAATATGATGTATGATAGCAATAATGGAGCTGCTTCACTCTTGTATGATATACTTCTGCAAAATGTCCTACAAATGCGCGTCGACTCTCCGCACCGGTGCAAAACTATAGCGTGTTTCCGTCCAGGTTCGAACTGGAGACCTTCAGTGTGTTAGACTGACGTGATAACCAACTACACCACGGAAACTGATGTCTGTAATCCTTTCATTTTTCTAGTTACCGTAATCTCCGTTGGGATCTGAGTTACCGCGCTGAGCATTGCATCTTACTTTCAACTTATTATGTATGGTTCAGATTTGATTCATGAACATGTCCAGCGTGCTGGAAGTAAAAAAGACAACACCATAATACTTGTGTACTCACTGTACTCCGAAGGGAACTTCGCACCCAGTCGGTTAAGATAGATACAGTTCGTATCACTTACGCAAATATATCCAATCCAAACGCACACAGAAAACTCAATACGATTAAACGCACCACTGGAATTTTAAGAACAGCTAAATTAACTGGAAGACTTCTCATTCCTCCGATAGACCTCATTAATCACAGACGTAAGGAACTTGTTTATACAAAGGGAGTAGTCAGGGTCATTGCATGTGGGACACCTCGGAGAGCTTTTGGCAGAAGTCATCTGGAATGACAGCAGGAGTGAAGAAGGTTGAACTAAAAATTGAACAACACGAGGTTTCAGAGAATTAGATCTGTATGGAAGACTCCTCATAGAAAACATAGAAAGTAGTTTAAGCTCAGAAATCCGAAGTGAATCTTGACAGAGCTCCAGAGAGTACTAGTCATTGCTGGCTTTTCCAGTAACGTACATCTACAAAGGGCACGCTGGCTGGAGCTTCGTGTATTGAAATTAAGATCAGCAAAGTTAAGCAAGTGAACCGTACAGATGCGAAATCCAGTTAATTGTAATGGAGGTAGGAAAGTAGCAAAAAATGACATAAATGAGAGGATCTATCAAGCTTTACAAGGATAAAACCCTCGTAAGTAAAAAGGGATATATATAAAAAGAAATTGAGCTTTTGATTTCAAAAGATATGCAATACCATGGTACAATTAGTTCGTTTACAAATGCAAATTGCATTAGAATGAGAATTCTATCTAATTTACCTATATAAGCTATATAAGTCAAATGGCCTAAATACCAATTAGAACATCCAAAGAAATATATATATTTTGAATGTGATTGTTTTTTTATGGATGTACCCACTGATATGGTTGCACCAACTTTCTGAAGTGTACTGCAAAGTACCAAAGACAACAAGAATATATCCTTTTCATCTAGTAGAGTAAACTCTGCTATAGTTAAAATATACCAATGTCTTCTAGTATGGTAAGCTGCTGTACAATCCTTGACAAATATATCAAACATCATATCCATAGCTCCATATAACTCCAAGGCTAAAGGAACAAAGAGATGATCTCATTGCATACTCCTTTACCTAGATACTTTGGCTGGTGCTGCCCTACTTGCCACCTATTTAGGAGGATGGATAATCACCCCTTCAAAATTGTATTGTATGTGGGATTAGTAACCACCGTATCTGCTATTATCACTTGATCATGGCAAACCATATGGAAATTTGGCTTAACTTATATGATCTACAATGCACACCATGATTTGATAGAGTTTATATTTCTATTGGAGGGAGAATTATGCATTCTAGCATGCCATCAAAAACACTATATTTTTTATGGCATTATGGGTAGTATCACACCATTTGTAGCATCATACCTAGATTGCTCAGACACTGGAGTAATAGTGTGGGTAGTCGGAGGTATTTTGGCATTTACTCATAGATTACTTGTTTAAGCTCAGATTTCATGTTCAGAGTACTGATTACATGGTGAGGCCCACCATCACTTGCACCGTTCACACCATCAGGTGTGCCATCAGTGGGACCATTAGGGTTGGGGACCTAGGTCAAGATCAGGGGGGTGTACTTTCAAAGTGTAGCTCCAGAGAACTCACTTCTTTGATGTTGAGCGTTCGAGTTGTTGGCTATGGTGGATAGAGGCTGGCAAGCGTCACCTCGAGTCTCTTAGCTAGAGTGGATATGGCTTGACTATAATCACTGCTCAGTTGTTGGCAGATTGTTGAGTGATAAATCAAATACTGATCTGATTGAGTATGATTTGAGTTGAAAACAAACTAATTATTGTGACACTTTAGAGTTCATTTATGACATATGTGTGATTTGTGCTTCTATAGTGTATGATGTTGATAACAATGTATATATGCACAAAAATATGTATTTGCTATCATCCAATAAAGCAACAAGTGATATGACCTTTTATGGTATCTGCTGTATTACCACCCTTACAAGTCAATAATGGATATGCAAAAAGGTTAACCAAACTTAAGTAGAACCTTACTTATGTAAAGAAAGTAGTTAGTATGATATGGAATGTGTTGATATAAGGTAAGGCTAGGATCCAAGAACATACATCCTTGCAAAAGCAAGAGCAAAGATGTGTGAGGTCAAGCCATTTGTAGCACCTCACCTAGATTGCTTGGACTCTAGAGTAGTAGTGTTGGTAGTCAAGAGTATTTTGGTAGTTACTCATAAACTACTTGTTGACGGACAGATTTTTTTTTTGGAGTAGTGATTACATAGTGGGGCCCACTATCACTTGCACAGTCTAGACAATTGGACAGCCGTCAGCAAGACCATTAGGGTTTAAGACTTAGCTCGAGTCCAGGGGGATACTTTCAAAGTGCAGCTCTAGAGAGCTCACTTCTCTAATGTTGAGCCTTTGAGTTCCTAGCTATGGTGGATAGAGGTTGTTGAGTGGCACTTAGATTCTCTTAGCCAGAGTGGGTGTGGCTTGACTGTAATCAATGCCCAATTGTTGGTAGATCATTGAATGACAGATCAAGTACTAATCTGGTTGAGTGTGATTCAAGGTTTATAAACAAACTAATTACATTAGAGAAGTGAAGTTAGTGGGAAATTGGGTGCAAGAACTAAGAGTGTTGGTGATATCTCCAAGACTCGCTGATTGTTGGTAGCTCAATTGGAGTTGGGCTCAAAAAGTGAAACTAAAGGTGGAGTTGAGAACCCATCCCCGTGAATTTGTGATTTGGAGAAATCTATCATTTCAATTTGGCTCAAGTGGAGAGTTAGCAAAGGATTTGGTGGTCAACCAACTTTAGGGATTTATGTCAGATTTTGGCCAGATTTGGAGGAGCTTTGCTTGTTGGCCAGATTGGGAGGAGTTTTGCTCAAGTTGGAGGAGTCTTTGCCAGATTTGGAGGGGGTTTTACGTGGCAAGAAGAAATGCCTCATTTGGATGAATTTTAGCATTTAGAGGCTTTGAGGCATAGGGCTATGGGCTATGAAGGCCTAGAAGGGCCAGCTTGCTGGCGTGAGGCTAGCTAGTTTAGAGTAGATTTTGGTCATTGTTTGGCAAAATCTGCCCATCTTGCTAGATTGTGCATAACAAGGTTGACCCCTAGATCTCTAGTTCCTAGATTGGTGCCCTAGTCAACTGATCCACCCTCACTTGTTGTCCTAGTGGTTGTTCCATTGTTATCTATACACTTGTAGCTTTGGCTAGGAGAGACAGTTTGATCACATTCTTGGTGATCTTGGTAGCTTAGGAAGTAGATAACTCATATTATGTCAAATGCCAAATGGTGGAAGAGTCAATCCTATGAGATGGAGGGATTTTGTTTAGCTTTCTTGTGATTGGGCTCACTCCATTCTCTACTTCTTGTTTATGCACCATGTTTGTGTGAGGTGCCTTGACTTTAGAGCGTTGGTGCTCCGGTGTGCTCTCAATAGTGAGGTTGGAGTGATGACCAATTAGACTATCTATGTTTCTCTTTGGTGAGGCAAGAAATGATGACTTGCAGACCATGAGAGTTTGTGTTATGATGGCATGTTACAAGTTGCCCTTTCTCCTAGTGTAGGTGTTGTAGTTAGAGCTACATTAGTCGGTGTCGTTCAGTTGGTGGTGTTGGCACTTGGTGGGATCTTGCAAAGGTTTTGGTTGTGGGTTGCAGTTCTTGCTTACTTTGTCACAATAGAGTTCTTTGGGGATTCCAAAGGAGATAGTGCTAAGGTACACAATGGGTTTCCTTGGAGTGGTGCTTGTCATCAACCTATATCTCAGATCCCAAATGAGGAAGGAGATTGACTTTGAGTCGGAGTTTGACATGCAAGTTCATTCAATTGAGAGTGCACTTGGTATGTCCACACCATTGTTGTGGGACATGGACAAGATTTATGGGACCTCTAAATGTCCCAAGCATTACTTGGGTACAATGGGTACCATTGAGTTGGATGTCTTCATCCAAGAGTTTGATAGTTGGTGTGATTTGCAATAGATGCAAACCCAACTTTGTTCACACCCTTCATGGCATGGAAGAGGTTATTTCAGCACTTGGAGGGTCCGTTGATGGACAACTACATGAGTTTAGGAGAGCTCACTTGGAGGAGATTGAGCTATGGAGATAGTATTGGTCTCCAAACTATGTCTCCATCACTTCAAGTATAGTTTCTAGGGGTAGATTGCAATACACATGAGTTCTAGCTCTGGTAGCATTCGTAGATCTCTTGGAGATGGTGCAACTACAAGTGGAGGTACTACTACAAGAGGTGGTGTAGTACTAGGGTTTAACTCCATTGTGGAATTCTTCTAGTGTTTGAGGCAGAACTACCATGGAGTGTGGATTGACAAGCTGAGGAGCTTGTAGGAGCTCCAATGGAAGGTTGGAGAGAGCTCAAGTGAGGCATACACATGCATGAGATGGCTGATTAGTTTTACTTAGGGAATTATTGAGCCTAGGTAGTTTAATTTTGGTATGGGATATTGGATAGGGAGTTGCGGCATAGAGTATGTGATGCTATGTTGTTACAGGCTACTTCACCTACTTTGGCAGTGGTCTTTGGTTTGGCTGAGCATATTGAGCTCATCAATATGCTCAGCTCAACTCAATGCTCAGCTCAACATGGCGGAGGAGAGAGTGGTGACATTTGCATTTAGTAAGGAGACCTCATCCATAACTATTACTTCTTCCAAAGTGCACCAAGCCATATTGGTTTTTGAGGATAGGGTGGACAGCCTAGATCCTATGGAGCAAGTAGAGGGTCTAGTGTTGCTAGACCCTTACCTTCATTTTTGGGTCATCAGCAAGCTGTGAGTGGTAGTGTTGCTTGTTGGACTTGTGGTGGATCTCACCATAGGAGAGAGTGCACTCAAGGCAACGGACTTGATACCTCTGGTGCATCAAAGCTAGCTATAGAGACAGTGTGAACATTGCCACAGATTTAGTCACATTAGTGACTTGTGCTTTGACTTACACCCAAAGTTACGGAGTGGTAGGGCTGCTATGGCAAGTGGTAGAGTAGCTCCAGGTCATGGAGGACGAGGTGGTAGAGGATCCACACCTAATAGGGATGCAGTACCTTATTTATGATATAGCCATGGCTACTCAGATTGAGCAGTTGGAGTAGAGATTGGCTAGCATGGCCATAACTTAGAGGAGAATAGATTTGGGTGTTGAGGCTTCCACCTCATATGCGGGTGATAGAGACTTCTTAGATTTCATGTGCAGAGTAGCACAGGTGGATGCATCTGCCACAATGACTAGGAGTGCAGTACATGCTCTAGAGCCTAAAGGAGCATTAGTGGAGTTGGACCCATAGAGAGGAGAGGTTGGTAGACAGGTCAGACTTCCCCAATCTTTTACACAATCTGAGGCACTACATACGACATCTATGGCTCCTAGATGTCCTAGTGCAAGTGTGGTAGGTGGTGATGGGATGTATGATGGACTACCTAATAGTCAGCTACTTGCTACTACATAGATTGAGTCTAGCATGCTGTTGGGGACGGCTGAGCTGATTATGCGCTTTCCATTATTCTCCGCCAATGACATGTGTACATTGGGAGTTGACCCAACCATAGTGTTTTGGTTGGCTTCCATGCTTTGTGACAATAGGAATGATGTGGTTCCTACTACTATATCAGAGGTGGTTGATAGTGGAGTTGACTTGGTTGAGGACCAATGGTTTATGGCAAGCAATATTGGCTAGATTGGAGGCGTTACCAACTAGACTGGCCTTTGAGCGAGTGCAATTTACACATGGGGTTGTCTTGTGGATAACCAAAGGGGGATTTTTTAAGTTGGTAGGACCTTTAGGGAAGGTCTATACACCACAAAAGGTCTTACTTGACTTTGGTGCATAGCCCCTTATGTTGTGGAAGGTTGTAGTTGTTGGTCTAAATTTATGAAAGACCAATGTGGAGAGGTGTCCATTTCAGATCCAGATATCTCAAGGGGGTGGTTCTACACAATACATCACATGTGGAGAGCTTGTTGTCTAGATTCAGCCTGGTCATCCAACTAATAGCTCTATGGTGAGAGCTCAGGCCATTGTGACCATGATTGAGTTGTATGATGTGTTAGTTGGGAGAGCAATGTTGTATCCCATGGGTTTGAATATTGATTATTGGGAGGAGATAGCCTCCTATAGACCAAGTTGGCAGTCTGGTGAGAGATGAGTATATCATCTATTGGTATGCTTCAGTAGTGGCAGTCTTGGCTCACTATAGTTTGGAACCATGGTAGCTTTAGTTTCAACATTTAGTGGTTTTGTTACTTGGCCTAGTGATTTATTGGAGGAGAATGCCCATGAAGATGATACTCCAATATTAGAGGAGATCACTCGGATTTGGAGTACAAGTGGGATTGTTCCATCCACCTTGGATGTTCCTTTGTGGAGTTCAGAGGAGGCATTGCAACAACATGCAGATCAGTTGGTGCAACAAGCTTGGAGTGGAGCCTTTGTACCACTAGGCGACCAATATGAGGATGAGCCTCCATAATTGATTACCTTGACACCTCTAGATACCACACTCATTGCTTGGCAATATCTATTAGAGGGAGTATGTCTATTGGAGTTGTTTAGCACTAGACTAGTTGCAATACTACAAGCGTGTATATGAGTACATATGTACTTGTACGTGGAGAGAGATGAGATTACTAGGCAAGTCTCTCTCCATCATGTGGCACACTTGGCCTATCAGTATCCTAAGTTATTACTAATGTTGGCAGTCAGGGGTTCCCAAAAGGCCATACTAGTAGACATTTCCTTGCATGATCTAGAGAGATATGGGCCTATTCATTTGGTGATATTTGGATGGCCATGTAAGGGATATACACATACTAGTCAAGGTTTGGGTCTTTAGGATCTCCATTCTGGTGTGCTTTGGGAGATGTTACAAATACTATGTTATCTCTAGGTTCATCAGTCTGTTTCTCTAGCTTAGTTTTTGGAGAATGTCCCTTTGATGTGATTCTGGCATATGGACAAGTATGCATCAGGTCCATTCTTGGATGGGACCTACCGTGTTGTTAGATGCAGCTAGAGAGGGATCACGGGCTCATCATCTTTGTCTTTGGTAGACAAACCTCTTACCCAAAGAGGTTCTACAACACGGTTATGATGGGATTCAATGATTAGACCACATCATTGTTGATGACATCTTGGATGTTGGGCGTTAGTTTTGAATGGTAGTAGTGGTTGATAAGTCACCTATGGCAATGGTAAACCTAGTTGGACAACTCAAAGCCACTTTTCCCACATTATGAGTTTCTCAAGCTCCCAAGCTTTTTGAGAGGGAGGCCTTGGACTGGTTTGGGACTCACAATTATAATAGTTGGTGGAGCCCAACGCCAATGAAAGAGAGTAGACAATGGGTTTTCCCATAGGTATTATCACTGTTCCAACAATGTTAGAGGCATCTAGGCTTTAGGTGTTAGGTCTGGCTATGGACCTGAATGATTTGACTTGGATTGTGGGCCTTGGTTTGGTAGAGCAACATAGGATGTGCTTGATAGGCATCACTACTCGGACACTTGTGAGCTTTGTGCCTATTGAGATGATTCAAGTACATGTTGGGAGCAATGGACCAAGTGGGCATGGTATTCTTGGGACACAGCCAATGGCTACTAGGGAGAGTGGTCTACTTGGATTCCATCCAAGTGAGCGTGGGCTACTTGCATTACACCCTTGGTCTACTTGGGATGCAGCTAGAGGACATATGGAGCTTGCAGCCAGATTGGAGGGAGCTTTTCACATTGAGGTTGAGACCTCTAGTGGTTAGGAGCATGATACTATTGCTCCCAAGGGTCCAATGTAGCAGCCAATCAATACGTCTTCCACTCCTATGATATTTACAAAGGATACTTGGGAGCTGAATCTTGGACCCAAGCTTATAGGAGAGGAAAGATGGAGAGTTTGGAGGTTCTTGAGGAGCTACGCGAGTTGTTTTGCCTTCAATATGAAGGATTTGGTTGCTCTAAAGGGATATGGTATTCAGATTGAGCTTATTAGCGATACACCAATTTTTTGACATCCTTACAAATACAGTGACATGGAGCATTGATTTATAGCCAGAATAGTGACCTTTTTGAGATTGGTTTGGTAGAGATTTCACAAGGAGAGTATGCATCAACTACAATGATGCCAGCCAAGAAGGATATGCATGACAACTACACAAATAGGCAGATATGTGGAGATTACCGTCCTATCAACCAACAAACTAGGGTTGATTGGTATGCCATGCCTACACCAAAGAAGACCTTTGATATGATAGTGCATGCAAAGGTCTTCACTTCTTTGGATCTTCAAGCAAGATATCATCAATTGTCAATCAAGGAGGAGGATAAATCCAATATAACATTTTGGGCTATTGATCCTCATGGCAAGGATGTGTCATATCAATGGAGGTTCTTACCATTTAGGTTAAAGAATGCTCTTGTTGGCTTCCAAAGGGTCATGGATAGGATCTTAGCTGGATTGGATTTTGCTTGGTGCTATATTGATGACATTTTGGTCTATAGTACTACTATGGAAGAGCATGAGAGACATTTGTTGGAGGTGTTTGAGAGGTTGAGATCTCATGGACTCAAATTACATCTTGGAAAGTGTAGGTTCTTCCATGAGCAAGTTGAGTATTTTTGTCACTCTATCTACCCCAAAGGACTTGGTGTTCAACAGACCAAGGTGGATTTTATTGCATGTATTCCTTGGCCTATGGATGTGAGCATATTGTGAGCATTCCTTGGGTTGACAAACTTCTATTGCCACTATGTTAGAGGATTTAGTACCATTGCCAAGGCCTTGACAAAGCTGACCAAGCTTACATAGGAGTGGTGTTGGGGAGATGAGTAGGAGAGAGCTTTTTTAGAGCTCAAGGAGAAGTTGACATCTGCTCCTATTTTGAGAAGACCGATTAAAGGATGACCATTTCAAATTCACACTAATTGGAGTATGTTGGGGCTTGGAGTAGTGCTCACCCAACATGATGATCAAGAGAAGGAGTTTGTGGTGGCCTATGCTAGTCGTTCCAATAATATAATGGAGGTGAAGTATAATTCATATGAAAGAGAGTGTTTGGCAACAGTTTGGGCAATAACACATTTCCAATGTTACCTATTTGGTAAACTCTTTACTCTCATCACTAATCATCAGCCACTAAAGTGGTTGATGGAGTCCAACAAGCTTTCAGGGAAGCTTGCACGATGGGCTCTGATTTTACAAGAGTATGATTCCATGGTTATTTGTTGACCTAGAGTGGTGAACCGTATGCAGATGGGTTGAGTAGAAACCCATGTCCTAGCCATCAAGATCAGACCAGAGCACATTGGCATGGTGAGACATATAAGGAGATGGTGCCAGGTTGGCATGCATCTACCTTTCTCTCTATATTTTTTGAGGCTTTGGTAGTATCTCTCTCAATGCATACAAGAGGAGTTATTGAGGTCACAGATCCAGAGAGTGGAGATAGTGGTATAGTTCAAAAAGACATTCATGATGATGTCTTAGTGATGGACTATCTTTGCACTGGTGTTGTGGATGGCATAGTTAGGGCCAAGGAGAGAGATTGTGTTCTTTAGCAAGCCAGGCAGTTCAGATCGGAAGGCATACATCTTCTTTGTATATGGGAGGATTGTAGAGTATGAGTGGTACCACTTCCATCTCAAAGACCACAATTGGTCTATCATGCTCATGAGGAGCTAGCACATTTTAGAGTAAAGCGTACATATAGCTTACTCTAGAGTCATTATTGGTGGTGCGGTATGCAAACCAATGTATAGCAATTTGTTGCAAGATGGGTGGTTTGTGACCAAGTTAGAGTATCATTCAATGCTCCTATGCCATAGTTGCACCCATTACCTATCATGGGATTGGGTTACCGTTGGAGTTTGACTTTGTTCAACCTTTACCATTGATTGTGAGACATCATTGATATATTTTGGTGATGATAGAGCACTTCTCCAAGTTGACTGAGTTGGTGGCACTTCCTAAATAGTCTAGTGAAGGGATAACTTACTCATTCTTGGATTGGGTTCTTAGTCATTTTGGTGCACCAGCTGAGGTTTGACTGATCAGAGTATAGATTTCTTAGGGGAGTTTCATGTCTTGTGTGAAAAGGCTTTGATTGATCATCATCGTACTACCTCTTGAGATCACCCTAAGGCAAATGGCTTAGTAGAGAGAGTGGTCAAGACAATGAAGAGAGGATTGCAGAAGTATGGTTTGTAGAGAGGCCACTTGGGAGATTGAGATCTCCAATTACCTTGGTTGGCTATGGGCTATTGCTTCAGCTGGCAAGCCTCCTTAGCATCCTTCTCTCCTTACTTTCTTCTCTATGGACAAGATCCAGATTTACCTACAACCATTCATCAAGATGCTATTGTAGTTTTGGACTTCGATGATCCAAATGTATGGATGAGCGCATGTTCTCAATGGGCAGAGATAATTTGAAGAGCAATACCAATGGCCTTTGAGAACTTGGTGATTGCTCAGCATAGGGATACCTTATGTTATGATACCATTTGAGGAGGAGGTTATAGACCCTTGATCCGTCAATTTCATCCAGGTGACTATGTATATCTATAGGAGACAACAACAATGACACTTGATGTTTCCACTAGCCGCACTATCTTGAGAATGCACGAGGTTTTGCTATTTGGAGTCCTTGTGTTGGAAGGACATGATGATGTTGTTTGGAAAATTCATGTGTGCAATTGTGCGCCATGCTGCCTCCCAAGCATTGATGTTACTATGGACCCAAGCTTGGCACTCATACGAGCAAGCTTGAGGTGTATGTTATGCGGTTCTTTTGGTGGAGCTGTTATTATGTTAGTGTGTGATAGCTACTTGAGAGGATGGCATATGGCATGTATGACTCCTCCCCTCATGGTGGTTCTTTAAGGACAATGGTTATGTCCTAGATGTACTTGACCTATGGCTTGTTCATCCTTTATATGGTATAGATTGTAGGTAGGCAACTAATGATGGGGCTTGATAGCACCCGGCCTCTTGATCTTTTGCCCACCATTGGGTATACCATATACTTAGAGTAGATAGCTATTTGGAGTAAGAGGGACCTAACTATTAGCTAAGGAGGCAAATATTTGGTAGTTACTCATAGACTACTTGTGATGAACAGATTTTGTGTTTGGGTTATTGACTACATGGTGGAGCCCACCATCACTTGCACCATTGGGTGTGCCATTAGCGAGACCGTTAGGGTTTGAGACCTAGATCAAGTCTAGAGTGTATACTTTCAAAGTGGAACTCCAAAGAGCTCACTTCTTTGATGTTGAGCTTTTGAGTTCCTAGCAATGGTAGACAAAGGCTGGCAAGCGTCGCCTGGATTCTCTTAGCTAGAGTGGGTGTGGTTTGACTGTAATTAGTGCACTATTGTTGGCAGATCATTGAGTGATAGATCAAGAACTGATCTGACTGAGTGTAATTCAAGTTGTGTAAACAAACTGATTATTGTGGTACTTTAGAGTCCATGTATGACTTATGTGTGAGTTGTGCTTCTATAGTGTGTGATGTTGACAATGATGTATATTGTGTAGTGATGTATATACGCACGAAAATGCTAGTAGCACAACAAATGGATGAGTCAACTAGAAAGGTAGAGTTGGTATTATCTGTTTGTCCATCAAGAATATTTCAAATCTTTGGTCCAACTTAAATGCAAAGAATGGAAGATCATCTTGTGTTTAAGGAGATAAATCATCTATGTTTATTACAATATTCACTAGAGAGAAAAAAATCACTCTTCTATCCCTATCGCATATATCTCTAAAATTAGCCTATCAACAACCATACAATAGAGGAAATAAAAGATGTCAAGAGTGTGCAACTACCCAAAATTCTATGGGTGTCATCTCCTCTATAAATAGTAAGTACACTTCTTGATATAAAGTTGATAGAGATGTTTGCCTATATGCTTAGTTTTTTGTCACACACTCAAAACTCCTTGGTACAATATAACCAATGACACACACATCATTTTAGAGGTTCTCACACTTGATAATATAGTCAAGGAAGAAGGAACCATGCAAAGAAAATAGGTTGGTCAATGAGGAATATAAGATGAGTATACCAAATGCCACATATGGATCATCTCATAGAGGAAGTTCATCCGCATGCAAGTGTGGTATTGTGACAACCCAATGTTGATGTACTAATAGTATAATTGGTAAGAATAGGTCATTCCCTTGAGAATTCAGGTTGGAAATGACTAGAAATGAGAATAAAGTGTCATAATATCACAAGTGGTCTATTCTTGCATGTTTAACCTTGTGGGAAAAAACCACTCCAAGAAGAGGGTAGAGACACATGTGGTGGTATCCTACAAAGAGAGAAATTAGCAACCACTCTCAAAAAATACCTTATCTAACATGCTCTTAATAGTGGTGATTCACTTCATGCCAAAGTCCTCTTCCTCATGAAGAGCCTCTTTACCTCGGTGGCTAATCTCTCCTTGAAAGTTTATTTCACCTTGAATAACAATTTTTGGGCCAAAGGTTGGTTTTCAGACCAAAGGTTCTTTCACCCTAATGTTGTTGGTAACTGGGCACATCTCTTCCTAAAGAATGCAATCCCAAAAAAATCCAATATAGATTTTCTACTTAGCTTTTCTATTCTATGGTACTCTTAAAGCGCCATTGTTCTAGAAGCCTTCCTCACATTGACTTGCTCATTCAGAATGTGAAGGATAGCTCCCTTAATAATGTATGAATTTCTAGAGTAAGCACTAAAACACTCATTCATGCTAAATGTCAAGGGTAACTTCCTTGATTTAGTGAAAATTTCCTAAGCATGTACTCAAACACACACTCTTATTGCAAGATTCCTCACCTCTACTCGACCAAGTGCACAATCAAAGATGTAAGTGAAAGCAATCCAACACAAAGATCTCAAAGATACCTTTACATTAAATACTTTCATTATAAAAGAAGTGGACCTATCTCTCTTAGGTCACAACCCTTATATAACATTTCCTAGCTCTTTATGAAGATGATCAGCAGCTAAGAGTGCTACAAATCTTCTAATTACACCTACTTTGATACACTAATTCTAACTATTGATCTTATCCTAAGTGCCATTAAGAAGTGATTGTGCAACCACCACCAATCACAACTACTACTTGTCATTTACTCATTATGTAATTAAAGTTCCAAAATCTTTGACTAAAAAATTATTGTGTAGTCATAAAGAATGTCAATCTGAAAGTCTTTGAGGACAAAGACCTTCGTAGCCCAAAGGTGCATTTCTGTACTGAATAGATTTCTACCTATTTCCTTTTGGCTATAATTCTTTTGTCATGAAATCTACTACAAGGAACTAGATTCACCCTTACAAATCTTGATTTGCAAATTTACTCAATCTTGGTACTTTGCAATGTCCTTTAGTAGTGCCTTTCCTTTGTTTCCTCCTTTGCAATTTCTTCAAGATAGTCCCACACCATTCTATCCTTGCTAAAATTTAAATATTCTCTAGCATGAACTATGAGTTGGCCTGTCTTTCACTCAAGATGAACATTTGATGGCTACTAAGGTAACGCACCACGGACTAAGAAGGCAATGAATCTCAACTCTATCACACTCTTCTAAAGTTAGAACTCCAAGGCACCTCCAAGACTCAAGACATTGCTCACTAGAGAACTCAATGAGAGAGAAGATAGTTGCAAATGAAAGGATGGTGAATACCTCCTTAATCCTAGCTTATATACTTGCAAAAAAGTAACACACCAAAGTTACTAATTATTGGAGTAACTCAAGTTACTAAGCTAAAAGTCAAATAAAGTAAAAAAGGTCTAAGGGAATACCCAAGCACATGGGAATAATCTCATGAGTAGGTGGCTTCTCCTTATCTCCTAACTAAGTTTGGGGTTCCTTCACATGGACTATCCTTGGACTATAGAAAAATTGTGCACCAACAAGGCTTGTGAACCCAAGAGTTCTTAATTCTTTTCTCAAAGTCAAATAACTAAGAATAATACCAAGTCAATACACTAGAAGATAAAATAATGGTGCTCACTTTTTTCCCTTCCTCTAGAATAAGGTTACCTTTATCTTAGCTAGGACTAACTTTAGCTAATCATGACTAATGTAGAAGATTAGCTAAACTCTATATAGATAATATTTCTCCACCAATTGCAATACTAAACTTAATATCCCAATAGAATATACATGCACCAATAAGTGTTATATTTACCTCCAAACTAAGAATTCATTCCTTGGAGTGAAGGTTCCTTTACCTTTTATGGTATAACTTCAACTTATCATGGTTTATCCTATCAAAGTGTCTTCCTCCCAAGTCCTTGAGATCATAGGTATGATTGCCTTGCACCTTCTCCATTATGAAAGGTCCAAAGTACTTAGGCAAGAACTTCTTTTGCACCTTCTTGAATCAAATAGAATCAAACAACATTACTCAATCACCTTCCTTGAAGGGCTCCACCTTCTTCTTTCCTTACCTCTTGTCATAGCTCTCCTTTTGTTTCCTTTGGGCTTGCTCCACTCAAACCATAACAACTACTTGTATCTCTTCTAATTCCATGAGTTACTCCTTCCTTGACTTCTCTACATCACCTCCTTGTGCCTTGTTCAATTTCCTTTGGATGCTTTGAACAACAAGAAGATCAAAGTGAATAGGTAAAGTAGACTCAATACCATATACCAGATGAAATGGAGAATATCTGATAGATGGATGTCTTCATGGTTGTCCTACACTCTCACAAAACCGTATGAATCTTCTTGTCCCAATGATCTTTTGCTCTCTCTATTTTGCATCTTTGGCAACATCATACATAAGGTTTTATTTGTGTTCATTGCCAAGCCATTGGAGTTTGGCTTATAGGAGGTAGTCACTTTATGTGTGATATAGAAATTTTATAGCATGGCTATAGTGATACTTGTTGTAAACTCTCCTCCTCTATCAGAAACCAACTCCACAAGGCATCCAAACCTAGTGATGATGCATTAATAAAGAGATCTATCAACTTCATCTTCATTCTTGTCTTTCTATGGTCTAGCCTCAACCTACTTGGTAAGGTAATTAGTAACTATCACAATGTACTTATTATTCCTTGAGGTTCTATTGAGAAGACTTACAAAATCACTTCTCCACTTCTCAAAAGGTCTTAGTAATGGAATTGATCTAAGAGGGAGATTAGAGGTAGACTTCCTAGCAAAAGCTTGATAAAAATTACCATTTTTTCAATAATCAAGACAATCTTTGAAAATTCCACTCCAATGGTAACCTACATCTAGAATATTGAAAGCGGTCACCTTTCTTTCAAAATGACTCCCACATATCAAACCATCATGAAACTCCTTTATGAGTAAGATAGACTCCTTCTTATCTATTGCTCTTTGAAGTAAACCATCTACTCTTTGATTGAAAAGAATGTTCTCCACTATTGTGTAAGGTCTAGATCTTTCCTTGATTGAATAGTTCTTCTCTATTGAGACCATCTGTCCACTAGCTACTGGATGTAATCCCCATCTTGGTCTAATTCACTAAGAGTGCATCCTATAGCTATATTGGAAGCATTAGGGTAAAAGATGAAAGGATTACTCCAATCAAGTTTAGAAAGAATTTGAGTCATAACAAAGGATTGCTTGAGTTCCTCAAAAGCTTTGAGAGCTTCCTTGTCCTCCAAAATCACCATGTATTCTACACTCTTCTTCATGTAAATGGTCAATGCATAAGCCATGTTGGAAAATGAGAAGATGAACCTTCTATAGTACCCAACCATTCTCAAGAATTGATGTAACTTTGTCAAGTTTGAAGAGAATGGAAGCTTTGAGATTTTCTTCATCTTTTCAAGGTACATTGCTATTCCATCCTTGGGAAATGATGTATCTTAACAATAGACCTTCTTCAGAATCAAAGATGTACTTCTTTGGGTTGAGTGATGCATTATTTCATCCAAGCATTGCAAGATCTTGATAAGGTGCTCAAAGTGCTCCTCCTTGCTCCCATAGACACAAAAGTTATCAATGAAATCTCTCACAAATTTCCCTATGAAAGATCCAAAAATCTTATTCATGAATTATTGATTTGTGGTTGGAGCATTATGAAGCTCAAAAGGCATGATCTTGAAAGAGTAGTACTCCAAGGTGTGGTGAATGTGATGAGTTGTTGATGCTTTGGTGTAATCTTGATTTGGTTATAGCTACTATAACCATCTCCAAAGTTGTACCTCTCATGATCCACAACCTCCTCCAAGATCTCATTAATGATTGGCAAGGTATAGTTGTCCTTCTTTATACAAAAATTGAGTTTCTTACAATCAACACGTAGCCAAAGCTTTCCATTCTTCTTTTTCTTCACAATCATAATTGGGGACACCTATTTTGATTTTTCCACCTCAAAAATAAAGTTAATCTCCTTGAGCTTATCAATCTCCTCCTTCACAACCAAAGCTATTGGCATGCTAATGCAATGTTATTGGTCTTGTATGTAACTCCACCTTTATTTGGTGCTCCTCCAAGGTGACTTCCTTGAGATCCTTGTAATTAAAAGCAAACATATGGATAAACTTGCAAAAAATCTCCTCAAGTCTTACCTTCTCCTCCTTGGTAACATTTAGACCATACTTGAGGGTTGATAGTCTCCTCTCTATCTCCTCTAGTGTGAATGGTGATTTATTAGGCTCATTCAAAATCTTTGGCGTAGACACAAAGTCCATAGCACACAAATGGTGCACATTTGAATCATACCCAGAGTCATCCTCCTCCGATAAGGTCTCTTCTTCCATGCTTGTGTTCACACTTGAAGCTCTTTCTTTTAAATCCAATTCTCAATAATCAGAAGATGGTGTATCTCAATATGAAGTATGGCTAGTATTGGTTATTGAAATTTGAACCCAATGGTTTGATGGCCCAATTCTCAAATATCTATTGTGCCATCAATCAATTGTTTGAGCTGTGAGCCGGCCTATCTCTCACTTAGGATGAACCTCTGATGGCTATTATGGCAATGCACCATGGACTAAGAAGGCAAGGAACCCCAACTCCATCATAATCCTCCAAGGCTAACACTCCAAGACTCAAGACATTGCTCACTAGAGAACTCAATGAGAGAGAGATAGTTGTAAATGAAAGGATGATGAGTACCTCCTCATCCCTTGTTTATATACTTGTGAAATAGTTATGCACCAAAGTTACTAATTACTGGAGTAACTCAAGTTACTAGGCTAAAAGTCAAGTAATGTCAAAAAGTAGAAAGGAATATCCATTCACATGGGCATATTCCCCTAAGCATGTGGTCTTATCTTGACCCAACCACTAAGTCAAGGATTTCTTCACATGGGCTATCCTTGGACTAAAGAAGAATCCAAAACAAAAAGGCTTGCGGGCCCAAGAGTTCTCAACTCTTTCCTCAAAGCCAAACACCTAGGAATAATACCAAGTCAACACACTAAAATCCAAAATAATGGTGCTCATCTTTTCTACTTCCTCTAAAGTAAGGTCTCCTCTATCTTAGCTACGACTAACTTTAGCTAATCATGACTAATGTAGAATCATCCTTTATCTCTATATAAATAATATCTCTCAAGTACTTATAATACCAAGCTAAATATCACAATACCACACACATGCATAAATGGGTGTTATATTTACCCCCGGACTAAGTTTTCACTTTGTCCTCAAAGTGAAGGTCTCTCTACCTTCTATGATACATCTTCAACTTATCATGGTTAATCCTATCAAAGTGTTTTCCTCCCAAATCCTTGAGATCATAGGTGTAATTGCCCCACACCTTCTCCATTATGAGAGGTCCAAAGTACTTAGGCAAAAACTTCTTTTGCACTCTCTTGAATCGAATGGAATCAAACAACATTACCCAATCACCTTTTTTGAAAGGCTCCACCTTGTTCTTGCCTTGCTTCTTGTTATAGCTCTCCTTTTGCTTCCTTTGGGCTTGCTCCACTCGAATCATAGCAACTGCTCTTGCCTCTTCCAACTCCATGAGTTGATCCTTCTTTGACTTCTTTGCACACCCCCTTGTGCTTTCTTCAATCTCCTATGAATGCTTTGGAAGGTAGGAAGATCAAAGTGGATAGGTAAGGTAGACTCAATACCGTATATCAATTGAAATGGAGAATATCCAGTGGAAGTCTTCATGGTTGTCCTATACTCCCACAAAACTGCATGAATCCTCTTGTCCCAAAGATGTTTAGCCCCTTCCATTTCTGCATCTTTGGCAAACATCATGCACAAGGTCTGATTGGTTCTCTCTGCCACACCATTGGAATTTGGCTTATAAGATATAGTTACTCTATGTGTGATAGAGAAATGTCGTAGCATAGCTGTAGTGATGCTTCCTGTAAACTCTCTTCCTCTATAAGAAACCAACTCCAAAGGGCACCAAAACCTAGTGATAATGCGTTCATAAAGAAATCTCCCAACTTCATCTTCATTCTTGTCCCTCAATGGTCTAGCTTCAACCCACTTAGTAAGGTAATCAGTAACTATCACAATGTACAAATTGTTCCTTGGGGTTCTATTGAGAGGACCTACAAAGTCAATTCTCCACTTCTCAAAAGGTCATAGCAATGGAATTGATCTAAGTGGTGGAGTGGAAGTAGATTTTCTAGCAAAAGCTTGACAAACATGACAAGTTTTGCAATAATCAAGACAATCCTTGAAAATCCCTCTCCAATGGTAACTTGCATCTAGAATCAGTCAATCTCAGTCACCTTTCTTGCAAAGTGTCCTCCACATACTAAACCTTCATGAAACTCCTTTATGAGTAGGATAGACTCTTCCTTACCCACTGCTCTTTGAAGTAGACCATCTGCTCCTTGGTGAAAAAGAATATCCTCTACCATTGTGTAAGGTCTAGATCTTACCACAAGGGCCTTCCTCTCCCTAACATGCATCCCTTCTGGATAGTTACCTCTTGTCACAAAATCCAAAATCTCCTTGTACTCCATTGGAACCCCTTGAGTGACTGAGATTGTCATGAGCTCCTCATCCGGGAAGGAATCATCCATTGGCTCATTTCCATCATGATCATAGGCTCTAGATAACAAATCAGCATTTGCATGCTTCTTTCTTAGCCTATCCTCAATGGTGTAGTCATATTCAGACAAGAGTATCATCCACCTTGCTAGTCTCCCTTCAACATTAGGCTTGTTGAAGATGTACTTCAAAGCCTTGTGATCCGTGACAATGGTGACTTTCCCTCCAATCAAGTAGTGTCTAAACTTCTTGAGACCAAAGATCACTGCCAACCCTTCTCTCTCCATAATAGAGTAGTTCTTCTCTGCTGAAACCATCTGCCTACTAGCATAAGCTATTGGATGATCATGCCCATCTTGGTCTAATTGACTAAGAGTGCATCCTATAGCTACATTAAAAGCATCAATGTAGAGGATGAAAGGCTTACTCCAATCAGGTTTAGCAAGAATTGGAGCTACAACAAGGGATTGCTTGAGCTCCTCAAAAGCTTTGCGAGCCTCCTTGTCCTCCAAAATCACCATGTAATCTACACCCTTCTTCATGTAGATGGTCAACGCATAAGCCTTGTTGGAAAATGAGAAGATGAACCTCCTCTAGTATCCAACCATCCCCAAGAATTGGCATAACTTTGTCAAGCTTGAAGGGAATGGAAGGTCTGAGATTTTCCTCACCTTCTCAAGATCAACTACTATTCCATCCTTGGAGATGATGTGCCCCAAAAGTAGACCTTCTTCACATCCAAAAATGCACTTCTTTGGGTTGAGTGATGCATTTGCCTCATCCAAGCGTTGCAAGACCTTGATTAGGTGCTCAAAGTGCTCCTCCTTGCTCCCATAGACACAAAAGTCATCAATGAAGTCTCTCACAAATTTCCCAATGAAAGGTTCAAATACCTTGTTCATGAACCATTGGAATGTGGCTGGAGCATTGCAAAGCCCAAAAGGCATGACCTTGAAAGCGTAAGTTCCCCAAGGTGTGGTGAATGTGGTGAGTTGTTGATGCTCTAGTGCAATCTTGATTTAGTTATATCCACTATAACCATCTCCAAAATTGTACCTCTCATGACTTGCAACCTCCTCCAAGATCTCATCAATGAATGGCAATGGATAGTAGTCCTTCTTGGTAACAGCATTGAGCTTCTTGTAATCCACACATACCCAAAGCTTGCCATTCTTTTTCTTCACAATGACAATTGGAGACACCCATTCTGAATTCTCTACCTCAAAGATAAATCTAGCCTCCTTGAGCTTATCAATCTCCTCCTTCACAACCAAAGATATTGGTGGGCTAATGCGACATTGTTTTTGGTGGATTGGTCTTGCATGTGACTCCACCTCTATCTTGTGCTCCTCCAAGGTGACTTCTTCCAAATCCTTGTAACTGAAAGTAAAAATATGGATGAACTTGCGGAAAATCTCCTCAAATCTCACCTTCTCCTCCTTGGTAACATCTGGGCTGTACTTGAGGGTAGCTAACCTTCTCTCTACCTCCTCAAGTGTCAATGGTGATTTATCTGGGTCCTTCAAAACCTTTGGCTTAGGTGCAAAATCCATAGCACACAAAGGATACACATCTGAATCAGATTTAGATTCATCCTCCTCCGTGGAAGTCTCCTCTTCCATGCTTGTGTCCACACCTGAAGCTCCTTCTTCAGAGTCTAATTCCCAATAATCAGAAGATGGTGTATCTGAATGTGAAGTGTTGGTGGTGTTAGTCATAGGAACTGTGACTCTATGGTTTGATGGCCCAATCTTCAAGTACCCTTTGTGTCATCGATCAGTTGTGTGTGTTGCTCTCAACCATGGCCTCCCAAGAAGTAAGTCATAGCTTGAATCTTTCAAGACTTGGAAAGTCATGAGATTTTGAACTCCCATAATTGAAACTACCACTTTATCCATCACCCATACTGGTCGAACTTGTTGCTTTTTTGCCATGCTCACCACAAATGTTGAAGGTCTTGAGGGTATCATACCCAACTTCTTCATCAACCTTTCTGACATGGCATTTACTGTTGATCCTCCATCAACCAATGCATCCTTGATGTTGTGACCATTCACTCTCACATCAATCTTGGAGGCATATTCACAAACCTCCTATGGTGCTGGCTTGGCATCCACCACCCCCATTGATATTGGAGCTTTTGCCTTCTTTTTCTTCTTGCTCCTTGTAGAACTCAAACCACCTCTAAGCTCCTTTCTCAAGGTAGGGTTCATTTGTAGTTCCATTGTTGCATTGAAATCAAGAAATCCTCCATCCCCAACTTCTTCCTTGGAGTCTTTGTTGTTGATGGTGTTGAGGTGAAAGTGCTCCTAGTAAACATAGGAGTATCCTTGCTTGGAATAAATCCTTGAGAAGAGTGAACATCCTCTGCAAAACGAGCTCTCTTCTTCTCTTGTGCCAAAAGCTCCAAATTAAGACTCTTGGAGTTTGAGCACTCTCCCTTCTCATAATTTCTCTCCACCACATCTATGGATGCTATCCCCTTACCTCTTTTTGGATTAGGATCCACTTGAGTTTCACTACCACACTCTTTCCCTCTATTGGCTCCTTCATAACTCCTTCCTCCATGGTAAGTGGAATTTGGGCAATTCCTTTGGATATGGCCTATTCCTCCACAACCAAAACAATTTCTATCATAGAAATTGTTGGCTGGTTGACCTCTTCTATATGGATAATTCCATAACTCCTAGGCCATGTTCTTAAATTTTGATCCACCTCTCTCTTCTCCCATAGTTGCACCACATTGATCTTGAGATCTGCAAGTTGTTCCGTGATGGTTTGAAGTGGATCCTTTGGTGGAGGTGCAAGAATTGGAGCAACTACTACTTGTGGTGCAACCCTTGTCACCAAAGTATCAGAAGTTCTACCATACTTGTAGCCTTGAGGAAGATGCACAACCTCCTTCACCACCAAATCACTCTCATCTCCTTCCAAACTCGCATCCATACGAATTGCGATCTTGATAGCTTCAACATTGGAAGAAGGTTTTTCATATCTCACCTTGCTTCTAATTTGTGGTCTCAACCCTCCTAAAAAATTCTTGGTGAGCATGGCTCCTATGCCAATCATTGTAGTTTCCACATCATCCCCACCCTTCCTCAACACTATGTGAAATCTGGACTCTAACTTTTCCACTCTTTCCACATAAACTCTCACTTTCTCTTTATCTCCTTGCTTGAGAAATGTAACCTCACTCATCAATCTATCATAACTCTCATTAGGAAGAAAGTTCTCAATGAGTGCTGAAGTCAAAGTCTCCCAAGACTCCTCTTCCTCATCTCCCCTCTCTCTCTTTTGGTATTCTGACTCATACCATGTAAGTGCTGCATCCTCAAAGAAATCTGGTAATAATGAGGCCCACTCATTCTTCCTCCCCTCATTGTTTCCTATGCAATCTCTCTTGAAGTCTCTCACAAAGGCCTCCACATCTTCTCCATCCTTGCCAAAGAAAAACAAAATTTTCCCCATCTTAACCCCTCACTATCTTTCTTTTCTCTCAATTTTTTTTTCTTTTCTCTCACTCTATTACTAATAGAGTATATACATGGCTATCATCATCTGAGAATAATCCACTCTAGGGAACACAAAAGGTTCAGGTTGCTCCAAGATTTCTATAGCAACATCAAATCCTAGAGTGCATATTAATCTAACTCTCATGGATAATTTATCCATAAAGTTGAAAGATTATCTCCATCACTAATCTTGAGAACTAGCTGATGAAGGTGGTAGTATTTCTATAGATGTACTAAGACTCTCTCTAAGATTATTCACCAAAGTCTCCAAAAGTGCTTTTAATCCACTACACTCATGTCTTTTTGGAAGTCCTTCCACTCCACAAACCTCACACAACTCCTTGGTCTTAGATCTTCTCTCTCCTAATCTTGGTGAAGAAGGTCCAACATGCAAACCCAAGTCAAGTAAGCCTCTCCTTTCCCTCAATCTCTTTCTCTCAAAGGTCAATGGACATGAACTTGCCTTATGTCCCTTCTCTCCACATAGAAAGCACTTAGACTCACTCTTTCTTCCAAGTGGTGTAGGTTTTTGGATCCTCTCAACACTCTCTTCAAATTCTATTGTAAACTCTCTTTTCCTCAAATCCACCCCTACAATCACCTTAGACCCTTGGGGAACCTTGCATAATCTCAATTTCCACTCTTGATGACACTACATATTCCCAAGATGAATCTAAACATTCAAACATGCTTTTTGTTGCTCTCAAACTCCTCATGCATGAGATCTCCACTCTACAGAATTTACCCTTCCTTACAATGTCACTCAAATCTCCCAACAAGTATGTGACAGTCCTCTGAAATTTTTCACACTTGATCACAACTCTAGGGCGTCCCTCCCTACATAATTTTAGATCTTTTCATTGAGCCATTTGGCCTAGACACCTTTCTATTCAGCACACATAATTCAGATTTGGTCTGAAAACCACCCCCTTCACTTCAAAAACTCATAACTCCCTGTGAAAAACGATCTCTCTCTAATTTTTGTGGCAGTAAGTAGGGTAAAATGCACTGAATTTTCTTGGGAATTTTCAGGACAATTCACTGAAAATTGAAGAAATGGAAGACTCTATACAATTTTCCAGGGAGCATGGAGTTGCGGGAGCACTTTACCCTATCAACTTTTAAAATTTCTAGCCCAGTGCGCATAGTAGCTTTCACAATAATTTTAAGTGTGATAACTGAAAGATAACTCAAGCTATCATGTGTAGAAATTTCAAGTCTAGATCTCAAACTTGAGATTTTGCCCAAAATCACCTTAATCCACAAAATCTACAATCCACCTCACACAATCTCTCCAATTCCTTTCATGTGTACAAGATGTACAAAATCACCTCAAATACATCATAATGAACTATAGGGTATACAAATGGATTTTGGTTCTCTAACATAAGTTAGCCCTCTCCTCTCCTAATGTTCTCTCCAAGTGAGGTCTCATAGCCTCCTTCTGCCTAATGTAGAATTGAACGCGGAACATTATCTTGCCTTCTAGAGAGGTCCTGGCAACAAAACCAAAAATGTGAGCCGGCCTGTCTCTCACTTAGGATGAACCTCTGATGGCTATTATGGTAGCGCACCATGGACTAAGAAGGCAAGGAACCCCAACTCCATCATACTCCAAGGCTAACACTCCAAGACTCAAGACATTGCTCACTAGAGAACTCAATGAGAGAGAGATAGTTGCAAATGAAAGGATGATGAGTATCTCTTCATCCCTTGTTTATGTACTTGTGAAATAGTTATGCACCAAAGTTACTAATTACTGGAGTAACTCAGGTTACTAAGCTAAAAGTCAAGTAAAGTCAAAAAGTAGAAAAGAATATCCATTCACATGGGCATATTCCCCTAAGCATGTGGTCTTATCTTGACCCAACCACTAAGTCAAGGATTTCTTCACATGGGCTATCCATGGACTAAGGAAAAATCCAAAACAAAAAGGCTTGCGGGCCCAAGAGTTCTCAACTCTTTCCTCAAAGCCAAACACCTAGGAATAATACCAAGTCAACACACTAAAATCCAAAATAGTGGTATTCATCTTTTCTACTTCCTCTAAAGTAAGGTCCCATCTATCTTAGCTATGACTAACTTTAGCTAATCATGACTAATGTAGAATCATCCTTTATCTCTATATAAATAATGTCTCTCAAGTACTTGTAATACCAAGCTAAATATCACAATACCACACACATGCATAAATGGGTGTTACAGAGCTGCTCTCAACCATGACCTTCCAAGTAGCAAATCATAACTAGCATGCTTCAAGACTTGGAAAATCATGAGATTTTGAACTCCCATTATTGAAACTACTACCTTGTCCATCACACCCACCAATCAAAATATTTTCTTGTTTTCCATACTCACTATAAATATTGATGGTCTAGAATGAATTATACCCAACTTCTCTAATACGGTATTTATTGCATATCCTCCATCAACAAGTGCATCCTTGATGTTGTGACCATTCACCCTTGCATCAATCTTCACAAGCCTCCCATGGTGTTAGTTTTTCATTCACCACCCCCATTGATACCAAAGCCTTTGTTTTCTTCTTTCTCTTGTTCCTTGTAGAACTCAAACCACCTCCAAGTTCTTTCCTCAAGAATCATCCAT
The DNA here is from genome assembly GCA_948567375.1 of Lunularia cruciata. Taxonomy (NCBI): domain Eukaryota; kingdom Viridiplantae; phylum Streptophyta; class Marchantiopsida; order Lunulariales; family Lunulariaceae; genus Lunularia; species Lunularia cruciata. The sequence goes on along the minus strand of OX419761.1, from coordinate 49,597,703 downwards.
CCCCAACTTCTTCCTTGGAAATTTTTTTGATGGTGTTGAACTAATAGTGTGAGAATTCCTTGTGGGCATTTGGACTATCTTTGCTAGCGGTGAACTCTTGAGAAGATTGTATATCATTTGCAAAATGTGCTCTTGTCTTCTCTTGTACCAAAAGCTCCAAGTTAAGACCTTTGGAATTTGAGCATGGTCCCTTCTTATACTTACTCTTTAACACATCTATGGATGCTATCCCCTTACCTCTAGTTTGCAAAGGAGGTATTTGGGCTTCATCACCTCCCTCTTTCTCTCTATTTGTTCCTTCATAACTCCTTCCTCCATGGTACATGGAATTTGTACAATTCCTTTGGATGTGACCTCTACCTCCACAACCAAAATATTTTTTATCATTGAAATTGTTAGTTGGTTAAAATCCTCTATATGGATAGTTTTTATAAACTCTAGCCCCTTTCCCAACATTCTGGTCCACCTCATCTCTTCTTCCATACTTGCCTACATTGATCTTGACATTTGTAAGTTGCTCCATGATAGTTAGAAGGAGATCTTTTGGCGGAGGTAGAAGGACATGAGCAACCACCACTTGTGGTGCCATCCTTGCCACCAAAGGATTAGAAGCCCCACCATACTTGTAGACTTGTGGAGGATGCACAATCTCCTTCACCACCTAATCACTATCATCCGCTTCTAAACTCTTCCATACAAATTGCAATCTTGATAGCTTCTACCTATAAGGAAGATTTCTTATATCTCACCTTGCTTCAAATTTATGATATCAACCCTCCCACAAATTCTGGTGAGCATTTCTCTTATCCCAATCATGTTAGTCTCTACATCATCCCTATTCTTCCTCAACATTATATGGAACCTAGACTCTAATTTCTCCACTCTTTCTACATTGACTCTCACTTTTTCTCGATCTCTTTGCATGAGGAAGATAATTTCACTCATCAATCTCTCATAATAATCATATATAAGACAATTCTTAATGAATATTATAGTCAAACTTCCCAAGACTCCTCTTGTCTATCTCTCTTCTCTCTCTTGTGGTATTCTAATTCATACCATGTAAGAGTTTCATCCTCAAAGAAATTTGGTAGTAATGAGACTCACTCGTTCTTCCTCCTCTCATTATTTCCTATACAAGACCCTCTTGAAGTCTTGCACAAAAGCCTCCACATCCTCTCCATTCTTGCCAAAAAGACCAGAATTTTCCTCATCTTAGCTCTCATTATCTTTCTCCTCTCTTTATTTTTTGTTTATTTTCTCTCTCACTCTATAACTAATAGTATATACAGATGTAGAAAAATTTGAGAGTAGTCCACTCTAGGTAGTAAAAAGGGTTTAGGTTACTCCATGATTTCTATGGCATGATCAAATCCAAAGGTGAAAATTAACCAAACTAATGGATATTTTATCCATTAATTGAAACATTATCTCCATCATTAGTGTAACAATATGGAGTTTAGCGTTAGTTAAGTTAATCAAAGTTAGTCAAGGCTGACAAAGTAGAAAATTGGCCAAATTAACCTAGAATATTCTAAAAGTATCTAGGAAGCAGCTACTTGGTACCCTCCCAAGTATTGGATAACATGCACACCAAGTGGTAACTTCTAGGAAGAAGTTTCTTAGGAAGCTTCCCGGCTAGCTTAGCCTGCACCCTAAGTAGGAGTGCAAGCTAAGCTTGCATCCTTGTAGTTTCCAAAATCCTTGTAGTTTCACTAGGTTGCACCCCAAGTAGTTTCTAAAAGGAAGCTTCTAGAAGGTTCTAATTAGCTTAGCTTACATGCCAAAGTAGGCAACTTCTAAAAGGAAGCTTCTTGAGAAGCTTCCTGATAACTTGGCTTGCACTCCAAGAAAGTGACTCAAGGACAATTCTTGAGAATCTTCTCAAGAGCCTTGTATACTCCCTATAAATACCAAGCCAAAGCTCATGCTAGGAATTAGGAGTTTTCCACACACTCAAAGGTCCCAATGTGATCATCCATTCTCCTATTTCTCTCCTTGGTCTTGGTCTTTTACATTGGTATTAGGGCAAGAATGGGATAGATGGAATTTATAGACCACCAAATCCATTTCCACCAAACCATTGGGATTTTTATGTTTTTGTATTACCTAAGCATCATTTCACACAGTTCATAACCTCACTCTTTGGGTAGAATTTTTTGAATACAATCACCTTGTCCAAGGAACCCTTGGTACTTCTAGTTGTAACTTATGGAGAATGGTGGACATGTTGCATCTATGTGTTAATAAATTAGATAAAATGAGAGTAGTGTGATAGAGTAATAGCCATGGCGGCAATGATCAAGATTTCATTGATATGTAGCAACAAACTAAGCACCTTATTTGATTGTGGATGAACAAGACCATCAACAACAAGAGCACATAGAAAGAGCACCAATTTGAGAGGAAAAGATCAAATCTGATTTCCAAAACTAAGGTATTTGAAGGTAAAAATCTTCTGGGTGCAATGGGGAATTTTGTGTTTGATTTGAATTTAGGTGTGTTTGTGTTTGAATGCTATTTTGAAGCTACCAATCTTCAAGATGAATGAAAATAGATTCTCTTGGCTTCTAGCCAATTGGATAGAATAGCAAAGCTATGGTGGCAATTTTGAGTAGAGCGAGCTAAACGGAAATTTTTTGCACTAATCTTGACTTGGGTAAAGTTCAAGAGTGCAATAATTGGTCAATTCTAAATTCTAAATGCCACACAAGTTGCATAAGATATGTTGGCAAAGTTGAAGCAGATTAGCTTTGTAAGATCTTACATCACGCAATTCTAGAACATCATCATGAAAATTCCAAATATACTAGAAGGTGAAGCTCTAGATCATTTGTGGTGGGCTTGAAGTCACAAATAAAATTAGATGTAATAACCATAACACTTGGAGGAAACCATGCGGTTGGCCAAATGCTTTGATTCCTTGGTTGCAACAACTTGGTCTTGACCTTGACCTCCACAAAACCTAGCAATACACTACACATGGGTGGATGAGTCCGCACCAATGGAAATTGATTCCATTCAACACAAACCACTTGGCACCTTAGATAGAGAAAAATTATGAAAAAATGGTGGTTGTTTCTATTGTTGCCAAGTTAGACATCACATTGTTGAATGTCCATTGAAGAATAGGCAACCTTGACAAGTTACCCAGATGGAGTTTGTGGAGTAGAATGATCAGGGAAACAAGAAATCCCAATAGTAGATTTTGGATTGCATACTTGTAACTTGATTAGTTCTGATGGGATCAAAGGCTCAACCTATGCAAGTTTACTTCTCTTGCAAGGTATGATATTTGATTGTGGTTGTAAAATTTTGGTTGATTTGGGAAGTTCAAAGAATTATCTATATAATTAGCAAAGGAATTACATATTCCTATCAAGCTAGTAAATGGAAGCAGATTGATGATGATGGATGGTAGAAAGGGCTCTGCATTTTGTACCTCATCTCTTATTACATTCAAGTTTGGGTAGGAGTATTTGGAGTGTATGAGGTTTTTGGTGGCACCTCTACACTATGATGCCATTCTTGGTATGTCTTGGTGTGAAAATTATAAGGTTCAATTTGATTGGACTCAATGACAAATTCAAGTATAACACCAAGGTAAGAATTTCTAAGTAGGTTGTGTGGCACCTTTGAGTAAGACATCTAAGAATAGCTTGTCCCAAGATGGGAAGTTTGTCAAGAAAGTAGCCATAGAGCAAGCTTTGAAGAAGATAAGTTCCTAGATGGGAATTTTATCAAGAAAAAAACCATAGAGCAAGCTTTGAAAGAAGATAAGTCCCAAGATCAAAATTTTATCAAGAAAGCAACCATAAAGTAAGCTTTGAAGGAAGAAAAGTCCCTAGATGAGAAGTTTGTCAATGAAGTAACTATAGAGCAAGATTTGGAGGAAGATAAGTCTATTTTTGCAATGTGGATCAAGCCAATTGCAAAAGGAGAATCTGAGGAGGGTCAAGAACTTCATCAAGCAATGGTTGATCAGATAGTTCAAGAGTTTATAAACATGTTTTGGGATAATCTACCAAAGGGATTACCCTCCAATCATGGTATGCCCTTCAAGATTGAGTTATTGATAGGGAGTACTTTAGTGAGTAGATCAATCTATTGGCTCTCAGCAAAAGAGTTAGAAGAGTTACAAATAACATTTACCAAGTTGTTGGAGAAGGATTGCATACAACATAGTACACCTCCTTAGGGAGCGTTGATACTATTTGTCCCAAAGAAAGATGAAGGAATTTGTTTCTATATTGATTACCATGGGCTCAATAAACAAATAGTGAAGAATGCATATCCCTTGCCTTGAATTGATGACTTGCTTGATCAATTGAGTGGAGCACGATACTTCTCCAAGTTGGATCTTCATAGTGGCTATTGGCAAATCCCCATTGATAGGAAGGATGTGCAAAACACGCAAAGACACGCAAAGTATGGGCAATTTGAATGGAGAGTTCTACCTTTTGGGATCACTAATGCTCAAGCAATCTTCATAGATCAGATGCATTGAGTGTTAGATGGACTATTGGATCGGTATGTGGTGGTGTTCTTGGATGACATTTTAATCTATAGCAAGACAAAGAAAAAACATGCAAATCATGTGCAAGAACTCCTAAGGTGACTATGTCAATGGAAGTTTTATTGCAAGAAGTCAAAGTGTGTCTTTTGGCAAAAGGAAGTTACCTTCTTGGGTCATAAGATCTCATCAAAAGGAATCAAGATGGAAGAGAAGAAAATCAATGCCATTATAGATTGGTCTACTCCAAAGGATGCCATAAAGGTGCAAGCATTTAATGGATTGGCAAGTTTTTACCAACGGTTCATCCACTATTATGTGCATGTGGCAACACCATTGACCAACCTCTTGGGAGAAAAAATCAAGCTTTCATTGGACTGTCAAGCATGAAGAAGCATTCTAGAGCTGAAACATATGGAGTTGTCAAGACTCATTTTTCAACCATATGATCCTCAACTACCTTGTATGGTTGACTTTGATGCTTCTAACTTTGCCATTGGAGTTGTGTTGCAACAAGAATTCCTAGATGGGTTAAATCCTATTGCCTTTGTGTCTCACCAATTCAACATTGCAAAAAAGAATTACTCTACATGAGATCAAGAACAACTAGAAATGGTATATGCCACCAAGGTATGGAAGAATTATCTCCTGGGAGAATAAGTGATCATGAAAACCAATCACAAACCCTTGTTGCAAACATTACATTTGGAACACATGAAGAGTCAACATCATCGATAGGAGGAGCAACTTCTATTGTTTGACACCAAACTTGAGTACAAACTTGGTTGGTTTTATGTCATCCTTGATACCCTATCATGATGACCTGATTGGAAGTCTTTTCCTCTCATCAAGGCAGCAATTATGACGATGTAGTCAACTCCAAGGTCCAAATTCAGTTTAGGACACCTCTACAACAAGATTCCTTCTTTCAAATGGTACAAATTGTCTTGAAATATGCAACAAGGAGTACAATACATTCTCCTTGAAGGAGAAGGTGTTGTATTGGGCTCCATGGGCTTCTATTCCATCAGGACCATATATATGTTCCAACCAAGGGTGATCTCTAACTCGTGCGCCTCCAAGAAGCCCATGACTTACCAATCACTGGTCAAATGGGTGTGGACAAGACCTTGGGTACCCTCCAACGCCAATGGTGGTGGCCCAACATAGCATGAGATGTTTGAGAGTTTATCTGATCATATAAGAGCTACCAAGGTAACAATACCAACAACCACAATGACCAAGTGGACTGCTTCAACCACTCCCTATTCCATCTACTTGATGGGAATACATGAGCTTGGATATCATTACATCCTTGCCCAAGACAAAACAAGGTCACACAACGATAGTGATGTTTATGGATATAAGCTTAGTAAGCAAATCCAATTGGCACCAACCTTTGATATCATGGATGCTCCAACATTGGCATAGATCTACTTTGACACTATCTTCAAGCATCATGGGATGCCTTGTATACTTATTTCTGATCATGATCCTTGATTCACTAGAAAATTTTGGCAAGCACTCTTCCAATTACTCCGCACCAAGCTTGCTTTGTCCACAATTTATCATCCTCAAATTGATAGACAAATTGAATGTGAAAATCACACCTTGGAGGATATGCTTTGTGCCTTTGTCAAATTTTACCACACCAATTGGGATGAATGTCTTGTAGTTGCGGAGTTTGCATACAATAGTTCCAAACAAGCAAAAGCTTAGTTTGGAATTATTGTATGTAAACTCCACTCTCCTTTCTTCCTCAATTTTAGCCAAGATCCACTTATTCTAGAATCTCTTCTTGCTCCTCTTCCATCTCATGGCCCTCATAATCCCACCTTCTTGACCATCATATCCCAATCCCTCCAACAAGCCAAATCTCATCTCCTTATTGTTCAAAATTGTCAAAAATAATATGCAGACCACCATCGTTATGATCTCACCTTTCAAGTTCATGATAAGGTCTTGCTCTCATGTAGTAACCTACCCCTCCCACTTGATATCCAAGTCCATAAGCTTGCTCCTAATTGGATAGAACTCTTTGATATTACCCAAATAATTTCTCCTATTGCTTATCGACTTGCCTTGCCTTGTCATATATGCATCCACCTTATCTTTCTTATTTCCATGTTGAAACCCTTTCTTCCTAATCCATCTTCTTTTTCCTCTTGTGTCCAACTTCCTCCTCCTCCTTTGTCCCTATCAATGATCATGAAGATTATAAAGTTGATCTGATCCTTACACGTTGCCACATTCAACAAGACAGTCCAAAACATATAGAGTACAAAGTCTTCTAGAAAAGGTATCCCCTTCATGATGTCACTTGGGAACCTCTTTCTCATCTGTAGTATATACAAATGGCCATCCAAGAGTTTTAAGCTTCAATGGTGATGCGGATGTCACCAACTAACGGTTGGGGAATATGTAACAATATGGAGTTTAGCAACAAAGTTTGTCAAGGCTAACAAAGTAGAAATGGGTCAAATTAACTTAGAGTATTCTAGAAATATCTAGGAAGCTACTTGGTACCATCCCAAGTACTAGGTAACATGCATACCAAGTGGTAACTTTTAGGATGAAGCTTCTTGACTAGCTTAGCTTGCACCCCAAGTAGGTAACTTCTAGAAAGAAGCTTCTAGAAGTTTCTAACTAGCTTAGCTTGCATGCCAAGTGGATGACTTTTAGAAAGAAGCTTCTTGGTTAACTTGGCTTGCATTCTAAGAAAGCGGTTCAAGGAAGCTTCTTGGGAAGCTTCTCAAGAGCCTTGTATGCTCAATATAAATACCAAGCCAAAGCTCATGCTAGGTATTCAGAGTTTCCCACACACTCAAGTGTCCCAATGTGATCTTCCATTCTCCTATTTCTCTCCTTGGTCTTGGTCTTTTACTATTAATCTTGAGAACTTCTTGATGAAGGTGGTAGTTTCTCTATATTGGTACTATGACTTTCTCTAAGATCCTTCACCAAAGTCTCCAGCAATGTTATTGCTCTTTCACACTCATGGTTGTTTGGAAATCCTTCCACTCCCCAAACTTCACACAACTCCTTGGTCTTAGATCTCTTTCCTCCAATCTTGGTGAAGTAGGTCCAATATGGAATCCCAAATCAAGTAAGCCTCTCCTTTTTTGCAATCTCTTGCTCTCAAGACTCAATAAACATGAATTTGCCTTGTGTTCCTTCTCTCCACATAATAAGCATATAGAATTAATTTTTTCTCCAAAGGGTGAAGGTCTTTGGTTCTTCTCAACACTCTCTTCAAATTCTACTCTAAACTATCATTTCTTCAAATCAATTACTATTATCACTTCAACCTTTCAAAGAATCTTACATAACCTTAATTTCCACTCATAATGGCCCTCCATACTCCCAAGATAAGTCCAAACTCAAACTTTTGGTCAAATCTAGACTCATCATTTATGAAAACTTAACTCTCTTGGAATAAACCCTCCTCACAATGTCAACCAATTCTCCCAAATTATGACTCTCATACCTTTGAAATTTTTCACACTTAATAAGCACCCCAATTTTTTCCTCCCTCGTAAAATTTTAACCATTTCTATTGAGCTATTTGGCCTATGCCTCTTTCTATTCAACACATATATTTCAAATTTGGTCTAGAAACCACCCCTCTCACTTTAGAAATTCATAACTTTATACAAAAAATATCTCTCCCCAATTCTTGGACCAAAAGGTAGGAATTTTTCAAACTTACTTTTCTAAATTTTTTTCAAAACAATACAACAAAAAATAAAAATATGGCAAACTCTATGCAAAATTCTAAAGAGCGTGCGGTTTGCTAGAATAGTTTACCCTACGACCTTCCAAAACTTATAGTTCAATGAGTGTAGTAGCCCTTTCAAAAATTTAAAGTGTCCAAACTGGAAGATAATCTAAGCTATACTCTTTGAAAATTTCAACTCCAGATCTCAAACTTGAGGTTTTGCCCAAAATCACCATAGTCTGCATGAGATGGATAGTAATCCACCTCATGCAATCTCTCCAAATCCTCTCTTGTGTATAATATGTATAATATCATCTCAAAAACATCATAATGAACCATAGTGTATACAAATGGGTCCAAGTTCTTTAATATATGTTCAACACTCTTCTCTCCTAACCTTCTCTCCAAGTGAGCTCTCATAGCCTCCTTTTGTCTAATATAGAATTGTACGTGGAACATTACCTTGCCTTCTAGAGAAGTCCTGACAATAGAACAAAAAATGTGAGCCAACCTATCTCTCACTCAAGATGAACCTCTGATGGTTATTAAGGTCGTACACCATGGACTAAAAAGACAAGGAACCCAACTCCATCACACTCCTCCAAGGTTAAAACTCCAAGGCACCTCCAAGACTCAAGACAATGCTCACTAAAGAACTCAATGAGATAAAAGATAATGCAAATAAAAGGACGATGAGTACCTTCTCAAAAAAAGTTACACACCAAAGCTACTAATTATCAGAGTAACTCAAGTTACTAGGCCAAAAGTCAAATAAAATCAAAGTGTCTACGGGAATATCCAAACACATGGGACTAATCCCATGAGTAGATGGTCTTATCCTCACCTACCAACTAAGTCAAGGATTCTTTCACATGGGCTATGCTTGAATAATACAAAAATTCTATAACAACAAGGCTTGTGGGCCCAAGATTTCTCAACTCTTTCTTCAAAGTCAAATAACTAGGAATAATACCAAGTCAATACACTAGAAGACAAACTAACAATACTCACTTTTTCCTTTCCTCTAGAATAGGCTCACTTTTATCTTAGCTAGGACTAATTATAGCTAATCATGACTAATGCAGAGGCTTAGTTAAATCCATTTAGATAATATTTCTCCACCACTTGCAACACTAAACTTAATATCCTTATAGAGTATACATGGACCAACAAGTGTTACAAAATTGGGTTCAACTCTCTTCCATCTCAACCAATATCTCTTCTTGAATGGCTGCCCAATCTTTCTTGCATTCCTCTATCTTCTACTTGATACTTTCTACAAGCTTCTTCACCTACACATCAACCACTTGTAACTCCTCTTGATGACAAAATTTTGCTGCTATGAGGGCCATCTTCACCTTTTCTATTTCTCCCTTCAACATGTCAATTTCTTCTACTTGTGCCTTCACTTGCTCCTCAAGCTGAGTTCATTGATGCACTTCTTCATCCTTGGACTTGGCTACCTCTTTCCTCATTGATCCTCTCTTCTTGGAGCTTCTTCTCCAAGGCTGCTCCTTCTTCCCAAAGTTTGACTGCCTCTTGCACCAAACTATTAATTCTTTTCCCATTTCTAAATCTCATGGACAAACTTCTATCAATTCATCCCTTGCCTTTGTTCTTCTCCTCCATTACTTCTTGCATGACTTGATTATGATGGTTGATGCATGTGACACAATTTGTAATGGCTCCATGGGATTCCATGTATGTGGAGAGGAGCTGCTCTACCAAATAGGCTAGGTAGACCTTGTAAACCACTAATTGGGAAAGGGAAGCACTACCAAAACTGGGTCTCGTTTCCCTTTTGCTTGAGCTTGGCTCCCTTACTATTCTGAATGAAGCCAAAGGTCCACTCTCCTCCTTCTTGATCTCAACAAAGATAGTGGGTTGCTTCTTCTCAAATACCTTGTCCACTATTGCTAGTACTTCTGGCTTCGACAAACTTTTGTCCAGATGTTTTTTTTGGGCTCAAAGTCCACATTTGGCCTGATGTCCTTCCTTTTCTCAATAGGAGCATGCATCTCTCCTTATTACCTTAGTTCCACTTCTCTTATGTGTGGGAACACAGGAGATCTTTTTATCCCCAAACCCTCTGCCATATTCTTTTGGGGACTAGAAGGCCCGGCTTCTCCATCATACCTTCCAAGAGTGGGCGTTTTTCCTTTGTCCTGAAAATTTTCCTTTGTTCTTGGAGAGATTTAGGCCAGGGTCTATTGTACATCTCCACCATGGTCCTCAGCCATGTTGCTATAGGAAGAAATCACAATCTTGGTGAATGATTGCTTGCTGGCTATAAGAGTAGGATCTGATTGTGGTCCAGTGCCACCTTCATCATGGACTTCTTCTTTGTCTTCTTCCTCTTCTTCCATGCAGATCCTCCTCATCCTCTTGGTAGCTTTTGCTTTTGGCCTGGAAGGATTATTGGCTCATTTCCTGATTACAAACTCTATGGCAATCTCTTGTTGCCTTTGCTTCTTGAAATCCAAAGTATTATAGGCTTCTTTTACCTCCTTGTATTTCATTATGTGAGAAAATTCTACTTTTTCTTGAACATAATTTTGCACCATTAGTGCTCTTTCCTTAGGCTCATGAAAATGTCCTATGGGGAACAAGTGGTAAGGATAATTCTTCTTCTCCTTTGGGGTTAATAAATCCATCCCCATATAGAAATGGATGACAAAGGGAGACACCAAAGTCACTCCTCCTCCTTGTTCATTGTTCTTGCAAGCTCTCTCATCCTTGCCGAGAACATTGCTACCCAATTGACAAGTTTTTCTTAGTACAAATACTCAATAAAGATCATTTGACTTTGTTCAAGTAAGTTGTTTCTTTAGGCTTGAACAACTTCATGACTTACTCTACCAAGGTCCTCCTTGCAAGATCTTTGATACTGGTAATAGACCAACCATTGTTGGTCTTGCTATCTTAGAACATAGCCTTGAACTTGGCTTTGATAGTCAAGTCAAGGCAAGTCCAAGTGCTATCCAGAGTAATTTCATATGGGGAAGAATTTCTAGACCCCAACACTCTCCACCAATGCTCTTTGGTCCAAGCAAAAAGAAAACCTCTCAAGTTCTCCATCCTTAGATCATGCTATCTCTAATTTCATACAATAGTGCATGATTACTCAATTCCCAATTCACAACAAGAACTCTAACTTCTTATTGTGGACTAATTCCTACCTATAGTACAATCTACACTTAAGCAATGTTGGGGCCTTGATTTATGAATTCAAGCACTCTTCTTATCTTCCTTGGCACTTTAGGGATAGCTATTTCCTTTCCCTTTGATCCTCTCATCATTCTCACTTTGTTTCTTACTTCCCAATCTTCCTTGCAAAGGCACACATTCTCATAATTCAAATGTCTAAGTGAAGAGACTTCACACCAAGGGTGAGGAAAGCCTAACAGGTCTTGCTATTGTTGATTTTGCAAAAAGTGATAAGGATCAAAGCCCCAAGTGGATACTTAAGGTGATAGCCCAATCATTACAAACTTTCAATAAGCATGCGCTTTGGTGAGCAATCACTGCTCACACATGTGAGTGGTCAATACAATTGAATGGTCATCAATTATGGTTCTTGATCTATTTGTGTCAAATTTACTCACAAAATTTTAGGCTAAGGGATTTCTAGGCCAAATGGCTTTTCTGGCTGACAGTCAACCAAAGGCAGAGGTTTCTTTTCAAGACAAAAATCTCCCAGGATGAAGGGTTTCCTTGCCAAAGGTTTCCTTGTTTGACAGCCTTCTTCATCATGGAGCCATGCTTTGTGCTCTTTGTCTGGATCTACTGCTATTGGTTCTTCCATGGTACATTCTTTTTGCATCATCTTTCCCCTTGAAGGTGAAGTTCACTCCGGGATGGAAGGTAGTCAATCATAAACCTCCCATCTTTCTTGCTAACCAACTATTTCTATACTCTTCATGTTAAGGGTAAAAAGGTGAAAGAAGAAGGTGCAGTTTAGAAAGAGGTGAGGCATCACAATATCTAAAAAGAGTGTGATACATTTGTAGGACACTTTTTAGGATCCAAGAATGATTAAGCCATTTGTAGATATAATATACCTCTCTAGAAGCTAGCAGTGAGGAGGAATACCTAAAGAGGATCACACCTTACTCTTTGAAACCTTGACTCTCAAGACTACAAGATGAAGCTTATTAGTTGAGTCATCAAAGGTTTTCCTAAATTGGTATATCAACCACCATGTGTGTATCATTCACCCAAAGACACAACCTTGCATAGCCAAAGTAGTAGATGAAAGAGCCCAAAATTGAGCTATTACAAATAGAGTTTTCTTGTGGGGTCTCCTTATATATCTTAAGATTATGAAAGGTTAGAAAGTGATCTATCAAGACATAATAGCTCCTTGTGTTGATATTTCAACAACTTTCATGGTACTACATCACTTGATGAAAAATGTAAGATTCATGAAGAGGAAATCATCTCAGTACTTAGACTAGCCATAGGTAAAGGTTGTAGTGCTCTTACCACTCTATTGTACTTTCTAGCTTACCCAAGATCCTACGCTATCCTAACTAGGTGGAATCTATAAAATAGTATGATTGGAATCATCTCTCAAACATGCAACCTAACTAGACTTTTCTTGCAAGGTAGCTCAATTTATAGCTCAGAATCTACAAAATCTAGCATCCATTTCTCTTTATCCTACACACTCTCCAGTATAACACTCCCTGATATAATAAAGACACAATCATTGAAGTAAGAGGTATAAGGACCATACTAACTAATCCAAAGAATCATATGCAAATAGATTGAGTGGTAAGCAAAAGGTCTTTCTAGCCTTATCATGGAGTGTAGGAAGAAGCCCATGGAAAATACATGTATATGGAAAACTAGTATCAAATAGCACTTAAATGTAGCTTTCCTAGGGTGTTAACTACTCACCCAACTTGATTAGTATACCAAAATGATAGACATAACATGTGAAACCCCAGATATAAAAAATGGTTATATAATTGCATGCTTCATATGTGGATCCCAAGTAGTCTAATCATAATTTGTGCACAATTTTTCCCAAATTGACCTTTACCACTTCCTTGTAAGGTAAACAGTCTAGACATAATGAGTGAGGTGTATCTTATGCTGCTCTAAATGGAATCAACTAGGAAAGCCATAGTTAGCACAAAATAACAATACCAATTAGATCCTACATCTTTTATTCTTTACTCCCTCAACTCCTTTCTCAGGTGAGTAAACCTTAAATCTTGAAACTCTAAAAGCTATTAATAAATTTCATTTCACATCTTCATCATTGTGAAACTAAATTCTAATAAACCATAATACTAACTCAAAGAGATTGGAAACAAAATTTCACCACCTCTCATTCTCAATTGAATAACCAATCAATACACTTAAACCTAAATGTACTCATAATTTACTCCAAAATTTTCAAAAGCTTCAGTTTGAATTTGTATATTAATTAAATTGATAATATTTTTTATAAATACAAATATATATCAATAAAAAATCAAAACTAGAAAAAAAAGGATATCATCTATTTACTTATAACCTAGCCTAACACACACGTATATATATAAATATATAAAAAATTTAATTTTTTGAAAATAGAAGAACTCCTCTCACGTCCCTCACTTTCTCTCCTCCCCATCGCTCCTTCTCTCCCGATTCTGCATCCGCATCCCCACTCCATAGCTCCACAGGCCGAGGCAAGAAAGAAGTCAGAAATTATTTTAACGAAGTTGACTAATTTTGTCTTGTTTCCAATTTAAAGACAGAATAAGGACAAAATTGATAGCACATGCATTGTGTATGAATTAAATTAGTGTCAGCAGTATTTAGTGGAGGGTTTAATAATAAGTTTTGAGAATCTCTACGGGTAGAGGGGTGATTTCTGTACCAAAGTTCACAAGTACCCGTAAAATACAAATGATAATAACTAAACGATGCACATAAAAATTTATGAAAATTTATACAGGTTACGAAAATGAATTTTTGTTGGAACATTTGGGTGGTTTCAATTCTAACGTTCACAAGTGTTTATGAGAGGAATCAGAAGAAGGTTATTATTAGAATTACTTGACATATAAGACAAAGATTTATCAGATTTAGTGTATGACAGGGTTTGAGTGATAGAAGGAGCTACATGGAACACACCAAACATACACTTGAAATATTTCAAACCCGCTTATAAGCGCAATTATTCCTGCATAACTTGTGTATAATCCAAATTGAGATAATTGAGCTGATTCCCTCGCATCTTGTCAAATGACTTCTCTCATTCTATAGAGTGATTCTCCAGAAGAGCAATTTTCTAGAAGCAAAAGACAGATGCAAGTTTGCTGAAATGTATGCAAAAAAAATGGCTAAGATTGAGAAGCTGAGCCTGATGGTGGAAGCAGAGAAAATGAAAACAGAAGCTCGAAAAATTTGCGTACAGAGAAGATTATACCAAAGTTGAGAAACATAAATGTAAGTTTTCATTTCATCTAAGTTTTCATTCAGAACGGAATGTTAAAGCTGAGTGGAATTCAAAAGCTAAGTTCTTGAATTAGCACTAGTTGGAAATAGATCCACGGAAATTAAAAAACATTATAAGAATACTCTCCGATATATGTACTTTGTGTGGCAGTTACGCTAGTTAACAAAATGTTAAAGCTAAGTGGAATTCAAAAGCTAAGTTCTTGAATTAGCACTAGTTGGAAATAGCTCCACGGAAATTAAAAAACATTATAAGAATACTCTCCGATATATTTACTTTGTGTGGCAGTTACGCTCGTTAACAAAGATTTCTTGTACCCGATTGCGATCATGTGCAAATAATAATAACAACAACTATAGTTTTGACATGTAAAGTGCATCAAGTTTATAATAAAAATCAATGGTCCAAATACATAGAAATATGTATCATGTAGATAGAAACATTATCTTGTAAAGTGTGAGCTTGTATGCGCCAGGTGTGTAAAGTATGCATTGGTCAGCGTTTGTAAAGTGTACCAAGTTTATAAATTAATAATTCTGTCACCTTCTTGAACTTCTGTCATCATTGTTCACTTGCACTCACCAGTCAATTCTCCCCCAACTCTAAGTTTCAGAACTTTCAATTGCAAACCGACTCTTGTAAGAAAAATGAAAACCCTAACCTGAACCCCTCAATTTATATTGAAACTTCTCCCTCTCATGACTTGCGATGTAAATCTTTGAATAGAAAAATTCAAAAAATCTCAATCACACTCTAGGTTACAACTGCAACCACCCAACATAGACAACAACATCCGCTACATCCTAGTGCACACCACAACACCTAACATAGATCACAACTCCCCATATATCCTAGTGCAGACTGGCATTGGCCATATACTTTAGTATAGTTTTCATGCACATAAATTTATAATCATAACTATAAAAATTTTGCATACACAACTAACACCTGCCCGCCTATAGGCATATTTGAGCAGCGCCACTCACCACCAACTTGAACACATACCGTACCGCCCTTCAACGCACACGAGCAGTGCTCAACGTTAGACGGGAGTAAAATGTGTTGCAGAGCCATGAGCCCACGAGCACACAAGCAACACCCAGCACAAGAGCAGCGCCCAATGCTGACATGAGTAAACTATGCAGCAAAGCCCTGCGCCCACAACCAGCACTCAGCGCTGATGGGAGTTACGTCTTTAGCAGAGCCTAGCAGATCTGGGTACAGCACAGTGCATCATAGTACATACCAACACATACTCTACCTTTTTGTTTCCCACAATATATTCATACTATGATATATATTTTACTGCACATAAAAATATTCAACAGTACATAAAACTTTTATTATCAGCGTGGATAGAGTTGCCCACCAGATTACTTGTTAAAGGCTAAACAGTGCTGCACAACTATATGTCGGGTCTCCTCTCGGTGTTGCTCAAGCCGTTGCAGAGGAGGACTTTGGTCTAGAACTTCTACAATGACTTTATCTATAAAATCACGATCTTTCTGTTGCTCTATTTACTAAAAAGGTTCTGAGTACTACACATACATTCACTGATCCATCTAAGCAAGACCAAATACCTATTGGGTCTTTGAGCTGCACTTGTAATTTTCTTAGCGAATGCCAACATGCTTTTAAAATTCAATGCAATATTTCTTCAACATTCTGGTTCCAGTCACGCATATGTTGAAGAGGTGCTTTTCTTCAACCTATGCGTGCTTGAAGAGGTGCACGTGCTCGTAGGAACTCCACTCATCGGATGCATTTTCTATCTCCAATCTGATACTATGCTCAATGTTTTTTGCTTAGTTCCGGACAATCACGGAAAGTGATCATTGGTACCTGGCATCCTCCACTCTCAAAATCGCACTCCACTCTTTCAATCAGTCCACATTTCACAACCATCGACTCTTGGCAAATCGAATTTTGCAAATTTTGTATCACGGAACGGTATGCATCATCAAGGACAGCGTGCGCGGAAGAGGTCTACTAGCAAGAAACGGAAATGAGTGACGCGGTGATAAGTGACGCGCCAGATCCAAAATTTGAATGACAGCAGTTAATACTCCGTGAACCTTCAATGTTTACTAAATCCCCCTAAAATCCGCTTAACCCTTAAAAGTTTATAGGTCACTAACTCTTTTACACATAAATGTTTTACTGAATTCTGTGGGATACCCAAATCATTTTCAATTCATCATCATCGTCAAATCATTTTCAATTCCCTTGCACAATACCCCTCCAATTTTGACAGGTTACCCGAAAGTTCTTACGGAAGTCTACGTGTACCAAGGAAACTTATTGTTGAAACCCCCAGTGTTTCCTCATTACTGTATATCGATTGACACTTTGTGAAATTAGACACAATGCATATTGAATTTTACAAAGTGCCAGTTGATATATATAGTAATGAAGAAACACTATAATCCTTATGATTCCCTACCCCTGGGCTATAAATATATACAAGAAACTCTCTGTCCTAATATATTAGTAATGAAGAAACGCTACAGTACTTATGATTCCCTGTGCCTGGGCTATAAATGTATGCAAGGAAAGTCTATGTCCGAGGACCATTTAGACTGAAGATTGTTGGTAACTAAGAGGTCGCCTTTTCTAAAACTAAGAGCCTATTAGGTTCGGAGAACGCAGATTGTCATCGATATGACCACTAAGATTTCCACATTAACCAGCGCCACGCTATTTGTCTTCGGGGTAAAAGACAACAACCTACACAGTTAGAAAGGAGACACAGCAGTCACCATGAATTAGGCATCCAGAATTTAGGGTTTACAATTTGCAATTTCCTGGCAATGAAGGATGAAGACCAAGTAGTTAGACTTACGAGTCCTGGATGTTTGAATACTTTCTTGTCTCGAGGGTGGGGGCAAAACTAATCCTCAGAAACGTTAGATATAACTCTATTTATGACATTCTCGATACCTCAGATAGAACAGATTCGAGATTTTGTAGAAAGTCATGAGCAAGATTCTGTGAAAGACAATTGACTAGTACTTCTCCAACGAATAAGCGTAGGTGGAGTAAGCGTACTTCTCCAAGTGATCAAACATATACGACGTTCCAGATGGAGATGATATACTAGTTATACGCATTTTCTGACGTCTTGTCGAAGAATGGACAAGTGGTCGATTTTCTTTCCGAAATCAAAGATCAAGACTACACTCGTCACAAATTCTGGTCCACTAGCTTCCATAATTCTTCCTGTGCATTAAGCATAATCATGCTCGCGTGCATGGGAGTCAATGGTCTAGCTCTTGTTTAATCATTAGTTCCGAGAGCTCCAACGTCAAGATCTTGCGCACGCATAGGTGATCTTTCGCGGAAATGCTGATGATCGAACTACGCCTATATAAATGCACATATGAAACTGATCTTCTTCATCAGTAAACCTCCACCAATCTCAAGTCATTGTTGCCCCATAAGGTTGGAGCTAAGTCATTGTGCAAGAGCAGGTTGACTTTCGAATCTGCAAGATAATTCTCATAAAGTTTCGACTAGCCGTTCAATCCCTTGTTTTTACTACGACTGCAAGTACGGTTCCAAGGTTTCGAGATGGCTTGTATAAACTGCTCTCTAATTGCAATGTGCCCCATATGCAATGACACTGACTGCGTGTAAGTACCTCCTACCAGGTCAATCCATCTTGTGTACACCTGCACGTAGAAGTTCGCTTGAATACTTAAATTCCGTTGCTGCCCATGTCATAGAACGGCCAATAACAAGCAGCTATGTTTTGACTCTTAGCAGTTGCAACGTCCTCTCTGTGTGTTGTTAGCGACGTTGAACTCAAACCCTGGATTCTAGATCTGCTTAAATAAGAATGCCTGCTTGATCTCAGGTGTCCGCGAGACGAAACAATATGTGAAAATCCCCGACCGAAGTGTCCTATATGTGGAGACACGGACTGCGTGTAATTTTTCTACGCCTTGAAGCACTAGTTAGAGTTCTAATATATTCCAATCAGCACTTCTGCTGCACATATAAAATAAGATAAATTATTGTGCTTCACTGCACCAGGAGACTTGCTGAACAGAGAATATTTCTTTGCTTGGCTACTTACGTTTGTTGTTGGAAGCACGTTTAGTTGACATTCTCGTATCGCCATGTCATCTCTGAGTTAGATTGATCTTTGCTCAGATGTTTTCCTTGTTTATGAACGTGCAGGTGCCCGGATAGCGAATGAATCTTGATGAGGAGAGTTACGAACGTAGCTTAAGAGAAAAATAACTGAAAAGCGGTCGCCCACATGTTGGATGATAACAACCATGACTGTATTTGTATATTTGTAGTAGATAATATTGAATTTATCTTCAAATGTACATCATATAACTATATATGTAAATTTAATATGAAATATCTTCAAATCTTACTGGAATTTTGAAGTTCCAGTATTTGAACTCATGAACATCTGGTAGGCTTATAGAAAACGTGGTGGGCAGATATTGTGCTCGTATGCACTAGCCTCCACAGGGACGGCATGCAATTGTGTTTGTAGCACATCATAAATCAGATCAAGATGAGCCATTTCTAGGATCTTCACCTTCTCTCTTCTTTCCACAGACTGAGTCATAGCAGATCTAGGTAGACTCTCATCAGTTTTAAGCTTGTTCAACATCAAGAGGAATCGCTGGTACCTGTCCATTCGCCACTGATTTGGTGAGCTCTTGTGGGCGTGAGCTCAAAGATAGAGATATGCATCTGAGAAGTAATCACCTCTAAGGAGAAGTACCAACATGCATGTATTGGCAATTTGTTCTCTCAAATTCCACTTGACAGTAGGATTCATGGACAGATACAAGGTACTTTTGGGCAGCTTCGGCAGTTTGGCAAGTGACGATCAATTTTCCGCCACGATTCATAAATATCTGGGGAGCTGCTCACAGACACAAGTGCTGCTCTTGATTGGAAGTCACCGGTCTCGTCAAAATACCCGAAAAACTGGAGTTACTCAACACCAAGTCTGAGAGAGCTGGATATGAGGCAAATACATCTGAAAGGTGATTATCTGTTATCTTAGTGGTCATCTAAAACGAGGCCATTACACTTTCATGTGATCATGATTACCACCCACTATAGCTAGCTCCGTCTCAAACCTTTTCTTACACTTGCAAGAAATCATACCCAGTCACCGTTTTCCTGCCTCTTTACGGGATCCATATCTTTGGCTGAATATGGGTATAAACCTCGTCGTATCTCCTCTACGGTTTCTTGCCTTCCGGTTTACATAGCCTTGCAATTGCACCATTATTGCCAGTTGTGACGGTGAAAACATTTAATAAAATTGGCTAACCTTGTAGCTTGAGTCCTCTTGACGTTGCAAGAGAAATTAGAAAGAACAAAAGGCTACAATCAATCCCACCCGAAATACAGGAAGTGACATCGACTCATTGATGGGCCATGAGCGAGTTGTTAGAGCGGCAAAGCTTTTGTAAACTGAATCAACGGACCTCACACTCGAGACAGTACAAAACTCAGATATATCATAGAGTAATTTAGTATTGTTTAGACTCATCCGAGTTCACAGTTTACTCTAGCATTCCCTTAACCTAGTCCGAATCCGATGGGTGTTTTTTCAATCTAATATTCCCTTTGATGAAGTAATTTATTAAACATCCATCAATTTGTTATACTCTTCAATGAACTAATAGTTTTTGCTCCTTTTATTTACATGTGACGGGATCAGAAAGGTAGTCCATATAACTGATCCCGGGGACCGCTCAAGTGTTGTTATTTAAGTGTTTTCATCACGATTTTAACTCGATATTAATTTTGTGACAGTGGCACTATTTGACACATTAGAGAGCAAACACTACAGAATATACACTAAACTGAATATGAATAGACCATGAGTGAAAAGATTATTGATAAAGAAGTATACCTTCCACTAATACTCCTAACATCCGGGATGGTAGTTTACCACTTACCATACGGTCAAATGTATTTGCTCACCAGACTACTCTAACTAAAAATATAAGTTGCTTTAACTATTCACTTTTGAAGCAAGGTAATATATTAACCATTCAAAAATTAGGGAATACTCTTCGCACTTAGTTTGCAGTAATTCTATTTAATTTAACGACTTAACACATTTATACGCGATTATCATTGAAATTAAATGAACTTGGAAGATGAGCAGTTATCTGGGGAGTTGATTCGTGTCTAATATGTTTTTAACTTTTCTTCGTTTCAATTTCAATTTGAATAAATTCGCTCATGACAAGATTTAATATAAGTTACAACTGAGAATTGACAGTTACCAAGGTGAGCCGATTCTTAATGCGCGGATTGATTTGTCACGACAGGAATCCAAGATTTCAGTTCGATGAACAGTATTTTACTTATGGTTCGTCTTGCTCACTTGAGAAACTTGGGTGGAATCGCTCTGGTGAGATGTTTAAGGAATTGTGACGAAAGAAGTTTTCCATTAAGCACATTCTCAGAAAGGTCCAACACATAGTAATACATTTGCGACGCTCTCCGCATAGGGCATAGCGCCGTTTAACTTATTGCTCCCGGGTCACCAGTGGCAACGTAACCCTCTCAGTGTCAATTTACTGCAAAAAGTTTCATGCAAACCACTTGAACCGTTACGCCACTTGAATTTCTTGGACCTATTGCGATGGCAATGTCTCAAAATTTAGATCAAATACATAGATATGCTTTGCAAGAAAGTTGAGATATGTTTAAATTTCTTAAACGGCTACTTATTTGAAAAGGGATAGTAACCGAATCTCTATATTGATCGGGTAGCTCGTAGCACCCAAAGTAACATTAAAGCGCAGTTAGACTCGTCGCTCTACTATTCTCCATACACAACTAAAACAAGGGAATCGCGATTGCGACCCTGATTTTGGCTAATGCCACCCATCACGTGGCCAAAATGACATGTGCCCCCTCAAAACACACCCTGGGTGCGGCCTTGGTATGGCCCTGCTATTTGTCCATTCCAAAAAGGAATGTGGCAATAGCAAAAATCAGGGTGGCATTAACAATTTCCTAATACAATGTACAATTTATGGAACATGTTTCCCGACTAATCGTGGTGAAAACCTAGACAACAAGCAGAGATACCGTGGCAGTGCACCAACAGGGTTTGTCGTTGGATCTCTTGCACTCGCTCACCATCAGGACACCTGCACCACAACAGAAACGAAAGTTAGGTTCTACGTAAACACGTAGGTTATTCGCTTCCATAACATTAAATGAACCAGTATGTATGCATTCTAGAGTAAAGTTTGAGACTTCTTCTTTTTCTTATCCTTTGTCTTGAACAGAGCTCGAGGCATTTTAAGCTCTGTTCGGTCGTCTTTATTGTGGAGTATACATGAAGAAACGTTGTGGTACATACAATCGGTGTCTAGGGCATGCTGGTGGTGGAAGGTTTTCGCACCTCGATTCGCTTTCGGGACACCTCCCGCCGAACACAAATTGAACTTTGCCCATATCAATAAACAAATCCTAGCTTTTATTTTGGCCTCCAGGTTGCCACTATCTGGACGGACGAACTATCCTTATCCCATCTTTTTCATTTTCAGATGCTCTTACAGTCCAATCCATCACGCGTTTCTCTCGTCAGAGTGAATAGATATGTAGCATCATGTACATGCTGAAATGGAAGCAACGACAACAACTTTGAACAGCTTCACTAAACAGATTGTATACTATAACGGAGTGAAAAATGAAAGGTGGAGATACC
Source organism: Lunularia cruciata (assembly GCA_948567375.1). Taxonomy (NCBI): domain Eukaryota; kingdom Viridiplantae; phylum Streptophyta; class Marchantiopsida; order Lunulariales; family Lunulariaceae; genus Lunularia; species Lunularia cruciata. The sequence continues at coordinate 49,575,301 of OX419761.1, read as the reverse complement.
AAAGTTCACCAAAGAATGGTCTCGAGACACAAGTTCTCCATATATATATATATATATAGAGAGAGAGAGAGAAAAGAATACAAGTGTGTTGAGTCTCTCCACCATAAATTTAAAATGGTGACTAAAGATTAAAAACTTGCTAGGAATATTAGCTTGTGATACTCTATCAACATACTACTAATTAGAAACTGTTCGATGGTGTTTATGCGTTCTCAGACGCAGTCAGTGTCGTTGCGGAATCGGCATTTTGTAAGATAGTGTGTGGAAGCCATTTGAGAACTTGAAGATATATATCTTCAATTTATATCGGATGGTGGAATTAATCGTCGCTGGAGATCTTCTGAATGATGCTCAAGACTCTCTTCCGTTTATCAGCAACAATCTATCAGAGCAGTCTCAGCAAGTGCTTCGTAATCGCTGAATGTATCTGATCTCGTATGTTTCAGCTGAGTACTGGTACTCAGCTGAGAAGTTTTAGCGTCTAGATCTGATATAGCTCACTGCAGAAGATTTTTGAGTTATCATCTCTCCAAATGGTGAATTATACTTGTAGTAAGGACACATGAGAAATAAAATTACGAAGCTACATATATTTACTTTAACTGTATTTACTTAGTCTAACAAACATGGGTACGAAGAGGAAAAAAGGGACCCACTGCGAACTTCCCTTCCAAGTCTTTTATTATTAGCAAATTCCATAAGAGATGGTAAGTAGTAGATAAGGGATATGGAATTTCATAAGAGATGGTAAGTAGTAGATAAGGGATATGGAGTTATTTGTTAGCACACCATAAAGTATTAATTATAATTTAGGGTTAATGAAGTGCCTGAATTTAATTTGAACCAAGTGCTAGCCCCCAGGTGGGAGATAGTCTTCTCTAGATAGTTCAAGAGGACCTGACCACGGGAGGGAATCCATTGCAGAGCTATCTAATTTCCTCGATTTCCTGGCTGGAAGTGTCTCTCTACCCAGAGTGTGAATTCATAGCGATCCATTTCCCTTGATTTCTTGGCTTGAACAGGTTCTCTCAGTCTAGAGAGTGAGGTATTTAGTGGCTTGAGTGGTCTCTCTACATCTTAGAGAGTGTGAATTCACAGTGATCCATTTTCCTCAAAGAATTTCCTCTAAGTGGTCTCTCTGCAGAGAGTGTGTATTCATAGTTTTTTTGGCAGGTGGTTTTATTCCAGTGCATTTGATTTGATCTTGATTTCTTATGAATTTTTGAGCTTGAATTCTTCATTCCCTTTTCTCTCTTCACATGAGCATTAGCTTTTCTTGGATGTTTATTTTTGGCTTGATCTAAAATCAAGGAGAGTTTAGAACGACACGAAGAGGGATTTGAATATTCCTAAGTTATACAAGAGAAGAAGGCAACCTAAGTTATACTAGAATTGAGAATAATAGAGTAGAGCATGCTGAGTGTTAGCACGTGTGGAGAACTCACCATAAACATTACGAAATTTTAAAAATAGATTATCCAATTAAATTTGGAGATAGTATTTGATGAATGTGAATATGAAGAGTAAAATTTAGATATGCTAGAACTATTGCTCAATGGGTGGGAGTTTGCACATTTTTGTATGTAGGTAGTTACATATTCTCATAGTAGGGAATTGTGATTAAATATTTTAGAGGCCTAGATGTGAAGGCATTCCGCCAAATCACAAGAATGGATGTTGATTCTTTCTCAACATTAGTAGATCTGATAAAAGATCATAGGGTATTTCAAAAAAACTACCAGTAGGAGCAAACACCGGTGTGGATCTAAGTAGCTCTCACTCTCAATAGATTTGTGCATCATGAGATTGGAGCTTGTGTTGCAAAATGATTAAACATTCGGGGCATTAGTGTTGGTTCAACACTTGCCTTTACAGATTGAGTCATGAAAGCCATATTAAATATTATGAGGAGTCAAGCTGCATGGCCTGAGCACAATGAGAGAAGAGAATATTAGCAATTTTTGCCCACAAAGGTTTCCCTAGTTGTGTAGGTTTGGTAGATGGAACATTGTTTCCGCTTACATCTTGACCTACAACAGAGGGAGAAATATATTTCAGTAGGAAGGGCTCTTATTCCATAACCGGCCGAGTGATTTATGAGTATTTAAAAGCTAGATGGCATTCTCTTTGTACATTGAGAGTGCAACTTAAAGACAATAATAGAAATGCATATTTGTTTAAGTGTTAGAATGCATATTTAGTTTTTATTATTTAACATAATTTTGTATTTATAGTTAGGTCTGATGTTTGGCTACAAGATATTGATGGATTTATAGAGAAAACTCAAGTAGATGCATAAATTTCTCTCAATGGAATGGAGCTTGGTAGAGAATAAAGTAGGTCAAGGGTGATGCCTTGCTCGTCATCTCAAGGAAATTTAATAGTAACATGTTCCTTTGTAATAAAAATATCCTTTGGTATATGATAATCATCAAGGCCTTCTCTTATGCTTCTTCATGATGTGATATCCTTTGGAGAATGTTAAGCACTAGTCATGTTCTTCTACATGAACCTGTTTTGTTTAGAATTTAGTATTGCATGAACCTATTTCTGTAAACCCTTGGGTCCAAGTTTAGCATTGGTTGGAACAAGTTGAAGCCAAATGAAGCTTATGGGTACCCATTCAAGTCCGATGTGGCTGTTAGAAGGTGTTGGTTAAAAGGTTTACGCCTGGTGTGGATGTGAAATGGTGATGGTTGAAAGTTTGGTGCCGATTGACGCCAGGTGTGGATGTTGGAAGGGGTTGGTAGAAAGGTTGGCACCTATCACTGCATGATGGCACCTATCACTGCGGGATGGGTGGATGACACCAGGGGCTGTCCATGGACTTTGAAAGGCACCAGTTGGCACCCATTCCCGATGCAACCATCTAGGTAGCACTGGTTGACAACGAGTTGTGTCACATGATGCGATTGGTTGACACTCAAAATTTGGTTTTTCTAATGGTGAATTATGATTTTTTTTACAAGAAATCTAGATTTAAAATTTCATGTGAGTCTCTATATAAATGTGGCATTTCTTGCAAAAGTCACTATTTCTCACAAACTCAAAGGCAGAGAGCTTTTCACAAACAAAAGAGAGAAGGAAATTTGGTTTTTTGAAGGAGGAGTGTGCCATTCAAAAAGGGATAGCTTAAAAATAAAAGGAGAGGAGAAGAAAATTCAGCAAAAGGAGTGCTATTTGGGAGTGGTCATAAGAGAAAGAGAAGGAGAGACAACAGAAAGCTTGGCAAGAGAGAAATTTTTGTAGGAGGAGAGCAAGTGTTGCAAGAAAACCAAGTTTTGCAAGAGAGCACACGTAGGGAGCCATTGGGTGGGGGTTTTGTTGCAAAGAGGGTGCAGCAGAAATCAGTACAGAAAATCCCATGGCAGAAATTTGGCAAAAATGAGAAAGTCATTGACGGTGAGGACATGAACAATACTCACAAAGGAGATTTGCTTTATTTCTTTTCACACAATTCAACACCCAATGATCTTCATGAAATGGTCTTGGATGGATAAACACCAGGTTTGAACTGCCATTGTTGGAACTTTGGAGGTTGATCGTGATGTTCTTGGCTTGAAAATAACCCTCGGGTGACACTACCCTTGCCTAGAGGTATATTTTATCTCCCATTCTCTTTCATGGCTGTTTGTTTGTTTTCTAACCATACAATCAATTTTGGCTTCTGATTTTAAGTTAAATCATCAGTGCCTATGTGCATTACTCAATGCCAACATGTTTAGAATAGACATGTCCCTTAGTGTCAATAAGCATTTCCATGTATTCCCCCATGTCACCTGTTTTTAAACCCTGAAACCACCCAATACCTTCTAGCATCTTTCCTTGTCTCATAACGGCTTTGGGCATTGCCAACCATAGACCCATTTCCCCTAAACCTCAGACCTTGTCCTGCAATGTAAATGGGTGGCATCCGGTAGGAGGATATCCTTTTTCCTCTTCTTTGCCCCCTTTGTCCCTAAAGAGTGCACTTCCCTCCTTGCACCCTAGATCCGATTTACCCTCTTGTTCTATTGACATAGAGCATGTATTAGATGATTGTGTCCAAGTGGCTAAGGAGTGAGAGAGACTTGTTATTAAGTGGGAGAGTAGACTAGAGACTTTTGAGGAGAGAGAGAGAGATAGAGAGAGATTAGTGTTATTTAGCATGAGAGTAGATTTGGGAGTGTAGAGGAGCAAGAGGGATTAGTTCTTATGCTTGAGAGTAGATTGGAGGGGGTAGCAGAGCAAGAGAGATTAGTGCTTGAGCATTAGAGTAGATTGGAGAGTGTATAGGAGCATGAGAGATTAGTATTTGAGCATGAGAGTAGATTGGGGGTGTAGAGTAGTGAGAGAGATTAGTGCTTGAGGGTGAGAGTAGATTGGAGAGCGTAGAGGAGTAGGATAGATTGTTGTTTTGGAGAGAGAGAGTCCTTTGTGAGTGAGAGGATACTCTTGCTAAAAAGAGGAGATGCATATGACCTTTACTAGCTAAGAGATGGAGAGAGTAGAGGTTGGCTCACTTGGACTTGGATAGCCTAGGTGTTATTGCCATGGTGGAGGGTTATAAGATCTAGTTATAGAATCATGCACAAGAATTAGTGTTTGATATGGAGAGGTGCAAGAGTGCAAATGTTCAAGTAAAGGAGAGTGAGAGTAGTCTAGCTTAGGTGAGGGATCTTTTGGCTTATATGATTGCTCACCAGCCCCACTCTATATGATTGCTTGCCAACCCCACATCTGGCTCTCACATGAGGTGACACAGACCCAGATCTGGATCAGAATGAGTTTAGAGAGAGGCTTTGTCTTTCAAGAGAGAATATTCCATGTATCCTCTTCCCAAGATTCTTGCAGAAGAAGATTATTGTTATGGATGTTACTTGTTTGGCATCATTATGGCTTCATGGTAGCACTAGTTACAATGTGCAGGAGAGCTTGACCATTAGGCATGGTTGGTGCACTCATACATAGGGAGGCCCGTAGGATGGGTAGCATGTTTTGGTGTTAGCCATCTCATTCAATTCTGTTTTTTGTGCTTTGAGGTTATCTTGTGGATAGATCTTCCACCTAATGGAGTTGAGTTGTTGCTATGAAGCATGTGGTGGTAGTCTGAGCTCCCAAAGTGGGTTCATAATGGGTCTTGGCTCATGGCTTGTTAATGTTCTGTAGATGTCCATCAAGATGAGTTTAGAGGACTTAGAGCTAGATCATCTGAGCATTTCACTTCATTAGGTTTACCTCTTCATGATCTTTTAATCTTGGATAGTCATGTACTCTCTTATTATAGGAACCATCCACATTGTGCAATACATCCTCCCTACTTCTGTCCTTATAGGGCAGATAGATCATCATACACTTGATCATTTGACCAATTGATGATAGCTTTGGATAGATTTGTCCATGATAATCAACCTGTTGTTAGCTGGGCAAAAGAGGAGTGGACATTCAGTAGACTGAGCTCTTATAGAAGTGATCCATATGGCCTCTAGCAAGCGGTATTAGGCACCAACCCTTGGATGAAAATGAGTGGCACTTTTGGTGGTGATTGAGTCATTTAGGATTCAACATGATGTATATCAACACAAACTTAAGGATGTAGTTGCATATAGACTCCATGTTGCATCTCCCTCATCTTTTTCCTCCTTCTCCTCCAGCATAATGACTAGCCTTAAAGACTACACATTTATACACATCATATGTATCATATTTATAATTATACATTTATTTCCATTCTCACTTTGCCTCACTCTCATACCTCATATCATGTGATATGTATCATATTTCTTATTTTACATTTATTTTCATTTTCACTTTGTCTCACTCTCATACCTCATATCATATGAATGTGAATCCATTAACTCCACATGAAATTTATTCACTATGCTTGGGCATCAATTGGTGCCTATGAGCGCTAGCCGCACACAATGGGTGCCATCACATGCCTTCATTCTTTGGGCATCAGCAAGTGTTTCTTGATGAGTTAGCACCAATAAGTGCCAATGTATGCCATCATGTGCCTTCTATATCTAATTGGCATCATTGAGCACCATCATAAACCTTACACATTCTTTGATGGGTGTCACCAAGCATCTCTTGATGAGTGAGCACTGATGAGTGCAAACACGTGCCATCTTAGGGATTGATTGGGGTAGTCAAGAAGGTGATGCCCTTATTGGCACTGATGGACGTCTCTACACAGCTGTCCTATTTGAGCTTTGAGCATGAAAAGCCTTTTTGGAGTGGCTTTTTGGACATTTTGAAGTTTGATAAGGATTCTTGTTCTAGCAATCCTTAGCACTTATACAAAAATCTCAAACCTCATACACTTAAGCATAATACACTTATTAGCAATCATTACACATTGGATTACAAAGTTGTCAAACATCATCTTTAATATAAACATATTCCGGTTACATGGAAGTGCCTTTTGTGGTGGTATCATAGTTTTTGTTACTAGAGTATGAATTCCGAACAATTTGTTTTGGATTGAGATTGTAATGTGTAGTAGAAGGCTTGATCACTTGATGAACTTGAGTTAGAACTTTCAAATATTGACTTATTTCCTTGGGAAATTTTCCTTGTTCTAAGAGACTCATGTTGATTTCATGAGTGTTCTTTGACTCTAGACTCATCTCCCTAGATTCTATAGTGTTCACCTTCAACATTGTGATTTTTGCTAATCTTGAGACAACAACATGCTTGGTGACATTTTGGATATCTTACCTATGGATGTTTTGACTTTTCTCCTCTTTGGGTCACATTCTCCTTCTTTGTCAAGGAAAGCATCCTCTGACCCATCCCCTATTGAAGCTAGTGGAGGTGGCATAATGAAAGGTGACTCCTTGACTGGTGCAACAAATTGTGACTCCTCATGTGTATCATCTTGAATTCCATCCCTAGCTAAACTTTCCATCCCTTGGGTATTTGAGACAAATTGGGGGCACAAGTTCGGAGCACCACTGTCATACATATATACATTGCTACACAACATACATCATTGTCAACATTATACACTATAGAAGCACAACTCACACATAAGTCATACATAAACTCTAAAGTGCCACAATAATCAGATCGTTTACAATTCAAGTCAATAGAACTCAGATCAATACTTGATCTGATCCTTAACAACTTGCTAAAAATAGGGCACTGATTACAGTCAAGCCACACTCACTCTAGCTAAGAGAATCCAGGTGATGCTTACCGGCTTTCTGTCCCCTCTAGCCAGGAACTCAAAGGCCCAACATCAAAGAAGTGAGCCCTCTAGAGCTGCACTTCCAAGGTATACTCTTGATTTCAACCTAGGTCTCATCCCAATGGTCCTGCTGATGGTGCAGACCGTGCAAATGACAGTGGGCCCACCATGAAATCAGTACCCTAAACACAAAATTTGACTATCAAAAAGTAGTCTATGAGTAACTACCAAAATACCTCTAACGATTATCGCTCAAACTCTAGTATTTGAGCAACCTAGATGCAATACTACAAATGGCATGATATTTGTTGTGCATTTATATATATCTCTACACAACATACATCACTATCAACATCATACACTATAGAAGCACAACTCACACATAAGTCATATATAAACTCTAAAGTGCCACAATTGCCCCCCTAGCTGGCGGTTAGGTCCCTCTAACTCTAGATAGCCATCTACTCTAAGTATATGGTATACACTATGATGGGCAAAGATCAAGAGGCCGAGTGGTATGGAGCCCAATTGTTAGTCGCTTGTCTACAATCTATACCATATAAAGAATGAACTAGCTATAGATCAAGTACATTTAGGACATAAGCACTATCTTTGAGGAACCACCACGAGGAGGGGAGTCATACATGCCATATTCCATCCTCTTGAATAACTATCACACTCTAATATAGTAGCAACTTAACCAAAAGAGTCACATAACATACACCTCAAGCTTGCACATACAAGTGCCAAGCTTGGGTCCATAATACCATCAATGTTTGGTAGGTGGCATGGCACAATTGTACAGATGATCCTTCTAAACAACACCATCACATCCTTCTAACAAAAGGACTCTAGATGGCAAAACCTCATGCACTCTCAAGATAGTGCGGCATGTCAAAACATCAAGTGTCATTGGTGCTATCTATTGTACATATACATAGTCACCTGGATGAAACCAATGGATCGAGGGTCTATAACCTCCTCCTGGAATGGTAGCATAACATAAAGTATCTTTATGCTGAGCAATTGCCAAGTTCTCAAAGGCCATCGGCATCACTCTCTGAAAGATCTCTACCCACTGCAAACATACGCTCATCCATACATCTAGATCATCCAAGTCCAAAACTACAATATCATCTCAACAAATGGCTACAAGTAAATTTGGATCCCGTCCATAAAGTAGAAAGTACGGAGAGACGGATGCTAAGGAGGCTTGCCGGCTGAACTGATAGCCCATGGCCAACCAAGGTAACTACAGATTCCAATCTCCCAAGTGGCCTCTTTGCAAACCATACTTTCCCAATCCTCTCTTCACCATCTGAACCACTCTCTCTTCTAAGCCATCTACCTCAAGGTGATCTCGAGATGTAGTACAATGATCAATCAAAGCCTTTTCACACAAGACCTGAAACTCCCCAAGAGTTTTGTACCTTGGTTAGTCAAAACCTCAGCTGGTGCACCAAAATGACTAAGAACTCAATCCAGGAACAAGTAAGCCGTCCCTTCATTGGATTTGTCAAGAAGTACCACCAACTCAATCTACTTGGAGAAGTGCTTAACCATCACCAAAACATATAGATAATGTCTCACAATCAACAATAAAGGTCCAACAAAGGCCAAACTCTAATGGTAAACCAATCCTATGATAGGTAATGGGTGTAACTATGGTGTAGGAGCATTGAATGATGCTCTAACTTGGTCACAAACCACACATCTAGCAACAAATTGTTACACCTTAGTCTACATACCGTGCTACCAATAGTGACTCTAGAATAAGCTATATGTATGCTTTACTCCAAATTGTCCTACCTCCTCAGGAGCATGACGGACCAACTGTGGTCTTTGAGATGGAAGTGGTACTACTCGCACTCTACCATCCTCCCATACATGCAAAAGGTATCTGCCCTCCAATGTAAATTGTTTGGCTTGCTGAAGGACACAATCTCTCTCCTTGGCCCCAATTGTGCCACCCACAAGACCAGTGCAAAGATAGTCTATCACTAAGACGTCACCATGAATGTCTCACTAAATTGTATCAATATCTTCACTCTTTGGATCTATGACCTCAATAACTCCTCTTATATGCGCTAAGAGAGATACCACCAAAGCCTCAAAAATAAACACAAAAAGAAAAGGCCAATGCATGCCAACCTGGCACCATCTCCTCATATGTCTCACCATGCCAACGTGCTTTGGGTTTGATCCCAGTGGTTGGGACATGGGTTTCTTCTACTCATGGGGTTGCATCACGGTTCATCACTCTAGGTCTGTGAACAACCCTAAAATCATACTCTTGTAAAATTAGAGCCCATTGTGCAAGCTTCCTTGAAAGCTCGTTGGACTCCATCAAGCACTTTAGTAGTTGATGATCAATGATCAGAGTGAAGGGGTTACAAAATAGGTAACATCATAAATGTGCTACTATGCAAACTGCTACCAAGCACTCTCCCTCATATGAACTATACTTTGCCTTTGCTGAATTGTTGGAGCAACTAGCATATGCCACCACAAACTCCTTCCCCTCATCATCATGCTGGGTGAGCATTGCTCCAAGCCCCAACATACTCCAATTAGTATGAACCTTAAATGGTCCTCCTCTTATTGGTCTCCTCAAAATAGGAGAAAATGTCAACCTCTCCTTGAGCTCTACAAAAGCTCTTTCTTGCTCATCTCTCCAACACCACTCCTATGTAACCTTGGTCAGCTTTGTCAAGGCCTTGGCAATGGCACTTAATCCTCTAACATAGTGGTGATAGAAGTTCACTAACCCAATGAATGCTTGCACTCTGCTCACATCCATAGGTCAAGGAATATGTGCAATAGTCTCCACCTTGGTCTGTTAAACACCAAATCCTTTGGCGTAGATAGTGTGACTAAATACTCAACCTGCTTGTGGAAGAACCTACACTTCCCAAGATGTAATTTGAGTCCATGAGATCTCTACCTCTCAAACACCTCCAACAACTATCTCTCATGCTCCTCCATAGTAGTGCTATAGACTAAAATGTCATCAATATAGCACCAAGCAAAATCCAATCCAACTAGGATCCTATCCATGACCCTTTGGAACTTAGCAAGAGCATTCTTTAATCCAAATGGTAAGAACCTCCACTGGTATAACACATCCTTGCCATGAGGATTGATAGCCCAAAATTTGGTCTTGGACTTATCCTCCTCCCTGATTGGCAATTGATGATATCTTGCTCAAAGATCCAAAGTATTGAAGACCTTTGTATGCCCAATTGCATAAAAAATCTCCTCTGGTGTAGGCATGGTATACCAATCATCCCTAGTGTATTGGTTGATAAGATAGTAATCTCCACACATTCACCCATCTTTGTAGTTCCCATGCATATCCTTCTTGGCTGGCATCACTATTGTTGATGCATACTCTCCATGTGAAATTTCCACCAAACCAGCCTCAAAAAGGTCACTACTCTGACTCTGAATCAATGTCCTCTCCATGTCACTATAACAATAAGGACATCAAAAAATGGGTGTATTGCTAGTCAGCTCAATCCATATACTATGTCCTTATAGAGCACCCAAATCTTTCATACTAAAGGCAAAACAACTTGTATAGCTCCTCAAGAACCTCCAAACTCTATGTCTTTCCTCCCCAGTAAGCTTGGATCCAAGATCTAGCTCCCAAGTATCCTCTGTAATTGTAGTAGGAGTGGAAGACGTGTTGATTGGCTGCTACACTTGACCCTTGGGAGCAGTAGTGTCATGCTCCCAAGCACTAGAAGTCCCAACCTCAATGTGAAAAACTCCCTTTGATCTGGCTCCAAGCTCCACACGTCTTCTAGCTGCATCCCAAGTAGACCACACTCACCTAGATGGACTCCAAGTAGACCACTCTCCTTAGTAGCCATTGGCTGCATCTCAAGAATACCCTTTCCACTTGGTCCATCGCCCCTATCATGTGCTTGAATCATCTCGATAGGCATAGGGCTCACAAGTGTCCAAGTGGTGATGCCTATCAAGTGCATCCTACGTTGCTCTGACAAGCCATGGCTCACAATCCAGGTCAAACAGTTTGGATCTATAGCTTGACCTAACACTTGATGCCTAGATGTCTCTTATATTGCTGGAACGATGGTAATACCAATGCAAAAACCATCATCCGCTCTCTCTCATTGACATTGGGCTCCACCAATTGCTATAATTGTGAGTCCAAAACAAGTCTAGTTCTTCCTTCTTAAAAAGCATGAGAGCCTAGGAAACTCATGAGTGTGGGAAATGTTGTTTTAAGCTATCCAACTAGGTTCACCACTGCCATAGGTACTTATCAGCCACTACCACTATCTGAGACTGGCGCCCAATATCCAAGATGTCATCAACAAGGATGTGGTCAAGTTGTTGAATCCCATCATATGCACGTTGTAAAACCTCTCTGGATAATAGGTTCATCTACCAAAGGCAAAGATGATGAGCCTGTAATCTCACTCTAGCTGCATCCAACAATATAGTAGGTCCCATCCAAGAATGGACTTGATGTGTACTCGCCATCACTCTGGTGCAAGAATCACTCATCAAAGGAACGTTCTCCAAAAGGTTAGCTGGAGAAACAGATTGATGAATCTAGAGATGTCATAATATCCATAACATCTCCCAAACAAGACTAGAACAAGGATCCTGAAGACCCAAACCTTGGCCAGCATGTGTATGTCCTTGACATGGCCATCTCAAAATCACCAAATGAACTAGCCCATGTTGCTCTAGATCATGCACTCCCAGTAAGGAAATGTCTGTTGGTAGAGCTTTTTGGTAACCTTTGATTGCTAATAGCGGTAATAACTCAGGATACCGATAGGCCAAGTGTGCCACAAGATGTAGAGAGACTTGCCTAGTAATCTTATCTCTCTCTACATACAAGTACCTATGTACTCATATACCTGCCTGTAATACCACAACTAGTCTGATGCTAATCCCCCCAAGCAACTCCAATAGACATATCTCCTCTATTGGATATTGCCAAGCAATGAGTGTGGTATCCAAAGGTGTCAAAGCAATCAACTCTGGAGGCTCATCCTCACACTCATCTTTGGATAGTACAAAGGCTCCACTCCAAGCCTACTGTACCAACCGATCTGCATGCTACTGCAATGCCTCCTCTAAACTCCACAATGGATCATCCAAGATGGATGGAACAATCCCACTTGTACTCCAAATCCAAGTGATCTCTTTTGGTATTGGAGTATCCTCTGCAAAGGCATTCCACTCCAACACGTCACCAAGCCAAGTAACTGCACCACTAAAAGTTGAAACTGATGTCGCCATGGTCTTGGACTGTAGTGAGCCAAGACTACCACTAATAAAGTGTACTAATAGGCGACATACCCATCCCTCACCGGGCTACCAACCTGGTCTATAGAAGGTTGTCTCCTCCCAATAGTCAATGCTGAAACCCATGGAGTATAGCATTGCTCTCCCCACCAGCACATCATATGACTCAACTATTGTTGCAATAGCCAAAGCTCTCATCATCAAGCTATCAGTCAGATAACCAAGCTGAACCTAGACAACAAGCTCTCCACGTGTGATGTACTATGTTGAACCACCACTTAGAAATGTTTGGATCTGAAATGGACACCTCTCCACATTGGTCTATGAGCCGGCCTGTCTCTCACTCAAGATGAACCTCTGATGGCTATTATGGCAACGCACTATGGACTAAGAAGGCAAGGAACCCAAACTCCATCATACTCCTCCAAGGCTAACACTCCAAGACTCAAGACATTGCTAACTAGAGAACTCAATGAGAGAGAGATAGTTGCGAATGAAAGGATGATGAGTACCTCCTCACCCCTTGTTTATATACTTGTGAAATAGCTACGTACCAAAGTTACTAATTACCATAGTAACTCAAGTTACTAGACTAAAAGTCAAGTAAAGTTAAAAAGTAGAAAGGAATATCCATTCACAAGGGCATATTCCCCTAAGCATGTGGTCTTATCTTGACCCAACCACTAAAGCAAGGATTCCTTCACATGGGCTATCCTTGGACTAAAGAAGAATCAAAAACAAAAAGGCTTGCAAGCCCAAGAGTTCTCAACTCTTTCCTCAAAGCCAAACACATAGGAATAATACCAAGTCAACACACTAAAATCCAAAATAGTGGTGCTCATCTTTTCTACTTCCTCTAAAGTAAAGTCCCCTCTATCTTAACTATGACTAACTTTAGCTAACCATGAGTAATATAGAACCATCCTTTATCTCTATATAAATAATATCTCTTAAGTACTTGTAATACCAAGCTAAATATCACAATACCACACACATGCACAAAAGGGTGTTACAGGTCTTCCATAACTCCAAACCGACTGCGACTACTGTAACCTTCCCCAACATAAGGGGTTGTGCACCAAGGTCTAACAAGACTCTCTGTGGTGTATAGACTTTCCCTGAAGATCCCACCAAATGGAAAATCCCCCTCTGGTTATCCAATAGGACAACACCAGGTGTAAACCATGCTCTTTCAAAGGCCGGTCTAATTGGCAACTCCTCCAATCTAATCGTTGCTACCTACCATAAACCACTGGTCGTTGAACAAATCCCATGGTCCTCAACCAAGTTAGCTCCATTGTCAACCACCTTTGCTCTAGTAGTAGAAACTGCATCATCCCTACTCTCACAAATCATGGCAGCCAACCAAAACACTAGGGCTAGGTCAACTCCCAATGTAAACATGTCATTGGTTGAAAACAAAGGGCACCATATAATCAGCTGAGCCGCCCCCAACATCATGCTAGACTCAGTTTGTGTAATAGCAGGTAGCTGACTAGCAGGTAGTCTATCATGCACTCCATCACCACCTACCACACCTACACTAGGACATCAAGGAGCCATGGATGTCATCTGCAATGCCTTGGATAGCATGAAAGACTAGGGAAGTTTGACTTGTCTCCCAACCTCTCCTCTTTGTGGGTCCAATTCCATTGATGCTCCTCTAGGCTTTGGAGCACATATTGCATTCCTAGTCATTGCTATAGATGCATCCACTTGTGCTACTCCGCACATGAAGTCCAAAGCATCTATGTCACCAACATATGAGGTGGAAGCCTTAGCACCCGAATCGGATCTCCTCTAAGCAATAGCCATACTAGCCAATCTCTGATCTAACTGCTCAATCCGAGTAGCCATAGTTGTAGCAGAAGTAAGGGTATGTACCGCACCTCTACTAGGTGTAGATCCTCTACCACCACCTCTACCACCTCATCCTCCATGAATTGGAGCTCCTCTACTACCTGCCAGAGCAGCCCTACCACTCCATAACTTTGGGTGTAGGTCAAAGCACAAATCACTAGTGTGACCAAATCTATGGCAATGCTCACGCCATCTCTATGTTGGTTATGATGCACCAAAGGTATTAGGTCCGTTGCCTTGAGTACACTCTCTCATATGGTGAGGTCCACCACAAGTCCAACAAGCAACACTACCACTCACTGGCTGCTACTGACCCAAAATGAAGATAAGGGTCTAATTATAGTAGGTCTCTACTCACTCCATATAATTTGGGTTGTCCACCCTGTCCTAAATAACCAACTGAGCATGGTGCACTTTGCTACACTCTAGAAGAAGTAACAGCTATGGATGAGATCTCCCTACCAAATCCGGATGTCACCACTCTCTCCTCCACCATGTTGAGCTCAATACGCTCAACCAAACCAAAGACCACTACCAAAGTGGGCAAAGTAGCTTGTAACAACATAACATCACAAACTCTACATCATAACTTGTTGTCCAATATCTCATACCAAAATTGGACTACCTAGGCCTAAATAATTCCTTGAATGAAACTGATCAGCTGCCTCATGCAAGTGTATGCCTCGCGTAGGCTCTCTCCAACCTTCCACTGGAACTCTTGCAAGCTCCTTAGCTTGTCAATCCGCACTCCTTGGTAGTTTTGCCTCAAACCTTGAAAGAACTCCACCATGGGGTAAAACTCTGGTACCACACCACCTCATGCAATAGTACCTCCACTCGTGGTAACACTATCTCCATCTAGTGCACTTCCACTAGCTCCACCAACACTACTTGAGCTAGAACTTGTGGGTAAAGCCAATCTACTCCTAGCAACCAAGCCTGAAGTGATGGAGACATAGTTTGGAGACCAATATTGTCTCCATAACTCAATCTCCTCCAAATGAGCTCTCTTGAACTCATGGTAGTCATCCATCAATGGACCCTTTAAATGTTGAAACAACCCTTTCCATGTCATGAGGGTGTAAACAAAGTTAGGTTCCACATCTACTACACATCACACCAACTATCAAACTCCTAGATGAAGTGATCCAACTCAATGGTACCCACTGTACCAGAGTAACACCTAGGGCCTTTGGAGGCCCCATAAATCTTATCTATGTCCCACAACAATGTTGCGGACATGCCAAGTGCACTCTCAATTGAATCAACTCTTGTGTCAAACTCCAACTCAGAGTCAATCTCCTCCTTCATTGGGACCTAAGGTATAGGCTGATATTGAGCGCCACTCCAAGTAAACCCACTGCGTACTATAGAGCTATCTCTTCTTAAATCTCCAAAGAACTCTATTGTGACAAAGTAACCGCAACCACAATTGCAAACTGCAACAGCAAGTACCCCACCAAGTGCCAACACCAACCAAGCACCACCAAGTGCCAAAACTAATGGAACACTACCCACTAATGTAACTCTAACTAAGACAATTACACTAGGGGCAAGGTTGACCTGTAACTTGCTATCATAACACGCACTCTCCCGGTCTACAGGTCTATAGGTCATCACTTCCTACCTCACTGGAGAGAAACATGGATAGTCTGGCTGGTCATCACTCTAGCCTCACTAGTTAGAACACACCAGAGCACCAATGCTCAAAATTCAAGGCATTCATATAAACACAATGCATAAACAGGAATTAGAGAATGGAGGGGATCCAATCACAAAAATACTAAATGAAAACCCACCATCTCATAAATCAACACGGGACTGACTCTACCACCATTTGGCATTTGACATAATTGGAGTACCTATCTACTTCTTGAGCTACAAGGATCATCGGGGATTGGATTAAAGTTCTTCTCACCAAAATCTGACATAAATCCTTCATAAAATCTAATGTAAAATCTCATATAAAATTTGACATAAATCCCTAAAGATGGCTGACCGCCAAATCTTCCACTAACTCTTCACTTGAGCCCAATTGGAAAAATGGATTTAGTCCAATCTCTAATTGGTGAGGATGTGCTACCAACTCTACCTTCAATTTTAGTTTCTAGGCTCAACTTGCAACAAATTGGTCTTGAGCTCAAAATCATAGCTATCATTTGAAAATTACTTCTCCTTGGCTCCAAATTTTGCCAACGCTTATGCACACATCCTCTTTTAGGAAAATCTGAACTACTCAATCGAGACACTATGATCCACCAAGCTTGGAGATACCACCAACACTCGTAGTTCTTACACCCAATTTCCACTGACTCACTTCTATGATGTAATTAGATCATTTACAACTCATATCAACTAAACTCAAATCAATACTTGATCTAATCCTCAACAACTTACCAATAATAGGGCATTTATTACAGTCAAGCCACACCCACTCTAGCTAAGAGAATCCAGGTGACGCTCATTGGCTTTTTGTCCACTCTAGCTAGGAACTCGAAGGCTCAATATCAGAGAAGTGAGCTCTCTGGAGCTACACTTCCAAGGTATACTCCTAATTTTGACCTAGGTCTCATCCCAATGGTCCCGCTGACAGTACACCCAACGGTGCGGATGGTGCAAGTGACAATGGGCCCCATCATGAAGTAAGTACACTAAACACAAAATCTGACCGTTGGAAAGAACTCTATGAGTAACTACCAAAATACCTCTAACTACTATCATTGGAACCATGTTACCTTTTTTGTCTCTCCCTTGTACGGTTTGATGGGGCTTCCCATCCTTCAATTTTCCTACACGATCACCTTTTCTTTTCTATCATTGGAACTCCCATGTCCAAGCAATCTAGATGCAACACTACAAATGGCATGACACCATGTCTAGAGATGAGAACCTATCAAGATGGTTTCTTTGCATTCAAAAACCTCCTCAGCACCAACCTCATATGAATTGGGATTTAAATCTCCCAAAATTACCATAGTAGGTGTTGGCTCTTTTCCCAAACATGGCTTCCATTGTCGCAAAATGTGAGCACATTCCATTCAATCTGTCATCTATAGTCCTCCATCCTTTGCCATGTTCCTTTTATGTGAATCCTTCTCTAATAGACTTGTTTTTCAACTCTTAAGCTTCTTTGTACAGTTTGTATACCTCAACCATTTCTAGTATAGTCTATCACCTATTATAGAAGTATGAAATCATTGTCCCTCGTGAACAAAAAATATGGCCATAAAAGTAAAAGCAATGGATTTTTGAATGGGCTTTTTGTAATTCCCACCATGAATATATGTAAAATGATTGGGGTCTTCCAAAAACTCTCAAATTTGGCCATAATGTTGGGTTACCATGCATAACCATTCATCCTCTTTTGTTTTGCTTGGCATGGAAGATGCCATCCTCAACAATTCTTGAAACTTCCCTAATGATTGTATTGGTTGTGAATCCAAATGTGACCCTGCAATGCAATCATTCTTCTATGCAATGGGAGATCAAGGTACTTGATCTCCCATTGCATAACTTTTTATGGCCTTTTGGCATTTTTATGTCCATAACTCTGGATATCCCTTGTTTCACTAATCTATTGGAAAAAACCACCACACCAATTTGAAACTACTGACCTGCCGCTTAGTTTATTGACATACAATAAGAGTATTAGCACACATTGATTAAATCCACACCATTGGTAAATTCTAGTTTAAATAGTTTGGGAAGACAGGCATGTTTTGGAGCAGGTAGGTATTTGCCAAAAAATCTCACAAATCACCCTCCAAAAGATGTGGCAACCTGATCAGTAAGCCACATTACTGTTGACCACTAGTGAACTAGTGGAACTAGCAAAGAGATTATGCACAGGGACATAGCCCATGTTGAGTGAACCTTGATAACAAATTTGTGTCTCTTTTGTGATTACTTCTTGTGTTTATGTTTTGATTGAGCACGATGATTCTTAATAAGTGGTATCAGAGTGAGGTTAGCATAGAGATATTTTCTCAAAAGAATCGTTATTGTAGCTAGATCCAAAGCAAAAAATAATGACAAAAGACAAAATCAAATTTGAAAAGTTCAATGGACAAGATTTTGGATGGTGGAAACTTCAGATCAAGGACAACCTCTATCAAAAGGATCTGTATGCTCATTTTGAAGGAGTGAAATGTTGATCCTAAGAGTGATGCATCATGGAAGATCTTGGATCAAAATGCACTTGGTGTCATTTTTCTAGGCTTCATGAAGAAGACCGGGTATCATATTGCAAATGCTAAAAAACAACAAAAAGAAGCAATTGGATATTTTGACAAACATGTATGAGAAGCCCTCTATATCAAATCAAACAGTTTTGCTAAAGAGATTAGTCAATATGAAATTGACTGATAGAGGATCCATAGTAGAGAATTTCAATAGCTTTGCATAGGTCACAAATTAGCTAGAGTCTACAGCCATAGACCTGGATATGAAATTATAGGCCTTACTATTTTTGTTTTCACTACCTAATAGCTACAACATAGTAGTACAAGGGTGACTTTATACCACAAAAGATGACTTTATGCTTGATGTTGTGAGTAGTATAATGGACAAGGAGATGCAAAAAAGAGCTTCTTGAAGAGATTCCTCTGCATCTTCATCTTTGACGGCTTTGTCAATGGAAAATTATGGGAGAAATAAAAAGATTTAAGCACAATGGTCATGGCATATCAAAGTCCAAGGAAAGGACAAGAAGCAAGACAATAATATCAAACAATGAGTATTGGTATTATCATCATCTTAGGCATAAGAGGCATCAATATGAGGCTTATAAACAAAATCTGCAAGAAGATAGAGAAGAAGAAAATGTGGTTAGTGGAATGTGGAATTACATTTGGAAAACTTGTGCTTCTCTACAGGTTTAGATTCAATCACATACAAGTGGTTTGTAGACTCTTGAGCTTCTCTTTGTTGTACTTCAAAGAAAAGCTTGTTTAGCACCTACTATAATGATGATTTTGGACAAGTCATTGTGGAAAATGGTCAAAGGTGCTTAGTAGTTGATAAAGAAATGATTGTGATCAAGATTCCTGGTGGAGCAAAGCTGGTCTTACAATATTCAAGACATGTTGCTAAATTGGAGAAAAACCTTATATCAGCTAGCAAGCTTGATGAAGATGGTTTTGTTATGACATATAGAAGTGGAGAATGGAAGATAGCATCTAGAGCATGAGTAGTAGCAAAGGGAAAGCATGAAGGTACACTTTACCTTCTCCAAGATGACAACATTGGGAATTCAATGATAGCTATTGGGGTTTCAGAAAATCCATCAACACTATGGTATCAAAGACTAGGGCATCTTGGTGAAAAGGCATGAAGGAGCTACATGCAAGAAATTTACTCTTGGGTTTGAAGAAAGTTGAGTTAAATTTATGTGAAACTTGTATCTACGGAGAGCAAAAGGCATTCAATTATAATTTAAAAGGTAGACAAAGCAAAACCAAGAAGTTGGAGTTGGTACTCAACAATGTATGGATCAAGTGCAAGAGCTTTCATATGGAGGCAAGAGTTACTTTTGTCACTTTTATTGATTCAAACAGAAAGACTTGGGTCATCCCCATCCGTGAAAATCAGAAGTTTTCATTGTGTAAAATTTGTGGTAACAATGGTTGAGAAAGATACAGGCTGTCAGATCAAAGCACTAAAATCTGACAACAGAGGAGAATACACAAGTCAAGAATTTCCAAAATTCCTGAGCCAAGAGGGCATTCACATCATCAAGATAGTTCCAAGAACACCCCAAGAAAATGACATAACTGAAAGGATGAATCAAACAATCTTGGAACAAGAAAGATACATGAAAATACATGCTGAATTACCCCACTCCTTGTTTGGGCAGCAATTGTTGATTTGATTGTATTCCTGATCAATAAAATTCCTTCTCATGCACTAAATGGAAAATCTATCAAGGAAGCATGGATAGGTAAGAAGGTATATTAAGGGCATATATTCCTTCTTAAGAGCATTTGGCTGTTTAGCATACTCTTTGATTGGCAAGAAGGACAAAACAAAACTTGACACAAAGTTTCAAAAGTGCACTGGTTGTGGGAGTGATGAGTATGGTTATAGGCTTTGGGACTTTCAAAATAACAAAGTCATGAGAAGTACGAATGTGATATTCCATGAGAGAAAGATGTACAAAGATTTTGAAGATGTACAACATGCAATGACTGAACAAGAGTATGTTGATTTGGATTTTGAGTCCAAGAAGATCTTTTCCAAAGATCCACTTGCTCCTCAAGATCAACTTCATGAGGAATTCCACAACCATGAAGAATCTATTGACCAAGAAATTCAACAAGAGGAAAGCAAGGAACCTGAGGAGCAAATAAATAAAACACTAAGGACATAAAAAAGACAGAAAACCAAAGGTAATTTTTGATCCGTCTACAAATGTTATTATGGTTCTCGTTCTATATACAAATTTAGGGAGCCAAAGATATATGAGGAAGCTAGAAATGATACCTGTTCTATGAAATGGGATTATGCCATGAAAGATGAGAAAAATTTGATTTTTCAAAATAAGACATGGGAGTTGACAAGACTTCTTGTAGGCAAAAAGGCTTTGCTAAACAAATGGGTATTTAGAATCAAAACAAAATTATAGAGGAGGATAAAAAACAATGCAAGGCTTGCTGTCAAAGTTTTCTCTAAGAAGGAAGGAGTAGACTACACAGAGATTTTTGCACCAGTGGTGAAGATGACATCCATTGGGGTGTTATTGAATATGGTTGTTGTGGAGGATCTTTATCTAGAACAACTTGATGTTAAGATACCATTCTTCATGGTGAGCTTGATGAAAAACTGTACATGGTAAAGCCAAATGGTTTTATAGCAAAAGGCAAGGAACATCTAGTGTGTTGTTTGAGGAAGAGTCTGTATGGGCTAAAATAGGCACCATGACAATGGTACTTGCAGTTTAATAATTTCATGCAAGAAAAAGGTTTTACAAGATGTGAAGCTGATCATTGTATTTATCTTATAAATTTTTGTGATGGAGATATTTTATATCTCTCTTTATATGTGGATGATATGTTTGTAGCTAGTTCCAATATAAAGGGGATAGTCAAACTGAAAAAAAATGCTAAAATCTAAATTCTCTATGAAAGCTTTAGGTGAAGCTAAGAAGATACTTGACATGAATATTGTTTGAGATAGGAAGAACAAGAAGTTGTGGTTGTCCCAAGAAGACTATGTCAACAAGGTGTTGAAGAGATTCAACATGAATAATGCAAAACAAGTATCAACTCCTCTTGGACAACAAATCAAGCTCTCAAAGGACTCATGCCCAAGAAATGAAGCTGAAATTGCTGAGATGTCCAAGGTTCCATATTGATCAGCAGTTTGAAGCCTGATGTATGCTATGGTGAGCACCAGACCGGATGTTGCACAAGCTGTGGGGAATGTAAGCATTGGAACGCAGTCAAGTGGATATTTAGGTATCTAGCTGGTACATCTACTTATGCTCTTTGTTTGAAGGGAAATCCTTAGAGATACAAGGCTATGTAGATGTTGATCATTCAAGAGATCAAGATAGTGGAAGAAGCACTACTGGATACATTTTTAGAATTGGAGGTATAGTTGTAACTTGGATGTCAATATTACAAAAGATATTGGCCCTCTCTACAATGGAAGCTGAGTATGTGGTGATCAAAGAAGACTCAAAGGAAATAATGTGGTTACAAGGATACATGGAAGAGCTACAATGAAAGCAGTCTGTAATCACTCTCTGGAGCAACAATTAAAGTGCAGTATACTTGCCAAAGAATGCCTCTTACCATTCCAATACAAGACATATCAAACGAAGATACCATTTCATCGAGTTGAAGTTTCAATGAGTTGAAGTTCAAGAAGATTGGAGGCTCAAAGAATCCTGCTGATATGTTTACCAAGGTTGTAGGTCAAGATAAACATATTTTTTGCAGTATAGGTATTGTTCAAACAAACTGATGAAATAGAGTTGTAGGGTTTTGCGTACATTGTCAATAAGAATCTAGGAGCTTCAGCGGATATTGATGTCTTTCACATTATTTTGGAGGGGGAGTTTTGTTAAGCAGGAGTCTCCCACTACACGTGAAAGAGCATGATCTCTTGATTCAAGTTTGGACGTGAAGATTGAACACTTTAGCAAAGAGGCAGTGCCCTTTGAACCGGCTGCATTATTCTATTATAAATAGAGTCCTATTATTAATGGGGAGTTGATACAGAACACTTGAGTGCTATCAAGAAGCTGTGAGAGACCTTAGATAGAAAGATGAAGCATATCTATCTTGTGATAGATAAGTGATTTTCTCAATCTGTTAGCGGTCAACCCGATCTGGTGGAACTAGCACAGGTACGAAGCCCATGATCGATGAACCTCTATAGCAAATCTGTGTCTCTTCTGTGATTATTTCTTGTGTTTATGTTTTGATTGAGCAAGATGATTCTTAACAGTTACCTCTTCTGACTAACGTTTATTTTGATGTGACACACCTAACATCCATAACATCTTGCCTGATTTTTTGTAAATAAATACATCTTGCACTAAAGATCCTTTATACCATTTTGGGGGGTTTCAGTTATGAGCACTTCATTCCACTCCAGAGTTCACTAAAAATAGTTATGAAGTTTGATATTTATCCAGTAGACATCCTTCTCAACTATTTCTGATACCCCCTATTGCTCCATACATACATTGTTAGCTAGAGTCACCACTATCGCACAGTTCTAGCCTGAAGATGTCCAGGTTGAAAGTCGATGGTCAATTCCACTTCACTGTTCATAACTGAGCCGGTACCCAATATTGTCCCTTCCAAGAGGTCAATATTGACACCCTGGTAAGCCTTGGCAAGACGCTCACAAGCAGGTGCAACATTAGGTTTGTAATATTCCGATGTTAAGCTCTACAGTAGTAATATCCTGTTTGTTCCTTATGCTCTATAATAGCTATAGTACTAATATCTTTCTTTTTTTTGTCCATGAACTTGTCGGTCATTCCTAAGAATGCGTTCAATGTCCAGGAAACTGAAGCAAAAATCTGAATTACGAGAGAATTGCTTACTTTAGTTAATTGTTTAAAATTGTTGGACAGAATTGTGCGTACTTTCCTGACATCTGCTGTTGGCTTACACTTGACTTCAACGATGCACGCGGATTAGACTTCGCATGGTCCGAAATTAAACAAGCAGGTCAAAATGATGAACAATGATTTCCATTTTTTCGGTCTTCATCACCATAACTGTAGCACTCTTCTCTTCTTGATATGCTCCAATCCTGTATACAGGTGACTTCGAATAAGTCTCGGAGCACAGCAGCATGATCACGTCTGTCTACATATTTCCGACAGTTCCTGGAAACTAGCTGACGGATAGCGGATTCAACTTGAGTTATGTTCCTCGACTGATTCTACTTTGTGATGGCTTTATTGTTCTTGAATTGCTCATACTATAGAGATCGACAATGAGCTACATATCTCATTTGAATTCTTCCACCGTTAGTTATACAGCCTTGTAATGGCCCGAAGTATCTATGTGAGACCGGGCACTTGATATACCATGTAACTAGTCTGCCCGGAGCCAGAAATTGTAATGGAGACAAATTCACCAGTGTATTCATGATATTAAGCCGATACCTCGACTTGTCCGGCATGTGAGATCTCATACTCGGACATTTTCCTGTGACTCGAGATACCTGGAGTGACATAGTAAACGGGTTTCGTTTCTTCGTATCGTTGCACAAATAATTTCCACCCTAACAAGTACGTCCTATTGGGAGTTGCTTAAAGTCTTAGAACACGTAGTCTTCTGGATGCCAGCCATAAATTTCGCACTACATTGGTTATCAATCTCCACATTCGCTGTACATGTGCATATGTGTTTGTAGCGTCACAGTTCCTCCCCCCTGGAAACTACTTCTTGGACTGTAATTCAAAATGTGGATGTGGGAGCCAAGAAGATGATGACACAAGACACGTACGACACCATTTTAAATGCAGAGTGGATCCTCTAAATGCACATTGGACTTCTCTATAGCACTAAAGGGCAGCATCAGAATACATTCTCTGAAGTCTCTGTGCGTAGAGGTTTTAGCTCTTGCAACGTATGAACTCTCTTTAGGCCAGCCGGGTTTATACCTACTACTTCATGCCTGTTTGCTGAGTTATTGGGATGGCTTGTACAAGGTGCTCTCCAAGGCCTAGGTGCCCCATATGCAATGACACAGACTGTGTGTAAGTACTTCGGAATCGTAGCCCCTCACTTTTTCCAGAACTTTACGATCATAGTAAAATTGATGTCTAAATCTGTACATGTTCATATAGAGTAATATCTGCCTCGGATGCTAATGGTATGTCATTCTATGACCAGCACTGATGGTAAGGAGACAGTTTGATTGCTCCTTTTCTGATGTAATTTCTCCATGTGCACATTTGTTCTAGCAACGGACCTTGAATTTTAATTCACCTTCACTGAGATCCACGATGTCATGATCACGTGTCCACAAGGCGAATGGACGTGTGAAAACCCTCCACCAAAATGTCCTATATGTGGGGACACGGACTGCGTGTAAGGTTTCTATCCACTAATGACACCAAAACTAACATACTTCATTAGACCTCTGTATTAATTAGCACTTGTATAGATCGCAGAGTTGAAACGTTTGTACTGCTGTGACTCTGTGCTGGTGAAAATCTCCTAAACTTCAGGTAGAGAGTTCAAATCTACATGTACGTACATGCTTATCCAGGATATATTGTTTCGTTGCCTCGTTTAATTTCATGTTTGTCATCATGTCAGACTCTAATCTACATCTAAGTTAAATATGCTTGTTTATGCCCGCACAGGTGCCCAGATGACGAAGGAATCTTCTGCAAGAGTGTTGACATAGTTTGAAAAAACCTCCCAACTTCTTTTATCTAGGCATATGAATGGAGATTCTGAAGCTTCTAGTGTTCATACAACTGGAAGAGGAAGAAAACTACCGGAATGACTATGTAAACATTTCGGATGTATAGAACATGAAAGTGAAGTATCCAGGGATATTGAAAACTCTGTAATTGTTAAATGTGGAATTCGATTCCGTATTGTTTCACACGTTATGTATATGTGGCACTGAAAGTATAAAGGATAAACGTTTAAATCGATGAAAATTTGTTAGCTCAACTGTGGCCGACTCTAGGCTTCTACTGTGATAACAATGCTAGCATCCGAGACTGTTGCAGAGAAAATAAACCCTGAGCCGCTGGCCTGAAAAAATGTGACAAGCATCCCCACATGCAAAGAATGCAGCTGTTGTTCACGCTTTTGATTTTGCTGAGAGCACGGAACTCACAAGTTGGTCAAATTCCAGCAACTTGTTTGCGTAGGTTTATAATTAAGCAAAGATTATCGAAATTCATATTGGAGTCTAATAAATATTATGACAGACTAACCAAGAATCCCATACAATTTTTCTCATAGAGACCTCAACGGGGATCTGGTTTAATTATCAATTTGTTCTTTTTAGGATGTTTGCGAAGGTTACTGAATCTCCGTCTAAGTAGCTTACATCTCTTCAACTTTAGCTACTTACTTTTGCTAGTCTCATCTCTGTAAACACGGCGTTGTGATGGTCCCCGAGACCATCATAACGATGTCTAGGAGAACTAGCTTTATGTACCTGGAAAAGAACAAGATTCACATCTCATCTACATTCCTCCAGATGTCTGAATGCTAGAAAGACTAATTTATACATGTTGAACTTCAACTAGCAATCTGCAAACATTGAAAGATTCATCTCCTATAACTGTTTTCTTACAATAGCTGTAGCTCGATATATATCTTTGTCGTGTTCAGTGATATGTTGACCCCATCGGTACTCCTCATCTCTACAAAAATTCGGGTTTTCTCCTCCGACTAGAACCGGCTTGGTCCAAGAGAAGCCTTACGCATCAGGTTAAAAATCGAAGCCAGGTTATAGATCTTTTTCATATTGCCCCGAACATGAAAATGATTTTTCTAGATGAGGGCCCAATTGCAAGCATGAGCAATTTACAAACTTTTGAGCTCCGGATGCATTTGAACACAATTTGAGACATACCGGTAGTTTCCAAGCAGATAAAAATCATCTTGGTTGTTTTCCGACAAGTTTAGGGAAGCCATACGCATAAACCTTGCGAAGCTTACATACATGGCCAGACGTTGATGCGAGAAATTTTGAGCCTTACCAAGATCCCTCACATTGTAGTTCCAGCATCTGTAGGTCCACTGCTGCTAGATATGCTCCCTGTCATTCTAAAAACATATCTGTAGGGATATCAATTAACACTGCTAATAGGATGTAGGCAGACTAAGTATAAGATTTTCCAGGGCGAAAGTGGCATAATTTTGGAAATATGAGTCATTGTTGGTCCTAAGTGAAATATTTGGTTTGGAAGATTCTATCACTTTCGACAATATAACATGATATCCATCGTTCTGCTCCTCATTTCCCGTGAAGGATGAGAAAGCTCATGTAACATGTACACAAAGCATCGATGGTGGCTTCAACTTAACAACGTAAAGCTCACCAATTGTTGAAAAACATGGGGCGCCTGCATACTCGAGCATCCGAAGAAGCATCACCTAGAGAGTGATTGATCTCCTCTAGATTGCTCCAGCCAATTCTCTTTGTAGAGCAATGGACACATTTTGTCTAAAGTGTATTACCAAGTATGAGAGTAAAAGTGTTACCCCTAACATCTAATATGATAAGCTCTCATGCACTCCTTGACAAATGTGTCAAATGCCATGTCCATTGCTCCATATAACTCTAAGCCTAGAGGAACAAAGAGGTGACCTTGCTGCATACCCCTATACTTGGAGACCTTGCGTGTTGTTGTTCTGCTCACTACCCATCCATGAGGATGAGTAATCACTCCCTCCAAAACTACATCACACATAGGGTTTGTAACCACAACATCCACCACTATTACCTGATCATCTCAGACCAAATATAAATTTTCTCTGACACGTGTCATTTGCAAAGGATTTGAACGCTTTCTCCAAGCAAGGTATCCACTCTCTTATGCCATAGCAAACATTACATCCCTAATGGCATCATGGGTAGCTATCCTCTATCTTTCATAAGGACATTGTGTCATATGGACTCGCTACTGCATCTAGTGTAGAACCACACTCACAAGTAAGTAATGAAGATGCAGATGGGTGGACCAAACCTAGGCGGAACCTCATTGCTATAGGGAAAGTGGCCAGTGCAAGTTGGAATGCCATAATGCATGGTCAAGTTTGGATTGAAGAGCATGCATCCTTATTGGAGCAAGAGCAAAGATGTGCTCTAGTGGCCCAAGGAATGGACGAGTTAACTAAGAGAGAAGGTAGCATATGCTAACACCATTGTTCCATCAAGGAAGATTGCAAACCTCTAGTCCAATCTAAAAATAGTGAAGCAAAGGATGGAAGGTCCTCCCGTGCTCATAGAGATAGACCACATCTTGTCTCTCACAATAACACCAAGAGAGGAAAATCTCTCCTTCACCTTGGTCATATAAGTTTCCAAAATTGGCTTATCAACAACCACAAAATGGGAGCAAAGTAGGGTTGCAAAGACAACCCAACTATCCAAAAATGCTATAGGTGTTGTAACAATATGGAGTGTAGCAACGTAGTTAGTATGGCTAACAAAGTAGAGAATAAGCCAAATTAGCCTAGAATATTCTAGAAGCATCTAGGAAACTTCTTGGGAAGCTTCCCAACTAGTTAGCTTGCGCCCCAAGTAGGAAGCTTTTGGAAGGAAGCTTCTAGAAGCTTCTAACTAGCTTAGCTTGCATGCCAAGTAGGCGGCTTCTAGAAGGAAGCTTCTTGAGAAGCTTCTCAAGGGCTTTGTATGCTACCTATAAATACCAAAACCAAAGCTCATGCTAGACATTTGGAGTTTTCCCTCATTCAAGCGTCCCAATGTGAACTTCCATTCTCCTATTTCTCTCCTCAGTCTTGGTCTTCCACACTGGTATCAGAGTAGAAATGGGATGGATGGAATTTATGGACCACTAAATCCACTTTCACCATTGGAATTTTCATGTCCAAATATTACCTAAGCATCATTTCACACAATTCATCACCTCATGCTTTGGGTAGGATTTTTCCTATATGATCATTGTGTTTGAGGAACCCTTGATGCTTCTAGTTATAACTTATGGAGAATGATGGACGTGTTATATCTATGTGTTAACCAATTAGATAAATTGAGGGTAGTGGAATAGAGTAGTAACTATGGTGGCAATACAAGACGTTATCCTTACAATGCAACAACAAATCAAGCATCTTACTTGATTGTTTGATGAACGAGACCAGCAACGACGAGAACATATAGAGAGAGTGCTAGTTTGAGATGGAGAAGATTGCATTTGATTTCCAAAACCCAAGGTGTTTGAAGGCAAGAATTTTCCGGGCACGGTAGAGAATTTTTTGTTTGATTGTGAACGTTACTTTAGAGCCACCAATCTTCAAGACGAGCGGAGACAAATGCTCTTGGCTTCTCGCCAATTGGATGGTGTGGCAAAACTTTGGTGGCAATTCCGAGTGGAGTGAGCTGAATGACAGATTGTTACACTAAATTTGACATGGGCATAGAATTCAAGGATACAATACTTGGTAGATTTCAAACTATAAATGCCACTCAAGCCGCACGAGATAAATTGGCAGAGTTGAAGTAGATTGGCTCAATAAGGAGCTACATCACACAATTTTAGAACATCATCATGCAAATTCCAGATATCCAAGAAGGTAAAGTTTTGGATCAATTTGTGCAAGGATTGAAGTCACGAACCAAATTGGAGGTGACCATGCGGGAGCCACAAAACGTAGAAGAAGCCATGCAATGGGTTGAGCATTTTGATTCCTTGGTTGTGACAACTTGGTCTTGACCTCGACCTACACAAAGCCTACCAGTATACTACTCATGAGTGGAAGAACCAGTACCAATGGAGATTGATGTTATCCAACAGAGACCACTTGGTACAGCGGATAGAGAAAGATTACAAGAAAATGTAGGTTGCTTTTATTGTTACCAAGTTGGACATTGTATTGCTCAATGTCCACTTAGAAATGGGCGACCTCGACAAGTTGCCCATATGGAGTTTATGGAATAGAATGATCACGGAAATGAAGAATCCTAGTAGGAGATTTTAAGCCACCTATTAGGAGCTTGATTAGTTCCAATGGGATTGAAGGCTTGACCTATGCAAGTTTGCTTCACTTGCAAGGTATGATATCTAATCGGGGTTGTAGGATTTTGGTTGATTTTGGAAGTTTAGAAATTTTCATATCTATGCAAGTAGCAAAGGAATTGGATATTCCTATCAAGCTAGTGATTGGAAGTAGATTGATGATGGCGGATGGTAGATAGGGTTCTGTATTCCATACCTCACATCCTGTTACCTTCAAGATTGGGAAAGAGTATTTGGAGTGTATGAGGTTTGTAGTGGCACCTCTACACTATGATATCATTTTGGGTCTACCTTGGCTTGAACGTCATAAGGTTCAATTCGATTGGACCTAACAACAAATTCAAGTACAACACCAAGGTAAGAATTTCCGACTAGGTTGTCTAGGACCTCTGAGTAAGACATCTAAGAATAGTCAAGCTCAAGATAGGAAGTTGGTTGAGAAGGTAGCCATAGAGCGAACCTTGAAGAGAGATGAGTCCCAAGATGGGAAGTTTGCCAAGAAGGCAACCATGGAGCAAGCTTGGATAAGAGATGAGTCCATGGAAGGGAAATTGATTAGTAAAGCAAACATAGAGCAAGCTTTGGAGGAATATAAGTCTATATTTGTGGTGTGGATCAAGCTGATTGCACAAGAAAAATCTAAGGAGGGCCAAGAGCCTCATTAAGCAATGGTTGATTGGATAGTTGAGGAGTTTGTGGATGTGTTTCTGGATGATCTACCAAAGGGATTACTCTCTAATCAAGGTATGCCCTTCAATATCAAGTTATTGCTAGGGAGTACTCCAATTAGTAGACCGATCTATCGACTCTCACCAAAGAAGTTGGAAGAGTTACGAACAACACTTACAAAGTTGTTGGAGAAGGACATCATACAACATAGTACCTCTCCTTGGGGAGCACCGGTACTATTTGTTCCAAAGAAGGATGGAGGATTTCATTTTTGTATTGATTACCATGTGCTCAATAAGCAAACCATGAAGAATGCATATCTCTTGCCTCAGATTGATGACTTGCTTGATCAACTAAGTGGAGCACGCTACTTTTCCAAGTTGGATCTTTGTAGTGGCTATTGGTAAATTCCTATTGATAAAGAAGATGTGCAAAAGACTACCTTTTGTACAAGGTATGGGCATTTTGAGTGGAGAGTTCTACCTTTTGGACTCACTAATGCTCCAGCGGTCTTCATGGATCAGATGCATTGGGTGTTGGATGGACTATTAGATCAGTCTGTGATGGTGTTCTTGGATGATATCTTAATCTATAGTAAGACAAAGGCAGAACACGTGAATCATGTGTGAGAAGTCCTAAGATGACTACGACAATGGAAATTTTACTGCAAGAAGTCAAAGTGTGCCTTTTGGCAAAAGAAGGTTACCTTTTTGGGTCATAAGATCTCATTAGAGGAGATCAAGATAGAAGAAGAGAAAATCAAGGCCATTACTGATTGGCCTACCCCAAAGGATGCTACAGATGTACAAGCATTCAATGGATTGGCCAATTTTTACTGACGGTTCATCCACTATTATGCTCATATGGCTACACCATTGATTGACCTCTTGGGAAAGAACTTGAGCTTCCAGTGAACCACCAAGCATGAATAA
Organism: Lunularia cruciata; assembly: GCA_948567375.1. NCBI lineage: Eukaryota > Viridiplantae > Streptophyta > Marchantiopsida > Lunulariales > Lunulariaceae > Lunularia > Lunularia cruciata. The sequence goes on along the minus strand of OX419761.1, from coordinate 49,544,178 downwards.
ACATTCCAGAAGTTAAAGCATATGGTGTTTTCAAGACCCATTCTTCCATATGATCCTCAACTACCTTGTGTGGTTGATTTTGATGTTTCTAACTTTGCAATTGGAGCTGTGTTGCAATAGGAATTCCCAGATGGACTACATCCCATTGCCTTTGTGTCTTGCTGACTCAATATAGCTGAAAGAAATTACTCTGCTCGAGATCAAGAACAACGTGTAATGGTATATGCCACCAAGGTATGGAAGCATTATCTTTTGGGAAAAAGTGATCATGCAAACTGATCACAAGCTATTGTTGCAAAGCTTACACTTGGAACACATGAAGAGTAGACATCATCAATGGGAAGAGCAACTCCAATTTTTTGACATCAAACTTGAGTACAAATTAGGTTGGTTCCATGTCATCCTTGATGCTCTATCACGATAACTTGATTTGAAGTCTCTTCCTCTCATCACGGTAGCAATTACAATGGTGTCAATTGATCCCAAGGTCCATAATGAATTTTGGTCAGCTCTACAACAAGATCCCTTCTTCCAAATGGTACATGGTCATCTGACAGTAGGAGACAAGGAGTACAACACCTTCTCCTTCAAGGAAGGCCTTCTATTCCATGCGGACTAGGTCTATGTTCCAGCCAAAGCTGATCTCCTACTTGTGTGCCCGTAGGAAGCCCATGATCTACCAATAGTTGGTCACATGGGGGTGGTCACTTGGGTACCCTCCAACGCCAATGGTGGTGGCCCAACATGACATTCGATGTTTGGGAGTTTGTTTGATTGTGTGAGAGTTGTCAATGCAACAAGGCCAGTAACCAAAAGCCGAGTGGACTCCTTCAACCACTTTCTATTCCAACTACTCATTGGGAACATGTGAGCTTAGATCTCATCACCTCCTTGCCCAAGACACAACAAGGTCACACAGCAATTGTGGTGTTTGTGGATAAGCTTAGTAAGCAAATCCATTTGGCACCAACGGTTGATATTGTGGATGCTCCAACCTTGGCATAACTCTACTTTGATAATGTATTCAAGCATCATGGAATGCCACTTGTACTCATCTCCGACCGTGATCCTTGTTTCACCAAAAAAAATTGGCAAGCACTCTTCTAGATACTTGGCACCAAACTTGCTTTGTCCATAACCTATCATCTTCAAACTGATGGACAAATTGAACATGCAAATTTCACCTTGGAAGATATACTTTATGCCTTCATCAACATTCACCATACTAATTGGGACAAATGTCTTGCAGTTGCGGAGTTTGCATACAACAATTCTAAATAGGCAAGCACCGGATTCTCTCCTTTCTTTCTCAATTTTGGCCAAGATCTGCTTGTCCTAGATTCTCTTCTCACTACTCCCCTATCTCAAGTCACTCATACTTCAACCTTCTTGACCACCATATCCAAATCTCTCCAACAAGCCAAATCTCACCTCCTTGTTGCTCAGAATTGTCAAAAACAATATGCGGACCACCATCGTTGTGATCTCACCTTTGAAGTTGGTGATAAAGTTATGTTATCCTCTAGTAATCTACCTCTCCCACTTGATACCCAAGTTTGTAAACTTGCTCCTAATTGGATAGGACCTTTTGATGTCACCCAAATTGTCTCTCATGTTGCTTATCGACTTGCCTTGCCTTTTCATATGCGCATCCATCCTATCTTTCATGTTTCCTAACCCCTCTTCTTTTTCCTCTTGAGTCCAACCTCCTCCTCCCCCTATCCCTATCAATGATCATGAGGAGTATGAAGTTGATTATATCCTTGCACGTCGCCACATCCAACAAAGACGCCGGCAACATACGGAGTACAAGGTCCTTTGGAAAGGGTATCCCCTTCATGATGCCACATGGGAACCTCTTTATCACCTCCAAAATGCACAAATGACCATCCAAGAATTTGAAACTTCAATGGCGACGAGAACATCACCAACTAGCGGTGAGGGAATATGTAACAATATGGAGTTTAATGACGTAGTTAGTAAGGCTAACGAAGTAGAGAATAAGCCAAATTAGCCTAGAATATTCTAGAAGCATCTAGGAAACTTCTTGGGAAGCTTCCCAACTAGTTAACTTGTGCCTCAAGCAGGAAGCTTTTGGAAGGAAGCTTCTAGAAGCTTCTAACTAGCTTAGTTTGCACGCCAAGTAGGCGGCTTCTAGAAGGAAGCTTCTTGAGAAGCTTCCTAGTTAACTTGGCTTGCACTCTAAGAAAGCGGCTCAAGGAAGCTTCTTGAGAAGCTTCTCAAGGGCTTTGTATGCTACCTATAAATATCAAAGCCAAAGCTCATGCTAGGCATTCATAGTTTTCCCTCATTCAAGAGTCTCAATGTGAGCTTCCATTCTCCTATTTCCCTCCTCGGTCTTGGTCTTTTATAGGTGTCATCTCCTCCATAGATAATAGGCTTACCCATCCATATGAGATTGGTTGATATGTATGTCTACATGCCAAATCCCCCCTCACACACTCAAATGTCCTTGGTTTGATGATATCACCAAAGATTCCCATAATCCTCCTATCAAAAGCTCTTAGAGATGTAAGAAAGTCAAGGAAAGAGGAACCGTATGGAGAAGGTAAGTCAGTCAATGGGCAATACTAGAGGAGATTTTGCCAAAAACCACATGTGGAACTCTTAATGGAGGAAGTTCATCCACATGGAGAATATTCTTTACAAGGGCAACGTCTAAGAAGCATGTGACAAAATCCTCAGATCCTATTGGCACTCCAAGAATACATAGTCCATCTATAGATGTGGCATTACCCCTCTAGATGCTCAAGGTGGGGAGGTATACCTAAAGGGGACCATTCTTTGCACTTTGACACCTTGACTCTCAAGCTTACAAGATATAGCTTGATAGTCAAGTGATCAAAGGTCTGCCTAATCTGATCTACAAGGTCTATTGTAGAAGACCAAGGAGAGAAATAGGAGAATGGAATATCAAAGTGAAAGATCACATTGGGACTCTAAAATGAGAAAAAAATTCAAATGCTTAGCATGAGCTTGGGCTTTGGTATTTATAGAGAAGCATACAATGATCTGAAGAAGCTTCCTAAAAGTTGTTTTCTTAGAGTGCAAGCCAAAAAAACCAAGAAGTTTCTCAAGAAACTTCCTCCTAGAAGTCACCACTTGGCATGCATATAACCCTATACTTGGAAGATACCAAGTAGCTATTTAGATACTTCTAGAAGTCTTGTAATTCTTGAGCTAATTTGGTCTATTTATTACTTCTTGAATCTTGACTAACTTGTCAATAAACTCCATATTTTCATATATCCCCCCATTGTTAGTTGGTGATGTCCATGTCACCATGGAAGCTTCAAGCTCTTGGATGGCCATTTGTGCATTCTAGAAATGAAAAGAGGCTCCCAAGTGGCATCATGAAGGGGATACCCTATCCAAAGGACCTTGTACTATGCATGTCGTTGGTGGTCATGTTGAATGTGGCAACATGCAAGGATACAATCAACTTCATACTCCTCATGATTGTTGATAGGGACGGGAGGAGGAGGAGGTTAGACACAAGAGAAAAAGGAAGATGAGTTAGAAACAAAGAGTTCAACTTAGAAACATAAAAGACATAGTGGATTTGCATATGACAAGGTAAGGCAAGTCAATAAGCAACTAGAAAAATGATTTGGTGACATCAAATAGACCTATCCCTTTAGGAGTAATTTATGGACTTGGATACCAAGTGAGAGTGATAGGTTACTAGAAGAAAGTACGACTTTCACTAAATTGAAAGGTGAGATCAAGACAATGATGATCAACAAAAAAAATTTCTAACAATTTTGAGCAACAAGGAGATGAGATTTGGCTTATTGTAAGGATTTGGATATTGTGGTCAAGAAGGTAGAATTATGAGGAACATGAGATGGAGAAGGAGCAAGAAGTGAATTTGGAACAAGTGGGTCTTGGCCAAAATTAAGGAAGAAGGGAGAGAATTTGGTGCTTGTTTGTTTGGAATTATTGTAGGTAAACTAAATAGTTATAAGACATTCATCCTAATTGGTATGGTGAATATTGACAAAGACACAAAGCATATCCTCCAAGGTGCAATTTTTATATTATTTTTATCTATCAATTTGAGGATGATAGGTTGTGGACAAAGCAAACTTGGTGCCAAGTATTTAGAAGAGTCCTTGCTAAATTTTATGGTAAATCAAGAATCACAATCCAAGATGAATGCATGAGGCATCCAATGATGGTTGAAAACATTATCAAAGTAGATCTGGGCCAATGTTAAAGCATCCACTATATCAAAGGTTGATGCCAAATGGATTTTTTTTACTAAGCTTATCCACAAATACCACAATTGTTCTATGACTTTGCTTTGTCTTGGATAAGGATGTGATGAGATCTAAGCTCATGTATTCCCATTGAGCAAATGGGATGGAAAGTGGTTGAAGGATTCCACTTGGTTTTTGGATTTGCTTACTAAGCTTATCCACAAACATCATAATTATTGTGTGACCTTGTTTTGTCTCGGACAAGGATGTGATGAGATCTAAGATCATGTGTTCCCATTGAGTAGATGTGATGGTAAGTGGTTGAAGGATTCCACTTGGTTTTTGGTTGCTTGCCTTGTTGCATTGATAGCTCTCACAAGATCAGACAAACTCTCAGACATCTTGCACTATGTTGGGGCATCACCATTGTTGTTGTGGTGTACCCAAGGTCTTGTTGATACCCATGTGAGAGTGATTGGTAAGTCATGGGCTTCTTGAAGGCGCACAAGTTGTAGATCACCCTTGGTTGGAATATAGATCTAGTTCTCCCAAAATAGAAGGCTTTCCTTGAAGGAGAAGGTGATGTATTTCTTATCATGTGTGGCAAGACAACCTTGTACCATTTGAAAGAAGAGGTCTTGTTGTAAAGTGGTCTTAAACTTGATTTGGACCTTGAAATCAATTGACATTATCATAATTGCCCCCTAGATGAGAAGAAGGGACTTCAAATCAGGTCATTTGTGATAGCGCATTGGAGATGACATGCAATCAACTAGGTTTGTACTCAAGTTTGAGGTCAAATAACTATAATTGTTCCTCCTATCAATAATATCAACCCTTGTTTGCAACAAGGGTTTGTGCTTGGTTTGCATGATCACTTGCTTCTCCAAGAGATAATGTATCCATACCTTGGTTCATATACCATTGCTAGTTGTTCTTGATCTCAAGCAAATCAATTCCTTCCCGTGATATATAGTTGATAAGACACAAAGGTAATGAGATGAAGCCCATTTGGGAATTCTTATTGCAAGAAAGCTCCAATGGTAAAGTTAGAAGCATCAAAATCAACCACACAAGGTAATTGATGATCATATGGTTGAAAAATTGATCTTGAAGAAATTATATTTTTCAGCTTCTAGAATGCTTCATTATGCTTGGTGGTCCACTAGAAGTTTGAGGTCTTCCCCAGAGGTCGGTGAATGGTGTGGCCACATGAGCATAAGAGTGAATAAACCATCACTAAAAACTTGCTAATCCATTAAATGCTTACATTTTATGGTATTCTTTGGAGTAGGCCAATCAATATGGCCTTGATTTTCTCTTCTTCCATCTTGATCCACTCTAATGGATCTTGTGACCCAAGAAGATAAATTCTTTCTACCAAAAGGTACACTATGACTTCTTACATTAAAACTTTAATTGACATAGTTGTCTTAGGACTTCTTGTATATGATTTGTGTCTTTTGTCTTTCTCTTGCTGTAGATTAAAATATCATCCAAGAACACCACGATATACCAATCCAATAGCCCATCCAACACCCAATGCATCTTATCCATGAAGACTATTGGAGCATTAGTGAGCCCAAAAGATAGAACTCTTCATTCAAAATTCCCATACCTTGTGCAAAAGGTAGTCTTTGCACATCTCTTTATGAATGGGAATCTACCTACAATCACTTCAGAGATCCAACTTCTCTCTACCAATAGCCACTTCAAAGGTCCAACTTGGAGAAATTTTGTGCTCCACTCAATTGAACTAGCAAGTTATCAACTCAAGGCAAGGGGTATAAATTCTTGAGTATTTGTTTATTGAGGCCATGGTAATCAATATAGAAGCAAAGTCCTTCATCTTTCTTTGAAACAAATAGTACTGGTGTTCTCCAAGGAGATGTATTATGTCATATGAAATCCTTTTCCAACAACTTTGTCAATGTTTCTTGAAGCTTGTCCAACTCTTTTGGTGAGAGTTGATTGATTGGTCTACTCACATAGTACTTCTTGGAAATAACTCAATCCTGAAGGGCATACCATGATCAAAGGGTAATCCCTTTGGTAGATCATCCAATATACATTTGCAAACTCTTGAACTATTTGATCAACCATTGCTTGATGAAGCTTCTAGCCCTCCTCAGATTATCCATATGCAATCTACTTGATCCACACCATAAAAATAGGTTTATCTTCTTCCAAAGCTTAATTTATGGTTACTTTAGTGATAAACTTCTAATCTTGTGATTGATTATTCTTAGGTGTATTAATCAAAGGTGCCAAACAACCTCATCAATAATTTCTACTTTGGTTTGTACTTGAATTTATATCAAGTCCAATCAAATTGAATCTTATGACATTCAAGCCAAGGTAAACCTAGAATGACACCATAGTGTAGAGGTGCCAATATGAACCTCATACACACCAAATATTCTTTCACAATCTTGAATGTAATAGGATGTGATGTACGGAATGTAAAACCATTTCTACCATCCGTCATCATCAATCTACTTCCAATTTCTAGCTTGATAGAAATAATTAATTCTTTTGCTAATTGCATGGACATGCAATTATATGAACTTCTAAAATCAACCAAATACCTATAACTATAATAAGATATTATACCTTGCAAGTGAAGTAAAATTGCATAGATCAAGCTTTCAATCATATTAGAACTAATCAAGTTCCTAATAGATAGCTTGAGTTCTCCTATTAGGATTCCTTGTTTCCTTGATCATCACGTTCTACCAACTCCATTTGGGAAATTTCTCAAGGTCATTTATTCTTGAGTAGAATTCAACAATGAGATGCCCAATTTGGTGATAATAAAAGTAACCACCATTTTGTTGCAATCTTTCCCTATTTTTATGGCCAAGTGGTTTTTGTTAGATGGTATTAATCTCCATTAATGTCAGCTCTTTCGCCCATGTGTAGTGTGTGTGCAGGTTTTATGAAGTTCAAGATCAAGATCAACACCAAGACCAAGACCAAGTTGTCACAACCAAGGAATCAAAGTGCTCAATCCATTGCATGACTTCTTCCAATTGTTTGGGCTCCCACATGGTCACTTCCAAATTTGTATGACTTCAAGTCCCTCACAAATCAATCCATAACTTCATCTTCTAATATATCTAGAATTTGCATTATGGTGTTTTGGAATTGAGTGATACAATTTCATACAAAACCAATTTGCTTCAATCTTTTCAACCTATCTCATGCAGCTTGTATGGCATTTATAGCTTAGAATCACCTAATTTTGTGCTCTTGAATTCTTCCCATGTTGAGATTGGTGCAACAAACTACCATTCAACTCACTCCACTCAAAAATCTCCATCTAAATGGCTTGAAGCTAAGAGAATTTTTCTATGTTCATCTTGAAGATTTATAGCTTCAAAATAACATTCACAATCAAACACAAAGTTCTCCAATATGCTCAGGAGGTTCTTGCCTTCAAATACCTTGGGTTTTGGAAATCAGATTTGATCTCTCCTTCTTGAAATGGTGCTCTAGTTACATGCCTTTATCATTGATGATCTCATTCTTTCAACAATTGGGTAAGGTGCTTGATTTGTTGTTGCATGGCAATGATAACTAGAGGCATTGCTGCCATGACTACTATTCTATCAAATTACCTATAATTTATCTTAGTTAACACGTAGATGCAATATGTCCACCACTCTTTACAAGTTACAATCAAAAGTACCAAGGGTTCATCAAACAATGTGATCACATTTAGAAAATTTTACCCAAAGCATGAGATGATGAATTGCATGAAATGATGTTTGGATAGTACATAGACAAAAAAATACCAATAATTTGATAGAAATGGATTTGGTGGCCCATAAATTCCATCCATCCCATTCTTGCTTTGATGCCAATGTAAAGACCAAGGAGAGAAATAGAAGAATGGAAGATCAAAGTGAAAGATCACATTGGGTCTCTAGAATGAAGGCAACTCCAAATGCCTAGCATGAGGTGGGACTTTGGTATTTATAGAGAAGCAAACAAGGTTCTCAAGAAGCTTCCAAAAAGTTGCTTTCTTAAAGTGCAAGCCAAGCTAACCAATAAGCTTCTCAAGAAGCTTCCTAATTTGCATGCAAGCTAAGCTAATTGGAAAGCTTCCTAAGAAGCTTCCTTTTAGAAACCACCTACTTGGCGTGCAAGTTAAACTAGCCAGGAAATTTCCCAAGAAGCTTCCTCTTAGAAGTCACCACATGGCATACACATTCTCCTAATACTTAGAAGGTACCAAGTAGCTCCCTAGATGCTTCTAGAATAATCTGATAATTCTTGTGCTAATTTGGCCTATTTGTTACTTCCTTAGTCTCAATCAACTTGTTGATAAACTCCATATTATTATATCCATAATGTGTATATTGTTTGCTAAGGAGAGAAATACACAACCTAGTATGGCCAAAGTAGTAGATAAGAGAGCTCTAAAGTGAGCCATGGCAAACAAAGGTCCCTCTAAAGGACAATTGACTCCAAGATGGTGACTTCTTCTTGTGACCACCCAAGTTGGTAGTAAATGGGAGTAGGAGACCATAGAACAATTGCACAAAGGGAATGAGACTTGCCAAGGATCCATTGGCCTCCCTAAGCTCTCTAACGATAGATGCACAAGAGATACTATTAAAAGTGTTCACAACATCCACCTATACGAAAACTCACTCTAGATGGATATCTTAGAGTGCCTTGATACCTAGGGAAATAGCCTTGTAACCTCCCAAGTGTAGCTACTTGAAACTAATGTGGATTGAGGTGCTCTTTAAAGTGAGATTGATGTTGAAGGACAATGGTGTGGCTAATCAAGCACAAAAGGATCTCTCCAATAGGAATCAGTCTAATGCCTCTTGTGCCTTCTCTATTGCAAGAAGTTGACAAGCTCCTAACACCCGACTAACTGACATAGGAATATCTCCCCTTGCTATTATTGCAACCACTTGAAACAGCTTGGTAAAATCCACTAGAGGGATCATCTACATGAAAGCAATCTCTAAGATGCTCATATACAATCCTTTACAAGCCTGAGGAGAGGTGAGGGGAGTGCACAATGCTTGTGAAAAAGATGACCTATCAAGACATAAAGTTGCTCAAGCTGATAATCTAAGACTTCTAATAGTACTCCCTCTCTTGCCATAGGATATAGTGAACTTATGGAAGAGATAGTCTCACAATGGGACTAGCTATAGAGAAAAGGTGTAGCAATCATGTTGTTCTACTAAACTCTCTTGCTTAATTGAGTCAACTTTGTGGTATCTTTTGGCAAAATATGTCTCCTAAAATGTGCAGCTCTAACGGACTCCTCTTGTAGAGCAACCCAATCCTCTACTAGGAATTGATGGAATCTAGCAATCACCTTTTTATGCCCCATACGTCCCCCTCTGGCATAACAACAACACCATCAAGGGAGTAAGAGTAATAAGAACCATGTTAACTTGTCCAAGGGATCACACACCAAACGATCAAGTGGTAGGCAAAAAGCATGTGTAGCCTCATCATAGAGTGTATGGTGTTGTACGTTTCTTTCTCTTTCTAGGAACACACAAGGTGCCTAGCTATCAAGACTACAAATCAAAGGCTAGAGGTAAACCCGTAACTACTTGATTGAGCGCGTATGTGACCCAACTGTTGGAACCTTTCCTTCTAGTAACTAATATTCTTGCTATCGGGAAGGGTAGTGATGGGCAACCTAACCTATCATCACAACATGCACTCTTGGTCTGCCGGTCATCACTTCTTGCATTACCAAGGAGAAATACACAACACTCCTAGAACAAAACAAACTAAGCGCAATGCCCGCATACCAATCCAAGCCAATTGGGCATACAAACAGGCATGCAAGCACAAAGAGGATCCAATCACAAGAATACGACAACAACTTTATATGCTTTTTTTCAGAAAAGAGCTTCAGAGCCTTCTTGCTCTATCATCAAGCTCATTTCAACCTATACTCCAAGTCTCATCCAATTTTGACTTCAAATTTCAACAAATTTCTTCTCCAAGTGGAGTATTCATATGTCTTCTTGATGGGGAAAACTTTGTGCAGCTTATATGAACATAAAAAAAATTTTATACCTTAGATTCAAAGGAAAGTTTGTGAAATAATTTTTCCAATCACATGAAATAGGCCTCAATCAGGTCACTATAGCTCCCCTGACAACCTCTCAAAATTTGGCCAGGTTTTTTGTAACTTTCACCCTAATTTTGAAACCCTTATTTTAGGGTTTGATCCTAGTTCTTGGCAACTTCTCCCCAGATTTTTGATTCAGAAATACACTTGATTCTTAAAAAAACTCTGGCAATCTGAAACCCTCAATCATAGTCACAAGGTAGCACAATTGACATCCAATCAAGATGGAAGATAAAAACTTCTCTATTGAGCTTATGACAATATTTGCAGAAGAATGTTTTGCATCAGATCTCACTGTCCATAGATCTAGAGCCAACCAAATTTCTCATAATAGCTGGTTGTGTCCTTGTCTAAACTTCAGCAATTTTTTGTATCTTAATCAAATCCCAATCCCTAGATGTGGATCAATTTCTAGGCTAGGCTAACTTGTTAGCTCTACAGACCTAGGTATACTTGATCTAAGACCCTAAATTTTCTATTTCAGGAATTCACATGAAACCTTTGCATATGTGCAAACCCTAACCAACAACAAGACTGGAAATTTTCATAAGGTATCTCAAAGCACAACTTGGAGAGTGACAAAAACTCCAAATTGGATCATCAGCTCGTCTCCAACACCTTACATCTCAAAAGCTTCAACTTCAATTAATCAGATCTGATTTGAGATTGATCCAAAACTAGAATTTCTTGTGGTCAAAACTATAAAAACTTTTTTAATCTCCAACCCCACCAACACATCAAGAAAATGTGTCAAGAAGCTCTCACAATTGCCTATTTTGTGCTCTTGGGTATGAATTCTACCCCCTTTGATTCAATTGATAGTATCCCTCTCAAAATATACTCAAATTGTCTGATTTCAATCTTCAAATTGTAGCTTGTCCACCCTTCTCTCCAACTGTAGTCTTAACTCCTCAAATGCCCTCCCCAAACTCCCCCAATGGTCAAAAACTCTAGACTCCTTCTCTTGGGACCCAATCTCTTGGAAATTTGTCTTTTAATTTCTTCACTTTTTGACAAATGGACCCCACAACTCCACCTTGAAGCTTATGAGCAAAAATTCAGGCATTCACTAACTATAGAAGCACATAGATTATCAAGTCCCAAACATGTTCATAAGTAAGCATCGAAAGGATGATAGGATTTGGGTTTCCCATCATTGACTCCATGAATACCGCCCCAAAATATGCCACCATCCAGTCCTATAAGCTGTCATGGTGTAAAATCTTACGCCTGATGAGAAAGGATTTGGGAGTGGTAGATTGGGAGCATGGGACATCTCATGCTCAAATGTCTCCTCCAATGCTCTAACACTTATGCTCTACTACAACTCTCACTCCCAACGTCCTCCCCCCCCTCAAGACTCCTTGACTCAACACACCCAGTCTCTCCACTCTCCCTCCCTTGTATACATTAGAGCCCTCGAACATAATAAGATTGTAACCCACATGGCCAAATTGCATACAGGTCCATAGATTTTCTCATATGGCAACGTCTCATCTGTCATATCTATCACCAACCTACTCCACTAATGTAGAGATAACCATTGTAGTTCATTTTCTTACGGGTGCATAAACCACAACAAAACAATGGGGTAGCCTATTGAATAAACATAGACATGGAAAACTAATCTCAAATAACCCCAAGATACAACCTGCCTGAGATGCTAACCACTCCCACAACTTGATTGGTCTCCTTGGAATGGTCAACAAAGGGATAGAGGAAGCGTGCCTAATCCCAAGTGTTATTGTTGTTGATGTTGTTGTTCCCCTCACATGAACATCATAAGTGGTCCAATCATAATCCTTGTGCATCCTTCCCACATGGATTTTTATCTTTGGAGAGCTAAAAAATAAATGACACACCAAGCATGGTGTATCCCGCTTTAGACAACCACACATGGAAAAATGTAACCATGGTTAGCACAAGAATAATGATAATAACACAATGTATTCTTTTCCATATTTCTCCATATTTATAAAATCACAACCCCTTGCATCTTAACTCATATGAATAAATACAAATTTTCCTAACTCAAAAATTTATTTAAAAATTTAACTTCTAATTTATATCTTAAAATTTTTATTAAAAAATTCCAAATTCATCACTTTTAATATAAAATAATCACTATAGACCTTTAAAAATCAAAAAATATTGACAAATTTCTACTCAATTCTCTATGACCTTCAATTTAAATACAAATAAAATTAAAATTTAAACAAAATGAACTATTCCCTTGTGAGATGCATAAATGAACTCTCTAAACTCTATAATATCATCCCATTCATTGCTTCCCTCTCCGGTCCTCTCTTCTCTCTTACCCTTCTCTCTCAAAATCCAAAATGGAGAAGGGAAGAGTTAAGGCCACAAAGTGATGGAGAAAAACCGCAAAGAACATGATTGAGGTAACATAATGATGGCAGTGTAGTTCCATGTTTTCTGTTAGCAAAAACATAGTAGTACCATTTCTTGATTTTTGTGTGTCATTCTTGCGCATGGGCCATGCTAATCTCCTCTGCATCATTCTAATTTTATCCGATGTCCCTTCAAGGGTATGTTAATCTTCTCAATATAAAATTGAATGAAAGCAATGACTTATTTAGATTTCATGGGAATATGCATGGACCTGGTTAGTTATTCGGAGGAACACACCAATCATGATAAACAATGGGAAGACTCCCTAACATGATAAACTATCGCACACTACCTCACAAATGTGTTGAACGCCGCATCCATCATTCCATTTAACTCCAAGGCTAGAGGAACAAAGGGGTGACCTTGTTGTATACCCCTATACTTGGAGACCTTGTAGGTGGAAGAGCACAAGAACCAGGGATCTCTTATTCCTTATAAACGTGGATTCTGCAACGATTTATATAACTTGACAATACGAGTTGGATAGAGAGAATATTATTTGTACAGTATATGTAAAAACTTCTAAGGTTTAGAATGATCCATAAAACTTCCACTCTACTTCTTTTTCCACTTTTCTGGAGTAATTTTGTTGGAATTTGTAATGAAGAATATGATAGTTTTTCTTTTAATTAGCATATAGATTGTTATGACCAAACATGACAATATACCCTCAACCTGTAGTGTCTTATCAAATTGAAGTTAATAATGAAAAACAGAGAGAAATTTGGTTCTCTCTCTTTCTTATGTTTAATTTTGCTTCAATAAAATCCGAACAAATCACAATATTGTTGCCAATTCAAACATACCGATATTACTGAGGCTTAGCTCCATTTTACCTCCCGTGTGTCTTATTCTTGTACGACTTTCCGTCCTTCTTGTTATCCTATCCTATTCTTTTCTGTACTGTTCAAACACACCAAACCTTCTCAAACCGTACGCGGGAAGCAATCTCCGGCAAGTGCTGATTCGCAATGAATGCACAGAATATAAGAAACGATAAATTTCAACGGACTCAACTGTCACAGGGACCAATCAGTAATGTCACGCGGTTTCAATCTTTCCATTATATAGAGGAGCACACAAAAAGATCCTACTAGCAGCACAGCGAGACCACTTGTAAGTAAAGCATTACCGGTCATAACATTAGATCTAATCTCATCTTATCGAACTGCTTAGATCTTATGATTCAATGGCCTCCGAATGTTTCCAACATAAACTGAAAAGACTGCCAATCACCAAGTAAGCAAAGTTTGACGTTGGAATCGAAGAGCGGCACCTTGACTCAACCGGACCCAAGCCGCTGACGTGTTGCGTGGGTCACTAATCGTTGGCAATTGTGATCCTCACGTGGTACCCATATTCTTACCTTTCCGATCGGGCTCACGTAATCACGAATCCTAATCGAGCCCAACTCTAACTTTGAGCTCAGCTTCCGCGTTTGCCTCAAAGTTCTCTGGACACCGACGCCACGACTCCCAGTTTCGCTGAAGTTCGGGCCCTGCCATTGCCATTCCTTGGGTACCCTTGGGAAAGGATTTTCCTTTCTTTGGTCGGTTCTGGTAATGTTTAGTTAGTTTGTGCAGTGTAGCTTTTTCAATTCCTTGTAAGAAAGAGCACCGGCTCAATCGTAAAAGAATTGCATACTTGGAATCCGCCTCCACGGGAGCTTCAGGAGCTCCTGTGGAAAACTATAGTTGCTGTGCAACACGCTGCCCGATTCCACCAAACCTCATCGGAATCGTTAATGTCCGATTCTGACTACCACGCTGATGCTTGAGCCAAAGCCTGAATTATCCGCTTGTGTCCCTGCTCCTTGCAACCACTACATGATGCTAATTGTTACATCAAATCTTAATCAACAAGACATTATATCTTCCATGAGCCCGAAGTCCGAAATCTACATGGTGATCGGTGTTGCAATTTTATTCAGATTCATTTGTATCCTCTCCGTTCGACGAACTTTGCTGCAAGGTCCACCGTAGCAGCAGTGTCTCTAACTGCTGCATGTCGCTATATGCTCATTATACATTGACCCGGAAGGCGCATTTGCGCATGTTATTCTGAGATCTTCGCCAAAATCTGAGCGAACACACGCTCAGAAACTTGCTCATGTTCTAACCATAGTCTTTCAACTATACAAAAAGAATTAAAGGAGCATTGTCTGCACCATCCATGCCACGAAGTCAAACACAGCTGCCAGACAGACAAACCACCTCTCAGAGGCGAGAGTTCGGCTAGTGGTTCTGAAAAGTATAGGTCCGGTTGAGTCGAAGTACCAACGTTTGTGAAAGATTAACTCTTCAGCTGGCATAACTTCGACGGCATGAGTTGTTGATCCAGCACACAGTCTAGTCTAGTGTCTACTCTACTCGATGCTTAATTGATTCCCTCCTTGACCTCCCTTATCTTGACTACTTTAATCAAATTTTGGCTGCCCAGGCAAGGGACTTACAGTAGATAGCATCAGCAAAACGTGTCAAGCTATGAACAATGTTGACTAAACTTTAGTACATGAGTTGACATGTAGAGCAATTCAACTGCCTCCAGAAGAGCAACCACAACCCTGCTGGCATATAGACCTCAAAATCATTGATCACCTCGGACCAGATGTTGGTCATGAGAGTTCTCTGGTCCCAGTTCCCCATCAGTTTTAAATGAGACAAGCTTTTGGGAGTTCAAAAGTTATCCTATCACTCTCAGGTCCCATCTGAGGTAAGAATTTCGTTTCGTAAGGAAACGTTTCTAAGCTACCATGTGATGGATGTGAGAAGAGTGTTGTGGGGCAGGGGAATATTGCTTCTTGTACGGGTCTACCGCGTTCTGGTTCATGCAGTTCTCGAAGTAACCGAAGACGGTTCCAGGAACAACTTACAGAGAGAAGAGATTGCCTGCTATTATGGCTTTTATGATCAAGTAAGGAGCATCAAGGATTGGACTGCCCACCTTCTGGAGCACTGTACCTCCAGTATCCAAGTGTCGAAAAGGGCGGAGAGGTGATTCTGAATGTGCAAACTCAATCTCACAAGCTTGGAATTGAAATGCATAAGTGCAAAGCTTGGAAGCTTGCATTTATGGTGTTCAAGAGAGAGGTCTCGAAAGAATTGCATGCTGTAACGACCAGTTGTACATATCAAAACTTCACATCTAACCGGTTGTGCAGTTGCAGCCACCAGAACGTTGGCATTAAATTTAAGAAGCCATCCAACTAAATGCGTAAACACCTCTATATCAGCAAACAGTAGAACCTGGAATCAAGCACCGCCAACATTGGAGCTACATCGGAGCTACCGAACCTATTCCATAGCTCTCGCAACCCATCGGTAGCTTCATTTGCCCTCTTAAGCCAAAGTTAGCTCTTGATGAACATCGAACTTGGAGTAATACTGAGTTCTTCAGGTGGGAGTTCATTTGCTTTCTAAACCTGGCCACATAAGTCTCGTGATGGGACTGAAAATTTGAAAGAGTTGCCAATTAATTCAAGAGTTAAACGGCACTGAAGGCAGTAGCAGTACGAAGAACTACTCCTTTGTGCATAACGATCGACGTACGGGTATATGAGGACCGGTACGTGAAGCCGTTCGGAAAGCGAGAGATCCACACCGAAGGATGATTGCCGGACTCCCACCGGGAAAAAGAGACATGCAAGGTAGTCTCAGAGGTAGTCTCACTCTCAAAGTGAGTCTCATAGCAACATCTCCAAAAATGAACAGCATGGTAACGCAAGTAATGAGCAATTCTCAAACAACGCAGAGGTGAAAGAGAAACAGAAGCAAAGAAGAGTTCCGACATGAGGATATAGTAAACATCTCGGGGATATATTCTTGTGGTTAACACACACCTGTGAAATGTTAAGGTGTTGTGACCAGGCCAAGTAAGAAACTGAAATGTTTACCGTATTACGAATCTACAGAATCTATAAATCTAGCTAACTGACTATAGGCTCTTTAGTGTCGCCAAGAGTCCGTTCGCTTTACAGCTTGACAGAGTTTAAACCAAGAGATTTTTAGAAACCGAGAGAGAACAGAGCTCACTCTGTGCAGTAAACACTGCTACTCATATCTGGTACATTGACAAAATACTGCAGGCTTTCTACATAATGGCGTCTTCGTTACCCACAGAATATACCTTAAGTTAATTGAATATAGGCTTCGGTTCGCGAGTATCTCTTCATCCGTGTGCGCTCTGTGTGACCTAGGCTCTGGAGGAACCTTAGTTTTATGCTGTACAGTGAATCAATCAATCACAGAGAACCTTCTCATACAGAAAACATGGGCAGCAGTTCTGTCCGCTCTATATTAAATAAATTATCTAATTGTTGAAGTTTTGCTCTACTCTAGGAAAACCCTAATCCGGATGTCAAAACATGTTGTGACAGTTCGTTCCACCTACCAAACTATGTGATAATCCTCATATCTCAGTCAGGCCTGGTTACTGTCAGTTCCTGTTTTCTGTGGAGGTCTGTAACCCCAAGGGTTCTTGCTGGCCCAATTCCACTGATCACGGCACATATCCTCAATTCCCATTTTTGCTGTCCATCCAAGCTCCTTCTCAGCTTTCTCAGTGGCAGCATAGAGTTCACTGGCGTCTCCTGGCCGACGATCAGCGATACGAACAGGCAGCTTCTTTCCACAGGCTTTCTCAAACGCAGCTACCATTTCTAAAACTGAGGTTCCACGACCAGTGCCCAAATTATACGCAGTGCAACCTATATTGCTGCTATTGAAGAGCTTCTGCAGAGCGGCACTGTGACCTGTAGCTAAGTCCTGAATATGAATGTAGTCCCTAACTCCAGTGCCGTCCCTGGTGTTGTAGTCACTCCCAAACACGGTGAATTCAGGCCTTCTACCAACAGCTACTTGCTGCAAAAATGGCATGAGATTATTGGGAATCCCCCTCGGATCTTCACCAATCAACCCACTCGGATGTGCACCAACAGGATTAAAATACCGTAGCAAAATAATTCTCCACTCGGGGTCCGCCTTTTGAAGGTCACGAGACATCTCCTCAATATACAGTTTTGTCCTTCCGTAGGGGTTCAAAGTCTCAACCGGAAACTCTTCTGTACAAGGAACGGATTTCGGTTGACCATAGACAGTAGCAGAAGATGAAAACACCAGCTTCTTGCAACCGAAATCGCTCATAATCTCCAAAAGGTTGAGGGTACCCACGAGGTTATTGGAGTAGTACCGCAAAGGCTTGGCCACGCTCTCACCCACAGCCTTTAACCCTGCAAAATGAATCACGGCATCGAAGCGAAATTTTTGAAATATTCTCTCCAGAGCATCCCGCTTGCAAATATCCACCTTGTAGAAGTAGAGATTGACTCCATTTTTGTTAGAGAGTTCCACCACTCTCTTGACGGCCTCCTCGTCCGAATTGTCAAGATTATCAACAATCACAACCTTGTAACGTTCCAAAAGAAGCTGCAATGTCGTATGACTACCGATGTACCCCGCCCCTCCGGTTACCAAAATCCACCTCTCGGACTCATTATCGGGCTCCCTTTCAATTGACATCGTCTTTCTCAATTGGTGATTCATCTCCTTTCCTGCAGTGGTAGTCTTCTCCTCACCCGCATCAGCAGCACTCTTGACACCCAGAAATCGCAGCCTATAACTTTCTCCCTTGGTGTTTCCTTGCACCTGTTGCAATAATTCTCCTCCCACGTACCGCCTACCTCTCCTCTTCTCACACCCTAAAGACCAGCCTAAATGGTCACAACTCGAAACCCACTTCCCCAGATCAAAGTCCCCACGCCTGCCTTCTCCCTGCACGAGACGAGGAGCAGCACCACAACCACATAACCAGCAGGCCCTCCAAGAAATAAGTCACAAGTTACTCAGATCCTCCGGAAAAAGCGTCTCTTTCTTCTCTCTCTTGTCCTGTCGGTCTTCCCTCCGAAAGATGTTCTCTCAATAATCACACTATTTCCCTCCTCCCTCCACCAATTCTACTCAAGATCACTGTGCCCTGCTTATCCTCTCTTCTAAGGACCTTCTATTAATAGCCCCAACCCACATCATGTCTCTACCTCTTTTAATAACCTCAAGCCCCTCCTCTCCTTAAATTCTTGTAAAGCGTAGTTGATTGTCAATTGAAAGCCTTAAGGAGCGGGACACCTGTTCTTGTAATCTGAGTCAGTATTCGTCCAAGTCGACGCATGATCCTACCGTAGAGGATTCTACTCACCTTCGCGTGTGCTGCTGCTTGCGATGCTTTTCCAATACGAGGATAGAGGTCCAAGTGTACCGCCGCTTCACGCCTGCTTGGAGTCACGTGACATAAAAGGCAGTAGTGCAATTTGGCCATTCTATCTGTGTGGTGTTGTATAGCAGGTAAGCTGTACCGTCAGCTCGCCGCCTCAGATTTGTTTTCTAGTGCTCTTCCCTTTCGCCAACAAATCCAGTCACTTAGTCAAAACCAGTCCTACATGGGAAGGAGATTGCCTGTTGTAGCATATAACACGTCAATTGAGAAGAAATCTGAATGCTGTGGTCTCCCGTGAGCTCATTCACTTCATCTAACTTGGGGCTCAAAGCAATCTCGGAAGCAAAAGCCAGTTGGCACCTGTTTCAAATTTTATCCGCCCGAAGACTCCTGGGTTGTGAAGGTTTGCTGTCAGCCATCAGTAGTGTCGTGGATGGATATCTAATTGCGCACTCCCGACAAGGTTTGCAGTCTTTCTCTGATGGAGTCCTCCTAGATTTAGGGTTTAGGGTACAATAGGAACAAACAACGAGAAGAGTGTCTTTAGCTGCGCAGGTATTGGTCCCGTGACGATTTTGAGAGGAACCTCTGGCTGAGAAAACCCTTTTCTTTCCCGTATTACAGGGATTGAAAAGTTCATTTTGGTGAGAGATTGTGGAAGTGCAGAGCTATGGCGGACGGTGAGGAGCAGGTGCCGACCTACTTATCTCTAGAGGAGGTCTACGGCCAGGGATCCAGTTTATCAGGGGCCGAATCGAGGTACCAGCGGTTGAAGGAGAAATTTTCTCAACACTTTGGGACCATTCCAGAGCTTTACTCACGAGCGCCGGGAAGAGTGAATTTGATTGGCGAACATATTGATTATGAAGGGTACTCTGTGTTGCCGATGGCTCTTCAGCATGACACGATTGTGGCAATTGGTAAACAAAATTCAACCTCCACCTCACCAACTTTGAACGTACTCAATATTGATCCGAAGAGGTTTCCTGGATGTTCATTTCCAGCAGATCCCTTTCAAGAGGTGAACCGATCGAATCATGTTTGGGCGAACTATTGTTTGTGTGGGTACAAGGGGGTGTTTGAGCATCTGCATGCTAAAGGAATAGACGTTGGAGCACCTGCAGGGTATAACTTCCTAGTGGATGGCATTGTTCCAATTGGTGCTGGAGTTTCGAGTTCAGCAGCAATAGTCTGCTCATCAGCTATCGCCATAATGGCCGCACTCGGACTGCAATTCACCAAGCAGGAGGTCGCAGAGTTTGCCTGCATTTGTGAGCGCCATATCGGTACTCAGTCTGGTGGTATGGACCAGGCAATATCAGTTATGGCAAAGGCAGGTGTGGCGAAGCTAATTGACTTCAATCCGATCCGAGCATCTGATGTAGCTCTGCCTGAAAGGGGTGCATTTGTTATTGCAAATTCTCTCACAGTTTCAACCAAAGCAGTGTCTGCTGCCAGCAAGTATAACTACCGTGTGGTGGAGTGTCGTCTTGCAGCAATGGTCTTGGCAGTAAAGCTTGGAATGCCACTGGAGAAAGTAAAGGATGTAAATACTCTCTCTGATGTTGAGGGGCTATGTGTGGCCTACGCTGATGCTCAAGGTAAGTCATCACCTGTAATTGCCGTTGAAGCTCACTTACATGAGGAGCCTTACACAGCAGGGGAGATAGAAGACATTATCCAACAGAGATTGACAGAGCTTATGGTAGGTTCCATAAGTTCTCTTGAAGTTATTGCACTTGCAAAGAATTATAACTTGTTGAAGAGGGCCAAGCATGTGTACTGTGAAGCCCAGAGAGTTTTTCAGTTTCGTGACACAGTCCTATCCTCCGTCGCTGACGACACGAAACTGAGGCGACTCGGTTCTTTGATGAATGAGAGCCATAGTAGTTGCAGCAAATTGTATGAATGCAGCTGTGCTGAATTAGAGGAGCTGGTCAAAGTGTGCCAGACTAATGGTGCCATCGGTGCCCGCTTGACTGGTGCTGGATGGGGTGGCTGCGTAGTTGCTCTAGTAGAGGAAGGTTCAGTTTCGTCATTCGTGGAGGCCCTCAAGAAGGATTTTTTCCAATCGCGGATTGACAATGGGAGGATCAAAGAAGAAGATTTGGACACCGTTGTGTTCACTTCAAAACCAGCAAGCGGTGCTGCAATTTTGAGACTGTAGATACTGTAGAGAAAACCGGAGCTCTAGATTAGTTTACTCAGATGTGCAATAATTCTGCTGTGGATCGTTGATGCAAACCCCAGTAAATGTGAATATTCGAAATGTCATGGTTTGCTACTTGCAAGATATCAGTGGAGACATGCACGTTGAACTTGAAGTTTCCATGCGGGCTGATATTGAGGTCTGCTATGAACCCGTCGGTCAGGTGATGGAATTACCTTGATTGAAGCAGGTTTCGTCGCATGTAGTCTAAGGGCCTGTTTCATCAGGTAATCCCCGCTTTCATGAGTCTTATCTCATTGATGTGTCAAACTGCAGAGTGTTTGTGGGAAATGATTTCAGGGAACGCGGTTAGTAATAAGAATGAACTTTTCAATGATCCTGCTTTCTGCTGTCGTCAGGAATTGTGAAGAAAGTACCATGTGTCAAAACAAGCCCACAATTTTATCTCTCGAACTCCGGATGACGTGCGCGTGGTATGCTGAAAGTAATCACGATCATAACCGCAACGTTGCATTCGACACGTTTCCAAAACAGTAGTTGCATCTTAAAAATGCAATCTCGATTAAATATCTATCACATCTTTGGTAACTTTCAGGGACGTGTAAACTCACTTGTGTTTCCATCAAGTAACTCTACGAGACAAGAGAACGAAGACATGAGGATGTTTCACTGTATAACGTTTCATACACCAGCTACACTCTCGTTATGTTTACTGGTCTCTAACTGGGTCTTTTTACGCTTTTGGATGTATCTGGTCCTTCCACTAGCACTCTAATGTTGCTAGGTTTCAAACATGTCGGTGGGACTTGTGAAACAGAGTTGCTCCATTTCTGCATCTGATAGCCCTCCTAATACTGAACTCTGGAGAACTTGCAGTCTTATTTCGTCACTCGTCTATTCGGTCCTTCCCTAAACTGACTACATGTCGATATGGGAGGCCAGTTGTGCATATTGCTCCAGATTGTTGCACGATCAAAGTTGGCCATCTGAGCAAAGAGCACATCTAGGATCACAACGCGTGGGTTAAGAGCGTTTCCAATTCAACCTGGTGAGAGAGGGTAACGGCGCAAGTCACAAGCAGAAATCATCAGTCGAGAGTGCTTTACCCCCGAATCAAACATCTTGAAAGTAATCGTGGTCTGGGAGAAAGATGCTGGCACAGAAGCGCAAAGACAAAATGAAGTCCTTTAACGAACACGATATGACAAGCCACAGCTCTAAGAATACATTTACTAATTCTAAATTGAAAGAGACTATAGTCATCAATGAGAAGCTTGTAAACTACTCAGATTCCGTAATACGGACCAACCTTCTTTTTGGTGTACGGATGGTCATGGGTTACTGAACTTTCATCCAAATTGAGACCTAACTGCAATATTTTCCGGCTTCTCAAGAACGGTGAATCAGATTGGACGCCCGTAATTGCGGAGGTCGTGTTATGATGTCTAAAAAGATTTATGTTCTCCCTACGGCCTGACAAGAAATGCATGGTCGTTCTCTATCGTGGGGCGACCTTCTCACAGTTATTTCCAATAACTTTAAGGAGATCGACTTCGCAGAGACAACACGTGACCTTACTAGTACAAACAGGTAAGGTTTTGGCCTGAAAGCTTTGACCGTTGCTGCGTGTGTTACACGCCAACAGACTTCAAACACTCAGCAGATGCTGACTTGACCAGAAACAGTGCAGTTATCAACAAAGCACTATCCGATAACATCATGGATCCCAATCACATTTCACAATCAGCGTTATGCACACATGATGAGCATAAGGAATGAGAAGCTGGATGCATGGACAAAACATTGAAAGTAAAGTAAGGATGTTGGACGAGTGAGATTTAGTTTGAGAGTTTATTTCGACTGAGAACATGAATGTATTCGGTTTCTTACATGTGCCCTTGTGAGAACAATGAAACCATCTCAAAACTTGTAAGAGCATCACCCTCTGGCATTGGCAGCCTCCCACAAAAGACTCTTCGAGAGTGCTGGAGCTGGCTTCGACACATCCCGCGCCTCTATAGCAGCTGATTTCAGTGTTCGTAAAACCCTCGAATTTGCTTCCCAGAGACTAACTTCCTCATATGGCAGACCGTGTTTCTCACAGAGAGGCTTAACAAATGGAGCTACTTTTCTAAGGTTGTGGCGTGGCAGTGTGGGGAACACGTGATGATCTATCTGAAAGTTGAGGCCTCCATGGAACCAATCAGTCAAAGGAGAGGAGGAAATGTTTAGACTCCCCCTAACTTGGGATTCGAACCAGGTCTTGCTTTCAGGCTTACCCTCATAAACTGGGGATGAGAAATGGTTCAGCACGAATTGAACGTGTTGGATGCCTGTAACTGTAAAGGCTGTCAGCACGAACGCTACCCTGTGGTAGTTGTTGGGCAAACATGACAGCAGCGAAGGAAACCACAACCAGTAGAACCCAAGGGCACCAAGCTCCCAAGCCCGAGTGGAGAAGTCCATTTCCTTGAAGAAAGCCACGATCAACGTTTGTGCATACAAGTTGATCCGAGCTAGAGCCATGACGATGTAGAAGGTGTAATGCTGGTAGCTTACGAGGAGACGAGCTGGGGTGTCAAAGTTCATCTTCCTGTTGTAAAAATGAGAATATAAAGAGGCAAAAAACTTCGGAGTAATTGCAAACAAGGGCATATACTGGATGTCCGGATCATATTCTACACTGTTGCAAGAGTAATGATGTGCATTGTGGTTGTTCTTCCACCACTGCATACCAATACCAGTGAAACATCCTATCAAAAGCTTCAAGTACTTATCGATGGCTGTTTTGAACATCCCTGAATGAGCAATATCGTGCCCCATAAAACCTGCTTGTATCCAAAAGAAACCCAGAAGTGCTCCACATCCCACATGAACCAAGAAGCTCGACGTGTAAACCACGCCCAAAACACACAACATAAACATCGGGAGCATCACCGAAGCATACTGACCATACACATATACAGGGTTCTTGTACAGTCCGGCCCTTTTCAGATCAGTCAAAAGCTTCCGGTAATCTGCTTGAATTGGAGAAACCTCATAGTCTGTCAAAACCCCGACTTGAAACTGCGGCAGGAGTGACCAGGCTGTTCCAGGGTGAAAAGCCAGAAAAGCATCCGTGACATCTTGACCTGCTAAGCTCA
The DNA here is from genome assembly GCA_948567375.1 of Lunularia cruciata. Lineage (NCBI taxonomy): Eukaryota > Viridiplantae > Streptophyta > Marchantiopsida > Lunulariales > Lunulariaceae > Lunularia > Lunularia cruciata. The sequence goes on along the minus strand of OX419761.1, from coordinate 49,519,902 downwards.
GAAGAGCATTCTCTCCTCCTGGATGCTTTCCGAACCATTCCGTCACATTGTACACCTTCCCCTCGATGGAAATCCAAAGATCACCAGATTTGTCATGCTTCCTAAGCTCCTCGCTGTCAATGCTCTGCAAAGTTCTCTTTACAGGCTCGCAGCTACCCTCACAGCACATTGCCTGTCCATTGGGCGCCATTTCTATTCCTTTAAGTATGGAGGAATAGAAAAACCGGCAATGAAGACGCTCTGTTTCAAACTGATACACCGCAGTGCTCGTTCCTTGAGTAGCGACTGGTTCTTGTGCGCATCGATACTTCGGGCAGCTAATCTGATTCGTCCAGACCTGAAATTGAGAAACCATGTAATACTTTCAGCATTCAACAACCATCGCCAATAAGCAACAATTTCAATTATCGCACCTCTTATACCTCACTTCAAATATTCCACCAGCCAGCTGATGGGATCTTGAAAGTGATTCTTTCCACGAAGTTCCTCCTTATCACTGTGGGTATGAACAAGGATAAACTAGGGTATTAACTCTGCTTCTATGCCTCATTCTAATTTTCAGCTGCAAAAAGATGAGCATCCTATCACAGGCTGCAGCTCATATGGCCGTGCAATTCCTGCCTTCTCATATCCAAAATTACATGAACACAACATTACATGAACTGAAGAGGGGCCAAGAAGCAGAGCAATTCTATGCTAATCTCCATCTGCACTTAGTGGAAGAAACTACAAAGTGGACTACTGTGGGAGAAACTAGCAGAAGGGCAATGACGATCGGAAACAACGGGGGCCTCCACCTCAAAGCTGCTTGCATACTATGAAGGTCAAACTGCCCGCCAGTAAGGAATAATAAGTTCTACATTTCGAGAACAGGCAGAAACAAGTAACATTGTGGAGTTATCGTGCTTTGGACGGAAATGTGTGCATAAAATCAATGCCCCGAGGTGACGGTATGGTATCAGTGCAGTGCAATGAGTGTGTGTGTCTATATGTGTTAGTGAATGCGTACCCATCGAGCCCTTAGGCATCAGTAGCAAGAGCTGACGTTGAGCATCCGGATCAATGCCGGTGGCCCAGCATTCCTCCGCAATGCTGCAATCTTTAGATCTGGATATTCAAGACAATCGAAGCGGCGGCACCACTTACCAACGAGCAATCGATCTCTGTCCTCCAGAGAGGCAATTCGCGCTGGATGGACGGAAGTACGGGATGGACAGAAGGACACACACACACGGAATAAGGGATGGAAAGACGGACACAGCAGGTACAGGTTTTGCCGAATTTTTCGGATACTTGAGAATTCTTGCGGTATCTAAAGAATATCCTCATTATGGATATGCAGTAATCTCCTTTGTCCACGAGCAATTCACGCGCCTGATGTCAAGAAAAATCCAGAAAATTATATTTGTCCTACAGGTTCCTTTTTGATCCCAAGCAGCTGCACTCCTTGTGTGCCCAATCATTCTGATTGATGGCAACGTATTTCTCATTTCCGTCGAACGTAATCGTCAACATGTTCGAGCTTGACCGCATTTAACTTCAACCTCGCAATTAACAAATAGCACACACATGTTTCGTTGCTTCTAAGTATCAAACCAGAAGTGGCCTTATGTTTGCTTAGTGTACGTTTGGTATACATATATTGTGCAAGATATCATCGTAATAATTTTTTGTCTTGTCAATCATGTGTTTGTCTTTACTCATGTTTTACATGAGTTAAGACATTTCCCATCATAATTTTGACTAAAAGTTAAATGACAAGCTAGTAAAGTTTTTACCATCTCATCAACTACTTAAACTTATCATACAACGAAAATGAGTGTAGAATTATTTCTTTTTGTATTAAAAAGCTAGACTATACAGGTCAAGAGAACATCATCATGGTAATTTGAAAATTTTGACAAAAGGCAGAGAATTGCCATGTTGATAGAATCTTGCCAATGCAAGAACTAGAGAGAATTACCATGTTGATGGAGTCTTGCCAATGCAAGAACTGGAGAAAGACTTCAATAAGGTTTCCAAGAATTAGGTTGTTGTGTAGGTTTGCAATACGTCTACATGATAACCAATGAGAGAACTAAGCAAATTTTGTGAAGGGTAGATGCAAAGGCTCCCATTTACATGAAGTTGCACCACAATTGTGTAATTCTAGCAATGTGGACCTTGAGATAAGATAGAACATGGAAATGGGTGGAATTTGGAACATTATAGCCCACAAGTACTTCTTGCCAAGCAACAAAGTGATGATTTGAAACATTCTCATCGCAGATCTGATAGAATCGAAGACGTGCACCAAAGACATTGAAATTGTTTCATGGATTTGCAATCTATGATTTTTCTATGATATTTAGATCAATTCTATTCTATTTTAGTCATATTCTATATGCACCTTCTATCGAAGCTCTTAAAAAATGAATGTTTGGTGCACTCGCAAGTGTTGCGGGAATGAATTTTAGGAGTTTTTTTTTGGTGCACTAGCATTTGTTGGAGGGTCATATTTATATTTCTTTATAACTCTATGAAAATCGATCGAAGCTTTAAAGATTAATGTCTCGTGCACTTCTTCATCTTCCTAAGATTCACCCCTTCAACATGTGAACTTTCTCATTTTTGGCTTGCGGAGGAGAAAAAATATTACTGAGTTCAGTTTATATTTGAGTATAGAGTGACATGTGTCAAATCGTATTTCACTTTAAAATTTGCTTATTGTAAAACTTAAAAAAACATAGGGTTTTCTAGTGTACTAGTATTTGTATTAAAGGTCATTCCCCCCTCCCCCACCCCAACCCAAAATTAACTAGTAAAGATCAAAGTATACAATTTTTTAATTTATAGCAAAAATTGAAGTAGTAAATATGTTGCATACGGAGAGGACCCGAAACAAACTTCTTGATCTTATCATTTTATATATTTTGAAGATATAGGAAATGGGATTCAAAAATCATATAACAAAAGCAGAAAAAGATTTCATACATATAACTCTGAGTAACTCTGAGTTAGCTAATGAGTATTTAATACAAATATTTTGTTATTATTATGTAATCTCACATTGTTATCAATTTCACACTACAGAGTAAAACCTCCAAATAGTGCCACCTCGTACGAGTAACATCCTCTCTTTAGTGACCAAGAACCCTAGAACAATTAGTCTAGACCCAGTAGATATGCACAATAATAACAATATGTCACAATTGTGCAATAGTGACATGATGGTGCCAATAGTGACAGTTCTATAGTGTAAATATGGAAGTAACCTATCCTATCTGTATTTCAAGAGCGCTATTATGGGTTGTGTGAAGGGGGAATGTGGCAACAGATTAATGTGGCATCTTTATTAAACTTCAAATCCACACAGTTCTCTCCATTGACTAAGGTTATTCTGGTTGGTCCAAGGTAAAATACATTGATAACGCGGATTGTTTCAACAACATATTTTTCTCAACTTTCCGTTGATGAATCAATGGCCGACTAGCTTTTTGAAGGTTAGAAAGCAGGTTGCTTTGAAGTTTTGGAGATAGCAATGATTCGAGAGAGAGAAAGTTGATTAAATCAGTGATGGCCCGATTTGCTTGCTCAACGCTTATCAAAGGTGGGATCTCCTCAGCATCATCGTCATCAATATTTTTGGAATTTTGCATTAGGTTGTGTCGTTCAAGAACAGACTGGACAATGTTATCATCGTCAACCTCATCGTCACCAGTAGCATCAAGCGCATCCATTTTAATGAGTTCTTCAGCAACCTATTCAAAATTTTTGTCATCAAGACCCAATGATGCCGAGAACGATTCCTCTAGTTGAATTTCTCTCAGCATTATCACTAAATCATCGATAGCTTGATTGGAGCTAGGTGCAGAGTGATCAATATACTGATTGGCAATGACATTTGTAACAACAAGGAGACAATTTTCTTTGACAAAACACCGTTGAATAGTGTTCTCTTCAATACTATCTGATGTTGATCTGACCCAACTAAGCATGTTGCGCAAGTGCGTGTGGTTGTTGATCGGAAATTGAGAAGCAGGTGCACGTTCAGTAGTTTGCTAAATTTCATACTCAGAAAGAAGATGGTTCAGTTGGGCACGACGAAAGCGTGCTTTGAAAGAGTGAATGACATCTTGATCAAGAGGTTGACAATCGCTAGTAGCATTGGGTGGGAAGAAAATGATGCATAGGTTCTGATACTTGAAGAGCCTTTCTTGTGAGCCCGTTGGATCAAAAAATTTAGCCGCACAAACATGTGATGAATAGTTATCCTGGAGGGTATAGAAGATGTTGTTGCATTGCTTGGCAATTTTTTTTTATGTGTGCAGCAAGCGCATATATGAGGACGTGTCTTGCCATGCTTTGGCTTGGTGGTCGTAGATAATACCAAACGCCTTACTTATATCTAGAATATTCTTCAAAGTGCATGGACGTGCACTCTTCATAATAACCTGAGTGCAAAACTTCTCGCCTGAAGCGCTAACTTTGAGAGTCATTGTGATTTGTTCTTTGCTGTGCTTGACATCATGACTATCCGTATTGACTGTGCAGAATGATCTTGATGATGTGGTGCGATGTTGTAGAGCTAACTTGTCAATGTTGATAATGCATTCAAGAGGGATATCATTCAACATTTCACGAATTTCATGCAAAAGCTTCTCAACTTGTATTGGATCAAGGTTGTTGTGTTCTCCACACTTCTTCTTACTAGTTGTCGAGACATGATTCAAATACTTCTCAAGCCATCCATTTGAGGCAACAAATACCTGCAGAGCAACTACATCTGATGGTTTCAAACATTCAGTGAAGTCCTCCAAGATCTTGTCTTTGAAAAATAAATCCTTATTCTTGAGCACCTCACCAATCACATTCAGCGTGGTTGCATCAATCTTAACGTGCATATGTCATTGATGCACCATATCGGTAAGCAGTTGCACTCAAGTTGATGTCAAAACTTTTTTCAACCCAATTTGATGTGAATCAAATGCCACCTGCTTAATGAGTTCCCTCTCATTCCAGATTTTGGTCACAGTCGGACGCGCCACTACAAAATGTGATGCCGCTTGTTCATGGGTGGCTCCAGGTTGATTGAGAAAATTGATAACCTCTAATTTTGTCATCACGTCCAAACGCCTCCGCTTCTTGACATTAACCAATATGCCTATAGATAATCAAATTCAAATTCAGCAATACAATAATCCCAACACCACTCACCGCGTGATCAAAAGGAAAAATCAAATTTAGATTCAGCAATACAGTAACCCCTACACCATTCACCGTGTGATCAAAAGGAAAAATAGCGAGAGTGGGAAAAATGTGTGTGGGTCGGGCACCCAAGTTCCAGAATGCTCAAGAATGTAGAGAATCACACAGATAAATAGCAAGAGTGGGAAAAAGGTGTGTAGGTTGGGCACCCAAGTTCCAAAATACTCAAGAACTCTAAGACACGCAGATAAATAGCCAAAGTGGGAAAAAGGTGTGTAGGCCAGGCACCCAAGTTCCAAACTCAAGAAGTTTCTAGCACCCAAGTTCTAGAATGCTCAAGAACGTCTAGACTAATGGGGATAAGTAGCTAGAGTGGGGAAAAGATGTGTAGATCAGGCACCCAAGTTCCAGAACATTCAAGATCATCGAGGCTCATGTGGGAAAGAGGCTGCGCACTTTCCTTTGGTTAGTGACAACCTCTCAATAGTGACATCGATAGCCAGTACAGATGTATGTCACTATTGGGAGGTTTTACTCTATAGTTGTTAAATTTTTTATATCAATTTTTTTGTTCTAAATATATGTGGCACTCATAGTACATTTGTGGGACGGACATATAGTATCCTTTTGGATTTTAGCTTGAAGTCTACATGTATCATGTACCAGATATACCAAGACAATTAGAATGTTATATTTCATGATCTGTAATTTAAATTATATTTTGTATATATAAACGGTTCATTTTTTAGATTCATATTTCACGTACTTTATAGTTATACTCTTTATAATTTTCTAGATTTTTTGTATATTGAGTAAGCTCTTAAATGCAATGAAATTTACATTAAATATTAAACTAGTCTATTCTTTTAAGTATTACTAATTCTAGGTTTGTAGTTTCTATTTGATGTATATTTCAAAAGAATAATAATCATTTTTAAATATATTATATTCACCACAAAGAGAATATCATGGAAATAAATTGTTTTAGGCTATGTTAGTCTAGGCTGATATGTTTTAATTTGCATCATGAGCATACTTTTTTGAGATAAGAATTAAAGATTTATTAGTTGATATTTTACTATGAATATAATTATCCAAATAATATTTCACATGTACATTACACTCTTGGTTAAGTATGCCCCTATTTAAGTAACCATCCCGGTTTATTATGCATTTTTTGACAGAGAATTTAGGGTTCAATATTTATCAATGAACATGTCATGAATCGTCATTTGATGCAAGTTTTGAAGTTTCTTGCATTTGGCTTTGACGGCAACCTCGCAGACCTTGCTCTAAAATATTTCAAACAATTTTTTCAGATCTTCAAAAGTTCCCTAAGCTTCAGTTTGAACTTCAATGCAGAGCAGCTGGTCCTCAATATTGAGAACCCGTTTCTAAAGAGATTCAAAAATACGGTTCAAATCTCTAAATTGGCATTCAGCTCTTGAGGATCAAGGTTGTCAGCATCATCCACCACACTGTCAACAGTCTTCATTGAGACTTCCATGTGGTGTGTTTTGGGAGATATTACGGATATTATGACATCTCTAGGTTCATCAGTCCATTTCTCCAACTTACCTTTTGGAGAATGTTCTTTTGATGGGTGATTCTCGCACCAAAGTGGTGGTGAATACACATCAGGTCCATTCTTGGGTGGGACCTACTGTATTGTTAGATGCAGCTAGAGTGGAGTCACAGGCTCTTTGTCTTTGTCTTTGGTGGACAAACCTCTTACCCAGAGAGGTTCTACAGTGTGCTTATGATGGGATTCAACGACTTGACCACATCCTTGTTGATGATATCTTGGATGTTAGGTATCAGTCTCAAACAGGGGTAGTGGATGATAGGTCATCTATGGCAGTGGTGGACCTAGTTGGACAGCCTAGAGCCACATTTACTACACTCATGAGTTTCTCAAGCTCTCATGCTTTTTGAGAGGGAGGACCTGGACTTGTTTGGGACTCACAGTTATAGCAATTAGTGGAGCCCAATGCTGATGAGAGAGAGCATGCAATGGGCTTTTGCACCGGTATTACCACTGTTCTAGCGGTGTCAAAGGCATCCAAGCATCAAGTGTTAGGTCAGGCTATGGACTTAAACTGTTTGACCTAGATTGTGAGCCTTGGCTTGGTAGAGCAGCATAGGATGCGCTTGATAGGCATCACCACTCGGACACTTGTGAGCCCTATGCCTATCAAGATGACTCATGCACATGTTGGGGGCAATGGACCAAGTGGACATGGTATTTTTGGGACACAACTAGTAGCTACTAGGGAGAGTGGTCTACTTGGAGTCCATCTAGGTGAGCGTGGGCTACTTGGATTACACCCTTGGTCCACTTGGGATGCAGCTAGAGAACGTGTAGAGCTTGTAGCCATAGTGGAGGGATTTTTCACACGGAGGTTGGGACCTCTAGTGGTTGGGAGCATGACACTATTGCTCCCAAGGGCCCATTGTAGCAGCCAGTCAATATGTCTTCCACTCCTACTATAGTTATAGAAGATACTTGGGAGCCAGATCTTGGACCCAAGCTTACTAGGGAGGAAAATAGATAGTTTGGAGGTTCTTGAGGAGCCACACGAGTTGTTTTGCCTTTAGTATGAAGGATTTAGGTGCTCTAAAAGGACCTAGTATACAGATTGAGTTGACTAGCAATACACCAATTCTCCAATGTCCTTATCAATATAGTGAGATGGAGAGGACATTGATTCAGAGCCAAAGTAGTGACCTTTTTGAGGTTGGTTTGGTGGAGATTTCACATAGAGAGTATGCATTAGCAATAGTGATGCTAGCCAAGAAGGATATGCATGGCAAGTACATAGATAGGCAGATGTGTGTAGATTACCATCCTATCAACCGACAAACCAGGGCTGATTGGTATGCCATGCCTACACCGAAAGAGATTTTTGATGCAATTGGGCATGCAAAGGTCTTCAGTACTTTGGATCTTTGAGCAGAATATCATCAGTTGCCAATCAGGGAGGAGGATAAGTCCAAGATAACATCCTGGGCTATTGATCCTCACGGTAAGGATGGGTTAAAGAACACTCCGTTGAGTTCCAGAGGGTCATGGAGAGGATCCTAGCTGGATTGGATTTTGCTCGGTGCTATATTGATGACATTTTGGTCTATAGCACTATTATGGAGGAGCATGAGAGACAATTGTTGGAGGTGTTTGAGAGGTTGAGATCTCATGGACTCAAATTACATCCTGGGAAGTGTAGGTTCTTCCACGAGTAGGTTGAGTATTTGGGTCGCACTATCTACCCCGGAGGACTTGGTGTTCAATAGACCAAGGTGGAGGCTATTGCACATATTCCTTGGCCTACAGATGTGAGCAGAGTGCAAGCTTTCCTTGGGTTGGCAAACTTCTATTGCCATTATATTAGAGGATTTAGTGCCATTGCCAAGGCCTTGACAAAGCTGACCAAGCTTACACAGGAGTGGTGTTGGGGAGATAAGAAAGAGAGAGCTTTTGTAGAGCTCAAGGAGACATTAACATCTGCTCCTATTTTGAGGAGACTGATCAAAGGATGACCATTTCAGGTTCATACTGATTGGAGTATGTTGGGGCTTGGAGCGGTGCTCACCCAACATGATGATGAGGGGAAGGAGTTTTTGGTGGCCTACGCTAGTTGCTCTAACATTTCAGTGGAGGTGAAGTATAGTTCATATGAGGGAGAGTGCTTGGTAGCAATTTGGGTAGTAGTACATTTTTTATGTTACCTATTTGGTAACCCCTTCACTCTAATCAATGATTATCAATCACTGAAGTGGTTGATGGAGTCTGACAAGCTTTCAAGGAAGCTTGCATGATGAGCTCTAAATTTATAGAAGTATGACTTTACAATTATTCACAGACCTGGAATGGTGAACCGTGATGCAAATAGGTTGAGTAGAAACCCATGTCCCAACCAGCATGATCAGACCGGAGCATGTTGGCATGGTGAGACAGATGAGGAGATGATGCCAGGCTAGCATGCATTGGCCTTTCTATGTATATTTTCAGAGGCTTTGGTGGTATCTCTCTCAATGCATATAGGAGGAGTTATTGAGGTCATAGATCCAAAGAGTGAAGATATTGGTATAGTTCAGCGAGACATTCATGATGATGTCTTAGTGATAGACTATCTTTGCATTGGTGTTATGGGTGGCACAGTTGGGGCCAAGGAGAGAGACAATGTTCTTCAGCAAGCCAGACGGTTTAGATTGGAGGGCAGATACCTTTTGCGTGTATGAGAGGATGGTAGAGTGTGAGTAGTACCACTTCTATCTCAGAGACCATAGTTGGTCCGTCATGCTCATGAGGAGCTAGGACATTTTGGAGTAAAGCGTACATATAGATTACTCCGTAGTCATTATTGGTGGTGCGGTATGCAAACCAAGGTACAACAATTTGTTGCCAAATGTGTGGTTTGTGACCAAGTTAGAGCATCATTCAATGCTCCTACACCATGGTTACACCCATTATCTATCATGGGATTGGGTTACCATTGGAGTTTGTACTTTGCTAGACCTTTATCGTTGACTATGAGACATCATTGGTATGTTTTGGTGATGGTGGAGCACTTCTCCAAGTGGATTGAGTTGGTGGCACTTCCTGACAAGTCTATTGAAGGGATAGCTTACTTGCTCTTGGATCAAGCTCTTAGTCATTTTGGTGCACCAGCTGAGGTTTTGACTGATCAGGGTATAGAGTTCTTGAGGGAGTTTCAAGTCTTGTGTTACAAGGCTTTGATTGATCATTATACTACATCCAGAGATCACCCTGAGGTAGATGGGTTAGCAGAGAGAGTGGTTTAGACGGTGAAGAGAGGATTGCAAAAGTATGGTTTGCAGAGAGGCCACTTGGGAGATTGGAATCTCCAGTTACCTTGGTTGGCCATGGGCTATTGGTTCAGCCGGCAAGCCTCATTAGCATCCTTCTCTTCGTACTTTCTACTCTATGGACAAGATCTTGATTTACCTACAGCCATTTATTGAGATACTACTGTAGTTTTGGACTTAGATGACCTCGATGTATGGATGAGCGCATGTTCTTAGCGGGCAGAGATCTTTTGGAGAGTGATGCCAATGGCCTTTGAGAACTTGGAAATTACTTAGCATAGAGATACTTTATGCTATGCTACCATTTGAGGAGGAGGTTATAGACCCTCGATCTATCAATTTCATCCAAGAGACTATGTATATCTATAGCAGATAGCACGGATGACACTTGATGTTTTGACAAGCCACAATATCTTGAGAGTTTGTGAGGTTTTGCCATCTGGAGTCCTTGTGTTAGAAGGACGTGATGGTGTTGTTTGGAAGGATCATGTGCGTAATTGTGCACCATGCCACCTCCCAAACATTGATGGTATTATAGACCCAAGCTTGGCACTTGTACGTGTAGGCTTGAGGTGTATGTTATGTGGCTCTTTTGGTAGAGCTACTACTATGTTAGTGTGTGATAGTTGTTCGAGAGGATGGCATATGGCATGTATGACTCCTCTCCTCACGGTAGCTCTTCAAGGACAGCGGTTATGTCCTAGATGTACTTGACCTATAGCTAGTTCATTCTTTATATGGTATAGATTGCAGACATGCAACTAAAGATGGGGCTCCATAGCACCCGGCCTCCTAATCTTTACCCATCATAGGGTATACCATATAATTGGACTAGAAGCACTCACCTCTAGTTCATTTTGCATTATAAAAACAAAACCACTATATACAAAACCACTCATTTTGAAATATTCATTGCCTTGAAGACCAATCACCCCTTGTCTATCTCTCACTCAAGATGATTTTTGATGAACATTTGATGATTATTAAGGTAGCACACCATGGACTAAGAATGTGGGAACCTGTAACAATATGGAGTTTAGTGACAAAGTTAGTCGGGCTTACGAAGTAGAGAATAAGACAAAATAGCCTAGAATATTCTAGAAGCATCTAAGAAGCTTCTTAGGAAGCTTCCCAACTAGTTAACTTGCGCCCTAAGCAAGTAGCTTCTAGAAGGAAGCTTCTAGAAGCTTCTAACTAGCTTAGCTTGCACGCCAAGTAGGCGGCTTCTAGAAGGAAGCTTCTTGAGAAGCTTCCTAGTTAACTTGGCTTGCACTCCAAGAAAGCGGCTCAAGGAAACTTCTTGAGAAGCTTCAAGGGTCTTGTATGCTACCTATAAATACCAAGGCCGAAGCTCATGCTAGGCATTCGGAGTTTTCCCTCATTCAAGTGTCCCAATGTGAGCTTCCATTCTCCTATTTCTCTCCTCGGTTTTGGTCTTTTACATTGGTATCAGAGCAGGAATGGGATGGATGGAATTTATGGACCACCAAATCCACTTCCGCCAAACCATTGGGACTTTCATGTCCAGATATTACCAAAGCATCGTTTCACACAATTCATCACCTCACGCTTTGGGTAGGATTTTCTACATATGATCACCGTGTCAGAGGAACCCTTGATACTTCCAGTTGTAACTTATGGAGAACGGTGGACGTGTTGTATCTATGTGTTAATCAACTAGATAAATTGCGGGTAGTGGAATAGAGTACTAGCGATGGCGGCAATACCGGATGTTATCCTTGCAATGCAACAACAAATCGAGCATCTTACTCGATTGTTGGATGAACGAGACCAGCAACGACGAGAACAAATAGATAGAGCGCCAGTTTGAGATGGAGAAGATCGCATTTGATTTCCAAAACCCAAGGTGTTTGAAGGCAAGAATCTTCCAGGCACAATGGAGAATTTTTTGTTTGACTGTGAACGTTACTTTGAAGCCACCAATCTTCAAGACGAGCGGAAACAAATTCTCTTGGCTTCTAGCCAATTGGATGGAGTGGCAAAACTTTGGTGGCGATTCCGAGTAGAAAGAGCTGAACGACAAATTGTTACACCAATTTTTACATGGGCAGAATTCAAGGATGCAATACTTGGTCGATTTCAGACTATAAATGCCACCCGAGCTGCACGAGATAAATTGGCAGAGTTGAGGCAAATTGGCTCAGTGAGAAGCTACATCACACAATTTCAGAATATCATCATGCAAATTCCAGATATCCAAGAAGGTGAAGTTCTGGATCGATTTGTGCGAGGATTGAAGTCACAAACCAGATTGGAGGTGACCATGCGAGAGCCACAGAATGTAGAACAAGCCATGCAATTGGCTGAGTGTTTTGATTCCTTAGTTGCGACAACTTGGTCTCGACCTTGACCTACACAAAACCCACCAGTACCACGAGTGGAAGAACCGGTACCAATGGAGATTGATGCTATCCAACGAAGACCACTTGGCATAGCAGATAGAGAAAGATTACAACAAAATGGAGGTTGTTTTTATTGTCGCCAGTTGGGGCATCGCATTGCTGAATGTCCACTCAAGAATGGACGACCTCGACAAGTTGCCCAAGTGGAGGTTGTGGAGCGGAATGATCAGGGAAACGAGGAATCCCAGTAGGAGATTTTGAGCCGCCTATTGGGAGCTTGATTAGTTCCAATGGGATTGAAGGCTCGACCTATGCAAGTTTGCTTCACTTGCAAGGTATGATATCTAATCGGGGTTGTAGAATTTTGGTTGATTCTGGAAGTTCAGAGAATTGCATGTCTATACAAGTAGCAAAGGAATTAGGTATTCCTATCAAGCCAGTGATTGGAAGTAGTTTGATGATGGCGGATGGTAGAAAGGGTTCTGCATTCCGCACCTTGCATCCTGTTACCTTCAAGATTGGGAATGAGTATTTGGAGTGTATGAGGTTTGTAGTGGCACCTCTACACTATGATATCATTCTGGGTCTACCTTGGCTTGAATGTCATAAGGTTCAATTTGATTGGACCCGACACCAAATTCAAGTACAACACCAAGGTAGGAATTTCTGATTAGGTTGTCTGGCACCTCTGAGTAAGACACCTAAGAATAGTCAGTCCCAAGATGGGAAGTTTGTCGAGAAGGTAGCCATAGAGCAAATCTGGAAGGGAGATGAGTCCCAAGATGGGAAGTTTGCCAGGAAGGCAACCATGGAGCAAGCTCGGAAGAGAGATGAGTCCCTAGAAGGGAAGTTTGTTAATGAAGCAGCCATAGAGCAAGCTTTGGAGGAAGATAAGTCTGTATTCGCGGTGTGGATCAAGCCGATTGCACAAGAACAATCTGAGGAGGGCCAAGTGCCGCATCAAGTGACGGTTGATCGGATAGTTCAAGAGTTTGCAGATGTGTTTCCGGATGATCTGCCAAAGGGATTACCCTCTGATCGAGTTATGCCCTTCAAGATCGAGTTATTGCCAGGGAGTACTCCAGTGAGTAGACCAATCTATCGGCTCTCACCAAAGGAGTTGGAGGAGTTGCGAACAACACTTACAGAGTTGTTGGAGAAGGATTTCATACAACATAGTACCTCCCCTTGGGGAGCACCGGTACTATTTGTTCCAAAGAAGGATGGAAGACTTCGTTTCTGTATTGATTACCGTGGGCCCAATAAGCAAACCGTGAAGAATGCATATCCCTTGCCTCGGATCGATGACTTGCTTGATCAATTAAGTGGAGCACAATACTTTTCCAAGCTAGATCTTCGTAACGGCTATTGGCAAATTCCTATTGAAGGAGAGGACGTGAAAAAGACTACCTTTCGTACAAGGTATGGACATTTTGAGTGGAGAGTTCTACCTTTCGGACTCACTAATGCTCCAGCAGTCTTCATGGATCAGATGCATTGGGTGTTGGAGGGGCTATTGGATCAGTCTGTGGTAGTGTTCTTAGATGATATCTTAATCTATAGTAAGACAGAGGCAGAACATATGAATCATGTGCGAGAAGTCCTAAGACGACTACAACAGTGGAAATTTTACTGCAAGAAGTCAAAGTGTGCTTTTTGGTAGAAGGAGGTTACCTTCTTGGGTCATAAGATCTCATCAGAGGGGATCAAGATGGAAGAAGAGAAGATCAAGGCCATTACTGATTGGCCTACCCCGAAGGATGCTACCAAAGTACGAGCGTTCAACGAATTGGCCAGTTTTTACCGACAGTTCATCCACTATTATGCTCACGTGGCTGCACCATTGACTGACCTCTTGGGAAAGAACTCGAACTTCCAATGGACCACCAAGCATGAAGAAGCATTCCAGAAGTTAAAGCATATGGTGTCTTCAAGACCCATTCTTCAACCATATGATCCTCAACTACCTTGTGTGGTTGATTTTGATGCTTCTAACTTTGCAATTGGAGCTGTGTTGCAACAAGAATTTCCAGATGGACTACATCCTATTGCCTTTGTGTCTCGCCGACTAAATACAGCTGAAAGAAATTACTCTGCTCGAGATCGGGAACAACTTGCAATGGTATATGCCACCAAGGTATGGAGGCATTATCTCTTGGGGAAACAAGTGATCATGCAAACTGATCACAAGCCATTGTTGCAGACCTTACACCTAGAGCACATGAAGAGTCGACATCATCGATGGGAAGAGCAACTCTAATTGTTTGACATCAAACTTGAGTACAAACCAGGTTGGTTCCATGTCATCCCTGATGCTCTATCACGACGACCTGATTTGAAGTCTCTTCCTCTCATCGCGGCAGCAATTACGACGGTGTCAATTGATCCTAAGGTTCACAACGAGTTTCGGTTAGCCCTACAGCAAGATCCCTTCTTCCAAATGGTACACGGTCGTGTAACAGCACGCGACAAGGAATACAACACCTTCTCCTTCAAGGAAGGCCTTTTATTCCATGCAGACCAGATCTATGTTCCAACCAAAGGTGATCTTCGACTTGTGCGACTTCAAGAAGCCCATGATTACCAATAGCTGGTCACATGGGAGTGGACAAGACCTTGGGCACCCTCCAACACCAATGGTGGTGGCCCAACATGACACGAGATGTTTGAGACTTTGTCCGATCATGTGAGAGTTGCCAACGGAACAAGGCCAGCAACCAGAAGCCGAGTGGACTCCTTCAACCACTCGCCATTCCATCCGCTCGTTGGGAGCATGTGAGCTTGGATCTCATCACATCCTTGCCAAAGACAAAACAAGGACACACCGCAATTGTGGTGTTTGTGGATAAGCTTAGTAAGCAAATCCACTTAGCACCAACCTGTGATACCGTGGATGCTCCAACCTTAGCACAAATCTACTTCGACAATGTCTTCAAGCATCATGGGATGCCACGTGTACTCATCTCCGACCGTGATCCTTGATTTACCGGGAAGTTCTGGCAAGCACTCTTCTAGATACTCGGCACCAAGCTTGCTTTGTCCACGGCCTATCATCCTCAAACTGATGGACAAACCGAACGCACCAATCGTACATTGGAGGATATGTTGCGGGCCTTTGTCAATGTCCACCATACCAACTGGGATGAATGTCTTGCAGCTGCAGAATTTGCCTACAACAATTCCAAACAGGCAAGCACTAGATTTTCTCCCTTCTTTCTCAATTTTGGCCAAGATCCGCTTGTTCCAGATTCTCTTCTTGCTCCCCCTCCCTCTCAGGTTCCTCATACTTCTACATTCTTGACCACTATATCCCAATCTCTCCAACAAGCCAAATCTCACCTCCTTGTTGCTCAAAATCGCCAAAAACAATATGCAGACCATCATCGTCGTGATCTCACCTTTGAAGTTGGTGATAAAGTCATGCTATCCTCTAGTAACCTCCCTCTCCCACTTGATACCCAAGTTTGTAAACTTGCTCCTAATTGGATAGGACCCTTTGATATCACCCACATTATCTCCCCTGTTGCTTATCGTCTTGCCTTACCTTGTCACATGCGTATCCATCCTGTCTTTCATATTTCCAAGTTGAAACCCTTTGTTCCTAACCCTTCTTCCTTTTCCTCTCGAGTCCAACCTCCCCCTCTTCCTATCCCTATCAATGATCATGAGGAGTACGAAGTTGATCGTATCCTTGCGCGTCGCCATATTCAACGAGGCCGTCACCAACATACGGAGTACAAGGTCCTTTGGAAAGGGTATCCCCTTCATGATGCTACATGGGAACCTCTTTCTCACCTCCAGAATGCACAGATGGCCATCAAGGAATTCAAAGCTTCACTGGCGACGAGGACGTCACCAACTAGCGGCGGGGGAATATGTAACAATATGGAGTTTAGTGACAAAGTTAGTCGGGCTTACGAAGTAGATAATAAGACAAAATAGCCTAGAATATTCTAGAAGCATCTAAGAAGCTTCTTAGGAAGCTTCCCAACTAGTTAACTTGCACCCTAAGCAAGTAGCTTCTAGAAGGAAGCTTCTAGAAGCTTCTAACTAGCTTAGCTTGCACGCCAAGTAGGCGGCTTCTAGAAGGAAGCTTCTTGAGAAGCTTCCTAGTTAACTTGGCTTGCACTCCAAGAAAGCGGCTCAAGGAAACTTCTTGAGAAGCTTCAAGGGTCTTGTATGCTACCTATAAATACCAAGGCCGAAGCTCATGCTAGGCATTCGGAGTTTTCCCTCATTCAAGTGTCCCAATGTGAGCTTCCATTCTCCTATTTCTCTCCTCGGTTTCGGTCTTTTACAGAACCAAACACATAAAATCTACTCCAAGGCACCTCCAACACTCAAGCCACTATTCACTAGAAAAACTCAATAAGAGATGGATTGTTGCAAATGAAAAGATGATGAGTACCTCCTCATCTCCTTGTTTATATACTTATGAAATAATTGTACATAAGAGTCATTAATTACTAGTATAAGTAAGAGACCTAAAATCATCATAATCAAAGTCAAAAGAAATATCCAAACTCATGGGAATAATCTCTATACGCAATCATATCTTGACCCAACACTAAGTCAAAGGATTCCTTCATGTGAACTATCCCTAGATTATAAAAAATCTATACAAAAAAGCCTTGTGAACCCAAGAGTTCTCTTTCTTCAAAGCCAAATATCTAAGAATAATATAAGTTCAATATACTTGAGTCAAAAATAGTAGTGCTTACTCTTTTGAACTCTTAAAATAAAATCACCTCTATCTTGGCTATGACTTACTAGACCTTATCATGGCTAATTTTGAAGCTTAATAAAAGTCCATACAAATAATATCTTTTCAATTATTTACAATACCAATTACATATCACAATAAAACAAACACATATCATACTCTTGATAGTTATTCCCTTATTACCATAGACCTCCTTACATAACTTAATTCCTTATTTCTCCTACTAGCATCCCCAATTGCTTCCATCCACTTCATAAAGAGCCTCCTTGTTACATTGTTGAAAACATTGCACCAGCTTCTTGTAAAGAATCCACTCTCTTTCTTTTTCTTGCTCCCCAATCTCTCAACTCTACTCCCATCTATATCTCCTAAATAGATTGTACTTGCCTCTCTTATAGTTCTAGTACCAATTTTTTTGGTATCCATTCATATCCACCTCTTTCATGAGCCCCAACTTTTGGATCTCCATCTCTCTTTATTGTAAACCATAACCTTTATATAAACAAACCTACAACAGTAACTTTGCAAGTCCTTCCACACGTCCTAGTCTTCTATATATTTTGCTGCAACAATCCTCTTGTGATAATAGATCATATTGAAAAATGGTTGTATCAACTCTAATTCTTTATTCAACATTATGCTTGGATTGACTATAATAGCTCTCAACATTTAGAACCTCAAACCAACCTTTATCACCTTCAATATGGTTGATTGACATTAAGTACAATAAATAAGAGCAATACATCAAGTTCCTATTATCATTTGTAGTACCTTATATGATATTGATCATATTGTTATACATTTGCTTGAATTAGCCTAATTTTTGCCTAATTTTTACCACTACTTGGTATTCCAAGGTTTTTTGCTACAAATATGACAACCATAAGGAAAATTAGCACTCTTTCTTTTGGCATTACCTAGCCTTATGACAACCCAATGTCATATACTTTGCAATAAATGGGTATGAAACAACTTGCTCTCATGGAGATAGGTTTGGAAATAGATAGATTTGAAGAGGAGTATCATAATGTAGTTCTTTATTATTTCCTATTGAACCTCTTAGGTAGGAACCATTAGTAGAAGAAGGTAGAGTCACCAACTACACTACACTATGGAAAAAAGAAAATCCAAAAATCAGTTCCATGTAAGCTAAGTTCCAACTAATTCCAAAAGGTGATGATCCAATCACTCCAAATAGGCTACTTCAATATGAAGAACACAACTCCAAAGAATATGTTATACCCTTCCCAAAAGGAATGACTAGAAAAGTTCTTTACATTGGTAGTTAATCTTTGCTTTTCTATTCCATGGTACTATGTAATGTTCCAAGGACAAGAGAACCCCCAAAAGAAATGCAAGGCTTCATCTCTCAATACTCTTATGCCCCAAAGAAGTACCTTGTCTTTATTATATAGCAAAGAAGATCCACTCAAAGGGAGCATTGTAATCTTCCAACGATAAGAGACCTTAAGAGAAACACAAGAGAAGAAACACAAGCTTCACACTCAATCCTCTGATGCCCCAAAGGAGCACCTTGACTCTATTATATAGCAAAGGGTACTCCCATAAAGGAAGCTCTACCCTTGGATCAGATACATGGATTGGTGACATGTCATTGAGCTCCACTCTTAGATTAATTGCATGTATGGGTGACATGTTGGTTTTGATCCTATTTGGTTGGTCAAACCATCTTTGACCAAATGGAATCTTAGAGAATCCTCCTATAGGAAATCTCCAAATTGCATGAGTGAGGTACCATTGGAAAGCAGTTGATGAGACAAACTTTGGGGAAGGAAAGGATAACCTTTCCTCTTCTATGGGAGTAATTTTTGCATTTTCAATTTTGTCCGTTTAGGCCCCCAAAATTGACTCTAAATTTTTTAGGCTTATCTCGATTCTTGCCTTATTAGTAGAAGTAATCTCTTGGTAATACCTCTCTTTGATCTACTTAGTATATTATCTATAACATCCTCCCAAATGTCAAAAACCCAATTTTCACCTCTATATAGGATCTCTAGCTATTGGTATTACATTTTCAAGTTGTTTTTGGCTCTTTCTCTATAAGGAGAAGTGCTCTTTCTATGACATGTCTATCTGATCTACCTAGCCCATCATACCCAACATCCTTCTAGATGTTACTCAGTCAATTTTCACCTCTAGATCATATATCTAGCTATTAGTATTACATCCACCCTTGGATCATATACATGGATTGGTGACATGTTAGAAAGCTCTACCCTTATATTAGTTGCATTTATTGGTGACATATTGATCCTTGTCCTATCTGGTTGGTCAAACAAGTTTGACTAGAAGGAATCTTTGGAAAATCTTCTCATATGAAGCTCAAAATAGCATGGCTGAGATATCCTTGGAAAGCTTTCAATGAGACAAACAAGGGAGTAGAAAGCCTTACCCTTTTCCTTGGAGGGAAAAAAGTTTCTTTTTTAGGGTCTAATTCATCTATTTAGGCCTCCAAAACTAGCTCTAAAGTTTTTAAGGTGTTTTTGGCTTTTGCCCTATTAGTGGAAGTACTCTTTTGGAAACACCTCTATCTGATCTACTTAGACCATCATATTTAACATTCCTCCATATATTACCAAGCCAATTTCTACCTCTAGAAAATATGTCTAGCTAATGGTATTGCATACTATCAACATTATGGCTCATTTAGGATCGATCAAGGCATTGTTCTATTCCTTCAAAAACTTGTGGCTAGGATCTATTCCAAGATCCTAGCCACAAGTTTTTGTGATCACATACACTCAACTACCTAAGTTCATACTATGAAGTTCTTTACCATTACTCATCAAAGAATCATTGCCAATACTTGGAATTCAGCAAAAGCAACAAAGAGCTCTTGTGGACTTACAATATATATGAACAAAATGTATATTAACATCAATAGAAGCCTTAAATATCTTTTCATGCTCCTAAGCTGAGAAATCTAAAAGTAGCAAAAGTGCAAAGATTTATCAAAATTGCACTCCTTGCATCTAGACTATACAATTAAGATCTTATTATTCTGCCTTACCTAATCTTTTGATCTATATATTGCTTAAATTGCTAATATGTATCTTGGGAGAGTGTTTTAATTCCCTCCAAAGAATACTTATTTTTTATTCTTCAGACTACTTCTCCAAATTGTATACACTTAACAAGAAATGTACAACTACAGAGAATCTTCATTTAATTAAGGATCTTTTGTACAACTCTACTACAAACAACTTCCTTTGCCTAAAACTTTCTCTAAGGAGACTTTCAATTCTGTCCTTGTAATACTAGTGTTCTAGTACTAGTCTTCCACAAGTTTCCTAAAGCTTCATATTTTATGTTCTCTTAACTTCAAGAATACTTGCTTTAATTTGGGATCATCATATTTTGCCTCTTTATAAATATTATTTTTTCTTTTAATTCTTACTTAGAATTTGATAGTATTTAGTGAAGATAAGAGTGAGGAGATAGAATTAGGTGGTTTTACTTTGACCTAGAATGAAAGTCAAAAGCATGTAAGAACAAAAAAATAAGAGGATGAGTTTGAAAATATTGGGCCAAAAATGACTATCCTAAGTATGAGTCTTGGCAAAGTCATTCACCTCAATCAGGCTCATGGACAATCATTGGGTACAAAGGAGACCTTCAAGTTGGAACTTTTCTCTTGATAGCGGTTCTCTAACACCTTTGGCCATGAACACTTTGCCATAGAGGCCTTTGGCCTAGAAGTCAGTTATCCATGTCAACAACCACACAAGCAAAGTATTGCCACTTGTATCATAAAACTTATTTTGATAACAGTTTGCAATAATGACACTTATAACATGTGGGAATAACAATGGCTCACCTTGAAATCTTGCCAAATATATCAAGTGGTTGACTATGGGATATATAAGTTCAAGGCTTTGCAAGTAAGTGAGGTATAGTTATTGAAATTCACACCAGCGTTATCAAGTGGTTTTGAGAGAAAAGGATAGCCTTCACACCAAAACAAGATCACCCCAAGGCAAAAACACATTGTGCAAGAATAGATAGAACAAGAGATTATGTGAGTGGGTGATTGGGAAGACTTGTGTGAAGAGTGAATTTAGGAATAAGCATGACTTCAATACCATATTACAAAAATAGGAAATCATATGCCACCCAAGAAGTGCAAGGTAGTGCAAAAGGTGACCTTGACATCATCTGAAGTGTAGTAGTTGACAAACAACTTTTACACAAAGCACACCATTACAAAGCAAGTGCATTTCATGCTATGGAATCAAGAGTTCACATCTTTCCCAATTGTGCAAGAGATTGAAGTGAAGAAGAACAAAAACTTAGAAAATAAAGAGGCAATGTGGTTGCTTGGATAGAAGCACATTAGCAAAAGGTCCTTCTAAATCAAGCCTGAGCCTAGAAGTGCATGTAGCAATTTGGCCTGGGCACTTTTATTGTCAAACATTACCCCAATTTGTGTATGTGTCTTTAGGAAGACAATGATCTAGAAAGGTTTAGTCCTTTGCACAATTAGTTGATTGCTCAGCTCGTTCCTTGGTATCCTACGGTATTTCAGGTATTGTAAAGCTGAGGTATATCCAAAGCGGGTGCAGTGGCATGTTGTGTAGAGGTGGTACTATAAGGCGGAGTCATTTCATTTGAAGGCTATAGGACGCTTGAAGGAACTTTAGGAGAATGTCCATGTGGCAAGTTTGCCAAATGTTCATCCTCTTCTTTGATTTGTATGGCCAAGGCTTTTGGACCTGTGATCTCGATCACCCTAGGAATGCAATCTCTACCCTAGGAGCAATGTACTTGGACCATGAGTTGCCCAAACCAAACAAGGCAATGAAAAACAAGATTGTGGCTTGGTCAAAAACTTGAATTGAATTGAAGGAGGTGATAGTAGTAGCCACTCCCTAGAAGAAGAAGCAACCTTTTACTAGTGAGACTATAGAGAGAGCCTTGAAAAGAGTGATGAGAAATCCTCAAGCAGTGGACATTTCTTCCAATGAGGAAGAAGCAAAAAGTGAAGAAACTAAAGACAACATTTTCGAAGAAGAACTTACAAGGAATTGAGTTGAATTTGGAGGAAGAATGAGATGATCAAGAAGAAGTAGAGTCAGTTCTCCTAGAAGAAGAAGAAGAAGAAGTAATGGTCAAAGAAGAAGATCAAGAAGACCTTTGGCCAAAAGAACTTGCAAGTTCAACTCAAGTAGGACCTAGTAATGAATTCCAAGATGAAGACCAAGTGGATGTGGAAGGTGAAGCACAAGATAATTCACACACACCGCACCAAGAAGAAGAAGGAAGAAAGAGTTTCTTGGTAGAAGTATTTTTGCACCATGCAATAGATGGGGTAGATTTCATAGTAATTCAGTAGGACCAACTCTTGGGTTCATGTAGATTTTCTTTCTCAAAGCATCCACAGACCAACTAGTGCAAAGAAAAAGAGAAGGTGACCAAATCGTAAAGAGACTTAGGAAAAGTGAGAAACTTGTGCAAAGACTAATGTAGGAAGGTAAACTCCTTGGTATACCATGAGATCAAAATGTAAAACCTCTCACTAGTGGCAAAACAAAGCACCCATGAAGAAGACATACAAAGAATGAAAGGAAAATTAAGAGCTCTTTGGGTAGAAGAGAAGCAAAGGCAACAAGACTACAAAGAATAGTTGCAAAAGAAAGATGAGGATAAGATACCCATCAAAGGTTAATTGGTGAAAAAAAAGGTAAAATTTGTTATTTTAGAACTACAAATGGTTAAATACCACAAAGGAGCAGCAATCCAGTTAGAAACCTTGTAGAAAAAACAACATGAGGAGAAAGATAACAAAGCCATTGTCAAAGCAAAGATGATGGATGCCATTACAAATAAAATCAATGGAGCTTATAGTCATTCAAAGGAAAGAATGGTTAAGGTTACTCAAGAAAAGATTAGAGATCAAATGTTAGAACTCCAAAAGGATGCTATAACAGGCAAACTCAGCAAGGCAAAGATCCATGAATTAAAAATATAAGCTGAAACTCTTAGTGCTTAGATATATGTGTGACAATTCAATATCAACATTCTAATAATATAAATGATAAGAACATGTAATTCCCTCAAGGATATGGTTTGGAATTGACTGGATTAAGAAGGGAAAGTGTCACAAATAAAAAATTGTTTATTATTGCTTACTTTACTTCTTTGGCAGGATCACTTCCAGCAGAGAGTAGTGTCATCCACCATGGTCCACTACAAAAATAGGAAAATAAAATCACTCTCATGAAGGATCTAATCCACATGTGCTCTTGAAGGTGATGCTTCAATCTGCACTAAAGGTTACTACCCTACAAATCACTACCCCATAGATGAATACCTTTGCAAAGGTCACTTCCAACCCAAAGGTGTTAGTCACTTTGAAGGTGGCAAAGATCAATGCTTCCCTAAGTTACTTACACTTTGTATACTACCACACTTGTGGTAACATTGTACTCTTCCTCAAAGACATTACCTCAATGATGTTATAGGTTCATGACATGCTAAACTTTTTGTTATACATGGTACGTCATGATATTCATAGTCCTTTATGACCTTTCAATGTATGGCCCTAAGCCTTTGGAACCTTAGGGATTCAACATCCGAGCAAATCATGAATGCACTCCCACACCCTTATACCTACATTCCTACTTCAAGTTCCTAACCAATACTTGATCAAGCATTCACAAAATATACATAACCCTGACAGAAATATTATGAGCATCTTGGAGATTCCCATGCATCCACTTCAGATAATAGAATTTAATTCATGCACACCAAGCCACATATGCTAAGTAGGCACAAAAATTGAAACAAAAGATTGAGATCTCAACTTAAATTACTTCAAGACTAAGCCCTTTATGCTTCTTGCTAAACAATGATAGTGCAAATCCAACTACTATGCATTGCTAGGATTCCCTAACTAATTCTACTCTTATCAATTCTGATCTTTTCTAACCATTTTATCTTATCTTAATCAAGATTTATAAATGTGTGCCCCATATGGCATGTCCAAGCTATACACTCTACTTGTCATTTGTTCCAACTTAGCATCAAGAGAATGGTCCCAATGACTTGTCACTACAAAATTTTCCTATTGTACACATGTTTCACCATACCAAAGATCTATACACATGGTCAAGTACAAAGATGTACCACCTTAAAGGTGTTTCCTTTGTCCTATGTCTATATATAATGAAATTTATTGAGTTGAGCTACCTTTACCTCTACATATTCTAATCAGAATATCAATTTTATCCTTATATTTTGCCATGGTGGCTAAGAATTTCTTAAACTTGGCCTTGGTATGCACCTTCAATCATGTAACAAATTTGTTTAATTTTTTGTTGGAGTAAACCTTTACTTCTAATGTGTAAATTTGTGCCTTTTGTTCCCATAACTTTGTCAGATGTGCTTGAGCCATGATTTCCTTCTGCATATGATCTACAAATTTGCATGCAACATCCTCCACAATTGTGAGAATTCTCATTCATTCCTTTTCCAAAACATCGTGATTAGATTGCATTTCCATCTCAACCTCTTGTCATATCTATACACAAAGGACTTGCTCCTTCTCCTTGTGTTTATTGGCTATCTTGGTTAACCCTTCAATGTAGAGTTTGGCTATCTCCTTGTAGTTCTGATGCATTAGTCCATGTCTGGTGTTGTCCTTGATTTGATTTGTGTGTCAATTAATTTCTCCTTGAATATAGCTACTTCTTCATCATAGAGATGTAATTGCTCCTTGTGCCTATTCACATGGTCTTAGAACTCCTGATTCCATTGATCATTTTCTATCTTAGAATGCTGACATGGAGGTTTTGTCTTCCACATCTTACCATCATACTTCTCTTAATAGTCCTTCTCATCTTTCTTCCATTGGTTCCTTATCATCAAAAAGTAGTTGCATTCTCTTTATGTAAACATTTGGTCTCTATGTTAAGTCACAATTGCTTCTTCCAACTTGCAGATCTTATGTACATAAGCAATATTAACTACTCCTTCATTGTTATAGCTTTGTCACATGCTTGAACTATCCCTTTGTGAGCTTGTACTAGCTTACTTTAGATCTCCACTTTCTCCAAATTAGCACTTTGGACCATCTGATATATGAACTTTAATAGTTTCTTAAGATTGTTCACATCTAGATTTAGTTCTTGGTAGAAGGAAAGATGTCTTCCATTACCTATAATGTTGGTCCCAACTTATTGTTGATCCATCACAACATAGACACACTTTCCTAATCTCTTTGGGTTGGTTCCTCCTCTTCATCTCCCTCTTGTGTCAACTCCAAAGGCTAACCCCCTCCAAGTTGACACTCTCCTTACCTTCTTTTCTTTGGGTTTCCTCTTTCACATCTTGAACGACTGGGATTCTCCCTACTTTTGGCAACTCTTTGGAGTGGGATTCTACTTCTTTGTCTTGGTCCACTATCTCATCTACCTATGCTTGGATAGAGTCTTCTTGTTTTTCCTACAGCTCTTTTTCAAACAAGGGCACTCCTTCACTTTTAGACTTACCTTTCTCCTCTCTTGTAAGTTTCTTCTTCTTTGGTAGATCCCCTTCTGATCTCATCATCATAGCTATGACTCTTGCCTTTTGGTAACTTGCCATTGGGTTGGTTGGTTCATCTTCCTCTTACCTAATGAACTTATGTTTATATATTGTGTCTGGCTCAAAGGGTTGGTGTCTCCGCATTGCACCTTCATAGTTGCACAATTGGGATGTCTTTGTCCTCCTACACAAAAGGTTCACCTTGCTCCAAAGATGGGATATCTTTGTGGTGGTCCACCTCTACTCTTATCATAAGGGTGGGTTGTACTTATCTTGCTAGTTTTCATCTCTCCCTTCCTTGTCTAAGGAGATTTCAATCTTGGAGAATGATGGTGCTTGCCTTACTTGTGGTTGCTCTTGATATTGGGTACGGCCACCTTCTCTTCCTTCCTTTACAGCTTCCAAGTCAAGGGTAATCTCTACTCCTTAGTTACCTTCATCCTCACATTCAGACTAGTCTTCCTCATCTTTATCAAAGCCATTGTCTTTTGATTCTTCTTCAATTACCTATGGGTTGGGCTTGTGCCACTTTGTATTTTGCACATTTTCTTGAGCAGTCATTTTCTTCTTCTTTCTCTTATCGCACCTAGGGCCAACGGCGTTGTCGTACTTTTCTTTTCTCTCTCTGGGAACACACAAGGTGCCTAGCTGTGGAGATTGTGGATTAGAGACTGTAGGTAAACCTATAAGCACTTGTCTGAACACACATGTTACCTAAAAATTGGAACCCTCCACTCTTGTAACTAGTATTCTTTGCTATTGAGTAGGGTAGTGATGGGCAACCTAACCTATCATCACAACATGCACTCTTGGTCTGTTGGTCATCACTTCCAACATTACCAAGGAGAAATACATAGCACTTCTAGAAGGAAAGAACCTAAGTGCAACACTTGCACACCAATCCAAACCAACTGGGCATACAAACAAGTATGCAAGCACAGAGAGAATCCAATCACAAGAATGCAACAACTCTCTATGCTTTTTGTCAGAAAAGAGCTTCAAAGCCTTTGTGCTCTATCATCAAGCTAATTTCAACCTGTAATCCAAGTCTCTTGCAAGCTGTACTTCAGATCTCAACAAATTCCTACTCCATGTGGGGATTTCCTATGTCTTCTTGATGGGGAAAACTCTACGTAGCTCATATGAACATAACTCTTTTTGTATAGCTTGGATTCAAGTGTTCTAGGATTCAATGGAAAGCATGTGAGATAATATTTTCAATGATATAAAATAGAATTGAATAAGATCACTAAAACTCCCCTGAAAATCTCTCAAATTTGGTAAGGTTTTTGCAACTCTCACCCTAATTTTGAAATCCTCTTTTTAGGGTTTTGCCCCTAGTTCATGCCAATTTCCCTTGAGTTCTAAATAAAATGTACACTTGATCCTCACAAAACACTTTGGAAATCTGAACTTTCAATCATAGTCACAAAAGTTAGAGAATTGACATTCAATTAGGATTGAAGAAAGAAATGCTCCTCCGAGCTTATGACAGTCTTTTAGTAAAAAAATTTGCATCAAATCTCACTCTTTATGAGTCCAGAGCCCAGTAAATTTTCCATAGTAGTTGGTGGTGCTCTTTTTCAACACTATGCAAATGCTTAATCAAAACCCAATTCCTATATATGGATCAATTTGTGAGTTAGGCTAACTTGTGAGCTTTGCAGACCCAGGTATACTTGATCCAAGACCCTGAATTCTCTATTTAAATAATTCACATAAAACCTTCATAAAAAGGTGCACACCTTAACCAATAACAAGATTGGAAATTTTCATAAGGTATCTTGAACCACAACTTGGGGAGTGACCAAAACTCCAAACCTGATCACTAGCTCTTCTCCATCACCTCACACCTCAAGAGCTTCAACTTCAGTCAACCAAATCTGATTTGAGATTGATCCAAAACTAAAATATCTTGTGCTCAATAATGTAAGCACTTTGTCTACTCTCCAATCCCATAGACAAATAGTGACAATATCTCAAGAAGCTTTCTCAATTGCCTGCTTTGTGGTCTTGGGTATGAATTTTACCCCCCTCTCAAAATCAGCTCAAATCATATGATTTCTATATCCAGATTGTAGCCTGTCAGCTCCTCTTTCCAACCATGTCCTTTGTTCCCCAAATGGCCTCCCCAAACTCCTTTGATAGTCAAAAAAACTCCAGACTTCTCTCTTGGGACCCAATCTCTTGCACATTTGTCCTTTATTCTTTTTACTTTTTGACAAATGGACCCCACAACTCCACCTTGAACCTTATGAGTGAAAATTTAGGCATTCCCTAACTATAGAAGCACATATATTGTCAAGTCCTAGACATGCTCATAAATAAGCACTGGAAGGATGATAGGATCCGGGTTTCCAATGACCGACTCCATGAATACCGCTCCGAAACGTGCCACCAACCAGTCTCTTAAGCTATCACGTTGCAAAATCTGAAGCTTGATGAGAAAAGGATTCAGGAGTGGCAGATTTGGAGCATGGGACATCTCATGCTCAAATGCTTCCTCTGATGTTCTACCACTCGCACACTGCTACATTTCTCACTCTCAACATCTTCCTCCTCTTCAAGACTCCTCGACTAAACACCACTCATCTCTCCACTCGCCCTTTTCTTATTCATCAAAGCCCTCAAACATGATAAGATTGTAACTTACATGGCAAATCACATACATGTACATAGATTGCTCACATGGCAGCATCTCTCCGTTGGATCTAGCAGACAACCTACCCCACTAATGTGGAGATAAAAATGATAAGTCACTTTTCTACGGGCTATGCAAACCACAACACAACAACGTTTGGAATTGTGACCCACTTATACATCTCTTGATACTTAAGCAAGACTTCTCTATACTTCCATGGTTCTATAATATACTTGGGTTGTGAATGATCTGTGAGCCGGCCTGTCTCTCACTCAAGATGAACCTCTGATGGCTATTATGGTAGCGCACCATGGACTAAGAAGGCAAGGAACCCCAACTCCATCATACTCCTCCAAGGCTAACACCCCAAGACTCAAGACATTGCTCACTAGAGAACTCAAATGAGAGAGATAGTTGCAAATGAAAGGTTGATGAGTATGTCCTCACCCCTTGTTTATATACTTGTGAAATAGTTACACACCAAAGTTACTAATTACCATAGTAACTCAAGTTACTAGAGTAAAAGTCAAGTAAAGTCAAAAAGTAGAAAGGAATATCCATTCACATGGGCATATTCCACTAGCATGTGATCTTATCTTGACCCAACCACTAAGTCAAGGATTCCTTCAAATGGGCTATCCTTGGACTATAGAAGAATCCAAAATAAAAAGGCTTGCGTGCCCAAGAGTTCTCAACTCTTTCCTCAAAGCCAAACACCTAGGAATAATACCAAGTCAACACACTAGAATCCAAAAGTGGTGCTCATCTTTTCCACTTCCTCTAAAGTAAGGTCCCCTCTATCTTAACTATGACTAACTTTAGCTAATCATGATTAATGTAGAACCATCCTTTATCTCTATATAAATAATATCTCTCAAGTACTTGTAATACCAAGCTAAATATTACAATACCACACACATGCACAAATGGGTGTTATAGATCACACTCCAATGAGTAGTGATGTGAAGAGAACAACTTCTTCTCTTCTTTCTTCAACAATCTCATCCCAATGTAAACATGTAGCACAAATGGGGAGAGAAAATTATTTTCTCCAGTCACTTTCATATTCTTTTTCAACTCCCATACTTGCTGCTGATAGAACATCTTTGCCCAATCCATATGGTTTCCTTTGTGTAATAGAATGTAGTTTGGCTATTGTTGACATATGTGTTCCTCGTTGACTTGAAAAAATTCATTATTAATGTAATAAAAATGCACCTCATTGGATTGTTATACCCTTTTACCTTCCAACCATTGTTGGGCTTCTTATTCTTGAGTGTATATGTTATTCCAAATGATCCACCTACCTATCTAAGAATTTATGTCCTAACCCAAGAATGATATTTAGAATACAATTTGCTCCTTAATGGATTAATGATATTTAGAATACAGTTTGCTCCTTAATGGATTTATCATTTACCTCCAAAGAAATTGGAAGAACTTTAGAAGACCTTGATAAAGCTCATAAAGAAGTATCCAATCAGATATAGATCCCAAATAAAATCAGATATAGATCCCAAATAAAGATGGTGTTCTTTGGTTATACATTGACTATTGTGGATTAAATCAAATTTGATAAAGAACTTTTTCCTCTTACCTTACAAAAATGATTTATTGATTAAACTAAGTGGAGCAAAGTTCTTCACTAAGCTTGACCTTTGTAATAAGTATTGGAATTTTTTCATCTTGAATGAGAAATACATTATTTTTGTATATGGTTTGAATACTATAAGTTCCTTACTAGTACATTCTATTTTTCATGGATTACATAGAATTTAAGTGTAGATAGAGTTTTGGCTAAATATATTTTGGTACTTTTAGATGATATGTATCTATATATAGATAAGAGAAGAGAAAAGATATTATATTTATGAAGTGAAAACAAAAATGTAGTTTTTGAAAAGAAGTTACCTTCTTGTGAAGTTAAGCATAATTTAAAGCCAATAGGATCAAGATTGAGAATAAAAAGATTTATATTATGAATTTTTGACCAAAATTATGAAGATATAGGTGATGTTTTAGAATTCAAGAAATTGGCTAGCTTTAAGAGTGATATATATATATATATATATATATATATATATATATATATATATATATATATATATATATATATATATATATGTCAAAGTACTACTCACCAATCTTTTAGGCAAGGATAGTAAATGCCTAAGAAGGAAATAAATGCACTTTAAAAGCTCAAGGAATGTGGATTGACTTACTAAATCTTACAATGGTATGCTTAAAGTTAACTTACATACTTTACTACATTGCTAAAGGAAAAGGGTACACTTTAAAATCTCAAGGAATTGGTATTGTCTCACTAAATCTTATTATAATATAGAACTACCCTATGTACTTGACTATGTTGCTCTTAACTAGGGAGTACAAATACTCATAATTATGATTATGCAACAAAACTCCACTTTTTATAATTTACTGACATATTCTGCAAAAAGTGCAGAATTCAACTTTTCAATGATAATCCATATTTAAAGGAGGGGAAGGCATCCATGTGGAACACATGAAAGATGGGAATACCTCATCAAGCCATAAAAGGGAGAGATAAAAGAAGCAAAATGAGGCTAGGCCCCAATAGTATCAACATGAGAAATGTGCCCTATTGCATCTAAGATATCTGAGCTATGCAAGTCATAAGGTCTATAAACTAATAGAGCATCCAAAGAAGCATGACCTAGTATGATTTCTCTCCTATGGATTGCACCAACCAATGTTCTATATAGAGCAATGGGCACACGTTGTCTAAAGTATGAGAGTGAAAGTGGTACTCCTTGATCTCTAATATGATAAGCTCTTGCACACTCTTTGACAAATGTGTCAAATGTTGTGTCCATAGCTCCATTATAACTCCAAGACTAGAGGAACAAAGAGGTGACCTTTTTGCATACCCCTATACTTGGAGATCTAGCATATTTTTGCTCTACTTCTTGCCCATCCAGAGGGATGTGTAATCACTCCCTCCAAAATTGCATCAAGCATATGGTCTAGGCAAAACCTCATCAATGTAGAGAAGATAGTTGATGCAAGTCAAAATTCCCTAATGCATGGTCAAGCTAGGATCCAAGAGCATTCATCCTTGCCATAGCAAGAGCAAAGACATGCTCTAGAGACCCAAGAAATGGACGAGTCAACTAAGAGAGAATGTAGCATATGTTGATATTGTCTCTCCATCAAGGAAGACTACAACCCTCTAGTCTAATCTGATAGTAGTAAAGCAAAGGATGGAAAGTCCTCCTATGCCTATGGGAATAGACCATCTCATTTTTGCTACAATAACACTTGGAGAGAAAAGAATCCTCGCTCCACCTCGGTCACATATGTCTCCAAAACTGACCTATCAATAAACACAAAATAGAAGGAAAGTAGGGGTACAGAGAGAGCCCAACTACCCAAGAATGCTATAGGTGTCATCTCTTCTATAGATAATAGGCCTACTCCTTTTCATGAGATTGGTAGAGATTTTTTTCTACATGCCAAATCCACTATCAAACACTCAAATGTCCCAAATTTGATAATATCACCAAAGACTCCTATAATTGTCCTATCAAAAGCTCTCAATCATGATAGGAAAGTCAAGGAAGGGGAAATTGTGTGGAGAAGATAAGTTGATCAACATGCAATACTAGAGGAGAGTATGCCAAATGTCACATGCGGATCTCCTAGTAGAAGAAGGTCATCCACATGGAGAATATCCTCCGCAAGGGCCATGTCTAAAAACCATGTGACAAAATCCTTGGACCTACTAGCAATCCAAGAATACATAGTCCATTTGCAGACATGACATACCCTTTAGAAACAGAATGTGGGGAGGGATACCTGAAGGTGACCACGCTCTGCATTTTGACTCTAAAGCAACATTTAAATGGGTTTAACATTCATTTGCACGAGTGTGAATGAATGTTTTGAGTCCCCAAAGCTTGGATTGCAAACTTGTCTTAGAAGCTTCAAGCGTAAGGGGGTGGATTTCCATTAGCTCAAATGTGCACAAATAAGCCAACTGCAATGCACCTTGGAACCTCTCCTTCAGCATGCTCTATACTCCTCCAAGAACCAGCATAAGGCCGGACAAACATGCTGAACTTGGAATGGTCGCAAGGATGTGTTCTGAATCCAAACAAGGAATTTTTGCAAATAGAAATCTCTGATTTTAGACCCCACTTTTTTAACTTTTAAAAATCCACAAAGAGCTCCACTTGTTGCCATTTTATATTTCATGTATTTGTACTCCCTACTCTTAACTTTGTTATTGTAGAGTATCTATTTTGTTATATAGATACAAACTATAAATACAACTCCAAAGGGCACTCAAACCTAGTGATAATGTGTTCATAAAGAAATCTAACAACTTCATCTTCATTCTTATCACTCAATGGTCTAGCCTCAACCCACTGGGTAAGGTAATTAATAACTACTACAATGTCCAGATTGTTCCTTGGGTTTTATTGAGAGTGCCTCCAAAGTCAATTCCTCACTTCTCAAAAGGTCATAGTACTGGAATTGATTTAAGAGGTGGAGTAGTGGTAGACTTCCTAGCAAAAGCTTGACAAACATTCCAAGTTTTTCAATAATAAAGACAATCCTTGAAAATTCCACTCCAATGATAACTTGCATCTAGAATCTTGAAAGTTGTCACCTTTCTTGCAAAGTGACCCCACATACCAAACTATCATGAAACTCCTCCATGAGAAGGATAGACTCCTTCTTATCCACTGCTCTTTGAATAAAAAGGAGTTTGTTGTGTGTCTATATAGTCTTTATCCAAAGAAAATCAAATCTATTTAAAGAGTCATCTAATTCTAATAAAAAAATTAGTTATCCTAGTTTATGTTATTAAGGATTAGTGATTATATTTGCACAATAATACTATCATGCTTACAAATCATAAATTATTGCTGAAAACAATTCACTCTTTGCTAGTCGATATCATTTTTAGAGAAATAAGCTCCACCTATAAGATTTCAAATTGAAATATTTTGATAGTTATCAAATGATTCTCTCATTGTCTAGATACAAATAATTCTAGATTTCATGATCTTGATTGATGTCAATACAGTCAAACACCCACACCAAGAAAGATAAAGTAGCGTAGCAACTAAAATGAAGAGAATAACTTCTCTGCATCGTGTTTAAACTCAAATTGCAATAAGTGTAGTAAAAAAAATTTCTTTTCAATTAATACTGAGCTACTCTAAAATCATAATTATTTTCTATTGATATTCTTATATCTGACTTGATTCAATAATAAATTGTGTTCACATCTCATATCATCAACAACACTATTTATCTTTGACTAACGACTTCATAATTCCCATAGCAAAACTAGTGGATGATCGGAAAGGCCATTTGTGAAAAGGATATCCTCCATCAATAGAACTAAAATGCGAACCAAGATCAGTGATCATTCTCTTACCGCATGCCCGTCTTATAATTTAATTTTTTTATTATTCCGTCAATTTATTTTGGTCAATTGGAGGTTTAGGGTTTATTTAAATATTACAGGTTTAGTGAAACCATTATCGTAGATTTATGATACAGCTCGTATCATATCATATGACGAGGGACAACCGGGACAAAACCATTAACTGATTGTAAATGATTTCAAACAAATAAGGAAAAGAGAATTGAAGAAAGCGTGACAATTCAGAGAAATATAATAATCCCGTAATCTTTCGTACGTCACCTTGTTACACAACCCTTAATATTTACGAACCACCCATAAATTCATAAGAAAATCCGTAAATTAAAACCAATCAAAAACCCCTTATGTTTTCTCAGATCTTGTGGTTAATCTAAGCTACATACCACTAGAACTAGAGGGAGACTCTTAATCCGCTATATATGAATAACAGGACCACATGAAACCGCCATTGAAACCCCATACATTTCCAGCGCTGTGTTGGAGTCATGGATTTCTTTTGTCATTTAACATCAGTTGCCACTCCGACAGCTGCATACACCTACGGACAGACCGACGATTCTCTCCGTACTGAATCTACATTTTGCATTGAGCGGGAAAGTGATGGTGGAGAGAAGAGAATTTACAGACTTCGTGTTAAAATTGTTTTCACTTCCAGCCAGCTATGCCACCTTTAACAATGTGTGTAGCATCTGACTCTGCTTTAAACAGGAGAGTTTGGCGATGTGGCTGCACCCATGTCGTCCAACAGGCACTGCAGTTACGAGTGCCGTTCTCTTTGATGCGATGAAGTTCTGAAAGTTAATACATTTGTCAAGAACCAAGGTTCTAAAGAAAGGAGCTGTTAACCCCACCAGGCGTGGATATGAAGCCGCTAAGATCCTGAACCCTGCTAAAATCTTTCTTCGCAAGCAACGAGAGAATCAAGACCCCGCTGAGTAAGCTCGATTCTTCATTGCATGCATGTCGGCAACAATTACGACGTTGGTAAACTCAACCAAGGATGACAAGCTTTCTGCTCTGCAGATAAACTTGTCATATTGCGAAGTCACTTTACCACTTGTGTCCTTTCTCTTTGGACATCGAAGACTTCAAGATTCGTTCAGCTTGGCAATATCGTCGAGTCCATGTTTCAGGCCGTTGCCAATCCTGGTCATGGAGCGTACAACGAATTTAATCATGGAGTCCTTCGGGTATGCTTGGAGTCGTGATAGATGTTGGCTTTCCCGTAGCTTACTGACACTGGCTACATCGGGGCTATTTTTAGGGTTACTTACATGCAATCCCGTTTACATGTATCTATTCCACACTGCGGCACGTTAATGATTACTTACATGATCACTTTTCACAATTCTTTTGCAATCTAACGTGGCGTAGCACGATTTCACTAACACTGCAAGAACCGTGCTACCTTCGTTCTAGAGAGATGACAAGCCATCACCACTCGAGATCATTTTTTCTGTAATGATGTGGCCCTTTCGGAGGTAACCATGTCCGGTAAATAGTACACATGTTCGACGTCGAGACTTGACCAGCAGCTACGACGTTCCGGGATATCTTTTGATAGTTTGTGAAGCGTTATGTTTCCGCAACATCTACAGTTCATTGACAGCAATCAACAAGGAGTCTCGTATTAGTCAGGTCGACAGTGCGAAGACCCCAGTCAAATACTGAGTTAGTCCATCTCTCGGTCGTAAGCAACTTCTTTTGAAATTTTCAAGTCTTTTATCTGTTTAATGGGGATATTGTAGGAGAAATTTCGTTTGATGGTTGGACCTACACCATTATACCAAAACAAAATTTCTCTTCTAATAACCCATGGTTGTCTTTTCGTCCTCATCCTAGATTATAAAGCTCAAGTTGGAGAAAACACAAACACAGACATAAAACTTCTTTGTACAGATTGCACTCATCTAAAGGGGATCAGACATAAAAATTGCGGAACTGGTGGGATAAAAATGTAAGATCGACATATTTTCGTGTGTAAAATGTCTGGTACCACCATTCTAGACAATGCTGATCACTACGCGACGTATGCAGACACATTGATACAAGATCGACGGGATATTTAGCATCTCATATGGTAAATCTATCGTGGTCCTATCGTGGTCGTCCCTGTAACCAAAAGCACAAACGAACAACTTTTCCAGGTTTTCTAATAAACTGGGCTGGACCGAACAGGGGCACGCACTACAAGTACACGTAACAGACACGAATACCATTCTTCCGATCCTCTAGTCCAAGAAAAAAGATGAAAGGGAAAATATAAATTCTTTACAGAGGGATGAGATTCGCATTCCAAGATCATTCCAACATCTGTACAAGTAGACAAGCTACAATCCTGCACGGGAGAATGATTCCTCGCACCCAAAGTAGCAAAATCATCAGTACGTACAAATATTAATTTAGTTCGACTCTAATTTGTCGATCAGAAAAAGAAGCGTTTGGACGTGTCCCACTTCAACCCTCAAGCAGACTCGGATGAGAAGGCTATCACCAGGACGGACTGACAATCGAAAAGGGTAATGTCCCGCTACACAGATTGACGTGTAGAATTACACATCACCCTTGAGGACCGAACAAGTTAGATCACGCAGTCATTGCTGCACAGCCGAAACAGGGGCCCGTTGCCTTGATGGGAGTTGTCTGCCACTCAGACCCCTTGGCGGCCTTAGGGTCATACATAAGAGTTTCGCTGGTAATTTTCTTGTTCGAACTCGGGAACAGCAAAAGCTTGCCTCCAAGAGTTCCAAGGCAGAAGCTCGCACGCGTGTTGCTGGGAAGTGGAAGGAGGATCCTCGTCCATGTGTTATCTGCTATGTTGTAAACCTTCAGAGAACGTTCATCTTTCCACTCCATGCAATATATCTCATCGTTGACGACAGCATGAGTCAGCACCATTGAGCACCCATTTTTGAGTTCGGTCCACTTTCCAGTCTTGGGATCAAACACGTCAATAAATCGGGAATTCCCAAGAGTAAAACTACTCCTACCAGCCATTACATATAGTTTTCCCTCTACACCAGCAGCAAAGCAGCCCCATCGAGGTTTCCTGAGAGGAGTGCTAATGGTCCACTCGTCTTTTTCCGGGTCGTAAACCTCCATGCTGGATAAGCATTCTTCATGAACGCCGTGCCCTCCTACGACGTACAGTTTCCCGTCCAAAACTCCGCATCCGAACTCATACCGAGCTGTACGCATGCTTGCGGCCTTGATCCACCTGTGCACCGACAAAATTTCAGTCACTTTCTTGCATGTAACCTACGTGAGGGCACGCGGAGTTCAAATGGCAGAGCTAAATACCCACAAATAATTCTTTTCATGCACACATTCACCAATGAGTCCATCAAGAACGCAAGTACCCGAGAGAACATTTTTTTAACGGATACCGGTCATGGGTAAGATCATGGGTGAGAGAGCATACCGATCAAGCACCGGATCGTACATCCACACTCCGGCTGAGGCAGACGACTCCCCTTGTTCATCGTGCACCAACCCACCAATGACGAAAAGCTTCTCGTTCAGCACAATCGTGCCAGTGTGCTCCTTCACAGCTTCAGGCATCAGGGGCAAGGCTCTCCACTCCTTCTGCTCTGGATTGAGCACTTCCCATCGGGTACTCAAACCTTTTGGGGCTTTTGTCAACAGGTACAACCACTCCTCCAGAGTACCCACGCACTTTCTAGTATGGTAAAACTCGTGAGTCTGAACATGATTCCACCAGGCCTTGCAGACGCGTCTGATAGAAGGAAAATCCCCGCGAGGAATATTTGCTAGGCACATCTTAGCAACATCATCTGGAATGCCTGGAATGAGTGAGGCGTCTTCGTACTTACTGCAGTACCACTCTATACCTTCAACTTCGTATAGGCCCTTCTCGGGCACTAGTGGTGATCCGACTCGTATTGATAGATTTTTTACGACAACATGTTGCACGCTCGGGGCCTTCACTTGAGGTATGGTCCCGTAGGTTGTCGATATATCTTGCCATGATTTGGAGACCTTAGCAGCCTCTCTGTCTGCGAGTTGTAGCCAACTGACACTCTCCACCAATCGAGAGGCGTTGCCGCTACTGAAAGGCCGAGCGTTGTGATCGACGAGCCCTTCGAAATCGAAACCCATGTTCGACCGCCCACCTTTACTCATCCACATGGGGGAGGAAACCGGCGATAGGACTTCCATATTCATCATGTTGAGTCAAGGTAGAAAAGTGCTCTTGGGCACTGGGTCCTATAGGGCTCAAGGCTACCTCACTCGCTCTTGCTTCACTCAGAGTGAACAAGGTTCAGAGAAAGACCACTTGAATAAAAGACAATTAAAGACCATTGAAGAAATTGTTAAGCAGCGTCAGGAGGAAGAAGAGACAGATCTAACTCTAGATTATAAAGAAACCTTTCGATGGCTGCCCTTTCTATGCAAGGATCTGGGGCCATCCGTTCTTCTATAATGTCTTGTTCAGCTTGCGAGTGCATGTAGGAACGACGAAAAGCTTGATAACCAGCGCTGATCTTATCAGGAACTCTAGCAGTTGCCTGCATCCCCAAAACGCCTGACAACCAACACAGGAGAAAAGAATGTCAGCGCAACATTCAATAAGCACGCAGAAGTCGATGCGGATTTAACAAGCACTAATCTCAAAAGTGCAGCAGCTGAAAGATGGTTTAATATGTGCTCTACTAGACAGGCTTTTCAGGCAGACTAGTACTTTTGCTGTAGACAGACATCAAAACCGCTCGCTCAGCTGTAGCAGAGGTGGTATTCCCATTGGGTCCCCATGGTTGTACCTCCAAATGATCTTTTTAAGTTCTTCAAACCCTGAGAAACAAAAGAAGGAAAGAAAGAAAGCAGGACAGTAGATGAGTCCACTGCGCAATTTAGCAAGCAATTCTACGCTATATCAAACTTCAAAGCATTGTGGTGGCGTTCTGGTGACACATCGGACCTCCGAGAACTTTCAAACCTCAGACGTGTCAACGTGACAGTTCCGCAAACAATCGTTAACCCCCGTACACGAAGGACAGCTATCTATGGGCGTTTAACCTTAAGCTCCTTGGGTAGGAGGAGACAAGAGTCTTTGAGCACAGACAACCGATCTTGTCTTGCACGAGCACAAACTGGTATGTCCTAAACGAAGCACAAGATGTGAAAGTTCACAACAGCGAATAAGCCTTGCGGAGAGTCCCAGGAGCGACAGAGGGTGTGAGAGCTATCGACGACCATTGCAGTACGCGAGTTCCAAGTGTACATGGATGAACACCACTCTTACGGTATACCTTGGGGGGTAAGGTAGAGTGACTCTCCTGAGCAGAACCACCGAGGGGAATATTATAATAGTTTCTGAAGGGAAAGTCAATATTTGGATTATCAAGGCCAAGGGTAAGGAAGACTGCTCAGAAAGGGTTCGGACCCGTACAGGGGAGATCAAACGTTCCTCCACGATCCACCTGCGAATCAACGGTCGTCGACTCGACACAGCTACATGCATACCTGTAGGCGAAGAAGGAACCAAACTATTGATCATGTCGGTAACGGTTAACGCTTCACATTGTAGGTCTTAACCTGAAAAGAAGCCGTCGGGTTTCTTGCTGACTACAACGGACCCAAGTGACTCACGGAACGTGAGATTAGGCCTGAATCGGCAGTCAAAGCCACAAAGACATGACCAACTTATTCAGGAATCAGGAAACAAGTAAAGTTTACTGCGGTGCGCAAGGTTACAACTTAGATGATGCTGGCTGACAGACAATCAAGTCTGCTCTGATCTTCTTACATCAGCAAACTGAGCTCAAGCTGAGACAGAGTACTCGAATTCGTTTTCACGAGGATGTCTCGAGCCTGCTACTATGGTTCTTCATGCTCGGGGCATCCCGTAAATTGCCCCTGTGGAAAGACACCTACGGAAGCGGTGATCATCTAGAGTGACAACAAAATGAAATCGTGTTAGAGAAAATCTGAAGGGACGAAACCCCTGGCTACGAAAATGATCGTCAAGAAGGCGATATCGTTGCAACCCAAGATCGCTAAAACTTCGCTGTTACTCCTGAAATATCACACATCCGTTTCAAGGCATCATTCTCTGGTTGAGTCTTCACGTTTAAAACCAACACCTATACGTTAAGTCAAACACAGGATTGAAGAACAGAGTTAGTGACGTAGGAGGCAGATGTAGCAGGCGGATCCAACTCCAGGACCTTCTAGAGTAATAGG
Organism: Lunularia cruciata; assembly: GCA_948567375.1. Classification (NCBI taxonomy): domain Eukaryota; kingdom Viridiplantae; phylum Streptophyta; class Marchantiopsida; order Lunulariales; family Lunulariaceae; genus Lunularia; species Lunularia cruciata. Next base: position 49,479,973 of record OX419761.1, on the reverse strand, counting down.
TGTGGTGTCCACATTAGTCCGGCTCCAGTACTCGTTGTTGCTGAGTAGCTCTAACGCGAGTGCCCCAATAGCCATTCGAGCGATGTGATTTCGTAGGTGGTATCGAATGCCTCTCTTGCTCTATCAGCCCTCTTACTATCTTATGGTGGTTACCGACATGCTATCCATACTTTCCATTCCCCGTTGGCATACATTTCCACTAAGTGACAACTAGTCCTGTGTTCATACAACAGGATCCGTGGACAACGAGATTGCAGCAGAAGGCAGGTTATTCAGAAATTGTAATTTCCATACACTTGTTCATGAATTTACAAAAACTTGATATTACCTGATGGCTGACTGTTAACGATGTCGATTAGAAGGCCACTCGCACCTGAAATAATGCATTTACATTCCCATACTGATGAGCGACGCCATATGCTTCAAAAGTTGTTAAGGAGAGATGAGCACACGCTACCGTAGTAGCGGAGGATCCAACTATGAAACACGTTCAATGAGACCCGCTCGCATCATGGCAAGCTCTAAACTTTTAAGGCGGATTCATACACGCCCAGTGCAAATGAAACAAGGCAACAAGGAATATATAGATATGAGGCTGATGTACATACACAGCCTGACGCAGCAGATCAATCCACTTTCTGGATGGAATCACGCGCAGAAATTTGACGAGCAAAACTGGAGGATCTACTGCTCCGGCTGCTGCTGCTGCTGAGTCCAGCGCACGAGGGCGAAAGGAAGAGCGGTGGGAGAAAAAAGATCATTGCGGCAGTCCTGCAGTCTATAGGGTCCAAACCCGGACCCGGCTATGGTCCGAACCCCTTTCCATTTCATTTACCATGGTTCACGAAAAAGTAACCCTGGTCCAAACTTTCCCTGTCGGTGAGCAGATAATAGAAGAACATGTCCCTTGCCACTCACGACGATCTCGTGCTTCAGCCTATATCGTCCGATACCTTACCCTCTGACCATCGAGATCCTAGTTTATAGTACGTGGTAGTTCCGCGCAGACAGAGCGATATTTAGTGCGCAATACGACTGCGTTGATAGAGGCACTACAGTAGGCAAACAGAAGTCTCCCGGTGCGTGGCACTGACTCAAACATTCTGCAACAGCAGTCGTCTGCTATAGATTGAAAGAAAATTTCTAGAATCTGGAACGAATCACTCAACGTGGCAGCCCCCCCTCTCCAGCGTTTGTATACAGCTTTGTGATGGTTTTTCGGTGGCTCAATTCTCTATTCGTCCTCTTAAAGGAATGAGTTTGATGGGCAGTCTAGACTAATGTGTTTTAACTCAAATTTAGATTATTTTCATTGAAAACGGACAACCAAAGGAACACAGCTCCAAGAATCTAGCGGCTGGAATGAACACCAGAGTGGCTCATGTCATAGAAATATCGAACTTACTTGTCTTCCTAAAAATACAGATTGAAAGATCAGTTTCATTTGAGTCAACGTTCTCCATATCCTTAATTTGTCCAAGACATTAACAAAGTCAAAGGCTAGAAGCATAAATTTATACAAGTGGCTCTAGCTCAATCCATCCGGGCGGTCTTCAAATAATAGAAGGAGTGTGTAAGATGTGCAGTTCAAGGTACCGGTAGCTCAAGTTCGCACCTGCAAAACTGTAAAATAGTACTATGTGATTTGCTTCAATTATTTCATGTCTCAATTTGACTCTTGCATTCTCGGACATTGGATCATTTGATTTTCGATCATTCCTGCTAGGAAGTTCAAGGCTTTTGCGCTAGGTTTCAAATGGGGTAAAATAAACTTCAATTAAATTGCGGATGGCATTGCATGAATAACTGCATTAGCTAAGTCTCCAGTTCTGTGCATGATAAATACCGCAGTTGAAAAAACTTGCAAGATATACGGCTGCGCAGCAATCTAAATGTTCATATTTATGAGATGAGGGAACTGCATTCTCCCAATATGAAAAAAACATATTATTTGTTTGTAGACTTTATCCTCAATTCATTCTTATTCGCTTTCCATGATGCCAGAAGTAGAGCCATGCTATCCTCCACATTTGATTGCATATTGTGGAATTTCATCCATCACACATCATTGCTTGATTTGAATTGGCAGTTTCCTCAGTTCGTTTCATTATTGAAGGTGTTTGTTATCTCTCACTATTCTAAGACCACCAGTTGCCCACCAGTCATCCTGCTCCAAAATTTGGTTTGGAATCTTTGTTCCAATTGGGGGCGGAAGATTGGGTCCAATCTTCCTTCCAAACCAATGAGGGACTAAACAAGGACTTCACCGATATTCCTAAGTGGAAGTCGAGGGAAGTCTTGACTCTATGTTGAAGTCCTCTAGGGCTTTCCTTCCTTCCAGTACCAAGCTTCAGAAGTTCACACCACTCGCTTTACTTTTCACTCGTATACAAATTAGAATCATAAGAATGAAGGCAAGGGGTACTCATACACCCGGCAGCAAAACCCTCAAATTGGTAATTTGTCAAAATCTACAACATGCGATTTCAATCAACCTGTGCCAGAATGTCAAACAAAACCCCAGGATAAAGAGACAACTACTAGATCTAACCTCCACTCACCAAGAAAACAGGTGAGTGCAGAGATACTCAATCCCAACGAGGAAACGCTGTGGAGAGAATGAACATCAGGAACTAACCAATTAACCAAACAGAAACGCAAACGGCAGTTCCCATGAAGGGCAAAGAGTGGAAAACCTGCAAAGCAGAAAATTCGCCAACTTACAAATTAAACGAATTCATAGGAAGCCGCGATTCACACCAGAAACAGGGATCTAATGCAAGAAGCTTGGAACTCGCTAATGAACAGAGAGAGAATGAGGCGAGAAGTAAGGGATAAGAAGGAAATGAGCTGGGAGAATATGCACGCCACGCAAGCAGCCCCATAGTGAGGGGGCTTCAAAGCCGTTGATGTGACATAGTTTGAAACGAAGAGGAGATAGACGGCACTGATCTATACATGTAGCATTCAGAACTCATCTGATCTTCCTCTACAAAGACTCGCCGGTGCTTTGTAATCCTGTAGAAGTCCCCTCGCCACATCACGGGGCTCAGAAAATTAGTTGGAGTAGTTGTCCTTTATGATCTATCGATGCCGCAGCTCTGTGCATCGTTTGAAGATCCTGGTACTGTACTGTATGTGTTGGCATTGGCAGGTAGGTTCCGTTTGTTTGTGGTACTCTTATCACAATTATGATTACTTGCAGTGACCTGAACTGAAACGGACTCGACAAATGGGTATTGCAGAAAAAGGTATTGCAGAGTTAGTGTATACAATATACGTATTTCAACGATGATAGAGGTGCTCGACTAAATAGTTGAAGGCTACAGCGTGTGATAACAAGAAGGATGGGAAGACCCCATCAAGCCGGGTAGGGGTAAATAGAAGTGTTTCAGATGCCAAGCGTGCGAGATGATTCGTTCCTGCATTCCATTGCTTTCCTCTCCACAACATGCATATTTTCAATGTTCCGTCTTTTTCATGTTTCGATGTGGTGGTGGTGAATAAGGATGAGTGTCTGAGTACGTTTATAACCCCCTTTATAATCACGTCTCATCACTTTAATTCATCGATCTTTTACTGACGTGCCTCGGTTGAGTACTCTAGTGGATAACTTCAGCATTATGAAAGGAGAATGTGTACATCTCTGATTTGGTCAAGGTTATGTTACTCATCCGAACTATGTACAAGCAACTTTGGAACAGCCTAAAATTTAACTCGCTCTCCTATTCTGTATCAGGACTGTCGGTCTTCCCATCCTTCATGTGTTCTATGTGCTCGCTTTTCCCCTGTCAGCACGTTCCAGTCAAATCCCATTTCTACTCAGATTGAGCTTTGTATCGGAGAAATGATTCCAGTACCTCAGTCGCCTGGTGTATTCAGCGTGTTCCAACATAACCTTAAGCGGTTGACCACCAGATGCATTTCAAAGAATACTTCTGATAGAAGAATAGAATGCGGCGTAGCGGAATTAACTGGTGGATACATTTCTGATGGTTTTCTCTTGCCTGGAGTAGAAGTGGCCAGTTTTTGGGTCTTGTATAAGACATGTCAACCCTATATGATATTCTTGGTGGAGGGATGAAGATTTAAGTTCTGACGCTAACCTCGCTAGATTATCATTCGCCTCTTGACTAGTTGGTCAAGAAGGTCAAGATACTGTTGTAATCCTGAATCTGCACTGAATCTTAGCTACTGCTACTGGGACTGTAGTCTTATGACAACTGTCTGGTGGTTCCAAATAATGCTCTTTCCACACTGCTTACCGAGTATGTGAGATCTTAATATCGTAACAACTTGTCACAAAACTTTTGCCATGATAAAATAGAATCCTCCTCATTTTCTAGCTGAGTCTGCACTGAAACTAAATCTTCACGTCGACCAGAGACAGACCAAGCTGAAGTCGACGTACAAATATGACGGCAATTAAACCACGAATGGAAGTCATGCAGTAGCTTTAAGATTCACTGTAGAGTGTTTCTTTATCAAGCATAAACAAAACTCTTCTCCGAAACATTTCACAATGTGCCAGGAGATAATACGACGGATGTACTAAAGGACGGGGCAGGAAAAGGGAAAGTCTAATGCGACATAGGAGATGTATATCTGAGGTGGCCAGACCTTTTTCCCTTTAGCGTATTTTCTCTGCTGGTTTGTTCATCTAATCCCCAGAATTCTGGGACTCTTCGAACGAAACAGGTTTTCTGAAAGCTTCCATGTCCTTTCGGAGACACGGGAATCAACTCCGTCTCGTTCAGATTCATCGAAAGGCCACTACTGTATTCAGTCTTTGGGATAGCACGTCAGGCGACTTTGGTGTTGCGGGTTGCATTACATGGGGGTTTTCATAAGAAGAATGACGGATATGTACGACAGAAAAGTGAATCTGTAAAAACATTTTACGGATAACCTGAAAAGAAAAATATGTCTTGAACTGAATCGTTCGTGAAACCTGGGGATAAAATTATGAAGGTGCGTTCAGTTATAAAACTAGGAGAACAAATTACGAGTGTATTAGGTGAAGACCCTAACAACGTTACGTTAATTACACAAGAGCGAGGGAAAGAGGGGAGGACAGAGAACATGCCACGTGGAAGTGTGCGCTGACAATCTTGAAAACATGTCCAAAATGGCTTAACATTTCGGAACCCAATATGCTCATGATTAATTTCAAAGGAGGTTCCTTCCATCTCCATCCGAGTTACTATTAATGATTTGAATTGAAATCATGTGAAGAATTTTGAGCTTCCTTCCTTGGAAAGTTTTCTTTCTTCTCTCCTTCCCATCGTTCCCTGATGAAATGTTGGCACGGCAGCACTAACATATTATGATGCAATTTGAAATCCTGGGAAGAATTTCGAACTTCCTTCCTTAGATAAATTTGTTTTTCACTCCTTCCCATCACTCCCCATGAGATGTTGGCGTAGCAACACTAAGCTCTAAGGCAGAGTAGTTACGGGAAAACTGAGCATAACACCGCCCAAATGCAAGAAATCAGCGGATTGCTTAGAAATGGAGGTGGTTGAAATTGTAGAAAAGACTTGGGCCCAGCCCCGAGTCCTCTTAGAATTGGGAATTATAAGAGGGAGTGTGTCAATCCCATTCCATCCCCAATTTGTAGATTTCATGAGCTTTTGAAGCTTGTGTCTTTTGGGCCTCCCACCACCACTACTAACAAAGCTAAGCACAACAAAGATAAATTCCAACTGATAGTTCATCATTATGCACACATTATAGAGTACTTAGAAGATCTGGACACAAATTCACACTTTGCTCAAATTCACTGAGGGAACTGCAAAAGATGGTGTGGAACAGCATGGTATTTAGGTACGTTACTACTCACTTAGTGAGGCATGGTAGAGGGTTTACGTTGTTTATGATAAATGATAAATTGTATAAAAAGAGGGCACACTAAATGAAATCATACAAAGAAGCAAGAGATTGGAAAGAGTACACAAGAGGGACTCATTGATAAAAAAAGTATAAGCAGAGTTGGGGAATCATTGATGAGTTAAATCACATTTACATTCATTTTGACCTCATGGATGCTATGTTTGAGAACATGTTGATAATTATAGGGATAGGAGCAACATGAATATATGTGAAAGTGTGGGCCATGGAAAGGAGATGGGAGTCAGAGTTGAGGGAGAGAAAAATCCTTATCTTCACTACGACACAAGCATTTTCACCTATTTTGTTATTGGAGTCAAATCTTTTGTTATTGGAGTTCAGTTAGGTGTGGAAGACTCTATGCATGAGCTAGAAGGAGAAATTCTTGATGATACTAATTCTTTTTCCTCTATAGTGTATTAGATTCAACAAGGAATGAAAGAAGAAGACAAGGATAAGGAAAATAAATTAAGCGGAAGAGATTTTTGCAAGGGATTTCTAAGATAAGATTGATAGCAACTTTTTCTCACTATTTGGATAAGATCAATACCTTGAAGATAGAGACCATCAAAACAAGGGAGAGATACAAATTAGCAGAAATTGAAACATTCAAAGTAGCCAAGATGGAGAAGATGTGGGTGCAGGTACAAGCAAAGAAGGTGAAAGTCAAAATTGAGAAGATTAAAGTCAAGGTAGAGAAGAGGTTATGTGAGCAAAAAAGGAGATCTAGGGCAGAAAAACTGAGATTCAAAGAGAAGAAAGCAAAATCAAAGAGATTCTACTCCATGATCTTAGAATTCAAAAGACAAGGAAAACTCCAAAAAAGATAAGAAACATTATTACTATTACTTTTTGAGGTAGATTCACATCCTCATGATAGTTACATCAATGACATTAAATTTCAAATACCCAATCATACACCTTGTGCAAGTGCAAATGGCACTCAAGATAATAAAGATACTTTTGAGTAACTTAGTGAGTGAGAACTCAAGTAAAGTGATCAATCAAAGCTTTTGTGTTCAAAGTCTTTTCTTTGAGTGTTAAGTGAATTTTGATGTTATATTGGATGGTATACATTTGTGTGCACTCATATATACTAGTTAGCATTAGAGACCATTACCATATGCATTGGTGTATGCTTGTATGTTAGTGTGTGTTGTAGACCAATGGAGATTCTATTGGATTCCACTACGGTGCATATTATTTTTCTCTTAAGACGTCAAAGTAGCCCAATATTCATTTGTGTGCAGTTGTCTATGTTAGAGAACATTGTGGTGTGAGCTAGAATGTGCCATAATGTGCAATGGAAAAATCTATAGGCTTTGGAGAATAGGGTATTTTGTTCTACACTTGTATGCATGGAATGCATTGAGGGTTGGGATATGGTGTACTTGGTGTGCTCTTGTATTGGTTTAGTATGTGTTGGTTTTTGCTCAAAGTTTGGGGGTTTAGGCTAACATATGGGGTGAAAAAGAAAGAAATTAAATATCAAATTAATTCATAGTATTAATAATACCAAAAAAATTAGGTAATGATAAAATTCAAGCTTGAATTATATGAGTCAATATATATGGAGTGTTCTCCAATGATGTAATAATGGATTGAATGTTATCCGGAGCCATAATAGCATGAGTCTTATCTTTATCCATTGTATCATGTGTAGTGTGTTAAATGGTATCCTATATTATGGTATCCTCTAAATTTGTATCTAGTGGAAGTTGCTCTACTCTAATACACTCTTGGGCTGCATCAAGATGCCAAATAATGGATCTTCCAATCAATATGGGATTATATCTCCACATGGGTTCTCACTCCCTCTCATACATAAGTGGATCCTAAAAAGTGGCTACAAAACATTCATATGGATCCACACTATAATCTCTAGAGTTGCCTTTTGGAGAGCATAATGTGATGAAAGATGACTTGAAGTTAACTCATGAGTGAGGAAATCAATAACAAAGCAAAAGTGTCTTGTCTAAATTTATCTAAGTGAACTATCAAGAGATCCCAAAGCAAAGTGTATGAATCAACTCTTGTATGAAAAGGAGTAAAGAAAAGAGGATGGATAACACCATGGAGATGGTTCCTATAGTATGGGAGAAAATGTACTATCAATAATCAATATATCTTAAAATGATAGAACTGATGTTATAAATGCACTATATGGTGAAATCTCTACATGAGTCATGGCACCTATCCATCTAATCAAGCAAGCTCATAAGGCACGCCCTTATATTTACTTCCTTAGGTAAGAAACTTTAATCCACATGGCCTAGAAGAGCCACTCACAATTTTCCTTTTTGTTATCCATCAATATGATGACCTCAAACTGAATAACATAACACTTGATGAACTCTCTAACACTCAATTGTGGCACATACCTAGTAATACCTCCAACATAATATAAACATCCACACTATTGCATGAAGTCCAACCACTAGAAGTGGAGACAATTGCTATCCCTCATGATATCCAGTAGACACCTAATATCCAAAGCAAGAACTTTCCTCTACTTCTTCTCAACACAAATGATATGAAGAATGAATTGTCTCAACTCTCTCATATGATGCATCAACATCCTTAGTGTAGAAATTTCACATGTGAGTGTTATACTCCTCTCCTCAAGCCACTCAATCTCCTCTTTGTATGTTTGAAAGGGATGGGATCCGAGATCATAAGAAAGTCTTGATCTCCAAGCAACAATATCACCATCTAGAGTCACCACACTAGGCTCTTCCCTAGGCCTTCTATGCATATGAGGCTTTTTTTGGGTTGCCTTAGAATACATCTCTTTACCAATATTTTGAGCCTCATAAGATTTCACTCTCAATTTAAGACCTCTCACTAACACTCTCTATCCTATTTGTTTGGGTCTCACGAGTGACCATATCTACTCTATTGGTCTAAGTCCCCATATACATGTCTTCAAGAGTGGTACCTCATAACCTCAAGTATAAAAATCCTCCTCTTCTTGAGGGCCTTGGCTAGAAAACTCTTGACATGAGATAAAGTCTTCTTTGTCTCATTTAACTCAACACGAGTCCTCTCCAATTGCTCCACACCAAAAGGAAAGTATCTTGTGTAAAACTCCTCATGATAGTTATAAGTCTCAAGCATCAAGTATCTACTTGCCACATTTGACTCTAAGTGAGCCAATCTCTCCACTATAATACTCTTTGCCCTCATGGTCATATAAAACTCCTCACTTTGAGCCATGATATGCTCTCTCATGAAAATTTTGCTCTCTCCACTAGGTTGCTCTCTAGACTATGCTCACTCTCAAGAAGTAGATGCTCTTTCACTCTAAAATCTGCCTCATGTGCACAATCCTCTAGAATATTCTAAATGCTCCTCAAACTCCATACTATAGGATCTCTTTGTGATGGTGATGGATTTCTCTCAACTCCATGGGATGAAGAAATGTCTCTATCAACCCCAAGGGATGATGGTGGGTCTCTCTCAACTCCCCTAGATGAAGTAGGGTCTCTATCAACCCCAAGGTATGGGAGTGATCCTAACTCTCCACTTCCTACTTTGTCTTTGAATCCCTCTAAATTCCAATAGTTGTATTAGGAACTCTCTCAAATCTAATTGGGTCAACATGCATATAATCAAATCCCACTCCATCAAATGCATAATGACCTATGCAAAATTTAATATTCAATATCAGACTATCATACCAAGTCATAGAATTTCCCATACCAAGCCATAGGTCACATAATTGCCCAAGAAATTAGGAAAGTCTATTTATTAAATATACAAAAGAGTGTACAACAAATAAAAAATATGAGGTTTCTAAGAGAAAACATCTAGTTCTCAAGTGTACAAACTTAAAATTGTACTCTCACTCACTTCCTCTCCCTATTAATATCTCTTGTCTCCTCCTCTACATCATTGAAATAGATCTCATCCTCCTCTCCATTGTTCTCATCAGAGACCTCATTCCCACCCATGTAACCTCTCTGTACAAATAGATGGATCAGTATCTGCCTCACAAATATGGCCTTGAATTGTCTACCATTTGGATATTGGAGCTACCTTTGTAACACCACTAACTTTGCCTCAATAGCCATCATCATCAACTCAACCTAATTATTGTCCTTTGATCTGTAACACCCATTTGTGCATGTGTGTGGTATTTGATATTTAGCTTGGTATTACAAGTATTTAAGAGATATTATTCATATAGAGATAAAGGATGGTTCTATATTAGTCATGGTTAGCTAAAGTTAGTCATAGCTAAGATAGAGGGGACCTTACTTTAGAGGAAGTAGAAAAGATGAGCACCACTATTTTGGATTTTAGTGTGTTGACTTGGTATTATTCCTAGGTGTTTGGCTTTGAGGAAAGAGTTGAGAACTCTTGGGCCCACAAGCCTTTTTGTTTTGGATTCTTCTTTAGTCCAAGGATAGCCCATGTGAAGGAATCCTTGACTTAGTGGATGGGTCAAGATAAGACCACATGCTTAGGGGAATATGCCCATGTGAATGGATATTCCTTTCTACTTTTTGACTTTACTTGACTTTTAGTCTAGTAACTTGAGTTACTACGGTAATTAGTAACTTTGGTATGTAACTATTTCACAAGTATATAAACAAGGGGTGAGGAGGTACTCATCCTTTCATTTGCAACTATCTCTCTCTCATTGAGTTCTCTAGTGAGCAATGTCTTGAGTCTTGGAGTGTTAGCCTTGGAGGAGTATGATGGAGTTGGGGTTCCTTGCCTTCTTAGTCCATGGTGCGCTACCATAATAGCCATCAGAGGTTCATCTTGAGTGAGAGACAAGCCGGCTCACAGATCTTACTCTCTAGAGATTTTTCTTCATGTTCAAGATCACATGCTGATGCACTACCTTAGGACTCCGATATGGGATGAAAAGTGCACATACATTTGGAAAAATGAATGGAATGAAAGATATGCACATTACCTTGCTAAATATTTGTTTATGGTCTTGTCTCTCACCAAAAACCAATCCTATATCATTGATTATGGAACAAACCTCCTCTTTGTTGTTGTCCCCTTGGGCAAAGCCAATGCTTCCTTCAAAGTACTTGTACTCAACTAGAAATGTCTCACACAAGCTCTCTCTCTATGTCTACCTATCTCAAGTGTGTGCAAACTTGGTACATGTGTTGACCTGAGGAAGCACCAACTCAAAATAAGAGATAAAGTCAAGTTTGTACTAGTGTGCATTGTAGTATGCACTCACTTTGATGCACTAGTCAAGTGTCAGCTTGATTGGACTAGGCAAGAAACTTGAAATGTAGTATGCACTCTAAATTTAGGGTTTATTGTAGTCTACGTTGATAATTAACGTTTAAGGCTATATGGGTTGGTATGCACTATGAGTTTGGGCTTAGACAATATTGCTACACAAAGGTAGATTTTTGAGAGGAGATTTTGACAACAATTGAAAAAATATCCTTAGTAGTTGCAAGAAAAAACAAGAAGAAAAAGGAGAAAAACTATCAAGAGACAATCAACTACCTCTAGTTTTGTGAATTCCATCTTGATGAAAATCTTAAGCCTCATCATATGAAGATCTATCTCCTAAATTCACTCAATTGAATCTCTAATTTTTGTTTTGTCAAGTCATCACCATAACATGTAGGTCATGTATATGGAGATGCTATGAAAATTAATGAATCAGTCACCTTTAATAAAACTCTCTATGTTTTCCTCATCAATCACTCACTCATAATAAGCAATCATTAGCTCCTCTTCCTTTGAAATGGTTTGCTACAAAATTTCTCCTTTTAAAAAGCCTTGATACCTCTTTGTCAAAAAGGTTACTTCTTTAACTCTCCTCTTGATTCACCTAAAAATTTCTCCTCCAAAATGCTCTTCTAAGAGGTGTGAGAAATGTCACTTCTCTAACTCTCTCCTCTCTTTTTCCCTCTTGATTCACCTTTGATGTTCCTCCTCCAAAATACCCTCCCAATCACTTTGAAATTTCTCACAACTCTTTCTCTTTTGCACTCCCAATTATCCCTTGGAATTTCATTGATTATTCATTCTTCTCTTTTTCACTTTCAATCATACCTAGAATTCCTCCATAGTCTCTTATCTCTTCTTTCCTCCCATTGTCCCTTTAAGTTCTCTTGCCTCTCTTTTTGCATCTTCTCTCAACATTGTGCCTCAAAATTTCTCCCATTTTCCCTCACTATCTCTTCTTTCTTTTGCTCTCTTGATCATCCATTGAAATCTCTTGATTGTCTCTTCTTTCTTTTTCCCTCCCTATTGTCCCTCAAAATCTCTCCCAACTGCTCTGCTCTTTAACCTTAACCTCTCTTTGACCCTAAAATTTTCTCCTCCAAAAGGCCCTCCAAAACTCTCTTCTATTGTCCTTGCATGTAGAAAATTACTTGAGAATGTTTCTTCTTCAACCAAAACCCCAATTTAAATATCCTCACATGAGGACCTCCTTGTGAGGTAAGGTTTGAAAAATCCATAAAATCCCATATTTAAATAGATTTATCTTGTCTCCATGTCATTCAAAAGGCATAATTACCAAAATTGTCCTCTCACCTATGTTTCTAGTTTCTTCTAGTTTCTTTTCTAGTTTCTTCTCTACTTTGTGCAAGCTCAACTAGAGGACCAAGGTCTATCTCTTCTATATCTGTCTCTTTGATAAATCACCATCTTCTTCCAACCATGTATCTAAATGATTGATTGATAGATATATAAAATTATGCATATAGAGATCCACTTCAAAAATTAAGCATTTCTAATTGGATCCTTGAGCAGTACTCTTGACTCTCTTAATGAATTCCAATGTGATTTAAGCATTCCTATACAATTCTCATTTACTACATGAGTACATGCCACATATTTTAAAGAGATGTGTGTCCTCTATTCGGGCTTACTTGAAAAATATCATAAGATGATTCAATGGATATAACCCAAATCTCCCAAGAGATATTCATAACATCCAAAAGAGTTACAACCTCCTCTTTGATTCAATTTGTCCCATAATCAAGATTTATTTAAACAAGTCATGTCATGACATGACCTTTTCATTCCTACAAATATGAGTACCAAAAACAATCATGATTGCTAAAAATAAACAAAAATGAGTACCAAAGCACATAACAAGAACACAACTAAAACTCACTCACCCTTACCAACACATAAAATTTAATTTTACTTTTATCATACAGATGACTTTCATGTTAATTGAATATGAGCTATTGCAACTAAATACAATTCTCAATCAACTATTGGCCAAAGATACTAAGGAAAATAGTGTTTTACCTATCAATCCCACACCACAATAGTATTATTTTTGAGCAAATAACAAAGAAATTCTTCTTCTTTCCTCTTGATTTGACTAGTTCACCTCCTTCTATAGAATGGATAAGATTGAAAACATCACTCAATTGTAAATTTAATTGTTGATTAGGCACAAGTTCCTCATATACTTAAATTGTGTGCAACATATGCTCCATTTCCATGGTGACCCAACCTATCAATAGCAATTGCTAGTAGTAGTTACATTGAGGTTTGATTTTTTCTATAGTTTCTTCTAAATACAAAATGATCTTTAATAAGATACACAAGATTATTGAAAGAATTGGCATCCTTTCAAGTGAGTTGCTTGAAAGCTTTCAAATCAAGGTCATGAAAATATGATGTGATAAATTTTCAAGAATGAGGTCTAAATACATGATGATCTTTAATAAGATCCACAAGATTGAAGAAAGAATTTGCATCCTTTCAAGTGTGTTGCTTGAAAGCTTTCAAATCAAGGTCATGAAAATATAATGTGATAAATTTTCCTGAATGAGGATAGGAAACTCTAGGTTCTAGTTGCCAATGATAATGCAATAATTCCACCTTAGCAAGAGCTCCATGTTGTCATTTTCATCTTCACTATCAGTTGAACTCAAACTCAACTTGTTTGTCCAATTGTCTTACTCCAAATTACAATATTTTATTTCAACTCTTATCTCCCATTGGATAGATTATGCAAGTTTTTTTTGGAATTTTCTACAAATAGTAAACCAAGGTATTTTTCACCACTCTCACACACCATATTTTCTTAGAATTGAAAGTGTACTACTCATCATTATTTTGCAAACCATGGTAAAAAATATCATGACTAGATTATCCTAGATCCTAACCTAGATTATCCATTAATAACAAAACTTTTAGGCTACTCTACATCAAAAATAGAGAAAAAAAATGACTAAGAAGGAAACTAGAAGCAAGAAGTTTGGAGCAAAATAAGACCGATAAGGAAACTTATAAGAAAACAATCAGTGTACCTTATTACAAAAGATTGAGGAGAGAAATAGGAGAATGGAAGATCAAAGCAAAATATCACATTGGGACTCTTGAATGGAGGAAACTCCAAATGCCTGGCATGAGCTTGGGCTATGGTATAACACGTTATATATAAGGCTCTTGAGAAGCTTCTCATGAAGTTTCATTAAAGTCATCTTCTTTAAGTACAAGCCAAGTTAACCATGAAGTTTCTCTAGAAGCTTTATTCTAGAAGCCATCTACTTGGCATGCAAGCTAAGCTAGTTGGGAAGTTTCTCAAGAAGCTTCTTTCTAGAAACCACCTACTTGGCACACAAGGTAAGCTAGTTAGGAAGCTTCTCAAGAAGCTTCTTTCTAGAAACCACCTACTTGGAATGCAAGCTAAGCTAACCAAGAAGCTTTCTCCTAGTTGCCACTTTGCATGCACATTACTCAGTACTTGGAAGGCCTAAATGTTTCTAGAATATTTTTATAATTTTTGGCTAATTTAGACTATCTACTATTTTTTTAGTATTGTCTTACTCATTGTAAACTCCATATTGTTACATATTCTCCCATTGCTAGTTGGTGGCATCCTCATCACCATGGAAGCTTCAAATTCCTAGATAACCATTTGGCATTTTGGAGATGAGAAAGAGGTTCCCAAGTAGCATCATGAAGGGGATATTCTTTCCAAAGTTTATACTTAGTATGTTGTTGGCGGCCATGTTGAATGTAATGATGTGCAAGGATATAGTCAAATTCATACTCTTCATGATTCTTTATAGGGATAGGAGGAGGAGGAGGAGGTTGTACACAAGAGGAAAAGGAAGATTGATTAGAAACAAAGATTTTTAACTTGGAAACATGAAAGACAAGGTGGATTTGCAAATGACAAGGCAAGGCAAGTCGATAAGAAACAAGAGAAATAATTTGGGTGACATCAAATAGACCTATCCAATTAGGAGCAAGTTTACGGACTTGGGCATCAAGTAAGGAGGGTAGGTTACTAGAAGAAAGCATGACCTTATCACCAAGTTGAAAGGTGAGATCATGATGATGTTGATCCATGTATTATTTTGATGATTTTGAGCAACAAGGAGATGCAATTTGGCTTGTTGTAGGTTGGAATATTGTGGTCAAGAAAGTGGAAGTATGAGGAGTACAAGATGGAGGAAGAGCAAGAAGGGAATTTGGAACAAGTGGATCTTGGCCAAAGTTTAGGAAGAAGAGAAAGAATCCAATGATTGCCTATTTAAAATTATTGTAAGTAAACTCAACAATTGCAAGACCTTCATCCCAGTTGGTATGGTGAATTTTGAAAAAGGCATGAAGCATATCCTCCAATATGCAATTTGCATGTTTGGTTTATCCATCAATTTGAGGATGATAGGCCATGGACAAAGTAATCTTGGTGCCAAGTATTGAAAGAGTGCTTACCAAATTTTTTGGTGAATCAAGGAACATGGTCAAAGATGAGTACATGAGGCATCCCATCATGCTTGAAGACATTGTCAAAGTAGATTTGGGCCAATGTTAGAGTATCCATTATATCAAAGGTTGGTGCTATATAGATTTTCTTACTTGTTTATCCATAACACCATGATTGATGTGTGACTTTGCTTTGTCTTGGGTAAGGAGATGATGAGATCTAAACTCACATGTTCCTATCAAGTAGATGGGATGGGAAGTGGCTAAAGGAGGCCACTCAGTTTTGATTGTTGGCCTTGTTGCATTGGCAGCTCTCACAAGATCAAACAAACTCCCAAACAGCTTGTGCCATATTTGGCCACCCCCATTGGCATTGTAGAGTACCCAAGGTCTTGTCCACACCCATGTGACTAAGAATTGGTGAGTCATGGGCTTCTTGAAGGTGCACAAGTCATAGATCACCCTTGGTTGGAACATAGATCCAATTCTCATAGAATAGAAGGCCTTCCTTGAAGGAGAAGGTGTTGTTGTCCTTTTCATGTACTACAAGATGACCTTGTACCATCTGAAAGAAGAGGTCTTGTTGTAAAGTATTCATAAACTAGATTTGGAATTTTGAGTCAATTGACACTATTGTAATTGCCATCGTGATGAGAAGAGTCTGCAAATCAAGTTCTCATGATAGTGCATCGAGAATGACATAGAACCTACCAGGTTTTTACTCAAGGTTGATATCAAAAAATGAGTTGTTTCTCCCATTGATTATGTCAACTCTTCATATGCTCAAGATGTAATATCTGCAACAAGGGTTTATGATCAATTCACATGATTACTTGTTTCCCTAAGAGATAATGCCGACATACCTTGGTGGCATATACCATTGCTAGTGATTGTTAACTTGGAGCAAAGTCATTCCTTTCTATAATATTTAGTCAATGAGACACAAAGGCAATGAGATGCAACCCATATAAAAATTTGTGCTACAACACAACTCCAATGGCAAAGTTAGGAGCATCAAAGTAAACCACACAATGTAGTTGAGTATCATATGGTTGAAGAATGGGCCTTGAAGACAGTATATGTTTCAACTTCTAGATTGCTTCTTCATGCTTGGTGGTCCACTAAAAGCTTGAGGTTTTCCCCAAGAGGTCAGTCAATGGTGCAACCATATGAGCATAGTAGTGGATAAATTATTGGTAAAAATTTGTCAATCCATTAAATTCTTGCACTTTTATGGCATCCTTGGGAGTAAGTCAATTAGTAATGGCCTAGATTTTCTCCCCTAAACATCTTGATCCCCTGAAATGAGGTCTTATGACCCAAGAAGGTAACTTCTTTCTACCAAAAGGCACACTTTGACTTCTTGTA
Organism: Lunularia cruciata; assembly: GCA_948567375.1. Taxonomy (NCBI): domain Eukaryota; kingdom Viridiplantae; phylum Streptophyta; class Marchantiopsida; order Lunulariales; family Lunulariaceae; genus Lunularia; species Lunularia cruciata. The sequence continues at coordinate 49,463,041 of OX419761.1, read as the reverse complement.
GTAGAAATTCCATTGACATTGTAATCTTAAGACTTCTTGTATGTGATTTTTATGTTTTGCCTTTGTCTTGCTATATATTAAAATATCATCCAAGAACATCACCATGTACCAATCTACTAGTCTATCTAGCACCCAATGCATTTAATCTATAAAGATTGTTGGATCATTAATGAGCTTGAAAGGTAAAACTCTCCATTCAAAATACCCATACTGTAATAATATGGAGTTTACCGACATAGTTAGTAAAGCTAACGAAGTAGAGAATAAGCCTAATTAGCCAAGAATAGTCTAGAAGTATCTAGGAAGCTCCTTAACTAGTTAACTTGCGTCCCAAGCAAGTAGCTTCTAGAAGGAAGCTTCTAGAAGTTTCTAACTAGCTTAGCTTACACGCCAAGTAGGTGGCTTCTAGAAGAAAGCTTCTTGAGAAGCTCCCTAGTTACATTGGCTTGCACTCTAAGAAAGCGGCTCGAAGAAGCTTCTTAAGAAGCTTCTCAAGGGCCTTGTATGCTATCTATAAATACCAAAGCCGAAGCTCATGCTAGGCATTTGAAGTTTTCCCTCATCCAAGCGTCCCAATATGAGTTTCCATTCTCCTATTTCTCTCCTCGATCTTAGTCTTTTATAATGGTATCAGAGCAAGAATGGGATGGATGGAATTTATGGACCACCAAATTCACTTCCGCCCAACCATTAGGATTTTTATGTCTAGATATTACCCAAGCATCATTTCACACAATTCATCACCTTGCGCTTTGGGCATGATTTTTCAACATATGATCACCGTGTTTGAGGAACCCTTGATACTTCTGGTTGTAACTTATGGTAAATGGTGAACGTGCTGCATCTATGTACTAATCAATTAGATAAAGTGGGAGTCGTAGGATAGAGTAGTAGCTATGGCGGCAATATTGGATGTTATCCTTGCCATGTAGCAACAAATTGAGCACCTTACTTGATTGTTGGATGAACGAGATCAGCAACGATGAGAACATATGGAGAGAGCACCAATTCAAGATGGAAAACATCACATTCAATTTCCAAAACCCAAGGTATTTGAAGGCAAGAATCTTTTGGGCACAGTGGAGAATTTTGTGTTTGACTATGAATCTTACTTTGAAGCCACCAATCTTCAAGATGAATGGAAATAGATTCTCTTAGCCTCTAGCCAATTGGATGGTATGGCAAAACTTAGGTGGCAATTCCGAGTGGAGCGAGCTAAACAACAGATTGTTGCACCAATTTTGACATGGTCAAAATTCAAGGATACAATATTGGGTTGGTTTCAAACTATAAATACCACCCGAGCCGTATGAGATAAATTGGCGGAGTTGAAGCAAGTTGGCTCAGTAAGGAGCTACATCACACAATTTCAAAACATCATCATGCATATTCTAGATATACAAGAAGGTGAAGTTCTACATTGATTTGTGTGGGGATTGAAGTCATGAACCAAATTGGAGGTGACCATGCGGGAACCAGAAAACATAGAAGAAGCCATGCAATTGGCTAAGCGCTTTGATTCCTTGGTTGCGATGACTTGGTCTCGACCTTGACCTACACAAGGCTAACCAATACACTATGCACGGGTGGAAGAACCGGCACCAATAAAGATTGATGCTATCCAATGGCGACCACTTGGTACATTGGATAGAGAAACATTGTGGCAAAATGGAGGTTGTTTTTATTGTCACCAAGTTGGACATTGCATTGCTGAATGCACTCTTAGGAATGGGTGCCCTCAACAAGTTGCCCAGATGGAGTTTGTGGAATAGAATGATCAAGGAAACAAGGAATCCCAATAGGAGATTTTGAGCTGCCTACTGAGTGCTTGATAAGTTCCAATAGGATTGAAGGCTCAACCTTTGCAATTTTGCTTCACTTGCAAGGTATGATAGCTAATCAAGGTTGTAGGATTTTGGTTGATTCAAGAAGTTCATAGAATTGTATGTCTATGCAAGTAGCAAAGGAATTGGGTATTCCTATCAAACCAATGATTGGAAGTAGTTTGATGATGGCGGATGGAAGAAAGGGTTCCGCATTCCGCATCTCGCATCCTATTACCTTCAACATTGGGAAGGAGTATTTAGAGTGTATGAGGTTTGTAGTGGCACCTCTACACTATGATATTATTCTAGGTCTACCTTGGCTTGAACGTCATAAGGTTCAATTCAATTTGACCCAATAACAAATTCAAGTATAACATCAAGGTAGGAATTTCCGATTAGGTTATTTGGCACCTCTAAGTAAGACACCTAAGAATAGTCAGTCCCAAGATGGGAACTTTGTCGAGAAGGTAGCCATAGAGCAAACCTTGAAGGGAGATGAGTCCCAAGATGGGAAGTTTGCCAAAAAGGCAACTATGGAGCAAGCTTGGAAGAGAGATGAATCCCTGGAAGGGAAGTTGGTTAGTAAAGCAACCATAGAGCAAGCTTTGGAGGAAGATAAGTCTGTATTTGCGGTGTGGATCAAGCCAATTGCACAAGAACAATCTAAGGAGGGCCAAGAGCCTCATCAAGCAATGGTTGATGAGATAGTTTAGGAGTTTGTAGACGTGTTTCCAAATGATCTGCCAAAGGGATTACCTCTGATCAAGGTATGCTCTTCAAGATCAAGTTATTGCCAAGGAGTACTCTAGTGAGTAGACCGATCTATCGACTCTCACCAAAAGAGTTGGAGGAGTTGCAAATAACACTTACAAAGTTGTTGGAGAAGGAATTCATACAATCTAGTACCTCTCCTTGGGGAGCACTGATACTATTTGTTCCAAAGAAGGATGGAGGACTTTGTTTTTGTATTGATTACCATGGGCTCAATAAGCAAACCATGAAGAATGCATATCCCTTGCCTCGGATTGGTGACTTGCTTGATCAACTTATTAGAGCATTTTACTTTTCCAAGTTGGATCTTTGCAGCGGCTATTGGCAAATTCCTATTGATAAAGAGGATGTGCAAATGATTGCCTTTTGCACAAGGTATGGGCATTTTGAGTGGAGAGTTCTACCTTTTGAACTCACTTATGCTCCAGTGGTCTTCATGGATCACATGCATCAAGTGTTGGATGGACTATTGGATCGGTCCGTGGTGGTGTTCTTGGATGATATCTTAATCTATAGTAAGACAGAGGCAGAACCCATGAATCATGTGCAAGAATTCCTAAGATGACTCCGACAATGGAAATTTGACTACAAGAAGTCGAAGTGTGCCTTTTGGCAGAAGAAGGTTAGCTTCTTGGGTCATAAGATCTCATTGAAGGGGCTCAAGATGGAAGAAGAAAAAATCAAGGCCATTATTGATTGGCCTACCCCAAAGGATGCTACAGAAGTATGGGTGTTCAATATATTGGCCAATTTTTCCCAACGGTTCATCCACTATTATGCTCATGTGGCTGCATCATTGACTGACCTCTTGGGAAAGAACTTGAGCTTCCAATGGACCACCAAGCATGAAGAAGCATTCCAGAAGTTAAAGCATATGGTGTCTTCAAGACCCATTCTTCAACCATATGATCCTCAACTACCTTGTGTGATTGATTTTGATGCTTCTAACTTTGCAATTGGAGCTATGTTGCAACAGGAATTCCCAAATGGACTACATCCCATTGCCTTTGTGTCGCGCCGACTAAATATAGCTGAAAGAAATAACTTTGCTCAAGATCGGGAACAACTTGCAATGGTATATGCCACCAAGGTATGGAGGCATTATCTCTTGGGGAAACAAGTGATCATGCAAATTGATCACAAGCCATTATTGCAGACCTTACACTTGGAACACATGAAGAGTCTACATCATTGATGGGAAGAGAAACCCCAATTGTTTGACATCAAACTTGAGTACAAACCAGGTTGGTTCCATGTCATCCTTGATGCTCTATCACGATGACCTGATTCAAAGTCTCTTCATCTCATCACGGTGGCAATTACGATGGTGTCAATTGACTCCAAGGTCCATAACAAGTTTTGGTCAACTCTACAACAAGATCTCTTCTTCCAAATGGTACATGGTTGTCTAATAGCAAGCGACAAAGAGTACAACATCTTCTACTTCAAGGAAGGCCTTCTATTCCATGTGGACCGGATTTATGTCCCAACCAAAGGTGATCTCCGACTTGTACGCCTTCAAGAAGCCCATGATCTACTTGTAACAATAAAGAGTTTAGCGATGAAGTTGTCGGGCTTACGGAGTAGAGAATAAGACAAAATAGCCTAGAATATTCTAGAAGCATCTAAGAAGCTTCTTAAGAAGCTTCCCAACTAGTTAACTTGTGCCCTAAGCAAGTAACCTCTAGAAGGAAGCTTCTAGAAGCTTATAACTAGCTTAGCTTACAAGCCAAGTAGGCGGCTTCTAGAAGGAAGCTTCTTGAGAAGCTTCTTGGTTAATTTGGCTTGCACTCCGAGAAAGCGGCTCAAGGAAGCTTCTTGAGAAGCTTCAAGGGTCTTGTATGCTACTTATAAATACCAAAGCCGAAGCTCATGCTAGGCATTTGGAGTTTTCCCTCATTCAAGTGTCCCAATGTGAGTTTCCATTCTCCTATTTCTCTCCTCGGTTTTGGTCTTTTACACTACCAATAGCTGGTCACATGGGGTTAGACAAGACCTTGGGTACCCTCCAATGCCAATGGTGTTGGCACAACATGACACAAGATGTTTGGGAGTTTGTCAGATTGTGTGAGAGTTGTCAACGCAAAAAGGCCAGTAACCAAAAGGCGAGTGGACTCCTTCAGCCACTTCCTATTCCAACTACTCATTGGGAACATGTGAGCTTAGATCTCATCACCTCCTTGCACAAGAAACAACAAGGTCACACAACAATTGTGGTGTTTGTGGATAAGCTTAGTAAGCAAATCCATTAGGCACCAACGATTGATATTGTGGATGCTCAAACCTTGGCGCAACTCTACTTCATTAATGTATTCAAACATCATGGGATGCCACGTGTACTCATCTCCAACCGTGATCCTCGCTTCACCAAAAAGTTTTGGCAAGCACTCTTCTAGATACTTGGCACTAAGCTTGCTTTGTCCACAGCCTATCATATTCAAACTGATGGACAAATTGAATGTGCAAATCACATCTTGAAAGATATGCTTTGTGCCTTTATCAACATTCACCATACCAATTGGGATGAATGTCTTGTAGTCGTGGAGTTTGCATACAACAATTCTTAATAGGTAAGCACCGGATTCTCTCCTTTCTTTCTCAATTCTGGCCAAGATCCGCTTGTCTCAGATTCTCTTCTTGCTCCTCCCCCGTCTTAGGTCCCTCATACTTCAACCTTCTTGACCACCATATCCAAATCTCTCCAACAAGCCAAATCTCACCTCCTTGTTGCTCAGAATCGTCAAAAACAATATGCGGACTACCATCATCGTAATCTCACCTTTGAAGTCGGTGATAAAGTTATGCTACCCTCTTGTAATCTACCCCTCCCACTTGGTACCCAAGTTTGTAAACTTGCCCCTAATTGGATAGGACCTTTTGATGTCATCCAAATTGTCTCTCTTGTTACTTACCAACTTGCCTTGCCTTGTCACATGCGCATCCATCCTATCTTTCATGTTTCCAAGTTAAAACCTTTTGTTCCTAACCCCTCTTCTTTTTCTCTTGCGTCCAACCCCCTCCTCTTCCTATCCTTTTCAATGATCATGAGGAGTACAAACTTTATTGTATCCTTGTACATCGCCACATCCAATGCGGATACCGATAACATACGGAGTACAAGGTCCTTTGGAAAGGGTATCTCCTTCATTATGACACATGGGAACCTCTTTCTCAACTCCAAAATGCACAAAAGGCCATCCAAGAGTTTGAAGCTTTGATGATAATGAGGATGTCACCAACTAGCGGTGGGGGATTATGTAACAATATAGAGTTTAGCGACGTAGTTAGTAAGGCTAACAAAGTAGAAAATAAGCCTAATTAGCCAAGAATAGTCTAGAAGCATCTAGAAAGCTTTTTGGGAAGCTTCCCAACTAGTTAACTTGCGCCACAAATAGGTAGTTTCTACAAGGAAGCTTCTAGAAGCTTCTAACTAGCTTAGCTTGCATGCCAAGTAGGCGGCTTCTAGAAGGAAGCTTCTTGAGAAGCTTCCAAGTTAACTTGGCTTGCACTCTAAGAAAGCGGCTCGAGGAAGCTTCTTGAGAAGCTTCTCAAGAGCCTTGTATGTTATCTATAAATACCAAAGCCAAAGCTCATGCTAAGCATTCGGACTTTTCCCTCATTCAAGTGTCTCAATGTGAGTTTCCATTCTCCTATTTCTCTCCTCGGTCTTGGTCTTTTACACATACCTTATGAAGAAGGTAATCTTTTGCACATCCTCCCTTTTAATCAATGCATGTTTTTCACATCCTCTCTATCAATGAGAATCTACCAATAGCCTCTTTGGAGATCCAACTTGGAGAAGTATCATGCTCCACTCAATTAGGCAAGTCATCAATTCAAGGCAAGGGATATGCATTCTTCATTGTTTGTTTATTGAGGCCATAATAATCAATATAAAAGTAAAATCCTCCATCCTTCTTGGGAAAAAATAGTACCAATGATATTCAAGGATATGTATTATATCATATGAAATCCTTCTCCAACAATTCTATCAGTGTTGTTCAAAGTTCATCCAACTCCTTTGGTCAGAGTTGATAGATTGGCCTACTCATTGGAGTACTTCTCAGTAAAAACTCAATCTTGAAAGGTATACCGAAGTGTAATCCCTTTGGAAAATCATCCAAAAACATATTTGCAAACTATGAACTATTTGATCAACAATTGCTTTATGAAGCTTCTACCTTCATCAGATTTTTGATGCACAATCAACTTGATACACATTGCAAAAATAGGTTTATCTTCCTCCAAAACTTGCTCTATGGATGTGTTACTAACAAACTTCCTATCTTGCAATTGATTATTCTTAGGTGTTTTACTAAAAGATGATAGACAACCTAATTGGTAATTTATACCTTAGTATTGCACTTGAATTTGTTATCGTGTCCAATCAAATTGAACCTTATGACGCTCAAGCCAAGGCAAACTACATCATAGTGTAGAGTTGTCACTGCAAACCTCATACACTCCAAATACTCCTTTCCAATTTTGAATGTAATAGGATGTGAGGTATGGAATTTCTACCATCTGCCATCATCAATCTACTTCCAATTATTGGCCTCATAATGTAATACAAATAGTTAGACATATTATCTAGAGGTGAAAATTAGCTTGGTAATATCTCAAAGGATGTTATAGATGATGGACTAAGTAGATCAGATAGAGGTATCATCACAAGAGTACTTCTATTAATAAGGTAGAAGCTAAAAATAACCTAAAAACTTCAAAGCCAATTTTGAAGGCCTAAATAGATGAATTAGGCCTAAAGATGTGCAAATTTGTCTCCCATAAAAGTTAAAGGTTGACTTTACTACCCTCCCTATTTATCTTGGGAAGAGCTTTCCAACAATACCTCACCCAGATTCTTACATGAAGATTCTCTAAAGATTCCTTCTAATCAAGTTTGTTTGACCAACCAGATAGAACCAAAACAAACATGTCACCCATGCATGCAACTAATCTCAGGGTAGAGCTCACCAACTTGTCACCAATCCATGTATCTGATCCAAGAGTGGAGCTTCCTTTGAGGGAATCCTCTTTGTTATATAATAAAGACAAGGTGCTCCTGTGGGGCATTGGAGTTTTGAGTGTAAAGCTTTATGTTTTTTTCTTTTGGGTTTTCTCTTGGGCATTATCTTATCCTTGGAACTTTACAATTAAAACCCTTAATTCCTTTGCTAATTTCATGGACATGCAATTCTTTGAACTTTTAGAATCAACCAAAATCCTACAACAACAATCATACCTTGCAAGTGAAGCAAACTTACATAAGTCTAGCCTTCAATCCTATTGGAACTAATCAAGTTCCCAATAGGTGGTTCAAGTTCTCCTATTGGGATTCCTTGTTTCCCTTATCATCATGCTCCATGAACTCCATTTGGGAAATTTGTTAGGGTAATCCATTCTTGAGTGGACATTCAACCATGTGATGCCCAATTGGTGATAACAAAAGCAACCACCATGTTGTCACTATCTTTTTCTATCTATAGCACCAAGTGCTTTCTATTAGATGGCATCAATCTCCATTGGTGCCAGCTTCTCCACTCGTGTGTTGTGTGTGAGTAGGTTCTATGAAGGTCAAGAACAAGATCAAGTTGTTGCAACCAAGGAATCAAAGCACTCAACCAATAGCATGGCTTCCTCCAAGTGATTGGGCTCCCACGTGGTCACTTCCAATTTGGTGCATGACTTCAAGCTCCTCACAAATTGATCCAGAGCTTCACCTTTTAGTATATTTGGAATTTTCATTATGGTGTTCTAGAATTGAGTGATGTAGCTTCTTATAGAACCAATCTGCTTCAATCTTGCCAACTCTTTTTGTAAGGCTCATGTGGCATTTATGGCTTAGAATTGCCAAATTATTGTGCTCTTGAATTCTTCCCATGTCAAGATTGGCACAACAAACTACTATTCAACTTGTTCTACTCAACATTGCCACCTTAGTTTTCTCACTCCATCCAATTGACTTGAAGCTAAGGGAATTTGTCTTTGTTCATCTTGAACATTTGTAGCTTCAAAATATCAAACAAAAAATTCCCCATTGCACCCAAGAGGTTCTACCTTCAAATACCTTGGGCTTCAAAATTTGGATTTTCTTTTCTCTTTTTCAAGACAATGATCTCTCTACATGCTCTTGTCATTGATGATCTCATTCTTCCAACAATAGAGTAAGGTGCTCAATTTGTTACTACATGGCAATGATAAATTTGAACATTGCCGCCATGGCTCCTCCTCTATGAAACTAGCTACAATTTATCTAAGTTAGCACATAGATGCAACACGTCCACCATTATCCATAAGTTATAATTAGAAGTACCAAGGGTTCATAAGACAAGGTGATTATTCAAAGAATTTTGCTCAAAGCGTGAGATGATGAACTGCACGAAATGATGTTTGGGTGCTCATGGACACAAAAATCCCAATGGTTTGGTGGTCAATAGATTCCATCCGTCCTATTCTTGCTCTAATACCAATGTAAAAGACCAAAGGGAGAAATAGTAGAATGGAATATCAAAGTGAAAGATCACATTGGGACTCTTGAATGAGTGAAACTCCAAATGCCTAGCATAAGCTTGCATTATGGTATTTACAGGAAACATACAAGACTCTTGAAAAGATTCTTAAGAAGCTTTCTAAAAGCTACCTTCTTTGAATACAAGCAAAGTTATTAGTGAAGTTTCTTGAGAAGTTTATTTCTAGAAATTGCTTACTTTGTATACAAGTTGAGCTAGTCTTGAAGCTTCCCAAAAAGCTTTTTTTCTAGAAACCACCTACTTGGCATGCAATCTCAGCTAGCCAGGAAATTTTCCAAGAAGCTTCCTCTTAGAAGTCTCCACTTGACATGCACATATGCAACTCAATACTTGGAAGGTACCAAGTAGCTTCCTAGATGCTTCTAGAATATTCTTATAATTCTTGGTTAATTTGAACTATTTCCTACTTTCTTAATCTTGACCAACTCATTTGTAAACTCCATATGGTTAGACTTATGCTCTCATAAGCAATTGCAAATTTCAAATCTTAAGAATGTCATGAGGAAATATTGTGAATGTCACAAGGAAGGTCTAGAGACGTCATCAATCCAAATTTAGGGAACTCAAAATTGGAGCAATTGGGGACCTTGTACTTTCACTGGCCTAAATCTTGAGAATGTCTAACTCCAAAAAATTGAGGATTCAAATATCAAAATTTGAAAAGTCTTGACCCAATGAGGAAGAGGAAAGTAGAGAGCACCGATGCAAATTTCACCACTCCAAGACGAGCATGGGTAGAAATTGCCAAACAACCGGACTTTCAAATTTAAATAGAATTTTATTCAACTTATTTGGAGGGACTATTATCTAATTACTGCTTATGGAGGTCCCTGGAACCGTAATTTTGTACATGTCATGATTTTAGTTTCTTATAAAGTTCTAAGAAATTCAATCCCTTACTTATAAAACTTTCCGAAAGCAGATCTCACACACTTCCCATAAAGTCTTTACGGACTACCCAGAAATATTTTTACAAATTTTTATGCGTACCTGGGAGGCGCCCAGTCCCTTTCGAATGTAGACAATTGTCTCCTGAAGTAGTCTCCGGAGCATGGAAAGGAGTGAGGTATAAACTGGATGTATCATGACCTCCGAATAAGGACATATATATGCCCAACCTTTTAATGATGATTCTGGTGACGGACACGAGTTTAAGTCTATTGGATCCGAACTATAGTAATATTTCAGTGAGCAAAAAGGGTGATTGAACATTAGAGTAGGTTGGAGAGGTTACCTTATCTGAAATTGAGTTTAAAAAGCTTAACAACTTGTCCCGGGTAAGAGGACACCAATCCCATTGTCGTAAACAAGAAGAGGAACTCAAGCAACATTGCGCTTTTGTCACAAAAGTTCCGACAACACTAGTTCATGTATATCAATGTACCAATACTATGAAGGGTCTTCTGAAGATGCCAAATAGATTTTTGAATAGTTTCAATTGTAGTCATACATTACTCTCAGCACAACAACTCTTTAATTAAAGTTGTAGTATATAGTTAGCTGGACACTTAAAGGATATAAGAATAAAGGTGTTCTAGTTAATTCATTTTAGCGACTAGATTTGGTCCAAGGTTGACTAAACAAATTGATCAATCAACTAATGTTTCTTATTGGATCTTGATAGGAAGGCCGAAATCTCTTTTTCACAAGGTTCTTTTTGCATCAAGATATGATTCTATATTATATAAGTGATATTCATCCGTAAAATTAACAAAATGATCATCACAAGAAGATACATATTTTATTTATGGATGTAACTTGAGATATAATACAAATAAAATTATATTGTATATACATAAATTTTTATGATTAAGTAAAGGTTTACTCAATACTTCATACCAAAAGAAGGGGATTTTTGAAGGTAAAAAGAAAGTCTTATTTCAATTCAGCTCTCAAATTTAGTATTTGAAGTAGAGAAGTGTAGTGACAAGAATCTATTTGAAAATATTCTAATTCAAGGGTAGGCAATGTTAAAGATGAATTATCTTGATTAATCAAGAGAAAAGGCATTGGTATGAGGATGTGAATATAATAAACTGATATTTTTATAGAGTTGTTTATTTTCAACCAATCTATGTGCATAATCTAATGTACACAAAATGGTAGAAAATTTAGTCTAATGATCTGCTATTTCAATGCTATTTTGTATTATAAAAATAACTCGATATCAAGCATTCAATATCAATTATGGTTTGTCTATGGATCATTCTCCAAGCTCAATAACTTTAAAATTTATGGTTTCTATATCATAAAAGTAGGCAAAAACATGATTTTTTCCTCTATATGAACGACTAAGAAGTTAAATGTCCTGGTACGCAAGCTGACAAAGACCAACAGATAGATATTACTTGTCCTCTCTAGAAAATTTATGACTTATATAGAGTATCAACGTGATAACGTAAAGTTGATTAAGATTTATTAAACGTTGAGAAGGTTGGTGGATTTATATTATTATGATTCCTTCATCTAGGAACCAGTTTTCCATAGAGTTGAATTGTCTAGATTTTTATAGGATTTGTCTAAATATACATAAAGATAAATATAGCATTGCTTTTTTACACGGAGTTGGCTTTATAATCTATGGCTTTGGGACCAAATTTGAAATTTTTTCAATGATAACATGTTACTTATAGTTTCATTAATTATAGATCATCACCGCTCTAAGATAGATACTAGGTTAACTTTAAGAGCAAATAAAATAATAATCAGAAAATTCACCTATCATATCTTGGTTGTTACTTATGTTGATCGTAGGCAATACAAGGTTTAGATTTCTCCATAAAATTCTAATTTTTTTATTTTATGCTCCTATTATGCTTTAGTTATGGATGATTATTAAAGCCAATAGAGTAAAACTTGTAGAAATTTATATATAAGAAAGTCATGCCATCATGTGTAGGTATTATGAAGCAGTAAAAAGAAATACAATTTTTGGCAAATAATGATAAGTATATTCACATATTTACAAGGAAGCAATAAAACATATTCTCATATATCTGCAAGGAAAATGTATATATGCACTATTTTTTATGGGAAATATAATAGAATAAGCATATTAAATATTATTCTACTTGAAGTATAGGAAGCAAAGAATAGAAAAAAATAATTAGACTTAGAATTCATTATCCACTAGCATTCAAATCTCTTTTATTATAGAGATAGAGTAGATAATAGTTATAGAGAACCAAAGTGCCATAGTCATACTCCAACACACTTGAAGTTCATTTGCTAAAATAAAGTAAGATGAGACAAGGTCTTAATATTATCACTTTCAATGAAATTTTTTTAATTGATAATCAAATCTACTACTACAGTCTGAATTATATTGGTATAAGAATTCATCATATTTTGTAAATGATTAAGGATATTTTTCCACATTTAAGATATTTCCATTCCACATATGAATATAAAATATTATATGGAACATATTATTATTAAGTCTTTAATCGATACAAATCGATTACTTGATATCCCATTTTACCATTATATTTCAGAAGTTGATGAACCCATTCGTTTTAATCTTTTGAACATATTTCTCTACTAAAGTGTATTTAGACTTTCCTAAGAAATAGTACTTAATTGATTATGCACAAGGTAGAGACTGTTAGAAATGTTTCTTTGTACTCGTACTTACAATAAGTAATTGGGTATCTTAAAGAAGCCCTTAAAGTGTCTCGCAAATTACAGTTATCTATAGGATAAAAGGTAATTGCAGTTATCTAGTTAGTTCATATCAGAAACTAGAGTTGATTTAAGACTGCGTGACCAAAATGATACAGGATTTTAGACCTCTACATTGTGTGCTTTCCTTTTAGCAATAACTGAAGATCTGAAGTCTCTCAGTGGAGATATATTTTGAAAGTGAAAATAACCGTTATGAGAATGTACTCTTTTGCTATTAGGTGAATATTTTACGTCCGCGGATGAAGTGAGTTCTATGGAGTGAAACGAGTATATACATCCTTTGTAATTTGTCAATGTTACATGTTCTTTGGAAATCTCGACGTTACATGATCTTATAGATTCTTTTATCTTATTGTTGTCGTAGCCGGTGCATATCATTCGTCTTTCTCAACTGTAATGATGGAAATGACGAATCAATATCTGCTTATAACTGCTCAAAACTGAAAGGAAAAAAGCTCGATACTTCACATGACTCTTACTTTGCTGAAAAAGGAGAGACCTTTCTTGAGTACTGTAGTACATTGGTCCAACTCGAATACATGAGAAACCAAGAATATGTGCAATCGTGGAGACAAAACATCAGAATTACTTGAAATCACGAGGTTAACGACTGCATCAAGTAAAACATGAAGCTACCTCGGATTTGATGTCAATATCCATCCCTAAACGCTAGCAAGGGATTATGTGTGGAACACTAGAAAGTGCTGCATCAGCCCCTCAACAGATAGGATCGAAGTACGTGGCGTCCTTGTCGATAGGGGTTGTGTGGTCAAGTCAAGGTGCAACTTGATTTTCCAACATGTGACACGATGTCGTTTTTATAAGTACTGTAGAATTGAATGATGTACTCGGCAACGTGATTTTTAAACTTAAAGTAGATTTGATCTAACCAGGCGTGTTTAATTGAATCAGCTGTCCATGCCGGACGTACAATGATCGGTAACGCTTGTCTTACACATGAAACTTAAAAACGTAAACTTAAAACCTAACTTGTTTCATGTTCACCTGGAGAGCTTAGACTAATGGAAGTCTACCATATGAGGCAAAGTATGACAGGAGTCGAGATGCGGGCGTGCTATCCACACTCTCTGTGTCGGTACCTCGTGATTCATTAGGGGTTTTCAATTGCATATTTTACGGAATTGTTACAAAAATGAAATCACTTCCAAAAAAAGTCTACGCGACCACAGTTTACACCACACCCACTAAAATTGAATGATGCCGTAAAGACCTTTAGGGAATCTTCGAGAAATAGTGGAAAGGGTCTTCGGAGAGGGGCTAGACAATGTTGTAGAGATGGATTGAATTCTGTAAATTTTATTGCTTATCTCCGGACACTCCGCGCATGATATTTTATGAGACTCTGGTAAATCGCTTAACGGAAACTTTCGGAGACGTAAGTGCCCAACTGGCCCGCTATTGGCTCCCGGTAGCAGAGACAGATAGAAACCCTACGTTATCTATGCCCAGGTGTGAGTCATGCAAGTCCTTCCAAGTTGCATGAGCTTAGAGATCTTGCTAGAATCACCCAAGTACTCGTATGACTCACACTCCTGACTGTATTTCATCAAAGACAATTGGGATGTGTGTGTATTGACCTGTTCCAAGAGCAAGAGAACAGTTTCAGGCTTGCAACGTATGGGTGATGGCCTGGCTGTTTGAAATTTCCGCCCGAGTGAAGGTGGCGCAAATTCTCATGAGAAAAGGCGACCGTATAGAACACAAGAAGAAGGATGGGAAGACCCCATCAAACAGTACAAGGGAGAGACAAAAGAGATAGAAGGGGGTAGCCCGAATGGCATCGAAGTAAAAAATCTACCCTCCAGCACCTAAGATATCTAAGCTATGCAAGTCATAAGCTCTACAAACTATTTGAATATCCAAAAAAAATATCACCTAGAATGATTGTTCTCCTTTAAACTTCACCAGTTAATACTCTATGTAGAGCAATAGACACCCGTTGTCTAAAGTATGCTACAAAATAAGAAAGAAAATGGTACCTTTGCATTTGATATGATAAGTTCTCGTGCACTCCTTGACAAATATATCTAATATCATATCCATCACTCCATATAACTCCAAGACTAGAGGAACAATGAAGTGACCTCGCTGCATACCCCTATACTTGGAGACCTTCGGTGCTACTGCTCCATTCATCGCCCACCTAGGAGGATGAATAATCACTCCCTCCAAAACTGCATCATGCGTAACCATAACCTCCGCCACTATCACTTGATCATCGCAGACCAAGTACAAATCTACTCTGACTCGTGTAGTTTGCAAAGAATATGAATGCTCCTTCTAAGCAATGTATCCACAAGGTGCCATAGTAAACACTATATATCTGATGGTATCATGGGTAGCTATCCTTTGTCTTCCATAGAGACACTGTGTCATATGGACCGTTGTTGCATCTAATGTAGAACCATATTCACAAGTGAGTAACAAAGATGCCAGACGGGTGTACTAACACTAGGTGGAAACTTATTGCCAAAACCTAAACTCTCCATGAGACATCTGAAGTGCAGTTTTCCACTTGGGTTGAATTGGTAGTTCTCTTAACAAGGATCCACCGATTCAAGTCCAAGGCACAGTAGCAAGGACTGATTGTGCTGAGCAATCATTAAAAGAACTGCGTTCCCGGCTGAGCAACAACAGGTCAGGGAGGAAGAATTGAGAAAGGAGGTAGGACTGAGCCGGTGCTGTTGGTCTGACTTATTAACTTCTTTTCCACCACGCGCGCTTGTTCATTCTAATGTCATCTTCCTTTCGTAGGCATGCGGATGGTCACGATTATACCGTTTATAATAGTTCGTGTGATATCACTCACCTGTGGATCCCACACTGCTTGCCACCAGATTTTCTCCAGTACTGTACTAACTCGCCTCCAACCATACGAGTTATAGCTAGGCTCCTTTGCAAACCCCTTTGGACCCCACAACATCTCAGCTTTCGTCCTACCATCCAAATCTTTGCAGAAAGATTTTAGATGGTAGGACGCATCTCCTTCCATTCTCATCGTCCACTTCACCTCTTTAGCTGGTTTCATTTCGTCCATTCGTCTTCCCCCAATTCATCTTTGGAGCTCCTCTTTTGCGTCAAGACCGTATGCGCCGCAGAACTTGTTTTTAACTTCAGTCCTGGATACGCACAGATTCATGTGGATTCCGAAGGCCAAGATGTACCGGAAATGCATGCATCAGCGGAATGCACATGCCTCGTGAAATCAAGTTTGATTTGCATTCCAGATGCAGCACCCCACAAGTTGGATTCAAATCCCTTTTTTGTCATCTCAATTGCTACTGAAGTCCCCTGGTTTGCCTTGGGGCCGTATGCCTGCTTCGGCTTTTAGCTTATTTATGGTTCGTTGGGACTCGGGCCCTTTATCCCCTTTTGCACTTGTTACTGCCTTGTATTCTTTCTTCGTTTTCCTTCGGATTCCTGGCCACTTTCATTGGATATCGATCTAAAATTACTACCAATTACCTAGCTTTGGCAATTAACTACTTTCCTAGGAATAATAATATTTTTGACGTGAGCATAAGCATGCACTCTCACCGTTTGTAATTAAAATGTAATCAAAATCACGACTCCTAATCCAGATCCAAATTGATAAGACAGATTCAGATCGTCCACATTTACATTCACTCAGTGTTAAACTTAGACCGAAGTAAAAATCAAATTTTGTCTTCAGAAGTAAGATTACAGCCATTACAATGCGATCACCAATAGTCCCATGGCAGCACTCCCACAAGAATGGCGTCTAATATGAGATTTCCGATGTTAAACCAGCACAGAATAGATATCACGAGCTCCGAGAGTACATCAAGATCGTTGTTAGCAACTTTAATAAAATGGGAAGATACTACTGCCATTAAGTTTCCTAGGATCGCCGAAAGAGCACGAGATAGGCCTCACCTCCCTTTTCCAGATGCATGTCTTCGGTGTATATTCAGATCGTCCACTACTTTGCTGTGGAGGTTATGTGTATCGAGTAGTCAAATTAGTCCACCATCTTTTGACTCTCTCCACTTCTAATTTGACAGGTACACCAATGAACGTATGTGTTGTCAGATCCTTGAGCATCTGACAACACATGCGTACAGTTTGCTTCTTCTAACTTTACTAACCCTCTCCTCAAGAGGAAAAGGATGACTGCGGAGAAAAAACGAAGGATGGGAAACACGAAGGATGGGAAGATCCCATCGAACCGTACAAGGGTGAGACGTGTTTACAAATGATCTCCTCCATGTTTACACATGATGAGTACCATAAAAAAGGGATTTGCCATTTGTTTGTCATTGGGAATCTACTGGGTTGAGCAACAATAGGAGTTTCACTATTAGAATTTACACGGAATCAGAAAAGTGATCAAATAGAAGAAAAGAAGGATGGGAGGACCCTATCAAACCTTACAAGGGAGAGACAAAAGAGCCCCATTCTACTCATTACAGGGAATGGGCTCATTCTAAAAAACTCGTAAATCTGGAAGGGAGACCCGTAAACCGAATTTCGTACTTACATAGTAAAAAGTGAGGGTTCAGTTTAATTTCCGGTCTAATATTCATTTCGGTTCCATTTTGCAGGCCTTATGGTCTAGTGGACCTCTTCCCCTAGACCATAAAATTGTGTTGTGTCACTAAAATGGTGACCCATTAATATTTAGAGGGTTATGGAAGGACCTCCCATAAAAACACAATCGCTTCTATGCACCCCGTAGTGATTTACAAAACATCCCATAGATTTCCCGTAAAAATTTTTGTGGATGCAAAATGGTCTAAATGAAACCCTTTAATAAGCTCCGATAAAAAAGACTACGTGCTCACTTATGGTGATATATATCATTATGCTAATAGGTTATTCTATCTCTATCAACTATCTTTATCAACTTGTACATGTCACACACCCATGGCTGTTGTGGTAGGCCATATAGATAATCTGACGTTCTACAATTGTTCTACAATGGGAGGTTTTAGTTGTAAAATTTATGGCAATTTATTGGTAGGGGGCCATGTAAATCTAAAAGTTAGGATCTGCTAAAACCCACATTAAACTTTTTCCAGGTTTAGGGGGAATTTCATCTAAGCTCACTGGAGAAAATCAAGAAAAGTTACAAGATAGGAATTGATTCAAATTTCAATGGTGTAGGAAGTAAGGAGGAGTGAAAATTTATCAGTATTACTGTAGGTACTATAGATTGGTACTTGGAAGAGAATGGTTCTTTGTCTTGGACCCTCAAATTTTGAAATTTGAATCCATCAAAACTCTTCCCTTCTTCCCCATTGCATTTGAAGTTCATTGACACACTACTACAACTTTTCCTCTTACAAGTAGCCTCACAAATGAAAAAAATTTCCCCTTGTGTGAAGCACATAATTAGAATAGTTTGAGGTTTATTTTTTGCAAGAAGGGATGCAATTTCAGATCTTGTGAGTTTGAAAAGCAAATATAAATTTTGGGTGCAAGGTGAGGAGTTAAGGTTCTTGTTATTGCTGATTTCAAGAATTTGTGCGCCAAACTTTGAGAAATTGGATTTTGGAGCAATTGACCAAGACCTTACACACATTACAATTATGGACAACTTTTCTAAAATATTTATTTCTCCTCTAATTCTTCCTTGCTTCCTCCACTCAACATTTTTACTTGTTCAAGAATCACTTCACAATATGTTCCATCACTCTCATTGATTGCATATTCGAGTCCAAATTCCAAGTCTCTTTGTTATGGCTCTTTGTCCATAGCTCATGGGATCTCTCAATTTGTAGATCTTTTGAGATTGGTATCAAATATGCCTTGTCACGTGACCAATGATCAACCAAAAAACCTGATGACAACAGATTGTGTATGGTCATTCATCACTATGCTCAAAATTCTTGACTAGTTGGAGGACCTAGAGCACTTCAATCAAATACATTCTTTTGCGTAGGTTCCAAGAGGCCGTGCAAAAGAGTATTGCATTCTCCTATATAGCTAGTTATTTGGTGAAATTTGGAACTAGGTTTCTTGAGACTATGAACAAGGATAAGTTATACAAAAATTATGCCAAATATGTAAAAGATCAATACGAGATGAGAAATAGGAGAATGGAAGCTCATATTGGGACACTTGAATGAGGGAAAACTCCAAATGCCTAGCATGAGCTTTGGCTCTTGTATTTATAGGGAACATACAAGGCTCTTGAGAAGCTTCTCAAGATGCTACCTAGAGCCACTTTCTTGGAGTGCAAGAGAAGCTTCCTTCTAGAAGCTACTTAGGGAGGGTGCAAGCTAAGCTAGCCAAGAAGCTTCCTATATATTTTTGGAATATTCTAGGCTAATTTGGCTTATTTGCTACTTTGTTAGTCTTAACTAACTTCATCACTAAGTTCCATATTGTTACAAAATATATGTAGTACTACAAGTCAACCCAAGATTGGAAGGAAATGTGCATAAGAGAGGGTCTTGTTTAAAAGGAAATTATACATGGATGGATATGCATTGACAACAAATTAAATCATCATTGTCCTCGTTATTACTATAGAATGGACATAATATTTAGGATATGTGCTAATAAATATCCTCTTGCAATTTTAAATATGGGGTTTAGAGATGAGATTAATGGTGTTGATTTAAATATTGGGGTTGAGGATGAGAGTAATATTGTTAATTTAAATAAAGAGGTTGGCAAAGCGAGTAATAAAGTTGATCTTTTAAGCTCATGTGAAAGAGAAGAGATTGCAAAGCCAAAAATTGGAGGATATTGAATTACACAAGAGTAATTTAGGGTGGAAGATGAATTTAGTGTTGAAGATACTCTATATATGTTCTTAATTCCCAATATGAAAAGGGAAGGAGACATTGCCAATACTATACATGACCTAAATGAGCTAAAGGACAAGAGTGTGATTGTAATACCAATAGCTAGATAGATGATCTAGAGAAGAAATTTGGTTTGGTAACATTTGGAAGAATGTTATACATGATGGACTTAGTAGATAAGCTAGAGGTATCACCAAAAGAGTATTTCTACTAATAGGCTAGAAATCAAAACATGCTTAGAAACTTTAGAATCAATAGTTAAGCATATGATCTAGAGGTGAAACTTGGAGTGGTAACATCTAGAAGGATGTTACACATGATGGAGAGTATATATCAGATATAAGTATCACTAAAAGAGCACTTCTACTAATATGGTAGAAGCTAAAATGAGCCTAAACTTCAAAGACAATTTTGGAGGCCTAAACGAATGAATTGGACCTAAAAAATGTGTACATTCCCTCCCCCTCCCAATAGAGTAAAGATTATCCTTACCTCCCCTCTGGTTTTTCTTACCAAGAGCTTTCCAATGGTACCTCACCAATGTGATTCTAATATTCCTACATGAAGATTCCCTAAAAGATTCCCTCTGGTCAAAGCCTATTTGACCAACCAGATGGGACCAAGATCAACATGTCACCCATCCAAGCAAGTAATCTACGGGTGGAGCTTGCTAATAGGTCATCTATCCATGTACCTAATCCTATGGTGGAGCTTCCTTGGAGGAGATCTTCATTGGCTGTATAAGAAAGAGAATGTAAAAATCCAAGACCAAGGAGAGTATCAGGAGAATAGAAGCTCACATTGGGACACTTGAATGAGGGAAAGCTCCAAATGTCTAGCATGAGCTTTGGCTTTGGTATTTATGGGTAGCATACAAGGCCCTTGAGAAGCTTCTCAAGAAGCTTCCTCGAGCCGCGTTCTTAGAGTGCAAGCCAAGTTAACTAGGAAGCTTCTCAAGAAACTTCCTTCTAGAAGCCACCTACTTGGCATGCAAGCTAAGCTAGTTGGAAGCTTCTAGAATCTACTTACTTGAGGTGCAAGCTAAGCTAGTTGAGAAGCTTCCCAAGAAGCTTCCTAGATACTTTTAGAATATTCTAGATTAATTTGTCTTATATTCTAGATACTTTGTTAGTCCTACTAACTTTGTTGCTAAATTCCATATTCCCCCACCGCTAGTTGGTGATGTCCTCATTGCCAATGAAGCTTTGACCTCTTGGATGGCCATTTGTGCATTCATGAGGTGAGAAAGAGGTTCCTATGCGACATCATGAAGGGGATACCCTTTCCAAAGGACCTTGTACTCAGTATGTTGGCAACAGCCTTGTTGAATATGGTGACACACAAGGATACAATCAACTTTGTACTCCTCATGATCATTGATAGAGACAAGAGGAGGGGGAAGTTGGATTTGAGAGGAAAAGGAAGAGGGTTTAGGAACAAGGGGTTTCAACTTGGAAACATGAAAGACAGGATGGATACGCATGTGACAAGGCAAGTCAAGTCGATAAGCAACAAGAGAGCAATTTGGATGACATCAAAGGGTCTTATCCAATGGGGAGCAAGTTTACGAACTTGGGTATCAAGTGGGAGAGGGAGGTTACTAGAGGATAACATGACTTTATCACCGACTTCAAAGGTGAGATCACAACGATGGTGGTCCGCATATTGTTTTTGATGATTTTGAGCAGCA
The DNA here is from genome assembly GCA_948567375.1 of Lunularia cruciata. Lineage (NCBI taxonomy): Eukaryota > Viridiplantae > Streptophyta > Marchantiopsida > Lunulariales > Lunulariaceae > Lunularia > Lunularia cruciata. The sequence continues at coordinate 49,441,743 of OX419761.1, read as the reverse complement.
AGGAGGTGAGATTTTGCTTTTTGGAGAGATTGAGATATAATGGTCAAGAATGTTCAAGTATGAGGAACCTAAGATGGAGGGGGAGCAAGAAGAGAATCTGGAACAAGTGGATCTTGGCCAAAATTGAGAAAGAAAGGAGAAAATCTTGTGCTTGCATGTTTGGAATTGTTGTTGGCAAATTTTGTAGTTGTAAGACCTTTCATCCCAATTGGTATGGTGGACATTGATGAAAGCATGCAACATATCCTCCAATGTATGATTTGCATATTTGGTTTGTCCATCAGTTCGAGGATGATATTTTGTGGACAAAGCAAGCTTGGTGCCGAGAATCTGGAAGAGTGCTTGCCAAAAATTCCTGGTAAATTGAGGATCGCGGTCAGAGATGAGTCCATGTAGTATCCAATGATACTTGAAGACATTGTCAAAGTAGATTTGTACTAAAGTTAGAGCATTCACAGTATCACAAGTTGGTGCCAAGTGGATTTGCCTTACTAAGCTTATTGTTGTGTATCCTTGCTTTGTCTTGGGCAAGGATGTGATGAGATCCAAGCTCACATGCTCCCATCAAGCGGCTAGAATGGCAAGTGGTTGAAGGAGTCCACTTGGCTTCTTGTTGCTGGCCTTGTTATATTGGCAGTTCTCATATGATTGGAAAAATTATCAAACATCTTATATCATGCTGGGCCACCACCATTGACGTTGGAGGGTACCCAAGGTCTTGTCCACACCCATGTGACCAGCTATGGGTAAATCATGGGCTTCTTGAAGGCGCACAAGTCAAAGATCACCTTTGGTTGGAACATAGATCCGGTCCTCATGGAATAGAAGGCTTTCCTTGATGGAGAAAGTGTTGTACTCCTTGTCACATGTTGTAAGGCAACCATGTACCATTTGGAAGAAGGTATCTTGTTGCAGAGCTGATTGAAACTTGTTTTGGACCTTGGAGTCAATTGACACTGTCGTAATTGCCGTTGTGATGAGAGGAAGAGACTTCAAATCAGGTCATTGTGATAAAGCATCAAGGATGATATGGAACCAACTTGGTTTGTACTCAAGTTTGATATCAAACAGTTGGATTTGTTCTTCCCATTGATGATGTCGACTCTTCATTAGGTCATTTTGCAACAATGGTTTATGATCAGTTTGCATGATCACTTGTTTCCCCAAGAAGTAATGCCTTTATACTTTAGTGGCATAAACCATTGCTAGTTGTTCTTGATCTTGAGCATAGTAGTTTCTTTCAGCCATATTGAGTTTGCAAGGCACAAAGGTAATGGGATGTAGTCCATCTAGGAATTCTTGTTGCAACATGGCTCCAATTATAAAGTTAGAAGCATCAAAATCAACCACATAGGGTAGTTGAGGATCATACGGTTGAAGAATGAGTATTGAAGATACCATATGTTTCAAATTCTAGAATGCTTCTTTGTGCTTGGTGGTCCACTAGAGGCTCGAGTCCTTCTCCAAGAGGTCAATCAATAGTACAGCCACATGAGCATAATAATAGATGAACCGTCAATAAAAACTAGCCAACCAATTAGTAATGGCCTTGATTTTCTCCTCTTCCAATCTTGATCCCCTTTGATGAGATCTTGTGACCTAAGAAGGTAACTTCTTTTTGCCAAAAAGCACAGTTCAACTTCTTGCAGTAAAATTTCCATTGTCGTAGTCATCTTAGGACTTCTTGCACATGACTCACGTGTTCTACCTCTATCTTGCTATAGATTAAGATATCATCCAAGAACACCACCACGTACCAATCCAATAAGCCATCCAACAACCAATGCGTATGATCCATGAAGACTATTGGAGCATTAATGAGTCCAAAAGGTAGAACCTTCCACTCAAATACCTATACCTTGTGCAAAAGGTAGTCTTTTGCACATCCTCCCTATCAATGGAGATTTGCCAATAGCCGTTGCAAAGATCCAGCTTGGAAAAGTATTGTGATCCACTCAATTGATCAAGCAAGTCATCAACCCGAGGCAAAGGATATGCATTCTTCATTGTTTGCTTATTGAGCCTACAATAATCAATACAGTAACAAAATCCTCCATCCTTTTTTGGAATAAATAGTACCGGTGCTCCCCAAGGAGAGGTACTATGTTGTATGAAGTCCTTCTCCAACAATTCCGTAAGTGTTGTTCACAACTCCTCCAACTTCTTTGGTGAGAGCCAATAGATTGGTCTAATCATTGGAGTACTCCCTGGCAATAACTCAATCTTGAAGGGCATACCACAACCAGAGGATAATCCCTTTGGCAAATCATTTGGAAACACATCTACAAACTCTTGAACTATCTGATCAACCATTGCTTGATGAGGCTCTTTGAACTCCTCAGATTGTCCTTGTGCAATCAGCTTGATCCACACCACAAAAATAGACTTATCTTCCTCCAAAGCTTGCTCTATGGCTGCTTCACTAACAAAATTCCCATCTAGGGATTCATCTCTTTGCAAAGTTTACTCCCTGGTTGCCTTTCTAGCAAACTTCCCATCTTGGGATTCCTCTCCCTTCAAGGTATGCTCTATGGTTGCCCTCCCAACACCCTTTCCATCTTGGGACTAACTATTCTTATGTGTCTTACTTAGAGGTGCTAGACAACCTAATTGGAATTCCTACCTTGGTGTTGTACTTGAATTTGTCATTGGGTCCAATCAAATTGAACTTTATGATATTCAAGCTAAGGTAGTCCTAAAATGACATCATAGTGTAGAGGGCCACTAAAAACCTCATACACTCCAAATACTCCTTCCCAATCTTAAAGGTAACAGGATGCAAGGTACAAAATGCAAAACCTTTTCTACCATCCGCCATCATCAATCTATTTCCAATCATCGGCTTGATAGAAATACCCAGTTCCTTTGCAACTTGCAGAAACATGCAATTCTCTAAACTTCTTGTATCAACCAAAATCCTACAACCCCAATTAGATATCGTACCTTACAAGTGAAGCAAACTTGCATAGGTTAAGCCTCCAATCCCATTAAAACTAACCAAGCTCCCAATAGGCGGCTCAAAATCTCTTATTGGGATTCCTTATTTTCCTAATCATTTTGTTCCACAAACTCCATTTGGGCAACTTGTCAAGGTCACCCATTCCTAAGTGGACATTCAGCAATGTGATGTCCACCTTGGCTATAATAAAAACAACCTCCATTTTGTTACAATCTTTCTCTATCTGTTGTACCAAGTGGTTTCTGTTGGATAGCATCAATCTCCATTGGTGTCGGTTCCTCCACCCGTGCGTAGTGTATTGGTAGGCTTTGTGTAGGTTGAGGTGGAGACCACGTTGTTGCAACCAAGTAATCAAAGCGCTAAGCCAATTGCATGGCTTCTTCTACATTTTGTGGTTCTTGCATGGGCATCTCCAATTTGGTTTGTGACTTCAATCCCCGCCCAAATTGATCCAGAACTTCACCTCTTGTATATCTAGAATTTGCATGATGATGTTTTGAAATTGTGTGATGTAGCTCTTTATAGAGCAAATATGCTTCAACTCCACAATTTATCTCGTGCAGCTTGGGTACCATTCATAGTTTGAAATCAACCAAGTATTGCATCCTTGAATTTTGCCCATGTCAAAATTGGTGTAAAAATCCGTCATTCAGCTTGCTCCACTCGGAATTGCCACCAAAGGTTTGCCACACCATCCAATTGGCTAGAACCAAGAGAATTTTTTTCCATTCATCTTGAAGATTGGTGGCTTCAAAGTAATGTTCACAGTCAAACATAAAATTCTCCATTGTGCTCGGAAGATTCTTGCCTTCAAACACCTTGGTTTTGGAAATTAGATGTGACCTTCTCCGTCTTGAATTGGTGCTCTCTCTATGTGTTCTTGTCATTGTTGGTCTTGATTATCCAACAATCAAGTAAGGTGCTTGATTTGTTACTACATCATAAGGATAACATCCGGTATTGCGGCCATTACTACTACTCTATCCCACTACTCCCAATTTATCTAATTGATTAATACATAGATGTAGCATGTCCACCGTTCTCCATAAGCTACAACCGGAAGTATCAAGAGTTCCTCAAACAAGATGATCACATGCAAAAAATCTTGTCCAAAGCGCGTGGTAATGAATTGTGTTAAACAATGCTTGGGTAATATCTGGATATGAAAATCCCAATGGTGGGGCAGAAGTGGATTTGGTGGTCCATAAATTCCATCCATCCCGTTCCTGCATTGATACCAATATAAAAGTCCAAGACTGAGGAGAGAAATAGGAGAATGGACGCTCACATTGGAACACTTGAATGAAGGAAAACTCCAAATGCCTAGCATGAGATTTGGATTTGGTATTTATGGGTAGCATACAAGGCCCTTGAGAAGCTTCTCAAGAAGCTTCCTTCTAGAAGCCGTCTATTTGGCGTGCAAGCTAAGCTAGTTGGAAGCTTCTAGAAGCTACTTACTTGAGTTGCAAGCTAAGCTTCCTAGATACTTCCAGAATATTCTAAGCTAATTTTGTCTTATTTTCTACTTCGTTGCTAAATTCCATATTGTTACAAAGAAGGTGTTCCTTTCAGGCATTGGAAGATTGAGTGTGAAATCTATGTCTTCTCTCTTGATGAGTTATCTTATCCTCGGAGTATTATAGTGACACTTTCTGAGTTTGTTCACCCTTTGCCACATGAATTCAATGATGTTCCATATAGTAGAAGCACACACACTAAATATGAAAATTTAGTACAAGGAGTAAAAGAAGCTAAGAGTGATTCTTGGAAAAGAAGGAAGATTTATAAAGGTTTTGTCAAACCTTCACTATTGTCATATTGACTTGCACAATACTTTGCTAACCATACCAATATGAAGAAGGAGGATGGATACTAGAGCAAGGCTAAGTTTGAAGCCACAAGGATAGCCAAGATGGAGGAAATTGAAGATTAGAGAATAACAAAGCTAGAGAAAATAAAATTCAAGGAGGAATCAAAGAAGATCTTCTATGTAGATAAATGAAGTACAATGTTGAGAAAATTTGAGCAAAGGAAGAACTAAAGCAGATGTTAATGGAAGAAAAACTATTGAACTAAAAAACTCAAATTCAAAGAGAGGAAAGAGAAATCTAAAGGTTTTGATGTTCCATGCATAAAATATTTGAGTGCAAGAAAGAGCTATAAGAAAAAAAGGGTAATGTTCAAGCATTTTTTGAGATTGATTTTGTAAGAAATGATGATTCGGAATGTAAACTTTGTAAGATAATAAAGATAGTTCCATTTTATTATACAAATTTCCAAGCTTGTGTTGAACATGTGTGTTGTTAGTCTCAAATGTCAATTGGGTTTGTAGAGGGTTTATATGATGATGGTTGCATGGGGTTGAAGGGGTTTGCAAAGGGTTGCATGGGAATAGCAAGATTATGTTGTAGGTTCAAAATTGTGCTGAATTTGTGTGTAGTTAGTGTCAAATGTTGGTTGAGTTTGCAAAGGGTTGCAAGAAGGTAATGAGCATTAAGGTGGGTTTAAGAAGGTTTGCAATTGAAACCTCAAGCATAATCATATTCTCTTTCTACTTACAAAGGTGAAATATGTACATACTTCCATTCATGTAAAACCTAAAAGATGTATTACCATACTTAACATCAACTCTACTTGAATTGGGATGAGAATGGATGCATGCAATTAAAAGAAAACAAAATGTTTTGGTTTTACATAGGACTCAACACCTCTCCATAACAAATTGCTTAACTTTTATAGGCACTCTTTTCCAAGATGGTGTGTTTTCTTGAGCTTTCCAAACATTTCATTTAAATTGAAATTGATCCAAAATAATATACTAGCTTATTATAAATTTTATATGCACTTTTTCCAAGATGGTGAGTTTTCTTGAGCTTCCCAAACATTTCATTGATATTGAAGTTGATCCAAAAATAATATACTAGCTTATTGCTCAATGAGGCAGATATGAAATCCTAAACACCCAATTTTGAAAACCAATCTCTTTCCCTTCCTCTCTTCTCCCAAAATTATTGAAAATTTACCTCTCCTCTCTTCCTTCCTTTTATTGTTTTGTCTCTTCCTAGATTTGTCCCTTTCTCAAATTATTCTCTTTCTTTTTCCTTCCTTCAAAGATCACCAAGAATGAGCAACACAATCCCTTCAAATTTAGCACTCTCCCACCACTTCCAATTTCAGCAAATCCACCTTTGTTTTCTCCCACTCCTTTCATAAATATTAAATATGTTCTTCCATCCTTAAATAAACAGCAAAAAGCAAAAATGTTTAATTTTCTTTGACTTTCATTCGACTAAAACTTCAACCAGATCTCCTTGTAGTTTCTACTAAAATTTAAGAATGTATGGGTTGCTTTCAAAAGAAATTCTTCCTCTTGATCTTGATGATCTAAACTTGAAAAATTAGGAATTAGAAAGTTGGAGTTGCTTTCAAAAGCTATCCTTCATCTAATCTCACACAAACATTTCAAAATCGGGTCATCACTTTTGACTACTACTCTCTTCCTAAATTGAACAAATTTGAACTTGCAAACTAGTTACATTCTAGCTTTAAACTACTTAAATTGTGTCTTATGCTATAATTAACACATAAAAACAAACCAACATAAACAACAATCATTCATTGAAACATCATGCAATGCATAAGGGGAAAAATATATTTATTCACTATCATACACAAGTTTACTAGCTTCAAGATGCAATTGAAGGCATTATTTCATGATAGTTTCTTGTATGAATTCTCTATTGTGCTCTTGGTGAATGGCGGAGTATTTAGTGTCCATCTCCTCTAAGAATTTATTGTCTTTCTCAATCCATAGATTGTGTTGGTTTACTAGAGATTATGCAATAAAATACATAAACTTATCTATTTCAAAACGTATGTATTTTTGTAACTATTCTTCAATTGAGATCTAATTTTTTGCAATGATTGCCATTGAGCCTTCAATATTCAAATGCAATCTTTGTTTGCAACCCATGTCTTTGCTACACATTTATTGAATTGTTGTTTGTCAACTACACAAGCAAATTGGAAAGAGAGAACAAGATGACTCATGGAGATGTAAGTTTAATGTGACAATAATTATTGCCAATTGTAAAAGGAATTGCATTGACCGTTGTGGTTCAAATCATTCTAGATTGTTGTCTCTTCTAATATGTCATGTCGTAACATGATTTGGCATTCTTGAACCACAAGAACACCTCAAGTAATTAGCATTTTCTGAAAATCTAACTCAAATAAAGTCCCAAGAAACTCCAAAGCTTATGCACAATAGTCAAAATAGGACCAAAATTAAGAATGACACAAGCTTATGCATAATAGTCAAGATAAGTTACCTTTTACCACTAAAATCTGACTTATTTCAGCATGTAAGTCTAAATGATTTTTTCAAGGAGCTATAATGTTTTGAGCATAGTAGAAACCCCAAGAGAAACACAAAAATTCCATTTCTCAATACTCGGATGCTCCAAAAAAGCATTTTGTCTTTTTGTATTATATAGAAAAAAGGATCCACTCAAAGAGAACTATACACTTGGATCAAATACATGCATCAGTGGCATGTCAATCCTTGTCGTATTTGGTTGGTCAAACATATTTGACCCAAGGGAATCTTTCAAGAATTTTTCTTGTAAGGAGCTCAGAATAGGATGAGTAAGGTACCATTGGAAAGATCTCAACAAGAAAACAAGGACGAAGAGAAGATCTTATCATTTCTCTTGGAGGAAGGAAGTTGTAGTTTTCAAGGTCTAATTCATTTGTTTATGCATCCAAAATTGACTTTGAAGTTTTTGGGTGTTTTTGACCTCTACTCTATTAGTGGAAGTACTCTTTTGGTGACACTTCTATTTGATATACTTAGACTATCATATATCAAATCCCTAAAGATGTTACTAAGCCAATTTACACATTTAGATAATTTTTCTAGCTAATGATATTATAGGAGCATCTGAGAACTATTCAACAACAAAAGAACACCTTGTGCACTCTCTGCAATATTTAAAACCACTTGGGGTTCTATGTTCTGCTTCACCCTAACTTCAATATTTCATTTCCCCATCTCCTCGTATTCCACTCTCCTCTCTTTTGTCTCTCTGTCTTCCGCTTGCATTCCTCTTTTCTCATTCTTTGAATTTCTGCTCTAAATTTTGATTTCTCCCAAACCTTGAAGAGGGATTTGAATTTCTTGTTTGAATTTGGGTTGCTTCTTCAATACCTCCACCAGTAATTGTAAGACTTTTTACTTGACACATATCCATACCATTCAAACTCAAATTGTGTATCCTTAATGTTGACTAATTAAAGTTAGCGGATACTTGTAAACCCTATAAAAAATAATAATTTTTTTTAATTTTTTAATTTTGTGATTTAGCTTTTTGCAGACCCGGAATTTACGGGAGTCTGCAAGTAAATCTCCTGAGTCCCTCCTCCACTCTCCGTAAAGATCTTATGGAATATTTGTAAAATATTTATTGCTATGTACGGGTACCCAATTCGCCATCTCAAACGCAACAATTTCGGGATTGAGACCGATAAAGGTTCCACATGCCTGATGTCATGACTCAAGAAAGGGTCTTTTGTCTTCAGTTAATCACATCAGGTTTAATTTCAAACAAGATAATGCCCATCAGGTTTAATTTTCAAACGAGATAATGCCCATTATCTGGGACCTGTAACAACTTCTCTATACCAAGGATCTCTCTTTCAAACTACGAATAGCGACGATGGTTAGAGAATACTTGACTCCATCAGTTTGGATGGTCTCCTTCGTGCGGTATACACCAAACTTTACGTTGATTGTCTAGGTGGACACCTCGTCATCTTAGAACCACATCGTTCATTATTCGTGCAAAGAAATCAGGAGGTATCCCCTGTCACTACTGCGATTCTTTCTACCTCGTTTTTCTCCCCTGCCCTTGGATGTCGCGAGGGATTGGTCGATTCTCTACGGGGATGTACACTGAATTTAATCCTCTGTTTTTATCCCATTTTATCCCCTGTCTCTTCCTTGTGCGGCTTGGTGATGTCTTCGCATCCTTCTTGGTTATCACACGCGGTCGCCTTATTCGTACAATGAATCTTATAAAAGCAAAGTCTAGCTGTACGAGAATTTCATTGCCATTGCGGACTGACTAAGCCCACGTCAAGCGTTCGGGCACCATTAAGTCAAAGAGCCAAAGTCGGGGCCCCGTTAAGATCTGGTATACATGACTCGTTCAACGAGGAGGGAAGCGCAGAGCGCCGCCGATGGTAAACAAACACGAACCTCAAGATTCCACCCACGTTTGGTAGATAGATGTGTGGAGGAAAGGGACAGGATTGAGCTGGCTGGAGAGGGTGTGGTAAATCCGAGTTCGTTCTTCTAAGCTGGCGTTATTTATTTAGTTCTACTCTATGGAGTGTCTAGCTGCGCATGAGTCGCATGCGCAGCTAGACAGTAGCGTTTGAGTAAAATTCAATGTTTCCTGTCTGGTCAGGCCGGAGTCACCAAAATACGGCATGACTGTACAATGGTGGCGTACAGGTAATGGGAGTAGTTAAGTTTTGTTTTGTAGAGGGCATGCCGCGAGTGCATCGCTACGCTAGCGAAAGTCTCACGCCGATTAACTCTTGGCTATGGTGCAGAGCTTGAACCGCAAACGGTGCAGCCAGTTACGAGAGAGACTGAAATCTCAATCAGCGATGGAGATGAAAGACCAATCTTTTCCATGACGCAGTCAGGTTAAATGGGGGGACTAGAAAGAACAGGATTGGGTGAGTGGAGGCTTCAACTTGCACAGGCCGGAATCCTCAGATAAATTGATGGTTTGTCCCTGCTGGATGGAAAGGAGATAAACGTGCATTATTACATTTGAAGGTCCTGTCCCGTAATCGCGTCTCGGTCGGGTCCGAGTTTGGACTTTTGTTGCTGCGTAGACGCAAGAAAGGAGGCGGTCTTGTGAGACCGGTACAGGGCTCTTTCCTTATCAGGGAGGTACTAAGTCTAGTCGCAATGATGTTCTGCAACTTTTCATAAGATCGTGCTTTGCAGTTATCAGTTGTTCAATAGCCGACCGCGTAGGAAAACCGAAGGATGGGAAGACCCCATCAAGCTATACAAAGGAGAAACAAAAAAGGTAACAATGGGGCTAAGCCCCAATAGAGTCTATATGAGAAATCTGCCTTACCGTCCTTAAAATATCCGAGCTATGCAAGTCGTACAATCTATACACAACTCTGGAACAACCAAAGCATCACCTAATGTGATTGCTCTCCTATGGATACACCCGTCACTACCCTCTATAGAACAATGGACACACATTGTCTAAAATAGAGCAATGAACACATGTTATCTAAAATATACTATAAAGTATGAGAATGAATGGTACCCTTTTATGCCTAACATGATAAGCTCTCGTGCACTCCTTGACAAATGTGTCAAATGTCATGTCCATAGCTCCATATAACTCCAAGGCTAAAGGAACAAAGAGGTGACCTCGCTGCATGCCCCTATACTTGGAGACCTTGCGACCTGTTGCTGCACTCACCGCCCATCCTGGGGGATGGGGAATCACTCCCTCCAAAACTATATCCCGCGTAGAGTCCGTAACCATGACATCCGCTACTATCACCTGATCATCTCCGACCAAGTATAAGTCTGCCCTAACATGTGTCATTTGCAAAGCATACGAACGCTCCCTCCAAGCCAAGTATCCACTCTCTCATGCCATAGCAAACACTATGTCTCGAATGGCATCATGGGTAGCTATCCTCTGTCCTCCAAAAGGACACCATGTCATGTGGACCGCTGTTGCATCTAGTGTAAAACCACACTCACAAGTGAGTAATGAAGATGCAGATGGGTGAACCAAACCTAGGCAAAACCTCATCACTGTAGAGAAAGTAGCTGGTGCGAGTTGGAATGCCCTAATGCACGGTCTAGCTAGGATCCAAGAGCTTGTACCCTTGCCGGAGCAAGAGCAAAGATGTGCTCTAGTAGCTTGAGGAATGGACGAGTCGACTAAGAGAGAATGTAGCGTATGCTCACACTGTCGCTCCATCAAGGAAGATTGTAAACCTCTAGTCCAATCTAATGATAGTGAAGCAAAAGTTGGAAAATCCTCTTGTGCTTGTGGTGATAGACTATCTCTTGTTTGCCGCAATAACACCTGGAGAGAAAAGGATCCTCCCTCCACCTCTATCACATAAGTCTCCAAAACCGGCCTATCAACAACCACAAAACGAGAGGAAAGTAGGGGTGCCAAGAGAGCCCAACTACCCCAAAATGCTATAAGTGCCATCATCTCCATATATAGCAAGCCAACCCCACCACATGAGATTGGCAGAGCCGTCAACGTGCCAAATCCCCTGTCACACACTCATAAGTCCTTGGTCTAATAATATCACCAAAGACTCCCATAATCCTCCTATCAAATGCTCTCAAACGTGATAGGAAGGACGGTGAGGGGGGAACTGTACGGATGAGATAGGATGGTCAAGAAGCAATACTGGAAGAGAGTATACCAAATGCCACCTACGGATCTTGTAGTAATGGAAGGTCATCCACTTGGAGAACATCCTCTGCAAGGGCAACGTCTAAGAAGCGTGTGACAAAACCCTCCGATCCTATTGGCACTCCAAGAACACAAAGTCCATATGTAGATGTGATACACCCCTCTAGAAGCTCAAGGTGGAGAGGGATACCTAAAGGGGACCATGCCCTACACTTTGACACCTTGACTCTCAAGCCTACTAGATGTAGCTCGGTAGTCAAGGAGTCAAAGGCCTGCTTAATCTGATCTACAGGGCCTACGATGTGTGTATCATCTACAAAGGAGGGAAATACACAACCTAGCATGGCCAAAGTAGTAGATAGGATAGCTCTATAGTGAGCCATGGCAAATAAGGGCCCCCCCAAAGGATCTCCTGATGTGTACTAACAATTGACTCCAAGACGGTGACTCCTTCCTATGAACCACCATGTTGGTAGTAAAGGAAAGTAGAAGAGCCATAAAAATACCGCACAAAAGGAATGAGGCTCGCCAAGGATCCACCAGCCTCTTTAAGCTCTCTAAAGATGGATGTCCCTAAGACGCTATTAAAAGAGTTCTCAACATCCACCTGTAAGATGACCCACTCTGGATGGATATCTAGGAGTGCTCTAATGCCTAGAGATATAGCCTCACATCCTCCAAGTGTAGCTACTCCAAACTAATGTGGATTGAAGTGCTATCAAAAGTGCAAATGATGCTAAAGTACAATAGTACAATTGACCAAACACAAAATTATCTCTCCAATAACAATCGGTCTAATGCCCCCCGTGTCCTTCTCCATCGTGAGAAGTCGACTAACACCTAACACCCGACTAATTGACATAGGAATGTCTCCTCTCACTACTACTGTAGCCACCTGAAACAACTTTGTAAAACCACTAGAAGGATTATCTGCCTGGAAGCAATCTCTAAGGTGCTCATAAACCATCCATGACAAGCCTCTTGAGGAAAGGCGAGGGGCAATGCACAATGCTTGTGCAAATAGCAACCTATCAAGACATAAAGGCTACTCAGGCTGATCATCTAAGACCTCTAGTGGTAGTCCCTCTATTGCTATAGGATGTAGTGAGCGTAGGGAAGAGATAGTCTCATCAATAGTACTCATCATAGACAAAGGGTGTAGCGTTCGTGCTGCTCTACTAAACTCTCTCGCCTGACCCCATGTCCTACATTGTCATAACCAAGTGGACTCTATGGTATCCTGTGGCGATGCTTGTCTCCTAAATTATGTAGCCCTAACAGACTCCTCTTGAAGGGCCGCCCAATCCCCCGCTTGGAATTGACAAAATCTAACAGCCACCTCTTTATGCCCTGCACCTCCTCCTCTAGCATAACAAAGACACCATCAAGGGAGTAAGAGGAATAAGAACCATGCTAACTCGTCCAAGGGATCACGTGCCAAACAATCAAGTGGTAGCCAAAAAGTCTATCTAGCCTCATCATGGAGTGTGTGGGGTAGCCTATGGAATACACGTGGACAAGGAAAACTAGTCTCAAATAATCCAATATGCAACCCGCCTTAGAAGCTAACCACTCCCACGATTCGATCGATTATCCCCAAAATGATTAACAAAGGGATAGAAGAAGTGTGCATAATCCCGAGTGTCACTGCTGTAAATGTGGTCGCTCGTTTCACGTGAGCATCCCAAGTGGTCCAATCATAGTCCTTGTATATCCTTCACACGTGGATCTTTACCTCTTGCAAGGATAAAGCATCGGTGACACACTGGGCATGGTGTATCCCAAGTCGCCCTAGGTGACCCCACATGGGAAGGTGTAGCCATGGCTAACACAAGAATAATGATAATAACACATGCTGCTCCTCTCCATATGTCCCCATACCTTCTTGCTCCCTCAGCTCCCCATTGCCACCTTGATGCGCCCTTCCCTTTTCCGTCCAACACACATCAAATCTCCCCCAAGCCATCAAGCCAAGACAAAGTGAAGCCCTTCTTTCAGCTTGTGAGCTCAGGACCGCGCACTTTCTCCTCGTCCGGCTGCCATCAGGAGCAATTTCTAGAGAATTTATCCCGCAGCCATTCAAAGTTCCCGTCTCTCCACCTTCGAGAGAGAAACAAATGAACTCGAACTCATACTAAATCAAATGGTGAAACCCCGAGAAAATTGTTGGACAAATGGGGATGCATTCAACGGGAAACGAAGAAAAGCCACGACTCCCGTCGACTCGTTCCGTCTCCTTCCCTGAGCGTGCAAGATTTGGAAAAAAAAAGGGTTATCACGTAGGTTATCAGTTGTGGGTTTTGCACTTTCCCGAGTCAGGACTCTTCGAACTGCAGTTTCGATGTCTGTCAGGGAGAAACTTAACGCAGTCGGCCTGGAGTTCGGGTAACAGTAATGTTCTAGTTTCTTGCTCAAATACTTGCATATATTTCTAAATTTTATTTATGTCTATCTACATGTTTCGATTTCATCCTTATCATTTCAATATGTAACTAAATTTCACATATTCAAGTGGAATGGAACTAAGTTTACATTTACCATCTATCAAATTTTGGGATGTCAAAATAGACATAACTACAAATTCACGTAGGTCAACTCGCAGCTGATTTTGGGTTTTTTAAAATGGGAAAATCAAATCAAGTCTTAAAAGATTGAAATTGCTAAAGAACCAAAATCAGATTTTCTGACATTTTCATAAATTTTATTTCATCTGAATTTATGCTTGATAGACCTACCTAATTTTGGTGCAAATTCTCAGAGACATGCAAATGGTAAATATTACTTATTTATGATGTTGTGATATCTTGGGTATTGAGTTATGAATATTCTTTAAATAAGGCAAAGGCATGTAGTTATAAGTATCATGTGTTTTTATTAGTTCCATATGTCAACAATTAAACTCACAAAGTAACATAACCTCGAGAGGACTATCAAACCATGGTCATGGTCATGGTCACATAGCATGGACTATGACTATATAAACCTTCATTTAATTGAAAAGACCAAAACTTTCTGGATTTTTAGAATAAAATTTTAATCCATATGCAGAAATACATATATTAAGGTTAATAATACGTGAAACATTAAGGCTTGGTCAACTACATTTTGTTCCATTTGTGATAAAAGGGCAATGACATGAAATGAGAGGTCTTTATCTTTAATATTTTTTATCGGAAAATTTTAATTATCTACATGAAAATTTATTTTTGGAACCAGTTACCATATATCAAACTATTAAAATCAAAGTGAAATTTCGATATTATTTCAACAAATATCTGCCGCTCTCCAATCCACCAACAAAGAGAAGGAATATATATTGAAGAAAAAAGGTAAGTAGTTGTTATATCACTTCACTTTCGTCACATGTTTATGCACAGTCAGGTTCTGCTCTCCTATAAAGTTAAAAGGATATCGGAAGGGAATCGGAAATTAAAAAACTGATAACGATCCTCGACTATGCTTTCCTTAGAGTTTGGAAGGGTTTTGGAGAGAGGATTATTGAGCCACATGCTCATTACTGGTTTCAATCTTCCCGTCACTAAATTACATTTCATTCTTTGGCCATACTCGTACAAATTTTGAGGGATCTTTGCCATTATCCATCGTAAACTCTACTAGTTCTTCCGTGGGTTACTTTGGGTTGCATTCTTGTGAGCTCTCGAACTAAAAGATTTTGCAAATTATCAATTCTAATAACAGATGGATCGTACGGGATTTTCGTTGAATTTGATGGGATTTTTGTGGATAATAATTAAAGTGAGTAAATTTTCTAGATAATCTCATTAATCAGGTTAGATCTTTAATTCCTAAATGCGTCTTTTTTTGTTCTACTTACCATCAACCAGATTAAATGAGAGAAACAGTCAAAGAAGTGATCACGTCGTGAAATATAATTAAGTGAAAAATGACTTGATAGAAAAGAACTTGTTATATTCAAAGTTTTTAGTGAGGGAATACCTCGTAAATAGGTCCATAAGGTTTGAATTATAGAATATTTTTATAATTATACATGAGTGGACAAACGACGTAAGGAGGGTAAAGGACATAAAAAAACAAAAAATGATTATATAAGAGTTGAGAAAATTAAAAAAATTAAAAATAAAGATATAAATGATGAATAAGTCAAAAGAGGAACTATCTATTATTACTAAAAACAGAACTGAAATTCTATATAGTAAATAATATTCAGTATATAGGTTCAGTAAATAATATTAAGATTTTTTATGCTCAAAATTTAATAATTAAAGGATCCATGAGTAGAATTTATAAAATTCAATGAAATTATTTTCAATTTATGCAAAGTCAGCTCTGGATTCCGTATATTAGTATGTATTGGATGAAATTTCTAAAGAAGTTCTTCAGTCCCTATCTTTTCAAGTAAATTTCTTGCTTATAAGTAAATAAATAAAAATAAAAATTCTAAATATATGAGTCATTATATGGATTATATTTTAAATTTCTAACTATCTAGCATATGAAATTCAATCTAGAAATTACCACTTCTAGATTACTTATCCACATGGAACACCATGTAAACGTACTAACAAAAAATACAAAAATAGTCTAGCGAGAAATCTATGCATATGCATTTCAAAGATTGAAACTTTCCCCTAATATTTTCATCGGATAATCAATTAAACGCGCACACGTCCGCGATATTATATATATAACCCTTCAATTAATGAAACGATGGGCAAAGATATTTGCACATCATCATAAACTTATGCATATTTGCATTCATAACGTAATAAGATGAGCACAAGTAACGAGTCCTGAAGCAATCTTAACCGTCTTCTCGCACCAATAAATATTATGATATTACTGGACTCATGAAAACCAATCGCCGAAGATTTTGAACTTGGAAAATACAAACCCAATTGAGGTTCAATTTTAAGAAAGGAGAAATAATAATCCTTAAGTATATTGATGATAATGAAATACTACATACGAGAGCTATTAGCAAAGAAAAGAAATCGATTAAATTTAAGGCCTCTCCAAATTTCTTAAGAAAAAAATAATACAAGATATAAAACATCATTTTCTTAAAACTCTTGAGGATTTATTCTAATATTATGTCAATAATAATATTAATTATTACTATTTGGATAAGTTTTAAACCAAATATTTTCAAAAAATTAGTCATAAAGCAATATGTCTACATTGCAAATTATCGTTTCCTTTGCTACTTAATACTTATCATAAAAGAAAGTTTAGGTTAAAATGGTTGATAATTTTTACTAATTTAATCAAGCTATTATGAGAGTAAACTTGAAACGGAAGGATTTAGAATATACTTAGAATAGATAGGATTAGAATAGACTTAAAATTCATAAAGAAGATTTAGGCAAATTAAACTAATTAGTTTGACCTACTAGATTTATCTAAAATTTAAACTACTTTTCAAGTGAAAGAGAGGTGATGCACACAATTTGGCGATTATGTTGGCTCTACAAAATGCTTTTCTCTACAACTAGATCCTTAGATATAACCAAAATGTAAAGTCTTAGAAAATATAACCAGTTAATTCCAAAATTCGTAAAACAAGATCTCTTCCACTGCTAGATGAGACTCTTTGAAATGGCAAGCTAATTTTAAAGCACATCTTTAGAGCTAGTAGCCACACATGCCACTAGAAATGCTTAGGTTTACCTATCTAACCCCACTTTCCATTTATTGGGTAAGCTTAACTGAAAATATACATTAAGGGTTCTAGAAATAAAGTTACAAGGTTCTATATATTTTTCTTAATTGTATTTACAAAGCCTACCAATCATCGGTATGAGGTTTGTATGAGAGGAAGAGAGGACCCACTAAAAAATTCAGTCCCAAGTTCCTTATTATTAGCAAACTCCATAAGAGGTGGTTCATAGGAAAAAAGAGATATGAAGCTTTTTTTTGCGCATCAGAAAGTATTAATTACAATTTAGGGCTAATTAAGTGCCTGATTTAATTTGAATATAAGTACTAGCCATTGAGCGGGAGATGCTTCTTCTCTATATATTTTGATAGGTCAAGAGGAAGTGGGGAGATGCTTCTTATCTATATATTTTGATAGGTCAAGAGGAATTGACAACTAGTGAGAAGGATCGAGAGGGAATTCATTGCAAAGCTATCCAATTCCCTTGATTTCCTTGTCTGAGAGGGTCCCTCTACTTAAAGTGTGAATTCATAGCAATCTATTTTCCTCATTTTTTTGGCTCAAATGGTTCTCCCAGTTTAAAGAGTGGATTTAGTGGTTTGAGTGGTCTCTCTACCTTCCAAAGAGTGTGAATTCATAATGATCCATTTTTCTTGAAAATTTTCCTCTAAATGATCACTCTAGAGACAGTTTGAATTCAATGTTTTTCCATGTGGGATTCCAATGATTTTGATTTGATCTTGATTTCTTATCTATTTCTTAGCTTGAATTCTTAATTTCCTTGCTCTCTCCATAAGGGTGCTAGCTTTCCTTGGATGTTTATTTTTTGCTTGATCCAAGGTTGAGGAGAGTTTACAATGACAAGAAGAGAGATTTGACTATTTCTAAGTTATACTAGAATTGAGAATAATAGAGTAGAGCATGCCAAGAGGTAGCACGTGTGGAGAACTAACCAAACACATTAGGAAATACATACAATGGATTATCTAATTAAATTTGGTGACCACATTTGATGAACCATATGATAAAGAGGGAGATTTAGATATGCTAGAACTAGATATGCACATTTTGCCTAGGTACTTAGAACCCAAAGTTACATACCCTCATAGCAAAGAATTAGTGATTACATATTTTAGAGACCTAAATGTGAAGACATTCCACCGGTTGACTAGAATGGATGTTGATTCTTTTTCAACATTAGTATATTTGATAAAAGATCAACCAATGGGAGCAAACACCCCTTAAGATCCAAGTAGCTCTTGCTCTTGATAGATTTGGGCATCATGGTAACGGAGCTTGTGTTGCAACAGGGTTAAACATTTGGGGGATTATTGCGGGTTCAAAAATTGCCTTCATAGATCAATTCATGATAGCTATATTAAATTTTATGAGGAGTCAAGTGGCCTAACCGGAGCACAAGGAGAGAAGGAGAATATCAATAATTTTTGCACACAAAGGTTTTCCCTGGTTGTGTAGGTTTGGTATTTCCTCTTGTAGCTCAACCTGTAATGGATGGACAAATATGTTATAGTAGGAAGTGCTCTTATTCCATAAAAGACCAAGTGATTTGTGATGATAAAAGATTATACATTTTACAAGAAGTAAGTGTTTAAATTGTTCACTATGTTAATTTTCCTTTTTTTAATCAGATTTTGTACCACTTCAACTTTTGATTTTTTTATTTGCAAGAATGCCGGGGTCATATCAAACCATGACCTATTTAAAACATCATCAATTGTGGAGGGATTTGAACCAAAGAGGGGGACATTGTAGTTTTGAGGCCAAAGAGTATATTTTAGATGATTCTAGTTATGTACCCATGCATCACCTAGTCCTTTGCTTCAAGCAGTCCTAAATAGAGGACAAGCAAAAGTTCAACAAATATTTGGCAAAGGCAAGGGTGATAAATGAGTATTGTATAAGATATTGAAATCTGGATGGCATTCTCTTGTGAGTTCATAGTGAAACTTAAAGACAATAGTAGAAATGCACATTTGTTAAAGTGTGTTCCAATT
The DNA here is from genome assembly GCA_948567375.1 of Lunularia cruciata. Classification (NCBI taxonomy): domain Eukaryota; kingdom Viridiplantae; phylum Streptophyta; class Marchantiopsida; order Lunulariales; family Lunulariaceae; genus Lunularia; species Lunularia cruciata. The sequence continues at coordinate 49,422,645 of OX419761.1, read as the reverse complement.
TGTATTATTTTACATAACTTTGTATTGATAGGTTGCATGCTTGGTTAGAAGATGATTGCGGATTTATAGAGGAAACTCAAGTAGATACAAAACTTTCTCTTAATAGAATGGAGCTTAGTAGAGAGGAAATCAGGTCAAGGATGATTCAACAATGCCTTGCACATCATCTCAAGGAAATTCAATAGTAACATGTTCTTTTGTAATAAAAATATCCTTTGGTATATGATAAGCACCAAGTCCTTCTCTTATGCTTCTTCATGATGTAATATCCTTTAGAGACTATTAAGCATTAGTATTGTTATTTTCCATGAACCTATTTTGTTTAGAATTTAGTATTGCATGAACCTATTTTTATAAACTCTCTTGGTCCAAGTTTAGCACCGGTTGGCACCAATTGAAGCTAGTTGGAACCCATGGGTGCCCGATGTGGCTGTCAAAAAGGTGTTGGTTGCAAGATTGATATTGGTTGATGCCTTGTATGGATGTTGGAAGGTGGTAGGTGATGCTTGGTATGGATGGAAAAAGGCATTGGTTGATGGGTTTGTGCCAATTAATGCTTGGTCTTGAAACGGCTCAACAAAAGGTTGGCACCTATTATTGTGCAATGGCACAAGATGGGTGAATGGCACTAGTGGCCGCTTGTGGACTTTGGAAGGTGAAAATTGGCACCCATTTCCAAGGCAACCATCTAGGTAGTGCCGGTTGACAACGTGTTGTGTTGCATATTGCAATCAATTGATGTTCAAATTTTGGTTTTCTAGTAATGAATTTTGATTTTTGGCCAAGAAATATAGATTTAATAGTTCATGTGAGGGTCTATATAAACATACACTTTCTTGCAAAGTCACCATTTTGCACATTTCACCAATAAGAGTGCAATTTGCTTTTTTGAAGGAGTGTGCCATTCGAGAGGGGTAGCTTAAAAATAGAAGGAGAAGAGAAGGAGTGCTATTTGGGAGGGGTTTGGGAGGGATCAAAGAGAAAGAGAAGGAGAGAGGAGAGAAAGAAAGAGATAAAGTTTTGAGAGGAGAGTCCTAATCTGCACCCTCTTTTAAAACTTAGCAAGTTTTGAAAGAGTGTGCAGATAGGAAATTTCCATGGCAAAAATTTGGGGTTATGAGAAAATTATTGACGGTGAGGACATGAACTACTCATGAAGGAGACTGGTTAATTTCTTTTTACACAATACAACACCTAATGACCTTTATAAAATGGTCTTGGTTGGATAATCACCAAGTTTGAATTGCCGTTGCTAGAATCAATGAGGTTGATCTAGATGTTCTTAGCTTGAAAATAACCCTTGGGTTACACTACCCTTGCCTAAAGGTATTTTTTCCCATTCTCCTTTCTTTCTCAATGTTTGTTTGTTTTCCAGCCCTACAATCAATTTCAGGTTTTGATTTTGAGTTAAATAATCAATGCCTACAAGTGTCACTAGTGCAAACCACTTAGAATAGACTTATCCCACAACATTGGTGAGCATTGCTTGCCATTAAGCCTTAATCCTTAAACCTTATATCTTCCAATGTCTTTCTCTATCTCACATCATCTTTGGGCATCCTTGGGCATCTACCCATTTTCCCTAGATACTAGAACTTGTCTTGTAGATTGGAGAGTGTAGAGGAGTGAGAGAGATTAGTGCTTGAGCGTGAGAGTAGATTGGAGAGTGTAGAGAAGCAAGAGAGATTAGTGCTTGAGTGTGAGAGTAGATTGGAGAGTGTAGAGGAGTGAGAGAGATTAGTGCTTGAGCATGAGAGTAGATTGGAGAGTGTAGAGGAGCGGGAGAGATTAGTGCTTGAGTGTGAGAGTAGATTGGAGAGTGTAGAGGAGCAAGAGAGATTATTGTTTAAGTGTGAGAGTAGATTAGAGATCTAAGAAGAGCAAGATAGATTGTTGTTTGAGAGACTCCTTTATGAGTGAGAAGATACACTTGCTGCTAAGGAGAGGATGCATTTGACCTTTACTAGCTATGAGATGGAGAGAGAGAGTAGAGGTTGGGTCACTTGGACTTGGATATCCTAGGTGTTGTTACCATGTGTAATACTCCAAGGACAAGAGAAGAGAGAAAACACAAATTTCACACTCAATTATTTGATGCCCTAAAGGAGCACCTTCTCTTTATTATATAGACAAAGAGGATCTCCAAGGAAGCTCCACCATAGGATTAGGCACACAGATAGATGACATGTCAGAAAGCTCCACCCTTGGATTACTTACTTGGATGGGTGACATGTCGGTCTAGGTCCTATCTGGTTGGTCAACAAGCTTTGACAAGAGGGAATCTTTTAGAGAATTTTCTTGTAGGAATCTCAGAATCACATGGGTAAGGTACCATTGGAAAGCTCTCAATGAGACAAACTAGGGGGGGGGGAGGGAGGGAAGGCCAGCTTTCATCCGTAGGGAGGGGTGGAATCTGCACATTTTTGAGGCCTAATTCATCCTTTTAATCCTCCAAAATTACCTTCAAAGATTTTAGGCATATTTCAATTCCTACTCTATTAGTAGAAGTCCCCTTTTGGTGATACCTCTTTTTGATATGTTTAGTCCATCATGTGTAACATCCTTCTAGAGGTTATAAAACCAATTCTCACCTTTAAGTCATATGTCTAGCTATTGGTTCTAAGGTTTTCAAGTCTATTTTGGTTTCTGCCCTATTTGTAGAAGGACTGTTTTGGTGATACTTCTATCTGATCTATTTTGACCATCATGTATAACATCATTCTAGATGTTACCAAACCAAATTTCACATCCAGATCATATGGCTAGCTCTTGGTATTACACCATGGCCAAAGGTTGTAGGATCCAATTAAAGAATCATGCACAAGAGTTAGCATTTGCTATGGAGAGGTGCACATGTTTAGGTAGAGGGAAGTGAGAGTATTCTAGCTCAAGGAAGTGCTCATGTGGCTTATCTTGGCCCAAGACTCTATATGATTGCTTGCCAACCTCGCAATCAACCCTCACATGAGAAGACATAGATCCATATAGATGCCACCTATGTGTTATTCCATAGTGTTGTGACTCAAAAGACCTAGAATTTGCCTCCCATTCCTTGCATTTCAGTGTGGTGACTCAAGAGACTCAAAGTGAGTTTAGAGAGAGGCTTCCTCTTTGAAGAGAGAATATTCCATGTATTCTCTTCCAAAGATTCCTATGGAAGAAGATTATTGTTGTGGATGTTACTTGTTTGGCATCATTATGGCTTCATGGCAGCATTGGTTATGGTGAGTAGGAGAGCTTTACCATTAGGTATGGTTGGTGCTCTCACACACAATTAGAGCACATCTGATGGGTGGCACATCTTGGTGTTAACCATTTCATTCAATTCTATTTGTTGTGCTTTGAGGTTATCTTGTGGATAGATCTTTTGCTTGATGGAGTTGAGTTGTTGCTATGAAGCATGTGGTAGTGGTTATAGCTCCTAGAGTTAGTTAACACTAGGTCTTGGCTCATGACATTTTTCTGTTCTATAGATGTCAAGCAAGATGATTTCAAAAGACTTAGAGGTAGATCCTATGAGCATCACACTTCATTAGGTTTACCTCTTCATATGATCCTAGATAGTTATGCACTCTCTTACTATAGGAACCATCCTCATGGTATGATCCATCCTCCCTACTTCCTCCTTACAAGGTAGAGAGATCATCATACACTTGGTCATTCAACTTTCTTGATGATAGCTTTGGATAGATTTATCCATGATGATCAACTTGTTGTTAGTTGGGTAGAAGAGGAGTGGACATCTGGTAGATTGAGTTCTTATAGTAGTGATGCATATGAACTTCTAGTTAGCAGTATTAGGCACCAACCCTTGGCTGAGAGTGAGCGGCGCCTTTGGTGGCCATTGAGTCCATTTAGGATTCAACATGCTATATACCAATGTAAACTTAAGGATGTTATTGCATGTAGACTCCATGTTGCATCTCCCTCATCTTCTTCACCTCCTTCTCCTCCAACATAGTGACTAGCCTTAGGAACTACATATTTATACACATAATATGTATCATATTTACAATAATACATTTATTTCTACTTTCACTTTGCCTCACTCTCATACCTCATATCATGTGATATGTATCATATTTCTGATTCTACATTTATTTCCATTTTCACTTTGCCTCACTCTCATATCACATGAATGTGAATCCATTAAACCACATGATGCTTGGGCACCAATTGGTGCCTATAAGTGCTAGCCGCTTGTAACAAGCATTAGCATGCACCTTCTATATCCAACTAGCATCACTAGGCGTCATCATGCACCTTACACATCCCCAAAATCCAACAAGCATCTCCTAATGAGCAAGTACCAATGAGCAACTTCTATATCCAACTGGCATCATAGTGCACCATCAATAAACTTACACATTCTTTGATGGATGCCATTATGCTCCATTGGGTGGCAATAAGCACCATCTGAAACCTTACCCGTTCTTTGGACGTGCATCATTGAGCATCTCTTCATGAGTGGGTGTCGGCAAGCACCAATGAGTGCCATTGTGTGCTTTCAGGGATTGGTTGGGAGTGTGATGCTCTTTTGGGCTTCAACAAGCATCTTTAGGCAGCTATTTTGTTCAACTTTGAGCATGATAAGTCTTTTTAGAATGGCTTTTTGGACTTTTGATAAGAGTCCTTGTTCTAGCAATCTATAGCACTTACACAAAAATCTCAATCTCATACACTCAAACACAATATACTGATCAAAAATCATTACACATCGGTTCACAAAGTAGTCAAACATGATCTTTAATTATAAATATACTACGGTTACATGGAAGTGCTTTCCTAGTAGTATCATATTTATTGTCACTAGAGTATGAATTTGGAACAAGATGTTTTTCCTTGAGTTTGTAACATGTAGCTGAAGGCTTGATGTCTTGATGAAATTGAGTTAGAACTTTGAAATATTGACTTATTTCCTTGGGAGATTTTCCTCATTGCAATAGACTCATTTAGATTTCATGAGTATGGATGTTCCACCTTTTCTCCTCTTTGAGTCACATTCTCCTTCTTTGTTGAGGAAAGCACCCTTTGATCCATCTCCTATAGAAGCTAGTAGAGGTGGTGTAATAAAAGGTGAGTCCTCAAGTAGTGCAACAAATTGTGACTCCTCATATGTACCAGCTCGGATTCCATTCTCCAAGCCCTCCATGTGAACACTAAGTAAACTTTCCATCCCTTGGGTGTTCATGAAAAATTGGGTGCACAAGTCAGGGAGCACCACCTCTAGAGGACATGGGAATTGAGAGCCTATCAAGATGGTTTCTTAGTATTCAAGAACCTCCTCGGCGCTTGTAAAAGACTAAGGAGAGAAATATGAGAATGGAAGACTAGAGTGAAAGATCACATTGGGATACTTGAATGACTTAAACTCCAAACTTGAATGAGCTTGGGCTATGGTATTTATAGAAAACATATAAGGCTCTTGAGAAGCTTCTCAAGAAGCTTCCTAAAAACCATCTTCTTTGAGTGCAAGCCAAGTTAACCATGAAGTTTCTCAAGAAACTTCTCTCTAGAAACCACCTACTTGGCATGTGAGTTAAGCTAGTTGGGAAGCTTCCCAAGAAACTTCTTTCTAGAAACCACCTACTTGGTGTGCAAGCTAAGCTAGCCAAGAAGCTTCCCAAGAAGCTTTCTACTTGAAGTCACCATTTGGCATGCACATTACACAATACTTGGAAGGTACCAAGTAGCTTCCTAGATACTTCTAGATTGCTTTTATAATCCTTGGCTAATTTGGCTTATTTGATACTTCATTAGTCTTAACTAACTCATATGTAAACTCCATATTGTTACAACACCAACCTCACATGAATTGGGATTTAAATCCCCCAAACTTACCGTAATGGGTGGAGTAATGTTGGCTCTATTCCCAAACGTTGCTTCCATTCTAGCAAAATGTGTGCACATTCCATTCAATTGTTGTTTATAGTTCTCCACCCTTTGCTATATTCTTGTTCTGTGAGTCCTTCTCTAGTAGACTTGTTTTTCAACCCCCAAACTTCTTTGTACCATTTTATATACCTCAACCATCACTTGTCATAAAAGTAGTAAATCCTTGCACCTCTTGAACCAAAAGTGTGGCCATGAAACTAAAAGTAGTGGATTTTTGAATGAGTTTTTTGTAATTGACACCACAAATATGTGAAAAATGATCGAGATCTTCAAAATAATCCAAAATTTGGCCATAATGATATGTTACAATGTGGAACTATTCGTCTTCTTTTGTTTTGCTCGGCATCAAATACACCATCCTCAACAATTCTCCATACTTCTCTAATGATTGTATTAGTTGTGAATCCAGGTGTGAGTCTAAAGATCTTGGTTTTAAATCCAAATGTGAGTCTTTAATGCAATCAAGTACTTCATTTTCCATTGCATAATTTTTGTTGCTCTTTGGGAATAAAATTTCTCGACCCTCAATCAATTTGTTGGTAGCCGTTGAACGGCAGGGATAATTTTCCATAACTCTTGATCTCCCTTCCCACACTAATCTATTGAAAAGAATCACCACACCAATTCTAAACTACTAAACCCACCACTTAATTTATTGACATGTGACAAGAGCAATCATACACCATTAGCACAAGGCGGTATAATCTACACCAATGGTGAATTCCAATTCAAATAGCTCAAGAAAAGGGGCACGTTTTGTAACATATGGTATATGCCAAAAAGTCTGACGAATCACACTCCAAAGAAAATGGCAACCCGATCAGGAAGTCATATTACCTCTTTTAACTAACATTTATTTTGAACTTGCACTAAATATTCGAGGTTCAGTTATTAGCACTTCATCCTTCCATCCCATTACATAGAGTTCACCACAAATAATTATGTAGTTTGTTATTTATCACGAAGACATCCTTTCAAAACTACTTCTGACACCGCCTGTTGGGCTGGTATGTTCAATCTCCACATCCGACATCTTCCCTTACGCGAGTGACAAAATGTATCAGTTGCAATAAACTTCTTCATTATATTCGCGATCGCGGAATGCGGAGTTCAGGGGGGGAATCTCCGTATGCCAGCAGAAATACCAAGTGGTTATCTCTCAGGGATTCTTCTAGGTGTCTTTTGATGGTTTTAAAAATCTAGCCGGTGGCTTGCCGATCAATTGCTGAAATCATCGATCATATCCCCAAACCAACCGGTAATCAGTACTATATTTGTCGGTTCTTCTCGAGTCGCGATGTCAAGGGCTTATGCTTGAATTTTGGCCAGCGGCCACTTCTGGTGTAGCCAACGTCGTGGAAAGGATTGATGCTATTCTCCTCGGCATTGGTTTTCTCGACATGTGCAGGGAATCTTATCGTGCGAATGCGGTTGTGCTGAACCAAACTGGCCCTGTGTGAATCGTAATTTAGAAAGGGATGATTGCGCAAAGCCTGCGGTGTACGATACCGGTAGGTATCTGCCGGGCCCCGACAACCTGCAGGATGTGCCCCATCCAGCTAGCTTGCCAGGTTGAGGCGAAAATTATTCCCAGGATACGTGGAAGGGACGAACTCATCTCATCGAGAAGAGACTCGTTCTGCCCGTCGGTCGAAGGATTGTGGGGCCGTGAAAGAAAACTAGCTTCGCTGGAGCACGGGTCGAAGAAATTATGCAAATTGATCAAAGGTAAGATCAATCATCCGTTCATCTCAATACACCAATCAGTCGAATTTGGCAAAATGGTCGCCGGGTCGCACGAGCATGTCGGCCGGCAAGAATTTCGTAGAATTTTTGCATTAGGCTTAGGGTTTACAATAATACGCACCAGAATACGGGGTGTTTGGAAAGCGAGCTAGAATCAATGCTATGCTGGCAATTCATTAGCACGTTCATCCAACATGTTTAGATACATTGTGTATAATGTGCCACCTATTTTAATGGTCATGGTCCACCGCATTTGAGGCTTTTGGGCCTTCAATATCTTCCGCTTATGCTAGGTTCAATGGTGGTGTTCTGATCAAGGATGAGTTTGTATTTGTTGTGACATCTCGCGCTTGATGTAATTGGTAAACCTAAGCGTAAATCCTGCCACAGGTAATTGGTGTTGCACCCCGCTCGGTGGAACTCAGCTGAACTCGAGACACATTTCTACCAAGTTGGTTGCATTATTCAGTTCAAAGAAGAAATGGGGTGTCTCTACGAATGGAAGAGCTGCACACGACAGGAACAGAGCCTCTGGCTTTGGTGCCACAGCGGAAACCGGGGTCGAACAGGAGGCCGAAGATCGAAGTCAGTTCATGCGAAAGAAGAAAGTAGCACTTTGGGTTGGTTATGTGGGGACCGACTACAAAGGTGAAGCTAAACTCCTCCAATCCTTGTTACATGCATCTCGCCATAATTTGAAGTAACAGGATTGTTCTTTATTAGTTTCTTTTGCCGATTCACTGTTGCAATCAGAAACCAAGTGTTGAGCTTCACGCTGATCGATCGTCGTTGGCTTTCAATTTTCTAAACTTACTTCTACCTTATGATTAGGTCTTCAGATAGTTCGGGGACCTGACGCCGTAAAGAGTAAGTGGTACGCTTCAACTCTTCTTTCTTTCAAGTTTGTGGCTACTTCATCAATCAGAGTCATCGTATTGCGGTTACACGGTTTGATAACTTCTGACAGTTTGTTGTTCGCAAGAGTTAAAACATACTGGATGAAACTGCGGAAGAATCCTGCTGAATTAAATATAATGGCATGACGAAAAATTCTCTCGTCTTCAGATTCCGAGTACTTTTGGATGCTCACTATGTAATGCAGCTTAGTAGACAGAGATACAGTGCAGCTGCGCGCCTAGATACAAGTAGCTGAAGTTCTTTAACCTGACTCGAGGTGTTCCTGGTACAATACAGCAATCGAAGGTGAGCTGGAGAAGGCCATTTTCAAAGCTGGAGGTATTCTCGAAACCAACTATGGCAGCTTGGAAAAAATTAGTTGGTCACGCAGCAGTCGAACCGACAAAGGGGTAAACTGGAATTCCGAACTCTGGTTACAATCTACCGGAAATACATCTGAAGGTTCAAATCCCTAACGTTAGCAATTGTGTCTATAGAGCGATGTGGGAAAGTATTCCTAGACGTTTGACGTCTGCCGTGATGATATTCTGAAGCTTTGATTGTACAGGTTCACTCGTTGGCGACTGTTATCACTTTGAAAATGGAGCTCCCGCCAACTGCTTGGGCTTCTGATACCGATGGTTTGCAGTTGGCCGGGAACATCAACGTCCATCTTCCTCCTACTATACGGGTCTTCGGAGTTGTACCTGTAACCAAGTAACTTTCTTGGCATAGTTCTCTCTTTGATGGTCGGCCAGCAATATTTTACGTATGAATTTATAGTTAAAACTGAGACTAGGACCATTGATATGTTTGGTGGTCATTTTCGCCTCAATGAATTACCCAAATGATATCAAGATAAGAACAATTGTGCTTGTAGTTACGAAAAGATGGTCTATGGTTTTCCATCCTTTCCATAACAGCTGAGTTTGAGTCTTTTAAATATCCCTCCAATTGACTACGCATGGCGCTTGCAAAATTCTTGCCCGAAGAAGAATGCAAAGTGCTAGCCATGTGCCAAAGCTTCGTGGGCAGAGACCATATTAGCAATTTGCTGCACAGCGATTTCTTTCTGTTTGTCAAGGGTTTATTTCATACATATGAATTTGCCCACATCTGAATCTGTTCGTGCGTAGATGTGTGGAAGAAGTGCGTTTCGGTGGACTCGATTCTCACTTGTCATGCAACTAAAGCAATTGTCTGCTCTGTCCTGCCCAGGTCTTTTGATGCGAGGCGTTTCTGTTGCACACGAACTTACAATTACTTATTACCTGCCTCTCTGATTGGAATTTCCGAAGACACTCCATCAGATGCCATTGGCGAACGAATTGAGAATCTCCGAGGAATCCTTAAGCAGTTTGTGGTAAGTTGTCCGAGATTGACTCCGTACTCTTCCAACCAGGATGTTTAATGTCGAAGGTGTGGCTAATAAAGGTGTCATGTCCAGAACATGCTGGTCTAACCCCACTCTGTGCCATGGACATGATACTCTAATACAAGTATCTACATGGCTTTTCCGAGTGCACGACGTATCAATGTCTCCTTGATGGCTTACAATGCTCTTCCCTTGTCATGGTGCTCTTTCAAGGGGAGGTTTCCGTTTCACAACTTCACCCAGCGCAAGCTTTACAGAAGTAGCACACTTAATGCCAAGAGCTCTTGGGGAAAAAATAACAGCCGGCGACGCTCTCCATTTCCTGCGAAAACTCAAGTTGCAGTTGAAGACGAGCTAGACGAGGATGTAGATCAACCAGAACTTCCAGCAGAGACCATTGATGTGAATGCAAACCTGCTAGCTGATATGGTGGACGTCAAAGCATACTGGCTAAGTTCTCCCAACAAGGCAGATAAACTCGGTCCATCTCACTTCAGGCGAATTGTAGAGTGTTCTTGCGGAGGATTGGAGATCAGCAATGGGGCCCGCTTCATCCGTATTTCAATTTCCGGTGAATCGTTCATGGTTCATCAGGTGAGTTCTTGCTGTTGTTGTCCTCAGGGTCTGTACTTTTAAATCTTTGGGAGACTATGAATCTTATACCATGGCAGTTGACTAGTCTTAGGCTTATGCTCAAAACTGGGATGTACCCGCAGATAAGGAAAATGGTTGCGACGGCAGTTGGTGTTGCGAGGGGTCTATTACCGAAGGACATCATATCTCTGTCTTTGTGTCGCCATTCTCGAGTCATATTGCCGTTAGCCCCTTCAGAGGGGCTTCTCCTTGCGAAAAACTCCTTCTTCCCTTTTCGAGTCCTCTCTGCCCCTGCAAGCGAAAGAGCATTTCGTGAAAGTGAGGTTGGTGTCGAAAGGTTGAAGGAGCTACCAAAGTTACAAATGTCTAAACTTATAGAAGAAAATGTAGATTTGTTCTGGCGGAATGTGCTCCTACCCAAAATGGCCCCCTTATTAGATGAGACTCTGCCGAACTGGACCTTCTGGGTGAACAACATGGAGTCTCAAGGATTTATCAACGATGCAGAAATAGAAGAAGTAAGGACCAAATGGACTAACTGGAGAGAAGAAAGCCGCCTGAAGATGGAAGCAGGTACGGCAGCTGGTGAAAATTTAGCTGAGTTAGAGGAGGTATCGTCGCCTGAATATACGCAGAGCTAGACCTGTAAGATCTGCATTTTTATTTTGTTCAAGAACCCACTTCACTCTTCACCTCACATGCGATTTCATCACGCTGTGTCGCTTTTTGAACGTCTTCCTCTCCTGGTCATTGTATGTAAAAGTGCTGGCGATCTTTCACAGAAGTTTCACAATCTTCTTCTTTGCACAGGCATGTGGATTATTCATTAGCCAACATTATCAGTAGCCTCATGCCGGGAGATCCGGAAACTCGTAAATAACACCATCGAAAGGATGTTGTCTTGCAGCAACAATATCAGATTTGGTTGGGGCGAGTTAGATAAGATCTCTCTGACAGTATCGGTATTTTGTAGTCACCGCAATGGAACTTTACAGACCTTGATAGGTAGGTAAAAACGCTCCTTCAGATCCAGCTTTCTTGCCAATGTCACAAGACCTCTATTGTCTTAACCACAGTTTACTTGTCCAAGATGCATGATTTGTCTCTCCTGTACTCAGAATATTGACGAGTCCATGAAAGTTTTGGGTTGTCTCGAAGTATGTGCGCAGCGCCAACATGTCCTGGGCCGGTTGCGCTTATTACTGGACAGGCGTTTAAAATATATGTCCCGAACTACTTTAGCGGACGTATACAGTAGCCGTCCTTGTACAACTTAACTCACACGGAGTACCCAGTATATTTGAGTTTAGGGACTGGACATACATTCCATCCAAGTTTCTACTGTTATAGAAGTCACTTTGCGGGGATTTTGGTTCTTCTCCCTCGGAGAAGTCCTTATCAGGGGTCATCAATCACGGGCATCAACCGCGGGCCCTTCAATTTACTTTTCAACTATTTCGACCTTTAGTCATTTTCTGTTGGATGAGACCAGTTGGGGTGAGCAATAAGCTGCTTCCAAGTACCAGCTGTTGCGGATTTGTCGATTTTAATCTGCCCTGGCAGATTTACCACCTTCCTGGTGCCGTAACTCAGCGAAGAACATGGTCGATGTGAAATTTAGAAAGACCCGAGTGAATGGATCGTACGACTTTCGGTGACAAAGACTTACACCAAGGAAGTCTGAAACAATCTTAGTGCCGATCACTTATGTCGATCAGTTGATAACGATTTTTTTAGAATTTGCAATGGATAAGGGGGATAAAGTGCAGGATCCAACCTGTTAACTTTTGACGTGATTACACTGACAAGCCATGAAGGCATCGGGTGAAGTTGTTCGTGATGGGTAGCAAGGGAAATAATGATCAACGTCATTTTAAATCTATCACTTCGGATCTCCGTTGTTCCAGAAGGAAGTTAAATCAGAAGAAATATAAACATCAAAAAGTTTGCAAGTTTGTATATTGTCTGAAGGTTTTTCTTTTTCTCTAATTATCTTCTAATCGAGAGATCTTTCCACTGTTGATCACTTCGTTTTCAGTACGTTCTTCGGGGTTTCGTTTCTTGTTGCAGTTGGTAAGGTACTGCTTGTGAGACATTCATGTTTGTTCCCCGCACAAATCAAGTTGGTGGCAGATTTAGAGTATTTTCATCCCATTCAACATGTGCCATAACATATGCCATACAAATCAGATAATGAATATGCTTGAAGGCTACAACTAAAGCTGCTCTCGCTACCCGTCATCTTATCATTTGTTGTTTTAGCACCACTCAAGAAGAATCGAGTTTGCCTTGGCACAGCAAAAGAACAGAAAGTTTGGGGCGGGAGATAATGGAAATAGAGGTTTCATGTGGGCACTTATGAACTTTCGGAGAACTATTTATGGATGGTTTCGTAAAACAGCATTGGGGTATATACAGAAAGTTTGGGACGGGAGCCAACGGCATTAGGCATTCCAAGTGGGCATTTATATGGCATTTCGGAGAACCACTTATGGATGGTTTCGTAACATATATTAGGGTGTATAACGAGATGCCCCATAAAAGTTTACAAAGCAAAAGAACACAAAGTCTGGGACATGGGAGATAATGGGATTACGGGTTTCCATTGGGCACTTTTGGAATCTCGGAGAACTATTTATGGATGGTTTTATAAAATATTATTGGGACTAATACCGAGATGACCCATAAATGTCTATACAGCAAAAGAACAGAAAGTTAGGGTGGGGAGATAATGGCATTAAGGGATTGCAATTGCGCTTATAATGGCATCAGCGGGACACTCACGGAGTTTTGGAGAACTATCTACGGATGTCTCTTAAGTCATTAGTGGGTATATATCGATGTGACCTATAAAGTTTACGGAAGTCAATTCCCATAAATTATCAATGTGTAGAAATTCTCACCAATTATCACATCTCTGTGTTAATTATTATTATTTTTTCTCGAAAATCTCCATAATCTGTTTTATTGCCTCATTAGATTCTAGTGTGTTCTTTACATGAACAACCTGCATAGACATACTGTAGATTTTATGGTAGTGATTTCATTCTCGTAGAATTCCGATAAACCCACTCTTGCATCAGTTATCTTGGCACCTTGCAGCGCATTGAGAAAGTGGGTGTTATCGAAGACTTATATTATGATGAAAATACTATATTTACTATATTTTGTACTGTTGACGGACTTACATAGAGCATGCTCTATATTAGTTTATAGTCCTCGTACAATAGCTTTGGATATCTAATAATTCTTGAAATTCCTATGATTCACGCCCCCTGCAATGATATTCTCATTTGTCTTTATATCCTGATCTCAATAAAAGTTACACTCGCTCACAACATCATAAAAACACACGCTTTACATATGTACAAAAATAGAGAGAGGTTTACTTGCAGCATATACAATGGACAGCGAGGAAATGAATATTTAATCGAAGTAACGGCATCAACTGGATTGAACAAAAGAAATATATTTGGAAGGAAAATCAACGTAGAGAAATAGAGGACAATAACTTAATCAATGTTATTATAAATTCACAAGAGAATAAGAGCATGTGAAACTAAGAGTTCAAGATAAACTTTCATTCGTTGGTCTTCATATAAAGTATATAATCTAGACGGATTGGCTGAGCATTCTGACAAAGATGGAAATAAAGTAAAACCAATTTACATACTACTAGTAAAAGAATAAAAAAGATAGAAAAAAGTGCAATTTTGACAAACATTAAGATGACAATGATAGATGAAATCCATAGAAGTCATGGATGTAAAAGGATAATGATTAAAATTTCTAGAATAAAAATATCCAATGAACTACATATAGCTTCTTGAATAGCAATAAATGTAAAATATGAAAAGAAGAAGCATAATTTTCTTTGAGGTACCCATGAGTTCAATAATGAATGAAACTTTTAAGTAGATTACAAAACATTACCATTTATATTTTGACAGAAAAGAGCATAAAAGTCAATATGATAGATCAAGAATTACATACAAAGAAGAAAAAAGATGTAGAGAAAAAATATATTTGAAATGGAAAACTCAAAATATGTAGCTTAAAGATGGTATAAAAATAGGAGTAACTTTACAAATTACATCTATAGTGTCACTTTTAATGAAAATGTAACACAAAAAATTTCATACAGATTATTTATAGTATTTTTATAAAATAAAAAACCAACCATCATAGAAAATAATTACACTTGTAGTTTAAATGAATAGTACTTTTTGAATAAGATGGTTTAAATGGAACCACCCACTTTGAAAACCAAAGAGAAACAATAATCTCTTTAAGTTAAATAAGATAGTTTCATCTTACACTGATTTACATTAACAAGGAAGCCACTCAAAGTGCAATAATGCTGTTATAGCAAGGAAGAAAAAGGTTACAACAGTAGTTTATAAAGATTTAACTAGAAGCACTATACTGGATATGTAATTGATATCAACATGCTCTAGAGACCTTATTGATTCAAGAATAATAGTCAATGGCTGCTTATGCTAATATCATGGAATACTTAATAGTAACCCTCATTCTAGAATGGGATCATAATTGGTCCCATTGAACCTTCAATTTTATTCTAATTATTGCTAAGACAAAATTCAAATTCAAAATTAAGAGCAAATTATTACAAATGTTGAGTAAGTCATGCCAACTACATGATTTTTACCTACTCCAGGTAATAAAAACCTTACAACTTAACTTGAAAATATTAATCTTTATATTCAAAATAAGACCTTATTAGAATCGAGTACAAGTTACAAAAGTTAAATTTCTTGATTCTAATCCTTAGTTCCATAGTCTGGATTACTTCTCTAATCATATCTCCAATACCTGACTCAAGTTGACTCAAAAATCTTGACTCAAAAGTAGTAGAATACATAAAAAGCATTGTTGGCCAATAGAAACTCACAATTGTCAACCATGACAAAGGGATGATATAATGGACTGTGTGAGATAAAGAATTTCTATAAATTCTTTTTGCAATCTTGAGGTACCATAAAGTATGACTGCCAAATATAAGGTCTGAAAGTTCCCTTTTCAATTGTATAAGCGCAAGAGATTCATAGTATGAAAATTTACTTTAATAATTTAGGAATTTACTAGGAATTTCCTAGAATTTTTCAAAAAAATATATTTAAAAGTTACTCAAGAACATTCTAAGGATTAATTCTATATTCTTAAGGAATATGCTTGGAAGTTTCCAAAGAGAAGGATGTGAGATCAAAAACCCATGTGTGAGAACCATTGAACTAAGATTACTCATTTAGTGTAATTTAGATAAAGTAGCTAAGTAAAATTTTTACCAAGTTATCAAGGCATTTATTACAATTACTTGAGAAGAATATAAGGAGAAGTTCAGAGATAAAAGACATCCATTCCTTAGTGAGCTTGGAGCATGGAATAGTAAAGGGAATGAGGCTTTATGAGTACTACCTATCTTTACTAAAGTGAAGAGTGAGATTTTCTAATTCAAAGTGCCACTATTATGGTTGTTATATTTGAGTAACCTCTAATTCAAGTTGCTATCTATGTGAATATGAGTGAAGGATCACTTATGTTAGTATGGTTGAAGTCTTCTTTATTAGCCATTTTAGAGGAGCTTTGGTATAAGAGAGTGAAAGAGTGATTTGGGGAGTAAGAGAGATTTTTTAATTGAATGATAATTTTGAGTTGTTATCTTTGATGATGCTTCATATTAGTGTTTCTTTCCTTCTAACACATAGTGCACACACAAAATATTCACTAGTGGTATCTTTGTGAGAGCTAGTCTTGGTAAAATTTTAATTTTCCATTGCTAATTTCAAGTGCTTGTTAAGCACTTTGCTCTCAAATACTATTTTCATAGCTACAATCATCCTATTTTATTGGGTGATATCAAAGTGTCCTATCCAATTAGGGGTGAGTTTATGAACTTGGGTATCAAGTGGGAGAGGGAGGTTATTGGATGAGAGCATGACCTTATCACCAACTTGAAAGCTGAGATCACGGCGATGGTGATCTGCATATTGTTTCTGCCAATTTTGAGCAACAAGGAGATGAGATTTTGCTTGTTGGAGGGATTGAGAGATAGTGGTCAAGAAGTTGGAAGTATGAGGACATGAGATGGGGGAGGAGCAAGAAGGGAATTTGGAACAAGTGAGTCTTGGCCAAAATTGAGAAAGAAAAGAGAGAATCCGGTGCTTGCTTGTTTAGAATTGTTGTATGCAAATTCCACTATTGCAAGACATTCATCCCAATTAGTATGGTGAATGTTGACAAAGGCACGAAGCATATCTTCCAAGGTGCAATTTGCATGTTCAGTTTGTCCATCAATTTGAGGATGAATAAAGCAAGCTTGGTGCCAAGTATCTGGAAGAGTGCTCGCTAAACTTTTCAATGAAGCAAGGATCACGATCGGAGATGAGTACACACGGCATCCTATGATGCTTGAATACATTGTCAAAGTAGAGTTGCACCCAGGTTGGAGCATCCACAATATCACTCATTGGTGCCAAATAGATTTGCTTACTAAGTTTATCCACAAACACCACAATTGTTGTGTGACCTTGCTTTGTCTTGGGCAAGGAGGTGATTGGATCTAAGCTCACATGTTCCCAACAAGTAGTTGGAATGGGAGTGGCTGAAGGAGTACACTCAACTTCTGGTTACTTGCCTTGTTGCATTGACAACTCTCACATGATTGGACAAACTCTTGAACATCTTATGCCATGTTGGGCCACCACTATTGGTGTTGTAGGGTACCCAAGGTCTTGTCCACACCCATGTGACCAGTTATTGGTAAATCATGGGCTTCTTGAAAGTGCACAAGTCAAAGATCAACTTTGGCTGGAACATAAATCCGGTCCTCATAGAATAGAAGGCCTTCCTTGAAGGAGAAGGTGCTGTACCCCTTGTTGCATGTTGTCAAATGATCATGTACCATTTGGAAGACATGATCTTATTGTAGAGCTGACCACAACTTGTTATGGACCTTGGAGTCAATTGACACCATTGTAATAGCCGTCGTGATGAGAAGAAGAGACTTCAAATCAGGTCATCATGATAGAGCATTAGGGATGACATGGAACCAACTTGGTTTGTACTCAAGTTTGATGTCAAAAAATTGGAGTTGCTCCTCCCATCAATGATGTTGACTCTTCATGTGTTCCAAGTGTAAGGTCTGCAACATTAGTTTGTGATCAATTCACATGATCACTTGTTTCTCCAAGAGATAATGCCTCCATACCTTGGTAGCATATACCATTGCAAGTTGTTCCCGATCTCAAGCAGAGTAATTTCTTTCAGCTGTATTTAGTTGGCAAGACACAAAGGCAATGGGATTTAGTCCATTTGGGAATTCTTGTTGCAACACGGCTCCAATTGCAAAGTTAGAAGCATCAAAATCAACCACACAAGGTAGCTAAGGATCATATGGTTGAAGAATGAGTCTTGAAGACACCATATGTTTCAATTTTGGAATGCTTCTTCATGCTTGGTGGTCCACTAGAAGCTTGAGTTCTTCTCCAAGAGGTCAGTTAATGGTGCCATCACATGAGCATAATAGTGGATAAACCATCAATAAAAATTGACCAATCCATTGAATGCCCGTACTTCTGTAGCATCTTTTGGAGTAGGCCAATCAATAATGACCTTGATTTTTCCTCTTCCATCTTGATCCCCTCCGATGAGATCTTGTGACCCGAGAAGGTAACCTCCTTCTGCCAAAAGGCACACTTTGACTTCTTGTAGTAAAATTTCCATTGTTGTAGTCGTCTTAGGAATTCTCGCACATGATTCACATGTTTTACCTTTGTCTTGCTATAGATTAAGATATTGTCCAAGAACAACACCATGTATTGATCCAATAGGCCATCCAATACCCAATGCATCTAATCCATGAAGATTTCTGGAGCATTAATGAGCCTTAAAGGTAGAACTGTCTACTCAAAATTCCCATACCTTGTACAAAATGTAGTCTTTTGCACATCCTTCCTATCAATGGGGATTTGCCAATAGCTGTTGCAAAGATCCAACTTGGAAAAGTATTGTGCTCCACTCAATTTCTCAAGCAAGTCATTGATCCAAGGCAAGGGAAATGCATTCTTCACTTTTTGCTTATTGAGCCCATGGTAATCAATACAAAAACAAAGTCCTCCATCCTTCTTTGGAATGAATAGTACCGGTGCTCCCTATGGAGAGATAATATGTCATATGAAGTCCTTCTTCAACAACTCTATAAGTGTTGTTCGCAACTCCTCCAACTCCTTTGGTGAGAGCTGATAGATTGGTCTACTCATTGGAGTACTCCTTGGCAATAACTCAATCTTGAATGGCATACCACAATCAGAGGGTAATCCCTTTGGCAGATCATCCAAAAACACGTATGCAAACTCTTGAACTATTTGATCAACCATTGCTTGATGAGGCTCTTGGCACTCCTCAGATTGTCCTTGTGCAATCAGCTTGATCCACACCGCAAAAAAACTTATCTTCCTCCAAAGCTTGCTCTATGGCTACTTCACTAATTAACTTCATATCTATGGACTCATCTTTCTTCAAAGCTTGCTCATGGTTGCTTTCTTGGCAGTCTTCCCATCTTGGGACTCGTCTCTCTTCAAGGTTTGCTCTATTGCTACCTTCTTGAAAAACTTCCCATCCTAGGACTAACTATTCTTGGTGCCTTACTCAAAGGTGCCATATAACCTAATCAGAAATTCCTACCTTGGTGTTGTACTTGAATTTATTATCGATTCCAATCAAATTGAACCTTATGATGTTCAAACCAAGTTAATCCTAGAATGACATCATAGTGTAGAGGTGCCACTACAAACCTCATACACTCCAAATACTCCTTCTCAATCTTGAAGGTAACAAGATGCAAGGTATGGAATGCAGAACCTTTCTACCATCCACCATCATCAATCTACTTCCAATTACTAGCTTGATATGAATACCCAATTCTTTTGCTACTTGCATAAACATGCAATTCTCTAAACTTCCAAAATCAACCAAAATCCTACAACCCTCATTAGGTATCATACCTTGCAAGTGAAGAAAACTTGCATAGGTCAAGCATTCAATCCCATTGGAACTAATCAAGCTCTTAGTAGGTGGCTCAAAATCTCCTATTGGGATTCCTCATTCCTTGATTATTCTACTCCACAACCTCCATCTAGGCAACTTGTCAAGGTCGCCCATTCTTAAGTGAACATTCTTAATGTCCAACCTAACAACAATAAAAACAACCACCATTTTGTTGCAATCTCTCTCTATCCGCCGTACCAAGTGGTCTCCGTTGGATAGCATTAATCTCCATTGGTGCCGGTTCCTCCACTCGTGCATAGTGTACTGCTAGGCTTTGTGTAGGTCAAGGTTGAGACCAAGTTGTTGCAACCAAGGAATCAAAGTGCTCAACCAATTGCATGGCTATTTCCATGTTTTGTGGTTCCCGCATGGTCACCTCCAATTTGGTTCATGACTTCAAGCTCCTTACAAATTGATCTAGAACCTTTTTGTATATCTAGAATCTACATGATGATGTTCTAAAATTGTGTGATATAGCTCCTCATAGAGCCAATTTGCTTCAACTCCGCTAATTTATCTTGTGCAACTTGGGTGAAATTTATAGTTTGAAATCATCCAAGTATTGCATCCTTGAATTTTTCTCATGTTAAGATTGGTGTAACAATCTACCGTTCAGCTCGCTCCATTTGGAATCACCACCAAAGCTTTGCCACACCATCCAATTGGCTAGAAGCCAAGAGAATTTGTTTCCATTCATCTTGAAGATTGGTAGCTTCAAAGTAATGTTCGTAGTCAAACAAAAAATTCTCCACTATGCCCAAAAGATTCTTGCTTTCAAACACCTTGGGTTTTGGAAATTGGATTTGATCTTCTCCATCTTGAACTAGTGCTCTCTCTATGTGTTCTTGTTGTTGATGGGCTCATTCATCCAACAATTGAGTAAGGTGCTTGATTTATTATTGCATAACAATGATAACATCTTGTATTGTCGCCATGGCTACTACTCTATCCCACTTCTCCCAATTATCTAATTTATTAAGAAATAGATGTAGCACGTCCACCATTCTCCATAAGTTACAACAAGAAGTATCAAGGTTTCCTTAGACAAGGTGATCATATGTAGAAAATCCTACCCAAAGCGCAAGGTGATGAATTGTGTGAACTAATGCTTGGGTAGTACTTGGACACAAAAATCCCAATGGTTTAGCAGAAGTGGATTTGGTGGTCCATAAATTCCATCCATCCCATTCTTGCTCTAATACCAATGTAAAAGACCAAGATCAAGGAGAGAAATAGGAGAAAGGAAGTTCACATTGGGACATTTGAATGAGAGAAAACTCCGAATGCCTAGCATGAGCTTTGGCTCTTGTATTTATAAGGAGTATACAAGGCTCTTGAAAAGCTTCTCAAGAAGCTTCCTTGAGTCACTTTCTTGGAGTGCAAGCCAAGAGAACTGGGAAGCTTCTCAAGAGGCTTCCTTCTAGAAGGCGCTTACTTGGTGTGCAAGCTAAGCTAGTTGGAAGCTTCTAGAAGCTTCCTTCTAGAAGTTACCTACTTGGGGTGCAAGCTAAACTAGCTAGGAAGCTTCCCAAGAAGCTTCCTAGATACTTCTAGAATAATCTGGGCTAATTTGTCTTATTTGCTACTTTGTTAGCCCTACTAACTTTGTCACTAAACTCCATATTGTTACAACTAAGTAGAATTATCCTTTATCTCCCTATAAATGATATCTCTCAAGTACTTATAATACCAAACTAAATATCACAATACCACACACATGCACAAATGGGTGTTACAATACTCGTTGCAAAGTTGTTGCTCAAAAGATTGCACTAACACCGGTGCAATGGTCAAGTTAGATGCGAGCTCCTATGTTGCTTCCTACAATGGGTACTCTTTTTAATGTATGAGATATTCCACGTGTAGATGGTAGGTACCACGGATGAATTCCTAGAAAATGCATTTGACTTTGTATTCTTCCATGCCATCAATGAGTGTAGGACAAGATCAAGCTTCTTATATGGAAGGAAAGTGGATCAGTCAGCATGCATATTTGCATAGCAAGGAAACATGGAACACTAGATGGACCTGTATGTGTGGTTGTAGCTTGAGGTGATAGTCAATTATAGCAATTTGATGGATGGGAAAACACCAATAAAATAAAGTTGGAGCTTATGAGGGCCAACTAATGTGAGGCTAGTTGTAGATAGCCACACTTGATCCCCAATGCCAAACTTCATGTGCTTACAATGTGCATGTGCATTTTGTTTTCATTGATTTTGGGCTATCTGCAATCTATGATTGGCATTCTTTGCACCCTATTGGATCCTAGAAACAAAAGTATTGGCATCATTGACTTTTATTGCCATTGAGCAGAAATTTAACAAGCTCAAAGGTGTTCTCCATACATGAGAAAGAATGGTGTGATTTGTGTAGATGTATTCACTAAATTGTTGTTTGCAAATTCCACAAGTGGAAGTAAGATATCCCACCTCTCTTGCTCCTCTTAGATGAAGCTCAAGAGCATATCCTTGATAGTACAATTTTTCTACTCTATTTTTCCAATGATTTATGGATGGTGTGTCATGGACATGGCAAGTTTAGTTTTAAAGATACCAAAGAATGTTCTCCAAAACAAACTAGTGAGAGCCCTAATCGGTGATGAGCACTCAAGATAGTCCATGGTGAGAAAAGACTATAGTTAAGTACAAAAGAGTAGTCATGTCCTTGGTCTAGTACACGTATGAATCCTTTTGTTGAGTTGGTCTACAAAGACTACAGTGGAGTCAAAACTTGAGGTGGTCTTGGGCAATTCACAAACCAAATCCATGTTGACCTGCTCCTAATGTTGTGTAGGAGTAGGGAGTGGTTGAAGGAGTCATGTGGGAGCTTGATTAGAGGCTTTATTTTGTTGTTAAAGTAGCCAACTTCAAATGTACTCCATCACATCATTACTCATCTTGGGCCAATAGTAATGGCATTTTGATTGCATCTAAGGTCTTGTCCACTCCAACATGACCTGCAATAGTGGAATCATGACATTATACTAAGATTGTGGTTCTTAAGTCTGAAGCATCCGAGATCCATAACTTGCCATCATAAAAGGTGAATCCTTGGGTAAAAATTACGCCTTTGGATGATTGAGCTCCTACAATTTGTGGATCAATCTTTGTAGCAATAAGAACCTTTGGCAAGAAATATAGGTTCATCTTGACCTCTACAACTAGATTGTTCATCACAGGCAATCAAATGAATGCATTTGCAAGTTGCTTCTTGCTTTCTAAATATGTGATGATCATGTTGAACCATTGTCTCCACTTTGCCCAACAGATCTATCAACAAGATAGATCTTTTTGTACCTTGAGGTAGATTGGTGGTTTATGGTCTATCTCTACTACAAGTGCCTTCTCGCCAAGGTAGTGCTTCCAATGCTTGGTTGCAAGAACAATAACCAACTCTTCTCATTTGGTGATGTTATAATTGTGCTCTATTGGCAAAAAAATTTGAGAGAAATATGCAACTAGGTGCCATCTATCACTCTATTCCTATTTTAGGACTATTCTCATCGCAATGCTTGATGCATATATTGCCAATTTGATTGGACATGTTTAGTCATATTATTTCAAGATTGGTGCATGTAGTAATGTATCTTTCAATTCTTGAGTGGCCAATTCCTATGCAGTTCCTCACATCCACTTCTTTCTCTTGCCAAGTAGTACCATTAGAGGTTATACAACCTTGGCAATGTCTTGGAAAAATTGGCAATAGAACCCAATCAATCCCAACAAAATCTTGAATTGAGTTTGATCTTTTGGAGCACTCCATTTCAAAATGATATCTACTTTATCAAATAAAACTTGGATACTTTTTGCACTTACTCTATACCCCAAGTAATCTATTTCAGATTTGCAAAACTCACACTTTGAGACTTTAGCATACAATTGATTCTATTGTAGAATCTAGAGGACTTCTTGTAGATGTTGCTTGTGCTCTCATTTTGTCTTACTGCAGACTAAGATGTCATCAAGGAAAATGATAATATACTTCTCTAAGTATGGACAAAATATATCATTCATCAAACTCATGAAAGTGGTTGGTGCATTGGTGAGGCCGAATAACATCACTAGGTACTCAAATTAACCACACTTTGTTTGAAAGATAATTTTGTGTATGTCTTCCGCAATCCTAATGTGGTTGTAATTGCTTTGTAAATCAATTTTGGTCAAGTATCTTGCCCCATTGAGTTGATCAAACAAGTCATCCAACATTTGTTGATTTAGGTCAATAGTCAATGCATATTTGTATCATATTGTCCTTCTTCTTCACAAACAAGATAGGAGCCCCATATGGTCATATATTAGGTTGGATAAATCTTTTTTGTAGCATATCCTTGATTTGAACCTTGCACTCTTCCAACTCATGAGGTGATAATTGATATGGGAGAGAGGGGTGCCTTACAAGGAAATGTCTTTCCCAAGAAGTATCTCAATTTTATGATCTACTCTCCTTTTTGGTCGTAATCTTGAGGGTAAATCATCAAGAAAGATACCTTGAAACTCATTGACCAAATCTTTCAAAAATTCTCAAGAATTTCTCCATTGGATTATGCATTCTAGATTTCCCTTATGAGAAACACCTATCTATCTTATTGATAGCTATTGTCTCTATGACATAAAGAGGCACGTCTTGCCTTTAGGGTCTTTCTCAATCTCTAGTTATCTTCCATTGACTATTTCTCATTATTTTCCTTCTCCAATCTACCATGGAGTTGTAATGCTCTATCCACAACATGCCTAAGATCACGTTGTAGTGAGCTCATTATATCACTTGCCACTCAATTTCTTCTTGACATTCTCGTACAAAGAAAGTGACTATTCAAGGTAATGACTTAGTACTCTTTATTTGACCATTAGGTAACTCTACTTCATTCTCATCCTTCTCTAGTTCCATCTAGAACCATATTGCAACAAAGCAAGACAATAATTTCTTTATTGCTCTAGGGTCTATCAAAACTATCACTTGATGGCCTTCTTATACTCCATTTACAAGAATCAATTGTGCATTTGTCTTCCTCAACCTTTGCACACTTGTCTTTCTCCTCCCTTTGCTTTTACTCTCTCCATTGAGCCAATAAGGCCATGAGATACATTTACTAGTAATCTTTCAATGTGATTTCAACATCTTCCTCTTTGATTTGTCTCTCCAAGTTGTTTAACGATTGCATGTATGGAGGCCAAGGGCCCCTAGAAAATTGGGCACAACAATTGATGGCTATGTGCCCAACTCAACCCCAATTGTAACAATGTCATTTTTCTTCTCAATCCCCTTCTCCTCATGGGACTCCATCTCTTCTTGCTTTGACTTGTCCTCATTCTCCTTGGAAAGGTTGTGCTCCTCGGTCTCAAAAATAAATTTTGCCCAATTCTATTGGAACACGTCCACCAAAGTGTGGTATTTAAGCCTAATAATGTTAAGCTAGGACTACCTCTTCATCTCCTCAAGCGCTTGTGCTATCCTCTGAGCACTGTCATGCGTATATACATCGCTACACAACATACATCGCTGTCAACATCATACACTATAGAAGCACAACTCACACATAAGTCATACATAGACTCTAAAGTGCCACAATAATCAGATTGCTTAACATTCTCAACTCAACTCAACTCAGATCAGTACTTGATCTGTCACTCTATAAACTGCCAACAACTGGGCACTGATTACAGTCAAGCCACACCCACTCAAGCATAGAGAATCCAGGTGACGCTCGCCGGCCTCTATCCACCATAGCCAAGAACTCGAAGGCTCAACATCAGAGAAGTGAGCTCTCTGGAGCTCACCTTCGAAACTATACCCCTGGACTCGAGCTAGCCTTGAAATTCTAACGGTCCCACTGACGGCACACTCTACGGTGCAAACGGTGCAAAGTGACGGTGGGCCCCACCGTGAAGTCAGTACCCCAAACACCAAATCTGACCGTCGGAAAGTAGTCTCTGAGATACTACTGAAATAATTCTAACTACTATCACTGGAACTCCAGTGTCCGAGCAACTAGATGCGGAACTACAAATGGCGTGACAGCTGTCGTGCGTATATACATCGCTACACAACATACATCGCTGTCAACATCATACACTATAGAAGCACAACTCACACATAAGTCATACATAGACTCTAAAGTGCCACAATTGCCCCCTAGCTGGCGGTTAGGTCCCTCTAACTCCAGATAGCCATCTACTCTAAATATATGGTATACCCTCTAATGGGCAAAGATCAAGAGGCCGGGTGCTATGGAGCCCCATCGTTAGTCGCCTGTCTGCAATCTATATCATATAAAGAATGAACTAGCTATAGGTCAAGTACATCTAGGACATAACCACTGTCCCTGAGGAACCACCGTGAGGGGAGGAGTCATACATGCCATATGCCATCCTCTCGAACAGCTATCACACACTAACATAGTAGCAGCTCCACCAGAAGAGCCACATAACACACACCTCAAGCCTGCACGTACAAGTGCCAAGCTTGGGTCCATAGTACCATCAATGTTTGGAAGGTGGCATGGCGCACAATTGCGCACATGATCCTTCCAAACAACACCATCACGTCCTTCTAATACAAGGACTCCAGATGGAAAAACCTCGTGCACTCTCAAGATAGTGCGGCCTGTAGAAACATCAAGTGTCGTTGGTGCTGTCTGCTGTAGATATACATAGTCGCCTGGATGAAATTGACGGATCGAGGGTCTATAACCTCCTCCTCGAATGGTAGCATAGCATAAAGTATCTCTATGCTGAGCAATCGCCAAGTTCTCAAAGGCCATCGGCATCACTCTCCGAAAGATCTCTGCCCGCTGAGAACATGCACTCATCCATACATTGGGGTCATCCAAGTCCAAAACTACAGTAGCATCTTGACGAATGGCTGCAAGTAAATCTGGATCTCGTCCATAGAGTAGAAAGTATGGAGAGAAGGATGCTAAGGAGGCTTGCCGGCTGAACCGATAGCCCATGGCCAACCAAGGTAACTAGAGATCCCAATCTCCCAAGTGGCCTCTCTGCAAACCATACTTTCGCAATCCTCTCTTCATCGTCTGAACCACTCTCTCTGCTAAGCCATCTGCCTCAGGGTGATCTCGGGATGTAGTACAATGATCAATCAAAGCCTTGTCACACAAGACCTGAAACTCTCCCAAGAACTCTGTACCCTGATCAGTCAAAACCTTAGCTGGTGCACCAAAATGACTAAGAACTCGATCCAGGAACAAGTAAGCTGTCCCTTCACTAGACTTGTCAGGAAGTGCCACCAACTCAATCCACTTGGAGAAGTGCTCCACCATCACCAAAACATCATCGGTAAAGGTCCGGCAAAGTCCAAACTCCAACGGTAACCCAATCCCATGATAGGTAATGGGTGTAACTGTGGCGTAGGAGCATTGAATGATGCTCTAACTCGGTCACAAACCACACATCTGGCAACAAATTGCTGTACCTTGGTCTGCATACCGTGCCACCAATAATGACTCTGGAGTAAGCTATATGTACGCTTTACTCCAAAATGTCCTAGCTCCTCATGAGCATGACGGACCAACTGTGGTCTCTGTGATGGAAGTGGTACTACTCGCACTCTACCATCCTCCCATACACGCAAAAGGTGTCTACCCTCCAATCTGAACCGTCTGGCTTGCTGAAGAACACGGTCTCTCTCCTTGGCCCCAACTGTGCCACCCACAACACCAGTGCGAAGATAGTCCATCACTAAGACATCATCATGAATGTCTCGCTGAACTGTACCAATATCTTCACTCTCTGGATCTGTGACCTCAATAACTCCTCCTGTATGCGCTAAGAGAGATACCACCAAAGTCTCTGCAAATATACACAGAAAGGCCGATGCATGCCAACCTGGCACCATCTCCTCATCTGTCTCACCATGCCAACGTGCTCCGGTCTGATCTTGCTGGCTGGGACATGGGTTTCTACTCAACCCATCTGCATCACGGTTCACCACTCCAGGTCTGTGAACAACCGTGAAATCATACTCCTGTAAAATCAGAGCCCATTGTGCAAGCTTCCCTGAAAGCTTGTCGGACTCCATCAACCACTTCAGCGGCTGATGTTCAGTGATGAGAGTGAAGGGGTTACCAAACAGGTAACATCGGAAATGTGCTACTGCCCAAACTGCTACCAAGCACTCTCCCTCATATGAACTATACTTTGCCTCCGCTGAATTGTTGGAGCGACTAGCATAGGCCACCACAAACTCCTTCTCCTCATCATCATGCTGGGTGAGCACCGCTCCAAGCCCCAACATACTCCAATCAGTATGAACCTGAAATGGTCATCCCCTGATCGGTCTCCTCAAAATAGGAGCAGATGTCAACCTCTCCTTGAGCTCTACAAAAGCTCTCTCCTGCTCATCTCCCCAACACCACTCTTGTGTAAGCTTGGTCAGCTTCGTCAAGGCCTTGGCAATGGCACTAAATCCTCTAACATAGCGGCGATAGAAGTTTGCCAACCCAAGGAATGCTCACACTCTGCTCACATCCGTAGGCCGAGGAATACGTGCAATAGCCTCCACCTTGGTCTGCTGGACACCAAGTCCTCCGGGGTAGATAGTGTGACCCAAATACTCAACCTGCTTGTGGAAGAACCTACACTTCCCAGGATGTAGTTTGAGTCCATGAGATCTCAACCTCTCAAACACCTCCAACAACTGTCGCTCATGCTCCTCCACAGTAGTGCTATACACCAAAATGTCATCAATATAGCACCGAGCAAAATCCAGTCCAGCTAGGATCCTATCCATGACCCTCTGGAACTCAGCAGGAGCGTTCTTCAACCCAAATGGTAAGAACCTCCACTAATATAACACATCCTTGCCGTGAGGATCAATAGCCCAAAATGCTGTCTTGGACTTATCTTCCTCCCTGATCGGCAACTGATGATATCCCGCTGAAAGATCCAAAGTACTGAAGACCTTTGCATGCCCAATCGCATCAAAAATCTCCTCCGGTGTAGGCATGGCATACAGATCAGCCCTGGTCTGTCGGTTGATAGGACGGTAATCTCCACACATCCGCCTATCTGTATAGTTGCCATGCATATCCTTCTTGGCTGGCATCATTGTTGCTAATGCATACTCTCCATGTGAAATCTCCACCAAACCAGCCTCAAAAAGGTCACTACTCCGGCTCTAAATCAATGTCCTCTCCATATCACTATATCGATAAGGACGTCGGAAAACTGGTGTGTCGCTAGTCAGCTCAATCCGTATACCAGGTCCCTTCAGAGCACCCAAATCCTTCATACTGAAGGCAAAACAACTCGTGTGACTCCTCAAGAACCTCCAAACCCTCCGTCTTTCCTCTCCAGTAAGCTTGGGTCCAAGATCTGGCTCCTAAGTATCCTCTGTAACTATAGTAGGAGTGGAAGACGTACTGACTGGCTGCTACACTGGGCCCTTGGGAGCAATGGTGTCATGCTCCCGACCACTAGAGGTCCCAACCTCTGTGTGAAAACTCCCTCCACTCTGGCTGCAAGCTCCATACGTCCTCTGGCTGCATCCCATGTGGACCAAGGGTGTAATCCAAGTAGCCCACGCTCACTTGGATGGACTCCAAGTAGACCACTCTCCCTAGTAGCTACTGGATGTGTCCCAAGAATACCATGTCCACTCGGTCCATCGCCCCCAGCATGTGCCTGAATCGTCTCGATAGGCACAGGGCTCACAAGTGTCCGAGTGGTGATGCCTATCAAGTGCATCCTACGCTGCTCTGCTAAACCAAGGCTCACAATCCAGGTCAAACAGTTCAGGTCCATAGCCTGACCTAACACCTGACACCTGGATGCCTCTGACACTGCTGGAACAGCAGTAATACCGGTGCGAAAACCCATCGCCCGCTCTCTCTCATCAGCATTGGGCTCCACCAACTGCTGTAACTGTGAGTCCCAAACAAGTCCAAGTCCTCCCTCTCGAAAAGCATGAGAGCTTGGGAAACTCATGAGTGTGGGAAATGCAGCTCTAGGCTGTCCAACTAGGTTCACCACTGCCATAGGTGACCTATCAGCCACTACCACTGTCTGAGACTGACGCCCAACATCCAAGATATCATCAACAAGAATGTGGTCAAATCGCTGAATCCCATCATAAGCACGCTGTAGAACCTCTCTGGGTAAGAGGTTCGTCCACCAAAGACGAAGACGATGAGCCCGTGATCCCACTCTGGCTGCATCTAACAATACAGCAGGTCCCATCCAAGAATGGACCTGATGTGTACTCGCCACCACTCTAGTGCGAGAATCACCCAACAAAGGAACGTTCTCCAAAAGGTAAGCTAGAGAAACAGACTGATAAACCTGGAGATGTCGTAATATCTATAACATCTTCCAAAACACACCAAAACGAGGATCCTGAAGACCCAAACCATGGCCCGCACGTGTATGTCCCTGACATGGCCATCCAAAAATCACCAAGTGAATAGGCCCATGTCTCTCTAGGTCATGCGCCCCCAGTAAGGAAATGTCTCCTGGTAAGGCCTTCTGGTAATCTCTGACTGCTGACATCGGTAATAACTCCGGATACCGATAAGCCAAGTGTGCCACATGATGTAGAGAGACTCGCCTAGCAGTCTCATCTCTCTCTACATACAAGTACCTCTGTACTTGTATACCCGCCTGTAACACCGCAGCTAGTCCGGTACTGATCCCACCAAACAACTCCAATAGACATATCCCCTCTACTGGATACTGCCAAGCAATGAGTGTGGTATCCAGAGGTGTCAAAGAAATTGCCTCTGGAGGCTCATCCTCACACTCATCTCCTGATGGTACGAAGGCTCCACTCCAAGCCTGCTGCACCAACTGATCTGCATGCTGCTACAATGCCTCCTCTGAACTCCACAATGGAACATCCAAGGTGGATGGAACAATCTCACTCGTACTCCATAGCCGAGTGATCTCCTCTGGTACTAGAGTATCCTCTGCATGGGCGTTCCCCTCCAACAAGTCACCAGGCCAAGTAACTGCACCGCTGAAAGCTAAAATTGATGCTGCCATGGTCCAGGACTGTAGTGAGCCAAGACTGCCACTACTGAAACGTACTGGTAGGCGACATACCCGTCACTCACCAGACTGCCAACCAGGTCTATAAGAGGCTGTCTCCTCCCAATAGTCAATGCTGAAACCCATAGGGTATAACACTGCTCCCCCAACTAGCACATCATATGACTCAACTATCGTCGCAATAGCCTGAGCTCTCACCACTAAGCTATCAGTCGGATGACCAGGCTGAACCTGGACAACAAGCTCCCCACGTGTGATGTACTGTGTCGAACCACCACCTAGAGATGTCTGGATCTGAAATGGACACCTCTCCACATCGGTCTTCCGTAACTCCAGACCAACAACTGCAGCCTTCCCCAACATAAGGGGCTGCGCACCAGAGTCTAACAAGACTCTCTGTGGTATATAGACCTTCCCTGAAGGTCCCACTAAACGAAAGATCCCCCTCTGGTTATCCAATAGGACAACACCAGGTGTAAACCGCGCTCTCTCAAAGGCCGGTCTAGCTGGCAACTCCTCCAGTCTAGCCGTTGCTGCCATAAACCACTGGTCGCTGAACGGATCCCATGCTCCTCAACCAAGTCAGCTCCACTACCAACCACCTCTGCTCTAGTAGTAGGAACTGCACCATCCCTACTCTCACACAATGTGGCAGCCAACCGGAACATTGGGGCTGGGTCAACTCCCAATGTAAACATGTCACTGGCTGAAAATAAAGGATGCCGCATAATCAGTTGAGCCGCCCCCAACATCATGCTAGACTCAGTCTGTGTAGTAGCAGGTGGCTGACTAGCAGGTACTCCATCAGGTACTCCATCACCACCTACCACACCTACACTGGGACATCTAGGAACCATGGATGTCGTCTGCAATGCCTCAGATAGCATGAAAGACTGGGGAAGTCTGACCTGTCTCCCAACCTCTCCTCTTTGTGGGTCCAACTCCACTGATGCTCCTCTAGGCTCTGGAGCACGTACTGCACTCCTAGTCACTGCTGCAGATGCATCTTCCTGTGCTGCTCCACACATGAAGTCCAAAGCATCTCTATCACCAGCATATGAGGTGGAAGCCTCAGCACCCGAATCTGATCTCCTCTGAGCAATAGCCATACTAGCCAATCTCTGCTCCAACTGCTCAATCCGAGTAGCCATAGCTGTGTTAGAAGTAAGGGCAGGTACTGCACCCCTACTAGGTGTAGATCCTCTACCACCACCTCTACCACCTCGTCCTCCATGAATTGGAGCTCCTCTACTACCTGCCATAGCAGCCTTACCACTCCGTAACTCCGGGTGTAGGTCAAAACACCGGTCACTAGTGTGACTAAATCTGTGGCAATGCTCACACTGCCTCTGTGCTGGCTGTGATGCACCAAAGGTATCAGGTCTGCTGCCCTGAGTACCCTCTCTCCTATGGTGAGGTCCACCACAAGTCCAACAAGCAACACCACCACTCACTGGCTGCTGCTGACCCGAAAATGAGGGTAAGGGTCTAACTCCACTAGGCCCTCCACTCGCTCCATAGGATCTGGGCTGTCCACCTTGTCCTCGAAAACCAACTGGGCGTGGTGCACTCTGCTGCACTCTAGAAGAAGTCACAACCGTGGATGAGGTCTCTCTACCAAATCCAGCTGTCACCACTCTCTCCTCCACCATGTTGAGCTCAATACGCTCAGCCAAACCAAAGACTACTGCCAAAGTGGGCGAAGTAGCCTGCAACAACGTAGCATCACGAACTCTACGTCGCAACTCCCTGTCCAGTATCCCATACCAAAACTGGACTGCCTGGGCCTCAGTAACTCCTTGAGTGAAACTGATCAGCCACCTCATGCGAGTATATGCCTCGCGTAGGCTCTCTCCAGCCTTCCGCTGGAACTCCTGCAAGCTCCTCAGCTTGTCAGTCCGCACTCCCTGGTAGTTCTGCCTCAAACATAGGAAGAACTCAACCATGGGGTTAAACCCCGGTACCACACCACCTCCTGCAGCGGTACCTCCACTCGTAGTAGCACTATCTCCAGCTAGTGCACCTCCACTAGCTCCACCCACACTACTCGAGCTAGAACTCGTAGGTACAGCCGATCTACTCCTGGCCACCGAGCTTGAAGTGATGGAGACATAGTGTGGAGACCAATACTGTCTCCATAACTCAATCTCCTCTAAATGAGCTCTCCTGAACTCATGGTAGTCGTCCATCGGTGGACCCTCCAAGTGCTGAAACAACCCTTTCCATGCCATGAAGGGTGTGAACAAAGTCGGGTTCCGCATCTGCTGTAGATCACACCAACTATCGAACTCATGGATGAAGTCATCCAACTCAATGGTACCCACTATACCAGAGTAACGCCTAGGGCCTTTGGAGGCCCCATAAATCTCGTCCATGTCCCACAAAAACGGTGCGGACACACCAAGTGCACTCTCAACTGAATCAGCTCCTGTGTCAAACTCCAACTCAGAGTCAATCTCCTCCCTCATTGGGACCTGAGATACAGGCTGATACCGAGCACCACTCCGAGTAAACCCACTACGTACTGTAGGGCTAACTCTTCTAGAATCTCCAAAGAACTCCGTCGTGATAAAGTAACCACACCAACAAACCCGAACCACCAACTGCAACAGCAAGTCGCAACCGCAAGTGCCCCACCAAGTGCCAACACCACCGCGTGCCAACACCAACTAAACACCACCCACTAATGTAACTCTAACCGAGATAACTACACTAGGGGAAGGGCAACCTGTAACCTGCCATCATAACACGCACTCTCACGATCTGCAAGTCATCACTTCTTGCCTCACCGGAGAGAAACAAAGGTAGTCTGACTGGTCATCACTCCAGCCTCACCACCGAGAGCACACTAGAGCACCAACGCTCAAAAGTCAGGGCACCTCACACAAACGTGGTGCACAGACAGGAAGCAGAGAATGGAGGGGATCCAATCACAAGAAATATAAATGAAAACCCTCCATCTCATAACACAACACGGGACTGACTCTGCCACCATTTGGCATTTGACATAAGAGTAGTTCGTATCTAAGTCCTAAGCTACCAGGATCACCAAGAATGGGATCAAACTGCCTCTCCTAGCCAAAGCTACATGTGTATAGATAACAGTGGCACAGTCACTATGACAACAAGCGAGGGTGGACCAGTTGGCTAGGGCACCAGTCTAGGAACAAGAGATCTAGGGGTCAAACCCTGTGGCACACAATGTAGCAAGAAAGGCAGATTTTGCCAACCAATGACCAAGATCTACACTAAACTAGCTAGCCTCACCCCAGCAAGCTGGCTTGCTGGCCCTTCTGGCCCTTCTAGGCCTTCGTAGCCTCTCATAGCCCACAGCCCTATGCCTCAAAGCCTCGAAGCCTCTAAATGAGGCCTTTCTTGTTGCCACTTTGAACCTCCTCCAAAATTGGCAAAACTTCTCCAAATCTGTGAAACTCCTCCAAACTAGCGAAACTTCTCCAAATCTGGCCAAACAGCGAAACTCCTCCAATTCTGCCCTAAATCTGACGTAAAATCTGACGTAAACCCTAAAGATGGATGTCCGCCAAATCCCCCGCTAACTTTCCTTTCGAGCCAAATTGACAAAACGGGTTTTTCCAAGTCACAGTTTCATGAGAAGAGCTTTCCAACTCCACCTTCAATTTCACTTTCTGAGCCCAACTCGTAGCAAATTGGTCCTGCCTTCACCTCTTGAGCTCAAAATCACAACACTGCTCAAAAATTGCTCCTTCTTTGCTCAAAATTTGGCCAGCGCTTCCGCACACCGTCCGCCTAACTGCCAAATTTGCATCAACTACACGAGCTTCTGCACACTAGGGAAACACAGAACCTGAATCGAGCTACCACGATCCACCGAGCTTGGAGATACCACCAACACTCAACGTTCCTGCACCCGATTTCCCCCTAACTTCACTTCTTTGATGTAATTAGATTGCTTAACATTCTCAACTCAACTCAACTCAGATCAGTACTTGATCTGTCACTCTATAAACTGCCAACAACTGGGCACTGATTACAGTCAAGCCACACCCACTCAAGCATAGAGAATCCAGGTGACGCTCGCCGGCCTCTATCCACCATAGCCAAGAACTCGAAGGCTCAACATCAGAGAAGTGAGCTCTCTGGAGCTCACCTTCAAAACTATACCCCTGGACTCGAGCTAGCCCTGAAACCCTAACGGTCCCGTTGATAGCACACTCGACGGTGCAAACGGTGCAAAGTGACGGTGGGCTCCACCGTGAAGTCAGTACCCCGAACACCAAATCTGACCGTCGGAAAGTAGTCTCTGAGATACTACTGAAATAACTCTAACTACTATCACTGGAACTCCAGTGTCCAAGCAACTAGATGCGGAACTACAAATGGCATGACAGCACACACAACGGATTAAAAAATTGTGCAAGGATTTGTACCATTACCTTTTGGCAAATTTGCTCTTTTAATCCCCATTTGAAATTATCAAGAGCTTTTGTTGGACTCATATCAATTATCATGACTTGCAAATCAAGAAAGGCCTCTATGTATTCTTGTATATTGTTCTTTTATTGCAAGCCCCATAGTCAAGTTTGAGCTATCTACATATCCATGGATTGGAAATTCTTCACCAACCCCTCTTGCATTGCCATCCAAGTGATCCCTCTTCCTTTTACCAACATTGATCATTCTAAAGCATTATACCTTGTGAGAGCTTTATCAATCAGGTGCCCACATACAAACACACTTGGAGGATGATTAGTGATCTTGGTTGTGAATATCATCAAAAGTATCAATTCATTCTTAAGATCTAGTTTTCCATTTCTCCCATGGAACATTGTCCCTTATAAGGCTTGATATTGCATGCCTTATTCATCTTGTAGTAACAATATGGCTTCATTGTTGATTGGGATTGATATTATCAGCATGAGTGACTCTCCAAGTACTTTGCACACTATTATTGGGTTTTGAGATCATTCTCCTTCTTGCATTGCATGATCATTCTTAAAAGTATGTATTTGACTTTGTAATGCTTCCATTGTCATGTTGACCCCCAAAGCTCATTCAAAATCCCTTATGTTCCTACATTAGATCTTGCATTTGCAACTCCATGATTCTTACACACAATAAATGCTGAATCTATACTTCCTACTTCAATAGAGAATTAATATGATCACTCAAGAGGGAGCACAAATGAATATGACTACCATTGAGACCTCATAGGCTATCACTTGTTGATAATATTCCTCACCAAATTTATGGACTACAAAATCACTAAACATCACTTTTGCTCAAATTACATAATGGAGTTCTTCTTGAGTGTTAAAAAGGAGAGGATTTGGCATACTCGGATCTATTACATCATAAAAAAGTGTAAATTATCAAATCCCACTCTCTATTTTATATCACCATAGGTAAAATCATAGGGTTTGGCAAAGTCATTATTACGTACTCCACTCAAGAACTCTAAGAATTACAAGATATATTTTCACTTCCTCATATTGGATGTACATAATCTTGATATGGAATGGAAGGAAGAAAAGATAATGAGGTGTAGGAAATTGCACTCCAAGAGCATCCATCCTATCCTTTCTCTCTCAAACATCCCATTTGATCTATTGCACTACTTTTTCTCCCTTCAAAATTGCTCAATCTTAGTAGGCCGTGTTCCTCCAAGAAGGATGATCCACTCACTTGGATCAAAACAACTACTATGATATCATTATAATGTTCCAATGATAGGACAAAAGACACATAAGGTTTCATTTTTCAATACTCCAATGCTCCAAAGGAGCACCTTGCTATATATTAAGATATATAGCAAAGAAGATCCACTCAAAAGGAGCGACAACCTTGGATCAAATACATAGATTGGTGATATGTCAATGAGCTGCAAATTTAGATTAGCTATATGGATTGGTGACATGTTGATCCTTGTCATATTTGGTTGTTCAAACAAGTTTAACTAAAGAGAATATTTTGGGGAATCTTTTTATAGGAAGCTCAAAATTGTGAGCTGGCCAATCTCTCACTCATAATGAACCTCTGATGGCTATTATGATAACGCACCATGGACTAAGAAGGCAAAGAACCCTAACTCCATCATACTCCTCCAAGGCTAACACTCCAAGACTCAAACCATTGCTCACTAGAGAACTCAATGAGAGAGAGATATTTGCAAATGAAAAGATGATGAGTACCTCCTCACCCCTAATTTATATACTTGTGAAGTAGTTATGCATCAAAGTTACTAATTATTGGAGTAACTCAAGTTATTAGGCTAATAGTCAAATAAATTCTAAAGTATAAAGAATATCTATATTCATAGGAATATTCTCTTAAGCATATGATCTTATCTTGACCCAACTACTAAGTCAAGGATTCCTTCACGTGGGCTATCCTTGGACTATAGAAGAATCCGATACAAAAAGCTTGTGAGTCCCAGAGTTCTCAACTCTTTCCTCAAAGCCAAACACCTAGGAATAATATCAAGTCAACACATTAGAATCCAAAATAGTGGTGTTTATCTTGTACACTTCCTCTAAAGAAGGTCCCCTCTATCTTAGCTATGACAAATTTTAGCTAATCATGATTAATGTAGAACCATCTTTTATCTCTATATAAATAATATCTCTCAAGTACTTGTAATACCATATTAAATATCACAAAAGCACATACATGCACAAATGGGTGTTACAAAACATCATGGGCAAGGTACCATTGGAGCAATCTAGACCAGACAAACAAAGTTTGTGGAGGGGGGGGGTTTAATTTTCAAGGTCTAATTCATTTGTTTAGGCTTCCACGATTGGCTTTAACGCTTTTAGGGTATTATTGGAAGTATTCTTTTGGTGACACTTGTATCCGATCTAGTTAGACCATCATATAAAATATTTCTAAAGAGATCACCAAGCAAATTTCTATCTCTAGATAATCTTCCTAGCTAATGGTATTACACTATCTCTTATTGGTTGGCAAATGAAAAGACCATTCTTTGACAAACCTCAACAAGGCTTGTTGAAGATAGGTTGGTAAATTTCAAGACCCTTCTTTGGCAAAACTCAACAAAGCTTGTGTAATACCAAGGGTTAGCCATATGATCTAGATGTGAAATTCGGTTTGGTAACATCTGGAATGATGTTATACATGATGGTCAAAATAGATCAGATAGAAGTATCACCAAAAGAGTACTTCTACTAATAGGGCAGAAACCGAAATAGACTTGAGAACCTTAGAACCAATAGCTAGACATATGATTTAAAGATGAGAATTGGTTTGGTAACATCTGGAAGGATGTTACACATGATGGACTAAACAGATAGAAAGAGGTATCACCAAAAGGGGACTTCTACTAATAGAGTAGGAACCGAAATATGCCTGAAATCTTTGAAGGCAATTTTGGAGGCCTAAACGGATGAATTAAGCCTTGAAAATGTGCAGATTCCCCCCCCCCCAATGGAGGAAAGGCTGGCCTTCCCTCCCCCTGCTTTGTCTCATCGAGAGCTTTCCAACGGTACCTTACTCACATGATTCTGAGATTCCTACAGGAAGATTCCCTAAAAGATTCCCTCTGGTCAAAGCTTGTTTGACCAACCAGATAGGACCTAGACCAGACAGGTCACCCATCCAAGTAAGTAATCCAAGGGTGGAGCTTGCTGACATGTCACCTATCTGTGTCCCTAATCCTATGGTGGAGCTTCCTTGGAGGAGATCCTCTTTGTCTATATAATAAAGAGAAGGTGCTCCCTTGGAGCATCGGATGTTTGAGAGTGCAATCTGTGTTTTCTCTCTTCTCTTGTCCTCGGAGTATTACAATGGTATCAGAGCAAGTGTTCTAGTCCAAGAGAGTGGATCATCCCTCTTGGAATAGCACGAACTACTGAAATTGAGTAATGTGAGGTGGAGAACATAGAGTAATCGCTAGACTTAGGAAGGACTTTAGAGAGCTAATGAGATGGATACGCCGGGGGGATAATTTCCCGCACCTAGCTTTTCATTCTCAAACGCATTCCACATCAAGGTTATGTATATCCAGCGTGAGCAGATGAGGGTATTGCTAGTTTATCACTTTGGTGAGGAATTCATGGACAAAGTGATGAACTCACCAAATCCGGTGATTCTACCTGTGGTGATATATGACAGAGAGTAGGATTTGACGATCTACATTCTATTATGATAATATGGATATGAATGTCCCAAATCCTCTCCCTTTCAACACTCAAGTAGAAATCCGTTATGTAGTGAGGCCAAAAGTGATGTTTAGAGATTTTGTGGTTAGGAATTTTGGTGAGGAGTATTATCAACGAGTGATAGCTTCTAAGGTCCCAATGGTAGTTTCGATAGTTCGTGCGCCTTCCAGAGTGATTATATTGACTCTGTATTGAAGTAGACATTAGCAATTGGGTGTTGCAAGAACTATGGATCCGTAGTTGCAAGAGCTGGTGCAAGGAATGCAAGGGATGTTGAATGAATTTCGAGAGATTAAGATGACCATGGAGACATTACAAAGTCAAGTGCAGATCTTGAGGAATGATCAAGCCATGCAAGAAGAAGAGCCATCTCAAAACCCTGTACCTCTGACTGAAGTGCTTGGAGAGGCACCCGTGCCTACAAACCCTATCAACGGTGAAACCACATTGCTACTCCGGATGAAGAAGACCTGCAACATCGAGCCTTACAAGGGGCAGCGTACGATGGGAGTAGTGGAAAATTGGATCTCGAGAATGAATCTATATTTCCGATTGTTCTCAATAGAGATCACAGAGCATGCTGCAGGCATGTTTGCATGTGGGTACTTGACCGATAAAGCCCTCACATGGTATGATGCTTGGGAACGATCCATGCAGATAGAAGGGAGGTCATATGGACAGCAATGCAAGAAGGATTGTTGAAGAATTTCCAATCGGTGGATTCTGTACAAATGGCTCGAACCCGATTATGGGGATTGAGATAGAAGAATAGCATACAAGAGTATGTGGAGGCATTTCTGGATCTACAAGTCGCAATTACCGACATGAGTCCAGTAGAGGCTCTCAACAATTTCAAACGAGGGTTGAAAGAGCGGATTCACCAAGAAGTCATGGTGCAAACCCTCGCACGGTATTTGAAGCCATTGCTTGTGCGCAGAGAATAGCAAGAGCATTAGGTGGAGGTGAAGGAGTAGTTCCACCTCAACATTATCGTGCAAAAATCCACACATGGGTGGACCAGTACCGATGGAATTAGGCAACCTTCGATTCCGGGATCGAGGAGCACGGCTGCTTCAAGGAGAGCGGGGACGGGTAGAAGAACGAAGAGGTGGAGTCCCACGAGGAGAAGGGACTTGAGGAGAACAACACCATTGTTACAATTGTGGCTGTATTGGGCACATATCTACCAATTGTTGCACTCGTTTCCCTAGAGGCCCTCGGCCTTCGTTCAGGCAATCCTTGAACAACATGGAGAGGCACATTGAAGAGGAGGAGGTAGAAACCACTTCGGAAAACGAAGATCGCCAGTAAATGTACCTTGCGGCCTTATTGGCTCAATAAGGAAGCAGAGAAGCGAGGGAAGGAAGAAGAATAATGCGCAAAGATCCCAAAAGGCAACCTCACAATTGATTGTTGTGAATGGAATCCTAGAAGGTAATCAAGTGAGAGTATTAATAGATCCAGGAGCAACAGAGAATTTCTTGTCTCGCTCTGTTGCAATCAGATTGGGAATGGAGAAGAGAGAGATGGAAGTGAAGAAGTAGAGTTACCAAATGGGCAAACAGAGAGGATTGAATCATTACCTAGACGGGTAACCCTCTCTGTAGGAGAATATCAGGAAGCAATTGAGTGGTGAGTGATACAATTAGCCCGTTATGATGCAATTTTAGGCATGCCATGGATGGAGCAGTACAACCCAATGGTGGATTGGAGGAAGAAAGTAGTGAGAACCCACCAATGGTCAATCATTGGGGTTAAAGAAAAATCACACAGGCAGAAACTGCCTCTATATGTCATAGGGACGACAACTGTCTGTAAGACCAATAGATGTTTTATGGGTCTAATAAGAGAAGTCCAGAGTGCACAACTTGCTGGACAAATTCCTAAGAAATTGAAGGATGTGGTGGATGAGTTTCAAGATGTCTTTCCCGATGATCTACCCTCAAGATTACCACCTAAAAGGCGAGTAGATCACAAAATTGAGACACTCCCGGGGAAGATACCTCCTTGTAAGGCCCCATATCGTCTATCACCTCATGAGTTGGAGGAGTGTAAGACTCAAATTGAGGAGATGCTACAGAAAGGGTTCATCCAACCTAGCGTATCGCCATATGGGGCCCTTGTCTTGTTTGTGAAGAAGAAGGATGGTACAATGCGCATGTGCATTGACTATTGGGGTCTGAATCAACAAACAATGAAGAACAAATATCCCTTACCTCGCATGGATGACCTATTTGATCAACTCCATGGAGCGAGATACTTCACCAAACTGGACTTGCGGAGCGGCTACAATCAAATCCGAATTGTAGAGGAGGATGTGTACAAAACTGCCTTCCAAACTAGGTATGGCCACTTTGAGTATCTTGTGATACCTTTTGGCCTCACCAATGCGCCTGCCACTTTCATGAGTCTAATGAATGACATATTTCATCCATACTTGGATAAGTCTGTTATCATCTTCTTGGATGATATCTTAGTATATAGTAGCACAATGACAGAACACAAACAACATCTACGAGAGGTCCTCCAGATTCTAAGACAGAATCAATTGTATGCCAAAATCTCAAAGTGTGAGTTTGGCAAGTCTGAGGTAGACTACTTAGGGCATAGAGTAAGTGCAGAGTGCATTCAAGTATTGACAGATAAAATAGAGGTCATTCAAAAATGGAGTGCCCCAGAAGATCAGACTCAACTTAAGAGCTTCTTGGGGTTGACAGGATTCTATCGTAGATTTGTCAAGGACTTCTCCAAGGTTGCACAACCTTTAACGGCACTACTTGGCAAGGGGAAGAATTGGACATGGGGAACTGCACAAGAGTTGGCCTTTCAAGAATTGAAGTCCGCCTTGCTACATGCACCAATCTTGAAGTGGTATGACCCAAAACGTCCAATCAAGTTGGCTACAAATGCATCAAGCGTAGCAATAGGAGCAGTCCTACAACAAGAGTGGGCATGACGGATGGCATCCAATTGCATATTTCTCTCGAAAGTTGTTACCGACAGAGCGCAACTACCACACCACAGAACAAGAAGAGCTGGCCATCATTCTAGCAACCAAGCATTGGAAGCACTACCTGGGCGAGAAGGCATTTGTAGTAGAGACAGCCACAAACCTCTAGTCTACCTTGAAACGCAAAAGGATCTATCTTGTCGCCAAATTTGGTGGGCAGAGTGGCGACAATGCTTCAACATGACAATCACCTACGTGGAAGGTAAGAAGCAACTTGCAAATGCGTTCACTCGCATGCCAATGGCCAACAACTTGGTGGTAGAGGTTAAGATTAACCCTGAATTCTGGCAAGAGATTCTAGTTGCTACAAAAACTGATCCACAGATTGTTGAAGCGCAATCGTCCAAAGGTGTAATCAGCACCTAAGGACTCACCTTTCGGGATGGCAGATTATGGATCCCAAATGTCCCAGAATTACGCACCACCATTCTAGCGGAATGTCATGATTTGGCCATTGCAGCTCATGTCGGAGTGGACAAGACCTTCGATGCAGTCAAGCGCCATTACTATTGGCCCAAGATGAGCAACGACGTGATGGACTATGTGCGTAGCTGCCTACTTTGTCAACAGAACAAAGCTTCTAATCAAGCTCTTGTAGGGCTCCTTCACCCTCTCCCCACTCCTACCCAACGTTGGGAACAAGTGAGTATGGATCTCGTCTGTGAATTACCCAAGACCACCTCAGGGTTTGACTCCATTGTGGTCTTTGTGGACCGGCTCAGCAAAATGATTCATGTACGCCCTACCACCAAGGAGGTGACCGTTCCACAACTAGCTCAACTATACTTAGATGCAGTCTTTGCTCACCATGGCTTGTCTAGAGTA
The DNA here is from genome assembly GCA_948567375.1 of Lunularia cruciata. Lineage (NCBI taxonomy): Eukaryota > Viridiplantae > Streptophyta > Marchantiopsida > Lunulariales > Lunulariaceae > Lunularia > Lunularia cruciata. Next base: position 49,380,075 of record OX419761.1, on the reverse strand, counting down.
CTCATCACCGATAGAGGCACCAAATTCACCAGTTTGTTTTGGCGAACACTCTTTGGTTTCTTCAAAACCAAGTTGGCCATGTCCACAACTTACCACCCACAAACAGATGGCCAAACAGAGCGGGCTAATCGCACGATTGAAGACATGTTACATGGCTTCACGTTCGAAGAGCAAGAGAGGTGGGACACCCTATTACCATTGGTGGAATTTGCTTACAACAATTCAATGAATGTGTACACTTAGGTCACTCTGTTCTTCCTCATGTATGGTGAGCATCCCTTCACACCTTCTAGCTTGATGAAGATCTGTCCAATGAATACCAAGGTTGATGCAGTCAACACATTTGTTTCTAGAATCCGACAAGGTGTCGAGAGCGCTAAGCACATGTTACATATTGCACAAAATTGACAAAAGCAGTATGCTGATGCACACCGTCGGCACATGGAGTTCAATGTTGGGATTCAAGTGTGGCTATCGACAACCAACCTCACATTAGTTGGATCTCGTAAGCTCAGACCTCGTTTTATTGGGCCTTTCTTGATTCTTTGTCGCATCGGCGCTGTGGCCTATCACCTTGAGCTACCACCACACATGAAGATCCATCCAATGTTCCATGTCTCCCTACTACACAGATGTGCTCCCCGATCAGGCCAAGGTCCTCCCACACAGGACATTCGACCTTGTCCGACACTCATTGATGGCATAGAGGAATATGAAGTGGAGCAGATTCTCCAAAAGCGCATGCCTGGTACTCGCCATCCGCGGGTGGAATATCTAGTACAATGGAAAGGCTACCCCCTCTATGAAGCAACCTGGGAACCCGCAGCCAATTTGGCACATGCACCGGTGTTGGTGCAAGCATTTGAGCAACAATTGCACAACGAGGACGTTGCATCTTAAAAGGAGGGAGGTCTGTAATACCAAGGGTTAGCCATATGATCTAGATGTGAAATTTGGTTTGGTAACATCTGGAATGATGTTATACATTATGGTCAAAATAGATCAGATAGAAGTATAACCAAAAGAGTACTTCTACTAATAGGGCAAAAACCAAAATAGACTTGAGAACCTTAGAACCAATAGCTAGACATATGATTTAAAGGTGAGAATTGGTTTGGTAACATCTGGAAGGATGTTACACATGATGGACTAAACAGATCAGAAAGAGGTATCACCAAAAGGGGACTTCTACTAATAGAGTAGGAACCGAAATATGCCTGAAATCTTTGAAGGCAATTTTGGAGGCCTAAACGGAGGAATTAGGCCTCAAAAATGTGCACATTCTCTCCCCAAAGGAAGAAAGGCTGGCCTTCCCTCCCTCCCTGCTTTGTCTCATTGAGAGCTTTCCGACGGTACCTTACGTGATTCTAAGATTCCTATAGAAAGATTCCTTCCGGTCAAAGCTTGTTTGACTAACCAGATAGGACCTAGACCAGACAGGTCACCCATCCAAGTAAGTAATCCAAGGGTGGAGCTTGCTGACATGTCACCTATCTGTGTCTCTTATCCTATGGTGGAGCTTCCTTGGAGGAGATCCTCTTTGTCTATATAATAAAGAGAAGGTGCTCCCTTGGGGCATCGGATGTTTGAGAGTGCAATCTGTGTTTTCTCTCTTCTCTTGTCCTCGGAGTATTACAGCTTGTTAGTGGTAAATACTTATTGCTTTTTAAGTGTAAATTGCAAACCCAAAATCATAATTCAAGATTCATAGACTTTCAATTATTAGTGAGCCTTACTTAGGCTATGAATGGAAGGAAAACCATATTCCCAATGAAGAAGCCAAAGAATGGTATGAACTAGATAATTGATGTTGCTAAATAGAGCTAATCTTTTTGAATGAGCTATAATATTGAAATCTTAAAATGTTCTACACACCTTTGAAAAGATATAATTTTATGGAATTTTTATGAGATATTCAACCATGTTGACTATTTTTGGTTAGTTGACAAATTTAGGGTATTGTGGTATTGTGATATTTAGTTTGTGAGTGTTTGGAGAATTTTGAAGTGCTAGTCAGTGAGTGTAGATGTTGGATTCTGTAGCTCTGATTTTCATTTTTTATGTGGTTGATCCCAAGTGGAGTGCAATTTGAGACAATGCCTTGATGAATCTGTGAGGAATTGTAGTGTTGGTAGTATTCTACATTAGTGAGTGCATTTCTAGATTGATACAAAGCAATTTTGATTGAGTAAGTTGTGCCACAGTGGAGGGGTGGAATGCAATTCCAAGGCAAAGTCATTTCATGGTGAAGTAGCCTTCTTTGGGAAGAATTGAATCATCACAATCAAGATTGATTTGGAAAGATATTAATGAGTTGTGAGTACAAGCAAGTATTATAACTTAACTATTACGATTTTTGTATAATTAGTGAAGTAGTAAGAAAATACTAATGATTGAAAAATAGTTGCAATTATTTACTATATTTAATATATTACTAGAAGTAGTTCTTTTGTCAAATCTATTCCTAATTGTCTAATGTATTATATTATATTTCATAACTTGATATGATATTAAAAAATATAATTAACTAAATATATTATAAAATATTAAGATATAGATTAATATATAATATAATAATTTGCAGATAGATAATAATGATAAATTATCAAAAGATATACTAATCTAAAGAAGGTAAAATAATATTACAAAGCTACTAGACAATGGATAGCTTGTGCAAAACATAACTTATATGAATTTATACGAGGATCTGTAAAATGATAAATCTTTTTATCCCCATAAAAAAATATTATAATAATTTGGTTGTATATAATGTGATTGAAGGTAAATTAGGTTTTCTTTTATTATGTCTGAACTGCTTTAGCTTCAATTAGCATGGTGAGAGTTTTTAATCTTTTAATTGCCTTCCTAAACTTATGACAACTACACAATCTAATCTCAAACTAATTTTTGATCTAAATTTATGAAAAAGGTTATAGACTTTGAAAAGATAGTAAGCACTATCTCTCTTTTCCTACTATGAGTGGTAACATTTACCTAGATCATTTAGCGTACATTATACTATGATCAAGAAAGTAATAGGATATTGGAATGAAGAGGAAAAATGAACTATTAATCAATTTTGATCACAATATCAAGATAAAAGGTAAGATGTTTACATTAGAGAAATTTTGTTGTTCAAGTTGAGTATTGGATAGATAATTGCTTTTAGGAGGTATGTTAGGATCCTTATAAACTTTTTTATCTTCAAGGAGGCTAGTTAGTAAAATTTAGGTTAAAGTGTATAAATATTTTTTTGATATACATATGGTATAATGGTGTAAAAAATGATCTAGTATTTATACAAATGTTTCTCAAGTACTCCATTTATTACTATTACTTTACTTTCAATAGAGCTCTACAAATTTTGAACTTGGAAATTTATTTGAATAATTTGAATCATATGATTGATTCTTTTGTAATAGGATACTAGTAATTCTTTTATTTAAATAAAAATAATAAAAATTTATTTTAATCATAATTAAGGATTAGTCCTTTATTTAATTCGTAACACTAAAAAAGATAGTGATGTTTCATAATAGATTCAATTTTCCTTACAAATGGAAACAATTTATAATTTTAATACACATCCATTATTGAAAATGTCACTCATTTAGGCCAAAATACAAATAAATACTATGTTTTATGCTAGATTAGAGCATCTATAGTCCTTTGCTTGGAATAACTTTAAAATCAGTAGATTGAATGATCTTTGATATAGCTTTTAAAATTACACTAAGTAAAAGTTATTGGAAACATCTTCTTGAGTAAATAAATTTAATTATAATTTTTTATTATTCATCTTTGATAAGACATCTTCCCAAGAATCCATCTTTGATAATTTAATAAATTTAAACAAATATTATTTATTTATCAGATCTTGTGCATTTTACAAACAAAAAGCCAATCTCTACAACCGTCATTTAATTGCACTATATTTATGCTATTTTGCTTCAATAACATTATATAGTTTATCTTTCTAGATAAGATCACTCTCTTAAACTTGTAGTCAAGCAACATCATCAGAAGTAACATGTATTTCTTTTCACAAATAAATTCCTAGATACAACGAGTTGGTAATATGATATAGTAAATAGTTATTATTGATACCAATTGGATAATCTCAAAACATCAATAGTGTCTAATGAAAGAGGTTTTTGAGAGGTTTATCAATGATAAAAGCCATTGGGTTGTAAGATTACTCAAATATAATAACACTCTATTAGTTGTAAATGAAACTTAGAAAATCAGTAAAGACTCTCTAATCAACAGTATATTGTGGAATCTTATCCCATAAAATAGATGTTGAGATCCATCATAAATATTAAGAAAGATATTCTTCATACAATTGATATGATACCCTTGTAATATGATATCATATCATATGTCATGTGAAGCTGATCATATCTTTAAGAGTTTGCATATATTTGGATAGAAAAAATTAATAAGAAAATATAGAAGTTTGTGTAAAGTTCTAGTTTACCTAAAATTAATGTAGCTCAAAACTATAAGAATAAAAAATTCACATGTAAACGATAAATTATCTATAAATAAGCTATCATAACTCTCTTTAAGTTTGAAAGAAATATTAGATTTTCAGATCACTATAAGATCAAGATGTTACAAGTTAATTTTCTTAAAAAATATTTTGAAGAAAGTATTACTCAAATTTTTTCAATATCTTGAAAAATTTGAGAAAATATTGGTATGATATTAAACTCTCCAATAATTCTAATGAAGATCCAAGCTTTTGGACCGTCATGGTTATTGCCTTAATAATTGATCAATCCTATATCTTGTCTTGATAGAGCTTGTGTTATTTGATATCTTGAACATGCTTATCAAGAAGGATTATTCAACTGAAGCTAGTTTCCAAACTCAAATCTAAAATGACCAATTATTACTTTACATGTGTACTTATCATCAATCATATTCAGATTTTTTATGAATCTTGGTCTTTACATATATGATAAGTAGTTTAATTTACTTTCAATGGACCAAAAGTAATTGAGGTTAAGTAAATTTTAAGGCCACAAGAATATGGTGATGCATATATTACTTATAGTTAGTCAATAATTTGAGTGTGTTATGACAAAGTGTCATTCAGACTTGTAAAAATGTGGTAAAAACACATTGGTCCCATGAGGATAGGAGGTAGAAATGACTAAAAATACAGTAAAGTATCACAATGATTATAGTCTATTGTTTTTAATTTAACCTCTTGGGCCAAATCATTCCCACAATAATGTAATGTCACCATACATGGTGCACTATGGAAAGATAATTTGAAAGTTATCATGCTCACTATAAAATAATCCCACCACACTTGGTGCACTATGAAAAGATAATTCAAAAGTAATCATGCTCACTATAAATCTCATCCAAATGATTCTTGCATGTAATGTGAATGTGATGTATATCTATAACAAAGGTCATTTTGCTTTGGATGGTCCTTGTGTTTCCTAGATATGACCAGTTCTAGGTTGATGCCATTGAGTCCTTTGATTGTGTTTGTTGTTTGTGTCATTGAGTTCATAGTCATACTAGGTCAGCTCTACCATGGAGCACTACACACAAGATGCTAGAATATGTGTATGAAAAGGAGGTAGGAGTTTCCCAAAGTTCCTATCACTTTGACTAACTACCACCATGAAGTCATATTCCTTCCCAAAAGGTATAATCACACAAAAATCATGAATGTATCATATCCTTCCCATAAGTCATGAATGAATCCTACAACTTAGACATCACTCTTATAGTATTGTATGATATGTTTCAATGTACCATCTTTAGTATTTTAGAGCTCTTTGAGGTGATGCTCTAGTCAAACATGAATGAGTTTAGGGTTTAGGGTTCTGCTCTTACTTTAAGGATCCCTCACTCCAACTTAACTAAGCCTACAACCATGTAGACAGAGGGCAGATATGTACATATGTAGACTTAAATTTGATGGTATAAACTTTGTTTACTAGCAAAAGAAGGGTCCACCAAATGAACACAATGATCACCATACCTTAGCCCTTATACAAGTCTTACATAGCTACCAAAGAGATCTAGTGGCTATAATGTGTTAGAAGACTTTGGCCCTTTATACAAGTCTTACATAGCTACCAAAGAGATCTAGTGGCTATAATGCATTGAAAATCCTCTAAATTACATTTGTAGCACTTAATGCTAATTACATCATATCTACTTATCTTATCCTAATGTAACCAAAGTCTACGGGAACCATGCAAAAAAACCAACTTAGCAAGTCTGCCGCTAATTACCATTATGGTAATTAGCGGTGGTGGTCCCTATTATAGTCCTCATTTAGCTTCTAAAAAGTATGTGTAGGTATGAGCGTTGAGTACAAAGTGGTCAAAGGCCTAATCTATCTTACTACAACCTATCCAAATGAGATGGTCATTTGGTACAAAATAATTCACTCATTCATACATTGGGTTGGTGGTTTTTGAGATGAACTTGCTTTTCCCTTGCACCATTGGAGGAGTTCTTGGAGCTCCCATTGGTAACCTACCTTGATTTCCCAAGGGAGGGTTTTTTTGTGCATTTCCTAGAACTTAGTCTTTGTATGCTTGTGGAGTTTGATGGACAACACCTTGAGTTGCTTATTTGGGTATGCCTTCCTTGTCAATGTGTCTATTTGGATCTTGTATTCCATTACATATGTTAATTTAAGTAGCTCTTCCACTTTCATTTTGAGTTGTTTGACAAGTTATGTTGTCATGTGTTTTGATTGTTGCTTGTAAACTTTCCTATTTGTTCTCCAATGGTGTTTTTTTGTTTTGGAGTTTTGTCCTCAACTTGTTTCATATCTTTAATTTTTGCTTGTCTTCCTTCTCTTGTTGGAGTTTGATGCTTGTGTTGAGTCCTAGATACAAAGATTGGTTAGCTTCTTCAGGTTCTTGTACCATGTTTCCACCATAGTGATCTTGGAGCAAGCCTCTTCCAACTCCCCTTATAAGGTATCAACCTCATTATCTTGTGCTTGGAACAACTTGGTATCTTGTTGTTGAGCAACCTCCTATTTAATGCTAGCAATGTTGAAATTCAAACCTTGTACCTCTTTTTTGTTCTCTCATCATGCAGTCTCTTCTTGTTTATACTTTTCCAAGGTTTGGTGCTTCTCTTGTTAGAATGTTCCTCCTTAATCTTTGACTCTTTCTTGACTTTTGCTAACTTGTTATGATGTTGAGCTTTCTTCTTGGTACACTTTTGTGCAATTTGGTGGAGGTGTCTTTTGCGCATGAAAAGGTCCCTAATGATATTGTCAAGCTGCCAATACAAAGGTAGGACTTCCTCTAAGGCCTCCATTGCTGGTGCCACTATGTTGACTATGTACATTATCATTAGCCAAGTAAGTGAGTTGCCCTTGAGTTGAAGGCCGCATAGGATTTCCTGTGTACTACTCTTATCTATGGTGTTTTCATTACCCATTTGGTAGTTTGCTCATAGGTTTATCAATATGATTGTTCCTTGCTTTCTCATGGGATGTACTAGCATCATCTGCCTCAGTAGTGTCATCCTTATTGTCAAATAGCTTACCTCTTGTGGATTTTTCCTCCTTCATTTAAAGGACATTGGCCTTGGTGAGTTGTTCAGCACTTGGACAGCCTTCTTTGCTAACTAGCTCTTGATCATCTGGTATTGTTGCATCATCTTGCTTTGTTTTTAATAACTCAACTTGGTTATTGGGCATTCCTAATTTGAGGTTGATGAAGGTTAGTGCATCCTTCAATGTCTTCTTGAGCTTGGAAATAGGTATTTCCTTGCCTTCTTCCACTACCTCTTTTCCTCTGGATTAAGATAAACCTATGCTTGCATTGTCATTTGCTTTGTGGAACAACTATGCTTTGTTGTTATGATCCCCAATATCTATATTGTTGTCAAATATAGGTAACAAGATTTGGGTGAAGGAATCTTCACTTCCTGATTTTATGGTATCTACCAAAGTTTCCTTCCCTTGGTCCCTAATTTTTCATGATGTAGATTGACCGGCTTTGCCCATCATGTCATCATTCCTTTTGTTTTTGTGGGCCTATTTGCTTCCACATTTGCTAGATGACTTGTAAGCCATTTGGACATTTTTCTTTTGTTTCCTAGAGGTGTCATGTACATATATATTGCTATACAACATATTGCTCAACATCAAGAAGTGGGGTCTTTGGAGCTTCACTTTGAAGGTATACTCCTCTAGAATCAACCTAGAACTCCAACCCCAATAGTGTCATTGATACTTCATTTGTTGGTCCACTTTATAGTGCAAATGGTAGCTCTAAGTAAGTAAGTAGTCTTTGAGGAACTAATAGTATAAGTATGATTGCCAAGACTAACACTCTAGCATCAAAGCAAGCTAACTTTGGTGCTGCAAATGTTTTGGTAGAAGCGTGGACCTTGGTCACATTGCTAGCACCTTCTTACAAGGAATGATTGTATTGTAGGATTCCTTGTCAAATGCAAAATCCTTCATACAAGCATACTCCTTGTTTGCTTCATGGTATTTTTTTTATTTCCTTTGGTAGGTCTGAGTGCCCACTAAAATAAGCTAGATAGTGGAAGTGGCCATGGTATTTCTCCTTCTTTTCTTCAATAAGAAGATCCATTCCTATGTAAAAATGGAAAACAAAGAGTGCTATAATCATAGCAACTCTTTTGGTCATATCTTCCAATAGCTTGTTGACACATTCTTGAAACATTTGTGCCAAGCTTATGGATTTCCCTTTGTTTAGAGGTTGGAAGAAAATGACTTGATTTAGGTTTATATAGGTTGCTTATTTTGACCTAAAAAGTTTCATAGTCATTTTAGTGATGACTCGTTGGGTTGGATCTTTGAGGTCATCTATTCAATATTTTTTGGTTGAATTCTTGTCGGCAAATGAATTCTTGACTTGGATTTAAGGCTCTTTCCAAGATAACCTTGGGGAATATCTATGTACATTTGTCCAAGGGGCTAGCACTCATGTGCACCACTTGTTACAAATGGTCTTCTATCCATAAAATAGGATTTCATCTCAAGGTTTTGTCACTCATATGGATCTCCTCTAGTAGGGATATGATTGATAGACTCCAACTCCAAAGCAAGAACTCTAGATTTTTACTTCTAATTACCCTTCTTATATAATCTGATTTGTAGTACAAGCCCCACTAAATTTTTTTAAGATGTTTGCTAATGACCTTTTTAGGTCTTCCTTGTCTCACCTTGTCCCTCACCTCCACAATAATTTTTGCATCAATGAATATTCTAGTCCAAGAATAGACCTTGTTCCCAACACCCTCTTACTCACATTGAAGTTTTTGCAGTTTTGCTGATGGAGAGGAGTCTTTTCAAGAGCAAGCAGGAATTCCTACATGACAAACCTTTGAGAAAAGTGAAATGTAAAAATGTTTGCTTTCCATATGGGTACACCATTTTATAATTCTATCAAGTTGATCCATTGGCCATTTTGGAAATTAATGAAGGGTTGTGATTGCATCTCAAATGCATGTCATGCGGTACCCAATGGTCAGAAATCTGTTCTTTGGTGGTGCCTTCATGCCGGGTACATGACTTTTGATGGTATGGTGTTTTGATTATGCATTTTTTCATGGCATGTCATCTATAGGCAACACATCATCATGTGAAATTTGACATCTTTGTATTCTTGAAGCCTCATTCTTTTTTTATTCTTTTTATCTTTGTACGGATGGAGGTCTGTTGGGTCATCCCAATTGTAATAATAATTCTTGCTTGAACCTAGTTCATTGTACCACTTGAACTAGGTTGTAATCGGTATATAGGAGAATGAGACTTTAGTTGCAAGAGCCTATTTGGACTTTGTCTTGTCTTCCTTATTTTGTGAGGAATTTTTTAGTAAATAGCAACTTCTAGTCATCTTTGTTACCAACCTGTTGCACACTTTGTGATTGAACCACTAAACTGACCAAAAAAACTAAAATGGGACAAAGATGGGTAACCACAAAGTACTCCAAGATAAAAGATGGATATTAAGTAAAGTGTACCATCTTTGTCTTTTTGTATAGTATTCTATTCTCTTGGTTCTTGTATTTTTTTTCAATACATTTTTATTTTTGAAATAGATTAAAATACTTATATTTAACTTGAAGTATTGCAATTTGAATAAATTGAAGTACTCAGATACAAACCATCAAGTAAAAAATTTAATCTAAATCCAACTCTTTAATGCACATTGTATTGCATAATCATAGATTTTATTTTAGTGTTTTACAACATCTCATCAAACAATATTTTACACTTTATAGATCCATATTAAATATCAGCTAGGAAGAACTCATAATTTTAGTATCAATAGCTTTCTCAAGAACAAAATTTCTATTTTGCAACAATGTTATAAGAATTTTATCATCTTCTTCACTTCAAAAGGATGTCAAGAAGCCAAGAGGAAGAGTGGGAAAGAAATACCAAAAAGAGACTTTAATCTCCTAACAACTAACTAAATATGTTATCTAAATTAGGTAGTGAAAAATATGGCATATAGATTTATTCTAATATCAATAGATATTTTTGTTGGGTTATTACGTGTTTATTGTATCTTGATAACCTTTATGATTATAAAATATCAATGAAATCTAATTGAATTCATTGATGTTTTTGTGCGCAAAGGATTGCTTTAGAGTTTGCAATAGGTATGTAAATGATCCCAAAACTTAAAACATGAATATCATAAACATACAATATCTTTTTGGATAAAACATCTCTTGTAAGATAAAATTTCATAAATTTTGGAGATTATGATCCTTTAAAATAATTTTAATGTGAGGTATACGTAGAGCATTTTAGACTTGACAGAGCCTAATGATCGATTCTTCTCGATAAAATCATAAAGACATGATTTTTTTTTTCAATTGTATAAGTTTGGTTGGGTTTTGTTTCCATTTGATGCAACATGCTCAACAAATTGCATAGACAAAGGCAAGTAGAATACTCCAAGAATTTTTTTAAGTTTTGATTCTTCTAGAGAGAACTTGTATGATAAGATCTTGGGAGGAGATGATAGTGTCCCTTGAACCTAGGTAATCTCTGTTGGTCATGGTACAAGGACAGGAACTACTTATTAGACACAATAAAGTAGATATATAGAGAATGAAGGGCCAACATGCCCAATTAAATACCCAAAGGAGAAGGAAAAAAGGAATACAAGCACACCAAAAAGTGAAAATAAAAGGAAAAAGTCATTTGTTTCTTTGTGCATATTTGCTCCTTTTTATAGGGTCCCCATAAAAAGAAGCAAATATGCACAAAGAGACAAAGGCTTATGCTTAGCTCACATAAAGAAGAAAGCACTATAAAGAGTAACCTACACAAGAAATATGCAAAATGAGCAATATAGGAACCTATAATTGAATGGTGTGATTGAGATCCTCCAAGGGTATGTTTAGAAAATGTGGAGAGAGTGCCATTGTCGGAAAGGAAGCACCCACTACTGATGCACATCAATGATAACTCAAAGCCTATGATCTTTGTAGTGTGACAAAGATCCTATACCACAAATACAACGTAAGCATAATGGGTGAAAAATCCAAAGCACCTCTCCTCTATAGCAATTCATGTGCTGCCTCTCAAAGGAGACCATCAAATTGATGATGAAGGTGGCCAAAAATCTCCATTGCTAAAGGGACAAAGATGTAAGAGGCAAGCCATGGGACATAATGGTCCTCCTTCCTCCTAGTGGTGATGATTGCTACAACTCTTGCCTAAATGCTAGCTTGTGCCAAAGACTATGGTTTGCTTCTACCACAACATACAAGATATGTTTGCCATACCTGAAAGTGAGAATAATTTTTTGCACCTTCTAAGGAGGTGGGTCTAGAAGGACAATCCATTGCTCAAATTGAACTTGTGAGCAAGTAGATCATAGGATCTAGGCTACACATCTCTAATGACATAATGGACTCTAGTTGGCTCTCCTCCTATGGCACATCATAAGATGAAGATGCCCTCAATGTCAAACATAGAACTACATGGGCTTTGGTTGGGTATGTGCAAGAGTGTTTGATGTGGTAGATCTATCCAAATCCAAAGTGCTATAGTGAATGTCTCCAATGTAAACCTAAATTCTTCAAACAAAGGAGAAGCATGAAGCTAAGCTCTGGTGCCCTTCCCACCAAAAGAGAAGATCCTAGCTCTATTATATAAAGGCATGTCAATGAGGAAGGTAGAAAGGATGTGAGTATGTATATGCTCATTAAGCTCCATGTGAATCTTCCTAGAGTCTAGGGAAACATAATTTTGCAAAGAAGGGGAGTTGTATGTGCAAGTCCTAACAATAAATCACAAGCCAATTAAAGAGATGTTTGGAAAACATGGGTGCTTGAGTTGATTATCATGATGAGGGCAATAAAAATGGATGCCCCTTGTATAAGAAACTTTCTGCTAAAAGAGGAGGCACTAGTGCTCATCCTCCTATGTAAGCTACCGAGGCAATAGCCTCTTGATACCACATCCTCCCATGGCTTTGGGAAGAGCTATCTACAATCATCATTAATCATCTAATAATTATGGGAGCAACAAGATCCAAAGAGTGTGAAGGTATGGTGCATGTGACTATCTGTAATACCAAGAGCTAGCCATATGATCTAGATGTGAAATTTGGTTTGGTAACATCTGGAATGATGTTATACATGATGGTCAAAATAGATCAGATAGAAGTATCACCAAAAGGTTACTTCTACTAATAGGGCAGAAACCAAAATAGACTTGAAAACCTTAGAACCAATAGCTAGACATATGATTTAAAGGTGAGAATTGGTTTGGTAATATCTAGAAGGATGTTACACATGATGGACTGAATAGATCAGAAATACATATCACCAAAAGTGGACTTCTACTAATAGAGTAAGAATTGAAATATGCCTGAAATCATTGAAGGTAATTTTGGAGGCCTAAACGGATGAATTAGGTCTAAAAAATGTGCAAAATCCCCCCCCAATGTAGGAAAGGCTGGCCTTCCCCTCCCCCCTGCTTTGTCTCATCAAGATCTTTCTAACTGTACCTCATCCATGTGATTTTGAGATTCCTACAAGAAGATTCCCTAAAAGATTCCCTTTGGTCAAAGTTTGTTTGACCAACCAGATAGGACCAGGATCGACATGTCACCCATCCAAGTAAGTAATCCAAGGGTGGATCTTGCTGACATGTCACCTATCAGTGTGCCTAATCCTAGGGTGGAGCTTCCTTGGAGGAGATCCTCTTTGTCTATATAATAAAGAGAAGGTGCTCCCTCGGGGCACCGGAGGTTTGAGTGTGAAATCATGTGTTTCTTCTCAGGTCTCATATCCTCGGAGTATTACACTATCAAAGGACCATAGATGTGGTAGGAGTGCATCTATAAAAGGATATGTACATGCTTAATAGGAAGCTCTTGGGACATAACATTTCAAAAGGAGGGACTAGGCCACCTATATGTTCCCCAATTAGGGGATTCAATGAGCACAGATAATAGCTTGAATCAACGCATCAAAGATAAATGAGCTATAAAAATCCTCATGTCCAAAAGGAGAGCACACTACCCACAAACCTCCTATTAAGAACTAGAAACTTGATGGGAAATTAGAGGAAATGAGGATTGCATATGGGCTTCGGAACTTGCATTTCTTGAACTTGTAAACCCAAGGTCTCAAGACTAAGTGTTAAAGCATACACTATATAGACTATATCCTCCAAGAGGCCCAAGATGTTAGTATTATTTGATAGGGATGGAAAAAGACATGTAGGAAAGGTGACTACAATCTCATGCAAAGCTATGTGGTGAACTATGGCAAATAATAGCAATCCCAAGGAATCTCCTTGGCATGTACCACTTGCAGATGCTAACTAAGTGAAATCTCTTATGGTAGTATGGTTGTTGTACAACCATGGTGTCTCAATGCCATTGAAAGTATGAACAAGTGGAATCAAGGAGTGGATCTGATCTCCTACCAAATGAAGAGCTCAAAACAAAGTTGGAAAAATGGTATTGATTGCATTTGGAAAAATCTACTTGGACTACCACATAATCAAGATGGAAGTCCAAGGATGCTCTAGTGATTGCAATAAACATCTCACAACCACCTAATGTGGCTACTACATATTGATAAGGAGACATGAAAGATGAAAGTTAGTGGCAAAGTTATAGCTAAATGATGCATGAGACTAAATGCAAGAAAAATTCCCCTATGGCTATAGGGAAAACAATTGATATTTCCTTTGATAGAGCAAGGAGAGAAGATCCACCAAACACATGAGTAACACTCATGGGCACCAAACCCAAGGAAATATTCTAGTAGAGAGCAAAGAGAAGATGGAAGCCTAAGTTTGGTATATTGAGGGAGAGATGATCTTATAAATGCTCAAAAGCTTGTCTTGAAGGACTACTTGCCAAGAAACATGGAGAGTGGAGTAAAGCAGGGGCAAAGAAGGACTCCAAAAGCTTTAGCTCCTCATTTGGGTGGTAGTCATGGACAAAAGAAGGAAGGCATATGTGACAAGCAAATAGATACCCTCTAAAACTAATAAAGTGTTGATGGAGAAGGGTGTTGGTCTAAAGGTTTATAGTGTATGGATTGCTTGCAATACTTCCCTACTTATCCTACCATCAAGGAAAAAATAAAAATGATGGTGCTCTAAAGATGAAGTGTGAGCTTGTGTGGACTCTATGGTCCACTTTGCTTCCACTTGTGCTTGGATGGTTTACTCCTCTTGTAAAGTAAGCCAATATCCTTGCAAAAATTGGTAAATTCAAGAGGCAGTCTCACAATGTCTTGATGAACTTCCATGAGTCAAAAAAATCAAACTCCTCTTAGAGAAGGGAACTAGTGGGGTCTATATAGAGACATCTCTCTCTTGGTCATTTGCCAAGATTGCATATAGGAGTATAAGAATAAGTGGCACCTAGATCTATGCCTTAGATGAACATAAGAAGTATAGGGTGCTAGATGAGTAAACTCACTTGTGGTAGTTCCTCTAGCTACCCATGCCAAAGAATGAAATGGGAGCATTGTGAAAGAGTCTATAAAAGAATCTTCTAACTCCATGGAGATACAATCCAACATAGAACTAGAAGAGTAAACATCACAAATGAGGACTAATAGTCTGATGCCAAAAGAGGAGCACATGCAAGAACAAACAAACACATGAACAAGATCAATGGTAAAAAGTAAAGAACAGATGTGAAGAGAGCCTATCTACTACCAAAGGAGATCCGTTGTTCAAAGCTCCATCACATATAGTGCACAAACCTTCTAGTAAAAAGACTTTAGTACAAGAACTTTATCTATGGTGAAATCCCTGACTTTTCCCTAATTTCACTTTTTAACATTAATCACAAAATTGGACTCCCCTTGCTCACTCATATTAGAGATAGTCCCAAATGTCATAGCAAATTCCCCAACATTTTTCCAACCATGCCACCAAATTCATATTCATCATGCTTGGATTGGTCCCATTTGACAAATCCTTAATCATTTCCTAATTGGCACCCAAAATCCATGATCCCTTCTTAATCCACCTCAGACACTTCCCTATCAGAATACTTGGTTCTCATTGAACACACTGTGCAAAATGTAAGTAATATATGAACAAGTTTGATCTACCTCTCAATAAGCTCAATTTATATGATGTAAAGGTATTTTCACATTCTCATTACACTCCTCTCACACTTTCTTACACTCTTCAGTTCAAACTTACATGCATTGGATTCCAATCTCCCAAGAGAACACACAACTCAAAACCACTTGTTGTCAAGGAGAAGAAGTAATTTTACCCACAAAATGTTAAGCTCAATTATTGAACTTAACCTCACTAAACTAACCTCCTCACTCCCTTCATTGCATGGTCTTGCTCAAGAACTCATGTTCAATTGGACATTGGACACAACTTGGCTAATAACAAGCCAGTTCACTAAACATTGTAGTTGGCTAGCTGGTTAGTTGTAGTTCCAATTGATTAATCTAGGCTATACTTTCAAATTTAATTAGGTCATATTATTAAGCAAATAGATCTAGATTGAAATACAAGCAAATAGATAGATTGAAACAGAATGCAAGATGCAAAAATGAGCAATGAGTTTTCAAAACAAAGTCTTGAAGGTAGCAAGAACAAAAGCAAAGATTAGTTTTGAACATGAAATTTTGACTGGTCAAAGAGACCAGTCTCAAGCAATCAGATTGGGGGTTTCAAAATTGGGTTTCATTGTACCTTTGAAAATCCCAAATTTTTTCTACAAGAAGTACTAAAACTCCATAAAAGGTACTTTGAATTTATGAGCAATCTCCAAAGCCTTGTAAAATTTTACAAGTTATCTTCTTAAGTACCTATGAAATTTTATGAGGTTTTTCATAACACATAGAGTCCTTAAGGAAAAAATTGGCTAAAATTTTCCTAAAACAAAAATGATATAACTTGTTCAACTTTTATGTAGAAAATTTTGGAAACATCCACCTCTTTTACGGGTACCCATAAAATATTTTATGGATTCTTCTGTATATGTAAAGACCCATAAGTTTTGATTTTGAAACACCTTATTGAATACATGTAAATTTCTCATTTTAGATTTAACTTCAATCTGTTGAGAATTATCTAACACTAAATTGTCTCAAGCAATAAACTTGCAAGACAAAATAGATATCAATAACCATACACATAAATTTAATTTTTTATCTTATTCAGATGACACTAATTGATCATCATATATATTCATTTCTCAACTCTGATTGATGTGCAATTAGTATACCATAAATTTAATGCTTGATTCATCTAATCAATAATTTGATTTATATTAAACAGTTCTAAAATTTGGCCCATGGCTTGGTCCGGCTAGCCTGCTCTCAAATTCATTGAGTCAATCAATTGGTTGTTCAAGCTAGCTAGCTAAGCTTTTTTTAGCTTGCTTTTTGCCTAAGTCTACTCTTGATTATGTGCTCCAATATTCACACGTGCCCAAACTCTTGACTAATTCAATCATAGTTTTTGGAGTTGATGACACTCTCATATCTATGCTTGAATAGGCACTCCAATTTCCATGCCTAGACTTTTGACTAATTTAGTCAGAGCTGCAAGATTTGACAGCACTCTCAACAATGAAGATTGATGATTTTATCATTTTGCTCAAGGTTGTGTGTGCTCAAGATGTTGTCTATTAGAATATGTAGCTTCATGTGGTAATTTTACACCCATGTAAGAACAATTGCATGTGCCCCATACTATGGGACAAGAGATGATGCATAGAGATGTGGATAATTTTAGTCCAACAATTCGTTTTGGAGAGTTTAATAGAGTCAACTTGGTTAAGGATATGAAGTTGAGACTATGAGACATTGTGCTACAAGAGAACTAGCTAACGTGAGGGTAATTAGAGATCTATTGTGGGTAGAGTCATTCCACAGGTCTGATTTTGGTCAAAGCATTGGTGCACTTATGGGTAAAACTTGACTAGATAGAACAAACCATGATTAGATTTGTTTGGAATGTGCAAAACCAGATTTGAGGACCTTAGTTTATTTTGGCACTGACACAACCAAGACGAGGAAGAGCAAGGACCTTCAACAGGACTTCACTACAACATGGTTCAATTAAGGAGTAAAATGAATTAGAAATCACATGTTCTATAGTATTTTGTGCTCCAAGGAGGTATTCCTTGTGTGATCAGTACTGGAGTGCACAAAAATCAACACACCAAGGGTAGCCTTTGATACGTTAGGTCTCAAGTGTATACAAGTGTTACAATAGGTGATAATTTCGGATAAACTTGTGTGGCTAAACTTCACACGAGGGGTATATGGCTTACTAGAAGTTGGTAACAGCATAGGAACCAAAGCATGCCATAAAAGCATCACTGAGGGCCGGAGGTGCAATAGAGGAGAGGGCTGACCAAAGCGGGTGGGTAAATAAGAGTGCCAATCCAATAATAATTACCAAAAAATGGAACAGTTACCAAACATGGTATGGGTACCTCAATGGCTTGGGATCAAGAGTGTAAGGTAGAATTAACTTTGGGAGTGCAAAAAATATTTCAAGAGCAATCCACTTGGTGATTAGGGATTTGACCTGTTGATAGATTCTTATATGGGAGAATTTTAGCATGGGAAAGTTCTTCTACAAAAATGCTCTTGTTCCATAAATTTCTTATATGCAAGTGTTCTAGTTACTTAAAAGGTTTGTCTATCAAAAGGTTCTTATATCAAAAGTGGGGCAACTGGAAACAAGAGTCAATCATTTCTAGCTGAATAGGTAGATACACCACAATATCAAGAGCTTGTTGGAGCAACTTCCCATATACACCATTGCAGATTTCATCGGCACACGCATGGGTTTTGGGAATTTGTACACTACTACCATGGATGGGTAGTCATACCTACCTAAGGATGGGACATTGAGGTAAAGGGAGATCTTTATGGGTTGTAGATAAGCCTTCCTTACCTCTCTTCTAGGCTTTCATTTCTTTATTTTTAGTTTATTCTTGTCTTTTGTAATTTTTTGTTGAGATACATCACATTTCTTGTCATGTGCCGCACTATCTTGTCATAACATTTCTTGAGTACTCTTTGGGAGAGGTACACTTTCTATATTTTATTTCCAAATGCCTCTATTTTGGTTATTGGCATAGGGTCATATAGGGATTATTTTTTGTTTCACTCCTCATCTAACACCCCACACCCCATGTGTGCAAGTAGGTGGTTGACCCTTATATCACCTTTTTTAGCACATGCCCACAATTCTTGTGGTTTATCTAGATGGCTTCTCCTTGGTCCCAAGTCATATACTTCTCCTCCACCAATGGAACACCCTACATGAAAGGACTTTCCTATGGAAGATATCCCACCTTTTGTCACCCTTATCTCTCATCTTCATATCATAGATGCTCCACACCCTCCCTCTACCTTGGACCTTCCTCCCATTCCTACTACCTTACCACCTCCATGTAAACACTTAGAGCTTCCTTCAACTGCTACCATCTTGTCACTCCTTTAGGATCAACCTCCTTGACTTGGACCCTTGGCTCATCTTTATATCAATATCCCATATAGTCTTGTCCAACTTATCCATTGGTAGATATAGGTCTTGCCTAACATAGAGGAAGATCTTGTTGTTTGCATATGTGAGCCAAAGCCACCCCCATTCTTACCTTCACCCCTCCTTCCTCTTATATTGTGGTAGTATCTCTATCGGCTCATTGAGACTCATAGACTTGGTTACATTCTTTGGACCTTATCTATGCATTCTTACCATGCTTGTTGCAATTTTGGATATACACCTAAATTCTTATGCCTTTATACCCTCTTGTGGGATCCACACTCTCCTTCCTACTATGTCTTATTTTGGCTACTAACCACAAGAGAGATGTATTCACTTGGACATTATTGGCCCTTTTTTTCCAATAGACATTACTCCTTCTAGCCCATGTGGGTACTTCGGGCCATCAAGAGACTACCTCTAAGATTCATAGGTTCTTGAGATTGGACAGCCCTCCAAGAGGACTACACTATTAGGGCCCGAGCCGCAACTAGGTGGATTATAGAGTCCTCATGCCCTACCTCCAAAGCATCACTGCTTTTGTTGATCCTTGGTGTTAGGTCAAATAAGTAAGTATAGGCGGCCAACCAATGCACTCTTATCCTCTCAACCAACACTCTTCTCCTTTGAGACTTTATCAACTTTACAAATCTTACATCCGCCTTCCTTTAATGAGCTTCATTTGTTCCTCCATGATTATCAACCAAATGAGGAGTTATATTTGATAGAGTCTTGCTTCACCTATGCTCTCCTCCACTCTCCATGTTTCTTGGTGGATGGGCCATATAGGCTAGGTTTTGAGAGCCTATGGGATTGCCTATCCCTTGATGCTCTAGGTTTTCCTCTTCTCTTTTCATTCTATCAATATACTGCCTCTTATCTCCTTGCTCTTGCAAAGGAGATCTCAAGGGTGTGCCCCATTTCCATTGAGGATGTTCTTTTGTAGTTAGTATCTCACACTATTTTCTTACAATTATGATAGTCTTTTTCTTCCTTCTTGTCTCCCCATCAATTTGTTGTGACTGCTCTAGGGATGTGTGAGATAATTGTTGTGGACATTTGAGCATCCTTGGACATTCATCCAAATTGGGTGGTGGTCCAAATTGATGTCTCAAATGCCTTCAATACCATCTCTTGGCAACATTGTTTTGTGCTCTTTGCTCAACTATAGATCAGATCTCCTCATTGATCTCTTTTGTTCATATATTCTATGGTGTCAAGACTCCTCCATTGGATTGCCACCATTCCATTTCAAGCAAGTTCTCATAGTTGATGTCAGCCAAGAGCACACAATAGGGGATCCATTGGAGGAGGAGGCACTCTTTTCCATTGTGCATTACATGGCTTTATGACAAGTGGTAGCAACTTTCTCATCTTGTCTCTTCCCATCCATCTTGGACAACATTCATATTGTTTGTCCTTTGGAGGATGTAGTTAGTGTAGTCTCTACTTTCACACTCAGATTAGAGGCCTTAGGTTTACTATACCAAACTCATAAATGCAAGGCTTGCAGCCCATGCACTTTCCTCACTCCCTTTGACATCCCACTAAGATTCTACCCTATAGAAGGTTTGAGAGTTTTTGGCTCTCCTTTAGGATATAAGGATTTTTGTATTTTGTTCATATCAAACATCTTAGTGCAAGCCACAACCCATGCTCACCTCCTCCTCCAATTAGGGAATACCTAGGTGGTCTATTCCATTCTTAGTTGGTGTTACCTCCTCAGGGTTTCATGTTTGGCATAAACATTCCTACCTATCGAAGCAATATTTCCACATTTGTGGATGTTTGATAGTACTATCCACCATACTTTCTCCATTTTCTTAGGGCCATGCATGATCCCACAACTATCATATGAGTGATGTAGGCAACAAATAGCTCTCCTCATAGTCATGGGCAGATACAGTCTCACAGGGCAAGAAGACACATTACTAATGGTATTTATTGGAGCATGGGCCTTAATGTTCCCTTGTTTAGCAGACCGGTTCTTACATGAGGGCTGTCCTTTTTTGTAAGAACCTATCATGATAGTGGATTCAGGAACTTATGCCTTCCAAGCATACCTTTGGTTGGCTTGAAACTTATTGCTAGGCCCAACATGCATGTCACTCCCCAAGATTATTGACTTTGTATCCCTAGATTCTAGGAAGCTCCAAGTAGATCTCAATGAGCATATGAACACTCACACACTTACTAGCATCCTCATTGATGCACCTCTACTTGGTAGAGTTAGGATCGTCTCTTGTGAGAAAAAGGCTATAGAGCTTGGCTTCAAGGGTGACTACTTTCTTTTCAGCTTTGAGGAGTTTTACACCACTTAGATTGAAGTTTGGTCTCCCACATCCAGCTCTCATAGGGTTTATATAGGTCTTATATAGGTCCAGACCAGCACGCATGTGGTTCTTCTTATGACATGTAGGGATACACTTTCTACAATATGTAGTAGTGCATAATAGTAGTAGGGAGCACACCAAAGTCCATGAGTAGTCTAGGATACAATTGCTAGATCTTATGAACCACACATACCCAATTTTAGATTGAGCAATGGTTGGATTTGCCAATACCACCTCCTAGTCAAGTGTAAGCAGATATAGTTACTCTCACAGATGGTCACTGCACCTTGCATGACATGGTGCTAGCAAACCCTCTATGGGTAAAGTCCTTGACACAGGTAGGCTTTCATGCAGGAGGGGCAATGACCATTGCATCTAGGGGCAAGGAGTACCACTACACACCCATGCTATCCTTGTATACCGTTTTCCCCTTTAGCAATTGAGATTTTTGGATGCATACATCACCATTTTGAAAATCTCCTTAGGATGCAGCATGAGGTTCTTTGCAGAGGAGAGGGGCAATTATTGCCTCTCCAGCCAAGCTCATATCCTATTGCCAACAATGCATCTCAATTGCTTTGCAACATACTCAAGCGTTGGGTCTTCATCAATGAGCGGCTACAATGGGTACTCCCAGCATGGCTAGGGTCCTCCTTCCCCACCTACAAGACATACCATTGGGGGTCTCTACCACACAGTTCAGGAGTAGTTCCCTTCCTTTGTTTCTTGGTGCTTGTTGTTGGGCGCTTTTCCCCTCAGGTCCTAGTAGCTTGAGTCTCTGGTTTTGGTCTTTTGGGACTTTTGGGCTTTGTGCTCTTTTGTCCTTTTGCACTTGTTTGTGCCTTGTAGTCCTATCCCCTTTCCTTCAGTGTACTATTTTATATACTGGTATACTGGTATACTTGGGTTAGAGCGTAAGGTAGTGATGCTTTTGGTTACTGGACTTTCACCATCTAGGGTGCAGGACTCAACAGCTTTGCATAGCAACAAAACTTATATAGGTCATATATTATATATATAGCTCCCCCATGACCTGGTTTTCACGGTTTAGGCTGTTCCCATTTCGCTCACTGCTACTATTGAAAATTCATAAACTGACCATTCTAAATACTATTCAAGGTGCAGAAGAAAGATATAAAGAAGCTATTGATAAGCTAAACCAAGCTCCAACTCGTTTACAACAAGACAAATTAAAAAAAAAAAATGATATCCGAATAAATGGACTATCTCAAATGGAAAAAGAAAAACAAGATTTAACTAATGCCGCTGATGAAGATTCAAAACGCTTAGAAGAATCTGAAAATGCTACACATCCGCTTTATAAATCTTAATTATAAAAAAATTTGAAAATCATAATTTATCGAAAACTCACTGAAGCTGAGTCCCAACTGAGTCTTCATTAACCGGAATATTACACACATCGCAAGCTAGCCTCTTAAAACTTCCACAAAATAGCTTCTACGAACCTCTTAAAGAGAAGAAGGCTCCAGCATAGCACGCACCTTGTTTTCTGCGAATCAACAAGAAGAGTTGGCGAGCAGCTCTATCATTTGCTCGCGAGCTTAGTATCGTTAAAAAAAATTTGTTTATTCAGCAAAGGCCTCCGGGCCTCTCACCTAACGAGCAAAGAACAGGGGATGGGATAAGAGAAGATGCCAACAAGGCCCCTTTTTGTTATCTTCTTAGCTAACTGTTTACTGACATCTCATTCTCTTGTTTGAAACCTTAAATAGAGATCGAGCACTTCAAAAGATTGCGCCTGTATCTTCGATATCTTCGTCTCACCTGCAGAATAATATGAACTACGTTACATGCATACTCAAGTGGATTATATCAAGTACAGCGAATAATATATAATGTACCCATTTCTTTCTCTTCTTCCCTGCATTGCAACCTTCGTGAGTAGGTCTCTTTTTAGTACTAGAAGGGTGAAGTTATCACCTCGAGACGTCCGTTCTTTATATTGATCGGGATTAGGTGCTTGCATCTCCATCTATTCGTCTGAAGGGTTATTCTCTACAGTGCTGCACGTGATCGAGAATAATAGTTGTGTGAGTGCAATTGTCAGAAAATGGACCATGCGGATCATTAGACCTTTCTCTAGGTCCAGGGTAACTGCAAAAACCTGTAATAGGAAAGCCCCAACCTTAGAGAATCAGAGGCTCAAAGTGACTTCTCAACGTGGCGGTGGAAACAGTTATCATGCTTGTTTCGATAATTTGCAACATGGACTCCATGCAGACCCTGAGGGATGCACGTGATTGACAATTCTCCCGATCATTTACTTGCATACGAATCATTTACTTGCTTACAGAATCTCTTAGCTGCATGTTTCTTTCCACAAGATACTAAGAGAACATGATGAATTAGCTCACATGCCTAGTTGTTTATTCGAATAAATCCATCACTTTGCTCCAGTATCTGAGGTCTTTTTGACTTTAGAATGGACTTTATATTCTACCGAGCAGCGTAGAGCATTCTCAGATCACGGGATGGCTCCTGATCTACTGCATGCCCAAAAG
Organism: Lunularia cruciata; assembly: GCA_948567375.1. Lineage (NCBI taxonomy): Eukaryota > Viridiplantae > Streptophyta > Marchantiopsida > Lunulariales > Lunulariaceae > Lunularia > Lunularia cruciata. Next base: position 49,356,214 of record OX419761.1, on the reverse strand, counting down.
TCCGCTGTGCATGTCGAAGAAAAAGTCCCGTTCATGTATAGAAGGCTCTTTCGGTGGTATAGAGTAAGCCAATCTTTGTGAAAGATGTATCAAGCTTTGTGCACTTCTTATCTCAAGGCTGGAGTGTGGAGATACAGACACGACCAAAATTTATTCACAAAGGGCACTCAAAATCCCTTGCATCCGACTTTCTTCATGTAAATCAAAACGGTACAAAATAGAGACTCGGTATACAAAGGCAAATGATACCTTCTGGACATGATGAGGAGAAAAGTAAAAACTCTATTCGCATGTGGGAATGGCAGACCGATCAAGCAGAAATTATCACGAAATATCCAAGTGGAAGTTCTTTGATAAACTTTCTATCACTTCGATGTGGATCCCAGAAAAGGCTTTGTGGTTTCATTGGCACTCGAGAGGCTATGATAGCCAAGGTGTCAAGAGTGATTTCATTTAATCCGTCTAAGTAATCATAGAGCGTTTGAATGCAAACTTGCTGTTGCTCTTGCGAGCGAGTCATTTAAGACCATGCTAACAATCGCATCAACGAATCATTAAGATCATCCAATTTGTACAGCATGCAACCAAATTCTACTTCCTTATCTTCTAATGTGATTGATACATGTCCATCCCTTGTGTAAAACCAAGAAAAGAGTCGAGAAAGGTCGGAAGGTTAATCGAGAAAATACCTTGTACTATAATACAATCAAAGTAGGTAAAATAAATTTTCTTTTCTTCTCCATCATGTAAATTTGTGATACGTTTACTGCAAGCCAACAGTTAGGAACACGGAGATGGGGACCACACGCAAAGACCGAATGGCCCAGATCTGGACCATTCTATACGAAAATACTAGGTACTCTCTATCTTCATGACATTAGGTGGTTTCAGATTTCAGAATTTTACGGGTAGTTATTCCTGGCCGAGCAATCCCGCACTTATGGAAGGGGTTGGCATAGCCCAAAGCAGCAGCTCCCATTCATCTGGTCTTCTCCATAATTGCCATGATTGGATTCTACTTAGTTTGAACTCATACGGCGGGTTTTGACCTCTCTTGCCATGTTGTCTGGAAGGAGTCATGGTACAACGGTAGCATCTCCGGGTTGATCTTAAGTAACTCAAACGTGGTCAAATACCTCCAAGAAGCTGGAGTCCAGCTTGTTAAACATACACTGCAAATTAAATCCAATCTCCTCCGAGCATACTGCAATCAGAAAATAAGTGTGAGGTATCCTCTAGAGTTCCAGTCCATTTGTCGCACTCAGCATCATCCCGCTAGTCATCCCCCAACATAGAGCCTTTTCATTACAAAGAGAACCTGGATTTGAGGATGCGCCAAAAGAAAATTTAAAGCCTATTGTGAGCAGGTTCCCGCCATACCCTCCCCTCCACTCTTAATTATCCTGCTACACTTCTGTTAATTTTCCTCACTTCCCTCCGTTAATTCTCTTCCATTCTCTGGAACGCCTGTTCCATCCAGTCTACATCCTTTCTGTCTCCCACATTGGCGTATGCTCTTACCAAACACAAGAATCGTTGGTTGAGAAATTACAGCAGTTGCATTCGTCCCTGCTCTCCTTGCCTTCTCCTGGTCCAAGCAAGTGGGTGTATGTCCATGTGCCTTCGGCGCTGTGTACAACTACCGTGCAGTTGTTGTACGATGTGTTTCTCCTCTCCTTCCATGTGTTCCTGGGTAGATCGCATGATTCTAAGAACCTGTTGTACCGAAGCAGAGATTGGTACTTTCTCCAATATGATCAAACCTCACAAACGCTAGCACCTCAAGCAATATTCAGGAAGAAGGCGACCGCGTAGAAAAATCGAAGCATGGGAAGACCCCCATCAAGCCGTACAAGGGAGAGAAAAGAAAAGTAAAATGGGGCTAAGCCCCTATTTTAAGCAATATTTGGTTAAGAAACAAAAAGAGTTTTTGATACTCTTATCGCAAGGGAATTGCTTAGTATTAGTTTCTCGCCAGTCGTCTTTCTGAGGAAGTTTCCAGATGGAGTTCCCGGGAACTTGCCATATTTAAAGAGTTTGTCTACTATCTGGATCCACTTTGAGCTGTAGCCTGTTATTAGTTTTGTTAACAATCAAGGTGCTAAATTACTCCCAGACCAAAACTAACCACGGAAAATCCAGGTTCTCACAACTTGGATTTCACTAAACTCAATGGAATTGTTACAGTCGAGAAGTATCATTGAATTAACAGAAGAATTAACTACTTTATCTCTCAGAGAAGTCTCTCCCCATCTCTTGTCCATATAACACTACTAATGTTCGTATCAATTTTGAATCACCCACAAGTTGAAACAGCAAAGTTCTATTTAGAATAGAACTAACCGTAAAATGGCGCCGTTGGCTTTGCTAACCCTAAGCTCATTCCTGAATGCACACCATGTATGGTCGTGTACACTACAATCACCAAAAGCTCATGCTCTTTCACATCCAGAAGGAATCTAATGCTCAACAAAACTCCCCCTCCAAAGACATCAAAATCTCTAGAAGCTCCTAGCTTCTATTTGACAATGTAGATATATGTCTCTACAACTTTCTTCATCAATTTGCTTGGGCAATACCAATATTAGTGCTACAAATAAACCTTTTTTTCTTTGTCTACTCCTTGGTAAACATATCAGCAAGGTTTTATTGTCATTTCATCTACATTTCATATGCAGTTAATGAGTTTTGGATCCCCCATTCCTTGAATGCGTTTTTTCCTCATATATCCAATGTCTTTGCAATATTCTTTGAGCCATCAATCTTCTCAAGTTTCAATCCATTATCCTTGAGTGCTTACCTGATGAAGTCTTATCTTCTTTTGATATGTCTAGTCTTGGAGTGGTAAGCAACATTCTTTACCAGATGTACTGTACTTTGACTATCACTCCATGGAGTACTTAATGGTTGATTTTGTTGTAGTTCTTCCATCTGATTTTGTAACCATGTGACTTCTTTTGAAGCTTCTATTGTTGATAGAGCCACTATCTTTTGTAATTAAGACATTCAACTTGTAGCTATAGCTCCAACTGTAAAGATATATCCATTGGTGCTCCTTCCACTATTTTTATCACCTAAATGGTCAGCATCTACATAGCACTGTATTTCTAAATTTTTCACCTCAAAACAAAGAGTGTAAGTGGATGTACCAACTAGATACCTAAGTATCCACTTGACATCATTCCAATACTTCTTGTATGGATTCTGCATATATTTGCTAACAGCTCCCACAACATGTGCAATGTCTGGTCTTGTGCTCATTAGTATGTACATCAAACTTCCAACTATAGATTGATATGGAACCTTGGACATCTAATCAATTTCAGTTTTAGTGCTTGGACATGAGTCATTTGAAAGTTTGAAGTGTCTTCCCGAAGGAATTGATATGGGTTTAGAATTATGCATGTTAAATATCTTTAGCCATTTTCCACATAGTCTTCCCATGATAACAGCTTCTTGTTCTTCTTGTCCTTGACAATGTTCATGCCTAATATGTCCTTGGCTTTGCCCAAATCTTTCACAGAAAATTTAGATTTCAATATTTTCTTGAGCTCTACAATATTCTTTATATTGGAGCTAACTACCAACGTGTCATCCACATATAAAGAAAGATATGAAATTTCACCATCACCAAATTTTATAAGATAGATACAATAATAAGCTTCATATATAGTAAAACCTTTACTTGCATGAAATTGTCAAATCTCAAGTACCATTGTTGTGGAGCCTATTTTTGCCCATGTAGACTCTTCTTCAAGCACAAATGATGTGCTCTTTGTCTTTTGCTACAAACCCATTGGTTGTACCATATATAGTTCTTCATCTAACTTGCCATGTAGAAATAATGTCTTCACATCAAGATGTTCAAGATGATAAACATCCTCCATAGCAACTATTTTTAATAATACCCTAATGGATGTCATCTTCACAATTGGTGCAAAGATTTTTGTGTAGTAGATTTCTTCCTTTGGAGAAAACCTTTGACCCCAAGCCTTGCCTTATGTCTTATGCTACCAATTGCATATGTCTTGATTTTGAACACCCATTTAACAATTTTTGCTGATAGGTAGTCTTGTCAATTCCCATGTCTTACTCTAGTAGAAATAATTCATCTCATCTTTCATGGCATGCTCCCATTTTGCATGAGAGTTTGCATGTTTTGCTTCCTTATATGTCTCTAGTTTCCCAAATCTATATACAAGACATGACTTAGAACTATATTTGCATATAGATGAAATATTATGTTTGCTTTTCTCACTCTTGCAGATCTATTTGGTGTTGGATCCACTTGTTCCTTAGGTTCTTGGTGTTCTTCATATTGAAATCCTTTTTTGCTAGATTTCTCATGAATCTGACCTTGAGTAGTAAGCTAATCTATGGCAGATCTCTTCTTAGACTCAATATCCAAATCAACATACTCTGGTTTAGTTGACTTTTGTTGCACATTTTGATGATCTTTGTACATGTTACTCTCTTGGAATATCACATTCCTACTATGTGTGACTTTGTTATTTTCATAATCCCAAATTCTATAACCATACTCATCCCTACCGTAGCCAATGAAGATACAATTTTTAGACTTAGTGTCAAGCTTCTTCCTCTCCTTGTTGTCAATCAAAGTATATGCAATGTAGCCAAACGCCTTTAAGAAGGAATAATTAACCTTCTTACCTAACCATGCCTCCTTTGGTGTCTTTCCATCTAGCACACTAGATGGACTTTTTTGATCAAGCATATAGTCTATTTACTATAGCAAGCCAAAGGTTGAGTGGTAATGCAGCAAGTAATCTCATACACCTTTCTTGCTCCAAGATTGTTATGTTCATCCTTTCTACTATGATATTTTCTTGTGGCATTCTTGGATGTACCATATATGCCTTCTTTGCTGAAGAACTTTGTGAGTGTTTGACTTGTGAACTCACCTCCATTGTCAAATTTTAGTGCTTTAATTTGACAACCTGCATCTTTCTCAACCATTGTTGTCCACATATTGAAGACTTGTGATTTTTCACAAAGAGAAGAGACCCAAGTTTTTCTTGTTGCATCACCAATAAAAGTGATAACTTAGCTCTTTCCTCCAAATGAAAGCTCTTGCACTATGCCCCATATATTGGTGTGTACCAACTCCAACTTCTTGTTTTTGCTTTGTTAACCTTTGAATTTGGAATTGACTACTTTTTGCTTTCCATAGATGTACATATCAAAGAAATCTAGCTCAGCCTTCTTCAAACTTGGCAACTAGTTTCTTGTGTGTAACTCCTTTATACCTTTTTCACCTAGATGCCTTAGTCTTTGATGCCAAAATGTAGATGGAGTTTTGTAATCCATAGTGGCTACAACAATATTTTGAACATTTTTTCCTTGGAGTAGGTAAAGTGTAATTTTACACTTTTCTTTTGCTGATACGCTTACTCCAGATGTTGTGTTCCATTCTCTGATTCCAAAGGTTGTAACAACACCTTCTTCATCAAGTTTGCTAGCTAGTTTTAAATAAGGTTTTTCTCCAAATATGGGATGTGCCTTGTCTCTTGTAAGTCAAGCTTTGCTCCACTAAGAATCTTGATCACAATCAGTCCTCTCCAACTACAAGACACCTTTGACCAATTCCCATGATCACTTTGGAAATCACCTCTATAGTAATTGCTTAAAAAAATAATTCTTTATGTATAGTGAAAAGAAGCTCCCAGTCCATGAACCACTAATCCAAAACAAAATCAAAACTTGCAAATAAACACAATTTTTCTAAATGAAGTTCTTCACTAACTACATTTGCATCTTCCAAATCTTCTTGAAATTTTCTTTTATAAGCTTCTTTTTGATGTCTTCTATACCTAGGTTGATGATAGTACCAACACTCATTGTTTGATAATGTTATCTTGCTTCCTATTCTTTGTCTAGACTTTGATCTAGCACAATCATTAGGTTTATATTGGCTTTGATTTCTTCCACAACTTTCTATTGCTAATGTTGTAGAAAATGTAGATGTTGAGTAGTTGTCTCTCCCAAATGCTCTTCTACTCATCTCTTCATCCATGATGCTACTTACAACATTTTTAAATGTCAAGTCATCTTTTGTGGTGCTACAAATCCTTTGCACCATTCTTTTGTTGTTTTTCTGTATAGCACATTAAAAATAGAGCGTGTTGATCCCACTGATTTGTAACATGTGTAAGTTATTGATGTGCTCTACTAGGGATCATATGTCAGTCAATTTCATTTTGACCAATTTCTTTAGCCAAAATATCTTATATGATGTAGAGGGCTTCTCATACATATTTGTCAAAATACCCATCACTTCCTTTGTTATATTAGCCTTTGCAATGTGGTCGTCCTTTTTTTTTCAAGCTTAGACAAATTGCACCAAGCTCCTTTTGATCAAGTATCTTCTATGTTGCATCTGCCTTTGGATCACCTTCACCCCTTTCTGGCTTCTCACCTTAGTGGAGCATACAAATCCTTTTGGAACAAATAGTCCTTGATCTAGAGTTTCCACCATCCAAAATCTTGTTCATCAAATTTTTAACTCTTATTTTTTTCTCATTCCATTCTTGTTTGCTTCTAGATCTAAAAATAAAAATGATTCTTTCTAGAAAATATATCCACCCAAACCAACACTCTATTATTAATTGTTAGGAATCAAGGTGCTTAATTTTTCATAGACAAAAAAAAAACAACGATGGAGATAGACATAGATTTTTTATCAAGGTTCACCCAACTTGGTGTACATCCCCAACAATAAAATTGTTACAAAAAAAATTTATTACACAACTAAAAAGAGAAAGAACTACTTTATCTCTCAACAAATTCTCTCTCTTATCTCCTTTCCATACAACACTGCTAATGTGTATATCTATTTGGAATCACACACAAAATTATGTTCATACTAGAACTAACCATAAAATGGTGCCAATGGCTTTGCTAACCTTAAGTTCATTCCTAAATGCACACCACATTTAAGTCATGTAAACTACTATCACAAAAGCTTGTGTTCTTTCACATGCAAGAGGAATCTTATGCTCAACAAGTTTCTCTAAGGTATAAAGCTTGAATAGTTGAATTGCTAATGAAAACTAAGAAGCCCTAATCCACATGCAAGCTTTCCTTTAATTATGACTTGCCATCTAATTGTTGATTTTCTTTGTCTTCCATCTTTTGTATGCTCCTAAAAAAAGCAACAACATATAAGGGGTTTTGTTTTTAGAAGTTATGGGAGGCTTACAATTGTGGGACAATTAGATAAATTTTTCTACGGGATCTTGTGAAGAAATCTCCTCTTAATTGTGAATGGTCCATGAATTTTGGCAATGAGTTGTAGTAGATATTACAAGCCATCTCAAAAAGGGGAGTTGGGTTGAACATGGAGCTTACAAGTTGTTAAAGTAGTTCAATCACAATGATTTGATTAACTTTTGAATGTAGACCTATATAAATGTATCATGTGTCACCAAGTCCCAAAGGGGGTTCAAAGACCAAAATCTTAATGAAAATTTGAATTTGTGGGATCAAAAGAGGGTCCAACTATCTAAAAAAGCACAACATTGGGTGAGTGGTGAAATCTTGTAAGTCAAAGAGGAATTTAAACATGATCAATTTAGTGCAAATTATGATTGATTTATAGTGCCAAGTACAATACTTTGTAAGTTTAGATCTAACACTAGTGCCTCCTTGGATAAATGTATGGTACTTTTACTTGGAAAATATCATGATGTGCCATGTTTTAGAACCACATTTTGAAATTGAAATTGCAATGGAAGGGGTCATGGAATGCAGACCCCATTGGGATGGCAGATTGCAGCTCTCTTCTCAATCTCCCTCCGAATGACATAGCAAGGATTGATATTTCCCTCCTTGGTCTTGAGAATTATAATGCTAATTCCACTCCTACATACAAGTTAGGATTCCAAGAACCCTCAAATGTTTTATTTGGGAATGTTGTGCCTTTTACTACTCTTGTGAGTAAAGGTGAAGCAAACTTATAAGCACATTGAGCAAAGGAAATTTGGGGAGATAGATTCAAATGATTTCCCATCATTATAGTAAAATTCTTGATTATTTAGAGGATTCTAGAGCATTTTAAGATTTCATGATGGTGTAATAAGAACTCATTCAAAAAGAAATTGCCTTTAGTTGCATGGCTACCTTCCTTGTGAGATTTGGTATTGGGTTTCCAATATCCATGAGCATGGAGAAATTGAAAACAAAATGGTCCATTTCTTGAAGTCCCACAAAGAAGCTTGGCATTGGAAATACAATGTTACCAATGAGGAACTCACTAATAAGGAGATAAAATGCGAATGGATAATTCTGGAGGAAAAGTTAAACCAATTGTGTACTCAATTCTTTTGGATGGATACTTTGTCTAGAAGAAGAACAAATATCTCTCTCCTTGCAATTGTAAGTTTGGCAATGGGAGTGAGTTGAACCTTACTAGATATCTAGGAGAGAGGATGAAATCTGCTTGGTGGCACCCATTGACAAAGAAGGATGAAATGAACCAAGGATTGCACAAGGAGGAGGAAGAAATGTCAAGAGAAATGCACTCCTTTATCAAGTACTTTACAAACATTTCCATCATAATCATTTCCTATACATTAATCAATTCTAATAACCATGCCAAGTACATAAGAGAAGAATTTTAATTTAGGCCAAGGGAGCTTGCAACAAGTGAATCATTTGGACTTCACATAGAGGATGATTTATAGATTCCAATCACTCAAGGAACAAGAGAAGACAAGAGGAGACCTCAATAATAGAAGAAGAGATGGCAAAGGCATTGAGAAGATGCTTACAAAAGGGAGAGACATGTTGTGCATATATACATTACTACACAACATGCATCAATATTAACATCATAGAAGCACAATTCATACAAAATTTATACATGAACTCTAAACTGCCATAATAATTAGTTCAATTTACACTCAAATCACACTCAACTCAGATTAGAACCTAATCCTCAACTCAATAATCTGCCAAAAATAGACACTAATTATAGTCAAGGCACACTCACTCTAGCTAAGAGACTTGAAGTGACATTTTTTAACCTTTGTCCAACATAGTTAGAAACTCAAAGGCCCACCATCAAAGAAGTGAGCTCTCTAGAGCTGCACTTCAAAGGTATACTCCTCTACTCAACTTTGAACTCCAATCTTAATGTCATCATTGACAGCCCATATGATGGTGCAAGTAATAGTGGTTCTCATAGTATGATCAATAGCCCTGACAAAAAATGTAGCTGCTATTAATATTTGAGCAACTACTGATGTAACTCTTACCGCTAAGACTATCACTCCAACATTTGAGCAAACTAACTTTGGTGTTGCAAATGTTGTTATAGTTATTATGCATATATACATTGCTACATAACACACATTGATGTAAAATCATACACAGATAGAAGCACAACTCATATAGAAGTCATACATGAACTCTAAAGGGCCACAATTGCCCCCTAGCTAGAGGCTAGGTCCTTCTAACTCCAAATATCCATCTACTCTAAGTATATGATATGCCATATGGTGGGCAAAGATCAAGAGGCCGTGCTATTGAGTCCTATTGTTAGTTGTCTAGCTACAATCTATATCACATAAAGAATGGACTAGCTATAGATCATGTACAATGAGGACATAGCTATTATCCTTGAGGGACCACCATGAGGAGAGGAGTCAAACATGCCATATGTCATCCTCTTGAACAACTATCACACACCAACATAGTAGCAACTCCACTAGAAGAGCCACATAACATACATCGCAAGCCTACATGTACAACAACTAAGCTTGGGTTTATAGTGCCATTAATGTTTGAGAGGTGGTATGGCACACATGATCCTTCCAAAATACACCATCACATCCTTTTAACATGAGGACTTTGAAAGGCAAACCTCTTGCACTCTCAAGATATTAAGACATGTAGTCACATCAAGTATCATTAGTGTAGTCTATTGTAGATATACATAATAACCCAAATGGAATCAATGGATTGAGGGTCTATAACCTCAACTTCAAATAGTAGTATAGCAAAAGTTAAACCTATTTTGAGCAATCACTCAGTTCTCAAAAGTTATTGGCAGCACTGTCCAAAAGGTCTCTACTTGTTGAGAACATACACTCATCCATACATCTAGATTATCCAAGTCTAAGACTATAATACCATCATGAAAAATGGTTGTAGGTAAATTTGGATCTCATTCATAGAGTAGAAATTAAGGAGAGAAGAATGATATGGAGGTTTGCCAATTATGTAATGGAGGATAGCCCATGGCTAACCAAGGTAATTGGGGATCCCAATCTACCAAATGGCCTCTCTACAAAATGTACTTATGCAATCCTCACTCCATTGTTTGAACCACTACCTTTGCTAAGCCATTTGCCTCAAGGTAATTTTGGGAGACCTTGTCACACAAGACGTGAAACTCTCCTAAGAACTTTGTACCCCCATCTATCAAAACCTCAACTTGTGTACCAAAATGACTAAGAATTTGATCCAAGAACAAGTAAGATGTCCCTTCACTAGACTTGTTCAAAAAGTGCATCCAATTCAATCCACTTGGAAGTGCTCCACCATAACTAAACATACCAATGATGTCTCATAGTCAATAGTAAAGGTCAAGCAAAGTCCAAACTCCAATAGTAACCTAACCCCATGATATGTAATGGGTGTAATTGTGGCATGGGAGCATTTAATGATAATGAACCCTAAACTTGGTCACAAATCACACATCTTGCAACAAACTATTCTATAGCAATTTGTATATTGTGCTATTAATAATGACTCTAGAGTAAGCTATATATACACGTTACTCCAAAATGTCCTAGCTCCTCATGAGCATATTGTACCTACTATGGTCTTTGAGATAGAAGTGGTACTACTCATACTCTACCATCCTTCCATACATGAAGAAGGTGTGTGCACTCCAATCTAAACCACTTGGCTTGCTAAAAGACACGGTCTCTCTCATCGGCACAAACAGTGCCACCCATAATACTAATGCACATATAATCCATCATTAATTCATCATCATGAATGTCTTGCTTACTTGTACAAATATCTCCATCCTTTGGATTTTAGACCTCAACAACTCCTCCTATTTGTATTGAAAGAGAAACCATGAGACCCTCAAATAATATACATAGAAAGGTAGATGCATGCCAACCTCACATCATCTATCTCACAATGCAAATGTGCTCTGGTCTGATCTTGTTGGCCAGTTATGGGTTGTTACTCACTCATCCGCACCATGGTGTCATACTTTGCCTTTCTTTCTCTAGGAACACATTAGGTGTCTAGTCATGAAGTTTATGGATTAAAGGTCATGTGTGGATTTATCACTACTAGTCTAAGCACACGTGTTGCCCAATTATTGAAACCTTTTACTCTTGTTTCTAGTATTTCTTCTATCAAATAGGGGAGTAATTGAGTACATAACCTATCATCACAACACACACTACTAGTTCTAGTGATCATCACTATCAAGGAGAAAAATACATCACATCTAGAATGAAGGAACCTAAGCGCAATCTATGCACACAAATCCAAGCCAATTGGGCATACAAACAAGCATGTAAGCATGAAGAGGATCCAAACAAAAGAATTCAACAACAACTCTCTTTGCTTTTTGATGGAAATAAGTTTTAGAGCCTTCTTGCTCTATTTTCAAGTTTATTTATTTATTTTCAAGTTAATTTAAACCTATACTCAAAGCTTCCTCCAATATGTACTTCAATTTTAAACCAACTTCTAATCCAAGTGGGGAAATTATATGTATTTCTGACAAGGAAAACTCTATGCAACTCAAATGCACATAAACTTTTCTTTATGATTTGGATTCAAGTTTTATAGAATTTAATAGAAAACATATGAAATAAGATTTCCAATGATATGAACAAGCCATAATCTAACTACTATAGCTCCCTTGACAAGGTCTCAAACTTGTCCAGCTTTTTGTAAGTGTTCACACTAATTTTGAAATCCCTAATTGAGAGTTTGCTTGTGGGTCTTTGCAATTTCCAGCAAATTTCTAGATCAAAGATACGCATGGTCTTCAAAGCCATTCTTGTAATCTAAAATCTTCAATCATGGTCACATAAATGGAAAATTTGGCATTTAGTAGTGATTGAAGGTAGAAATGAAACTTATTATACCATTTCTCATTCTCTATGGACTTAGAGCCAACCAAAATTTTCAACATAGCTATTTGTGCTCTTGTCTAAAGTCTTGTGATATTTGATGGCTCAATCCAATCCCAATCCCTAGATATGGATCAATTCCTTATCTGGGCTAACTTGTAAGCTCTACAAACCCATGTACCCTTGATCCAAGACCTTGAATTCTCTATTTAAGAAATTTCAATGAAATTTTCACACAAAGATGTAAAATCTAACCACCAACAATATTGAAAACTTTCATAGCTTAATTAAAACCAAGCTTGAGAAGCAACCAAGCACTCAAACTTGATCATAATCTTCTCCTCAACAATTTGATCTCCAATTCTCCAACTTCAATTAATCAGATCTTATTTGAGATTTACTCAAAAGTAAAATTTATTGAGCTCAATATAGTGAGAACTCTATCAACACAGTAATACCCATTAAAAGATTATTAAAATATATGATACATTTCTTAGAATTCTCTTGTTTGCTCATTTGAGTGAGAATTTGACCTCACTACTTCAATTGACCTTAATTCACTCAAAATCTGCTCAATTTCCTTGGTTTTTGTCTTTTGATTGTACCTTGTTAGCTAACCCTAGTCTCTTCTCCCCAAATTCTCTCCTCTAACTCCTTCAATTCTTGAAGGAGTCTATGCTTCCCTTGTTGGGACCCAAACTCTTGCAAATTTGTCAGTTAGCCTCTTCACTTTTTGACAAATGGACCCGACAACTCCACCTTGAAGCTCATGAACAAATTTAAATACTTCTTCTCCTATAAGAACACAAAAATTGTTAAATCCTAAATTTTCTTGTAAGTAAGAACTTGAAGGATGACAAGATCTGGGTTTTCTATCATCGACTCCATGAATATTGCTCCAAAATATACTTTCATCTAGTCTCGTAACCAGTCATGGTGTGGAATCTGAAGCCTTATGAGAAAAGGATTTAGGAGTGGTAGATTGGGAGCATGGACATCCTCTACTTAAATTCTTCTTTCAATGCCTTGGTCTCCACATTTTGCTAAAACTATTATCCTCAATGTCCTCCTCCTCCCACTTGAGTCCTAAACCTAAAAAACATTTCCTCCTTTCTCTCAACCCTCCACCACCTATATACATCAAAGCCTTGAAAAGGATAAGATTAGACACATTATGGCCAACCACTTAAATTCACATAGATTTCTCATATGGCAATAGCTCAACCATGGAATCCGTCATACAACCTACTCTATCTTCATGGAGATAAACCACACTAGTTTACTTTTCATGGGCTACACAAACCACAACATGAAAATAGTTCACTACTCTAGGTCTATGAATAACCATGAAACCATACTCTTGTAAAATTAGATCCCATTGTGCAAACTTCCTTTAAAGCTTATTGGACTCCATTAACCACTTTAGTGGTTGATGATCAATGATGAGAGTGAAGAGGTAACCAAATAGATAGCTTTGGAAATGTGCTACTACCCACACTAATACCAAGCACTCTCTCTGTCTCATATGAACTAAACTTTGCCTTTGCTAAATTTTTGGAGTAACTACCATAGGCTACCACAAACTCCTCATCATCATCTTGTTGGATGAGCACTGCTCCAAGCCCTAACATACTCCAATCAATATGAACTTGGAATTGTTGTTCTTTGAAAAATCTCTTGAGAATAAAGGTAGTTATCAACTTCTCCTTGAGCTTTGTAAAAGATCTCTCTTGCTCATCTCCCCAACACCACTCCTCTTTAAGGTTGGTCAACTTTTTCAAGGCCTTAGCAATGGCACTAAATCCTCTAATATCTTGGCAATAGAATTTTACCAACCCAAGGAATGCTTATACTCTACTCATGTTTGTAGGCCAAAGAATATGTGCAATAGCCTCTACCTTGGTCTGTTAGACATCAAGTCCACCAAGGGTAGATAGTATGACTTAAATACTCAAACTTCTTATGGAAGAATATATACTTCCCAAGATGTAATTTGAGTCCATGAGATCTCAATCTCTCAAGCACCTTCAATAAAAAACTTCTTCATAATATTGCTATAGACCAAAATGTCATCAATGTAGCACTAAGCAAAATCTAATCCTGCTAGCTAGGATCCTATCCATGACCCTTTAGAACTTGGCAAGAGTGTTCTTTAACCTAAATGGTAAGAACCTTCATTAATGCAATACATCCTTACCATGAGGATCAATAGCTCAAAATGATTTCTTGGACTTGTCCTCCTCCTTGATTGGTATTTTGCTCAAAGATCTAAAGTACAAAAGACCTTTCCATGCTCAATAACATCAAAGATCTCTTCTTGTGTAGGTATAGCATACCAATCAACCTAGTCTATTAGTTGATAGGATGGTAATCTCCATGCATCTGCCTATTTATGTAGTTGTCATGCAGATCCTCATTGGCTAGCATTATTATAACTAAAGCATAATTTCCATATGAAATCTCTAGCAAACTAGCCTCAAAAAGGTCTCTACTTTGACTCTAAACCAATCTTCTCTCCATATCATTATATTTGTAAGGAAGTCAAAAGTTGGTGTATCACTAGTCAACTCAATCCAAACACCATGTCCTTTTAGAGCACCCAAATCCTTCATAATAAAAACAAAAAACTTGTGTTTCTCCTTAAGAACCTCCAAACTCTTTGGCTTTCCTCTCTTGTAAGCTTGGATCCAATATCTAGCTCCAAAGTATCCTCTATGATTGATGTAGGAGTGGAAGATGTATTGGCTAGCTACTACACTAGGCCCTTGGCAGCAACATAATCATTCCCTCAACCACTAGAGTCCTCAATCTCATAGCAACAAAAAAAAACTGCCTTTGCTCTAACAACAAGCTCCATACATCCTCTAGCTACATCCCAAGTAGACCATGCTCACTTGGATATAACCCAAGTAGACCAATATCACTAGTAGCCATTGGTTGTGTCCCAAGAATACCATGCCCACCTAGTCCATTGCTCCCAACATGTGCTTGAATTATCTTGATATGCATAAAGCTCACAAGTGTCTAAGTGGTGATACCTATCAAGTGCATCCTATGCTACTCAGCCAATCCTAGGTCCACAATCCGCTTCAAATAGTTCCATAGCCTGACCAAACACTTGATACTTGGATGTCTCTAACACTATTAAAATGGTGGTAATATCAGTACAAAAACCCATCACTTGCTCTCATTGGGCTCCACCAACTACTATAATTATGAGTCCTATACAAGTCCAAGACCTCCCTCTCAAAAAGCATATGAGATTGGGAAACTCATGAGTGTGGGTAAAGTGGTTTTGGGTTATCCAACAAGGTTCACCACTACTATAGGTACGCTCCAAAATCCAACATCCAAAATATCATCAACAATAAGGTGGGTTAGCCAATGAATCCCATCATATACACATTGTAAAACCTTTTTAGGTAAGAGGTTCATCCACCAAAGACAGCGACAACAAGCTTGTGATCTAATTTTGGTTGCATCCAACAATACAACAAGTCTCATCCAAGATTGGACTTGATGTGTACTCACTATCACCTGTATGCAAGAATCACCCATGAAATGGATGTTCTCCACAATGCAGGCTAGAGAAATGGCCTGATGAACTTAGAGATGTTGTAATATATGTGACATTTCTTGAAACACACTAGAACAAGGATCTTACATACCTTGACCTAGGTCAACACAAGTGTGTTTCTAACATGGCTATCCAAAAATCACCAAATGAATAAGACCATGTCTCTCTAGATCATACATCCCCATCAAGGAATGTCTATTTGTAGGGTCTTTTGGTAACTCATGATTGTTGACATTGGTAATAACTCCAGATATTGATAGGCTAAGTGTGCCATATGATGTAGAGAGACTTGCCTAGCAATCTCATCTCTCTCCACATACAAGTATCTCTAAACTTGTATACATACTTGTAGTATTGCAGCTAGTCCAATGTTGATCCCACCAAACAACTCCAATAAAGCATATTCCTCTATTGGATACTACCAAGCAATAAATGTGGTATCCAAAGGTGACAAGATAATAGACTCCAAAGGCTCATGCTCACATTGGTCTCCAAGTGGTAAAAAGGCTCCACTCCAAGCTTGTTGCACCAACTTATCCGCATGCTACTACAATGCCTCCTCAAAACTCTACAATGTAATATTTAAGGTAGATGGAAAAACCCCACTTATACTCCAAATCCAAGTGATCTCCTTTGGTATTGGGGTATTCTTTGCATGGGCATTCTTCTCTAATAAGTCATGATACCAAGTCATGGAACTACTAAAAGTTGAACTAATATCATGGGTCTTGACTATAGTGAGCCAAGACTACCATTACAAAAGTGCATTGATAGGCAACATACACATCCCTCACTTGAAAATAGAAATGTGTCTCCCCTCTATAGTCAATGTTGAAACTTGTTATACATATATACATTGCTACACAACGTACATCATTATCCACAGCATACACTATAGAAGCACAACTCACACATATGTCATACATGGACTCTAAAGTACCACAATAATCAGTTTGTTTCACACAACTCAAGTCACACTCAATCAGGTCAGTACTTGATCTGTCACTTAATCATCTCCCAATAACTTGGCATTGATTATAGTCAAGCCACACACTCTCTAGCTGAGAGAATCCAAGTGATGCTTATCGGTCTCTATCCACCATAGTTAAGAACTCAAAGGCTCAACATCAAAGAAGTGAGCTCTTTAGAGCTGCACTTCAAAAGTATACCTCTTGGTATCAACCTAATGGTCTCATTGATAGCACACCCATTGGTGCAAATGGTACAAGTGATGGTAGGCCCTACCATGTAGTTAGTAGGCCCTACCAAACATGAAATTTGACCGTCAATAAGTAGTCTATGAGAATCTACCAAAGTACTCCTAACTACCAACACTACTCCTCTAGAGTTTGAGCAACCTAGGTGTGATGCTACAAATGGTATGATAGCTATCATGCATATATACATCACTACACAACATAAATTATTGTCCACATCATACACTAAAAGCATCATAGAAGCACAACTCATACATAAGTCATACATGGACTCTAAAGTGCCACAATTGCCCCCCTAGCTGGCAGTTAGGTCCTTCTAACTCCAGATAGCCATCTATTCCAAGTATATGGTATACCATATGGTGGGAAAAAGATCAAGATCTAGGGTGCTATCTAGGCCCATTGTTAGTTGCATGTTTGCAATTTATACCATATAAATGATGAATTAGCTAAATATCAAGTACGTCTAGGACATAACCACTGTCCCTAAGGAACCATCATGAGGGGAGGAGTCAAACATGCCATATGTCATCCTCTCAAATAGCTATCACCACTAACATAGTAGTAGCTTCACCAAAAGAGTTGCATAACATACACCGCAAGCCTACACGTACAAGTGCCAAGCTTGGGTCCATAGTACCATCAATGTTTGGAAGGTAGAACTATGCACAATTGGGCACATGATCCTTCCAAAAAACACCATCATGTCCAACACAAGGACTCTAGATGGCAAAACCTCATGCAATCTCAAGATAATGTGGCATGTAGAAACATCAAGTGTCATTGATGATCTATGTTATAGATATACATAGTCACTTGGATAAAATCAACGGATTGAGGGTCTATAACCTCTTCCTTAAATGGTAGCATAGCGTAAGGTATCCCTATGCTGATCAATTGCTAAGTTCTCAAAAGGCCATTGGCATCACTCTCCAAAATATCTCTACCCATTGAGAACATGCACTCATCTATACATTTGGATCATCTAAGTCCAAAACTATAGTAACATCTCAAAAAATGGTTGCAGGTAAATCTGGATCTCGTCTATAAAGTAGAAAGTAAGGATAGAAGGATGCTAAGGAGACTTATTGGTTGAACCAATAGCCTAAGGCCAACCAAGATAACTAGAGATCCCAATCTCCCAAGTGGCCTATTTGCAAACCATACTTTTGCAATCCTCTCTTCATCATCTAAACCACGCTCTCTGCTAAGCCATCTTTACAAGTATGGTAATCAATCAAAGCCATGTCATACAAGACCTGAAATTCCTCCAAGAACTTTGTACCTTGATCAGTCAAAACCTCAACTTGTGCACCAAAATGATTGAGAACTTGATCCAAGAATGAGTCAATTGTCTCTTCACTAGACTTGTTAGGAACTACCATCAACTCAATCCACTTAGAGAAGTGCTCCACCATAACCAAAATGTAACAATGAGTAAGAGTAAGCTATATGTATGCATATAGCATACAAGAGTATATACATATGTATGCTTTACTCCAAAATGTCCTAGCTCCTCATTATCATGATGGACCAACTGTGGTCTCTAAGATGGAAATGGCACTACTCCAACTCTACCATCCTCCCATACATGTAAAAGGCGTCTGCCTTCCAATCTGAACCGTCTGATTGAAGAACACGGTCTCTCTCCTTGGCCCCAACTATGCCAACCACAACACCAGTGTAAAGATAGTCCATCACTAAGACATCATCATGAATGTCTCGTTGAACTATACCACTATCTACACTCTTTGGTTGAGTGATCTCAATAACTTCTCCTGTATGTGATGAGAAAGATACCACCAAAGCCTCAAAAAATATACAAAGAAAGGCAAATGCATACAAACATGGCACCATCTCCTCATCCAGCTCACCATGCCAACGTGCTCTGATCTGATCTTGCTTGTTGGGACATGGATTTTTACTCAACCCATTTGCATCGTTTCACCACTCCATGTTTGTGAATAACCATGAAATCATACTCTTGTAAAATGAGTGCACATCATGCAAGCTTCATTGAAAGCTTGTTAGATTCCATCAACCACTTCAATGGCTGATGATCAATAATGAGAGTAAAGGGGTTACCAAATAAGTAACATCATAAATGTGTTATTGCCCACACTACTGCCAAGCACTCTCTATCATATGAACTATACTTTGCTTCAGCTGAATTGTTGGAACGACTAACATAGGCCACCACAAACTCCTCCTCATCATCATCATGCTAGGTGAGCATTGTTCCACGCCTCAACATACTCCAATCAGTGTGAACCTAAAATGGTTGTCCTTTGATCAATCTCCTCAAAATAGGAGTAGATATCAACTTCTCCTTGAGCTCTACAAAAGCTCTCTCCTACTCATCTTCCCCACACCACTCTTGTGTCAACTTGGTTGGATTTTTCAAGGCCTTGGCAATGGCACTAAAACCTCTAAAATAATGGCAATAGAAGTTTAACAACCCAAGGAATGCTTGCAATTTGCTCATATCTATAGGCCAAGGAATATGTGCAATAGCCTCCACCTTGCTTTGTTGAACACCAAGTCCTCTAGGGTAGATCGTGTGATCCAAATACTCAACTTGCTCATGGAAGAACCTACACTTCCCAAGATTTAATTTGAGTCGATGAGATCTCAACCTCTCAAACACCTCAAAAAAATGTCTCTTGCTACTCCACAATAGTGCTAAATAGACCAAAATGTCATCAATATAACACCAAGTAAATCCAATCTAGCTAGGATCCAGTCCATAACCCTCTAGAACTCAGCAAGAGCATTCTTTTACCCAAATGGTAAGAACTTCCACTAATATAACACATCCTTACCATAAGGATTAATAGCCTAAAATGTTGTCTTGGACTTATCCTACTCCTTGATTGGCAATTGATGATATCCTACTCATATATCCAAATTATTGAAGACCTTTGCATGCCCAATTGCATCAAAGATCTCCTTCAATGTAGGCATGGCATACTTGTCAACCCTATTTTGTCAATTGATAGGACGGTAATCTCTACACACCTACCTATTTGTATAGTTGTCATGGATATCCTTCTTGGTTGGCATAACTATAGCTAATGCATACTCTCCATGTGAAATCTCCACCAAACCAGCCTCAAAGAGGTCTCTATTCCGGCTCTAAATTAATGCTCTCTCCATATCACTATATCCATAAGGACATTGAAAAACTAGTGTATTGCTAGTCAACTCAATCTAAATTATCAGGTCCCTTTACATCCTTCATACTAAAGGCAGAACAACTTGTGTAGCTCCTCAAAAACCTCCAAACTCTCTATCTTTCTCCTCTTGTAAGCTTAGGTCCAAGATCTAGCTCCCAAGTATCTTCTATAATTGTTGTAGGAGTAGGAGACATATCGACTAATTGCTATATTGGGCCCTTAGGAGCAATAGTGTCATTTCCCAACCACAAGAGGTCCCAACCTCAATGTGAAAAACTCACTCCAATCTGGCTGCAAGCTCCATGCATCCTCTCGGTGCATCCCAAGTAGACCAAGGGTGTAATCCAAGTAGACCATGCTCACTTGGATGGACTTCAAGTAGACCACTCTCCCTAATAGCTGCTAGTTGTGTCCCAAGGATATCCTGTCTATTTGGTCCATTGCTCCTAACATGTGCATGAATCATCTTGAGAGGCACAAAGCTCACAAGTGTCCAAGTGGTGATGCCTATCAAGCACATCCTATGTTACTCTCTACCAAGCCAAGATTCATAATCCAAGTCAAAAAATTTAGGTCCATAGCCTGACCTAACACTTGATGCTTAGATGCCTCTAACACTACCTGTGAATATATTAGGGTAGGTTTGAAATATCACTACTTATTGAGGGTATGTTAACATTTGCACTATTATCCTAAAGAATTGCATATGACAAAGCTATTTTGCTTTGCATGTACCAACTTAAAAAGCTTGTTTTGGAGCAATTAGAATTACCTCTAGTAATTAATTTATAAAATAGTGCTTTGCATTCTAATTTTTTAGAAAACCTATGTTACTAGACAAGTGCCTTGATTGGAGGGTCCTTGTCTTGAATTTGCTTAGCAAAAACCCCAAAGAGAGGAGGGTTATCTTGATAATCTCTTTTGCATCTTCATATCTCACTTGTGAGTGTGGTTCTATACTAGATGTTGTTTTGGTCCATATGATACTATGTCCTTTTGAAGGATAGAGGATAGCTACTCATGATGTCATCAATGATATAGTGTTTGCTATGGCACAAGAGAGTGGATACCTTACTTGATGAGAGCATTCATATGCTTTGCAAGGTGTTAGAGCATACTTATATTGGTCCACGATGATCAAGTTACAATAATAATGTTAGGGTTATGGATCTTATGTAACAATGGAGTTAGCAAACAAGTTAGAAGAGGCTAATGAATTAACAAATAGGCCAAATTAGCCAAGAATTTTATGAATTTTCTAGAAGCATCTAGGAAGCTTCTTTGTATTTTCCAAGTATTAAATAATGTATATGCTAAGAAGATTCTTGGTGGATAGCTTCTAGGTTGAAGCTTCTTGGTAAACATCCTAGTTGGCTTAGCTTGCATGCTAAGTAGATGGTTTTTTAGGAAGAATCTTTTTGGAAAGCTTCCCGGCTACTTAGCTTGCATGCCAAGTAGATGACTTCTAGAAGGAAGCTTCTTGGGGAACTTCCCGATTAGCTTAGCTTACACTTTAAGAATGCAACTTCTAGGAAGCGTACAATGAGCCTTGTATATTTCTTGTAAATACCAAATCCCAAGCTCATGCTAAGCATTTGGAGTTTCCTTCATTTGAGATTCCAAATGTGATCTTCCATTCCAATCTTCCATTCTCTTATTTCTCTCCTTGTTCTTTCATATTGGTATAAGAGTAAGAATAGGATGGATGTAATTTATGGACCACCAAATCCATTTCTCCAAGACCATTTGGATTTCTATGTCTATGTTATACCCAAGCATCATTTCATGCAATCCATCATTTCACACTTTGGGTAAAATTTTATGAAAGCAATCACCTTGTCCAATGAATCAATGATACTTCCATTTGTAACTTACATAGAAAAATAGACATGTTGCATCTACATATTAACTTAGATAATTGCAAGTAGTTTGATAGAGTAATAGTGTAATACCAAGGGTTAGCCATATGATCTAGATGTGAAATTCAGTTTCGTAACATCTAGAATGATTTTATACATGATGGTCAAAATAGATCAGATAGAAGTATCACCAAAAGAGTACTTCTACTAATAGGGCAGAAACCAAAATAGACTTGAGAACCTTAGAACCAATAGCTAGACATATGATTTAAAGGTGAGAATTAGTTTGGTAACATATGGAAAGATGTTACACATGATGGACTAAACAGATCAGAAAGAGGTATCACCAAAAGTGGACTTCTACTAATAGAGTAGGAACTGAAATATGCCTGAAATCTTTGAAGGCAATTTCGGAGGCCTAAACAGATGAATTAGGCCTCAAAAATGTGTAAAACTTCCCCCCCCCCCCAATCGGAGGAAAGTCTGGCCTTCCCTCCCCCTGCTTTGTCTTGTCGATAGCTTTCCAACGGTACCTTAAGTGATTCTGAGATTCCTACAAGAAGATTCTCTAAAAGATTCCCTCTGGTCAAAGTTTGTTTGACCAACCAGATAGGACCTAGACAAGACAGGTCACCCATCCAAGTAAGTAATCCAAGGGTGGAGCTTGCTGACATGTCACCTATCTGTGCCCCTAATCCTATGGTGGAGCTTCCTTGGAGGAGATCCTCTTTGTTTATATAATAAAGAGAAGGTGCTCCCTTGGAGAATCGATTGTTTGAGTGTGCAATCTGTGTTTTCTCTCTTCTCTTGTCCTCGGAGTATTACAATGGTATCAGAGCGAGTGTTCTAGTCCAAGAGAGTGGATCACTCCTCTTGGAATAGCACGAACTAATGAAACTGAGTAATTTGAGGTGGAGAACATAGGGTAATTGCTAGACTTAGGAAGGACTTTAGAGAGCGGATGGGATGGATGCGCCAGGGGGACGATTTCCCGCACCTAACTTTCCATTCTCAAACCCATTCCACATCAAGGTTATGTACATCTAGCGTGAGCAAATGAGGGTATCACTAGTTTATCACTTTGGTGCGGAATTCATGGACAGAGTGATGAACTCACCAAACTCGATGATTCTACCTGTGGTGATATATGATAGAGAGTGGGATTTGAAGATCTACATTCTATTCTAATAATATGGATATGAATGTCCCAAATCCTCTCCCTTTCAACACTCAAGTAGAAATCCGTTATGTAGTGAGGCCAAAAGTGATGTTTAGAGATTTTGTGGTTGGGAATTTTGGTGAAGAGTATTATCAACGAGTGATAGCTTCTGAGGTCCCAATGGTAGTTCCGATAGTTTGTGCGCCTTCCAGAGTGATTATATTGACTCTGTATTGAAGTAGACGTTAGCAATTGGGTGTTGTAGGAACCATGGATCCGTAGTTACCATGGATCCGTAGTTGCAAAAGCAGGTGCAAGGAATGCAAGGGATGTTGAATGAATTTTGAGAGATTAAGATGACCATGGAGACATTACAAAGTCAAGTGCAGATCCTCAGGAACGATCAAGCCATGCAAGAAGAAGAGCCGTCTCAAAACCCAGTACCTGTGACTGAAGTACTTGGAGAGGCACCCGTGCCTACAAACCCTATCAACAATGAAGCCACATTGCTACTCCGGATGAAGAAGACTTGCAACATCAAGCCTTACAAGGGGCAGCGTACGATGGGAGTAGTGGAAAATTGGATCTTGAAAATGAATTGATATTTCTGATTGTTCTCAACAGAGATCACAAAGCATGCTGCAGGCGTGTTTGCATGTGGGTACTTGACCGATAAAGCCCTCACATGGTATGATGCTTGGGAACGATCCATGATGGTAGAGAGAAGGGAAGTCACATGGACAGCAATGCAAGAAGGACTACTAAAGAATTTCCAATCGGTGGATTCTGTGCAGATGGCTCAAACCCGACTTTGGGGATTGAGACAAAAGAATACCGTACAAGAGTATGTGGAGGCATTTCTGGATCTACAAGTCGCAATTACCAACATGAGTCCAGCACATGCTCTCGACAATTTCAAACAATGTTGAAGGAGCGGATTTGCCAAGAAGTCATGGTGCAAAACCCTCGCACGGTATTTGAAGCCATTGCTTGTGCGCAGAGAATAGCAGGAGCATTAGGTGGAGATGAAGTAGTAGTTCCACCTCAACATTATCGGGCAGAAATGCCACACATGGGTAGACCAGTACCGATGGAATTGGGCAACCTTCGATTTTGTGATCGAGGAGCACGATTGCTTCAAGGGGAGCGGGGATGGGTAGAAGAACAAAGAGATGGAGTCTCACAAGGAGAAGGGACTTGAGGAGAACAACGCCGTTGTTACAATTGTGGCCGTATTGGGCACATATCTACCAATTGTTGCACTCGTTTCCCTAGAGGCCCTCGGTCTTCATACAGGTGATCTTTGAACAACATGGAGAGGCACATTGAAGAGGAGGAGGTAGAAACCACTTCGGAAAACAAAGATCGCCAGTAAATGTACCTCGCGGCCTTACTAGCTCAATAAGGAAGCAAAGAAGCAAGGGAAGGAAGAAGAATAATGCGCAAAGATCCCAAAAGGCAACCTCACAATTGATTGTCGTGAATGGAATCCTAGAAGGTAATCAAGTGAGAGTATTAATAAATCCGGGAGCAACAGAGAATTTCTTGTCTTGCTCTGTTGCAATAAGATTGGAAATGGATCTAGAGAGAGATAGAAGTGAAGAAGTAGAGTTACCAAATGGGCAAACAGAGAGGATTGAATCATTACCTAGATGGGTAACCCTCTCTATAGGAGAATATCAAGAAGCAATTGAGTGGCAAGTGATACAGTTAGCCCGTTATGATGCAATTTTAGGCATGCCATGGATGGAGCAGTACAATCCAATGGTGGATTGGAGGAAGAAAGTAGTGAGAACCCACCAATGGTCAATCATTGGGGTTAAAGAAAAATCACACACGCAGAAACGGCCTCTATAATGTTGTAGGGACGACTGATGTCTATAAGACCAATAAATGTTTTATGGGTCTAATAAGAGAAGTCCAGAGTGCACAACTTGCTGAACAAATTCCTGAGAAATTGAAGGATGTGGTGGATGAGTTTCAAGATGTCTCCCCCGATGATCTACCCTCAAGATTACCACCTAAAAGGTGAGTAGATCACAAAATAGAGACACTCTTGGGGAAGACACCTCCTTGTAAGGCCCCATATTGCCTATCACCTCATGAGTTGGAGGAGTGTAAGACTCAAATTGAGGAGATGCTACAGAAAGGGTTCATCCAACCTAGCTTATCACCATATGGGGCCCTTGTCTTGTTTGTGAAGAAGAAGGATGGTACAATGCGCATGTGCATTGACTATCGAAGTCTCAATCAGCAAACAGTGAAGAATAAATACCCCTTACCTTGCATGGATGACCTGTTTGATCAACTCCATGGAGCAAGATACTTCACCAAACTGGACTTGCGGAGCGGTTACAATCAAATCCAAATTGCAGAGGAGGATGTGTACAAAAATGCCTTTTGAACCAGGTATGGCCACTTTGAGTATCTTGTGATGCCTTTTGGCCTCACCAATGCGCCTGCCACTTTCATAAGCCTAATGAATGATATATTTTGTCCATACTTGGATAAGTCTGTTATCGTCTTCTTGGATGATATCTTAGTATATAGTAGCACGATGACAAAACACAAACAACATCTACAAGAGGTCCTCCAGATTCTAAGACAAAATCAGTTGTACGCCAAAATCTCAAAGTGTGAGTTTGGCAAGTCTGAAGTAGACTACTTAGGGCATAGAGTAAGTGTAGAGGGCATTCAAGTATTGACAGATAAAATAGAGGTCATTCAAAAATGGAGTGCCCCAAAAGATCAGACTCAACTTAAGAGCTTCTTGGGGTTGATGGGATTCTATCATAGATTTGTCAAGGACTTCTCCAAGGTTGCACAGCCTTTAACGGCACTACTTGGCAAGGGGAAGAAGTGGACATGTGGAAATGCACAAGAGTTGGCCTTTCAAGAATTGAAGGCCGCCTTGCTACATGCACCAATCTTGAAGTGGTATGACCCAAAACGATCAATCAAGTTGGCTACAGATGCATCAGGTGTAGCAATAGGAGCAGTCCTACAACAAGAGTGGCATGACGGATGGCATCCAATTGCATATTTCTCTCGAAAGTTGTTACCGACAAAGCGCAACTACCACACCACAAAATGAGAAGAGTTGGCCATTGTTCTAGCAACCAAGCATTGGAAGCACTACTTGGGCGAGAAGGCATTTGTAGTAGAGACAGACCACAAACCTCTAGTCTACCTCGAGACGCAGAAGGATCTATCTCGTCACCAAATTTAGTAGGCAGAGTGGCAACAATGCTTCAACATGACAATCACCTACATAGAAGGTAAGAAGCAACTTGCAGATGCATTCACCCGCATGTCAATGGCCAACAACTTGGTGGTAGAGGTTAAGATTAACCTTGAATTGTGGCAAGAGATTCTAGCTGCTACAAAAATTGATCCACAGATTGTAGAAGCGCAATCATCCAAAGGTGTCACCAGCACCCAAGGACTCACCTTTTGGGATGGCAGATTATGGATCCCAAATGTCCCAGAATTACACACCACCATTCTAGCGGAATGTCATGATTTGGCCATTGCAGCTCATGTCAGAGTGGACAAGACCTTCGATGCAGTCAAGCGCCATTGCTATTGGCCCAAGATGAGCAACGACATGATGGACTATGTGCGTAGCTGCCTACTTTGTCAACAAAACAAAGCTTCTAATCAAGCTCTTGCAGGGCTCCTTCAACCTCTCCCCACTCCTACCCAACGTTGGGAACAAGTGAGTATGGATCTTGTCTGTGAATTACCCAAGACCACCTCAAGGGTTGACTCCGTTGTGGTCTTTGTGGACCGGCTCAGCAAAATGATTCATGTACGCCCTACCACCAAGGAGGTGACTGCTCCACAACTAGCTCAACTATACCTAGATGCAGTCTTTGCTCACCATGGCTTGTCTAGAGTACTCATCACCAATAAAGGCACCCAATTCACCAGTTTGTTTTGGTGAACACTCTTTGGTTTCTTCAAAACCAAGTTGGCCATGTCTACAGCTTACCACCCACAAAAAAATGGCCAAACAGAGCGAGCTAATCGCACGATTGAAGACATGTTCCGCGGCTTCACCTTAGAAGAGCAAGAGAGGTGGGACACCCTACTCCCGTTGGTGGAATTTGCTTACAACAATTCAGTGAATGCCTCCACCCAAGTCACTCCGTTCTTCCTCATGTATAGTGAGCATCCCTTCACACCTTCTAGCTTGATGAAGATCCGTCCAGTGACTACCAAGGTTCATGCAGTCAACACATTTGTTTCTAGAATCCAACAAGGTGTGGAGAGCGCCAAGCACAAGTTACAGATTGCGCAAAATCGACAAAAGCAGTATGCTAATGCACACCGTAGGCACATGGAATTGAATGTTGGGGATCAAGTGTGGCTATTGACAACCAACCTCACATTAGTTGGATCTCGTAAGCTCAGACCTTGTTTTATTGGGCCTTTCTTGATTCTTCGTCGCATTGGCGCTATGGCCTATCACCTTGAGCTACCACCACACATGAAGATCCATCTTGTGTTCCATGTCTCTCTACTACGTAGATATGCTCCTTGATCAGGCCAAGGTCCTTTCACACAAGCCATTTGCCCTTGTCCGACACTCATTGATGGCACAAAGGAATATGAAGTGGAGCGGATTCTCCAAAAGCGCATGCGTGGTACTCGCCATCTGCAGGTGGAATATCTAGTACAATGGAAAGGTAACCCTCTCTATGAAGCAACCTGGGAACCCGCTGCCAATTTGGCACATGCACCGATGTTGGTGCAAGCATTTGAGCAACAATTGCACAACAAGGACGTTGCGTCTTAAAAGGAGGGAGGTCTGTAATACCAAGAGTTAGCCATATGATCTAGATGTGAAATTCGGTTTGGTAACATCTAGAATGATGTTATACATGATGGTCAAATTAGATCAGATAGAAGTATCACCAAAAGAGTACTTCTACTAATAGTGTAGAAACCAAAATAGACTTGAGAACCTTAGAACCAATAGCTAGACATATGATTTAAAGGTGAGAATTGGTTTGGAAACATCTGGAAGGATGTTACACATGATGGACTAAACAGATCAGAAAGAGGTATCACCAAAAGGGGACTTCTACTAATAGAGTAAGAACCGAAATATGCCTGAAATCTTTGAAGGCAATTTTGGAGGCCTAAACGGATGAATTAGGCCTCAAAAAAGTACAGATCCCCCCACCCCTCAATGGAGGAAAGGCTGGCCTTCCCTCCTCCTGTTTTGTCTCATCGAGAGCTTTCCAACGGTACCTTACGTGATTCTGAGATTCCTACAAGAAGATTCCCTAAAAGATTCCCTCCGGTCAAAGTTTGTTTGACCAACCAGATAGGACCTAGACCAGACAGGTTACCCATCCAAGTAAGTAATCCAAGGGTGGAGCTTGCTGACATGTCACCTATATGTGTCCCTAATCCTATGGTGGAGCTTCCTTGGAGGAGATCCTCTTTGTCTATATAATAAAGAGAAGGTGCTCCCTTGGGGCATCAAATGTTTGAGTGTGCAATCTGTGTTTTCTCTCTTCTCTTGTCCTCGGAGTATAACAAATAGTTATGGCAATGATGCTTGAAGTTATCATTGTTATGTAGCAACAAATTGACCACCTTACTCAATTGTTGGTAGAGATAGATCATCAACAACAAGGGCATATAGAGAGAGCATCATTTCAAGAAGGAAAAGAGAAAATCTGATTTCCAAATCCCAAGGTATTTGAATGCAAGAATCTTGTGAGTGCAATTGAGAATTTTGTATTTGATTGCAAATATTACTTTGAAGTTACAAATCTTCAAGACAAACGGAGACCAATTCTCTTGGCTTCAAGCCAATTGGATACAGTGGAAAAACTATGATGGCAATTTCAAGTAGAATAAGGTCAATGGTAATTTTTTGTGCTAATCTTGATAAGAAGAATTCAAGAGCACAATAATTGCAAGATGCCAAGCTATAAATATTATTCAAGTTGTACAAGATAGATTGGAAAAGTTGAAGTAGATTGGTTATGTGAGAAGCTATATCACTCAATTCTAGGAGACCATAATGCAAATTCCAAAGATACTAGAAGTTGAAGCTTTGGACTAATCTATGAAGGGCTTGAAGTCATACACCAAATTAGAAGTGACCACATGGGAGCCCAAACACTTGGAGGAAGCGATGTAGTTGGTTGAGCACTTTGATTCCTTGGTTGCCACAATTCGTCTTGATCTTGACTTTCACAAAACCTACCAATACACTACACATGGATGGAGGAATCGGCACCAATGGAGATTGATGCCATACAATGAAAACCACTTGTACCTACAAATAAGGAGAAATTGCAACCAAATAGTTATTGCTTTATTGTTGCCAAATTAGATAATGCATTGTTGAATATCCACTCAAGAATGGATGACCTTGACAAATCACCCAAATGGATTTTGTGAAACATGATAATCAAGGAAACAAAGAATCCCAATAGGAGATATTGAGTCATCTATTAGGAACCTGATTCATTCCAATGGGATTGAAACTTGACCTACAAAAGCTTGTTCACTTGCAAGGTATGATATTTAATTGTGGTTGTAGGATTTTGGGAGTTCAAAGAATTGCATGTCTATAAAATAAGCAAAAGAATTATGTATTCTTTTCAAACTAATATTTGGATGTAGATTGATGATGGTAGATGATAGAAAGGGTTCTACATTCTATACCTCACATCCTTTTCAAGATTGAGAAGGAGCATTTGGATTGTACGAGGTTAGTAATAATACTTTTACACTATAATGTCATTCTAGGTCTACCTAGGCTTGAACGTCATAAGGTTCAATTTGATTGGACCCAAAAAAATTTCAAGTACAACACCAAGATAAGAATTATTGATAAGATTATCTAGCACCTTTGAATAAGACACCTAAGATAGTCAATCTCAAGATGAAAATTTTGTCAATAAAGTAGTCATAGAACAAGCTTCAAAGGAAGATATTCTTGTTTTTGTAGTGTGGATCAAGCCACCTGCAACAAGGAAAATCTGATGAGTGCCAAAAGCCTCATTAAGAAATGGTTATCAAATAGTTCAAGAGTTTACAGATGTGTCTTTGGATGATCTTTCAAAAGAGTTACCCTCTAATAGTCATTGTAATACCAAGGGTTAGCCATATGATCTAGATGTGAAATTCGGTTTGGTAACTTCTAGAATGATGTTATACATGATGGTCAAATTAGATTAGATAGAAGTATCACCAAAAGAGTACTTCTACTAATAGGGCAAAAACCAAAATAGACTTGAGAACCTTAGAACCAATAGCTAGACATATGATTTAAAGGTGAGAATTGGTTTGGTAACATCTGGAAGGATGTTACACATGATGGACTAAACAGATCAGAAAGAGGTATCACCAAAAGGGGACTTCTACTAATAGAGTAGGGACCAAAATATGCCTGAAATCTTTGAAGGCAATTTCGGAGGCCTAAACGGATGAATTAGGCCTTGAAAATGTGCTGATCCCCCCCCCCAAACAGAGGAAAGGTTGGCCTTTTCCTCCCCCCTGTTTTGTCTCATCAAGAACTTTCCAACGATACCTTACTCATGTGATTCCGAGATTCCTACAAGAAGATTCCCTAAAAGATTCCCTCCGGTCAAAGCTTGTTTGACCAACCAGATAGGACCTAGACCAGACAGGTCACCCATCCAAGTAAGTAATCCAAGGGTGGAGCTTGCTGACATGTCACCTATCTGTGTCCCTAATCCTATGGTGGAGCTTCCTTGGAGGAGATCCTCTTTGTCTATATAATAAAGAGAAGGTGCTCCCTTGGAGCATCAAATGTTTGAATGTGCAATCTGTGTTTTCTCTCTTCTCTTGTCCTCCGAGTATTACAGTCATATGCCTTTCAAGATCAAGTTATTGCCAAATTACTCCAATGAGTAGATCAATCTATTTGTTCTCACCAAAGGAGTTGGAAGAGCTTCAAACAACACTAATGAAGTTGTTGGAAAAGGATTTCATATGACATAGTACATCTCCTTGTGGAGCATAAGTACTATTTTTCCCAAAGAAGTATGGAGTACTTTGCTTCTATGTTGACTATTGTGGTCTCAATAAACAAATTATGAAGAATGTGTATCCTTTGCCTTGAATTGATGACTTGCTAGATTAATTGAGCAAAGCATAATACTTCTCTAAGTTGAATCTCCAAAGTGACTATTGGAAAATTCTCATTGATAGGAAGGATGTGTAGGAGATAAACTTTGTCATAAGGTATGGGTATTTTGAATGGAGAGTTCTACCTTTTGGGCTCACTAATGCTTTGGTGGTCTTCATGAATCACATGCATCAACTACTTGATGGAATATTAAGTTGATATATGGTGATTTTCTTCGCTAATATTTTAAATGCTTCTTCTCAGGTGTTTTTTTTATCTTATTTATCTTGAAATTTTATTTCATCCCTGTTATTTATGTCTCAATTTCCAGGAAAGTCTCACAATCGCATTTGATTTCTTTTTGGGTATTTTATGCACAAAGATTCCTCATGTATTGTAACCCTTTTTTGGTGGTACCAATGAACGACCATGTAGGTCTGAGACTTCCTTCCACTTACCCTCAATGGAAGTTTCACTACAAGGAATCAAAATGTGTCTTTTGTCCGAAGGAAGTTACCTTCTTGGGTCATAAGGTCTCATAAAAAAGGATCAAGATGGAAAAGGAGAAATAAAAACCATTATTGATTGGTATACTGTAATACCAAGAGCAATATGATCTAGATGTAAAATTCAGTTTGGTAACATCTCAAATGATGTTATACATGATGGTCAAAATAGATCAGATAGAAGTATCACCAAAAGAGTACTTCTACTAATAGGGCAAAAACCAAAATAGACTTGAAAACCTTAGAACCAATAGTTAGACATATGATTTAAAGATGAGAATTGGTTTGGTAATATCTGGATGGATATTATACATGATGGACTAAACAGATCAAAAAGAGGTATCACCAAAAGAGGACTTCTACTAATAGAGTAGGAACCAAAATATGCTTGAAATCTTTGAAGGCAATTTTGAAGGCCTAAATGCATGAATTAGGCCTTGAAAATGTGCACACCCCGCCCCAAACAAAAGGAAAGTTGGCCTTCCCTTCCCCTACTTTGTCTCATCAAGAGCTTTCCAATAGTACCTCACCCATGTGATTCTGAGATTATTCCCTAAAAGATTCCTTCTAGTCAAAGCTTGTTTGACCAACCAGATAGGACCAAGACCCAGATGTAACCCATCCAAGTAAGTAATCCAAGGGTGGAGCTTGCTGACATGTCACCTATCAGTGTGCCTAATCCTATGGTGAAGCTTCCTTGGAGGAGATCCTCTTTGTCTATATAATAAAGAGAAGGTGCTCCTTTGGGGCATTGGATGATTGAGTGTGAAATCTGTGTTTTCTCTCTTCTCTTGCCCTCGGAGTATTACATATACTCTAAGGAATGCCACAAAAGTGTGAGTATTTAATGGATTTGTAAGTTTTTTATTGATGCTTCATTCATTAGTATGCTCATGTGAATGCACCATTGACCAATCTCTTAGGGAAGACCTAAAGTTTTCAATGGACAACCAAGCATGAAGAAGCATTCAAGAAACTAAAGCATATGGTATCTTCACAACATGTCTTTCAACTATATGATCCTCAACTACCTTGTATGGTTGATTTTGATGCTCTAACTTTGCCATTGGAGTTGTGTTGTAGCAAGAATTTCCAAATAGATTACATCCCATTGCCTTTGTGTCTTGCAGACTAAATATCATATAAGGAATTATTCTGCTTGGGATCAAGAATAACTAGAAATGGTATATGCCACCAAGTTATGGAGACATTATCTCTTGGGAAAACAAGTGATCATGTTAATCAATCATACACTTTTGTTGCAAATATTACATTTGGAGCACATGAAGATTTGATATCATTGATGAGAGGAACAACTATAGATTTTTTACATCAAACTTGAGTATAGGCCCAGCAAGTTCCATGTCATCCCCGATGCCCTATCATGATAACTTGATTTGAATACTCCTCTTAAATTTCATTCTTCAAGAATCTGTCATCATGGCAGCAATTACAACAATTTCAATCAACTTGGAGGTCCAAATTTGAGATTAGAATCACTTTGCATCAAGATCCCTTCTTTCAATTGGTACAAGGTTGTCTTGTAGCTCATGACAATGAATACAAAACCATTTCACTCAAAGATGGACTTCTATATGTGAGAACTACATCTATGTTCTAGCTATGGGTGATCTATGCTTGGCACGACTTCAAGATGTCCATGAATTTCCAATTGAAGGACACATGAGGTAGACAAGAACTTGAGTAATCTACAATAACACGTGGTGGCCAAACATGGCACATGAAGTTTAAGACTTTTTCTGATCTTGTGAGAGTTGTCAATGCAACAAGCTATCAACCAAAAACTGGATGGACTACTCAAACCACTTCCCATCCCATTGGCTTGATGAGAACATGTGAGCTTAGATGTCATCACATCCTTGCCAACAACAAACCAAGGTTATACAACAATTGTGGTGTTTTTTGATAAGCTTAGTAAGCGAATCCATATGGTATCAACCTTTGATACAACGGATGCTCCAATCTTGGCCAAATCAACTTTGACAATGTCTTCAAGTATCATGGGATGCCTTGTGTCCTCATCTTGACCATGATCTTTGATTCATTGGTAAATTTTGGCAAGCACTCTTCAAGCTACTTTGCACTAAGCTTGCTTTGTCTATGGCCTATAATCCTCCAATTGATGGGCAAACCAAATGTGAAATTCATCCTAGAGGATATGACTTGTGCCTTTGTCAATGTTCATCATACCAACGTGATAGCTATTGAGTTTACCTACCTACTCCAAGTAGGCAAGCACTAGATTCCTTCCCTTCTTCCTTAGTTTTGGCCAAGACCCACTTATTCCAGATTCTCTTCTTGCTTCCTTGCCATCTTACATTCCTCATACTTCCACCTTCTTGTCCACAATATCTCACTCCTTATAACAAGCTAATTCTCATCTCCTTGTTGCTCAAAATTGACAAAAGCTATATGTGGATGAGCATCATTGTGGTCTCACTTTTCAACTAGGTGATAAGGTCATGCTTTCTTTTAGTAACCTACCCCTCCCACTTGATACCTAAGTTTATAAACTTGATCCTAATTGGATAGGTTTATTTGATGGAAGGTTACCCAAATCATTTTTCTTATTGCTTATTGACTTGCCTTGCTTAGTCATTTGCAAATCCATCCTACCTTTCATATTGCAACGTTGAAACCCTTTGTTTCTAATCCACCTTCCTTTTCCACTTATGCCCAAACCACTCTTCCTCTTATCCTTATCAACAATCATGAGGAGTATGAAGTTGATCGTATCTTTGCACATTGCAACATCCAATGTGGTTGCGAATGACACATTGAGTACAAAGTCCTGTGGAAATGGAATCTCCTTCATGATGTCACATGGGAAACTCATCTCCACAATACATAAATGACCCTCTAGGAGTTTGAAGATTTCATGGCAATGAAGATATCACTAACTAGCAATGGAGGAAAATGTAACAATATAGCTTTAGTAGAGAAGTTAGAACATGCTAATGAGTTAGCAAATAGGCCAAATTAGCCAAGAATTCCAAAAATATTCTAGAAGCTTCTTGGTACTTTCCGAGTATCAAGTAACATGTATGCCAAGTAGGCGGCTTCTAGGAAAAATTTTATTGGGAAATTACTTGGCTAGCTTAGCTTGCATGCCAAGTAGGTGGCTTCTAGAATGAAGCCTCTTGGTTTGCTTAACTTGCACTCTAAGAAGATGATTTCTAGGAAGCTTCCCAAGAGCCTTGTATGTTCTCTATAAATACCAAAGCCCAAGCTCATGCTAGGCATTTGGAATTTTCCTCATTTGAGAGCCCCAATGTGATCTTCCACTCTCATATTTCTCTACTTAGTCTTTCACACATGTGATGCAATTTTGGAGGGAGTGATTACCCATCCCTCTAGATGGGCAGTGAGCAAAGAGTTAATAGGTAAGATCTCCAAGTATAGTGGTATACATCAAGGTCACCTCTTTGTTCCTCTAGCCTTGGATTTATATGGAGTGATGGATATGGTGTTTGACATTTGTTAGGGAGAGTGCAAGAGCATATCATATTAAACATCATGGAGTACCACTCTCACTCTCATACTTTGTAGCATATTTCAAACAATGTGTGTCATTGTTTGAAAGAGCACTGGCTTGTGCAATCTGTAGGAGAGCAATAACACTAGGGTATGCTTCTTCTTATGCTCCAATAGTTTGTAGACCTTGAAACTTGCATAGTGCATATATCTCAGGTAAGTAGGGTAGATTTCTCATACCAATACTATTAGGGCTTAGTTCCATTCTACCTCTTTTGTCTCATCCTTGTACGGCTTGATGTGGTCTTTCCATCCATTGTGTTCTCTACCCAATCACCTTTTTCTTCTACTTGGCCATAAGACTGGAGAACTTCATCAGTTATTCCATCAAACCTAAGAGATTTCCTTGCCACCATCTTGCTCATAGTTCTAGCTAGCTTCTTTTTGTTGGGTCTTCTACATCAACCACAATTTTATTCTTTGACCAATTCTTCAATTACATCAATATATCAACTCTTTATTTAGAGTTGTTATTGATCACTCTCT
Source organism: Lunularia cruciata (assembly GCA_948567375.1). Classification (NCBI taxonomy): domain Eukaryota; kingdom Viridiplantae; phylum Streptophyta; class Marchantiopsida; order Lunulariales; family Lunulariaceae; genus Lunularia; species Lunularia cruciata. Next base: position 49,320,429 of record OX419761.1, on the reverse strand, counting down.
CCTCTATTAATAAATCTGATAGATTTATTCTTCTTAAGATTGAATATTCTTCTCTTGAGATACATTTACTGATATTTTGTAAGACTATGATGCACCCTTGCACATACTTTGCATTTTTTCATAAGCAAAAGTAACATTGTATAAAAGCTTTGTCTACCTAGAACCACCTGACATTACTTTTACTTACAAAAGTTGTGGTTGGCACATGGCTCTCCAAGTTCCTTAGCTTATCCTCTTACAAATGGAAGGTAGAGCTTAAATTTATGGTTTAACTTTGGTAGGTTTGTCCATCTATTAATAAATACTTCCTTGTTTTGCTCTCTATTTGTGTTTGTTGCTTGATCCTCTTCAACCTTTATGATATAACACATGTATATTTAGATATAATCCAATATTGATACACATTTATTTGTGGTAACTAGTTGAAGATAGATCTTGTCTTTATTTTTTTTTCTAGGTTTCTATGATAGTCAAAAATTGCTAAACCTAGTCATAGCTTTACACAAATATAGTACAATTTTAGACAAGCTTACAAGAGTAGCACCATTAACTTTGTATTATTCTTACATGATAATACAAATTCATAATACTTGGCTTTAAGAAAAGAATTAATAATTCTTGGATAGACAAGATTTTATAGTAAAGATTATCCATATTGTAAGGACACCATATACGACGGAATGCTTGATTTAATACTGAAGTCAAGTTAAGAGCACATAATTTATTATACAAATTAAGATATTCTTTGACTTTTGCCTTTAGAGTGATCATTGTACAAAACTTGTTCTCCAAATTTGATTGATTTTGTGTTAAATTGGTATGATAACATGAAAATTGGATAAATAGGTATCCATCGTCATTTTTAGTTGCAAATAGTTCTATCTTGATTAGTAGTTGTCTAGTGAGTACTCTCTTGTCTTTGAACTTTAGCCTTGAAGAAGATCAAGTTCAATTCCTTACCTTCTTAGTCTATAGTGCAATATGATAATAAATATAAGAAGTTCATTTGGATTGAGAGACATGTTGCTTACATATCTTAATTTCTTATCACACAAGATTGCTAGACAACTATTCTTATCAAATCTCTAAGATATTTCAAGAAAATAAAAAATACTTTTTGTCTAATAGACCATCCTTTTTATGGTTAAAATTTTTAGCTAATACTTATGATTGTAGGACACATATTACTTAAACACAACTAGAGAGTGTTTGAGTAGTATTATGTTCAAAAGAGAGTAAATTAGAGAGTATTTTATTATATCCACACTTCTTTCTAGATTGATGTAAACTTTATGTAATTGTGTTTGATCTAGCCAAGCTCACATCTAATATATAGAGTAAAGCTTGCATATAAAGGGATCAAACCTTGTCTTGAAATGCAATATATGTTTTTATATATTTATGTTGTGTAGATTATAACTAGCTTCGTTACAACATACTTTGCTTGAGTGAAGGACTTTAAATATAAAGAACATGATCTACATTAAAATTTTGAGAGAATATTTTTATTGCATTATTTATATTTTATGGTCCAATATATTTGTGAAAACTAAAGTATAGTTCTTTTATCTAATTTTATTAATGAACTATGAGATAACTCTTTCACTTTAGAGGTTTCAGTTTGAGAATTTGTAGAACTTGATGGGAGTCAAGTGATTATTAAATAAATAATAAAATAATTTAATAATTTAATATTTAAAATCAAAACTATCTACTAATTTTTTTAATAAAAGGATCATGTTATTTATATAAAAATACTCTTATTTAGATGGAAAAATACATGACATTTCATTTTATGTATCACTCTTAGTATAGCTTAAATTTTTTTTTACAAAAATACAACTTACATGTATAATAAAAAAAATAGCTTCTTAACTTTCCAAATATATTTTTTAAACATTAAGTTAGATAAATTTAAGCTTAAATTAGTCCTTTTTAAATAAATTATAACACGGGACATGACCATTTCTTAAAGTAATTTTATCTAAAGTATCTTCATAATATAAGTATATTCAACTAATTATTTTATTTAGATATTTGGATATTTGGATATTTATTAATATCCTAGATGTGTGTTTTTCCAAGCTTTTGATTAATTGATTTATGTGGCTATCCAAATGGACATCTCTTCTCTTTCAAAACACTAGTCTTGCACTCATCCTTAAATGAGAGGGAAATATTTCAATATAAAGAATAGTTCATAACTTCCACAACCTATATCTTAAAGGTGTATGAAGTGATTAAAACTTGTTCATTGTACTTGATTGGTTGTTCTTTCCAATCCTATAAAAGAAAAGATAACTTGTGTATAATACAAGAGATTTATATTCCCCAATTAAAATTTTGTCAATAACAAGTGAGAATGTGGTTATTGAGAAAATTTTCCTCCCATTATTTTTTAAAGATATGAAACAATACATAAATAAGATTTTATGATTTGATTCAATTTGCATATAAGAATACGAGATTAAAAAATTATATATGATTTCAGGTGATTAAATTGTAATTTTGGTTCTTGATCTTTTTCATTCTATAAGATGTCTTAGGTATACATATTTCCATATTATTCAAGAATATTACTTGAAAAATACAAATTATTTCAACTTCATTTTTATCTATTGTAATAATGATAACATGTCAGGTTTTATAACAAGGAATTGATCATTCAAAGCAAGCATGTAGATCATCAAGTTAGAAGAGACCATACTTGATAATTTACAACCAAACATCTACAAGGATAAAAGCTAAAGAAGTCGAGAACCAACAAATGTCTATGAAAATCCAAAAATACATCAAATTTATATCAAGGATGATCAATGTCATTTATGTATGTGTACTTACACTTGTATCTCCCAAACCTAAGGTCCTGGTAAAACTGAGAATTTTACCACGACCCTTAGGTTTGTGCTAAAATTCTCAGTTTTGATATGTAATGATTCTATACAATAGGTGAATATTATCCTAATATCCAGATGGAATATTTTGTAAAAAAATTGAAATAGTACAAGGTCCCTAGACTACTAACAACTATGTAAAATATAAAAACTGGAAATAGAATATAAAAAATAGATAAAATACATGGAAAGAGACTAACCACTTAGCATTTGATTTTATGGGTATTGAAGAAGATAACTAAGTTCATGAAGGAGTTAGAATAGATTTGATGACATGGGATAATGATTCAATAACTTTAGGTAAGTGTTTTTTTATTCATCAGCAACAAAATATGCATTACACATCCAAAGGCAGTGCTACTAATACTTGATTAATAAATAAAAAATCTTTTTCAAATTTCTTAACATTTTGCTTCGATGACAATGCAAAGACCATGAATGTAGACACTCAATCTCTGCTGGAGCATAAAGACTTAGATCTTTTGGACTTTGTGTGAAGCATTTACTCACAAGCTAGATTCTACTAATATGATAATCATACAAAAATTGGTGAAATAACTTGTATCTTAAGTGTTTTATAACATACCATATATTTATCTAAATATAAATCCAAAATTTTAAAAGGAGATAGATAAGTTTCTTCAGCATTAATATAAGTATCCATGGTGTACAATTAGTGTTTAATTATTTTTATGTACTTTTTCTCCTCAGTTCTCAGTTTGATTTTTTGGAAAAAATTTATTTTAGAAGATAAATTTAATATAATAAATTTAATAATTTAATAATTTAATTTAATAAATTTAATCAATATATTAATTTTTTAATATTTATCATACTGAAGTAAATTTTACCAAAGAAGAAAGCTATTTTATACATTAATTTCATATTTATTGGATATATATCTTTGATATTCTGTATTATATGTGTTCTTTTACCAAATGCGGGAAGGAGATACATAAAATTATGGAGGTATTGAATGCTATTTGATATTATTCATCTTTCAACATTTTACATAATATCTAGTATAACATTTGGGTGATATTTCAAAGAGATGCTCAAGCATATAGAGAAACTCTAGTATGTTAGCTCTTGATGCTCATGCCCAAATTAAAATAAATGCAAAAGGAGTTGGAGAGGTTTAAATATTAATCAGCTAAACCAACTCAAGCTACCATTCAAAAAGATGGATTTCAATTAAATGATCTTCCCATGATCTTCCCATCCTTCATTTTTCTATGCGGTCATCCTTCATAGATTAGATGATCTTACTACAAGATGCAATAATGCAATAATCTTTTTTTTTCCATTGTATGTGCACAGATAGAGATTAAGGATTGAATCCTTTCATTCATGTACAAAATTTAGATTTAATCAAGCCTTCTTAAGATCTAGTAAAATATTAGTCTTGCATTTAAGACTTATAATAAATAAAAGGTTTTCCTACTCAAGATTTGTCTTAATTTTTATATTCCTAATGTTAGTACCACCTAATTATGATCTAGAGCTATCAAATCAAGAACAAGAGATTGGATAATATTATGCAAGTACAATAAAGAGATATTTCTCTATATGAGTATCTTTTTTTTTCAAGATCCATTATACAAAACAACAGGTAAAATAATATAGCACATCAAATGAATATTTCTTTATAAGGGGACGGTTGTTTTATTTGCAAGGACCTATTGAACTAGAGATTGAGTGAATGGATATTGTTCAATTTTCAATTTATTGGATTTTTTTCTAGGAGATGTATTTTATTTTAGTGCAAAATACTACTAGTGTATTGACAGCTCTTTTATAAGGAAATATCTCTTAAAACTAAATTATTTTATTTCTATTAACAAAAAAAAAACATGATTTTACGTCTCTAAAAAGTTTAAAGTCTAAATTAGTAATATAAGTACAAAAGAGCTTTAATGGAAAACTGAACCATTGTTATGGAAGATAAAGTGTATTTATCCCCAAAATGGTGTTCTATTCCTTAGCAGCACACATGTAGTATATACTTTTAAAATACTTGTAACAAAGCCTATCAATCATCTATACAGTTTGAAAGCTCTTCTTAATGGTTGAACTAACCTTATTGGAGTATAAGTTTGGAAGTTTGCTTGTAATATCTATCAGCCCTTCTAGTACACAAAAAAATGTTGTACCTCAATATCTTCATCTTGCTTCTTTGCTTTCAACATCAATCTCATGCTACAAATTTATGTCTTAAACTTCCTCAACCTTTGGATCCATTTGTATTTGTGGTCAAAATGATATTTCAAAATAAGGTCTTTGTTGTATAAGAAGTTGTATGGGAAAATAGTTACTATCATCATTGCTCCAACCTTTTGGCTATTTGATTGAAGAGTAGTTAAGCAATAGATAAAATAATTCCATTATGTAATCCTTATTTTGAATGTTTATTAAAGTATTAAGCATAAGGAGGTGTTCCTAAGCTATCTTCACAGTTGAATCTAACAACTCCAACATCAATTGCATTACATTTTTGAATCTACTTGTAAAGTCAAAATGATTTATTATATACACTTCCAAGCCCATGAAGAAACTTAACCAACTTGGAAAACATATCTATAAAGTCAAAATGAACCTTATTATCCGCTTCTTAGTCCATGGAGAGACTTAACAATCTTGCTAAACTAGTTCACACCAAGGGAATAATGTAGAAACATTGATATACAATATCTCTTGATTCTTATTTTATAATAACATAGAACTTAAATTACATGTTGTGAGTTTTACTTTGTCAAATAAGCTCTTATATAATGAAGGATTTATCTTTTATAGATGTTTTAGTTGAAATGGATAAAGGTGATATATTGAGAGGTCATTTTGAAGAAATTTCACCAAAGAGAGCTCTTGAGACCTTCTACCTTGCTTTAATTGAGGTTCAATAGCCATTCCAAGCCTTCATAAGAAATCTTTCCACTTCTTCATAACTGAATATATATTACTTCATTACTATTTCAATAAGTGTGATCCATATTTTTGGTAAAGAAACACCATTCTAAGACTTGTGTGACAAGGACACAAAGACTTCTTCCAACAGAATCCAATAATAAGATATCCTCTACAAGCCACTCTATATTCTATATATACTAAAATACAAGTAAATAGTCCAATCATTACACTTCATACGGATTTATAATCTGAGATATAATGTAACTAAAATTTAGCCCATGTTCTGGCCCATCTAACCTAAGCAAAGAAACAGAAGTACCTTCCAAACAGGAGCCAACTAACACACAAATATAAAGTTATATAAAAATTATCTCACCGATCAGTCAATATGATTAGCAAGTTCTCACATAAAGAAATTCCTTTTAAACTAGTTTACTAGTTCAAGACTTCACTAACAAGGCTTTGTTAATATCCTCTACTAGTTATGACTTACCAAAGATGTTTACGCCTATGTTCCAATCTTCATGATGTATTACATATAGAATGCTTATAATTATTATAATTAAGTATTCAAATTAAAATTTTTGATGATTTTATTGAAGAATTTACAAAATTTATTATCATATAAGTATAAATATTGATATAAAGAGAAAAAATTAAAAAAATATTAACTTCAATTTTTATATAAAAATATATTTTGTTTTTTTACATGAAATGTTTGTTAAGAGATTACTAAAAATGATCATAAAAAATTGAATAAACTAAGATATATGTAAGATCTACCTTTGTGATTAAGCACTTTTTGCTATTTATTTATTATATAAATATATTCTTAAATTTTCAATATTGATTAGTAGATGTTTCTCAAATTTGGTAATTGTAGTCACCTAATATTGAGCGAGTAGTAGTAAAAACAACAAGAACAAGTTGCTCTCTCAAGGATATACATTAAAAATGACTAGAAGTGAAAGGAAGTGTCATTATCTTCTATCTTCTTTGTTTATTAATTTTTATTTAACCTCTTGAGCAAGAACTACTCCCTGAAGGTTGTGTCACCCCTTGTGGTGTGCACTACAAAAAGAGAGTGAACTAAATAATTATTTTCACTACAAATAGATTCCAAATGAATCTTGAAGGTGATGCTTCACTTCACCCCAAAAGACTTTGACTCCAAATGTTATTTGCTGCAAGCTGAACTTCCCCAAAGTTACAACTCCAAAGGCATCTTGCATTGGCCAAATGCCTTTGCTGTTTTATTCAGTGGTACTCTTAAGGCTCTAAATTAGACTTGATTCCTCAATGCATTGATTTTCTCCTTTATATTCCTCAAAAATCACATATTTTGATCAAGTACAAAGCCCCTCCTTATGCTCCAATGCTTGGGATCCTATTGCATAATTCTTCATCACTACTCAAACACAAACATTCACCAACACTTAGAATGAAAGAATATAGTGACAAAGAACTTGCAGTCCTTTTACTAGAACTTCAAATAGCATAAAAGTGAACCTGAATAACATTGGGCAAAAGCTTTAACTACATTTCTACGTTTTCCCCAAAGAGATCTAGCAGTCAAGTGTATTTCAAAAGTCTTCTAGTATTCTAGTCTTCATTATCCCTTAGGATTCTAATCCTATCTTATCCTAATCTCATGTTGGTTAATTAGCTACCTTACACATGTTAAGGAAGGTGTGAGATCTCCCTTGAAGACCATTTTCAATTTATACAAATCTTGTATTTACAACTCCAAAAGTGATAACTATGAAGGTCTATACACATCCAAAGGCCTCCTCCCCCAAAATTATTTACAACTATGAAGGTCTTTACTTCTATCTGGAGATTCTATACTTTGAAGAATTTCTCTCAATGAATTATCTTTGGCCTAAAGTTCTAATGCAAAGAACTACCTTTTCATTTAAGTAGTCTGATTAAAGCGTCTATCATCTCTTTTAGTAAGCTATTATGTAATGCTAATGTAAAAGATTGAGGAGAGAAATCAAAGAATGGAAGATAAAAAAGGAGGTCATATTGAAACTCTCAATTGCATTTGGGACAGATCTACAACACTCTCCTCCTCCTTCTCCTTCTTTAGCACCAAAACCATCTCTTCAAGTTGAACAACCATTTTGCTTTGGTACTCACTAAACTGCACATTGAGGGTCACTAGTTGAATCTTGGACTTCTTTGTTTCCCCTTGAATACTTTTATCTCATCATTTTTGGCCTTTAGTTGCTCTTTGTACACCTATTGCTTACTTTTGGCCTTGAAGCAAAGTGTTCTTAGTTTGAGTTCTAGTCTTTGAATGTCCTCCTCATATTGACTACTATTAATTGCAAGGGAGGTGTTTAGTCATTTATATGTGTTTACCTCTTCACCTCTTTCTTGTACAAGTTTTTTATCATTCCCAATTCCTCTTTTTCTTGGTCATCCTTCACATTTTAGGTGTAAATTACCTTGTAAAGCATTTGAATAAAATTGGTATAATCCACCATAACGGTATAAAATTTGTGGTACTTTTGCAAGAGAACTTCCATCAAATGTAGGGCCAATCTCACCAAATGAACTATGAAAATTTCTTGTTCAATGATTTACACCTTGGTTCCTTAGGCCACTTCTCTCCTTCTTTGGCCTACATTGTACTTGGAGTATCTTTGCAATCTTCCTCCACTTTCACTCTCATTTTCTTCCTCTTCTTTAGGATGATACTCTTGGGTTTCATGTTGTCCTTCACTTAGAAGTTCATTTTCTCATTTTTTTTATCAAATCCTTCTCCTTTGATGGACATTTGCTTCTTGGTTGCAACTAGAAGGTGCTATGGGTCTATGCAAACTCTCTCCTTGGTATTTGGCCTACCTTTCACAATCTTTGTCTTGCTTTGAATTTAGAATAAATTTTAATGTTTTGTAATACAATTGTGGACTGCTTCCTTTTCTTCTTTTTGTTTGTACTCGCGTCATCTACCTTCATAAATTTCCCCATTTTCTTATACTCCTCATCTACAAGGTGATATTTCTATATGAGGTCCTTCCCTTTGGGCTACAAAGTGAAGTAGCTCATTAAGTGGCAATGATTGGGAAATTTTTTCCTCTCCAACTTGGTTAAGAGGTTCAACCCCATGTTGAAGTTGATGGCAAAGGGTTCAAGGTAGGTTACTTCTTTGTCTTCCTCCAAGTCCTTCAACATACTCTTGGTTTGCACATAAAACATATGTGCCTAGTTCACTTATTCTCCATGGCACATGGTCTCAAAGAAAATGCTTGGATATTGTTCATGTAGGTGGTTCTCTCAGGCTTCAACAACTTCATAACTGCTTCAAGAATAGTCCTCTAGGTTGGGTCTTTGTAGGTCCTAACTCTCCACCTATTGTTGGTTCTTTGATCTTTGAAAGATGCAATGAGTATCTTTTTCAAGGCAACATCCAGTGTAGCTTATTGTACGTTGATGGTTATTGCTCCAAGTTATGATTTTTTTGGTCCAAGAATATTCCTCCAATTCTCCTTTGTCTTCTTGAATAATTTTACTTGAGGTCTCTTTGATCCTTTCCCTCTAGGTGCCTCATCTCTTAGATAATGAAGATATTTCTCAACTTCCAATTCTAGAGCAAGAAGGTGAAGCGCTTGCTCTAGATCAACTTGTTTTTGCAATACATTGCCCATTTGTTGAGGATAGTGCCCAAAAGATAACCTTAGAAATCTTCTTCTTCTATTTTGGTATGAAGAACATGTTTCCTATTGAAGGTGGTTGGGTACAAAGGTGAAGGTTGAATGACTACAAAGGCGGTAGGGAACTAAGAAAGCTTGCTAAAACTTAAAATCTCTTAGCTCATTTTGAGTCAAGGATTGACATCGATCTACAAAAGATGAAATTGATCAGTGTGCACATGGTATCATTCTTGAGTGATTGAGTAGGTGGTGAGCCATCCCTCTCTTCACAAGCAAAGAAACCTTTGGTGAGTAGTCCTCTTCTACACATGCAAAATATTCTTTGAATGGTCCTTCTCTACACATGCAAAGCCCTTGATGAATGAAAACAGTCTTCCTTGAATACAAATGGTCTTTTTTGGTAGCTCTTTAACCAAGCAATAACTTATTCAATTTTTTGTACTTTCTTCAAATATGAATGTCTTCAAATCCAAAGGTCCTTCATACATGTGTTCTTCATCTCCAACCACCCTTTGGACTTTTCTAGTTTAGCATTCTTCCTTCAAAGTGCCTTTGGCTTTTTACTTGTTCTCTTCATACCTTGGCAAGAGCAACTCCAAAGGAAACATCAACTAAGAAGTTTTTCTTCCTAAACAAGGAATTATTTTGCAATCTCTTTACAAATTGTAATACCAAGAGTTAGCCATATGATCTAGATGTGAAATTTGGTTTGGTAACATCTAGAATGATGTTATACATGATGGTCAAAATAGATCAGATAGAAGTATCACCAAAAGATTACTTTTACTAATAGGGCAGAAACCAAAATAGACTTGAGAACCTTAGAACCAATAACTAGACATATGATTTAAAAGTGAGAATTGGTTTGGTAACATCTAGAAGGATGTTACACATGATGGACTAAACAGATCAGAAAGAGGTATCACCAAAAGTGGACTTCTACTAATAGAGTAAGAACCAAAATATGCTTGAAATCTTTGAATGCAATTTTGGAGGCCTAAACGGATGAATTAGAACTCAAAAATGTGCAGATTCCCCCCCCCCCCCTATGGAGGAAAGGCTGGCCTTCCCTCCCCCATGCTTTGTCTCGTCAAGAGCTTTCCAACGGTACCTTACTCACGTGATTCTGAGATTCTTACAGGAAGATTCCCTAAAAGATTCCATCCGGTCAAAGCTTGTTTGACAAACCAGATAGGACCTAGACCAGACATGTCACCCATCCAAGTAAGTAATCCAAGGGTGGAGCTTGTTGAAATGTCACCTATCTGTGTCCTTAATCCTATGGTGGAGCTTCCTTGGAAGAGATCCTCTTTGTCTATATAATAAAGAAAAGGTGCTCCCTTGGGGCATCAAATGTTTGAGTGTGCAATCTGTGTTTTCTCTCTTCTCTTGTCCTCGGAGCATTACAGTTGACTTGATATTATTCTTAGGTGTTTAGCTTTGAGGAAAGAGTTGAGAACTCTTGGGCCCGCAAGCCTTTTTGTAGGACCTAGACCAGACATGTCAACCATCCAAGTAAGTAATCCAAGGGTGGAGCTTGCTGACATGTCACTTATCTGTAACCGTAATCCTATGGTGGAGCTTCCTTGGAGGAGATCCTCTTTGCCTATATAATAAAGAGAAGGTGCTCCTTTGGGGCATCAAATGTTTGAGCGTGCAATCTGTGTTTTCTTTCTTCTCTTGTCCTCGGAGTATTACACAATATGAAATTAATAAAAAGATTTATTTGTAAAAATGTAGGCACCACAATAACACCTATAATTAAAAATGGTTTTTAAGACCAAAATTCCATTACATATATTACCAACTTAAAATTACTCTTATTCTTATTTCACATAAAAAGGGAAAGAAGATATCTAGAAGTAAGCTATATCTCAATTGATAGATCAAAGATTCTTATTTGATGGATCTAACTTCAAATTGTCATTAATAGCATAAAATATCATGAATAAAATGTAACACATATACAATCTCTTTGATTCTTACTAATATTAGTACAACTTTCATTGATATATTTAGATTCTAATTTGTTAGCTTCTAAAAAAATTAGTATTGATTTAATAAAGAATGTTATTGCATCTTGATGCAAAAAATTATATCTTTAAATTAGTAGTAGTAAATAGATAAAATTTATATAATAAAGGACCAGGAAGTAAATATGTATTTAAGTTTAAAATATAATGTTGATTGATAGATATAGACTATCTTTTTAGGTTGAGTTGAAATAGAGTTGTAAGATATTCAAACTAGTATAATCACATCAATAAGATAGAACTTCAAACTTAACTACTTTGACAATCTTAATTGTTAATGATTTTGAGAAGTTCTTCTTAGTAGAAAGTTGAAGCTATTCTATTCAAATTATATATAATGAATGATATACCTTCAAACTTTATTTTTAGAATTCCAAATATTTTAAATATTTTTTAGGAACAAAATAATTAGAAAGTATGTCTCTTTTGTTATCCTTGGACAACCAAATAGATAATAATTTAATGATGTATTCTAAAATATCCAAGAATGATCAAAGAGAATTGTAATATGTAATACTATTAGCTAGACAAATTATCTAAAGGTGGAAATTGGCTTTCATGATATCTTTAGTGTTGTTGTATATGATTGTCTAAATAGATCAGATAGAGATATTACCAAGAGAGTATTTCTATAAATAGTGCAAAGGCCAAAAAACATCTTGAAAACTTTAGAGTCAATTTTGGAGGACTAAACAAATGAAGTAGGCCTCAAAAAATAGAAAATTTCCTTCCCAAAGATAAAGGCATTGCTTTCTCCACACTTGTTTGTCTCATAGAAGAGCTTTCCAATGGTATCTCATCCATGATGTTTGGAGCTTCCTACAAGATGATTCCTTGACGATTCCTTTGGTCAAACTTGTTTGACCAACCAAATAGGAGAAGGATAGACGTGTCATCAATCCATGCAATTAACCTAAAGCGTTGAGCTCGTTGACATGTCATCAATTTTTGTATTTGGTCCAAGGATGTAGCTCCTTTTGAGTGGATCTTCTTTACTATATAATAAAGACAATGTGCTTCTTTGGGACATTGGAGTATTGAGGAATGAAATCTTGTGTTTCTCTAGGGGTTTATCTTGTCATTCAAACATACACTATCTTATTTTATGATTCATATAAATTTCTAAAGAGTGTAAATAGGAGTATGACGCACATAAGGATTATAATTTTATTTGAAATTTGCATAATATTTATTTAGTTCATGGAGAAAGTACAAAATTTGGTAAAAGTTTACAGATTTTGATGGTTGTTCTTAAAATTTTGATTTTGACTACAAATTTTAATCATAAACGAGGAGAAAAACCAAAGAGAAGTAATTTCCAATATTCTTATTCATAGAGAACTTCATAATATTGATCATTTTAGCCTTACCATGAGCACATGCAATGAAAGTATCAAAGCTATCCATCAAATTAATGAAATTCATATAGGAAATAAGATGAAATTACCATTAATGAATATAAAAATTATCTTTATTCTTAATCTCCAAAATTCTCTTAATATTAGAAACAAAAATTACATCATGAAACTATGAGTCTTGTTACGCATGTCTTGTTAACAAAATATTTCTTCAAGCTTATACTCTAAAATTTAATTTAAACTCTATTTTCTCTTCTAAATTATAAGGTGATTCAAAAGAATTTCAATCTTAGTTTCATATGAGAATAAATTTATTGGGTTATGTATTACCTCTAATGATTAGGATTTCTAATTTTGTACCATACACTTCAGCAATCTGAATCTGAACTATCTCCAAAATTGATCTTCATAAACTATCACTTAACCAAATTATACATTTGTGCTGATCTCTTACACATAAGAAAATTCAATTAATATATATAAACTATAGCTTCTGATGGCAAAGAACTAAAGTCGAATATTTTAATCATTGTGTACTCTCAAATAACCAAATAAGCATCAAGTTGACATGTATGGTAGGATTTGAAAAAAATTGATTTGTGTTTAGATTGTGAATCTTATTGTACAAATTTAGTTAGTAAACAAGAAAACCTACATTAGTTTCACGTTGTGTCTCATATAAAGGTCATTATAGAACCCTAAATCTAACATTCAAGTAATTCAATTATTTTTTTGATGGTTTTATCCCTTATATCAATGTATAAGGTACAACATCCATATGAAAACAGAAATAGATAGGAACAGACCATCTTGAAGAGGACATGATACACTTCTAAGTTGTTTGTACTTTTTTTGCGTCCGTGTTGATAGAGTAGCATAAACGAATAAATCAGCTCAATAGAATCTATAATCCATATCTTCGTTGCTGGTCCCTTTAATCATCAGTTTGCCTCGGCATGTGTTGATAAAAAATGCTTCCACATTGAGGTGTGACTTTCCAGCACAATCAGTTCAACGTATTATAGACTCTTTAAATACAAGAACAAATTTATTGAAAAGGGATAAGGTCATTATTAATTAATTATTATTTGAATTGAATGAGAAAATTTGAACCATAGCTTGACTGAGGAGGAAATTATCAGTCGAATTAAAAATGAACTCCATTTTACTTAATGCATATTTCTTCTACGAACTGGAGGGCTGTCGTGGTATTGCGCAGTACCAAAACGTCGAGGTTAATTGTCAATGCGTTCCGCACGACCCTCCTTTCCTACGTTTTAAAGATCACATTCACGAATCGATGATCAAGTTTACGAAAATTGAATATACAACGGATGAAAACTTCGTAGACACATTCGCAATCTCAAAGTATTGCAGATGGCTCTGCATGCTGACATTTTCCCACAACGAATATCGTCTTTGGCGCGAAAGCATCAGCGAGCCTTTCTCTTGCGCAGAATACATCCTCGCGAGATAGCCGACACGCAAAACGGGCCACGTACGCAGCGCATTAGCTAACTGATTGCGGAAAAGGACTGTCTCACGTGGCAAGTCAAGTGGAGTACAGAAGGATTGTTGTTCGGACGGAACGTGATGTCTGAACGTGGTGACAGACTGACCGACTGACTGATACTGTATTTGACTGCCGCCGGTCGCAGGTATAGTACCTGCATGAGGATGGAGTAGACAGTACCAAAGCAAGGCAAGAGAAGGCATGGCCTGGCTGGGCTGCGCTGGGAGGGATCTCGTTGGCGACGGCCAAGAATTAGGCAGGCTGAATGTTTGATGGAATGATGGCACCACAGCAAGGAGAAAGGAGAAGATGATGATTTTGAAATTCAGATGATGAATTCAGAAGGATGAGTGAAGTGAGGTCGGGAACAACGTTGAGCGAGAAGAAAAGGAACGGGGGTGAAGCGTATACTGTAGCAGGCAGGGAGGCAAGGAGGCTCTATGGTGGAAGGGGGCGGGATTGTGCAGAACACTGTTATGAAATGTAGAGTTTCCCTGCCTGGGCTCCAGTACTGACTGACGGACTGACTGCAGGACTGACGAGAGTAATTGAAATATCAAATCTTATGAGGGACTGCATCAGCAACCAAGAAGTCTTAGGTTGCTGCAGGAGCCAAATGTCTACAGTGAGATGGAAGGAACAGCAGTCCAGTGTTACTGTATACATATGTTTTCCTTCCGCTGTCTTCTCCTCTAGACATTTAGAGCTTGGCAGTAGGAGTGAGTGGCACTGCAAAGCAAGCGAGAGAGAGAGAGAGAGAGAGAGAGAGAGAGAGAGAGAGAGAGTCTTGACAGCCACAGATAATGGCAGCGGAAGAAATGGGGAATCGAGACAGAGCAGGACAGAATCTAGTGACAGGACCCGGTCCAATTTAGTTTGATGACGATGAGAAATAATCCTGTAGCTACGCAGCATTGCACCCGATTCGACAGGAAGAACTTTGCAAATGTCATCAGAACTACACTATTCAGAAGACAACGCGAAGGCAACACAACGCGGAGAAAGAGTCCTGGAGAATTTGTCGAGTGGTCTGGCTGATTCCAGATCCGCAAAAGCCAGAATGCGGGTGGCGAGTCTGTTGCGAGTCTCATTGTACGAGAAATTAAGGTCCTGGAGAAGCCACAGTTTGGAGCACCGTGCACTGTCCGCTTCCACCCTCCCTCTTAAACTTGCGAAAGCAGGAATGCCTAGGCGCACGCTGAACTCCGTGCTCGCATCTGGAAACTGCAACGTTTGAACCGAAATGTCCCAAGTAAGAAAAAGTTCTGCACGCAAAACTCGGAAATGTAAGGATTTCGCATTAGATCGATCAAATTTATAAGAACACCCGGTTCAAAATGACGTCACACCACAAAATACGTCGTTGGAGAAGAGCATTTAATTCGGTAGCATTAGTGCCCTTGGTTAACGAATCTAACGACTGCACACAACAACCACGGTCCTTCACTACCGTGGAGAAATCTAGAAATGTTCCCAAGCACACTAATCTAAACTAAATAGACTACAAAAGAAGCGCACGCTTCTGTTGTCCATTGAACTGCCAAATGTGGGATCCCGGCAAGGGCTCTAAAAGTCAAGAAGATAGGTCAGCGAAGTCCGCGGGCCGCCGCTAAGGTAACTGGCACACGGCTGCTCTTGATTTTATTATCAAGTTTGCGAGCAGAACGGGAGAAGTTGGAAGTACACTTGTTTTACTTCAAGTAGTACGTGGAATCCAGCAAGTGCATGCGTGAGTGCGATTTATTAGATCTTGGTCTTATGCCCCAGCTTTGGGTTGTGGTACATACCTCCATGGCTGGATCAGTGTCTTACGGGGCCACAACGTGAGCGACGATGATAAGGTCAGGCACTTTGGTACTCTTACAATTAGTCCATAATACCTTGCTAGTGGACAGGCTAAATGTCTCCGCCTAAACCGGGAGAGATCAGAACACAAGGAGTAAAGGGAAAAATATTGACAGCTGCTTCCTAGCAGCGGGTCTTTCGCTTCTCTTTCAAAGATATGGACCTTATGAAACGAATCAACGAAAGAGAAATATAAAGTCTGTTGAAGGAAGTGGAGCCGAGGTTTCAGGGTGACGAACATGAAAGTTCGGGCCGTTGAACTAATTTCTTATTCACTCATAATCAACCCAAGCCAGAGCTACAGTGTACCTAGTTCGTTCATCAATCTCTCTTTGCATGCACGGCTTGATGGGGTCTTCCCATCCTTCGCTTTTCCTACGCGGTCGCCTTTTCCTTTGCATGCACGCATTCCCACTAGACTTACAGAGAGAACATACTATTTCAGTCTCCGTTTCTGAAAGAGACGACCGCGTAGGATAACAAGAAGGACCGGAAGGCCCCATCGAGGATAAACTCAAAAGGTAAAATGGGGCAAAGCCCCAATAGTATCGGTATGAGGAATCTATACTGCTTGATGGGGTCTTCCCATGCTTTGTGTTTGCTACGCGGTCGCCTTCTCCAGAAATCTGTCCGTTTCCATCTTTGCTCAAAGGTAGCATTTGACTAATGGGCAACGATTCCGGCCCAAGTTCTGAGGGGTGAGTACTAGTTAGTCAGACCTACTTGTAGTTGCCTCCACATACTGAAGTCTTTTGCCCCATCGAGAATGAAGGAGGAGGTCAACAGTATTGCTTCTAGCACCGTCAGACAATCAACTCAATGGCATCCTGTTCTCGTGACCACTGTATGCAGTAGCATACAGTGACATCAACGCACCATTGCTGTTTCACGTATTGAAAGCCGAAAAGTTCCAATCTGTCGTGCAATAGATTACTGTCTGCAGAGAACAGAAGGGAACGACACTTCAGGCGGACATGGAAATGGGATTATTTCACTTGAATTTGGCCGATTACATCAAAAGGACTTGTATCTTGAGGAGGATAAGTGAACAACATACTATATCAGTAAATCTCGGGTCGAAGACGGTAAGATGCCATGCCGGACATTATACTGCACCAGTGATTATAGAATAGTAGGTATCTTAAAGAAGGTGTACATCAGCATCCATGGAAGATTGAAGAAAGGTCGAAAAGTCTAGGCCAATTTGCAGTATGACATACGGACCGTCCCTCTCATCCAATGAGATCCTCTTTAGTTCGTTATAAGGCATGTATACGAAGGAAAGCATATATCACCTACAACATCCACATCCCAATACAAAAAAGGAAGGCGTTTAATTGTTCATATCAACAAAGCTACGCGGATATTTATATCATGCAGGCCAGCTGGAAACTTGATGCACAAAATCCGTATGACTATGCGGGCAAGCTGAAATTCGATGACCTACTGCAAATTATATACCTGTGATGCATTAAAACTTATATGTCGGACAAGGGAATTCTCCAATCAAATACAAAATACCAGCGAAAGGTAGAACCATGTCTAACCACCCAAGTTCTGATCCCTTCTGAAGCGGGGATAATCTTCTTCGGTATGTCTTTGAAGAGAACACATTAAAAGTCTTATGGGAGGTCTGAAGGGGTTGGATGCCTGTTCTGTGGAATTTGAGGTCAATGGGACCTCGGGTTCGAGGCTGGAAGGTGCAGAGTTGTGAATATTTGGTATGAAACATTGACGACCAAGTAACTCTGATCGCACTGTCAATATGAGGAAAAGAGAAATCCAGCGATGGTTACCCTGAAATTAATAACCACTTCGGCAAGTGAGAATGGATTGAGGTGAAGTCAGATGCATATCCCAATAGACCTCCTCTGCTGAGTGTATAAGTAATACTTTGTAAATTAATGCCGGAGTCATTGACATTCATCTGTCCTCACATTCTTAAGCTGATGCGACCATCATCTCAGATGTCCGAATTTGAATGAGATTATGAGCCTTACGGTATTGGGATCCTAACCTTGTGAACATCACTTTAAGGAGTCTGCGGTCCATTGGGCTTGATAGGAGGAACTAGCAACTTTCGATTCAAGTCACTACCATAAACATCTTTCCACTTTGGTCATTATAAGACTCAAGAGAAGAAAGGCTGGGAGAAATCGCATGGAAAACCTCCATTAAATACCAGTAGATATGGAAGGTTTGCGATTGGCATGATTTGTACATAACACGATTAATCTCTTGTGCTGATAAGATAAAAGAATACGCTACAGTACCTTAATTCACGAGTTTCGTGCTTATGACAAGTGGTAAGAATAAAAAATTTTGATTTGGAAAATGGGCAACCAAGTTATAGCTTTATATCGAACCCTCTTCTGCAGCTGATGGGAGAGACCAACCACCTGTTGTGCATTATTTCTGAAAGCAGAGGCAGATTTGAATTACGGTAGAAGGGGCGGGAATCATGACGCATTGTAACCTTGAACCGCACGACTTGGGAGGGTTATAAAAGCTTGGCCCATTGAATGTGTGTATTGTCATGATGATTCTCGAACATGTAATTCAAAATCTTGTCATTCCAATCTTTATGATGTTTGCTCCTCTCTGAGCTAGCTTAAAAAGCTCACCAATACTATAGCAGTTACTGGTCATAAAGAGGTCCGGGATGACATGCGGACGATTGAAGCGAATTGCCGGTTATAGCAGAATTGAATTCTCAGATTGATTAAGAGAGTTCCTCACTTTGGACGCTTGATCCGATCACGACTGCCGATTTGCTCATGGGCACTAACTATTTTCATTTGGAAGCTATTTCTCCTTACAAACTTCGCATAAACTATCCTACCCACTTATGAAAGTTATTTAGGTTTCTTTTCTGATAATTCAAATGTCTGATTTTATATCTTGTAAATAACATTTTAACCATTTACTTAAATGTCTTCGCAATTTTCTATCTAGGGTACCAAAAGATTCATACAATAAAATAAAATCTGGTTGATGGTGCTGGAAAGGCATGGCGACCTGCTTGACTTTTACAAAAAACTTAAAGTATCTCGAATATTTCATAAAAACCTTGGACTGTAGTTCGTAGCATCCTTTGCTTGCACTCCACCATGATATTTCAATGTGACAGCTTCGACCTACTTATTTGATGTGGGAGAAGGGGCCAAAGCAAGAAAGGGATTATAGAACCAAAATAAGTCTGGAACTATCATTTGTTATTACCCCTCGTAAACCAAACAAAAGAGTATAATTTCGTGTTTTTTTCTCCTGAAAACTTGGTGTATAATTGAGTCCTGCCATCTGGGATCAAGAGTTGTTTGAAAACACGTCCATGTTTCCAAGACAGAAACGGGGTGAAAATTGAATATCGCGAAGGCTATCCAACTCGGAGGCAAACTAGTGATCACATGATAAGCACATTGGATAGTTCAAAATGATTTGTTTGCATGTTAAACATACAGAGAGAGACTTTACATTGAATTTCAATCAATAAGATTATAATTTAAGATACATATCCATACAACTAAAAAGCAGATTGGAACAGCTACATTATATTATCTTTGAAAAGAGATTGGATGTATAGATATTATGACTAGTTAAAATATGATTTGATCATTATATCTCGTTTTCTTAATATTTCTTCAAATTGAAGGGTTACGGCCATGGCAATGCACTGGTACCCAACAAGTAATTTATGCATTGTGAATCCTGTATGCGAGTCCGTTAAATGTACGAGCGATTCACCACATCAACCAGAAATACTTCACTTAGATATGCAACGTCAGTGGTATTATCGAGGTAGGAAAGAAAACGAGTGAGAATGGGTTTGCTGGCATTTTCGGCGTAGATGAGGATCAATCCCTTTCATCTACTTGATTTGAAGGTCTCCTACAACATATTTATCCTGAGGTATAGATGGTGACGGCGTGATACTCGCTTGTCTTGAAAGTACCAACTTCACGACATCGGCACAAGTGGTACCACTGAGAATTGATAGGGTGGTTCTATTGGTCTGATCATTTCTCTGAGAATCACATAATAGACAATGAAGAAATTGGAGAGATAAACTCGGCCTTAGCCCAATCTTACAAGAGGAATACCTCAGATGTCACGGTTCATGCACTGTAGCACACATGTCCAGTCTCAGAAATCATGTGATTTAAAGATGGCACCTCCACAAAAGCTAATTGCATGTGACACGCCCATGTGCGTTGTGCAGCAAGATTTTTCTCAAAAGTCCCAGTACTTTAGAGCTGAAATAGAGTCCCTTCTGATCATCTTCTCTATACCTTGTCTTGCTATTTGAGGATGATAAGAACATCTTCTAGTCACACCCATCTTGCTTCCGATTTCTTTTCTGTTTTAAAAGCCCCTCACCTCAGGCTGGTGATTTGGTCTCATTACGTACAGTGGCAAACGGTGGCTTAAGTAATTGTAAACTTCCCCAGTTGGTGCAGACTCGGCATTCGCAACAGGGATCCAGTGGCGAAAAGGCTATCTTGATCTCCACCTAGAAAGTCGATGCCCGATGTGACGGTAGTATTAGAATATTTGACACTGCTATCTATCATATATGCTGACAACAGCTTTCATTCAACTGCTGGACGCCCTTGTGGCATTGCCAGATGAGTGGTCATGTGAAAATCCTCATAACCAAATGCAAAGTGGATGATCGAGATGATCAGGTGATAGTAGCGGATGTCATGGTTATGGACCCTATGTAGAATATAATTTTGGAGGGAGTGATTACCCATCCATTGGATGGGCAGCAAATGCGGTAGCAAGTAGTAAGGTCTCCAAGTATAGGGGCATGCAGCGAGTTCACCTCTTTGTTCCTCTAACTTTGGAGTTATATGGAACAATGGACACAACGTTTGACACATTTGTCAAAGAGTACGCGAGAGCTTATCATCTTAGACGCCATGTGTACTACTCTCACTCTCATACTTTGTAGTATATTTTAGACTACTTGTGTCCATTGCTCTACAGAGTGAGTGCAGTGACTGATGGAATCTAAAAGAGAACAATCACATTATGTGATGTTTCTTTGGATGCTCCAATTGTGTTTAGACAGTACGGTTTAACGTAACTAGGATATCATAGGTAAGGTTGGGCAGATTTCTCATGTAGACACTATTGGGGCTTAGCCTCATTTTACCTTTTTTTCTCCCTTGTATGGCTTGATGAGGTCTTCCCATCCTTCGTTTTTTTCTACACGGTCGCCTTCTTCTCTAATGCAAAGTGATCGGACATTCAGTTTGCTCAGTTCGGTACCAAGTGGAGAAAACAATTTCAGACGAAGAAATAGGCAGTCGAATGAACTGTCGCGCTTAAATAAGAGTAGCTTCCGACTCGCAAAACCCAAATGCAAAGGCCGGACAATAAGAATGTGATTGCAAATGTCGGAAAGAGTTTCAGAAAGTTACTGGTCTTCAGAGGTAAACGTTGGAAATTGATGAGCATATCGGCTGCACTGCGTGCCTGGCAGGTGTGAGGGTTGAGGAAATTCGACGTTGGTAAGCTCAAGAATCCTCAGAAGCTTACTTGGTGGGTTCGTCGACAGGGGATCCGCCCTCCTCTAAACCTCCCTAAGTGCGGAAGCCCACTGTAGAACTTCAGTCTTAAGTTCGTAATCCCAAACAGTGCTTTGGTTGGTGAAGGCTGTCATCGAATCGACTTCCAGGAAGCAACAGACAGAAGGAGTAAATAACTGACCCAAGTAGGCGAGGTGCAGAGTGTATTCGGAAAGAAAGAGCTCAAGAAACTACTGTGTACACTTCACGAAGTTCCCTGTCGGTAGAGAGAAGCTCAAGTTTAGATTGCCTCCTCTAGATGGTCTGCAGCAAAAGGGCTTCGAAAGCACACCCTGCTACCTTAATTCATTGATCATGGTCACCACCACCACGGCCTGGCAATGTAAAACAGGCACGTACCTTATCCCTTAGCTTCCACAAGGACAAGGGTTGGAACCTACTGCTGCAGATATCCGACCGACCGCAGGAGCCAGCTTGGCTATATATATATTCTGATCTGCGACCCGTTGAAGCTGGGCCCGCCCGGGGCAGACAACCCAACCCAGGCGAACCCAGGCGAACCCAGGCCTTGCCCGTTGTTTCTTCACCACCACCGGCGTACCAATCCCCGAGGGGCCCTTCCACGGCGTGAGGAACGGATCCGGTTTACTGCGGTGAACTGCTAGAAAACAAATGCAAACCGTAGTTAAGCTGACACGTGGTGATATCTGAAGAATTTGGACTGTCGGAAATGACCAGGTTCGGGGCCCAGGTTAGGGGCGACAAACCAGGGTCGGAGATTTGACGGGTGGGGCGAGTCCTTCCTTCATCTTCTACCTTCTATCTCCAATAGAGTACTGTACAGAACTCGCAACTACAATGGACAGAGTCGCGTCCGCTCTGCGAAGGAAGGGAGGAAGAGGAGGGAGGGAGGAGGTGGAGATGGTCCAGTAGGACTAGTAGGGAGTGCTAGACGAAATCTTCGAGGTGGGTGCGCGATTTGGGGTCAGAGGTGTCTCGCGAGGGAGCAACGTAGACACTGAGCTGATTGCATTGGCGGAGTTCCAAACCAAGCTTTTGAAGCCGCACTCTGTTCCACTTGAGAAATTGCAGGAGGTTCAAAATAGGCAGTGGAATGATTGACCGATCCGAGTGTTGGAGACTGTGAAGAGAGACTGTGTATGTGTGTGTTTGTGTCGCTTACGAGACGAGAGGAAGATCGACATTATTGTTTTCGATTTTGGAGCTGTTGTGTGGTGGGGGTAGCTGTTGATGCTGCTGCTGCTACTGCTCTTGTGGCTGCATTTCTAGATTGAGTGTTCTCAGGGAAACTGGGAGGACTTCATTGGTGAATGGATTGAGTGACTAAAGCTCTTCTTCTTCTTCCTTCGTCTCCTTTGTCGCCTCGGGTTTCACAATACACGACCCCCGCTAAAAGCCGAGCTGTGGTTCTGACAGCTCCATGTATCCACCTCTACTTTCCTCTCCTTGCAGCTGTTGCATCACAAGCTTATACAAGTTCATTCCCCTCAGCCAGGAGACGGATTTGTCTGGTCCATCAATGCCATCATGTATGATTTCAGGGGGGCGAAAAGCATTGCTCACTCCTCCCGACTCCGACGATTGAAGCACACTTTTCTGTGATCTAGCGCCTTAACTGAACCAGAACGGGGCACACACTCACACTCTGCACTCTGCCGCTCGAAAAGTGCGCTTTCTACGTTGGCAAACCGCTGGACTCGCTCCAGCATTGGTTCCATACGGATCTTATAATCTGGCGCATTGGTGGGGCGGTCGCGAGCCGCATTGCCCACTGAAGAGGAGATAAGCAAACGCGTTGCTCGTGTCCCTAGTAGACAAACAAGGCCAAGGAGCTAGATTTGACAAAATACTGTAGACTCACAAAAGACAGGCACGGCCAGCCGAGCTATTCGATGTTTAACTCTACTCTTGAGTTTGTCTCGTGACCGGTGTCCCTCGCTTATGTCTTTTATGCGAGCTGCTTCTTCCACCAGGATGACGCTATCAGGTTTTTGTCGGCTGTAGATAGCATATGTAGCTCGAAAATTTCAGCAGCAGTGCTCAGATTGGAGCGTTCGCGAGGGATGTCTAATAAAGCTCGGGAAGTTAAGTGATTGAGCTAGCTCAGACTGTTGAAGCGTCAGTGAATGAGTATTTTTCGAACTGAAAGACTCGTAAGAGATACAGAATACGAGTTGGACTAGGACGACATTGTGCGTAGAGAAATGGGCTTCGGGGCAACCAACAGATATGCAGATATGCAGATTAGCTTGAACTTTAGCCTAGGGAAGTAGGAGGACAACCACCGGGTAATGCTCAGGCGTGAGGAAGCAAAGCACAGAAGGGTTTTAGTGACAACCACGATGTCGAGAAGTCCTTTACAGGAGGAGCGTGTGCCAGGTCCGCAATTAAATTCTCCAGTGTCGTTCCAGCCCAGCGGGAGCAATAAGAATGGAACCATCAACGACATTGTGGTTGTCATCGTGTCCGTTATTGCCTCTATGGCCATAGTGTCCTTATTGGTAGCGTTCCTTTATTACTGTCACATTCGAAGAAAAGTTCGAGGCATCGCTTACCAACGCCGTACGTGCTTCTCTAATACCCACTGTTCTGGACGAATTTATCTTAGATATTTATGTTGATAGATATGAGCGGAATGAGTGTGAGGGAAATTAGCGCTGGTCTAGACGTTTAGATGCGATAGAATTTCTGAGCTCTCTGTGTTTGCCACCTTTGCAATTTCAGGCTTCTCTTAGCTAGAAGAAATATGTGAAATTGCTGAATCAGATTCCTTGGAGGACTGTCTATGAAACAGGGCTCCATTCCGTGTAAGAGGAGGTATAGGATGTGAGGTGAATATGAAGAGATATATTTCATTGCTAACTGTGAAGGCTGGTGACCCGTTGCAGATCTGAAACAAAGCCTAGCAGAGTACACACAGCCTCCTGCCCCAACGTCGCCGTCGGAAGCGCAGGTTTTCACGTACAAGCAGCTGCAGCACGCCACAAACAATTTCAGCCCAGTGAACATAGTCGGCCATGGCGGTTTTGGGTCTGTTTTTCGAGCAGTTCTTGCGGATGGACGATGTGTGGCAATCAAACAGCTTGACAGAGCGGGGAAACAAGGGGAGCATGAATTTAGAGTGGAGGTCAGTATCAAGTCGCCTTCTTGGAAGAACTCGTGATTCTGGCGTCCATGCATATCTTATACAGACTGTCACTGACAAGTATCTGAAGAAGAGGGAAGACACAGATGCTTCAATGTCACATGTCTGCAGTGTGAGAATCGGACAGCCACTACTTGTCTCACAGCTGCCATTTTATCGTGCAGGTGGACATGCTGAGTCGATTACAATCCCAATTCCTACTGGAGTTGCACGGGTACTGTGCCGATCAAGATCATCGCCTGCTGGTTTACGAGTACATGCCTAATGGAAGTCTTCAAGAGCACCTTTACTCTGATGGTGAGTGTCCTCCAACGCACGTGCCCCGTTCTATGCTCTTTTTGCCAATTGGCAAATAGAGCATAACTCGTCTTCCTCGATTTTGTCAACTACTAAAATCGTCGGCGCCTTCTTGTTTCTTTCTCATAGGATCATCTGGTAATCCACCCTTGCTCGATTGGGGAACAAGGCTGCGGATAGCTCTAGATTCAGCTCGCGGTCTGGAGTACCTGCATGAATTGGTTAGCCCGCCGATTATCCATCGAGACTTCAAAAGCAGCAACATTCTGTTGGATGAAAACTTCAATGCCAAGGTGTCGGACTTTGGATTGGCTAAGCTTGGCTCGGACAAAATTGGAGGCTATGTTTCCACTCGTGTACTTGGAACCCATGGATATGTAGCACCGGAGTACGGAATCCTCAAACTCATCGCTTATTCAACCGGGATTTTCTGTTTCAAAAGAAATTGCAGATTGTTTCCCATGTAGCTAAACACGAGTGCGCGCATTGGACTCAAATTCTACCACGGCAGTAAGTCGGGATTGTCCCTTTCTTCTCCTATGTGTATTTGTAATTGCTGGCTCTACTTTGTTTCAGGTACGCGCTGACGGGACACCTCACCACCAAATCAGATGTCTACAGCTATGGCGTGGTCTTGTTGGAACTTCTCACTGGTCGAGTACCTGTGGACATGAAGAGGCCTCCGGGTCAAGGGGTCCTTGTGTCCTGGGTATACTTTCTCTGCTTCTTATTACTCAGGGAATTCGCATTTTCTTCGCAAGGAAGACCTTCTGCATGAGTTTGCAACACACTTATTCCATTTTTGTAAATATCCTCGCAGGCCCTACCCCGCTTAACTGATCGAGAAAAGTTGATAGAGATGGTTGATCCAGTGTTGCAAGGGCAATTCGCTGTCAAAGAACTCATTCAGGTCGGCTATTCTCCCGATGTACATAGCAGAGTGTTTGCATCCCCTTTTCTTTTGGCTTATTTTGCAATGTTATTTTTTTCTGGAGTCAGTGAACGATCCTTTATGATCTGGAGTCGTTATA
This sequence comes from Lunularia cruciata, assembly GCA_948567375.1. Lineage (NCBI taxonomy): Eukaryota > Viridiplantae > Streptophyta > Marchantiopsida > Lunulariales > Lunulariaceae > Lunularia > Lunularia cruciata. Next base: position 49,294,189 of record OX419761.1, on the reverse strand, counting down.
CTCTATATCTGAAGAAGCAACGGTGGTTTTGGGACAGGTTGCCGCCATTGCAGCCATGTGTGTTCAGCCTGAAGCAGACTACCGACCGCTGATGACAGATGTGGTCCAATCTTTGGTCCCATTAGTGAAGCAGCGAGCAACATCAAAAGTTGTTTGTACTCCCAACTTTCATCATCAAATAGTCACACTTAAATCATCCTCTATCGACAGTGGAAGCAGCGGACATGGTAATAGCTAAGTTGACAATTTAGATCACAACGAAGCGTTCCGCATACGAGCAATGCTTTTCTTCGGACTCACTGGAAGATTGCCGCATTGTGTGTATATTTGCAAGAGAGAGGTCCCGACTTCAAGGCAACCTGAAGAGAAAGACCAACCGATGGACGGACAATTTCATACAGCAAGCACCAAGATAACAAGTCGGGGCAGAATTCGTCAACCGCCAGTCTGCTGATGCGGGAAGGGCTTGCAAGTTAATTGGTCGCGTATTCGAAAGCCGGCCGACTTGGGATCAGAGAACTGAGGTAGCATGAAACACTCGCCCTAAGGGACTTGAGAAGCCAGGACTTGTCGTGGTTAGGTTAGCCCACCCACATCTAACCACCACAGGTGTAGATAATTAGATGTCCAGGACACATAAGGTAGCTTTCTTCTCATTTTAACGAGTGATTCTAGAATCATGTTCTGTAGGTCTTCAATCCCTCAGACCAGACCATTGACAAGAAGATATAGGATTCTTTAGATTACGTAGCACTTGATTTTGCCTGGACGTGTGTGGAGAGCACATGAGCACAATTTTCGCTTCAATTGTTCACGTTAGATGTTGTATAGATTTCTGTAGACTGCTGAGATCGTTTGGCAACTGTTACCCAGCCTAATGGATGTGTCCTCTCTTCACCCGTCCTCTCTTGCTTTTTGTATGACTTATGACATGCCCTGTACCGCGGTCGCCTTCTTATTATTAGACCTTTCAGCAGCAATACTCTAATAATAAGAAAGCGACCGCGTAGAAAATGCGAAGGATGGAAGACCCCATCAAGCCGTACAAGGGAGAGAAAAGAAAGTAAAATGGGGCTAAGCCCCATTTAGCCCCATCTATTGTGGCTAAGCCCCAATAGAGTCTATATGAGAAATCTGCCCTACCGCACCTCAGATATCCGATAAAATATCCGAGATTTTCTCGGATATCTGAGAAAATCTGGAAGGTCTAATGAGACATCGTGCCAATATTTAACCCGGTTTCCATTTTGCCTCCATACCGATTGCTTCCGCGTCGGTGTTTTGACCATCACAAGCATCCTTAGGTTGCGGCAAGATGACAACTGGCTCAGCTTGTGTTTGTGAATGAGGGACCTGGGCATCGTCGCCGCAGTATAGACGTCCACTAGGAACGAATCTTGTCGGAAATCATCGTCTCTTGAGGACTAGACTGTTTCTTGTCCTCCGATGGGCAAATTAAAGGCTCGAGCCATCCTCTGCTGTCTATGGCCGGACAACAGAATCAAAGAACTTGGAAGTACTTACAGTTCCAGACGCATGACAGGTTTAAAGTTGTCGAAACATTTACATCAAGAAACCAATGTAATCAGCATGCAATTGAAAATTGAGTAATTCCGTCCGAGTCAATAGAAAATGAACCTATAGATCCATTTATGCAACGAACAGCTTCTGGTACGGGTAAATCTTATTAGGCAAATAATTATTTCTTCACATTTAACTGCACAATGGGGTGACTTTCAGTGACCGCTTGGCAAATACCGCTCGCAAACAATGGATCACTCCTTAATAGCATTATACAGCGGCTAAGGTGTAAGCGTTGCAGAGTTCTGTACACTGACTGCCGCATGTACAGTCCACTGCAGTTGTTTAGTCGACTTCGGAGTTTTCCCTTCACGTTCTCAGGACTGGCCATGCACGTAGTCCATGCCCCCGAGCCCATGCGGTTGTCAACTTGACACTTGATCCCACGCCGAGGAAACTAGGCTAAGCAATCATTACGGGCTTGTTGTTACAACTCTGCGGTTATTCTATATAGATTCATGCTCCATAATAAGTAATGGATGCGTGAAAGTCATTTAGCCTTGCTGTTTTGGTGGGGATTTTGCAGTTGTTGATGAAAGATAGTCAAAAGCACTGAAGTGTTGACATACAGACAATACCCCAGGCTTCAAATACCGTACTATCTCCAGACCATCGTGCGACGCGAATATGTTAGGAATGCCCATATCTGCCTATTAAACAGTCCTGACATCCAGCAATACCAGCGATCGTCTTGGAAGATGAGACAAAGGGACATAACGATAACGATAGAGCTTACAACGAAGATGTCATCATCAACTCCAGATGTGCTTAAAAAGTACCCGAATTTTGGCTCATAGACTTAACGGCACCCATGTTGGCAGATGGAGTGAGACAGCGCCACACACATAGGATATGAAAAGCCATGGAGCCGAATAAGGATAAAGCCAAAGAGGTAAACAAAGGGCCAAGGCTTAGTAGCATCAAAATTAGAAAGTTATCTTAGTACATTACAAATTTATAATTATTATATTTAGAAGGTTAGAACTATGTAAGTCAAATAGAGGCTATTGATGTTATTTTCTGATGGATTGCTTTGGCTCTATGTCGGATTAGGAACGCTTGTAAATAGTAAAATAGGAAAGTGAAAGTTATATTCCTATTGTCTAGTATTCTAGTATGGTAATTTCTATCTCAATCTTTGATATCGGAAGTAGGATCCTCGGCTCCCTATCCCCGTCAGAACCAGGATGCCATACAATTGAGCACCGGAAATTCCGGCGTTGTGTTGCACAGAGGCAGAGCAGGCAAGATGAGAAGAGCAGGATGTCAATTGGCTGCATCCGTGCAACGGATTGTGGATTGTGGGAGGAGAGGCTCTCCAGCGCCGCAGCTACGCAGATCGATCCCACTTGCATAGCTCTCATATCTTATTAGGTGCAATAGGGCAGATTTCTAGGCGGACTAGCTGAAATGGTTGAGCATCATTTTACCCTTTGTACTGCTTGCTTGATGGAGTCTTTCCGTCCTTCGTGTTTTCTACGCGATCTCTTTTCTTTCTATCTTACCTTTGAGATAAATATGTTGGATATTATATCCATAACTCTATATAATTCCAAGGAAAAACAAAGAAACAAAGAGGTACTCTCGTTCCAACCGTGACCTTGACTATTGCTGCTCAGCTTGCTATATTAGTAATACTGTACCTGGGTTATGGGCGTTTGCTAGGTGAGTAACACCCCTCTCCAAAAACTCTATAAAATGTATAATCACAACCCCAACATCTGCTTCCTATCACTATCATTTGATCACCTCACACCATATATAATTTTCTCCTAATTTGTGTCGTTTACTTATCAATTTCATTTGATCATCTCACATCACATAAAAATTTATCCTAATTGGTGTCGTTTGCAATTCTATCAATACTCTCTCCAACCACAACATCTGCTACTTATCATTATCATTTGATCATCTCACACCATATATAAATTTATCTTAATTAGTATCGTTTGAAACTCTACCAATGCTCTCTCCGAGTCAGTTATCTATTCTACGTTACAATTGAAAGCATTATAAATTTATCTTAATTAGTATGGTTTGAAACACTACCAATGCTCTCTCCGAGTCAATTATCTATTCTACGTTACAATTGAAAGCATAATATATATGTAAAATTATAGGTAATTATCCTTTAACCTTTGAGGAAGCAACCAAGTATATAAACTCTTATGTTCTAAGAATCTAAGGTTGTACTACATGCACAAATGAGTACAAAGTTTATAAACTCTTTTGAATCTAAGATAATACTACTTAATAAATAATTAAAATATAAATGATATTCCAAACTTAGGTGAAACTTAGTAACTATTAAAAGAAGTATGTGGTATAAGAATGTACGAACTTAACAATTCTCTTTGATGCGATGCGACCTTTATGTATCATCGTTTGTTTGTGATAGTTGGAATGGGGGCTCCATGTTGGTCAGCAATGCTCTCATCACAATATTAAATCTACACAGGATAGTATATGTAAATCATATAAAACGCAGCTGACCGTCGGCGTAGTGAAAAGAATATCCGACAAATGCTCTTACCTCTAGACTTTCCCTCTGTTTTCAAGTAGATCTGAACATAGATTCTTGTCATTTCTTCTGGCCAAAACCCACGTCTGGCTCGAAAGTTTAATTTCTTTGGGATGAACTCCAGTCATGTCTTTTTGGCTAAATTGTAATCGAACCCGAACTCTACACCGAGCCCAGAAGTCTAAATATTTCTGTTAACTTCCAGATCGACCCAAACATGCAGTCTCTTGTTTCCAATTTAAATTCCAGACTGACCCGAACATTTAATTCCTTGTGTTTCTAATTTGGATTCCAGACGTTCGAATTCAGATTCCTAGGAATTTGAATTCCAGATGGAGAATGCGCCGGATTCTCCAACCGGCCCGAAAGTCTAATTTGCTCTGTTTCTCGTTGAACGCCAGGCGGCAAGCTTGAAAATGTAAGGCTTCCCGGTTGAAGTCCCATCCAGTCGCAACTTCGGGCCGAATATCTCTATTTAAAAGTTAATTTCTTTCGCTTCGAGTTGAACTCCAGTCCGGAATTCTATTTTGATATGATAATCGAGATTTAAGGTTTGACCCATCCACCCAGCATTCCGCCCCAAGGCGGACATCTTTAAATTACTGATACGCTAACTTTGGATTTTGTAAACAAAACTCCTCCTAAACTAGCCATCCGGATACTGCCATTCGATCAATTTCATCGATATCTCATTTTAAAGCTGTATGGGTCTAGATGTGCAAAAGCAAACGTTGAGCTCGAAATAATTTTCCTCAAAGCCAGGAGGTACCCATGAAATTCCTGAGTTAATTCTCTGGAAAGCGTTACGATGAAATTGTTGCAAAATTCGCCTACAATTTTATTCACCCGGCGAAGCCAAGGACGTCAGCTAGTAGATAATCTGTTCTTCATAAGCAAACGATAATCTATGTCTGGCACGGCCACCAAGAGAAACAAAGATGACCGGTCATGTTCGCTGTGAAATTGGGTCCTTCAGTACAGTCGGTAAGTTCCAGAGCACAGTCTCGCTGTTCGCGGAATCTGGTGCCAGGTACACTCGCAGGCCACGTCAAGTTAACAGGGTCCTGTTAAGTCTTTCTGCCGACTTGTGGTGCCGTTGGGCTGTCGTCTCTTAGGCGATTCACATGGCTCTTTTGGGCTCCGGCGGCCCACTAAAAGACAAAGTCCGGCAATTAGAATTTTGACGGAGCTCATGTGCACGTCAGGTCTGCCTGACGTTCAAAGCTTCAGCCGGAGCTTATCCGTCAGGCAGCTCTAGCTCCGTTTGAACCTTTGCGAACAGGGAATTTCCTAGATTAATGGGTCGGGTGATACAACGTGCAATTAAATTATCGGAATTTCCTTTCTGTGACAGGTTTGCCCGAGAATGAACCTGTCGACTTCCCGTCTTCGTTACATCGAGTCTTTAATCTTTCCAAGTAAATAGATTTTTGATTTTAATTTTTGACCTTCGAGACTGAATGCAGATGTAATATGTTTTACCTTTTTTCATTTTTGGATCGTTATTCAATGTTGGTCATGCGTGACTTAAGAATGAAAACATTTTATTAATATTCTTTTTTGAGATAGGAAAAGAAATGATTTGTCAACGAAAACCAATTCCAATACTCGGGTGTAATATTTTATTTTTATTCATAAATTTTTTCTCCCCTTACTAATGTGATTAATTCCATAAGATTTTCTGTTTGAAACTCCATTAATCATAAAAATCATAAAATTTCATCAATATATAGGAAAGCGATAAGCTAAATTTGATGATCACTCCTTTGTTGTATATATAGGAAAACGAAAAACTAAATTTGATGATCCCTCCTTTGTGGAAAACGGACGTGAAAATTTTCTTATTGATTTGTAAACCCCGAACTCTTTACTTTACATAACCTAATTCGAGAACTGGTTACCTATTAACGCCAGTCAATCATCCAAAGTGACGCGTCATCACAAGTATAAATATGAGGTTGACGTACGTCCAAATTAACTGCCGGACCTATGCACTCCCATGGACACATGATTATACTCTTTCCGTCAATGTTTTAGAGGCTGACGGACGTCAAAACTGACGTACATCATTGAGCCATGTGAAGTGGCCTTCTGTCATCAACTCAGCCCAGGACGAGGAACTTCCAGCGGTTAAGCGCATGCCACTGGGATGGAGATAGTCTGGAGACATTTAGCGAGAGGGTGTCAAATTGAGGGATCCAAGTGGTGCTACCTGTTATAACTGATCATAGTCCGATCTGAGCCCTGCCACAGGAACTTGAGTGATACTTCTTTCTGCGTCGCAAGTCATCGGGTCATGAGTGTTTTTGTATAGTATTTCAGAGTATTGATTAAAATTTCAGTGCCTTAATGAACGAGATGTCTGTCGTCTTCTTCAGCCACCAACTTTTTGGGAGTAATCTTTGTCAAAAGTAAAGGAACAAGGAACGCCTGATAACGAGAAGTGAATCTCATGGCACTCGAGTACATTTCTCGTTTTAATGGTTGATGCTTGCTTGGTTGATTCTTCAGAAGCATTTCCAGTAGAATAATTTCTTTGCGAATGATTGCAAGACACATAAAAAACGCTGTCAACAGGAGCGTGCTTCAGAACGAGGAACATCGACTCCTTTTGCAACAAAAGAAACTTTACCGCAAACCTTTGTTGCAGTAAACTATACCACAAAATCGTGGCCAGCTTTTATCTTTTGGCCGCATTGGGCACGTAATTTGAGTTTCTCCACTACAAGCTTCAAATATGGGCATGATTCTCGTCAGCAAATCCACTTTTGTATTACTATATGAGTAACGATACTTTCTAGATGCACGAAGTGACATCTAATCCAAGCGAATCATCTCTGCAAATTACAGGACCGAATGTTGGGGAAAAGCTCGAAAAGCTTAAAAGGGATATGGTCGTAAGCTCCAAGACACTAGAAACTTATAAAGACGATGAATTAAACCCCGAAAAGAGCCTATTTGAGACTCCACCCTACCAAAGTCATTCTGGATTTTCATCTCCCGAAGCCCTTTCTCAACTGGAAGGAATGTATCATATTCCTCATCCGCTGCTAATAAGATCTGGAGATCTATCGAATCCATACAGCAAAGCCTTGGAGCATAATGGATTCACACTCAACCCCCACTTTTCAGGTGATCAACACCAAGAGTTATTCTATCTGCAGCCCTAAACCCTTCCTTGGGGCCCCTTTATAGACTCATCAGGGATCAATTGCTAGGAAGTAATTACTTCTCCCCCACACTAGGGGTTTCAAATTTGAACTTTATGGGAAATAGGTTAGGGATTCCCGTATTTATCCCGTATTATATTAACGGGTCAAATCAAGTGTGTTTGTGTACAGTGTCATAAAATTTTAGGGTTTTGATTATCTCTTATTTGGGTGAAGATATTGGCAGGTTTGTCTGATAATTAGGAACTACAGGCACACTCATCAGCACTAAAATTTTACAGGCACACTCATCAGCACTAAAATTTTACAGGCCATGATCCATAAAAAACTTCATGACTCATAAAATTTTAGAGTTTCTCATGTTTCTTCTTCAAGTACTCCTCCCTACATCCCATAGCAGCTTATGGGATCTCCTGTAACAAAAATTCATGGAAGCAAAAAATGCCTTTTTGAAACCTCCTTTTGTCACCAACAGTTCTCAACTCTTTTATCATAGTCAAATATCTAAAAATAAAATAAGATTTATAGATTAGACTCAAAATTAATGTTATTCACTTTTTCAAAATTCTCTAAAATAGAATTATTTTTATCTTAGCTATGAGTAAATTTAGCTAATAATTAATAATTAGATTTTTTGTCAAATAATATTCAAAATAATATCTTTAAATTACTTGTAATGCCAAACTAAATATACCAATAGAGCATACAAACACCAATGAATGTTACGTTTACCCCTAGGCTAAGACTTCAATTTGTCCTTGGATTTCTATGATATAATTGCAACTTATCATGGTTCACATTTATCAAAGTCTCATCCCAATTCCTTGATACCATAAGTACAATTGCACACACCTTATTAAAGGTCCAAATTATTCAAGCAAAAACTTCTAGTGCACCCACTTGAATCAAATCAAATCAAACAATTTTACCAAATCAACTTCTTTGAAGAGTTTAACCTTCTTCTTACCTTACCTCTTGTCATGGCTTTCCTTTTGTTCCACTTCACTATAGCAACTTTTGCCTCCTCCAATTCCATGAGTTAATCCTTCTTTAATTTCTTTACATCACCTCCTTATACCTTCTTAAATTTTCTATGTATACTTTGGAGAGTAGAAAGATTGATGTAAACAAGTAAAGTAGACTAAATACCATATACCAATGAAAGGGGATAATATCTTATGAATGTCTTTATGATCATCTTGTATTGCAGATGAACCACATGAATTCTCTTGTACTAATGATGTTAAGCTCCTATTTTTGCATCTTTGTCCAACATCATAGTTAAGGTTTGATTTATTCTGCCCACCAAGTCATTAGAGTTTGGCTTAAAAGATGTAATTGCTTTATGTGTTATGGTGAAGTATCATAAAATGGTTCTTATTGTGCTCCTTGTTAACTCTCTTTGACAATTAGAAATCAATTCAGAAGGGCTACCAAGTCTAGTAATGATAAATTCATGAAGAAATTTAGAAGCTTAATCTTTAATCTTGTCTAGGTAAAATGTTTTAAGGTAATCAATAACTACCATATTACAACAATGGTTCTATTGAGAGGACCTACAAATTCAATTCTACAATTCTCAAATAGCATTAGAAATAGAATGGATCTGAAAAGTGGATTAGAGGTAGAATTCTTAGCAAACATTTGATAATGATCACAAGTTCTCTAATAATTAAGAAAATCCTTGAAAATCCTCCTCCAATGGTATATTACATTTAGAATTTTCAAATAAATCATCTTTATAAACCCACCATGAAACTCTTTCCTAAGTAGGATAGACTCCTCCTTAAACACTACTCTTTGAAGTACTCTTTTCCTTGGTGAAAAAAGATATCTTTCACTATTGTATAATCTTGCTACAAGTACTTTCCTTTGCTTAGCATGTATCCCATCCAAATATTTATCTCTTGTAACAAAATCTACAATTTGTTTGTACTCCATTGAAACCTCTTGAGTGATCAAAATGGTTATAAGCTCTTCATCCAAGAAGAAACAACCCACTTACTCAACTCTATCATGATAATAGGCCTTAGATAAAAAATCAACATTTACTTGTTTCTTTCTTGGTCTATCCTTAAGAAAAACTAGGCCTATCTTTAATACTCAAATAAGAGTATCATCCACCTTGTTAGCTTTCCTTCCACGTTAGGTTTGTTGAAAATTTATTTCAAGACCTTATGATCTATGAAAAATATGGTCTTCCCAATGTTCAAATAGTATTAAAACTTCTTGATACTAAAATTTGCTACCAATCCTTGTCTTTTTATCACCAAGTAATTTCTCTCTACTAAACCATTTATTTACTTTCCTAATCTATTTGATCATATCCATCTTGGTTTGATTGACTAATAGAGCATCCTATAGCTACACCGGAAAGAGTATTGGTATTAAAGATGAAAGACTTACTCCAATCATGTTTAATAAGCATTGAAAGCATAACAAGGGATTGCTTGAGCTCTTATGCTTTGAGAGCCTTCTTGTACTCCAAAATCACCATGTATTCTATACATGCATTTTAATGTTCAATGCATAAGACTTATTTGAAAATGAAAAGATGAATCTTAGATCATAGCCAACCATTCTAAACTTGCATAACTTTGTCAAGTTTGTAAGGAATAGAAGTTCTAACACTTTCTTCAACAATATATTGCGATAAAAGAACAAAGAGAGAAATAGGAGAATGGAAGATCACATTGGAACTCTCAAATAATAGAAACTCCAAATGCCCTAGCTTGAGCTTGGGCTTTTGTATTTATAGGCAACTTGGGTACAAGACTCACAAGAAACTCCCAAAGAAGTTTCTTGTTAGAAGCCACTTTACTTGGGATGCAAGCTAAGCTAGCCTTTTATTTGGCATACAAGCTAAGCTAGCCGTCATCTTGACATACAAATTACTTAACCTTGGGAAAGTTCCTATAAACTTCTCACCAAGAAGCTTCTCGGATGTTTCTAAAACATTCTTAGATTTTTCTAGCTACATGCTAGTTCTACCAATTGTTAGTTGAAATTAGGCTTTTCTAACTCCATATTATTACATTTAACTTTTTCTAGCTCTATATTATTGCATATTTCTCCATTGCAAGTTGGTGATGTCCTTATTGCCATAGAGTTTTCAAACTCTTGTATAGTTGTTTGAGCATTGTGGAGACAAAGAAGAGGTCCCCATGTGGCATTATGAAGAAGATATCCTTTCTATATTACCTTACACTCAATGTGTTGTTGTAGCCTCATTGGATGTCTTGCCTTGCAAGAATAAAATCAACTTTGTATTCGTCATGATTGTTAATAGGGATTGGAGGAGGAGTGAGTTGGACATGAGTGGGAAAGGAAGATGAGTTATACACAAAAGGTTTTAACTTCAAATTATCAAAGACAAGATGGATCTCATATGAATAGGAAAACCAAGTTTGTAGGCAATAGAAGAAATGATCTAATTAATATCAAATAGACCTATCCAATTTGCAGCAAGTTTGAGGATGTCAAAAGAAAAAGAGAGGTAACTAGAGGAAAGTATGACACTATCACCTATTTGAAAGGTGAGATCATAAAAATATCAATCAACATATTGCTTTTGTCAATTTTGAGCAATAAGAAGATAAGACTTAGCTTGATGTAAGGATGCAAATACCATGAACAAGAAGATAAATTTATGAGAGACTTGAGATGATGGTAGAGCAAGAAGTGAATTAGGAATGAGTGGATCTTGTCTATAATTAAGAAAGAAGAGAGAGAAGCATGAAATCATTTTCTTGGAATTATTATAGGCAAATTATTTAGCTAGAAGACAAGTATCTTAATTTGTGTGATGAATGTTGATAAAAGAAAGTAGCATATCTTCCACATTTTGATTGGCTTGTTTGGTTTGCCCATCAGTATGAGGATGATAGGTTGTACAAAAGACAAGCTTAGTGCCAAGTAGCATGAAGAGTGCTTGCCAAAATTTACTAGTAAATTGAGAACCACAATCAGATATGAGAATGATTGGCATCTGATGGTACTTGAAGGTGGTATCAAAGTATATCTTGGCCAATGTTGGAGCATCCATTGTATCCAAAGTGGGTGTCAAATGAATCTACTTGTTGAACTAATCAACAAACTCTAGAATTGTGAAATGGCCTTAGTTTGTCTTTGGCAAGGCTACAATGAGATCTAAGCTCACATGTTCCCATTAGGTAGATAGAATTGGTAGGGGTTGAAGTAGTCCACCCAGGGTAATACCATTAGCTAGAAAAACTATCTAGAGGGGGAAATTGGTTTAGTAATATATTTACGGATGTTATATATGATGGCCTAAGTAGAATAGATAAAGGTGTCACCAAAAGAATACTTCCACTAATAGGGCAAAGACTGAAAACACCTTGAAAACTTCAAAGCCAATTTTGAAAGCCTAAACGGATGAATTAGGTCTCAAAAAGTGTTCACTTCCCTACCTTATAAAGGAAAAGATGTTGACTTCTCCTCCTTTTTTTTCTTGTTGAGAGATTCCCTATGGTACCTCACACATATTGTTCAAAGCTTCCTACATGAAGATTCTCCAAAGATTCTCTTTGGTCAAACTTGTTTGACCAACTAAATAGGACAAGGATCAACATGTCAACAATCCATGTAGCTAATCTAAGGGTAGAGCTTGCTAACATATCACTGATCCATGTATTTGATTCAAGGGTGTAACTCCCTTGGAGTGGATCTTGTTTGTAATATAATAAAGACAAGGTGCTCTTTCGGGGCATCACAGTATTGAGGAATGAAACCTTGTGTTTCTTCTCTCGTGTTTCTCTTGGGGTTTCTCTTGTCCTTAGAACATTACACTCAGCTTTTGGTTGCTTATCTTGTTGTGTTAGCAACTCTCACAGGATGAACTCTCAAACCTCTCATGCCATGTTTTGCCACCACCATTGGTGTTGTAGTGTACTCAATGTCTTGTATGCACCATATGACTAACAATTGGTGAATCATATGCTTCTTGAAGTTGCACAAGTTGTAATCTACATAATTACAATGTAAATTTGATTCTTGCAAAATAGAAGGCCATCCTTGAATGAAAAAAGTGTTGTACTCCTTGTCACATGCTGCAAGGTGAATTTTCATAATATGAAAGAAGGACTCTTGTTGTAACATAGTCTTGAATTTTGTTTGTACTTTTGAGTATGTTGACATTATGGTGATTATTGCTATTATGGGAGATTCATGAAGAATCTTCAAATCAGATTATTGGGATGGTGTATCCAAAATGACTTGGAATTTTTTGAGTTTGTACTCAAGCTTGATAATATCAAAAAAAATTAGTTGTTAGTTCCATTGATTATGCCAACTATGTGCTCCAAATGTGAATTTTGCAACAAGTGTTTATGATCTTTTTTCATTATCACTTATTTCTTCAAAAAGTAATGTCTCCACACCTTTGTTCCATACACAATTGCAAGGTGTTCTCAATCTTGAGCAGAATAATTTCTTTTTTCTATGTTTAGCTCACAAGAGACCAAGGCAATGTGATGAAATCCATTGAGAGATTCATATGACAACATAGTTCCAATTGCAACTTTAGCATTATCAAAATCAACCATGCAAGGTATTTGAGGATCATATAGGTGGAGGATGGGTCATGAGGACACCAAATCTTTCAATTTCTTGAATGCTTCTCCTTGCTTGGTGATCTATTCAAAGCTTGTTATCTTGCCCAAGAGATCGACTAACAATGCGGCCACATAAGCATATTAATGGATAAACTACTGGTAAAAAATCACCAAACCGTTAAATCCCCAAAATTCCATGGCATCCTTAGGAGTAGACCAATTGGTAATGGCTTTGATTTTCTCCTTTTGCATCTTAATTCCTTTGTTGAAACCTTATGGTCCAAGAAAGTAACTTCCTTTTACCAAAAGGCACACTTGGACTTCTTGTCGAAGAACTTCCATTTTGATAGTTATTGTAAGACTTCTTGTACATGGTTCTTGTATTTTACTTCCATCTTATTCCAAGTTAAAATTTCATCTAAAAATATTACCACATATTGGTCCAATAGCTTATCTAACACCCAATGCATTTGATCCATGAAGATTGTTAGAACTTTAGTGAGCCCAAAAGATAAAACTCTCCGTTCAAATGCACATACTTGGTATGAAATCTTATTTTTTGCATGTCTTCCACATCAGTTGCTATCTTCTAATAGGTGCTTTGAAAATCCAACTTGAAAAAATATTTTTCTCTACTCAATAGATCCAAGAAATCATAAATCCAAGGCAAAAGATATACATTCTTCACAATTTGTTTATTAAGACCATGGGCAATCAATAAAAAATCAGTCCATCCTTCTTTGGTATAAATAGTACTAGTGCTCCCCAAGGAGATGCTATGCCATGTAAAATGCTTCTCCAAAAACTCAATTAGTGTTGTTCAAAGTTCTTTTAGCTCCTTTGGTGAGAATAGATGGATGGGTCTACTCATTAGATAACTTCTTGGCATAGCTCAAACTTGAAGGACATACAACAATTAGAGAATAATCCCTTTGGAAAATCATCCAAAAACATGCCTATAAACTCTTGGATAATATGATCAACCATTGTTTTTTAAAGTCTCCTTATCCTCAACAATGTACTTTTGTTCAATAGGCTTGATTCATACAACAAAAATAAGATCTTCCTCAAATTCTTGTTCTATATCCATTATACTAACAAACTTCACATCTTGAGACTAACCACTTTTAGGTGCTTTCCTCAAAAGTGCAAACAACCTAATTGATAATCCTTACCTTGGAATAGTACTTGAATTTGTTATTAGGTCCAATCAAATTGAATTCAATGATGTTCAAACCAAGAAAGATTTGTAGATATCATAGTGTAATGATATCTACAAATCTCATACACTCTAAATACTCCTTTCCAAACTTGAATGAGATAAGATATGAAGTACAAAATTCATGACCCTTTCTACTATTTTCATCATCAATTTTCTACCTAATATCATGGACTTGCTAATTGCATGGATATTTAATTCTCAAGACTCCCAAAATCAACCAAAATCCTATAATCATGGTCAGATATCATATCTTACAAGAATATCAAATTTTCATAAATCAGCCTTCAAACCCCTAAAAAATAAATCAGGTTCCAATAAGTAGCTTGACATCTACTATTATGATTCTTTATTTCCTTGATCCTCATGCTCCAAGAACTCCATTTGGAAAATAGGTTGAAGTTATCCATTCCTAGTTGGACATTTTGCAATGCAATGTCCAATTTGGTGATAATAAAAATAAGTACCATTTTTTGCAATTGTTTTCTTTTTGTAGTGTCAAGTGGTCTCTGTTAGATAGCATCAATTTTCATTTGTGAAGCTCTTCCACTTATATGTGGTATGTTTGCTCATTTTTTGAAGGTCTAGGTCAAGACAAGTTATTGCAACCATAAAATCAAAGTGCTTGGCAAATTGTATGGTTTCTTCCAAATGTTTAGGCTTTTTCATGGTTACTTTTAGTATGGTGCATGTTGTCAAACCACTCACAAATAAATCAAGAGCTTCACCTTCTATTATCACTATAATTTGTGTCATTATGTTTTGGAATTAAGTAATGTAGCTCCTCATAACACCAGTCTTTCTTAATTTCACTAATCTAGCTCTTGCAACTCATGTAACATTCATTGCTTGGAATCTCCCAATATTGCACACTTTGAATTCTTCTCATATTCAGATTGGAGCAAAAAAATTTCATTGAACTCACTCTACTCAAAATTGTAACCAAAATTTTTCCACTCCATCTAATGGGCTTAAAGCCAAGAGTATCCATGTAGCTTCAAAGTATTGCTTATAATCAAATCCAAACTTCTCCAATGTATTTATAAAGTTCCCAAAAAGCTTCTAGGAAAGGTTCTTTCTAGAATTCATCTTACTTGGGATGCAAGCTAAGCTAGTTTTCAACTTGGCAGACAAGCTAAGCCAGTCATTTTCTTGGTGTATAAGCTAAGTTAGCCATCAACTTGGTATACAAGTTACTCAAGACTTTGAAAGTTCTAGAAGCTTCTCACCAAGAAACTTCTTGGATGCTTCTAAAACATTCTTAGAGTTTTCTAACTACATGCTAGTTCTACCACCTATTAGCAATATTTAGCCTCTACTAACTCCTTATTAATACATTTAGCTTTGCTAACTCCATAGTTTTTTAATTGCTATTCCATCTTTTGAAATGATATGTTGTAAAAGTATACCTTCTTCACAACCAAATATGTACTTTGCTTCATTGAGTGATACATTTACCTTATTCAAGCATTGCAAAACTTTGATCAACTACAAAATTGCTCTTGCTTGCTCACATCTACACTAAAGTGACCAAAAAAGTCTCACCAATGCAAAGTTCATACACCTTGTTCATGAATTTTTGAATTATGGCTCAAATATTACAAATTACAAAAGATATTAGCTTGAAGTGAAGATATTCCAAGATGTTGTGAATATAGTGAATTTTTGATACTTTGGTGTAATCTTGATTTGGTTATGAAATCTATAACAATTTCTATAATTGTACCACTCATAATACAAAACACCATCCAAGATCTCATCAATGCGTTCTAAGAGATAGTAGTACTTCTTAGTAACAAAATAATCCAACAAATAATCCACAACAATAATCCAACTTCTTATAATCCAACAAATTTGGATTGTCATTCTTCTTCTTTATATTTCTAATTAGAGATACCTATTTAGAATTCTCCTCCTCAAATTTAAACACAATTTCCTTGAGCTTAAACACAATTTCCTTGAGCTTACCAATCTACTTTGTCAAGATTACAACTATGGGCATATTGAGACAATGTTAATTTTGGTAAATAGGTCTTGCATGTGATATACCTCTATTGAATGATACTCCAAAATGAATTCCTAGAGATCTTTATAATTGAAAATAAACACATTGATATCTTGTGAAAAATCTCTAAAAATCTTATATTCTATTCCTTTGTGACATTTAGATCATATTTTAAGGTAGATAGTCCCCTCTCTATCTCTTTAGGTGTTAATATAGATCCTTCAAAAAAAATTAATTAAATAAAATTCCATAACACATAAGGAATATACATCTAAATCAAACTTAGATTCATACTCATCCAAAGAAATTGCATCTTCAATACTTGTGTCTATACTTGAAACTCATTCTTTTGAATCTGATCCCAATAATTAGATGATGGTTTGTTTAAATGTGAGATATATTTGGTTCTATACTTCAATAGTTTGATGGCACAATTCTTGTGCAAATGATCAATTGTACTAATTACTCTTGATTAAGCTTTTCAAGTGGCAAATCCTAACTTCAATTCTTTAAAACTTGCAAAGTGATGAGATTTTGAATTTTTCACATTCAATACTACTACCTTGTCCACCTTACACACTTGTCAAACTTGTTGCTTATTTTTATGCTCACTTGAAAGTATAGAAAGTATCATACTAAGCTTTTTATAAAGCTCTTTGACATACTATTTATTTTCCATAAACAAGTACATACTTGATGATGTAACCATTTACCCTCATATCAATCATAATGATAAGCCTACAATTGTGTGATTTTATGCATCCAATACTTGTTTTCTTTTTTCTCTTACTAGTAAAACTCAAACTATACTTAAGTTTCTTCTTGATGTAAGACTAAAAATAATTAGTTGACCCATTGTAAATTTTGGTTTTTTTTACTACCAATGTACTCTAACACATTCTAATCCTAGTATGTAATACTCTAAGGACAAGAGAAGAGAGAAAATACAGATTTCACACTCAATCCTCCGATGCACCAAAGGAGCACATTCTCTTGATTATATAGTCAAAGAGAATCTCCTCCAAAGAAGCTCCACCATTAGATTAGGCCCATAGATAGGTGACATGTCATCAAGATCCACCCTTGGATTACTTACTTGGATGGATGACATGTCTGTCAAGTCCTATCTGGTTGGTCAAACAAGCTTTGACCGGAGGGAATCTTCTTGTAGGAATCTCGGAATCAAGTGAGTGAGGTATCATTGAAAAGCTCTCAATGAGAAAGCCAAGGGGAGGTAAGGCTGGTCTCTCCTTTGTTGGGAAAGGAATCTGCACATTTTTTAGGCCTAATTCATCCATTTAGGCCTCCAAAATTGCCTTCAAAGATTTTAGGCATATTTTGGTTTCTACTCTTCCTACTCTTTTGGTCCCTTTTGGTGATAAATATTTTTGATCTATTTATTCCATCATGTGTAACATCCTTTCAAATGTTATCAAACCAATTCTCACCTCTAAATCATATGTCTAGCTATTGGTTTAGGATTTTCAAGTTTATTTTAGTTTTTGCTCTATTAGAAGAAGTACTCTTTTGGTGACATTTCTCTCTGATCTATTTTGTCTATCATGTATAACTTCATTCCAGATGTTACCAAACCAAACTTCACATCTATATCATATGGCTTGCTCTTGGTATTACATAATACTACTTTGAAATCCAAAAATCATCCATTCTTAACTTTTTCTTTATACTCTTTGTGATGGTGTTGAATTTCTAATACAAGTCCTCCTAGTAGGTATGGTATTGTCCTTAAAAGGCTTGAATCCTTGAGAAAAGTTAACATCTTTTGAAACATAAACTCTTCTCTTCTCTTCAGCCAAAAACTCTAAATTAACAGCTTTGAAATTTGAACATCCTTCCTTCTCATATGTGCTATCCACCACATCTATAGGACTTATGTTTATCCCAAAATTCATTGTACATTGAAATCATAATGAATTTTGAGATAGAACATACGAGCATATCAACATATGAAAAAATTAATTTTGAAAGGTACACCAAGTTAAGCAGATTCAGAAAACAAGAAGGTTTACATTAGATTATCCTTTCAATTTAGAAAGTGATTCTATCCAAGGATCTTTGGTGGCTTTATCACCTATAGAAGTTGAATATGAAGGTTTCACTCACACTAACTAACAAACAATTTGGTTATGGAGGAATTTTTATTCATAGGAATTTACCAAGATATTCAAACTAAAATATTTTTTGGTAGTTCAAGTACTATTACTTAGGCTAACTATCCTATATTTTACGCAAGCACCAAATATATAGAAATTCACAATCATATGTCAAGAGAAAATATAAAAAAGAGAGAGATGACTCCTCTGGGATATCTAAAGAAGAACACTCTAAATATTTCTACCAAAGCGCTTTACTTCCATCAAGTAAGTAATTATGAGACTTAGGACCATGATGAGTGAAGAAAACAAAACAATTTGGTATAGTAAGTATTAAGGAAGAGTGTTAGGAGTAGCGCACGAAGTAATGCTTCCTGTATGAGAATTTCTTCAGTTTAGTGCCATTTTTCAATCAATGAACAATAATTATTCAGTCTACTGTCTTGTCTTTAATCAATCTATATCACTGAATTGACTAAAGACTTAGGAAAGTCCGAGTAGTAAGTCTAAATACGAACCGTTAGATATGGACAGCCCATTTATAAATAAGAAGCAAGGTTGTGTAATAAATTGATTCATTAAGGAGTAAAATAAACAAAAGGAATATCAGAGTTACATTTAAGTTTTACCTAGAGAAGGCAAGTTCATAAATTCAGTTTACAAATGTTTCATCACAACATCTGTATTGACCTTAGATCATTCAAGATATGATCACCAAAACAAGATTAATCATCCAAGCTAGCAAGTTGGAAGAACTCTAATAGATATTAAGAGTATATATATATATATATATATATATATATATATATATATATATATATATATATATATATATATATATATATATATATATAGTCCAATCCTCCAAATATCTTGATTTTATCAAAGCATGCATATAAGTCAAGCCACAAAGTGCTCCTTCCGTTTAATATTGTAGGTGTATTTGAATACTAATAGTAGGTGTATTTGAATACTAATAAGTAAGATGCAAAATAATAATAACAGTAAAAAATATGAATAAGAATAGTACTAAAGCATAAGAATAATTTTAAAAAATAAAATGCAAATGGACTATTAGCAATATGTTCGGATTATATAGCTACACGCTTGGACCAACAACCATCAACTATATTTGAAACTTCGCCCATCAGGATTACCGCAACTAATTATAAGGCGACCTTCTTCCAATTGATATGCATGTTAGAATTTCTGAATCTTAAATATAATATATCATTAAGCACTTCTTCCTTGGTCACCCAATATCAATCTCTTCTATTGCAAGTAACAAGCTACGAGACGGCAGTATATATTATAGACAGGTATATTGGATTACCCCATGATTATGTAAAATGCACAGATTTACTTGCTCGACCCTATTTGTAATTTCGCGTCCCAATCTGCAATTTAGTTCTCCATCAAGGGGGAGAAGCGACCGCGTAGAAAAACGAAGGAGGGGAAGACCCCATCAACCGTGCAAGGGAGAGAAAAAAAGGAGAAAGGTAACATGGGGCTAATCCCCAATAGAGTCTATTTGAGAAATCTGCCCTACCGCATCTAAGATATCTGAGCTATGAAAGTAGTACGGTCTACACACAACTGGAGCATCCAAGATATCTGAGCTATGAAAGTAGTACGGTCTACACACAACTGGAGCATCCGATGAAACATCATCTAATCTAATGTGATTGCTCTCCTATGGATTGCACCAACCATTGTCCTCTATAGAGCAATGTGCACATATTGTTTAAAATATACTACAAGAAAGTGAGAATGATACCCCTAACGCCAAACATGATAAGTTCTCGCGCACTCCCTGACAGATATGTCAAATGCAGTGTACATCGTTCCATATGACTCCAAAATTATCCATATAACTCCAAAATTATCCATCAAGTAGAAGCACCAAATGTCTCCCGGTACAACCTATCTGCAATGCTACTGCTGATCGTGGTCCATTTGAACACTACCTGAAGCTGTATGTTGGACATAGGTAATTACTGTTACATTAGATTCCTATTTGGTCTAGAGTACTCCCTTGACTCGTCAAGTAGGAGGTAACGCGTGTTTATTGTTGGCAGAACAAATGGCTCCCGTCGAAGTTGTTGTTTGTGCTCCTAGCTCACTCTTCCATGTCACTAGGTACAGTATTACCGTGCTTTCTTTCTTCTACATTCATCAAATCCACAATTCCATATCTTTGAACCAGAAGGTAGACGCTGATGGAAGACGAGATGTAATTGATGTAGAATGCAGCAAGTGTGAGAAATCTCGTATTATGGTAGGCATATGAGCAAAATGTTTGAAGCTTAAATGGGTACTAAGTCAGATATAAAAATCACTCAGATCTGGATAGGTACAGTGAATTGTCACAGTGAACCACGTTCAGATGGGTCTTTATCTAGATGAAGAAGTCCCACCGTACGAGTGAAATAAAATTAATGTAGAAGTCCATCTGGGGACACTCAAATAAGTGGGGAACTTCATTGAATAAATAAGGCGGTATTCACAGTAATCATGACACGCAATCCCTCAGTCCTCTCAAAACCAATACGCAAATGAGAAATAGCCGCTAGCTTGATTCCAGATCTGGGTCTGATCCATGGCCTATTATGGTTCAAGTAAGCAACAGGATGTGAATTCTGATGTAGATTTATGCTCACATAGATAGTCAGTCTCTTCTCTAATTTTCTGGATCTGGATTATCAAATAAAAGCAGTATGATACCTACAATCGATTCAGATATATGTAGTGCCTAGAGTGGGACTGAACATACATACCTTGATTGATCGTCTCCATAGTTCACCTGTTTCTTTTAGCTACTATCTCAATCAGGTGAAGAGTTGTTGCCTGTCTCCCCTCATTCTCAAGCTCGTGGAACTCTCCGGTTTGCCGCTCCAACAACACACAAACAAAGCTGCCGAACTTTGAAATTGAACGTTAGAACTGTGTCCACGAAGAATGACCACATATCATATCTTGGCTCTCGTTGTCAACCCTTCCGAACATCGATGATGGGATTGATCTTTGTCACCAGTATGGGCTGTAAGACTTTCAGCACCAGCTCCCTGGGCAAGAAGAGACCTGAAATTTGCAAACGCTGGGTGCTTATAACGTGAGATGATCTCTAGAGAAACTACTGTAGGAAGGGAGTCAAAAGGTGTAACTGTAACCACGAGACTGCCAGAAATGTTCCACTCAGTCCACACCTTTAATTTCTGCACTGTATCGGATCATGATCACGGGCACGCGAACGACAGTACTGCTCGATGGATATGATAGTAGTTTATTGTTCATGTACAATTAACCGAAAAGGGAAGTGACGCTTGACTTCAGGCATTATGACGGGGAGCAAATAGGGAATCCCTTCTATTAAGGCTCCCTTGTAGTGGAAGTAATTCAGTTGCTGTATGTGGGACCTGATTAAATTCCATCCAGATTATCCGCTTTGTATGAGACCCCTAAGTTATCCTCTTCAAATTTACTATACTCATCATAGGTCTACTACATGGGATTTCACTGTGACAGATGACCTATCTTTCGTGCTTGTTTTCCCCATCGAGTTAAGATGGAATTGGAGAGAGAAACCCGTAGATACTAGTGCTCCTGTATACGAAGAAGGGAGATTTCCAGCATAACTTGGTAGGACGCAGTATAAATTTCATAGTTAGATTAATATGTAACATGAGTTTCAATCTTTATAACAATATAAGAGCGAAATCTAGCTCGGATGTGATCATCTCCTTCCCATTTTACCAAGGATAAATCAAATACCCCCTCTAGATTTCGTTACTTTGACTCAAACGGTGTTCAGCCTCTGAGGGAAGCGGAAGCTCTCCAGTTCCACTCTGACCTTGGAATTTACAATCTGTCCTGGATTTCACTGCCAGGTATCGGTGGAGGTATAATTCTCTCATGACAACAAGACAGTTACATATAGTTGGTGATTTATGAAAGGACAAGGTAGTGAAAGCTCGACACAAGGAACTTCCTGAGTACTGCGTTCTAGACGTGCGCATAATTGCCCCGTAATGATCCGTCCTCGGGTTGTTGTGCTGCAAGTGGGTTCTTTATTTTACTAACTACAGTATGTTCATCAGCATCCAAGGCGCGGAGTTTTGTTTATGCATTATTTTGGATGACAGGGTCTTCTAGCGGTGCAGTCCACTATAGACCCATATTCCTCGTAAGTTTTATACGAAGAATGTTGCCCCAAGGAGAGACTTTTCCCAATTTCACGGTATTATGATGCCCTAGTTCAGAGAAGGTATACCAACAACAAGTTAAACTCACTACTTAAATCAACTGGGAGTACTCGGAGACTCGGTAGGAATTCCAGGCGTCCTGTTGATGATGACATATGAAGCGCATACGTTTCGTCTGCACGAAGACGCTCTCCCTGCTTCCCTGATGGCGATAAGCAAAGCGAATTGTAGGTGGGGCACGGCAGGAGGAGCGCGATCCGACCACGTGATTTGCCAGTTTGCGACGATCAGGAACATTCGGGGCTCGACTCACGATAGACACTACAGTGCATCATTCGCAACCTCCGTGAACCGAAGGCCTTCCACAGGAGTTGAAAAAGATCCCCAATCGAATATTCATTTACTCCAACATATAGCGCTGTTCGCCCTCGACCATCTTTGAGTTCAAATAAGCACATCAACAACTCTCAACTTCCTTCAATCTCGGTCACTATATCCGCACCGCACCGGGATAGGTATTGAATGTCAGGCGCTGGCCCTGCCCTTACTTTGCACAAGGCGAGGAATAAATACTCGTCCATCAGGAAAAAGTTGAAATCGCACTCTTGTTCGTAGTACTGAACAACACGATCACTGGTATCTCCAAATTCTTCCAGCACTTTCTTGTGATTTTCCGGATTTTCTCCGATTTTCTTTCCTCAGGCGTTGAGGAACTGGACATCCCAAACCTAGCTCAATTGCATAGGGATTAGATTCGACATTTCACCACAAGAGCTTCAGCTAGGAGCCAAGTAACTTCCCTTTCTCCATTAAGCAGGGAGATTGCAATTCTGTCTAGTTTCCAGTTTTCCTCAAATGCCAGAATCATATCTCCTAATTTCTTAGAAGTGTCAAGTGTTGTTGGATTTATATTTGCTGCATTCACTACTCGTTTTGACGTACTCATCGCACACTTGTCGATAACCCTCTTCACTAGTTGACTGCAGCCTTGTTTGACAGCTACATGCCATCGCATTGCATCTTTTCCAACCAGATTTCATTCTCTCATCTTCAGATTCATCTGGCCACATATATCACAGCTCGTTTCTCTCCTCCTCCAGACGACGGTTGATTGTGAGGCAATTACCCTCGTGTAGAGTGGTGGAGCAATCTAGTTTTGACATGTTCGTGCCGTGTAATCTTTTCCCCTTTCCTTCGGGGTACTTTATTTATTTAGTAATCCTTTCCCCTTTCCTTCGGGGTACTTTATTTATTTAGTAGTATGGTCTACAGTGAGACCCAGTGATTAATCAAATTCTGATCGTGTAGCTTGTGGCTCAAGAAAATGACTACCTATCTGTACTGACCATGTACTGTAGTTGGAGACATGGTAAAATCAAGAGTTGAGTCTACAGTACACATTCTCCTAATCTAGATGCTTTTAACCACTGATGAGTAGCAAGCACCTTGCGTTCTTTATTTCGATGCATCCACGCATTATGGACTTTGTGGACTCCTGCACGTTCTCCGCAATCTTCAGTCCCCTTCATGGTATTGATCCACTTCTCATCGATGTCACCGCTTTCGTTCCTCAGTCTCAATTCACCTATTCGCAGTCAGTAATGCGGATCCAAATTTTGGTCTACTTGCACATAGGTAGGACTTGCACGCCTCGGTTCATTTTGCCAGTTTATCCGTTTCAATTTCGAAATGGACAATTAAACTAAACATAGAGCATACAACTAAACTCAGCCAAATTAAACTTACACATCTGTTCATTTTAAAATCGAAACGGGTAAATCTTACCACAATTCACCTATTCGCAGGTCGGTCCAGTCCAAGACATTCAATGTTACTACATACATTCAATTCAAATCTTCCAACTCGCGTGATATGACTTTCGTCTGGATTGAATGCTTTTGCTGTTGGACATGTTAGTACATAGAAACCCACGCCATCTTGTACGTCTGTTCCTTACCAACAATCCCGTTCACATATTTAAGATAAAGGGAGTTCTTGACTTAGTAAGTTCGGTTGGAGGCAATGAACTCTGGGACTTCAAACAGAAAAGATAAGGCGCAACAAACGTATAGCTCAACCATCTATCTACATCGGCTTGGGAATATTTGGCAACCCAATAGACAAGTTTATACTTCTCTAATACATACACCCCACCCGAGATATTTGAGAAATGTGAGCAGAAGCCGTTCGATAAACGTGGGATCCGGAACCCGCTAGGTAAGGAACAGTGGACTTGCATATGAACTGTGTATGAAATGCATGTATGACCGTTCGCAAATCGAAATGGATCTCTAAGGAAATGGAATGTAAGTGACTGTAACATTACGAAGATAAGCAGAAGTAAGATGTAAGTAAGAAGCACTTGCAGAGTTGTAGTATACATCGTGGCGTAAGAACCAAGACAGGAGATTATGCATCTGAAACTGGAAGTACGGGAGGACCATCGAGCAAGAAACAAAAGACGGCTCTAGTCGAGGATGGGTAGAGTGGAGGTAAGTGGCGGGGAGGACTCGTTGGCGTAATAGTTGTATAGGAGCGAAGCGTTCAGGAATAGGAGATGAGAGCAGAAGCGAAGCGTGTAAGGACTGGATATGAGGAAATGAGAGCAGAAGCCGTCCGATGAACCGGCGATCCAGAACCCATCAAAAGTGCATATGGAATGCGAATCACTGCATATTAGGAGATGAGAGCGGAAGCCGGTAGAGGGACGGGACATGAGAAGGGAAATGAGAACAGAAGCCGGTAGAGGAACGGGACATTTAGAACTCATTGAGTGCAAATGAGATGCATGATATGGAATGTATACAAAAAGTGTGCTAGTCGAAACTATCGTATAAAACCTGGAAAGGAGATGAAATGGAAACAACTGATCGAATGTAAGCAGGAGTAAAGGCAACCTGGAAACATTGAAACAGTAACATCTATAATACAAGTAGGATACATCGAATAAGCGGTAACAGAAATAATAAATAAACTCAACGGGGAATCGACGCCTTAACGAGCCAGACGCGAAAGATGAAATTAATCTGAAGTCGGGATTGGTGTAGAAGCCTTGAAATCGAAAGTCGTGGAAGATCCGTGAGTCGGGCAGTCGGACAGTTAATAAATCGCTCAGAGAAGTAGTGCGAAGCGTTAAGAGGACTGGATATTGGTAGATGAGAGCAGAAGCCGTTCTAGGAACGGGTGATCCAGAACTCATTAAATGCATATGATCGGTAACCAAGATGTACTTTATGCACCGTGCTAGCTAGAATAGTAATAAATCCATTAAGTAGAATGCATCGGATGTAACCTGAAGCAAAGGCAACAACTCGAGAACAACATATATCTATCAACATATATTTATAGGACTAGTAAACAACTTGAAAACGATAACAGCTATTCAAACGAATTCGAGAAATATAAAACATTGTGTAATTGACCACCGGTGCTTAAGCAGTGCATGAACGAAGAAATTAAACTGTAGGCTGGAATCCGGTAGGAACACTGGAGACACTGGAGGTCGAACGTCAGGAATGAACCATGAAGCAGGCAAAGAGAGAAATCGAAAATTAGGAAGTGAATTAGCTGGGGAAGGGAGGAGTGGAACAATGCGGGAGCTTAGTGGACGGTGCTTCTGCAGAGACATATCGAAGTGTAACAGTGCAACGAGAGCGAAGCGAAAGAGGACAGGATATCTATATAGAGGTATATGAGAGCAGAAGCCGTTCTGGGAACGGGTTATCTAGAACCATGAAGTGCAAATGATCAGCAGGCAAGATGTACATGATTCACAATGCTAGAATAGTGAGAGATCCATAAGCTAGAATGCATCGAATGTAACTAGAAGCGAAGGTATAATTGAAACAAATCGAGAATAACATATGGGTGACGGACTAGTAAACAAACGTGAAATCTAGAACAGTTATGCAAACGACTGCAAGAGATAGGAAACGTTATGTAAAAGACCGCCAGTAAGCAGTGCGTGAACAATAAAAATTAAAAACATGGGCTGGAGTTCGGGTACACTGTAGACACGAGAGGTCGAACCAGGAATCAAGCAAAGTCCGAAGGAAAAATAATAGGGAGGGAATTAGCTGGGGAATGGAGGAGTGGAACAATGCGGGAGCTATTGGATCGTGTGGCTGCAGAAACCTGTCGAAAGTGTAACAGGGTAACGAGAGCGAAGCAAAATAGGACAGGATATAAAGGATATAGCAAAAAGCGCCATGGCCGCTTGAGTCCTGAGACACTAAACAGCAAAGGGAAGCAGAAGGCGGCCATAGTAAACCTCCACGAAAACACATGCGATGTCATCAGTACCCAAGTAGCTGAGCAAGTGTCAGTCCCCCTGGTACCGAGTTTCTGCTCGAAAAATCATTAGTGCCAAGGAAACCTCGGTTGCTCCCCTGAAGTGCCGCTCATAAGTAGTGGGAATGTTGAAGAACAGAAAACCAGAAGTGGAAGTGTGGAAAGAAAAAGCAAGCAGAAGTGCAGGCAAATCAGTAATCGCAGGGGTCTCAGCCGCATAATGTGAACCAGGCAAGTAAAAAATGAATGACAACATGAGTAAGAGGAGGGAAGGACTCGAGACATACCTGATGGATCCCTGAAATCACGAACAGCCATTAATAGAGATAAAATCCAAGACACAGCAATGAGAAATTGTCAAGCAAGGGTTCGTTAGTAATACGAGAGGGGAGCAAGAAACATCAGCCACGCATGGGAAGGGGCGAGCCCACTCAATCAGGAAAAACAAAGGCGAGGTGTCCGAAGGGAAGAACAGAGAAGTAAGAAAAAGCATGAAAGGACAAGAGGACCGCAGGAAAAAGCAAATAAGAGAGATAAAATCTGCCTCGGATGAAGTGATGGACAAGGTGGGCCCACGTGTCCAAAAGCAAACATCGAAGGCCACATGGCAGACAACCGTATGTCAATTAAAAATCGTGGTAGACTATACATACAAGTCCAGAAGTCACGTAGAATTCCCATACAACTGCCTGGTATGCAAGCCTATAGGATATAGTATATCGCAGCATGTGCTATGAATACAGGAGTCCTAAAACACGAAAACACTGAGGGAAGCAAACGGCGGTCATAGTAAGCCTCCTTGAAAGCACGTACGACTTCATCAGTGCCAAACGTAGTGCCGAAGTAGCTAAGCGAATGTCAGTACCCCTCGACCCGAGTTTCTGTTCGAAAGATCGTGAGTGCCATGAGTTCATGAGTTCGAATGACTGGATATGAGATAGTGTATACCGCAGCATCTTCTGCGGATGCACGAGTCCTAAAACACTAAACACTGACGGAAGCAGAGAGGCGGTCATAGTAAGCACTCACGAAAATACTAACGATATGTGTGCATTCACGATGGTCAACACGTAAGACATTCATCACGAAATTGTAAGATTAGGAGATAAGTTAGAGACATCAATACGAACCTACAAGGTCTTGGGGTACTGATGGAAGCGCTTGACTGTAAAAGTACCGCTTCCGCGGGAGGCCTTCCTCCACAGGTAACCACACTGATTTCGAGTTCAAATCGCTCATTACATGAAATAAACTCGAGACGAGAAGATGGTCGGTGAAGAGGAAGGTCAGATCCTTATATAATCTACATTTGTACCGCCAAACAGGCTTGACCTCATTAACATGTGAGTTACAATTTCTAAGCTTCCAAAGGTGAGGAGCACAACTAAAATACTCCAATCATGGACAATGTGAAGGACATAGTTACAGAAGGTCTCTACTGCTATACAATGAATTTTTCTAGAGTATACTGGTATCTGAGCCAGCAAACTGAAGCTTGGTGGGCAAAGTGAAAAGTTAACTTCTTCACTGTAAGAACTGACTGAATTGTACATTGTAAAGTCATCACTCCACTGTAGCCATCACCGCATCCAGGTTCAGCATATATTCTTTGGAGCTTTGCCCGTGGTCAGTGTATGCGTTGTAATGCTCACCCTATACATCCCACAAGAGGCAAGTCAGAAGCATCCTCAGATACTACGGCCAGGTGAGCAACAATGCCACCATTTGAATTTCAACATGGACAACCTATGTTAACTACATTTTGTGAAATAGTGTGCAGAAAACGCTAGGAAAACTAGATTTCACACTCACAAACTTGTGTAATTCTGCAAACTGAATATAGACTCAACATTCGTGAAGGCATATAGACCAAACATAATAAAACGACAAAAGGAGTACAGGTATCCTTCTTGACGCTACGTCTATTTATATTAATGTGAAAGACAGTTCTTCGGGCCAGTTATGAGACTACATTAACAAAGAGTCAATCCTGTAGGCAAGAAGTGATATCACAACTTTGGCCTTTAAGAAAGGTCCGTTGGATGTAGTACTACTCGCTCTTTGATTTTGATCACAATGCATAAATGACAATATGAAGTCAGCATATTAAAACAGAAAATGGCAATGAGATTTATACGGGTCCCAGGAGAATCAACAGGCACATGAATTTGCATACCCTGGCCATTTGTGCCAACCGGTTATATTGCTCTCGTGCAGCCTTCTGCCGGGCCATATCGTGAACTCTCTGCACATCTTTCTCGACCGCCGCATGATTCCTGTGCCGTCCTTCACGGATCAGGTCATCATCATCATCATTGATGAACGATGGTGCTTCCCCATCGGAGCGGAATCCTCTTAGGCCCTTACGCTTCCGCAGCCAACGTAAGACTACCTTTTCCACTATACTAACAGACCAAAGAATTTTCCGGAACTGGTTGCGAACTAATCTGCCTCGTACGTGGGCCTGCATTAAAGGGTAAACTCCGACCGTCAGCAAAATATAAACGGCTACTGACATTGGGGGGGAGTAGGGAGGAGAGGAGGAGAAACTTCTCAACCAAGAAAATTTAACACCTCAACACACCTGTATCTTGATAATTCGCTGTCGTAGTGTCTGGAAGTCCTTCCTTCCCTTCCAGCCTCGAAACTTGCGCTGTATTGCTGTGGCAGCAATATGAAGACTTTTAGCCTTCTGGTGAGAACGATATGCTTTCTGTATTTTCCGAGCCGCCAGCATAGACCGCACTTGTTCGTCTGACAAACCATATTCGTCTAACTGATCCTCTCCACACAGACTCTTCCGTTCGCGATCACGGAATTCTTGTTGTCTAATTGCATCTCTGAGGATTGTTGCTGCTTGAGTAGAATTTCGTACTGCTCGCATAGACGCCAGTAGCACTTGCTGATCCGACCCTGCCCGAACACTAGACCGGATGCTGGACCTTCTTTCAAGTGCCGCCACAGCTTTGTCACCGGCCATCGCTGCAGCACCTTCATCAACTAAAATGCCGTCGTTCAGGTTCAAACAAGATAATCTTGTCGTCAATGCCTTCTCAGACAGGAAAGCGGCTAGACCATTGTGGCCTCTGGCAGAGGCCAAATCCGAAGGAGTTTGGCCAGCTGGACACGTGGGAGTCGGGTCGGTGATGAGACTCGCGGTAGCACCCGCATCCAGAAGGGCACATACCACTTCCTCCCTGCAACCAAAACCAACCATCATCAGCCAAAACATCCGTCCATCCGGTAATCAGTAGCAAATTATCTACCGCCCTTATATGTCTGATAGGCTCCAGGGTAACGATAAGCTCCCAGCTAGAGCAAAGGGCATAATCTTACATTCACCTCATCTGAACAGAGGTGGAATAATTCTTAGATCCAATGTGCAAGAGATATATTTCACTCGCTTGGACATGGGACCATTTTTCAAATACCAAAACCAGAATTTTGCTTGCCAAACCACCCTGACAAACTCAATCTCAAACAAACCGATGTCCTGAGTAAAAAGTAAAGCATACGTGGCAAATGAATTGACAGAATTAACAACTCACCTTCCACAATAAGCTGCCCAATGCAATGCTGTCCAACCTCGTTTATCGCGGAAGTTGATTGAGATATCCGCACTCAATAGCGGTTTGATGGACCACGCGTAACCAAGGGCAGCGGTATAGTGCGAAACCCCTTGTCCACGATCGTCATGTAGCGACGGGCCTATAATACCTTCCTCCTTCTTCTTCAAGAGGAGCCACTCTTGTAACCTACGCTTAAATATCAGCTGCATCAATTGCTCCTTAACCTCCGCTAAAGGCTTGCGCATGTCAAGCATTTTCTCGAGCTTTCTCCACTCATCATCTTCACATTCTTTGAATTTCACGTTTCTCGTTCCGTGCCGAAAGCTGCTAGATGTAGTGGCCATCAACATGCGCGCAAAGCTCAATTTGAAACGTAAGTCCTCCTCAGTTTCCAATGACTGATCGGTTCCAGAATCACGAAACTCAAACTCTCTTACTTGACTACAAGCGAACCTATCGGTTCGTGTTATGTAGAAAGAAACCCTCCCAGGACCGTGCTTAGGGGCTTTGCATCGGAGGGCGCCAGAATCTAAGAGATCTGCAGGAACCTCAATTTCACCAAACATGCAGGCCCACCTGTGGTCTGAAGGGTTGATATTACCCACAAAGGATCCTGTGATTAGAACCTGCAAATCCACGTTAAATTGTGAAAGATTAGATTCTTGAAGTGGTGATTACACTAGTACAAAAAAGACTAGTTCGATATCTACTGCACCAAAGAAGCTAGTGACATGTTGCTGGGATTACTGAAGGAGGCTCTTTCTTCACCGCCGTAATCACCTTATTTCCAAACTAAAGATCAGAAAGTCAAAAAGCAGGTATAAACTTAACAGGCTTCACATATTAATATGTATGTTTGGCAAGAGTCGGAACAAAGATCCACTACAAGGCGTATAGCGATCATCAATAGACAAACCCACATGCTATACCGACTTTACTGTAATGAAATCTGCTCCGTCTACAGTAGTTCGGGGGCACAACTAGTGTTAATTAGTACCGCGAACAAACAGGAGAACATTCATACATCATAAAAGGGAATTACTTGTGCCGGAAAAACAGAACGGTAAAAGATGAACAGCAATATTCGCAAGGACCTTCCATACTAGATTCAATCGTACTAAAAGATAACAGGCAATAGTTAAAAAAGAAACAGCTCGCAGATAAAAATTTACCTTAGTGTCTCCTGCTGACGAACCCCACTCCGGTGAGAAGTCACTAATGTTGAAATATTGTTCCAATATGGAAGGACTCGGATTGAGTCCAACCTCCATTTGTGTTGTTTGACCAGAAAGACCTTCTAGAGACACAAGAGGACTGTCCCAAAGGCTTACGGCGGTACTACCGATGAAGGGGGATGGGCTGTCTGTTACAAAACCTGATGAGTTCATCCACCGCCCAAAGCTATCTAGTTTCTTGTAGCTTTCCATCACATCGTGATGGCTTTCTTCAGTCTGGACGTCTTTGAGAAGGTGCTCGACGGTGGGAGAAAACTCGCCACCATTATCCAGGAAAGAGAAGCTGTTCGGCTGAGGCGGCGGAAAAATAGGCTGAAGTTTCTCCTGTTGCATACCCTCTTGGTTCTGTTTCGTGTTCTGTTGATCATACTGATTGACCGGTTGGAAGTTGAGTAGTTGCTGTTGCTGCTCATTTTGAAGAGGTGACTGCTGCATCCAAGTTCTCTTGTCTTTAGAAAATGTCGAAAAAGAGTCTTGATGAGACTGTCCGCTCCGTACAAGTTCCTCCAATGTATCTGACTCAATGAACTGGTTCCCATTCATCTGCAGAGAATCAAGGCACAAACGTTACAGAAGGCCCCTACGCCAAATAGGAAGCGCTTTACACAAAGATGCCCGGAGGTTGCAAGTCGTGTTCTGCGCTATTGAGAACGTTAGCGAAATTTACCGGCTCCTGATTGCGTTGTGAGACGGCGTCCACATGGTTAGTCTCTCCGTGCGTTGCTTGCAACCTTCGTTGAGCCTACAACAAGTCGAGACTTGTTTAGCACTAGCGCACGATAAGACTGCAGCATCCGTCAGAGGAAAACTCAACCAGAACAGACACATGAGTGACACTAAGGGCACTGCAGACACATGATCTTGAATGGGATTCAATCACAGCCTGCCTCACCTGCGCTTTCTCCTCCGCCTTCTTCAAAATTCCTTTCTCCGTCATAGCCCGCAAGTTCTCCTCAAGATGCGTCTGGGGCATACGACCTAAGTTGCGTGGAGACAATGCATCAACAATGCCTTTTGGAGATAAGGGGGGACCATGAACAGGTGGTGCATCTTTCCCAAGAGGAGAATGGGCGTAGCCAATGTTATCTAAAAGTGTTCTCCTCGTTCCAGGGGTGGTCACCGCCGCTAACATATCTACCCAAGGGGACTCATTCTTCACAGATCTTCCCCCACCATTTTGCAAAAACGAAGACAATTGGTGGGTGGTCAACTGAAGATGAGTGGATGAAGAGCCTCGCTGCGACAAGCTTCCCTGTGATGGCCCTTCGCAATCAAAACACGTGGTAATTTCAGTTTAACTATCAACACGATCTTGTCTATTTCATGTCTATAACAACAATGAGACATGCCACTCGACTGCGTAATCAGTTTAAATACGTCCTCGTCCAAAGCTACGAATAGTATAGAAATCATGAAGTGCTTTGCAAAAGTCATTTGAGTACATTTCACCAACGAAACTAGAAAGAAAGCGCTCGGAAGTTCGTACCTGGACTTTCTAACATGGCTTCAAACTGTTTGCTAATACTGCCAACATCTCCTCGGGAAAAACTCGGAAGTAGTGGATTGTTCACATTCTGGGTTGCAGGCGGAATTCTCACGGGAAGGTGCTGCCCCAGTTCAGCATACGAGGGCTTAAAGTCCGTGTCCTGAGTAGAGAAGAGGGGACTGAACTGCCCATCGATAACTCCCAAACTCTTCGGGTTCCTAAGACCCTGCCACTGATTACCACCTGCCAGACTATGACCACTGGATAAGTGCTGGTCCCCCAACTGTTCGAGCAACGACGGCTGTAAACCTGGCTGGTCTCCTTCTCCTTCCAGACCGGGATCTTCTAACTCGTCCGGCTCGGCGGATTCTGCCTCATCTAGTTCGGGTGATAGAGTAGGACAGGGTGCCTCTACAGTTTCCGGACTTGCAACGGAAGGGTGGCTAGAGTTGGTCAATGCGGACACAGCAGGCGATACAAGTGGGGATTGAGTAGTGAATTGAGGATTGTATACGGCGTTGGCCGGAGTTGTGTAGTCGTGCATATTACGGATTATACACGAGCGGTTGTTCTGCAGAGAGTTCCATGAACATGACGTAGACAATCAGGAAATAGGAATATCAGGGAAGATTAGTGAGTGATACTGTGAAGCAGCAAACTCAAGCCCCAGAAAGAGAGTACTACTAAGACACGTATAACATGCCATTGCTTGTCCCATGCACCAAGTCCTCTGTCAACTATGTTCCGAAAACCGATAATTATGTTGGATCCCAAACATCCACTTTCAGGTCCATAAAATAACAACACGGTTTCACCTCCGCATCGCCATAATTCTGCTTGTCAGAAAAGTTTGCTCTTTCATGTAAAGAAACTAAGAAGCTCCACCTATTCTCTGGATCTATCATACATACAGGAAAATAAGTATGATACGAAAAGAGAGCAATTCCCATACCTCAGTAACCTCGCGATAATGCACGAGGACAATGTGCTCGTAGGACCTGCAATCACATATAATAAATTACTTTGTCAGCATTCTTTGTCGTTTGCTGATCAAACCTAGCCTGCATCCCCTTCAAAAGGCAACTTCATTAGTTTAATGTAGGCAGCAATAGCGCAGCAGCTAACCTCTTTAGCCAACCTCTTCAAAGAGGAATACTTACGGGTCAAGCATCCAATAGCAACGACGCTGGAAGTTAACGTTGTCCTCTCCATGTGCGTAATAACAATGGAGGACATCGACACTTCCTGCCTGAAGAGATAAAGAATCCCAGAAGATCAGTACCTATGCTCTTGGCACTTGCACATAACTGGCACCATAACGAAACTAAGCACTCAGATGCCATATGACAACTACGACACCTGAGTCGCGGAGAAAACTTGGATATAGAGTATGACACGAGGAGTTCAGTCTTTCGGAACAACAGCTGAAGTAGGAAAATAAGAGGAAATATGGAACAAATAATACAGGAAAGATCGTTTCAAGCACACGAAATTATGGAGATGTTGTAGATGACAGGTGATATCAAGGGAAACATCAAAATGCCAAGAAACGAATAGAGTCTGTAACATAAAGGTAAGTAACAAATTTCCACAATTTGAACTACTCACTTTCAAACGCTCGTGAGCCTCCCTAACCGTCTTCCCATCTTTCTTCTTGCGCCAATTGTGACCATCCTTACGAAAATATCGCAGGGCCTTCCGATCGAAGAGGAAGAGAGAACCACCTGCAAGACAAATCTATTTAGAATTCGGGAGGTTTTCAGATCTCCCTCGCCACAACTAGCTCTCCTGTTCAATGGGTTCAGCACCAAACCACACGACGAGTGCCATTTAAATCCAATTACAGCTTAAGTGGGTTTCCCGACTCGAACTTCTTGGATAGATGAATTTTGCAACAGGCCAAAACGCGTTCTCCTTGAGGTGTCTATCTCCGACTTCTAATTTGAGAAAAACCCAAAACAGATATGTAAAGGGCTACTTACTTATCGGTTGCGTTGGAGGAACAGGGTTCAGTTTGAAATTGTGAAACTTGTAGTTCCGCAAAATTTCACAGACTTCGACTGGCCTCAACCACCGAGTCTGTGCCTCATGTATGATTTGCCTCACATCCACTTCTAGCAACATCACAGCACATCAACAGTCGGTTATCAGTACAAAGAGCGCAAATGGACACTGACATAGCTACAGCCAATGGTAAAGAATCAGTCAGGTGTACTCGATTAGTATCCTTGTTATAGAGGTTGACACAACAATTTCTTGGACAATGTAGACAGATGCCTTGATAATCTTTCAAGCTTGGAGCCCTCGCAGAATATGGCCTCGAAGTGTAGGGTGCCCCATATTATAAAGCTGCACTATGTGCTCCTCAAAGGCTGGAAAGTGTTAAAAAAACCAAGCGCGCTCATGCTCTGCAAGAAAGGATACTGCAAAGAAGAAGCTTCTTGAAGTCTTGTAACTAGACAGGGAACAGGAAGAGGAAAGAAGCGAGGGCAAAACTGGGGAAACTGAGAGGCCCCGCTAGTGAGCTAGTCAACATTCTCTTCCTGCCAACATGCCTGGATGCGCTCATTGCGGTAAGATAATGTAGAAAAACCCATGACCCTTAAGTAGTTCTTTGCCATGGAAGGCTATATAATTCACATCCATTGAAAGAAACGTGCAGACAAGTGACTCTGATGACAGCAAGAGGAAGGCCCACTTATACACGGGTTCAATTCAGCTGTAAAAAGGGTTGTAGAGAAATACGACGTACCAGGTTGCGGAGGATGATTACGACTTCGCCCAGCAGTCATCGATGCCATTACGCAGCATAAACTATCAACTACAGTCACTGCAGAAATTGTGATCGTTATATGGTCGGCGTCGCTTTCTCATAGCCTTGTCACCTATCCTTCCATGAGCCCCAGGTAATCAGTACTAAGATAAGTTACGATAACTGGTGGTGTGGGGTATCCAAGAACCTCGATAAAAGTCCGTAGTGAGGCGGCTTAAGCCGGAGAAAGAAACACAATAGTGTCCTCGCAGCCGAAGTTGGCAGCCTGAGCTCCGACCCTTGACCCCAGAGCCGAAGTCTACACCAGAGGAACGTCGACACTGCGCTCCTGTAATGAAACCACCCGCACTAAGCTCCTGTTGTTGCGTTCTAGCTACAGCGCTCCTATCTACACTCCGACACGGGGAACAGAAAATCCGCTGCAAACTAAGTGCGCACTTCGCACAGTCTAGGCTAAGCTAACCAAGGGATGTAGTGCCGAGTGAGTTTCGCTCCAGAGAAGAAATCACAAGAGAACACAGACAAGCAGGGGTCTCTAACTTCGAAGACGGCACGAGCGTGAACTATTCCACCTTCACCACCCGCAGATTGAAGCAACCGACCCCTCGTGTCGGGACATAGGGTACACAAGCTCGAGACCCTCAACCAAACTTTCCAACTAAGAACCCAAGGATCCAACGAAAAGTTAAGAAAGTTGCGGTCTCCACAGCATGGACGAAAGCAGAAGACACGGCAAGGGTCTGTGACAAGGACGATCGCGAGTTGCAGTTTATGAGAGAGAAGAAGGCGGGATTAGACTGTGAACGAGTATTTGTTCTTCATGGATAGAGAGAACGACCGAGCGCGGGAGGGGGGAGCGGAAAGCAGCTGAAAAGAAATGAGAGTCGAGGTGAGAGGTCGGGAAAGGGTAGCAGCATGAAAAGGAGGAAAGGAGAGAAAGGCGATTTTGTCAAAGCTTAACTTTCTCTTCTCTGGATCTCCTTGTCTGTGCAGCAGGCACCATGATAATCATCATCAGAGAAACAACATTAGCGGCAGGAGGAACGAGCTCACGCGTACTACACACACCGGCGCTATTTTCACCCCTCCCCGTTCTGTAGTAAAGGCTATCCGAGCTCCCGTACAAGCAGCGCTCCGGGTAGGATTGGAACGCTCGAGTGTAGAGTGCGTTCGAGTAGAGGATGGAAACGGAGGAGTGGAGGAAGCAGCTCGGAAAATGGGTCACCAGACCAGAACCGGCAGGAGGCGGAAACAGAACCCGATCTGTTTCTTTGGAGCTGAGTTCGTCTGACCTCTCTGGTCACCACACGAGGTCGCTCTCGTTCTCTTCCTACACAGCGGGTGGGGTTCAGTTCTGCAACATCATACCCGTCCATCTCCGCAGCGTCTTCCTGTTGCTGCCCCTTCGGGACGAAGTCGCACGTTCCCTTCTGGTACGCTATTTCCCGAGCAATTGTTGATTTCCCGGTGAGAGATTGCACATGGCGGGTAGACCGAAAATCGTTGCTAAATTGGTTTAATTCGCGAAACTAATACTTTTCCCGGGTTCCTCGAGAACAAGTTTATACCCAACCGGGAATCGATAACTCTGTTTGTAGATGAACTCGAACTTTGTCAAGCGTACTTACATATTATGCCGGATGGAACGCCCTGCCCTATCGTGCCGGTTTCTAGCCGCTCTCGCGCACCTGTGTACTGCGCATGCGCTTCCCGCGGGAGGAGGGACTCCCAGGAAACTAGAGTTATCTCGCGGGGGTACTACTGAGTTTACTCTCTGTGGACAGGATTGCATAAGATATGAAATCTTGTGGCTGAGGATGAGAACTTGGTTGGTCCCGGACCGGGGAGGTAACACTGGTAGGCGAGAGATCGGCTACAGAGCACCGTGCTTGCCACCCACCCTACCCATGACGACTCAACTGAACTTTCTCCGATCAGCAGCTTCGCGGAAGACGTCAAGCACATCTCGGTGGGAGTAGTTGGGGACGATGGAAGGAACCCGGCACGGCAGACCATAGCGCATGCTGTTCACAGTCAACCCCAGCTCAACGCGGCGATGAAACAGATTCCAGATTCGCTCCACGACGACGGCAATGGGAGTCGGACGTATGTTTTCTCGACCAATGAGCAATCAATAAATCTCCACTAAATAGTCCCACAGCTAAGATATCTCGCGGGGATACAAGTCTCGACAAAGAAGAGTTCAATCAAAGCGACAAATTGGCGAGATGCTGGCAACAGAGGAATTGACTGATTGCAACAAGCCCGGCGGTTCCTCCAGATTAAGTTGGGAAAACTGAATCTAAAGGGAATCGAAACAAGCATGTCCTCGAACTTAACTCAACGGCGACTGACTGCACTGACTCTTGACTGACCGAAATCCCAGTCTACGCGGAGTTGGCAACTCGTGCTCGATTGGGTGTTAAAGCTCAATATGATCTCGTACGGCCCGCATAAGGACCAGGTTTCGCTCCAGATATCTGCCCGGGCGTCAATCCCCTGCTGATATGGACTGCAGGAACAAATCCACGCCCGTTTTCTTCCCGATCCGCCCACTAGGGAATAAGATGGACGCTGTCAGATTTCACGACAAAGGCAATCCGAGGGCTGGATGACGTATAAGGCCTTATCCTACGGTTCGCGTTGGTGGACTTTGGCGGCTTACTGGTGAGCATATCCGGGGCGGTAACCGGGTGTCGGGTCGACGTGAAGCACCGGTGATGACAGGGTACAGTTTCGGGCCCGCCCGATAATGACACAGTTATGTAAACGGAATTTAACGCGCTCTAATTTATTGCTTAAGTTACTCCTGCCTTCTGTGCCTTCGCTTTCCGTAGGTTCCATCTCCCGTTCTTATGCGGAGCACTGGAGGTATGGGAGCGACCACTCCTTGTTTGTCATCGTTGTGTTCTTATAACGTAACTTTCTCCTTTAAAATGAAATAATGAGAATTATTCCCTTATACTTCCTTCCCATCATTTCATTTTAGAGGATCCTTCGGGGCTGTTGTGTCATATGAATTCTAAACCAAATTGGATAAAAACATTGGATAAAAATATTTCTATAATATAATAAAAATATTATAGAAAAATATAATAATTTCTATAATATTTGATAAAAATATTTCTATGATATTTCTATAAAAAAAATTTCTGTAAATTGGATAAAAATATTTTTATCCAATTACATCACAAATATAAGTAAATTGTCTCATGAGAACTATCACAAGACACACCACATAAGTAACTAAATACCTATTTAATTTTTAAAGAATAAATTTCACCAAGGGGATTTATTTTGTTAAAATAAAACCTACAGTTTAGTGTGACAATGCAACCAGTTCATGCACAAATAAGAAGAATGGATCATAAAACTAGGTACCTTATTAGATATTTCATAATACATCAAAATTGAAATAATACTGTGTAATATTTTGCCACATCAAGCAATAAACCTCTTTAGAAAATGTAAATGGTAACTAATTTTTCCACAAGCTATCCTTATTCGTTAAAAAATCAATACTCAAATAATTATAATATTATAATCTAACCCTTGCTTCAAAATTTCCAGCTTTTACAATCAATAATATTATTAAAAAATTTGATTTCCAAGAGTAAATTGTATGATTACTTGGTAGATTATTTGATCAAAATACAATGTTCTTTTAAATTTGATGGCTTGTCTTTAAGAATGGAATTTTAAGAGATTGAAATAACTTGAGATGTTTTATGGTTAATTAGTCCCATGTCATCATAAAACGGTAAATTGAGGTTCGAGAGTAAAAAGAAATTTAAGGATCCGTAGGAGAGTTCTTTGCCTTTATAGGCCTTAACCCTTCTTTAGGAGGCAAAGAAGGAACTTGGGTAATCATGAACTTTAAAAATTCTTATATGTTGATTATCAAACTAATTTATAGAAATAATATTAATTTTTTGTATTAGTTTTAATCTTTATACATATATTGATGAATTTATTTATCACTTTTTTATCTTTATTTGTGAACATATAATAAATTTTATTAAATAAATTTGAAATCTGAATTACAACAAAAATACAAATTTAATGAATTATAGAAGCTATAGATATACTTAAGGTTTCTCATTGTTTTCACATTTTTCATTCTACTTCAATAATGCATGCAACAATTTCTTGTAAATTTATTTTTAAACTAGATACTAAATTTAGATTAAGAGGTCACTAGACTTAACTCCATCCCTTTCTTTGTTACTTTATGTAAAAATAATATGATCGATACCGAACACAAAAGGAACTAAGAATAAAAATAATATACACAGCCTCTAAGAATTAATCCAAATTATATTGTTTTTACTGTTCAGTTATTTGATTGAAAACCATGGATAAAGCAAGTTAGAATAGCATGATTCTAGCTTGCTTTTCCAATCCAAGAGGATAAACTTTTAAAACTAAACTTTAAAAGTTATGCCTACATAGATCACGATTTAAAATACCTATCCAATTGAATATCTTAATTGTTGCCACTATATGAATACCACTGAAAACAAGCAGTTACAAACTATGCAACACATTAAGCATAGAGGGTTTATTATCTATATCATTTTTAGATATATAATAACATAAATTTTAGATAAGTCCAGATTTGGATAGTAGTCAAGTGAGAGAAACATAATAAGTATTAAAAAAAAACTTGATAATTTTCAGGAACTTAAATATAATTCTAAAGCAGATGAAGTAGACAGGTAATAAAATAGAAAAATGAAATTAACACCGGACCTCAAAACATCACTATGCTTCAGCTGCAAGAGAAGCTGCTTGTGATGGATCTGCCGCTAGAGCCTGTCATTCTACGGTACAGTGGGCAACTGATTGGGTATGGGACATTTTTGGGAACCCACTATCCCAGGCATACGGTAAATTTTAATTTTGTTGTTGTCAATAATAAGCCAAATTTTAAAATGTTATGTCACCGGAATTGACCAAATGATATTCGTTTGCACACATAAAAATTATAAAATAGATAAATGAACAATAATAGAGAGAAAAAGACGACCACGAAGAACACATGAAATATATGGGAAGACCCCATTAGACTCCAATATTAGTATGAAACAACAGAACTTACTTTATCGTTTAAAAACTTTGACGTAAAAGGAAATTTCCTCCAAGAACAAATTACTTCCCAATGTTACTCAAGTCAAGATCCTCGTACGGTTACATCATGTTCTTGTAATGGGCAGCGACTCAGTCTGCTGAGTCCATGAAACTTCCTGGAAACGTCGAGAGGGTCTTTCCGTCCAAAACACAACGTGGCTGTGTTTCATCCTGCTCGGTCAAGAATCAAGTCCGTCGGACCAGCATTTAACCGCATGGACGTACTGGCATTGTCGCGTCCGCAGAAGTTACGCGGCTTCGTTTGTACGAGTGAAAATAATTCCTTCGAATCATTGGGTAGATCGAAAAGAAAATATATCCACTCCATGACTTACTGCTCAGAGAAATAGATAAGTCGATGCCCCAGCTTCCTGTCCGAACCTCATAATAACTACTGTCTTACGACGGGGAGACGTGCCACGATCAAATCTACTACAGGACCAACATATCCGACGGACGGATTGCCTCACCATCTTTGGCCGGAAACTTTCTCGGTACGTGAGAAAGTTCCCCGCAAGTTTGCGTAGGGGACTTCTGTACTCTCCCAGGACTTTAGCGGGAAATATAACGTTGACACCGCAACTCCCTCAGTTTCCGGCGCATTTCATGAAACCATTTGAGGCTTATGCCGGGCGAAGCCACGCGACAAAGGAAGAGCGTGTCGCTCTCTGGAGGTCATTGTATTTAGCAAAAGTTGAGATGTTATATTCAAGTGATAACAAATTTGTGTAGACACAATTTGTGGAGAAAAAGAGAAAAATACCATTAATCATCAAAATTTAGGAGCGGGAGCTCAAGCTTTGGTCTCCTTAATCAAGTGATCTCGAGTTTTTTAATAAATATGAGGATTTGAGTCTGAGGATTTGAGTTTTATGGCCGTGCACTTCAAAAAACTGGAACCCTATTATGTTAAGATTAGTCCCTGGTTGCTCATCCCAGCTGGATTATTGAGATATCTCCTATTACGTACTTTTTTTCTTTTAGCAAAACACCGACAAAAATCTTCATGGCGAAAGGAGAAGATACTTTGAGCTAGATATTTGGTCTCTATTATGAGTTTTATTTGATTATTGTTAAGAGTTTTCACTTTTCACCTTCAGAATCAACCTTTTTCTCCCTTGTGAAGCTTGAAGGATGCATATGATTGACAGTTTGGGTAGATCAAGCAACAGATGCCCTAGAAGATCGAAAAGGCACAAGATAAAAAGAAAAGCGACTATTAAATCTATTTAACGGCACACGATATCCACAAGACACACATAAATTCAATGAATAATCCTCTTACTTCCAGCGGCTTGGTTAATTGTTCTTTCCCGGATCTTCAATCTCACTAAAGTCGTACCAACTGTTGAACTTCAAATTTCAGCATTTGGAATAATAGAGGATGACCAATATCTGAACAGTTTCTATATATCAGGAATTTCTTGCCAATGAAGATTTATCCCATATTTTAGATCGAGAAGCGACCACGTAGAACACAAGAAAGGATGGGAAGACCCCATCAAGCCCGTACAAGGGAGAGATTAGAATAGTCAAAGGTGGGAGACTATCTAGTTAGAATATGTTAGATTAGAATAGTCAAAGGGTGAGAGACTATCTAGTTGAAGAGACTAATATGAGTCCAATCGTTAAGAATTAACCAAGGTAGTTGTTTACGGTAAAAGGTCAATGCCATCTTTGCTAAATTGAATGAAATGCGTTTTCTTTTCATTTCACAAAGTCACTTAGTCCACCAAATGAGGAAGAGAAACAAAGTTTTCAGCAACCGATATGATGGAAATATCGCCTGGATATTCAAATCTGAAGGAGACCTATCAAGGAATGTAATGAACGTCAAATCCAGGCTAATAAACAATCTCTATCCTTCATGTTGCGAAGTGTTTAGAATTGTTCTTCATCTGTTCTTAGACTTCTTTGGCATGTTTATATACATTTATTTGAGCATTGGGCAACAAGGATTTTGGCCGAAGACTGTGGTTGACTTTTAAATCTATTTTATCCAAAGCTGAGACTATAGAAAGTCCACCAAAACCCAGGAAGGATTGCAGTGATTTCTCAAGTCACTCAGAGTATGTTCTTCCTAAATGCTGTTCAATAGCTGACTCTTCTTCCCTGGTTGAATTCACGACGATGACGAGGAAGATGGGTTGACACCCATATACTGATTTTCTGATTTATGACAAGAATGCCCCCAGACAGATAGTCTTGGTGCAACATTGTCAAGATGTAATCATAACAAAATCTGGAGTCAATAGAGATAAGGCTGCTTTTTCCCGGTACTTACTTTATTGGTCATCTAGTTCTTGCTCCTGGTGCTTCTATCTCATGGTGTTTTTGTTCCTGGCAGACTTTATTCATTCATGATAGAATATACAACATTCTTGCTTAATGACATCACGAGGTAAACTTCCTTTTGACTTCTTGTTGTTAAAGCAGTTTGCACTCAAAATCATAACTCAGGTTCACCTGATAGTTTCTTGATTTGCTTATTATACATGCCCTAGCTTATAAAAATGAAGTCTCAACTTAATACCTATCAAATTCTTACAACAAATTCCATTCCAACCACTAAAAATAACCCCACTAAGCTACAAAGACCGTACCATAACTTCCTCCTTTCATACTCTCCAAATTAAAAGGAGAACCTGGAATATACAAGGGAACAAACTAAGCATGTATTCCATTACACCTCTGTGCCGCCCAGATGACGATTGGTTTTGCTATTTCTTTGCCAGCTGGGACATCGGAATTTTACGAGATATTTCCAAACGAGACACCGGACTTAGGTGGTGTGACAAACAGGCACAAAACGTAAATAAATAAATAAAATAAACGAATAAAGAAGTAAATATGACCAGAATGTCAAACATTCGAAAGAGTGAAGTTTGACTTGGAAAAGTTCACACGTAAAAGACCGATATACGCTACACTTTTCTGAAGCTGGTGGGGGAGTGGAATATATTCAAAGTTCTCAGTCACGTAAAATGGAAAACAAGGACGCTTGTAAAATCTCCATGCATGCATGACCGCTTCCAACCTTGTTTCAGGGTAACCGCAAATAGTATTCAGGCATAATTTACCGGCATGCACCGAATATTCGTCCGATCAAAGACGGGAATATTCATAAATATGCGGAAAACGGCACTTTTAAATTCCATTTACAAATCTTTTGAACATACCCTGAGAGATAATGCCGGGGATAACATAATAAAATGCGCAAAACAAAATGCTCGCGAAGTCCGGTGGGTCCCACGTCTTCTAACTGCTTACGGATGGCAGGTAACCAGATAAAAACTCCCGAGCACTACTGCGTCGACCACGACGACGTGGTGAGTAGGAATCGCCAGGAAGAGAAAATATCTTGAGCACCTATCTATAAAAGGGAGTATGGGCCGTGGTGGCTAAATTTATTAGCAAGCTAATCATTCACTAATTGCTGGCTTTACGAGGCGAAGATAAGACAGGATCACATAAACTCTCCAGAATCAAAAGGCATCGTAAGCTATCTCCACGTTCGTCTGCTCAGTTCCCCTAAAAGCTATTCCCTATAAAAAGCTATAATATTATTTGCTCTGTACTTTTGATATTAATGTCTCCAGATTTACGTATCCTTCATCGTCATTATTTGTAAAGGCCATGAGGAGAGTGAAAGAAGTAAAAAAGTGGCCGGTAATCACTCGAGAATACTTAGGAAGATAGGGACTCTAGGTGTTGAAATACGTGGAGA
This sequence comes from Lunularia cruciata, assembly GCA_948567375.1. Lineage (NCBI taxonomy): Eukaryota > Viridiplantae > Streptophyta > Marchantiopsida > Lunulariales > Lunulariaceae > Lunularia > Lunularia cruciata. The sequence continues at coordinate 49,249,594 of OX419761.1, read as the reverse complement.
AATAGCGATATGCATGAACTCACCTACTCGAATATCTAGAGATGATAAAAGACACGTTATTAGAACTATAAGATTTGATAGGTGCGACATATATGCTTTCTTTCTTTTGTGAAATGAATTTGGATCCCAGCCAGTTACCACGAAAATCGGATTCACTCACCACAGGTAGTAATAATGAGTGTCGAAGGTTTGTCCATGACTTTTTTCAACCCCTCCGGTCTCGTTTGGCCTTTGAATGCAAAGCATGTATGGCTTTGCTTCCAAAAGGCACGCACATATATCGTTAAAGAAAGAGAGAGAAAATATTAAAAGACTCAAGATATTTGGACAAAGAATCCTTCTATATTTTCCTCAAGGACTGTTGAGTGAGTTGTTTGATGTGATGCGATGAGGTGTGGTTTATCCGAGGGTCGATCCTGTAGAAGGAAAGAACTTCAACAGATGGCAGTTATGTAGCGGAAGTGCTGGCTGTTTGGAGCGGTTGTGTTCGCAAAAGATGAGATGCGGAGGACGCCGAAGTGGTGGTGGTGGTGGAATTTGTGGCGGTCTTAGGACAAAAGGAATGCGGGTGTCGCTCGTGGTGACCAGAATCGTACGTCACTTTCTCCGCTGATTTGGTTTCTTTGTTTCTTCTCGAGTCGTCAAGCTCTGACTCTTTCTTTCTTCGTAGGTTGTGTCCTTTGCGGTATTAATTCGTACGTTATGACTTCTTGTAAGAGGGATGGAATAGAATATTATCAAGTGGTGGTACCAGTTGAACAAGAAGAAAAGTGGGTCTTATGATGACCCACTAGCAACGGAGTGGAAGGAGGAACCTGGTGTTGGGTAGACCTCTACAGTGGTTTTGGGAAACTGGCTGTGATGTTTGGAACCTTGTCCCCTTTGCAGTGGCTCTTCTCATTGTAAGGGGGGTGGTATCGGTAGTGAAGCTTCGAGTTGCAGACTAACTAACCAAAATAGAGAACGATATAAAGGTGGTGTTGGGAGAAGAAGTACGAGTAGGTGTGCCCGTTTGGAAAGGAACTGTTACGTCTAAATCCGTGGCATTTACAGCTAGAGATCGGTCCCGTCTTTTCGACTGTCAAACGAGAGGTACTTTGGGAACCACTGAGCTTAGAAGTTTTAGGATACAATTGACGGAAGCCACACTCGGCACATCAGAAATAGGTACTTCTTCTTCTTCTTCTTCCGGAGGTGGAAGAACGAGTACATAGAGTGATTTGAGCAGAAGTAACGGAAGAGGTGGTATTACTTTGCTTTTCATGGGATACATGTGCGCGGTACGCACTTATAGTTATCACAGGTGATGATCTTGCATCGGCGACGAGACCAGGCGTGCAGACTGGAAGTGGTGAGTGGGCAAGCAGGTGCAAGTCTTTACTGAAATCAAGAAGAAACACGACGAAGAGACGGAAAGAAGTAGTGTCGCTCGATCAGATTGCCAATTGCCGGGAATAGACAGAGCATGCTCCACTCGACGTCTACAACTTGGGTAGAGGGGGATGAGAGGAGTAGCGTTGCTGGCAGGTTCTCACTGGAGGCTACCGACGCATATCTCCATCACGTACTATCTCCAGAGTGTAAAGTAGTAGAATAATTGCTGTGTGAATTGACTCGATGAAGAGATTTCGTGCGTCTGAAGCTTCAGTCTGAAGACTGGTAAGGCTTAGTGAATTTAAAACACTAAAAAGTGGGGATTGGATACATGTGAACTACGGTACACCTTTTGTTGCTGGAAGGTTCCAGGGTCCTGCAAAGCATGAACACTAACAAGGAACGCATCAGTATTTTCAGCACTGAAGGATCGACCTAAGGCAACTAGCTGAACATGAACCTGAAGGACAAAACATTGTAACAGCTTTACCAACAATGTCAAGAAAGCTAACGTTATCCAGGAAGAAGGCTAAAGTTGGTCCGTGATAAAAGCTTCCTTCTCTTCCCAAGTGGAGGACTTGTTCAAGTGCTCATCCCCATACTTAACACATCCAGAAAGGTCATTTTAGACATAGTATACAGTGCAAACAAGAATCAATGGATGTCACGCATACGCTCTATCGGCCTGCTGAGGTACCTGGGATTGGGTGGCTTGAACGATGCAAGTACGATGATCTACGATCGAGGTCGCTAGGCCTATCTGTTCGGTCGCTTCTCTGCCAAGCACAAGCGACTGTACTTGTGAAGTTCAACACATCGGGAATGGTAGAGACGGCTCCGAAAGCCATGCAAAGCAGTAGCCCCTATATCCAGGTATTTTAATAAGGATACCGAAAGGCTTTGATATCCAGGTGTAGAGGACGCAGACGTAGGTGGGCCTTAATCTTCCACAGTCAATACAAAATACAAAAGCCAGTCCATATAAAAGACTCTCAGTACCCGGCAGTCAAACTGACAGAATATTCTGATCCTTGGGCGCAATATATTCGTGCCCCACACCATAACCCAGGCGGACACGCCATGCGAGAACAGATCACGATCCTGTGGATGAGGACGCCACCTGGTCCACAACCCGTTACTGTTTCTAGTACATTGCATGGAAACCCGATCAGAGCGAGAAACAGACCTCATCCCATCAACTGGACCACGGTGTCAGTTAACACAAAACTTACAACTATCAACATAAAACAGATTTGTTCGGTGGGGCTAAGCCTTCTACGAGCAGTAAATGTATTACAACGTGGAGTGGAAAACTTCGGAACAATTTGTTCAGCTTTCTTAATAGAGTGGACCCCATAAAGTATGGCAAGCAAGCAATCCACTTGTTCTAAGTGAGTTTTTCTCCAGTCAAAGAAATCAGCCTCTTGTCTTTTTACAAAGAACCGTAAATTGCTCCTGATCTTACGTTGCCCCATTCAGTTTGTTTCTTCAAACCGGAAAGCGACACTGCGCCAACAAAAGCAAGCTGGAATTTTTATACCGGGACATGCGTAGCTCCACGTTTACATGTCCTGTGATCCATTTCTGACACTAAAGGCCCTTCGTCGTTTTACTTCAATTGTGCAGACTAATTCTTAAACAAATTTTACCTAAATTAAATGAGCTGGGCTCTTTTCAGATCTGCAACAACGCCTTTGTCCTGTCCTTTATCACCGTACAACACCTGGATAAACCACGGAAACTCGTTGGATCCAGATTTCCCTAGAAGCCAATGGCAATTTTACATGAAGTATCCTAACTTCTAAATACGCGCAATTCCAGTATGTCAAACAGGGAACACAACTCTAATGACTTGTGAAGCATATCCCAATCCGCTAAGACTCGCATTGAGCTCCCACGTGCAAACATCATAAATCTGAATAACAGATCTTTCTGAAAACACCCTACGTCGTTCCAAAGTGAATCTTCTCACTCCCGCTTAAAGAAGTCGAACATAGAGGAATGGCACTGAGAGACCACATGTACATACTGGTGTAAAAGTTTAACTGTGATGAGCCATACCTTGTCAATGATGCCATAGTCAACAGCCTCCTCGGGACTAAAATATCGAGGTCTTCTGATGTCTTCCTCAATTTGTTCAGCCCCGTGTCCCAAATGCCTGGCATACAGGTTAACCTGCACAGACGATTTCATTTACACTGCTCATCACTGTGCTCAGAAGAATAAGTAAATTCAAATACAAAACATCCAAATATAGAAGCCGTTGTAAACAACCGAGTTCCATACCTACGTCTGACTGGACTGACTCTGACATTTGATAGTAACATAATAGAAATCTTCATAACTATCGGTTACACAGAGAGGTAAGCATGTCTTTCTTAATACAGGGGTAGGTACCACGGTGCCTTTGATGATTATGATTATTGATGATTATGGGTGTAATACATATGTAGCTCCAGTACAGGGTTAGTGCGAGATAGTGTAACCTTGAGAAACAGGATTACGTTTTACATAGTGTTAGTGTACAGGCATATACAGCTTAACAATCCAAATGAAGAATCATAATACGCCATAAGAGCGAGTTTATGGGGGGGGACTGGGATTAACCCCTGAGTGCTCTATGTCAGCATGAGCCCGTTAGTACTACAACACACAAAGAAGTTTTAGAAATAAGAAAAAGGTTTAGGGTCAAAGTCCAAGTTAAAATATGGGTATATCCTTGATACCAAATTAATTGGTATCTAGCTGCTCTAGTAAAATGAAAGTCGAGCCTTCGAGGAGGACACTATAATCAAATCTACAGTAAAGAACAGGTGCAGAGCACATTGAAAACATCTGCTGGACTCCATTTTGAGAAACTTGACGATAACGTCTCCTATTTATCTCCAAACTGATACATAAGGATGCAGAAGCAAGGGGAAGATTCAAATTAAATCAGGTTTCAAGAGTATCCAACCCCATGAAGTAGTCGATTTAGCTACGAGTATCTCAGTCGACTGATTTGGTACTCAACGATGTACATAACAAATAAAGAACTAGAAAGGTTACAATCGTGAAGATGAAAATAGAACCATAGATTTACCAGCCTGTAGATAAGAGGAGAATAAAGAGAACCAAGAAACGGTGCAGCTCCGACAATGGTTTCTCAACATAACTACTCAAGCACAAGTGAAACCACTCTCATCTCTTCCGTCATTCAGAACGCACTGCAACTTTCCCGTCCAGAAACGCTGGACGGCGAGAGTCTCCCTGTAATTAGGAAGAAATATAGACATATTACCAGCTCAGTTTTTATATTCCGGACCTCCTTCCGTGCGATATCAATATCTGTAGCTTGTCCCCGAAATTGTGCTATTGGCTGCCCAGCTCAAACCCACAGGAAAACCAACATCAGGCAACGGCCGAGTATGAAAACCTAGCATTCCTAGCTTTCTCGCACACAAAATATTTTTCGAACGAAGACAAAAGGACAAGCCTACTTCAACATACGAATCGAGAAGAGCCCTACCTGCTTGATCATAATTGTTGCCGACGGGAGAGCCGCTCTATTGCCTTTGGAACCCGCTGCCAGTAGTAATGCGGCTTCTCCCCAAGCATTCCCGACGCACAAGGTGAAAATTGGTGGCTTCACGTACCTGTGGAAATTTTTTTTTCGATGTATAAAGCATCAATGATCGACATATAATAGTAAGAGCTACCAAGGTTGACAAAGGTTCACCCTAAGTCTAACAATGAGTAGACTTGGGTTGATAAACAGAAGTCGACGGGAACTGGCAAGAGTACCTCATTGTGTCATATATAGCAAAAGCTTCTGTCTCGTATCCAAGCTTCTCTCCATCCTGCCAAAATAGATAAAATGGATTAACTAAAGTTCACAATTGTAAATAAAGTAAACATCTTACACAGAGCATGAAGCAAAGATAAGCGCGTTGAGCTTCTAGATAAAAATATATTAACAAAAGAAGGCACGTTGCTTCAAAGGAATATCTTGGCGATAGGTCCCAAGCATAGACTGAGTGCATAACAGACTGGGCTTGAAAACGACTGGAAGATAGAAGTACGAGGTTGTTAATGTCGAACAGTCCTCGAGCAGAAAACATTTATTTCCTCATCCCCTGATGAGGCAACAACTTTGAATAGACTGCGCGTCAATCTCGTCGAGTGTAATGAAACTTACAAACAGTCTGCATGCCAGCACTTTCTATCTCTCCACTGGAGTGCAGAACTGGTAGAAGTCATTAAAGCAGCCACATGATCTGTTTGCAAATATAAGTTAGGTTAAACAGGGTTTTGAGAATCAAGCAGCCAACCTTGGTGGTTCCCGTAGAATTGATATACATGTAGATAGGTTTGTCTGGGTCCTCGTATTGAAGATATAGCAGTTCTGCCATGATCAATTCCGTAACAGAGGGAACCAGGGACATGCCCAGGAACACTATGCGATTTTTGAATAAATAAGAAGGCAGATCGGGAGGTGGTTGTTGAGTTGCATCACCTCTCTGGAATGGGATAACCTGTAGGTATATCACAGAAAATGCTGATCACTGTGAATACGTGTACTGAATTCCAAACGGCAACCGCATATTACTGTGACACTAGAGCTATCTTAAGCATAGATACTGACTAAAGAACCAGGTGATTTGATGCTATCGGTACATGTATGAGCATTATTTGATAGAGAGGCATAGATAGAGTTCCAAAGCTGCTTATTTCTTCTTAGTTACAACACTGCTTGCGAGCTAAACTTCTCAACAGGCTGCTTCATTAGTAGCTATCCAGCATGCCTCTGGTAAGTATACTCCTCTTTGAACACAGATTCCAAGGCATACCAGAGAATTACTCAAAGGAATTCCCCTCCATGTATGAATATCTAGCACCGCCCAAATTTCGAAAGTCACTGGCCAAACTGATTCCTTAATTTTTTCCTGTCCCTATGATTTAACGCTGGCTATTTCATTACTTCCGTTAACCTACACGTTAACTTTAGAGAAAAGCAAGAATTTCGATAGAGAATGGAGTATCCAGTAGTTTGTACCATCGTGACAACACCTCGGCGTGCGCCAATTCGCGGATTGAATTCATGTTGATTGACTGATTTGGACAGAGAAGAAAGTCCTGATGCCCCCGACAGCGACGAGCCGTGTAAGCTTCCAGCTACATGACTCGAAACAAAGCTCGTGTCTAAGCAAACCGCTCCATTCCTTCTCTGCGTGGAAATCGCAGACGCTTTAATGCTCCCACGCGCTCTACCAGAAGCGATGCTCCTTTGTGACTGCGATGAACTGCATGCGAAAAGGCTCGTCTCCAAGCATCGAGCCGTCGCCATATCTACTCCGTTTACTCGCGTTTCCTTCAGGAGCAGAGAATGACACACTTCTCCTCTTAACACAAGAGAGGGAGGAACAGGAAAGGATAGCACGAGCGAATACGAACTGAACGAACGAAGAAGGCTGCTGCTACTGTGGGGTTCAAATCGGTTTTTCCGGGTCCGTAAACATTTTCGGAAATTCGTCCCGAAAAGTTTTATGGTCGGTGTATGGAGGGTAATGAGTGTGATTTTTAGTCCGCGGAGTTTAGCTGAACAAACACAAAAGTTTTACAGGTTACAAGATGATCAGGTGTCTTTAAGCGTTCATTAGTGTAATAATGAAACTATATTTGAAAGGTATGTAGACACTTATGAAGTCCAGGGGATTTTTGGGAGTTTAGCCAAGAATCAACATGTGAACACTCCCACGAGAAATTTCAGCTCGTCTGCATGTCAATATTTCTGCTGCTTCCCCTCCCCCCCCCCCCCCCCCCCCCCCGGTGCTCAACTTCCTATGATGCGAAGAATAATCCTAAGATTAGGAGTCGCAAGCAGCTGAGTAAGGGAAATTGAGAAAATGATGCCCTACACTCTCAAGTTGGAGATGGATGGATTCAAGGATGAATTAAATGATTTCAGTTTGAATGGGTTAGATGGCGCTTCGAAGACAATGAAAAAGCAATGCCACACTCTGAAAATTGATTTTTTTGTAAAGTGGTGCGAATCTGTTCAGAGTAGGAGATATCTTAGCCCAAGAATTAAAACTGATAGTTCCTCTGCTTTTGTTGCAAAGTAATTTCATGTTCTCGGTCCTCACATATTTATGCTAATGTGTATGGATATCAAATCCTTTTTCACTTTAGTGGAAATCATAAAAGATCATTGGTTTCAAGTAGAAGTGGCTCTTGATTGCTTTGGACACAATGGGAATGGCACTTCAATACTCACAAGAAGTGTACTTTTGGAGGGTAAGTGTAAGCTCTACCAAAATATTTATAAGGAGCTTGATAGAGGCTATATTATACACCATGTCAAAAGACGTTCAATGACTAGACATAGAAGAGAGATCCCAAATCTCATCTGCCTTTGCATTGAAAGGATTCTCAAGATGTGTTGGGTTGGTAGATGGGACTATATTCCCTCTTGCTCAAAGACCCGAGATAGATGGTGAAACATATTATAGTAGGAAGTGATCCTACTCACTAAATGGCCAAGTAATTTATGATGACCAAAGAAGGGTGCTTCATTTTGCGCAAGGTAAGACTCACAAAGATCATCACTCATTGGATCATCACTAGCTTGTTTGCACAACTTGTTTAGGGCATTTGCTTTATTTCCTTGCAATATAATTTGTCTTCTTGTATTGGATCTTCATTGATGATTGATGTTGATCGGTTTCATGATTTTATTGGTGTCAAGGATGTCTGGCTAATGTCATTACATAACATCTTTGAAGAAGTACGCTCTCTAGACAGATCTTAATTAGAGAGGCACATGAAACTCTTCTGACCACCACAAATATTTGCTTGTAGATTCTAGGTACACATTGATGTTGCATTTGGTACCAATCTTCAAAATAGCTTGTATAGAAAACCAACGGGACTTCAACAAATGTTTGTCCCACACCCAAGTAATAAAAAACATTGTATAGGAGTTCTCAATTCTAGGTGGTATTTGTTATAAGAGTTAAGGGTTTAGCTAAATAATAGAAGTAGAAATGCATATCTCATGAAATGGATATCAACTTGTATTATTTTGCATAACTTCTTGATAGAAAATTGTAGCACTTTGGGATTCAAGGAGGAGATTTAGTTGATGAAAGAGATGATGGGAACCAAGATGATCATATGGATAGTGGGTTTTTAAGAGCAAATGTTATGGAGAAATGTTTGGATTTCAACAAGAGACTAAGTGGTTCCTTGTATGATACAAGATAAACTTAATAATCTATACTTTGGTATGCTCTTGTATATATTTGTGCTATGGTATGGGTGTGCACCATGTAGAATAAGCTGGTTTGTGTGTACATATTGGGGCATAAATAGGTGGGTGATTGGAAAATTTGGTGTGGGTGTATTCACTTAGGTATATGCAAGGTTAGGGTATTGGAATAGGCAAGAGTGGGTGTTCATAGTTTAGTGTATGCAATTTTATTTGATTGGAATAGGCAAGTTTGGGTATTCACACTTTGGTATCCAAAGGTTTAGTTGACTAGAATATTCAGGGATTTGGTTTTTCACACTTTGATGTACCTAGGTTAAGAATCAAATATGCATGGTTAGTGTTAGGATAGTGGTGTGAACACCTTCCATTTTGGAGAGAGATCTTAGAATCACCAACTGCAAATCCCTATGGAGGTCTACGGGTGTCCAATGAGGAGGCAATATCACCTTCTAAAGGAATTTTTATATATTGAAATTGAATATATTTATACATTTTTGTTGAGATTTTCACTTATTTACTTAGACATTTAGTTATATTCATAGGTAAGCTTATTCATAAATTAGTTAGGTTCATAAATAAATAAACCTATAGTAGTTTTCAAAGAGTGGAAAGCCACATTTGAGTGTGGGAAGCCATATTTGGAGAATCTCGTTCATAGAAGTGTTTAGTGATATCATTGGGCCTAAAAATTAGAAACCAAAGAAGATTTATGCCTATATTGGAGCACAATATAAAATGGAGCACAAATTATGAGATTTGTAGAGTGGAGAGGAGAAAAATTTCTACACGCACATAGGAGTAAGGGTTTGAGTGTCTTAAGGAGTTTGAGTTTGTTGAGGAATCTTTGAGAAAGAAGGGTCATTGAGTGTTTTTCTTTAGAGAGCAAGCATGGTTTAAGGGTCTTATGGAACTGAAGGATTTCTCAAAAAGCTTGCAAGGTTTGCATAGTAGAAAATGAAAGGGTCTTGTATAGCATTAGGAATTTTCATAATCTTGGAAGGTCTATACAATAGAAGGAAAAAGTGTTTAGGCAATTTTTTTAGAGAGGAGAGAAGTTTTAAAATTCTAAATTAGGGTTGAGAGTGGTTTGTACAACCTTGGGGATTTTGATTTAAGGTGAATTGAAGTAGCACAAGGAGTGGGTCTACATAACACAAGGTGAGAGGAAGAGGTCTACACAACAAAAGAGATCTATGCAATAGAAAGAAGGGTCAATGCAACAAACAAAAGGATCTATGTCACACAATGTTTTAGGGTTTTATTGGCATTGGCAAACATTCAAATCATCATGATTACAAGAATAAATACTATGTTAGGAGCTTTGAAGAAGAGAACATGGGTGACACGGAGGAGGGATCTTGGCTCATCAACTTCCATTAGATGAAGGATAGTATGACAATCATAAACTAGTGTTGGTTAGACAAAGTGAGCATCATAAACTTAAGGGAGGACATGTGTATGTTAGACTTGGATATGTTAGGACTGAAGATGGCAGTTGGCATGGAGTACCAACACCCATATGTGAATATTTCTGAAATTCTAATTGAAATCCAAAATTATGAGTTTTATGCAAAAATCTTATGCTTGTGCAAAATTGATTTCCTACGCATACCCACATTCTTGCCTATGCAAACCACATTTCCTATGCATACAAGAAGTTTTGCTTATGCGTACCATACCTTTTGCCTACCTATACCAAAGTTCTGATTGTGCATACTTGTTTTATACTTCTGCATATTGTGCATACTTGTTGTATACTTATACATATTGGTTTTAGTGGGTTTTGCTAAATGTTTTTAACCATTTTGGCTTGTCCTCTATTTTGGCTTTTAGGTTCTAACATGCATTAAGTTTTTTTGCACTTGGGATAGAAAATCTCACATCAAAATGATTGGTGGGAGATCCTTTATGCTATAAGTAGACCTCATCAAGGAAGCGGTTGCATTGTCAAGGTGGACAACAACTAGGTAGAGGATAGTTCCATAGACCTTAGTTCAAGATTGGTTCTAGTGCAAGATGTCATTGCTAAGAGATACTTGGCCCAACATGTGCATATCCGGCTTGGAAAATTTTCTTTTAGATGGTAACTTTGTTGTTTATTCCTTTTAGGAGACCAAAGGTGGTTCATGGACATACTATCCTTCATATTAAGATTAAGATTGCCAAGGCTATTGATTGTAGATCTGATGATGCTAACTTGGTGGTCTTATAGAGGTAGTACCACTATCCGGATAGGTGTAGATTCAAGCAAAAATTTGCAAGGCATATACGCACACAATCTATTCCTTGAGAGTGGTATCATTGGTGAGGATGAGGTGAGATGAGGTATGAGAGAATTGTAGAGGATGAGGAGGACTTTAGATATGAGAGAGAGGAGTAGAAGGAGGCACATGATGATAATAATGAGAGTGTAGGTTATCATCATGAGAATGCTATGTTCTCTTTCTAGTTTATATCCATATGTTTTGAATCCCTATATTTTGAATAGATGTACATATGCAATTTAGAGATTATATTTAATTACAATTTTTGATGTTGATAATCATTTGTGCATTTTCCTATATTTAGTGTTTAGTTTTTTGTGCCCAAAGCTTCATCCCCATATTGTGCATGTTGATATCCCCATGAGAGGAGATGTGGTTTGCGTGTTTGCTTGAGAGAGTCTCAAACAAGTGATAGGCATGTGAGAAAGATGAGTGATATACATGCTCTAGGTACCTTCCAAGAGTCTTTGAGGAGTGATGGACATGTGAGAAAGATGAATGATATACATGCTCAAGAGGATGAGTTAGATGTTGGAGTTGGGAGAGTGGACATTGAGTTAGAGGAGCCATACCCTTCCTTGAGTGGCATATGCACTAAAGGATGATGAGTTAGATGTTGGAGCTAAGAGAGTGGACATGGAGTTAGAAGAGAAACACTCTTCCTTGGACCAAGATAGAGAGAGACCCCTAAGGGTATTGAGCTAGGAGAGATCAAGGCACATGAGAGAGAGGTAGATTTAGGGGAGAGAGAGCATGTTCTTAATTAGAGGCTAGATGTGTTAGACTTAGAGTTGACCGATCATGGCTTGATGGTTGAGGCTATAGGATTCAAGAGAGGTCTTATATGATGGTTGAGGCCTATAGGATTCAGGAGAGTTCTTATATGATGGAGTTTATTCTTAGTATAGAGAGGTTGGAGAGGACCCAAGCTCAATTAGTTTAGATCCAAAGGAGTCTAGATCAGGTGAGGATTGCACTAGACAAGTAAATTGAGGAAGAGATTGCTTTTGTACATGAGTTATGACCAAATCCTCTTGGATTCATGTATATAGGTGGATTCATACCAATAGTGTAGATATCAACAATCACAAGACATAGACCAATAGTATAGAGAAGGTCACTTAAGGATCTTAAATGGGTGAGTTAAAGATATTGTATCCTATTGAGAGGCACACTCATTCATTGGCAACAAAAATAAATCTTGATCTACTTGGAGAGCCTAAGGGTAGAGCATGTTGAGAGAAAGACACATTCATCGGCAACATAAATAGATCTTGATCTACTTGGAGAGCCTAGTGTGTTGATGCCCAACATGGACATTCTTGCCTATAGACCACAAGTTGGAGATGCTCTTGCACCCTCATCCACATTTGTGCATACCTCGGAGTAGATTGAGTGGCTACAACAGAGGAGTATGATAGTATTTTGCAAGCTCTCTAGACTGAGTATGTTGAGATAGAGGATGAGTTTTACTATGGAGTTCATTCCTGATATTGTTTATGCTCATGAGAGGTAGAGGAAGATTCTAGTTTTAGATATTAGTTATCTTGTGGATATTATGTAGGATAGTAATCATCTCGGCTTCTAGTTGTTGAACTTGGTACAATAGCATGATTGGGTATATTATAGAGCCAAGAGTACTTTTAGATATGTATCATGGCCATGAGTTAGAAGGTGCATGGAGTATTGTGTGTCACACTTTGAGGTTCTCATTTGGATAGATAGCATGAGAGTAGATTGGAAGCATCTCCTCAAGGACATATAGGCTTATGGTTTCTTACCCAAGGGAGTACACAATGAGAGTGCCTCATGGGAGTGCTTGATGATCTAGATGGGTATCAGGCCATTAGAGAGAGTTCACACATAGACCTCATAATGCATTTACTACCTTTGGATCTCTAACTTCATGCTATATTGATAATTGATAGGTTATACCTTCCATATAGTGCAAAGCATCCCCATGGTGCTATCTATCCTCTTGCAATTATTCCTTATCATACTAGCATAGTGGATTTCTGTACTTTGTCATGTGAGAGCTTGGTAGATCTCTTATATAGATTTAGAGCTGATACTTGCTATGTTATTGAGTTTCTCACTAAGGAGTGGACTTCATACCATTTGAGAGATTATAGTATGTAACTATATGATGGATTAGCAATTGCCATTTGAGACCCCCTCTCCATGATAGAAAGTAGGAACTACTATGGAGATATTGTCCAATGTTGATCACTCAATGCACTCATCATTAGGCGCATGGATGCAACATTAGAGCATATAAGACTATCACGGACCCATATTGTGCCATGAAACACATATATTTATAGAAGATACCATCCATCCCACTATATATATAAATATAAAGCACTCCATGCGCATTATGTGTCTATGGGCCTGAAGGTACATAAACACTTTCAAACACGAAAGAACTTTATAGGAAAAAGACCTAAAGAGTTTGGGTCAAGCCTTTGGACCAATTGGACCAAAGGGTCATCCTTGGAAGGTTTAATATTTAAATCATTTTGAACATATTTTGAATCAAAACCCACAAAAATTCTAATATATTTTTCATCCATTTATGGTTACACCAATCAGCTTTGTGATGCTTCCGAGTTACTTTACTATAATTTTTTAGCCTATCAAAAGCCTCACTCATGGCTGATCGGAGGCCACATGCTCAATTAATTAAAAGTGGAGATGCTCAAAGAAGAAGAAAAGGTTTCTTCTCCAAATGCAACCTTCAACATCTGAGGACAAAACAACTTTTGACTTGCATTTGTTAAGCATATTGCTAGTGTTCATTCTAAGCTAGGATCAAACTCATCTTTTTTAGTATATAATATAAAAATATAAAATATAAAAATGTAAAATAATTATATAAATATATAATTCTCATATCCATTTTGCACTCTTGTGTCCATGGTTATGATTGTAGAAACTGACTAGCTTTTTATCATATTTTCAATTTGTTTTGTCATGTTAGTTAATTGTTGATGATTGATTGCATTTTGTTACATTATGTGATTATTGATATTTTATTGTTGTCAAGATATTTGATTGATTGCTAATACTATGAAAAATAGAAGGACTCACAATGAGTGAGTCTTTTTGATCATTTTCCAAAGAAGAGAGTTTGATCTTCTATCAAGTACCTATTGATTATATGAACTAGATAGAGTGTTTATCAATGGCCTCTTTTGTTATAACTGTTCATGAAGTATAGGAGCAAGTAGTAGAATGAGATTTTATACACTCCACACAAGTAGTGCTTGGCTTATATTAGTTGAAATTTGCTTGACATAACACATGATGCACTAGTAGAAGAGAAGGTTCTCCTTGAATTAAAGTTTCTTACATTTTTCTTTACAGTTCACTATGGACAATCTTCTCCAACTCATATTTCTTAGATTGGATGATTTTTTTGCTTTAACTTTGGCCCGATGCTTCTCCATCTTTAGTCTCTCTTACTTTTAACATTTTGGCACTCCATTTCCTTTGGTTAGTAAAATCTTGGGAGAATGTTGCAATGGGAGGTATCATCTTTGAATTCCGTTTCCACACCTTCCTCCTCTTGTAGGACTCACCTCTACAGACTCTTGCTTTCTCTCCTCTTTCTCCTTCTTGGTCTCTTGTCTCTACAATGGTAAAATCCTCAATTGCAATTTCTTCCATGGGATCATTCTCATGAATGTTTGACAACAAGCTTGGAACATACTAGGAAGGTTGCTATATGCTACACTCTTCTTGCATCCCTTGCCTATCACCATTGCAATTTTTATTACCTTAGGCACTTGAAAGTTTAAAATCAAATGGATCAATTTTTGGCGTATTAGAGATTGAATTTAGGACTGTCTTCCCTTGTATCATCTTCATACGCATTTTCATCAAGGTAAGTTTTGGCTTTTTTTCCTCTCCATTGTCATGCAATTCAATGATGTCCATTGTATTATATAAACCCAAAGTAACAAATGCAAGGGAGCAATGTTTGCTCTACTCTTGAACATTATGTTCATATGATGAAAAAGAGTGCATGTATGATTTAGTTTATCCTCTGTTGTTTTCCATCCCTTTAAATGTCCCTCTTTGTCAAACCTTCCCTTGTGCTCTTGTCCTTAAAATCTCTTCCAGACTTGTAGAAAGTCATACATGTTTGCCACTTCTTCTTTAATCACATTCTGTTCATACCCATGGGAAATCCTCTCTTAAACCTCACGAGATAAGGGGCGATCATTCTAAATATTGTGCTCTTCTATATCAGTTTTTTGCAATGCCTCATGTTATAGGCAAAAAAGTTGAAAATCCTCCAAATTGTTTAGAATTTAGGCATGGTGATGACTAACCATCCTAAATCTATTGTTTAACTCTTCATTTTTTGCTTTTGCTTTTGATTTTGCATTGTTCATAGAGGTTGTATTGGGTCTCTTGAACTTGTCATTGATTGCATCAAGGGGTAGAGGGGATGGAAGGAAAATAAGATACTATTTTCAACAAAGCTTGGAAACCGATATTTTGCAATGACATTGTCATAAAATCCATTGAGATGTTTGGCAATGACACGAGAGTAAAACCCACCGAGATAGGAGTACCACCTAGATTGAAATGGTAGATGAGAAGGAGAGTGAGAAATTGATTTAGAGGATATGAGAATAAGAGGGATAGACACAAATTTGGTATTAACATCAATGGGTGAGATTGATAGAGGAGGTGGATCTTCAATGTGCATTTCAATGAATTTTATTTATAAAAATCAAAACTTAAAATTGTCTCCAAATTTCCAATGATTGCACTCTCCAATTTTTACTTAACTCCAATTCACCTCAGTTTACTTCAATGCTAGCATGCCAAATCAATGCTTGCATGCCAAATCAGATCCAACAAAATTTTAAATTGGCTCCAAATTTCCAATGATTGCACTCTCTAATTTTACTTAACTCCAGTTCACCTCAATGCTAGCATGCCAAATCAGATCCATCAATGTGCACTATGTGTTTGTCTCACCAAGAAGAATCTAGTCTCAAGAGAAATCACTTGCCACAAACTTCTGCCCCCTAAGTATTTTGCCTTAGGATAAGGTTCAAGATTTCAAACTCATTACCACACATGCCACTCCAGTTCCAGCACGTGTGGCATGTTTGGGTTCCTCCAGGCACCTAATCTTCATTTTGATGTGTATTATGAGTTAGACTCATACATGAGCCATCACTAATCAAACCCACAAAAGAATTTGAAACACGCTCCAATTTACTAAGGTGTAAACATATTCTAAGCTCTAGGGCTTAGCCACAATGGGGCATATGTAAACACTATTTTAAGCTACGGGGTCTAGCCCCATTTTACCATTTTGATCTCTCCCTTGTACGGCATGATGGGGTCTTCCCATCCTTCATTTTTTCAACGCGGTCGTCTTTCTTGACCTTTGATTTTAAGCTCTTGCGGTAAAGTCTCTTTACGTCCTATTCATTTTTGTCCCTTTGATTCTTTTCTGGCACAGTGCCAGGTCCCGTAACTGCCCACAAAGTCTCCCTTTGAACCCCTACTGGACACTCCACGACCTGGAACCACCACCCGTACTCACGAAGATGTGCTAAATCCCCATTTGCGTTCAAAGCGATTCCCATTAACATTTGCGGCAGCCGCAGATCCTTGACCCGGAGGTACTGTACCGGTGCTAGAAGAGTACCGGCGAGTCCCTGACGGTAGAATTTTAGGACTCCTGGCGTTTAAAGAACTGCCGTCGGGGACTAGGATAGGTGAGTGTGCAGGCATATTCTTGAGTTTTCTCAAAGATGGCAAGTGGCTCCGAAGGCTTCTCGTAAATTCCTGTAGAACCCGATGGATCCCCTGTACTTTACGGGTTCTTCTCAACGTCTTCCCGAGCTCTGTACTTTACGACCGGTTGCTGTACCTGTCCAGCAATGGAGCTTACATTCCGTCCACTCAGTGCCGATCGCGTTCTTTGAACCTCGTTGCGGGTCCACACTTTTGAGGGTCTCTCCTCAGGCAGGACTACCACGTACGGTGTCTTTTCGGACGTAAATTCCGCTTGCCGGACGCGGAGTACAGAGGTTGCTTGCAGATACTTTGAGTTCAATTCGGTTTTGCACTCATATTCTGCTTTACTTTTGGGGATCCAGGAAGGGTCGCATGGAAGGTCCATCACGTCTCATATTACGCATGGAAGATACGTTGAGTTCAATTTGGTTTTGTACTGAATTTCTGCTTTACTTTTGGGGATCCGGGAAGCTACGCATGGAAGGTCCATCACGTCTCCTCGTTGAAATGTGGACGATCTGTGCCTCCAAATTCCGGAGTTGCTCGTCCGGCTAGTATTCATGTGGCTCGCGTTGGTTCAACTCGGTGCAGATAGAAGTCTAGTTTTGGCTGGAGATACTAGAATTTGTAGCTCGGAATCCATGAACGTGCAACGTGGTAAAGGACGGAATGGTGGACATTGCGAAGTTATCCCTTACATTCGGGAAAAGATCATGCATCTCTTATTGTTGGTGTAGGAAGCATGAAAGTAAAGCATCTGCAGCCAGAGTAAGACTCTATCAGGATACATATATTTTGTAAAAGTTTGCATGCATGAAATTGATTTGAGCAATCTCCCCTGTTGAATGACAAACTTGTTGACGAATCACACATGCGGAAATAACGCTCTGTTGCATATGCCCTATAGAGTTGAACAGGATGAAATTGTAATGCACAGGAAGATCAGGAGTTCCACATTCCAACTCAGGAACTCCCAAAGATAACAACTTGAAATTGCTAGGTAAGCAAAACTAAATTCGGCACCTACAGCTACAAGAAGCTTTATCACATTTCCAATATACAGCAATTGTTGTCCTCCACAATGCAGAAGGGACATGAGATCGGCAAATTTTATACTCTGTCCGGCAAAGACTGTCCAAACTGACATATAGACCAATGCTCTATGCAGCAAGGTTTTTGTGAGTTTGTGGCAATTTGGTTTCCTATCTAACTAATCACCGACAAACGGACTTGACGCTGAGGTAACGCTGAATATTCACAAAGGATTTATAATTACAGAGATATTTGTAACCATGTGGCTAACAACTAATCTACTCTCATACTTCAGGATCCATAGCTTGAACAGGAAAGAGAAACAGAAGAGATGTGCGTCTGTCATGCTGGACGTGGTTTGCCTTCTGGATCGTCTCGTCAGTTAGAAGCTGAAGGTTGGACTTCTTTAGAACCAGTCCACCCATTGTTCAGTTCTTTTTGCCTTACGTTTCGGAGGCTGATATCTCCCGTTTTCGAAATTTGCTTTTGCTATGAGTCCCTCCATAGTTACCACTTCATATGAATAGACAGTACCTTCGATAGCACTGAAGCAAACGGGACGTGCAATCAATGACTTGGGAGATACCGTATCGTCGAAGTGATAAGTGGGCATGAGTTAAATGGACTACATCATACTAAACAGAAGTAGAATGGCGATGTATCGAAGATAATAATCCTGTCTTCCTGAAGTTTTCGCCACCTTTTCATGAAGTACATGCTTACAAGTGCTATCACAGAAGCCTACGACCTTGATTTCACTCGGACCTTACTGAAGCCTGAGGGACAAACCTTTGTAGAAGCTCTTCCAACAACGTTCTTTGAGCAGGTGTAACGTAGTGAATACAATTCCTTGGGCATTGTCCCACTGCAAGTTGCACATGATACTCCCCTCCTTTACCTACAGACAGGAAATAAGTGGATTGCATGTTTTATTTTCAATTCTTCAAGTATGTAGCTTTCTTGTCTTCGAAATAGCTTTGTCTGAACGGTGGACCTCACTCTATTTTGAGAGGTGTGCGAACATTCAAACAAAACTCAAAACTTGGAGCCGTCGACGTAATGATACTAATAAATGAAGCAAAATAGGCGGTCTTAATGAGGTGACTTAGAGTGAAAAGATTAGCTCAGTAGTATCAACCAAAACCCTAAACTTCCATGATTTAACTTCAATTTGGATCTAAAAGTTACAGTATATCTGGACCATCTTACTGCGGACAATCTTAATGTTTTCAGAGCAGATTCAAGAGGATCTCCTAGAAAAAGAGGAATTAGGCTTATTGTAAACGACACCCGTAGCACATATACCAGCATACCTTGTCTAGATGCACGAGCACAACCCGTATCGGAGGCAAACTGGAAAACATCCGGAGCACGCTCAACGCAGGAGTAAGGACAACCTGTGAAAAACCCATGGACTTCGAAATTGAGCATGATGATGGTGCAAATAAAAAATGCTTGAATCTACATTCCCAGATCCTTTCGTTCACACCAGAAACAGCATGCAGAGTTATCCTTCGTTACTCAACAATATAGTACCACTCTGTAGCGTGTTTGCTCCACCAGTGGATGAAGATTTTGCCAGCTGAAACCGGCTTTAAACCACTTCATTCTCCAAGGCTTCTTAAACACGTTGTGTGCATTTAAATAAATTGACTCCAAAGGTTGTGTAAAAAGCTTTTGAAACTTGAAACAAAGTTAAACTCACCTCGTCCTATACAAGCCACCTCATTAACAAACAGATCTTCAGCTGCACACTCTGGCTCTTCAAATGGATCGGAGCTCTTTCTGCAAGTCACCATACCATGTCAGACCACGGACTACGAACTGAAGACAGTACTGAAAGGGTAAAAACAAAGACAGTTTCAACAAAAGGAGCACTTGGCGCTTGCAACTGCTGGCCATTTTCTTGGTTAATAACCTACGATTCTGAGAGTGGAAAGTTACGATGGACGAACTACTTGCTATACCTTTTATATACCTCTCGCTCCACATCATTCGTTAAGATCTACACAGGTAAAAAAAACAAGGTTTTTATGTTAGATTTCAATGAATCGTTTCTTCAAGTGGTCAATTACGAAAATCTATATCTTGCAGTAAGAACTAATTTTAATTCATCAGAGCGTATATCTATCACACTACTCTGCCCCCGACCAGGATAATGGACCACTTGTTAGAAGCAGTTGCAGCTAATAGTTATACTGCACAATATGCTATTACCTCATAAGCTCTAAGTAAGCGCTGAGTGATGGCGTCTGCATCTCCAACACCCTGGTAGACATCAGGATGATATTCTTTGATCTACAATGTGCAACCGTTCATTAAGCGCGTTCAGAGGTGAGAACCCGAAGCTCATTAGATCAACGT
The DNA here is from genome assembly GCA_948567375.1 of Lunularia cruciata. Classification (NCBI taxonomy): domain Eukaryota; kingdom Viridiplantae; phylum Streptophyta; class Marchantiopsida; order Lunulariales; family Lunulariaceae; genus Lunularia; species Lunularia cruciata. The sequence goes on along the minus strand of OX419761.1, from coordinate 49,229,539 downwards.
GGGAGGGAAAAATGTGAGAAAACGTCAAGCTAGTAATTTTTAACCAGTATTTGCAATCTGAGTTCCCGGTGGCATAAACTCGAATACTCTTCGTTCAAAGCCATGACGATGTTCAAGTTATCAATTATTCATGAATGTCAAAATCAACTGAGATATTAGCAATTGGACAATTGCAGTGAATTGATACAACTATATGATTGCAGGAATGGAGTGAATACCATACCCTTGCTCGGAAAGCAGACTTTATATCCTCTTCACTGCAGTCCTCTGGAACTCCAAGCACTTCATAAGGATCAGCTCTTGACAGCCATTCCAGGTCTCCCACCGCTCTCCCTCTGTAAGCCCTGGTCTGGAACATCTGCTTCCTATTCCCATCTCGAGCAGCGGTGATCGCTGTTAACGAGGCAAATTTCCTCTCCGAGTATATTCTCGAACAAAAATCCATTTGCTTTTCAGTCGGACGGTGCAAGCCCACGTGATTCTTTCCCCATCTAGCGCCAGAGGAGATGGCCGAACAAGACATATTACGATGCCGAGTCAGGAGACATCCGGATTGAATTCCTAAACTTCGGCAAGAAGGACGAGAATTACAAGCCGTAGAAGAATCTCTCAAGCAGTTGACGACATTGACCTCCCCCTGAAGTTCTCGGAGAGAGATTGGAACCGGGGCAGAGAAATTCGCTGACGCAACTGGAGTTCCCGTGGGGCATAGAGACAAAGTCACACAGGATACCCCTGATCTGCCAACTCCAGAACTCACCTCCATCGTAGCAATAGATTATTACCAAAGCATCGGCACATCAATTCCTCTTCTACTTCAACGACGGGCCACTTCAATGCAGTACAGTGGCTCCCAACCAGCGGTGCATTCAATCAACAAGCACCAAGTCCTAAGAAAGGGCCACGAGGCAAAAGTTCACAATCTCTGATGCATCTCAGGTACCCATGGGGACACGATCTCTGCTTCCAGAACAGAGGACGCTACAGCACTACCTTCGCCCTATGAGTCTTCCATTCAAAGCTAACTTCCTCGACAACAGGGGATTAGACGAAGTGCACTAATCTGAACCAGCTTGATCTTCAGGACTCCCCAGAGAACGCCATGTGGATACCAAGCTCTTGAATTTACACAGTTCTTAACTTCATCGAATATGAGATCACGTAGTCACAGCTCTATATCCGTCTTCTTCAGCGAAAGAATCATACATTACCTCTGCATGGCAGTATGTGATTTCTCCAGTGATGAAAGCCCATAATTGATAGAATAAGCGCAATAGCAGAACAATTCATTGAAGACAACCATAGCTATAGACAATAGAATTCAATAGTGTTTCGCTATAACTGGTTTAAAGAAAGAGAAAACTCTTACATTTTCCTTTACCGTAAAATGGTATGTTTGGTTATACCTTATTATACCGGAGTAATAAGCGTTTATAACATTAGTTGCTCATTCTGCGATCAGAATTTCCTCTCAGACCTAACATGGCAATTTAGAGTATAATCTGTTCAATGCCTCCAAGATGTACATCTTTTGTGGTAAGGGTCTATGAACTTGGGGTAGTGACGAGGTGTTGAAGAAGTCATTGTTTCTTGCAAAATGTGCTATTATTTCCTATTTGCTGAAAAATAATCAAGTAGAAGAAAAAGACAGACCGCATAGAATAACAAGGAGGGGGAAGATCATCAAGCCCGCATGATGAGAAATAAGAGGTAAAATGGAGCTAAGCCCCAATATTATCTGAATGAGAAATTTACCCTATTACACTTAAAATACCTGAGCTATGTAAGTTACTCATGCATCCAAGAAGCATCAGCTAGTGCGATTGCTCTCCTCTGGATTGCACCAGCTAGTGCTCTCTCAAAAGCAATGGGACAAACATTGTCTGAAATATGTTACAAAGTAGGAGAGTGAGAAGGGTACCCCTGATGTTTAATATGATATACTCTCATGCAGGCCTTGACAAATATGTCAAGTGCAGTATCTATCACTTTATCTAACTCCAAAGTTCTTGGAACAAAGAGATGACCTCACTCATACCTCTATACTTGGAGACCTTACCTGCTACTGCTCTATGTGCACATCCAAGAGGATGAGTAATACTCCCTCTGAAACTGCATCACATGCAGGGTCAGTTACCACAACATCCGTTATTCTCACTTGATCATCTAGGACCAAGTATAAGTTTGACTTGACTCGTGTTATTTGCAAAGCATACAAATGCACGCTCTAAACAAGGTATCCACTCTCTTGTGCCTTGGCAAAAACTATATCTTTGGTTGCATTGTGGGTAACTATCATATCTCCTCCAAAAGGACACAGTGTCATATATACTTTTCTTGCATCTAGTGTAAAACCACATTTGAGTGAGTAATGAAGATGTAGATGGGTGGAGCAAAACTAGATGTAGAGATGTAGAGAAGACAACCTGTGCAAATCAAGTTAACAAATACAATAGTAAGTTTGTGAAAATATATACGAAAGTAAAGCTCTTATGTATTGGAGATTCCGTTCTTTACAGTGAATGCAACATAATGTTATATCGCAATAAGATACATGTACTTTTGATAAAGTAGTACAGTTGAAAATGTTGATAAATATTGCATTTTTTTATAGCTATAGAAGAATCATTCTACATTTTATGAAAAAAGGTTTATATCATTCAATATCACATGTATATTAAGGAAAGTTGATACAAAATTGTGCACCATATGACATAAATGAAATATGGATTCTCTCCAGGATTCAAGAGTCCACTATCTAAAAGATCAAGAAGAATAAATTTGCAATATGGCTAAATTTTTCTCTCTAAATATTAATTTCCCTAATTTGACTCTATTATTCACACAAAATTATTGAGCTTTTCATAAAAAAAATTGACCTTCAAGAAAGCTTATTATGGCTAATGATCTACCCAATGCTAATAAAGATGGATAGAGGACCTACAAAGGTATGTAAAACCAAACCTACTCAAAATATAAATTATAATGTTATTTCCAATTTCCAATTTCACATTTTATACTTTTTGTTAAGGTTAGAGATAGTATAAAATTTAGAGCATTATATAATTTGATTCAAAATTTATATTATATAGCAATAACATCATATAGTTGACTTGACTTGACTAGTTGGAGTAAACTAATACATCACATGTAAGATTTAATTTTGACTTAGAATTTATATCTCATGATATGTTGAGTTAGACATCCCTGCCTAACATATTAGATTTCCAATTAATGTTATATCAAAATTTAGATTCTTGGAACTATAAGTAAAAGAAACTCTCTACATATAACTTACAAAAAACAATAGAAAGAAGAAGTCTTTTATGATACATTTGAAATGTCGGAAATAATCTAAAGCAAAGTAGAGACTTTGTTGATTACTCAAAGTAAGTTTGTTATAATGGTAAAGTACCTTGTTAGAATAGCAATCAAGGTTCCTACCAGGCCTATCAAACTGAGATAATGTTATATTGATGGAAATAATAAGTCTTGATATCTACTACATTATCTAACACTTCCTCTAGAATTCAATTCACAATTTCTATCTTAAATTTATTGATATGGAAAAATTCTTGAACATAAAGATATTATTGTTAATGATAATATTAAATAACTCATTTTGCAATGCCTCTAATTCTCATTTCATTATATGTACAAATTCCATTTCATTACATGTACTTTTATTATATATATTCTCTAAATTTTCTTATTTTGAGTTATGTTTACCAATTATGCTACTAGTTCAAGCCTACTTTACTTGTGACAAGACAACTAGATCAATCAAACTTTAAAAACACCATGATCATTAAACCTATCAAAGACTTGCAAAATGTATAAAGTTTTTACTTCTACTTTAGATTCTAATTTTCTGAAATTCTCAAATCACTATCTCCAAAATAATTAAACCCTATCTCAATTTGATAGTCTGCATATAAAAGTTTCATTTTTACTTCAAATTTTGATTTCTCAAATTTGTGAACTTTCAATCACAATTACTTTAGATTTTTAAAATACCCTAATCCTTGGATAAGAAATAATTAAACCGTAACTTTACCATGATCATCTTCATACAAAGCTTACACATTTACCTTAGGTTTTAATTTCTTTCAGAATCATTTAAAGTTTTACTTGATATATAGCTGTTAGATTTGTTATTCCTTACAAGAATTTTCCATATTATTATAGTATGTAAATATCAAATTTATGTAACTAGACCCATGTATAAATTCAGAGACCATTTTTATAGATTTTGCAATTTTGATACACGTACCATATAAGACTTCATTCCATTATAAAGCTTCTAGTGTGTAGCACGTCATCCATTACAAATCGTCATTAGCAATTGCTGATCAAAATATGAAAATATTGCAAAGATTCATCCTCTTGTAAAACTAGGCAGGTGACACTTCATATGTTTCTCAAAATCTATGTTCTGGAAATGCTTGCACATATTTAGAATATCTACAGTATCCAGAACTATTCTGCCAATCAAAATTTCACTAATAAACCATAATTTAGATTGTTTTGACCTCTTTTCACACACAAAGTACAACCCATAACACTTGTAAAGGCAACATTTCAAAGATTGCAGTTTCATATTTCTTCAGTGCCTTGTGGAAAACACTTTCTCGGTATCCAACGCTATAACAGATATGCTCTGTTCATGGTATTCTCTAGATTTATTCACAGGTTGTATCCTCATGGCTTTCCCTTTGAATTATTGTACAAATTGTTCACCGAATAATGTACATCTCCGAGCGTTCAGTCTAAAAGGTCAATTGGCTGTCCACAAATGGCAGCAAACTATTGCTGACATGGTGTCTTATTCTGCTGAGATAACTGGTGTTCGCTTAAAAATATACCATGAAAACCGTAAGGGACTCTGGTGGGAAGCCTAATCGAAGCAACGGTCTCGAGCAGAGGAGATTGGGCGTCCATCACTAGAAGTTCCGAGACGTTCGTTCTCTCATTGTGAATGTAAGTAAGAAGATAGCCATCATCCTCAGCTAGATCAAGACTCTCGGACCTTGAAACGAAGAAAGGTTCACTGCCATAACATCCTGGTGGGTAATTGCGACTTGCCACTAAGCAATCTTGGTGATTACCGAGGCCACTCATGGCTATATCTAGTTTTACAACGCCTGATAGCTTTGGCCATGGGCCAGAAGTGGACAAGTAGACGAAGCGATTTTTCCTGCCTGCGTACAGTGGATTGATCCCTCCGATGTCACAGCTGGTAGTGGTCAGTTTCGTTTTGGACGATTGTCCAGTTTTGAGATTCAAGGAGAATTTCGTAAGAGTATGCACCACCCTTCCAGGTTCGGTAAATATGAGACTCAAGGGGCTCATGCATGAACCAATGAGGCTTACTTCATCACCTTCATCCCATCCATTGAAGTAGTGGAAAGAAGTACTGGCTCCTGGAACATCGAACCATTGAATTCTCGACGAATCTGAATCATATTTGGGCATCACACCAATTCGCGGAACCTTAGCTTCGTCTGTTACTATTGGAGACTTATAACCATCCTTCATCTCGCCAATCCGGAACACTATTTGCGGTTCGGGGAAAACTACATACTTCTCAGTCACAACAAAGTCATGGAGAATAGTGGGTTCCTTCATTTTGATAGACGCCGTGGAACTCATCTGCCCTGTAGGCGAGACACGGAAGTACGTTAAATATGGTTGAACCAGCAGATTATAACCATACGAGAACATCTCCCCCGTGATTGGATCCACTTTCGGGTGTGCTGTCATCGGATGCGAAAGATTCCCCTCGAAGTCCAGGCGCCCAAGAGTTGTCAAGTCACCATCTTCAGGAGAAATATGCACCACATAGGGCTTGTCATCCTCCGACATAGCAAGCAGACGCCCGTTGTGGAAGGCAAGGCCTGCGTTGGCACAACCAATCCCATCGGACTGGTTGCTGATCACCCCCAATGCTTTGCGCATCATGAAGAGTCCCAGCCTTGCGAGTCCCGCCAATCCATAAAGTTCTCCGAGAGGTTTCGGCATCAATGCCATGCCAGCCTTCCCCTCCTGCGTAATACACGAGTAGCATATTATGAATAAGCTGTAACGTAATCATTAAGTCATTATAGGTAGTTGATAGCACCGTCTCTAGACGCAAGCAACAAAAGTCTCACGATACTGCTTCATGACTTATCTAAGTCAACTTCTTCTTCCACCATCGCTTGTGTTTCAGAATGAAAAACCGCAGAATCAGATCTCGTGAATCCCTGTCCGTACCTTGTGAATCTGTACATAAGATACTTTAAAGGTATAGTAATGAGAAAAAACACTGATCCACTTGACCAAGTGGACTAGATATTAAAACAGATAATTGAAACATCATGCCTGACGTTTGAGGCTAGCGAGATTGAGACTTCTTGAACGAAACTTCACATACTGGACCATAAGACCTCCATCACAACATCCTCATCACATGAATCATACGTAGAGATATTGTGGATTCCCTGTCGCTACAACTGCAAGCAACTTTTGTGTAATACCAAGTAATAGGTTTAATTTGTATTCTTTTACTGTCAGTAGACCGGTTGAGATGGAGCAGGGTCATTTACTGGCGACTCATAACATATCAGTGCATGAAACTCTCTGTCATGCTTCGACGGCAGACACAATATCCTTGATGGCTTGTTACAGTGTGAAATTAGTCAACTAGGATGGAGAATGAAAGTTACAGCTGCAGGAAATTCCATAACCTACGTTGCATTCTCCTGAGAACAGCAGGACTGTTTAGACTGAGCAGTGACACTCGCTATTCAGAGCTCTCAGGGCTTATGTAAAACAAGGAATGACAGCCCGGCATTTAAAATCTCTCCAACCTTCACCTTACGATCAGTTTTACGGAATGCAATATTATCAAGCACCGAGCACTCCTACTAGCGCCTTCTAGGATCAAATAATTCTGACGATGAAGAGAATGACGAAAGCAATCTGACAGCATGGGGACTGAACATCAAACCAAGAAAACATCTTAGTCCCTTGGGGATATGCGTTTCTTGTCTCTACAATGTTTGCTCTACTTCCTCACGCTATATTTTGAGTTAACTGCATAGGCCTTCGAGGAGAAATGTGTTACAGCAACATGGACGTTACCTCAACGAAGCGAAATGTGCGCACGTAGCGACAACAGTAGCTGGCCTGACCGTCGTGGATGCGAACACCATGCAGCATTCCATCTCCATCGAAATGGTGGTATCCCCCGGTGGGGGCAAACTGCGGGTTCGGCCCATTTCGAATGTAGATGCCATTTAGCGCTGGAGGTATCACTCCTTCAATTTCCAAAGCAAAACCGGAGGGAGGACACTCTTCAGTTACAGGAGCGAAGTTGTCTGCCAGTTGTACGGTTGGATCTGAGCTCGCAGGTCTTTGAGCTGGTTCCATGAGAGTTATGAGGCTCTCTGCTACATGACAGATAGCTGACGGAAAATCCTTGGAAGTCCGCACTTGCCCCAGACTAGCAAGATATCTCCCCAGCTTCGCCTTCTTCTCTTTCGATTTAGAAACGCGTCGATTTCTTCGGTTGAGCTGCGTGATTTTCGTTGCGAGCAGCGACATCAATTGAGAAAGGATAAAAACGTGGCATTTGTCAGTGCGGGGAGCACTAGCCAAGAGAGGGGCAGCGGTCACCCCCTCGTCTTGATTGACGAGTCTGGAAGACTTGTAGTTAGTACGGGACTTCGTAAGTTCGCCAGCGCCACGAACTGCAGCTGCCTCGATTCTGTTTGTTTGTTTCTTTGGCTGTCCGAAATTTAGCTCACTGCAGTATTTCCATGATTTATCAAGTACTGAGCTCGACAAGTGAATTCCGTTCATAAGAAATGAGGACTTCATGATCATCGTCATAGCTCGCACTTTGGAAATGGTGCGTGCGAGCTGAATGTGTTTTCGCACAATCCGCACCTTACACGTAGATTCAAGGGTGATTCTAGGACAGAGTTGTTTAGTGATTTCTGAGATCAATCACCCAGTGAATCTCACATTCGCAGTGGACCTGACTTCTAACTTGGCAACAAGTCCTCCGAAACTGCATAATAGCTAGACGACATGGAGCGGGAATCAGAATTTGACTTCGCCGTCACGACCATAACACAAAAATGCATACATAGCAAGACTCGCAGCTTCGTGTCTGATTTGCAACATGAACCAGAAAAGACCAAGTTATCTGTGCTCGTAATGGATGGAGAAGTCTAATATCGACATTGACAACAATCGAAACTCAACCTGAGCACGTGATTATGATAACCTATTCCCTACCTGGCGCCAGATTAGCTGCTCAAGCTTCCCAGCAGCCGTACCCGTACCCGTCTTCGAGCTGCATGATCGTGTAAAGCAGTACCGTACTTTTGTAATATACAGGAAGATCAAGACAAGAGTAAAGGGTCCTCGGATGTCGTCAACTGCTTATCAACTTTCTTATGAACGGAAGTCACTTGCTTATCGGGGAACTTGCAGTGCTATGTCGAACTAAGTACTAGTGTGCTGTATATGATTCAAGGTTTCTCCTGTAGCATTTGTTTCTAGAAGTTCCTTTGTAGCGCGGTAAGTTTTACCGGGTGCTTGACTCGCGGACCCAACCGTAACCGTCCCATCACACAAGTGTGTTTTCGCAGTCCACCCTGCACAGGTCAGGTCCTGGGGACCATAAACTTGTACGACAAATGATAAGCTCAAAACCAACCGTAAAGGGCCCTTTACGGTTACCAAGGGTTTAGCTTTTGACCTACTAGCTTCATGGAGCTGTGCATTACCATGAGAATGTTTGATTTGTCACAATCTTCACATACCAAAACCAGCGAAAGGATTCTTGCCATCCATTGAAATTTTTTCTTTGGCTCGAAATCTAGAATTTCTAACATGTACAGGCACGTACAGCTGTAAGAATAGTCCCATAGGATACTGCAAAAGAAATTTTGGATCATACGGTATGTCCAAAGTTCAAAGGCTGTATAGGGTTTAATTTTGTTGCTGAGTTTACCCGGGAACGATTGTTACAAGGATCTCTATCCCGAGAACCAGGGTGTTTCACTTCGGGCCTGTGTGTGGTGAGTAAAACTGAGTACTCTAATCACAACGGGGTCACACAGTGCATGAGGTCATGTGGAACGGGATCTCGCGAGATGACTCCGGATCTCCTTCTGGACATGTTGCATATGGAACGGTAGCCCACACCTCCCAATAGTTGATTTTCTTGCCACTTGGCTTTTAATCTGATTCTGAGGTTTGAACCTGGAGGTACCCAATCCTAGCCATCCCATTTTGAGCGATTTGAATACACATATATCGACGATCCATTTGACAACTCCACATCAGCGAGCCAACATAACCTGAAAAGCCTTATGGCGGAGAGCTAGTTTAGAGACTAAGGAGCCTAGTATGGAGGTCATTGAGATTCACGTAAGATTTTGGTCTGGGTTGACTACCAGAAGAACGGGACGACGGGACGCGAACGTGGAGCGGCGAGAGAGGAGTTTCGAGATTCCTGAGTGAGTGCATAAGAGAGGATAGGAAGTAAATAGTAAGTTCTCTTTGTTTCTTAATTTTGGTTCTATTGGTACCAAGATTAACATCTATGGAGAATTGTGCATTAAGATATAACCGCATATAGGATGAGTATAGCGAGGATGACAATGATGGCTGAGAATATCTTTTTCTACGAGAATTGAATAAAAAGTTAATATGGAGATATGAAGATATGAGATAAAAGTTAAAAGTGATCAGAGCTTTTATATTTAGAGAAGCAGGTTTTATTCATGTGAGGTGTGATATATAGGATTTGTGAGATATAGGAGAGAGTATCTTGTAATATTATGGTTTATTCTTTTTCTACATATGGATTCGCTTCACTATATGAGATTGTCTAGAGTAGTAGTAGTACGTGATACACCATGTTGAATGTAGTATAGATTCTTTACTCTTTGCAAGGAGTAAAGACACACATCAAAAATACACGAAGATTATGATTGATCACTTGGGATGCATACATGAGGTATACAAACATATCTATATTCTTGATATTTTTGAGTACGCACACTCCTCAAATTTGAGAGACACCTTTGAGAGTCATTCCACTCATTATGCTTTATGATAATATTGAACAGAATCATGAGAGTGTTTAGCATCCCAAACCATCCCATGGTTGTATTTTGGTGCCTTTTGAGATTAGTTTTTCATGTCCATGTTTATTCTATAGGTTTTCTTATGCATTCCATGATGAGGTTAGAAAAGTCTTAGTTTATGCTTCTATCAATTGGTGCATGATCCCATGGATGAGTTAGCATTATTCTTGTTTCTCTTGCTCCTACGACGATGTCTTTGATTAAAGTGGTGTAGTATCTTAGGTTAGCTTGGAGAGTATGATAGAGCAACGTAAGCACCACATGTTTTGTCTACTTATAAGATCATTCCCTCCTTGTGGCTATTGCAATCATATACTTGGTACCTTTAGAGGTCTTATAGTATCAACCTAAGGAGTAATTATGTCTTGATAGTGTACTTTTTGCACATGTATTGTGTACAACCCCATGCCTCTCCTCAAGAAGCTTACCAAGGATTTCTTATAAGCATCTAAGAGATTGCTTCTAGATAGATGATCAATCTAGTGATTTTATATAGTTGTTCCAAGTGGTTGTAGTAATAGCATGTAGAGACATTTCCAGGTCAATTAGCAAGGTGCTAGGTGATAGTCAACTTCTTGCAATGGAGAAAGACACAAGGGGCATTGCACCCATTAGTGTTGGTGAGGTCTTTATACATCTTGTCAACTGTACTACTATTGTCCTTAAACATATTTCTCACTTCCAATAACAATTAGTCCACTTCAATTTCAAGTTTCTAATGTGGGAGGTTGTGAGGCTATCTCTTTAGGCATTTGAGCACTCCTAATATCTACCCAGATTGTGTTCTCTTATAGATGGATGTTGAGAGTGCTTCAATAGCATCTCATGTGCATCCAACTTTAGATAGTTTAGTGAGATTTGTGGTTCATTGGCAAGTCTTATGCCTTTCATTTGGTCCTTGTCTGGTTCTACTTCTTTTCTTTACTACTAGCATGGCTTCTTGCAAGAAGGAATCACAATTATCCAATCACTATTTGATATAATATGAAAATTCAATAGGTGGATTTTTTTTTTCATGGCTCAATTTCATGCGCTCTTGTTTACTTCTTTAGCTATGCCAAGTTGTACTTTCACTCCTTGGTGGACAAAACAAACATCTTAGGAGTATTTAGTGCTGTCATTGAACAAAGGACCTTTGATTATGTGACAAGAACTTGATGCATAGCGAGATATGTCTATTGATCTCATGTAGATGGGTAGGCCTACTATTTATGGAGGAGACAACACCTATTATTTTTTTGGGGGTAGTTGTACCTTTTCTTTCCTCTAATTTGTGGATAGGCAGGTCTTGGAGATATACATGATTGAGGTGGAAGAAGAGTCCTTTCCTCTCCAAGTATTGTTGTAATAGATGAGAGATAGTTTACTCCCATTACCATATGATGATCTTCCACCTTTTGTCTCTTTACCTTCTAATTGGACAATAGGTTTCTCTTCCTTGATCAACCACCATCAACCACTATTTCCAATATGCATTGCATTTCTTTCTAGTTTGATACACTCATTCATTGTGCTATTTGGGCATCCCTTTGCTTTTGCTGTAGTAAGTGAAGACTCTTGGATTCAAGCTTGATATTGCATTAGTGTATTCTGACTCACAACAATTACTTTCTTTACAATTATGAGGTTCTACTTAGGTTTTGTCCACCTATATTCATCTTCATTATTCAATTGGGAGTATAATGTTACCTTAGATGCTGTAAGGATCTATGAAATTTTTTTTTGGAAGACACAAGATAGCCACCCATGATACTATCAAAGATATAGTGTTTGCCATGAGATGGGAGAGTGGTTACTTCATTTGAATTAACAAATATCACAAGTTAGGACAGACTAGTATCTGTCTAAGGTGATAGTAGTGAATGTTATGATTACATATCACACACGTGATACAGATTTAGAGGGGGTGATTAACCGTCCTTTAGGATGGGAGGCAGCTAAGCAACAAGAGCCAAGGTTTCCAAATATAAGCATATATACCTATTAACCTCTTTGTTCCTCTAGCTTTTGAATTATATAGAACTATATAACATTTATCAAAAGAATAGATATTAGTTAACAAGTAGAGCCTACAAGGCATATCATTCTTACTTTTTTATTTAATAATTTAATTAGATAACTTGTATAGTTATCACCTTTATAATTTACTATAGACAATATATATCATCGCCCCACAAAGAGCATTTGCTGGATTGCTCCAAATGAGAGCAATCATTCTAGGTGATACTTCTTTGAATATTTCACACCTGTGTTAACCATCCTGTTTAGACAGCTATGATATCTTAGGTGTAATAATACTGATTTCTCTCATGTGTATGCTATTGAAGTTTAGCATCATTTACCGTCGATTTTTATCTAGACATGGGTTGATGGTGTCTTCCCTTCTCATCGTCTCTGTTTCCTATTCGAGTCTTCTTTTTCTTTCTGATTGTATTTGGCAGGGTCTTGAATTACGAAGGTACTGGATCGGGTAGATATCCTTCGTCAATTCTAAACCGATTAACTTTAATATGTGCAAATTAATATTTGATAAGTTTCGAATCTCGCACTTCCAAAATTAGTACATTCACATTCAGATTTCACCGTCTTCGCTTCACGAGACGTTGAACGATTACTCTTATTTGGAATGCCAATTATCGGAAAAACATTTCCAAGAACTAGACTGATACTGATCCTCACTCCCCCGTCGGCCTAAAATTCATGAGATCCAGGCCCCGTTCAGTCACCCATTCCGAAATACAGTGCACCTTGAGAACGGGCACGTTGCTCTGCTCTCTCAACCGCATCTGCATCAGTAAAACATGATCCCATTGTTCCGCGTGAGGTCGAGCCAGTTGTGTCACAATGCTATGTTACAGCTCTATCGGATCAGCAATAGAAGAAAGCCACAGCGTGTGATAACGAGAAGGATTAAAAAACCCATCAAACCGTACACGGAGAGTAAAATGGAGCTAAGCCTCAATAGTATCAGCAATCACCTTATCTGATCCCCTGATATCCAAGTCAAGATCCGTTCGTTGGAGACGTCTCGAGGTGCACGGTAGCTTGCGGTGGTCTCATCCTCCTGGGGGTTCTGAGATTACTCAGCAGAGATAGAGCCTTTTTGCAATGAAAGCGAGAACTACCTTCCAATCAATCGTAAACTCTTAGGAGAAAGTATGCTGAGACAAGATAGTTCTTAATTTCTTGCCGTATACGTACCCTTTTAGAGACAGATCTGTATACTTTGCACTGCGTAAAGTGTAAACGTATAAAGGATAAAAGAATATAGGACTCAGATACTCGCGATGTGGGGAACGAAAACAAATTAGTTCCAGATATTGGTTCGAATTTTCTTGAAAAATTATATCTCCTGCTTATAATTTTTATTTATAATCTGAATATCTCTCTCGTAGCCACAGATGTACATTTTATTTAATACTGTTTGATAATAACTCATTTTTCCCTAGAACTTCACTGTCTGCGTTTCATGTACCATATTCTTTAAGTATCACAGTTTAAATATCTATTTACGCTTTAAATTGATGTTTCTTGAAATATACATATGCTATAGAGAACTTGTACTTTGAATATACCATAATATATAATATTATAAATTTATTCGAATATTTTAAACATACTATACATATATAACTACTAATATAATCCATTAAAAATAAATAAATTAGTTCTAGTTAATATGAATTGAAAAATTTGGGTCTAATGATAATTCAAGAAAATTATAAGTTCTCGAATTTTCATTGTAATGATAAAAATGCATATCCTGGTTGCTCCCAAGACTATTTATTTTAAACAGTGTAGACTGTATCTCTTTTCTGGAAGTGGTTGCAGTGAAGGTTCAAGTGCGAATAACTTACATTCTTACATTTTTGTGGGGCTTAGCCCCACAAAAATGTCTCTCTAATGGGGTTCTCCCCCATTTTACCTTTTTTTTTCTCTCCCCTTGTAAGGCTTGATGGGGTCTTCCCATCATTCGTTTTTTCTACGCGGTCGTCTTCTTCTCTAATGCAAAAAGGGAGGACGCACGCGTTCCGTACCATAGTGGTTTTAGTTACAGTGAGGAACATTTGATGGCAGAAAGTCCTGAGATACGTGTAGGGAAAGGCGACCGCGTAGGACAACAAGAAGGATGGAAGACCCCATCAAGCCTTGAAATGATAAAACACAAGAGGTAAATGGTGCTAAATTCCAAGAGTTTCGGTTTGAGAAATTTGTCCTATAGCACCAACTTGTGTAGGTCTTGAGATATTTGATATTAGGGGGATGGTAGTTATTGATTGGACTGAAGAAGAAGGCAAGGAGTCAAAGACCTGCTTTCAGTTCTCCAAATTCAGCTCTAAGGGCGGCGGATAAAGTTGATTCGGGAGCAAGTAGAAGGTATCAAGTTCAGAACCACGGAATGACAAAGTTCTCCTTCGGGTGGTTTGTGTTCAGTGCAAATATGACAACAACAAACGTTATTGACTAAATTCAAGGAAGTGGTTATTATGACTCAAAGACACCTTTAGAGTTCAAGAATTACGTCTTTCACTGCTCATTTACTCGACATAATTTGGATTCCACCTTTTCAAACAGAGCAACCGTACTTCGGAAGGCGTTCACGAAAAGGCAATCAGAAATCCAGCTGTGAATCTGAAATTGAACCTAAAGCCTAGTTCTAGAGTGCAGCGTCAGTTGACACTTCCAACCACTCAACACCGGAGTAACTATGAATGTCACCTATAAGTACACATTTCAATGTTGATCACATTGGCACATTGGCGCACAATAGTTCACTTTACCAAACATGATGCCGACGAATACGATAACAAGTCAACCTGAATTCCATTTGGGTCACTCTGAATTGCAGGACTGCGTCAAGCAAATATGTTTCCAAGCTGTGTGTTCAAAGTATCATGTTGTCGTCGTGCAAGTGAGATTCGATCTGTAGAGTCGTGAATGAACTTTACAGGAGCAGTATATAACCATGTGTGAAATAGGATCTTAACTGCCATCTTCACGTGCTATTCATCATCCCTGTCTCTTAAACATATCAGACAGCATTGTGTTATTCAGTGAAGTTAGCTCTCATATTATGGGAAGAAATTATTGTAACAGTGTGCCTGCGGTTCCATGAATTGATTTACCTCTGCTTTCGCGTGGCTTCCTTAATTATGTCCACAAGTGCATCAGGTGGGACTGTAAGCATGGGTGCTCGTAATCCTTTGTCTATCGAAGCTTTTCCCAAGTTTTCTCCACAAGAATTGAATTCTAGTTCCCTTCCGTGGCCTAGCCACCCTTCCTGTCAACCTTCCATTGCTAGACAAAAAGCGAAACTAATAATTGTACTACTTTCATCCATCGGGATCAGAGTTCTACGCCAGTGGCAAACTGTACTCGTCATTAGATGGAAAGGCGACCGCGTAGGAAAAGCGAAGGATGGGAAGACCCCATCGAGCCGTACAAGGGGGAGACAAAAAAAGGTAACATGCGGCTGAACCCCAATAGATTGGGGATACACGTTGTTAAGTTAACTATGGGATGTGAATCGTTCATTCTTGTTATTGCATAGTATTCATAAAATTTACTTAGGAATAAAAAAATATTATTTTTATTTCAAAATGATTATCTGTCTTTAAATTATAAAATTATTTAAATTTAAAATTTATTTTTATAAAAATAAATTTTTTATATTAAATAAAAAATCATTGAATATTCATTTCATTCAACCTACATTTCTTATATATACTCTCATTATCTGAATCCTTTATATGAGATTATTAAGCCCTTCCAAAGTTTAGGTCTATGACTTCCATTGAGGCGTTACCACTAAATGTTAAACACTTAACCCCAATTAAAATTAACCCCTTCGAATTCAGGTTCATAGCCTCCAAGGCAACTTGACCATTAAAAATATCAATTTCGGTGAAACCAGTAAGGAGAAATAAACTCACAATACAAGAGAACCAGGATGTATGCAGTACCTTATACATGGTGACAAGAATGAAACACATGAGCGCAGGATTTATGCATTATTTCTCTCGGAAAGTACTCTTCGCTAAGAGGTATATTTACGCGTATGCCGCCGCTCAACTCTCTTTACAGTTGACAACTATCCTTTGATAACACATCATTTATGCCCCTCTTTCAAATAAAACTCAGTAAGGAAATTATCCTACTAAGAGGTGTGGATTTATTCAGAGAAAAGAACTTCAAAAGACCTTCATTAACTTAATCTCAGGCGTCTAGGAGATCGTGGAATACCGCAATCCAAGATCGTGGTTGCAGTTCCAAGACGTAAAGTACAAACAGAGGGTACATGCCGACAAAGTTCTTCGCTACGTGAGCCGTGCGACATCGTCGTTGATAATCGACGCGGTTGTACAAACGACGCGTGTCTGAAGGAAAGCCCACGTGAAGCATATTTTTCGACTCATCACGGTCTCACGATCATCGGTCAACTAACAGGCGGGCCGGTCGCTCGGACTCCCCTCTACCTCTCTTCAGGCGACCGTACTATAGCACCCGGCCCTAGAAGGTCGTGCACCCCGGTTCTTTCGAAACTCAATCGCGGGAGGTGGAAAAATCCACCGGCTTTCTGGTCGGCTCATTTTATCGTCCAGTGTGGTTCCGGCTGGGTTAGTAGTGGCGAAACTTTTATGTTAATATTATAAAACGAATATGCAGATTAGTCCATATAATGAATATACATGTCTCTCATTTTAAACGCTAATCAATACACCTCCGGTATCCATTTCACATCTGCTCTCTTCAAAATCTTTTTTTAGTGAAAGAACTTCCACAAAAAGTATCTTTCATAAGTTTCGGACATTTTGGTTCTTTATTGTCAGCATATCCAAAACTATGTAATATGACCTCTAGGTGGCAGACCTAAATGGAACTTATGTAGACACGCAATCTTGATTGCGGTACCGTTTACTGAAATTTGAGGGTTTATCATTATAGCAGTAAAATATAACACTGGGGTTGATATCAATCTAACGTTGATTTAATTCTTGAGCAGGCCAAAATTTTTGTTAATACTCCCGGTAAGTTCTCTTGTATTGATTAGAACGCCAAATAACTTATTTGAAATAATTCGTAGAATCTCGGGTCTACTAGTCACTTGGCTGATATAATTAGCAATTCGAACTAACCGAAATCACGGCATATAATTACTCAGTATTCTTTGTCATATTGACTATCCAAAGTTATAAAATATCGTCCCCCTTTTTGTGTTTATAGTGGGGTCTATTGCTCTATCAGATAACATTGGCTGGTGCAATCTATAGCGGAACAATCACTTTAGGTGATGTTTATTGTATTGATCAGTAGTTTGCAGATTTGACAACTTGCGTTAACTCTAGGTGTCTTGGATGCACTATGACACTTTTTTCATATCTATATTATTGGGTCTTAGCCCATTCTACCTCTTTTGTCTCTCTCTTGTAGGGCTTGATAGTTTTCTCATATCTATATTATTGGGTCGTAGGCCATTCTATTTTTTTTTGTCTCTCTCTTGTAGGGGTCTTGATGGGGTCTTCCAATCCTTCTTGTGTTCTATGTGGTCGCCATTTTTCTTTTTTATTAATCAAGAGATGAACCCAAAATTCTATGTCCTCTACGTGGACAGCAACCGAATGGTGTAACTAGGCTTAGTTTTAAACTATAGATTATATCAAACTGAAATTTGGTTCCATTATGGTTTTAGACTAGAACTTGGTATTTATCCAAATTACGATTTTGTATGATGCTTCGGTGATTTTATACCTTTTAAAATATGTCCTCAATATGTAGACACTTGGTTTCAAATTAAAATTAAATCTCACAAGAATGCTTTTTTTCAGATATACGCTAGTTATATATTCAAGACTTCTATTCCTAAAATTATAGAATTTTGATGTAGAACTTACTTTGGGTGAAGTTTCGATGTAAAACCTACTTTTAGTCAAATTTTGATGTAAAACTTAAATTCACTAAAAAGGTTAAATCTCACAGCGAAGGTTTAAATTCGCAATCCAATTTGTAATTTTTAGATACTCTGTTTTCTAGATAAAACAATTCAGTTCAGTTGAACTGGGCCGACATCCCGTTGTAACGTTCACCATCACCGTCACCGTTCAACGTCCCCAGCCTCCCTGATTTTCTATGATTTACCGAGTTAAAAAAACGTTCACCGTCAGGAACCAACGATCACGGGAACTGGCTTTGAAGCAGGTGCGAGATTTCAGGCCACTGTTAAGCAAGGGATCCGGGATGGTTCCAGGTACCACTACTACACTTTCATAGATTCTCGCAACTTTCATGTCTTATTAATCTGTAAAGATGAAGGTTTAACACCGATTAGAGACTTTCTTGGGCGCTAATATCCTAGCAGATTCATTCCGTTACGATTGGACTTAGAAGAGAAAGGTGATGTCACGATTCTGCATGGATGGACCTGGTGTGGACAATTCAACAGCACCTTAAATTCTAAATTTGCTGTCTTAATTAAGAGTTGGACAATTTGCTCCAGTGTATGAGTAGTTGTACCCCATCATCTGGAATAAGTCGTATAGTTTGGAATAGAGATGTAGACGTAATAATATCTCCTTCAACTTTGCTGAGTCAGAAGGGATTTCTCACCTTTTGACAAAAGAATTTAAATTCTTGATCCTATTTTAGCATCTTACCTTGAATTTTAACCAGATGCTAATTTAACATCTTCAAAATGAACTATATAAATCGTATAGTTTGGAATAGAGATGTAGCGTAATAATATCTCCCTCAACTTTGCTGAGTCAGAAGGGATTTCTCAACTTTTGACAAAAGAATCAAGTTCTTGATCCTATTTTAGCATTTTGTAGCATCGTACCTTGAATTTTAACCAGATGCTAATTTAGCATCTTCAAAATCAAATATATCTGCTTACTGCCTTTCTTAATACACAAAAATGACATCTTTTTTTTTTTTTTTTTGATATGATATACTTAAGTCATTTCACATACACCTATGTAGAGTCAACAATATTATATAGTTTTCTTATAGTGATATAGGAACCTTTTCATATATACAATCCTATTATACATATCATACAATCACTGCATTATATCCCATTGGGCTTTCAAATGCTCTCACAATAATCAAGGTGAAGTAATGATTTCTTTCATCCACCTTAAGAATATCATATAACTCTACTTATATGAAGTAAATAGATAATACATGAAACGCATAAGGACCGTATGAACGTTCTCATTACCTATATCTTATAGATGAGAATCTCACTCGACCAGCAAAGGGCAAGATTGCAGTCAAATGCAAAACCCATTTATCTCATATAAGTTTGGATCCTTTGTACATCGAATTTATTTATGGTTTTCCGTTCCTAGATCAGCAAGAGAGTTCAAAATATGTTTTGTTCTTGGATGTGTAGGTTCTAAGAAGAACGACATGAAAACTTTTGCAAAACTTGTATGTGATTCATTCACTTCTACACTTTAATACGGAGTTCAAGTTTAAGGATGACTGGTGGTGATAATATCAAGAAACTACTAATATATAATTCAAGCATTACTTCATATTCCCATATGAATAGGTAACACATACATTTTAGTAGAATAAATGAACAAAAATATATACCCCAAAGGAAAGAGAAAAGGAGTACAAAGCACCAAGGAGTGCAAGAAGAAACCCTCGCATTGAAGACAAGACAAGGAGGAGGCTACAAAGACTTCCTTAAGACTTCCCTAAGGACATAATTCCCTGTGCATAATTCCAAAGACAAGGGGGAGGCTAAGTCTTTGCTCTTAGGAGGTTTGCCACCAACATATCATACAAAGTATGTTTACTATTTGAAAATGTGATATATTTACTCTCACCTGACATGGACTGTAACACCCATTTGTGCATGTGTGTGGTATTGTGATATTTAGCTTGGTATTACAAGTACTTAAGAGATATTATTTATATAGAGATAAAGGATGGTTCTATATTAGTCATGGTTAGCTAAAGTTAGTCATAGCTAAGATAGATGGGACCTTACTTTAGAGGAAGTAGAAAAGATGAGCACCACTATTTTGGATTTTAGTGTGTTGACTTGGTATTATTCTTAGGTGTTTGGCTTTGAGGAAAGAGTTGAGAACTCTTGGGCCCGCAAGCCTTTTTGTTTTGGATTCTTCTTTAGTCCAAGGATAGCCCATGTGAAGGAATCCTTGACTTAGTGGTTGGGTCAAGATAAGACCACATGCTTAGGGGAATATGCCCATGTGAATGGATATTCCTTTCAACTTTTTGACTTTACTTGACTTTTAGTCTAGTAACTTGAGTTACTATGGTAATTAGTAACTTTGGTACGTAACTATTTCACAAGTATATAAACAAGGGGTGAGGGGTACTCATCATCTTTTCATTTGCAACTATCTCTCTCTCATTGAGTTCTCTAGTGAGCAATGTCTTGAGTCTTGGAGTGTTAGCCTTGGAGGAGTATGATGGAGTTTGGGTTCCTTGCCTTCTTAGTCCATGGTGCGCTACCATAATAGCCATCAGAGGTTCATCCTGACTGAGAGACAGGCCGGCTCACAGGATGTGGTCTTGGTAAGTCCAACCACCACTTGATTTGTACTTGAGACCTTGTAGATTGAAGCAATTGAGCCACTATATCCTGGATGGCATCATGGACTTTGGTGGACTCTCCTTCTACAACACATAGTAATAGATGTATGTCTTATGTGTCATGTGTGTAACCACATGCACCACCAGCCTGGCAACCCTAGTATGGCCAGATGAGGGAGACCTAAACATAGGTAGTGGAAAACTCCTTGGACATGAAACCAAAATCATCTATCAAAGGAGAAGCTTGGAGCCAAGTTCCAAAACCTTTCTCTCCACAAGAAAGAATCTTAGCTTTATCAAATAATGGTGCATCAATGAGGATGCTAGTGAGGGTGTGAGTATGCATGCACTCATTGATGTCTACTTGAATCTTCATGGAGTCTAGTGAAACAAAGTCAGCAAACATTGGAAGTGTTGTGTGTGTAGTGCTTGGTAAAAGATCATGATCCAACCACATATATATTTGAAAACCATGGGTATATGAATCCATTATTGTGATAGGTGTCAAAGGAAAGGGAATACCATAGTGCAAGAACATGTCAACAAATGGGGGACCACTAAGACCCATGCACCTGTAAAGGCTATTGGTGTAAAGGTCTCTTATAATATGACACAATATCCTCCCATAGCCATGGATAGGGCTATCTTTAATCCACATTACTCATCCTTTGATAATTATGGGAGCGTACGTGGTCTTAACAAAGTAGAGAAGGTGTGTTGTATGGTGTTGTCAAAAGCACATAAGTATGGCAAAAGTGCCTTTGTAGGAAGGTATATGCAAGCTAAGTAGGAGGCTCACGGGTGATAGTTATGTGCTTAGATTGCATAGGCTTCTTATGTAATCCTCAACTTAGGAAAGAAGTGAACATAGGTTGTGGCTTGTACTAGTGTGTTGGAGATGAATGTGCTACAATAATCCTCTTCCCCTAGTGGAGATCCCAACACTCTCATGCCTCCTATAGGGAACTAGATCCTCGAGATGATTTGAAATTTGAGGGAGTGAGAATTGCATATGGATTCTATATTGTGCATTTATGTAACAATATGGAGTTTAGTGACGAAGTTAGTCAGGCTTACAAAGTAGAGAATAAGACAAAATAGCCTAGAATATTCTAGAAGCATCTAAGAAGCTTCTTAGGAAGCTTCCCAACTAGTTAACTTGCGCCCTAAGCAGGTAGCTTCTAGAAGGAAGCTTCTAGAAGCTTCTAACTAGCTTAGCTTGCACGCCAAGTAGGCGGCTTCTAGAAGGAAGCTTCTTGAGAAGCTTCCTAGTTAACTTGGCTTGCACTCCAAGAAAGCAGCTCAAGGAAACTTCTTGAGAAGCTTCAAGGGTCTTGTATGCTACCTATAAATACCAAGGCCGAAGCTCATGCTAGGCATTCGGAGTTTTCCCTCATTCAAGTGTCCCAATGTGAGCTTCCATTCTCCTATTTCTCTCCTCGGTTTTGGTCTTTTACATTGGTATCAGAGTAGGAATGGGATGGATGGAATTTATGGACCACCAAATCCACTTCCGCCAAACCATTGGGACTTTCATGTCCAGATGTTACCAAAGCATCGTTTCACACAATTCATCACCTCACGCTTTGGGTAGGATTTTCTACATATGATCACCGTGTCAGAGGAACCCTTGATACTTCCAGTTGTAACTTATGGAGAACGGTGGACGTGTTGTATCTACGTGTTAATCAACTAGATAAATTGCAGGTAGTGGAATAGAGTAGTAGCGATGGCAGCAATACCGGATGTTATCCTTGCAATGCAACAACAAATCGAGCATCTTACTCGATTGTTGGATGAACGAGACCAGCAACGATGAGAACAGATAGACAGAGCGCCAGTTCGAGATGGAGAAGATCGCATTCGATTTCCAAAACCCAAGGTGTTTGAAGGCAAGAATCTTCCAGGCACAGTGGAGAATTTTGTGTTTGACTGTGAACGTTACTTTGAAGCCACCAATCTTCAAGACGAGCGGAAAAAAATTCTCTTGGCTTCTAGCCAATTGGATGGAGTGGCAAAAATTTGGTGGCGATTCCGAGTAGAAAGAGCTGAACGACAAATTGTTACACCAATTTTTACATGGGCAGAATTCAAGGATGCAATACTTGGTCGATTTCAGACTATAAATGCCACCCGAGCTGCACGAGATAAATTGGCGGAGTTGAGGCAGATTGGCTCAGTGAGAAGCTACATCACACAATTTCAGAATATCATCATGCAAATTCCAGATATCCAAGAAGGTGAAGTTCTGGATCGATTTGTGCGAGGATTGAAGTCACAAACCAAATTGGAGGTGACCATGCGAGAGCCACAGAATGTAGAACAAGCCATGCAATTGGCTGAGCATTTTGATTCCTTAGTTGCGACAACTTGGTCTCGACCTCGACCTACACAAAACCCACCAGTACCACGAGTGGAAGAACCGGTACCAATGGAGATTGATGCTATCCAACAAAGACCACTTGGCACAGCAGATAGAGAAAGATTACGACAAAATGGAGGTTGTTTTTATTGTCGCCAATTGGGGCATCGCATTGCTGAATGTCCACTCAAGAATGGACGACCTCGACAAGTTGCCCAAGTGGAGGTTGTGGAGCGGAATGATCAGGGAAACGAGGAATCCCAATAGGAGATTTCGAGCCGCCTACTGGGAGCTTGATTAGTTCCAATGGGATTGAAGGCTCGACCTATGCAAGTTTGCTTCACTTGCAAGGTATGATATCTAATCGAGGTTGTAGAATTTTGGTTGATTCTGGAAGTTCAGAGAATTGCATGTCTATGCAAGTAGCAAAGGAATTGGGTATTCCTATCAAGCCAGTGATTGGAAGTAGTTTGATGATGGCGGATGGTAGAAAGGGTTCTGCATTCCGCACCTTGCATCCTGTTACCTTCAAGATTGGGAAGGAGTATTTGGAGTGTATGAGGTTTGTAGTGGCACCTCTACACTATGATATCATTTTGGGTCTACCTTGGCTTGAATGTCATAAGGTTCAATTTGATTGGACCCGACACCAAATTCAAGTACAACACCAAGGTAGGAATTTCCGATTAGGTTGTCTGGCACCTCTGAGTAAGACACCTAAGAATAGTCAGTCCCAAGATGGGAAGTTTGTCGAGAAGGTAGCCATAGAGCAAATCTGGAAGGGAGATGAGTCCCAAGATGGGAAGTTTGCCAGGAAGGCAACCATGGAGCAAGCTCGGAAGAGAGATGAGTCCCTAGAAGGGAAGTTTGTTAATGAAGCAGCCATAGAGCAAGCTTTGGAGGAAGATAAGTCTGTATTCGCAATGTGGATCAAGCCGATTGCACAAGAACAATCTGAGGAGGGCCAAGTGCCGCATCAAGCGACGGTTGATCGGATAGTTCAAGAGTTTGCAGACGTGTTTCCGGATGATCTGCCAAAGGTATTACCCTCTGATCGAGGTATGCCCTTCAAGATCAAGTTATTGCCAAGGAGTACTCCAGTGAGTAGACCAATCTATCGGCTCTCACCAAAGGAGTTGGAGGAGTTGCGAACAACACTTACAGAGTTGTTGGAGAAGGATTTCATACAACATAGTACCTCTCCTTGGGGAGCACCGGTACTATTTGTTCCAAAGAAGGATGGAGGACTTCGTTTCTGTATTGATTACCGTGGGCTCAATAAGCAAACCGTGAAGAATGCATATCCCTTGCCTCGGATCGATGACTTGCTTGATCAATTAAGTGGAGCACGATACTTTTCCAAGCTAGATCTTCGTAGCGGCTATTGGCAAATTCCTATTGAAGGAGAGGACGTGAAAAAGACTGCCTTTCGTACAAGGTATGGACATTTTGAGTGGAGAGTTCTACCTTTCGGACTCACTAATGCTCCAGCAGTCTTCATGGATCAGATGCATTGGGTGTTGGAGGGGCTTGTGGATCAGTATATGGTAGTGTTCTTAGATGATGTCTTAATCTATAGTAGGACAGAGGCAGAACACATGAATCATGTGCGAGAAGTCCCAAGACGACTACGACAGTGGAAATTTTACTGCAAGAAGTCAAAGTGTGCTTTTTGGCAAAAGGAGGTTACCTTCTTGGGTCATAAGATCTCATCAGAGGGGATCAAGATGGAAGAAGAGAAGATCAAGGCCATTACTGATTGGCCTACTCCAAAGGATGCTACCGAAGTACGAGCGTTCAACGGATTGGCCAGTTTTTACCGACGGTTCATCCACTATTATGCTCACGTGGCTGCACCATTGACTGACCTCTTGGGAAAGAACTCGAGCTTCCAATGGACCACCAAGCATGAAGAAGAATTCCAAAAGTTAAAGCATATGGTGTCTTCAAGACCCATTCTTCAACCATATGATCCTCAACTACCTTGTGTGGTTGATTTTGATGCTTCTAACTTTGCAATTGGGAGCTGTGTTGCAACAAGAATTTCCTGATGGACTACATCCTATTGCCTTTGTGTCTCGCGGACTAAATACAGCTGAAAGAAATTACTCTGCTCGAGATCGGGAACAACTTGCAATGGTATATGCCACCAAGGTATGGAGGCATTATCTCTTGGGAAACAAGTGATCATGCGAACTGATCACAAGCCATTGTTGCAGACCTTACACTTAGAGCACATGAAGAGTCGACATCATCGATGGGAAGAGCAACTCCAATTGTTTGACATCAAACTTGAGTACAAACCAGGTCGGTTCCATGTCATCCCTGATGCTCTATCACAACGACCTGATTTGAAGTCTCTTCCTCTCATCGCGGCAGCAATTACGACGGTGTCAATTGATCCCAAGATTCATAACGAGTTTCGGTTAGCCCTACAGCAAGATCCCTTCTTCCAAATGGTACACGGTCGTCTAACAGCACACAACAAGGAGTACAACACCTTCTCCTTCAAGGAAGGCCTTTTATTCCATGCAGACCAGATCTATGTTCCAACCAAAGGTGATCTTTGACTTGTGCGCCTTCAAGAAGCCCATGATTTACCAATAGCTGGTCACATGGGAGTGGACAAGACCTTGGGCACCCTCCAACGCCAATGGTGGTGGCCCAACATAACACGAGATGTTCGAGACTTTGTCCGATCATGTGAGAGTTGCCAACGGAACAAGGCCAGCAACCAGAAGCCGAGTGGACTCCTTCAACCACTTGCCATTCCATCCGCTCGTTGAGAGCATGTGAGCTTGGATCTCATCACATCCTTGCCAAAGACAAAACAAGGACACACCGCAATTGTGGTGTTTGTGGATAAGCTTAGTAAGCAAATCCACTTGGCACCAACCTGTGATACCGTGGATGCTCCAACCTTAGTGCAAATCTACTTCGACAATGTCTTCAAGCATCATGGGATGCCACGTGTACTCATCTCCGACCGTGATCCTCGATTTACCGGGAAGTTTTGGCAAGCACTCTTCTAGATACTCGGCACCAAGCTTGCTTTGTCCACGGCCTATCATCCTCAAACTGATGGACAAACCGAACGCGCCAATCGTACATTGGAGGATATGTTGCGGGCCTTTGTCAATGTCCACCATACCAACTGGGATGAATGTCTTGCAGCTGCAGAATTTGCCTACAACAATTCCAAACAGGCAAGCACTGGATTTTCTCCCTTCTTTCTCAATTTTGGCCAAGATCCGCTTGTTCCAGATTCTCTTCTTGCTCCCCCTTCCTCTCAGGTTCCTCATACTTCTACATTCTTGACCACTATATCCCAATCTCTCCAACAAGCCAAATCTCACCTCCTTGTTGCTCAGAATTGCCAAAAACAATATGCAGACCCTCATTGTCGTGATCTCACCTTTGAAGTTGGTGATAAAGTCATGCTATCCTCTAGTTACCTCCCTCTCCCACTTGATACTCAAGTTTGTAAACTTGCTCCTAATTGGATAGGACCCTTTGATATCACCCACATTATTTCTCCTGTTGCTTATCGTCTTGCCTTACCTTGTCACATGCGTATCCATCCTGTCTTTCATATTTCCAAGTTGAAACCCTTTGTTCCTTACCCTTCTTCCTTTTCCTCTCGAGTCCAACCTCCTCCTCTTCCTGTCCCTATCAATGATCATGAGGAGTACGAAGTTGATCGTATCCTTGCACGTCACCATATTCAACGAGGCCGTCACCAACATACGGAGTACAAGGTCCTTTGGAAAGGGTATCCCCTTCATGATGCTACATGGGAACCTCTTTCTCACCTCTAGAATGCACAGATGGCCATCAAGGAATTCGAAGCTTCACTGGCGACGAGGACGTCACCAACTAGCGGCGGGAGAATATGTAACAATATGGAGTTTAGTGACGAAGTTAGTTGGGCTTACGAAGTAGAGAATAAGACAAAATAGCCTAGAATATTCTAGAAGCATCTAAGAAGCTTCTTAGGAAGCTTCCCAACTAGTTAACTTGCGCCCTAAGCAGGTAGCTTCTAGAAGGAAGCTTCTAGAAGCTTCTAACTAGCTTAGCTTGCATGCCAAGTAGGCGTCTTCTAGAAGGAAGCTTCTTGAGAAGCTTCCTAGTTAACTTGGCTTGCACTCCAAGAAAGCGGCTCAAGGAAACTTCTTGAGAAGCTTCAAGGGTCTTGTATGCTACCTATAAATACCAAGGCCGAAGCTCATGCTAGGCATTCGGAGTTTTCCCTCATTCAAGTGTCCCAATGTGAGCTTCCATTCTCCTATTTCTCTCCTCGGTTTTGGTCTTTTACATCTGGTTTGTACTCAAGTTTTATGTCAAACAATTGGAGTTGTTCCTCCTATTGATGATGTCGACTCTTCATGTGTTCCAAGTGTAAGGTCTGCAACAATGGTTTATGATCAATTTGCATGATCACTTGTTTCCCCAAGAGGTAATGCCTCCATACCTTGGTGGCATATACCATTGCAAGTTGTTCTCTATCTCAAGCAGAGTAGTTTTGTTCAGCCGTATTGAGTAGGTGAGACACAAAGGCAATGGGATGGAGTCCATTTGGGAATTGCTGTTGTAGCACGGCTCCAATTGCAAAGTTAGAAGCATCAAAATTAACCACATAGGGTAGTTGAAGATCATATGGTTGAAGAATGGTCTTGAAGACACCATATGCTTTAACTTCTGGAATGCTTCTTCATGCTTGGTGGTCCACAAGAAGCTCAAGTTCCTTCCCAAGAGGTCAGTCAATGGTGCAGCCACATGAGCATAATAATGGATGAACCGTCGGTGAAAATTGGCCAATCCATTGAATGCCCATACTTCTGTAGCATCCTCTGGGGTAGGCCAATTAGTAATGGCCTTGATTTTCTCTTCTTCCATCTTGATCCTCTCTGATTAGATCTTATGACCCAAGAAGGTAACCTCTTTTTGCCAAAAGGTACACTTTGACTTCTTGCAGTAAAATTTCCATTGTTGTAGTCGTCTTAATACTTCTCCCACATGATTCACGTGTTTTGTTTCTGTCTTACTATAAATTAAGATATCATCCAAGAACACCACCACAAATTGATCCAATAATCCATCCAACATCAGATGCATCTGATCCATGAAGACTACTAGAGCATTAGTGAGTCCGATAGGTGGAACTCTCTACTCAAAATGCCCATACCTTGTACAAAAGGCAATCTTTTGTACATCCTCTCTATCAATAAGAATTTGCCAATAGCCACTACAAAGATCCAACTTGGAAAAGTAACATGCTCCACTTAGTTGATCAAGCAAGACATTGATCCAAGGCAAGAGATATGCATTCTTCACGGTTTGCTTAATGAGCTCACGGTAATCTATACAAAAACAAAGTCCTCCATCTTTCTTTGGAACAAATAGTACCGGTGCTCCTCACTGAGAGGTATTATGTTGTATGAAGTCCTTCTCCAACAACTCTATAAAGTGTTGTTTGCAACTCCTCCAACTCCTTTGGTGAGAACCGATAGATTTTTCTACTCACTAGAGTACTCCTTGGCAATAACTCAATCTTGAAGGGCATACCTCGATTGGAGGGTAATCTCTTTGGCAGATAATCCAAGAACACGTCTACAAACTCCTGAACTATCCAATTAACCATTGCTTGATGAGGCTCTTGACTCTCCTCTGATTGTTCTTGTGCAATTGGCTTGATCCACACCGCAAATATAGACTTATCTTCCTCCAAAGCTTGCTCTATGGCTGCTTTACTAACCAACTTCCCTTCTAGGAACTCATCTCTCTTCCATGCTTGCTCCATGGTTGCCTTCTTAGCAAACTTCCCATCTTGGGACTCCACTCCCTTCAAGGTTTGCTCTATGGCTACCTTCTTGACAAAATTCCCATTTTGGGATTGACTATTCTTAGGTGTCTTCCTCAGAGGTGCCAGACAACCTAATCGGAAATTCCTATCTTGGTATTGTACTTGAATTTGGCGTCGGATCCAATCAAATTGAACCTTATGACGTTCAAGCCAAGGTAGACCCAAAATGATATCATAGTGTAGAAATGCCACAAACCTCATACACTCCAAATACTCTTTCCCAATCTTGAAGGTAACCGGATGCAAGGTGCGGAATGCAGAACCCTTTTTACCATCCGCCATCATCAAACTACTTCCGATCATTGGCTTGATAGGAATACCCAATTCCTTTGCTACTTGCATAGACATGCAATTCTCTAAATTTCCAGAATCAACCAAATTTTTAGCCACCTACTGGGAGCTTGATTAGTTCCATGAGATTGAGGGCTCAACCTATGCAAGTTTGCTTCACTTGCAAGGTAACTAAATGATATCTAATCAAGGTTGTAGGATTTTGGTTGATTCTGGAAATTTAGAGAATTGCATGTCTATGCAAGTAGCAAAGGAATTGGGTATTCCTATCAAGCCAATGATCGGACCATCTGATTTGAAGTCTCCTCCTCTCATCACAGCGGCAATTTCAACAATGTCAATTGGCTCCAAGGTCCAAAACAAGTTTCAGTCAGCTCTACACCAAGACCCCTTCTTCCAAATGGTGCATGGTCGCCTTACGGCATGCGATAAGGAGTACAACACCTTCTTTATCAAGGAGAGCCTTTTATTCCATGAGGACCGGATCTATGTTCCAACCAAAGGTGATCTTTGACTTGTGCGCCTTCAAGAAGCCCCTGATTTACCCATTGTTGGTCACACGGGTGTGGACAAGACTTTGGGTACCCTCCAACGTCAATGGTGGTTGCTCAATATGACATGAGATGTTCAAGAATTTATCCGATTGCGTGAGAGCTGCCAACATAACAAGGCCAGCAACCAGAAGCCGAGTGGACTCCTTCAACCACTTGCCATTCCATCCACTTGTTGGGAGCATGTGAGCTTGGATCTCATCACATCCTTGCCAAATACAAAACAAAGACACACCATAATTGTGGTGTTTTTGGATAAGCTTAGTAAGCAAATCCACTTGGCACCAACCTATGATACCATGGATGTTCCAACCTTAGCGCAAATCTACTTTGACAATGTCTTCAAGCATCATGGGATGCCACATGTACTCATCTCCGACTGTGATCCTTGATTTACCGGGAAGTTTTGGCAAGCACTCTTCTAGATACTTGGCACCAAGCTTGCTTTGTCCACGGCCTATCATCCTCAAACTGATAGACAAACCAAACGTGCAAATCATACATTGGAAGATATGTTGCATGCCTTTGTCAATGTCCACCATACCAATTGGGATGAATGTCTTGCAGTTGCAGAATTTGCCTACAACAATTCCAAGCATGCAAGCATCGGATTTTCTCCTTTCTTCTCAATTTTGGCCAAGATCCGCTTGTTCTAGATTCTCTTCTTGCTCCCCCTCCATCTCAGGTTCCTCATACTTCCACATTCTTGACCACTATATCCCAATCTCTCCAACAAGCGAAGTCTCACCTCCTTGTTGCTCAAAATCACAAAAAACAATATGCAGACCACCATCATCGTGATCTCACCTTTGAAGTCGGTGATAAAGTCATGTTATCCTCTAGTAACCTCCCTCTCCCACTTGATACCCAAGTTTGTAAACTTGCACCTAATTGGATAGGACCCTTTGATATCACCCAAATTGTCTCTCCTATTCCTTATCAACTTGCCTTGCCTTGTCATATGCATATCCCTCATGTCTTTCATGTTTCCAAGTTGAAACCCTTTGTTCCTAACCCCTCTTCCTTTTCCTCTTGAGTCCAACCTCCCCCTCTTCCTATCCCTATCAATGATCATGAGGAGTGCAAAGTTGATTGTATCCTTGCGCATCGCCATATTCAACGGGGCCATTGCCAACATATGGAGTACAAGGTCCTTTGGAAAGGGTATCCCCTTCATGATGTCACATGGGAACCTCTTTCTCACCTCTAGAATGCACAGACGGCCATCCAGGAATTCGAAGCTTCATTGGCAACGAGGACGTCACCAACTAGCGGCGGCGGAATATGTAACAATATGGAGTTTAGTGACGTAGTTAGTTGGGCTTATGACGTAGCACATAAGACAAATTAGCCTAGGATATTCCGGAAGTATCTAGGAAGCTTCTTGGGAAGCTTCCCGACTAGCTTAGCTTGCACCTCAAGTAAGTAGCTTCTAGAAGGAAGCGTCTAGAGGTTTACAACTAGCTTAGCTTGCACACCAAGTAGGCGGCTTCTAGAAGGAAGCTTCTTGAGAAGCTTCTTAGTTAACTTGGCTTGCACTCTAAGAAAGCGGCTTGAGGAAGCTTCTTGAGAAGCTTCTCAAGGGCCTTGTATGCTACCTATAAATACCAAAGCTAAAGTTCATGCTAGGCATTTGAAATTTTCCCACATTCAAGTGTCCCAATGTGAGTTTCCATTCTCTTATTTATCTCCTTGGTCTCGGTCTTTTACATTGATTCACAATGCAAAAATAGGAATATCTTTCTCCAAAGTTTGCTCTATAGTTGCTTTACTTACAAACTTTTCATCTTGGGACTGGTTATTCTTAGGTGTCTTACTCAAATGTGCCAAAAAACCTAATTGATAATTCTTACCTTGGTGTTGTACTTGAGTTTTTCATAGGGTCCAATCAAATTGAACCTTATGACGTTCAAGCCAAGGCAATCCTAGAATGACATCATAGTTTAGAGGTGCGATTAAAAACCTCATACACTCCAAATACTCCTTCCCAATCTTGAATGTAATAAGATGCAAAATGAAAAACACTTTCTACATCTGCCATCATCAATTTACTTCTAATTATTGGTTTGATAGGAATACCTAATTCCTTTGCTAGTTGTATGAACATGAAATCCTTTGAATTGTGAGGATCAACCAAAATGAAATCAAATCTTATGACCATGATCAAATATCATACCTTACAAGTGAAATAAACTTGCATAAGTCAAGCCTTCAATCCCATTTGAACTAATCAAGTTGCCAATAGGTGGCTTGAATTCTACTATTGGGATTCTTTGTTTCCCTAATCATCACGCTCCACAAACTCCATTTGGGTGATTTTTTGGGATTGTTTATTCTTGAGTGGACATTAAGCAATGTGATGTCTAATTTGGCAACAATAAAAGCGATCACTAGTTTATTGTAGTCTTCTATAGTGCCAAATAATCTTTGTTGGATGGCATCAATCTCCATTGGTGTTGATATTCCACCCATGTGTATTATGTTTGCAAGTTTTATGAAAGTCAAGATCAAGATCAAGTTATTGCAACCAAAGAATTAAAGCACTTAGAAAATTGCAATGCTTGTAATGGCACCTCTACACTATGATGTCATTCTAGGATTTCCTTGGCTTGAACATTATAAGGTCCAATGTGATTGGACCCTATGAAAAATTTAAGTACAACACCAAGGTAAGAATTATCAATTAGGTTTTTTGGCACCTTTGAGTAAGACACCTAAGAATAACCAGTCCCAAGATGAAAAGTTTGAGTAAAGCAACCATAGAGCAAGCTTTGGAGAAAGATATTCCTATTTTTCATTGTGAATCAAGCCCATTGTGAATGGAGAAACTAATAATGATCAATGCTTGGGCTCCCACATGATCACTTCCAATTAGGTGTGTGCTTTTAAACCCCTCATAGATCAATCTAAAGATTTGCCTTCTAGTATATTTGGAATTTTCATTATGATGTTTTGGAATTGAGTGAGGTAGCTTCGTACAAAACCAATCTACTTCAATTTTTCCAATATCTCTTGTGTGGCATTTATAGCTTGGAATTGCCTAATTATTGCACTCTTGAATTGTTTCCATGTCAAGATCTGCGCAATAAATTTTTGTTTGACTCGGTCCACCAAAATTGTTTGCATAGTTGTGCCATTCCATCCAATCGGCTTGAAGCTAAGAGAACCTATCTCTATTCATCTTAAAGATTTGTAGCTTCAAAATACCACTCTCAATCAAACACAAAATTCTCCATTGCACCCGAGATTTTTTGCCTTCAAATACCTTGGGTTTTGGAAATTGGATTTGCTCTTTTCCTTCTTGAAATGGGGCTCTCTCTATTGATGGTCTCATTTTTCTACCAATCAAGTAAGGTGCTTAATTTTTTTTTGCGTAGTAATGATAAATTTGGGCATTAATTGCCATGGCTATTACTCTATCAAACTACCAACAATTATCTAAGTTAACACGTAAATGCATCATGTCCATCATTCTCTATAAGTTACAATTAGAAGTACTAAGGGTTCATCAGACAAGGTGATCATATTTAGAAAATTTTGCCCAAACATGAGATGATAAATTGTGTGAAATGATGTTTGGGTAGTACATGGACACCAAAAAATAGATATGGTGATCCATAAATTTCATCCATCCCATTCTTACTTTGATATAAACGTAAAAGATCAAGGAGAGAAATAGGAGAATGGAAGATCAAGTGAAAGATCATATTGGGACTCTTGAATAAGGGAAACTCTGACGCTTAGTATAAACTTGGGTTTTGGTACTTGTAAGGGAGCATACAAGGCTCTTTAGAAGCTTCCTAAAAGGCACCTTCTTAGACTGCAAGCCAAGCTAACCAAGAAACTTCTCAAAAAGCTTCTTTCTAGAAGCCATTTATTGGGCATGCAACCTAAGCTAGTTGGGAAGTTTCCCAAGAAGCTTCCTTCTATAAGCAGCCTATTTGGCATGCAATTAAAGCTAGCCAAGAAGCTTCCCGAGAAGCCTCTTCCTAGAAGTAGCTTCTAGAATATTTTTATAATTCTTGGCTAATTTGGCCTATTTTTTATTTCATTAGTCTTGACTAATTCATTTATAAACTCTACATTTGGCCTATTTGCTACTTTGTTAGTCTCAACCAACTCGTTTGTAAACTCCATATTGTTACAATGTCTTTAATGCCTTCAATTCCATTTCTTCTCTAGCTTTGTTTCATATTCTTTGCTCAACACAAGATTAGATCCCTTCTTTGATTCCATTTGTCGAGCATATATACACATTTGTTGTATAGTTACCATACTACCATAGGTGACTTCAAATAGCTTGCATCTGTTGAGGATACATGCTAGGAAGATCTCCTTGGAGGAATTTTTTTTGACATAGTGCAAGAGGTTAATGCTTTTCCATCATGTATTTTTCTATCCTTCTCAAACAATATCCACATCTAAGACCTTTTAGAGGATGTGGTCCAAGCCATATTAACTTTAGCATGTAGCTTGGAGATCTTGGGTTTACTAGTCTAGACTCATAAATAGTAAAAGACCAAAACCGAGGAGAGAAATAGGAGAATGGAAGCTCACATTGGGACACTTGAATGAGGGAAAACTCCGAATGCCTAGCATGAGCTTCGGCCTTGGTATTTATAGGTAGCATACAAGACCCTTGAAGCTTCTCAAGAAGTTTCCTTGAGCCGCTTTCTTGGAGTGCAAGCCAAGTTAACTAGGAAGCTTCTCAAGAAGCTTCTTTCTAGAAGCCGCCTACTTGGCGTGCAAGCTAAGCTAGTTAGAAGCTTCTAGAAGCTTCCTTCTAGAAGCTACCTGCTTAGGGCGCAAGTTAACTAGTTGGGAAGCTTCCTAAGAAGCTTCTTAGATGCTTCTAGAATATTCTAGGCTATTTTGTTTTATTCTCTACTTTGTAAGCCCGACTAACTTTGTCACTAAACTCCATATTGTTACATATTCTCCCGCCGCTAGTTGGTTACGTCCTCGTCGCCAGTGAAGCTTCGAATTCCTTGATGGCCATCTGTGCATTCTGGAGGTGAGAAAGAGGTTCCCATGTAGCATCATGAAGGGGATACCCTTTCCAAAGGACCTTGTACTCCGTATGTTGGTGATGGCCTCGTTGAATATGGTGACGCGCAAGGATACGATCAACTTCGTACTCCTCATGATCATTGATAGGGACAGGAAGAGGGGGAGGTTGGACTCGAGAGGAAAAGGAAGAAGGGTTAGGAACAAAGGGTTTCAACTTGGAAATATGAAAGACAGGATGGATACGCATGTGACAAGGTAAGGCAAGACAATAAGCAACAAGAGAAATAATGTGGGTGATATCAAAGGGTCCTATCCAATTAGGAGCAAGTTTACAAACTTGGGTATCAAGTGGGAGAGGGAGGTTACTAGAGGATAGCATGACTTTATCACCAACTTCAAAGGTGAGATCACGACGATGATGGTCTGCATATTGTTTTTGGCAATTCTGAGCAACAAGGAGGTGAGATTTGGCTTGTTGGAGAGATTGGGATATAGTGGTCAAGAATGTAGAAGTATGAGGAACCTGAGAGGGAGGGGGAGCAAGAAGAGAATCTGGAACAAGCGGATCTTGGCCAAAATTGAGAAAGAAGGGAGAAAATCCAGTGCTTGCCTGTTTGGAATTGTTGTAGGCAAATTTTGCAGCTACAAGACATTCATCCCAGTTGGTATGGTGGACATTGACAAAGGCCCGCAACATATCCTCCAATGTACGATTGGCGCGTTCAGTTTGTCTATCAGTTTGAGGATGATAGGCCGTGGACAAAGCAAGCTTGGTGTCGAGTATCTGGAAGAGTGCTTGCCAAAACTTCCCTGTAAATCGAGGATCACGGTCGGAGATGAGTACACGTGGCATCCCATGATGCTTGAAGACATTGTCGAAGTAGATTTGCGCTAAGGTTGGAGCATCCACGGTATCACAGGTTGGTGCCAAGTGGATTTGCTTACTAAGCTTATCCACAAACACCACAATTGCGGTGTGTCCTTGTTTTGTCTTTGGCAAGGATGTGATGAGATCCAAGCTCACATGCTCCCAACGAGCGGATGGAATGGCGAGTGGTTGAAGGAGTCCACTCGGCTTCTGGTTGCTGGCCTTGTTCCGTTGGCAACTCTCACATGATCGGACAAAGTCTCGAACATCTCGTGTCATGTTGAGCCACCACCATTGGCGTTGGAGGGTGCCCAAGGTCTTGTCCACTCCCATGTGACCAGCTATTGGTAAATCATGGGCTTCTTGAAGGCGCACAAGTCGAAGATCACCTTTGGTTGGAACATAGATCTGGTCTGCATGGAATAAAAGGCCTTCCTTGAAGGAGAAGGTGTTGTACTCCTTGTCGCGTGCTGTTAGACGACCGTGTACCATTTGGAAGAAGGGATCTTGCTGTAGGGCTAACCGAAACTCGTTATGAATCTTGGGATCAATTGACACCGTCGTAATTGCTGCCGCGATGAGAGGAAGAGACTTCAAATCAGGTCGTTGTGATAGAGCATCAGGGATGACATGGAACCGACCTGGTTTGTACTCAAGTTTGATGTCAAACAATTGGAGTTGCTCTTCCCATCGATGATGTCGACTCTTCATGTGCTCTAGGTGTAAGGTCTGCAACAATGGCTTGTGATCAGTTTGCATGATCACTTGTTTCCCCAAGAGATAATGCCTCCATACCTTGGTGGCATATACCATTGCAAGTTGTTCCCGATCTCGAGTAGAGTAATTTCTTTCAGCTGTATTTAGTCGGCGAGACACAAAGGCAATAGGATGTAGTCCATCAGGAAATTCTTGTTGCAACACAGCTCCAATTGCAAAGTTAGAAGCATCAAAATCAACCACACAAGGTAGTTGAGGATCATATGGTTGAAGAATGGGTCTTGAAGACACCATATGCTTTAACTTTTGGAATGCTTCTTCATGCTTGGTGGTCCATTGGAAGCTCGAGTTCTTTCCCAAGAGGTCAGTCAATGGTGCAGCCACGTGAGCATAATAGTGGATGAACCGTCGGTAAAAACTGGCCAATCCGTTGAACGCTCGTACTTCGGTAGCATCCTTTGGGGTAGGCCAATCAGTAATGGCCTTGATCTTCTCTTCTTCCATCTTGATCCCCTCTGATGAGATCTTATGACCCAAGAAGGTAACCTCCTTTTGCCAAAAAGCACACTTTGACTTCTTGCAGTAAAATTTCCACTATTGTAGTCGTCTTGGGACTTCTCGTACATGATTCATGTGTTCTGCCTCTGTCCTACTATAGATTAAGATATCATCTAAGAACACTACCACAGACTGAGCCAAAAGCCCCTCCAACACCCGATGCATCTGATCCATGAAGACTGCTGGAGCATTAGTGAGTCCGAAAGGTAGAACTCTCCACTCAAAATGTCCATACCTTGTACGAAAGGCAGTCTTTTTCACGTCCTCTCCTTCAATAGGAATTTGCCAATAGCCGCTACGAAGATCTAGCTTGGAAAAGTATCGTGCTCCACTTAATTGATCAAGCAAGTCATCGATCCGAGGCAAGGGATATGCATTCTTCACGGTTTGCTTATTGAGCCCACGGTAATCAATACAGAAACGAAGTCCTCCATCCTTCTTTGGAACAAATAGTACCGGTGCTCCCCAAGGAGAGGTACTATGTCGTATGAAATCCTTCTCCAACAACTCTATAAGTGTTGTTCTCAACTCCTCCAACTCCTTTGGTGAGAGCCGATAGATTGGTCTACTCACTGGAGTACTCCCTGGCAATAACCCGATCTTGAAGGGCATACCTCGATCAAAGGGTAATCCCTTTGGCAGATCATCCGGAAACACATCTGCAAACTCTTGAACTATCCGATCAACCGTCGCTTGATGCGGCACTTGGCCCTCCTCAGATTGTTCTTGTGCAATCGGCTTGATCCACATTGCGAATACAAACTTATCTTCCTCCAAAGCTTGCTCTATGGCTGCTTCATTAACAAACTTCCCTTCTAGGGACTCATCTCTCTTCCGAGCTTGCTCCATGGTTGCCTTCTTGGCAAACTTCCCATCTTGGGACTCATCTCCCTTCCAGATTTGCTCTATGGCTACCTTCTCGACAAACTTCCCATCTTGGGACTGACTATTCTTAGGTGTCTTACTCAGAGGTGCCAGACAACCTAATCAGAAATTCCTACCTTGGTGTTGTACTTGAATTTGGTGTCGGGTCCAATCAAATTGAACCTTATGACATTCAAGCCAAGGTAGACCCAAAATGATATCATAGTGTAGAGGTGCCACTACAAACCTCATACACTCCAAATACTCCTTCCCAATCTTGAAGGTAACAGGATGCAAGGTGCGGAATGCAGAACCCTTTCTACCATCCGCCATCATCAAACTACTTCCAATCACTGGCTTGATAGGAATACCCAATTCCTTTGCTACTTGCATAGACATGCAATTCTCTGAACTTCCAGAATCAACCAAAATT
Organism: Lunularia cruciata; assembly: GCA_948567375.1. Taxonomy (NCBI): domain Eukaryota; kingdom Viridiplantae; phylum Streptophyta; class Marchantiopsida; order Lunulariales; family Lunulariaceae; genus Lunularia; species Lunularia cruciata. The sequence continues at coordinate 49,191,305 of OX419761.1, read as the reverse complement.
CTACAACCCCGATTAGATATCATACCTTGCAAGTGAAGCAAACTTGCATAGGTCGAGCCTTCAATCCCATTGGAACTAATCAAGCTCCCAGTAGGCGGCTCGAAATCTCCTATTGGGATTCCTCGTTTCCCTGATCATTCCGCTCCACAACCTCCACTTGGGCAACTTGTCGAGGTCGTCCATTCTTGAGTGGACATTCAGCAATGCGATGCCCCAATTGGCGACAATAAAAACAACCTCCATTTTGTCGTAATCTTTCTCTATCTGTTGTGCCAAGTGGTCTTCGTTGGATAGCATCAATCTCCATTGGTATCGGTTCTTCCACTCGTGGTACTGGTGGGTTTTGTGTAGGTCGAGGTCGAGACCAAGTTGTCGCAACTAAGGAATCAAAACGCTCAGCCAATTGCATGGCTTGTTCTACATTCTGTGGCTCTCGCATGGTCACCTCCAATTTGGTTTGTGACTTCAATCCTCGCACAAATCGATCCAGAACTTCACCTTCTTGGATATCTGGAATTTGCATGATGATATTCTGAAATTGTGTGATGTAGCTTCTCACTGAGCCAATCTGCCTCAACTCCGCCAATTTATCTCGTGCAGCTCGGGTGGCATTTATAGTCTGAAATCGACCAAGTATTGCATCCTTGAATTCTGCCCATATAAAAATTGGTGTAACAATTTGTCGTTCAGCTCTTTCTACTCGGAATCGCCACCAAATTTTTTCCACTTCATCCAATTGGCTAGAAGCCAAGAGAATTTGTTTCCGCTCGTCTTGAAGATTGGTGGCTTCAAAGTAACGTTCACAATCAAACACAAAATTCTCCACTGTGCCTGGAAGATTCTTGCCTTCAAACACTTTGGGTTTCAGAAATTGAATGCGATCTTCTCCATCTCAAACTGGCGCTCTGTCTATCTGTTCTTGTCGTTGCTGGTCTCGTTCATCCAACAATCAAGTAAGATGCTCGATTTGTTGTTGCATTGCAAGGATAACATCCGGTGTTGCCGCCATCGCTACTACTCTATTCCACTACCTGCAATTTATCTAGTTGATTAACACGTAGATACAACACGTCCACCGTTCTCCATAAGTTACAACTGGAAGTATCAAGGGTTCCTCTGACACGGTGATCATATGTAGAAAATCCTACCCAAAGCGTGAGGTGATGAATTGTGTGAAACGATGCTTTGGTAACATCTGGACATGAAAGTCCCAATGGTTTGGCGGAAGTGGATTTGGTGGTCCATAAATTCCATCTATCCCATTCCTGCTCTGATACCAATGTAAAAGACCAAAACCGAGGAGAGAAATAGGAGAATGGAAGCTCACATTGGGACACTTGAATGAGGGAAAACTCCGAATGCCTAGCATGAGCTTCGGCCTTGGTATTTATAGGTAGCATACAAGACCCTTGAAGCTTCTCAAGAAGTTTCCTTGAGCCGCTTTCTTGGAGTGCAAGCCAAGTTAACTAGGAAGCTTCTCAAGAAGCTTCCTTCTAGAAGACGCCTACTTGGCATGCAAGCTAAGCTAGTTAGAAGCTTCTAGAAGCTTCCTTCTAGAAGCTACCTGCTTAGGGCGCAAGTTAACTAGTTGGGAAGCTTCCTAAGAAGCTTCTTAGATGCTTCTAGAATATTCTAGGCTATTTTGTCTTATTCTCTACTTCGTAAGCCCGACTAACTTCGTCACTAAACTCCATATTGTTACAAATGTAAAAGACCGAGACCAAGGAGAGAAATAGGAGAATGGAAACACACATTGGGACACTTGAATGTAGGAAAACTCCAAATGCCTAGCATGAGCTTTGGCTTTGGTATTTATAAGTAGCATAGAGGGCCCTTGAGAAGCTTCTCAAGAAGCTTCCTCAAGCAACTTTCTTAGAGTGCAAGTCAAGTTAACTGGGAAGCTTCTCAAGAAGCTTCCTTCTAGAAGCCGCCTACTTGGCATGCGAGCTAAGCTAGTTAGAAGCTTCCTTCTAGAAGCTACTTACTTGAGGTGCAAGCTAAGCTAGCCAGGAAGCTTCCCAAGAAGCTTTCTAGATACTTCCGGAATATTCTAGGCTAATTTTTCTTATGTGCTACGTCAGAAGCCCAACTAACTTCGTCGCTAAACTCCATATTGTTACAATCAAACCTATTGTGCATAGAGAAACTAGTGAGTGCCTGAAGCCTCATCAAGCAATTGTTGATCAAATAGTTCAAGAGTTTGCAGATGTGTTTCTAGATAATCTACCAAAGGGGTTACACTTCAATTGTGGTATGCCTTTCAAGATTAAGTAATTGCTAAGAAATCCTCTAGTAAATAGACCAATCTATCGACTCTCACCAAAGGAGTTGGAATAGCTTTGAATAACACTAACTGAGTTTTTGGAGAAGGATTTCATATGACATAATACATTAACTTGGGGAGCAGCGGTACTATTTGTTGAAAAGAAGGATGGGGGACTTTGCTTCTATATTGATTACTGAGGCTTTAATAAACAAACCATGATGAATGAATATTGTAATACCAATAGCTAGACATATTATCTAGAGTTGAAAATTGGCTGGGTAATATCTAGAAGGATATTGTGTATGATGGGCTGGGTCAATCAAATAGAGGTGTCACCAAAAGAGTACTTCTACTAAGAGGGAAAAAGTCAAAAATAACTTGAAAACTTCAAAGCAAATTTTGGAAACCAAAACAAATGAATTAGACCTAAAAAATATACATATTTCCATACTTTTAGGTGGAAAGCTTACCTTCTCGCCCCAAGGTTTGTCTCATCAAGAGCTTTCTAATGGTACCTCACCCACGTGATTTTGAAGTTCCTACAAGAAGATTCCTTAAAGATTCCCTCCAACCATCTAGATAGGACAAGGACAAACATGTCACCCATCTAGGCAACTAATCTAAGAGTGGAACTCGTGGACATGTCACCAATCCATGTATTTGATCCAAGGGTGGAGTTTCCTTTGAGGGATCCTCTTTGCTATATAATAAAGAGAAGGTGCTCCTTTGGGGCATCGTAGTATTGAGAATGAAGCTTGTGTCTTTTCTCTTGTCCTTGGGATATTACACATATCCCTTGCCTTGAATTGATGACTTGCTAGATCAATTGAGTGAAGCACTATACTTCTCCAAGTTGGATCTCCAAAGCAACTATTGGCAAATTCCCATCAATAGGGAGGATGTGCAAAAGACTACCTTTTGTACAAGGTATGGACATTTTGAATGGAGAGTTCTACCATTTGGGATTATTAATGCTTTGGTTATCTTCAAGGATTAGATGCATTAGGTGTTGGATGGGTTATTGGACTGGTATGTGGTGGTGTTCTTGGATGATATTTTAATCTATAACAAGATGGAGGTAGAACACAAGAATCTTGTGTGAGAAGTCCTAAGACAATTACGTCAAAAGGAAATTTTACTGCAAGAAGTCAAAGTGTGCCTTATGGCAAAAGGAGGTTACCTTCTTGGGTCATAAAGTTTCATCAGAGAGAATCAAGATGGAAGAAGAGAAAAAAAGGCCATTGTTAATTAGTTTACTCCAAAGGATGCCACAAAAATATAAGCATTTAATGCTTTGACAAGTTTTATCAATGGTTCATCCACTACTATGTTCATGTGACCACACCATTGATCGATCTCTTGGGGAAGACCTTAAGCTTCAAGTGGACCACCAAGCACAAAGAAGCCTACTAGAAGCTAAAACATATGGTGTCTTAAGACCTATTCTTCAACCATATGATCCTCAACTACCTTGTGTGGTTGACTTTGATGCTTCTAACTTTGCATTGGAGCTACTATGTTGTTACAATAGGAATTTCTAGATGGATTACATCTCATTGCCTTTATGTCTCACCAACTAAACACCATAGAAAGACATTATTTTTTTGAGATTGGGAACAACTAATGATGATATATACCACCAAAGTATGGAGACATTATCTCTTGGAGAAACAATTGATCATGTGAATTCATCATAAACCCTTGTTGCAAATATTACATTGGCAGCACATGAAGAGTCAACACCATCGATGGGAGGAATAACTAAAATTTTTGACATCAAACCTGAATACAAACCCGATAAGTTCCATGCCATCCTTGATGCTCTATTCGATTACCTGATTTAAAGATTCTTCCTCTCATCACGGTGGCAATTGCTAGTGTCAATTGACTCAAAAGTCCAAGTTGAGTTTATGATCCCTTTACAACAAGAACCTTTATTTTCAGATAGTACAAGGTCATCTTGTAGCACACAATAAGGAATACAACACATTCTCCTTCAAGAAAGGCCTTTATTCTATGAGAACCGGATCTTTTTTCCAACCAAAGGTGATCTATGACTTGTGTGATTTCAAGAAGCTCATGTCTTACCAATTGTGGGTCACAAGGGTGTGGACAAGACCTTGGGTACCCTAAAATGCTGATGGTGGTAGCCCAACATGGCACGAGATGTTTGAGAGTTTATTTGATCTTTTGAGAGCTACCAACGCAACAAGACAAACAACCAAAAATTGAGTGCACTCCTTTAACCATTTCCCATCCCATCTGCTTGATGGGAACACGTGAGCTTAGATCTCATCATATCGTTACCCAAGATAAAGAAAGGTCACACAAGAATCATGGTGTGTGTTGAAAAGATTAGTAAGAAAATCCATTTGGCACCAACCTTTGATACAATGGATACTCCAATATTGGCCTAGATCTATCTTGACAAAATCTTCAAGCATCATTGGACACATTGTGTACTCATCTCCAACCATGATCCTTGATTCACCAAAAAAAAATTGCAAGCACTCTTTGAGCTACTCGACACCAAGCTTACTTTGTCCATTGCCTATCATGCTCAAACTGATGGACAAATTGAACATGCAAATTGTACCTTGGAGGATATGCTTTGTGTCTTTTTCAATGTTAACCATACCAATTGGGATAAATGTCTTTCATTTGCTGAGTTTGCCTACAATAATTCCAAATAGACAAGCATTGAATTCTCTCCTGTCATTCTTTATTTTGGCCAAGACCCACTTGTTTTGGATTCCTTTCTTGCTATCCTTCATCTCATATCCCTCATATTACCACCTTCTTGACCACAATATCCAATCCCTTTAAGAAGCCAAATCTCATCTCCTTGTTGCTCAAAATCATCAAAAACAATACAAAGACCAACATCATTGTGACCTCACCTTTCAACTCGGTGATAAGGTCATGCTTTCTTCTAATAACCTACCCTTCACACTTGATTCCCATGTTCTTACACTTGCTTCTAGTTAGATAGTCCATTTGATGTCATCTATATCATTTCTCATGTTGCTTATCAACTGCCTTGCCTTGTCATATGTGAATCCACCCAACCTTTCATATCTCCAAGTTGAAACCCTTTGTTTCTAATCCATCTTCCTTTTCCTCTCATGTCCAATCCCCTCTTCCTCCTATCCCTATCAACGATCATGAGGAGTATGAAGTTGATTGTATCCTTGTATGTTGTCATATTCAATGTGGTTGCCAACAATATATTGAGAACAAAGTCATTTGGAAAGGGTATACCCTTCATGATGCCACTTGGGAGTCTCTTTCTCATCTCCAAAATGCACAAATAATCATGTAGGAGTTTGAAGCTTCCATGGTGAAGAGAACATCACCAACTAATGATGGGGGAATATGTAACAGAATAGAGTTAACAAACAAGTTATTCAAGATTAATGAAGTAGCAAATAGGCCAAATTAGCCTAGAATATTCTAGAAATATCTAGGAAGCTTCTTGGTACCTTCCAAGTATTAGATAACGTGCATGCCAAGTGGTGACTCATGGGAGGAAGCTTCTTTGCTAGCTAAGCTTGCCAAGTAGGTGGCTATAGAACAAAGCTTCTTGAGAAGCTTTGAGGAAGCTTACCATGGGAGAAAAATTTTGTTGTTATTTTTTAATTTTATGACTTAAAATTATATTTTTAATAAGCAAAGAATGAATTGATTAATGGAATATTTTCTTCTTAAAGTATGACTACATCTATACAAGCCAAGTAATATTGATATGTTATCTAGAACTCATGAAGAAGAAGAGAAGAACCCTTGTTTAATATATCCTTTGATGATGAACTTGGAAGAGATTCTCATGGAGTAAAAGGAGATTTTTTTTTCTTTGGACCTAAACATTAAAAAGGTCTTCACACAAAGGAGACAACTACCATAGCTCAAAGGTCTAAACCATATACCATTCTTGAGAAAATTCTTTTTTCATTATGATGTTCATGGGTTACTTTGGAATGCAATAGGGAAGCACAAATCAATCAAGCTTATGGAAGAGTCTAACAATTTGTGCATGGAGGTTTCTTTGTGAAGAAGTTGAATACTTTCAAGGCTTGAGAGAAAGAAATTTGTGGGACTGGTACTTTTATCAGATTGCCTTGATCTTTTTAAACTTGTAATGTTTATCAAGTGATCATAAACAAATCACGTACCCTTGCTCCACTCCTAGTGTCTTGTATTAGCATCACTTTGGAAGTGCAATATTGATTTTGTAGGAATTGTAAACAAGTCACCTTGTAAAAATATTTGTATTATGGTGGCACTTGGTTCTGGACTAAATGGATGGAGGTAAAACCTTTGAAAAAATATCAATGAATATGAAGTGAACAAATTCATGTAGGATAGTATTTTCAATCGCATCAATTTTTCATTGTAGATTATATCAGATTTATAAGGGAAGCATGATTAAAAATATATATGAGTTCTCCCAAATGAAGCACCAAGCTATAGTAAGATATAAGCCAAATTCAAATGGGCTTTTATGAAACAACAAACAACAAATGTGATATTCATTTGAGCTTAAATTAGATTTATGAGGGAAGCATGACTGAGAAAATGCATTAGTACTTCTAAATCAAGAACAAAGGTTAGTACCTTATAAGCCAAATTCATATGTGCTTTTAGTGAAACAAGAAACAACAAATACCATATCTTAGATATGAGATTTGGATAGAATATTGACATGGAAGGAGAAATGCCCAATTTGGTCAAGAAGCTACTTGCAATATTATGAGAATTTTCTTTATTGTGAAGGCTTTGACAAGGTACTCTCTAGTTTAGATAACTTAAAATAACTTACTTATCAAATTTGATCTTCATAATTTTCAAACTCTTCAAGATGCTTGAAAGGAAAAGCTAATAGAAGCTATGCAATACTACTCACAAGAACTCCTTTGGTTAAAGAAAGCTAAAGTTGTAGCTATAATTTTAATGCAAAAGGCCAAAGCTCAGCAAATGAAGTGTTATGAAAAGTGGTTAGAAAGGAGAAACATATTAAATTTCAAGGAACTAGAAATAGAGATATTCCTTGATTCCATTTGTTAAAAGAGAGCAAAGAAGATGCTTTTACTCAGAAAAATCATTATATTATAAGAAATTGTGTAATAAACATAGTATATTTAAAGGTATAAATTAAGGTATAGTTTCTGTTAAAGGTATAGTTTTGATAGAGATTAAAGGTATAATTTTGATGGAGTCAACTTTCATAAGTTGACTCCATCAAAATTCTACAAAATTTATTAATATTTATATCAATGTTCTACAAGTATTATTTTCTACAATAAGAGGGTACCTCTTATTGTAGAAAATAATACTTCACTTTGAAGAAAACTTGAAAGCTTAATCTTTGGGTACATACAACACTTACGTTACAAATTAGTCCCAAATAAATATTTTTACCCAATATTGAGTGAGTTATAATAAACTTAAACAAGTGATGACTTAGTTTCATATATCTCTAATTAGGTAATTTGGTCTAGATAAGAGAATTGTACCAATAGTATATTCCAATGTGCAATAGGAGCTTCAGAAAATTTTTAATAAGAAAATATTAAATTATAATCTTTAAAGGTATTTTATATTGGATCATACTAGAGTTTGCCTCTACTTTAGCGCATACATGGTCAATTTGACCATGTCTTATAAAATATCAAAATCATATTGGTTTGACCAAGGTAGGTGACCATGTGGAAGTGGAAGAATGTCAAAAAAGTGGAAGAATGTCAAGGTAGATAGTTCAAAATTGAACTTTAAAGAAGTTGGATTATACAACAATTTTAAATTAGAAAAAGATCTATATTCTCAAGGAATATTCTTGTTTGGATCCAAATTGAAGCAGAGGCAAACTACTTAATAAGCCTCATAAACCTTGTGTTGATTTGCTTAGGGGTAAAGTTTTCAACATAGGTATTTTACCATTATATCAAGTCATTTACTATGATAATTTAGGAGAGCATTTAAATGTGAACTTGAGAGATGAAAGAAATCCTTATTATTGTGATTATAGACTATCAAGTAAGTAAGAGTAAGTAAGAGGTGGAGTGAGAGTTTGTTTGAAGTACGATTATTCTAATTATTATAGTTAGGATTCTTGGGAGAAAATTATTATTCTAGAGGATTCTATTATGGATGATAGTGGATCATACTTTTTACTATAATTAGTCAAGCATCCTATTATAAGCATTTGTGGATGAATTTTGGCTGATAACACACTGAGGTACATATATACTCCATTGGTGCATACATATCTAGTTTTATGGTGCAGATTTTTAAAATATTTGTTACATTTTAAGCTTCTAAAGTACCAATAATAAATAAGCTAAGTTTAGTCATAACTAAGATAGAATTGTCACTATGTTAGAGATGCTAGCAAGAGTGAGCACCATTAATTTTTATTTTTATGAATCTACCTTACAATATTTTAGATACTTGGCTTTGAGTAAAGAAGTGGGACCTCTTGGTTCTAGAAGTCACCTTAATGGTTAAATTTGCTACAATATATAGATAGCCAATGTAGAAGAATCTTTGACTTAGGGTCAAGTCAAGATAAGACTATATGGTTATGGGGTTCTTCTCATGAATAACAATGTTCTCTTAAAAAAATTCTTTTTTCTAATAACTCTTGTTACTTTGATCATTAGGTATTGCGTATGTAAAAATTTCATAAGCATGTAAACAATTGTTGAGTAGATACTCATAATTGTTTCATATGTTATTACCTCCTTCTCATTAAGTTTTGTAGATAGCACTATCTTGAGTCTTGGAGATGCCTTGGACTTCTGCACTAAAGCATTGCCTAAGAACATTGTCATGGAATTTGATTCCTTTCCTTATAAGTCATTAATGTTGTGTTGTCTTAAGAACCATTAAAGATTCAAGCAAAGCAAGAGATAGATGTAATTGTTAGATGTTAGACCAACCTTAGAAACTAAAGGAATTTTAGTGAATAGAGAAACTAAGTTGGATGTTATTGATCAAGATCATGAGAAGACAAGTTGACATATCAAATGAGAAAGTACAAACCAAGAAGAGAAAAAAAATTATGGTGAATCAAGAAAAACAATAAGAGTTACCTTTGGGTTAACCACCTTTAGGTGTACCAGGTTAAAGCCAGAAGGCCAACTTTTTGATGGCAACACGTCTGCGACTCCTATCACTAAAGGCAATCCTACACAATATGTATGACAATATGAACTCAACCAGCAATGTAAATACTTGGATTGCGTTAAGGTGCTGCTATTTGAAAACCTTAAGGGAATTGGACATGAGTCTCATATCCTTGCCAAACTGTAGTGTCTCTTCAGAGGTCAAAACAACAGCCTTTGCTATTGCGAAAGTTATTTTAGATGATTGTTGGATAGAGTCACCAAAGGTGGAACTAATAGTGCTACTTAGATAATGGAGCAACAAGTCTATTGGTTCCGGACTTGCCTATGGAGATAAAGTTTTTCCTGTCAGAGGGGAGAGAGAGCCATTTAGCAGAGGAGGCTTATCTAACGTCCACCATAAATCGAGAGAGGATGATGCAAATACATGACTAGAGGTCTTACACCTAGAAGAGTCACATAAGAAGAAGACGAACACGCATTCTGGAGTTTAAGGGATCTGGATCTAACCCAGAAGAAAGCATTAGAAGTGAAGAAGAAGAGAAAACACCGTAGTAGTAAGACACTTTTGAGTTTAAGAGATCTCGATGTGAATGTGAATAAGTAGTAAGACATCGAAACTCAACCAAAAGAATCGAAACTCAACCAAAAGAGAAGACGAAGAAGAAGAAGAAACCATGTCGTCATTGAAAGGGCTTTTCAATCGCCAAGAGCCACCACTAAGGCTGACATAAAGGTGGAGGAGTTCGAGTAGTTAAAAGCATCGTTGCTCGCCCAATGTGATAGAAGGAGGTCAGTATTACCTAGACCATCTAATGTGTATGGTACATTATTTTTGTTTCGACACGTCAACACGGAGTGTAAATCAAGTCATTCTCATTTTCAAAAGAAGCAGATTGGACTACCTGCAAGAATGATGACTGACTAGGTCAGTCATATCAATACAGATGATAACTGGTATCTATACGTATAGAAAATAAATTTTATACTTATATTATAATATAAGTATAAAATTTATTTTCTTTGTATATCTAAATGGATTCCATAAATGGACTTCATAAAGATATACAAAGAAAATATCCATAAATACCATAAAATGGATATTTCAATAATTAATTTTGAAAAATATGTCCATAAACAAGTGTCTTTGATATAGTTCTTTTTTTGGTTATTTAGTTTTATATATCTCATTGTTCATCCTTTATGTTGAAGAATGAGAGTCTATCCTTGAGTTCCTATTTTGAGCTGTGCGACTTTGTTTCACTTGGTATTTCTTTCTAGATGAGGTTGAAGCAACAAATCTCCAAAAAATTAATTGATTTAATATTTAGAAAATAATAAAATCTAAACGTAAAGAGAAGGTTTTTATAGAATATTCTAATATAATAAATATTCTAGAAATTTTAATTTATGCAATACTCTTCTTCTTGTATGGCATTGTAATTCAAGTTTTTCTAACTATTACTCACCAGATCGGTGAATTGTGGTTTTTCTACTATGAACATCTAAGTTAATTGATTTTTCTAATTTAAGTAAAAATTAATTTGAGATATAATTACTGAGACTGAATGCTTGTAAATCTTCTGAGCAATATTTATCAAATTGCGTTTCATAAAATACACAAATAGACGTCCAACTAAAATAAATTTAATACTAAAACCAGCCAATGACACCTCTTATAAATTATATTCAAGGTATCAATATTAATCCAACGAGATTCCTCATCTAATTAACAAATAAACGAGGTGCTTGCCCTCCATAATAAAACTCAATTTTTGTCAGATTTTATTTCTTCAATTGTGAACGGACAAATAACTACAAACGGGCTACCACGTAAAACGTGAAGGTTGGGAAGACCCCATCAAGCCGTACAAGGTAGAGGGAGAGACAAAAGTGGTAAAATTGGGCTAGACACCAATATCGTTACTATTGGACAATTTACCCCAGACAAATAAATCAGAAGATGAACTTCTAGCTAAATTCCTACGATGTCTCATTCATCTCAACTAGGATTTGTCCATTCCACGCAATTTCTTCTATATTCCTATGATATGGAGTAGAATAAACGATGCCTCATTCATCTCAAGTAGGAATTGTCCATTCCACGCGCTTTCTTCTATATTCCTATGATATGGAGTAGAATAAACGATGTCTCATTCATCTCAACTAGGAATTGTCCATTCCACGCACTTTCTTCTATATTCCTATGATATGGAGTCGAATAAATATTATAGCATCAAACTGACTAGATATTGCTTGAGACTGCCTTTGGTGTTGAAATTTACTTCATCAGTAGTAACTTCTGGCTCATAATGACTCTTGCGGAACCAGAGGATACTTTGGACTTGAAGGTTGACTACAATTCCGAACTACTGAACCCTTCTTCAGGTAGATTTGGTGCTGAGTTATGAGGTCTAAGAGTGGTGAGAGTCAAGTTCATGTCATTCGGAGATGAACTGAACCGCCTTACCTCAATGTGAGATTCAAATTCATTTCATTTGGAAATGAGATGTCTATAGTTTGGAACGACATTCTACCTGGAAAAGTTTGGACCACATTTAGGAACACAAACTTCTTGAACCATGTTCGTAGAATCACACGTAGTATCTATACATGTTTGTCAAACTGAGAACATCAATGAGTTTAAACCGATACTTTTTGGCTCTGAGAGTTCATCTTGTCAACTCTTATGGACTTTTGGTTTTCATTTCAACCATCACCGCCGCATTATGTTACACTTTCTGTATTCATGCATTATATGAACAATTTTGTCTCTCTTGAATGTGAAGATGCATTGTGCTTGACGTTGCTGTATGATCCTTTCCGGTTGCCACGTGCCCCTAAGTGCGTGTGCTGTAAGCGTCGTAAAAATAGCACGTGTCGGAGGTAGAACAAAGGTGATTCAGCATTCATGCCAGGTGGCTAGTTGATTCTCATGAATCCTAGGAAGCTCGAGGAGCTCCTCCCATAAGAGTCCCCTATTGCGCAAACCGCAGCTATCTGAAGTCTCTCCAATTTACCGTCCTTTCTACGCCGATCGAGAGCACATCCAGTTTTATTTGACGATCAGGAGCAGAATTGAATCAACTGTTTAAAGGCGCATCATCTTGAGTCTTCAAGGGGGTTCTGATTTGAACATCCGAGAAGAAATGGCGGGCCAGCACGCTGACATGCTAAAGTTGTCACCGGATGACCTGAAAATACCAGGAGATGATGAAATACCCGGCGCTCCAATTGTTCACGTGGAAAATATCGAAGAAGTCACACCAGGTGAGTTCTTCTGTGCGAGGAGTTGAAACAGTTTCGATCTACTCTGGCAGATCAGGTCATCCGCGATCTCTTTCGTCTTATTGCTACGCATCGATAGAGTTTCAAGACGTTCGGAACTTCAGAGATCACGTACCAGGAACGTAAATTGCAGATTCATATCCAGCTGCACATCTGGAGGAACCGGAGTGCGGTGAGGTCGGAGTCTGAAATTGGTTAAGAAAGAAAATGTGACTGAAATGACGATCAAAGCCGATTATCTGCGCCAATTCAAATAAGGTTTTCCTTTCCATTAAGCATATAGCGTGATTGTGGATCGAAGAGTCGCGTTAGATTTAACAGCGACAGAAGCATAGCACGGAGTACAGCTTAGCGGATTAGAATGTCAGTCCCTCCACCGCCTGCTTAGAACATCCGACAATTGACGTAATGATGAGGGACAGTTCTGTCTCCACCCGTCAAACCCATCGGCAGGGTTTCTTGATCCCATACATCACACTGAAGATATATGTAATCCATCAACCGGCATCCCTGATGGATACTAGATCAGTTGTTTAACTATATGAGATCTACGAGACGGCAGCGGACACTTGAGCGAAACTAAATGATCGATTTGTCGTATAGCAAGAGTGGTCCGAGTGATACCTCCTATCCTTGAACGCCTCTCAATGTTTTTCGTCCGTGATTTCCAGAAGGAGAACATGCAGAGGAGAAAAAGGAGACGCATCACTCTCGTCCGAAACCGGGTGTCACTCATGAAACGAAAAATGTGAAGACGACTGTAACCCAAGAAGATGATGATGATGCATCGTTCGTGGACAAGGTGAAAGGCAAAGTCGTACAAATAGGAGACAAATTGAGACCTGAAAGTGCAGTTCATGCGAAGAACGCAGATCCTCACCCGTCAGTGATGTAGGTGGTAGAAAGCTTCTGCAGTTTATAAGGCATATTAGTAGTGGGTATTATGGCAACCTGATTGTAAATAGAGGACAGTGCTTGCCAAGAGTAAGTAACATCAACCATCATGCAGGACGAATGTACATCAGGTAGTACGTTTGCGGTGCTTGCACTAAAATATGGTACTATGTTAACTTAAGGGATGTTTTGAAGCACAAAGTTGTGCGCACATGTGGTCACCATCTGTACCCAGATTTATAAAAGAATAGAACTTTTCCTTTCAAATTATTGTTTAACAAAACTTGATTTTTTGATCAAACTACCTTCACTATCTAACTTCTTTCTGTCCAAACTATGAGCCGCTGCGGTACAACGCCTTCTGCTAATGAACCAGTTTCTGTACGTTTGAAATTTATCTCGAGCGATAGACTCCCTGATTGCTCGGAAGAAACTGAAGTAGTGATGATAGTTGTGTCTGGAACAAAAGAAACTGAAACCATTTAGCTGATATGAAGGGCACTGATGTATAGAAGAGAAAGGACAGTTCCTCATCTTCTTGGGATAAATATCACACATCCGACTTCTTCAATTCCAACGTACATAATCCATCCATTGCACCTATATTAACAACCTGCGGAAGAAATTCTCTTTCGTCCACTAGATGATATACTTACATGTCGAGAAGTGTTTGCGCCAACATCTCGTGAACATTAAGAAGATGGTGGATGTAAGCTCGCGTGTGCTTACGACAAGAATAACAATTGCACCCTTTCATAATTGGAGAAGTGTCGCATCTGCACGACTTCAAAAGAACACATCAGTGCCAGTGGTGTTTAAAGTTAGATGAAAGATAAGCTGCTAGCAAGAAAACTAAGTATGAAATATTATCCACCGATTAGATCCTATCGGCCATTGCCTAACATACATCGAGACTGTCACTGTTTGAAACACGTGCAGTTCACTGGCAGTTCATACATAAAGCGGGTGTTTCTTCACGGATATTCCAAGAAACGAACTCTCAACCATACCTGTGGATCACAGAGTGCAAATTTATCTTCCCTAAGTCCCCACCGGTATATGGCATTTCCACCGAAGGCACGTCATGATAGCCATTCTTCTGCTCCATAGTGACAGAAAAAATCATCGCAAATCCTCCCATGGTAAGTGTGTGGGGATATATGCTATCGAAAAGGTCAATACCACCGGCCACCGCCTCCAGTACCTCCTCTATTGACGCATGAAACGTAGAGAAAAATGTGTCAGAACAGATGTACTCTTGACTATCAGCTCGCTGTCTAGTAGAACACCGCATCCAGGGTTAGACAATCGTTGAGCACCATCGTAAACAGCCCGTACCTTCTGCGCTGTTTTCTAGGGTTATAATCCATTCAACTAACGGAGATGCTAACGTACAAAACGAGAGGTCTAGGTCACAAATATGTCTACTTGAGAACTTGTAACCTTACCAGGCATTCCGAGACCACTGATGTGTCGTACCTTCTCTTGTGGTAGGCATTCCTGCAACCCAGAGCTAGAGCATCAAAACCAGCCCTGGCCTACAAGACAATTCTCCTTCCTTGCGACTTGCAGATGCTAAGGATGAAGAAGATCCCGAAAAGTAGCACTGATGTTGTCGTTTAGATCCGCAATACTATACCAGCTAGACACAAACCCTGCTATCAGGACTCAGGAGCACAATACAGAGCTTGTGAGAGTTGCAAGTTGCGATCGTCGTACGATGGTAGATCCTAATAGATGTCCTCGTTCCTCCGGACTTTCACCTAGTCCAAATCCACCCACAGAGAAGCCTGCAGCGCGACGACAAAATTGACTGAGCTTCTAAAGCGTGGTCCCGACAGATGACTATCTCCAACTACTAACATGAATATGCCCATAAACCAGTCTCATTCTTTTAGCGGCTATAACAAGTGATTGGTTTCAAGTTCGAGTAATCACAATCTCTCGTCTAGATAACTCTCGTCTACGTACTGAACCTCCTAATAGAATATCTCAATAGAGCTTTCAGGTGTCACAAAGGAAAATGGATGCGAAAGTTTATAGCCGGGTATCATTGCACACCCTGTCTGTCTACTAAAAGGCATTGAACGACGGGATTGCGGTTGAAATTTGATTGTGCAACGAAGAAAACCTGCAACATTCCGGAGGGCTGTCGCTTGCGCTGAGCGTTTACGCTGTTCAACATCACTACCTCCAACCACAACTCCCAGCGCGTTACTGTTCTGGACCTGCATGTTCCACATAAGAGCGAGATTGTTTCAACTTCTACCCAGAGCAGGAAGCATCGGGACCTTTCAGAAACTATGGCAGGGAAGAACATAAATCCTATGCGTCTCAGTCCAGGAGAGCTGGTCCCACGTATTAGAGAGAAGAGTGACAAGCGTTCTGAAATTTCTAATAGCAGAACTGATCCTCGAAGCGAGGAAGCAGCTCGACTAAGATAAATGAGCTCCAGCAACGTGCGAATGAAGTTGGTGGGGTCGCGTCATACGGTATTCAGCGAGAGACACTCATCCAGCCACTGGATTGTGCGGTCTACCGACACACGGTTGCGTTTAGTCGTAACCCAGGCAGGAACCTCATCTGGCAGTGCCGCCCATATATCTGGCTTCATGGCATTAACCGCTTCCATGTACTTTTGCGGCGTAACCTGTTCACCAAAGTTCATGGTGAGTAACAAATGCTGTGCAACAACTTAAGCAATTCTGCACTTCCGGGATCCCAAATTGCAAGAAGTTGATGGCGTCTGTACCACGCGGCGTCCGGCCGACGTCTCGAAAGCAGCTCCGAACTTAGTTCCATTCTCACCGTCGGTCTCGAAGCCCAGAGAATCACGAGCGATTCCAACTACGGCACGCTTATGCAAGCACAGCAACTTGTGAATTCCTCCCACCGATGCCACGATGTTCGGAGGAGGACCCTCCAAGCTGAACAAATATTCAAAAACCGATCAATCAATCAACCTCTCAATTTGAAAACAATGAAATCACGGAGGCAAAAACTCTATGTTCCACCACAGCTTGCATCGCACGTCCAACAAATCTTTGACAAGAACAATTCTCAGCATAGCATTTCTAACAGAACCTGTCTACAGTCTCTTAATGTGCTCATTAGTGGATCAGCCTCGGATATTTCCCTCTAGTAGCAGATTTGATGGTGAATTTCGAGAAACAAGCAGCTGTGGTTGCCGCTTTACTAAACCACAATGCAAGTCCAAACCAAAACTTTGAAGCAGTAAAGTAGCTCGGGCGTATAATTTACTGCAGAGACTTACATGCAGTTGTTCAAAGACGAAGGGTACAGGGCACAGCAATACAATGCATGGTAACGAGTGAGAGGACATGCGTGGATCCAGCACGTCTGAAGTTGGAAATTGCTGAATTGATATACATTTGCTGGCTCTGAAGCAACTTGATACACAATTTAACAACAAAACGCAACTATCTCATAACGACGGCACAACATAACAATGGAACCATCGCACGAAGTCAGAAGCATGCTTACAAATGAATCGGGCTAACTTGCAAGGCACATGCATCTGGATGCAGATTTTCCAACAGATCATGAGTGATGAAAGCCGGCAACCCCTTCCTCGTCAGCATGAGCAGGCAAGGGGTTTCCAGCTGCAATTCTCCTAATAGCAGCGACCCCGCTCGAGCTCCCGAGCTCCATGCTTGCACCAAAAACTTCATCCCTCCGGCTCCGTGCATCAAAATCAGCTCCAAATTAACCCAACTCAACCAAATTCACTAACCTCCCGTCTCCTTGTTTCACATTCTTCATCAATCAGGCCGCCGGTCAGAGTCACTGATTTAGGGCAACGAAATAACAACCAATCCATTGTGACGTTAGACACTCCACGTTCGATCTCCGAAAACCTCCTCAAGACTTTCATGACCCAAAGTCCAGTTCCTCGGAGACAGCAGAAACAACTACTGTCTCCCTCATTCCTCATCAGACGGCACGGGACAATTGATTCTTCCGCTAATTGCTTCGTTCGCGCCAAATAGGGCATAACGTCATACGAATCTCTCCCCACTGAATGACTGACTTCTACCGGTATTCCCGTTACGAAGGAAGAACAGAATTTCTTGACGGCCGCCATTTCCTCCGTTCAGCCTGCATGTCCATACTCAGCTGTCAGAAAAGGGGAGCTGAGTATGGATGGAGCTGGTAGTACGCGGTAATCTCCGCTCCTATGGTCACTAACCTCCTGCTAATCTGATGTAAGGAAGATTCCGTCCTGGATATCGTAGGCAGATGACGGATTAGAATCTCCGTTCACCACCAAGTAGTGCCCTTGTGTCAGCATAACATTCTGTTCGGACCTTCATTCTGTCTCCAGAACTTCTTGTCCTACTGTCCAGGTGTATTGTCACTTCACCACCAACCACGTAGAAGAACAAGGTGACCGCGCGTAGGATAATAAGAACGATAAAAGCCCTATCAAACCTATTAAATGTAAGACAAGACATCAGAGGTAAAATGGTGCTAAATAAACCTCAATACTATTGGTACGAGAAAACCGGTGCTAAAACCCCCATATTATTGGTATAAGAAAGCTGACTTAATGGAACTAAGAACAATTGAACTTTCATTACATAGAAAATGGCGAGACATGTCTCCCGCAGTGGGAAAATGTACTCGCCATCCGCAGGTGGGAAATAGTAACTCCTTGATTGGAGATTCGTCATTCACTATCATGGTCATCTGAACATAATAGGGGTTTTAGAAATAGTTTTATGAAGTTTTGTATATTTTCATATAGATTATTATGAAGCAGTGACTAAATTGGTAGGGGTGTGGATCACATCTTCCCGTTGGGAACATAATAGGGGTTTTAGAAATAGTTCTATGAAGTTTTGTATATTTTCATATAGATTATTACTAAGCATTGACTAAATTGGTACTCCGTGCAGAAAGAGGAAGAAAGAGTCACACGGTGTAGTTTTGGCAAAGTTCCTTTTTATTAGCAAACTCTGTAAGAGGTGGTTCTTGACAAATAACGGATGTGGAGTTTGCGGTTGTCACACCTTAATGCATTAATTACATATTAGGGTTAATAAAATGTCTGGTTTAGGGTGAATATGGTCAACGTTGGTTGCCGCTCGGTGTAATGTGTTAGGATTAAATGAGATTTTTCTCATCATTGCTTGTAGCCGCTCGATGGTGCATGTAGCTACTCATTGCCATTGGTAGTCGGTCGATAATGTATTAGTAATGTGTTAATTTAGGATTAAATGAGATTTTGCTTGTTGCTGCTTTTCATTGCTCGTTGTTGCTCGTTGCTGCCCATTGCCGCTCATAGCCAGCCGTAGCTGCTCGTAGCTGCTCGATGGTGCCTAAAGCTCAAAGCTCGTTGGCTCCCATAGTCGCTTGTTGGCGCTGAAAGCCACTAGTAGTCACTTGATAGCGCCCGTTGATTTTGCATCCAAATGTGAGCCTGCATTGCAATTAGGTTTTTGCTAAATTTTTGTTGCACTTTTGGAGTAAAATTCCTTGACCTCCAATTAATTTCTTGGTTGCCGCAAGATGATGCAAATCATTTTCCATAACTCGCATTATCTCCTTGGCCGTACTAATCTATGGAAATGAACCAACACACCAATGCCAAACTACAGAACCCACCAGTTTAGTTTATTAGAGGAGCATTTGCACATAGCATTCACATTTGCAGATGGTGAATTTGAATTTGAATAGTTGAGAGCAGAATTTTGGATCCGCCAAAATTTTTCATAAATCCCACTCTAAGAATCACCCACCAAAAAAACATGGTAGCTCTCTCAAGAATTCACATCATCTCTTTTGACAATCATTTATTTCACTACAAAAATCCTAAACATCCCTAATATTGTGCCTGATTTTTATAAATGAATGCAAATTACATGTGATATACCATATAAAAATTTATGAAGTTAAACATTTATTAGCACCTCATCTCCTTATAGAGTTCACTAAAAATAGTTACAAATTTTGTTATTTATCTTGTAGACATCCCTCAAAACTATTTTTGAAACCCCCTAATCTATATGTGGGGTGACTAGGTTGTATCCAAAAGGTTTAGTTGCCACATCAGCTGTCAGAGTTTGAATCATGTCACGTCAATTGCCACACTTTGGCAGTAAGAAAATGGGTCAGTCTATCTACCTCCCAGCTCACGAGCCTTTGCTGTTGCTAACACTAAGTGGAACAAGGATTAGAAACCAGTATTTGTTCTACTTTGTGTTAGCAGCATCGAAGTTCCTTTGCTTTTCTTTTGCAAGAAGAAAAAGCAACTGCATAGAAATCACAAAGGATAGTAAGACCCCATCAAGCCCTACAAGGATGAGACACAAGAGGTAAAATGGAGCTAAGCCCTGATAGTATCTATAGAGAAATCTGCCCTACCGCACCTAAGATGTATGAGCTATGCAAGTAGTAAGATTTACAAATTATTTGAGCATCCGAATAACCATCACCTAATGTGATTGCTCTCCTATGGATTGCACTAGCCATTGCTCTTGGTAGAACAACAGACACATGTTGTCTAAAATACGTTATGAAGTATGAGAGTGAGAGTGATACCCTTGATTCCTAATATGATAAGCTTTGATGTATTCCCCGACAATTGTGTCGTATGCCATGTCCATCACTCCATATATCTCCAAGGCTAGAGAAACAAAAGGGTGACCTCGTTGCATACTCCAATACTTGGAGACCTTGCATGCTGCTCCTCCACTCAATGCACATCCAAGGGATAAATAATCACTCCTCCTAGAATTGCATCATGCATAGGGTTTGTAACCACAACATCCGCTATTGTCACCTGATCATCTCGGACCAAGTATGAATCTACCCTAACACATGTTGTTTGTAAAGCATATGAATGTTCCCTCCAAGCAAGAGTACCCACTCTCTCGTGCCATGGCAAACACTATATCCTCGATGGCATCATGGGTAGTTATCATTTGTCCTCCAAAGGAATACAATGTTATATGGATTGTTGTTGCATCTAGTGTGGAACTACATTCACAAGTGAGTAATGAAGATGCAAATGGGTGGACCAAACCTAGGTAGAACCTCATCATTGTAGAGAAAGTAGTTGTTGAAAGTCAGAATGCCTTAATGCAAAGTCAAGCTTGGACCCACGAGCGTGCACCCTTTCTAAAGCAAGAGCAAAGACATGCCATTGTAACTCATGGAATAGATGAGTCAACTAAGAGAGATAATGTAGTGTATGTTGACATTGTCACTCCTTTTGGGAAGACTGCAAACCTCTAGTCCACTCTGATGGTAGTAAAGCAAAGGATGGAAGTCCTTCCATGCCCATGATCTCTTGTCTGCCATAATAACCTCTAGAGAGAAAAGGATCCTTCCTCCACCTTGGGCACATATGTCTCCAAAATTAGCCTATCAGCAACCACCAAATGGGAGGAAAGTAGGGGTGTTGAGAGAGAGCCAAACTATCAAAAATTGCTAAAGTGTCATCTCCTCCATAGACAATAGGCCTACCCCTCTGCACAAGATCGGTAGAGATATTTATCTAGGTGCCAAATCCGCTATCACACACTTGAATGTCCATGGTCCAATGATATCACCAAAGACTACGATAATCCTCTTATCAAAGCTTTCAGACTTGATGGGAAGGTCAAAGAAGAGGGAACCATGTGAACAAGGTAAGTTTGTTGACATGCAATACTAGAGGAGTGTAGACCAAATGCCATGTGTGGATCTCCTTGTAGAAGAAGGTCATCCACATTGAGAATATCTTCTGCAAGGGTTGCGTTTAAGATCCTCAAATCTTACTAGTACTCCAAGAATACATATTCCATATATAGATGCAATACACTCCTTTGGGAGCTCAAGGTGTGAAGGGATACCTAAAGGGAACCAAGCTCTACACTTTGACACCTTGACTCTCAAGCCTACAAGATGATGCTTTATAGTAAAGTGGTCAAAGGTATGCCTAATCTGGTCTACAAGGCCTACAATGTGTGGTTTGCCAAGGAGGGAAATACACAACCTAGCATGGCCAAAGTAGTAGATAAGAGAGCTCTAAAGTGAGCCATGGCAAATAAGGTCTCCTTAAAGGATCTCCCTATCATGTATTGACAATTGACTCCAAGATGATGACTCCCTCTTGTGAATAACCTTGTTGGTAGTAAAGGGAAGCATGAGAGCCATGAAAAGACCACACAAAAGGAATAAGACTTCCCAAAGATCCATTGGCCTCCCTAAGCTCTCTAAAGATGGATGCCCATGAGATGTTATTAAAAGCATTCTCAACATCCACCTATAGGACAATCCACTCCAAATAGATATCTAGGAGTGCACTAATGCTTAGAGATATAACCTCACAATCTCCAAGTGTAGCTACTCCAAATTGTTATGGCTTGAGGTCTTATCAAAAGTGAGAATGATTTTGAAGGAGAATGGTGTGGCTAACCATATGCAAAAAGATCTTTCCTGTAGCAATCAATCTAATGTTCCCTATGTCCTTCTCTATCACGAGAAATTGACTAGCACCTAATACCCAATTACTGATGTAGGAATATCTCTCCTCCTTATTGCTCCAACCACTTGAAATAGCTCAGTAAAACCACTAGAAGTATCATGTGTTTGAAAGCAATCTCTAAAATGCTCATATACTATCCTTGACAAGCCTCTTGACGAGAGGCGAGGGGCAATGCACAACGTCTATGCAAAAACTGACCTATCAAGACATAAAAGCTACTCATGCTGATTATCAAAGACATTTAATGGTACTCCCTCTCTTGCCATAGGATGTATTAAGTATAGGGACGAGATAATCTCATCAACTGGACTAGCCATAGATAAAGGATGTAGCACTCATGTTGCTCTACTAAACTCTCCTGCCTTACAATATCCTACACTATCATAATTGGCAAAACTTGTCTCTTAAAATGTGTAGCCTTTATAGATTCCTCTTGTAGGTAGCACAACCCCCTACTCAAAATCAACAAAATCTAATAGCCACCTCTCTATGCCCTACAAGTCCTCTTCTAGCATAATGAAAACATAATCAAGTGAGTAAGAAGAATAAGAACCATGCTAACATGTATGTGCATAAGCTTGTGTGCAATCTGAACAATGACCTGAACGATTGGAAGTGCACTAATGTAATGCTCCTATTCTGGAAGAAGCAATAGATACTTGCTTGCTAAATCTAGAGATCTTCCTTAACCCTTCCTTAACGATTCTTATGGATGATATTGGGGCTTACAAACCTGGGCATGATGGACTGGGTTTTACCCTAGTAATATTTTAAGTAAACTCTATGACAAGAAATAATCTTTTTTTTATAATTGTATTTTATTTTGAACTTAAGAAGCATGTTAGATTTGCGATTAACAACTTGTTGAACAACTTCTCTGCAAGTTTTCGCTCATATTATCTCTTTTAAATTTGTTTTGGGCATTATTGTTACATGAACTCGAGGTGGTGCAGAGTGGTCTGCAATGGTCACATCCTTGTAAGTATGTAAACTTGTAAATTTACTAACTAACAATTGAGTTAAAATTGAAATGTGAGAGTTGATGGTTTTGCTTGATAGATTTTCACACAAGTCCTTTAAAGGCAATTTTATTGATTTTTGTTTCTCTTTTTTGCTTTTCTTCCCACCGGGTTCAGTCATACTGATTCAGACAATTATTGGCAAAAGTTGAATCAAATGGGAACATATCAAAAAAGTTAAAGAGTCGGTGATCTTATGAGAAAAAGTTTCAACAAGGTATCTAAAGCGTTTTGAGTGACTCTTTACTTTTTTTCATTCCTGCTTTGCTTCTTCTGCATCCCTCAATCCTTATTACTTGAAACACATACCAAATTGAAAACTAGGAAGGACAGAGAGCTGGTGTTCTTCTTGATAAATTTGACACGAGTTCTCTCCTAAGACCCTTTTAGTAATTTTCCTTGCATTTCGGTTTATCGCTTTCCTCAGGTTCTTTGTGTACTACTTTTCGTCCTTGTATGATTGATTTACATGGAGCCTCTTGACCAATTTTTCCCATATTTATTTATCATTTGGAGGCATGATTTACAAAAAGGTCCAGCTGGACCCTCATGTTAATTCCAAAACTTTGAATATGGAATAAAAACATACGATGTTAGATACAGTTCTTGAATTTCACCTATGAACAAAAGCTGAACAATTGACGCGATCGAATGGTTATGTTGGCGACTGGACTTGACTGCAGTCTCCTTAAATTGGATAAAAGCAGTAGATTTCGCACAATCTACTGCTAGATGGGAAACATTGGCAATAGAAGAACCTACTATCATATCTACTGTGATATTCTTCGTGCATTGACTGTCATTCGAACTTAAGTATTGAACTCCAGTGCAGAGCTAATAAATCTCCGTCTATGATGGATGCATCCCTTGCAGGTGTTACCATTTCCGAAACAAGGAAGCCAACAGTTGATGAATAATGCACATCCGTCGGTAGTCTTGTTTCTCGGTTGTGGATTCTGTCATCTCGAAACATGATGACTTGTGATCTGGCGGAATCCAATGGAAAAAGCAAGGAAGGTGCAAAGCAGTCAAAAAGATGATTCAACGGTAACCTTTAACAAATTTTAGAGGGTTGACAAATGTGGAGACTCAGACAAAATTGAAACCGACCGCAATCTAAAGTTCTGACTTAGATTCCAAATCCACGTTGGACTCCACTAATGGAGTGTCAATCCTCTCTAGGACATGCTCATTTGCATGTGATTCTAACACCGGTTCCGTGCTCTCGGAAGTAAATATTCTTGCTGTAAACTGCCGGGCTTCCTCATCAAGAGCAGGCCATTCAGCAACAATACGTCTTGCACCCTGTCATACACAGCAGCAAAAACAGATTGAAAATCTGTGACTGATGGCAGTTAAAGATGCAGGTTCTCAGCGCAAGGTGTAGAGTTCTGAAATCTGGAAAGCTAGCGACTTTTAAAAGTCAATGCAGATCTGAATTTCCCTTTCTCTGGAGAACAGTATGGACCGAATCTTATCTCATGAGATGTCTGGTAACGATAAGGAAGAACGAGTGTAATCATATAGCATTATAATCACCCACTGGCCAGCAGACAAACGAAATTGAGAGATCATGGGTAAATTCATTGAAAGAGAATATAGCTGATTGTCGTCTCCTAAGACGCACAAGTTCAAGATGTTCCAAACACCGAGTCCACAACTATGAGAATGGAGACAAAGGACACAAACCTCCAACTTTGGCTCCTTGGTCTGGGGATTGTTGCAAAGATCAATAGTCTTTGCCTGGGCCTTGGTGCCATTGCCACACCATGACTCACACCATAGCCATTGTTGTGGCAGCGAAAATATCGGAACATTATGCTGTGCATAATTCGGTAGATCCTGATGAGATTCGACCACAAGTAGTAAGTTAATCAACTGATGTACCGCAGATCGGAGTGTTACATAATATGTGGACAACGTTCCTATATGTAGATTGTGTATAATATCTTGCAGCTCATCCCCTATCTGGAGGAACATATGGGACGAACTACAAAGTTGTTAAAGACTGCGCACCTAATATCCAGATACATACAGTAAACTTTTAGAATTTGGTCTAGTTGAGCCCTTTTTTATCAGGCATTCATAGAGGCATCATTTGCCTAGTCTTGATGAGCATGCGGCCGCTACTGAGGATAGATGAGATGTACCTGATCAAGATTCGAGAGACTGTTCGGATCTTTGCTCAAGCTCTCGTAAAATACACGTAAACTATCTCCAGCTGCGGATTGACGGAACTTCACTAGGTCCACCACGTATAGGGCACTACATTGAATAGAACACAAAGGCAGTCAGTTTGACTAAGCCAGTAACCACGTAATCATTTACAGTCTGACTTGTAATATTATTATGTTTGAGTAACGTAATATAGAAATCGTAGTTAACAACACAGTTCCATACCCACGTCCGACCGGACTGATTATGACATTTGAGAATAACATAGGAAAGTCTTCATAGCTGTCAGTTACTGAGAGAGGTAAGCATGTGAATCTGACTTGTTATATCACTACTGTAAATCTAGGCCTTGTAGTTGCACATATTGAGAAAAGATTATGGAACCCATTTGTCAGAACACCGTTCTGTACCCACGTAGGACTAAACAAGAGATTATCTTGTGAACAAGGTCAGAGAAGTAAATCCCTCATAGAGTCGTTCACACATAGTGGTGGGCGAGGTCTCCTGTTAGCTCGTACTTGCAGACGAGGATTAGTGCTAATAAAGGTAATCTCGATGATTGGTAATTCTACTGTAGAGAGTGTATTAAAAATCTTACTTACCTGCAGATGAGGTTAAGTTGGAGCAAGTGTAACTTCGAGGATCAATGTTTTGAGTCAGAGTTTAAGTTGTATTAGACTAGTTATGTCATGGCGTGAATGTGTCGAAACTGAAAAAAATTCCTGAACGTCCTAAACCCCAAGAGCCATGTATGAGGACCAGGATCTACCCCAACTAGTAGCAGATATTGGGAATGTCCCCAAGAGATGGGTAGGTACTGTAGTATCAGTCACACCATGAAGAATCGGGGAACCTTTTAAATTGGCATATTCGTGACGAGAAAGAGGTCATCTAATATATCAGGGGCCTAACAAAAATCTAGGGCACTGTCTAATAAGATTCTTGAGCTTTCCATATATCAAAAGTAAGCTGAAACATGTGGAAGTGGCCAGGTAAAATGTACCTGATGTGATAAGGTTTCCCTCGGAGATGATCCTTCCAGAAACCCTGTTACATGTCTTTCAAGTTCAGTATCCAAAATCCAATCAGCTTAAGTAGCTCTGAGAGTTAGAGTCAAACGACGGACGTTATCAAACAGGGGTAACCTTTGAGAACAGCTTTTCTTCCGGCGACCTTACTGACCTGATTCCAAAACCTGTAACCATCCATCTCTCTATTGTTGTCACAGAAAGGAGTGTACGCAAGAGGTTTCCCCTTGATATCCATATCATAGAGCTCGCCCATATCTGTCCTCACAATTTGATCTGCATCGACAAATATGACCTGCCAGTAGAGAAGAAGAACGCATAGCGTTCAGCTTGAATGGAATCTATTTGAGTTCTAAACGTGCGTAGGAGCAAAGCAACTGAGGTAAAATGAAAATGATGACTTCATATCTCCCATTTGTCCGCACCTTCTTCAAAGAAAGAGGGAAGATAACATCCAAAAAGAGAATTTTGTAGGCCCATATGATGCGTTGCTTCTCGGTCTGTTTGTGAAGCCATGTGGGCCACTTGTAAGTGACAAGGTCATACTCAAAACCATACTCCTTGGCCATGTGCGGGATAACATCCTGTCATATACATCATTACATTATATTCAAATAAGAAAATTAGAGAAATACGTCTGAGTAATGCACTGCTTGATTGATCCAAAAAAACGGCTCCTTCCTGATTTACATTCCTGAACACAATCGAGTCTTAGCTCCGCCAAAGTAAAGACAAAGTATAAAAAAGACTCCGGACACTTCAGAAACAGGTTCCCTCCAGTTGTGATTAACAGATTTTGCAGGGCCAAGAATCCGGTAGTCCCTACGAGCCCTTTCAAGGTGAGAGTTTTAACCAAATGAACCTCTACAGGTCTTTTGTTTGAAAAACTGACAGGTACAAGAAAGTCTAGCACACATGAACCCTGATGAGCGAGGGCAGATAACGACTACACATGAAAGAGCGTAATTTACTTACGCCTACTCTTCTGTAGCTTATTACCTTACAGAATCAAGTGACGCCTAGCCAAAGCTTAGCGTCACTCCTAACCCAAGAAGAGTTCTTCTGCAACCAGTATCGAACTTACGATATTTCTCAACATTAGGCAGGTCCAGTTTGCAACTAATCATACCAGGACATACCTTAAATTGTGGAGATAGGTAGTTCTTGATGAACCAGAACTTAACGGGCCGGTTGGTATTCTTAAGAACACTCAGCATCATAATTTTCAAGAAGCGCTCATACCTACACTCATTCAGAGGAGAAGAGATCAACTTACAGCTTCCAAAGCTCACAAGTCCCATAAAGCATGGTCTGCATCAAAAGCTTATACGCAAAGCACCGAACTTTTGTGAGAGATGTCCATATTTTTCCAAGACCCTAATGCAGAAACCTAGAAGCGGTGAAGTGTTTTCACCCATCTAAATACTAAGGTGAGGGATGGGTGAGAAGCAAGTTTCATACAGATGCCCAGATGCGATTGAGAAGATATTAATGGTCTCTCCCCTTCTACGGCTTGAATGTCCATCTCCAGATCTCTGCAGTCCAGATTATTGACCTCAATAAAGCCAAACTTCCAAAGGACGCCCTCCATAGAATATAGGAAGAATTTAACATTACTACTAACTTGCAAACGGACGTGCTGTGCACAAACCCTTAAGAGAATGAAGAGTAACTACTTACAGACTGCATCTCATTGTCGTGCTCTCCTGGTTTGTTACCTCCCACAAGAAGGTCAGAAGCCCACTTCAAGAATCCTTTCCCATCTTTTCCTTTCTTATCCTGCACAGGAATCAAGACCACGGCAGATCCACGATTGATTATGTTAAATTAGATAGTCTCTAGTTTAGGGACTTCTTTGTTAAAATGAGACAAGTTAGTTACTGTTCACATGTGTTAGTGTTCACATGTTTTCCATGAGTTGCATGTGTTACATGAGCACTATGGTAGCACACCCTTCAGCACACCTTTCAGTACACCCTTCTATCTATATAATCCCAGTCAGGAGTTCTTCTACTGGATTTGATTTCTAGCACTTCCCCTCTGCATTTCGTGAAGTCCTGAACTGCCTAACATCATCTCAGGAGTGTTATGTGATACCTCAGTATTGGAGGCTATTTGGGCAGCGTGAGTGAACTGGCTGTACTATCGTTGAAGGCTAGGAGAGAGTTGAGTCTTTCTGTGTGCAATTAGGAGTGTATGCTCTGGTGAGACTAGGAAAGCTGAGTGCTAGGATGTCTGATACATCAGAAGTCAGAATGCATGAGAATAGACCATCTACTTCAAAGAGCAGGAACAAAGGTTCTCATCAGATTAAGATGATTACATGGAATTGGTACAGTATGCTACTAGGCTGCAACATACTGATGATGAAATGAAAAATCAGTCACTTGAACATCCACACGCTGCACAGAGCATGGCACTCGCATTGTGATCTTGGAATGAAAAGCAGTTCCATAGATGTCATTCACACAGTGGTAAGCGAAGCATACAATGGAGTTCATTTTCTGTTTCGTATACCTGCAGATGAGGATTAGAGTAAGCAGGTATAGCCACGAGAATTAGCTGATTGCGTCAGAGTTGGGTTAGTGGTTGAAGCCCTAATGACAAGATTCCAAAATAAGTGGGTGGTAGCACAACGAACGTGTTATCAGAACTGGGATACCCAGGCATGCTCTATGTCAGCATCATTGCTGCTACATATTCAAAGCAAGAACAAATGAACCCAACTTGTTGATGTTCAAATTCTTCAGTAATCAGTCAGCACCCATGATTGCCACAGTCCAAAAATTCACAAGCTGAGACTAGAGAGGTTATTCTCGCACCACTACAATGGTTATGAAGAAGCTGATATCGCATTAACCTTACACGTGCCTTACCTTGTTTGAACTCGTCTTTACGGAGTCCTCCTCTCCATCATTTGATTCAAGCATTTGTTGGTCCTCTTTGCCCTGCCTCTTGACGACCTCAAAACGTACTAGTTTTCCCTTGAGATCTTGTACAACTACACGTTTTGTAATCAAACCCTCCTCTGTACCCTCACCAGCACCCTCCAAGGTATAAAGCTCTGTGGAGCGGCCAGGGGCAAGTTGGAGAGTCCACACACCTGGTGCTGCCTTCATCTGCCAGTATCCTAAGTTAGCCATGACGATTGTGTCTACTAGATGAGGATGAAGTTTTGTCCCTAGAAGTAACTGGAGACCCCTTGGTGGATCCCCACCTTTCTCGTAGCAGTGCCCTGCAAGTTCCATAGAAAGACATATAAGGTCACGAAGGAGCACTTAAAACCTAGCCTCGATCGACGAGGTACTAAGAAAAGGAAGATGTTTCGTGGATGTTCTTACCAGTTGCAACCAGAGCTTCCAATTCATAGACAGCAGACATAGTACGCTCATTCTTAAGCTTCTCCAGTACAATATTGTCAAGATCATGGCTGCGTAAAACAGAGGCAATTTTGTTAATCATTTTTGGTTAGACATGGTTTTATATTGTTGGTAAACTATTCTAAGCGCATGTATCAATCAATGCTGTTCCTTCTGGTATCCCCCGAATCAAATCAAAATCATGAGTACTTGGACTGTTAGTTTGAACCAACTTCAATTTTCGTCCCATGGTGTATATTCTACCCTCTGCCACGTCGCTCCAATAGACCAAGAAAGTCGGACTTGAACAGGGATTGAGGAACTTACATTGCAACAACAGGCTCTACGAGCCAGGATTCTGGAACATCAAGGTTCATTGTCAACGTTCGAGAAGGAGGCATGTTGGAGAACACACCCACTGGACCTGCAGCAAGAGCTCCATCCGCAGTGAAAGAATTCTGCACGACACGGCACGGCACATCACACATCACACATCAAGTCTACACAGACAAATCTCTAGATAACAAAGAAGACCAAATTATGCGTTTCGAACCCCAGAGGACCAAATACGTTCAGAGATAATCAAAATCTTCTAGACCATCCCCTAATTGAAGGAATACTTGGCTTCTACCGGTTGGGAGGTTACCTTCGAGGGTATAATATATCGGTAGAAGTTCTTCAGAGGTAGATCAGCAAGAGAGTTCTGTGTCCATCAGTTCATCACGGTGTCATAGATTTTTACTTGAGATTGGATATATACAATCTCAAGGTTTTCCTGAATAAGTAAGGAAATTCAAAACCAGTTACCAAGACACGGTTTCGTACCCACGTTCATAGCCTGGACAGAACATGATATGACAAGGTGAACTTGATACAAAATATACTTCAAGTTGTACTTAGTGCGCACAGGTTTTGTGACGTTGTTCTGATCCGACATCAAAAGATCCCTACACTTGCATTTCTTTCTTCCTCGTTTCAGGGGATATCATGCAGCCAAAGGGTTGAGGTCATTGCAAGTCGTAGATCTTCAGAAGGATGAGATGTCCTCACCATTGGATTGAACACTATCCGTAAACTGGGCTTCAGCCATTCTTCGAGTAGAACTAAAAGCGGAGTTATTTTCTGTCCAGTGCCGCTCAGGGGATCGATTACAGCGTCCACATGAATGAATGCCCCATCCAGTTTCCGAACGATGGCACTGTCCAAATATTCCACCATAAACATGTTTAATTGTACAAATACAGAGACTAATGGAAGCGCAAACTTGATATGAAATACCTTTCAAGGTGGAGTATCTGATGGATGTGCCATTTTAGCTTCATTCCCAGTGGAGGTCGTGAAACTATATACCTTTGTTCAGCTTTCAGCATTTCGAAGTTTGCTGTATCGGAGCTACGCGAGCGAGCCGCCATGGAAGAAGACACGGCCATGATTCTGGTGCTCAAAAACTCACTGCGAAATCAACACGGGTAAGAAAACTGACAAGCTAAATCGTACTGTCACTTGACTATAATGATACACAAATTCTCGGTCATATTGCTTCGGTTATCAAGCGATCAACTTCGGTGCAAACTAAGAAGACTTTCATCCAAGGAACGCCTCTTCTAACTATGGGATGCTGGAAAATTTTGCGTGCCTGAAATGATAATACCTTGTTAGTTCATCAGGCTCCACGTTGTTCCACTCAATTTCCTGAATGACTTCTTCTATAGGTTTCACCCGGCGTTCATACTCAACAGTATCTAGCAACGTAAAGTCCTCTGCCACAAACAGATGTCCCTCTTCCTGATCAAAAACCTGCACAGAAAAGTGAATTACGTGCCAGTTTAGCTCCTTCATAGATCAATACACACGTCGAAGTGAAGAGCTTACTTTCAGGCTAGATCCAAGCGTCAATGGCGAGCCTGGATGCACTGTGTGAGAAGACGAAATAATTGTAAGAGTCTCACCCTTCCATTAGTGATCACCACGTTAGTACCCGCCTTCAGACCCACATATCGAGCTAAGAACGCCCGTTCCTGAAACAACCCAACAGAATGATCAGCTTGGCTACACCCTTGCCCTCAGCTTCAACTTCTTGTGATCAGGAGCTGGAGTTCTATGAAAAGCCCCTGTCTACATTATAAAGTTTACCTCGGCAATCTGATCACCCACTGCTTGTTTGCGAAAGGGTTCCAGTAGAGCGAGTTCCAAATAATCTCTTTTCAGTCCCATCTCTTCAGCCAATTCCAAGACAGGTCTGACATTTTTGCTCTCCGCCGACAGCTCGGAATGAACAACACCAGTATCAGTGAGCTCCTCCATACCAAGTAATTTCTGCAAAAAGGGCACCACCTTGGCCCGTCGACTGCACAATCTGTTATTGTCTTTCTCACTATTGGTAGAATGTAATGAACTCATGCAACTAACTGTGTAACTAAGGGGAAGTAAGTCTTTATGTACGATATAAAGACCGTCCTCCCTATCAATTTGAAGGTGCTTTTGTTCACCTGGGGCTATTGGCCATGGTAACAACAACTTGAATCAGTAATGAATATGAGCCTGGATGATCAGGGCCTTTCAGGTTATGTAAAACTCCAATTCTTCCTTTCTTCGCGCCTTCCATCTGCAAGGTAGAGTTTTGGTGTCAGAGTATCCCCAAGTCACCTTAGAACCATAATCCTGTAGAGCAACAGCGAGTGCACAGCTTGTGTAAAATCTAGCAAGAGGCCACCTCCGGCAGATGTCATTATATTCTTACGCCTAAGCAGATAGCTACCCAGCACACCAAATGTTATGAACCCCGTTCATGCCAGTTTTTAGCGGTTGCAAACCACACAATTTTATCTGTTCTCCAGCGCATTTCTTGCCAAGGTAGTTCTGCAGATGATCATTTTCAACTCGATATTCTTTCGTATTCCGATAATCTCGAGAATTAAGTCCGAGTCTAAAAGATCTGAAGGGCTTCAGTATCATACAAGGTAGCGGAGTCCCTGTTGAAGAAGATGGATGCCTCTCTTTTGAGATAGATCGACGCATAACCAGTGGGTAATAGGCTTCAGATCATCCTCACCTGTAAACCATACGCAGCCAATGGAAAATAACATTAGCAAATAGTCACATATTTATTGAACCTCTTGTACAAAAGTATAGCTTCATTTATCCATTGACAGTGAGCTTGAAAACAGATGATTCTTGGCCTGAGTCAAGGATGTATACTCCCAGGATGATGCAGATACTGCAATCGTGTCAAAACCTTCTCCTCCTCAGCAACAGGCAGAGAAAGTGAAACATAACGGCGATCTTCTTTCTTAGCAGCCACAATCTGTACAGAGCAAATAGTTAAAACACTGTTCCTTCCTTGAATATGAATTTTACGCGACGCAGGTTAAGTCTACATCTACTTGTAACCAGTTCGCAATTTAGTAACTTCTTCTGAGATAAGTGGTAAACCTGAGGATTGTACCGAGGCTGGCCACCATCAGATAGCATTTTGTCCAAAACATCAGTTCGAGAATTAATCCGTCCATAATAAACCGCTTCTTGAATTCTGGGTAGCTCCTCGTTCATAGCTGCAATTGCGGCATTTTGGACCTACCAAATTCCGGCACTTATGAGGTTAGTTTCTAGCTGATTGGATATTGGTAGATGAGAGTAGAAGCCGTTCTAGGAACGGGTGATCCAGAACTCATTAAGTGCATATCAAAGGTAACCAGGATATGCTCAATACAAGAATAGTGATAAATCCCTGAAGTAGAATGCATCGAATGTAACCTGAAGCAAAGGCATAATTACAGCATATCGAGAACAACATATATAACTCTATATATAAAGTACTAGCAAACAATGTGTATTCGGTACCGGCTATGCGACAGAATTCGAGAAATATAATACATTGGGCAAGTGACCACCTATAAGCACCGCGTGAACGAGGAAAATAAGCTATAGTCTGGAGTAGGGCAGGAACATGGGCGATCGAAAGTCAAGAATGAACCACGAAGCAGTAAAAGAGCGAGTGAAAATAATAGGGAGGGAATTAGTTGAGGACGGGAAGGAGGAGTGGAGCAATGCGGGAGCGGTGTGGATGCTATTTATTGTGAGAGGTCTCGAAGAGTAACAGTGTAACGCAACAGGATATTAGGAGATGAGAGCGCAGCGAATGAGGACTGGATATAGTATATTGCAACTAGCACTATGGACACTCGAGTCCTGGAACGCTAATCAACTGAGGGAAGCAGAAGGTGGCCATAGTAAACCTCCACCAAAGCACATGCGACTTCATCAGTGCCTCATGCAGTGCCGAAGTAGCTGAGCAAGTGTCAGTACCATTCGTACTGAGTTTCTGCTCGAAAACTCATGAGTGCCAGCTGATTGGATATTAATGAGGGAATCAACAAAAGAATACACTCAGCAAGCAACTGCGAGTGTGCATCAGGACGAGCTCTGAGTGATATGAAAACCCTTTGGCCCCTAAGTTAATCAACCTGGGATGGTAGCATAACACAACAGCATCTGAAAGCAGAGAAACAATTCAATCTCTCGAACAAGGCATACATTATTCAGCAGTACAGTTTTATTGGACGCGCTCAATGACAGAATAACAAGTATAGTAAAACTCAAGTCCTGGATGAAAGAGATACCTGGCTTGGTCCATAGACAAGACCGTTCATTAGCATGCACGGGTGCATCCGAGATAGCCCAAGTTTGTACACAAATACCGAGCTCCCCAGCACCTTATCCTTGTACTCATCTCCATCCTTCAGATTCTGTAAGATGGATTGAGGTGTCGATTTTCCTTTGGTCCTGCATTATCCAAAATACAGCAGCTCAAAAACCAAGGCCAAGGGTCAATCAGACAAAGATCTGCAAGGTAAAAATCCTGAAAGGCCCAGAAATCCATGAAATTGAGTACCAGTGTCCTCTTAACATTGACATGTTATACAGAGAGACAGGGAGTTACAAAGCTCACATAGGAAGACAACCACACATTAAACACCAAGTCGAACTTTCAAAACATCCTCTCGAGCACAAACCTCAAGATGTCAATGAAGACGTTCTCTGCGGTAGAAGCTTCTATAGGATCGTCATCTCCTTCTCCATCTACTTCTTCATTCACCTGCCATATCATTTGTAAACCATACATCCTATCGGTTAACAATTAACAACAGTCATGTACAGACGCAAAATAGTATGGACGTGTTTAAGCTTCTGAAACTAGAACCAAGGAAGAGAAAGATATCATATGCAACATAGATCTTGCAAGAAACGTACCAGGTTCAGAAAACCAAACGCAGTTTGAATGCCCATGTTCTCCTTAAAATAATGGAACATACGAATCATCTGCGTACAAAAAACTACAATGAGAAATTGCTTGCAAGTATAAACTCGTACGTTCTTCCAGATCATCGAAGTTCGCCAAGGTGACTGCATCAGCGCACTTTGAAGAGCACCAACCATTCTCCACGATCATCAAATAGAACGTTCCTCGCATGGATTCAAACAAATCAGACCATAATTGGATGTTACCAGCAAGCTTTGACAGACTCATGCGTTCATAATCGTCAGGCTATCACTCTAAAGAGCGTCGGATATAGCCCTGTTATTTCCTGATCTGCATAAACACAGTAGACCTTGATGTCTGCAGCTGGCAGTAATCGCCCATGGATTGAGATTCTCACCAGTTCCGAAACGTCTGTCTCTCCATCATTTTCTGACATTGATGATATGTCACCACCTTGAGACTCTATAGTCTCAATCTGCTTGGACGACATGAATATAACACCAAAACGCATGGGCACATTGTTTTGAACGTAGTATGTCATGCTGTCCACCAACTGCATGTAAGAACGACAAATATGAGAAGCCTTGTCTGCAGCGCTTGGATACCAACGGGGATGTTCACCTGCGAATGACCTAATGGCGTACCCAGAAAACACTTCTCGGAGCTACTCCAGCCTTGGCCGACTTAAACATTGTGATAGGAAACATTTCCTAAAGCCAAATAAGGAAAATCGTCAAGCCATTTCGGGCCCTCGGCCGAAAATGGCTTGACGACTTCCGCGCACTCCTTAACGAAAGGAGGCACGAAGCAGCGTTCAACAGAACGTCTTCGGGTTTGTGCCCCCATTACAAAACTTCTTTACAAGTTAAAAGAGAAAGGTTTTGTAAAACGGAATGAAATTGGGAAACAAGTATCATGATGAGATTTTCCATTCTTTTAATTAACTTTTTTTAATGTGTCACTGTATCGAGATTGTAAATTGAAAGCTTTCTTTCGTAAAGCCAATTTTCTTTCTCTCTTTTTTGCCGCTTGCCATCTTTTATGGAATTAGAAAAAAGGAGTCAATCCAGCCACAGGTTGCCCTGCGGCTACCTTGTTACGACTTAACCTCAGTCAATGGGCCAGCCTTGGTCTCCTACATATTGATTGGCAATCGGAGATTTTGAACGATGCGGCAGCGGCCCAACTAAAAAAAGAAGGAGTGTTTCCAATGTTGCTATTTAAATAGCCGCAACTTTAGCTCTCGACCCACGGGAGAGGCCCGGCGCGCCCGACCAGCCGGAGAGACCTGCCGGCTCCACTTGAAGGAAGACTGAGCTCTGAAACTTTACTCAACAGTTTTAGATGGTTTCCCCTCTACCATCTAATAAAGAAGTGTAGATGAGAAGGGAACTAAACTTATTAACTTTGGACCCTGTGGAATAGAAAACTGACTTAGGGGATAGAGGAACACCATCGTATCTACACCCCCAGACTAACTTTTGGTCATTCCACATTGTGAAGAGAGTTGTTGATAGAGCAGTTGGACTTGTTTGCTTACGAAACAACTGTCGGGTTACCAAGTAAACAACTGTCGGGTTCTAACGTAACACTTCGTTGTCAATCAGAGCTATACATTGACAGCTGACAACTTGACAAGAACATAGACAAGATTCACAAACGTGCAATAATGCCCACAATACCTTCAGTCCAACCGGTGAGGCTGGATCGATCATGTAAACAGCATGGTACAAATTCTTCCGAATATAGCGCATTTGTCCAGGATATGCTGGCATTAAGAGCTGAATCAAATCGTGCAAGGTATTAGAACTCATTCTCCACGTCCTTCCACACATACATTGGGAAGGAGACAAGTCGATCTCCATCCAGCGACCCCACAGATTCATCATTCCCTCTATTACTTCATCAGTGAAGACAAACGAGAGTCAATAATATGTGCCATCCAAAATGATGCGAGATCGCAAGGATAGCATGCTCTGTCTTTTGGACATCGTCATCTTCACATGATGTTCTGGTTGCACTTGCCAGAAAACTATACCTCATTAAGGCTAGGTCGCCAGCGCTTGTAAATGATGTCCTCCTCGATATCATTCATGTAGTAGACATGCTCAGAACGGAAGTCTAAACGAAATGCACTCGATTCCCCAGGGTCTGTTAATTTCAAGAGTTTCCTGATATAAATTGGAGGCACCTGCAAACAATGTGCAAAACCACAGTCCATTTAAATCGCGTTTTCAGCAGTTACAAAGGATGTAGGAACGACACCAGAATCATCTCCATGTGCTAAAGACGTACACATTCTTCATATATTGAGTCTAAGAATCGGGAACCCGTTCGTTAAAACACGTTCTTCATAGATGTCATTTCAAATGCACGAAAACCCAAGGGTCCATGATACTGCCCCCATGGAGAAGATTTTCATTTAGTCTTCTCAACGGTGAATAAAGAGTTCAGAAAGGAGTGTACCTTCACTTGAGCTATCTTCCCAGCCACAGACAGCTCTCCTTCAACTATCTCCAACAACCTTCACAGCAAGTCGAGATCCACACTAGTCTGTCATGAAGAGGACGTAGAATTCACACTCTCAAATCCTTCTTGTCGTCCTATGTGTGTGGCGTTTCTTCTCTCAGAAGAATGAAATATGTCTAGAACTTATGCAATCATCAAAGAAGCGAGGAGACCTTGAACTTACGAGTAGATATCGAGAGTTTCAGGATTGACAAGGGCACCATTGATGGCCAGCAAACTTTTGCCTGGTGGCACCATTCGTTGGTTATTCATGATCTCCTCTTTGATAGTGGCATTCAGCTGCGAGAACACGTCGATCAGATGCTCCATACGACCAAATATGAACTCCAACCTCGAGACTGGAAGGAACAGCGCACAAAGCGCTGAACCTTCCTTACCAGGACGTGCTGGACGCCTTACGGCTTGCCAGCTCCATATACATACTATATACAGCAAGAAGATCATCAAAAAAACACAAGACTATTTAGGTTATATTCACGGTCAACATGACTGGTATTTCGTCAAGAAAAATGACTACGAGCAAGCCTTCACTTGTCGGACAAAGTATTAATAATAACTACTCATAGGGCGATGAAAACCAGACACACCTGCATGCGCGATAAAGACGACACCAGATTCGGGAAGTTCTGATTGATTTCTTGCATTAACCGTAACGGTTCTGAAGCGTGAATGATACGTTGAACAGTTTGATATCCCAGATCTAAACAACCCGACAACGAACGACACCAGCATAAGAACACAAGATTTTGACAATGACTAATCTTTTCTTCTTTCCCATATGAGCCGGCACGTTTACAAGATGGCTATAAATTTCTGATCAGGCCATGCTCGTTCCTGATCTGCACATAAAATGGAAAGAACTACAGAGATATCCCCTAAATAGACAAGTTTTTCAAAGCTTCCCCCAAGGACACGACGCATAAACTTAAACCACGTTCGAATATTTCCAGACAAAAACTTCGCCCAGATACAATCACAGTTCAGGATTTAAACTGTCAGTCGAGTCTAATACATGGGTTGCTGCAATCTGAACTCACAATCTACATTTGCCATACTCCTTTGCGCGGATCTGATTCTAATTCGCACATTGATTGTAGGTAGAGAACGGTACCAAATGTAAATTATTTCAACTTTCACGGCATTATGTCACATCAACGTACAGAATCGCCGCAGGAAACGATCATAGGACAATGGTGAGAGGAAGGAGGAGTGAATGACCTTTTAATTCCCAGACGTTGATTTTATCATCAATGCCTGACGACAGTAGATGGTCTCGGAAAGTCATGAGTTCTCCTGTCAGCTCTGGTTTGCGTTCCTGGTAGAAAATGTTCATTTAGAATTTCAGGCAAGGGACGATGGAGCCCATATTAACATCTCCAGCGATATGAAACAAACTTACGGTATCAAGGTACTTTCAATGCAGAAATCAAATGGAAACTGAACCAAGCCATACCAGAAGTTTAGAGAAAATGAATCCTTTCACGTCCTGACTAAGATCCTCTGCTTGGCCATCTTCAGAACCATCACCTTCATTTAGCCATCGCAAACCAGCCCAAAGTGTGTTACCTCA
Organism: Lunularia cruciata; assembly: GCA_948567375.1. Taxonomy (NCBI): domain Eukaryota; kingdom Viridiplantae; phylum Streptophyta; class Marchantiopsida; order Lunulariales; family Lunulariaceae; genus Lunularia; species Lunularia cruciata. The sequence goes on along the minus strand of OX419761.1, from coordinate 49,152,299 downwards.
AAAGGTCATGAAAACATTGGTATAGCACGGTCAATACGTCGCACCAACACAGCAAACTCTGGACTTGTTTCTTCCTTTACTGAAGATGACACATGAAAAAGATCAGTTGTTCCAGTTCACCTTTCTTAACCTCACTGTCGTCAATTGCTTTGTACTCCATATTTTTTAGCGCTAGCTCCACTCCATAACCACCGAGGTATACTACTCCGTCAGCTCCAACTTGTGCGCAGCTTTCCATACGAGATACACATTTGGATGGAAGTACAGGTCGATAAACGTACTTCACCTTGCCCTAACAAACATGTGAAACCAGCGGATCCAGCGATTTTTGGTTAAAAATAAGTAAGTTCCTCTTGATCCTGAGCAGTCACTGATGTTCAAACCAAACAGTCCATTACCTCAATTCAGTGAAAATTCAACCACATGAAAACCAGACACCTCTGCTTACCAGTTTGGAGGCCTCGCTAAGCAGAGAGTGAAAGCTCCTAAAACAAGGAGTTCCAAGAGCACCGTAGAGAATAGCCACAAATGCCCCACCTTCAGACCCTGGATAGATGTGATCAAACTCGTACACTTCAGCTTCATCTTCCAAGGCATGAGACCTGCAAATTAGGATATTTTGAAGGCCCATAAGAATATTGTCCCCCTGGGACCATGATCATAGCGAAATTTGGAGCACCAAACAATTATAGATCACACTCTCTTTTCAGGTGACTTCTATCAGAGATTTTAAACTCTGTTAAGGTTTGGACAAGCAGTATGTGTGTACCATCTTAACGTCTTGTGCTTGAGAACCATCGTGAATGTAAATCCCAGTATGGCTCATGCACATACCTTAACTTAGCAGCAATAAAAACTTGCAGCAGGAGCATAATCTCCAAACTCCAAGACATAAGCGATATGTACCGATACTTTACCTTTCATTCGTGAACTTTAACCACTCCTCCAGTCCAGATCTCTCCAGAAGAATGTCATCGCCTACGTCGACCCAACAGCATTTACCCTCAGGTGCGACTGGATTCTCGCTCACGGACCATTGATCTACTTTGCTGGGACCATCAGTCTTGATATCGGCGATTTTTGAGTCGTACACCGATAATGACTGCTGGGCAAGCTGACGAAACAGAACAATTTTCGGTGAAGCAGTACGTAGTAACAAAGAGAAGTGGAAAAGAGGTCCAAGTGAATCTCCCACGAGCTCAGTCCCTTGCTTCAAAATACGCCGCATGCATCCCTCATCAGAAAGCTCAGCTGGATCCTTCAGCCACTCTTCAACGAATTTCCAGAAAAGTTGATCTCCTTCTTTGGCCACCAGCTCACTAAAAGCATTGATTTTGGACATAAAAATGTTAGAAATTACCCTGGAAGATTATAATAAAAGAAGGTTCTCTACACCCCTGGAACGCCCGAGAAAGACTAACCCGAATTTGCCATTAGCCTCTAATCCAACGCAGTGAAGAGTATCGAATGTTTAAAATCTCTGAGTAATCGCTCTGGGTGAGCCAACTCATGGGAGGTAAACCTCTTGCTCCGAGGATCTCACTAATTGGAGCAGAATAAAGCATCCTCTTTCAAGCACATCTTTCAAACTGGAACCCCCTCACTTGAAATTTTGAGAGAATGGCCGATCGACAGAATTAAGTTGACCAGTTGGAAGTACTTAAGCACCTAGCATTATCGTCAGTTCTTCCTGTTTTGTCCAATTAACTGTATTTAAACATTCAGTTGAATCAGCATTCCTTCGATCCCCTGAGAACTACCAAGGAGATTTTATTTGCCGAGTAAAGTGCATACCTCGCCTCCAGTAAAAGGGGAGTGCCAGTCCACTTGGCACGTACTGCTACATTTATGCTCTTAGACTGATGAGTGCTTCCTTCAGCACCCATGCCCAGCACCAGCACCGCCAGGATTAATCCTGCGAAACTCATCCTCCAGCCTCTCAGGCTATCATGACCTGAAAGGCGAACCATTACCTCTGCCTTCTCCTCCTCTTCCGTGCTCTCAATCACTTCATTTTCCAGATTTGTTATTTGACCCACCTCTGCTTCCCATTACGAGATAATCTTCGCCTATCTCTCGTTCTCTCAGTTCTTCACCTTAATGTTTCGCTTCTTCTGATCGGATCCCTCTCGCTGAAAATCACCAGATTCCGGATGTTTCGACCAATCTCCAAATTGCGTTACTGTAACCCAGATCTGTCGTTAACAACTCTACACTCCACGAGGTACCTCAGCGTACATGTCTGTCTCCTCCAACTACTACTGAAATTGCACAGCAGCAGAGGATTGCAATCCTTCACGCGGAAGAGCAAGATTGAAGGGTTTTACTGATATCTCCGATGTCTCTGTTCTAGGGTAGCTGAAACAAATTCAAAGATACTGTACAGAGTAAGTATGAACTTTTAGAGTCCTTGACTTTTGTTCCTCGAGTCTTTGACCTGAAAAGCCCACTTCTGCATCAATTTATACAATAACCTTCAGCACGTATTGAGCTTTGGAACTTTTACGGTGTTTCTTTCTTCCACAAACAAAAAATGAACATACTTAATATATATATATATATATATATATATATATATATATATATATATATATATATATATATATATATATATATGTATCTCTTCTTCTTTTTCTTTTCTTGTGGCTTTTTATATGGTTCAGAAGCTACAAACGGCTCAAACATATTTCATGAAGTTGGAAAGTTGATCCCAACATTGATTACTTTATTCAAACTTTGTCTCCTTAGCGATTCTCTACAAGCTTCGGTTAAATTCTAACATTGTCTTGAACCAGAAGTTCAACAGCTCAAACAAACCTTTCTATTAAATGAAATTCTATAGGGTTCAATAGAATCGGTTAGAAGAAACGAATCGGTAATTTAATGTTTTCAATCTCAGTAGATTTAATTAAAATGGAATAGACTAAGTGTTTTCTCTATCCTCTATCCGAGGAAGTAACGAGCATGCACTGTGCACTGAATCGAATTATAGTGTATGGGATAAACAAATAAAAATAATATTCTCTTAGGGGAGAGTTCAACACCGTTAAACCTCTCATTGGAAATTAGAATCTTTGTGTGAAGTCTAGTGAGGGAGAAACACTAGTGAGGGAGTCTAGTGAGGGAGAAACACTCATGGACTCCAAACTTTATATTTACTAGTCTAGACTCGTAAGATCTCTAAGTAGAATATAAAAATAGATAAAATTTAACTATGTCTCCAAAGAGTCTAATATATAGGTATCATTTGAAAGTGATGATACATGATGGAAAGTTGTGAGGTGAATTATTTACCATCCTTCCTAGGAGATCTCTTTAGTGTGTACCCTTCACACATGCCAATTGTATAAACTCCCTTATGGTAATACTAGCTGAAGCGTAGGGCTTTGCCACCTAGCTTGAATGAATCAGCCAAGAAGCCAGAATGTGCCAGTTTAGGATATTGGAAACAAACAGATAGATTTAGGGTTTGGGTTTGCAGGGGTTAGGGTAAGTAAGACGTATTATACCAGAATCACAAAAATAAGATCAGTTTGCACATCTAGAGCTTGAGATTTTCATTTGAGACCTTTCCTAACAAAATATGATGAGAAACCTGAGTTGATTGGAATAGAAATATTTTAGCTAATTAGTAACGTAAAGATGGTAAATATATAACAAAAGTGTCTCTATGACATATAAAATACATACACATGAGATCATGGAAGAGGTCTAATCCCTTGTTGAGTTGTTGAGCAAATAGTATGAAATAAAGTCGGACAAGAAATTATGATAAAAGCATTTGATAATGTCAACTTGGAGAACCACCCAATCAAGATGGATGTCCAAGGAAGCTCAAATCCAAGTAATGCCATCTTGTATCATTTCAATTTAGTTATGGAAAACTAATATGGAGACAAAAAAAATGAAGAGTGGTGCTGGATTTATAAATAAATAATACATGACACTAAACATAGGAAACATCTCAAATAGAAATGGGACACACTAAATGTTGAAAGAGTTAAGGAGATAAGATATGCCAAACAAACAAGCAACTCAAAGGACACTAGACTAAAGGCAATATGATGACAACAAGTCAGGAGAAGAGAGAGATTAGAATCTTGCATATTTGTTGAGACAATCATATAGATTCTTGAATTGAATCCCAATGGCTCACAAGTTAAGAAACATTGGGGATGGAGTAAAGCATGAATAAAAAAAGGACTCCATAAGCTATAGCTCTTCATCTAGGTAATAGTCGTGGAGGAAAGAAGGAAGGTGATAAGCAAACATAGACTCTATAAGGCAAATAAAGTATCAATGGAGATGTAGTTTGTAACAACATGGAGTTTAGCGACGTAGTTAGTAAAGCTAAAAAAGTAGAGAATAAGCCAAATTAGCCCAAAACATTCCAAAAGCATCTAGGAAGTTTCTTGGGAAGCTTTCAGACTAGCGTAACTTGCACCCCAAGCAAATAGCTTCTAGAAGGAAGCTTCTTGAGAAGCTTCCTGGTTAACTTGGCTTGCACTCTAAGAAAGCGGCTCAAGGAAACTTCTCAAGGGCCTTATATGCTACCTATAAATACCAAAGCCAAAGCTCATGCTAGGCACTCAAAGTTTTCACTCATTCAAGTGTCCCAATGTGAGCTTCCATTCTCATATTTCTCTCCTTGGTCTTGGACTTTTATATGGTTAGTCTAGAGAATGATATGCTTGGATTTTATGTCTATACTTACCTACTTGATATAACATCAAGAAATGACAATACAACAATGCTCTAGAGGTAGAGCATGAGATTGTGTGGACTTTGTGATCTTCTTGGCTCTTGCTTGGATCTATATGGTACACTCATCCTATAGGGTTGACCAATACACTTGCAAAAATCAATGAATCTTAAAGGTAGTCTCTAAGTGTTCTAATATACCCCATGGGTTGGAAGGAACAAAGTCCATTGTAAGAAGAGTGCTAGTAAGGTCCAATTAGAGAAATCTCTCTTTAATCATCTACCAAGATAGCTCATTGTAATAAGTAGAACATGGAGCAAATCAGGTGAAGTATAAGGCATACATATCTTAGTATATATATCCAGGAAATTGGGTAGAAATTCCTAAATAAAATATAAGAGAAAGGTGACCAAGTAGAACACATGAAGAAAATATAGCCATGAGTATGAGTCAAATGTTGCATGAATAGAGAATTAAGTACACAATGAAATGAAAGTCTAGGAGTAGGAAGAGAAGTGGTCCCACTCTCATTTATAATTATCTAGATCTCTCTATGTTATGCTTAAGTAATTCTTACCCACAAACAATCATGACAAGATTGTATGGGTGGTTGATGACACAATATGTACATGTGCGCCAAGGGCATTGCTGGAAGAATATCATCTTGTATTGATGGTGGATCAATGGAGCTAATAGGAAGGTGTGTGATAGAGAAATCAGTGAGAATAGAGTCTATCGTAAACATTTACTAGAGAAATAAGCTCTAATCATTTGATCCAATATTTGCTAACTCTATTTTAAATGCTTTTATCTGCTCCACATCTAACGGGATTAGAGGTAATAACTCTTTTGCATAACAAAGAGCTTTTCTCCGTCTGGTCTGTTCATTTATTAAATTTTAATGATGTAGTATTTATCTTTCTTAGTATCTTTGACACAATATGAATGTTTTCTCTTGTTTGACAATTTGGTCATGGTGAATAATGTCAGATAGACAAGTCTTTTCTAAATTTGAAAATTCTTTTTCACCAAATATCCCTGATAATTCAAAAATTGTTTATAGTTCTTTTAAAATCTGTCAAAATATCCTCAGCTTCGACTTCCATAGACAATCTCTTCATATTAAGAAAGCTAGTAGAAGATACGTAGCCACAGGCTCATAGACCCATTAAATCATCTAAGAGTTCTGAGGCCAGAGGTGACATAAGGTGCTTTACAACTCTGGATAAATGTAGACCTGTTCACACGTTTTCCTTCAATCTGACCTTTGATTTCTTCCTTTAGGCAGTTTTCTGCCGTGCAAACCTTGTTCTGTCATAGAGATAGAGACAGATGCTCTTGTTCATGAGCGCACTCTAACACTAAACTTATAGTGTGCAAATCCTCTTCTATCATAGCGATGCTCTTGTTCGTGTGAGCGCTCTAACACCACCTTATAGTGTGCAAATCCTCTTCTGCCATAGATATGTTCTTGTTCGTGAGGACACTCTTACATTGCCTTATTCTGTGCGAATCCTCTTCAGTCATTGAGATGCTCTTGTTCGTGGGAGCATTCCAACACCAACTTATTCTGAGTTGACAACCGTAGCTGCGTGGTTTTGCAACCCCCTCTTGACGGGTTTGGAGAGTGAGGACCGAACAACCTGCAAAATAGTTATGGAATAACATCAAATTGTATCAAATTTATTTGAACAGATTGTTAGATAGTTTATATTTTTAAATGCAGATTTTGAAGAACCATTTTACTTCCGGTGGACCATTAAAGTTTACTACAGTTTCTTGATCTTGGTCCACTAGGATAGCTCCTCCTTGGAGACATTTCTTCAAAAAATGTTTCATAAAAACTCAATACCTGCTCGTATGGGATGCGTTGTAGCCGTTGTCTCTTGATATTTGAAAGTCGCCTTTGATACTTTTTTTTTGTTTGTACCTGATTGTCAATCCTGTTAATAGTTTGTCTTCAAATGCTGATCAAAATTTCTGATATTTAGATACCAAACCTAAGGGCAAAGTTTAGTCGTACTCAAAAGAGACAAGTTCCAATAAAGTAAATAGCAATTTTGATATCTTCGTTCAATTTGAGGACCTGATTCATATTCTCCTGTCCAATGTTACATCTATACCTCTCGTACATAAGATCCCTTTTAACATCTTCTCACGGATATGTACGTCCAGCTTCTATTATACTACGTCTAAAGGTATTCTACCTGGAATCTAAAATACTTCAGCGCCGATTGATATTGGAAACCGTAACAGCTATATCCGAGAATATTTTTTCATACACCATGACCTCAACAAGGACTCATAAACTTCGTTATTGCTAAGATCACTTTAAAGAGTAGCATACCATATGCTTCTTCTCCCGTTCATGCCAGTAGGTATTCACCAACCGCTGTGGATACGTCACAATCGATAATAATTTATGAATTAAAATCAAAGAAAGCAAATAGAATCAAATTCTAAGTTTTAAATTGAATCAAAGAAATCATTTTGAGTTTCGTATCGACATTGTTGATGGATATTCCAGTTTCAAGACACAAACAACATGTCCTTCAAATACATACTTTGTCGATGTCCTGTAATTGCAGATAACTTTTATATCGTTGGATTGAAAGAAAATTTATGACTTGAATGATATCATAACCTGGAGAACAATATGCAAATAGGTACCAAAAATTCATGCAGTTCTTCAATCGAGATATCCCACGAATGCTCTCGTCGAAAAGTCATCACTAAATCATAGAGATCAGCCGGTATCCTGTTGCAATAACATAGTCACATGCACTTGTAAAAACAGAGACATGCATTAGTATGCTAATACATAAACTTCTCACAAAGGCTCTCTTAAACAAACGAATAAAAAAAGCTCATTCAAATAGTTAAACTGTCAATGGACCCATACCTTTAACTAACCAAAGAAAAGAGGTTTTTACCAGTGGTCAGACTCAGTTCTGAGGTTTGCTAATGCTCCTGTATCGATTGCACCATATCGTTGCGCCAAAACCTGATAAAACAAACATCCATAAATCACAAAACTTATATCATGACGGTGTTATCCCACCCAGTCTTTTAAGTATTACTGACAAAGCTAGCTCCTTGCCTTCACAAAACGATATGCATAAAAATGGAGCTAACTGATGGGGCTTGGCAGTAACTGAGCAATTCGATACACAGAAGAGAGTGTCTCTCCTCGATGCTTTAGCTTTCGCAGAGTCGAGCATTCAAAACTGCATCAGCGGAAGGTGTACGAGGTGAACGTTGAGACCTGAAATTTGGATGCTCTGAATTGCGTTGGAGAAAACACCATCCCGTTTCCTTCTTCCATCTCTGCATTCATCGGGGGGTTTCAAGTTTACCGATTCCGGCGACCATAATATAAATACACGGGCTCCCTACGGGGTATCCCTTAAATCGTTACGTGGGGTCTTCTCGTAACTCTATGAAAGTCAATGAGTCATCTTTATCATTGTCTTGTAGAAGTTTATGGGATAAGATGTGTCCCGTAGACCTTGCACCCGAAATATTAGACCGAAATTTACATGAGGGAAAAAAATCTCAACCTTAAAGTGTTATGGGTCCGTTTATAAATATTCACAATTCGATTTACGGTACCTCGTCCAAAAGTTCACGGGAGTCTTACGAGATGTGTCTATCTCCCATAAATTCTAAAACTGAAACCCCCCTCGTGTTATAGAATGTCACTACTAGTAAAGTAGTGCGAAGTTTTAGCTATACACCAGGTCATCACTACTGCCATGTGGCAAGCCACCTGGTTCTAAGGCAGTCGCTTGGCGATTGTAGGTTCCCACGTGGCATATGGACACGTGATACCGTGGAGCGTGTCTGATGACCAGCAGGGACGGTCAATGGAACGTATTCCCTTACTGTGCTACTGTGTCATTCAATCCCGGCAGCGTCTGCGATCAAGGCGGAGACCGTGTTGCCAAGAAGGAACTGGAGGTGCCCGACTCCAGTATCAGTTACGCTTCGCGACGAGGCGCAGAGTATTCCGGACCGTGTGACGGTAAGTCGCGCCACGGACGGTTGAGGACCGACTACACGGGACCGGACTCGTACGTAAAAAACGGCATTCTCCTTCCTATACTGTACAGCCGGACTCCATGACTCAATATTTAGGGAAGGTACTCACTTTGACTATGAACTTCAGCATTTAACTTACAAAAATCTTTTGTTCAATCTTTGTTCATTTTCCTGCTTTGATTTTCCTCACCATGAAGTAGATCTTGATAGTCATCACCGTCGGCCAGAAGTTGCACCAGTCGAGCATTGTCTACCCATAAGTGATCGACAATTTCCTGAAATCATAGCTTGTTACACATCATGTAAGCTTAACCTTTATCATATATGGTTAGCTCTATCTATGTGATGAACTACGAAACAAAATTTACGTTCCCATACCATATGTAATTTATTTTCACTTTTCTCTTTACTGTCAAATTTTTTGTTCTGTGGAGAAGGTATGATATAATATGATAACAATGTTGGACGAGCTACAGAATTAATAACAATGTATTGAACATTACTCACTTGCTTTTCTTGAAATTCCTCACATAATTTTGTCAGCTGTTCGACCTCCTTAGTTGCTACATGGAGTTCCTCTGTTTTTATTCGGTAGGCATTTTCCTAATTTTGCAAATCGATTTCTTGAGCAAAGTAACTATATAACGACATGAATTGTGAAATTGCCAATTTACTCGCAAAAGAGTTCATGAGCTTGACTCCAAATTTAAGAATGCTGATATTGGAGTACCGTGAGCATTCTTATATTTTCATATCAGAACGTTCTTTCTTCGATCTTAAGAACAGAAGTACCTGAAATTTGAGCTGCTCCTTGAACTCGGTTTCTTTCATCTGGGTCTGTGAAACAATACATTTTCATTTTAATACTAAATGATTAGTACTAAGATTACTAAATTCATTGTTAATACTAAGTACAGAATACAATAAATTACTAATACAAAATAATTCCTTCTTCTGATCACTTCGATTTTGTTAAACCTTTGTTATTCAAAGTGTTCAACTCTCAAAATATTACAAACGTCTCCGCTGAGAATTACTAACGAGAACTTGTCCAAAAGCTTTACTTTAGCATTCTACGAGCTAATAGAAGCGAGTGACAAAGTTAGAAGTGGAAGAAATCGAAGGGATTGCTGCCAACCTTGAACAGATCTGCCTTGGCAACACTCATCTTGTGGAGAACTTTTCTGATCTTCTCGTCCTGTTCAAATTGAGGAGCAGATTGACCTCTCAATAATAATGTATATACAATACTTCTTACCTATTACAGGTCGAGAACCTAGTATGCATAAAAACTCACGAAATTATGTAAGTGTTGCGAGCTGTACATGCTCTCAAGTCTCTCACAAGAGTTGAATATTAACTTCTAATCAAAACACTACATTAGATCCAGAAAATATGAGTAAGACTCCGACAATTTAGCGATACATAAATCTGACCTCCTGGCAACTTATACCTGAATCATCGCGCGCTGTTCGTGCAGGCCAATTTGCTCCTTTAGGGCTGAACGTTCCTACAAATCAGTACCCTCACTTATCTTAAAGAAAGAATCTTCGGTAACTTAAAACTTTACGATCAAGTCTTGATCACCATTATATGGGGATGGCTCTTCAGACGTGGTGCAGGATAAAAAGAATTAGCATAGCATGCTCGTCATTGCGTCTAACTGTCACTTCCTCCTGGTTGGTTGCAACACTAAACACTGAACTGCATAACGAAGAAGTATGAAGAAAATAGTGTTTTCGACAGAAGAGTTATGAAGCTGTCTTGAACCATACCTACAGAAAACCCATCTCAAAGCTTACCTCGTGAAACTTAGTTTCGATATCATCGATGTTTTGTCGGAGGGTGGCAACTTCCTGCACTATAGTCAAACCAGAACTTATAACAAACAGCCTAGAATCATCTGCTATTATTTCACACTACAATACCGCAAAACATGACCTGATCAAAGTGTTTAGAATTCAAATAGCCGTATTGTAAAGACAAAGATACATGATGGCAGTATTGTGGTCAGTCTTGCTAAGACTTGTGAGTTTCTATTCTTACACTTTCTAATACTTTAGTGAAGTTGATCTTACTAGATTTCCTCAAGGTTTAAAGTTTACATAGAGAAATTTGTACTATGAATAGACTAGATTGCTAAGTTCTTTTTATGTACAATGAAGCTACTAGGTCAAGGAGAATCCTTTTCACCTTATGGCAACGGTCTCGCAGTTCTTCGAGACTTGTTTGTAGAGTTGCATTTTCCTGAAACCCGTACTAAATATAGACTTCATTTATAAAAGTTGGATATTGACTTAACATCAATAAGCAGAGCAGGAGTGACACCAGTTCAGAGACTGCAATGGTTTAGTCCACTCTCTATAAGTGCAATGAGCTTTGCTGAAACCGAAATATTACAGTTATTAGTGTGAAAATTTTTTCATCGATGATAATCCACACACGGATTAGTCAAAATCCCCTATAACATTCCTATCACAGGCAACTTTAGAAGTGTAATTTATGCTAATTTTGGTTTTGATTTTTTGTTCAGGTGATTTTAACTGAGTTGTTATGGAAATGACATCTATTATTCATCTAGCTTTACCCAACATTTATTTCTAGTCAGAAACAAACGATGCTTAGAATTTTCTTAGTAGATTAAAGAATATAAAATACAAGTTACTAGGAAAAACAGACTAAATTTATTCCATAAACTGAAACCATACAAAATTACAACGCAGTTTCTGGCACTCCTTATAAAAAATTCATGAACCATCCGTAAAAGTTTTAGAGAAACCCAAGACTACGCAAATCACAGAGGCCGATTTGAACTCCGCAGTGAGTGAACTTGAACTCATTGCGGTCTAACCATTCACCACAACTTTTAGTTGTGAAGGTGTGTTCTTATGGTGGAACTTACGCATTTGTTTCCAATTCTTAAGTCTTGAAGCCTTTTCTCTAGGTTCCGAGCTTCCTGTAAACAAATTTTGCATCCTCTGATCTGGGTCTTTAGCCGATCAAACTTGACGAAAGTCAGTTGAAGAACTTCAAATGATAAGCTAGCATCATGCTACACCAGCCTTTCAGTTCTCGAACCAACAGGATATATACTCAAGAGACATAACGAGAAGGACTTCGCTTATATGGACACAACCGTCCGGCCATCTAGTTCATGAGCAGGAATTTACCTTCTCCTGTTGTCTAACCGTGCTTTGAAGAGCTTGAATTTTCTGGTCCAGAAGCACAAAAGAGAGTTGCAGTGGGATGTTAATCTCACCCAATCAATCATGATCTAAATCTAGTGCTCTATCTGATCCAAACGCCAAATATGGTGTTATAACAGCGGACGTTTTCGCAACTTTTAACAATTCATAATTCTAGAAAACTACGTAAAGAAAGACAAGAACCAGACATGGTCAGAGTTTTATGTCTGAGTTCTTCGTTTCCCTTTTCACTTTGAGTTTTGTTCCACTATAGAGCACTCTGTATCACTCGGTCGGGAGTCACACAAAGTTAAACGTCAAGATTGAAACTTTGGTTGGCGGTTTATTAGATTTCTACCTCTTTTTGTTTAGTCTGTATACGCTCCGAGTCCTCTTGCAGATCTACAATTTTCTAACGAGACACGAGGTTTGCTGGAGTTATATTTCACGTAAAGCTGAAGTGCTTTGCATGTCGATTGATGTTTTATATAAGAGTATGCTTGTTGACTTATCTCGAATGTGAGGTTCAGGAATCATTCAACAATCTTCCAGATCGAATTTGAACGTTAAGCTGAAAGTTCACTATATGTTGCCCACCTTTTCAAGCTCCCTTTGCTTGCGTTCGTTGGATTCTCGCAGGTCAAACATTTTCTTCACAAAGATTAACAGTTTGATTAACACCGTTAACAAAGTTAACACCGTTTAATTATCAGTAATTGAAGAACACCAAACTATGAGCCAAGGGCAAAAGTTTCGGTGGGAACTCTCAAGTTACTCTATTCATATCAACATCTCATATTTTCTAGCAGAGTCTTGTCAATGTAAAGTACTGCAGATAGATGTCATTACTGAAAATTCATGCACTCCACACTAGGGTTGGTTATGAATACCAGTGTGTGTTGCGCTTGCATGTTTATGTTGTTGTTTTCATGAGTGTTGCTTTCCTGCAATGTTGAACAGCAGCATAACAAGTGACCATCGTTAGATTTCGTATACCCCTTTCGTCATAGTAAAATGAAGATAATACATACATTCTTCAATAAAGAAAAAACCACGGACACAGAAACACAGACACATCTAGACAGAGAGGATGACATATTTTCCTTAGTGGAAGCACATTCACTGAAATGACAAGCTCTGAGTGACGACAGAAAGATGCTTGATTACCGTAGTGATAATAGTACACAATATTATTAGTGAATGATATGTCAAACACTTTCTTGTCTCTCAAAAAGCTAGCATATATAACTTTTGCCTCCATACGCTTGAGGTTCTATTGAACCCATCCACGAGAACTAATACAATTCATGGTGTTTTTTAGTGCCTTCTGAATGTGACTTATTCATGGGGACAGTTTCTACGTGTTGAACCAGGTAGACCACATCAAGATACTTCAATAATACTTCACAAACTAAGGATATCACCTGTTTTATCTCCACGTTTTCGGAGCTCAATTTTTTAACCTTTTCTTCCGATCGGAGAATTGTCTGCTCGCCAGCTTAATAAATTGGTATTGACATATTTGAAGTTCTATAAGTAAGCCGTTTCTCAAGCTGTTTGTTTTATTTTCCCAAGACCTACAAGTTTCTGAACCTAGTGGAATTGTTGAAACTGTCTTCCTACTTTTGCACAAATAAGGTTATTTTCAAAACCTCACTTTATATACATCCAAAAGCATGCAATAAGATCGACGAGTCTATTTGCTGATTTTAGAAAACAGAAGAAAATGCTGGCTCAATCATTTATGACACATTTGATGTTAAACTGTTAGCCAGCAATGCCCACACTTGTCCTACTCCAATACTATAACTGAAGAAAATGAACATGATAAATATACATATTCGTATGAAGAACATCATACTTCATAACTACGCGTGTTCGCTTCGAACTCCGACAAAAAGTGTATTATTTTGATGTATTAATATTATTATTCAGTAGAAGAAACCCATGCACCTCTTTCAAATTTGCAACCTCAAGTTTATGTAAGCATTCGTTCTTCTCTTTCTCGTGCCGTATTTCCTGCCAGGAGAATAACGAATCGTTAGGCCAAAGAGGCGACCGCGTAGGATAACCAGAAGGATGGAAAGACCCCATCAAACCGGACAAGGGAAAGACATAGAGAGTAAAAAGGCTTTCACATAAAACACATGAAGGATGAAGGATGGGAAGACCACCCATCAAGACGTACAAGGGAGAGACATAGAGGTAAAACGAAGACATAAGGGGTAAGAAGGGGGAAAAGACATAGAGGGTGAGACGAATAGACGAATAACGAATCATTAAGGTAATCACATTAATATAGGCACGAGAAATTATCAAACTTAATGTAAAGAGGAGTTTTAAACATAGTAGAAGTTGAAAATTAGTGCATATTTGATTGTGACCATAAAGTGTTGGTCATACTTGAGCCATGGGTTAAACTTACCTCTCTAAACTCCTTAAATTCCATGAGTGAATATTCCGTCCTCTCTTTCTCAATTTCCAATTTCTGTTTGAACCGTGAAACACATTAGTCAAGTTAAGGAACTTCACATGAATTTTAGATTGGAAACAAAAGTAGACCTAGTTTAGTGTTATTCTCCGATGTTATTAAAGATTGTTGTGGGACGACCACCGACGGTAATATACCTCTTTAAATTCCTTCAAATCGGTGCTTAAGTCGTCGTTTTTCTTACTTTCATTCTGCAATTTCTGCTTGAAAATATCCAGAAGTGTTATGTTCAATACGCTATCACTCATAAAAGTACTGCGATTTACAATTACACATAAAAAACGAAAAAGCCGATCGTGTAGAAAAAACGAAGGATGGAAAGACCCCATCAAGCCGTACAAGGGAGAGACGAAAAAGGTAAAATTACACATAAATGGGTCCTGGGAATTTTTGTAAACTTAGTTTAAATTTATTAATTATGGTAGATGTCCATAAACTGATGAATACATCGATACACCTTTCAAAGTTTTACAAGGTAATCAAAAATTCATCAGCACATTGATTATTTACTTCATGCTTAGCATGGCTGATTGATTATCTTCCTTCTATCTTTCCTCACTAACATTTTTTCTATAAAGTGCAGGTCCCAAGCTTCACACCTCATTTTCGTCTCCATTGTTTACGAATGGCTAATTCTGAAGCAAAGGAGAGAGAGAGAATAAATATAAATTTACGTATTTATTTATTTCTATGTGTTTTACCTGTGTACAATTCATGAGTTCCCTTTCTATCCTGCAATTGTCTTCCTTCACTTTCTGAACCGTCTGCAACAAGGAAACAGCTGAACTATAGCTGTTAAAATGTCTTAGAGATAATAAGAGATTTGTGTCTTTTTGTGTACTTGGGCTTTGTGACGAGAAGTGCCCACCAACTGCGAGTTCTTGAGTTCCTTCATCTACTGATATGGCAACGTGACTCGCTAAGTGCCTTATAAGTTATAAGTGTCAACATTCCATGCTTATTTTCGTGAAACAAATCTTCTTTATTCTATTTATAATTTACTCTTACGTTGGTTACTAAATGATATGTTCTTTCATATATCTTCCGAGATCCGGTTAATTTCGTGGAACAAATCCTCTTTATACGATTTATAATTTAATCTTCCGTTGATTATTAAATAATATATTCTTTCATATATCTCCCGAGATCCGGTCTCCTTAGGACGAAGAACGCATTCAATTTCATATGTACAAAATTGTTAGAGTTACTCAATGAGGAGCTAAACGGCATATTCCTTGCGAATATTCTCTATATTGTTCAATATTAACACTCAAAATGGACGGACAAAGTACATATCACAACGACAGACTTTTCTATACCTCTCTAAACTCGTTAACTTCGAGCCAGCAACTCTTGAGCTCTTCGTACAGAAGTTCGTTCTTCTCTTTCTCCTTCTGCAGTTTCTGCTTGGAAGAATTACTATCCAATGAGATTTCGACCATTCGAAATGCAGTTGTAATCAATCACTAATATCATAGCTTGCAATTATGTAAAGCCTATTTTACTTCAGAAAATGGCAAAAAAGTGTTCATAATCAGTTGAGTGAAGGCAAATAGTCCGATGAAATTTAGTAGGGGTACAACATTACTTTCTTAGAGTCCTTCGAATCGTGAAGTAACCTTTTGTTCTTCTCTTGCTCATCGTGCAATTTCTGATCGAGGAAGTCATACTTAAGTGAGGATGTGAGCATACAAATTGCAAGAGATCATTAAAGAAACCAGAATGCGAACCATAATAAGAGTTTTCCATCCATCCATCCATCTATCCATTTCCCTCACCATGTTGCATCTCCTTTATCCTAAAAGAAGCCTAATTGGTAGTACCGAAACTGCTATGGTTCTAGAGGTCCAGGAAATACACTTTATGTTCATATCTGAGTTTAGTTAGCCCATGCGTTCATTAATTCTCCATGCTTAGCCACTGAATCCACCTAGTAAAGCCCATGCTTTGCATCAACTTCTACAGCTAAGCTTTTCATTTACCTCTTCGTACTCCTTTATTCCCTCTTTGTATCCCTCTATTTCGACTTCAAGATGCTGAATTTCACTTCCTCTGTTCTGCACTATCTGGAATCAGATCACACATTGTCGATAAACAACAAACGCACCCTCTCAATGCAATGTTAACAAACACTTATAATGCTCAAAACTCACGTACCAGCCAAACCTATAATCTAGGGAATAATGCTGAACAGATTAATCGTCTAAAGGGATGTTCTTTTCCAATCTAGTCGATAGGTTCAGATTACCCCTCCCTCCTCTATCAGGTGAACCCCCTATAAAACCCAAAATGACGGCAAGGTGCAAACCATTCTACGAGTCTACTGTAGCTTGAGGTTGAACTCCAACTAATGGTGCATCGTGGTCAAGAACTTCACTAACCAAAGCTTAAAATCATGGCTAATCTTTACTTACCTGTTTTACTTCCTTCTGCTCAACTTGAAGACTCAGGTTGCTATCCTCGAGAGACTGGATCAACTGCATCCAACAGTATCAGTGAGCGACCTCGAATGGCGTAGTGCTAAGATAGATCGCGCAGTAATTTGAAACTCTGTCTATTACTCCATGAATTCGCGCAAGCCAGTGATATAATTATGCCATTGCACGCAGAGATTACTCTTCTGATCTTAGTGGGAACGTCAAAGCTTCTAACTTCTCCCCTTTGAAATCACTTATGTAAGATCAGTCATGCGGTTGGTAAACTTGATTTAAAGGTCCTTCCCCAACGCCATGCATATGAAAGCATGAAACGTTAATGCAATGGATTGAAACTGTGCTGTGCTTGGAGACTACACAGCATCACAGCACTGCAGTGGGTGATGAATATTCGTTATTACTGATGTCGAAAGGCCACGAATTTGCACGATTTGCACAAGTGAAGTTGCAGAAGAAGATGCTTTCACGGAACACAATCGCCTAACGCTTCACGATTGTGTTCAACTAAAGCTGCACATTCCATTCCAGGCAAGCTAGTCATTTATACCTGTTTGTTGAACTTCTGATCGACCTGAAAGCGCTTATTGCAGTTTTCAACGCCTTGCAATGTCTAGAGTGTCCGCCCGAAGCAATGAGTGCCCAAAACATGATGCTATATGTTAGACAACTGTTCTGTTCGACATTCACACAACGAGTTCTGTCCTTGAGGTCCACAAAGGATGTGTTTATCACTCCCATGTTTCCTTACACTCTATACTGCCAAACATTTTGTGGAGCATCTTGACATCTATGGTCTGATACCGATGCATATGTATCCTTAGAGTTTCTAGAGTTCTGTTGACAGTAACTGCTGTTTGCGGTTCTATGATAGTTACCTCCTCAAGCTCTTTCCGTTCAGTGGTCATTCGGACAATATTGGCTTCGAGGATGTGTATCGTCTGCAGTGAAATTTGGACGAGGTATATTGAGTTGGATCATTTGACTACCTAGTATTAGAAATTAGCAAGCCTTGATATATATTTAAGGAATATATAAATAAATGAGAAATGGAGATTTTTTAATAATAAATTATACATATTTGAATCCAATTCACTCTAATGTAGAAGAGTTTATAAAATAAAAAATCATATGAACTAAATATCCAAAAACATAAAAACATATTACATATATTGAATGCTACATATGTCAGTTGTCTATCTACGTGAACATTATGAATCCCTTAAGAGGGGAGTCATTTGTCTTAGGAGAGGAATGCAACCTCTATTCAAAAAAAAATATGCGTTTATCATTACACTTGGAAGAATTTTTTATCTCCTGAAAATATATACCATTCTAGAAAATTAAGCAAAAAATGCCACATGAAAGAAAAATGTTTATACGATATTGAGCATAAGAACTTCAAGCTCAATTTTAATAAACATATTTTGGCATATTTCTTTCTAAACAGGGTATACACTTATTGAGTGAACAATTTCTCTGTGTATTTCTATCATTGAAACTAGGAACATGTTCTATCTTAAAGGATATTTATACTCAAATATTGAATTTTTGTTCCGTAAAAGCTACTTCCGTATGATTTAACTTAGAGAGGATATTTATCTAAAGAGCATACAATTACAAACAAGAATCCCATATTTTCAAGGTGAAATATTACTCTATTTCAACCTAGGGGGTGTCTTTTTTTTTAGAAAAGATGTTTCTAGTAAGATTTTTATACAGTATTTTATGGAAACAACCTCTTCTTCTTTTTTACAACTTGGTTTCAACCTAAATTCAAAAAGACACATCCTATCCTTTGGTTGTAAGGACTTTTAAGTTGATATTAAAATATTGAACTGATGTTCTTTTTTTACAATTTTTTTACCTCATTATGTAATATTTTAAATTATTTATTTACTTATTATAAATATAAAACACAGACTTAAGGAGTAAGCAAGAATTGAAAAAGAGATCGTTTCTAAAAGAGAGATATTAAAACCTTTATCTGGAGAGCGTGTAACCTCTCTTCATAAATTTATATATTCGAAATGACTTCCTTAGGTAAGCTATTTATATATTTCATAAACTTGCAATTCAAAGTCAGCGGTTCAAAGTTACAGGATATGGCTTTAATCCTCTCAAAATAGGTAGACTCAGTACTATATCTGCCATTTTTTAATGGAAAATATACCAAGTTTGTTTTCGTAAATATCACGTGATGATGCTTCGGTGCTTAGAAAGTACTATAATTTATTTCATCTCAGTTTTAATGTTAGAGTGCATCATAAGTTTAGGAGAAAGAAATACATTGGATTCAATAGTGTGTTGTTCAAATCTATAATATTCACTGTATACAGTGTCATATTAATCATACATTCCAATTTAGAGAAGATGCGTGGATCTTGTGTTCACTCGATTAGTTTCTTAACGTAACTCACTATTAGTAGTGTAAAAATAGTTAACGTAAGGTAAGAAAGATGCAAATGAGATTTTTTATTTGTTTATAACATATGTATACTAATTAAGAGAAAAGGAAAATTTACCATTATTTGATTATCTATAAATAAATGAAATGATTCACCTCATAAACTGAAAATTTTATAATTCAATACTAAGACTTGAATACTAAGACAGAACGTAAGACTTGAATCATGATTTAAGAATGAAAGTTATATGATTGTATTACATTAAATTAAATAAGAACGAAGTAAATAAGAGGAAAGGGTCAAATGTATGATAACCTAAGATAACTCATTATTTGAAAGAATTAATTTCTTAAAATCAAAACTTACAAAGAAATCAAAAGAAAATTTTACTTCTTTCTTAGATGTAAAAGATAGAAGAATTAGCTAAATTAATTATCCATGTAATTTTGGTGTGAAATCAATAAATATGAGAAAGCTGATTAAAATATATCAAAAATTACTCTAGTATAAGTCATTCCTTAAGAAATATATTTTTACATTCCAATATTCTAACGATATTGTAAGGCTGATAAGATATTGTAACTCTAGAGCTGAAATTCGCCTGAATTACTCTAACATCCAAGCTTAATACACATCTTATTATGACTATTGTAATATATTTTATGATCTTGTTTATTTTTTATTTATATGGCAGCGTTACTCTTGCAACATGCTCTCCAATTTTTAAATATTCAATATATTAAAAATCACTAAGAAATTATAAAGCTGCATAACATAGATTGCTATGTCCTCGAACTTTTTCAATAGTATGTGGGTTGTATTTAGGATCATCTACTGGTTGACCTTTAGAGGAACACTATACTTAAGATAATAACAATCAACTTTATTTTAATAGTCTTATATGATGGATAATCAAAGCTCAATCTCTTCTCATAAAAATATATGAAATCATGAAGGCCTTTTCAGTAATCCATAGCACACCAAGTATATTATATGGAACTCAAGAGTAGACTGATTTGTAGACTTAACAAAGTTCGTGATTTATAGAAATCTTTTACGTTATGCATTTGACTTAATTATGTATATCCAACCTAAGTATTTAAGTATTGTTCATGTTGATATGCAACTACATTCATTATTTTATTCTTTTAGATTCTTGTTAAGAATTATGTATAAAAATTAACATAGTAAATTTTATTTATAAAAGCTATATATATATATATAAAACTATCTAAGTTGTGAGTGAGTTTTAAAGTTTTCTAGTCTATCTATGATAAATAAATAAAATTTTGATGTTTCAGTAGATAACTAAATGAATCTTGGTATGATTTGATTATTTATACCTAGATAATGAGAATAATATCTGCAGTGAGTTCTAAAGGGGAATTTATCAAGAAAATGTATGTATAAAAAATAAGAATGCTCAATATCAAATGTCAAATATATTGATTTCAACTTATTATTTGTCTACTATATAAAGATAACTTTATTCTACCCAATAAATTTTCTTTCAATTTATAAGTTGTCTACAATATATAGGTAAATTTATTCTACCCATTAATTCTCTTTCAATTCTTTCTATAATCTATACTCTTCTCTATATTTTGAGTTGGATAACCTTCCTCATGCTAAGTATAAAGAGAAGTATATCTTTCATCATACACTCAATGTAATGCATGATTTATCCTTTATACTTACAATATGATATTTGCATAAAATATGTTATTTTATTTTACAATAATTTAAATACTCTCATTAGTTTTATGTTGGAATTTTACAATCAAGTAATCAAGGAATTATTTCAATAACTTAAAATACAATTACAATTAGCACATTATGTAGCTTCTTGCATCATCCAAGCTATTACTTTCACTCTTTGTTGTTGTATTGCTATATTTTATATAGCTCAATACTTCTTGAGTGATTTACTATTTTCTGAATTTATATCTATCAAAAGGATACAAATGATTGATTGAGCCTAAAGGTAAAATCTTTGAGACTACAACAAGTAGAATATATGGGTGTGAGATGCTAGAATGACAACTTCTTCATTAATAGGTCTTGTAAGCCCTATAATGACATATCTATTAACTTCTTATGTTGTACATTATTATCTTTAGTGATAATTGATGCACTTTTGAGTTCTCTAACTCTTGTATAACTTTAACTCTTGTATAAATCTTGTCTACCACTTCTCCAAGTGGAATGAGTTGGTGGTACTTGGAGGATTGCTTACTTATTCTTGGATCGTTTTCTTAATCCTTTTGGTGCACCAAATGAGATTTTGACTTATTAGGGCATAAAGTTCTTAATAGAGTTTCAAATATTATGTGACAATGCATTGATTGATTATTGTACTACCTCTTGAGATCACCTTGAAGCAAATGGCTTATTAGAGAGAGTGGTTCAAATGATGAAGAGAGGATTGCGTAAGTATGGTTTATAGAGAGACCACCTAGGAAATTGAGATCTCCAATTACCTTGGTTGGCCATGAGCTATATGTTTAGTCGACAAGCCTCCTTAGCAACCTTCTCTCTTTACTTTTTACTCTATGGATGAGATCCAGATTTACCTAAAGTCATTTGTTATGATGTTATTGTAGTTTTGAACTTGGATGATCCAAACGTATGGGTGAGTACATGTTCTCAACGGCCAAAGATCTTTTGGAGAGTGAGGCCTTTGAAAACTTAGTTATTGCTCTGCATAAGGATACCTTATGTTATGCTACTATTCAAGGAGTAGATTATAGACTCTCAATCTGTTGATTTCATCCAAGTGATTATATATATCTACAATAGATTGCACCGACAACACTTGATGTTACTATAGGCCGCACTACCTTGAGAGTACGTGAGGTTTTGCCTTACAAAGTACTTGTGTTAGAAGGACATGATGGTGTTATTTGGAAGGATCATGTGCACAATTGTGCACCATGACACCTCTCAAATATTGTATGGCATTATGGACCCAAACTTTACACTCGTATGTGCAGGTTTGTGGTGTACGTTATGTGACTCTTATTGTGTAATTGCTATTATATTGATATGTGATAGCTATTTGAGAGGATGGCATATGGTATGTTTAACTACTCCTCTCATGGTGGTTCCTCCAAGATAATGGTTATATCCTAGATGTACTTGACATATAATTAGTTCATCCTTTATGTGGTATAGATTGCAAACATGTGATTAACAATGGAGCTCAATAGTACCCGGTCTCCTTATCTTTGTCCACCATAAGGCATATCACATACTTGGAATGGATGATTATCTTGTATCAGAAGGACCTAACTGTCAACCAGAGGCGCAATTGTGACACTTTAGAGTTCATGTATGATTTATATATGAGTTATGCTTAATAATATATGAGGTTGACTGTAATGTGTTGTGTAATGATGTAAATATGCATCACAATATCTATCTAATACCTGCCAATATCAACATTTGCACTTTCTAATTGTCTAGATATTGTGCAGCCTATTGGAATTGAAAAAGCAAAGTCACAACCTTAAACATATTTACTTACTTGTCTTCTCTAATTTCCTCAACTATATCCATTGCACTATGTAATTCTCTAGCTCATCCTAACTATATCCATTACACTTTTTAATTCTCTAGCTCATCATAACCAACTGTACTTAGAGACGAAAACCTACTGCACACGTAACCTACCGTATTTAGGTACACAAAAGGTACTTAGAGATGTACACCTATTGTACACATACCCTACCGTACTTAGGGACACAGAAGAAGGACACTTAGTACAAACCCTGCACATCTATCATTGCATAACTACTAATATATATATATATATATATATATATAAAATATATAAGAATTCTGTCATGAATAATATGTAAAACATATTTATAGATCTATTTTCAATATGTCTTCTTGTCCATTGTACTCATTTGAATGGCCGGTGTAGCATTTGGAATATTACAGCTAACCTTGTTTGAAGAATATGTGACTTAGTGATAAATTATTTTTTTAATTATAATTGATATTATATGTTGTGAGATGTGCTCGCACACTGAATTAGTGTGTGACTCTAGTTAAGTTTTGATAATTATCTACAATAACACACTTAAGTATACGATAAGTATAGTGGATGTTTCTTACAAATTTGGGAACTCTTTGTGACAGTCATTTGCCGTTAATGAAAGGTTACCTTTTCATGCTTCTTGCTTTCACCATTCAAACGTTGAATGTTCGCTTCGAGGCCTTGTATCTTCTACAGCACAGAGATTTCACTGTTTGATCACAAACATAACCTGATATCCTCCTAATATGGTATCAGTGACTTCGATTGTGTCAACGTCAAGAACGAGTAATGGCGAGGCTTCAAGCCGTGCCGTTCAGGTATACGTTTCTATTGTACTTTTTTGGGACTCGTTTGCGGTCTATGCTGATTACCTCCTCGTCCTTCTTGCGTTCAGCTGCCTTACGTTGACTACTGGCTTCTAGATCTTGTACCTTCTGCAGTGCCATGATTGTGTTTTCTGTCAAAACGATGATGTGTATGTTGTGACATGCACTTCGAGCTCCGGGTTTTATATTGTATTATGGTGAAGCAACGTAAGTATATGAGATATCACGCTGTGCCGATCAAAGCAGTTTAAGCATTCTGACTTCCGGGACTTCTAGCTACTGTTTGACGTCTCTGGTCGATCCTTTCGCTCAACTACCATACATTGAGTGAGTGCTTTCCTAGAGTACTCGTGTTCTCTGCCGGAGAGACGTTTCACTTCCTTGTCAAGAGATGTCCCGCGATGGTTATCCAAACATACCTGCTATGTTTTCCAGAAGTGGACGAGCATTACGACTGAAAAAGGACTTTACCAGCTTGAGGTCCTCATACCTCCGCATACTCTTTGCATTTAACTTCCAGATGTTGATTGCTGGCTTCAAGGAATTTTATCCTCTGCAATAGAGAGATTTCACGTTCTTGTCATAAAATAGCAAACTCAATTTGAAATGTCAACTAGACTGGCCGGCTGATCCGGATTCCACCACGGTCAAGTTATGACGAAGAAAAGAAGATTTTTTCAGACTTCAAGCACATGCTCTTGTTCAAATACAGGAGAGAAGTCCGACTTTTGGCACTTTAACTGGGAATTTAGCATCTATGCTAGTCACCTCTTCATACTCCTTGCTTTGAGCTACAACACTTTGAGTGCTGGCTTCGAGAACTGATATCCTCTGCACAAGAAAAGAGCTACTTTCTTTTAACGAGTGTGCGCTATAGCAATCAGGCAACAACTGAACTAATAATAGTCTGATTTGTCATCCAGACACATACCTCTCTGATATCAAGGTCAAGTCAAGATCAGGAAAGGAAAATTGTCGGATTTTATGCACATTCCAAATTGTTCTCATGGTGCTTGTCAGAGTCAGGTGAGTATGATAACTTTCGGTAAGTTTCTCACTGTAGGTGTAATGACTTCCGGCACTTGCACGGACTACTTGATGTCTACGCTGTTACCTCTTCGTACTCGTTGCGGTCAGCTCGCATGGATTGAATGCTGACTTCTAAATCTTGTATCGTCTGCAGGAGAGAAACTTTCCTCTCTTATAGGCGATACGGTACTTGTCCAAAACATGACCTGTTCTACCCAGATTAACCTTATTGATTCCTAGTGTAGCAAGCCAAGCCAATCTAACTAAGCGAAGAAAGGATAGTACGAAAGACTATGGCCACAGTGACGTTCTGCTTTAGGTGAACAGTATGGTTTCAACACTATCACCGGTTGTTACCTTTTCATTATCCATCCGTCCAGCTCTCAAACGTTGATTGCTAGCTTCAGTTCTATTTACCTTCTGCAACACAGAAATTTCACTTTCTTGTCACATATTGTACACGATACTTATCCGATACCTTACCCTATACTCCCTCAGAGACAAATCTCACTGACCCGCTTTGTACGAAATTAGAATTTAGGCCCGAGAACGGAGATTGAACGAGACTCTGTGCCAAAGGTGCTGTTCAATTTGGAGGAGCTTTTCTTTGTCTGCTTTCACTGGCTATTGGCTGATTACGCTGATTTACCTCTTCAGCCTCCTCCTTTTCAGCGATCATACGTTCATTGCTGGCTTCGAGGATTTGTTTATTCTGCAGTGGAAGAATCTGCGTTCTTGTTACAAGAAGTGCCACGGTACTGCAGCTGTCCAGATTTGCCGGCTATCTTACCTAGGCAAAGACCTCACGGATCACTGAATATGCTCTAGCATTATGTGCGACTTGGCATCATGTTAACTGATTCTCACAGGGCTGTTTTCAAGGCAGGAAAAACTGTGTATTTGCTTTGCTTCTGCTTTGCTTCTGCTTTGCTTCAGATAGAATTCAAAGCCATGTAGATATACAGCTACACAGCTCCAACCTTAGTCACTTCAGACGTCACGAACAAGTGGGATATACCTTACCTCCTTGTTCTCAGATCGTAACTGTTGCACCTCGTCTTCGAGGATCTGGATGACCTGCGAAAAGAATGCGGGGTACCTCGTGAATCAGGTATTTGAATTGTATCTCCTACACTTCTGCAGAGCCTTCATTTAAATACTCTCAGAGATCTGGTAACATGAAAAGGAAAACAGAATCACTTGAGTGCATCTCGAAACAAATCGAAGGAAGTTGTAGCTGATAGCAGACAACTGAACTTCGTCTTTGTTCTGAGACGTTCACCAACTTGCACACTCTGATATCAAAGAGCTCCCACCCGACAGGGCCAACAACTGATAGCATAGCTATAAGGGGAAAATATGTGCTGAATTTGCATCATACCTGTGTATATTCAAGTCGCATCTCCTGGAGTACTTTCTCAAGCTTCTGATTCCTGCCGCAAAAGCAGAATAGGAGCTTAACCTGTAAGTTACCTTCTAACAAACTGGTAACCTTTAGACTAATGTAAGACTAGCGGCTGTTTGATTACTTATTCGATCTTTGATATACGACTAGTTCAGATTAGCGTTTCTTCGCTCCCCTCCCGAAACTTCAAATAAGACTCGCATAGAGTGTACTTCTTCTCGAACTTGTAGATAGTTTCCGATTGCTCCTCCAGAAGATTAGCTTGTTCCTCGGCTAATGCGGCGCAGTTTGTAACCTTGCTCGATAAAACCTTGCAGTATCCAAGAGTCAAGATAACCCACTTGATCAGTGGGATGATTGAGATATCTATAAGAGGTGAACAGTCTTGGGTAGTTGTCTGAGGCATATAGGAGATGATGTAGAAGCAGCTTAAACTCTCGTCTCATACCGATCTGACGCTTCATATTTGCTCTCGTATTCATACACGCTCGGGAGAAAATCTTTCACTGAGTGTTCATCCAGCATCAGGAGCATAGCGAACACGTAGGGCAGTTCAGGAACGTGCTTGATTCTATTAATTTTCAATGCTTCCAGGCAATGATGACGGTAAAGCGAAAATTTGCTTATAGCTCAATGGACAGATTAAACTATGCCCTGCTTTTACATACTTGGCCGTCACGCCAAGTTGTTGCAGAATTAGGGAAGTTCTAATAAGAAAGGACATCGGTGAGCGGTATGAAAGCATGAGTCAACAAGAGACACTGATGGAACTTTATATATTTTTGTCCAGGTTTGGGACCTTCATCCTTTCCCAGAAGATTTAGTGTAAGTGCATCAAAGACTTTGTAGCTGTATGATGGTAGGAAGTTGGACTATACCGTCAGCTCCTGAACAGCAGCATCACGTTCTTCTCCAAGCAGCTTCATTTGAGCTTCACTGCACTTGGCAGATAGAGACGTTGATTAGGTCCCTAAATGACAATTCTTACTGGAATATGTGGTGTTCCGGTAAGAAATTGTCGAAATCGAATGCAACGGTTATGGGAAAACATTCATGAGCTGATAATGAATACGTACGACATCAAATCTTACAGCATCCACAAGGACATGCTTGACCACTTGGCCCCCGTGTTTTCCGTGTTTTCCTCAATCATCGACTTCATATATGCAGTTTATACTGTGCTATGATCGAGAAAGACAACCTATAGTTGAGGCTGTCTTTTATCTCACGAGCTAGCTTATACGCGTGACTTCCTCCGATCCAAGCATTACTGCCAGTCTGTAGAATCGTCCAACATGAGCAATATCTCTATCCGGAGCCAATTGTACAAATTCCTGGCTGAACTTCACCACTGTGGGGAGAGTCACATTGACAAGCACTGACAACATTGTGTTCTCACTGACTGCTAAAGATGGCGTACACACCTGTGTGACCAGAGAATCGGCACAGTCAGTGAGAGAGTATTTAACTGACTTCGCGTTTCTGCTCGGTTTCCACTGTCCGTCTTCTCCCGTATAGTGGCGAATCTGCACCAGAATTTGGAATGAGGCTATCCGGTCTAGTTTTCATCTTTCGAATGGTTCAATTGTACAGGGAAGTCATATGGAGAGAAACAGCAATCTGCTTGTCCAAACAGTGTACAATTGGAAAATGACATGGTTGGATATTTCTACAGATCTGCACGCACAAGAGGAGTTCAGCAGGGCAGCAGTTAGTAGCCCGTAGATGATTCTCTGCTCAGAGCATCATCTACGGGCTACTGACTGATACTCAACCTGCAAATAGACCTTGATGACTGAGATCTTTGCAGTAAACAGGGAGCACGATCAATCTCGATGTTTGAAGGCACGGAGTTGGAAGAGATTCAACAGAGAAAATAAACTATTCGGTTAAACTTTGATGGGCAGTTGTTGGAGGATGTATCAGAGACCTGAATGACATATTTCACGCTTTGAAGATCATGTTCAAATCATTATGTATAGCGAGCGTGATATCAGAGAAAAGTTTGAGGTGAAGTTTGCGATCACTCTGTCGCCTCCAGGCTAGGGTTTAAGTCAATAATGTTGCAAAGTGTGATCGTGACCTTCAACTCAGGCGTGGCAGTTTCAATTTCGGTTTCGACAGCTGCCCTGCGGATGCTTTCGTCAAGAGAATGAAGTTCAGAGCATTCTTCATCATCTGTGGACCTCATGTCCCCGTAATAATATGGTGATGGATCAACGTTGTAAGCGATTGACGCCTCGCTACGACCTCGTTGTCCTCCTCTATCAGAATATCCGCACGCTGGTCGCTGATGAGGATCTCCGGTAACTCCTCCGTTGCACTTCATAACGTAGTTAGCTAATGTGCACGGCATTTACTTCAGTTTTACAGAGAAATCCACAGACGGATTTGCATAAAGTTAAGGCGGGATGGAATCAGTTGAGTTTTGGCCAAACACGTGAGGATATCAAACTTTGAAACAAACATTCCTTCATTGCAGTCCCCATCAGCTATGTAGCGTCGTGCACATATCGTCATGCTTGCACAATCTTCTGCAGCAAAACACGCACTATGGAAGCGGGTGGGTAATGTGTATGGAAAGATGACCAGCTGCTCGGGAAGAAAGATGTGTAGAAGGTAATTTGCGAGGTTGGACAAGAAAGCCACACAATGATGCGAAAACTTAGTCCTGCAAACAGGTCTTGTTCGAGAAAACATCTGCTAATGCTTGAAAACGAATTACCACTCCTCTCTCACATCATCTTTAAGACAGCGGTCCTCAGATGGATAAGAATTCACAGCAGACATTCTTGCTTGATGTTTAGGGACTGCAATCCCAAACTTGCTATAGTTCTCGAACAGTCAACAGAAATGGGAATGTCATGCTTGCTGTCTTGCCCAAAGATCCACTATTCGAATCTTCTATTACTGTGTTTCGAGGATTTAAACGCCAGTGGAGAATTGCTACGAAATGTGCCGAAAAAGCATACGTGAAGAGCACAGGAAAGCCAACAAGGTATTGAGGGAGCACAGTGAAGAGGAAGGAGAAAAAAGAGCGCCTAATTCCTTCCAACCATAGCACTGTCACATTGCGGCTCGATCATTTGAAGCAGCAGCAGCAGCAGAGTGCTTGATAATATGACTCTCAGAGGGAAACAAATGTTTTTGTGAAATGTACTCATGGCAAATTCCCGCACTGTTGGTCATGGAACTTGAGCACTCTGGAATTTGTGAGCATTACAGAACCCATCGAAATACACATTACCAAATTACCGATACACACTTCTCCCTCAGAAGGGAGCATCATGAATGATAACGTTCACTCCCTCCCCCTCCGCATACATCAATCCAGCTTCTATCACACATTCGGTTTCTCACGGGTTCGTGACCACAACACAACGAGTAGTAGGGCCAAAACTCGGGAGTCACATTTGCGAAGCACAACTTGACCGTATCCATACCGTATTTTTATTTTCTCTACACAGGATCGATTATACGACCTCTAGAACCGTCATTTTATTAACGAACGGAAGACGCTAATAAATCTTAATTGAATGTTCACAGACATTGTTCTCGAGATTATTCCTGGCAAGATAATCTACATTATTGTTTGATTATTTGGTCTTACTTGCCGATATGGATAAAATCAATTGTCCTCATGGGTTCCCTGCTTCTGAGAATATTTCGAGTCTAATCAAACTGAAATTTCATACCCTGCTTTTCGGTGACTTCTATATTACCCGTGATTTACAAATTACACCTTATTGCATATCAATACAAAATTGGCTTTAACAACAGTCTCGAATTGTAAACTAGCTTGTGTAACTCAAATCTCCAGACGATATCGTTACATTTGTCATTATTATTTTCTTTTCTATCTTAGCTTGAATGAAAATGTGCATTAATGAAGTTATTGGGTTCACTGGCTACTGGAACCACCAATATAGTAACTAAAGGTGATCATCTAACTAAAGAGAGTTTCAGGGATATAGAAAGTGAAAATAATTAGTCATTACGAGATTATTGTCATGAGAAAAACTATGAAACTCTTATGTCATACCAAGTTTCAGGTTAATGCATCTGCAATTAAAGATATTTGAGAGTAAGTATATATCTCTTCTGAGTATTATTCTGAACGTTTTCTAGTTTTAGATGAGTGTTTGACTCACGCATTCTATTTGTGATACATTCCTGGCCTCCTGAGAGTATTTTATTTCATTTTATGAGTTTATTGTATGACCGATGTTGTAGCCTAAGGGGTTATCATTAGTCACATATAACAGTAAGTCATTTAAGTTACAAACATTTGCAATATGGGTAGCAAAGTTAGATATATCATGTTTTAAACTTGAATAGCCTCCAATAAAGTATACCCTCATTCAAGATGAAATAGGTGTATTTAATTCCTCTTTATCACTATGTATTTGTCTTTGATGGTGGTGTAGTTCTTAGTTGATTTAGCTGTTGAGTCTTTTTTAATTTTATTATTACAGGGTGTATTAGCTATTATTGTCATGAAGAACGGTACTATCGTTTAGTGAAAGGCTTACAACAATTAAGAGTTAGCCTTTAGTTAATGAGATACACAAGAAAAATTACTTAAAGTACAATTTAGACATCCAAAAACTTTATTTGCAATTTAGTATATGGCTGAGATCAAGCCATCCAAGGATTAAGCTATTTTACAAAGTTGCAATACCATTCAGGATTCAATAAATAGATTTGTAATAAGTTTGGTGAGAACATCATAGCCTCTTCAGAAGACATGTGAATTCAAGTGTCAAACCGGTGGTTAATTGCTTCTTCTATCTTACAAAGAAAATCTTCAATTTAGGAGTCTTAGATTGAGTCATATATTTTTTAAAGATCCTAGAAGTGGATAATATTCTGACAAATACAATCCTTGAATAATAACTGTTAAATGGAAAGTCAAAATGTGAGTTAAAGTTCTAAATGTAACGTATAGTTTGAAATTTGAAGTCTTGATTTTAACACTATCAAATTGCTAGAATAGGTGAACAAAAATACTCAAACAAACTAAGATTAATAATTTAAAATCTCTTTTTTATATAAATTCAAATTCAAATAAGAGCATTTTTATCTCCAAATATAACTTTATTATATAGAGAGATATTTTCCAAAAAAAATATTTTCTTTCCAATTATTTTCTTTAGTCCAATGCAAAATTATAGTAGTATTTTGATTTCAGTTGAGTTGCTTTGGTCTTATCTCGAAGCAAGCTCATTTTATCACTTCAAATGTATCATACAAATAATAGAATTATAAATCTAATTATATCAAATATTAAACTATTTTATTCTTTACAATTGCTAATAATATTCAAAATTAAGATAGATAATAGAAAAGAGAATTGTTTTATGTCGTGCCTTTTGTAATTTCTTGATGCTCTTCACAACTTACAAAACATTCTTTTCTCAATTACAAATCTTGGATTATTTCCACTGTGATATATTTTTAAGTTCAACAAAGGCTGGTAAATATTGATAGATTTCAGAATCAAACTTTCAGCAAGTTTAGTTATGTCCTTATTTTCTCATCATATTGAGGATACAAGATCCATTTCCTTTTAATTTTAAATATACCTTTATATTTATATTTATATATATATACTCTATCACTTCATCATTTAGTAAAATGAGCTCAAAGTCATCCAATAAATGACAATGGATAAATAATAATAAATATCATTTAGGTCAATAAAATTTTGAGATATATTGTAATTTTTTAATTATCTATTATATGTTTTCATAAAATAAACGTAAATAAAAACCTACAATCGACTTTTCAGTCTAAATATTAAAAGTAAGATTTGCCACCTTTTGACTAAAAGCATCTTCTTAGTTAATGAGAATAAATTAGAAAGATAATGATCTCTATATATATATACAAATCAAGATTATAATTTTTATCAAATATCATTATTCAAAAATATAATTTAACTAAACTTTAGATTCTATTAGCATACAAAAGAAATTAACAAAAATCTCAATATCTAATAACCTTGATTAGGAATATTTGTACTTTATCTTCAGTAAATTTTAAGGTCTAAAATAGTTATAAATTTACTAAATAATATTATTTATATAATATAATTTAACATTATATTTTATATTTTATGAAGTAGTACTACTATACAAAAAATATCACCAAAAAATACTAATAAAATTGAACACATTAGTATATACTGACTATGCTAAATGCTTAATATCAATTTTATCTAGAGTTCAGCTTAATGCTAGAGAACTTAGTTTAAAATAATTTAGGTAACAATACAGTTATTTGCTTGATCAGTGATGCAATCACACTTTAATGATATCAATAAAGATTTCTATTATATTAATCACTCATCTTTGAGAGAGTGATTAGTTACAATCAAGTTCAATTTCATTGAACTTGATTGTAAAATTGAAAGTGAATCCCTTGAAATAATCATTGAGATTTAATTTATCCTTAATTTCATCCTATTCATAATAAGATTTGAAATGAATATTTTTAAATTTATTTTTTATTATAATTTTGAGGAATATATCTATGTATGATTATTAAATCCAATCTATTACAATATTGAGCTACTAAAAGCTAATATTAACAATTATTGTTAGCATTAACATTAATTTAAAATTTAAAATACTTACATGATAACAAAAATAATTACTTCAATTACTCTCTTGCAATTGATTCGAGATAATTTTAAAAAGATAAAAGGAAACTAAAAAAGAAAACATTTTATATCTTTGACTATACCCAAATAAGAAATTCCACTATGAGAGGTATCGTAAACCCCATCGGATCGTGGAGGATTCAAAAATTTCGACGGAGCACAAGAGTATTCCACCCTGCGAGCAATTGCGGAGTACCACTCTTCGAGAGACAAGTGTCAATCCCATTTTAGATGAAAGGGATTGATACAGTGACACGTTTCTTGACCATTCCCAAGTGGTACTCTTGCGGAGACACACGACAATCTATTTTTGGAGACCAATGTGGGATACTAGTCTCCGGGAGATGGTTCTTGATATCGATTGGCTCACTGGTTTAATAGAGGCAGAAGATCCTTCTTCTTGTATAATAGGGAGGGCAAACAAAGTTCGGCTTGACTCAAAAGTTAGACAGGTTTTTAGTAGTGACTATAAACTAAGTATCATACTTGTATGATGAGGCTTTCAGTAGAGACTATAAGTATCATACTTTACGATATTCTAATTAACGACTATTTAAAGTGAGTTTTATTGTCATATGATAAAAGAATATCGAATAACTTCCTCGTATTTACATAGAAGTTTAAGTCAAAACATGATTAACGAGTAAGGAGATCCACATCATCCCCTAAATCTTGAATCCCATGATCATTACATTCTAAGAGATATTTATATCTTATTGAGACTAATAATTATTAACTTTTGACCAAGTATATTCCTGACACATATTCATGTCTTGATTAGACTTAAATATAATACGTAATGTGTGATCAGAATAAATCTTACTATATTATTTACTCGCTATTGTAATTAATAACTCCCATCCCTTATGGTTAGTGAAATACTATTGCTGTATTACGATCTTATCCACTACAATATAAAATAATTTAATTAGTATAAATTACATTTTGTAGTCTTTCTATTCCTGAAAACTACCGATTTTATTCTTCTAGCTTAATCCTATTCAAAAAATCAAGAAACTAACTAGGTGCCCGTGCTGTACATTTTCTATTAAAAATTCATAGATTACTAAACTCATTCTATTTGAAATTGTTTGCTTCTGTAAGGTTAAATCAAGTTTACATATATAAGGAAATTCAGCTTGGTCCAATTTATATATTTTATATATTTATATAATTTAAATTTACCCATTCATAATAATAAATAATTATAATAATAATTATTATTATTATCTAATATAGATATGATATGTTGATCTGTTGTATCATCTTGTTCACTATTCAGAAATTAGAGGAAATATCATAAAATATGGTTTAATTTCTTATATTCTTAATCATGATATATGTGTTTTGACATTATTTCTTAAACATTATATGTATTAATTAGGATTTATTTTAGCATTTGCATGTTTAGTTTCTACAGTTAATAGATCATAAAAATAAAGTTCCTCATATGGATATGACGCCTCAACTTATTCCAAATTTGTATATTATTATCATTTTAAAGTAAAATGAGTAATGTGATATGATATGATTCAAGTGTGGAGATTTTGAAGAGAATAACCTATTCATCAAAACACAACATAGGAATTAAGTCAAAATCCAAGTTAATACATGTAAATTATGTTTTTACAAATATCATAATGAAGATTTATTAAATCATGCTGGTACCTACTATTTTCTCTAACTTTAACCCAATACAAAACCAAAAAAAGAGTTAAACAGTTATCCAACTCAAAGATTACAAAATTTTACATATATTATAAAAATATAAATACATGGAAATTTTAGTTTATAAATCATCTTTAAATTCAGTCAAGGTATTCTAATTGATTAGGATATCTTAAATCCAATCGATTAAAGTAATTTTATAGATTCCTTGAATTGATTGTGAAACTCATCAGGTTATTTATAGAAAATGTGATGACTCAATCCAGCTTTTACTATTTAACTGCACTCAGAGTGTTCACTTTGAGTGAGATGACTTCTACATAAGGGAAAAGTGAGGCGAGTAGAAAACACAAAGGAAGGGAAGACCCCATCAAGCTGAACAAAGGTGACACAAAATAAGTAAAATGGGGTTAAGCACCCATAGAGTACATATGAGAAATCTGCCCTACTGCACCTAAGATACCTTCTACATAAGGACACCTGTATATACTAAATTTTGACATATTTTTAACTGGTTTGCGCACATTTTAGCGAAATCCCTTCTTCAATAAAAAAAAACATTACACTGGTAACCTCTATCAGGAGCAAAAGGTGCCCAACTTTTGACACATCAAATTTAAGGAAAAGAAAATAAAACTTTCTAACCACACTAAGTTTTAAGTGTTCAAAGCCACATTTAAAATTTGACTTTGAGAGCTATTCTACAGTGAAAAGAGTATTATATTTTGAATGTCTTTTAGTGCGACTCCCAGGTGATCACGATTAGAGAAAAAGAAAAGACAAAGTAAGCTGTAGAACTCCTTTTACAAACTCCTCCCAATAGATAGGTTTTCGTTTTCCTCCTCTTCAATTTAGATAGCATCACCTATCACCTAATCACCTGATTCAGCTTATAAAAGAGAGAAGGCGACCACTTAACAAACACGAAGGATGGGAAGACCCCATCAAGTCGTACAAAGGACAAACAAAAGAGGTAAAACTAGGGCTAGGCCCCAACAATATTATAGTATTCCGTTTATGAACAAAAATTCATAATTATAGTTATACATATTCTCCATACGAGATAACTTTTATGGGTGTGAAATAAAGACAACACACCTATGTCCATTATATTGACTAGACACCGTCTCCGTCATAAATTGTATAATACATACTAACCGTCGTTATACCATAATTGTAACGGTCCCATGACTTTGCGAGTTCCGGAAATACGAACGTCCGGTATAGAAACCTTCCCCAAGCCGAAGTTCAAGGCCCTACTGTACCGTCCTGTAAGGTGAACGGCGGTCCATGAATCCGGGCCTTTAGTGGACGCGAAAGATAGTTGGCCGGTGACGCGTCGCCGGGTGCCAAGTGCCGCCGGCTACCAAGTTGCAGGAATCCAGCGTCACACAGGCTGGAATGCGGGACGTGGCCAGGACGAGCGATAAGGAGAGAATAATAATGGAGGGGATTGTCAAGGGCGGCGGTGCGGGCTCAAGTTCGCATTACAACCAGTTAAACTCTTCGGCCGTGATCTGGCAAGCAAATTGGCGATTTCTTCTGCTAACTGTACGGGAATTCGACAAGCTTCCTGCCACGTGGCATGCGTTCTGAAGTCCTGCACCACCTTCAATTGCTTGGAGGCCGGCGAGAGCCGCGTGCATATACTTACCGGCCGTTGAACCGGTAGCGTGCCGGGGCGAGTTCTGCACCGGTGATACTGCGCACCATTGGCCCCCCGCTTATCATTCGTCGTGGAGTGGATAGGCGTCCCTTTGCGCGAGTTGGTACGCCTGGACATTCTCAACCACGTGGTCGCCTTTGACGACGGCGGGGTTGTCTTCGTGCACCTAGTGGTCTACTCGCACCGCCTGCAAGTCAGAATGTATCATCAACTCGTCTTCACGGATTCTTCCCGGCGGCACGTCCCGAGCAATGCACCCGGGAAGGACCCTGTCTGTCTTTTCTAAGATCCTGTCGTGACGGTTAACAGGCGAGTCTGACCATATTAATCGCGACCTTTGGAGAATTTGGCTCTGCTGGAACTTAAGTGACTCAATCGACATTTGCAAATGATGAAAACCAAAATAATGAAAATTTGAATGTAGTTTTCTATCAATTCATCTCCTAAGTCATTCGACTACATATTTTCTTCTCATAGAAGGTCATAAAGGACCCCAAGAAATGAGTATGAAAACTAAGGTTCGCCCATCAATGCCTTTTACTTCTAAAAGTAACGGGCAATTAGCTAACCTGATCTGATGGGGTCTTCCCATCTTTCATGTGTTCTAGGTAGTCGCATTTTTCTCCCATTAGCTAAACTGACCTGTTACAATCATATAATGTTAGTTTAGCAAATACTAAGTAAAATGTTTCCTTGTTTTGAACTATAATTTAACTTTTCAGTTGTCTCAATCAAGTCACTTGAGTTCCATAGGCATAGAGTACTGGATCAAAGATCCAAGTACAAATACCATTCAACTGCTCATTAATACCAACTTGCCTCTAGCAGGTTAGATGGTACCTTTAGATAGCATTTATTTGCCCAATACTTCAAATGGATATCACATTCCAAACCACCAAGCTGTGCAAACGTAAAAGTTTATTCCATGAAAATTATTAAGTTCAATATATAATTCAAGTCTTCTATAAGTTGAATCATTTTGTCTTATTTCCAACTCCACATTTAATTTCAAGCTCAAAAAGTGAATTTCGTACCATCAAAGCCTATTTCTATTTCTACGTTGATAACTTGTTTGACCTTTAAAGAGGTATAACTAAAAACAATAAATAATTGGTAGAAGTAAATACCTATGAGTAGATTTCAATGATAAGTTACCAATAACCAGCAAATAACTTAATCTTGCCTAAATAAATTTTTGGATATTTTAATTTCCCTTGTTTTGAAGCAAGAATGTTTTCTTTAATGGAATTGATAACACTAACTCTCTTCCAAAACTTTATTTTATATGTACATGATCGCTTATGAGAATCTTCATTACAATTCATTAGAAATTGAAGTAGTGACTTTAAAAGTTATTCTAGAAAAATATATTAATGAGAAAACTATTTTGATACAAATCTGAAGGGCTTATATGTTTAACACAACAATTTTATAATCATATATTAAAATATATTAATTATAAGCCTTTTGTACATATCATTCTTTTATCTTCAATAAAAGAATACAATGAAACAAGACAAAAGAAGTTAAAATATTTTATAAATGGAAGTACTTGCAATTCTTCAATTATAATTATGAATGTTTAGAGATAAATTTCAGTAGATTTGAAACTATCCTTCATGAGTAAGAAGGCAAGTTTAAGTAGATAAATTTATTTGATATATTTAGCTTGTGCAGAGATGAAATGCTTTTAGATGATATAGAAGTCCAAAATAATGTATATGTTGGCAAAAAATGAAATTACAAGTAGTTTGTGAATATAAGAATATGGTGTTAGGAATAAAAGTATTACTTTTAAGTCGGAAAAGTAATTGCAAACCTAAAGTTCTATGTAATCTCTTGATTAAGAGTCAGCCATGTTAATGCTTTTATACATATAAATATTACCAAAAACCACAAAATTTAACCAGGTACCATCAACTTTTAGGGTTACGGGACTAAAATCAACAAAGTTATAGACTTTACGAGCCGCTCAACCCTAGATTTCTACATAACTCCATCCTTCTAAATTATAGATTTGTTCCCTTGATAGAAACTACATACCAAATTCTTTACATCCTTCAGGACTAGAAACTCCAAAGTTTTGCTGCTTATAGCACCTAGAATTATGTTATCCGCGTACCGGATAAAGTCAGAATCTTTCCGGAATAGTCCCTCTTTTTGTCTGATAGTCCCTGGCCCTTCTTTTGTCAGTCAAACAAATTTCCCGGCCCTGCGCGCCTCTACCGCCGGTCTCATCCAGAAAAGCACTGCGCGGGAACCGTGCCCGGCCCCGCTAAGAACCACATGTGCGAGGTTTCCCGCAAGCAACGAAGACTTTAGGCCCCGGTTAGCCAGGCAGTGGGCCCGCGACTTGACCTTCGGCTTTGCGGCTATCACGAAAGTGTTCTCTAGACATAAATTTAACTTGTTTATGTATCTTTCAATATTGAGAATGCGCACCTAGGAGTGTGAATGCACACCCAGGATATCATATGGTTTGATATAGAATAGTAAGTTTTAAATTTTGAAACTTGGAAATAATACTGCAACCTGAAGAGAAAATCCACTGTTATATTGTTCATTGTTATACCATTTTTGAAGTGGAATGTGGAATCTTGCTCTCATTGCTCTTTGACTCTAGGCAAATATAAATTACAGTTTTATGAAATCTCAACTTCTATTATAGTTTTATGGTAAAAATTCAGGAAACGTAAGTAGTTCTCAGTTATAATTTATTAATTATAGAGTCCAACATGCTAAACCTGAAGTGCACAGGTGTCTATATAAGAACTTCATCTACCTTTACTATAGATTTTAGATTTGATTGTAAAATTGGTGGTCTGTGGAAAAGTAAGGAGAAGCTTCGATCGACCCTTAACTCTCTCGCATCTTTAACTTGTTCGGACTCTAAATTTATAAGTGCTAATAACATGTAAAAGTTAATTTTCAGAACCTTTGGTTCGGTCTATATAACTTCTTAATCTTTCTCCATATTCTTTAGACAATGTTTCGTAGTAGATTTGGTAATAGGGTTTCATAGTCCAAATTTGTATGGTCATAGAAAAGTACTAAATTTGACATTTCAGTAGTTTTTATCTCCGAACGCGTTTCAAAATCCTTTCAAAATTATTGCTTCAATCCTTCAATATTCCTTTATTATTATGATTTTCTTCTTATTTCCAAACTTGCTTTGTATTACTTTGCATTGTTCACTTTTCTTGACATTTGATTCTTGGAAAATTTTCTTTTATTATTATGTCTAGTTTCTAGTAGTTACACTTATATTTCACTACAGTGTTATTTTATTCACTTCTCGGTATTCAATATCTTTCCTTTAAGCATGTAGATACCAATAACTGTTGCTAATTAAGTATTTTCTTGACATTTGATTTTTGGAGACTTTTCTTTTATTATTATGACTAGTTTCTAGTAGTTACACTTATATTTCACTATGATTTTATTTTATTCACTTCTTGGCATTCAATATCTTTCCTTTAAGCATGTATATACCAACAACTGTTGCTAATTAAGTATAGAAGATTAAGTATCTCATCTGAGATAAAACTTTCAAAGCCAGTATCTTTTGTTAGTATGGACTTAGAATAGGACCTTGATTAATGTAAATACAATCCTAATTAGAACTTTGCATTTTGAAGTTAGTCTCTCTCCTTAGTACAATATAAGTTACGTCAACAAAATTGGGTAATTCTTTAACCCATAGTGAGTGTGGCTGAATTAGCCTATACAAAGCTTACTCTAGCTTCATTGCTTAAATGATCATACATAAAGTGCCATAAAATATAATTTATATATTTATCACAATATAGCTCAACAAGGTTATATACTATTGAAAATAAAAACATATAAATTTCAAGCAATTGATTCAGAATAATGTCTGAATATCTAATTAGATTATATCTCTTATGAGAACTTGAAATTATAACTATGTTTCTTTTCATTCAATATTAAAAATTTTGTAGTAATAATTATTAATTATTTCAAGTTTTGAAATTATTTTAAATAAAAGGTTTTAATACTTAACCACTAATTAGATAATTAAATAGCTTGTTGGCTGTTGGTGAAAGATCTGAAAAGCTTGTGAAATTAGATTTGCAACTTTCCTTAGACTTTGTAGCTTTAGCAATATTAGCTTAAGTTTTGTTATCCTAAGAAATGCTAACTAACCCAAGTCTATCTCTTGAAATTTAACAAGAGAGCAATGAACGTAAAGAAGAGCAATGAATGACTTTATAACTAATGAGGAAATTGATAAAATTTTGCAACTCTTTTCCCTAATATAAACCTATAGCTTCTTATCCAAAAGAAAAATAAATTTAATAAAATATCCTCTTGTAGTATTGGTTGAATACCATGTTTAAATTTTTATTATTGTAAATTTATGATATTAAGTCTATAATATTTATAATATCTCCTAATTGCATATTTTGTAAGTTTATGCAACTAGCTTCTTCCAATATACACTATGCAATGAAGTCTAATTACCTACAAGAAAAACAAGTGAATAAAATGTCCCCTTTTAGTATTGGTTGAATACAATCTCTACAATTTTCATATGAAATGTGTAATTTTAAAATTTTCCTTGATGTGCATATCTTGCAAGTTGTTCTAATCGAATGCCTCATTGATACATCTTTTGTTAACATTTATAGGAAATATAAGTGAATTTTATGTGGTCCATTAAAGCTTATTTAACTTCTTTTACCCCTAGCTAATCCCATAGTGCTTCAACATATAGACTAGTTAATTTTGGATTCGTCACGTACAAAGTTGGGGAAGTTAGATAAGCTCTTGTAATTCAAAGCTTTCATTCACACTTAGACAAAGGTGCTGCTTTGATAATAAGTATAATTATTACCTTATATGTGTTCACATAATTATATAAGAATATGATCTAACAAGTTGCTAGACTATAAAATATTCATATAGATTTGCATTAACTATCTTATGATTTCTTTTTCCATTGATGAATCTACTTTAGCTTGTGATAGTCATTTTTTTCTCTTAGACTCAACTTTAGTCTAAAATTTGCAATAAAACTTGCACAATTCTGAAATCTGAATTTTATTTAGCATCTTAAATCTGATTGATCTATTTGCAGCCAAAAATTGTCATTAACTTATTTGCTTTATATTTTAGTCAAAGTATTCATCTAAATTTTGCTTAAAGGCCAAATTTATGCATTTTTACATTCTCGTTTTTTATTTTGAGCATTTCCAAATCATTTATGCTAAAAATGCAGATTCAAGTAACCACTCTTCCCAAGGATTTTTGTACTTCCCAAGGACTTTTACACTATATTTATTTTATTCAAAAGTTTTCAAATAATCTATGCTCAAATGTAGACTCAAGTAACCACTCTTTTGGTACTTCTCAAGGAGCTAGGACTGCTGCGATGCTTGGTATCCAATGGATGAAGATATGACTGCTCACAATATCCTTAAGTTTCTAATGAAGATTCTTACAATAAATTGGATTGGTTTTCTAAAACAAACTGGTTTAACTGATGCAATTCAATCATTGAACTTATATAGTTAGAAGGTTGTAGTGTCAAGAAGTTAATTGCTGTGTGAATGCTTTCAATGAATATATTTTGTTATAGGGTAAGACAAACAAGTCAAGGTTCTATTACACTTACATAAGATATGTTTAACTCAAGTAATTTGCAAAAGTAATAAAATGTAGAGCTCAACTCTAAAAGAATATTTATAATGCATTTAGATATGGTTCAATATGACCATACATGTATATTTTACAAATTTGTACAAAATTCCTCTTGTTACTCCACTAATTTAACTTTATCTTCATGACTTCAATCAATATGTTATCATGTCTCATTTTTATCATTATATGTGTTGTCTTTCTAATTAATTATGATTAAATATGCGTCTTACATTAAAATAGATTTCATTCCTATAAGTTTAAATAAAATAATATCTTCTTATTTATGAAATTTCTACATTGCTTTGTACATATTTGTACTTACTTATATATTTATATAACATGAATAATTTATCAAGCACATCCATAAACCATTTATACTTCATACTTAATGCACTGGAAGCTATAATGATAATGACATTAAAAATTATTTTAAACATTAAGATATTAGGTTAAATCATGGTAAGATGGCAAATCCATATTTTAATCTCAAATTTCCCTTTTTCAAATAGATATATACTACAAATTATGTGTATTATAGCTATGCATATTATATTAATTTTATTATATTGAATTATCTTCAACAGACTATATAATTTGTATGATTTTAGTTACATGTCATATTTTATAAATATAATTTAAATTCATTTGTGATAAGTTACTTGACAATAAAGAGCCAAACCAGTTACTGAAAACATTTACCTATATATAAAAGAGAACATTTGTAATAATTATTGGTTAAATAAATTTTTATTTTTTTTATAAATCCTATATATAAACGAATTTAAGCTCATTATTAAATGATAATTTTACAATAATATGTATTTATTAAGTTAATTTATTTATCTATAATATTTTAGAAAACCAAAAAAATTTATAAAATTGTAAACACATCTATCAATGTGATATTCTAAATTCTCTTTTATCAAAAAACTTATAAATATGAGGAAATAGATTTAAACTCAATAACTAGGACATTCCAAACTTAGAGATCTAGCAAGAAAGAGTTTAGTAGAATTGAAGATGTGACATGCTTAGTAGAATTGAAGGGTAACCCGTTGTTTAGTAGATTTGAAGGGTAACCGGTTGTTTCGGAATACTAAGTGAATGGTAACAAATGAAAGGTGTTGATAAAACATCGAGAAAGAAAAATAAAGACATTGGTGTTCGGAAGACATTTGGACATGGCTTAATGTACCACACAATTGAAGGGAGGAGAACTTTTATTCTAAATTCCATATGAAAGTTTTAAAGATGCAAGATAGGATATACTAAAATATAAAGGGAGTTTGAAATCAAGATTACCGTTAGAAAATGCTTATAAAGAAACAATAAAATACTAATTACCGAGAAGAAAAATATGACATTTGCTATAGATCTGATGACGTGGTGATGATTTTGACAAATTGCCAGGTATTGCATGCCCTATATAAACAACCAATTTTGCAAAGTATTCGAGTCATTGTATTCTAGACGACAGCTTAAGTGGATCTTTGAGTTGGTGTGTTTAGAGCACTTTGTCATTAGGGAATAGTGGATTTGCATGTGATTATGATTGCTATGTGATCGGTAGTGTTCAAAGCTAAGTTATCGTAACCCTTCTTTATTTTGTCTCCGTCTATAACTATGCTTACACCTTCTATGTTTGAACTTGTGTCACACATTCCCATGAGTAATCAAGTTTGAGTACAATCAAGTAGGACAAATATAAGTCACTAGCACATGGTCAGTTCTCCGTCCTCATCTATCTTTATCTTGGACCGAAAGTTGGGGTAGATCTGAATCTGATTTAAAGTATATAAAATCATACACAAATAAAATTTATATTTAATGCCCCAATGCAATTACAAATTTTAAAAGACGTCAAGAAAGAAAATTTATGTACTCATAAAATCAGAGTAAATGTTGTAATGAGTGTTGAATATATAGTGAATCCTAAGGAAAGCTTTGATTATATCCTAGATAAAAACAAAGAGAAAAAGTAAACAAAAATATATATAAAAGAAAAAATAATATTTTTATCAAGCAATATATCTTATCTAGGTGTGATACCACTGTAACCTTATCAAATTTAA
Source organism: Lunularia cruciata (assembly GCA_948567375.1). Classification (NCBI taxonomy): domain Eukaryota; kingdom Viridiplantae; phylum Streptophyta; class Marchantiopsida; order Lunulariales; family Lunulariaceae; genus Lunularia; species Lunularia cruciata. Next base: position 49,108,501 of record OX419761.1, on the reverse strand, counting down.
GCAATAAGTTATATGGATAAGTTTAAGTTAGGGTTATTTCAAGGATCAATTATTAAAATAAAATATAATCCCTTGATTATTATATCATAATCTGAGTTATATATAACAATAATTTCAGAATGATTTCCGATTATAAAAATGATCAACTTATATATTACCTCCCATAGTTAACATCTTATTATCTATTTATAAATGGTCGTGTATTTTATAGCTTAAACATATTCATCCTTCAAGTTGCATGGAAAATGATTTTATAATACCTACATCTAGATGGCATAGGCTACTTTATCTTCCATTAAATTAGTGGAGACCAAAATTTGAAGGTTAAAAGACCATACGTATACCCATTAATCTACAAATTTTAACTTTAATGTATTACTAGTCTATTAATACAGACTATTCCATGTAATACTGAAACTATAGAGAATAAGATTGTAATTTGAGTCAAATTATGTAAATTTTGATCAAAATTTTATTTATGGTAGGCCAAACAAATATTTTTAACATAAGAGCTCATAAATTATTTGACTATATGCTCATTTGGTTTGATTCCTACGGTCTGATTTTATAAATTCTCAAGGGTATATTATTTCTTCTTACATTCTCATTGGTCTAAAAATGTTGTCTTGTCTTGAAAGATTTTAGATGTATTTATTGGGAAAATAAATATGTTCTACATTATTTTAGATAATCTGATAACCATTTTTGATTGATACATTATTATACTAACTTCAAATATTATGAATATATAACAAGTGAACCACAAGAGATTAACTTACCACTTATAGATACATAAATATGAAGTATGCATATAAATTTTTTTAATTTTGTTAATAATTATTATTTTTTACGTATAGATGTGAATATTTGATTATATCAAGTGACTTCATCATTCTTTGTTTAATATAGAATAGATCTCATATTTTTGACTCTTAATATGCTCGACAAGGTGAGATATTTTCTTAGATTTATTCCATATAGACATACAATCCAAGAAGGATTTGTTCTACTCTATAATCTTGCATTTTTTACTGTAGGTAAGCACTAAAATTCACATAAAAAGTGATAGATTTTTATATTTAGATTTTTTCTATATAAGTTACTAAAATATAAAAATAATCCATTCAAATAATTTTGTTATTATAATTTAAATTTCTATTTATAACACATTATAAACTTCAATAGAAAATTTTTCCATATCAATAAGCACATAGTATAATAAAGCAAGATGTCTACCAATAGTCCATAAAAACCAATTAATTTGTTAAATTTTTATTAATGAAAATTTTTTTTGAAGGTTTTACTTATGTCAATATATTGGTTTGGACTTCTTTACAAATATGAAAGAGATAGTCCATCCTAATTAGGCATAAAACATTTATATAAAACAAGGTATGATCATTAATATAGGCTAAAAATTTATACAAATATACAAATATTAAATTATTAAGCAAGTATTGAAATATTTATTAAGCACAAGGTTGTATGAACACTTATGGATAACAAACAGATTTGTCACAACACACTTCCTCTTTGGTCCCCCATTCTCTTTGTTTGTAGTTGATTTTTTTGTAAACAATAGTGTTAAGATGTCACAAGAGCATCGTATGCACGGAATAAGAACTTGATTGTGTCATACCTCTTCAATGTTGGAGAATATTGTCCCTCAAAAAACTACAATAAGCTTATAAGGGTCAAGGAACAAGAACAACAAACAACCTATCAATATCAGATCCATTCTATTTTTGTACCTTATCACCAAAGAACATGGCCACCAAATGAAACAAATTGCTCCATGACAAGAAAGTGATGACTTCAAAAAGTTATATATCACGATGGGAGACATGGAAAATTTCTCACCATACAAAGTTCCATCATTTTCCACCACCATCTTGAATTCATGCAAAAGGATGCATGTGCTGCCAAGAAAGAACCATTGGTGACCATTTTGTGCTCATGCTCACGCTTGTGATAGTCAATCGTGACTCTTCACCAATCAGCACAATGGTTGAAGGATGGAACCCACCCCATTGGGAGTATAAAAGACCAACCTCACCTTGTGATTTGAATCTTCTTTTGTTTTTTTCACTTCTCACTTCTCACTTCTCACTTCTCACTTTTGGCTTTTCATCTCTCTTATTGTCAATCACTTTGATGTAGTGTGAGGATTTGACATCTTTATTTACCAATTTTTCTCAATAAAATTGAGAGATAAAAAAGAAGAACTATGTATGTAGTGATGTGAATGATAGTATCAAGGTAGGATTCCAATATTCTAATCATGATAAGACATACTCTATAGAGTGGAATTGAGTTGAAATGAGGAGAAGTGGTAAAAATTGTAAGCAAACCACTCAAAATCTCCAAGTGGAGTTTGTATTGTTGGATGGAATACATCAAGAAGAAGAAAATGGAATTCTTGATATGAGATTAAGGCTTTGCTTATATCACCATGTTGTGGGAAATTTTTGCAAATTCTAAGAATTTAAGTGGGAAATTGTTGCAAGGTTGCACCACAATGTGAACAAAGGACCATTTGGCTATGGATTTTGGGTGAAGATTTCTCACCATTTAGGGAAATTCACATAGATACTTTGCAATGTCATCCAAGAAAAAGGTTGAAAGAATGAATAGATGACTCATTTGTTGGAGGAAAGTCTACAAACAAGTACAAAATCAAGGATATGAAGGACTTGGCTTGTGGGACCATCACTAAAACCATAATTAGGCTATTTTTGGCTCATGCCCTATTAGTAGAAGTACTCTTTTGGTGACACCTCCATTTGATCTACATACCCATCTTAGATAAGATCATTCTAGATGTTACCAAACCATTTTTTAATTCTAGATAATATGTTTAGTTGTTTGTGTTATAGACCTCTCCCCTTTTGAGATGCAACATCTTTGTTGTAAAGTTATTGCTCAAAAGATTTCACTAACACAAGTGCATTTGGTCAAATTGGCTATTGGCTCCCATGTTGCCTCATATAGTGGGTACCCTTTCCAATGTACAAGATATTCCGCATGTGGCAAGTACTATGGATGCATTTATGGAGAAGCATTCAACTTCATATTCTTGTGTGTCATCAATGAGGGTTGGACAAGGTCACCTTTCTTGTTTGGAAGAGAAGTGGGGCAGTTGGGGTGCATATATTTGTAGTAAGGAAACATGGAATAGTGGATGGATCTTCATGTGTGGTGGTAGCTTGAGATCATAGGCCATTGCACTGATTTGATGAAGGATGAGAAAAGGCCTAATAAATCAAGGTTTGAGCTTGTGAGTGCCAACTAATGTGAGGTTGGTTATTGACATCCAAACTTGATCCCCAACACTGAAGTCTATGTGCCAATATGTACATTTTCATACTATTTCTATTGATTTTGGGTGATCTACAACATGTGTTTGGCATTCTCCACTCCTTTTTGGAAACAAAAGTGTTGACAACATCCACTTTGGTATCCATTGGGTGGATCTTTGTCAAGATCAAAGGTGTGAAAGGATGCTCTCCATACACGAGGAAGAATGGCATGGCATGTATGGATGCATTCCATGAATTTTTGTATGCCACCATTAGGAGTAAGGTGTCCCACCGTTCCTGCTCCTTTAGGATGAAACTCCATAGCATGTCTTCAATAATGCAATTATCCCACTTTCTTTGTCCATTGGTCCATGGATGGTAAGTGATGGACATGACCAATTTGGTTTTGTAGAACCCTAAGAGTGTTCTCCAAAACAATTAATGAATTGAGTGCCTCTATCAACAATGAGCACTCAAGACAAGCCATAGAGAGAAAAGACTGCATCTAAATACAATAAAGCTCATTGTGGAATAGTCATGTCCTTGGTGATAGGATGCACATGAATCATTTTGCTAAGTTGGTCAACTAAGACTACAATGGAGTCAAACCCTGAGGTGGTCTTGGGCAATTTGCAAAGTAGATCCATGCTTACTTGTTCCCAACATTGTGTAGGAGTGGGAAGAGGTTGAGGAGTCATATAGGAGCTTGATTAGAAGCCTTATTTTCTTGATAGTGTAGGTAGCTTCAAACATACTCCATCACAACATTGCTCATATAATGCCAATCATAATTTCATTTGGCTACATCCAAGGTCCTTTCTACTCCAACGTGACTTGCAATGGTAGAATCATAATATTCTACTAGGACGATGGTTCTTATGTCAACATCATCCGGGATCCATAACCTACTATCACAAACAAAAGCCCTTAAGTACTAGTGACACCTTTGGACAATCAAGCGCTTACAATTTGTAGGTCAATTTTTGTAGTAGCAAGAATCCTTGGCTAAAATTCAAGGCTCATCTTGACCTCTACCACCAGATTGTTTGCCATAGGCATTTGAGTAAATGCATTTAAAAGTTGCTTCTTGCTTTCCATATATGTGATTGTCATGTTGAACCTTTGTCTCCACTCTGCCCATTGATTTGAGGTTTATGGTTTGTTTGCACTACAAATGCCTTCTGACCAAGATAGTGCTTCCAATGTTTGGTTGCAAGGACAATGGCCAACTCTTCTCGTTTGATGTTGCAATAGTTACATTTTGTCGGTAACAACTTTTGAGAGAAATATGCAACTAAGTGCAACCTATGATGCCACTCTTGTTGTAGGACTACTCCTATTGTTATGTTTGATGCATATGTAACCAACTTGATTAGATATTTTAGGTCATACCATTTCAAAATTGATGCATGTAGTACTCATCTTTCAATTCTTGAAAAGCCAATTCTTGTATTTTTCCACACATCCACTTCTTTCTCTTGCCAAGTAGTGCCATTATAGGCTATGCAACCTTAGAGTAGTCCTTGAAAAATTGATGATAGAACCATGTTATCCCAAGAAACTCTTGAGTTGAGTCTAATCTTTTGGAGTGCTCCTCTTTTGAATGATTTCTATTTTATTTGTTAACACTTGGATACATTCTGCACTTAATCTATGCCCCAAGTAGTCTTCTTAGACTTACCAAACTTACACTTTGAGATTTAGACTGACAATTGATCATGTCATAGAATTTGGAGGACCTCTCGTAGATATTGCTTGTGTTCCATCATCATTCCATTGTAGACAAGGATGTCATCTAGGAAAATGATAATATATTTATCCAAGTATGGACACAATATGTCATACATCAAACTCATGAAAGTGGCCAGTGCACTGGTGAGGCCAAATGGCATCACCAAGTACTCAAAAAAGTGACCATACCTTGTTTGAAAGGCAATTTTATGGACATCTTCCTCCGCAATCCGGATTTGGTTGTAATCGCTCCACATGTCAAGTTTGGTGAAGTGTTTTGTCTTATTGAGTTGATCAAACAAGTCATCCATGTGGGGTAAAGGGTATTTTTTCTTCACCATTTGTTGATTTAGGCCCTAATAGTCAATGCACATGCACATTGTACCGTCCTTTTTCTTCATAAACAAGATAGGAGCCTCATATGGTGATATGTTAGGTTAGATAAACCTTTTTGTAGCATAACCTCAATTTAAGCTTTACATTCTCCAACTCATGAGGTGAGAGATGATAAGGGGCCTTTCAAGGAGTTGTTTTCCCATGAATTATCTTGATTTTATGACCTACTCTCCTTTTTGGTGGTAATCTTGAGGATAGGTCATTTGAAGACATCTTGAAACTCATTGACCACATCTCTCAATTTCTCAAGAACTTGTACATTGAGTTGTGCACTCTAGACTTCTCTTATTAGACCTATGAAACATTTATTTATCTTACAAATAGTTTTTGTCCCTATGACATAGAGTGGTAATTCTTGCAAGTGTGCTCTCTCTTTAACCCCAATGATTTTCTATTAGCAAGTTCTCACTACTTTCTTCTTCCTATTGACCATGGGATTGTAGTGCTCCATTCATGGCATACCTTAGATTGCATCATAATGAGCTAACCGTATCACTCACCACTCAAGTGCTTCTTGATAGTCTCTTATAGAGAGTGCTACATTTCTTGGTGATGACTCAATCCTCTCTGTCTGCACACTAAGTAATTCTACTTTTTTATTTTCATCCTTCTCTACATCCATCTCCAACCTTATTACAACAAAGCGAGACAAGAAATTCTTTGTTGCCCTAGGGTTTATCAATACTCTCACCAGGTCACTTTCTAGGACTCCATTTATGAAAGTCAATTGTGGTTTTTTTCCCTCAATCTCTATGCATTTGTCCTCTTCTTTTCCCCACTTTTTGGTTCTCTATTGAGCTAGTAAGGCCGCAAGGTACATTTATTGGTGATCTTCATTTTCCAATGTGATTTTTGTATCTTTCTCTTCAATTTGTTTCTCCATGTTGTTCAAAGATTACCTATATGGAGACCAAGTGCCTCTAAGAAAATGAGTACAATAATTAATGGTTAGGTACCCAACTCAACCTTAATTGTAATAACAACACTTTTTTGCTCAAGTCTCTTTTTCTCATGGAACACCATCTATCCTTTCTTTGACCTGTCCCCATTCTCCTTGGAACGGTCATGCTCCTCATTCTTGGAATTGAATGTTACCCAATTCCATAAGAACTAGTCCACCAAAGTGTTGTGTTTGAGCCCAATAATGTTGAGTCAAGACTACTCCTTCATCTCCTCCAAGTGCCCCTTCTATTCTCTAAGCACAAGCAATAGCTTCAAAAATCATGCAAGGGTTTGTGCCATTACTTATTGGCAGATTTACTCGTTTAACGCTCATTTGAAAAATTGTTTGAAGCTTCTCTTGGACTCATGTCAATTATTATGACCTGTAGATCAAGGAATACCTCCACATATTCTTGTACACTGTTCTTTTGCTTCAACCCCCATAGTCTAGTTTTGGCCATTTGTGTAACAATACGGAATTTAGCGACAAAGTTAGTCGGGCTCACAAAGTAGCACATAAGACAAATCAGCCTAGAATATTTTGGAAGTATCTAGGAAGCTTCTTTGGAAGCTTCTTGGTTAGCTTAGCTTGCACCTTAAGTAAATAGCTTCTAAAAGGAAGCTTCTAGAAACTTCCAACTAGCTTAGCTTGCACGCCAAGTAGGCGGCTTCTAGAACTTCTTGAGAAGCTTCCTAGTTAACTTGGCTTGCACTCTAAGAAAGCGGCTTGAGGAAGCTTCTTGAGAAGCTTCTCAAGTGCATTGTATGCTACCTATAAATACCAAAGCCAAAGCTCATGCTAGGCATTCGGAGTTTTCCCTCATTCAAGTGTCCCAATGTGAGTTTCCATTCTCTTATTTCTCTCCTTGAATTCGATCTTTTACATTGGTATCAGAGCAGGAATGGGATGGATGGAATTTATGGACCACCAAATCCACTTCCACCAAACCATTGGGATTTTCAAGTCCAAATACTACCCAAGCATTGTTTCACATAGTTCATCACCTTGCACTTTGGACAAGATTTTCTGCATATGATCACCATATCTGAGGAACCCATGGTGCTTCCAGTTGTAACTTATGGAGAATGGTGGACGTGTTGTTTCTATGTGTTAATAAATTAGATAGATTGAGAGTAGTGTGCTATAGGAGTAACCATGGCGGCAATACCTGATGTTATCCTTACTATGCAACAACAAATCGAGCACCTTACACAATTGTTGGATGAACAAGATCTTCGACAACAAGAGCAGGTGGATAGAGTACCAATTCGAGAAGGAGAAGATCCGATCAGATTCCCTAAACCCAAGGTATTTGAAGGCATGAATCTCCCGGGTGTAGTGGAGAATTTTGTGTTTGATTGTGAATGTTATTTTGAAGCTACCAATCTACAAGACGAGCAAAAACAAATTCTCTTGGCTTTTAGCCAATTGGATGGAGTAGCAAAGCTATGGTGGAAATTTTGAGTAGAGCGAGCCAAACGACAAATGGTTGCACCAATCTTGACATGGGCAGAATTCAAGAGTGCAATAATTAGTTGGTTCCAAGCTATAAATGCCACACGCGCTACACGGGATAAGTTGGCAGAGTTGAAATAGATTGGCTCTGTAAGAAGTTACATAACATAGTTCCAAAACATCATCATGCAAATTCCAGATATTTTGGAAGGTGAAGCTTTGGATCGATTTGTGAGGGGCTTGAAGACGAGAACCAAATTAGAGGTAACCATGCAAGAGCCACAACACTTGGAGGAAGCCATGCGGTTGGCCAAACATTTTGATTCCTTGGTGGCAACAACTTGGTCTTGACCTTGACCCCCACAAAGCCTACCAATCCACTACACACAAGTGGAGGACCCAACACCAATGGAGATTGATGCAATTCAACAAAGACTACTTGGCACGGCAGATAGGGAGAAACTGCAACAAAATGGTGGTTGTTTTTATTATCGCCAGTTGGGGCATCGCATTGCTGAATGCCCACTCAAGAATAGATAACCTCCACAAGTTGCCCAAGTGGAGGTTGTGGAGCGGAATGATCAAGGAAACAAGGAATCCCAGTAGGAGATTTTGAGCCGCCTACTAGGAGCTTGATTAGTTCCAATGGGGTTGAAGGCTCGACCTATGCAACTTTGCTTCACTTGCAAGGTATGATATCTAATCGGGGTTGTAGGATTTTGGTTGATTCTAGAAGTTCAAAAAATTGCATGTCTATGCAAGTAGCAAATGAATTGGGTATTCCTATCAAGCCAGTAATTGGAAGTAGTTTGATGATGGCGGATGGTAGAAAGGGTTCTGCATTCTGCACCTCGCATCCTATTACCTTCAAGATTAGGAAGGAGTATTTGGAGTGTATGAGGTTTGTAGTAGCACCTCTACACTATGATATCATTCTAGGTCTACCTTGGCTTGAATTTCATAAGGTTCAATTTGATTGGACCCGACGCCAAATTCAAGTACAACACTAAGGTAGGAATTTGTGATTAGGTTGTCTGGCACCTCTGAGTAAGACACCTAAGAATAGTCAGTCCCAAGATGGGAAGTTTGTCGAGAATGTAACCATAGAGCAAACCTTGAAGGGAGTGGAATCCCAAGATGGGAAGTTTGCCAAGAAGGCAACCCTGGAGCAAACTTGGAAGAGAGATGAGTCCCTAAAAGGAAAGTTTGTTAGTAAAGCAGCCATAGAGCAAGCTTTAGAGGAAGATAAGTATCTATTTGCAATATGGATCAAGCCGATTGCACAAGACCAATTTGTGGAGGACCGAGAGCCTCATCAAGCAATGGTTGATCGGATAGTTAAGGAGTTTGCGGATGTGTTTCCGGATGATCTGCCAAAGGGATTACCCTCCGATTGAGGTATACCCTTCAAGATTGAGTTATTGCCAAGGAGTACTCCAATGAGTAGACCGATCTATTGGCTCTCACCAAAGGAGTTGGAAGAGTTGCGAACAACACTTACAGAGTTGTTGGAGAAGGACTTCATACGACATAGTACCTCGCCTTGGGGAGCACCAGTACTATTTGTTCCAAAGAAGGATGGAGGACTTCGTTTCTGTATTGATTATTGTGGGCTCAATAAGCAGACCGTGAAGAATGCATATCCCTTGCCTCAAATCGACAACTTGCTTGATCAACTAAGTTGAGCATGCTACTTTTCCAAGTTGGATCTTTGTAGCGGCTATTGGAAAATTCCTATTAAGGGAGAGGATGTGCAAATGACTGCCTTTCGTACAAGGTATGGGCATTTTGAGTGGAGAGTTCTACCTTTCGGACTCACTAATGCTCTTGCAATCTTCATGGATCAGATGCATTGGGTGTTGGATGGACTATTGGACCGGTCAGTGGTGGTGTTCTTGGATGATATCTTAATCTATAGCAAGACAGAGGCAGAACACATGAATCATGTGCGAGAAGTCCTAAGACAACTACGACAATGGAAATTTTACTGCAAGAAGTCAAAATGTATCTTTTGGCAAAAAGAGGTTACCTTCTTGGGTCATAAAATCTCATCAGAAGGGATCAAGATGGAAGAAGAGAAGATCAAGGCCATTATTGGATGGTCTACCCCGAAGGATGCTACAAAAGTATGAGCATTCAATGGATTGGCCAATTTTTACCGGTGGTTCATCCACTATTATGCTCATGTGGCTGCACCATTGACTGACCTCTTGGGAAAGAACTCAAGCTTCTAGTGGAACACCAAGCATGAAGAAGCATTCCAGAAGTTGAAGCATATGGTGTCTTCAAGACCCATTCTTCAACCATATGATCCTCAACTACCTTGTGTGGTTGATTTTGATGCTTCTAACTTTGCAATTGGAGTTGTGTTGCAACAAGAATTCCCAAATGGACTACATCCCATTGCCTTTGTGTCTTGCCGACTAAATACAATCAAAAGAAATTACTCTGCTTGAGATTGGGAACAACTTGCAATGGTATATGCCACCAAGGTATGGAGGCATTATCTCTCTTGGGGAAACAAGTGATCATGCAAACTGATCACAAGCCATTGTTGTAGACCTTACACCTAGAGCACATGAAGAGTCAAAATCATCAATGGGAAGAGAAACTCCAATTTTTTGACATCAAACTTGAGTACAAACCAAGTCGGTTCCATGTCATCCTTGATGCTCTATCACAACGACCTGATTTGAAGTCTCTTCCTCTCATCGCGGTAGCAATTACGATGGTGTCAATTGATCCCAAGATCCATAACGAGTTTCGATTAGCTCTATAGCAAGATCCCTTCTTCCAAATGGTACATGGTCGGCTAACAACAGGTGACAAGGAGTACAACACCTTCTCCTTCAAGGAAGGCCTTCTATTCCATGCGGACCGGATCTATGTTCTAGCCAAAGGTGATCTTCGACTTGTGCGCCTTCAAGAAGCCCATGATTTACCCATCGTTGGTCACATGGGTATGGACAAGACCTTGGGTACCCTCCAACGTCAATGGTGGTGGCCCAACATGACACTGGATGTTCAAGAATTTGTCTGATCGTGTGAGAGCTGCCAACGTAACAAGGCCAGCAACCAGAAGTCGGGTGGACTCCTTCAACCGCTTGCCGTTCCATCAGCTCGTTGGGAGCATGTGAGCTTGGATCTCATCACATCCTTGCCAAAGACAAAACAAGGACACACCACCATCTTGGTGTTTGTGGATAAGCTTAGTAAGCAAATCCACTTGTGATACCGTGGATGCTCCAACCTTAGCGTAAATCTACTTTTTTACAGTGTTTCCAAAGGGCACGAAGACCTTTGACAATGTCTTCAAGCATCATGGAATGCCACGTGTACTCATCTCCGACCATGATCCTTGCTTTATCGAGAAGTTTTGGCAAGTACTCTTTCAGATACTCGGCACCAAGCTTGCTTTGTCCACGGCCTATCATCCTCAAACTGATGGACAAACCAAATGTGCAAATCTTACATTGGAGGAAAAGTTGCGTGCCTTTGTCAATGTCCACCATACCAATTGGGACAAATGTCTTGCCGTTGCCGAATTTGCCTACAACAATTCCAAACAGGCAAGCACCGGATTCTCTCCTTTCTTTCTCAATTTTGGCCAAGATCCACTTGTTCCTGATTCTCTTCTTGCTCCCCCTCCATCTCAGGTTCCTCATACTTCCACATTCTTGACCACTATATCCCAATCTCTCCAACAAGCCAAGTCTCACCTTATTGCTCAGAATCACCAAAAACAATATGTGGACCACTATCGTCGTGATTCACCTTTGCAGTCGGTCATAAAGTCATGTTATCCTCTAATAACCTCCCTCTCCCACTTGATACCCAAGTTCATAAACTTGCTCCTAATTGGATAGGATCCTTTGATATCACCCAAATTGTCTCTCCTATTGCTTATCATCTTGCCTTGCCTTGTCACATGCGTATCCATCCTGTCTTTCATGTTTCCAAGTTGAAACTCTTTGTTCCTAACCCCTCTTCCTTTTCCTCTTGAGTCCAACCTCCCCTTCTTCCTGTCCCTATCAATGATCATGAGGAGTACGAAGTTGATCATATCCTTGTGCGTCACCATATCCAATGAGGCCGTCGCCAACATACGGAGTACAAGGTCCTTTGGAAAGTGTATCCCCTTCATGATGCCACCTGGGAACCTCTTTCTCACCTCCAAAATTCACATACGGCCATCCAAGAATTTGAAGCTTCACTGGCGACGAGGATGTCACCAACTAGCGGCGGGGGAATATGTAACAATACGGAGTTTAGCGACAAAGTTAGTCGGGCTCACGAAGTAGCACATAAGACAAATTAGCCTAGAATATTTTGGAAGCTTCTAGGAAGCTTCTTTGGAAGCTTCTTGGTTAGCTTAGCTTGCACCTTAAGTAAGTAGCTTCTAGAAGGAAGCTTCTAGAAGCTTCCAACTAGCTTAGCTTGCACGCCAAGTAGGCGGCTTCTAGAAGGAAGCTTCTTGAGAAGCTTCCTAGTTAACTTGGCTTGCACTCTAAGAAAGCGGCTTGAGGAAGCTTCTTGAGAAGCTTCTCAAGGGCCTTGTATGCTACCCATAAATACAAAAAGCCAAAGCTCATGCTAGCCATTCGAAATTTCCCCTCATTCAAGTATCCCAATGTGAGTTTCCATTCTCCTATTTCTCTCCTTGGATTTGGTCTTTTACAATTTGGATAGAACCATGGATTGGAATTCCTTTAGTAGTCCTTCTTGCATGGCTGTTCAAGTGCCTTCTCTTTATTCTGCAAACATTGATAGTTCCCAAGCATCATACCATGTGAGGGCTTTATTGGTCAAGTACTCCACATGCAAACATGCTTGCAGAATGATTGGGGATTTTAGTTGTGAATAATTCAAAAGTATCAATTCATTCTTGAAATTTAGTTCTCCACTACTCCCATCAAACGTTGTCCCTTGTAAGGCTTGATATTGCATATCTTCTTCACTAGTAGTAATAGAGTGATCTCATTGTTGATTGGGATTGATATCATTTCCATAAGTGACTCTCCATGTCTTTGGCCGCTGGTATTGGTTTTAAGGATGACTCCCCTTTATGCATTACCCGATTATACTTGAAGGTATGCACTTGATTTGCAATACTTCCATGGTCATGTTGATCTCCCAAAACTTGTTCAACATTCCTTGCATTCTTTGCATCAACTCCTACAACTATGGATCCATAATTCTTACATACAACAACTGCTCAATTACTACATCTTACTTCAATAAAGAGTTAATATGATCACTTGAGAGGGAGCACTGACTATTGGCACTACCATTGTTACTTCATAGGCTATCACTTGTTGATAGTATTCCTCATTGCAATTGTGGACTATGAAAGCCTAAACATTACTTTTGGTCTAACCACATATTGGATTTCTACTTGAGCATTGAAAGGGAAAGGACTTGGTATATTTAGATCCATCATAATAGAATTTAGATTTTCAAATCCCATTCTTTATTGTAGATCACTATAGGTAAAATTACCAAGTTTTGTGAATTCATCACTATATCCATGAACTTTGCTCCAAAATGAAAAATGAGATATACTCTCACTTGGTCATGCTAGATGTACATAATCTTGATGTGGAACAGATTAAAGAATAGAAAGTAAGGTGTTTGATATTGTCCTCCTAGAGCCGCCATCCCAACCTCTCTCCAATACACTCCTAATCTATCCATTGCATTATGCTTTCTATCCTAAAAATTACTCAATCTCAGTAGCCATGTTCCTACAAGAGTGGTGATTCACTCTCTTGGATTGAAACACCTGCTCAGATACCATTCTAGTCTTTGGAGGATAAGAGACCTTAATAGAAACACAAGCAAAGAAACACAAGCTTCACATTCAATACTCTGATGCCCCAAAGGAGCACCTTGACTTTATTATTTAGCAAAGAGGATCATTTCAAAGGAAGCTCCACCCTTGGATCAGATATATGGATACATGACATGTTAACAAGCTCTACCCTTAGATTAGTTGCATGTATGTGTGACATGTTGGTTTTGATCCTATCTGGCTGGTCAAACAATCTTTGACCAGATGGAATCTTAGAGAATCTTCTTATAGGAATCTCAAAATTACAAGGGTGAGGTACCATTTGAAAGCTCTCAACAAGACAGATAAGGAGCAGAGGGAAGGCCAACCATATTTTTTCTAAAGAGAGAAACTACACATTTTCAAGGCCTAATTCATTCATCTAGGCCTCCAAAATTAACTCTAAAGTTTAGGCCATTTTTTGCTCTTGCCCTATTAGTAGAAGTACTCTTTTGGTGACACATCCATTTGATCTACATAGCACATCATAAATTACATCCTTTTAGATGTTACCAAGCTAATTTTCACCTCTAGATAATATACCTAGCTATTGGTACTAAAGTTTAGGGTTGAAGATAAGATGTAAATCAACATTTGAGTAGCTTAGATGTAACTAGGAAATTTCCATCTAAGGTAGCCATTGAATCTTTCCATTATCAAGGAGAAAATGTATAGAAGGCTTCCACCTAATGTTTGCTAGTCCATTTGATGCATCCCTCTTTTGCAATAAATGTAAATTTTATATCATCAAGACTCATGATTTGGTGTATATATATTAGTATGCACTTTGAATGAATGATGGTAAGCTTAATAAAAGTAAGAGTGATCAATCTTGAAGTACAAGCATTGGAGTGCGGAGTAGCATTCATGTGGAGCTAGAGTGTACCACTCTAAGAGCTCTACTAAAGTCAATAATGATATAGGAATAGACTTGTGCAAGCTTGGTTGTCTCGTCAAGTAACCAACCTTCTTATGTATGATTGAGTGTTGCAAATTGTTTTAAACTCTTGTGACATTGTGCCTTCTAGGAATGGTAGAGCGTTGTGTTACAATCATAATCTTTAAGGTGATGGAACTTTTGAAAGTTCTTCTTCCAATTTAGTTTGTAAAGCCCTTAGACACCATTTATGAACGGTTGTAGTATATCAAATCTCATTTAACCCATGGTAGGAGTTACATACTATAGTAACCCTATGGTATATTGAGGCTCATATGGATGAAAGAGGAAACATGTCTTCCATAACAAAGTGTTATTTGTTACAAATGAACCACAATCCAAAATTGAATTTGATACTTGAAGTTTAATCTAAGTTCAACTAGCAATGCAAACTACATATTGTTGGACTTATTGAGAGTATTTTATATTGGGTTGTCTTCTTGGAGATACATAATATAAAATTGGGAGTTAAGCAAAGCTTATTAATCCAAGTTCATGAAAATAAGAATAGATTTTACAATTTATTTAGTAAGATAGTTGATCGCTAATGATTATAAAAGTAGATGTCTAAATCCAACATATATCTCTCATAATAATTTAATAATGATTGTAAAATTAGACTTATACTATAATTAATTTTATTTTAAAATTTTATTAGAATTATATTCAAATTCCATTTTGGAAATTTGTATAAATTGATAAAGAAGCTATATATTTGAAATCTAACAAAAAAAGATATATATTTGTTCAATGATTTAAGTATACAAAAAAATTTATGCTCTACAAAATTTAGGATGAACAAGAGTTTATAAGATGCAATATGATTTGAATTTATAAAGATAGAGTTTCATTATAAGTTAAAGGAATTGATATTTCCACACCACCACTTGGAGGTGTCCTCGATCTATGGATGGATCTGAAGCCACCATCTTTGTTGTTCATGGAGACAAGCATTAGCTCCTAGTAACAAAGAAGGTGTATAAATATCAACTATATAAATTAAAAACATTGTTTTTTAGTAAGATAATATATATTCATGGATCTAATAAAACTCAAAATAAAGTTAAAAGAATAATGTGTGTTCCAATAACATTGATCAAAACTATGAATTTCAATAATATAGCAATTACATTTTGCTTTATTTGCTTTATTTACAATCATTTTCTATAATAATTACCAATTATTATAAAATTTAATAATAAAAAATAATTGAATATAATATATTTTTATCATATTTTAACCATTTATCATACAAAAATATGATAGCTCTCAATATATAAGCTCAAATGATTTAAAGTATATGAAATTCCAATATTCTTGAGGACACAACAACTATCAAATAGCATTCATTCTTTTACAAGGAATGCATCCAATTTATAATTAAGCAAGGAGTATGCATAAAAATACACATTATTTCTTAAAAAAACTCACATATCTATATCGAGCTTAGTTATCATATTACATATATTTGAGTGAACCAGATTATATTTTGGTTCATTTACTATTTCATTATTATGTTATATAACTTTTGACATCAACAATGTTTCTTTGTTTTCACTCTTGTTACTTCATAGAACATCATTAATTCACCATATGGATATATCAAACAATCCTTTTTTGAATGTATAACTAGATTTGTTAAAGAGAAGTCTGAGAAAATTTTAATAGTTTTTTTTAAATGTGTTTATTAGACAAGTGAAAGAGAAGATATACTTGTAGTTTACATCTACCATCTACAAGATATCTATTGACTTGAAATAAAACTAACATTTTAGAATAAATAAGACAAAAGATACCTTTTAAGAAGTACCTTATTATGATATACACTTTTTTATGAATATTCAGTTTACCACTCTCCTTTTGAAATTCAATCTTATATTTACTAATTATATGCTAATACAATTTATGCACATAATTTATCTTTTTATTTTGTATGTACTATATTTGTTTACAATTAATTATAAGTATTTTACTGTATAATTATGTATTATATATTTGTATAATATTAAAAACCTATTTATTTTATTAATTATATTAAATAGAAAAAGTATTATCATCATGAACTCATCAAAACATCATACATCAAAATCTACACTGGCCATTTTGCCCTAGCTCACACTAAATGCTTCACCATTACCCCACACCCTCCTACTCATGGAGACCTTGCACTCACCCACAGTAACATAGTGTTGATTGTGTGCTTTTGCATCATCCATTTTTAAGGGCTACTCTATTTGGGAGGTGAGTTGTTGCATGCTACTTAGCAAATTTTTACTTTAGTTACCACCATCCTATTGTGTTGATTAATCAACACCCTTGTTATTGTGTACTTTTGCACTACAACCTGGATGTATGTTTATTTTCCATTGCCAATTTTGCTTACCAAATTTTGCACACTTGGAGCATTCAACTTTCTACACAAGGTTTAATCAAGCAAAACTAATGTCTCAATTTTTCAAAGTTTGAGAATAGATTGAGTAAGTTTCATCCCCATGCCTCTAACTATATGCTTTACTCGATGAAACTTCTTGTGCTATAACTATCATTAGGGGAACTTTGTAGTGAACTTTGGAGCTACTAGATAATTTGATTCATATTTTGCCCTTATACCCACGTCCAATTGATGGTTTGCAAGTCAATATTGCTATGAGATGTTACTAAAGTTTCATTTGACTTTGCACTACTCAAGCAAATTTCACCAATAGGCATGCTCTTACTTAAAACTTTTCAAAATCATTCAACAAAATTCAACAAAATAGGATCACACTTGTGACGTTATTTGTGCTTCATGTGGGTTTGCCGCCCGCTAGCTTGCATGCAGATTAGACTCCTTGGACAATGTTTTAACATGGGTTGGATGAAAAGCACACAACACTAGTGTCTCATGCATGCAAGTGCTCCACAAAGGCACCCAAAGGAGAGCACTCACTTAGTTCCTTGTCCACCCAAATAGCACAAAAGACCAACATTTGTCTTGCCTTAGTAGCACACATTGACCAATGCCGCAGATCAAGCCCCAACCAACTTGCACCATTCTACATCCTATCAAGGCATTGGTATACTCGATATATAGAGCCTTATTACTCACTAATTGTAAAGTATATATATTTTTTCACTAATTCTTATATTTTTATAATTATGCATTTTATATTTAATCTTGCAATAAAATTTAAAATCACCTTTTATAATTCCATAGTAATTGGTGTTTATATATGGTCTTTCGTGTCTCTGTTCTTCTTATTAGATTATGCAACTTGAATTAACTTATGAGATATAAAAATTAACCTTGAACTTTATTTGTATATGCAATACTTCTATATCATTAAAAAATTAATATTAAAATGCTGAATTTTATTTATATGATTAAATATACCATTTGAAAGATGCTTATACTAAATTAGATAATAAAACTATTTGAAAGCACTAAAGAGAAATAAATAAAATCATTATCTATTTTGACTAGTTATATCTTTTAAGTTTATAAAACTTGAAATTCTTCAATGTTTTGATTTAAGAAATTAAAAAGTGTATCTAAAGACAAAATAATAGTATATAAAAATAAATTAAAGATATATATTCTATCTATATTGTGATCCTATTTTCTAATTCTAGGCTTCAAAGATATTTGAATTTTAAAATCTCACCATCAATTCAGAAACTACACTTAAGTTTAAGCCGAGCAATTGAGTGATTTGTTAAATCGTTTATATAGTGAGAACCCATAATCTGTCCTTTTATATAGCTTATTATATATTTATTCCATGTTTCATCTATCCTTTAAAATAACTTGTTAGTATTCATTCACTGTATGTGTTAATATTCATTCATTGTATTCACCTATTGAATATTTGAGAGTGATTTTATACAAGAAATGAATATTATTCCATGATCAAAAAGTATATACATACATTATACATTATGTATATCATTAAGTATATAATAAAAATATTTTTATATCTATATGAAGTATTTATATATTATTTATAATATATTTACATACATTATACATTATGTATATCATTAAGTATATAATTAAAAATATTTGTATATCGATATGAAGTATTTATATATTTTCAAGTAGCAGTAGTAAAAGTAAACCAAGAATCCATGCACTTAACCTCTTTTTTTCCTTTTAAGAATTAATGTAATTAACATTTGATTTTTTATATATGACTTATATTTTTCAAAATAAGAATGTAAATGGAATGAAGTACTAATATCAAGTAATTTCCTTTGTTCCTTTTATTGCTAAATATTTCTTACATATTATAGTCATTAGATTATGAACTTCTTATGATTATTTTATTCATGAAATCCATAAATGCATAACAAATATTTTAATGAATGAATTAATTCATACTGAAGACTATTTCTATCATTAGCATGTTTTGCAAATTACAAAGCTCATTGAAGAGTTGTATATCTCCACATGGTATATATTCACATGCATGAGAGGACATCCATCCTTTGTTTCCCTATTGCTAGATTGGACGAGAAGTTAGCAGTCTTCCTTTAAGGATCAACAGTTTTAGCATATATTATATTCTCTCTTAGATGACTCATCCATTCCTTGTGCTATTAGAGCAAGTCTTTGCTATTGCTTTGGTTACGGATGAAGGCTCTTGGATCCTAGCTTGATCATGCATTAAGATATTCAAACTCACACTAGCTACTTTCTCTACAACAATGAGGTTTTGCCTAAGTTTGGTCAATATATCCTTGTCTATTGAGAGAGAGAGAGAAAAAATAAAATAAAATATATATATATATATATATATATATATAAAATCTAAATACCCAAAAAAGATAATATTACTTATATTTATTATATAATACACCTTCTCAACACACTCACTTAAATCCCATTGATTCTCTATGAAGAATGAGATAATATTGTTTAATAGGACTTTTATTCCCTCAACTTGCTATTTTCCATATTATCATATTTGCATCTTATCACTCTGAGTGTAGTTACTAATAAATTGAAGAAAGAAAACCAAACTCAAATTAATTAATTGGCATTGTAGCATTGGGAGAAGATGCTAAATATTAGTAGAACTTAGATCAAAACTTAAATCCACTTACTTGATAAGAAAAAATGTAAAATTATATTTTAAAATGTTAATATGAAATTTATATTAATGATGTTCTTGAAGCTGAAAACAAACATTTCATAAGTCAAATTTGAAGAGTATGAAAAATTGTTATAATAGTTTCATTAATTATTAGATTAAAAAAAGCTATTATTATGTTTAATTTATTCATTTCAGAAGTCTTAAAATTATGATATCCTTACTAATATATAGTATTGATATTGATATACATATATACATGCAACCAATGTTCCTTATTTAAAGTGATATTAAATTGAGGTGTATGTTTATTGCAAACTTCCTATAGTTA
Organism: Lunularia cruciata; assembly: GCA_948567375.1. Taxonomy (NCBI): domain Eukaryota; kingdom Viridiplantae; phylum Streptophyta; class Marchantiopsida; order Lunulariales; family Lunulariaceae; genus Lunularia; species Lunularia cruciata. The sequence goes on along the minus strand of OX419761.1, from coordinate 49,088,507 downwards.
ATTTAAGAAAATATGAACATATTGGTAAGATTGATAGAACTGGGTTCTTTTTTCATTGACTTGTCACCTTCACTAATTTAAAAACAGTTTGAACTTATAAGTCTAATAGTGATGCTAGTGATGTATGTGTATTTTATACACTCTTGTTCAAAATGATATAGGCTTTTTTTTCTCATTTCGATTGAAATAAATAGTTCATTTTAACACACATCTCGATCTGACTATACTTAGCATATAATAAAATAGACATTTAAAATTTAAAATTTATATTAGAATTAAGGTAATTTTCATAAATGTGCCAATTAAAAATGTTATTTGCAAAACTGGGTGGACTATAGAGTTTATTTGCAAAAATAGGCTGATTCTTGAGTTTTATTTGCAAGAATGTACAGTTTCACTTAACGCAACCTGCTCCATCTTTCATTGCATTCTATTGTCTTTGTCTCTCCTATAGAACTCATAACCACAATGTCTCTAAATGTATTTGACGCTTCCGAATCGTTCGACACAATGTCCCTAAACGTATTTTTGACGCTTCGGGATCATTAGACACAATGGACAAATTGTGCGTACGGCTTAGCTAGATAAGTTGCGTGCAATCAACTTCCCTTTTATATGGAGTTCAGCAAATTGGATAGTTTTGATGTTTGCTGCTCCTCTTCCAAGGTTAGAATGAGCTTGGTGGATAATTTTTAATCGTAATCCGCCCATTTTTTGCAAATAATTTTTTTAATGTTGGACGCCCATTTATGAAAATTCCCCTTAGAATTAAGATAGTACAAGGGTTGAATCCTCTTTCACATCACTAGCCTTTGAAGCATGTAACTTGAAGTTTAAATCCTCATGTCAAATTCTTCTTGGAAGTTGAACTTTTTTAAGATAAAATTTTAAGGTTTTTGTTTCCTTTGATATGAAATTCTTGTTTAAATGGTCATAGAGAAGATACAACAGATGCAAAGTAAGCAATGGTGATTAAAATAATAGCAGAAACAAATTCTTTATTGAATAGGAATAATTTTCTTTAAGTTTTCTTAGATTGCAAGAGATCTAATAGAGAAGCTTAGATACCCATGAGTTTATATAGAACTTAGCTAAAATAGAAATACCTGCTAGGCTACTTAGTTGATGTTGATTTGGTAATTCCAATATACTTGTATTGTTTTCTTTTATTTTAGTTGCATTCATTCCTTACAAGAAACTCAAATAGTTTTTTCGGAGGATACTTCTAGAGAAATCAAAACCAGGTTTTGATTTTAAACGTGTTTCTAAGATCATTTATCACCACCTAAGAAAAAATTCATTCTTAATGTTGATATCCTTCGATTTGTTTTTCTAACTTAATTAACTAAAAAATTAAATATTTTTGAATGAAGTATTGATTAAATAACAATATCCAAATTTATTCCCGTGCGACTAGTAATAAATTACTATTGAGGTTTCAAGAAACTTCCTTTTAAGAATATTTAACATAAGAACTAAATTTAAGATATTAAATCTAAAACTTGAAGAGCTTGCTTGAGCTCATAATTTCGTAAGAAAAGTCTAATTTATGGTTGAAAATCCAACTAATGAAAGTAAAGTGATCATTTTAAGATGTCGGTACCGTAGTATAATGTATATATTTAGTTCACTCTTAAACTTCCTCCACACACATGACATCCTCTTTTAGAACTCTAAGAAATGTTTGTGTTGCTTTAAGATTTGAACACCAAATTGATATTAATAGGATGTCTTTTCGCATGGAAATGAAATTGGAAAATTATCATGGTGAACCATTAGATTAGAACTGTGGAAATGATATCGATCTAGATTTAGCCATTGATTGGAACAGTGCAAGTGCTATCTACTCTAGATCAATATGAGTCCTGTCACTAAAAACCAAAATAAAATCTTCAGGATACATATTCAACTGTTTTTATTTTGGTACAAAGCGGACGTTATCTTATGCAGATTAATCTCAGCAGGTTGTAATTTATTTTAATTATCACAATTATCTGGGTGGAGATGTCTGTGGGAGGGTAAACAAAAGAGAACCAAAAGAAATATCAACTGAATCAATTGTTTGAAATATCTATACTTTCGTGATCCGTAAAGATATCTTAGTTATTGGTGGGCAGATTCCTTTTACCGATACTAGTGGTGCTTAGCTTCATTTTATTACCCCTCCATCTTCTCTTCTCCTTGTACGGCTTGAGGGGGTCTTCCCATCGTTCTTGTTATCACAAGCAGTCGCCTCCTCCCCATGTTCCATAAAGATGATAATTATATTTTGCTGAATCATATCATATCATGTACTTTTCAGCAGGACAGCTTTTACTTCTTGCTTAGAATATAGAAACTTTGACATGTAGGAGAAAGTAGACTAATTAATCCAGTCCCCAGATTGAAAGATACGCCGTCATTCGAGGAAAAGGCGTATGATCGTGGGAGAACAGAAACGAAAACGCTCAAATCCCAAGGTGGCGTTAGGAAAGCAGAGCAGCGCAGGGAGACCATGTCGCCGGGGGGTTCACGCGATTACTTCAGGTCCATGCTGCCGTCTGCGGGTTGCCGCCGTTTCTCTCTTCTTGTACCCCGGTCACGCGGGGGATGAAAGAAGGCGATGGGCAGTGGGACCACGGGTGGGTCGGTTCGGGCCGGGCCGGACCGCGGAAAGTGGGTAGGGTTGGTGGGGTGAGTCCGAGAGCCGGCCTGAGTTTGAAAACGAGAAACGGTGGTTCGTCGGGCAGGGCGGGCGGGCAGCCTGGCAGAACCCAACAAAGAGAGGAAGCGGGCCGGACGTCTTCCAACGAAAAGCGAATCCGCGTTACTCGGTGGACTCTTACTTTCTGTTGGGAATCGAAAGGAGCGTCATCGTCGTCGTCCTCTCTCTCCCGTCGGCCATCGTTTTCCAGTGAGGGGCAGCAAGACAGAGGGCACTCGTCGTGAACTTGTCAAGCAAGCGCCTAAATGTGTCTCCCCCCAACCACCTAGCAGCACGCGCGGGGCCGGCGCTGTGAAGCTGTGCGTCCTCGAGCGAGGGTAACCCGAGTCGAGTTCAGAAGGTCGGCAGTCGCGGAGTGGGAGTCAGTTTGTTCGTTCGTCCTTGCCTGATTTCTTCCCCCGCGGGGCGGCAGTGGAGCCTCATCACGCCAATCTTCTTTTTTCTCAAGAGGAGGGAGGAGCAGGAGAGTAACGTTCAGGGTTGTTGTTGATGAGTGAGTGAAGGAGGGAGGGAGGGAAGGGCTGCCCCACACCACACACATCTTCTCTGAGAGAGGAGCAGGAGTGTTTTCTGTGCATCGTGTGTATTCTCCGGCAACTGAGTTTGTGCTCGGGAGGGGGGAAAATCCAACGCAACCTCAACGACGACTTGGAAAGAGAGCAGTGAGAGAAAAGTGGTGGGAGCGAAAGCGAGCAACCCCGAATCGGGAATGCGAGCAGCAGGTAGGAAGGGAAGATCCGAGCAGAGACTATACAGAGGGAAAGAGAGAGAGAGAGCGAACACCGAGCGACGAGAAACAGAGCAGTAGTGGAGTTACGAGAGGAAACCCGCCACGCTTGTTCGTCACCCCTATTCCTTCCCATATCCAGTCCATCCAGTCCCATCCCAGGCGACCTGGCCTAGTAGAGAGGGAGGGAGGAAGGCTCGCCTGTGCATTGCCTTTTTTCTTCCCTGAACAGAGAAGGAGAAGCTTGGCTGTCTGCCGGGGCCGGGCCCCGTGGGTATTCCGTCCATGGAAGACGACCTTCATGCTCATGCACACCATGGCGCTCATGGCTCGGCTGATGCTTCGCAACAACATCAACACGCACTTACGCTTTCGCTGCCAGGCATCCATTCGACTCCGACTTCGAGGTCGCTGAAGCTTATCGGAGATGGCAATGAGAAGCACGGTCGTGAAGATTGTTGGAGCGAAGGGGCTACATTTACGCTCATCGAAGCATGGGGAGACCGGTACATGGAGCTCAACCGGGGTAACTTGAAGCAGAAGCACTGGAAGGATGTGGCCGAAGCTGTCAACAATCGTGAGGATGGGAAAACTCCCAAGACGGATGTGCAGTGCAAGAACAGGTTGGACACGTTGAAAAAGAAGTATAAGCTTGAAAAGAACAAGGTTGCAACTAGTGGAACCGGAAGCAAGTGGGCCTTTTTCGAGAAGTTAGATGAATTGATTGGCACATCAAGAAAACATAAGAAGTCGGCTAAAAGTCAGAAACGGAAGAGGGATAGAGTCGATGACGGCGAGCCCAAGACTTTTAACAACGCTTCTACGAATACCAAGTCCAAGGAGAGTCCAGACATGACTGACAGTTGTCCACATGCTACCACTCCGGGCACAGAAGGGAAGATTGTCAAGAAGAGGAAGTTACAGGATGGTCCTTTCAAAGATCTAGCTAGGGCAATAATGAAGTTTGGTGAAGTTTACGAGAGGATAGAGAGCGCCAAGCAACAACAGCTAATGGACCTCGAGAAACAACGGATGGAGTTTACCAAGGAGTTGGAGCTTCAGAGAATGCAGCTCTTCATGCAAACGCAGATGGAGCTGGCGAAAATGAAACACGTTAAACACGGAAGCACCGGTGAGAACACACTCTTAGTACGGTCTGCCCACAGTAGAGTACTATAAGTGTCCCTGGTCGGACGTGGTGGTTGATTCCTAGTTTCTATCCAGGATACTGCTGTGCTCGTGTTTGTCTTCTTCTCGTCCTTCCCACTCGAGGGTAGCAAGTTGAAAAGTCTGCATTTGCCACGATGGACTTGAGTTTTGGAGCCGCGTCTAACTAGTGAGATGCTTGGACCGTGCGATACGCACTCCCTTCATCCCAAAGAGTACCACTCTTCAGGAACTTCTTTCTGGGATTTCGATTCTTGTTCTTGCTTTCAATGGCCTGGAGCAAAAAGTTTTGCAAGCTAGACTGGCTACTCTTGTGTTTAGGGTCCCAGGCTAGGTAAGGGAAAGTACTTCGTGAAGTGCCTTCTACCTGCAATGTGTAAGCATCAGATGAACATCTTCAAAGGTCAATTTATCTAAAGGGACAGTGTCTACCGCCTCTCCGTTAGTACTCTCCTGCTTCTTCTTTCCGAACCCGTACTGACACCCTTCAACCAGAGTACAGAGTCTATACTGGGAAGGCTGCTACGGGCACCATCCTAAGAGCTGCAATCCCTTTGTAACCCCCACTATACACCCTGTCTATCACCCCGGTAGGATTGAACGGCACGATACTGTCTTGCACAACCAAGCTTTCCTGACTCTATCCTGTTCCCAAAAAGTTGGGTGTGTTTTTTCTTCTTTTCATCGGAGGTCGCAAGCAGTTTATACAAGGATGTAACGACAGTAGAAAGTTATTGCTCATCATATAGGCAAAACAATGCAGGCTCTCGTTTCGACATCTCATGTATTTAGCATGGTCAATTGGAGAAGTTAAAGCTGGTCCTACAGACATGTTAGAGCAAGTAAGTTTCTTCTCAGTGGGATGGTAAGTAGTTCCTCGAGTCAAATCAGCTCAAACAAATCTGCTGGAACAAATAAATTCAACTATGAAGGAATAGAAATAGTAATTGTCCGAAAAGTTCACAGAATTCCAGATACAACTAGAAAAGCATAGAGGTAGGAACTGGCCGACAACTGTACAAATTTTGGGTGTCTAAATTTATTTTGGAACCTCCAGCTAGTTACGTGTTATAAGGCTTTTGACGTCATGGTTGTGTTTGGTCAGTGTAACCCAGAGAGTCGATCCATTTTTGAGAAAGACATGTGGAGTCTAAGTCACATACATGCTGCCGGAATATGTGGGTATTGAACCATGTTCTAGCGAACTGGTTCCATATTCATACACTCAAAGATGCTACCACAATGAAGAGAACTGTCAATCAAGGAATAGGTTCTCCCTCTGCCTAATATTGTATAGTGGCTCCATCTTTTAGAGGCTACAAGTATCATTTTGTTTGTTGGGAGGTGAGTCAGTCCTCGACCCGTCCTTCCGCTCTTTCCTATTAATTTCCTAGTCGTTCAAGCGTATCCACACCACATACTATTCCACTCAAAATAGGTCTTATTGTCAGTCATTTTTCAACATACTCTACAGATCCCAGGTTATCCCGTTTTCATCTGCCATTGAGAGGTGGAAGTATCCCGAAGTAGCCACATAAGCAGCTACTTCGAATTTCTCCTTCAGTTTCATGATGAAGGACTGTCAGAGTCTAACGGCCGAACTAAGAATCATGTGGTGAATCCTGCACAGTGGGATTCTTGGCAGCTCCTTATGTGGTAGAAGCTGGAAACCACCCATCATCTGCTCAAAACCTACAACTTCTATAGCCTTCTTCAGCTCCAGGGTGAGTGGCTTCAAGTGTGTCTGTTTCACAGTCTTGATCGATTGCCCAGTAACATTATTTTCTTGCTCATTTACTACTACCTTCTTCTTTTGCTTTGTGAATTTCGTGCTTCTCCTGCTTGAATCGTTCTATGCCTACTCTAGTTGAACTGAATTCAGATTACGAAGAAAATATCGTCTACGTCAGGGAGCCTCCTGGCAATTTGCTTGGATCTAGTTTTGCAGCTTTACCTTTAGAGCTTGGGTATAGGATGTGTACACAAGGAGGAGCAGATGCCAGGGGCCGGATTGAGTATCTGCAACATTGGAAATCAACAATTGAATGTAGCTTTTGTTGTCATCTTCCGTCTTGCCTAGAATAGACTTACCTTTATCGAGCCTTCTCTTATACATTTTTTCTCTTTCTACTTACAATTAGTAACATTTAAACTCATCTGGTGCTCGTGTAGTGGTTCTTACTGCATATCTCATTTCGTCTAAAATAAATCGGGGCACGTAGTGGCAAGACCATCGGGAGAAGTTACTAATTCAACCCTTAACCCTGTACAAGGAGAAGGAATATTCACTTGACAGAGCAATTGCGGAGCACTCCGCGATTGCTATGTCAAGTGAAAGAACGAGCTCCCGTCCTCTCCGTTCTGCTTTTCTGCGCATACACCAGGTAACTCTGGGTTTTCGACCACTGTGGTGGCCCTCAGGTCTGTCTTGACAGTGAATCATGGTTGTGTCTTTTGGGAGGATTCGGAAAGAGACTTATTTGGCTTACCTAAGGGATTTTGGTTTACGTATACTAGGACTTTTTTGTTATATATTTAAAAAATGAAATTAAATAATGTTAATATACCTATAAAATAGGGTATTGTTAAATTGTATACCCCCTTGTCAAGACCCACCCACCCCTGTCCGAACACACTTCGGAGCGATGTTAGTAGCTAACATTTGGGATGTCATCTGGTTGCTCTGGTTGAAGACGAACAACAGGATTTCTATTCATGTTTCCCGAAGGATCATGATTGGGTTTTCTATTGCGAAACGGAAGATGCTAATGTCCATCAGATTTCCGCAAGTGTCCAGAAGAGTATGAAGGGGAAGGGGCAGGCATCGTTCCGAAGTGTGTTATGACAAGGCTGGGTCATTTTAACAAGAGGGTTGGTCGATTTGACATTACGCTATATAAATATTGTATCACAACTTATTGGTGAAAGGAACTAAATAATTTACCAGCTTTTGCAGAAAATTGCAGAAAGAATGGAAATTTGATGTCTGAAAATTTCTGGGATTACTCTGAAAATATCTTTCTCAGGTCTCGTCTACCTATATCTTACTCAGGTCGCACTTGCTTGACATGTCCCATATAGTTATCTCAGATCACGTTTAATAGCATGAGGTTTTGTCTTATTATATGCTAGGATTTTTTCCCTAATCCACATGGATGATCACCTAATCACCAGGAGAATCCAAGGCTCTCTCTCTTCGAATCTCCTCCTTCCATCTCCCTCTCTCCTTTCGTTTTCCATTAGGTTTCGGTCTCGTCTTCCTCTCTTAGCTTCCGATGTGAGTTTTTCTACTGCCTGTTCCGATTTATCTGATTTTTTTGCTTTTGCTTACTAATCATCGTTGGCTTTCAGGTCTTCACCAGGTCTGTTTCGTTCTCTTCCAGGATTTCTTCTTCTGCTCATCTGACATCGCAGACTTTATTTGATCTTCAACAATTTTCTCTCAGTTTTTCTCTCATTTTGATCACTGACTTATGAATGACACCTTAGGAAGCAACCGAGTTTGGCACTCATGAGCTTCCGAACCGAGTATACTCGTTTCGAGGAATACTGACATTCGCTCAGCTATTTCGGCACTACGTTTGGCACTGATGAAGTCGTACGTGCTTACGGGGAGGCTTTCAGTGGCCGCCTTCTGCTTCCTCTGGCTGTCTCAGCGTTTCAGGACTCATGCGTGCGCTACGCACGCAGCGATATACTCTGTCCAGTCCCCTAACGCCATACCCTAAACAGGGGAAGCAAGGCAGAGTGGAAATCGTTCTAAGAAGGATGTCCACTCAACTTTTTCATACCCAAACTTTGGTTTCAATCAATTTAGTGCTCCGTTCATTCAGTTTGGTTTTCAATTGTTTAACATTTACTTATTTCCAGATTTCTTGATTTGAGATGATTCTTCGTTTCCTCAGTATACATTGGTGCACGGTTTCTCTACATGTAGTTATATATGAGCATTACTTGACAATACAGGTTTCTTATGATGTAGATTTCATCTACTTTTCGCAGGTTTCTCAGTCAGTTGTGCTTCATTTTATTGCCATTTCATCTACATGTCATTTGCATTTAATGAGTTCTGGATCCCCCGTTCTTCGTGCGGCCTCCGTCCTCATAACTCCAATACAGGACCGAAACCCATTCCTCATTTCTCATACACAGTGCCGACACCGTTCGAAGAACGGCTTTTGATCACGTTGCTCAAATACATGACCGAAACACTACACGAATTGCACTGCTGCATATCACCATAGCGACATAGTCTAGTGACAAACTTCTCATTCTTGTACCATACCTGTTTCTGTTGATAAAGTCAATTTGGTGTGTATGTTTAAAGTCCTTTTTTGACTCTTGCTTTGGTTTCATGCGGTTTCTTCCCGCTCGGAGGCTGTTCACTTTTGCCAGGGTGCTTACTTTCCATTATTTTGTTCATGTGCAGAACATTATCTGTAAGGAACAGGCTTCCTTCATACTTCTCCTTCGACCTCTCCTCTGAGACGTCGATGCTCAGAGTGCTGCCAAGTTGATCTCGCGGGTGATCTCACGGCCCGTCACATCCTTGTCCAGCCGATCTGAAGTCAAGAGCGACTGGGAGTGACAGTGCTCTCGAGGTCGATCTTTCGAGATGCTCTGACATCTCACATGCTCTTGAACGAGCAATGGAACTCCAGCGTGTACCGCTGTGAAGACAGGCGAATCCAGCTATGAAGGTTGTTGACGGTGCTTTGCGTATTCTGCTTACGTAGAATTTAGCGGATTCCTCAATTCTGTAATCTGCCACAATCCTGCCATTGGGCAACGAGGCCTTGAAGCTCGTGTAATTGTGCCAGACACATGTCCACCCTCGTAGCTTTCAACGTAAGCGAGTCGGGCTCTCCTTGTAAAATCGACGCATTTCAGGTTACCACGCCTAGAGCTCGACTATTGTACACATCGCCTCTTTTTGAGAACTTGAAGCCGGTCAACCAAAGGCAAATCATTGGAAACCGAACAGTTTTGTCTGATCCATATGTTTCGGAAGATGATGAAAGAATATGATTTTGACAGTTCGCCTATGGTGCCTGTCTTTGAGATCTAAATCACCTGACTGAGTTTGAGTTCGTTTAAGGTTTGTGTAAGTTTGAATTCTCATCTCATATTTCTGTTTGGCCTCGGATTAATTTTCTGAGCTGTTGTTCTTACGGTGTAATACACAAAATTGATTCGTAGCTACTTTAATGTAGCTATGGCTATGTGAAACTAATACGTCCAGTTGTAGGCCGTGACCTAGGTAGCAAGAATGTTGCGCCAGGGCTGAACGTTCGGAGCGCACACTGAGTGACTATGCTGATTGTTCATCCTCGTAAGAATTTTTGTATGGCTTGATGCTCTCTTTTTTAAGATGGTAAGCAGTTGCTCCTACAGTCCGGGACATCTCCTCGTTACGTGCACACACAATGTACAGGATGAAAGGATAGCCAGTGAGACTTGACCAACCGACTGGAGAATTCTCCGGTCAGCGGTAAGTATTGACTAGCATCTCCTTTCGGTATCTGTTTTCCGGGATCGTCTGAGTCCCATTATATTCGTTGGTTTCTTACCTCCACTGCATGTATTTCTGCACTCTTCTTTTATCTTCTGTTGTTTTTTTGGGCCTCTTTTCCTGTCGGATACCAATTATAGGAAGGTACTTATTGAATTTCTTGTTCTCAGGTATTCAGGAACTTCAGGTAGCGGAGTCTGGAGTCTAGGTAGCGGACTAGAGTTAAGTTGAAGCTCTCGTATATTTATTCAATCAGTGCAAGTAGCTGGAGGTCATCTCTGTTCAGTTTGTTGTGAAGCACAGTCGCAATGGAAGAAAGAATACGCGGGGCTAATCGTGTACCAAAAGCAGGATTCACGAGGTAGAGAGTGTCGAGGTATAATTGCGTGGCAAGAGTTTTCACTGCCCTGGATTGAAAGAAAGAAGCAATTCTACTCACCACTAGGTTTGTCGTGTGTGAGATGAACTTTGGAGGTTGATTGAGTGTGAGAATGGTAGTGTCAACGTTAGGCCTAGACACTTACGGTGGTGTTTCAATCACGGACCTTGATGTATTACATGCAAAAGAACGAGTTCCTCGAGACTTTCAAGCGAAATCTTTCTCGCCGAAGTGGACAGAGCATTGGATTATAGATTTCTCGATACCTGTCGGAAGGGCATTGAGCATGGTATCGACTCGGACTATGGAATAATCCCACGTGAGTTGGAGACAGAATTCCAACCAATCTGGAATCGGTTGACCCCGTAATTACAGAATTCACTACCGTTTTCTGCCTTAAAAGGGCTATTGCGAAACGAGTTCGACCTTCTTCAGATGGTGTAAGGTAGGAAGTCACATGATTACGAGTGGCGTTGCTGTATCGCATGAAGAATTTTGTCCTCTTCTTCCTTGGGAGCAAGAAATTCACAAGGTGACCTGTCAACGAGATAGAGGGATGATTGTTGGTGATTTGCCCTAGTGTCTCTGGTTTATAGTATATAATGTAAGTGTCTAAACTTCAATACATGAGTAATGGAGAGGTGTCAAATGCGGATATCTGCTTTTGAACGAAACGGAGATTATTCCTGGACCAAGCTTGGAATTATATTCTCCACGTTTGTAATTACTTTAACTTCAGTCTTTTCTTTGCTTGTTAAACTGTTGATCGAAGCAGTAGGAGTTTCGAGACGAAGAAATTCATAAGTCCCGAAATTCGTCTGTCTACGCGTGACATGGGTTTCGCACTCACCACCAGCAACACGGATAAAGCGCTTACGATGCCACAAGCAGCATCTTATATCGTAGGTTTCGAACTATCGGTTCTCGTCAATTACTCCACTCGTTTCCTTAGCTGATGCTTTTTTCATTTCTGGCTTTCTGATAGCTGGCGTATAGCATTTCTGACTTTCTGATACCCGGCGTATACTATATCAGTATTCAGATTGGTTCGTTGGCCAGTTGACCTCCTGTGCGCTGCTGACGGATTTGCTAATCTCTCACTCCCCATCTTGTTCTGTCCAATGATCCTCCGAATGAGATCCTGTTCCTCTGTCGCTAAATTATACTAAAGTCATAAGGAAAGACTTGTTCTCATTTCAGGTGTCTGAGTGGGAAATAGAGTTTATTCAAAATCGAATACGACCGGAACCGACTGGTCCTGTTGATTTTCATGCAGCCTTTCTAGTTCTTGTTTGGTTTTCTATATATGTTGGCGGAAATCACACTATCAATACTTTAAAATATGGTTTGTTTTATGTTTTTACAAATTTTACAAATATGATTATATCGCATACATTTTTTATCTCTACTTTCCTACATTTTTACCTCTACTTTACTTTCATATGATACTTAAGAATTTAGATCTATAAAAGAAAGACATCAGTACACGTCTCATAGTTCAGCTCTTATTTCCCCGTACAGTACTCCACTCCACGTCGTCTGACCTGGTCAAATATTGTGCCTTCTGTAGCCCTAAAGACCATGGACATGTGTCGGCTGGTCGTCTCATAAAGTTTCACATTCAATGATTGGTTGATGAGTAAGGAAAACTTCCTCCACCTAAGTTCCGGCTGCAGTAAAGTATGAGAACCATATTTAATCAGCGAAGTCATATTTCTCTCAGGGAAACATAATGTGTGCGCTTTCAGACGAGACTACAAGCTCCAACATCGTACATGCCCCCACCAAAAGGTTCTGCCAAAGGCTATACCCCCATGAATGATTTACCTACAGACCATGTTACTAGCATGATTCTCTAGTGGACCTGACAGTAGTTGTTACATTCTATTGATAGTGCAATTGGATAAAAGATTCAAAGTAATTCTACGTCGAAGTCACCAAAATCCACAAAAGCAGCTTCTATTCTAGATCTCAGCGGGGTGTACTAAAGCTTTCTCACCTGCACTTGCACACAAAGAGTCATCAGCACTAGCTAGCAGATCACATAGGCCTTGAAAGCGTGAATTTTCAGTAACCTGGTCCCCTCCAAAGAATGCGATCAACTTTGATGTAGCGCCTGGAATGCTTCCAATCCTCCTCTCTAACTCCTTGTCAATGGCCAGAGGATCAAATACCCGTGCGAAGCTTTCGAGGATCAAAGGACTTTTGTTGCTCGACAAAAAATCAACCAATCCTTCAAGACCTCCAGGGGAATTCGTGATGTGTTTGCGATGAGCAACGTCATGAGCTAAATTACCCAAAGTTAGAACCAGGCATTCTTGGACCTCCATAGGTCCATCACCTTGTAGGAAGAGTGTGAGCAGTTTTGAGATTGACCCCGGAATTTTTCCAATTCGCCTTTTCCCATCTTCACTCATTGATATGTGAGCCAAGGTCGATGCAACACTTCTCTTTCCGGGAGATAAGCACTCTACCAATCTGTCAAGAACACCGGGGAATTCCGCTACCCGTTTACAATTCATCTCATCTCCATAAGCTAGATTGCCCAATGTTGTCACCACTCCCGCTTGGAAGAGATCAGTTCCGCCACCTTGAAGGAAGATTGTACACAGTTTTGAAATTGAGCCAGGAACTTCCCCTATCCGTCTTCGGCCATATCCATCTTGATGATATGCTATTTCTACTAAAGTCCATGCCACATACTCCATTAGCAACGAGCAACCTCGAGGCAAGCAATCTATCAATCCCTGAATAGCACCCGGGGAGTCAACTATATGCTTAGGATTGGCCCCAGTTACAGCTAAATTACGCAAAGTTCTCCCTAGCTCCTGTTGCACTTTCAGATACTCCACAGTTTCCTCTCCCGGAAGGAAGAGCCTAGTAAGAAACTTCGATATTGACCCGGGAATTTCTCCGATTCTCCTCTTCCCATCCTCATGTACGGCTATATTACCCAACGTCCCTGCAATATTCTCTGTCAGCTCCAAGTTACTTCCACCCGACACACCATCCAATAGTGCCTCAAGAGCATCGGAGAGATCCAGAATCTGGTTGGCATTGGGCTCATATGTCGCCAAATTCGACAGAGTTCTCAGCATTTCAACTTGGAAATCCACACTTCCATCCCTTTGAACAAACACCGTAAGGAGTTTCGAGATTGAACCGGGAACTTCTCCAATTCGAGTCTCACCATCCTCATGTCCGGCTATATTAGCCAAGGTCGATGCAACCTTCGTCATCAGCAACGAGTGAATTCCACCCGACACACCCTCCAATAGTGCCTGAAGAGCATCGGGGAGATCCAGAATCTGCTTGGCATTGGCCTCATATGTTGCCAAATTCGACAGAGTTCTCATCACTTGAACTTGGAAATCCACACTTCCATCCCTTTCAACAAAGACTGTAAGGAGTTTCGAGATTGAGCCGGGAACTTCTCCAATTCGTGTCTTCCCATCTTCATGTAAGGCTATATTAGCCAAGGTCCATGCAAGGTTCGTCATGAGCAATTCCACCCGACACACCATCCAATAGTGCCTGAAGAGCATCGGGGAGATCCAGCATCTGCTTGGCATTGGCCTCATATGTTGCCAAATTAAACAGAGTTCTCAGCACTTGAACTTGGAAATCCACACTTCCATCCCTTTGAACAAAGACCGTAACGAGTTTCGAGATTGACCCGGGAACTTCTCCGATTCGAGTCTTCCCATCTTCATGTGAGGCTATATTAGCCAAGGTCCTTGCAACCCTCGTCATCAGCAACGAGTTAATTCCACCCGACACACCATCCAATAGTGCCTGAAGAGCATCGGGGAGATCCAGCATCTGCTTGGCATTGGCCTCATATGCAGCCAAATTAGACAGAGTTCTCAGCACTTGAACTTGGAAATCCACACTTCCATCCCTTTGAACAAAGACCGTAACGAGTTTCGAGATTGACCCGGGAACTTCTCCGATTCGAGTCTTCCCATCTTCATGTCCAGCTATATTAGCCAAGGTCCATGCAAGGTTCGTCATGAGCAACGAGTCAATTCCACCCGACACACCATCCAATAGTGCCTGAAGAGCATCGGGGAGATCCAGCATCTGCTTGGCATTGGCCTCATATGTTGCCAAATTCGACAGAGTTCTCAGCACTTCAACTTGGAAATCCACACTTCCATCCCTTTGAACAAAGACCGTAACGAGTTTCGAGATTGACCCGGGAACTTCTCCGATTCGAGTCTTCCCATCTTTATGTAAGGCTATATTAGCCAAGGTCCTTGCAACCCTCGTCATCAGCAACGAGTCAAGTCCACCGGACACACCATCCAATAGTGCCTGAAGAGCATCGGGGAGATCCAGAATCTGCTTGGCATTGGCCTCATATGTTGCCAAATTAGACAGAGTTCTCAGCACTTGAACTTGGAAATCCACACCTCCATCCCTTTGAACAAAGACCGTAACGAGTTTCGAGATTGACCCGGGAACTTCTCCGATTCGAGTCTTCCCATCTTCATGTCCAGCTATATTAGCCAAGGTCGATGCAAGGTTCGTCATGAGCAACGACTCAATTCCACCCGACACACCATCCAATAGTGCCTGAAGAGCATCGGGGAAATCCAGAATCTGCTTGGCATTGGCCTGATATGCAGCCAAATTCGCCAGAGTTCTCAGCACTTGAACTTGGAAATCCACACTTCCATCCCTTTGAACAAAGACCGTAACGAGTTTCGAGATTGACCCGGGAACTTCTCCGATTCGAGTCTTCCCATCTTCATGTAAGGCTATATTAGCCAAGGTCCTTGCAACCCTCGTCATCAGCAACGAGTCAAGTCCACCGGACACACCATCCAATAGTGCCTGAAGAGCATCGGGGAGATCCAGCATCTGCTTGGCATTGGCCTGATATGCAGCCAAATTCGCCAGAGTTCTCAGCACTTGAACTTGGAAATCCACACTTCCATCCCTTTGAACAAAGACCGTAACGAGTTTCGAGATTGACCCGGGAACTTCTCCGATTCGAGTCTTCCCATCTTCATGTCCAGCTATATTAGCCAAGGTCGATGCGAGGTTCGTCATGAGCAACGAGTCAATTCCACCCGACACACCATCCAATAGTGCCTCAAGAGCGTCGGGGAGATCCAGAATCTGCTTGGCATTGGCCTGATATGCAGCCAAATTCGCCAGAGTTCTCAGCACTTGAACTTGGAAATCCACACTTCCATCCCTTTGAACAAAGACCGTAACGAGTTTCGAGATTGACCCGGGAACTTCTCCGATTCGAGTCTTCCCATCTTCATGTAAGGCTATATTAGCCAAGGTCCTTGCAACCCTCGTCATCAGCAACGAGTCAAGTCCACCGGACACACCATCCAATAGTGCCTGAAGAGCATCGGGGAGATCCAGCATCTGCTTGGCATTGGCCTGATATGCAGCCAAATTCGCCAGAGTTCTCAGCACTTGAACTTGGAAATCCACACTTCCATCCCTTTGAACAAAGACCGTAACGAGTTTCGAGATTGACCCGGGAACTTCTCCGATTCGAGTCTTCCCATCTTCATGTGAGGCTATATTAGCCAAGGTCCTTGCAACCCTCGTCATGAGCAACGAGTCAATTCCACCCGACACAGCATCCAATAGTGCCTGAAGAGCATCGGGGAGATCCAGCATCTGCTTGGCATTGGCCTCATATGTTGCCAAATTCGACAGAGTTCTCAGCACTTGAACTTGGAAATCCACACTTCCATCCCTTTGAACAAAGACAGTAAGGAGTTTCGAGATTGACCCGGGAACTTCTCCGATTCGAGTCTTCCCATCTTCATGTAAGGCTATATTAGCCAAGGTCCATGCAAGGTTCGTCATCAGCAACGAGTTAATTCCACCCGACACACCATCCAATAGTGCCTGAAGAGCATCGGGGAGATCCACCATCTGCTTGGCATTGGCCTCATATGTTGCCAAATTAGACAGAGTTCTCAGCACTTGAACTTGGAAATCCACACTTCCATCCCTTTGAACAAAGACCGTAAGGAGTTTCGAGATTGACCCGGGAACTTCTCCAATTCGAGACGTCCCATCTTTATGTAAGGCTATACTAGCCAAGGTCCTTGCAACCCTCGTCATGAGCAACGAGTCAATTCCACCGGACACACCATCCAATAGTGCCTGAAGAGCATCGGGGAGATCCAGAATCTGCTTGGCATTGGCCTCATATGTTGCCAAATTCGACAGAGTTCTCAGCACTTCAACTTGGAAATCCACACCTCCATCCCTTTGAACAAAGACCGTAAGGAGTTTCGAGATTAACCCGGGAACTTCTCCAATTCGAGTCCTCCCATCTTTATGTAAGGCTATAAAAGCTAAAGCTTGTGCAGCAATTCCCCTGAGCGGGGAGTTCTGACCAAGAGACAAACAGCCTATCACTCTCTGAAGAGCACCTGGAACCTCCACTATTTGCTTATTATTAGCTTCGAACGCAGCCAAACGGCCGATACCGTGAAGGTGAAGTCTCTGGTAAGGAGAACATAAGCTTGCATCGTTGTGCCGAGACGTTAAGAACGATTCAAGCAGACTTTTTATGGTTCGAGGAGTATGAGATGCAGTACATAAGTCTGCGGCCAAAAGCTGAGACGATGTGCTGATTGTTGGTGGTCCATAATGCAAAGATGAGACCAAACTTTGGAGACACTTGTCATCATCAAGTTGTCCATAGCGAACGACCTTGACGTAAACCTACAAATATATACAGAGCAAGGAAAATGGAAAGTTAGAGCGTTATTGGATTCTTCTCATTTCAGTATGAGGTAAATTTGAAGCAGTTTCAGTGATCCATACAAGGCTGCTTGATATTAAGAATGAACGCGAGTGGGTAAAACCAGTGCAGACCTGCTTGACACAATGAGCCAAGTTCTCATCATATTCCGGTAGTCGGTCGTGCATGAAGAAGGGAAGATTCTCCAATGCGCCCCGTAACTTCTTTAAATGGCCGTAATCTAGAGCACCCATTCCAAGGTTCTTTGCAGCTTCCTTTGCAAGAGTTTGCTGTAAGTAGAGGGCGCAAAGTGCAAAGACTGCATCCCCGTGCCCGTCATCACAAATGATTTCATGATCAAGTCCGGAGTTCGGCATGGTTTTATCGTTCAGCAACTGCAAAGAAGTCATCACCTCTTCAACATCCTTTCTCGTCTCCGGGTGATAATTGATGAAATTTCGTTGCAGATCATGCAACCCTAAGGTTTCGTATTCCTTCTTTATGATTGGCACTCCTGCAATCGGATCATGATATTCTAGATACTGGACGTTCGATTGCAACATCGTACCGCTTTCCATCAATTGAATTTTATGGTCGTCGAACAGCTCTGTATCTCCTTCGCTACGTGTAGGTAGTGATCTAATATACAACATGTACAAAACATGATCGGGGATGGACTTCTCCTCACAATTTGCAATCAAGATAAGCAAATGCCTCGCATTAGCTTTGAGCTCTCTGTACGCCATCAACATTGTCAGCCAAATGTTTTTCTCGTATGAGAAGTGAAGTACTGGTGTCAGATACAGATCTGTGCCTTCCCCTTCAACGTCTTCCTTTATGGCTGCTGCGTAACTCTTTGCAACCCTCTTCCACTCGCCGACGTCATTGTTTTTCTTCCTGTTTATCCTCTTGCCCGCCATCGCCAAAGCCAGTGGATTATACTCTGCTCGATCTATCAGACCTCGAGCAACATCCTGTGAGAAGTACATAAAATCAAATGCATACATCTTTAGCCTAGTTGGCATATGTCAAGTAACAAGTGATTCAAATCTAAATACTGGTTAATATATATACAAACAAGATCCACTTCTTTAAGAAGTCCGCAATTTCCAGGCGAATTAGAAAGGCAAAATCTTACTGGAGTACAAGCTGTCATCTTGTATATGTCCCAGTCCCGGGCCATGAGGTAACAACTGATTCTCTTCTAAAAACTGAAGAAGAGGTGATCTACGCATATCGAGATCTCGATACATGCATCACAAGGTAAGGTTAGACGCAGTTCCACTTAGGGTTTAACAAATACCACTAAAATTTCAATTTTTGTGTATATAAATATGGTTTCCGAGCTTGGGAAGTTAATATTTTTCTACAAGGATCATTCTAGTACCTTGTACCCTGTTTAAGGTGTGTTCTATGCTGTTTACAGCGGGGTGTCTTTCATGCTCTTTCATGTCTTTTAACAATAAGGTGTCCTGCTTTTCATACTATTTGAGGGAACTGTCGTGTACTATCTGTCCTAACCTCATAGTGAAAGAGTGAATTGATTATTATGTGCAATCAGGAGTGTTTATTCCAGAAAAGCTAAGTGCTAAGATGATTGATCATCGAATATTCATGATTAAGGATCAACCTTCAACTTCAATTAGAGACAACAACATTCTTTTCATATGATATTCAAAACATCAAATTCAAGTTTCAGTTAACAAACACAACCCATTTTCTGCCATAAATTTTCACTCACAAAGAACCCGGGATTTGTGCATGCAATGCACAAAAATAACCAAGTACAAGTTTCTGACAGACCTTCAAATCTTGTGGGAGATCATTGTTTGGCAATCCTGCATGGCATGCAAGGATTTTCTCCGCTTCCTCTGGCTCGATCCGCTCCGTTTGAATTTGTACAGAATCTTCCCATAGCATGGATCTCCGGGACGTGACCAGCAACTTCACATTACTAGGCGATGTTCGGTTCACCAGCCCAACGAATGTCTTTACGAAAGGGTGCTCCCACACATCGTCCAAGATTACCAAAGCGCTTCGCACACTGAGAAGACACTCTATTCGCGTCTGAATCCGAGTACTGAGAGTTTCCCCGTAGTCTTGATTGATATCCAAAGAATCCTCTGGAGAAAGCTTTAACAGGAGTTCTCGTTGCTTGGATGACACGCTTGCTCCTTTACCACACTCCAAGAAAAAAACCAAGCTGAATGGTGCGTCTTCTTCAGGAATCAGATTTGTAAAATGGACACCTATGTACCTGGCTGAGATAGATTTTCCTGTACCAGGATCACCGTGTAACAGAAGAATAGTGGGCCCGCCCTTTTCCTTAAGTGCATCTACAAGCCTTTTGTGGATGCTTACTGACACAAGTGTCCTCTCACCTCCTTTGCTGATCTTGAAGAACAAAGGTCTATTAAACGCTTTCTTCTTCGCCACTTCACGCACACTTTGGTTTCGTTGCATCTCAGCAATAACTTTATTGTATGCTCCTAGGATCTCCTCAAGCAACTTTTCCAATTTCTCCGGGAAAAGCGTCGCAGTTACTGAAACAACATCCGGCAAGAAAACGGATCCGTGTACGATTTTCTATGTCTTTTTGTTCTTTTTCCACTAGAATTCTGGCGTCCTCCAACCCTTTCCACAAGTCATCGTCTTTTAGACCAAATTCATGGATCATGGTCGAGTAAGTGTTGTGTTGCTTCCGAAGACTTTCTAATTGCGCTGGAATATTTTTCCATATTCTATGTGCCTTGTGCCATCTATTGCCCAGATCCAATATCTTGGGTATAAGGGGTACAAGTGCCGCAGCTGCACCTGCTACCTCCGCCATAGATCCTGAACACAACTTGTCACCGTGAAAACAGGGGATGCAAATCGGGCATATTTGTGCAGTATAGCCAATCGTACAGGTCATTGAGAAATTGTCAACATATCGGTCCAGGTAGGAGAAAATTCGGACTGTAAGGACCATAGTAATCCCGAAACGACGAGAGGAGAATTCAAGTTTCAAGTTCACTCTATTCTAAGCTAAACCGAACATCAAGTCCTGTATGGCTTTAAGATCGGAGCATCCTTACCTGCATAAACTGTAGTTCTCTCACGGAATGAATTGCCGGGCGAGAGTTCGACCAATGAAATTCTGACTCTCCTCGCTCACCTGCACACAAGTTCTTCAGATTCTACTACAAACCTAAGTTTGCAAGTACATATTTTGATTAACTTCCGGGGCAGCTTGAAGAAAGTGACCAAGCTCCCGGTCGGAAATCAACGGTTAAAGGCAAGCTCTTCCAGGCAAACTATGCTGTTGCCAAGCATGACTTTGGCTGGACAACTCCTGAGTTCTCCTCACAACTTATATACACCTCAATATGGGGACTCATGTGCATCTCGCTCAGTTCCGAAATTTCTTCTCACGGGCGAATCATGAAGTTCTGCTCCATACGACGACGAGCAAATCTCAGTAAACTCTCGAAATCAGGCCCATTGATCACATACCAGCACCCACAGAATTCTACCTGTCCATATCGTAAATGGAGTTATTCACTAACCCTGCTTCACTTAAATCACTCTTGCACTGAAAGTCTTAGCCGGTGATTCACAGCTGTTACCGACTTCAGTCTATCCCGTGTGAAAAGCTCGTACATTGAGAGAAAAATTTCTTGACCGAGTGAAAAGCCGCGACCACGTAGCATAACAAGAATAGTGCACCTAAGTACAGTTACTGGTCAAGGGGAAGATAAATGAACAACTTATTATTGTAAAACTGTTGATCGAAGCAGTAGGAGTCCTTCGAGACGAAGAAATTCATAAGTCCCGAAATTCGTCTGTCTACGCGTGACATGGGTTTCGCACTCACCACCAGCAACACGGATAAAGCGCTTACGATGCCACCAGCAGCATCTTATATCGTAGGTTCCGAACTATCGGTTCTCGTCGGTTATTCCACTCGTTTCCTTAGGTGATGCTTTTTCCGTTTCAGGCTTTCTGATAGCTGGTGTATAGCATTTCTGACTTTCTGATATCCGGCGTATAGTATATCAGTATTGAGATTGGTTCGTTGGCCAGTTGACCTCCTGTGCGCTGGTGACGAATTTCTTAATCTCTCGCTCCCCATCTTGTTCTGTCCAATGACCCTCCGAATGAGATCCTGTTCCTCTGTCGCTATATTATACTAAAATCATAAGGAGTCTTTCACATGATGGTATTGACGATATTGAGGTTTCATATATTATGCAGAACTGCTTGCAGTTGACCTTCATACTCTCTAGAATAGCTACATCCAAATCGTTTTTACTCCTCCATGCAAAATTGCTCCACTTCTTCCCGAGTACGTACGCACTGGTAGCGCGTAGGGTGAGTTCGAGTTCTCCTTGTCATGAGAAATATGCGTACGCTGTGAAATGGTCGTCTACGTAGAAGAGTTGTCCTCCGCCATAACGTTCCTGGCAGAAGATGAAAAGTTTCTCTGCAGATGCAATAAGTTCAGGCTGAAGTCTGTTACAGTAGCAACTTGTTAAGATGCCCCACCACGACAAAGTGAGATCGCCTTCGCAATTTATTAAACTGAGATCGCCTTCGCAGTCTTGAAGATTAGTTTCATGCATGTTGTTCGCAAGGATAAGAGGGCTAAACTATTCAACGGAATTCGACAATTTATATCAACTTCAACACCAGGGAGACCTACTGTAGATGCGGACTATTGTGGATTTATGCTCCTGATCCTGCTCAAAAGTTTAATGCGGTTGACCTCATTTCATTGCCCGTTAGCGTTCCGAACGACCAGGTCACGGTGAAGTCTTATTCTCTGCTCGACTTGGATTCGATGCATGCTCCATGAAGTTGGCTCCGAAGTCCTAGTCAAATGAACCAGGAAGTACCAGGATGCATGTGGCTGGGTCATGTACTCCATATAAGCCTGTCCGGAAATCTTCTGATGAATGATTGAAGCAAATATTCATTTTATAAGAGGAGCTTTTATCCAAAGAGGTTGACTAACTAGCCTACAATTTGGCCAAGTTCTGCGTCGTTGGACTATCTGGTGATCTTTTGGGTTCGTTTCAACACAATATTATATGGATTTTGCCACCGAATGAATGTGCATGTACCTTGGATGAACTTCAAGTGTTCCTCTAGCATATACGACCTGCACCATCTATAAACTATTATCTGCGCATATAACATATCGGAGAAAAGCTATGAACTCGGGTGTAGGCCTCTAGAAATGGGCATCTCAAGATATTGATTATTGCCATTCCATGATAGGAGGGAAGCTTAAGGAACTCGACACCTACGGTATGCTACCTAAAGATATGGATGATAGACTATTCATGAGAGAAGACCTAAAGTTATATCAGGAGTGATATACCTGGTTATCCACCAGGAGTGATCGTGATCAGAAGCGTTTAACCATAACAGGGGGCCGACAACCTACCCCAAGCTTAAGCGGCAACAATATATAATTATCTGTAGTGCAATTTGCTGGCTCCCTTTGCTTGCCAACTTTGGAACCATTAGGATTACACCATTTTGTTAATATATTGTATATAGTGAGCTCGATAATCGATGTGAGTATTAACCTGTTTATAGCAAGAACACGAAAGGATTGCCGCGCGCTGTGAAATGTCCCCATCGCAAGGAAGTACCCTGTAGCTTCTAATTGCGTTAGCCTGCTGGAGCGCGAGGAAATCGTTGTTACCTTGCTTTCCAGCGAAGCGAACCGAATGAAGAGATCTGCTCAAAAGGCCGTTGTATAAGGGAATTCATGGGCGTCAAAGGTAGGTAGAAATGCTCAACTCGTTTGAAACGATTTAAGCTTGTAGTTGCATGGCTTCCAAGTGCACGTCTGTTTTCGAATTCGATATCTTTAATATTTCTCATACAGTATTGTGATAGTAACACCAGTCTAAATGCTATGGTGACTAGACTGCTGCCGGATATAAGTAGACAGAAGTTTGTGTGATCGAGTACTGGGCCCAGCAGGCCCAGTACTCGATGCTTTACTGCCGAGCTTGACTTTGTAGACAGCAGCTGCAGTCTGGAAGGAAGTCTGCTTCACTCCTACTTGTACTTTTTCATACGATATGCTCGAGAGACGACCACCATTCTTGTCTGTACAGCATCACCTTTTCCAGATTTGACTTCGCGAGGTCGCTTTCATATGCTGCTGGCCTATTTACTCTAGTTCTGGAATAAAGTAGTGAGCAGTATGAGAGAATTGCCATCGAGGGTAAAGACTAGAGTACATTGCACATTTATTCGACTTACTGCTTTTGCTCTGGATGCGTTACATTAGGTCAAGGTCGCAGCATGACGTCCGACGACAGCTAATGGGGTTCTGGGTAGGTTCTGGGAGACCGTTAGCTTCGGTGCGGATGCTTAGCTCTGCTCTGAACATCATACTCCAGCTGCTACATGTCGTCTCATCTCATGCCATCTTCGATGCAGATAACGTCGTAACCGCTTGCTAGCTTGCTTGCTACCAAGAAGTCTAGCGGTTAATGGGGTGTCTGACGTTGATCTAGCATATTAAATACGTATGCAATGGCTAACCCCTGTGAAATACCGTAGTCATAGTCTCCAACTACTGTTTGTAGCAGAAAATTTTGTATTCAATTGAATCAACGGATTTCTCCACTCTAGACAACATAAAATTTAGATAGTGGAAAGCGTGCACTTTAGCATTGTTCAACCTTAATTCTTTCGGTTTTCAATTAACCTGAATGATAATTTGTTATGACCTGGTTCCTTACTTATATGTATGTGGACTAGACGAAGAAGTCCATATCTAGCCATGTAGCCATCACTCATATATAGAGCTATTGCTCACGCTCTTCTAACTCGATACTTCAACTTAATCATGCGACATCTAACACATTGTCCAGAAGATGCTAGACTATATATTAACAAAGGCATATATGAAGAATTATTATATCGAATGCTAGTCAAAACACTCCTCCTTGATGCTTATTGTACCAAAATATTTCCTCTAGCCCTTAACTTACTTGTGTGAAGGCGTTCGCTAAAAATATAGGTATCTCATACCTATATTTTATTATTTATATACCTATATTATAGGTAACTCTTCTGCAGAGATCCACTAGAATCACCTCTCCCATGGGATGTCATATGAGACAAGATGATCCTTGGAAGGATAAGTAAATTACTTGCTTTGTAGTTTTTTTTGAGTGCGACGTGACGTAGTACTCAGTACTTCTCATTTCCGGTGTCTGAGTGGGAAATACAGTTTATTCAAAATCGAATACGACCGGAACCGACTGGCCCTGTTGATTTCCATGCAGCCTTTTCTAGTTCTTGCTTGGTTTTCTATATATGTTGGCGGAAATCACACTATCAATATCTTCAAATATGGTTTGTTTTATGTCGGGTTCATCCATTGTGTAGTACACGTCTCATAGCTCAGCTCTTGTTTTCCCGTACAGTACACCATTCCACGTCGTCTGACCTGGTCAAATACTGTGCCTTCTGTAGCCCGAAAGACCATGGGCATGTGTCGCCTGGTCGTGTCATGAAGTTCACATTCCATTGATTGGTTGATGAGTAAGGAAAACTCCTCCACCGAAGTTCCGGCAGTAAAAGTATGAGAAGCATATTGAATCAGCGAAAGTCATATTTCTCTCAGGGAAACATAATGTGTGCGCTTTCAGACGACTACGAGCTCCAACATCGTACATGAAATCTTCTCCCACCAGAAGGTTCTGCCAAAGGCTATACCCCTATAAATGATTCTAAATAAACCCTTCTTTTGTCTCTCCCTTGTCCGGCTTGATGGGGTTTTCCATTCCTTCGTTTTTCCTACGCTGTCGCCTTTACTTTTTATAAATGATTTACCTAGAGACCATGTTACTAGCATGATTCTCTAGTGTACCTGACAGTAGTTGTTACGTATACATTGTATTGATAGTGCAATTTGATAGAAGATTTAAAGTAATTCGACGTC
Source organism: Lunularia cruciata (assembly GCA_948567375.1). Lineage (NCBI taxonomy): Eukaryota > Viridiplantae > Streptophyta > Marchantiopsida > Lunulariales > Lunulariaceae > Lunularia > Lunularia cruciata. Next base: position 49,063,331 of record OX419761.1, on the reverse strand, counting down.
GAAGTCACCAAAATCCACAAAAGCAGCTTCTATTCTAGATCTCAGCGGGGTGTACTAAAGCTTTCTCACCTGCACTTGGACACAAAGAGTCACCAGCACTAGGTAGCAGATCACACAGGCCTTGAAAGCGTGAATTTTCAGTAACCTGGTCCCCTCCAAAGAATGCGATCAACTTTGATGTAGCGCCTGGAATGCTTCCAATCCTCCTCTCTAACTCCTTGTCAATGGCCAGAGGATCAAATACCCGTGCGAAGCTTTCCAGGATCAAAGGACTTTTGTTGCTCGACAAGAAATCAACCAATCCTTCAAGACCTCCAGGGGAATTCGTGATTTGTTTGCGATGAGCGACGTCATGAGCTAAATTACCCAAAGTTAGAACCAGCCATTCTTGGACCTCCATAGTTCCATCACCTTGTAGGAAGAGTGTGAGCAGTTTTGAGATTGACCCGGGAATTTCTCCAATTCGCCTTTTCCCATCTTCACTCATTGATATGTGAGCCAAGTCGATGCAACACTTCTCTTTCCGGGAGATAAGCAATCTACCAGTCTGTCAAGAACACCGGGGAATTCCACTATCCATTTACAATTCACCTCATCTCCACAAGCTAGATTGCCCAATGTCATCACCAGTCCCGCTTGCAAGCGATCAGTTCCGCCACCTTGAAGGAAAATTGTACACAGTTTTGAGATTGAGCCAGGAACTTCCCCTATCCGTCTCTGGCCATATCCATGATATGCTATCCCTACTAAAGTCCATGCCACATACTCCATTAGCAACGAGCTCTTTCCTCGAGACAAGCAATCTATCAATCCCTGAATAGCACCCGGGGAGTCCACGATATGCTTAGCATTGGCCCCAGAAACAGCTAAATTACGCAAAGTTCTCCCCAGCTCCTGTTGCACTTTCACATACTCCACAGTTTCCTCTCCCGGAAGGAAGAGCCTAGTAAGAAGTTTCGATATTGACCCGGAAATTTCTCCGATTCTCCACTTCCCATCTTCATGTCCGGCTATATTTGCCAAGGTCGATGCAAGGTTCGTCATCAGCAACGAGTCAATTCCACCCGACACACCATCCAATAGTGCCTGAAGGGCATCGGGGAGATCCAGAATCTGCTTGGCATTGGCCTCATATCTTGCCAAATTAGAGAGAGTTCTCAGTACTTGAACTTGGAAATCCACACTTCCATCCCTTTGAACAAAGACAGTTAGGAGCTTCGAGATTGACCCGGGAACTTCTCCGATTCTCCTCTTCCCATCTTCATGGAAGGCTATATTTGCCAAGGTCCATGCAAGGTTCGTCATCAGCAACCAGTCAATTCCACCCGATACACCATCTAATAGTGCCTCAAGAGCATCGGGGAGATCCAGAATCTGCTCGGCATTGGCCTCATATCATGCCAAATTCGACAGAGTTCTCAGCACTTCAACTTGGAAATCCACACGTCCATCCCTTTGAACAAAGACCGTAAGGAGTTTCGAGATTGACCCGGGAACTTCTCCGATTCAAGTCTTCCCATCTTCATGGAAGGCTATATTACCCAAGGCCCTCGCAAGGTTCGTCATCAGTAACGAGTCAATTCCACCCGACACAGCATCCAATAGTGCCTGAAGAGCATCGGGGAGATCCAGAATCTGCTTGGCATTGGCTTCATATATAGCCAAATTCGACAGAGTTCGCAGCACTTGAACTTGGAAATCCACACTTCCATCCCTTTGAACAAAGACCGTAAGGAGTTTCGAGATTGACCCGGGAACTTCTCCGATTCGAGTCTTCCCATCTTCATGGAAGGCTATATTAGCCAAGGCCCTCGCAAGGTTCGTCATCAGCAACGAGTCAATTCCACCCGACACAGCATCCAATAGTGCCTGAAGAGCATCGGGGAGATCCAGAATCTGCTTGGCATTGGCCTCATATTTCGCCAAATTCGACAGAATTCTCAGCACTTGAACTTGGAAATCCACATTTCCATCCCTTTGAACAAAGACCGTAAGGAGTTTCGAGATTGACCCGGGAACTTCTCCAATTCGAGTCATCCCATCTTCATGCGAGGCTATATTAGCCAAGGCCCTCGCAAGGTTCGTCATGTTAGAAAATACAGTCCCAAGGGACCTCTCGCAATAGCACATCATAAGGCCCATTAAACATAATCAGAGGACTAACAGGAAATAACTTGGTTCACTCCCTGTCCCGGAAGCTACCTCCATGGCTGAAATACCTCCATGGCTGAAACAAGCTACCTCCATGGCTGAAACAGGCTCACACCAGCCTTCGAACCTTTATTTCCATTGCACGTATGTATATATATACAAACACAGGGATAGTCACTCTGTCACTGTCTAAACTCCTGAATATAGACCTGCGTGACTTCATGAGTATTGACCACTCAAGATATCTAGTCACTTTAATACTCAACCTTAGAAGTGACTGAATATATATCCGCATGATACTGTAAGGAGTTTCCATCAGTCAAGTTTTGCTCTTGCTCTTGATCAGGCAAGTCACTTATAGCAAGCCAAACATAACACGTCATCAGCAACGAGTCAATTCCACCCGACACACCATCCAATAGTGCCTGAAGAGCATCGGGGAGATCCAGAATCTGCTTGGCATTGGCCACATATGTAGCCAAATTCGACAGAGTTCTCAGCACTTGAACTTGGAAATCCACACTTCCATCCCTTTGAACAAACACCGTAAGGAGTTTCGAGATTGACCCGGGAACTTCTCCGATTCTCCTTTTCCCATCTTCATGAAAGGCTATATTAGCCAAGGTCCATGCAAGGTTCGTCATCAGCCACGAGTCAATTCCACCCGACACACCATCCAATAGTGCCTGAAGAGCATCGGGGAGATCCAGAATCTGCTTGGCATTGGCCTCATATGTAGCCAAATTCGACGGAGTTCTCAGCACTTGAACTTGGAAATCCACACTCTCATCCCTTTGAACAAACACCGTAAGGAGTTTCGAGATTGACCGGGAACTTCTCCGATTCAAGTTTTCCCATCTTCATGGAAGGCTATATTACCCAAGGCCCTCGCAAGGTTCGTCATCAGTAACGAGTCAATTCCACCCGACACACCATCCAATAGTGCCTGAAGAGCATCGGGGAAATCCAGAATCTGCTTGGCATTGGCTTCATATGTAGCCAAATTCGACAAAGTTCGCAGCACTTCAACCTGGAAATCCACACTTCCATCCCTTTGAACAAACACCGTAAGGAGTTTCGAGATTGACTCGGGAACTTGTCCAATTCGAGTCTTCCCATCTTCATGTGAGGCTATATTAGCCAAGGCCCTCGCAAGGTTCGTCAGGAGCGACGAGTCAATTCCACCAGACACACCATCCAATAGTGCCTGCAGAGCATCGGGGAGATCCAGAATCTGCTTGGCATTGGCCTCATATGTAGCCAAATTTGACACAGTTCTCAGCACTTGAACTTGGAAATCCACACTTCCATCCCTTTGAACAAAGACCGTAAGGAGTTTCGAGATTGACCCGGGAACTTCTCCGATTCTCCTTTTCCCATCTTCATGTGAGGCTATATTAGCCAACGCCCTCGCAAGGTTCGTCATCAGCAACGAGTCAATTCCACCCGACACACCATCCAATAGTGCCTGAAGGGCATCGGGGAGGTCCAGAATCTGCTTGGCATTGGCCTCATATTTCGCCAAATTCGACACAGTTCTCAGCACTTGAACTTGAAAATCCACACTCCCATCCCTTTGAACAAAGACCGTAAGGAGTTTTGAGATTGACCCGGGAACTTCTCCGATTCTCCTTTTCCCATCTTCATGTGAGGCTATATTAGCCAAGGCCCTCGCAAGGTTCGTCATCAGCAACGAGTCAATTCCACCCGACACAGCATCCAATAGTGCCTGAAGAGCATCGGGGAGATCCAGAATCTGCTTGGCATTGGCCTCATATTTCGCCAAATTCGACACAGTTCTCAGCACTTGAACTTGAAAATCCACACTCCCATCCCTTTGAACAAACACCGTAAGGAGTTTCGAGATTGACCCGGGAACTTCTCCGATTCTCCTCTTCCCATCTTCATGTGAGGCTATATTAGCCAAGGCCCTCGCAAGGTTCGTCATCAGCAACGAGTCAATTCCACCCGACACAGCATCCAATAGTGCCTGAAGAGCATCGGGGAGATCCAGAATCTGCTTGGCATTGGCCTCATATTTCGCCAAATTCGACACAGTTCTTAGCACTTGAACTTGAAAATCCACACTCCCATCCCTTTGAACAAAGACCATTAGGAGTTTCGAGATTGACCCGGGAACTTCTCCGATTCTCCTCTTCCCATCTTCATGCGAGGCTATATTAGCCAAGGCCCTCGCAAGGTTCGTCATCAGCAACGAGTCAATTCCACCCGACACAGCATCCAATAGTACCTGAAGAGCATCGGGGAGATCCAGAATCTGCTTGGCATTGGCCTCATATCTTGCCAAATTCGACACAGTTCTCAGCACTTGAACTTGGAAATCCACACTTCCATCCCTTTGAACAAACACCGTAAGGAGTTTCGAGATTGACCCGGGAACTTCTCCGATTCTCCTTTTCCCATCTTCATGAAAGGCTAGATTAGCCAAGGTCCATGCAAGGTTCGTCATCAGCAACGAGTCAATTCCACCCGACACAACATCCAATAGTGCCTGAAGAGCATCGGGGAGATCCAGAATCTGCTTGGCATTGGCCTCATATCTTGCCAAATTTGACAGAGTTCTCAGCACTTGAACTTGGAAATCCACACTTCCATCCCTTTGAACAAACACCGTAAGGAGTTTCGAGATTGACCCGGGAACTTCTCCGATTCTCCTTTTCCCATCTTCATGAAAGGCTAGATTAGCCAAGGTCCATGCAAGGTTCGTCATCAGCCACGAGTCAATTCCACCCGACACACCATCCAATAGTGCCTGAAGAGCATCGGGGAGATCCAGAATCTGCTTGGCATTGGCCTCATATCTTGCCAAATTTGACAGAGTTCTCAGCACTTGAACTTGGAAATCCACACTTCCATCCCTTTGAACAAACACCGTAAGGAGTTTCGAGATTGACCCGGGAACTTGTCCAATTCGAGTCTTCCCATCTTCATGTGAGGCTATATTAGCCAAGGCCCTCGCAAGGTTCGTCAGGAGCGACGGGTCAATTCCACCAGACACACCATCCAATAGTGCCTGAAGAGCATCGGGGAGATCCAGAATCTGCTTGGCATTGGCCTCATATGTAGCCAAATTCGACAGAGTTCTCAGCACTTGAACTTGGAAATCCACACTTCCATGCCTTTGAAGAAACACCGTAAGGAGTTTCGAGATTGACCCGGGAACTTGTCCAATTCGAGTCTTCCCATCTTCATGTGAGGCTATATTAGCCAGGGCCCTCGCGAGGTTCGTCAGGAGCGACGGGTCAATTCCACCAGACACACCATCCAATAGTGCCTGAAGAGCATCGGGGAGATCCAGGATCTGCTTGGCATTGGCCTCATATCTTGCCAAATTCGATAGAGTTCTCAGCACTTGAACTTGGAAATCCACACTTCCATCCCTTTGAACAAAGATCGTAAGGAGTTTCGAGATAGACCCGGGAACTTGTCCAATTCTCCTCTTCCCATCTTCATGTAAGGCTATATTAGCCAAGGTCGATGCAAGGTTCGTCATCAGCAACGAGTCAATTCCACCCGACACACCATCCAATAGTGCCTGAAGAGCGTCGGGGAGATCCAGAATCTGCTTGGCATTGGCCTGATATCCTGCCAAATTCGACAGAGTTCTCAGGACTTCAACCTGGAAAACCACACTTCCATCCCTTTGAACAAAGATCGTAAGGAGTTTCGAGATTGACCCGGGAACTTGTCCAATTCTCCTCTTCCCATCTTCATGTGAGGCTATATTAGCCAAGGTCCACGCAACCTCCGTTATCAGCAACGAGTCAATTCTACCCGACATACCATCCAATAGTGCCTCAAGAGCATCGGGGAGATCCAGAATCTGCTTGGCATTGGCCTCATATGTAGCCAAATTCGACAGAGTTCTCAGCACTTGAACTTGGAAATCCACACTTCCATCCCTTTGAACAGAGACCGTAAGGAGTTTCGAGATTGACCCGGCAACTTGTCCAATTCGAGTCTTCCCATCTTCATGTGAGGCTATATTAGCCAAGGTCCATGCAACCTTCGTCATCAGCAACGAGTCAATTCCATCCGACACACCATCCAATAGTGCCTGAAGAGCATCGGGGAGATCCAGAATCTGCTTGGCATTGGCTTCATGTGTAGCCAAATTCGACAGAGTTCGCAGCACTTGATCTTGGAAATCCACAGTTCCATCCCTTTGAACAAAGACCGTAAGGAGTTTCGAGATTGACCCGGGAACTTGTCCAATTCTCCTCTTCCCATCTTCATGTGAGGCTATATTAGCCAAGGTCCATGCAACCTTTGTCATCAGCAACGAGTCAATTCCACCCGACACAGCATCCAATAGTGCCTGAAGAGCATCGGGGAGATCCAGAATCTGCTTGGCATTGGCTTCATGTGTAGCCAAATTCGACAGAGTTCGCAGTACTTGAACTTGGAAATCCACAGTTCCATCCCTTTGAAGAAACACCGTAAGGAGTTTCGAGATTGACCCGGGAACTTGTCCAATTCGAGTCTTCCCATCTTCATGTGAGGCTATATTAGCCAAGGTCCATGCAACCTCCGTCATCAGCAACAAGTCAATTCCACCCGACACACCATCCAATAGTGCCTGAAGAGCTTCGGGGAGATCCAGAATCTGCTTGGCATTGGCCTCATATCTTGCCAAATTCGACAGAGTTCTCAGCATTTTAACTTGGAAATCCACACTTGCATCCCTTTGAACAAAGACCGTAAGGAGTTTCGAGATAGACCCGGGAACTTGTCCAATTCTCCTCTTCCCATCTTCATGTAAGGCTATATTAGCCAAGGTCGATGCAAGGTTCGTCATCAGCAACGAGTCAATTCTACCCGACACACCATCCAATAGTGCCTGAAGAGCGTCGGGGAGATCCAGAATCTGCTTGGCATTGGCCTGATATCCTGCCAAATTCGACAGAGTTCTCAGGACTTCAACTTGGAAAACCACACTTCCATCCCTTTGAACAAAGATCGTAAGGAGTTTCGAGATTGACCCGGGAACTTGTCCAATTCTCCTCTTCCCATCTTCATGTGAGGCTATATTAGCCAAGGTCCACGCAACCTCCGTTATCAGCAACGAGTCAATTCTACCCGACATACCATCCAATAGTGCCTCAAGAGCATCGGGGAGATCCAGAATCTGCTTGACATTGGCCTCATATGTAGCCAAATTCGACAGAGTTCTCAGCACTTGAACTTGAAAATCCACCCTTCCATCCCTTTGAACAAAGACCGTAAGGAGTTTCGAGATTGACCCGGGAATTTCTCCGATTCTCCTCTTCCCATCTTCATGTGAGGCGATATTAGCCAAGGCCCTCGCAAGGTTCGTCATCAGCAACGAGTCAATTCCACCCGACACAGCATCCAATAGTGCCTGAAGAGCATCGGGGAGATCCAGAATCTGCTTGGCATTGGCCTCATATTTCGCCAAATTCGACAGAGTTCTCAGCATTTTAACTTGGAAATCCACAGTTCCATCCCTTTGAACAAAGACCGTAAGGAGTTTCGAGATAGACCCGGGAACTTGTCCAATTCTCCTCTTCCCATCTTCATGCGAGGCTATATTAGCCAAGGCCCTCGCAAGGTTCGTCATCAGCAACGAGTCAATTCCACCCGACACAGCATCCAATAGTGCCTGAAGAGCATCGGGGAGATCCAGAATCTGCTTGGCATTAGCCTCATATCCTGCCAAATTCGACAGAGTTCTCAGCACTTCAACTTGAAAATCCACACTTCCATCCCTTTGAACAAAGACCGTAAGGAGTTTCGAGATTGACCCGGGAACTTCTCCGATTCTCCTCTTCCCATCTTCATGTAAGGCTATATTAGCCAAGGCCCTCACAAGGTTCGTCATCAGCAACGAGTCAATTCCACCCGACACAGCATCCAATAGTGCCTGAAGAGCATCGGGGAGATCCAGAATCTGCTTGGCATTGGCCTCATATTTCGCCAAATTCGACAGAGTTCTCAGCACTTGAACTTGAAAATCCACACTCCCATCCCTTTGAACAAAGACCATTAGGAGTTTCGAGATTGACCCGTGAACTTCTCCGATTCTCCTCTTCCCATCTTCATGCGAGGCTATATTAGCCAAGGCCCTCGCAAGGTTCGTCATCAGCAACGCGTCAATTCCACCCGACACAGCATCCAATAGTGCCTGAAGAGCATCGGGGAGATCCAGAATCTGTTTGGCATTGGCCTCATATCTTGCCAAATTCGACAGAGTTCTTAGCACTTGAACTTGGAAATCCACACTTCCATCCCTTTGAACAAAGACAGTAAGGAGTTTCGAGATTGACCCGGGAACTTCTCCGATTCCCCTCCTCCCATCTTCACGGGAGGCTATAGTAGCTAAAGCTTGTGCAGCAATTCTCCTGAGCGTGGAGTTCTGACCAAGAGACAAAAAGCCTATCACTCTCTGAAGAGCACCTGGAAACTCCACTATCTGCTTATTATTAGCTTCGAACCGAGCCAAACGGCCGACACCGTGAAGGTGAAGTGTCTGGTATGAAGAACATAAGCTTGCATCGTTGTGCCAAGACGTTACGAACGATTCAAGCAGACTTTTTATGGTTCGAGGAGTATGAGATGCAGTACATAAGCCTGCGGCCCCAAGCTGATACGATGTGCTGATTGTTGGTGGTCCATAATGCAAAGATGAGACCAAACTTTGAAGACACTTGTCATCAAGTTGTCCAGAGCGAACGACCTTGACGTAAACCTACAAATATATACATACAGAGCAAGGAAAATGGGAAGTTAGAGCGTTATTGGATTCTTTTCATTTCAGAATGGGGTAAATTTGAAGCAGCTTCAGTGATCCATAGAAGGCTGCTTGATATTAAGAATGAACGCGAGTGGGTAAAACCAGTACAGACCTGCTTGACACAATGAGCCAAGTTCTCATCATATTCCGGTAGTCGGTCGTGCATGAAGAAGGGAAGATTCTCCATTGCGCCCCGTAACTTCTTTAAATGGCCGTCATCTAGAGCACTCATTCCAAGGTTCTTTACAGCTTCCTTTGCACGAGTTTGCTGTAAGTAGAGGGCGCAAAGTGCAAAGACTGCATCCCCGTGCCCGTCATCACAAATGATTTCATGATCAAGTTCGGAGTTCGGCATGGTTTTATCATTCAGCAACTGCAAAGAAGTCATCACCTCTTCAACATCCTTTCTCGTCTCCGGGTGATAATTGATGAAATTTCGTTGCAGATCATGCAACCCTAAGGTTTCGTATTCCTTCTTTATGAGTGGCAATCCTGCAATCGGATCACGATATTCTAGATACTGGATGTTCGATTGCAACATCGTACCGTTTTCCATCAATTGAAGTTTATGGTCGTCGAACAGCTCTGCATCTCCTTGGCTACGTGTAGGTAGTGATCTAATATACAACATGTACAAAACATGATTGGGGATGGACTTCCCCTCACAATTTGCAATCAAGATAAGCAAATGCCTCGCATTAGCTTTGAGTTCTCTGTACGCCATCAACATTGTCCGCCAAATGTTTTTCTCGTATGAGAAGTGAAGTACTGGTGTCAAATACAGATCTGTGCCTCCCCCTTCAACGTCTTCCTTTATGGCTGCTGCGTAACTCTTTGCAACCCTCTTCCACTCGCCGACGTCATTGTTCTTCTTCCTGTGTATCCTCTTGCCCGCCATCGCCAAAGCCAGTGGATTGTACTCTGCTCGATCTATCAGACCTCGAGCAACATCCTGTGAGAAGTACATAAAATCAAATGTATACTTCTTTAGCCTAGTTGGTATATGTCAAGTAACAAGTGATTCAAATCTAAATACTGGTAAGTATATATACAAACAAGATCCACTTCTTTCAGAAGTCCGCAATTTCCAGGCGAATTGGAAAGGCAAAACCTCACCCGAGTACAAGCTGTCATCTTGTATATGTCCCAGTCTCGGGCCATGAGGTAACAACTGATTCTCTTCTAAAAACTGAAGAAGAGGTGATCTATGTATATCGAGATCTCGATACATGCATCACAAGGTAAGGTTAGACGCAGTTCCACTTAGGGTTTAACAAATACCACTAAAATTTCAATTTTTGTGTATATAACTATGGTTTCCGAGCTTGGAAAATTAATTTTTTTCTACAAGGATCATTCTAGCACCTTGTACACTGTTTAAGGTGTGTTCTATGCTGTTTACAGCGAGGTGTCTTTCATGCTCTTTCATGTCTTTTAACAATAATGTGTCCTGCTTTTCATACTATTTGAGGGAACTGTCGTGTACTACCTGTCCTAACCTCTTAGTGAAAGAGTGAATTGATTATTATGTGCAATCAGGATTGTTTATTCCTGAAAAGCTAAGTGCTAAGATGGTTGATCATCGAATTTCCATGACTAAGGATCAACCTTCAACTTCAATTAGAGACAACAACATTCTTTTCATATGATATTCAAAACATCAAATTCAAGTTTCAGTTAACAAACACAACCCATTTTCTGCCATAAATTTTCACTCACAAAGAACCCGGGATTTGTGCATGCAATGCACAAAAATAACCAAGTACAAGTTTCTGACAGACCTTCAAATCTTGTGGGAGATCATTGTTTGGCAATCCTGCATGGCATGCAAGGATTTTCTCCGCTTCCTCTGGCTCGATCCGCTCCGTTTGGATTTGTACAGAATCTTCCCATGGCATGGATCTCCGGGACGTGACCAGCAACTTCACATTACTAGGCGATGTTCGGTTCACCAGCCCAACGAATGTCTTTACGAAAGGGTGCTCCCACACGTCGTCCAAGATCACCAAAGCGCTTCGCACACTGAGAAGACACTCTAATCGCGTCTGAATCCGAGTACTGAGAGTTTCCCCGTAGTCTTGATTGATATCCAAAGAATCCTCTGGAGAAAGCTTTAACAGGAGTTCTAGTCGCTTGGATGACACGCTTGCTCCTTTACCACACTCCAAGAAAAAAACCAAGCTGAATGGTGCGTCTTCTTCAGGAATCAGATTTGTAAAATGGACACCTATGTACCTGGCTGAGATAGATTTCCTTGTACCAGGATCACCGTGTAACAGAACAACAGAGGGCCCGCCCTTTTCCTTAAGTGCATCTACAAGCCTTTTGTGGATGCTTACTGACACAAGTGTCCTCTCACCTCCTTTGCTGATCTTGAAGAACAAAGGTCTATTAAACGCTTTCTTCTTCGCCACTTCACGCAGACTTTGGTTTCGTTGCATCTCAGCAATAACTTTATTGTATGCTCCTAGGATCTCCTCAAGCAACTTTTCCAATTTCTCCGGGAAAAGCGTTGCAGTTATCTTGAAACAACATCCGGCAAGAAAACGGATCCGTGTACGATTTTCTATGTCCCTTTGTTCTTTTTCCACTAGAATTCTGGCGTCCTCCAACCCTTTCCACAACTCATCGTCTTTTAGACCAAATTCATCGATCATGGTCGAGTAAGTGTTGTGTTGCTTCCGAAGACTTTCTAATTGCGCTGGAATAATTTTCCATATTCTATGTGCCTTGTGCCATCTATTGCCCAGATCCAATATCTTGGGTATAAGGGCTACAAGTGCCGCAGCTGCACCTGCTACCTCCGCCATAGATCCTGAACACAACTTGTCACCGTGAAAACAGGGGATGCAAATCGGGCATATTTGTGCAGTATAGCCAATCGTACAGGTCATTAAGAAATTGTCAACATATCGGTCCAGGTAGGGGAAAATTCGGACTGTAAGGACCATAGTAATCCCGAAACGACGAGAGGAGAATTCAAGTTTCAAGTTCACTCCATTCTAAGCGAACATCAGATCCTGTATGGCTTTAAGATCGGAGCATCCTTACCTGCATAAACTGTAGTTCTCTCACGGAATGAATTGCCGGGCGAGAGTTCGACCAATGAAATTCTGACTCTCCTCGCTCACCTGCACACAAGTTCTTCAGATTCTACTACAAACCTAAGTTTGCAAGTACATATTTTGATTAACTTCCGAGGTAGCTTGAAGAAAGTGACCAAGCTCCCGGTCGGAAATCAACGGTAAAAGGCAAGCTCTTCCAGGCAAACTATGCTGTTGCCAAGCATGACTTTGGCTGGACAATTCCTGAGTTCTCCTCACAACTTATATACACCTCAATATGGGGACTCATGTGCATCTCCCTCAGTTCCGAAATTTCTTCTCACGGGCGAACCATGAAGTTCTGCTCCATACGACGACGAGCAAATCTCAGTAAACTCTCGAAATCAGGCCCATCGATCACATACCAGCACCCACAGAATTCTACCTGTCCATATCGTAAATGGAGATATTCACTAACCCTGCTTCACTTAAATCACTCTTGCACTGAAAGTCTTAGCCGGTGATTCACAGCTGTTACCGACTTCAGTCTATCCCGTGTGAAAAGCTCGTACATTGAGAGAAAAATTTCTTGACCGAGCGAAAAGCCGCGACCGCGTAGCATAACAAGAATAGTCCACCTAAGTACAGTTACTGGTCAAGGGGAAGATAAATGAACAACTTATTATTGTAAAACTGTTGATCGAAGCAGTAGGAGTCCTTCGAGACGAAGAAATTCATAAGTCTCGAAATTCGTCTGTCTACGCGTGACATGGGTTTTGCACTCACCACCAGCAACACGGATAAAGCGCTTACGATGCCACCAGCAGCATCTTATATCGTAGGTTCCGAACTATCGGTTCTCGTCGGTTATTCCACTCGTTTCCTTAGGTGATGCTTTTTCCGTTTCAGGCTTTCTGATAGCTGGTGTATAGCATTTCTGACTTTCTGATATCCGGCGTATAGTATATCAGTATTGAGATTGGTTCGTTGGCCAGTTGACCTCCTGTGCGCTGGTGACGAATTTCTTAATCTCTCGCTCCCCATCTTGTTCTGTCCAATGACCCTCCGAATGAGATCCTGTTCCTCTGTCGCTAAATTATACTAAAATCATAAGGAGTCTGTCACATGGTGGTATTGACGATATTGAGGTTTCATATATTATGCAGAACTGCTTGCAGTTGACCTTCATACTCTCTAGAATAGCTACATCCAAATCGTTTTTACTCCTCCATGCCAAATTGCTCCACTTCCTCCCGAGTACGTACGCACTGGTAGCGCGTAGGGTGAGTTCGAGTTCTCCTTGTCATGTGAAATATGCGTACGCTGTGAAATGGTCGTCTACGTAGAAGAGTTGTCCTCCGCTATAACGTTCCTGGCAGAAGATGAAAAGTTTCTCTGCAGATGCAATAAGTTCAGGCTGAAGTCTGTTACAGTAGCAACTTGTTAAGATGCCCCACCACGACAAAGTGAGATCGCCTTCGCAATTTATTAAACTGAGATCGCCTTCGCAGTCTTGAAGATTAGTTTCATGCATGTTGTTCGCAAGGATAAGAGGGCTAAACTATTCAACGGAATTCGACAATTTATATCAACTTCAACACCAGGGAGACCTACTGTAGATGCGGATTATCGTGGATTTATGCTCCTGATCCTGCTCAAAAGTTTAATGCGGTTGATCTCATTTCATTGCCCGTTAGCGTTCCGAACGACCAGGTCACGGTGAAGTCTTATTCTCTGCTCGATTTGGATTCGATGCATGCTCCATGAAGTTGGCTCCGAAGTCCTAGTCAAATGAACCAGGAAGTACCAGGATGCATGTGGCTGGGTCGTGTACTCCATATAAGCCTGTCCGGAAATCTTCTGATGAATGGTTGAAGCAAATATTCATTTTATAAGAGGAGCTTTTATCCAAAGAGGTTGACTAACTAGCCTACAATTTGGCCAAGTTCTGCGTCGTTGGACTATCTGGTGATCTTTTGGGTTCGTTTCAACACAATATTATATGGATTTTGCCACCGATTTAATGTGCATGTACCTTGGATGAACTTCAAGTGAATCGTTTCCTCTAGCATATACGACCTGCACCATCTATAAACTATTATCTGCGCATATAACATATCGGAGAAAAGCTATGAACTCGGGTGTAGGCCTCTAGAAATGGGCATCTGAAGATATTGATTATTGCCATTCCATGATAGGAGGGAAGCTTAAGGAACTCGACACCTCCGGTATGCTACCTGAAGATATGGATGATAGACTATTCATGAGAGAAGACCTAAAGATATAGCAGGAGTGATATACCTGGTTATCCACCAGGAGTGATCGTGATCAGAAGCGTTTAACCATAACAAGGAGGCCGACAACCTACCCCAGGCTTAAGCGGCAACAATATATAATTATCTGTAGTGCAATTTGCTGGCTCCCTTTGCTTGCCAACTTTGGAACCATTAGGATTGCACCATTTTGTTAATATATTGTATATAGTGAGCTCGATAATCGATGTGAGTATTAACCTGTTTATAGCAAGAACACGAAAGGATTGCCGCGCGCTGTGAAATGTCCCCATCGCAAGGAAGCACCCTGTAGCTTCTAATTGCGTTAGCCTGCTGGAGCGCGAGGAAATCGTTGTTACCTTGCTTTCCAGCGGAGCGAACCGAATGAAGAGATCTGCTCAAAAGGCCGTTGTAAGGGAATTCATGGGCGTCAAAGGTAGGTAGAAATGCTCAACTCGTATGAAACGATTTAAGCTTGTAGTTGCATGGCTTCCAAGTGCACGTCTGCTTTCGAATTCGATATCTTTAATATTTCTCATACAGTATTGTGATAGTAACACCAGTCTAAATGCTATGGTGACTAGACTGCTGCCGGATATATCTACCAATAGACTAAAGACCCAAGTAGAGTTGGTTGTTACGACCCAAGCTCACTGGGCTAAGCTGCGGGAGCTGAAGTCGGACTTATATGAATTAGATGCCGGATATATCTACCAATAGACTAAAGACCCAAGTAGAGTTGGTTGTTACGACCCAAGCTCACTGGGCTAAGCTGCGGGAGCTGAAGTCGGAGATATATGAATTAGATGCCAGGACTCAACAATTGCCCAAGCTGGCAGAAGAAGTTGCACAAGCATGGTGATGCCAAGTTTGAAAGTGTCTTAAGCAGTATCCACCATGAATTGAAAGAATACAACAAACACATAAAGGAGCTGATTTGGAGGTGTAAATGTGAAGGAGGATCAGGAAAGTAGATCTTGGTGTACAATACTTATACCATTGTATAGTTTTTCACCATAGACATGTGGTCATCGCGACACAACCATCAGGTTGCCACTTCATTGTGAGGGGGAGTTCATTGTGGTGGAAGGTCTATGTGCAATGATGTATGTATGAATCTTTTGAGCAATTAAGACTTTGTACACTAAATTGATTCTTTAGTAATATCTGGTTGTGACCATTCTCTTTGGAGTCATAGGATTTGTAGAGTGTAGAGTAAGTGCCTCTCTGCAGGTGGTACCACCGTAGCATTTAATCTAGAACAACTTCAACACGCACTTACGCTTTTGCTGCCAGGCATCCATTCAACTCCGACTTCGAGGTCACTGAAGCTTATCGGAGATGGCAATGAGAAGCACGGTCGTGAAGATTGTTGGAGAGAAGGGGCTACATTTACACTCATCGAAGCATGGGGAGTCCGGCACATGGAGCTCAACCAGGGTAACTTGAAGCAGATGCACTCGAAGGATGTGGCTGAACCTGTCAACAATCGTGAGGATGGGAAAACTCCAAGACGGATGTGCAGTGCAAGAACAGGTTGGACACGTTGAAAAACCTTATAAGCTTGAAAAGAACAAGGTTGCAACAAGTGGAACGGGAAGCAAGTGGGCCTTTCCCTAGAAGTTAGATGTATTGATTGGCTCAACAAGAAAACATAAGAAGTCGGCTAAAAGTCCGAAACGGAAGAGGGATAGAGTAGATGGCGGCGAGCCCAAGAGTTTTGACAACGCTTCTACGAATACCAAGTCCAAGGAGAGTCCAGACATGACTGACAGTTGTCCACATGCTACCACGCTGGGCACAGAAGGGAAGATTGTCAAGAAGAGGAAGTTACAGGATGGTCCTTTCAAAGATCTAGCTAGGGCAATGATGAAGTTTGTTGAAGTTTACGAGAGGATAGAGAGCGCCAAGCAACAACAGCTAATGGACATCGAGAAACAACGGATGGAGTTTACCAAGGAGTTGGAGCTTTAGAGAATGCAGCTCTTCATGCAAACGCAGATGGAGCTGGCGAGAATGAAACACGTTAAACACGGAAGCATCGGTGAGAACACACTCTTAGAACGGTCTGCCCACACTAGAGTACTATAAGTGTCCCTGGTAGGACGTGGTGGTTGATTCCTAGTTTCTATCCAGGATAATGCTGTGCTCGTGTTTGTCTTCTTCTCATCCTTACCACTCGAAGGTAGCAAGTTGAAAAGTCTGCATTTGGCACGGTGGACTTGAGTTTTGGAGCTGCGTCTAACAAGTGAGATGCATAGACCGTGCGATACGCACTCCCTTTATCCCAAAGAGTACCACTCTTCAGGAACTCCTTTCTGGGATTTCTACTCTTGTTCTTGCGTTCAATAGCCTGGATCGAAAAGTTTTGCAAGCTAGCACTGGCTTCTATTGTGTTTAGGGTCCCAGGCTAGGTAAGGGAAAGTACTTCGTGAAGTGCCTTCTTCCTAAAATTTATAAGCATCAGATGAACATCTTCAATGGTCAATTAATCTAAAGTGAGATTTTCTACCGCCTCTCCGTTAGTACTTTCCTGCTTCTTCTTCTTTCCGAACCCATACTGACACCCTTCAACCAGAGGACAGAGTCTATGCTGGGAAGGCTGCTACTGGCACCATCCGAGGAGGTGCAGTCTCTTTGTAACCCCTACTATGCACCCTGTCTATCACCCCAGTAGATTTGAACGCCAAGATACCGTCTCGCACAACCAAGCTTTCGTGAATCTATCCTGTTCCAAAAAGTTGGGTGTGTTTTTCCTTCTATTCATCGGAGGTCGCAAGCCAGTTTATACAAGGATGCAACGACAGTAGAAAGTTATTGCTCATCATATAGGCAAAACAGTGCAGACTCTCGTTTCGACTTCTCATGTATTTAGCATGGTCAATTGGAGAAGTTAAAGCTGGTCTTACAGACATGTTAGAGCAAGTAAGTTTTGCCTCAGTGGGATGGTAAGTAGTTCCTTGAGTCAAATCAGCTCAAACAAATCTGCTGGAACAAAAGAAATTCAAGAGGGATGTGCAGTGCAGGAACCAGGTTGGACACATTGGAAAAAAAATGTAAGCTTGAAAAGAACAAGGTTGCAACTAATGGAACCCGAAGCAAGTGGGCCTTTTCCGAGAAGTTGGATGAATTGATTGGCACATCAAGAAAACATAAGAAGTCCGCTGAAAGTCAGAAACGGAAGAGGGATAGAGTCGATGACGGCGAGCCCAAGACTTTTAACAACGCTTCTAAGAATACCAAGTCGAAGGAGTGTCCAGACGTGACTGACAGTTGTCCACATGCTACCACGCCGTGCATAGAAGGGAAGATTGTCAAGAAGAGGAAGTTACAGGATGGTCCTTTCAAAGATCTAGCTAGGGCAATAATGAAGTTTGATGAAGTTTACGAGAGGATAGAGAGCGCCAAGCAACAACAGCTAATGGACCTCGAGAAACAACGGATGGAGTTTACCGAGGAGTTGGAGCTTCAGAGAATGCAGCTCTTCAGGCAAACGCAGATGGAGCTGGCGAGAATGAAACACGTTAAACACGGAAGCACCGGTGAGAACACACTCTTAGAACGGTCTGCCCACACTAGAGTACTATAAGTTGTCTCTGGTCGGACGTGGTGGTTGATTCCTAGTTTCTATCCAGGATAATGTTGTGCTCGTGTTTGTCTTCTTCTCATCCTCACCACTCGAGGGTAGCAAGTTGAAAAGTCTGCATTTGCCACGGTGGACTTGAGTTTTGGAGCTGCGTCTAACTAGTGAGATTCTTGGACCGTGCGATACGCGCTCCCTTTATCCCAAAGAGTATCACTCTTCTGGAACTTCTTTCTGGGATGTCGATTCGTGTTCTTGCGTTCAATAGCCTGGATCGAAAATTTTTGCAAGCTAGCACTAGCTACTATTGTGTTTAGGGTCCCAGCCAAGGTAAGGGGAAGTCCTTCGTGAAGTGCCTTCTTCCTGAAATTTGTAAGCATTAGATGAACACCTTCAATGGTCAATTAATCTAGAGGGACATTGTCTACCGCCTCTCCGTTAGTACTTTCCTGCTTCTTCTTCTTTCCTAATTCATACTGACACCTGTCAACTAGAGGACAGAGTCTATGCTGGCAAAGCTGCTACCGGCACCATCCCAGGGGGTGCAGTCTCTTTGTATACCCCCACTATACACCGTGTCTATCACCGCGGTAGGTTTGAAGGGCACGATACCGTCTCGCACAACCAAGTTTTCGTGACTCTATCCTGTTCCAAAAAGTTGGGTGTGTTTTTTCTTCTTTTCACCGGAGGTCGCAAGCCAGTTTATACAAGGATGCAACGACAGTAGAAAGTTATTGCGCATCATGTAGGCAAAACAGTGCAGACTCTCTTTTCGACTTCTCATGTATTTAGCATGGTCAGTTGGAGAAGTTAAAGCTGGTCCTGCAGACATGTTAGAGCAAGTAAGTTTTGCCTCAGTGGGATGGTAAGTAGTTCCTTGAGTCAAATCAGCTCAAACAAATCTGCTGGAACAAAAGAAATTCAACTATGAAGGAATAGAAATAATAATTGTCCGAAAAGTTCACAGATGTCCAGATACAACTAGAAAAGCCTAGAGGTAGGAAATGGCCGACTACCCTAAACTGTACAAATTTTGGGTGTCTAAAATTCTTCTGGAACCTCCGGCTAGTTAGGTGTTATAAGGCTTTTGACGTCATGGTTGTGTTTGGTCAGTATAACCCAGAGAGTCGATCCATTGTTTATAAAGACATTTGAGTCTAAGTTACATACATGCTGCCAGGATATGTGGGTATTGAACCATGTTCTAGCGAACGGGATCCATATTCATACACTCAAAGATGCTAACAGAATGAGAAAAACCGTCAATCAAGAAATAGGTTCCCCTTCTGCCTAATATCGTATATTGGCTTCATCTTCTAGAGGCTACAAGTATCATTTTGTTTGTTGGGAGGTGAGTCAGTCCTCGACCCGTCCTTCCGCTCTTCCGTATTAATTGAAGCGTATCCGCACCACAAACTGTCCCACTCAAAATAGGTCTTATTGTCACTCATTTTTCAACATAATCTACAGCTCCCAGGTTATGCCGTTTTCATCTGTCATTGAGAGGTGGAAGTATCCCGAAGTAGCCACATAAGCAGCTACTTCGAATTTCTCCTTCAGTTTCATGATCGAAGGACTGTCAGAGTCTAACGCCCGAACTAAGAATCATGTGTTAAATCCTGCACAGTTGGATTCTTGGCAACTCCTTATGTGGTAGGAGCTGGAAACCACCCATCATTTGATCAAAACCTACAACTTCTATAGCCTTCATCAGCTCAGGGTGAGTGGCTTCAAGTGTGTCTGTTTCACTGTCTTGATCGATTTCCCAGTAACATTACTTTCTTGCTCATTTACTACTACCTTCTACTGAATTCAGATTACGAAGAAAATATTATCTTCCTCAGCGAGCCTCCTGGCAATTTGTTTGGATCTAGTTTTGCAGCTTTACCTTTAGAGCTTCGGTATAGGATGTGTACAAAGGAGGGGCAGATGCCAGAGGTCGGATTGAGTATAGCTTTTGTTGTCTTCTTCCGTCTTGCCTAGAATAGATATACCTTTGTCGAACGTTCTCTTATGCATTTTTTCTCTTTCTACTTACACTTAAGTAACATTAAACTCATCTGGTGCTCGTGTAGTGGTTCTCGCTGCATATCTCATTTCGTCTAAAATAAATCGGGGCACGTACTGGCAAGACCATCAGGAGAAGTTACTAATTCAACCCTTAACCCTATAAAAGGAGAAGGAATATTCACTTGACAGAGCAATTACAAAGCACTCCGCGATTGCTTTGTCAAGTGAAAGAACGAGCTCCCGTCCTCTCCAGCCTGCACATCTTCTATGCAGAAGGTATTAGGTTCGGAGCTGACTGGGTTCTGCTTTTCTGCGCATACACCAGGTAGCTCTGGGTTTTCCAACACTACGGTGGCCCTCAGGTCTTTCTTGACAGTGAATCATGGTTGTGTCTTTGGGGGGTTTCGGAAAGAGACTTATTTGGCTTGCTAAAAGGATTTTGGTTGACGATTTACTAAAACCTCTATATATACATATATAAAAAATATTTAGTACATGCACCTTATTCCCGAAGGATCATGATTTGGCTTTCTGTTGCCAAACGGAAGATGCTAGTTCCGTTCCGAAGTGTGTTATGACAAGGTTGGGTCATTTTAACAAGAGGTTGGTCGATTTAACGCTACTCTATATAATATTGTACCGCAACTTATTGGTGAAAGGAACTAAATAATCTACCAGCTTTTGCAGAAAATTACAGAAAGAATGGAAATTTGATGTCTAAAAATTTTCTGGTATTACTCTTCACATATCTTACTCAGGTCTCATCTACCTATATCTTACTCAGGTCATACTTGCTTAACGTTCCATACAGTTAATCTCATATCATTGTTAATAGCATGAGTCTTTGTCTTAATTGACTAGGATGTTTTACCCTAATCCACATGGCTAATCACCTAATATCAAAGAGAATCCAAGGCTCTCCTCTCTTCAAACCTCCCCGTTCCATCTCCTTCTCTTCTTTCGTTTTCCATTAGGTTTTGGTCTCATCTTCCTCTATGAGCTTCCGATGTGGGTTTTTCTAATGCTGTTTCGATTTCATCTGATTTCTTTGCTTTTGCTTTACTAATCTTTGTTGGTTTTCAGGTCTTCACACCAGATATGTTTTGTTCTGTCTCAGATTTATTCTTCTGTTCATCTGACATCGTAGACTTCATTTCATCTTTAACAATTTTCTCTCATTTTGATCATTGATTTGATCATTGACTCATGAGTGACACCTCAGGAAGAAACACAGTTTGCCTTGGCACTCATGAGCTTGCTAACGAAACTAGGTTTGAAGAGTACTGACATTCGCTCAGCTAGTTAGGCATTACGTTTGGCACTGATGAAGTCGTCCGTGCTTACGGGGAGGCTTTCTATGGCCGCCTTTTGCTTCCTCCGGCTGTTTAAGCGTTTCAGGACTCATGCATGCAGTGATATACTCTATCCAGTCCCCTAGCACCATGCTCTAATTTACTGCCCCAAACAGGGGAAGCAAAGCAGAGTGGAAATCGTTCTAAGAAGGATTTCCACTTTTACTTTTTCAAACCCGAAATCTCGGCTTTGGTTTCAATCAATTTAGTTCTCCATTCATTCAGTTTGGTTTTCTATTGTGTAACATCTGCTTATTCCGCGATTTCTTGATATGAGATGATTCTTCGTTTCCTCATTCTTCGTTTCCTCAGTACACGTTGGTGCACGGTTTCTCTACATGTATTTAGTTATATATGTACTTGACAATACATGTTTTTTATCATCTAGATTTCATCTAATTTTCGCAGGTTTCTCAATCAGTTGTGTTTTCATTTTATTGCCATTTCATCTACATTTCATTTGCATTTAATGAGTTCTGGATCCCCCGTTCTTCGAGCGGCTTCTTACTCCAATACAGGACCGAAACCCATTCCTTATTTCTCATACACAACGCCGCAACCGTTCGAAGAACAGCTTCTGATCACGTTGCTCAAATACATGACCGAAAGACTACACAAGATTGTACTGCTGCATATCACGATAGCGATATAATCTAGTGACAAAGTTCTCATTCTTGTACTATACGTGTTTCTGTTGACAAAGTCAATTTGGTGTGTGTTTAATGTCTTGTTTTGACCCTTGCTTTGGTCCCATGCGGTTTCTGTCCGCTTGGAGGCTGTTCACTTCTGCCAAGGTGCTTACTTCCCATTATTTTGCTCATATGCAGAACATTATCTGTAAGCAGCAGGCTTCCTTCATACTTCTCTTTCGACCTCTCCTCTGAGACGTCGATGCTCGGAGTGCTGCCAAGTTGATCTCGCGGGTGACCTCACGGCCCGTGACATCCTTGTCCAGCCGATGTGAAGTCAAGAGCGACTGGGAGTGACAGTGCTCTCGAGGTCGACCTTTCAAGATGCTCCGACATCTCACATGCTCTAGAACGAGCAATGGAACTGCAGCGTGTACTGCTGTGGAGACAGGCGAATCCAGCTATGAAGATTGGTGACTGTGCTTTGCGTATTATGCATAAGTAGAATTTAGGGGATTCCTCAATTCTATAATCTGCCACAAGCCTGCCATTGGGCAACGAGGCCTTGAAGCTCGTGTCATTGTGCCAGACACATGTCCACCCTCGTAGCTTTCAACGTAAGCAAGTTGGGCTCTCCTTATAAAATCGACGCATTTCAGGTTACCACGCCTAGAGCTGGACTATTGTACACATCGCCTCTTTTTGAGAACTTCAAGCCGGTCAACGAAAGGCAAATCATTGGAAACCGAACATTTTTGTACGATCCATATGTTTCGGAAGATGATGAAAGAATATGATTTTGAAAGTTTGCCTATGGTGCCTGTCTTTGAGATCTTATCACCCGACTGGGTTTAAGTTCGTTTAAGATTTGTGTAAGTTTCAATTCTCATCTCATATTTCTGTTTGACCTCGGATTATACTTCTGAGCTGTTGTTCTTACGGTGTAATACACAGAATTGATTCGTAGCTGCTTTAATGTGGCTATGGCTTTGTGAAACTAATACGGCCAGTTGTAGGCCGTGACCTAGCAAGAATGTTGCGCCAGGGCTCAATGTTCGGAGGCGCACACTGAATGACTATGCTGATTGTTCATCCTCGTAAGAATGTTTGCATGGCTTGATGCTCTTCTTTTTTAAGATGGTAAGCAGTTGCTCCTACAGTCTGGGACATCTCCTCGTTACGTCCACACACAATGTTCAGGATGAACGGATAGACAGTGAGACTTGACAAACCGACTGGAGAATTCTCTGGTGAGCGGTAAGTATTGACTAGCATCTGCCTTCGGTATCTGTTTTTCGGGATCGTCTTATTCCCATTATAGTTGTTGGTTTCTTACCTCCACTGCATTTATTTCTGCACTCTTCTTTCATCCTCTGTTGTTTTTTGGGCCTCTTTTCCTATCTGATACCAATTACAGGAAGGTACGTATTGAATTTCTTGCTCTCAGGCATCCAGGAATTTCAGGTATGCAAAGCCTAATCAACTTTACATTGCCTCAATTTGGGAGGAAGCCTAGCAGTTCCATGCATCCACTCACGTACTCAGAATTTGCGGGAAGCTGTTTGTTTTCATCTGTAAATATATTATACCGGGCCTAGAGCTGAAAAAGTTGTGGAGATAGTTTGTATCTTCGAGCTGGTTGTGGCTTCACGAAAACGATCACAGCTTGACTCACTTGACCTACAGCCCGCCTAGGGTTGGTTATGGTTGTTAAGATGACTAGGTATATAGCACAATCCGAAATCTGAAGAACGGAAACGCATTGCTTACTGATTGCGTTCGAAGGATATCTATCTGCCAGTAACCCTCAGTAGGACTGGGTCTTGGTTGAAAGTCTTGGCCTGACGAGAGCAGCACTTGTCGGGTTATTTGTTGAAATGAAGTCTCGGTGGCGGACTGGAGTAAATGAAGCTCTCATATATTTATTCAATCAGTGCAATTAGCTGGAGATCATCTCCGTTCAGGGTATTGTGAAGCAGAGTCGCAATGGAAGAAAGAATACGCGGGGCTAATCGTGTACCAAAAGCAGGATTCACGAGGTAGAGAGTGTCGAGGTTATAATTGCCTGGCAAGAGTTTTCACTGCCCTGGATAGAAAGAGAGAAGCAGTTTCACTCACCACTAGGTTTGTCGTCTGTGAGATGGACTACGGAGGTTGAGTGAGTGTCAGAATGGTAGTGTCAACGTTAGGCCTATACAATTACGGTGGTGTTTCAACGATGGACCTTGATGTATTACATGCAAAAGAGTGAGTTCCTCGAGACTTCCAAGCGAAATCTTTCTCTCCGAAGTGGACAGAGCATTGCATTACAGGTTTCTCGATGCCTGTCGGAAGGGCATTTAGCTACCGTATCGACTCAGACTGTCGGAAGGGCATTCAACTCACTACCGTTTTCTGCCTTAAAGGGCTTGGCTACTTGCGAAACGAGTTCGATCTTCTTCAGCTGGTGTAAGGTAGGAAATTACATGATTACGAGCGGCGTTGCTATATGGCATGAAAAATTTATCCTGTTCTTCCTGAGGAGGAAGAAAATCACCAGGTGACACGTCAACGAGATAGAGGAATGATTATTGGCGTCTTTCCTTGGCGTCTCTTGGTTTATGGTATAGGCTGAGTGTCTAAAATTCAATATATGAGTAATGGAGAGGTGTCAAATGCGAATATCTGCTTTTGAACGAAACGGAGATTATTCCTACACCAAGCATGGAGTTATATTCTCCACCTTTGTAATTATTTTAACTTCAGTTTTTTCCGTGCTTGTTAAGTTGTTGATCGAAGCAGTAATAGTCTTTTGAGACGAAGAAATTCATAAGTCTCTCAGCGGATAGAAGGAAATTTTGTGGGATTCGTCGGTCTACGCGTGACATGGGTTTCACACTCACCACCAGCAACACGTATAAAGCGCTTACGATGCCACCAGTAGCACCTAATATCGTAGGTTTTGAATTATCGGCTCTCGTCGGTTATTCAGATTGTCAGTATTCAGATTGGTTCGTTGACCCGTTAACCTCCTGTGCGATGGCGATTTGCTAAAATCTAACTCCCCATCTTGTTCTGTCCAATGATCCTGCGAATGAGCTCCTATTCCTCTGTCGCTAAATTATACTAAAATCATAAGTCGACTTTCACGTGATGGGATTGACGAGGGTTCCAAATTATCCTTTGTAGTCTTTGAGCGATGCGGCGTATACTACTCAGTATTTCCCATTTCCGGTATCTGAGTGGGAAGTACAGTTTATTTAGAATCGAGTATGACCGGTATCTGAGTGGGAAGTACAGTTTAGTCAGAATCGAATATAACCGGGAACCGGCTGGCCTTGTTTATTTCCATGCAGCCTTTCTTAGTTCTTACTTGATTTTTCACGCATGTTTGCAGAAATCACACGATCGATATCTTTCAAATATGATTTGTTTTGTGGCTGGTTCACCGATTGTGCGAAATTTATAAATATATGATTATACTGCATGCATTCCTTATCTCTACTTTCATACATTCCTAACTCTACTTTACTTTCATATGATACCTAAGAATTTGGATCTAGAAAAAAGAAACCTCGGGACACGGCTCTTTAATATTTTCTAGTTTCGCTAAGGTTCGAAGTCCTCCGATGGCCCAGCTCTTGTTTTCTCCATACAGTACTCCACTCCACGTCGTCTGACCTCGTCAATTATTGTGACTTCTGTAGCCCGAAAGACCGTGGGTGTGTGTCGCCTGGTCTTCTCATGAAGTTTCCTATTCCATTGATTGGTTGATGAGTAAGGAAACTTCTTCCACCGAAGTTCCGGCTGCAGTAAAGTATGAGAAGCATATTTAATCAGCGAAAGTCATATTTCTCTTAGGGAAACATAATGTGTGCGCTTTCAGACGAGACTACAAGCTCCAACATAGTACATAAAATTTCCCCCCACCAAAAGGTTCTGCCAAAGGCTATACCTCTATGAATGATTTACCTAGAGACCATGTAACTAGCATGATTCTCTCGTGTACCTGACAGTAGTTGTTACGTATACATTCTGATCGTGCAATTGGTTAAAAGGCTTAAAAGTAATTCTACGTCGAAGTCACCAAAATCCACAAAAGCAGCTTCTTTTCTAGATCTCAGCGGGGTGTACTAAAGCCTTCTCACCTGCACTTGGACTCAAAGAGTCGCCACCACTAGCTAGCAGATCACATAGGCCTTGAAAGCGTGAATTTTCAGTACCGTGGTCCCCTCCAAAGAAAGCGATCAACTTTGATGTAGCGCCTGGAATGCTTCGAATCCTCGTCTCTAAGTCCTTGTCAATGGCCAGAGGATCAAATACCCGTGCGAAGCTTTCCAGGATCAAAGGACTTTTGTTGCTCGACAAGAAATCAACCAATCCTTCAAGACCTCCAGGGGAATCCGTGATGTGTTTGCGATGGGAAATGTCATGAGCTAAATTACCCAAAGTTAGAACCAGCCATTCTTGGACCTCCATAGTTCCATCACCTTGTAGGAAGAGTGTGAGCAGTTTCGAGATTGACCCGGGAATTTCTCCAATTCGCCTTTTCCCATCTTCACTCATTGATATGTCAGCCAAGGCCGATGCAACACTTATCTTTCCGGGAGATAAGCAATCTACCAATCTGTCAAGAACACCGGGGAATTCCGCTACCCGTTTACAATTCATCTCATCTCCATAAGCTAGATTGCCCAATGTTGTCACCACTCCCGCTTGGAAGTTATCAGTTCCGCCACCTTGAAGGAAGAGTGTACACAGTTTTGAGATTGAGCCAGGAACTTCCCCTATCCGTCTCCTGCCATATCCATCTGCATGATATGCTATCTCTCCTAAAGTCCATGCCACATACTCCATTAGCAACGAGCTCTTTCCTCGAGACAAGCAATCTATCAATCCCTGAATAGTTCCCGGGGAGTCCACGATATGCTTAGCATTGGCCCCAATTACAGCTAAATTCATCAAAGTTCTCCCCAGGTGCTGTTGCATTTGCAGATACTCCACAGCTTCCTCTCCCGGAAGGAAGAGCCTAGTAAGAAGTTTCGATATTGACCCGGGAACTTCTCCAATTCTCCTCTTCCCATCTTCAGACATGGCTATATTATCCAAGGTACATGCAACATTCTCCGTCAGCTCCAAGTTACTTCCACCCGACACACCTTCCAATAGTGCCTCAAGAGCATCGGGGAGATCCAGAATCTGCTTGGCATTGGCCTCATATCGAGCCAAATTCGCCAGAGTTCTCAGCACTTGAACTTGAAAATCCACACTGCCATCCCTTTGAACAAAGACCTTAAGAAGTTTCGAGATTGACCCGGGAACTTCTCCAATTCGAGTCTTCCCATCTTCATGGAAGGCTATATTAGACAAGGTCCATGCAAGGTTCGTCATCAGCAACGCGTCAATTCCACCCGACACACCTTCCAATAGTGCCTCAAGAGCATCGGGGAGATCCAGAATCTGCTTGGCATTGGCCTCATATCCAGCCAAATTCGCCAGAGTTCTCAGCACTTGAACTTGGAAATCCACACTTCCATCCCTTTGAACAAAGACCTTAAGGAGTTTCGAGATTGACCCGGGAACTTCTCCGATTCTCCTCCTCCCATCTTCAGACATGGATATATTACCCAAGGTCCTTGCAACCTCCGTCATCAGCAACGAGTCAATTCCACCCGACACACCTTCCAATAGTGCCTCAAGAGCATTGGGGACATCCAGAATCTGCTTGGCATTGGCCTCATATCGAGCCAAATTCGCCAGAGTTCTCAGCATGTGAACTTGGAAATACACACTTCCATCTCTTTGAACAAACACCTTAAGGAGTTTCGAGATTGACCCGCGAACTTCTCCAATTCTCCTCGTCCCATCTTCAGACATGGCTATATTAGCCAAGGTCCCTGCAAGGTTCATCATCAGCAACGCGTCAATTCCACCCGACACACCATCCAATAGTGCCTCAAAAGCATCAGGGAGATCCAGAATCTGCTTGGCATTGGCCTCATATTGAGCCAAATTCGCCAGAGTTCCCAGCACTTGAACTTGGAAATCCACACTTCCATCCCTTTGAACAAAGACCTTCAGGAGTTTTGAGATTGACCCGCGAACTTCTCCAATTCTCCTCGTCCCATCTTCATGGAAGGCTATATTAGACAAGGTCCGCGCAACGTCCGTCATCAGCAACGAGTCAATTCCACCCGAAACACCTTCCAATAGTGCCTCAAGAGCATCGGGGAGATCCAGAATCTGCTTGGCATTGGCCTCATATCGAGCCAAATTCGCCAGAGTTCTCAGCACTTGAACTTGGAAATCCACACTTCCATCCCTTTGAACAAAGACCTTAAGAAGTTTCGAGATTGACCCGGGAACTTCTCCAATTCTCCTCCTCCCATCTTCATGGAGGGCTATATTCGCCAAGGTCCATGCAACGTTCGGCATCAGCAACGAGTCAATTCCACCCGACACACAATCCAGTAGTGCCTCAAGAGCATCGGGGAGATCCAGAATCTGCTTGGCATTGGCCTCATATCCAGCCAAATTCGCCAGAGTTCTCAGCACTTGAACTTGGAAATCCACACTTCCATCCCTTTGAACAAAGACCTTAAGAAGTTTCGAGACTGACCCGGGAACTTCTTCAATTCTCCTCCTCCCATCTTCATGGAGGGCTATATTCGCCAAGGTCCATGCAACGTTCGGCATCAGCAACGAGTCAATTCCACCCGACACACAATCCAGTAGTGCCTCAAGAGCATCGGGGAGATCCAGAATCTGCTTGGCGTTGGCCTCGTTATAAGCCAAACTCGCCAGAGTTCTCAGCACTGGAACTTGGAAATCCACACTTCCATCCCTTTGAACAAAGACCTTAAGAAGTTTCGAGATTGACCCGGGAACTTCTCCAATTCGAGTCTTCCCATCTTCATGGAGGGCTATATTCACCAAGGTCCGCGCAACGTTCGTCATCAGCAACGAGTCAATTCCACCCGAAACACCATCCAATAGTGCCTCAAGAGCATTGGGGAGATCCAGAATCTGCTTGGCATTGGCCTCGTTATAAGCCAAATTCGCCAGAGTTCTCAGCACTGGAACTTGGAAATCCACACTTCCATCCCTTTGAACAAAGACCTTAAGAAGTTTCGAGATTGACCCGGGAAGTTCTCCAATTCGAGTCTTGCCATCTTCATGGAGGGCTATATTCGCCAAGGTCCATGCAAGGTTCGGCATCAGCAACGAGTCAATTCCACCCGACACACAATCCAGTAGTGCATCAAGAGCATCGGGGAGATCCAGAATCTGCTTGGCATTGCCCTCGTTACAAGCCAAATTCGCCAGAGTTCTCAGCACTTGAACTTGGAAATCCACACTTCCATCCCTTTGAAGAAAGACCTTAAGAAGTTTCGAGATTGACCCGGGAACTTCTCCAATTCTCCTTCTCCCATCTTCATGGATGGCTATATTCGCCAAGGTCCATGCAAGGTTCGGCATCAGCAACGAGTCAATTCCACCCGACACACAATCCAGTAGTGCCTCAAGAGCATCGGGGAGATCCAGAATCTGCTTGGCATTGGCCTCATATTGAGCCAAATTCGCCAGAGTTCTCAGCACTTGAACTTGGAAATCCACACTTCCATCCCTTTGAAAAAACACCTTAAGGAGTTTTGAGATTGACCCGGGAACTTCTCCAATTCTCCTCCTCCCATCTTCATGGAAGGCTATAGAAGCTAAAGCTTGTGCAGCAATTCCCCTGAGCGTGGAGTTCTGACCAAGAGACAAACAGTCTATCACTCTCTGAAGAGCACCTGGAACCTCCACTATCTGCTTATTATTAGCTTCGAACAGAGCCAAACGGCCGACACCGTGAAGGTGAAGTGTCTGGTAAGGAGAACATAAGGTTGTATCGTCGTGACTAGATGTTAAGAACGATTCAAGCAGACTTTTTATGGTTCGAGGAGTATGAGATGCAGCACATAAGCCTGCGGCCCCAAGCTGATACGATGTGCTGATTGTTGGTGGTCCATAATGCAAAGATGAGACCAAACTTTGAAGACACTTGTCATCAAGTTGTCCATAGAGAACGACCTTGACGTAAACCTACAAATATATACAGAGCAAGGATAATGGAAAGTTAGAGCGTTATTGGATTCTTTTCATTTCAGTATGGGGTAAATTTGAAGCAGTTTCAGTGATCTCATACAAGGCTGCCTGATATTAAGAATGAACGCGAGTGGGTAAAACCAGTGCAGACCTGCTTGACACAATGAGCCAAGTTCTCATCATATTCTGGTAGTTGGTCGTGCATGAAGAAGGGAAGATTCTCCATTGCGGCCCGTAACTTCTTTAAATGGCCGTAATCTAGAGCACTCATTCCAAGGTTCTTTGCAGCTTTCTTTGCAAGAGTTTGCTGTAAGTAGAGGGCGCAAAGTACAAAGACTGCATCCCCGTGTCGCTCATCACAAATGATTTCATGATCAAGTCCGGAGTTCGGCTTGGTTTTATCGTTCAGCAACTGCAAAGAAGTCATCACCTCTTCAACATCCTTTCTCGTCTCCGGGTGATAATTGATGAAATATCGTTGCAGATCATGCAAGCCTAAGGTTTCGTATTCCTTCTTTATGATTGGCACTCCTGCAATCGGATCACTATATTCTAGATACTGGATGTTCGATTGCAACATCGTACCGCTTTCCATCAATTGAGTTTTATGGTCGTCGAACAGCTCTGCATCTCCTTCGCTACGTGTATGTAGTAATCTAATGTACAACATGTACACAACATGATTGGGGATGGACTTCCCCTCACAATTTGCAATCAAGATAAGCAAATGCCTCGCATTAGCTTTGAGCTCTCTGTACGTCATCAACATTGTCTCCCAAATGTTTTTCTCGTATGAGAAGAGAAGCACTGGTCTCAGATTCAGAGATGTGCCTCCCCCTTCAACGTCTCCCTTTATGGCTGCTGCGTAACTCTTTGCAACCCTCTTCCACTCGCCGACGTCATTGTTCTTCTTCCTGTTTATCCTCTTGCCCGCCATCGCCAAAGCCAGTGGATTATACTCTGCTCGATCTATCAGACCTCGAGCAACATCCTGTGAGAAGTACATCAAATCAAATGCATACATCTTTAGCCTAGTTGGTAAATGTCAAGTAGCAAGTGATTCAAATCTTAATACTAATAAGTAGATATTCAAGCAAGATGCAGTTCTTTCAGAAGTCCGCAATTTCCAGGCGAATTGGAATGGCAAGACCTCACCGGAGTACAAGCTGTCATCTTGAATATGTCCCAGTCCCGGGCAATGGGGTAACAACTGATTCTCTTCTAGAAACTGAAGAAGAGGTGATCAATGAATATCGGGATATGCGGGTATCACCCCTGCATATCGAGATATCGATGCATGCATCACATGGATACATACATCAATAACACTATTATGTTAGATTTATTTGATTGATTTCTAGTTGAGGTAATGCTTGTTGAGATATTTCTAGGTTACTAAATCTCATTAAGGTAAATTAGACGCAGTTCCACTTAGGGTTTAACAAAACATCTCTATAATTGCAATTATTGTGTATATAATCATCTTTTCTCAGTCTGAAAAGTAAAAAAATTTCTACAATTATCATTCTAGCACCTTGTACCATATTAAGGTGTGTTCTATGTTGTTTAACGGCGAGGTGTGTTTCATGCTCTTTCACGTGTTTTACAATAAGGTGTCTTGCTTTTCATACCACTTGAACGAGTTATTGTCTAATATTTCCTAAGGCTCTTAGTGAATTAATGTGAATAAATTATTATTGTGTGTACTCAGGGATGTTTATTCCGGTGAGATTGGAAAAGCTAAGATGGTTGATACGTCAAATATCCATGACTAAGGATCAACCTTCAACGTCAATTAGAAACAACAACAATTCTTTTCATATGATATTCAAAACATCAAGTTCAAGTCTCAGTTAACAAAGAGAGCCCATTTTCTCCCATAAATTTTCACTCACAAGGACCCCGGGATTTGTGCATGCAATGCACAAAAATAACCAAGTAGAAGTTTCTGACAAACCTTCAAATCTTGTGGGAGATCATTGTTTGGCAATCCTGCATGGCATGCAAGGATTTTCTCCGCTTCCTCTGGCTCGATCCGCTCCGTTTGAATTTGTACAGAATCTTCCCATAGCATGGACTTCCGGGACGTGACCAGCAACTTCACGTTACTAGGCGATGTTCGGTTCACCAGCCCAACGAATGCCTTTACGAAAGTGGACTCCCACACATCGTCCAAGATTACCAAAGCGCTTCGCACACTGAGAAGACACTGTATTCGCTTCTGAATCGTACTACTGGGAGTTGCATCGTAGTCTTGATTCATATCCAAAGAATCCTCTGGAGAAAGCTTTGACAGGAGTTCTAGTTGCTTGGATGACACGCTTGCTCCATAACCACACTCCAAGAAAAGAACCAAGATGAATGGTGCGTGTTCTCCAGGAATCAGATTTGTAAAATGGACACCCATGTACCTTGCTAAGATAGATTTTCCTGTACCAGGATCACCGTGCAACAGAACTACAGAGGGCCCGCCCTTTTCCTCAAGTGCATCTACAAGCCTTTTGTGGATGCTTACTTGCACAAGTGTCTTCTCACCTCCTTCGCTGATCTTGAAGGAACAAGATCTATTAAACGCTTCCTTCTTCATAACTTCACGCGCACTTTGGTTTTGTTGCATCACAGTAATAACTTTATTGTATGCTCCTAGGATCTCCTCAAGCAACTCTTCCAATTTGTCGGGGAAAAGAGTTGCAGTTAGCTTGAAACAACATCCGGCAAAAAAACGGATCCGTGTACTATTTTCTATGTCCCTTTGTTCTTTTTCCACTAGAATTCTGGCGTCCTCCAACCCTTTCCACAACTCATCGTCTTTTAGACCAAATTCATCGATCATGGTCGAGTAAGTGTTGTGTTGCTTCCGAAGACTTTCCAATTGCGCTGGAATATTTTTCCATTTTCTATGTGCCTTGTGCCATCTATTGCCCAGATCCAATATCTCGGGTATACGGGCTACAAGTGCCGCAGCTGCAGCTGCTACTGCTACCTCCGCCATCGATCCTGAACACAACTTGTCACCGTGAAAACAGGGGATGCAAATCGGGCATATTTGTGCAGTATAGCCAATGGTACATGTCATCAAGAAATTGTCAACATATCGGTCCAGGTAGGGGAAAATTCGGACTGTAAGGACCGTAGTAATCCCGGAACGACGAGAGGAGAATTCAATTTTCAAGTTCACTTCATTCTAAGCTAAACCGAACATCGAATCCTGTATGGCGCTAAGATCGGAGCATCCTTACCTGCATAAACTGTAGTTCTCTCACGGAATGAATTGCCGGGCGAGAGTTTGACCAACGCAATTCTGACTCTCCTCGCTCACGTATACAAAGTTCTTCAGATTCTACTACAAACCTAAGGTTGCAAGCACATATTTTGATTAACTTCCGAGGCAGTTTGAAGAAAGTGACCGAACTCCCGATCGTAGATCAACGGTAAAAGGCAAGCTCTTTCAGGCAAACTATGCGGTTGCCAAGCATGACTTTGGCTAGACAATTCCTGTTTTTCAAAATCTCCTCACAACTTACGCCCTCAATGCAACCAACACGGTTCTGCTTCCCAATATGGGGGACTCATGTGCATCTCCCTCAGTTCCGACATTTCTTCTCACGGACGAATCATGAAGTTCTGCTCCATACGACGACGAGCAAATCGCAGTGAACTCTCGAAATCAGGCCTATCGATCACATACCAACACCCACACAATTCCACCTGTCCATATCGCAAGTGGAGATATTCACTAACCCTGCTTCACTTAAATCACTCTTGCACTGAAAGTCGTAGCCGGTGGTTCACAGCTCTTACCGACTTCAGTCTAACCCATGTGAAAAGCTCGTACATTGACAGAAAAATTGTCTTGACCGAGTGAAAAGCCGCGACCGCGTAGCATAACGAGAATAGTCCACCTAAGCACAGTTACTGGTCCCTATCCTGACATCAGACTCTTGTTGTCTCTTACGGTGAGGTTCTCTCTAGTGTCTTCTGTTGCCCTACTAGTGGCCTGGGGTCCAACTGCTGTACACGATCGAACCAAAGCATGAAATTTCATCATGTGACACTTAGTCTCCATATTGTATTGTATTCTGTACATAGACCAGGCAAGTGCAATATATAATGGAACGAGAGGTGGGTACCACAAGCTAAAGAATCAATTGACTTGCTTGGTACGACCAATTCGCAAGCGCTATGCGCCAACATTGTTTCTTCTGGGAAGTTTTCACAGTAGAAGATTCTGGCATAGTGATGGAGCATCGCTGTACTCCTCACTCAAATCCTCAAATACTATCATGCGCCATGGTGATCCTAGAAGGTTCTTGACAATGTGCCGGAGCATTACGGTAATCCTCTCTGAATAGCTCTCCCAGTCAGCAGCAGAAATGATAAACTGGACTCGCTGCGTTCTTGATTCGGATATCGTGGTGCGCAGTAGTGGTAAAATGTGTTTGGCACATCCGGGGACTGCGTTAGTTTATGGAATATTCATTAATGATGGATTGATCCGTTGACCAATTCTTCTCGTTTACTATTAAAAAATATTATGAAACAGTTTTTTTGCAATTTGTATACAAATTTTCTCTTCATAATTGAACATTTAATAATCTCAATATAAACGAGGGCATACAAGAAAGGTTGATATGTCAAAGAACGACTTGAATAGAAGGAAAACTAGAAAATAGTGAATACACATTTATACGCTAAACAAAAATAAGATATTTATTTATTTATTTTGATGAGTTTTTATATCACTTGTTTAATTGCCATGGATGATCAAATGATTGTTAACCGCATATCTAGCAATACATTAATTAATAGATTTTAATATATTTCTGAAAATTCTAAAAGACTCTAAAAGTTGATGGATAAACATAGAACTATCTACCTACGTGACAAGGTCTTAAACGTATTTTCAAATTCAATAATCAAGAATGTATATACATGTTCACATTTCCACGAGATCTATGTGTTTAGTGTTAGACAAACTTAGCACAATTGGCAAGATTTAAAATGAATAAGAGGATGGACAAACTCCGATGGTTTGGCACTCCCTTCATCTCCATCTAAATGTCCAGCGAATCAGGTGGTTCTTCAAGTGTGCAACACTTCATTTCTCAATTTGATCACATCTCACTTCTGATAAATGCAAGACACGATGGCAAGATTTAAAACGGACAAACTCAGATGGTTTGGCACTCCCTTCGTCTCCTTCTAAATGTCCAGCAAATCAGGTGGTTCTTCAGGTGTTTGAACACTTCATTTCTCAATTTGATCACATCTCACTTCTGATAAATCCAGACATGAACGCTTGTTCAAGTCTACACATAAAACAGGCATGGGCTCCAGATGGGAGCTTTTGTTCCGGTCAAATAAAAGACAAAACGTTCAAGACACACCAATATTTGTAAAATAGAGGATGCTTTCAATTCCTCCAGACCTTCTCTACGAGAATGAGTGGCAGCGCCAACTGTGCACTACTGATTGTCCAATGTTATCACCACTCCCGCTTGGAAGCAATCAGTTCCTCCACCTTGAAGGAAAAGTGTACACAGTTCTGAGATTGAGCAACGAACTTCCCCTGTCCTTCTTTGGCCATATCCATCTTCATGATATGCTCTCCCTACTAAAGTCCATGTGTGACGGCTCAATGTTGACGTACTTATAGTACAATAAATAATAACAATTTCTCACACAAGTATATTGTTTGGAAATCCCTAAGAGTGAAGCAAAAAACCACTCCCAAAAGAGGGTAGTCTCACCCTTTGTGGCACACTACATCAACAAGGAAAATCACAAAATAATCACTTTCACTCTAAAATCTAGTCAGGATTGCTCTTGAAGGTGATGGTTTGTACAACTCAGAGTGCCACTCCATTCCAAAGATAAAATGTTCTAACCTTTTCAAAAGGCACAACTTGCAAGACTGATCTTCATACTACTTCTTGTCTAAACTTTTAGATTCCATGGTATTGCTTGTGCTGTGAGTTTGCCAATCCCTTTGTTGCACAAGTTACTCCTTCATATCCTTTAGTGCACACCTTGATCAAGGGCAAGTACCTGATTGGCACTAAGCACTTGAAGACCTATTGTGAAATTCCTCACCTCTACTCTTGCCTAGACATTGGAACAACATGTAAAATGTAGGACACAGAACTTGCAAAGAAGTCAGAGCACTCTTTACTTGTAATCAAAGTATGCATCACACAAAAAACAAACACAAGTACTAGTTGCACTCAGCCTTATACTTGTTTGGCTCCAAGCCAGAGGGATCAAAATCCCAAGTGAATCTTGAAAAATCCAAATCTAAATTGTGCATCACTGATCTTATAATCCTATCCTATTTTATCATAATGATTATTAGAATGATTAGGCTCCTACATGTGTCAAGGGAGATATCAGACCCCCCACATTTTTTATCTTTAGTATACAACCCCGAGTACCTGTATAAACCCAAGGGCCATCCTCTTCAAGTATATACAACTCAGAGTGCAATACAATTCCGGAGGCAATCATCCTCAACTTTATACAACTCCAAGTGCCACGTGTAAGGAAATCCAGCAACTCAGGCTTGACCTCAGTTCACATTAGTAGATGTATGTAAGAGAGCTCCAAGAGAAAGCAATTTCATATAAATTGGCCAAGCAATTCTCACAAGTTCTTGTCTGAACAAGTATAGAATGAAAAAGTTCAGCATAGTCTACTTTTGGGCCAAGGAAATGGTACAGCAAAAATCCTCCCAATCTTTCAGCTAGATCAACATGTGGTCTCTCTGTAGTATCATCACTTTTTTGCTAATCAATCACATAGACTAAAAATTTTACGTCCATGTAGATGATCAGAAGACATGGGGAAACCAAGTAAGTAGAGTTTGTTATGCGGCCATAAAACATCAGTTAGTACATAAAGGCTGTCAATGAGCAAGGTTAAGTATGAACTGCATAATGCCATAAAAAGGGGAAAAGCCACAGGACAAAAACAAGGAGAATGATTGTATCTTATCTGCACAATAATTATTCTTGAGATGTTTATGATGATAAGTATGATGGGGTACCCATATTTTTTTGGGCAGTTTTTAGGATAGGAAGTGAATTTTGAAGTAGAAAAAAGGTTAGATGAAGGAAATTGGCAGATTTGGATCCAAATTAGGTTTGATCAGGAAATCTGATTTGACCCAAGGAAGTCTACTTCATATCAGAGGAGGAGAAGACTTGGATTGAAATTGGGAGGATGGAAGATCCAAAGTGAGGATGCTTTGCATTGTGGTGAAAACACCCAATCCAAGGATCTTCAACTGCAACCTTGACTCAAGCCATACCAACCAAGAAAGTACACTCATCAAGAACAGCTACCTTGTGGTATCCCTGCACCCTCCAACCGTTCCCCGTCTTCTTGTGTTTGAATGAGGACTTTAACTTCCTTGTCATTCCTTCTGATGGTGGAGGCCAGTCTTGATTGAGGTGCATTGCTCCCATTGTTGAATCGGACCTGAGCACTTTCTGCCAGTGCTTCTCAGTCCATGCAAACACTTTTCCTCTCTCAAGTGTGAGAAGTTAGGTTCTTCTTCTCCTTAATCTCTACTACCATTGGGAGGCATGCAAAATCCCAAACCCACAGTATAAAGCATAGATGTGTCAAATTCAGGTACTCTAGATAACAATAGGGCGCCCATTTCTCTACTCTGGGTGACCGCAATGCAACACCAATATTCTTCTTAATGGGAGATATCATGGCATGAAAGTGCACCTTGAGCCTGATTCTCCCTCCCTTCACATTACTGCCTTAGGATAGTCTCAAGCACCGGTTCATGAGGTGGAGTTATCCCTTGGTGATTCTCTCCTTGAGGGACAGCTAGAACCTGAACTGTCCCATCTTTGTGTATTGGTGTCAGAGGAGGAGTCTCTTTTGCAGTCATGATATTGGGAGTACAAAGGCATCACAAACAATGAGAGGGGAGTAGGTCCTCCCATCATTTGCAACTTCTCTGTAAGTTCTTAGGTTTGATGATAGAACATCCTTGCACAGTTTGGGGTTTTCCTTCATGCAGCAGTTGGAAGAAAGTTGCTTGCCCATTGTTTGCAAGGATTTGAACAACTTCATGATCAAGGTTACCATGGTGCACCAAGCAGGGTCGTGGTATCCTTGCACCTTCCAACCATTCTCTGTCTTCTTGTGTTTGAACAAGGACTTGAACATTCTTGTCATTTCTTCCGATTTTCAATTTAATGGCCAGTCTTGATAGAGGTGCATGGCTCTTTGCATTGAATTGGAACCGAGCACTTTCTACCAGTGCTCCTCAGTCCATGCAAACACATTTCCTCTCAAGTGGGAGAAGTTTGGGTTCTTCTTCTCCTTAGTCTCTATTACCATTTGGAGGCATGGAAAATCCCAAATCCACAATAGAAAGCATAGATGTGTCAAATTCAGGTACTCTGCATAGCAATAGTGCACCACACTTCTCTACTCCAGGTGACCGTAATGCGAGGCAAGTCTTCTTCTTCATGGGAGACATCATGGTATAGAT
The DNA here is from genome assembly GCA_948567375.1 of Lunularia cruciata. Taxonomy (NCBI): domain Eukaryota; kingdom Viridiplantae; phylum Streptophyta; class Marchantiopsida; order Lunulariales; family Lunulariaceae; genus Lunularia; species Lunularia cruciata. The sequence goes on along the minus strand of OX419761.1, from coordinate 49,024,935 downwards.
GTGCACCTTGAGCCTAATTCTCCATTTGTGTTCTCTATCCCTATCATCCTCTCTCACAGTCTGTTGAATTGCTCAGAGTTTCTAAGCTCTTCTTAAACCTGAAATGTTCACACCCACACAACCTCAAATGCTCCAAGAATGGGTAGAATGTCAAGATAATTGAACCAAACCTTACCTCCTTTTGAGGCACTACATTTATACACTTTAATTGATCCATTTGAGATTTTGGTGAGCATTTTTGGTGAAGCATTGTGGTCCTTGCATGTGTAAAGTGTCACAAGGACCAAGGGAGACCAAAACTGGTTGTTTATCCTACATGTCAGCTCCTTCTTAAGTAGGGAGTTGAATTGTTACCGACTGATCCTGGCCTCTGACATGTCATCCCACATTCATGTTCATGGTACCTTTTTTGTGGTACCTTGAACTTGAACATCCTCTCTCCTCTTAGGGTGACTCTTTAGGAACTTTTTGTGGTGATAGAGGTATACGCCATAAGTTATATTGTCAATTATCATCGTACTCAACATGATTGACTATTTGGGGAAAACAACTCACCTAAGGGAACATCAAGTGGGCTACTACATGAAGCATGCACTTGGGAATCCCATACCTTCAATTTCTCCAAGGAGACTTCTACTATCTCCTTTGTGATCTCCTCTAGAAGGTACTGTGCCATGTCCATCTTTGCCTCTCCAAATTGATTTGGGTTTGTTGTTTGTGGATTTCATCTAAGATTTCCTCCCAAACAGGGACTTTCTCTTTCTTGCATTTTTCCTCCTTCTGTAAGTCTCCATGAGCTTCTTGACTTGAGTATCCACCACTCACAGCTCCTCCTAATGATGAACTTTTACTGCCACGAGTGATACTCCTAAATTCTCTATCTCTCCTTTTGATGCATTAATCTCTTCCTCTTAGGCCTTAATCTGTTTTTTCAGCTTGAGGTGTTGACATGCTTCTTCCTCCCTATGACTTAGACATATTCTTCCTTAATGTCAGTTCTTCCTCTATTTCCTTCTTCAAGGCATGGCCTTCTTCTTGGAGTTTAGCTGCCTCTTGTACCAAGTCATTACTTTGTTTCCCCATCTCCAGATGCAAGGTACAAACATCTTGCAATTCTTTTCTTACCTTCCTCCTTTACTCAGCTCCTCCTTGCACGAGATGGTGAAGATGTTGGACAAGGGTCACAAAGTTGGTGATTCCCTTGTTGGACTTGGCATAGATGGAGAAGCTGCTCCATCAAATTGTGAACCAAGCCCACTTTATGCACTATTAACTAGGAACTAGGCACTACTACAATCTGCCTAACCTCCTTCCTACTTGAGCTTTCCCCTCTCCTGTTCTTGAACAAGGCAGAGTGCCCACTCCCACTCTCTTGATGTCTACAAAGACAGTTGACTCCTGGCTCCCAGTGCTTAGATATTTCTTCAGTTGGAGCAGGTGCCTCTGTCATGGATGATCCTTTGTTCTGCCTTTGATTGTGTCGGTGAAGCTGTTCTTTGGCTTGGGGAGCAGCATTGTCTTGGCACAAACCTGTGTCTTCTGCCTCAAGTATTTCTTCTATGCAAAGAATGCCTTCCTCTCTTAACTCTACTTCCCATATGGTTGCGAATAAAGGGGATTTCATCATCCCCAAACCCTCTGCCATGCTTTTCTTTGGGCTGGAAGGTCTGGCTGTCTGATCTTATCTCCCAAGCGTAGGTGTCAGTTCCTCCTCCTGAAGGTTAGTCGCTTGGGGAGAAGTTGGGGCTGGGGTGGATTGTACTTCTCCACCTTCATGATCTTCTGCCCCGTCCTTGTCAGACAACATGACAATCTGTATGAAGGATTGTTCACTTGTTGTGACTGTGGGGTCCAGGTGTGGTACTGTCTATGCTTCTTCCTGGACTTCTTCTTCTTCTTCATTCTCCTCTTATTCGTGCAAGAGGATTCTTTTTGTTCTCTTGGTGGCCTTTGCCTTTGGCATGGCAAGGGTAGTGGGTCATTTCCTGAGCATGGGTTCTGCAGCAATTTCATCCTGCCTCTGCTTCTCAAACCCCTGGGTGTTGTAGGGGTGTTGCAGGCTTCCTTTACTTCCACTTATTTCCCTGTGTGGGCAAACTCCTCATTTGCCCCTGCGTATTTGTGCACCATCAGTGCTCTTTCCTGAGGTTCGTCAAAATAGCACTTCATGGGGAGTACTTCGTGAAGCGCCTTCTACCTGAAATTTGTAAGGATCAGATGAACATCTTCAATGGTCAATTAATCTAACGGGACATTGTCTACGGCCTCTCCGTTAGTACTTTCCTGCTTCTTTTTCTTTCCGAACCCATACTGACACCCTTCAACCAGAGGACAGAGTCTATGCTGGGAAGGCTGCTACTGGCACCATCCCAGAAGGTGCAGTCTCTTTGTAACCCCCACTATACACCCTGTCTATCACCCCGGTAGGTTTGAACGGCACGATAATGTCTCGCACAACCATGCTTTCCTGACTCTTTCCTGTTCCAAAAAGTTGGGTGTGTTTTTTCTTCTTTTCACCGGACGTCGCAAGCCAGTTTATACAAGGATGCAACGACAGTAGAAAGTTATTGCTCATCATATAGGCAAAACAGTGCAGACTCTCGTTTCGACTTCTCATGTATTTAGCATGGTCAATTGGAGAAGTTAAAGCTGCTCCTACAGACATGTTAGAGCAAATAAGTTTTTTCTCGGTGGATGGTAAGTAGTTCCTTGAGTCAAATCAGCTCAAACAAATCTGCTGGAACAAAATAAGACCAACTATGAAGGAATAGAAATAAGAATTGTCCGAAAAGTTCACAGATTTCCGGATACAACTAGAAAAGCATAGAGGTAGGAAATGGCCGACCACTGTACAAATTTTGGTTGTCTAAATTGGTTTTGGAACCTCCGGCTAGTTACGTGTTATAAGGCTTTTGACGTCATGGTTATGTTTGGTCAGTATAACTCAGAGAGTCGATCCATTTTGAGAAAGACATGTGGAGTCCAAGTCACATACATGCTGCCAGAATATGTGGGTATTGAACCATGTTCTAGCTAACTGGTTCCATATTCATACACTCAAAGATGCTACCAGAATGAAGAAAGCTGTCAATCAAGAAATAGGTTCCCCGTCTGTCTAATCTTGTATATTGGCCTCATCTTCTAGAGGCTACAAGTATCATTTGTTTGTTGGGAGGTGAGTCAGTCCTCGACCCGTCCTTCCGCTCTTCCCTATTAATTTCCAAGTCGTTGAAGCGTATCCACACCACAAACTATCCCTCTCAAATAGGTCTTATTGTCAGTCATTTTTCAACATACTCTACAGCTCCCAGGTTATGCCGTTTTCATCTGTCATTGAGAGGTGGAAGTATCCCGAAGTAGCCACATGAGCAGCTACTTCGAATTTCTCCTTCAGTTTCATGATTGAAGGACTGTCAGAGTCTAATGCCCGAACTAAGAATCATGTGTTGAATCCTGCACAGCGAGATTCTTGCCAGCTCCTTATGTGGTAGAAGCTGGAAACCACCCATCATCTGCTCAAAACTTACAACTGCTATAGCCTTCTTCAGCTCCAGGGTGAGTGGCTTCAAGTGTGTCTGTTTCACTGTCTTGATCGATTTCCCAGTAACATTATTTGCTTGCTCATTTACTACTACCTTCTTCTTTTCCTTTGTGAATTTCGTGCTTCTCCTGCTTGAATCGTTTTATGCCTACTCTAATTGTACTGAATTCAGATTACGAAGAAAATATCGTCTTCCTCAGCGAGCCTCCTGGGAATTTGTTTGGATCTAGTTTTGCAGCTTTACCTTTAGAGCTTCGGTATAGGATGTGTACACAAGGAGGGGCAGATGCCAGAGGTCGGATTGCGTATCTGCAACATTGGAAATCAACAATATTGAATGTAGCTTTTGTTGTCTTCTTCCGTCTTGCCTAGAATAGACTTACCTTAATCAAACCTTCTCTTATGCACTTTTTCCCTTTCTACTTACACTTAGTAACATTTAAACTCATCTGGAGCTCGTGTAGTGGTTCTTACTGCATATCTCATTTCGTCTAAAATAAATCGGGGCACGTAGTGGCAAGACCATCGGGAGAAGTCACTACTTTAACCCTTAACCCTATACAAGGAGAAGGAATATTCACTTGACAGAGCAATTGCGGAGCAATCCGCGATTGCTATGTCAAGTGAAAGAACAAGCTCCCGTCCTCTCCAGCCTGCACATCTTCTATGGACAAGGTATTAGGTCCTGAGTTCACTGGGTTCTGCTTTTCTGTGCATACACCCGGTAACTCGGGGTTTTCCACCACTGCGGTGGCCCTCAGGTCTGTCTTGACAGTGAATCATGGTTGTGTCTTTGAGGGGATTCGGGAAGAGACTTATTTGGCTTACAAAAGGGACTTTCCCTTTACGATTATACTTTAGGAAAAAAAGAGTATACACATATTATTTTTATATATACCTATAAAATAAGGTATTGTTAAATTATATGCACCCTTGTCAAGACCCACCCCTGTCAAAACACACTTCGGAGAGATGTCCATAGCTAACATTTGGGATGTCATCTGGTTGCTCGGGTTGAAGACGAACAACAGGATATCTTTTCAGGTTTACCCGAAGGATCATGATTGGGTTTTCTATTGCGAAACGGAAGATGCTAATGTCTATCAGATTTCCGCAAGTGTCCATAAGAGTATGAAGGGGAGGGGGCAGGCATCGTTCCGAAGTGTGTTATGACAAGGCTGGGTCATTTTAACAAGAGGGTTGGTCGATTAACAGTACTCTATATAATATTGTGTCGCAACTAAATCTACCAGCTTTTGCAGCAAATTACAGAAAGAATGGAAATTTGATGTCTACAAATTTCTGATATTACTCTGAACATATCTTACTCAGGTCTCATCTACCTATATCTTACTCAGGTAGTACTTGCTTGACATGTCCCATCCTTATGAGGACTCGGAATGAATTGCTACTTGGAAATACACAATACTGGACCGAAACCCATTCCTCATTTCTCATACACAAGGCCGAAAACGTTCGAAGAACGGCTTCTGATCACGTTGCTCAAATACATGACCGAAATACTACACAAAATTTTACTGCTGCATATCACGGTAGCGATATAGTCTAGTGACAAACTTCTCATTCTTGTACTATACGTGTTTCTGTTGACAAAGTCAATTTGGTGTGTGTTTAATGTCTTGTTTTGACCCTTGCTTTGGTCTCATGCGGTTTCTTTCCGCTTGGAGGCTGTTCACTTTTGCCAAGGTGCTTACTTCCCATTATTTTGCTCATGTGCAGAACATTATCTGTAAGGAGCAGGCTTCCTTCATACTTCTCCTTCGACCTCTCCTCTGAGACGTCGATGCTCGGAGTGCTGCCAAGTTGATCTCGCGGGTGACCTCACGGCCCGTCACATCCTTGTCCAGCCGATGTGAAGTCAAGAGCGCCTGGGAGTGACAGTGCTCTCGAGGTCGATCTTTCAAGATGGTCCGACATCTCACATGCTCTTGAACGAGCAATGGAACTGCAGCGTGTACTGCTGTGGAGACAGGCGAATCCAGCTATGAAGATTGGTGACTGTGCTTTGCGTATTCTGCTTACGTAGAATTTAGCGGATTCCTCAATTCTGTAATCTGCCACAAGCCTGCCATTGGGCAAAGAGGCCTTGAAGCTCATGTAATTGTGCCAGACACATGTCCACCCGCGTAGCTTTCAACGTAAGCAAGTCGGGCTCTCCTTGTAGTCTCCTTGTAACCCCCACTATACACCCTGTCTATCACCCCGGTTGGTTTGAACGGCACGATACTGTCTCGCACAACCAAGCTTTACTGACTCTATCCTGTTCCCAAAAAGTTGGGTGTGTTTTTTCTTCTTTTCATCGGAGGTCGCAAGCAGTTTATACAAGGATGTAACGACAATAGAAAGTTATTGCTCATCATATAGGCAAAACAATGCAGGCTCTCGTTTCGACATCTCATGTATTTAGCATGGTCAATTGGAGAAGTTAAAGCTGGTCCTCCAAACATGTTAGAGCAAGTAAGTTTCTTCTCAGTGGGATGGTAAGTAGTTCCTCGAGTCAAATCAGCTCAAACAAATCTGCTGGAACAAATAAATTCAACTATGAAGGAATAGAAATAATAATTGTCCGAAAAGTTCACAGAGTTCCAGATACAACTAGAAAAGCATAGAGGTAGGAAATGGCCGACAACTGAACAAATTTTTGGTGTTTATTTTGGAGCCTCCGGCTAGTTACGTGTTATAAGGCTTTTGACGTCATGGTTGTGTTTGGTCAGTGTAACTCAGAGAGTCGATCCATTTTCGAGAAAGACATGTGGAGTCTAAGTCACATACATGCTGCCGGAATATGTGGGTACTGAACCATGTTCTAGCGAACTGGTTCCATATCCATACACTCAAAGATGCTACCACAATGAAGAGAACTGTCAATCAAGAAATAGGTTCCCCGTCTGCCTAATATTGTATATTGGCTTCATCTTTTAGAGGCTACAAGTATCATTTTGTTTGTTGGGAGGTGAGTCAGTCCTCGACCCGTCCTTCCGCTCTTCCCTATTAATTTCCTAGTCGTTGAAGCGTATCCACACCACATACTATTCCACTCAACATAGGTCTTATTGTCAGTCATTTTTTAACATACTCTACAGATCCCAGGTTATGCCGTTTTCATCTGTCATTGAGAGGTGGAAGTATCCCGAAGTAGCCACATAAGCAGCTACTTCTTATTTCTCCTTCAGTTTCATGATTGAAGGACTGCCAGAGTCTAACGGCCGAACTAAGAATCGTGTGTTGAACCCTGCACAGTGGGATTCTTGGCAGCTCCTTATGTGGTAGAAGCTGGAAACCACCCATCATCTGCTCAAAACTTACAACTGCTATAGCCTTCTTCAGCTCCAGGGTGAGTGGCTTCAAGTATGTCTGTTTCACAGTCTTGATCGATTTCCCAGTAACATTATTTTCTTGCTCATTTACAACTACCTTCTTCTTTCGCCTTGTGAATTTTGTGCTTCTCCTGCTTGAATCGTTCTATGCCTACTCTAATTGAACTGAATACAGATTACGAAGAAAATATCGTCTTCGTCAGCGAGCCTCCTGGCAGTTTGCTTGGATCTAGTTTTGCAGCTTTACCTTTAGAGCTTCGGTATAGGATGTGTACACAAGGAGGAGCAGATGCCAGAGGTCCGATTGAGTATCTGCAACATTGGAAATCAACAATTGCATGTAGCTTTTGTTGTCATCTTCCGTCTTGCCTAGAATAGACTTACCTTTATCGAGCCTTCTCTTATACATTTTTTCTCTTTCTACTTACACTTAGTAACATTTAAACTCATCTTGCTCGTGTAGTGGTTCTTACTGCATATCTCATTTCGTCTAAAATAAATCAGCACGTAGTGGCAACGACCATCGGGAGAAGTTACTAATTCAACCTTAACCCTGTACACGGAGAAGGAATATTCACTTGACAGAGCAATTGCGGAGTACTCCGCGATTGCTATGTCAAGTGAAAGAACGAGCTCCCGTCCTCTCCGTTCTGCTTTTCTGCGCATACACCAGGTAACTTTGGGTTTTCCACCACTGCGGTGGCCCTCAGGTTGTGTCTTTTGGGGGGATTCGGAAAGAGACTTATTTGGCTTTCCTAAGGGATTTTGGTTTACGTATACTAGGACTTTTTTAGTATATATTTAAAAAATGAAATAAAATAATGTTAATATACCTATAAAATAGGGTATTGTTAAATTGTATACCCCTTGTCAAGACCCACCCCTGTCCGAACACACTTCGGAGCATATCAGTAGCTAACATTTGGGATGTCATCTGGTTGCTCTGGTTGAAGACGAACAACAGGATTTCTATTCATGTTTCCCGAAGGATCATGATTGGGTTTTCTATTGCGAAACGGAAGATGCTAATGTCCATCAGATTTCCGCAAGTGTCCAGAAGAGTATGAAGGGGAAGGGGCAGGCATCGTTCCGAAGTGTGTCATGACAAGGCTGGGTCATTTTAACAAGAGGGTTGGTCGATTTAACAGTACTCTATATAATATTGTATCACAACTTATTGGTGAAAGGAACTAAATAATTTACCAGCTTCTGCAAAAAATTGCGGAAAGGATGGAAATTGGATGTCTAAAAATTTCTGGGATTACTCTGAAATTATCTTACTCAGGACTCATCTACCTATATCTTACTCAGGTCGTACTTGCTTGACATGTCCCATATAGTTATCTCGGATCACTTTTAATAGCATGAGGTTTTGTCTTATTATATGCTAGGATTTTTTCCCTAAACCACATGGATGATCACCTAATCACCAGGAGAATCCAAAGCTCTCTTTCTCTTCGAATCTCCTCCTTCCATCTCCCTCTCTTCTTTCGTTTTCCCTTAGGTTTCGGTCTCATCTTCCTCTCTTAGCATCCGATGTGGGTTTTTCTACTGCCTGCTTATATTTATTTGATTTCTTTGATTTTGCTTTACTAATCATGGTTCGCTTTCAGGTCTTCACCAGGGATGTTTCGTTCTCTTCCAGATTTCTTCTTCTGCTCATCTGACATCGTAGACTTTATTTCATCTTCAACAATTTTCTCTCAGTTTTTCTCTTATTTTGATCTTTGACTTATGAGTGACACCTTAGGAAGCAACAGAGTTTGCTTTGGCACTCATGAGCGTCCGAACCAAGTATACTCGTTTCAAGGAATACTGACATTCTCTCAGCTCTATCGGCACTACGTTTGGCACTGATGAAATGGTACGTGCTTATGGGGAAGCTTTCAAATGGCCAGCCTTCTGCTTCCTATGGCTGTCTCAGCACTTCAAGACTCATGTGTCTGTAGCACATGCAGTGATATACACTATCCTGTCCCCTGAAGCCATACTCTAATTTACTTCCCCAAAGAGGGGAAGCAAAGCAAAGCAGAGTGGAAATCGTTCTAAGAAGGATGTCCACTCAACTTTTTCATACCCGAAATCCCGGGTTTGGTTTCAATCAATTTAGTGCTCCATTCATTCAGTTTGGTTTTCAATTGTTTAACATTTACTTATTTCGAGATTTATTGATTTGAGATGATTCTTCGTTTCCTCAGTATACATTGGTGCACGGTTTCTCTACATGTAGTTATATATGAACATTACTTGACAATACAGGTTTCTTAAGATCTAGATTTCATCTACTTTTCGCGGTTTCTCAGTCAGTTCTGCTTCATTTTATTGCCATTTCATCTACATTTCATTTGCATTTAATGAGTTCTAGATCCCCCGTTCTTCGTGCGGCTTCTGTCCTCATAACTCCAATACAGGACAGAAAGCCATTCCTCATTTCTCATACACAATGCCGAAACCGTTCGAAGAACGGCTTTGGATCACGTTGCTCAAATACATGACCGAAACACTACACAAAATTGTACTGCTGCATATCACCATAGCGACATAGTCTAGTGACAAACTACTCATTCTTGTACTATACCTGTTTCCGTTGACAAAGTCAATTTGGTGTGTGTTTAAAGTCTTTTTTTGACTCTTGCTTTGGTTTCATGCGGTTTCTTTTGCTCGGAGGCTGTTCACTTTTGCCAAGGTGCTTACTTTCCATTATTTTGTTCACGTGCAGAACATTATCTGTAAGGATCAGGCTTCCTTCATACTTCTCCTTCGACCTCTCCTCTGAGACGCCGATGCTCAGAGTGCTGCCAAGTTGATCTCGCGGGTGACCTCACGGCCCGTCACATCCTTGTCCAGCCGATGTGAAGTCAAGAGCGAGTGGGAGTGACAGTGCTCTCGAGGTCGATCTTCCAAGATGCTCCGACATCTCACATGCTCTTGAACGAGCAATGGAACTCCAGCGTGTACCGCTGTGAAGACAGGCGAATCCAGCTATGAAGATTGTTGACGGTGCTTTGCGTATTCTGCTTACGTAGAATTTAGCGGATTCCTCAATTCTGTAATCTGCCACAAGCCTGTCATTGGGCAACCAGGCCTTGAAGCTCGTGTAATTGTGCCAGACACATGTCCACCCTCGTAGCTTTCAACGTAAGCAAGTCGGGTTCTCCTTGTAAAATCGACGCATTTCAGGTTACCACGCCTAGAGCTCGACTATTGTACACATCGCCTCTTTTTGAGAACTTGAAGCCGGTCAACCAAAGGCAAATCATTGGAAACCGAACATTTTTGTCTGATCCATATGTTTCGGAAGATGATGAAAGAATATGATCTTGACAGTTTGCCTATGGTGCCTGTCTTTGAGATCTAAATCACCTGACTGGGTTTGAGTTCGTTTTAGATTTGTGTAAGTTTGAATTCTCATCTCATATTTCTGTTTGGCCTCGGATTATTTTTCTCAGCTGTTTTTTTACGGTGTAATACACAAAATTGATTCGTAGCTACTTTAATATAGCTATGGCTGTGTGAAACTAATACGTCCAGTTGTAGGCCGTGACCTAGGTAGCAAGAATGTTGCGCCAGGGCTGAACGTTCAGAGGCGCACACTGAATTACTATGCTGATTGTTCATCCTCGTAAGAATTTTTGTATCGCTTGATGCTCATCTTTTTTTAAGATGGTAAGTAGTTGCTCCTACAGTCCGGGACATCTCCGCGTTACGTCCACACACAATGTACAGGATGAAAGGATAGCCAGTGAGACTTGACCAACCGACTGGAGAATTCTTCGGTCAGCGGTAAGTATTGACTAGCATCTGCTTTCGGTATCTGTTTTCCGGGATCGTCTGAGTCCCATTATATTTGATGGTTTCTTACCTCCACTGCATGTATTTCTGCACTCTTCTTTTATCTTCTGTTGTTTTTTGGGCCTCTTTTCCTGTCGGATACCAATTATAGGAAGGTACTTATTGAATTTCTTGTTCTCAGGTAACGGGAGTCTGGAGTCTAGGTAGCGAACTAGAGTTAGATGAAGCTCTCGTATATTTATTCAATCAGTGCAAGTAGCTGGAGGTCATCTCTGTTCAGTCTATTGTGAAGCACAGTAGCAATGGAAGAAAGAATACGCGGGGCTAATCGTGTACCAAAAGCAGGATTCACGGGGTAGAGAGTGTCGAGGTATAATAATTGTCTGGCAAGAGTTTTCACTGCCCTGGATTGAAAGAAAGAAGGATTTCACTCACCACTAGGTTTGTCGTGTGTGAGATGGAGTTTGGAGTATGATTGAGTGTGAGAATGGTAGTGTCAACGTTAGGCCTATACAATTACGGTGGTGTTTCAACGATGGACCTTGATGTATTACATCCAAAAGAGTGAGTTCCTCGAGACTTCCAAGCGAAATCTTTCTCTCCGAAGTGGACAGAGCATTGCATTACAGGTTTCTCGATGCCTGTCGGAAGGGCATTTAGCTACCGTATCGACTCAGACTGTCGGAAGGGCATTCAACTCACTACCGTTTTCTGCCTTAAAGGGCTTGGCTACTTGCGAAACGAGTTCGATCTTCTTCAGCTGGTGTAAGGTAGGAAATTACATGATTACGAGCGGCGTTGCTATATGGCATGAAAAATTTATCCTGTTCTTCCTGAGGAGGAAGAAAATCACCAGGTGACACGTCAACGAGATAGAGGAATGATTATTGGCGTCTTTCCTTGGCGTCTCTTGGTTTATGGTATAGGCTGAGTGTCTAAAATTCAATATATGAGTAATGGAGAGGTGTCAAATGCGAATATCTGCTTTTGAACGAAACGGAGATTATTCCTACACCAAGCATGGAGTTATATTCTCCACCTTTGTAATTATTTTAACTTCAGTTTTTTCCGTGCTTGTTAAGTTGTTGATCGAAGCAGTAATAGTCTTTTGAGACGAAGAAATTCATAAATCTCTCAGCGGATAGAAGGAAATTTCGTGGGATTCGTCGGTCTACGCGTGACATGGGTTTCACACTCACCACCAGCAACACGTATAAAGCGCTTACGATGCCACCAGTAGCACCTAATATCGTAGGTTTTGAATTATCGGCTCTCGTCGGTTATTCAGATTGTCAGTATTCAGATTGGTTCGTTGACCCGTTAACCTCCTGTGAGATGGCGATTTGCTAAAATCTAACTCCCCATCTTGTTCTGTCCAATGATCCTGCGAATGAGCTCCTATTCCTCTGTCGCTAAATTATACTAAAATCCTAAGTCGACTTTCACGTGATGGGATTGACGAGGGTTCCAAATTATCCTTTGTAGTCTTTGAGCGATGCGGCGTATACTACTCAGTATTTCCCATTTCCGGTATCTGAGTGGGAAGTACAGTTTATTTGGAATCGAGTATGACCGGTATCTGAGTGGGAAGTACAGTTTAGTCAGAATCGAATATAACCGGGAACCGGCTGGCCTTGTTTATTTCCATGCAGCCTTTCTTAGTTCTTACTTGATTTTTCACGCATGTTTGCAGAAATCACACGATCGATATCTTTCAAATATGATTTGTTTTGTGTCTGGTTCACCGATTGTGCGAAATTTATAAATATATGATTATACTGCATGCATTCCTTATCTCTACTTTCATACATTCCTAACTCTACTTTACTTTCATATGATACCTAAGAATTTGGATCTAGAAAAAAGAAACCTCGGGACACGGCTCTTTAATATTTTCTAGTTTCGCTAAGGTTCGAAGTCCTCCGATGGCCCAGCTCTTGTTTTCTCCATACAGTACTCCACTCCACATCGTCTGACCTCGTCAATTACTGTGACTTCTGTAGCCCGAAAGACCGTGGGTGTGTGTCGCCTGGTCTTCTCATGAAATTTCCTATTCCATTGATTGGTTGATGAGTAAGGAAACTTCTTCCACCGAAGTTCCGGCTGCAGTAAAGTATGAGAAGCATATTTAATCAGCGAAAGTCATATTTCTCTCAGGGAAACATAATGTGTGCGCTTTCAGACGAGACTACAAGCTCCAACATAGTACATAAAATTTTCCCCCACCACAAGGTTCTGCCAAAGGCTATACCTCTATGAATGATTTACCTAGAGACCATGTAACTAGCATGATTCTCTCGTGTACCTGACAGTAGTTGTTACGTATACATTCTGTTGATAGTGCAATTGGTTAAAAGGCTTAAAAGTAATTCTACGTCGAAGTCACCAAAATCCACAAAAGCAGCTTCTTTTCTAGATCTCAGCGGGGTGTACTAAAGCCTTCTCACCTGCACTTGGACTCAAAGAGTCGCCACCACTAGCTAGCAGATCACATAGGCCTTGAAAGCGTGAATTTTCTGTACCGTGGTCCCCTCCAAAGAAAGCGATCAACTTTGATGTAGCGCCTGGAATGCTTCGAATCCTCGTCTCTAAGTCCTTGTCAATGGCCAGAGGATCAAATACCCGTGCGAAGCTTTCCAGGATCAAAGGACTTTTGTTGCTCGACAAGAAATCAACCAATCCTTCAAGACCTCCAGGGGAATCCGTGATGTGTTTGCGATGGGAAATGTCATGAGCTAAATTACCCAAAGTTAGAACCAGCCATTCTTGGACCTCCATAGTTCCATCACCTTGTAGGAAGAGTGTGAGCAGTTTCGAGATTGACCCGGGAATTTCTCCAATTCGCCTTTTCCCATCTTCACTCATTGATATGTCAGCCAAGGCCGATGCAACACTTATCTTTCCGGGAGATAAGCAATCTACCAATCTGTCAAGCACACCGGGGAATTCCGCTACCCGTTTACAATTCATCTCATCTCCATAAGCTAGATTGCCCAATGTTGTCACCACTCCCGCTTGGAAGAGATCAGTTCCGCCACCTTGAAGGAAGATTGTACACAGTTTTGAAATTGAGCCAGGAAATTCCCCTATCCGTCTTCGGCCATATCCATCTTGATGATATGCTATCTCTACTAAAGTCCATGCCACATATTCTATTAGCAACGAGCAACCTCGAGGCAAGCAATCTAGCAATCCCTGAATAGCACCGGGGGAGTCCACTATATGCTTAGCATTGGCCCCAGTTAAAGCTAAATTACTCAAAGTTCTCCCCAGCTCCTGTTGCACTTTCAGATACTCCACAGTTTCCTCTCCCGGAAGGAAGAGCCTAGTAAGAAGTTTCGATATTGACCCGGGAATTTCTCCGATTCTCCTCTTCCCATCTTCATGTTCAGTTATATTAGCCAAGGTCCATGCAAGGTTCGTCATCATCAACGGGTCAATTCCACCCGACACACCATCCAATAGTGCCTCAAGAGCATCGGGGACATCCAGAATCTGCTTAGCATTGGCCTCATATCTAGCCAAATTCGACAGAGTTCTCAGCACTTCAACTTGGAAATCCACACTTCCATCCCTTTGAACAAAGACCGCAAGGAGTTTCGAGATTGACCCGGGAACTTCTCCGATTCTCCTCTCCCCATCTTCATGGGAGGCTATATTAGCCAAGGTCCATGCAACCCTCGTCATCAGCAACGAGTCGATTCCACCCGACACACCATCCAATAGTGCCTCAAGAGCATCGGGGACATCCAGAATCTGCTTAGCATTGGCCTCATATGTAGCCAAATTCGACAGAGTTCTCACCACTTCAACTTGGAAATCCACATTTCCATCCCTTTGAACAAAGACCGCAAGGAGTTTCGAGATTGACCCAGGAACTTCTCCAATTCGCGTCTTCCCATCTTCATGTAAGGCTATATTACCCAAGGTCCATGCAAGGTTCGTCATCAGCAACGAGTCAATTCCACCCGACACACCATCCAATAGTGCCTCAATAGCATCGGGGAGATCCAGAATTTGCTTGGCATTGGCCTCATATGTAGCCAAATTCGACAGAGTTCCCAGCACTTGAACTTGGAAATCCACACTTCCATCCCTTTGAACAAAGACCGTGAGGAGTTTCGAGATTGACCCGGGAACTTCTCCAATTCGAGTCTTCCCATCTTCATGTAAGGCTATATTTGCCAAGGTCCATGCAACCTTCGTCATCAGCAACGAGTCAATTCCACCCGACACACCATCCAAAAGTGCCTCAAGACCATCGGGGAGATCCAGAATCTGCTTGGCATTGGCCTCATTAAAAGCCAAATAAGACAGAGTTCCCAGCACTTGAACTTGGAAATCCACACTTCCATCCCTTTGAACAAAGACCGCAAGGAGTTTCGAGATTGACCCGGGAACTTCTCCAATTTGAGTCTTCCCATCTTCATGCAAGGCTATATTAGCCAAGGTCCATGCAACCTCCATCATCAGCAACGAGTCAATTCCACCCGACACACCATCCAATAGTGCCTCAAGAGCATCGGGGACATCCAGAATCTGCTTGGCATTGGCCTCATTAAAAGCCAAATACGACAGAGTTCTCAGCACTGCAACTTGGAAATCCACACTTCCATCCCTTTGAACAAAGACCGCAAGGAGTTTCGAGATTGACCCGGGAACTTCTCCAATTCGAGTCTTCCCATCTTCATGGGAGGCTATATTAGCCAAGGTCCATGCAACCTCAGTCATCAGCAACGAGTCAATTCCACCCGACACACCATCCAATAGTGCCTCAAGAGCATCGGGGACATCCAGAATCTGCTTCGCATTGGCCTCATTTAAAGCCAAATTCGACAGAGTTCTCAGCACTTCAACTTGGAAATCCACACTTCCATCCCTTTGAACAAAGACCGTCAGGAGTTTCGAGATTGACCCGGGAACTTCTCCAATTTGAGTCTTCCCATCTTCATGCAAGGCTATATTAGCCAAGGTCCATGCAACCTTCGTCATCAGCAACGAGTCGATTCCACCCGACACACCATCCAATAGTGCCTCAAGAGCATCGGGGAGATCCAGAATCTGCTTGGCATTGGCCTCATTAAAAGCCAAATAAGACAGAGTTCTCAGCACTTGAACTTGGAAATCTACACTTCCATCCCTTTGAACAAAGACCGCAAGGAGTTTCGAGATTGACCCGGGAACTTCTCCAATTCGAGTCTTCCCATCTTCATGTAAGGCTATATTACCCAAGGTCCATGCAACCTTCGTCATCAGCAACGAGTCAATTCCACCCGACACACCATCCAATAGTGCCTCGAGAGCATCGGGGACATCCAGAATCTGCTTAGCATTGGCCTCATATCTAGCCAAATTTGACAGAGTTCTCAGCACTTCAACTTGGAAATCCACACTTCCATCCCTTTGAACAAAGACCGTCAGGAGTTTCGAGATTGACCCGGGAACTTCTCCAATTCTCCTCTTCCCATCTTCACACATGGCTATATTAGTCAAGGTCCATGCAACCTTCGTCATCAGCAACGAGTCAATTCCACCCGCCACACCATCCAATAGTGCCTCAAGAGCATCGGGGACATCCAGAATCTGCTTAGCATTGGCCTCATATGTAGCCAAATTCGACAGAGTTCTCAGCACTTCAACTTGGAAATCCACACTTCCATCCCTTTGAACAAAGATCGCAAGGAGTTTCGAGATTGACCCGGGAACTTCTCCGATTCGAGTCTTCCCATCTTCATGTAAGGCTATATTACCCAAGGTCCATGCAACCTTCGTCATCAGCAACGAGTCAATTCCACCCGACACACCATCCAATAGTGCCTCAAGAGCATCGGGGACATCCAATAGCTGCCTGGCATTGGCCTCATATCTAGCCAAATTCCCGAGAGTTCTCAGCACTTGAACTTGGAAATCCACACTTCCATCCCTTTGAACAAAGACCGTCAGGAGTTTCGAGATTGACCCGGGAACTTCTCCAATTCTCCTCTTCCCATCTTCACACATGGCTATATTAGCCAAGGTCCATGCAACCTTCGTCATCAGCAACGGGTCAATTCCACCCGCCACACCATCCAATAGTGCCTCAAGAGCATCGGGGACATCCAGAATCTGCTTAGCATTGGCCTCATATGTAGCCAAATTCGACAGAGTTCTCAGCACTTCAACTTGGAAATCCACACTTCCATCCCTTTGAACAAAGACCGCAAGGAGTTTCGAGATTGACCCGGGAACTTCTCCGATTCGAGTCTTCCCATCTTCATGTAAGGCTATATTACCCAAGGTCCATGCAACCTTCGTCATCAGCAACGAGTCAATTCCACCCGACACACCATCCAATAGTGCCTCAAGAGCATCGGGGACATCCAATAGCTGCCTGGCATTGGCCTCATATCTAGCCAAATTCCCGAGAGTTCTCAGCACTTGAACTTGGAAATCCACACTTCCATCCCTTTGAACAAAGACCGTCAGGAGTTTCGAGATTGACCCGGGAACTTCTCCAATTCTCCTCTTCCCATCTTCACACATGGCTATATTAGCCAAGGTCCATGCAACCTTCGTCATCAGCAACGGGTCAATTCCACCCGCCACACCATCCAATAGTGCCTCAAGAGCATCGGGGACATCCAGAATCTGCTTAGCATTGGCCTCATATGTAGCCAAATTCGACAGAGTTCTCAGCACTTCAACTTGGAAATCCACACTTCCATCCCTTTGAACAAAGACCGCAAGGAGTTTCGAGATTGACCCGGGAACTTCTCCAATTCGAGTCTTCCCATCTTCATGGGAGGCTATATTACCCAAGGTCCATGCAACCTTCGTCATCAGCAACGAGTCAATTCCACCCGACACACCATCCAATAGTGCCTCAAGAGCATCGGGGACATCCAATAGCTGCCTGGCATTGGCCTCATATCTAGCCAAATTCCCGAGAGTTCTCAGCACTTGAACTTGGAAATCCACACTTCCATCCCTTTGAACAAAGACCGTCAGGAGTTTCGAGATTGACCCGGGAACTTCTCCAATTCTCCTCTCCCCATCTTTATGTTTGGCCATATTAGCCAAGGTCCATGCAAGGTTCGTCATCAGCAACGGGTCAATTCCACCCGACACACCATCCAATAGTGCCTCAAGAGCATCGGGGACATTCAGAATCTGCTTGGCATTGGCCTCATTAAAAGCCAAATACGTCAGAGTTCTCAGCACTTCAACTTGGAAATCCACACTCCCATCCCTTTGAACAAAGACCTTCAGGAGTTTCGAGATTGACCCGGGAATTTCTCCGATTCTGTTCTCCCGATCTTCATGGGAGGCTATATTAGCCAAGGTCCATGCAACCTTCGTCATCAGCAACGAGTCAATTCCACCCGACACACCATCCAATAGTGCCTCAATAGCATCGGGGAGATCCAGAATCTGCTTGGCATTGGCCTCATTACAAGCCAAATTGGACAGAGTTCTCAGCACTTGAACTTGGAAATCCACACTTCCATCCCTTTGAACAAAGACCGTCAGGAGTTTCGAGATTGACCCGGTAACTTCTCCAATTCGAGTCTTCCCATCTTCATGTAAGGCTATATTACCCAAGGTCCATGCAAGGTTCGTCATCAGCAACGAGTCAATTCCACCCGACACACCATCCAATAGTGCCTCAATAGCATCGGGGAGATCCAGAATCTGCTTGGCATTGGCCTCATATGTAGCCAAATTCGACAGAGTTCTCAGCACTTGAACTTGGAAATCCACACTTCCATCCCTTTGAACAAAGACCTTCAGGAGTTTCGAGATTGACCCGGGAACTTCTCCAATTCGAGTCTTCCCATCTACATGCAAGGCTATATTTGCCAAGGTCCTTGCAACAATCGTCATCAGCAACGAGTCGATTCCACCCGACACACCATCCAATAGTGCCTCAATAGCATCGGGGAGATCCAGAATCTGCTTAGCATTGGCCTCATGTCTAGCCAAATACGACAGAGTTCTCAGCACTTGAACTTGGAAATCCACACTTCCATCCCTTTGAACAAAGACCGCAAGGAGTTTCGAGATTGACCCGGGAACTTCTCCAATTCGGGTCTGCCCATCTACATGGAAGGCTATATTAGCCAAGGTCCATGCAAGGTTCGTCATCAGCAACGAGTCAATTCCACCCGACACACCATCCAATAGTGCCTCAAGAGCATCGGGGAGATCCAAAATCTGCTTGGCATTGGCCTCATATGGAGCCAAATTCGCCAGAGTTCTCAGCACTTGAACTTGGAAATCCACATTTCCATCCCTTTCAACAAAGACCTTCAGGAGTTTCGAGATTGACCCGGGAACTTCTCCAATTCGAGTCTTCCCATCTACATGTAAGGCTATATTTGCCAAGGTCCTTGCAACAATGGTCATCAGCAAGGACTCAATTCCACCCGACACATCATCCAATAGTGCCTCAAGAGCATCGGGGAGATCCAGAATCTGCTTGGCATTGGCTTCATATCTAGCCAAATTCGCCAGAGTTGTCAGCACTTGAACTTGGAAATCCACACTTCCATCCCTTTGAATAAAGACCGTAAGGAGTTTCGAGATTGACCCGGGAACTTCTCCCATTCTCCTCCCCCCATCTTCATGTGAGGCTATAGTAGCTAAAGCTAGTGCAGCAATTCCCCTGAGCGTGGAGTTCTGACCAAGAGACAAACAGTCTATCACTCTCTGAAGAGCACCTGGAACCTCCACTATCTGCTTATTATTAGCTTCGAACCGAGCCAAACGGCCGACACCGTGAAGGTGAAGTGTCTGGTAAGGAGAACATAAGCTTGCATCGTTGTGCTGAGACGTTAAGAACGATTCGAGCAGAAATTTTATGGTCCGAGGAGTTTCAGATGCACTACATAAGCCTGCGGCCCCAAGCTGATACGATGTGCTGATTGTTGGTGGTCCATAATGCAAAGATGAGACCAAACTTTGAAGACACTTGTCATCAAGTTGTCCATAGAGAACGACCTTGACGTAAACCTACAATTATATACAGAGCAAGGAAAATGGAAAGTTAGAGCGTTATTGGATTCTTTTCATTTCAGTATGGGGTAAATTTGAACCAGTTCCAATGATCTCATACAAGTCTACCTGATATTAAGAATGAACGCGAGTGGGTAAAACCAGTGCAGACCTGCTTGACACAATGAGCCAAGTTCTCATCATATTCTGGTAGTTGGTCGTGCATGAAGAAGGGAAGATTCTCCATTGCGCCCCGTAACTTCTTTAAATGGCCGTAATTTATAGCACTCATTCCAAGGTTCTTTGCAGCTTTCGTTGCAAGAGTTTGCCGTAAGTAGAGGGCGCAAAGTGCAAAGACTGCATCCCCGTGCCCGTCATCACAAATGATTTCATGATCAAGTCCGGAGTTCGGCATGGTTTTATCGTTCAGCAACTGCAAAGAAGTCATCACCTCTTCAACATCCTTTCTCGTCTCGGGGTGATAATCGATGAAATTTCGTTGCAGATCATGCAAGCCTAAGGTTTCGTATTCCTTCTTTATGACTGGCACTCCTGCAATTGGATCACTATATTCTAGATACTGGATGTTCGATTGCAACATCGTACCGCTTTCCATCAATTGAGTTTTATGGTCGTCGAACAGCTCTGCATCTCCTTCGCTACGTGTATGTAGTAATCTAATGTACAACATGTACAAAACATGATTGGGGATGGACTTCCCCTCACAATTTGCAATCAAGATTAGCAAATGCCTCGCATTAGCTGTGAGCTCTCTGTACGTCATCAACATTGTCTCCAAAATGTTTTTCTCGTATGAGAAGTGAAGTACTGGTCTCAGATTCAGAGATGTGCCTCCCCCTTCAACGTCTTCCTTTATGGCTGCTGCGTAACTCTTTGCAACCCTCTTCCACTCGCCGACGTCATTGTTCTTCTTCCTGTTTATCCTCTTGCCCGCCATCGCCAGAGCCAGTGGATTATACTCTGCTCGATCTATCAGACCTCGAGCAACATCCTGTGAGAAGTACATCAAATCAAATGCATACATCTTTAGCCTAGTTGGTATATGTCAAGTAACAAGTGATTGAAATCTTAATACTAGTAAGTAGATATACAAACAAGATCCAGTTCTTTCAGAAATCCGCAATTTCCAGGCGAATTGGAAAGGTAAGACGTCACCGGAGTGCAAGCTGTCATCTTGTATATGTCCCAGTCCCGGGCCATGAGGTAACATCTGATTTCTCTTCTAAAATCTGAAGAAGAGGTGATCTATGCATATCGAGATATTCATGTATCACCCCTGCAAATCGAGATATCGATACACGCATCACATGGACACATACATCACTAGCACAATTATGTTAGATATATTTGATTGATTTCTAGTTGAGGTAATTCTTGTTTGGATATTTCTAGGTTAGTAAATCTCATTAAGGTAATGTTAGACACAGTTCCACTTAGGGTTTAACGAAATACCTCTATAATTTCAGTTCTTGTGTATATAACTATGTTCTTGGAGCTTGGAAAGTCTCTCGGGATCGTTTATTCTGGTGAGATTGGAAAAGCTAAGTGCTAAGATGGTTTTGATACATCGAATATCCATGACTAAGAATCAACCTTGAACTTCAATTAGAGACAACAACAATTCTTTTCATATGATATTCGAAAAATCAAGTTTAACTTTCAGTTAACAAACACAACCCATTTTCTCCCATAAATCTTCAATCACAAGGAATCCGGGATTTGTGCATGCAATGCACAAAAGTAACCAAGTAGAAGTTTCTGACAGACCTTCAAATCTTGTGGGAGATCATTGTTTGGCAATCCTGCATGGCATGCAAGGATTTTCTCCGCTTCCTCTAGCTCGATCCGCTCCGTTTGAATTTGTACAGAATCTGCCCATAGCGTGGACTTCCGGGACGTGACCAGCAACTTCACGTTACTAGGCGATGTTCGGTTCACCAGCCCAACGAATGCCTTCACGAAAGTGGACTCCCACACATCGTCCAAGATCACCAAAGCGCTTCGCACACTGAGAAGACACTGTATTCGCTTCTGAATCGTACTACTGGGAGTTGCATCGTAGTCTTGATTCATATCCAAAGAATCCTCTGGAGAAAGCTTTGACAGGAGTTCTAGTTGCTTGGATGACACGCTTGCTCCATAACCACACTCCAAGAAAAGGACCAAGATGAATGGTGCGTCTTCTCCAGAAATCAGATTTGTAAAATGGACACCCATGTACCTGGCTAAGATAGATTTTCCTGTACCAGGATCACCGTGTAACAGAACTATAGAGGGCCCGCCCTTTTCCTCAAGTGCATCTACAAGCCTTTTGTGGATGCTTACTGGCACAACTGTCCTCTCACCTCCTTCGCTGATCTTGAAGGAACAAGATCTATTAAACGCTTCCTTCTTCATAACTTCACGCGCACTTTGGTTTTGTTGCATCACAGTAATAACTTTATTGTATGCTCCTAGGATCTCCTCAAGCAACTCTTCCAATTTGTCGGGGAAAAGAGTTGCAGTTAGCTTGAAGCAACATCCGGCAAGAAAACGGATCCGTGTACTCTTTTCTATTTTTCTTTGTTCTTTTTCCACTAGAATCCTGGCTTTCTCCAACCCATTCCGCAACTGATGGTCGTCTTTTAGACCAAATTCATCGATCATGGTCGAGTAAATGTCGTGTTGCTTCCGGAGACTTTCCAATTGCGCTGGAATATTTTTCCATTTTCTATGTGCCTTGTGCCATCTATTGCCCAGATCCAATATCTCGGGTATACGGGCTACAAGTGCCGCAGCTGCAGCTGCTACTGCTACCTCCGCCATCGATCCTGAACACAACTTGTCACCGTGAAAACAGGGGATGCAAATCGGCCATATTTGTGCAGTATAGCCAATCGTACGTGTTATTAAGAAATTGTCAGCATATCGGTCCAGGTAGGGAAAATTCGGACTGTAGGGACCATAGTAATCCCGAAACGACGAGAGGAGAATCCACTTTTCAAGTTCACTCCATTCTAAGCTAAACCGAACATCAGATCCTGTATGGGGTTAAGATCGGAGCATCCTTACCTGATAAACTGTAGTTTTCTCACGGAATGAATTGCCGGGCGAGAGTTTGACCAACGAAATTCTGACTCTCCTCGCTCACGTGCACACGAGTTCTTCAGATTCTACTACAACCTAAGTTCGCAAGTACACATTTTGATTAACTTCCGAAGCACCTTGAAGAAAGTGACCAAACTACCGATCGGAGATCAACGGTAAAAGGCAAGCTCTTTCAGGCAAACTATGCGGTTGCCAAGCATGACTTTGGTTAGACAATTCCTGATTTGCAAAATCTCCTCACAACTTACACCTCAATCTAACCAACATTATTCTGCTTTCCAATATGGGGACTCATGTGCATCTCCCTCAGTTCCGAAATTTCTTCTCACGGACAAATCATGAAGTTCTGCCCCATACGACGACGAGCAAACCGCAGTATAAACTC
Source organism: Lunularia cruciata (assembly GCA_948567375.1). Taxonomy (NCBI): domain Eukaryota; kingdom Viridiplantae; phylum Streptophyta; class Marchantiopsida; order Lunulariales; family Lunulariaceae; genus Lunularia; species Lunularia cruciata. The sequence goes on along the minus strand of OX419761.1, from coordinate 49,001,798 downwards.
TCGAATCAGGCCCATCGATCATAGACCAGCACCCACAGAATTCTACCTGTCCACATCGCAAGTGGAGATAATCACTAAGCCTGCTTCACTTACATCATTCTTGCACTGAAAGTCACAGCTGTTACATCAGTCTATTACATCAGTCTATTACAACCCTCAGTCTATTACATCACTCTTGCCCTGAAAGTCTTAGGCCAGTAGCTCACAGCTGTTACCGACTTCAGTCTATCCCAAGTGAAAAGCTCGTACATTGACAAAATAATTGTCTTGACCGAGTGAAAAGCGGCGACCGCGTAGGGTAACAAGAAAAGTCGACCTAAGTACAGTTACTGGTTCCAATCGTGACATCGGACTCGTGTTGTCTCTTACGGGGAGGTTCTCTCTAGTGCCTTCTGTTGCGCTACTAGTGACCTGGGGTCCACCTGCTGTACACGATAAAGATCGAACCGAGGTATGAAAGTCATCAGCTGACACTTATCTCCCCATATTGTATTGTACTCTGTACAAAGACCAGGCAAGTGCAAAATATAATGAAAACGAGAGGTGGGTACCACAAGCTAAAGCATCAATTGAATTGCTTGGTATATCACGCTATGCGCCAACACTGTTTCCTCATTGACTTTTTGGCACTACGTTGCTAGCATAGTGAGGGAGCACCGTATCAAATACTATCATACTCTCTCAAACCTGTCTTCTCTCGCCGCGAACTCTCTGGTGTTGGTGCCGCCATGAGGTCTGTGATGTTATCTGGATCTTAGGTTGAAGAGACTGAGATGCGGAGTAGTTAGAGAGTGACAAAAGAGAAGAGGGAGACCATAGCGGTTTGAGAGGGACGGAAGAGAAGAGGATGGTAGAGAAATTTAGAAAGTTTTTAGAACACATTAGTCGGTACCGCGGGGAATGAATAGTAAATTACTTTTTTGTTGTTTAATTTTAATTTATTGATATTAGATTAAAAAATTAGAATATTTATTTTACAAAATATAAAAATGTGGAGTTTTAAAATAATAATAAATATTTTCATTTTTATTAAATTTAAATTTAAAAATAATAATACTAAACATTATAAAATTTTGAGAATTAATATATTCATATCGAGAAATAAGAAATAAATAAATTATGATTTTATATATATTAAATTTTAGATCATAATAATATATATTATTATCATTATTTTTGTGTTAACTATGGCTTCACTTTCCCTTTGAGATAATCTAAAGTAGTAGAGATACACTATGCTCGATGTATCATCTAATTTTCATCTTACAATGAGATGAAGATTCATGTGGAAAAATGACTAAGTACTATGATTGGATTACTTGGGATATTCATATGAGTCCAACAACCATATGACGCTCGAGATTATGCATACTTCGTCTATGTCTTCATTGACAGCTTAGTGGTATTGATTTAGTTGTGTGAATGGTTAATGTCTCAAATAGGTTGTATTTTGGAGTTATTTCAAACTAGTTTTCATCATCCACACCTATTCTAAAGGATTCTATGTACAGTCCCTTATGAAGTTAGACCTATTTTTTCCTTACCTTTTGATGGATTTGCACGTGATCCCATGGATGAGTTAGCATGGTTCTTATTACTCTTTTTCTCAAGACAGTGTCTTTGCTATACGAGAGGGATTGTAGGCGGACCAAAGAAGAGTGACTGCTAGATTTCATAGCATCATGGCGAGGGATTGGACTACCTTATAAGAGGAGTCTATATAGGTTGCACATCATAGGAGATACGTTCAACTACATGATCTACATATTCCACTTGATAACAATGGTGTAGGATGTTGGGTCAAGCATGAGAGTATAGTAGAGCATCGTAAGCCCTACATCCTTTGTCTATGGCTAGTCCTACTGATGAGACTATCTCTTCCTTATGTTTATTACATCTTGTTGTAGGAGAGAGAGTACCACTAAAGGTCTTAGACTAGCAACATGAGCAATTTTTATATCTTGATAGATAGCTTTTTGCATAGGAGTTGTGCACCATCCATGCCTCTCTTTCGGAGGCCTATCAAGGATGGTATATGAGTATCTTAGAGATTACTTTCAACCACATGATCCTTCTAGTGGTTTTATCGAGCTCTTTTAGTGGATGTAGCAACAACAAGGGGAGAGATTCATACCTCAATTAGTCAACTGTTAGGTGTTAGTTGACTACTTGCAATGGAGAAGGGCACAAGAAGCATTAGACAGATTGCTATTGGTGAGGTCTTTTTGCATCTTGTTAGCCATACCATTGTCTTGAAGCATCATTCTCACTTCCAACATCACCTTAGTCCACATCAGTTTGGAGTTGCTACACCTAGAGGTTGTGAGGCTATATCTCTAGGCATTAGAGAACTCCTACATATCCATTCAGAGTGGAATGTTCTACAAGTGGATGTTGAGAACACTTTTCAACATCTCAATGCATCCATCTTTAGGGAGCTTAGGGGCCCGGTGGATCCTTGGTGAGTTTTATTCCTTTTGTGCAATCTTTTTGCAACTCTCTTTCTTTCCTTTCTTACAAATATAGCTTCTCATAGGGAGGGAGTCATTGTCTTTGAGTCAATCTTTGGTACACAATAGGGAGATCCTTTAGGAGGACCTTTATTTGCCATGGCTCACTTTAGAGCCCTCTTATCTAACATTTTGGCTATGTCAAGTTATGTTTTGTATTCCTTGGTAGATGATACATACATCATGAGCCCTATAGATCAGATTAGGCAGGCCTTTGATCACTTGATTACCGAGCTTCATCTTGTAAGCTTGAGAGTCAAGGTGTCAAATTGTAAAGCATGGTCATATTTAGGTATCCCTCCTCACTTCCAACTTGCAGAGGGGTGTATAACATCTACATATGGCTTATGTATTCTTGGAGTGTCAATAGGATTTTCTCACATGCTTCCTAGATGCAACCCTTGCAAAGAATATTCTTCATGTGGATTACTCTCCTCTATTAGATCCACAGGTGGCATTTGATATACTCTCCTCTAATATTGATTGGCGATCGATCTACCTTCTTTTCACGGTTCCACTTTCTATGAACTCCTTATCATGATTGAGAGCATTTGATATGAGAATTATGGGTATCTTTGGTGATATCATTGGACCAAGGACATTTGAGTGCGTGATAAGGGATTTGGCATATAGATAGACATCTCTACCAGCTTTGTGTGGAGAGGTAGGTCTACTATCTATGGAGGAGACTACATCTATAGCATTTTTAGGTAGTTGGGCTCTCTTAACACTTCTACTTTCTTCTCACTTTGTGGTTGTTGATAGGCTAGTTTTGGAGATATATGAGATTGATATAGAAGAGTGATCTTTTTCTCTCCAAGTGTTATTGTGGCAAACAAGAGATGGTATATCTCTATAGGCACAAGAGGACCTTCCATCCTTTGTTTCCCTATTGTAAGAGTGGACCGGAGGTTTGCAATCTTCCTTGATAGAATGATGGTTTTAACATACATTACATTCTCTCTTAATTGACTCATCCATTCCTCGTGCTACCAAAACACATCTTTGCTCTTACTCTTGCAAGGGTGTAGGCTCTTGGTTCCTAGTTTCACCGTGCATTAGAGCATTCCAACTCGTACAAGCTACTTTCTTTACAATGATGAGGCTCTGCCTAAGTTTGGTCCATCCATCTACATCTTCATCAGTCACTTGTGAGTGTGGTTCTATACTAGATGCAACAACGGTCCATATGACACATGTGTCTTTTTGGAGAACAAAGGATAACTATTCATGATGCTATGAGTGATATAGTGTTTGTCATGGCACGAGAGAGTGGATAGCTTGCTTGGAGGGAATGTTAGTATGCTTTATAGATGACATGAGTTAGGGTATAATTAGTTTGGTCCGAGATGATAAAGTGACAATAGCAGATATTGTGGTTATAGACCCTACATGTGATGTGGTGTCGGAGGGAGTGATCACCCATCCTCTTGGATAGGCCGCGAGCAGAGCGGCAACAAGTAAAGTCACCAAGTAAGGAGTATACAACAAGGTCATTTCTTTGTTCCTCTAGTCTTGGAGTTACATGGAATGAGAGACATGGCACTTGACACCCTTGTCATAAAGTGCACAAGGGCCTATCATTCTAGTCATCAAGGAGTATCACTCTCACTTTCATGTTTCAGACAGTGAGTATCCATTTTGTTCTACATGGAGCATTGGTTGGTGCAATCCATGTGAGTGCTATCACACAAGGTGATGCTCCCATCATTTATAGACCATAAGACTTGCATAACTCAAATCCTAAGTGTTATAGTGCAAATTCCTCTTACCTATACTATTGTGGCTTAGCCCAACTTTATCCCTTTTTCTTTTCCTTGTAAGACTAGAGGGGGTCTTCCCATCCTACTTGTTTTCTACGGCAGTCCAAATCTTCTTGCTTACATCTCAAAGAAACAAGAGAGAAAAAGGCGACCGTGTAGGAAAAATGAAGGATGGGAAGACCCCATCAAGCCGTACAAGAGAGAGACAAAAAAGGTAACATGGAGCTAAGGCCCAATAGAGTATGTATGAGAAATCTCAAAGAAACTATGATATAGTTCTTCTACAATTTCCGAACAAATTATCTATCCATAATTGGACACTTAATAATCTCCATACAAAGGACTTACAAAAAACATGGGCACATCAAGGAAAGGCTTGAATATGTAGATAGAGATTAGAAGGCACAGACATCAACATCTGGAGTTCACGTTCTGAAACATTCTGTGAGTGTCAAAATGATGGACGTAAGTAACATGTATTCAAGTTCTGAAACATTATGTGAGCGTCGGAATGATGAACGTAAGTAACATGTATTCAAGTCTAGAGTGTGGGAGTATGGTGGAGAAAGAGACAATTCCCTGAGTGAGGAGATACGAGCCAGTTCTCCAAGAAGGAAGACTAGAAAGTGAACACCGATTATCATTGTAGAATGTATACACTTATAAGCTAAACAAGAAACAGGATTTTATACGTATAATTTTATTAATTTCACTTGTTCAAATGCCATGGATGATCAAAGTGATTCTTAACCGCATTTCTAGCAACACATAAGTTGGTAGCTTTTAACATGTTTTTGAAAAATCTGAAAGACTCCTAAAAGTTTGATGCATAAACATAGAACAGTATACGAGACAAGGTCTTAAATGTATTCGTTAATCACCTATTGATACGCATGTTCATTTCCCAAAGATTGTGTGTGTTCAGTGTTAGACAAGATTAACACAATTGGCAAACTTTTACAAAGGTAAGAGGATAGACAAACTCCGATGGTTTGGCACTCCCTTCGCCTCCTTCTAAAGGTCCAGCGAATCAAGTGGTTCTTCAAGTGTCATACACTTCATTTCTCAGTTTCATCACATTGTACTGCTGATAAATCCATACACGAACGCTCGTTAAGATGTATACACATAAAACAAGCATGGACTCCACCCAAGAGCTTTTGTTCTGGTAAAATAAAAGACAAAACGTTCAGTACAAACCAATATTTGTAAAATTGAGAACGCTTTCAATTCCTCCAGACCTCCCTACAAGAATGAGTGGCACCGACAAGGATGCACTGCACACTGCAAGTCCAAATTGGAAACCTTTCGCAGGTTGAGAATCTGCTGTTTTGGCGGGAGGGTAGCTTTGCAGAATACAGGTGCATATTTCAAGCATAAAAGAAAACAATTCGCGTGCCGGCAAAACACAGCATCCAGTACGAAAGTTATGAAAACGAATAATGTTATGAGATGGAGTATGGAAGCACCTCTAATTATTGAAGACACTCAACTTTTGATCTTCCACTCTCAACTCTAAGGAATTTCTACTTCTAAGGAATCTGTATTTCCGTGCTGGTACTGCCCATATTGTTTCATCACATATTCCCACCTCTTCCCTTCTCTTGGATCAAAGGGTTTTTATCCTCACATATCCCACTTTTAAGACCATATTGTTCCATCACACTTGCCACCTCTTCCTGACTTCTCTTGGATCGGCGGGTTTTTAACCCTCACATATCCCACTTTTAAGAACCCGGATCAAACTATCGGATTCCGCCTATGACCATGTCATGCAATTAATGATACTTCTGAACTATTTCCTACATTGAACAATTGAATCCACCAACGTGGGCACTTGGGCAGTCCACCCGTCAGTATTGACCAGAACCAAACTCATCGATCAAATTGACGATATACTCAATCAAATCAACAACACCAATTAGCACAGTAACTTCTCACGCACGTTCAACACCTCTACAATGTTTCCTCAAGCCGCCATTAAAAATTCTAGAGCTATAAGGGCATATTTAATTGCACTCTTCCGTGCAAGTAAATCCGGCAATTCAAGTCCGACCTCAGTTCACGTCAGTCCAGGTATATAAGAGAGCTTTAAGAGAAAGCAATTCCAAACAAAGTGGCCAAGCAATACTCACAAGTTCTTGTATGACCAAGTACAGAATGAAAAAGTCCGAGAAAGTTCTAAGGTTCAGCATTGTGCTCTTTTGGGGCCAAGGAAATAGTACAGCAAAAGTCCTCCCAACCCTTTCAGCTTGAACAACAAGTGGTCTCTCTGCAGTATCGTCACTTTTTCACTCATCAACGACATAAACTAAAACTTCTAAGTCCATATAGATGATCACAAGACATGGAGAAACCGAGTAAGTAGAGTTCTTTGTGCGGCAGTAAAACATCAGTAAGTACATGAAGGCTTTCAACAAGCAAGGTTAAGTATGAACTGCAGGACGCCGTAAAAAGGGAAAAGCCGAAGGACGAAAACAAGGAGACTGATTGTATCTTATCTGCGCAGTAGTTATTCTTGAGACGTTTCTGATGATAAACCCTCTGTACGTACGTAAGTATGACGGGGTGTACCTCCAAACGAAACGGCCCCATTGGAAATAACATATGACCTACAGCAGACATCTTACAAGTGATCGTTTGGCGGTCTCCAGAAATACAATATTGTAAAGGTCACTTTATGGAATAGAGAGTGACAACAACCCAGCTCTGATCAAGGAAGTAGATGAACCAAGCAAAGAAATGAAAGACTAGCAAAAAAAATCACATACAGGAATGGCTTGTGTCCTGTGCTGGTGCCCATTCGCAGTTTCTCTCCTGATCAAGTTTGACACCTACAGACAGCCTTGAAACTCAAAATAAAGAAGCTTCATACGTTGTAACACAGATACAAGATAGTATCAGGGAAATCAGTGTCACTAGCGGTATAAGTCATATTTCTGAGATTCACGTCTAACATCGGATCATGGCTAACCAACATGCGCCTGGTGGGTAGCTGTCATTGGCTGTGACATAAAGATCACAAATAAGTGGACAGATGTAGGTGTATGGAAGCAACACACCGATCATTGAGACTACGTTAATCTCAGCAAACTATTCCTGCGGGCCAAAAACTGTCTAACATCTAGTGACCTACAACAAAAATGCTAACCATGCATGGAATGTTTTAAGGTGCCCTGCCCCAACTGTATGATAAAATGGAGCCCCCTCAGTGCTCGTAGATTGCATGAACCTAACCCAGGTGGAAAAACGACTTGCACCTCCAATCGTGTGAACCAAGAGGTTAAAGTGAACTATCAAATGAGCATCGTACAAAACGTGAGAAATGAGCACCTCTCCAACCACAAATTCGTTAAGAGTAGCTCAAATTAAAGATGGCCGCAGCAATGGAATCTCATCTCTTCAAAACTGTACTCGAGAACATTCAGAATCCCTTCGAATTTCGGAATGTAGAGGGCTGGCGCACCATTCCATCAGTACCGGTCGTATCGATCATGTCGCCTGCACGAAAACGAAAACCATCTTTGGAATCATTTGAAAGTGATCATTGACCTACTCCACGGGACAAGTAACTTTCTTTCTCCTTGGGCAACCCACCATCCGTAACTTGTGAAATGGTCATTTCACGCGATAATCTAGAGCAAGGTCAAAAGGGGGACGCATATGAAAACCTCTCAGAAATATATCTTTGAGTCTGCATGTATTCGGGTGAATACATGAAAGCTACAGTTTCTTGAGCAAGTTGAAAATAGAAGAAAGTGCTCAGATCTAGTCTAACTCCATGATTTTATACGACAGCATTAGTGCCTCTTTTGCTAGCGCTGATCAGATTCTTAGGTAGTAGGTATATGAGTATTGGGAGCAGAAGGCTTTCACAGAGTTGGGGATCCACACTCACTTACAACTGAACCAATGCAAACCGAAGACATGCAAAACTAAGCAAATAAATGCATGCAAGAACTGATGCAAACCGCAGATACCGTACTCATCTCAGAAAGTAGATACAGTTGAAGCCAGCTGAGCTAACACATTGCATACCTATGTCGATCACCTCTTTCTTTATCTCGTGATCGCTCCCTCGACCGTGAACGAGACCTGCAATTTGAGATTTCCGATGATCATTCATCCACTCGGATTGACTCCCTCAAAGACACCAGTGCAGCAATCGCTGGAAAGAAAATTACCTTCTCCGGCGAGAATCATAGTCACGATCCCGGTCACCACGGTCTCGGCCACGATCCCTCTCCCTGACTCGTTGGCCCTCGCGATCTCTAATCCTCTCTCTTGGACGATAATCCCGCTCTCGGTCCTTGTCTCGTTCACGTTCACGTTCCCTCTCCCGCTCACCATCCTTTTCTCTATCAACATCCCTGCTAGTTGCTCGGACAGACCTTTCGCGGGACTTCTCACGGGACCTAGCTTCCATCACAGACACATCATCGACCATAGCGCCAATAATCTACCATGAGTTCAAGCATGGTCAATTTCACGAATACAATGAAGATAAAAATATTGGAACCATCAAGGGTAACTGACTTACTCACGTGATCCTGCCTAAGGGTCCAAGCTCCTCCAGATCAAGGTGAGACAATGATCAGAGGGACCAGAAACCATGCACCACCATATGGGGCACAGGGATCATAGCATTCTCCTGTCCAAGTAAGCAGGTGTCAAGCAATGGTCCCTCAATCCATCGGTGTGATGCCTGTCTTCAGCCCATCCAAGGCTGTTCATACGCTTAATTTGACTCTTCTAGATTCGACCATATACTATTAATTCATTTTAATCACCCAGGAGATTAGAGCTATAGGCCTTAACCGATGAAAACTTTGGGGTTCCGGGAGCTGCCGTCCAACTTACATTTCATCATCTCCATCAAGCTCGGGTTTCCTTGTCTTTGTTCTTTCCTCCTGCGATTACCAACCCATAGCTTAGTAGCGTATCGTGCTTCTAATCTCATTAAGTAGGAGTATCTGCAGGGAGACCATGCAGAAACGTATCTTACGGCATTGACTTAACTATCACAAAGAAAAGTTCAGTATCCGGTAGATGTCAGAGGTCAGGGCTTCATTTCTTAATTCACCCTTTCAGGTGGCTTGTCGGCGAGGAGCTGTAGTATATAGACATTTAAAAAGGCTAAAAGATCTCAGTATTTCGCGTAACTGGACCATAGGTCACGTCTAGGCGACTTACCATCCCTCCGTGACATATATTGGGACATCAGTTGTTCACTTTCCCCTAGGTTGCTCACTAAAAACCTATGAGCGCATAAGAAAGGCAATCCTTACTGTTCCGTGAATATTTGAGTGATGGGAGGAGAAACCGTTCATCAAACCGGGGATCCAGAACCCACTTAACTGTTCCCTAAATATTGTTCATATTTATCGCCTCTAAGACAGTCTTGAAATGCTCCAACATCTATAAGCTTTCATCGTATCCGTGCAACACCACACGTCTGGACGTCAGAGAACTCTAGGACCTGGATACGTGAATCTAAACGGTAGCAGATACAGAATAAGTCGTCCATCTAAAGGAAAGACGATCTCTGAGATTGAAAGGGGTGTTCAGAACCTATTATTCCCCCAGATCAGCACCCCTTGTATTTGTTTCGAATTACTAGCAGCAGAACAAATGTCGAGTCCGAGAACACATAGTTTCATATCAACATAAAATTCACAAGATCTCCGGAGCGTAAGTTGGCCATGCTAGGCACATACGATTGATTTTCTCAGAGGACATGTGGACTGCATTCGCTCGACGGGATAATCTCTATAGACTTTGCATTCCACTATTATATGACAGGGGTCCTTCTACAGGGATTTTTATTGCCTCCAGCGAATGGTACACAGCACTGAAGAAATAGTCTAGATGGCTAGAGAACATTACTCGATTATTTTTCTTATCCTCGACAAAGCAAGTGTTATTCAACGGAGATGTAGACTATATTATCGACCTTCTGACTGCACTTCCGAAACTTTGAGATTCCAAATGCTATGGTTACTTAGAATAGGGATCCTGAGAGCACCAGAGGACAAGCAATGTGGCAACCCTGTCAGAGAGAAATTAAATAACCATGTGGGATGGGTCTTACAAAGATGCATCGAAGAAGTTGGAAAACGCAGACGGATTCAGTGGAAGAACTTGGCTACTGGTAAAGCTGCCACGTTATGGCACCATTATTTAAGCCTGACGACGAATCAGAAGAAAATGTAAGTTTCCTACAGGAACGAGTTTTCTGGCCCCCACTATTTCGAAAAAGAGAAACTGCAGTCGGATAACAACCTATTTTACAAGGGCACACCAAATTCTGCAACTTGAGCCTCATGCTGACGAAATAGGGCAAGCCCTGGATGCCCGCCTCCGTAATCAGCCTACTAATGCCCATAAGGTGAGGATCCAGCACAGCCTACAAATCCTTGGAATGAATATGCTCATACACACTCAATTTCACGCGGTTTATAAGTGATATGACCTTATAAGATAAAAAAAAACCTCACCGGCATTAAAACAACTAAAAGGAAAAGAGAAAGAGAGAAGGGAAAGGAATGTGCTTGCTTCATTGAGGCTAGAGATCAAGGACAAACTTCCCCAACTAGCTCACTGCTATACCACTGCTACGCTTTTGAAACATGCTTGAAGGAGAAGATATTCGATATGAACGGCTCCAAAGATGTTATGCAGTGACTAAGTGCTTCAACAACCAGTATGATGAAGAATGGTGGAAAAAAGACCAGATTTTTCTTTGGCAACATATGGATGACTAAACTCCCTACCACCTTGTCACATACAGGCACCCATATTTCACCCACTTAGCAACGCCTGTTTTAAAGTGCTATCAGGCAGTATCTCATATCGAGTAGTGGAATACAGAACCCGTTGTAAACAACCCAGTTCAACACCCACGTCTGCCACAACTTGACCCTGACATTTGACAATGATATTTGAGAAAATCGTCATAGCTGTCAGTTACATAGAGAGGGTCAGCAAGCACTGGCCTGCCTACAAGGGTCAGCACATTGGCAGGCAATCATTCATATTAATAACTCTGCGCTCCTCCATCAGTTTCCTTTCCTTAGTTTGAGGAAAAAAAGGTGGCTTATCCAGTGGCCATCCTATATACTGGTTCCAAAGTTTTCCTTCCCCAGCGATTGAATCAATATCAATATACTTAAGTTCACGGTATGTAAGAAGCTCACCCTAAGATCCACAAGCTTTTCGCGTATCTGCATGTAACCCAAGTGAAGTTTCCCTCCAAAATGATCAGCTAGCCGCCGGTCACTGAATCACAGCAATAGCAATACCGTGAGAATGATGATAAGAACAGGGCTTCAAAGAACCTCTGATTTCGCCTGTAGTATTCCTCATAGTTGCACAACAGGATACCCTCCTAAAAAGGACAACTAAAACCCCCCAAAAGAGTGAAACCTCTTGCAACCACCTTACCTATCGTAGATACTTAGAAAGGCCCCGCAAATGTCACAAACACGGAGCTTCTGATCGGCCTGCACGTCGAAGATCAAAATCAAATAATAAGTCGACATTGTTTTGAGGTTGACATAATTTTGAAGCTACTGGTTTGCATCACCTTCCATATAAGTCAGAGAAAGCTTCAGAACGCAGGTACATCTGAAGCAATAAGTTAAAAGATGAATACGGGCAATACACCGAGACAAGGCAATCTCACCAGAGTTCTAGACACTGAAGACTAATTTGCCATTGGAGCAGCGCCATCAATAAAAATCTGGCCTTCTTAGCTACACATATGCATAGCATCTAGTCCATCAACAAACAAATACGAATGAGAAGTGAGAACGCTGGAAGATGCTCACAATGCGAACATCAGGAGCTAGAAGTTTTGCTGGATCAGCTGGTGCCTCCTGCCGCGCTCCAAGCTACAGGAAACAGGACATCTGTAAGATAGAACTCCAATACATCCACCGGCGACAATATGGAAACTTTTTGATATGGAATCTTCAGTTCCGACCAACCGCATTACCTTTTTCAAAGCTTCGGCCTCTTCCATAGCCTTCTGAGCTTCATCGACCATACCGAGCTCTCCTGCAACCGTAAAACGTATGTGCCCAGATTAAAAGCCTCAATTTGTAATTTAGGTATCACAAATACTTGTAGTTATATGCAGTCCAAAACACCGGGCAAGGACGACACAACTGTCACCCAGGTCAAGAGTTGTTCTTCTCTGGACAATAGTCAATAAAACTACTGGGACGTTTACAGCCAAATGTAGAAGAATTCGACTCTGTCGGTCATCTATGTATTCAATACTGTAAGAACCCGCACGATGCAAGGATTTTCTGAGCTCCAATATAATCAGCTGACGGCGTACCAAGTTCTTCAGCTTTCTTAAGCTTCTCCTTTATCATTTCTTGTGTCCTTGCATCCGGTGGCAACGGAACTAAAGTTGGCAGCGGGGCTAAAGGAGGTGGATTCGGCAGAGGCTGTGGCATCAATGCCCTGTCTTTGTTAAAAGCCTCTAGCAAAGACATAGCCTGCAAAATGAACCAACAGCAAAGTCAAATAGCAGAAAGGTCTCAAGAAACAACCCAGTTAAGGTATGTAAACGAGGCTTCGAGTACAGAATAATAAGCTTTACTCGCCTGCCTGTCCGCTCGTTTAGATCTTAGCTCCTCGACTTGCTCCATCATCCTGATCTTGTCATCTGTTCTTCCTTCTAAATCTGCGAGATGCACAAATAGGTCGGTCATACCAGCCTGAATCTGATATTAGATTTGAGAGACACTCCAAATCCAAATCCTGAACGAAGTTTTCGTCAAGAAAGAGAGAATAAAGAACGGATTGTGACCAGGCAAATGTACAGAACAGTTTGGAACATAAACCTCGAACTTTATGATGGAAAAGATCCACCTACCCATGTACTCCGCTTCCTTCAATTTCTCCTTGATTTGCTGTGTAAACTCGACCGCCTCTGAGGACTGTACACGAACCGGTAGTATATGAGCCCACAACTACAAATTACCCACATCGCAAAAGCTTCGACATGGGAAGTTGACCTGAGACACGCCACTAATTAAACTTGCTTGAAAGAGGTCTGCCACAAAATTGATGATCTGTGTGTAATTACCTTGGTCACTTCGGATACCGCAATGGCAGTTGCAGCACCTGCATCATCATCTTCGAGCCTCTTCAGTGCTCGAGCGATCTTCCTGTCACACTCCACTATATGCTTCTCCAAGCAATCCTCCAGTTCCCTATCGTAGTTATCTTTACCCTTGGCCCTAGCCTCCTCATATCTAATAAAGAAATAGCTCAGGACAATCCACATATTCAAGCGAGACATCGAGGACATGAATGACTGTGTCTTGCAAGGGGCAAGATCCATGACCGAAAGAATCCAAGAAAGTGGATCTCCCCACGCTTCTAACCATAAACATGCAAGGAAGGAATATCAATTTAGGATAAAGGAATAATCTAACGCTAAATAGAGATAAAGGTATTATGTCGTCTTCATGTGGATACTCTTTCCTTAATTGTAAGGAATGAATCTTGGAACAGGGTCCCAGGTCCATTTTCTGCACATAAGAAACCAAGAAGAAAACGAGTCAGCACGATCCGTAAAACTATCCAATGTCCCAGCACAACTGCAGTGGAACCAGTTTAAGACATAGAAGCAATGGTGCGCGCAGGCAAAGAATACACACGTGGGGAAGATGATGCACTCGAGATTGTACTTGATTTCTTGTGCTCAGATGACTCTTCCTTCTGGGTATACTTACGTCTGATGAAGTTCATTCTTCACAACCAGTACGAGAAATAGGACTTATATTTAACATTCAAACTCAAGAGGCCTCCCGTCACAAACGTCATTTCATGACAAGGCTTAGCATCCTCATTTTTTTCTTTTCTGCAGATCTCAGAGATCTCAAGACGGTCATACTTGACCTACTCTCTCGGGATGGTGAACCAAGCCACAAATTTTGAAAGAGTAATTTTTTCAATGTGAACTGGCTAGCAAACCTTTGTTCAAGTTTGGTCGACAAGAGAATGAATACGATGAGACCAGAAACCAGACACTTGACCTAGCACGGATACATAAGATCAAATCCCCTACTATAGCCTGCATCGAGCGGCAAGATTTCAAGGATCTACATTCCTGTAATATTGACTAAAACTGAAGTGTACATTGACTTGATGGTCTGGTTCGAACGGGAATCTGACATCGACGCTACCTACATGACCTTTGCATTTTGGCTGATTGATAAGAGTTCCACTCCAATATTTTCCGATAGAGTCAACGCCTCAGCACAAGGGCTGACCAGGAAAGCTGTAACCATTGGCTACTGGCATGGGAGAGCCGTATTGAGATGTTCTTCAAAATAAGCACAATCCAGGCAGTGATAGGCATTCTTGCCGGGATGCTAAACATATACTTCCATCTCCCAAATCTTCGTGCTTACCTGACCAAGAGAGGAAACCTTGCAGTGTTTATTGTTTCTACGAACGATTATGTGTACTTCATAAGGGCAGTAATATTCAGGACAGTAATATCCTAAAGAAAAATGCGTTGTACATTCACACACTCACACAGCTTCTAGATTACTAAACAGTGTTGACAGAACTAATAACCAGGCCAGCCAGTATTAGTTCATTACCCTCCTTTCACGGTATGCTTTCTAGATGATTCTATTAAGGAAGACGGGAGCAATCGGCAGTCCAGATTGAATCACTTCAGCAAAACTTAGTACAGGTGTACTGGGAAATGCAGTTGTTTGCCTGTAAAAATTACTTCCGACAGAAATGCACCCGGCTCTATAACAAACAAAAATTGCTCAACCATCACTTACCGTTAATTGGAAGAGGTCGTGAGGGCACAGGCCCGTGAGATAAAGGCGACACACATCACGATCGTAGTACTTCCTCTTCACCTCACGCACATCTCCATTGCGATTCGCCCCCATCAAAGCATCCAGCTGCTTTCTGAAGGCGTCCATGGTGACTTCTACTTGGAATTCGATGTTCTACCCCGAAATAGACTTTAAACCCGCCAGAAAAGTAGTAGTGGGATCTTACGTTCAGAAAACCTAGAGCAACAGGAGTGCGTTAAAACAACGAAGAATTAAGCGAGGTATACGGGAGCGTGTGTCAGTGAGAGTTGATTGATTTAGGTGAGAAGAAGTCGTACTGGGAGACCGGCCTCCTTAGGGTTGTGATAACGCACGAAATGGTTGCACCAGATAAGGATGACACATGCCTGGACGTCATTCGAAGACTTAAACAGCAGGGAAAAATGCTAAAACTTCGCTTGCTGTAAGTCCGCAAGAAGGGTAGAGTGGCTGAACAAACTTCACCGGCTTCTTCACGATACCGGTTCTTATCTGTGGTTGCAATAAATAACATGCACATACTTGTGAAGGAAAATTTTAAACATGCCTAAGATAGGATCATCTTACCGTATTTTGGAAAAGATCGTGAGAACATAAGCCAGAAAGAAACAGGCGGCAAACATATCGTCCATCATTGTAAGCTCTAGGTGTCTCCACTGCTCCCCCATTCCTATGCGCCCCCATCAAGGCATCCAACTGCTTTCTTACTGAATCCATTTCGTCTCCGTTCTATCTCTCTCCTCGTAATCCTAATCCTGATCTTTCATTTTCAATTCCTTCGATTCTGCTTTCCCGTGCCTCCTCTTCTTTTCGCAATCCAGAGCCTGCTAATTTTCGTTCGCTCTCCTCCCATCATTAGGGACCCACATCTTTCGTAATCTTCGTTCTCATCTCATTCCATAATTCTCGAATAGATCAGCGTGATCGGCTTGTCTTTCTTCCTTCCGCCTGCCTTCCTCACCTCAAAGACTGACAAGCACCGTCATCTCCGTTCTATTTCCGCAACGCGACCACTATACTTGTTCTAGGGCTACCTTCGTTCGTTCTTTCGTTGTTGCGTGTCCATTTCATTCCGCCAGTTCTTCGTCACATACCTCCATCCGTCCATGCGCTTTCCGGTCCTATCATTCGTTCGTGGTAATTCCGTGATTGTTTCGATAATTAATTTATTAGGGTCTATTTTCTTTTAAAAAATTTAATTATGACAAATAATTCAATACTCTTATTCTAAAATTTTAGCGTCGTTATTGAAAGCTATAAATTAATTTTTCTTCAGAAAATTTACTCTTAGATGAAAAATCTTTTCACTTAATCTTAATATTTCATTATATTTCTTCATGAGACTCAAAGACCTCTTCGCATTGACATCTTATTTTCGTTGTTGTAACCAAGTCATTTTGGAGTTTAGTCCATTAGATAGTTATTTTATACTTCTCAATTTTATCATATTTAACTAAATTAATTTTCATAATCTAATCATAAATAAGTTGATATGGGATTTGGATTTATAGAATTCTCTACAAATTTTATAAATATAGAATGAAAAGGGATTATTTTAACCTAGATGCTCAATTTTATAATATTTCTTCAATATTTAATATAATGAATGAAATTATTAAAATAAATTTTATTATAATCCATTTAATGGTGTAGAATATAAAAGGGAAAATAAAACACTGCTAATAAATAAAAACTACTTGTAAATACCAAAACCGTTCTTAGTTGCCTATATAGATATTTTAGACATAAGATCTATTGGTTTTATTTATCAATAGAATATGGAATAAATATACTAACATTTTTATTAGTATATTAAGTATTAGTCACGTAATAACATTTTCTGTAGGTTACTAAAATGCCATGCTACATGATTTTGGAGTGATACTACCTTATCACTACATGCTACAAATTTTAGTATAATGGCATGTAAATTAAAGGCTAGATAATCACAAGCCATGTAGTAACTATCATTCATTAAGTCATAAAATGTTTCATTCATATTTGTAGATGTTAAAATAGAATCCATTTTATTTGCTTGGATTTCTTTTTTTTGTCTTTAATCATGAATGATGATTATTTAATTTACAGAAAATTTTAGTCTTTGAATTATTAAAATATTTTTATTTCTATCTAATATTTAATATGAAGATGGCTATACACTTTTGGTAAATAAGTTACTTTGATCATACAAACTCTTTTAAAATCTCTACAAAAATACATATAATTAGGGAGGATTTGAAGTGGATATTTCTTTATCCAAATTACTGCAAAAATATCCATATGGTTATACTCTTTTGTATATAATTCTATGTGTGAAGAAGATAAAAAAGATTTGTCAAATCATATAAGTATACACTTCTAAAAATGAAAAACTTGTCTTTTTAATTATAAACTATATTGAGGTAGTAATATTTAAAATAGAGGAATAATAAAATGCAAACCAAGCAAGTGAAATAATTAATATATATGGAATAGAAACTAGATATGAGAAAATTATCCATATATTCCTATAATATGATAGTGTGATAGCATTATATAACTTATAGTTATATAATTAAAATTTTTATCTTGTGTAACTATAAAATAAAGATAAAATAGCTAATTAAAGATTAAATAAGATATACTACATCAATAATTAGATGTATGAATATGTTTGGAGAAAGTATTGGGTATGGAAGTATCAAATAATATTGGAACATAAATTAATCATTAAACTTAACAATTAATACAATGAAAGAAGGAGAATGAAAAAACACTATTGAGAAGAAGATTGGTTTGAGCTTGTTCAATTGGTTACGAATTGTAATAGATATTCAACTTATATGAGATAAAAATATTTTTTTTAAATCTGTAACTATGAATGCGAGGATAAACACATGAAATAAAGAGCACCAGAAAGTGAAGAAAATTAACCATATGAAGCTCAAGTTAAGTAAGTAAATGGAACTACGAAGTCTTCGTATGCATCGATTGAGAAATATTGTATCATGAGGATTGAGTTTTGAAGAGTGTACAGGCTAGGTAAAGTAACTTTAAGTTAATTCTTCTAGAAAACTTAATAAGTAGGTTCTACATAGACTAAGTGGTATAATGACAACATAGCATAAGAGGAGTTTCAAGAGACAACCAAGTGTAAGAAATACAACTTTAGTACTTTCAATTTTGTTAACAGAAGTAAACATGCCGTATATCAAAGTGAAGTGAAGAAACAGAGGAACACAACATCTAATTATATAAATATAAAGGAAGTTAGTGAAGATTGTAAAAGGCAAGAGTAAGTTTTGGATACTTTTTTTGAACGGGATGAAAGCAAAAAATTGGTATGACTGAGGAAAACTTAGACATAGATGAGTACAAAACACATTGAATTTGCATAGAAAATATTATCAAATACATTAGAGTATAAACAAAAAATTGCAATTCTAATTTACAAAAAAGCACATAAGACACTTATTTTATGCATGTTGTTATCTGAAGTAATTCATAAAGAGAATATAGAAATACATACTTAATAAATAAGAAAGAGAGAGAGAGAGCTATATATATATATATATATATATATATATATATATATATATATATATATATATATATATATATAAGTGAAATAGATATTAAAGATATGTTTAAGCAAATCATAGTGGTTTTGTTGTACCCTTTAACTTTTTACATCTATATTGAGTATTGAGAAATGCATCTAATTATTCTATAGGTGGCAAAATTGAACTTTAAGTGCAAAAGATTGCTCAATGATTTATTCTTTATATTTAAGGTGGATATAAATTTGATTCCTAGCCAAGATAGTAAAAAATTCTTAAGAAGCTTCCTTTATACCTTATTGCTTAAGAAGTTCATTGAGTACCTTGCTAACTTATTGTGTAACAAGTAGGTTGTGGCTTTTTAAATGAAGAATAAGATGGACAAAAAGATGGGAGTGAATACAAAATAATGGATGGAAGATCACTAATTGAAGAAACTATTCAAATCTAAGAAATCTTTTCCATACTTAAAAACAAAAAAATAATTAAATTATTGCTTGCTTTGAGGTATTCTTTGTACACTTCATTGATTGGGAAGAGAGTATCTTAATTCTAAGGATCTTGAAAATAATTGGAAAAAAGTAGAGAATTAAATTCTTGTTTGCTTTGAGTTATTGTAGATAACTCAAGGATGTCTCATGTTTTGTAGCACAAGTTCACATGTGCGCACATCATGTCTTTTAAATGAGGGTTTGCAAGTTTCATCTTACTACTTGTTCATTTAGTGACTTGGAGTGGTGAATATTACCAGGTTGATACATTAAATTTGAATAATACTTCCTAAACCTTGCCATTGAAATGTGAGTTCCATCATATCATGGGACCATGATAATAAAACAAAATATTAAATTATAGCTTTGCTACCTAGAATTTATTGATTTTTCAATCGTAGAAGCTATAAATATTTACTTATTGAATTTTATTTACAATACGACAATTGTGTTGGAGTCTTCAACAATGGTAACTAAATATCAAAGGTCACATGTTACTAATATCAATTTAGAATCTAAGTGTTTGATAATATCAACAAGTTAAAATACAAAAATTTATTCTTTAGCAACTCTTGTGGAAAACAAAAAAGTACATAAATACCTTCAGCTATATTCAGCCATTATCAAGAAAGTTAAAGAAGATAATTAGTCTTATTTACTTCAAAATGGTTTGAAATAAAGAGATAATGTGTTTAAAAAGAATAGTATTATATAAAATATATACTTGGAAACCCTAATGTGTTTCTTGATATAAAATGAAGTATACTTATGATATCTTAACCACAATGCAAGTTGGATCAGCTAGAAAAGATATTTTTGTAATTTTGATAATCTAATTTATATTCCTCCAAGAAAGATGAAGAAGATAACTCTTATCGACTTCAAAATGATTTGAGACTAGGAGATCATGTATTTCTTGTATTGAAGTTAAACAATAAATAATATCATGTATTTGAATATCCTTATCACTTCTTGATATAAAATGAAGTATACTTGTGATATATTAACCACATTGCAAGTTGAATATGGTAAAAGAGATCTTCTTGTAATCTGTGTTTATACTCTAACTTTTATTCCTCCTATAATTTGACCATGTTTATATTGAACATGATTATGGAAGCTTTATGTTGCTTGTAATTTGTACGACAAGAAAAAACATATAGAATAATGTAGAAGTTTGTAAGTTTGAATCTAAACTTGATGTCATAATAGTAAAGTTGCTTTTGTTATTGATGTTTTCTTTTATATACTACAAGTGACTCATTTGAAAATAATGGCTTAGAGTTTATTTAAATTATCACAACCTTACATAACAAAAAATATTTGTGAATCTTGCAAGCATATATTATAGTTAATTATTCTTAGTTGGAAGTGAGAAAAAGGCAACCACATAGAACACACAAAGGATGTGAAGACCTCATCAAGCCATAAAGGAGAGACAAATAGTTAGAATGGGGCTAGACCTCAATAATATTGATATGAGAAATCTACACTACCGCACCTAAGATATCTAAGCTATGCAAGTCAAGGTCTACAAACTATTGAAGTAAAATAGTTGATTTTGGTGGAAATTAACCTTGTTATTCGCAAAAAAAATTTAATGTCTGCAGTCTATATACTCTTGTTGTATTAGTACAAAAACAACAAAGTTAGAAATATAAAGAATAAAGTATACAAGATAACTTAGGATAAAAGAAGGTACAAGATTGGATGAATTTATACAAAGTCCTTGACTTATTGAAAGGTAGCCTTCTACATGTCACGCCATTAAAATTTCACATTCTTGCTGAAGAAATTGATGAATGGCATTGTAAAATGATCATATTAATGTACAAGTAGTTAAATTGCCAATCCATTAAGTCCACAAACATCATAAGCATTCCTTGGAGTTTGCTAATCCATGATAGACTTGATTTGTCTCTCTAGAAAATTGATTCATTCAACCAAAACATTGTCCACAAGAATATAACCTTCACTTTCTAAAAATTTCATGTTGATTTCTTACAATAAAAATATGTAGACTTGATATTTCTTTTTTCCATATGGATTTCTTAGCTAAAATTGTGTGACTCAAGAAGATAGTATGCACTTTTTTGGAACTTTCATTTTGATTTCCTAAAAAAAAACTTCCATTTTGTGTAAGCATCATAACATTTTGCAAAAATGAGCACAATACTCCTATTTTATCTTGTTGTAGATGAGACTATGATCTAATAACACCACCATATACTTTATCCAACAATCTATCAAGCAGCTATATATCTTATCCAAAACTTTTGTAAGAGTAGTGAGGCTAAGCAAAGGACAATCCTTTTGAAGGAAAGGATTATACTTCTTTCATACTTTTGGCAAAGGGACATCTTAGATATTACCTTTGATGAGATAGGTTTGTGCATAATATTAACCTTAATGAAAAATCTGACTCTACTTCATTAAGCAAACAATTCATTGATTCAATCCAAAGGATTTTCATGCTTAATTATTATATTTCTTAAACCCATAGTAGTTAATAAAAAACAAACAACTACCACCTTTCTTTGCAAAAAATAACACAAAATAGCAAAAATTTGCTTAAGGTGATATACTATGGTAAAGAGAATCCTTCTTTATAAGCCATATCAAAATTTTCTAAAGTTATTATAATTCCCAAGGAAATGTGCAATAGATAAGTGTACTAAAGAATATGGTATTGAGAGGAAATCTATTCTAAAACAATAGTCTTTGATTAAAGGGGAAGTCATCTGAAAAAATATATGTAAATCTTGCAAAATCTCCTCTAACACCTTGGAATTGGTGCCTTCATTTTTGTATAATTAAATTTATTGTTTGTTTGATCCAACCCATGAAACATTGACATTTACTATCTCATAGCTTACTCAACAATAGAAATACTTATATGTCATGATGTGTAGTATTGGGAACATGTAGTATTGTAAGGAACCAACAGTCATAGAAATGACAAGACTAGTGCTCTATTGAATTGGCTGAGCATGCTCTCTATATATGCATTTAATGATCTAATATTAGACCAGGTAATAAGACCAACAAGCCAACTGAAATAATGCATAATGTTAGCAAATTGGGCAATAGTTAGTCAACTAGAGAGAGCACATAACACATGAGAGCATTTCGAGAGCAAATTCTCATATACTCCTCCTTAGACCTAAGTGTGGGAAACCTCAAAGGTCTGAGAAAATTCAAAGTGATGCTGGTACAAGGAGACATGATTGAAACGACCAAAGACCAATTGGAACTTGAGTGAGCTTAGGCGTGAGGCAAAACAAATGGTACTCACTATTGAAATTGTCACATTGTATCATCTAATCAACATCATTTGTCCTCTAGCATAGTTGACATGGATAGTCAAGTGGAGGAATCCAATTAAAGGTAATGGTGGTGGGGTCCAAGTTAGGTAAGTTGCATGGTGTACAATTTTTTGAATGATCTTGTATTGTACGGCCATCTACTCCTTGCAATTCCAGCACACTTGAAGGTACAAGAGCCTTAATCCTCAAGATATTGCAGTTGGTGGAGGTATCCAAGGTGTCATTGGATTGCCTTTAAAGACAACAAAATCTCTTGCCTCAAACTTTCTCACCTTGGACTTGTAGCTTCCTCCTCTAGAGCAATCATATTCCAAGGTATCACAATGTTGTACAATAGCCAAGGTTTCCCTAGATATAGGCATGACCCTCTTGAATAGAGTAGCCCTCTATAATATTACTCTGACCTAGGTTGATAGAGAGTTACCTAATCCATTACCTAATCCATTTGAGATGCAATAGAAGAAGGGGGAATTGAGTGCCTTCCAAACAAAAAAAGGAGTAGAATGAGACAATGGAGCATGCTTAGACATTCTACACCGCATGGCAATCTATGGTAGAGCTTAGTCTTAATCCTCCTTGTTCATTGTGAGGTATATCTTTTGCAATCCCTTCTTACATGTTTGAACCATTTGCTTTGCAAGGCCATTGGCTTAAGGATGATCATGCAAAGTCTTTTGATAGTCAATGAGTGCATGGCCAAGTAGCTCTTGAAATTCTCATGTGAATTCTGATCCTTGATCAATGAGACATTCAACACAAGCTCCAAATCTACTCAAAACTTGATGGAGAAAAGCTTGGCTAGTACTATCTGAATGCTTCTTGGGCAGCACAACTAGTTCTATCCAATTGGAGAAATTTTCTATCATGATCATAATGTAAAAATTACCTTTGGATGTCTAAGGTAATGCTTCAGCCAGGTCACATGACCAGCAATAGAATAAATCCTGAATTGGAAGCAAATGAAGTGTGGGTTGCCTATGGGAAAAAGAAATTCACACTCTATCACATTACTCACATCTAGTTATCACTTCTCACACATGAGCATACATCCTTCTCCAATGATAATGAGGTACCATGAAACTATATATATGCTTGATACCAAAGTGCCCAAGCTCAAAGTGTACATTTTTAATGAGACTAGCTCTCTCATTGGGTGGAGGAACAACCCATCTCCTTGTGGTAAGCATCTAACTAGGTGATCACCTCTCCATGAGTAGCACTCTGACTAGTGTTGTATTTGATCCTACTACTATTTGATCTACTTGCTTGAAATAAAACCAAAAGGGTACTTTCCATACTGAAGAAATTTTAGAGTATTTAAATCCTCCCATATGTCTTGAATGGGCTATTCAACCAAGTGACAATGCAACAATGCAAGATGAATGTAAAGTGGGTACTTGAAACACATGGTCAAAGTCTTCTCTTGCATTTGAAAGATCTTTAGAGGTAGTAAGAGGTCTTCTAGACATAGGAAAAACATCTTGAAGAATACTACCAAGTCTATGGATTACCCCAAATTCATACTCTTGGAAGTATGAGTGCCCAACAAGCTAGCTTGTTGGCAAGCTTGTTATTGGTCATCAACCACTTCAATGGTTGGTGATGAATGTACTTGGTGAAATTGGTGCCATAGAGTTAAGTTCTGAAATTTACAACAGCCCACACATCAACAAGACAATCACCCATAGGAAGAGTAATTGCTTTTTGCCTTGTTGTTTCTTTGAGATGCATAAGCAATGACATACTCCTTGCCTTCCTTATTGAGTTGGCCTAGAATTGCACCAAAATCAAGAGCATTCAAATTTGTATGTAGTATGAAGACCTTGCTGAAATCAGGCCTTTTAAGTAGTAGGTATTTTGAGAGCTTCTCCTTGGGTGCATGGAAAGGAAACTAAGCATCTTGGTTCCATGTCCAAGTGACATCCTTCTTGAGTAATGCATAGAGAGGTTGTGCAATGGTTCTAAAATCCTTGACATAAATCTGGTAGTAGTTTAGACAACCAAATGGCTTCTCAGCATGCTCACATTGTTGGGGTTGGGCATCTCTAAGATAGAAATCACTTTGGCCTAATGAACTTTAACACCATCAAGAAAAATGTAATGCCCAAGGTAAACAACTAACAACAAACTTACATTTCTTGGGATGTATTTTCAGATCTAGATCTATCAACCTCTTGAATGGCTCTTCTAAATGAGTCAAGTGTTACTCAAAACCCTTGCTATGGATGAGAACATCATCTATATAGCACTTCAAGAAATCTGCCTCTTCAAGTACCTCTATACCTTCAAGTACTTGATCCATGACTCATTGAAAGAATATTGGGTCATTCTTCAAGCTGGAGTGCATCAACAGACAATCCCATATCTATTGCTTTCATGGAATGTTGTTTTTGGTCTATTGCACAATGCAAAATTTGGTTGAAGCCTTGCCATAGATCCACAATGGTGAAGATGTCAAAGTTCCCAAAACTATCAAATAACTCTTCTAGGATGGGCATGGAGTACTTGTCTTGAGGTGTAACTAGATTCAAAGGTTTATAATCCCACACATCCTCTATTAAGTCCATAGTCTAGTGGAGTCCTTCTTTGCCAACATTACTATAGCTATTGCAAAATCAAAACTTGATGGTTGAATAAGACCAACTTCTTGGAGCTCTTTGAACCTTTCATTCATATTCTCCCTCTCATGCTTGCTGAAATGATCTGTCGTGCGTATATACATCGCTACACAACATACATCGCTGTCAACATCATACACTATAAAAGCACAACTCACACATAAGTCATACATAGACTCTAAAGTGCCACAATAATCAGATTGCTTAACACTTCCAACTCAACTCAACTCAGATCAGTACTTGATCTATCACTCTATAAACTGCCAACAACTGGGCACTGATCACAGTCAAGCCACACCCACTCAAGCATAGAGAATCCAGGTGACGCTCACCGGCCTCTGTCCACCATAGCCAAGAACTCGAAGGCTCAACATCAAAGAAGTGAGCTCTCTAGAGCTCACTTCGAAACTATACTCCCTAGACTTGAGCTAGCCCTGAAACCCTAACGGTCCCGCTGACGGCACACTCGATGGTGCAAATGGTGCAAAGTGATGGTGGGCCCCACCGTGAAGTCAGTACCCCAAACACAAAATCTAACCGTCGGAAAGTAGTCCCTGAGAAACTGCTAAAATAACTCTAACTACCATCACTGGAACTCCAGTGTCCGAGCATCTAGATTCAGAACTACAAATGGCGTGACAGCTGTCGTGCATATATACATCGCTACACAACATACATTGCTGTCAACATCATACACTATAAAAGCACAACTCACACATAAGTCATACATAGACTCTAAAGTGCCACAATCGCCCCCCTAGCTGGCGGTTAGGTCCCTCTTACTCCAGATAGCCATCTACTCTAAGTATATGGTATACCCTCTAATGGGGAAAGATCAGGAGGCCGGGTGCTATGGAGCCCCATCGTTAGTCGCCTGTCTGCAATCTATACCATATAAAGAATGAACTAGCTATAGGTCAAGTACATCTAGGACATAACCACTGTCCCCGAGGAACCACCGTGAGGGGAGGAGTCATACATGCCATATGCCATCCTCTCGAACAGCTATCACACACTAACATAGTAGCAGCTCCACCAAAAGAACCACATAACATACACCTCAAGCCTGCACGTACAAGTGCCAAGCTTGGGTCCATAGTACCATCAATGTTTGGAAGGTGGCATGGCGCACAATTACGCACATGATCCTTCCAAACAACACCATCACGTCCTTCTAACACAAGGACTCCAAATGGCAAAACCTCGCGCAGTCTCAAGATAGTGCGGCCTATAGAAACATCAAGTGTCGTCGGTGCTGTCTGCTGTAGATATACATAGTCGCTTGGATGAAATTGACGGATCGAGAGTCTATAACCTCCTCCTCGAATGGTAGCATAGCGTAAAGTATCTCTATGCTGAGCAATCGCCAAGTTCTCAAAGGCCATCGGCATCACTCTCCGAAAGATCTCTACCCGCTGAGAACATGCGCTCATCCATACATCGGGGTCATCCAAGTCCAAAACTACATTAGCATCTTGACGAATGGCTGCAGGTAAATTTGGATCTCGTCCATAGAGTAGAAAGTATGGAGAGAAGGATGCTAAGGAGGCTTGCCGGCTGAACCGATAGCCCATGGCCAACCAAGAAAACTGGAGATCCCAATCTCCCAAGTGGCCTCTCTGCAAACCATACTTTCGCAATCCTCTCTTCACCGTCTGAACCACTCTCTCTGCTAAGCCATCTGCCTCAGGGTGATCTCGGGATGTAGTACGATGATCAATCAAAGCCTTGTCACACAAGACCTGAAACTCTCCCAAGAACTCTGTGATCAGTCAAAACCTCAGCTGGTGCACCAAAATGACTAAGAACTTGATCCAGGAACGAGTAAGTTGTCCCTTCACTAGACTTGTCAGGAAGTGCCACCAACTCAATCCACTTGGAGAAGTGCTCCACCATCACCAAAACATACCGATGATGTCTCACAATCAGCAGTAAAGGTCCGGCGAAGTCCAAACTCCAACGGTAACCCAATCCCATGATAGGTAATGGGTGTAACTGTGGCGTAGGAGCATTGAATGATGCTCTAACTCGGTCACAAACCACACATCTGGCAACAAACTGCTATACCTCAGTCTGCATACCGCGCCACCAATAATGACTCTGGAGTAAGCTATATATACGCTTTACTCCAAAATGTCCTAGCTCCTCATGAGCATGACGGACCAACTGTGGTCTCTGTGATGAAGTGGTACTACTTGCACTCTACCATCCTCCCATACATGCAAAAGGTGTCTACCCTCCAATCTGAACCGTCTGGCTCCATGAAGAACACGGTCTCTCTCCTTGGCCCCAACTGTGCCACCCACAACACCAGTGCGAAGATAGTCCATCACTAAGACATCATCATGAATGTCTCACTGAACTATACCAATATCTTCACTCTCTGGATTTGTGACCTCAATAACTCCTCCTGTATGCGCTGAGAGAGATACCACCAAAGTCTCTGCAAATATACACAGAAAGGCCGATGCATGCCAACCTGGCACCATCTCCTCATCTATCTCACCATGCCAACGTGCTCCGATCTGATCCTGCTAGTTGGGACATGGGTTTCTACTCAACCCATCTGCATCACGGTTCACCACTCCAGGTCTATGAACAACCGTGAAATCATACTCCTGTAAAATCAGAGCCCATGTGCAAGCTTCCCTGAAAGCTTGTCGGACTCCATCAACCACTTCAGTGGCTGATGATCAGTGATGAGAGTGAAGGGGTTACCAAACAGGTAACATCGGAAATGTGCTACTGCCCAAACTGCTGCCAAGCACTCTCCCTCATATGAACTATACTTTGCCTCTGCTAAATTGTTGGAGCGACTAGCATAGGCCACCACAAACTCCTTCTCCTCATCATCATGTTGGGTGAGCACCGCTCCAAGCCCCAACATACTCCAATCAGTGTGAACCTGAAATGGTCGTCCTGATCGGTCTCCTCAAAATAGGAGCAGATGTCAACCTCTCCTTGAGCTCTACAAAAGCTCTCTCCTGCTCATCTCCCCAACACCACTCCTGTGTAAGCTTGGTCAGCTTTGTCAAGGCCTTGGCAATGGCACTAAATCCTCTAACATAGCGGCGATAGAAGTTCGCCAACCCAAGGAATGCTCACACTCTGCTCACATTCGTAGGCCGAGGAATACGTGCAATAGCCTCCACCTTGGTCTGCTGAACACCAAGTCCTCCGAGGTAGATAGTGTGACCCAAATACTCAACCTGCTCATAGAAGAACCTACACTTCCCAGGATGTAATTTGAGTCCATGAGATCTCAACCTCTCAAACACCTCCAACAACTGTCTCTCATGCTCCTCCACAGTAGTGCTATAAACCAAAATGTCATCAATATAGCACCAAGCAAAATCCAATCCAGCTAGGATCCTATCCATGACCCTCTGGAACTCAGCGGGAGCATTCTTCAACCCAAATGGTAAGAACCTCCACTGATATAACACATCCTTGCCGTGAGGATCAATAGCCCAAAATGCTATCTTGGACTTATCTTCCTCCCTGATCGGCAACTGATGATATCCCGCTCGAAGATCCAAAGTACTGAAGACCTTTGCATGCCCAATCGCATCAAAAATCTCCTCCGGTGTAAGCATGGCATACCGATCAGCCCTGGTTTGTCGGTTGATAGGACGGTAATCTCCATACATCCGCCTATTTGTATAGTTGCCATGCATATCCTTCTTGGCTAGCATCACTGTCGCTGATGCATACTCTCCATGTGAAATCTCTACCAAACCAGCCTCAAAAAGGTCAATACTCCGGCTCTGAATCAATATCCTCTCCATCTCACTATATCGATAAGGACGTCGGAAAACTAGTGTGTCACTAGTCAGCTCAATCCATATACCAGGTCCCTTTAGAGCACCCAAATCCTTCATACTGAAGGCAAAACAACTCGTGTGACTCCTCAAGAACCTCCAAACCCTCCGTCTTTCCTCTCCAGTAAGCTTGGGTCCAAGATTGGCTCCCAAGTATCCTCTGTAAATGTAGTAGGAGTGGAAGACGTACTGACTGGCTGCTACACTGGGCCCTTGGGAGCAATAGTGTCATACTCCCAACCACTAGAGGTCCTTACCTCTATGTGAAAAACTCCCTCCACTCTGGCTACAAGCTCCACACGTCCTCTGGCTGCATCCCATGTGGACCAAGGGTGTAATCCAAGTAGCCCACGCTCACCTGGATGGACTCCAAGTAGACCACTCTCCCTAGTAGCTACTGGATGTGTCCCAAGAATACCATGTCCACTCGGTCCATCACCCCCAGCATGTGCCTGAATCGTCTCGATAGGCATAGGGCTCACAAGTGTCCGAGTGGTGATGCCTATCAAGCACATCCTACGCTGCTCTGCCAAACCAAGGCTCACAATCCAGGTCAACCAATTTAGGTCCATAGCCTGACCTAACACCTGACGCCTGGATGCCTCTGACACTACTGGAACAGCGGTAATACCGGTGCGAAAACCCATCGCCCGCTCTCTCTCATCAACATTGGGCTCCACCAACTGTTGTAACTGTGAGTCCCAAACGAGTCCAGGTCCTCCTTCTCAAAAAGCATGAGAGCCTGGGAAACTCATGAGTGTAGGAAATGCAGCTCTAGGTTGTCCAACTAGGTTCACCACTGCCATAGGTGACCTATCAGCCACTACCACTGTCTGAGACTGACGCCCAACATCCAAGATATCATCAACAAGATTATGGTCCAGTCGCCGAATCCCATCATAAGCATGCTATAGAACCTCTCTGGGTAAGAGGTTCGTCCACCAAAGGCGAAGACGATGAGCCCGTGATCCCACTCTGGCTGCATCTATTGCAGGTCCCATCCAAGAATGGACCTGATGTGTACTCGCCACCACTCTAGTGCGAGAATCACCCAACAAAGGAACGTTCTCCAAAAGGTAAGCTGGAGAAATAGACTGATGAACCTGGAGATGTCGTAGTATCCGTAACATCTCCCAAAACACACCAGAACAAGGATCCTAAAGACCCAAACCACAGCCTACACGTGTATATCCCTAACATGGCCATCCAAAAATCACCAAGTGAATAGGCCCATGTCTCTCTAGGTCATGCGCCCCCAGTAAGGAAATGTCTCCTGGTAAGGCCTTCTGGTAACCTCTGACTGCTGACATCGGTAATAACTCCAGATACCGATAGGCCAAGTGTGCCACATGATGTAGAGAGACTTGCCTAGCAGTCTCATCTCTCTCTACATACAAGTACCTCTGTACTCGGATACCCGCCTGTAACACCGCAGCTAGTCCGGTGCTGATCCTACCAAACAACTCCAATAGACATATCCCCTCTACTGGATACTGCCAAGCAATGAGTGTGGTATCCAGAGGTGTCAAAGCAATTGCCTCTGGAGGCTCATCCTCACACTCATCCCCTGATGGTACGAAGGCTCCACTCCAAGCCTGTTGCACCAACTGATCTGCATGCTACTGCAATGCCTCCTCTGAACTCCACAATGGAACATCCAAGGTGGATGGAACAATCCCACTCGTACTCCATAGCTGAGTGATCTCCTCTAGTACTGGAGTATCCTCTGCATGGGCGTTCCCCTCCAACAAGTCACCAGGCCAAGTAACTGCACCGCTGAAAGCTAAAACTGATGCTGCCATGGTCCCGGACTGTAGTGAGCCAAGACTGCCACTATTGAAGCGTACTGGTAGGCAACATACCCGTCCCTCACCAGATTGCTAACCAGGTCTATAAGAGGCTATCTCCTCCCAATAGTCAATGCTGAAACCCATAGGGTATAACACTGCTCCCCCAACTAGTACATCATATGACTCAGCTATCGTCGCAATAGTATGAGCTCTCACCATCGAGCTATCAGTCGGATGACCAGGCTGAACCTAGACAACAAGCTCCCCACGTGTGATGTATTGTGTCAAACCACCACCTAGAGATGTCTGGATCTGAATGGACACCTCTCCACATCAGTCTTTCGTAACTCCAGACCAACAACTGTAGCCTTCCCCAACATAAGGGGTTGCCCACCAGAGTCTAACAAGACTCTCTGTGGTGTATAGACCTTCCTTGAAGGTCCCACTAAACAAAAGATCCCCCTCTGGTTATCCAATAGGACAACACTAGATGTAAACCGCGCTCTCTCAAAGGCCGGTCTAGCTGGCAACTCCTCCAGTCTAGCCGCTGCTGCCTGCCATAAACCACTGGTCGCTGAACGGATCCCATGCTCCTCAACCAAGTCAGCTCCACTACCAACCACGTTTGCTCTAGTAGTAGGAACCGCACCATCCCTACTCTCACACAACGTGGCAGCCAATCGGAACACTGGGGCTAGGTCAACTCCCAATGTAAACATATCACTGGCTGAAAATAAAGGATGCCGCTTAATCAGCTGAGCCGCCCCCAACATCATGCTAGACTCAGTCTATGTAGTAGTAGGTGGTTGACTAGCAGGTACTCCATCAGGTACTCCATCACCACCTACCACACCTGCACTGGGACGTCTAGGAACCATGGATGTCGTTTGCAATGCCTCAGATAGCGTGAAAGACTGGGGAAGTCTGACCTATCTCCCAACCTCTCCTCTCTATGTGTCCAACTCCACTGATGCTCCTCTAGGCTCTGGAGCACGTATTGCACTCCTAGTCACTGCTGCAGATGCATCCACCTGTGCTGCTCCGCACATGAAGTCCAAAGCATCTCTATCACCAGCATATGAGGTGGAAGCCTCAGCACCCAAATCTGATCTCCTCTGAGCAATAGCCATACTAGCCAATCTCTGCTCCAACTACTCAATCCGAGTAGCCATAGCTGTGTCAGAAGTAAGGGCAGGTACTGCACCCCTACTAGGTGTAGATCCTCTACCACCACCTCTACCACCTTGTCCTCCATGAACTGGAGCTCCTCTACTACCTGCCATAGCAGCCCTACCACTCTGTAACTACGGGTGTAGGTCAAAACACCGGTCACTAGTGTGACCAAATCTGTGGCAATGCTCACACTGCCTCTGTGCTGGCTGTGATGCACCAGAGGTATCAGGTCCGCTGCCCTGAGTACACTCTCTCCTATGGTGAGGTCCACCACAAGTCCAACAAGCAACACCACCACTCACTGGCTGTTGCTGACCCAAAAATGAGGGTAAGGGTCTAACTCCACTAGGCCCTCCACTCGCTCCATAGGATCTGGGCTGTCCACCCTGTCCTTGAAAACCAACTAGGCGTGGTGCACTCTGCTGCACTCTAGAAGAAGTCACAACCGTGGATGAGGTCTCTCTACCAAATCCAGCTGTCACCACTCTCTCCTCCACCATGTTGAGCTCAATACGCTCAGCAAAACCAAAGACTACTGCCAAAGTGGGCAAAGTAGCCTACAACAACGTAGCATCACGAACTCTATGTCGCAACTCCCTGTCAAGTATCCCATACCAAAACTGGACTGCCTGGGCCTCAGTAACTCCCTGAGTGAAACTGATCAGCCGTCTCATGCGAGTGTATGCCTTGCGTAGGCTCTCTCCAGCCTTCCGCTGGAACTCCTGCAAGCTCCTTAGCTTGTCAGTCCGCACTCCCTGGTAGTTCTGCCTCAAACATAGGAAGAACTCCACCATGGGGTTAAACCCTAGTACCACACCACCTCCTACAGCGGTACCTCCACTCGTAGTAGCACTATCTCCAGCTAGTGCACCTCCACTAGCTCCACCCACACTACTCGAGCTAGAACTCGTAGGTACAGCCGATCTACTCCTGGCCACCGAGCCTGAAGTGATGGAGACATAGTGTGGAGACCAATATTGTCTCCATAACTCAATCTCCTCCAAATGAGCTCTCTTGAACTCATGGTAGTCATCCATCGGTGGACCCTCCAAGTGCTGAAACAACCCCTTCCATGCCATGAAGGGTGTGAACAAAGTCGGGTTCCGCATCTACTACAGATCACACCAACTATCGAACTCCTAGATGAAGTCATCCAACTCAATGGTACCCACTATACCAGAGTAACGCCTAGGGCCTTTGGAGGCCCCATAAATCTCGTCCATGTCCCACAACAACGGTGCGGACACACCAAGTGCACTCTCAACTGAATCAGCTCTTGTGTCGAACTCCAACTCAGAGTCAATCTCCTCCCTCACTGGGACCTGAGATACAGGCTGATACCGAGCACCACTCCAAGTAAACCCAATGCGTACTGCAGGGCTAACTCCTCTGGAATCTCCAAAGAACTCCGTCGTGACCACGTAACTGCAACAGCAAACCCGAACCACCAACTGCAACCGCAAGTCGCAACCGCAAGTACCCCACCACGTGCCAACACCAACTAGACACCACCCACTAATGTAACTCTAACCGAGATAACTACACTAGGGGAAGGGCAACCTGTAACCTGCCATCATAACATGCACTCTCACGGTCTGCAGGTCATCACTTCTTGCCTCACCGGAGAGAAACAAAGGTAGTCTGACTGGTCATCACTCCAGCCTCACCACCGAGAGCACACCAGAGCACCAATGCTCAAAAGTCAGGGCACCTCACACAAACGTGGTGCACAAACAAGAAGCAGAGAATGGAGGGGATCCAATCACAAGAAATCTAAATGAAAACCCTCCATCTCATAACACAACACGGGAATGACTCTGCCACCATTTGGCATTTGACATAAGAGTAGTTCGTATCTAAGTCCTAAGCTACCAGGATCACCAAGAATGGGATCAAACTGCCTCTCCTAGCCAAAGCTACATGTGTATAGATAACAGTGGCACAGTCACTATGACAACAAGTGAGGGTGGACCAGTTGGCTAGGGCACCAGTCTAGGAACAAGAGATCTAGGGGTCAAACCCTGTTGCGCACAATCTAGCAAGAAAGGCAGATTTTGCCAACCAATGACCAAGATCTACACTAAACTAGCTAGCCTCACGCCAGCAAGCTGGCTTGCTGGCCCTTCTAGGCCTTCGAAGCTTCAAAACGCCAAAATTCAGCCAAATAAGGCCTTTCTTGTTGCCACTTCGAACCTCCTCCAAATCTGCGAAACTCCTCCAAACTAGCGAAACTTCTCCAAATCTGGCCAAACAGTGAAACTCCTCCAATTCTGGCCCAAAATCTGACGTAAACCCTAAAGATGGATGTCCGCCAAATCCCCCGCTAACTTTCCACTCGAGCCAAATTGACAAAACGGGTTTTTCTAAATCACAATTTCATGAGAAGAGCTTTCCAACTCCACCTTCAATTTCACTTTCTGAGCCCAACTCGCAGCAAATTGGTCCTGCCTTCACCTCCTGAGCTCAAAATCACAACATTGCTCGAAAATTGCTCCTTCTTTGCTCAAAATTTGGCCAGCGCTTCCGCACACCATCTGCCTAACTGCCAAATTTGCATCAACTACACGAGCTTCTGCACACTAGGGAAACACAGAACCTGAATTGAGCTACCACGATCCACCGAGCTTGGAGATACCACCAACACTCAACGTTCCTGCACCCGATTTCCCCCTGACTTCACTTCTCTGATGTAATCAAATTGCTTAACACTTCCAACTCAACTCAACTCAGATCAGTACTTGATCTGTCACTCTATAAATTGCCAACAACTGGGCATTGATTACAGTCAAGCCACACCCACTCAAGCATAGAGAATCTAGGTGACGCTTGCCGGCCTCTGTCCACCATAGCCAGGAACTCGAAGGCTCAACATTAGAGAAGTGAGCTCTCTGGAGCTCACTTCGAAACTATACTCCCTAGACTCGAGCTAGCCCTGAAACCCTAACGGTCCCGCTGACGGCACACTCGATGGTGCAAACGGTGCAAAGTGACAGTGGGCCCCACCGTGAAGTCAGTACCCCAAACACAAAATCTAACCGTCAGAAAGTAGTCCCTGAGAAACTGCTAGAATAACTCTAACTACCATCATTGGAACTCGAGTGTCCAAGTATCTAGATGCGGAACTACAAATGGCGTGACAGATCCCTCCTCTGATAAATAGGTGTCTCATCAATCAGATCAATGGAGAGTTGCATCACCTTACACTTGCTTAGGTCCTTCATTGAGAAAGCAAACACATTCTCATACTTGAGTGGCAAGTTGAAAACCTGGTCATTTTGCTCCATGCTACACTGATTGAATATGATAAAAGAATAATTAGCTACACAAGGGACAAAGCTCAACAAAGTACTTGGAAATCATGGTGTGTTAGCTTCTCCATTGTCCAAGCTAATAACGTTGTGAACTAATGTACTTCACCAAAAATTGATGTAGTTTCAAGTCTGATCTGATCTATGTGTGGGGTCCCTAAAGTGGAATTACAGGTATCAAAAGAAAATCCAGTCAGATTACATGGTACCTCTTCCACTCCAACACTTTACATGAAGTGTAAAATGTTGAAGATTGGGAAATGAACTTGATCTCAATGCCATGTGCACAAACTAGCATAACTGATTGATTGAAAATTAGATGTGGGATTGATATGCATATGAAAGAGTATGCATGTGACCAAAAGCCATGTAAGAGCATTCAGGTCAATTAATCTCTCATATAGAGCATTGCTCTCTAATCTAGTTACCTTGATGTGACTAGTAATGCAAATTTGGAACCCCATGGCCCTTTCTCTCTCTTCAGTGCTTGGTTCACCCCATGCACTTGTTGAATGAAAATACAACAAACCTGGTCCATCTCCTTGCAAAGAATGTGCACTTGGAAATGCCACAAAGGTAGGCCAAGCACATATAGGTTACCCAATTATATTTGACAAAAACCATGGAGTTTCTCTTACCTTGTACCTAGTTGGCAAGAGCTATCAACATTCAATGCCTAAGAGACTTGGAGATTAGAGTCTCTGATGGTGTATCTCAATGATAATTCCAAAATAGCAAGAGGTGCAAAGTTGGTACATAAGTTTTGCAACCAATGTGCATGGGAATCACATTGCATTGCATAAAGTAGAAGTGGTTTTCCAAGGTAGTGTTGCACCAACATGAAGTATTCTTGGCCCTTCTCTCTCTTATCATACTGAGTAAGGGTATTCTCAATCACATATCCAAGAGAAGGAAAGAGTGCTTGGGCCTACGTGATCACCCATACCATATCCATGAAGAGACCGGATTTCATATCACTTAAACCTTCTTCCAAACTACCTATTTAAAATCCTTGACTTTCCCAACTTGCAATAAGTAACTCCAAGGATCCAGGAAGCTCCAAATGCTCTTGTATTATGAGCTGAATATCAAAGGAGAAGAATGTGAAGCTGCCATTCCATGCAGTAGTTGAGAATTGTTGTGGAAATTTGGCAATCAACTCTACCATGCATGATTTTGCTACATTCGCAATTGAGTCTATGTCCACACAAACATAATTCTTCACCACCATCTATGACTAAAGAAAGGCTTCTAAACCTATAAAGATCCCACTAAAGAGCTCAAGTAGTGTGAGCCCATCTTTGGGTGGTATCCATGTAATTACATTGCTCAACAATGGCTAGATCTATTCACCATTGCTCTCCATTGCTTCAAACTTATGCATAGATTTGACCAATGGGCTCATGAGCTGCCTTGAGTCTTTGGGAACCGCTGGTCCATGAGCAATACCAATTGAAGCAATCCCCAAGCTTTCAACCACTCGTGCATAGGAAATCTCCATCTCATCTTCTTCCATCCATTTATGATCAACTTGCTTTATGTAAGAGGTGGTGTGAACCTCTTTGGGCATACAATGCCAAGCAATAGGATTATGATCTCCATGTAAATCAAGGGGGATGTAGCCCAAATGCTGTCCATTTGTCTCCCAATCCACTCTATTATATGCTAGTTCATATTAATTGTCAATGGTGAAGCCTGGTGGGAACAATACCTCTTGCTCAATGAACATGTCATTGCTAGTGGAATTAGTTATTACCAAGCATTTTACCTGAAGTTTGAGCTCCTAATCTTTACCTTCATTGAAGGAGAGGGAATCAAGTTGGAGATTTCTCCTAGTACTTCCTCCACACTACCACTAGTGGTATGAATTTGCCACTTAGATCTTTATAGCTTAGCGTCTTGTAGCCCCATCTTCTTGGCAAATTCCACTCTATCTATCATTGGTTGAGTTCTTGTGTACAAGATCAGAACCCTAATGTGGTGTCTTCTCATTGTAATTTCTGATTGGGTGTTATTAATAATGGCCACTCTGATGGTGATAGACATCCTCTCACTAAGTACCACCGTAGGCAACAAATGAAACTTGGTGGAAGTAATAGCTATCCACAATAATTTTTCTGAGTAGCATATCCACAATTGAAGTAGTCCTAGATCCCTTTTAATCTACATATATAAGTTCCAAGATAGTGTATTTGTTTAGTTTAGCCATGCTAGAACTAGTGATTAAGTTGCAAATGTCGTTCACAATAAGGGGTTTCAAAAATATTAATACAAAGTTTCATAACTTTTCATATAGATAGTTATGAAGCATTGACTAAATTGGTATGGAGTGTGAATGGGAAGTAGAAATATCCTGGCTATGGAGTTTGGGCCAAGTTCCTTATTATTAGCACACTCCATATGAGGTGGTTTGTAGAAAATAAAGGATAAGGAACTTTCTATTATCACTCCGTAGTGCATTGATTACATATTAGGGTTAATAAAGTATGTCATTTAGGTTAGGGTGAAAGTGGCAGCCACCAAAAGGAGCATCCATGATGTTTGAGAACACCAATGGTAATCAAAAGTTGACAAATTTATGCCCAAGATATCTTGGAATGCAATTTTTGACCGCGGAGGAAGATTGGAAAGACCATGAGTGGAAAGATTTGAAGGTATGCAAAAATTGACAATGGAAGAAGATTTGAAAGACCCACAGCCAAAGTTGGAAGAAGAAGTGAATTTTTTTGGAGTGGGAAGATTTGAGTGCATGTTGTGGGAAGGTTAGAAGGAGGAGTGATTTCTTTTGAAGGGTTGCTCTCCTAAATCCTTGATTTCATTATTTAAAAACGTTAAATTTATGATCGTTGTCTCTTGGTATGACTATGAAATGTATGCCCTTATTTCCCCTTGAGTGATGAAATGAAATTCATGAACTTGTTTTCTTGTTATGGAATGAAATTTATGAGATTGTTTTTTTGTTTTATGCATAGAGAATAGAGATGCCCCTTTGCCAATAGGGAGTTATCTGTGGTGATTAAGAATTGAGTCAAGTCATGATGAGAGGGAACACTTGTGTAGAACTAACTAGAAATATTAGAAAATGTATTCAATGGATATTTGGTTAGATTTGGAGATATTACTACAAGGATTAGACGATGAAGATGAAGAATTAGGAGGAGATTTAGATATGCTAGAATTTTTTATTAGTGGATGAGAGTATGTACATACTCATCAATACTTGGAACCATGTGTTACTTACCCTCATAGTAGAGAGTTTGTGATAAAGTATTTAGAAATCTTGATATAAAGGCCTTGTTCCTGCTTACTAGAATGGATGTCAATTCTTTTTCAACATTAGTAAATTTGATTAAGACTTACATGATTTTGAAGAAAGCTACCAAAGAGAGCAAACACTTGTATAGATCCAAGTTGCCCTAGCCTTGGATAGATTTGGGCATCACGGTAATGGAGCTTGTGTTGCACGGGGTTTAAATATTTGGGGCATTAGTGTTGGTTCAACAATTTCTTTTACTGATAGAGTTATGACAACCATATTAGATGTGATGAGGAGTCAAGTTGCATGGCCCGAGCTCAAGGAGAGGAGGAGGATATCCACTATTTTTGCACAAAAAGGTTTTCCTGGTTGTGTTGGTTTGGTAGATGGCACATTGTTTCCTCTTGTAGCTCGACCAACAGTCAATAGGGAAATATATTTCAGTCGCAAGGGTTCATATTCTATAAACGGCCAAGTGATTTATGAGGACTAAAGGAGAATTATACATTTTTCTAGAGGTACATTCTATGCTATGTGTTTTTTCCATGCCTTGGTGATCCTTTTTGTATGGTTTATTAAAAGTATAATTTGATTTGTTTATTTGCAGGAATGCTAAGGTCGTGTCATGACATTACTTGTTTGAAAAAGATCCCCACTATGGAATGATTTGAACTAGAGAGGAAGTTGTTGTACTTTTGAGGCAAAGGAGTACCTTTTAGGTGATTTGGGTTATGTACCCATGCACCACCTAGTCCCTCCTTTCAAGCAGGCCCGATCAGAGGACAAGCAAGAGTTTAATAAATATTTGGCAAAGGCAAGAGTGATAAATGAGCATTGTATAGGAGTATCAAAAGCTAGATGGCATTCTCTTTGTGAGCTAAGAGTGCAACTCACAGACAATATTAGAAATGCTTATTTGTTAAAGTGAGTGTTAGTGTGTATTATTTTGCATAATTTTTAATCAATAGGTTTGACATTTGGTCAGATGATGATAGCGGATTTATAGAGGTTCAGAAATGTCTTTTTATAGTATAGAACTTGGTAGAGAAGAAAGTAGATCAAGGATGATGCAATGCTATCTTGATTATCATGGTGATGATATACTAGATTGAGTGAGTTTCCATATAATAAATTATTTATTTTTTAATTTTTAATCTCATATCTCATATATGGTAATGTTTCTTGTATTTTATCACTAACACTAAGTTAAAAAAATATTTGCTCCCTCTAACTTAGACCATGAGTCTCTAACTTAGACCATGAGTGTATCTTTATGTAAAATTGGAATAAGAAATCTCGTGATGCAAAAAGAAATCTTGGGAGCTTAATCTATACATTTGTAGGGCTTGAGCATACACTTGCACGATGTGGTGTTAGGCAAATTTACACTTCAAAGTTACTAGACATATGTTGCTCAAATATTGAAAAAAGTTTAAGTGGCCCAAGGATGCTTGTAGACGCCATTCAATGGTGCTCATACGTGCTCAGGGCCACCCTCCAACTTGCCAAAAATTGGATTGTGCCCATTGGTGCTGTGTGGCATTGGTAGGCACCATGCTATGGTGCTTGTAGACATTAGAGGGCTTTGGGGACCGCCCACTAGCTTTGAAGGAATTATTGCACCCATTGGTACCAAGTGGCACTAATAGGCGCTATGAGATGGCATTGGTAGGTGCTACATGATTTATGTAATACTTGGGTGTGCCAATTGGCAACATGGAGTGCCTCATGCTGCCACTCAGGATTTGAGTTCCTTCTTCTCAATATTGATTTTTACATTAAATGTGCATATTTTGGGTGTTTGGATATTCAAACTTTCTTTCCAGCGTGGGGTTATGTAAACTTTCCTCTTTCTTAATTTAAATAGAAGTCATTTCAAGTCATTTCACTATGTGGGTGTGAGGTGTTCAAAGGAGGCAAACTTGAAGGAGGCAAACTCACATTGTTCAAAAGAGGCAAACTCGAAGGAGGCAAACTCACATTGTTTGGAGGAGGCCAACTTGCTATGGGTTCTAAGAGAGTTAGAACTTTGAGAGGAAGAGCAAAATTTAGAATTCGAATTGAAGGAGAGCATTTGAGAGAAAGAGAGCATTTACAAAAGAGAGGAAGAGAGCATTCAAGATTTGAGAGGAAGAGCAGGAGAGCATTCAAGAGATAGAGAGGAAAGATAAAGAGGAAGAGTAGATTGTAAACTAAATTTGAACCATGGTAGAAATTTGGGAATATGAAAAGATTGTGGACGGGCCCAACATGAGATATACTCAAGAAGGAGATTTGCTCATAGCTTTTCAGACCATTCAACACCCAACAAATTTCATCAAGTGGTGCTCGCTTGACCAACATTAGATCCAAACCGCTGTCTATGGAATTTAGGAGGTTGATCTGGACATAATTGGGCTCAAAATTACACTTGGACTTCACTACCCACATGCAAAGGTATTCTCCAAACCTTCTTAATTGTTTTCTCTTCATTTCTCTCTACTTTTAAATGTTTTAGCACCTTAGGATTGTGATTTATGCACATTAGGCCTCTAAATTGTTAGCACTTCCTAGCCTTGTCCCGTAGTGCTTCTTGGCATCTTCCAATGCCATCCGGTGCCGACTCTAAACTCTAAAACCTTTGTGTGAGCACCTTCTAGCATCACCCAATGCTTTCTTGAATGTGGTTCCCAAAATGCCCTGTCCCATAGTGACTTCTAGTGCATTTGTGCCTTTGGGTGTCTACGAGTAGCATCGGGCTTCCACTTGGTGCCCCGTGGGGGGCAATTGTCTGTGCGTAACTTTGGGCACCTCTAAGCGGCACCTAATGGCAGCAACAAGTGGCACCTAATGGTGCTACTGACTTTCTTCCTATCCGAGGGTGGCTTCAAATGGCACCTACTGTCTGTAGTCCTTATGATTGAGGTTTAAGGTTATTTTCTTGGTGGTTTTTGCAGGTTTTTCCATGTATGGAGTTTGTGAGTTTGTGGGACAAGGTCTCTTGCACAGGTTTGGTAAGAGGGAGGGAGTTTCAATTGACCATAGATATAGTTAGAGACACACTTGTCATGCCAAGGGGGAGAACACCAAGGTGGAGGACCATTCTTTACACATCTATTCCAAACTAGTTTCCACAAAGGGATAGGGTTGCAAAAAGATATCTTGCAAGGCAATGTGTGTAACCTACATTTAGAGCTTTCTTCTAGTTGATGGGTGCACTTGTTGCACCCACTATTTGGCCCAAGATTGTACATGGGCATTTGGTACTCAACACCAAGACCAAGTTGAGGAGATTTGGTGTGGAGGATTATGATTGGGGAGAGCATTTAGAGCTATCATTGCGGAGATGTGGAGTTTGCAAACCCAATTGAGGAGTCCTAAGGGGCGTAGGTTTAGGGTCACATTCCTTGGGTAGATACTCACTCATCTCTTTGTGAAGAGAGGTTTCATTCCAGAGGAGGACATGATGTCTTGAGTGATGGAGAGGAGGAGATTATACATGAAAGAGAGCATGATGATGATCATGAGGATGTAGATAGCTTGGATGTGGATGAGACTATTGATGATGAGGAGGATGAAGATGGTAAGTGATTGATTAAGTTTAAGTTTTTGCATATATATATATATATATATATATATATATATTTTATGTTGGATAACATACAAAGTTCTTTTGTATATACTATTACTAGATTTAATAAATGAGTTCAATTAAGAAGCTTTAATTAATGAACTTGTATATTTTTGAAAATCTAATATGAATTTGTACTTGATGGATAACTAAATGTACCATTTATGAACAAGTGTTCAATAGATTTGTGTTGAGACACAACCCTTACCCTTTGTTGAGATAGCTCCTTTTCCCTTTTCTTCCCCTTCACCACTTTCTTTGCTTGTGGAGGCGGTTGGTGACCCCACACATTTTAGAGTACCTTCACCTTCTTCTTGTTCTATTGACATCAAGCATCTTTTAGATGATCGTGTTCGAGTGGCTGAGTGTAGAGAGAGAAATCTCCTTGAGCATGAGAATAGACTGGAGAGTGTAGAGGAAAGAAAGATTAATGCTTGAGTGCAAGAGTAGATTGGGGAGTGTAGAGGAGAGAGAGAAATTAGTGCTTGAGTGCAAGTAGATTGGAGAGTGTAGAGGAGAGAGAGAATTAGTGCTTGAGTACAAGAGCAGATTGGAGAGCTTTGAGAAGCATGGGGTTTTCACCTTAGAGTGAGAGAGACTCCTTTGTGAGTGAGAGGATTTACTTGATGCAAAGGAGGAGAGGCAATTGACCTTGCTTACTTTTGAGATGGAGAGAGAGCATAGATTAATTGACTTGGACTTGGACATACTAAATGTCATTGCCATGGTGGAGGGTT
The DNA here is from genome assembly GCA_948567375.1 of Lunularia cruciata. Taxonomy (NCBI): domain Eukaryota; kingdom Viridiplantae; phylum Streptophyta; class Marchantiopsida; order Lunulariales; family Lunulariaceae; genus Lunularia; species Lunularia cruciata. The sequence continues at coordinate 48,958,997 of OX419761.1, read as the reverse complement.
ATAGGGTCCAGTTATAAAATCAAGCACAAGAGTTAGCATATGCTATAGAGAGGTGCAAGAGTGCACATGTTCAAGTAGAGGAGAGTGAGAGTAGTCTAGCTCAGATGAGGGCTCGTGTAGAGGAGGTGAGAGTAGTCTAGCTCAAATGAGGGCCCATGTGGCTTATCTTGGACCGAGACTACGTATTATTGCTTGCCAGACCTATACTCATCATGAGATGCAGACCCAAACTGATGCCACCTATGTGTTGCCTCATAGTGTGGAGACTAAGGGCACTTAGACTAAGTTTAGAGAGAGGTTTTGTCTATCAAGAGAATATATTCCATATATCCTCTTCCCAAGCTTCCTACGGAAGAAGATTATTATTGTGGATGTTACTTGTTTGGCATCATTATGGCTTCATGGTGCCCTCACATATAGTCTGGGCCTATAGCATGGGTAGCCCATCTTGGTGTTAGCCATTTCATCCAATTCTGTTTGCTACACTTTGAGGTTATCTTGTGGATAGATCTTACTCTAGATGAAGTGGAGTGGTTGCTATGGAGCATGTGTCAGTGGTCCAAAATCCCAAAGGGAGTTCACACCTGGTCTTGCCTCATGGCTTGTTTGTGTTCTATAGATATCCAGTGAGATTCTAAGTTTAGAGGACTTAGAGTTAGATCATATGAGCATTTTACTTCATTAGGTTTACCTCTTTGTGATCTTTTGATCCTAGATAGTTATGCACTCTCTTATTATAGGAACCATCCACATGGTGCTATCCACCCTACCCACTTCCATCCTTATAGGGTACAGAAAGCATCATTCACTTGGTCATTTGACCTTTGATAAGTGCTCTGGACAGATTTGTCTATGACGATAGGCATGTTGTTAGTTGGGCAAAAGAGGAATGGACATCAAGTAGACTGAGTTCTTATACTAGTGACACATATTCTCTTCTTGCTAGTGGTATCAAGCACCAAGGCTTGGATGAGAGCGAGTGGTCCCTATGGTGATCATTGAGTCCATTTAGGATTCAACATCATGTATACCATTATAGACTTGAGGATGCAATCATAGCACTTAGACACCATGGTGCATCTCACTCTTCTTCTTCACCTCCTCCTGTGCCATAATGATAGCTTTAGGCCTTATTGGCACCCCATTTATATGCATCTTTTGTTCATTTATCCTCATGTATACATCTATTTGTACCATAATGATAGGTTTAGGTTTTATTGGCTCCCCATTTATATGCATCTTTTGTTCATTTATCCTCATGTATACATTTATCTTTTATACTCAAATATATTTTAGTTTACACTTGTGAAACTCTTATATTTTTGTGTCTAACTCTCATATTTTCATGTGCTATATATACTTAATTGTGCCTTGTGCATCAAACAGGGCATCACTTGGCACCTATGTGCACCACCCACATCACAAGTCACCACACTTAACCAATTATGGGTGTCAATCAATGCCAATATGCATCAACATGCATCAAGTAGTATCATTGATTACTCATGAGTGCCTACAAGCCTTGACGAGCACCGCCAATTAAACAGAAGTGCCTATGAGCGCTTACAAGCATTTACAAGCACCCATGAGTGCTTTCAAGTATCTACGAGCACTGACAAGTGCCTACAAGCGCTAATTGGCTTTTGTTCATCAAAGTACGGCATTGAGTGGCAAAAAGTGGCGGTAGAATAGAGTTGATGGGTGGCACTAAGTGGTAATGCTTGGCATCTAGGGGCGACTTGGAGCGGCAAAGAAAAAACATGGGAGGAACTTAGTTGTAATGAACTACATTAAGTGGTAATGAGCAGCATTTGGTAGTTACTAGTAGCATTTATCAAATTTCCATAACTCATCTTTATTATAATCATAATAAAGGTTACATGTTGGTATACTATTTGCTATCAATAGAGTATGATGGACTTTGAACCTAAGTGAGCACTTTGAAATAGTTACTCATTTCTTTGGGAGTTTTCCCTGCTTGTATGAGACTCATTTTGATTTCATGAGTGTGCTTTGACTCCAAACTCTTCTCCTTAAATTTGTGTTTGTCTGCCCTAACTTTCCTTTTTATCTACACTCAATTTTTTCTCAATTTTAATTTTCATCTTCTTTGTCTCTAATCTAACACACTTTGCTTCCATTTTCATCATTATTTTATGTCTTTTCCTCATGTTGGTGGCTTCTAGTTCAGCTAGTCATAACTTCTCCTTGGATTCTATTGTATCTGCCTTCAACATGGTAATTTTGGCTAAATCATGAGACAATGACATACTAGGTAATAACCTGGGTACCTTACTTGCTGATATTCCACCTTTCCCCCTCTTTGGGTCATGTTCTTTTTCTTGGTCGATGAAAGCACACTTGCATCCATCCCCATAGAAGTTAAAGGTGGTGGTGTAATGAAAGGTGAGTCCTTGATTGATGGAACAAATGGAGACTCATCCTCGGGTGATAGGATTCCATTGTCCATACCACTTGGTATACTTTCCACTCCTTGGGTGTTTGGGACAAATTGGGGGCTCAAGTCAAGGAGCACCACCTCTAGAGGAGATGGGAATTACAAGCACTCTTGTGCATCCTTCATGGACCTCCTCCTCACTAGCCTTGCAAATCTTGCTCAAATTGAGATTAAAATCCCCTAAACTTACCATTGTAGGTGGACTTATGTTTGCTTTGGTCCCAAACATGGCTTCCATTCTTGCAAAATGCAAGCACATTCCATTCAATTTATCTTCTATAGTTCTCCACCCTTTGCCATATTCATTCTCAATGAGACCTTCTCCAATAGACTTGTTCTTAAGCTCTTGAGTTTCTTTGTACTATTTCATGTACCTCAACCATTTCTTGTAAAGCCTATCACCTGTCATAGAAGTAGGAAATCCTTGTCCCTCCCTACTCAAAAAGGTTGCCATGAAACTAAATGCGATTGATTTTTGAATGGGCTTTTGCAATTCCTACCATGAATATGTGCAAAATGCTCGGGGTCCTCCAACTAATCCAATATTTGGCTATAATGGTGTGTTGCTATGAAAAATTTTTCATCCTCCTTTGTTTTGCTTGGCATGGAAGAAGTCATCCTCAACAAGTCTCCAAATTTCCCTAATGGTTGTTGAAGTTGCAAATCCAAAGATGACTTTATAGGTCCTGGATAAGCATCCAAAAGTGAGTCTCATGCACTAAAACAAGGTACTTGATCTCCCATTGCAAATATTTTGTTGCATTCCTGGCATAAAATCCCTCAACTGCTAATCAATTTCTTGGTTGCCACATGATGGTGCTGATCATTTCTCACACCAATGCAAAACTACAAAACCTCTGTTTAGTTTGCTGACAACTCACACATTTGCTCAAGAGTGTGGTGAAATCAAGTTTAGAATTTAGAATTGTTGAGGAAGGGAATTTCGGATTTTGAATATGTGAACCAAATCATAAATCATATTTGACTCATCTAACCATGTGGCCACTGTCTTGAGAAAACACATCACTTTGTATGACAATCATTTATTTAGTTATGACATTTCTAAACATCCATAACATAGAGCTTGATTTTTATAAGTAAATGCAATTTGGATAAAATATCCCATAACTGAATTTACAAAGCATTCATTTATTGCAATCTTGTCTCCTTACAGAGTTCACTAAAAATTATTACAAAGTTTATTATATATCCCATAGACATCTTTCAAATCTATTTCTAAAACCCCCTAATGTATGGACCCATGGAGTGTCCCTTCAAGATGTGAGTTATAAGCTCTATAAAATGTAAAACAAGAGCTGAAAGAGGTCTTGATTTGGTATCCAATATGTCGTTTAGCATTGCAATGACCTTGTTGGTGCTTAGTTTCAAATCTTGAAAGCCAAATACCGTTGTAGTGAGAACCTTGTGTAACATTCTATAGGTTGAAATTTGGCATTTCACAAGCTGATTAGAAGAAAAATGTGCATAAGGGTATGTAAATTAGATGTAATCTTTTCCCCTTGGCAACAAGTTGCACTCCTCCTCCAAAGTGAGCGGCCAAAATGATTGTGGCTTGATAGCTCTAGACTCTCTAGCTTTAGTCAAAAGTTTAGGGTTACCTGAACAAGATATAAGACCATTGGCTTGACTACTTGCCTAGTGATTGGAACCTTAGGAGAAGCACTAATGTCTTGTTATGATGGACAAAAATAAGATGAAATTCAACAATGATACCTACAGAGGGTGGTTCTTGGATAAAGCTCATTTTGCTACCATAGTGTCCCATGGGAGGCCATAAAATGACCTTGAAAGAACTGTGTCTAAAGTTGAGGCAAGGATATGTTGAGCATGCCCAATTGATTGGGTAGATTTGCACTTCAAACTACAAAGTTGTGCTCTCAAGAACTCTACCTCACTTTGCAAAGTTTTCACTTGAGTGGCTTGGGCCTAAAGTACTTCCTTCTTTGCATGTTGATTCTCCTTCTTCTTTGCACTCTTGCTAGAATTACCCTTGGATGAAGTACTGGGAGTTGAAGCTTGAGTAGGTTTAGCCTTGGAAGAAGGAGCAATGGTAGGAGTGGGTATGGTTTTTGTAATTGGCTCTTTTAAGGGAGCTTAGCAAAACAAACAGCCTCTAAATTACCCTCCTTACCAAAATAGCCACCAAAGAGTAGGGAGCTTAGCAAAAAAAACAGCCTCTAAATGACCCACCTTACCACAATAGTCACAAAAGAGATTTATGGAAGGGATGCTACACTAATTAGTCTTGTGTTTAGGGGACCACAATAGTAGCAAAAAGGGAGGAAGGATGCAACAAATTGTGCTTGTTTGCCTTTGGAAAATGAGTGACTAAACTTGGTTAATGTTGTTGGTTAGAGCTAAGGTCTAGTTTTTAATGTGAGTCTCAAAGTACTAGCTTCATAGTGAGCATGAGCTAACTCCAACTTCTCTACAATGTTGTAGACATCCAATGAGGTATAGGAATCACCAAACATATTGCAAACCCATTGCAAAACTTGCAAATGAAGTGCTTGGTTACACTCCAATGCACAAACATATTGGTGAGCAACCCCTAGGTTTATGATGCTTTGAGTGTCATCTTTCAGCTTGAGAAGACGCATGTAGAGCATCTTCAACATCTAATTTGTGTGTGTGTAAATATAGCAAGTTGAATTTTTTTTAGAACTCTTAATTGAAAATTTTAGCTCTAAAGCTCATAAAGATTCACTCACTAGACCAGCACTAGCATGTGCATTCATAGTAGGAGGTAAGTTGGATGTAGTTGTAGCAAGTTCTTGTGGCATAAGAGCTATTGAAGTAGGGGGCTAAGGTTGGATTATTTGCCACTACACTATGTACTTGAATGGCAGTTTGAAAAGTTTTTTGAGAGGTGGTAGCAATAGCAAGAGCATATGCTGGGTTAGGGACTAATGTGGTGCCAAAATTTGAGGAGCATGTTGCTCATAAATATCCAAGGCTTCATAGTGCACATATCTAGCAAGTTGCTTGAATGCAAATCCTTGAGTGAAGTTGCGAATGCACCATACTTCAACTTCAATTCAACAACCATTTTTGAGAATGTAGTCTTGAATTACCTCAAAGATGTAGTACTTGGCCTCCCACTGATCTTTTCAATCCTTCCAAATGAGCTATTGACCTCCATACTATATGTTGGTGGGTGTTGGAGTAGCTTGAAAGAAAAATGAGGTGAAAGGAAATACCCTATGTGATAAAGTAGGTATACATCACACTCTTGATCTCTTCCAAGGCCTTTGATGTGCTTCCAAGCTTGAGAATCCTAGTCTTGAACTTGAAACTAAACTTTGGGTAGGTGTGGTACTAAGAGACACTGAAGCAATTGATGGATTTGGTTGTTGTCAAAATGATTTTGAGTCTAACAAGATTGGAGTGAATAATCAAGGGTCACTTCTTAATTGCCAATAGTTTATTGGTTCATAAACATTGCTAGTGCTACCCTCATCAGAGGACATGCTGTGCTTTTGACATACTCAATAATGTAGTAATACCAAGATCTCATAGCAACTAACAACTAATGGTGAAATGTAGAAGGAATCTGAGTAGCAAGCCTTCTGGGAAATATGGATTCAAAACCTGAAACAAACCTATTGAAACCTACATAGTTTAATAGTAGACTTCAACAGCTTTCTAACAACTCTAATAGCAAGGTTTTTTGCTTAGAACTTTAGTAGATATGATTTTTCAAAGTTTGATTTTTCAAAGTTTGATTTTTCAAAGTAACTTAAAAATCTTGCTTTCAACTGAACATCTTAGCCTAGAATTTTCTATTTAGCAATGAAGCCTATGCATAAGCATGGGAGCTAATCTTAAGCATAAACAATCTCTAGCTGATTCCACTTGAATATGTGATTCAATTTTGCATCAAATCTAGGTGACAAGTGGAGCATTCCATCATATTGCCAAGCCCCACATCATGCTAAAATACCCTTTGGTTCACATCTACCAATTATAATGACCACAAGAAGACCATGTACAATGTATATTATTACAATGAAAATCTAGATAGGAAAGGTAGACCTTTTTCTCACTCTTTGACAAGCAACTTCTTCCTTTGTCATTGAAGCTGTAAGATTAATTTTTGATAGTCAGCTTCTTTAAGAAGAAAGGAGTATCTTAACTTAAACCAAGAAGGAGAAGCTTGACTCAAAGCTTCAAACTACACTAAGAGAAATGATATATCTAGAGGTTTAATATATCAAGACATCTACTCTTACAAAAATTTTATACTAAATGTAGTCGAGTACTCTTGATATTGACTATAAGACTCTTGAGGTATGCATTTTAGGACTCTTGATATATCAACTATAGGACTCTTGAGATAGTGACTGGGGGACTCTTGAAATAGCTTGACTGGAGTTTGCTTTTATCAATTGAGGAATCTTGCTATGTTGGGACTTATTGAGATTGTATGTGATACCTAGATGTATCAACCATAGCACTATTGATTTCTCAATGGTGGGAATCTTGCTTAAAAGAGATCATTAGCATACCTCCCAAAATTTCCAAGTGGGGCTTATATTGCAAATTTGATTACATAAAAAGTAGGAATCTAGAGTTCTTTTTGCGGGATATATTATAATTGGAGTATATCAAACACATCCCTACTAAAGTAGATTTGTGATAATACTCACATGAGTGAAAAATCACTATGTTGTGGAAAAACACCACTAGCAACACGTGTTGAGATAGGAATGCTTACCCTTTAGCCAAATATACATAGACACTTTGTATGGTCATTTGAGTAAGAGTCTCAAAGCTAGAATAAAAGACTTATTTGCTAATGGAAAATCAACAAATGGATATAAAGTATATGACTTAAAAGATATTACCAAACAATTTGTCACCAAAACCATCATGAAACTCTTGAGGTCAAAATAAATAACCTATGTAAACCTAACCAAGAAATCTTCTTCTAGCTTCTAGCTACATGAAGAGAAACCCGCAAGTTGGTGCAAAACTTTCAAGAACATGTGAATGAGCTATCATAAGACATGATAGAAGGAAGAACTATGATTGTAGCCCCTTTTTGTTACATTTTACATGGGAGTGGGCCTTCACATGAATGTAAAGAAGGTAGAATCCCTTAGCCACTTCTACCATCCAACATATTTCAATAGGCACATAGACCTACCCAAGAAAGTAATGAAATACCACAAAGTAGACAAAGAATATGCTAGAAGAAAGAAGTTTGTACCAATGAGAAGACCTTCATTATGATGAATCCTTGCAAGAAGGCACTCATAGAAAGATCCACAATTTAGGCTTCCAAGAAATAAAAACAAACTATCCAAATAATCAATGTGTTGATTAGCAAAAGTACAAGTAGAACTAGGAGAAAGATGATACGATTTGCAAATTCTATCAAGATATATCACAAATGGGAAATGGCCAACTGAAAGCAACCTTGTTAGAAAATGCATGATTGAGAAGATGACTCCTTTTCTAAGATTTTTCACCCACACAAAAGATGAGGTGGATATTGAAGATTGTAACTATGAAGCATAATTGTTCCAACCATTATCATTCCAAATACCAAATGTAACTATGAACTGCAATCATGCCAAATGCCAAATGTGGATGCAAAAATGGGAGTATCTTGGAAAAAGGAAAGGAGGTAGAGGAAGAAGATAAGGAAATCCTTATCTCCAAGCTATGCAGACACCAATAGAGGTATTAACCTTCATCATCCTCATTTTAAGAATGCCCAACAACAAAGTTGGGTTGTCAAGAATGAAGCAAGATGGCAAAACACTAAAAAGGATCAAAGATTGGCTAGGGCAAAAAATTATCCAAATACTAAGCCACTCACCAAGGCATCCAATATCCTCAAGATGAAAGAGGAGGAGTCCATCGAGAGGATGATGGCACAATGAGTAGACTATAGAGGAAGCCAATGATATATGGCCACCGCCCACAAAGAAAGACCACCAAGATCAAACTTTGGATGCATGACCAAACATCAAAGAATAGGTGAAGGAATTTAGTACAATTGAGGACATCATATGCGGTATGAAATGTGAAATTTTTTTTCTCTCATAGTTGATGATAAAATACATCATTGATATATTTATAAGAGAGACCTTGGAGGAGTGCTATTTTCTAACCAAGAACTCAATCTCATTTTTGACAACCCAAAAATACTTGCATAAGCTTGCCTAAATGATGGTGAAAGATAAGGCACCACTTTTTAGTGAGGTCAATTGAGTCAAATAAGAACTTGCAATGAAAGAAGAGGATTGCAACGAGAAGGATTGTATGCTAGAGATATTTTAGAGGGAAAAATTAGTAAGATGTGAGAAACAAAAAGTGGTCCTACAAAGTTGACAAGCAGACATCACCACCCTCAACAACACATTTCCAAATAACAAGCCCAACATAAAGACCAAATACATGCACATGATAAAGAAGTGATGGCTCTACAAATGCAATTGAAGGAAGCCAAAACCAAGATGATTGCAACTAAAGTACATTGTAGAAATTACAAGAGGCTTACCAATCTTTGTGTATAGGAACTCACTAGAAGCCTTAAGCACCAAAAAGAGAAAGAAGACAAATTGACAACCAAGATTTGTGACAAGATGACAAAGGAACTCCAAAGTGAGCACACAAACTCAAGAAATGAATGAGCAGGTGTACTTACAATGGTGGAGCACACGGTCACCCAACTTCTCAAATAGTTGGAACAAATTATAGCTAAGCAACCATAATGTACAAGATTGAAATATCTTAGGATGCAACTTGATGTACTAAAAAGGAAGGTATATACAAATGATTAGCTCAAGGTTCTAGTAGTCAAACTATAGACCAACTCCATGACTAAGTTCCAAGAACCAACAACTAGTTTCAAACAAGCCATTAAAGTATACCAAAAAGAGCTCATATAGCTCATCTAACTACGCAAGAGAGAAAGAAATTTGTCCCAAGTGCCACCAGAGCATGACAAAAATGAATAGAAACTTCATAAAAACAACCTATGGCAACTTCTTACATGACAAAAAAGTGAGAAGTTAGAAAAAATGACTATAACTCATCTCATAGTTAGGATAGAGTAAACTTTGTAGTTGTAGCTTGATGTCCTTTATATCTATATGTACATAGCTAGTAAGGTTACAACAAAGATCTTGTGTCAGCCTATTATCTACAAGAGAAGAAGATGAAGTGGTTGCTCAATATGTGCCGCACTTATGTAGGTTAGATTAGGATAAGATAAGTAGATAAGATGTGAGTAGTAATGAGCATCTTAGATATAAATAGAAGATTTTTATCACATTGTAGCCATTGGATTTCCTTGGCAGCTAAGTAGGAAATGTAGAAGAGGTTAGGCTTGATGTTCACCAAGTTCATTTGGTGCATCCTTCTTTTGCAATAAATGAAGTTTATACCATCAAGATAATCTTGTTGGTGGATATGTATTAGTTTGCACCTTGTATGAATGATTTGTGCTTATTAAGTAAACGTGAGGACTCTTGATAGAGGAGCAAAAACACTTGAGTTAAGAGTATCATTTGTGTGGAACTAGAGTGTTCATCTCTAGGTGCTCTATAGAGGTCAAGGGAATTATGGTGATATACTACCAAACACCTTGAGTATCATATAATGATACAAAATTGTAGAATAAGCAACATGATCTTGTTGTGACTTTATGATGTTGCACTTTTTAGGAAGGATAAAATGATTACTTCACAATTGTAGTCATGAGAGTGATTGGACCCTACTTCATCTTTGTATGTAGATTCTAAGATACTATTTGTAAGACTTTGTAACATTATTGATCTTGTCAACCATGAACTTGATGATGCAAACAAAGATCTTAGTCATATGACTATCTCAATGATTTAGGATCATGAATCTAGACATGCAAGGAAGAAACTAAGAAAATTCCAAGGTGACCTTCTTTAGAAATGAAACATCATATTCAAGAATCCTTTGGATTAGATGTAGAGTGAGTGTGATTATTTGTGATTTTATCTTTTGTAGTGTGCTACAGGTGGTGTAATACCAATAGCTAGATATATGATTTAGAGATGAAATTTAGTTTGGTAACATTTGGGAGTATGTTAGACATGATAGACTAAGTAGATCAGACATAGGTATCACCAAAAGAGTACTTCTACTAATAGGCCAAAAACCAAACATGCTTGAAGACTTTAGAATCAATAAATAGATATATGATCTAAAGGTAGAATTTGGGTTGGTGATGTCCAAAAGTATGGTACACATAATGGATGAAGTAAATCAGGTAGAGGTATCACCAAAAGAGCACTTCTAGTAATAGGGCAAAAACCAAAATAGGCCTAAAAACTTTGGAGGAGAGGTAATTTTGGAGGCCTAAACAAATGAATTAGACCTTGAAAATGTGCAGATTCCCCTCCCCCCAAACAAAGGAAAGGTTAGCCTTCCCTCCTCCTTCCTTTGTCTCACCGAGAGCTTTCCAATGGTACCTCACCCACATGATTATGAGATTCCTATAAGAATATTCCCTAAAAGATTCCCTCAAGTCAAAGCCTATTTGACCAACCAGATGGGACCAAGATCAACATGTCACCCATCCAAGCAAGTAATCTAAGGGTGGAGCTCGCTGACAAGTCACCCATCCAAGTACGTAATCCTATGGTGGAGCATCCTTGGAGGAGATCCTTTTTGGCTATATAATAAAGAGAAGGTGCTTCCTTGGGGCACCAAAGTTTGAGTGTGAAACCTATATTTCTGTTTTGTATTTTCTCTTCTATGTTTCTCTGCTATCTTCAAAACATTATAGGTGTTGATATTCTAGGAATACCTTTGCCCAACATGTTAAATATGAAATAATAGAATGTAATCTTTGTGATAGTGTATCTCATTTTTAACTACCCCCACTTGCAACCTTGTAAGACCAACCTCTTCTTACCACATTGTTACAAATTTAAATGACACTTGGTTGTTACATTACAACTACCTTCAAAAATCTTAACAAGGAGCTCAATCCACTCCTTGTAACTTGCTAGTTCTAACAAATAAGTATCATATGTCTTAATGGACTTCCTCTCTGTATGTTCCTTAAGTCTAAAAGCTAGTTGGTCAATCTTGTCATCTTTGTATGTCTTCTCCTCCATCCAACTTGGTCTTTATTAGCTTTCCTTGAGCTTCTTCTTCCAACATGGCTATGAATTGATCTTGAGCTTTCTCTAGTTGCTTGAGGATCTTTGCCTTCTCTTCATTAGAGTAGTTTCTCAATGCTCCACTTCCTTCTTCAATTCTTTTAGCATTAAATGATTGGCTACACTCTCCTCCTTCAACTCTTTGACTCAATTATCCAATTTAACATCCACCTCCTTCCAATATTTGGACATCTATACTTCCAAGGTGACCATCCTTATCTTGGCAATCTCTAATTCTCCTTGAATACTTACCACCTTTTCATCTTTGGCCTTCAATTGCTCCTTATACCCTTCTTGCTTTTGTTTATGCTTGAGCCAAAGGGCTCTAAAATCTCCCTAGTGGGTCCTTGCCTTTGGACTTAATTTCTACCTTCTTTTTGGCTTCTTTTATTGTAGGGTTTCCTCATGCTCCACTTGTTCTCCTTTGAGGATATTGTAATACCATTAGCTAGACATATTATCTAGAGGTGGAAATTGGCTTGGAAATCTTTGGAAGGATGTTATATATGATGGTCTAAGTAAATTAAATAGAAGTTTCACCAAAATAGTACTTCCACTAATAGATTAGAGGCCAAAAACACTCTGAAAACTTTAGAGCCAATTTTGGAAGCCTAAACAAATGAATGAAGCCTAAAAAATGAAAGATTCCTTCTCTTTAGAAAGAAGGTGTTTCCTTCTTTCCTTTTTTCATCTTGTCAAGAGCTTTCCAACAATATTTCACCCATGCTATTCTGAGCTTCCTACAAGATGATTCTTTTAAGATTTCCTTGGGCAAAACTTGTTTTACCAACCAAATAGGACAAGGATAAACATACCACCAATTCATAAAACTAATCTAAGGGTGAAGTTTGCTTACATGCCACCAATCATGTATTTGATCCAAGGGTAGAACTCCCTTTGAGTGAATCCTCTTTGCTATATAATAAAGACAAGGTGCTCCTTTGGGGCAGCAAAGTATTGAGGGATGAAGCCACGTGTTTCTCTTGGGGGTTCTCTTGTCCTTGGAACATTCCATACATCTACTTTTTGGGTGTCTTTGGCTTGCTCTTTTGTGGTATCCTCATTTTTGGAATTTTCTTCTATTGGTTCCATTTCCCTTTATTTTGTAAGTAGAAAGGTTTGGAATCAATGAACAAGGAGCAAATAAGATCATTCAAGAAAAATCCTTATGATGGGAGAAGTTTGCATGAAGGAGTCCTCTCTTGGGACAAGCAAAGTCTCATTCCAAGTAACAAGTAGAAGCTTCACTACAAGTGACACATGGAAGCCTTGCTCCAAGAGAATGGAGTATTGGTCATTCTTAATGCAAGTATCACTCCAAAGATCTTGGTCACTTTGAATGCATAACCATTCAATTTAAGTGAGGAAGGACTTGATCCATAGATCTTCCAAATCAATGAGATTGTGATTTTCAACCAAATGTACCTTGTTTATTGGAATCAAGTACCACCATCAAGAAATGAGAATCATGAAAGTCTCACATGAGAGTGAGATGGGTGTTTAATTTTCATGACTAGATACAAGCCATGAATCAAGAATGTCTACTACAAGTAGGGAGATAAAATGCACTAGCCATCATGACCATTTAAATGAGGCAATGCAAAGGCTATTATGTGTGAAGTCTTTCCTCTCACAAAAGATTTTAATACTCCAAGGACAAGAACTCTTCAAGAGAGATACAAGAGATAAAATATAGATTTCACACTCAATCTTCCGATGCCCCAAAGGAGCACCTTCTCTTTATTATATAGCCAATGAAGATCTCTTCCAAGGAAGCTCCACCATAGGATTAGGTACATGGATAGGTGACCTATCAACAAGCTCCCCCCTTATATTACTTGCTTGGATGGGTGACATGTTGGGTCCTGGTCCCATCTGGTTGGTCAAATAGGCTTTGACTAGAGGGAATCTTTTAGGGAATCTTCCTATAGGAATCTCAGAATCATGTGGGTGAGGTACCGTTGGAAAGCTCTTGGTGAGAAAAACTTGGGGGAGGGAAGGCAAAATATTACTCCATTGGAGGGGGGGCTATACATTTTTGAGTCCTAATTCATTCATTTAGGCTTTTGAAATTGCCTTGGAAGTTTAGGCCTATTTTGGCTTTTTCCCTATAAGTAGAAGTGCTCTTTTGTGATAAATCTATCTGATCTAAATTCTCCATCATGTGTAACATCCTTCTAGATGTCACCACCCCAAGTTTCACCTCTAGATCCTATGCCTAGATATTGATTCTATAATTTCCAAGCATGTTTCAATTTTTGGCCTATTAGTGGAAGTACTCTTTTGGTGATACTTCTATCTTATCTACTTAGTCAATCATGTACAACATCCTTCCAGATGTTACCAAACCAAAGTTCATCTCTAGATCATCTATCTAGCTATTGGTATTACAAAGATCTATCATTGGTGATCATTGAAGGATTTAGGATGCAAAAGGAGAGTGCATTTCAAGAAGAGAGTGGGATGCCTTTGAGAATTGAGTATGCTCAACAAGTGTAGAGAACCAAGTGGCTTAGCAAGGATGGTGAATCATTGAGGAAGGGTTTCCTCAACCTTAAGAACCCCTCCATCAACCCTTGGTAGATAGAGTAGTGATAGAAAGATTCAATTTGACCTTCTTCTTCTAGAATTAGGAATAATCTTGGGACCTATAGGTATTGAAATCAAAAGGATGAAGCAACTATTGCTAGGTCAACTTTGGGAAAATTTATGGTCATGGACATAGGCCCATTGGAAACAAGTGTTGGGGAAGATGTTAGACCCAAGGATGGTATCACAATGGAAAAAAGTTTTAGAATGTTGAGCCAACCCTATAGGATGGGATTGATGCCTCCTTTGTTACCACGAGGAATTATTCAAATGGATGGATTGCACACAACTACAAGGACCTTGACCATAGAGCTCTTGCCGGAGCTTTGATGAAGATCTTCAAAATTTTACAAATGACTCATCTCTTGAATGCCAAAGTGACCCTCTCAAACATGTTTTTTCATGAACTCCTATCCATTATGCAAGGATTTTCACTCAACATTTCACACAATTGTGCAAAACCTTTGAAAGGGGACTCAATATCCCATTATAAGATGCCATTTGTGATTCACTTGTATATTGGTATGAACTTATTGACCAATGTGCTTTATTTGCAAAGAATGTTGAATACAATGCACCCAATAGGTCCAAAAGGAAGATGTAAGAGAACTCTACAAGAGAGAAACTACAAGCTTTACACTCAATAATCTGATGTCACACAAGAGCACCTTCTCTTTATTATATAGCAAAGTAGATCTCCTCAAACGAATCTCCACCCTTGGATCAAATATATTCCTATAAGAATCTCAAAATCACATTGGTGAGGTACCATTGGAAAGCTCTCAACGAGACAAACGTGGGGAGGGAAGGCTAGCCTTTCCTTCACTAAGAGAGGAGAATCTACACACTTTTGGGGCTTAATCCATCTATTTAGGCAGCCAAAATTGGCTATGAAGTTTTTAGCCTATTCTTGGTTCCTACCCTATTAGTAGAAGTACTCTTTTGGTGATACCTCTATATGATCTACTTAGTCCATCATATATAACATCCTCTGAGATATTACCAAACCAATTTTCACCTTTAGATAATATATCTAGTTATTGGTATCATAGGAGAGAACAAGGAAATCCTACTTGTCTTCTAAGAAGATGCCTCTAAGGCCGACATCCAAGAAGTAGAAATTGATCAACATCCTAGAATCCTATGAAGAGAAGAAGAAGCAATAGAGGAAACCAAAGGAGACACATTGAATCTAAAGAAGAGGAAGAGGGATTTGAGAAGGTCTTCAAATTTAAGTTACAAGATGCAGATAGAGCGGATGCATTGTCAAAAGAAGAAGAGGATAGAGACAAAGAAGTGCAGATATTGGAAGTTCTGAAGAAGCATACTTACTTGGAGCTAACTCTTGAAGACTTGCCACCTATTGAAGTGCAATAGGAGGTACCACAAGCAAGGGAGCACAAGAAAGTTAGACCTAAGGAGAAGGAGGTTGAAGAACAAACTTTGTTCTTTGCTTCAACAACCGTACTTACAAGTTCTAGTCTAATAGACCTCATTTTGATAGAATTGAAAAATAGGGGCAATCCTAGATACAACTTTGTGGCACATTTGTTATTACTTCTCATGTTAGTCCTCAATGAATACTTACTATTGTACAAGTAGAAGACCATAGAAGTATATGACTATGCCTTTTTGTAAGGAGTTTAAGTTTGCAACTTTATTATCAACTTGCCTTTGTAAACACTTACAAAAACAAGATAGCACATCTCAAAGAAGGAGGACCACTTGCAAGGAGGAAGGGAATTAGTGCTCTTGAAGGAAATTTAGCCACTAATGGGAAAAATCCTTACTTGGACCAAGATTGAGGAATCCATTAAGGCAAAGATCATGGAGTTGGATGAAGCACTTACCCTCCTACACCTGTTTGGCCAAGAGAAGGTAGAGGAAGAGGCAAAGCATTTTGAGCTTCAATCAATGGCAGAATGTCAATGATTGTAGGACCACAAGGAGTCATAAAAAGCTTCTTTCTTGGAGTACCAATGGACTACCAATCTTTGGTTATAAGAGCATCAGACCAAAATTGAGGAGGAGGCCAAGGAGATACTATGATTGAAGGGGGAATTAACCCAATTCTTTTGTAGAGCTTGCTACCTTATGTCTAAAGACCAACCCACCAACCAAAGTTGTCACCCCAAGCCAACAAGAGGGAGAGATTGTAGTACAACTATTAGTGAAAGGATCTGCTCAGGAGAAGGAGGAGAGGAAGTGGAGATAGCTCTATGAAACATTGAAGCATATCTTCAAGAAATTTTCCAAATGATAGATTATGTAGGAAGTCATCCTAAAAATCCTTTGAACAAAGTTGCATAAACCTTTGTCAATAGAAGCTTTGGAAAAAGTAACCATGGATTTTTGCATTAGATTAGATTGCAAGGTGAATCAGATTAAAGACAATATAAAGTTCACACTATTAGACATTAGGCAACATCTTGATGAGGTAGTGGACAATCATGAACCTCATAAATGAGTTGAGCAAAGAAGATGATGCAATCATCACCTCTTTGTAGTGGAGTAGTGGACTTTGATTCAATAGTGAAAATATTGGGGTAGTGGCTTTTAAAACCTTAGTATTGGATTTGAATATTAGGCAGATTAGACATCAAATGGTAGATCAAATGACTCTTGATCCTTCTTGCTATATAAGCAAGAGATTTGAAGTGCTAAATATGTAGTTCTCATAAGGTGAATAAATGAAAGAGCAGGCTCTTTGTCATTTCTTACATCTCTTGTGAAAGTGATATGATCTTTGGAATAGTAATAGTTTCTCTTTGTAGTGATGGAAATGCACTCTTGTATGTTTGATCATTGGGTGGTTTTGGATTCTCAATGTCCATACCTTGATGGGTCAAGGAAATCTTGTAGTGTTGACATGCCACTCTACTACCATCTTGTCTAAACTTGTATCCTTGCATCAAAGCTAGTTGACAAGAAGAAAATGCATCATTAAAGAAGAAGGGTAGGATAGATCTTCACAAGGAGGTTCCACTCTAAATAATAGGTAAAGTTCTTTAAGAGTGATTGTTGTCTTTAGAGTGATAGATCATTGACAGTGACTGGTCACCTAGAAGGAGGTCAAGCAAAATCTTTGGAGGATCTTCTTAAGGAAAGGAGACACCTTACTTGAACTATCACCTCACTTTCAAGATTTAGGATAGTAATTTGGTGTGATTGTGGTTGTTTTGTTCTTTCTTCTCCACGTTGTGCCTTCTTGGTAACCTTGCTTTCTTCTCAGTGTGGTTTCTACCCAAGAGATTAAAGTAGATATAATGATGGATTACACATTTTGTGACATTTTTTTACTATTTTAGACCCATATACTCGTGGGAAAAATTTTTACTTACTAAAAAGCTTCATATTGGTGTTTGTTAGGTTGTTACATCTTCTTGATCAGCCTTCTCTATTTCTTGCTCCTCTAGATTTAGGACAAATTTTTCATCTTCAAATTAATTTTTGTCCTTGCAAGGTAAATAAATCTTCTTCTCCTTGCCTTGCCTTTGGAGTTTTCTACTTACTCCTCCAAAGACACATCTAGGATCTAAGGCTTCTTTCTTGGCCTCTTTGATGGGTTTTAAGACCTTGATGGAGTTTTCTTCTTCTTTGTTCTCTTTGATGGTGGTGGTAATCCCTTCTTCATCCACCAACACAAACCTTTCAATCTCCTTGTGCTCCACATTTGCATCTTGATACTTCTTAATGATGGAACAACCTTTGGGCTACAAGGTGACATATCTCACAATAGTACCTCCTATGTCCAAGAAAAAGGGTTTCCTTTATGATCTCTTGTGTTTCTATCCCTCATCCCTTCCATCTCATGAATGATCTCAAAACCACTTAGCTCCAAAGCAAGTGTAAAAGACCAAGGAGAGAAATAGGAGAATGGAAGTTCCAGTGAAAGATCACAATGGGACCCTTAAATGAGGAGAAATTTAAATACCTAGCATGAGCTTGGGCTTTTTTTATTTATAAAAAACATACAAGGCTCTTCAAAAGCTTCCTACAAGTAGCCTTCTTAGAGTGTAAGCTAAACTAATTGGGAAATTTCTCAAGAAGCATCCTTCTAAAAGTTGTCTACTTAGCATGTAAGCTAAGATAGTCTAGAAGCTTCCCAAGAAGCTTCCTTCTACAAGCTACCTACTTGGGATGTAAGCTAACGTAATCAAGAGCTTCATCTTAGAAGTCACCACTTAGCATACACATTACTCGATACTTGGAAGTTACTAAGAAGCTTCTAAGATACTTCTTGGCTAATTTGGTCTATTGCTATTTTGTTAGTCTTGACTAACTCATATGTAAACTCCATATTGTTACATATTCTCCCATTGCTAGTTGATGACGTCCTCGTCACCATGGAAGCTTCAAACTCTTGGATAGCCATTTGTGCATTTTGGAGATGAGAAAGAGGTTCCCAAATAGCATCATGAAGGGGATACCCTTTCCAAAGGACTTTGTACTCAATGTGTTATTGGCGGCCATGTTGAATGTGATGACGTGCAAGGATACAATCAAATTCATACTCCTCATGATTATTGATAGGAACATGAGGAGGAGGAGGTTGGGCATGAGTAGAAAAAGAAGATGGATAAGAAACAAAGGGTTTTAATTTGGAAACATGAAAGACAAGGTGGATTTTTATATGGTAAGGCAAGGCAAGTTGATAAGTAACAAGAAAAATGATTTGGGTGACATCAAATGGACCTATCAAACTAGGAGTAAGTTTATGAACTTGGGTACCAAGTGAGGGGGGTATGTTACTAGAAGAAAGCATGCCCTTATTATTGGGTTGAAAGGTGAGATTACAACAATGTTGATCCACATATTGCTTTTGATAATTTGGAGCAACAAGGAGATCATAATGGCTTGTTATAAGGATTGAGATATTATGGTCAAGAAGGTAGAAGTATAAGGGATATGAGATGGAAGAGGAGCAAGAAAGGAATATGAAACAAGTGGATCTTGACCAAAGTTAATGAAGAAGAGAGAGAAATTGATGCTTGCTTGTTGGAGTTAGTGTAGATAAACTCATAGCCATAAGGCATTCATCCTAGTTGGTATGGTGAACATTGACAATGGCACAAAGCATATCCTCCAAGGTGCAATTTTCACATTTGGTTTGCCTATCAGTTTGAGGATGAAAGGCCATGGACAAAGCAAGTTTGTGTCGAGTAGCTTGAAGAATGCTTGCCAAGTTTTTCTCATGTATCAAGGATCATAGTCAAAGATGAGTACATGAGGCATCCCATGATGCTTGAAAACATTGGCAAAGTAAATCAAGGCCAATGTTGGAGCATCCACTATATCAAAGGATTTGCTTATTAAGCTTATCAACAAACATCACAATTGTTGTATGATCTTGCTTTATCTTTGGCAAAGGATGTCATGAGATCTAAGCTCATGTGTTCCCATTGAGTAGATGGGATGGGAAGTGGTTGAGGGAGCTTACTTGGCTCCTGGTTATTGGCCTTATTTCATTGGAAACTCTCACAAGATTGGACAAACTCTCAAACCTCTCATGCTATGTTGGGCTACCACCATTGGTGTTGTACGGTATCTAAGGTCTTATTCACACGCATGCGACCAACAATTGGTGAGTCATGGATTTCTTGAAGGTGCACAAGTCATAGATCACCCTTGGTTAGAATATAGATCCAATCACAAAATAGAAGACCTTTTGTAACAATATGGAGTTTGTAGATAATAGTAGATAATAGTTTGTAGTTAGTCAAGACTGAAGAATTAGCAAATAAGCCAAATTAACCAAGAGATTTTCTAGAAGTATCTAGGAAGCTACTTGGTACCTTCCCATTATTAGGTAATATGCATATCAAGTGGTGACTTCTAGGAGGAAGCTTCTTTGGAAGCTTCCAACTAGCTTAGCTTGCACACCAAGTAGACGTCTTCTAGAGGAAGTTTCCTAAGAAGTTTCCTAGTTAGCTTGGCTTGCACTCCAAGAAGGAAAATTTTAGGAAGCTTCTCAAGAGCCTTGTATGCTCCCTATAAATACTAAGGCCCAAGCTCATGCGAGGCATTTGGAGTTTCTCTCATTCAAGTGTCTCAATGTGATCTTCCACTTCAAGTTTTTATTCTCCTATTTCTCTCCTTGATCTCAATCTTTTACATTAATATTAGAGCAAGAATGGGATGGATGGAATTATGGGCCACCAAATCCATTTCTACCAAAACATTGGGATTTTTGTGTTCATATACTACCCAAGCATCATTTCACACAAGTTTTCATTTTGACGCTTTAGGCAAATTTTTTTGAATACAATCACCTCATCCTATGAACCCTTGGTACTTCATATTGTAC
This sequence comes from Lunularia cruciata, assembly GCA_948567375.1. Classification (NCBI taxonomy): domain Eukaryota; kingdom Viridiplantae; phylum Streptophyta; class Marchantiopsida; order Lunulariales; family Lunulariaceae; genus Lunularia; species Lunularia cruciata. Next base: position 48,938,467 of record OX419761.1, on the reverse strand, counting down.
CTTATGAAGAATGGTGGATGTGTTAACTTAGATAAACTATAGGCAGTTTGATAGAGTAGTAGTCATGGTGGCAATACACAAGGTTATCATTGCCATGCAATAACAAATTAAACACTTTACTTGATTGTTAGAAGAACAAGATCATCATTGACAATAGTATGTATAAAGAGCACCATTTTGAGAAGGAGAATAGGGAATCCAATTTCCAAAACCCAAGGTATTTGAAGGCAAGAATCTCTTGAGCATAGTGGAGAATCTTGTGTTTGATTGTGAATGTTATTTTGAGTCTAAAAATCTTCAAGATGAACAAAAACAAATTCTCTTGGCTTCAAGCCAATTGGATGGAGTGACAAAGATATGGTGATAGTTCCAAGTGGAGCAAGATGAACGATAAATTGTTGCACCAATCTTGACATAGAGGAGAATTCAAGAGTGCAATACTTAATCAATTACAAACTATAAATTCCATATGAGCCACATGTGATAGGTCGATAAGTTGAAGTAGATTAGCTCTATAAGGAGCTACATAATGCACTTCCAAAGCACCATTATGAAAGTTCTAGATATAATGGAAAGTGAAGCTTTGGATTGATTTGTGAGGAACTTGAAGTCATGAACCAAATTGGAGGTGGTTACACTTGGAAGAAGCCAATACACTTGGAGGAAGCCATGTATCCGGCTGAGCACTTTGAATCCTTGGTTGTGACAACTTGGTATTGATTGTGATGTTCATAGAACCTACCAATACACTACACACGTATGGAGGAGCCAATGCCAATGGAGACTAATACCATCCAATAGAGACCACTTGGCACTATAGATAGAGAAATATTGTGACAAAATGGTGGCTAATTTTATTGTTGCCAAATTGGACATCACATTGTTCAATGACTACTCAAGAACGGGTGACCTTGATAAATTGCCTGAATGGAGGTTGTGGAATAGAATGATAAGGGAAATGACGAATTGCAATACGAGATTTTGATCCACCTACTGTGAACTTGATTAGTTCCATTGGCATTAAAGGCTCAACTTATGCAATTTTGCTTCCTTGCAAGGTATGATATCTTATTGTGGTTGTAGAATTTTGGTAGATTTTGGAAGTTTAGAGAATTGCATGTCCATGAAATTAGCAAAGGAAAATAAATATTCCTATCAAGTTAATAATTGGAAATAGATTGATGATGGCGGATGGTAGAAAAGGTTCTGCATCCCATACCATACCTCACATTTTGTTACATTCAAGATTGGGAAGGAGTATTTGGAGTATATGAGGTTTGTAGAAGCACATCTACATTATGATCTCATTCTAAGTTTGCCTTAGCTTGAACGTCATAAGGTTCAATTTGATTGGACATGATAACAAATTGAAGCACAATACCAAGGTAGGGATTATAAAATAGGTTGTTTTGCATCTTTGAGTAAGACACCTAAGAATAGTCAATCTTAAGATGGGAAGTTTGTTGGTAAAGCAACCATAGAGTAAGCTTTGGAGGAAGATAATCTATGTTTGCAATGTGGATCAAGCTGATTGTGCATGGAGAATTTGAGGAGTGCCAAAAACCTCATCAAGCAATGGTTGATCAAATAGTTCAACAATTTGAAGATGTGTTTTTTGATGATCTAATATAGAGATTACCTTTTGATTGTGATATGCCCTTCAAGATTGAATTATTGCTAGGAAATACTCCAATGAGTAGACCAATCTATTGGCCCTCACCAAAGGAGTTGGATGAGCTTTGAACAAAATTGATAGAGTTATTGGAGAAGGATTTCATATGACATAGTACATCTCCTTGGAGAGCACCTATATAATTTTTTCCAAAGAAGGATGGAGTACTTTGCTTTTATATTGATTATCATGGTCTCAACAAACAAACAGTGAAGAATGCATATCCTTTTCCTCTAATTGATGACTTACTAGATCAATTGAGTAGAGCACGATACTTCTTCAAGTTAGATCTTCAAAGTGGCTATTGGTAAATTCCCATAGATAGAGAGGATGTGTAGAAGACCACCTTTTGTACAAGGTATGAGCACATTGAGTGGAGAGTTCTACCTTTTGGACTCACTAATGCCCCAATAATCTTCATGGATCAGATGCATCAAGTGTTGGATGGGCTATTGGATTGGTACATGGTGGTGTTCTTGGATGATATTCTATCTATAACAAGATGGAGGTAGAACATGCAAATCATGTGCAAGAAATCATAAGACAATTACATCAATGAAAGTTTTACTATAAGAAGTCAAAGTGTATATTTTGGCATAAGGAAGTTACCTTCTTGGGTCACAAGAGATCTTATCGTAGGAATCAAGATGGAAGAGGAGAAAATCAAAGCCATTATTGATTGGCCTAGTTTGAAGAATGTTACAAAACAACAAACATTTAATGGATTGGCAAGTTTTTACCAACAATCCATCCACTACTATGCTCAAGTGACCGCACCATGGACCAACCTCTTGGAAAAGAACTCAAGCTTTTAGTGGACCACCAAGCACAAAGAAGGATTCAAGAAGCTAAAACATATGGTGTCTTTAAGATCCATTCTTCAACCATATGACCCTCAACTACCTTGTGTTTTTGATTTCAATACTTCTAATTTTGCCATTAGAGTTGTGTTGTAATAGGAACTCCCAAATGGGTTACATTCCATTGCCTTTATGTCCTATTAACTAAACACCATAGAAAAGAAAACAATTACTCTATTTGAGATTGAGAATAATTAGTAGTGTGATATACCACCAAGGTTTGGAGACTTTATCTCTTAGGAAAACAAGTGATCATGCAAAATCATCACAAACCCTTGTGCAAACATTACATATAGACTACATGAAGAGTTGACATCAATGGGAGGATTAACAATACTTTTTTGACTTCAAACTTGAATTTAAACCCAACATGTCCCATGTCATCCTTGATGCCCTATGATGATTTAAAGTCTACTCCTCTCATCATGGTGGCAATAATGATTGTATCAATGCACTCCAAGGTCTAAATTGAGTTTAGGACTGCTCTACAACAAGACCCCTTCTAATAGATAGTACAAGGTCATCTTGCCGTACAAAATAAGGATTACAACACCTTCTACTTCAAGGAAGGCCTTCTATTCTGGAAAGATTGGATCTATGTTCTAGCCAAGGATGATCTATGACTTGTGTGCCTTCAAGAAGCCCATGACTTACCAATGATTTCTCACATGGATGTAGACAACACCTTGGGTACCCTACAATGCCAATGGTAGTGGCCTAACATGGCACAAGATGTTCAACAATTTGTTTGATCTTGTGAGAATTGCCAATGCAACAAGGCCAGAAACTAGAAACCGAATGGACTCCAACCACCTCCCATCTCATCTACTTGATGGGAACATGTGAGCTTAGATCTCATCACATCCTTGCCTAAGACAAGACAAGGTAACAAAATAATCCTAGTATTTGTGGATAAGCTTAGTGTGTAAATCCATTTTGCACCAACCTTTGATATAGTGGATGCTCTAACATTGGCCCAAATTTATTTTGACAATGTCTTCAAGTATCATGGGATGCCTTATGTACTCATCTTTGGCCGTGATCCTTGTTTCACTAGCAAAAATTGGCAAGTACGCTTCCAAATACTCAACACTAAGCTTGCTTTATCCACTACCTATCATTCTCAAGCTGATGGACAAATCAAAAATGCAAATCGCACCTTGGAAGATATGATTCATGCTTTTGTTAATGTTCACCATACCAATTGGGATGAGTGTCTTGCAACTATTGAGTTTGCCTAGAATAAATCCAAACAAGCAAGCACCAAATTCTTTCTCTTATTCCTTAATTTTGGCCAAGACCCACTTGTTTAAGATTCGCTTCTTGCTCCTCTTCTATCTTGTGTCTCTCATACTTCTTGACCATAATATCACAATCCCTACAATAAGCAAAATCTCATCTCCTTGTTGCTCAAAATTGTCAAAAACAATGTGTGGACCAACATGGTCATGATCTCACTTTTCAACTTGGTGATAAGGTCATACTTTCTTCTAGTAACCTACCCCTTCCACTTGATACCCAAGTCCCTAAACTTGATCCTAAATTGGATAGGTCTATTTAATGTCACCCAAATTATTTTTCTTCTTGCTTATTGACTTGTCTTACATTTTCATATGAAAATCCACCCTATTTTTCACATTTCCAAGTTGAAACCCTTTTTTTAACCCATCTTCCTTTCCCTCTTGTATCCAACTCGCTCCTCCTCTTGTGCCTACCAATGATCATGAGGAGTACAAAGTTGATCAAACCATTGCACGTCATCACATTCAACATAGCTTCCAACAACATATTGAGTACAAGGTCCTTTAGAAAGGGTATCCCTTTCATGATACCCCTAAGGAACCTCTTTCTCATCTCCAAATGCACAAATGGCCATCTAGGAGTTTGAAGCTTCCATGGTGACAAGGATATCACCAACTAGCGGTGGAAGAATATGTTACAATGGAGTTTGCAAATAAGTTAGTCAAGACTAAGGAAGTAGCAAATATGCCAAATTAACCAAGGGTTATAAGAATATCCTAAAAGCATCTAAGAAGCTACTTTGTACCTTCCAAGTATTGGGTAATGTGTATACCAAGTGGTGACTTCTAAGAAGAAGCTTTTTGAGAAGTTTTTTGGCTAGCTTAGCTTGCACACCAAGTTGGTTGTGTCTAGAAGAAAGCTTCCTGGGGAGCTTCCAACTAGCTTAACTTGCATACCACGTAGACAACTTCTAAAAGAAAGCTTCTTGAGAAGCTTCTTAAGAGCCTTGTATGTTCTCTATAAATACAAAGCCTAAACTCATGCTAGGCATCTAGAGTTTCTCTCATTCAAGTGTCTCAATGTGATATTCCATTCTCTTTTTTCTCTCCTTGGTCTTAGTCTTTTACACCTTCTTTGAAGAAGAAGGTGTTGTATTCCTTATTGTGTGCTAGAAGATGACCTTGTACCTATTGAAAGAAGGGCTTGATATAAAGCAGTCCTAAACTCAAATTGGACTAATGAGTTGATTGACACTATCGTAATTGCTACAATTATAATTTTTGTTGTGATGAGAAGTTTAGGAAGAGTCTTCAGATCAGATCATTGTGATAGTGCATTAGGGATGACATAAAACCTATTAGGTTTGTACTCAAGTTTGATATCAAGAAACTATAGTTGTTCCTCCTATCAATGATGTTGACTCTTCATGTGCTCCAAATGTAATGTCTACAACAAAGGTTTGTGATCGGTTTGCATGATCACTTGTTCCCTAAGAGATAATGTCATCATACTTTGGTGGCATATACCATTACTAGTTGTTCTCAATCTTGAGTAGAGTAATTCCTTTCTATAGTTCTTAGTTTGTTAGACATAAAGGCAATGGGATGTAACCCATTTGAAAATTCTTCCTGCAACACAACTCCAATAGCAAAACTAGAAGCACTTAAATCAACTACACAAGGTAGTTGAGGATCATATGGTTGAAAAATGGGTCTTGAAGACACCATATGTTTCAACTTTTAGAATGTTTCTTGTGCTTTGGAGGTCCATTGAAAGCTTAAAGTCTTTGTCAAGAGGTCAATCAATGATGCAACTACATGAGCATAGTAGTGGATGAACCATTAATATAAACTTCCCAATCCATTAAATGCTTACAGTTCTATGGTATCTTTTGGAGTAGGCCAATCAATAATTGCCTTGATTTTCTCCTCTTCCATTTTGATCTCCTCTAATGAGACCTTATGACCCAAGAAATTACTTCCTTCTACCAAAAGGTGCACTTTGACTTTTTGCAATAAAGCTTCCTTTAACATAGTTGTCTTAAGACTTCTCACACATGATTTGTATATTCTGCCTTCTTGCTATAGTTTAAAATATCATCCAAAAACACCAATATGCACCAATATGAGCCTATCCAACACCCAATGCGTATGATCCATGATTGCCAGAGAATTAGTGAGCTCAAAAGATAGAACTCTCTATTCAAAATGCCCATACCTTGTTCAAAAGGTAATCTTTTGCACATCTTCTCTATCAATGGGAATCTACCAATAGCCACTTTGGAGATCTAACTTGTAGAAGTATCATGCTTCACTCGATTGATCTAGCAAGTCATCAATTCACGGAAAGGGATATGCATTCTTCAATATTTTTTTTTATTGAAACTACGGTTATCAAAACAAAAGTGAAGTCATCCATCTTTCTTTGAGACAAATAGTACCGATGCTTCCCAAAGAGATATATGTTGTATGAAATCCTTCTCCAACAACTTTTTCAATGTTTTTGAAATTCTTCCGACTGCTTTGGTGAGAGCCATTAGATTGGTCTACTAGAGTACTTCTTGGCAATTCAATCTTGAAGGACATATCACAATCGCAAGGTAACCCCTTTGGCAGATCAACTAGAAACACATCTGCAAACTCTTTAACTATTTGATCAACCATTGCTTGATGAGGCTTATAGCCCTTGCCAAATTCTCCATGTGAAAATTGGCTTGATCTACAACACAAAAGTAGGAATATCTTCATCCAAAGCTTGCTATATGGCTACTTTATGGATAACTTTCCATCTTGGGATTGACTTTTCTTAGTTGTTTTACTTAAAAATGCTAGACACCCTAATTGGTAATTCTTGCCTTGGTGTTGTATTGGAATTTATTATTGGGTCCAATCAAATTGAAACATATGATGTTCAAGCTAAGGAAAACCTAGAATAACATTATAGTATAAAGGTGTCACTAAAAAAATCATACTCTAAATACTCCTTCTCAATCTTGAATGTATTAAGATGAAGTACATAATGCCTAACTTTTTTGACCATCCACCATCATCAATCTACTTCTAATTATTGGTTTGATAGGAATACTTGATTCTTTTGTTAATTGCATGCACATGCAATTATCTAAATTGCTAGAATCAACCAAAATCCTACATCCATGCTTAGATATCATACCTTGCAAGTGAAGAAACTTGCAAAGGTCAAACCTTCAATCCTATTGGAACTAATAAAGTTCCCAATAAGTTACCCAAATTCTCCTAATAGGATTCTTTATTTTTGTTATCTTCATGCTCTTTGAACTCCATTTTGGCAATTTGTTGAGGTTGTTTATTCTTGAGTGTACATTCAATAATGCAATATCTAATTTGGCAACAAAAAAATAATCACCATTTTGTCACAATCTTTCCCTATTTGTAGTGTCAAGTGGTCTCTATTGGACGGCATCAATCCCCATTGCTGTTGGCTCCTCCATCTATTTGTAGTTTATTGGTATGGTAGGTTCTATAAAAGCTAAGGTCAAGACCAAATTATAACAATCAAAGAATCAAAGCACTCAGCCAAGTGCATGGCTCCAAGTGTTTGGGCTCCCACATGGTCACTTCCTATGTTGTGCGTGAATTCAAGCCCTTCAAAAATTGATTTAGAGCTTCACTTTCTAGTGTATTTGGAATTTGCATTATGGTGTTCTAGAATTAAGTGATATAGCTTCTTACAGAACCAATCTGGTTCAATTCTACCAATTCATCTTATATGGCTTGTGCGGTATTTATAGCTTGGAATCGCACACTTATTGGGCATTATTAAATTCTTCTTTTGGCAAGATTGGCACAAAAAATTGCCATTCAGCTTGCTCTATTTGGAATTGCCACCACAATCTTGCCACTCCATCTGATTGGCTTGAAGCCAAGCAAATCTATCTCCATTCATTTTGAAGATTGTAGTTTCAAAATAACATTTGCAATCAAACACAAAATTCTCCATTACGTCCAAGAGGTTCTTGCATTCAAATACCTTAGGTTTTGGAAATTGAATTTTCTCTTCTTTTTCTCAAAATGATACTCTCTCTAACATACTCTTTTTATTGATGGTCTCTTTCTTCCAACAATCAAGTAAGGTACTTGATTTTTTGATGCATAGCAACAATAACTTTGGGTATTACCGCCATGGTTACTAATCTATCAAAATACCTATAATTATCTAAGTTAAAACATAGATGCAGCATATCCACTATTCTCTATTTGTTACAATAAGAAGTATCAAGTGTTCATCAAACAATGTGATTGTATTCAAAATGTTTTACCCATAGCGTGAGATGATGAACTACGTGAAATGATGGTTGGGTAGTGCATGGATATGAAAATCCTAATAGTTTGGGAGAAATGGATTTAGTGGTCCATAAACTCCATCCATCCTATTCTTGCTTTGATACCAATGTAAAAGACCAAGGAGAGAAATATGAGAATAGAATATTAGAATGAAAGATCACAATGTGACTCTTGAATGAGAGAAACTCTATATGCTTAGCATGAACTTGGGCTTTGGTATTTATAAGGCACATGCAAGGCTCTTGAAAAGTTTCCTACAAGCCACTTTCTTATAATGCAAGCTAAGCTAACTAGGAAGTTTCTCATAAAACTCTTCTATGAGCCACCTACTTGGCGTGCAAGCTAACTAATTTGGAAGCTTCCTTCTAGAAGCCACCTACTTGGCATGCAAACTAAACTAGCCAAGAAGCTTCCCAAGATGCTTCCTCCTAGAAGTCACCACTTGGCATACATGGTACCCAATACTTAGAAGATACCAATAAATTTTCTAGATACTTCTTGGCTAATTTGCTATTGAGTTAGTCTTGACTAACTAAGTAGCAATTACACCAAAATAACCAAAAATTATAAGAATATTCTAGAAATATCTAAGAAGCTACTTGGTATCTTCTAAGTATTGGATAATGTGTATGCTAAGTGGTGACTTCTAGGAGGAAGATTCTTGGGAAGCTTCCTAACTAGCTTAGCTTGCATGCTAAATAGATGAATTCTAAAAAGAAGTTCCTTGAGAAGCTTTGTGGTTAACTTAGCATGCACTCTAAAAAGGTGACTCTTAAGCAGCTTCTCAAAAGCCTTGTATGTTCCCCATATATTTTGAAATCCAAGCTCATGCTAAGCATTTGAAATTCCCTCATTCAAGAGTTCCAATGTGATTTTCCATTCTCCTATTTCTCTACTCGGTCTTTTCCAAACTACAAGAAGGATAGATGCTTGCTCTTGGACCAAATCAGTCATATAGTAAACTGCCACTTGTTCACCATTATGTTACAAGGGATTACTATAGTGATGTTTCTCATTGGTATCTGAAGAAACAACATGTTTCCTATTAGGTGCAAAGGTAAGAAAATAAAACTAAAAAAAAGAATGATGAAAAGTTATGAAGACTATGAAGATTTGGCTTGCTACTCAGTCTTTGGTTTTGAGATTGAGAATGTTGACAAGAAGTGAAATTGCTCCAAGTGCACTTGATTTTATGGCAAAGATTTTAGATCAATAGGTGAGAAGCAATCTCCACACATGCAAGCTTTTTGTGAGTGCAAATAATCTTTGGTGGCAATGCTTTATCCAAGTTGTAGTGCATTCAAATTTGTTATACAATTGTTGGATACAAAGGACCTTTGCACTTGAGTTCTTTGCATTTGACTACTCTTTGTACTTGAATCCTTGGAAATTCTTCCTTTAGGGTACCTTTGACTTCATACTTGTTCTCTTTGTACCCTTGCATGTATAAACAAAATGCCACAGGAATCTTACTTAAGATGTTTTCTTCCCCTAATGTGCAATTATCCTACCATATCCTTATGAAGAAGATATGATAAAAGGCGACCGCATAGGAAAAATGAAGGATGGGAAGACCCCATCAAGCCGTACAAGGGAGAGACAAAAAAGGTAACATGGGGCTAAGCCCCAATAGAGTCTGTATGAGAAATCTGCCCTACCGCACCTAAGATATCCAAGCTATGCAAGTCATACGGTCTACACACAATTGGAGCATCCAAAGAAACATCACCTAATGTGATTTCTCTCCTATGGATTGCACCAGCCACTGCCCTTTGTAGAGCAATGGACACACGCTGTCTAAAATATACTACAAAGTATGAGAGTGAGAGTGGTCCCCCTGACGCCTAACATGATAAGCTCTCGCGCACTCCCTGACAAATGTGTCAAATGCCGTGTCCATCGCTCCATATAACTCCAAGGCTAGAGGAACAAAGAGGTGACCTTGCTACATGCCCCTATACTTGGAGACCTTGCGATCTGCTGCTGCACTCGCTGCCCATCCAGGGAGATGGGTAATCACTCCCTCCAAAACTATATCCCACATAGGGTTCGTGACCACGACATCCAATACTATCACCTGATCGTCTCGGACCAAGTATAAGTCTGCCCTGACACGTGTCGTCTGCAACGCATACAAACACTCCGTCCAAGCCAAGTATCCACTCTCTCGCACCATAGCAAACACTATGTCTCTAATGGCATCATGGGTAGCTATCCTTTGTCCTCCAAAAAGACACCGTGTCATGTGGACCGCCGTTGCATCTAGTGTAGAACCACACTCACAAGTGAGTAGTGAAGATGCAGATGGGTGGACCAAACCTAGGCAAAACCTCATTGCTGTAGAGAAAGTAGCCGGTGCAAGTCGGAAAGCCCTAATGGATGGTCGAGCTAGGATCCACGAGCCTGCACCCTTGCCGGAGCAAGAGCGTAGACGTGCTCTAGTAGCCTGAGGAATAGACGAGTCAAGCAAGAATGGACCCTTTCTCAAATGGACCCTTTCTCTTATGAAGAAGAGAGAAAGCAATGAAATTTATTTCTTTGTAAAATGTATGCACTACACAAATCATTTGCTTCCATCAACCATCATAAGGAAATCTTCCTTTTAATGGTGAAATAAATACTTCATTTATTTTGCAAATTGTATCAATATATAATTATTTGAACCATTATTGACCACCAAAATGATATAAGGATGATATTTGATCATATAATAAGAATGAAATGGATTGTTTTATGTGGAGCTCCCAATCCCATTAGAACTAATAATGCTCCAAGCAAATTGCCTTATTGGTCTTATGAGACATTGGTTTTTCATAATTGAATTACTCTTCTCTTTTTACTATTTGCTTCTTGTCAAATGGTTGTAGCTTAAGACAAGAAAACAATGTCTTCTTGTCTTTATGCCATTCTATTTATTTATTATGGTTGATTATGGGACTCCAACACTCAAGGGAGGTGGTGAATTGATGCTATGTTGTCTAGTTATTCATTATATTTGCCATTGCAAATATAATCAAAGTAAAGAGAAATCAAAATCAAATTCAATATGTTTATATCACATATTCACCTTTGATCATACATGAGAAAAAAAGAATTAATGGTTCATAAATATAAAATAATATATAAGAAAGTTTTACAAAAACAAAGATTATGATGAAAATGGCATTTAAATGCCACAAGGATAAAAATCTCTATATCCTTCTGATTTGGAATGATTTAGAGGTAGCTATTCTAAAGTTTGATAGACTACATCTCTATTCAATTCTTTTACTACCAATTCAGATGATTGGAGTATAAGAGAACGAGTAGGGGTAGTTTAAAGAGGAAAGACAACTAAAGAACTAAATAGTATGAACTTAAATTGCTCAAGATAACTATGATAACCTAATATTGACCAAAAAATGATATAACAATAACCAATAGATTTTTTCCTTGAGGATATAGGTTGAAAATGACTAGAATTGAAAAGATGCATCACTATCTTGCAATTCATTTATTGTTGTGTATTTAACCTCTTGGGCATGAGCAACTCCCATAAGAGTGTAGTACCACTCTCTATGGCATACAGTGGCAAATAGAAAATTAAGATAATCACTTTCAATACAAGTAAATTCCAAATTAATGTGGAGGGTGATGATTCACTCAACCAAACCGGCCACTTCACTACAAAGACATCAACTCCAAAGAATGCATACTACCCTTTTGAGAAAGCATAACTCTGAAGGCTTCTCCACATTGGAGATTAATCTTTTTATGTTCCATGGTACTTTCAACTCATAGATCATTTTATCCATCAAGTTATTGATTTTCTCCTTCATAACCTCAAGGACCAAACATCCCATTCAAGTAAAAATGTTTTCCTGCACTCAAAACATTTGTATTCATACTACAGGTTCCTTATCCCTACTTTGACAAGACAATCACCAATATTCAAAATTAAGGCAAGTATGACAAAGAGATTTTGTTTCTTTCATTACATTAAGGTTAAAGAAATGAATAAATATTTACTTTTAGATCAAGACCTTATATACTCTTCCTACTCTAACTTGCAAAGATGTAACAATTGAAGTATTGCAAAGATTTCTTGCCTTCATCTATAATTTACATTTGGGTCCTATCTTATTGTATCTTACACACATGTTGGTTAATTAAGCACCCTATACATGTCAAGGAATGTATTAATTCTTCTTTGAAGACAACTTACGGATTTTTGCCTTTAGACTTTCTACTCCAAATGTATACAACTTTGAAGGCCTTGGACTACTTCCTACTCTAAAGGTCCTATAGTTGCAAAGAAATTCTTTTATTGTAGTGTCTTCAGCTTAAAGTTCTATTACAAAGAACTAACTTCACATGTAAAATTCCTAAGAAGGAGCTTAGTCCACTCCTTGTAACATCTAATATCTAATAGATAAGTATCATTGATTTCATTGAACTTATATGTTCTCTAAGTCTAATAATTAGTTGGTCCATCCGATCTTCTTTGTATGTCTTTCCCTCCAGCTTCTAGACCTCCAAATTCAGCTCATGTAATTTGACCTTCATTACCTTCACTTGAGCTGCTTCCTCCAACATCTTTACAAACTGATCTTGAGCTTCATTTGGCTGCTTGAGGATCTTTGTCTTCTCTTCCTCTAGGTGTTGGTTCAAGATCTTTATTTCCTTCTTCACCTCCTCTAGCATTTGGGTTGATCAACTACCTTATCTTCCTTCTTGTTCTTCAATTCTTTAGCTATGCTATTTGGCTTGCAATCTCCTTTTTGTATTTAGACATATGTACTTTTAAGGTAACTACTTGGATCTTGGTGATCTCTAGTTCTCCTTAGATACTTATCACTTCTTTGTCTTGTGCCTTAATGTTGATCTTTGTACTTGAGTGCATATTGTTCTTCTTGATCTAAAGGGTTCTCAATTCAATTGTAACCTTTAGAGTTCTTTATCATGCCTCTTTTGCTATGCTATTAGAGAACAATTTGGCCTCTTTATTTCCAAGTTTTCATTCACAAGAGTATTTACCTTCTTTACCTCCTCCATGTACAAGTTCTTTCTCATCTCCAAATCCTCCTTCCACTTCTCATCTTTTGGCTTCCTTGTATAGATGAACTTATGAAGTCTTCAAATGAGTGTGGTGTAATCAACCACATTGGATAGACTTCTTAGTATCCTTCTACTATAGTAGAAGTGCTCCATCATCTACAATGTTGGGCCTACCAAGTGTATTGCAAAGTTGGCTCCTTCATTCATTAGTATTCCTCATTTTGGAGCATTCTCTACCCTTGCTTTGGATTTCACTTCAGTTAGAAGGTCTTTACTTTCTTCTTCCTCATCTACTCATTCCTCAACTTCTTGATTTTTCAGTTTTGCTTTGTGATGTACTTCATTCTGAATGTAAAAGACCAAAGAGAGAAATAGGAGAATGGAAGATTAGAATAGAAAGTCACATTGGAACACTCAAGTGAGAGAAACTTTGAATGCCTAGCTTGAGCTTTGGCTTTGGTATTTATAGGTAACTTGGGTACAAGGCTCCCAAGAAGCTTCCTTCTAGAATAAACCTTACTTGGAGTGCAAGCTAAGATAGTCATTTATTTGGTGTGCATGCTAAGCTGGCCATTTAATTACCATACACATTACTCAATCTTTGGAAGGTTCTTAGAAGCTTCTCAAGAAGCTTTATGGATGATTCTAGAATATTCTTAGAATTTCCTAGATATATGATGGTTCTACCTTGTTTAAGCTATATATAGCTCCATATTAGCTTCAACTAACTCCATATTATTACACTAGAGGTCTCTTCTTGTCTTTCTCTAATCTCCACTTGCTATTCTTTTGGGACATATGTTTCTCAAGTGGGGCTAAGAAGTTCTTTGTGCCAATGCAATGCTTCTTTTCTTTGAAGTCTTATGCCTCTTCATCCAAAGATACATCTATTATCTAAGGATTTATCCTTTGTCTCTTTGTTGGTTTCAAGACTTTGGTGGAGTCAATCCTCTTCTTCTTCTTCATTGTGGTGGTTCCTTCTTCTTCCACCAATATGAATTCACTATATTTTGCATACTTGGCATTGGCCACTCATAAATTCTTGATGAGTGATTTCCCTTTGAGTTGTTAGGAAAAATACCCATCGGATGGTAGTGACTAGAAAACTTAATGTCCTCCACCTTTGTCAATAAATTCAGCTCCATCTAGGAGTTTATAATGAAGAGTGCTAGGTAAGTTGCTGTACCTTCTTCTTCAAACCCCTTGTGCAAACTTCTTGCTTGAAAATAGAACATCTTAGCCTGATTAATAGGCTCTCTTTGATACATATATTTGAAGAAGATTGCTTTACTATTGGTAAGGTATGTTGTTCTCTTTGGCCACAATAGTTTTATTATTACTTTGACAACAACCTTTCATGTTGGATCTTTTTTATTGCACACCCTCTAGCTATTTTTAGAAGACCTCTTTTCTATGAAGGATGCCATAATTTGGCTACTCAACACTTTGTTTATTGACCCAAACTTTGTACCAAGTGTCATGGCTCTTGTGGTCATATGTCTAGACCAAGGACTATTTGCCAATTCTCCTTGGTTTGTAATGCCCGTTGGTGCATATATGCTCTATAGGGATAGTAAGTTTTGTAATTGTAAGTAGTTGGAGAAATATTATCTATATAAATTTTAGCTAAGCTTCTACATTAATCATGATAAATAGAGTTAGTCCTAGCTAAGATAAAGGAGACCCTATTTTTTAGAGGAAGGGAAAAGAGTGAGCATCACTATTTTGTCTTCTAGTGTATTAACTTGATATTATTCTTAGTTATTTGACTTTGAGGAAAGAGTTGAGAACTGTTGTGCATACAAGTCTTGTTAGTGAAAATTTTTCTATAGTCCAAAGATAGCCCATGTAAAGGATTCCTTGACTTAGTTGGTAGGTGAGGATAAGACCACCTACTCATGGGTTATTCACATGTGTTTGTATATTCCTTTAGACTTTTAGAATTAAGTTGACTTTTAGCTTAGTAACTTGAGTTACTCTAGTAATTAGTAACTTTGGTGTGTAACTTTTTCACATGTATATAAACTAGGGATGAGGAGGTATTCATCATTCTTTCATTTGCAACTATCTCTCTCTCATTGAGTTCTCTACTAAGCAATAGCTTGAGTCTTGGAGGTGCCTTGTCATTCTAGCCTTGGAGGAGTCTGATGGAGTTTTGATTCTTTGCCTTCTTAGTCCATGGTGCATTACCCTAATAACCATCAAAGATTCATATTGAGTGAGAGACATCATAGGTTCATCCTAAGTGAGAGACATGGTTGCTCATAGGTCTAGTTGTAGAGGTTGCCTTGTCATGCCATTTGTAGTGTTACATCTAGATTGCTCAAACATTGGAGTTGCAGTGATAGTAGTTAGAGGTATTTTAGCAGTTTCCCATAGACTATTTTCTAACGGTCAGATCTTGTGTTTGGGGTACTAACTTCAAGGTGGGGCCCACCATCACTTTGCACCGCTTGCACTGTTGAGTGTGTCATCAATGAGAATGAGACCGTTAGGGTTTTAGACCTAGCTCAAGTCCAAGGGTGTACTTTTGAACTGCAACCCTAGAGA
Organism: Lunularia cruciata; assembly: GCA_948567375.1. NCBI lineage: Eukaryota > Viridiplantae > Streptophyta > Marchantiopsida > Lunulariales > Lunulariaceae > Lunularia > Lunularia cruciata. The sequence goes on along the minus strand of OX419761.1, from coordinate 48,922,784 downwards.
GCTCACTTCTTTGGTGTTGAGCCTTCGAGTTCTTGGCTATGGTGGACAGAGGCTAGCAAGCTTCACTTGGATTCTATTAGCTAGAGTGGGTGTGGCTTGACTATAATCAATACCCAATTGTTGGCAGCTTATAGAGTGATAGATCAAGTATTGATCTGAGTTGAGTTGATTTGAGAGTTGTAAACAATCTGATTACATCAGAGAAGTGAGGTAAAGGGGAAATTGGGTACAAAACTACGAGTGTTGGTGATATCTCCAAGTGCAATGGATTTTTGGTAGCTCGATTGAAGTTCAAGTTTCCCTAGTGTGCAAAAGCTTATTGCTTGATGTAGATTTGGAGTAAGGCAGATGGTGTGTGGAAGTGCTGGCCAATTTTTGAGCAAAAAAGAAGCAATTTTTGAGCAATGGTTGTGATTTTAAGCTCACAAGATGAAGACATGACCAATTTATTACGAGTTGTGCTCAGAAAGTAAAATTGAAGGTGGAGTTGTGAAACTATTCTTGTGAATTTATGATTTGGAAAAACCCATTAATTTAGTTTGGCTCAAGTGGAGAGTTAGCGGAGGATTTTGGTCAGCCAAATTTAGGGTTTATGTCAGAATTTTGTTGGAGTTTATGTCAGATTTTGGCCAGATTTGGAAGAGTTTTGCTAGATTTGGAAGAGTTTCAAAGTTGCAGATTTTGACCAAAGTTGGTGGAGTTTTTGCTAGATTTTGAGGAGTTTTGCCAGATTTGGAGGAGGCTCAAAGTGGAAAGAAGAAAGGCCTCATTTGGGCGTTTAGAGGCTTCAAGGCATAGGGCTGTGGGCTATGAGAGTCTACAAAGGCCTAGAAGGCAGCTTGCTAGCGTGAGGCTAGGTAGTTTAGAGTAGATCTCGATCATTTTTTGGTAAAATCTGCCTATCCTACTAGATTGTGCTCAATAGGGTTTGATCCCTAGATCTCTTGTTCCTAGACCGGTGCCCTAGCCAATTGGTTCACTTTCACTTGTTGTCCTAGTGATTGGCCTATTGTTATCTATACCCTTGTAGCTTTAGCTAGGAGAGGCAATTTGATCCCATTCTTGGTGATCCTGGTAGCTTAGGACGTAGATACGAACTTCTCTTATGTCAAATGCCAAATGGTGGTAGAGTCAATCCTATGTTGCTTTATGAGATAGAGGGTTTTTATTTAGATTTTTTGTGATTGGACCCCTTCCATGCTCTACTTCTTGTTTGTGCACCACGTTTGTATGAGGTGCCTTGACTTTTGAGCGTTGGTGCTCTGGTGTGCTCTTGGTAGTGAGGCTGGAGTGATGACCAATCAGACTACCTTTGTTTCTCTCCAATGAGGCAAGAAGTGATGACTTGTAGACCATGAGAGTGCATGTTGTGATGGTAAGTTACATGTCTCTCTTTCCCCTAGTGTAGTTGGAGTAGAGATTGGCTAGTATGGCCATTGCTTATTGGAGATCAGATTTGGGTGTTGAGGCTTCCACCGTATATGCTAGTGATAAAGATGCTTTGGACTTCATGTGTGAAGCAACACAGGTAAATGCATCTACAATAGTGACTAGGAGTGCTATAAATGCTCTAAAGCCTAGAGGAGCATCAGTGGAGTTGGACCTACAAAGAAGAGAGGTTGGGAAATAGGTCAAACTTCCCTAGTCTTTCATGCTATCTGAGGCATTGCAGACAACATCCATGGCTCTTAGACGTCCAAGTGCAGGTGTGGTAGGTGGTAGACATGATAGACTACTTGCTAGTCAACCACCTTCTAATACACAGACTGAGTCTAGCATGATGTTGGGAGCGGCTTAGCTGATTATGCGGCGCCCTTTGTTTTCAACTAGTGACATGTTTACATTAGGAGTTGACCCAACCCCAATGTTTTGGTTGGCTACCATACTTTGTGAGAGTAGGGATGATGTGGTTCCTACTACTAAAGCAGAGGTGGTTGATGGTGGAGCTAACTTGGTTGAGGAGCATGAGATCCGTTCAACAACCAATGGTTTATGGTAGGCAATAACGGCTAGACTCAAGGAGTTGCCAACTAGACCGGCCTTTGAGAGATCACAACTCACACATGGTGTTGTCATATTAGATAACCAGAGGGGGATTTTCAGTTTGGTGGGACCTTTAGGGAAGGTCTATACACCATAGAGAGTCTTGTTAGACTCTGGTGCGCAAACCCTTATATTGGGAAAGGCTGTAGTAGTTGGTCTAGAGTTACGGAAGACCAATGTAGAGAGGTGTCCATTTCAGATCCAAACATCTCTAGATGGTGGTTCAACAAAGTACATCACACATGGGGAGCTTATTGTCTAGGTTCAGCCTGGTTATCTGATTGATAGCTTAGTGGTGAGAGCTCAAACTATTGCAACAATAGCTCAATCATACAATGTGCTAGTTGGGAGAGCAGTGTTATACCCCATGGGTTTTAGCATTGACTATTAGGAGGAGATAGCCTCCTATAGACCAAGTTGGCAGACTAGTGAGGGAAAAGTATGTCACCTACTAGTACTTGCTTTAGTAATGGTAGTCTTGGCTCACTACACTCCGGGACCATGGCAACATCAATTTCAATTTTCAACGGTGTAGTTACTTGGCCTGGTGACTTGTTGGAAGGGAATGCCCATGCAAAGGATACTCTAGTACCAAAGGAGATCATTTGGATTTGGAGTACAAGTGGGATTGTTCCATCCACCTTGGATGTTCCATTGTGGAGTTCAAAGGAGGCATTGCAACAACATGTAGATCAATTGGTGCAATAGGTTTGGAGTGGAGCTTTCGTACCATCAAGAGATGAGTGTAAGGATGAGCCTCTAGAGTTGATTACTTAGACACCTCTAGATACCACACTCATTTCTTGGGAGTATCCAATAGAGGGAGTATGTCTATTGGAGTTGTTTGGTGGGATTAGCACCAAACTAGTTACGGTATTACAAGCGAGTATATGAGTATAGAGGTAGTTGTATGTGGAGAGAGATGAGAGCAAGCAGACTACTCACAACAAAAGGCTCTATCTCACGCCTCTGGCAAAAATAAAATGTTTAGGCTCTCTTCCTTTGGTCGAGTGCCTCGCTTTAGTCTATTGCTAGGCTGCTCTAGGCGAGTCTCTCTGTATCATGTGGCACACTTGGCCTACCGGTATCTTGAGTTATTACCAATGTCAGCAGTCAAAGGTTACCAAAAGTCCCTACCAGCAAACATTTCCTTATTGGGGGTGCATGATCTAGAGAGACATAGGCCTATTTACTTGGTGATTTCTAGATGGCCATGTTAGGGACATACACGTGTTGGCCGAGGTTTAGATCTTCAAGATCCTCATTCTGGTGTGTTTTGGGAGATGTTACGGATACTACGACACCTCCACATTCATCAATCCGTTTCTTGCGCTTACATTTTAGAGAACTTTCCTTTGATGGGTGATTCTTGTACCTAGTTGGTGGCAAGTACACATCAGGTCCATTCTTGTATAGGACCTGCTATCTTGTTAGATGCAGCCAGAGTAGGATCATGAGCTCATCATCTTCATCTTTGGTGGACAAACCTCTTATCTAGAGAGGTTTTATAGTGTGCTTATGATGGGATGCAACAACTTGACCACATCCTTGTTGATGACATCTTGGATGTTGGGCATTAGTCTCTGACGGTGGTAGTTGCTGATAGGTCACCTATGGCAATGGTGAACCTAGCTAGACAGCCTAGAGCCATATTTCCCACACTCATGAGTTTCCCAAGCTCTCATGCTTTTTGAGAGGGACAACCTAGACTTGTTTGGGACTCACAATTATAGCAATTGGTGGAGCCTAACACCGATGAGAGAGAGCAAGTGATGTATTTTTTCACTGGTATTACCGCCATTCAAGTAGTGTCAAAGGCATTCAAGCATTAGGTGTTAGGTCAAGCTATGGACTTGAACTCTTTGACTTGGATTGTGATCCTTGGCTTGGCAGAGTAGTGTAGGATACGCTTGATAGGCATCACCACTCAGACACTTATGAGCCATGTGCATATCAAGACGATTTAGGCACATGCTACGTGTAAAAGACAAAATCTAAGGAGAGAAATAGGAGAATAAAAACTCACATTGGGACACTTGAATGAGGGAAAACTCCAAATGCCTAACATGAGCTTTGGCTTGGTATTTATAGGTAGCATACAAGGCCTTTGAGAAGCTTCTCAAGAAGCTTCCTCAAGCCGCTTTCTTAGAGTGCAAGCCAAGTTAACTAGGAAGCTTCTCAAGAAGTTTCCTTCTAGAAGCCGCCTACTTGGCATGCAAGCTAAGCTAGTTGGAAGCTTCTAGAAGCTACTTACTTGAGGTGCAAGCTAGGCTAGCCAAGAAGCTTCCCAAGAAGCTTCCTAGATACTTCCGGAATATTCTAGGCTAATTTGTCTTATGTGCTACTTCGTAAGCCCGACTAACTTTGTCGCTAAACTCCATATTGTTACATATTCCTCTGCTACTAGTTGGTTACATCCTCCTCGCCAAGGAAGCTTTGAATTCTTGGATAGTCGTCTGTGCATTCTGGAGGTGAGAAAGAGGTTCCCATGTGACATCATGAAGAGGATACTCTTTCCAAAGGACCTTGTACTCCATATGTTGACAACAACCCCGTTGAATATAGCAACCCACAAGGATACGATCAACTTTGTACTCCTCATCATCATTGATAGGGATAGGAGGAGGAAGAGGTTGGACTCAAGAGGAAAAGGAAGAGGGGTTAAGAACAAAGGGTTTCAACTTGGAAACATGAAAGATAAGATGTATACGCATGTGACAAGACAAGGCAAGTTGATAAGCAATAGGAGAGACAATTTTGGTGATATCAAAGGTTCCTATCCAATTAGGGGCAAGTTTACAAACTTGGGTATCAAGTAGGAGAGGGAGGTTACTAGAGGATAGCATGACTTTATCACCAACTTCAAAGATGAGATCACGATGATGGTGGTCCACATATTATTTTTGGTGATTTTGAGCAACAAGGAGGTGAGACTTGGCTTGTTGGAGAGATTGGGATATAATGGTCAAGAATGTGGAAGTATGAGGAACCTGAGATGGAAGGGGATCAAGAAGAGAATCTAGAACAAGCGGATCTTGGCTAAAATTGAGAAAGAAAGGAGAAAATCCGGAGCTTGCCTGTTTGGAATTGTTGTAGGAAAATTTTGTAGCTGTAAGACATTCATCCCAATTGGTATGGTGGACTTTGACAAAGGCATGCAACATATTCTCCAATGTATAATTTGCACGTTGAGTTTGTCCATCAGTTTGAGGATGATAGGCCGTGACAAAGCAAGCTTGGTGCCGAGTATCTAGAAGAGTGCTTGCCAAAACTTTCAGGTAAATCAAGGATCACGGTCAAAGATGAGTACATGTGGCATCTCATGATGCTTGAAGACATTGTTGAAGTAGATTTGTGCTAAGGTTGGAGCATCCACGGTATCAAAGGTTGGTGCCAAGTGGATTTGCTTACTAAGCTTATCCACAAACACCACGATTGCGGTGTGTCCTTGTTTTGTCTTTGGCAAGGATGTGATGAGATCCAAACTCACATGCTCCCAACGAGTAGATCGAACGGCGAGTGGTTGAAGGAGTCCACTCGGCTTTTGGTTGCTGGCCTTGTTATGTTGGCAGCTCTCACACAATTGGACAAATTCTCAAACACCTTGTGTCATGTTGGGCCACCACCATTGATGTTGGAGGGTACCCAAGGTATTTTCCACACCCATGTGACCAACAATGGGTAAATCATGGGCTTCTTGAAGGCGCACAAGTCAAAGATCACCTTTAGCTGGAACATAGATCCGGTCCTCATGGAATAAAAGGTGCTCCTTGATGGAGAAGGTGTTGTACTCCTTATCGCATGATGTAAGGCAACCATGTACCATTTGGAAGAAGGGATCTTGGTGTAGAGCTGATTGAACTCATTTTGGACCTTGGAGTCAACTGACACCATTGAAATTGCTGCTGTGATGAGAGGAAGAGACTTCAAATCAAGTTGTTATGATAAAGCATCATGGATGACATAGAACCAACCTGGTTTGTACTCAAGTTTGATATCATACAGTTGGAGTTGTTTCTCCCATCAATGATGTCGACTCTTCATATGTTCCAAGTGTAAGGTCTGCAACAATGGCTTGTGATCAGTTCGCATGATCACTTATTTCCCCAAGAGGTAATGCCTCCATACCTTGGTGGCATATACCATTGCAAGTTGTTCTTGATCTCAAGCTAAGTAGTTTTGTTCAGCCGTATTGAGTCGGCGAGATACAAAGGCAATAGGATAGAGTCCATCTAGGAAGTCTTGTTGCAGCATGGCTCCAATTGCAATGTTAGAAACATCAAAATAAACCACACAGTGTAGTTGAGGATCATATGGTTAAAGAATGGGTCTTGAAGACACCATATGCTTTAACTTTTGGAATGCTTCTTCATGCTTGGTGTTCCACTGGAAGCTCAAGTTCTTCCACAAGAGGTCAGTCAATGGTGCAGCCACATGAGCACAATAATGGATGAACCGTTGGTAAAAACTGGCCAATCCATTGAATGCTCATACTTTTGTAGCATCCTTCGGGGTATGCCAATCTGTAATGGCTTTGATGTTCTCTTCTTCCATCTTGATCCCCTCTGATGAGATCTTATGACCAAAGAAGGTAACCTCCTTCTGCCAAAATGCACACTTCAACTTCTTCAATTTCCATTGTCTTAGGTGTCTTAGGACTTCTTGCACATGATTCAAATGTTCCATGTCTATCTTGCTATAGATTAAAATATCATCCAAGAACACCACCACGGGCCAATCCAATAGTCCATCCAATACCCAATGCATCTGATCCATGAAGACTGTTGGAGCATTAGTGAGTCCGAAAGGTAGAACTCTCCACTCAAAATGCCCATACCTTGTACAAAAGGCAATCTTTTGCACATCACCTTCATCAATAGGAATTTGCCAATAGCCACTACAAAGATCTAGCTTGGAAAAGTAGCATGCTCCACTTAGTTGATCAAGCAAGTCATCGATCCAAGGCAAGGGATATGTATTCTTCACGGTTTGCTTATTGAGCTTACGGTAATCAGTCCTCCATCCTTCTTTGGAACAAATATTATTGGTGCTCCCCAAAGAGAGGTACTATGTCATATGAAGTCATTCTCTAACTAATCTATAAGTGTTGTTCGCAAATCCTCCAACTCCTTTGGTGAGAGTCAATAGATCGGTCTACTCACTCGAGTACTCCTTGGCAATAACTCGATCTTGAAGGGCATACCTCAATCAGAGGGTAATCCCTTAGGCAGATCATCCAGAAACACATCCACAAACTCCTAAACTATCAAATCAACCATTGCTTGATGAGGCTCCTGGCCCTCCTCCCATTGTTCTTGTGCAATCGACTTGATCCACACCGCGAATATAGACTTATCTTCCTCAAAAGCTTGCTCTATGGCTGCTTTACTAACAAACTTCCCTTCTAGGGACTCATCCCTCTTCAAAGCTTACTCCATAGTTGTCTTCTTGGCAAACTTCTCATCTTGGGACTCATCTCTCTTCCAGGTTTGCTCTATGGCTACCTTCTCAACAAAGTTCTCATCTTAGGACTGACTTTTCTTTGGTGTCTTACTCAGAGGTGCCAAACAACCTAATCAAAAATTCCTACCTTGGTGTTGTACTTGAATTTGGCATTGGGTCCAATCAAATTGAACCTTATGATATTCAAGCCAAGGAAGACCTAGAATGATATCATAGTGTAGAGGTGCCACTACAAACCTCATACACCCCAAATACTCCTTCCCAATCTTGAAGGAAATAGGATGTGAGGTGCGGAATGCAGAACCCTTTCTACCATCCACCATCATCAAACTACTTCTAATGACTAGTTTGATAGGAATACCCAATTCCTTTGCTACTTGCATAAACATACAATTCTCTAAACTTCTAGAATCAACCAAAATCCTACAACCTTGATTAGATATCGTACCTTGCAAGTGAAGCAAACTTGCATAGGTCAAGCCTTCAATCCCATTCAAACTAATCAAGCTCCCTATAGGTGGGTCAAAATCTCCTATTGGGATTCATTGTTTCCCTGATCATTCCGCTCCACAACTTCCACTTGGGCAACTTGTCAAGGTTGTCCATTCTTGAGTGGACATTCAGCAATGCGATGCTCCAATTGGCAACAATAAAAACAACCACCATTTTGTCGCAATTTCTCTCTATCTGCCGTGCCAAGTAGTCTTTGTTGAATGGCATCAATCTCTATTGGTGCTGGCTCCTCCACTTGTCTGTAGTGTATTGGTAGGCTCTATGGAGGTCGAGGTCGAGACCAAGTTGTTACCACCAAGGAATCAACCAACCGCATGGCTTTCTCCAAGTGTTGTGGCTCTTGCATGGTTACCTCTGATTTGGTTCTTGCATTCAAGCCCCTGACAAATCAATCCAGAGCTTCACCTTCCAATATATCTAGAATTTGCATGATGATGTTTTGGAACTACGTGATGTAACTTCTTATAGAGCCAATTTGTTTCAACTCTACCAACTTATCTCGTGCAGCTCGTGTGGTATTTATAGCTTGGAACCAACTTATTATTGCGCTCTTGAATTCTACTCATGTCAAGATTGGTACAATGATTTGTTGTTCAACTCGCTCCACTTGAAATCTCTACCATAGCTTTGCTATTCCATCCAATTGGCTAAAAGCCAAGAGGATTTTTTTTTGCTCATCTTGTAGATTGGTAGCTTCAAAATAACGTTCACAATTAAACACAAAATTCTCCACTACACCCGGAAGATTCTTGCCTTCAAATACCTTGGGTTGAGGGAATCTAATTCAATCTTCTCCTTCTTGAATTGATACTCTCTCCACCTGCTCTTGTCGTCAAAGATTGTGTTCATCTAACAATCGAGTAACATGCTCAATTTGTTATTGCATAACAAGGATAACATTGGGTATTGCCACCATGGTTGCTACTTTATCACACCACTCCCAATATGTAAAAGACCAAATTCGAGGAGAGAAATAGGAGAATAGAAACTCACATTGGGACACTTGAATGAGGGAAAACTTAGAATGCCTAGCATGAGCTTTGGCTTTGGTATTTATAGGTAGCATACAAGGCACTTGAGAAGCTTCCTCAAGCCGCTTTCTTAGAGTGCAAGCCAAGTTAACTAGGAAGCTTCTTCTAGAATACGCCTACTTGGCGTGCAAGCTAAGCTAGTTGGAAGCTTCTAGGAGCTTCCTTCTAGAAGCTACTTACTTGAGGTGCAAGCTAAGCTAGCCGGGAAGCTTCCTAGATACTTCCGGAATATTCTAGGCTAATTTGTCTTATTTGCTACTTTGTAAGCCTAACTAACTTCATGGCTAAACTCCATATTGTTACATATTCCTCCGTTGCTAGTTGGTGACGTCCTCGTTGCCAGTGAAGCTTCAAATTATTGGATGGCCGTCTATGTATTCTGGAGGTGAGAAAGGGTTCCCATGTGGTATTATGAAGGGGATACCCTTTCCAAAGAACCTTGTACTCCGTATGTTGGCGACAACCTTGTTGAATATGGCGACGTGCAAGGATACAATCAACTTCATACTCCTCATGATCATTGATATGGACAAGAGGAGGAGGAGGTTGGACTCAAGAGGAAAGAGAAGAGGGGTTAGGAACAAAGGGTTTCAACTTGAAAACATAAAGACAGGATAGATACACATGTGACAAGGCAAGGCAAGTCGAGAAGCAATAAGAGAGACAATTTGGGTGAAATCAAAGGGTCCTATCCAATTAGGGGCAAGTTTACAAACTTGGGTATCAAGTGGGAGAGGGAGGTTACTAGAGGAAAGCATGACTTTATCACCAACTTCAAAGGTGAGATCACAACGATGGTGGTTCGCATATTGTTTTTGGCAATTTTGAGCAACAAGGAGGTGAGACTTGGCTTGTTGGAGAGATTGGGATATAATGGTCAAGAATGTGGAAGTATGAGGAACTTGAGATGGAGGGGGAGCAAGAAGAGAATCTAGAACAAGCGGATCTTGGCTAAAATTGAGAAAGAAAGGAGAAAATCCGGAGCTTGCCTGTTTGGAATTGTTGTAGGCAAATTTTGTAGTTGCAAGACATTCATCCCAATTGGTATGGTGGACATTGACAAAGGGATGCAACATATCCTCCAATGTATAATTTTCACATTCGGTTTGTCCATTAGTTTGAGGATGATAGGCCATGGACAAAGCAAGCTTGGTGCCAAGTATCTGGAAGAGTGCTTGCCAAAATTTTTAGGTAAATCAAGGATCACGGTCAAAGATGAGTACACGTGGCATCTCATGATGCTTGAAGATATTGTTGAAGTAGATTTGTGCTAAGGTTGGAGCATCCACAATATCAAAGGTTGGTGCCAAGTGGATTTGCTTACTAAGTTTATCCACAAACACCATGATTGCGGTGTGTCCTTGTTTTGTCTTTGGCAAGGATGTGATGAGATCCAAACTCACATGCTCCCAACGAGCGGATGGAATGGCGAGTAGTTGAAGGAGTCCACTCGGCTTCTGGTTGCTGGCCTCGTTATTTTGGCAACTCTCACACAATTGGACAAATTCTCAAACATCTTGTGTCATGTTGGGCCACCACCATTGACGTTGGAGGGTGCCCAAGGTCTTGTCTACACCCATGTGACTAGCAATGGGTAAATCATGGGCTTCTTGAAGGCACACAAGTCAAAGATCACCTTTAGTTGGAACATAAATCCGGTCCTCATGGAATAAAAGACCCTCCTTGATGGAGAAGGTGTTGTACTCCTTATCGCATGCCGTAAGGCAACCATGTATCATTTGGAAGAAGGGATCTTGGTGTAGAGCTGATTGAAACTCGTTTTGGACCTTGGAGTCAATTGACACCGTTGTTATTGCCACTATGATGAGAGGAAGAGACTTCAAATCAGGTAGTTGTGATAAAGCATCAAGGATGACATGGAACCGACCTGGTTTGTATTCAAGTTTGATGTCATATAGTTGGAGTTGTTCTTTCCATTGATGATGTCGACTCTTCATGTGTTCCAAGTGTAAGGTCTGCAACAATGGTTTGTGATCAGTTCGCATGATCACTTGTTTCCCCAAGAGGTAATGCCTCCATACCTTGGTGATGTATACCATTGCAAGTTGTTCTTGATCTCAAGTAGAGCAGTTTTGTTCAACCATGTTGAGTCAGTGAGACACAAAGGCAACAAGATGGAGTCCATCTGGGAAGTCTTGTTGCAAGATGACTCCAATTGCAAAGTTAGAAGCATCAAAATAAGCCACACAAGGTAGTTGAGGATCATATGGTTGAAGAATGGGTCTTGAGGACACCATATGCTTTAACTTTTGGAATGCTTCTTCATGCTTGGTGGTCCATTGGAAGCTTGAGTTCTTCTCCAAGAGGTCAGTCAATGGTGCAACCATATGAGCATAATAATGGATGAACAGTCGATAAAAATTGGCCAATCCATTGAATGCCTATACTTTTGTAGCATCCTTTGGGGTAGACCAATTGTTAATGGCCTTGATTTTCTCTCCTTCCATCTTGATCCCCTCTGATGAGATCTTATGACCCAAGAAGGTAACCTCCTTTTGCCAAAAGGCACACTTCAACTTCTTGGAGTAAAATTTCCATTGTCGTAGTTGTCTTAGGACTTCTCGCACATGATTCACATGTTTTGCCTCTATCTTACTATAAATTAAGATATCATCCAAGAACACCACCACAAACCAATCCAATAGTCCATCCAATACCCAATGCATCTTATCCATGAAGACTACTAGAGCATTAGTGAGTCCAAAAGATAGAACTCTCCACTCAAAATGCCCATACCTTGTACGAAAGGCAATCTTTTTCACATCCTCTCTATGAATAGGAATTTGCCAATAGCCGCTGCAAAGATCCAACTTGGAAAAGTAACGTGCTCCACTTAGTTGATCAAGCAATTCATTGATCCAAGGCAAGGGATATGCATTCTTCACAATTTGCTTATTGAGCCCACGATAATCAATACAAAAATGAAGTCCTTCATCCTTCTTTGGAACAAATAGTACCAGTGCTCCCCAAAGAGATGTATTATGTTGTCCTTCTCCAACAACTCTGTAAGTGTTGTTCACAACTCCTCCAACTCCTTTGGTGAGAGCTGATAGATCAATCTACTCACTGGAGTACTCCTTGGAAATAACTTGATTTTGAAGGGCATACCTTGATTGGAGAGTAATCCCTTTGGCAGATCATCTAGAAACACGTCTGCAAACTCTTGAACTATCCGATCAACCATTGCTTGATGAGGCTCTTGGCCTCCTTCGATTGTTCTTGTGCAATCGGCTTGATCTACACCCCAAATACAAACTGATCTTCCTCCAAAGCTTGCTCTATGGCTGCTTTACTAACAAACTTCCCTTCCAGGGACGCATCTCTCTTCCAAGCTTTCTCCATGGTTTCCTTCTTGTCAAGTTTCCCATCTTGGGACTCCACTCCCTTCAAGGTTTGCTCTATGGCTACCTTCTCGACAAACTTCCCATCTTGGGATTGACTATTCTTAGGTGTCTTACTTAGAGGTGCCAAACAACCTAATCAAAAATTCATACCTTGGTGTTGTACTTGAATTTGGCGTCGGGTCCAATCAAATTGATCCTTATGACATTCAAGCCAAGGTAGACCCAGAATGATATCATAGTGTAGAGATGCTACTACAAACCTCATACACTCCAAATACTCCTTCCCAATCTTGAAGGTAATAGAATGCAAGGTGCGGAATACAGAACCCTTTCTACCATCCTCCATCATCAAACTACTTCCAATCACTAGCTTGATAGGAATACCCAATTCCTTTGCTACTTGCATAGACATGCAATTCTTTGAACTTCCAGAATCAACCAAAATCCTACAACCCTAATTAGATATCGTACCTTGCAAGTGAAGCAAACTTGCATAGGTCGAGACTTCAATCCCATTGGAACTAATCAAGCTCCATAGGCGGGTCAAAATCTCCTAGGATTCTTTGTTTCCCTAATCATTCCGCTCCACAACTTCCACTTGGGCAACTTGTCGAGGTCATCCATTCTTGAGTGGACATTCAACAATGTGATGCTCCAATTGGCAACAATAAAAACAACCACCATTTTGTTGCAATTTCTCTTTATTTGCCATGCCAAGTGGTCTTTGTTGAATGGCATCAATCTCCATTGGTGCTAGCTCATCCACTTGTGTGTAGTGTATTGGTAGGCTCTATGTCGAGGTCGAGACCAAGTTGTTGCTACCAAGGAATCAAAATGTTTGGCCAACCGCATGGCTTCCTCCAAGTGTTGTGGCTCTTGCATGGTTACCTCTAATTTGGTTCTCGCCTTCAAGCCTTAGAAAAATCAATCCTGAGCTTCACCTTCCAATATATCTAGAGTTTGCATGACGGTGTTTTGGAATTGCATGATGTAACTTCTTACAGAGCCAATCTGTTTCAACTCTGTCAACTTATCCCATGTAGCTTGTGTGGCATTTATAGCTTGGAACTGACTAATTATTGTGCTCTTGAATTCTACCCATGTCAAGATTAGTGCAAACATTTGTTGTTTACCTTGCTCCACTCGGAATCTCCACCATAGCTTTGCTACTCCATCCAATTAGCTAGAAGCCAAGAGAATCTGTGTCCACTCATCTTGTAGATTGGTAGCTTCAAAATAACATTCACAATCAAACACAAAATTCTCTATTGCACCCAAAATATTCTTGCCTTCAAATACCTTGGGTTTAGGGAATCTGATCTGATCTTCTCCTTCTCAAATTGGTACACTCTCCACTTGCTCTTGTCATCAAAGATCTCGTTCATCCAACAATCGAGTAAGGTGCTTGATTTGTTGCTGCATAGCAAGGATAATATCGAGTATTGCAGCCATGGTTGCTACTCTATCACATCACTCCCAATCTATCTTATTTATTAACACATAGAAACAACACATCCACCATTCTACATAAGTTAAAACCGGAAGCACCAAGGGTTCCTCAAATATGGTGATCATATGTAGAAAATCTTGTCCAAAGTGCGAGGTGATGAATTGTATGAAATGATGCTTGGGTAGTATTTGGACGCAAAAATCCCAATGGTTTGGTGGAAGTGGAGTTGGTGGTCCATAAATTCCATCCATCCCATTCCTACTCTAATACCAATGTAAAAGACCAAATCCAAGGAGAGAAATAGGAGAATAGAAACTCACACTGGGACACTTGAATGAGAGAAAACTCCAAATACCTAGCATGAGCTTTGGCTTGGTATTTATAGGTAGCATACAAGGCCTTTGAGAAGCTTCTCAAGAAGCTTCCTCAAGCCACTTTCTTAGAGTGCACGCCATGTTAACTAGGAAGCTTCTCAAGAAGCTTCCTTCTAGAAGTCGCCTACTTGGCGTGCATGCTAAGCTAGTTAGAGCTTCTAGAAGCTTCCTTCTAGAAGCTACTTACTTGAGGTGTAAGCTAAACTAGCCAGGAAGCTTCCCAAGCAGCTTCTTAGATACTTCCGGAATATTCTAGGCTAATTTGTCTTATGTCTTACTTTGTAAGCCCAACTAACTTTGTCGCTAAACTCCATATTGTTACGTTGTGGGGCGATGGACCACGTGGACATGGTATTCTTGGGACACAACCAATAGCTACTAGGGAGAGTGGTCTACTTAGAGTCCATCCAAGTGAGCATGGGCTACTTGGATTACACCCTTGGTCCACTTGGGATGTCGTGCATATATACATCGCTACACAACATACATCGCTGTCAACATCATACACTATAAAAGCACAACTCACACATAAGTCATACATAGACTCTAAAGTGCCACAATAATCAGATTGCTTAACACTTTCAACTCAACTCAACTCAGATTAGTACTTGATCTGTCACTCTATAAACTGCCAACAATTGGGCACTGATTACAGTCAAGCCACACCCACTCAAGCATAGAGAATCCAGGTGACGCTCGCCGGCCTCTGTCCACCATAGCCAGGAACTCGAAGGCTCAACATCAGAGAAGTGAGCTCTCTGGAGCTCACTTCAAAACTATACCCCCTGGACTCAAGCTAGCCCTAAAACCCTAACGGTTCCGCTGACGGCACACTCGACGGTGCAAACGGTGCAAAGTGACGGTGGGTTCCACCGTGAAGTCAGTACCCCGAACACAAAATCTAACCGTCAGAAAGTAGTCCCTGAGAAACTGCTAGAATAACTCTAACTACCATCACTGGAACTCTAGTGTTCGAGCATCTAGATGCGGAACTACAAATGGCGTGACAGCTGTCGTGCATATATACATCGCTACACAACATACATCGCTGTCAACATCATACACTATAAAAGCACAACGCACACATAAGTCATACATAGACTCTAAAGTGCCACAATCGCCCCCCTAGTTGGCGGTTAGGTCCCTCTAACTCCAGATAGCCATCTACTCTAAGTATATGGTATACCCTCTAATGGGCAAAGATCAGGAGGCCGGGTGCTATGGAGCCCCATTGTTAGTCGCATGTCTGCAATCTATACCATATAAAGAATGAACTAGCTATAGGTCAAGTACATCTAGGACATAACCATTGTCCTTGAGGAACCACCGTGAGGGGAGGAGTCATACATGCCATATGCCATCCTCTCGAACAGCTATCACACACTAACATAGTAGCAGCTCCACCAGAAGAGCCACATAACATACACCTCAAGCCTGCACGTACAAGTGCCAAGCTTGGGTCCATAGTACCATCAATGTTTGGAAGGTGGCATGGCGCACAATTGCGCACATGATCCTTCCAAACAACACCATCACGTCCTTCTAACACAAGGACTCCAAATGTCAAAACCTCGCGCACTCTCAAGATAGTGCAGCCTGTAGAAACATCAAGTGTCGTCGGTGCTGTCTGCTGTAGATATACATAGTCACCTGGATGAAATCGACGGATCGAGGGTCTATAACCTCCTCCTCGAATGGTAGCATAGCATAAAGTATCTCTATGCTGAGCAATCGCCAAGTTCTCAAAGGCCAACGGCATCACTCTCCGAAAGATCTCTACCCACTGAGAACATGCGCTCATCCATACATTGGGGCCATCCAAGTCCAAAACTACAGTGGCATCTCGACGAATGGCTGCAGGTAAATCTGGATCTCGTCCATAGAGTAGAAAGTATGGAGAGAAGGATGCTAAGGAGGCTTGCCGGCTGAACCGATAGCCCATGGCCAACCAAGGTAACTGGAGATCCCAATCTCCCAAGTGGCCTCTCTGCAAACCATACTTTTGCAATCCTCTCTTCACCGTCTGAACCACTCTCTCTGCTAAGCCATCTGCCTCAGGGTGATCTCGGGATGTAGTACGATGATCAATCAAAGCCTTGTCACACAAGACCTGAAACTCTCCCAAGAACTCTATACCTTGATCAGTCAAAACCTCAGCTGGTGCACCAAAATGACTAAGAACTCGATCCAGGAACGAGTAAGCTGTCCCTTCACTAGACTTGTCAGGAAGTGCCACCAACTCAATCCACTTGGAGAAGTGCTTCACCATCACCAAAACATACCGATGATGTCTCACAGTCAGTGGTAAAGGTCCGGCAAAGTCCAAACTCCAACGGTAACCCAATCCCATGATAGGTAATGGGTGTAACTGTGGCGTAGGAGCATTGAATGATGCTCTAACTCGGTCACAAACCACACATCTGGCAACAAACTGCTGTACCTCGGTCTGCATACCGCGCCACCAATAATGACTCTGGAGTAAGCTATATGTACGCTTTACTCCAAAATGTCCTAGCTCCTCATGAGTATGACGGACCAACTGTGGTCTCTGTGATGGAAGTGGTACTACTCGCACTCTACCATCCTCCCATACACGCAAAAGGTGTCTACCCTCCAATCTGAACCGTCTGGCTCGCTGAAGAACACGGTCTTTCTCCTTGGCCCCAACTGTGCCACCCACAACACCAATGCAAAGATAGTCCATCACTAAGACATCATCATGAATGTCTCACTGAACTGTACCAATATCTTCACTCTCTGGATCTGTGACCTCAATAACTCCTCCTGTATGTGCTGAGAGAGATACCACCAAAGTCTCTACAAATATACACAGAAAGGCCGATGCACGCCAACCTGGCACCATCTCCTCATCTGTCTCACCATGCCAACATGCTCCGGTCTGATCCTGCTGGCTGGTACATGGGTTTCTACTCAACCCATCTGCATCACGGTTCACCACTCCAGGTCTGTGAACAACCGTGAAATCATACTCCTGTAAAATCAGAGCCCATCGTGCAAGCTTCCCTGAAAGCTTGTCGGACTCCATCAACCACTTCAGTGGCTGATGATCAGTGATGAGAGTGAAGGGGTTACCAAACAGGTAACATCGGAAATGTGCTACTGCCCAAACTGCTGCCAAGCACTCTCCCTCATATGAACTATACTTTGCCTCTGCTGAATTGTTGGAGCGACTAGCATAGGCCACCACAAACTCCTTCTCCTCATCATCATGTTGGGTGAGCACCGCTCCAAGCCCCAACATACTCCAATCAGTGTGAACCTGAAATGGTCGTCCTGATCGGTCTCCTCAAAATAGGAGCAGATGTCAACCTCTCCTTGAGCTCTACAAAAGCTCTCTCCTGCTCATCTCCCCAACACCACTCCTGTGTAAGCTTGGTCAGCTTTGTCAAGGCCTTGGCAATGGCACTAAATCCTCTAACATAGCGGCGATAGAAGTTCGCCAACCCAAGGAATGCTCGCACTCTGCTCACATTCGTAGGCCAAGGAATACATGCAATAGCCTCCACCTTGGTCTGCTGAACACCAAGTCCTCCGGGGTAGATAGTGTGACCCAAATACTCAACCTGCTCATGGAAGAACCTACACTTCCCAGGATGTAATTTGAGTCCATGAGATCTCAACCTCTCAAACACCTCCAACAACTGTCTCTCATGCTCCTCCACAGTAGTGCTATAAACCAAAATGTCATCAATATAGCACCGAGCAAAATCCAATCCAGATAGGATCCTATCCATGACCCTCTGGAACTCAGCGGGAGCATTCTTCAACCCAAATGGTAAGAACCTCCACTGATATAACACATCCTTGCCGTGAGGATCAATAGCCCAAAATGTTGTCTTGGACTTATCTTCCTCCCTGATCGGCAACTGATGATATCTCGCTTGAAGATCCAAAGTACTGAAGACCTTTGCATGCCCAATCGCATCAAAAATCTCCTCCGGTGTAGGCATGGCATACCGATCAGCCCTGGTCTGTCGGTTGAAAGGACGGTAATCTCCACACATCCGCCTATCTGTATAGTTGCTATGCATATCCTTCTTGGCTGGCATCACTGTCGCTGATGCATACTCTCCATGTGAAATCTCCACCAAACCAGCCTCAAAAAGGTCAATACTCCGGCTCTGAATCAATGTCCTCTCCATCTCACTATATCAATAAGGACGTCGGAAAACTGGTGTGTCACTTGTCAGCTCAATCCGTATACCAGGTCCACTAGTCAGCTCAATCCGTATCCTTTAGAGCACCCAAATCCTTCATACTGAAGGCAAAACAACTCGTGTGACTCCTCAAGAACCTCCAAACCCTCCGTCTTTCCTCTCCAGTAAGCTTGGGTCCAAAATCTGGCTCCCAAGTATCCTCTGTAATTGTAGTAGGAGTGGAAGACGTACTGACTGGCTGCTACACTGGGCCCTTGGGAGCAATGGTGTCATGCTCCCGACCACTAGAGGTCCCAACCTTTGTGTGAAAAACTCCCTCCACTTTGGCTGCAAGCTCCATACGTCCTCTGGCTGCATCCCATGTGGACCAAGGGTGTAATCCAAGTAGCCCACGCTCACCTGGATGGACTCCAAGTAGACCACTCTCCCTAGTAGCTACTGGATGTGTCCCAAGAATACCATGTCCACTCGGTCCATCACCCCCAGCATGTGCTTGAATCGTCTCGATAGGCACAGGGCTCACAAGTGTCCGAGTGGTGATGCCTATCAAGCGCATCCTACGCTGCTTTGCCAAACCAAGGCTCACAATCCAGGTCAAATAGTTCAGGTCCATAGCCTGACCTAACACCTGACACTTGGATGCCTCTGACACTGCTGGAACAGCGGTAATACCGATGCAAAAACCCATCACCCGCTCTCTCTCATCAGCATTGGGCTCCACCAACTGCTGTAACTGTGAGTCCCAAACAAGTCCAGGTCCTCCCTCTCGAAAAGCATGAGAGCTTGTGAAACTCGTGAGTGTGGGAAATGCAGCTCTAGGCTGTCCAACTAGGTTCACCATTGCCATAGGTGACCTATTAGCCACTACTACTGTCTGAGACTGACGTCTAGCATCCAAGATATCATCAACAAGAATGTGGTCTAGTCGCTGAATCCCATCATAACTACGCTGTAGAACCTCTTTGGGTAAGAGGTTCGTCCACCAAAGACAAAGACGATGAGCCCGTGATCCCACTCTGGCTGCATCTAACAATATTGCAGGTCCCATCCATGAATGGACCTGATGTGTACTCGCCACCACTCTAGTGCGAGAATCACCCATCAATGGAACGTTCTCCAAAAGGTAAGCTGGAGAAACAGACTGATGAACCTAGAGATGTCGTAGTATCCGTAACATCTCCCAAAACACACCAGAATGAGGATCCTGAAGACCCAAACCATGGCCTGCACGTGTATGTCCCTAACATGGCCATCCAGAAATCACCAAGTGAATAGGCCCATGTCTCTCTAGGTCATGCGCCCCCAGTAAGGAAATGTCTCCTGGTAAGGCCTTCTGGTAACCTCTGACTGTTGACATCGGTAATAACTCCGGATACCGATAGGCCAAGTGTGCCACATGATGTAGAGAGACTCGCCTAGCAGTCTCATCTCTCTCTACATACAAGTACCTTTGTACTCGGATACCCACCTGTAACACCGCAGCTAGTCCGGTGCTGATCCCACCAAACAACTCCAATAGACATATCCCCTCTACTGGATACTGCCAAGCAATGAGTGTGGTATCCAGAGGTGTCAAAGCAATCGCCTCTGGAGGCTCATCCTCACACTCATCCCTTGATGGTACGAAGGCTCCACTCCAAGCCTGCTGCACCAATTGATCTGCATGCTGCTGCAATGCCTCCTCTGAACTCCACAATGGAACATCCAAGGTGGATGGAACAATCCCACTCGTACTCCATAGCCGAGTGATCTCCTCTGGTACTGGAGTATCCTCTGCATGGGCGTTCCCCTCCAACAAGTCACCAGGCTAAGTAACTGCACCGCTGAAAGCTAAAACTGATGCTGCCATGGTCCTGAACTGTAGTGAGCCAAGACTGCCACTACTGAAGCGTACTGGTAGGCGACATACCCGTCCCTCACCAGACTGCCAACCAAGTCTATAAGAGGTTGTCTCCTCCCAATAGTCAATGCTGAAACCCATAGGGTATAACACTGCTCCCCCAACTAGCACATCATATGACTCAGCTATCGTTGCAATAACCTGAGCTCTCACCACCGAGCTATCAGTCGGATGACCAGGCTGAACCTTGACAACAAGCTCCCCACGTGTGATGTACTGTGTCGAACCACCACCTAGAGATGTCTGGATCTGAAATAGACACCTCTCCACATCGGTCTTCCGTAACTCCAGACCAACAACTGCAGCCTTCCCCAACATAAGGGGCTGCGCACCAGAGTCTAACAAGACTCTTTGTGGTGTATAGACCTTCCCTGAAGGTCCCACTAAACAAAAGATCCCCCTCTGGTTATCCAATAGGACAACACCAGGTGTAAACCGCGCTCTCTTAAAGACCGGTCTAGCTGGCAACTCCTCCAGTCTAGCCGTTATTGCCTGCCATAAACCATTGGTCGCTGAACGGATCCCATGCTCCTCAACCAAGTCAGCTCCACTACCAACCACCTCTGCTCTAGTAGTAGGAATTGCACCATCCCTACTCTCACACAACGTGGCAGCCAACCGGAACACTGGGGATGGGTCAACTCCCAATGTAAACATGTCACTGGCTGAAAATAAAGGATGCCGCATAATCAGCTGAGCCGCCTCCAACATCATGCTAGCCTCAGTCTATGTAGTAGTAGGTGGCTGACTAGCAGGTACTCCATCAAGTACTCCATCACCACCTACCACACCTGCACTGGGACGTCTAGGAACCATGGATGTCGTCTGCAATGCCTCAGATAGCATGAAAGACTGGGGAAGTCTGACCTGTCTCCCAACCTCTCCTCTCTGTGGGTCCAACTCCACTGATGCTCCTCTAGGCTCTGGAGCACGTACTGCACTCCTAGTCACTGCTGCAGATGCATCCACCTGTGCTGCTCCGCACATGAAGTCCAAAGCATCTCTATCACCAACATATGAGGTGGAAGCCTCAGCACCCGAATCTGATCTCCTCTAAGCAATAGCCATACTAGCCAATCTCTGCTCCAACTGCTCAATCCGAGTAGCCATAGCTGTGTCAGAAGTAAGGGCAGGTACTGCACCCCTACTAGGTGTAGATCCTCTACCACCACCTCTACCACCTCGTCCTCCATGAACTGGAGCTCCTCTACTACCTGCCATAGTAGCCCTACCACTCCGTAACTCCGGGTGTAGGTCAAAACACCGGTCACTAGTGTGACCAAATCTGTGGCAATGCTCACACTGCCTTTGTGCTGGCTGTGATGCACCAGAGGTATCAAGTCCGCTGCCCTGAGTACACTCTCTCCTATGGTGAGGTCCACCACAAGTCCAACAAGCAACACCACCACTCACTGGCTGCTGCTGACCCAAAAATGAGGGTAAGGGTCTAACTCCACTAGGCCCTCCACTCACTCCATAGGATCTGGGCTGTCCACCCTGTCCTCGAAAACCAACTGGGCGGGGTGCACTCTACTGCACTCTAGAAGAAGTCAAAATCGTAGATGAGGTCTCTCTACCAAATCCAGCTGTCACCACTCTCTCCTCCACCATGTTGAGCTCAATACGCTCAGCCAAACCAAAGACTACTGCCAAAGTGGGCAAAGTAGCCTGCAACAACGTAGCATCACGAACTCTACGTTGCAACTCCCTGTCCAGTATCCCATACCAAAACTGGACTGCCTGGGCCTCAGTAACTCACTGAGTGAAACTGATCAGCCGCCTCATGCGAGTATATGCCTCGCGTAGGCTCTCTCTAGCCTTCCGCTGGAACTCCTGCAAGCTCCTCAACTTATCAGTCCGCACTCCCTGGTAGTTCTGCCTCAAACATAGGAAGAACTCAACCATGGGGTTAAACCCCGGTACCACACCACCTCCTGCAGCGGTACCTCCACTCGTAGTAGCACTATCTCCAGCTAGTGCACCTCCACTAGCTCCACCCACACTACTCGAGCTAGAACTCGTAGGTACAGCCGATCTACTCCTGGCCATCGAGCCTGAAGTTATGGAGACATAGTGTGGAGACCAATACTGTCTCCATAACTCAATCTCCTCCAAATGAGCTCTCCTGAACTCATGGTAGTCGTCCATCGGTGGACCCTCTAAGTGCTGAAACAACCCCTTCCATGCCATGAAGGGTGTGAACAAAGTCGGGTTCCGCATCTGCTACAGATCACACCAACTATCGAACTCCTGGATGAAGTCATCCAACTCAATGGTACCCACTGTACTAGAGTAACGCCTAGGGCCTTTGGAGGCCCCATAAATCTCGTCCATGTCCCACAACAACGATGCGGACACACCAAGTGCACTCTCAACTGAATCAGCTCCTGTGTCGAACTCCAACTCAGAGTCAATCTCCTCCCTCACTAGGACCTGAGATACATGCTGATACCGAGCACCACTCCGAGTAAACCCACTGTGTACTACAGGGCTAACTCCTCTGGAATCTCCAAAGAACTCCATCGTGACCACGTAACTACAACAACAAACCCGAACCACCAACTGCAACCGCAAGTCGCAACCGCAAGCACCCCACCAAGTGCCAACACCAACTCAACACCACCCACTAATGTAACTCTACCGAGATAACTACACTAGGGGAAGGGCAACCTGTAACCTGCCATCATAACACGCACTCTCACGGTCTGCAGGTCATCACTTCTTGCCTCACCGGAGAGAAACAAAGGTAGTCTGACTGGTCATCACTCCAGCCTCACCACCGAGAGCACACCAGAGCACCAACGCTCAAAAGTCAGGGCACCTCACACAAACGTGGTGCACAAACAGGAAGCGGAGAATGGAGGGGATCCAATCACAAGAAATCTAAATGAAAACTCTCCATCTCATAACACAACACGGGATTGACTCTGCCACCATTTGGCATTTGACATAAGAGTAGTTCGTATCTACCTAAGCTACCAGGATCACCAAGAATGGGATCAAACTGCATCTCCTAGCCAAAGCTACATGTGTATAGATAACAGTGGTACAGTCACTATGACAACAAGTGAGGGTGGACTAGTTGGCTAGGGCACCAGTCTAGGAACAAGAGATCTAGGGGTCAAACCTTGTTGCGCACAATCTAGCAAGAAAGGCAGATTTTGCCAACCAATGACCAAGATCTACACTAAACTAGCTAGCCTCACGCCAGCAAGCTGGCTTGCTGGCCCTTCTAGGCCTTCGTAGCCTCTCATAGCCCACAGCCCTATGCCTCGAAATGCCAAAATTCAGCCAAATGAGGCCTTTCTTGTTGCCACTTCGAACCTCCTCCAAAATTGGTGAAACTTCTCCAAATCTGCGAAACTCCTCCAAACTAGCAAAACTTCTCCAAATCTGGCCAAATAGCAAAACTCCTCCAATTCTGGCCCAAAATTTGACATAAAATCTGACGTAAAATCTGACGTAAACCCTAAACATGGATGTCCGCCAAATCCCCCGCTAACTTTCCACTCGAGCCAAATTGACAAAACGGGTTTTTCCAAATCACAATTTCATGAGAAGAGCTTTCCAACTCCACCTTCAATTTCACTTTCTGAGCCCAACTCGCAGCAAATTGGTCCTGCCTTCACCTCTTGAGCTCAAAATCACAACATTGCTCGAAAATTGCTCCTTCTTTGCTCAAAATTTGGCCAGCGCTTCCGCACACCGTCCGCCTAACTGCCAAATTTGAATCACTTGAACGAGCTTCTGCACACTACGGAAACACAAAACTTGAATCGAGTTACCACGATCCACCGAGCTTGGAGATACCACCAACACTCAACGTTCCTGCACCCGATTTCCCCCTGACTTCACTTCTGTGATGTAATCAGATTGCTTAACACTTTCAACTCAACTCAACTCAGATCAGTACTTGATCTGTCACTCTATAAACTGCCAACAATTGGGCACTGATCACAGTCAAGCCACACCCACTCAAGCATAGAGAATCCAGGTGACGCTCGCCGGCCTCTGTCCACCATAGCCAGGAACTCGAAGGCTCAACGTCAGAGAAGTGAGCTCTCTGGAGCTCACTTCGAAACTATACCCCCTGGACTCGAGCTAGCCCTGAAACCCTAACGGTCCCGCTGTCGGCACACTCGACGGTGCAAACGGTGCAAAGTGATGGTGGGCCCCACCGTGAAGTCAGTACCCCGAACACGAAATCTAACCGTCGGAAAGTAGTCCTTGAGAAACTGCTAGAATAACTCTAACTACCATCACTGGAACTCCAGTGTTCGAGCATCTAGATGCGGAACTACAAATGGCGTGACAGGGATGCAACTAGAGGACGTATGGAGCTTGCAACCAGAGTGGAGGGAGTTTTTCACACCAAGGTTGGGACCTCTAGTGGTCAAGGGCATGACACTACTGCTCCCAAGGGCTCAATGTAGCAACCAATCAGTACGTCTTCCACTCTTGTGATCGTTACAAAGGATACTTGGGAGCCGGATCTGGGACCCAAGCTTACTGGAAAGGAAAGACAAGGAGTTTGGATGTTCTTGAAGAGCTACATGAGTTGTTTGGCCTTAAGTATGAAGGATTTGGGTTTTATGAAAGGACCTGGTATACGGATTGAGCTGACTAGCGATACACTAGTTTTTGACATCCTTATTGCTATAGTGATATGGAGAGGACGTTGATTCAAAGCAAGAGTAGAGACTTTTTTAAGCTGGTTTGATGGAGATCTCACATAGAGAGTATGCATCAGCTATAGTGATGCCAACCAAGAAGGATATGCATGGCAACTACACATATAGGCAAATGTGTGGAGATTACCATCCTATCAACCGGCAAACCAGGGCTGATTGGCATGCCATGCCTACACCGGAGGAGATTTTTGATGTGATTTGGCATGCAAAGGTCTTTAGTACTTTGGATCTTCAAGTGAGATATCATCAGTTGCTGATCAAAGAGGAGGACAAGTCCAAGACAACATTCTGGGCTATTGATCTTCATGGCAAGGATGTGTTATATTACTGGAGGTTCTTATTGTTTGGGTTAAAGAACGCTCTTGTCAAGTTCCAGAGGGTCATGAATAGGATCCTAGTTGGATTAGATTTTTTTTGGTGCTATTGATGACATTTTGGTCTATAGCACTACTATGGAGGAACATGAGAGACATTTGTTGGAGGTGTTTGAGAGGTTGAGATCTCATGGACTCAAATTACATCTTGGGAAGTGTAGGTTCTTCCATGAGCAGGTTGAGTACTTGGTTCACTATATCTACCCTAGAGGACTTGGTGTTCAATAGACCAAGGTGGAGGTTATTGCACATATTCCTCTACCTACAGATGTGAGTAGAGTGTGAGCATTCCTTGGGTTGGCAAACTTCTATTGCCGCTATGTTAGAGGATTTAGTGCCATTGCCAAGGCCTTGATGAAGCTTACCAAGCTTACACAAGAGTGGTGTTGGGAAGATGAGCAAGAGAGAGCTTTTGTAGAGCTCAAGGAAAGGTTGACATCTGCTCCTATTTTGCGGAGACCAATCTTAGGACAACCATTTCAGGTTCATACTGATTGGAGTATGTTGGGGCTTGGAGCAGTGCTTACCCAACATGATGACAAGGGGAAGGAGTTTGTGGTGGCCTATTGTAATACCAAGGGTTAGCCATATGATCTAGATGTGAAATTTGGTTTGGTAACATCTAGAATGATGTCATACATGATGGTCAAAATAGATCAGATAGAAGTATCACCAAAAGAGTACTTCTACTAATAGGGCAGAAACCGAAATAGACTTGAGAACCTTAGAACCAATAGCTAGACATATGATTTAAAGGTGAGAATTGGTTTGGTAACATCTGGAAGGATGTTACACATGATGGACTAAACAGATCAGAAAGAGGTATCACCAAAAGGGGACTTCTACTAATAGAGTAGGAACCGAAATATGCCTGAAATCTTTGAAGGCAATTTTGGAGGCCTAAACAGATGAATTAGGCCTCGAAAATGTGCAGATTCCCCCCCCCCAACGGAGGAAAGGCTGGCCTTCCCTCCCCCTTGCTTTGTCTCGTCGAGAGCTTTCCAACGGTACCTTACTCATGTGATTCTGAGATTCCTACAGGAAGATTCCCTAAAAGATTCCCTCCGGTCAAAGCTCATTTGACCAACCAGATAGGACCTAGACCAGACAGGTCACCCATCCAAGTAAGTAATCCAAGGGTGGAGCTTGCTGACATGTCACCTATCTGTGTCCCTAATCCTAGGGTGGAGCTTCCTTGGAGGAGATCCTCTTTGTCTATATAATAAAGAGAAGGTGCTCCCTTGGGGCATCGAATGTTTGAGTGTGCAATCTGTGTTTTCGCTCTTCTCTTGTCCTCGGAGTATTACACCTATGCTAGTCACTCCAACAATTGAGCAGAGGCAAAGTATAGTTCATATGAGAGAGAGTGATTGGCAGCCATTTGGGCAGTAGCACATTTCCAACATTACCTATTTGGTAACCCTTTCACTCTCATCACTAATCATCAGCCGCTGAAGTGGTTGATGGAGTCCAAGAAGCTTTCAAGGAAGCCTGCATGATGGGCTCTAATTTTATAGGAGTATGATTTCATAGTTGTTCACAGACCTGGAGTGATGAACTATGATGCAAATGGGTTGAGTAGAAACCCAATCCCCAACCAATAGGATCAGACCGGAGCACATTGGCATGGTGAGATAGATGAAGAGATGGTGCTAGGTTGGCATGCATTGGTCTTTCTATGTATATTTTTTGAGGCTTTGGTGGTATCTCTCTCAGTGCATACAAGAGGAGTTATTAAGGTCATAGATCTTGAGAGTGAAGATATTGGTACAATTCAGCAAGACATTCATGGTGACGTCTTAGTGATAGACTATCATCACATTGGTGTTGTGGGTGGCACAATTGGAGCCAAGGAGAGAGATAGTGTCTTTCAGCGAGCCAGACAATTCAAATTGGAGTGCAAACACCTTTTGCGTGTATGGGAGGATGGTAGAGTGCGAGTAGTACTACTTCCATCTCAGAGAGCACAGTTGCTCCGTCATGCTCATGAGGAGCTAGGAAATTTTGGAGTAAAGCATATATATAGCTTACTCTAGAGTCATTATTGGTGGCACGGTATGCAGACCAAGGTACAACAATTTGTTGCAAGATGTGTGGTTTGTGACCAAGTTAGAGCATCATTTAATGCTCCTATGCCACAATTGCACCCATTACCTATCATGGGATTGGGTTACCGCTAGAGTTTGGACTTTGCTAGACCTTTACCATTGATTGTAAGACATCATCGCTATGTTTTTATGATGGTGGAGCACTTGTCCAAGTGGATTAAGTTGGTGGCACTTTTTGACAAGTCTAGTGAAGGGACAGCTTACTCGTTCCTAGATCAAGTTCTTAGTCATTTTGGTACCCAGCTTAGGTTTTGACTGATCAAGGTACAGAGTTCTTGGGGGAATTTTAAGTCTTGTGTGACAAGGCTTTGATTGATCATTATACTACATCTTGAGATCACCTTGAGGCAGATGGCTTAACAAAGAGAGTAGTTTAGACGGTGCAGAGAGCATTGTGAAAGTATGGTTTGCAAAGAGGCCACTTGGGAGATTGGGATCTCCAATTACCTTGGTTGGCCAGGGCAATTGGTTCAGCCAGCAAGCTTCCATAACATCCTTCTCTCCTTACTTTCTACTCTATGAATGAGATCCAAATTTACTTGCAGCCATTCGTCAAGATGCTACTATAGTTTTGGACTTGGATGATCCAGATGTATGGATGAGCGCATGTTCTCAACAAGCACAGATCTTTCGGAGAGTGATATTGATGGCCTTTGAGAACTTGGTGATCGCTCAACATAGAGATACTTTAAGCTATGCTACCATTCAAGGTGGAGGTTATAGACCCTCGATTTGTTGATTTTATCCAAGAGACTATGTATATCTATAGCAGACAACACCGACAACACTTGATGTTTTGACAAGCCGCACTATCTTGAGAGTGCATGAGGTTTTGCCATATGGAGTCCTTGTGTTAGAAGGATGTGATGGTGTTGTTTGAAAGGATCATGTATGCAATTGTGCACCATACCACCTCCCAAACATTGCTTGTACTATGGATCCAAGCTTTGCACTAGTACATGCAAGCTTGAGGTGTATGTTATGTGGCTCTTATGGTGGAGCTGCTATTATATCAGTGTGTGATAGTTGTTCGAGAGGATGGCATATGGCATGTATGACTCCTTCTCTCATGGTGGTTCCTCAAGGACAATGGTTATGTCCTAGATGTACTTGATTTATAGCTAGTTCATTATTTATATGGTATAGATTGCAGACATGCAACTAAGGATGGGGCTCCATAGCACCTTGGCCTTTTGATCTTTGCCCATCATAGGGTATACCATATACTTGGAGTAGATGGCTATATGGAGTTAGAGGGACCTAACCGCCAACTAGGAGGCGATTGTGGCACTTTAGACTTTATGTATGACTTATATGTGAGTTGTGCTTTTATAGTGTATGATGTTGACAATGATGTATGTTGTGTAGCAATGTATATACACATGACAAATGTCATGCTATTTGTAGTGTCGCATCTAGATTGCTCGAACATTGGAGTTGTAGTGATAGTAGTTAGAGGCATTTTAGCAATTTCCCATAGATTACTTTCAGACGGTCAGATTTTGTGTTTGGGGTACTGACTTCATGGTGGGGCCCACCATCACTTTGCACCATTTGCACCATCAAATGTGCCATCAGTAGGACCGTTAGGGTATCAAACGTAGCTCGAGTCCAGGGGTATATTTTCAAAGTGCAGCTCCAGAGAGCTCACTTCTCTCTGATGTTGAGCCTTTGAGTTCCTGGCTATGGTGGACAAAGGCCGGTGAGTGTCACCAGGAGTCTCTTAGCTAGGGTGGGTGTGGCTTGAATGTAATCAATACCCAATTGTTGATAATTTATAGAGTGACAGATCAAGTACTGATTTGAGTTGAGTTGATTAGATAGTTGTAAATGATCTGATTATTGTGGCACTTTAGAGTTTATGTATGACTTGTAGGTAGGGCATATTTCACTAAGCATATGATCTTATCTTTACCAAATCATTAAGTCAAAGTTTCCTTCACATAGGCTATCCTTAGACTAAAGAAGAATCCAAAACAAAAAGGCTTGTGGGCCCAAGAGTTCTCAACTCTTTCCTCAAAGCCAAACACCTAGGAATAATACCAAGTCAACACACTAGAATCCAAAATAATGGTGCTCATCTTTTCCACTTCCTCTAAAGTAAGGTCCTTACTATCTTAACTATGACTAACTTTAGCTAATCATGACTAATGTAGAACCATCCTTTATCTTTATATAAATAATATCTCTCAAGTACTTGTAATACCACACACATGCAAAAATAGATATTACAATACATCCTTAATTGCAAAGATGTGGTCATCCTCCTCCACATTGCACCCATTCCATTTGATGTAAAAAGGAAGATGATCAGTTAGAAAAACATTCAATGTTGGCATGACTTGACTTCCTAAAAGTAGTACACACATATGTTGGGTCTGGTATACAAGGGAATTTTCCTTCTCTCCTTGGTGCCAACCATCTATACTTTGAAGTCTGCAAACTCTTTGATGAGTTCATCTAACTTTGATCCCATGCAAGAGGGTGATTTTGGCAAGGGTCCCACCTTAGCTTACAAGAACTCCTTTGTTCTTTCTTTTGTTCTCTCTCATCTTCAAAGGAGGATGCCAAAGACATGTCTATGGTGGTTGAGTCGGATGACAACAAGGTGACCTTTGGCCTAATCTTCTTAGTGGCTTCTTCATGGTTGTGTATCCTTGAGAAGTTTTTTTTCTTGGAATTATTCTGGTGGATTCATATAGTTTAGCCAATTTGATGACCCTTCCCAAGGAATTATGGTCCCATTTCTTTGCAAATACTCAAAGGTTGGCAAGTAGTCCTCCCAAGAACCACACCATTGTGTGAACATATACATAGCCTAGGGGTGCCCCTCATCTAGGAACTTGGCTAAGCAGGCTTTGAAAACTTTCTGTGTAGTCCCTTTGTTTCTTGGTCTTTTCCTGCTCCACCTATTTAGCATTGCAAAGACATTGGTGTCATAATCTAGCTCTTTGAAGCATTCCAAAAACAATCTTTTTATAATTAGCCAATCTTCCACATCCTTAAGATGCTGACTAATATGCATGCATTAGTTCCTTGCCTTGTTCCTTAATAGACTAGGAAATATTTGGAGTCTGTGTGCTTTCACATCCTCTTGATTTGCCACAAAGATTGCCTTGAATTCCTTCATGAAAATACTTGTGTCTTCTTTCTCATCTTTCCCTTTGAACTTCTATTAATTTTGTCTAGTGAATGATGCATGGTTTGCCATTGGTATGTAGGCAAGAGCCTTACTCTGGTTTTGTCTATCCTTGGAAGAAGAGCAATCATGGTAGTCCTACTCCAAGGCACTAGTTTTATCTTGGTTGTTCAAGGAGGATGACACTTTGGGGTAGCTTTCCTTGATCTCTATAGTCTCTTCAATCATAAGTTTGACTTCTAGGGTGATCTTGCCTTTGTCAAGGAAGATTCCTCATGTAATAGCTAGCAATTATCACTCTCTTGAACCTAATAGATTCTCTATCCCCTATAAAAGTTGAGCAGTCAATTTGAAGGTTGGATTTGTTTTTCCACCCAAAGAAGGATATTGCATGGGGCTTTTCTTGCTTGAGTAGCAAGCTCTTGAGAGTTGCATTTCCAATCCCTCTCAAGTGTTCATATCTCTTGAGAAGTGTGAGTGCATAGGTGTACCTAGCAATATGCACGGTCCTTTCTAATCTCATTCCTAATCTTTCCAACAAATGTGTCCTCAATAGTGGTGCCAAAAAAGCATGTGAAAACCTAAGCTACCTAAGTTTATGGTAGGGTATGACTACCTTAAACCTAAGTTTATGTATTCTATAGTGTATGATTTTAGCAGCGATGTATGTTGTGTAGCGATGTATATAGACACGATAGCCTCTTAGGTCTCATATGGCTTTGTCTTTCCTCCCCTTCATCTCACAGATGATTGCAAAGTCACTCAACTCACAATTCTTGAGCAAGAAAGAGAGGTGTTTGCTTTGGATTACCTCACTCTTGCAATAAATTGTCCAGTTATTTACATTTGTACTACAAAGAATTGCTTCATGGACCTTTCTCATGGGTTTCGAGACAAACACCATGTTTCCTATCGAGTACTAAGACTGAAAATGAACAATTTCAAAGAGGTACAAAGGCTCTCAAAGGTTTGGGTATGCTATTCACTCTTTGGCTTTGGGATTGAGAAATGCTACACTAATATTATCATTGACTTTGCATTTAGCTTCTTTCCAGTCTCCTTTTATAAAGATGATATCCTTGTAACAAAAAGCAAAGCTTAAATCAAGTCTTAACTTCTTTGCTCTAACACCGTAACATACTCTTCATTATCTCATCTAATAAAGTAAGATCTTGATTGCAAACTTTTTTTTAAGGTATTGTTGACCTTCTCTCACAAGTATTTTATTATATTACATTGTCATCATCATGTTTAATATTTTAATTAGAATATATTTATATAAAATAAAATAATTGTGAATAGATTAAGAGTACTCAAGATAGAGTTCTTAAATAAAGAGCATTTATTGAACAAACCTATAAACCTTAAGATTGACTTGATGGGTGTCGTGTTAATATATGGGTGGGCGTCCCTTTCACGCGGGATTCCTTCAAGTCGCGATTTAGTAAATTTCTTGATCTAAACTCCTTTGCTCTAGTTCCAATGAGAGGGCGAGTGAAGTATTTCAAACGCATGAGAATCCGAAGTTATGATTGTTGTAATGTAAGCAAAATCTAGAGTGTTTCATGTTATGATCCAAAATATATGAAGAATGTATAGCATATGGAGAATTATATGTTTAAATATAAATGATTAAAACACAATTAATATATTTATATTTTATTAATTTATATTTGAATCTACTATGGATATAGAATTTTCATTAGATAGTTCTAAGGAACACTTTCAGAGAAAAGGTTTGAAACATGAAATCATGACATGACAATGGATTCTTAAATGTGTGTTGGAGTGGAAAATATGAAATCAATATGGATACGGCATGGGGTCTCGGAACTCAATTTCAAAATTTGTTTCGAAACTTCGACATATGCCGCGAAAAGGCGACCACATAGAACACAAGTAATGATAAACGAATTTACATATACTTATTTTGAAAACTCTATAGTTTCTCCAGAATTGAGTGATTTAATGGCGAAGTGAATACAGACTGAAATAGACATCGCACTTGAGTTGAAATCTGGAGATTGGATTATGTCTTCTAGACTCTTCCAAATTGCAAAATGTGGAAGACAAAAATTCAAATGGTGCAGTTTGGAGTTCGGCCTCCTTAGTACTCAAAATACCTCTCACTCACACTGTAGACGAAATTACGAAGATTATTCACTAACCTAAGTTCTACCTCCCTATTCCTTAACGTATCCCGCTCTCCATGATAAGCTATCGATAACCGAACTATTAGACGAACCTAACACATTGACTTACTCCATGCTGCTGATTTCTTTCTATAAGTATGAAGTTGGTGTAGCGATAGTGTAGAATAAACTTGGTGTAGCAAAATTTCGAATCCTAAACCCCGGCAACATACAGATCAGCTGAAGTTGCACTTTCAGCGCTTAACATGGTGGCCAGGCAAATACTGCGAAGACAAGACAAAGATCTGGAAGGGACTTAGTAGTGTGGGACACTGTAATTACCACCATGTATCCGATTTGGTTTTTTGAGCTTAACCATCAAGCTGGTAATTGTTGATATTTGGACGGACGAAAGGTCACTTGTGTTACTTGGGCATTCCTTACTAAAGACTATTTTGAAAGTTGGATGGCGGTGGTCTGCTACTTTCGGCTGTTTGGCCAGAGCAGGGCAACGCAGTGCAGAGTCAGGAGAGTTGGTGAGAAATCAAACGAAAGATTTGGAAGGGAAACAGCAGGAGAGGGGGCATGAAGGTTTTGATGACCGTTTCAGACCTACAGTCCAGACCCTGTGGGCATTGCATCAAGAATCATACCTGGACAGTACAGTTGCTGGAAAGAGGGTAAAACCAAAACCTGCCGTCGCGCATTGCTGACTAACGACTGATTGAATGTTGCATGATGATATACCATCGTTAGCTGAGGTAAACCTGTTTGGGAACACATACGAAATTGAATTCGACCGCATGCGTCGTCCAGTCCACTTCTTGACCTCGTTTAGATCTCTTGCCCTACCTGCAGTCCGCTCAGAAATGTCATTCACTCAAATTTCTTGGGACAATCTGCCGTACATGAGATTCGAAATTGACACAAGGATTCAAGCAGGACGACGGCTTTCGGAGAGTTGAGAACACTACTCAGAGCAAGCGGGATGAAGTGGGGAAATGTGAAAAGATATGGCATGAATATGGCAGTCATTCGCCACTTATTATTAAGTATGAGAAACAATTTGAACAATCGGCGACCAATGCGTCGGGGGAGAAAGTTCAGTAGGTGACTTATGTGTCTATCTGCCTCCAATTTCCTATGTTCACGTTCCCGGATATGTACAATTAAACTCAAGGCCGTCGCATCTACAAAAGTCTTTACACGAAGCACAAATGGTGCTTTGCCCTTCAAACTACCGCCTAGACCACCAGAGGAGTACACTTCCTGGTGTTTGCATCCCACAAGGCAGGGAGTAGAAACTTTCTGTCTCTAATTCCACCAGCGTTATACTTGGATCCAGTAATAACGTCCTGCTTGAGCTCTCCTGGATAGCCGCTGTATGATCCAACACCAAATGAGCCAATGCAGGCAGTTCCAGCTTCCAACGGAGCAGCAGCATCGCCTTGGTAGTAGGCATTGTTGAAGGGATTCGTGGCAGTACCGGCCAACATGTAGGAAATGTGAATGATCATTCCATCAACTCCCACGTCCCCATTGGGTGGAAGAGGCAAATCATTCTGAGCGGGCATGTATGAAGGCTGGGCGAAAGGCCAAGCACACATGCCTGCGCATTGATCCTTTGCATTACCGATCCAGGCGTATGGCAGTTGCAACCCATTGGTGGACGAAGGGTTAGTCGCGAAATGTGACGAGCAAGAGTTCATACAGAAGTCCTCAACTTGAACATCTGACGCAGTGAGAACTAAGTAGACGGCGTCGGGGTTGGATGGAAATACGCTGAGGGAATTCACCACCACTTCTTCGATGTTAGTGTTATTGATACTTTTCCCAAGAGAATATGTGTTGTTCAACTCTCCCATCAGAACGACGTCAGAGGGAATTCCAGCACCGGCAGCATCCTTGTATCCGTTGGTCAGGTTCCACCATCTGGAAACATCAGTTACAGTCCCATTCTCCGCCTGGAAAGAAGCGAAGAAGTCTCTGATTGCAACTTTATCAGTTTCGTTGTGATTACCATACCAGATTATGTACACGGGGATGCTCCCGTTGCTACCCGACAGCACTGGCCCGTTGTGATAATCCAAAATAGTTTCTGGCGTTTCGACCAGTCTGAGAAATCTGCGAGCTAAAAGCCCACCGTAAATTTTGTTCAACGGCTCGAAACTAGGCCCAGGACGGGCTCCATCGATCATCGACGCAAAGCAGAGTACAACGAGAAGGGCCCAGCACTTGATCTGCACAGAGGTTTCCATCGAAATGAAATCCTTCGCCATTGCAACAATGCAGCGGCTACGAGACGAGGCACGCTGGGAGGCAAAGCAGAAGAAGAGGAAAGAAGTAAGTAGTGTGCAAGCAGATGTCGGCACAGCTGTGCAGAAACTGATTCCGAGAATTTTGAAGATTTTGCAGGCGGTTCTTCTGAACTGAAGAGTGGAAGTTGCAAAATGTGGTGCGCTGGTGCGCTGCCTTAAACAGGCTGGTGGGGTCAAGTCAATCGTTCAAACCAAGAGAGGAGCTGTAGGCAGGAGAGGGAGGCTGTTGTGAGAGTGGTATCAATGACAAACCACTTCGCTGCTAGAACTATATATACCAGTAGGAAAGACGAGTAGGAAGTAAGGAACCGAGCAGTCTTCTCACGCAAGCTGTCACGAGTAAGTATCCACTGGTCACCAGTCGGTGTCTGGCTGTTACTACGCTCAGGGGCTTCCGACATTCATTCTATGTTAGCTATTCCTTCCGGCGGACGCAGCGAACGGCCGGTAAGCAGCCAATATGGGTCGGGGAGAAACCCGGTGGATTTTGGAGACGATCATCTAAGGATCCGCGTAACGTGAAGAACAATCCGGTACCAGTAGAATATCAGTCCCTGATAAAGTCCCTCCAGTGGGACTTTATCAGGACCACGTCCGTGGGTGGCTGGCGGTCGAGTAACGACTGTGGTGAGAAGAGCAAGAGAACGAAGAGGACAAAGATGAGTGTCTTGCCAGCGTATTCCACGAAGAGAGGTTGTGGTGGCCAAAAAGGCTGCTGACACGTACGAGAGAATGTGCTGTCTCAGGAGAGACTGGCTGGCAGGCGGAGCGGAACCCCGCCGCTCTACGGACTGGAAGGTGTGTTTGGTGTGCTGGAAGGTTTGACAACTGTTTCACAGAAAAGACAACAGCAAACGAAGAGCCCTGGAGTGGAAACGGGAAGTATGAGTTGTCATGTCGTGAGGCGGGAGAATGAGGATTTGGGAAGCACAGAAAATTTGCAGCTGGAAAGTTGCAGAAGAAGGAGGGCACTGAGGGCTCGACGGATTTGACATATTTCGTTTCACGATACAGGAGAGATACATTCACATCTTTTCGCGTCTCAGTTCGGATGAAAAATCTTGCTTGTCGCGGCGTGGTAACTGCCCTTCCATTTTCGACAGGAGCCGTAGGTTCGGGAGTATTGTCTTTTGCCACCTGCATGGAAGTTGTACAGTAATCGGGTAGGAGAAATTCGATTGGCTTTACTGGTGAATGCATGGCTATCGCTGGCGTGTCTATGTCTACACGATCTTTAGAAAGTTTTCTTTTGTAGTATTATAGTTTGTTATCCAAGTTCCATCCAATTGAAAATAGTACAATGGCTCTCGGCTTCGCTGGTCCTCGTCTGCGGAGGATGGCAAGGGGCGGCCTAATTCTTGTCTACAAGAAGCTCGGTATAGAATAGGTCTTGGCAGTATTCGAGTTCCATCCCCATCGTTTCTTCCTGTTAGAATGAAAGAGTTTCACAGAAAACACCCGCCGAAAACATCCTTGAGGGACATGTCCGATCCACAGTGTCCACACGCTTCGGTGGAAAAGCCCTGTCCTACAACTGGCCGCCCTGGTATGTGCTTGCAACAGTACCTTGCACATTTACGTAGCGATTGCTTGAATGGAGGATCAGGGATGTAATACTATCGTTCTGCCCACCTCAATTAGCACATTAAGAGTTTGTTTCTGTAAAATCTATCAACATTCCTGCTCCCCACTTATGGTCAGGAGGTCCATGGAAGAAGTTCTTGCAACGACAATAAATTTTACTTTGGAGAGAACGTGTCGTAAAGGAAAGGTATGTCTGAAGAAATAAATGGTATTAGATAACTTTACGCAGAACTAATACCTAAAAATAAATAATATTTTATCTAAAATTAAATTAATACATCTCTGATTCAAAGTGTACAAATATTTTTATTGCAATATTTTGAAATATATTTTTAATTTATAAAATATAAATTCATCTAAATATGTCAAAACTACTGGGCAGGTTTAATTGAGAGTACAGAAGACAAGAAACGGCATAGCTAACGACGGCAGAAGCCAATAGGGCGTGAACGTGACGACGTCCGTTCGGAATGTCAATGTTACGTTGCTTAGATTCCGACCGTCGGAACTACGATGGTTGTAGTTATTACCCTCGATAGTTATGATGGTTCCGTCGCGAGATCTATATAATCCGCAGGAGTAACAAAGCATGAGTAAAGGGATTTATACTTTTTTTACATTATTATTTATTTATTTTAGGGAAGGGAATTTATAATTTGGGTTTAGTCCAATTTACCTCTGCTCTTTGGACAGCTTGATGGGGTCCTCCCATCCTTCTTGTTATCCTACGCGGTCTTCCCATCCATCTTTTCCTTTTAAGTCATACTTTATTTTCCCTCGTACTTTGTTTAGGTGTCACTTACAAGTGCTAAATAGTGAAAAAAATCAGTATTTGGTTTAGTTTAGTTTACACCTCACTTTGATTCTATTAGAGATCTCTCGCCATTATCGATGTCAAGGTAACCTCTACTTCTCAGAAAACCAAGAGTGTAAACTATCCAAAAGAATGAAATTTACCCGTATGGAAAGAGTGCGTGCACCGTTTCTTGAGTGAGAAAATGTATATTCGTCAAGAGTCATTGATTTGATGGATTATGTTTTATTTGGCTAGCTAGTACATCGCAGTACGGTAATATATCTCTTCTTTAACGCACACGTCTTGGTTTATCAAGAGTTTTCTCAATGGCAATTATTAGGGTTCCGTTTCACGCCTACTCTTCGTCACCCGAGCCCTAGCTGGCTGGGCTCGGGTGACGAAGAGTTTGAGGGTTTAGTTATGGTTTAGCCACCAGTTCAGATAGAGGTGGTTTGTTTAGAGCCACCGGCACACTTAGAGGTGGAGAGAAGAACGCAGCTAGCATATCCAGAATAGATTCACAGACCTACGTCATTAACACCAACGAGGAATACTGACTTTCGTATAGGCTCATAATGGTTGACCTCCAACTTATAAAGCAGCTACTTTTCTAGATAGTGTTTTTGTACACGGTGATCTGAATTTTGCTTCCCCTTCATAGACTTTGTTAGTTTGTGTGGAAATAAATCGAAAGATGTTTTTTGTTGAGCACATGAATTTCTCTATTTGCCTGCAATATGTCTTTTTCAGATCCCAAATTAAAGTATCAGTTCTATAATATCATGTTTTTTTTTATCTACCTTGATTTTTTATTTTCTTGGTTTTTAATTATGATATAATATTTTAGATATAATTTAAGTCAAATTCTGTAATATATATCAAATCGGAACAGAATTATTTTAATTTTTTACAATTTGCACCAATAATTATACATAAAAAGTCATTCGACAAAAATGTCATGTTCAACATCACGATGTTCTTAATATTCTTAATTATGACTGAGTTTCCCCATTTTCTATACTCAACAAGCTTGTCAGATATGTTTAATCCGGATGTTCAGAATGCTTCCAATTAAAACATGGGAAAATAAAGGAATGAAAAAGGTAACATAACTGAAAATCCATTTATGTCAAAAATTATTTGGATATTTATCTTACATTTATTTTCGTTCAAATATTAAATACTATTTGCAAAGATAAACACTAATAATATATTATATATCGATTGAAATACTGGTTTCATTAAGTTTTACAGTAAAATATATAACGTAGAAATGCTATATCCAAATTTAATTAAGAAGTTAAACTCTATCATTCCTAGAAGCTGTAGTTTAAGAATTCCACAAGTTGTATGGTTTCATATAGCTACTAGGAAGTAAATAGAACTGTTCTGTGATGATGTGTATAAATCATAACGGGAATTGTCCTAGGAAGCCATTGCTTTTGACATCTCATGTCCAAATGAGAGGTTTACCACCTGATTTTCGAAGATTGTCAAGTC
The DNA here is from genome assembly GCA_948567375.1 of Lunularia cruciata. Lineage (NCBI taxonomy): Eukaryota > Viridiplantae > Streptophyta > Marchantiopsida > Lunulariales > Lunulariaceae > Lunularia > Lunularia cruciata. The sequence goes on along the minus strand of OX419761.1, from coordinate 48,883,825 downwards.
CAACATTGATGAGTTAACCTACTTTTGTCAAACAAAATCCTCTCAGATTATACAAAATCCTAACGTCCTCCCTTGGCGGAGGATAGCTGGCCAATATCCACTTTTTGCAGATTCACGAACTATTCACAAACTTGTCTATATCGTACTGACCATGGCATGTACTTTTGCGCTCTTGTTTCAAAGCCTAGTTTAGAAGTCAGAAATCTTAAGGAAGTGGCGGGTGGTTTCTGCAGCACTAATAGCGGTTTTTAGTTTGTGATCCCTTAGTTTGAGCTTGTCCCCCACGCGCTTATCCATACATCGAAACTGTGTATTTTGTCGAAACATATATTGCCATCGCTTCGTTCCAGGCAATCCATTCTACTACAGTACATTTCCTGCTCAAAACTTTTTTGGCTGGGTGTTGTTTTAGTAAGCAATTGAATTGCGGTGCAGTGAATCTTGTCCCATCGTATTGAAACGTTGAGATTTCTCTGCAGTATTTTGAAATTCTTTTCGAGATCTACAAGAGTCCAGATAATTAGTAAGGTATTGCTGGCAGGCGAAACCGTTTTGCCAGTGACAAGCTGTCTCTTGCCAAGCAGCGCAGTGACATCTGATTCCACATTCAGTCGTAAATCTCCTCCCTCCCTCCTTGTGAGGGCACCGACCACATTTTCTCGTTCCATGTCCGGTCGCGGTCATCTCTACACTATAACCCTTTGTCGCCGGTTGCTTCCTTCTTGCTTGTAGTCTGGGAACCGGTTAGTCCTTCTTCTAGACAAACATCGATCTTCTCGAAGAGCATGGACTGCGGTACTGCAGTCGCTGGCCGTCCGTACTGCTCCTCCATTACAGTCCCCGCAATGACTGCTTTCGCGCTACCGTCCAAGACCGTTCATCTCGTGCTCCACGAGATCGTCTAAACAGGTGTCCCCATATCTGTCGGCACTTGCAACAGTCCATTTTCATGATGCATTTCCCGGCTGAAGGGGAAACCCGACCGACTACTATTATATTCCTTCTTCCGCAACATGTAGACACTCTGGGCCCCGGCAGGCACCAACTACTTGGACATTACAATGCCGTATGCCGGGTGCCGTATCTCAGACGGCACTTTCAAGTTTCCCATTTCCACCTGCCGGAATGATACAGCAGACTTTTCGGTTTTTACAGGCGGAGGACTTGCCGATCTGGCTGCTGATTGCAGCATACGAGAACGATGGAAACGAGTCTCTATCTTTAAGCCCAAGAAAAACGGACTCGATGCCGGCCTGCAAGATATATTCAATTCTTTCTCTCAAATATCGGACGCACATTCTGTCTGTTTGATGACACTTACTTCAGATTAGAACGATGTCAGTTCTGAGTACAGTTCAGTAGTACTACTATGCTTCAAGGTCCGGCGTTGTCGCGGGTAGACAAGCTCGTCCCGTTGGCCGCGTGACAAGTATCTACGTGGTTGGTGAGAGCAATGAACCAGGGCACATCTACCACAATGAGAGCAAGCTATCTTGGTTGAAGCCGTGGGAGATGGGAGAGGTCAGGTTGGTTCTGGTTCCTTCTCACTTGCTTTTCTGACGCGTGGATACGATATGGCTTGGTAGCTGCTAAATTAGCGGAATGAATGTAGTTTGGGACGTAAAGAAGCCGCCTTCCCCAACCATGGGACATAGGTAGCCATTCGGGTGGAGACACTAAGGAGGCTGCTAAAGCCTTTAGCCTTTAGTACTACTTCCACACTCCGGTAAACAATATCTTTGAGCATGACGGTTCTTACAAGTCTCATGAAGCCACGTTGCAGCATCTCTGGAGTGCACAATATACAGTTAGGTGTGGGAAACAGGCTTCTGCACATCAAGACACATGGGACAACTCTGCTACACATAAGTCGACCTCCAGTGGTTCTTTAGCTTCAGCTACTTCGCCTCGACATCTGTGGATATTAGGAGGCCAAGTTTGGGGAGAAGTCTCCTCGTACCTCCAGGATACCGGGAGTTGTGAGTACAGTTAGACTACTGTGAATCTTTGATATCCCTGCTAAACAAGATGAGGTTACGACATCTGTTAATGTACAGTTCTTCTCTACTACAAGTTTAGCCGGCTAGTAATTGACACCCGAATTGGAGGAGAAAGATGTGGTACTACGCCGTGACTCTAGCAACATGGATATAGAAGATCCCGTACTAAAAAAGAGGAGGTTCATCACTGGAGAGTAGGTCATATATTGGCACTACATCCGGTAGTCCCGATATTAGAACTTTGAAGGACGGAAGAAGCGGGATACGTTGACCCTGGTACTTTCACACGTGTTTCATGCACGAGGCCGTCGTCTTCCCTCGTTGGGTGATATACCAGGATCGTCATCATTCAATGCTGCGCCATCTTTGGGAAATTGCAAGGCAGTTTTGCTTTAGATTCTACTGCATCCTGTATGAATGATGTCCTTAGTGTTCCGGTAGTGATGTTCTGGGCTCTACAGGACAAGAGTTGCTTTGCTCACGTGATGATAGCTATGAAAGTTACTGAGATCTTGATACGTATCCTAGCTCCGAATATCCATCCTGCTGTCTGGGCTGCGAAGAAGGAAGTTGGGTGTTCAGATTGAAGTGAAGTTGGCATGTTCAGCTAGATCTTGGAGAGAATGCTTCGCCGAAGAGCACGACGTGAGGGCCACGACCTGCACGTTTAATAAATACCGTTCATGATGCTCGCGAGACAGAGAAAGAACTCACTGTACACTGAATTTGGACTGGACGGTGAAGCCCCTACGGTACAAAGCTATGATATGGTGATCATGGGCACAAATAAATGTCACACATGAATCCACAGCGAGGAGTTTATAAGCCTCTTTGTGAGGATATCCATCATCTACCGATTGATAGATATCCTCACCAGGAAGACATGTAAACAAAATCGGAATAACCTGCAGCCAGTTTTTCAGTTCGTTTACAGTGCATCGAGTGAACTTTTACATTCTCCGTCACCCTGCCTGCCTGCGTGACGTTACTTTTCCCATATGTGCTACTTTAAGTAAGTTCTGCCGTTTCACTTAGTGGAAGATGTTCATGTCTATCAAGAATGGAAATAATTTCTCAGCAACACACGCATTTATGAGGGAATCTTGAACGTTTCTGGACAGTTAGGCGGTGTTCGTTGTCTCTTTGGCATTTAGGGTGCGAGAGAGCGAGCGAGCGAGCGAGAGAGAGCGCGATGGAGCCCATACCATGTCCGTCTCTCGTCATGTGCAAATGCAATAAATTAGCTCATGAAAACCTCCGCTCTTCAATGACATCTAGTTTCGATGTAATGCTTTCAAGGTCTTGAAAATAACTACAGGGCAAAACTTTTTCCCCAGGATGCTGAAGAATCGGCAAAGATCTAGCTAGATCGGTGCCCATACCGTGTCCATTCCCATGAGTAGACGCTCAAAGTCCTTTTTCTCCCTCGCTTGAACGGCAACTTCTTTGGCGTTTCCGAAATTGAAAACGAGATGGTGAATCTAAAGAGGCGAAACCGGAGATCTGCCTGCCCGCCTGCCTGCACTTATGAATGACAGCCATATGAGTGGAAATCAACTGAACTCTTCAGAACTAGCAGGAGGAGACCTTCTTTGGCGGGTCCGTTGGTGGGGATAAACCCCCGTCCCTCGGCGAGGGAAAAGCTAGCGGGCCCGCCAGCTTGGCGACAAATGATGATTTTGGAGGAAATGAGAGAACTTCTGTCATGAATATTGGAAGTCTTCCTTTCCGATCTTTGCTGCCGTGTGCTTTGACTCCGAAAGATCTGGAGGTCGAATAGAAGGAAATGAAATGAAATGATATAAAATGGGTGCCCAAGCGGAGTATGGTCCAACAACTCTGATCTCAAAATCTTCTTGTACGAGATCTTCCCTCTCTCTCGATTTTCTTGCCAGTATGGTGTGTTTTCTTCCTTCCTTCCTTTCAGGGATGTAACTTGTAAGTGTGTCGTGTAAATTACCTGTCTATGTCATCCGCTGTCCGATGAAGAACAGGACGGAAATATTTTCTCACCGTATCTGATGCAGTAGACTTACCAGGATGATTGGCAAAGTGAATAGGACCAACAATTGAGGGCCAGGATGGAAGTCAGACCTCTCGTTTGAGACTGGATGGAAGTCAGAACTCTTGCTTGAAACTTGTTTCTTTCTCGCTCGAAAGTAAGCCAGTTCGAGACTCTTTTTAAATGCCGAAATCCACTCGCCTTCATATTTTCAAGTGTAAAGTGGGAAAGCTTTTGAGCTCAACAAAGTCTTTTACTACCTGGTGTGGTACAGTACAGAGCTGACGAGCTCGCCCCTACAATGCAGCGTTGAAAGTGTTATCTATACTGCAGATGAGTGCATGTAAAGCTCTCCACGCCACGCAATGCTCTGTATCTTATCTCCCACGAAGAATATTATCAGAAAGGCTAGATAGTGAGACATTACATACATGTTGCGGGGAGAGTCTCCCCCATACTAGGAAATGAATGCATAAAAAGGTCTTGTATACAGAGCATTTCAGCCTTTACTGCAGGTGGAAACACCTTTCCAGAACAGGGCAGTCTGGAAGATATAAACTTTCTCTACGGTAAGGGAAAGAAGAGGCTCACTTTAGACATGTCTGAATTGGAAAGCGGAAAATAAGTTTTTCAGAACACAGTTAAAACCTTCGTTCTTGCTGTAGGTTCACCTCGCTTTTCCAGACCCAAAAGGACGTCTCATCGAAAATCATGAATATTCTCAGCAATCTACAATGTAGGAGTTGATATTTCTTCATTCCTATCTGAAATCTATGCTCCGGATGATTTATCTACACGTCTCCAAACTGACCCTCAGATTCAAATGGCTAACGGCTACTGATTCACATCTCGCTTGAGCGGTACGTTTCGTCGACATTCAGATCTCCATTTTCCCACTCCATACCGACTTGTTTCTTCAGCAAACGTAGAAAGTCTGAAACGTCAGAGCAGGACCCGCTGCTTCTGCTGCTGCAGGATCAGAGGATGGTCTGTCCCGTCCGTCTGTCATTTTCTTACAGTACCACCAACAGGAAGAGACAAAAAAAAGGTATTCAGATTATCTGAGCGAGAGGGTTGTCCAACTATGATGCAAGAGGTTACTCACTTTCTCTCGGTTAGTTTAACGTTAACGAATATCAGATGTTAGAATGGAAAGGGAGTAAACATGTGCAACGCAAGGGAAGGTAACTGCAAGTTGGACTCAGCCTCCAAGCAGTGCACTGTTATTCTGAGTAAGACTTTGTACCATTTACTGCCAATTGCGAGAATCTTTGCCAAAGGTTTGCAGGGATCCATCCGAATACAGCAGTGGAGTAAAATAGTAATAGTAGTGCGTCATCGGGAAGTGAGTGGTGTTGCAACTCAGATGTGCTTGAGTGCAAGCAAGCAAGCAGAAGAGGAGGAGAGTATTATCAGGTGTGACTTCGCAGAACGAGAGAAAAAAATCATTGTGCATCATAACACATGTTTGTAACATGACATCGAAAACATTAAATTTCCTTACCTCCTCGCCATAACTCAATGTAGTGGATGCTGTAGAAGATCTTACGGAGCGAGCTATTACTGGTTCTGATTTGGATGGGTATTGAGTCTCTCTCAACAGTAATTCGAGCTTCCAGCAATATAATGGAATAAAATACCATCCATGTATAATATGGTTGTAGTTCGTATTGGTGCCTCTGTCTCTTCATTATTCTATCCGATCGGAAGACAAGCAGCGAATCGTTGGAAGATTGCACCATAAAAGAACATCAATATATACCTCTACAAAATCGTTCTATATATTATACTGTATATCAGTACTGCCTTGGCGTGGTATGGTGGGTCCTTGCTGTCCAGTGAGAATTCCCTCATACGGGAGGATGACTTGACAGACAGGCCGATGAGTGAATGGATCTTGACGAGGAAGTCAAGTGAAGTAAAAGGGCCAGCTCAAGTAGGTAAGAGGCAGTTAATGAGCTTGTTGACTTGTTTCTGCAGGACCAACAGTGAAGGATCGATGGGAATTTGAAAGTGATGAGTGAGAGTGATTGCTCCAGGTGTTGACTTGAGCCTCAACTTGCTTCATTAACTTACTCCGTAAGGAGGTCTGAGTTTGCAAGCTGGAACTGGAGCTGGAATTGAGTGCACTTACTGACCGACTGAATTTCATTATATTCTCCGACGTACAGTACAGTCGTAGCCAAGGCTGTGGAGCTGGGCTCGGAGTTTCACTAAATTTTAGAGTCTATCCACATGAACGGAAACTACGGCCCAACTCAAGTTGCTCAGGTTGGGGTTGTTGACATGTTTCTCCAACTACTACTACTAACAACCTCAAATTATAGAGCTCCTTCCATGAATTAAGTGAGACCTGTCAAAGTTTTGAGCTGGAATTTGACAAGCTTCAATGCCCAGAGCTGTCTATGGACTTGTCATGGGTTAATGTATTCGTGACCAACTTAAAAGCAGAGATAGGAACAAACCCAACTACTACTACTACTCACCATCCAGGCTCTATGATTGACGTACCTTCTACTCTCTCACTATCTCTCTCCTCAGACTCGCATTTCGAGCTCACGAGTAAAATGTCAGTTCAAAGTTACCCTCTCATTCCTCTTCTTTTTGGTCCTTCACACGAAAGTTTAGAGAAATCTAATCCAAAGTTACCCTTATATCCTCTTCACACAGACAAACAAGATGGTCTAATTTAGTTGAACACTGGAAATAGGGATACATTTGTGAACATTCCTCCAAGGTGGACTTTGGACAGTGTAGCTAAAATATGAACCCAAAGTACCGGCTTGACTGGCCGGCTACAGCACGTAGATTGAAGACACAGGTGAATCCGTTATATTTGGAGGGGGTTCAGAAAGATCCAAGGCTGTCTATAGTTGGTGGAAGGAGAAACTTCAACGGTCATACTCCGCGACCACACAAAGACGAAGCTAGTCGTCGTACGTGGTCCTGGAAAGGCTTGAATGGCTTGCTGTCTGTCTGGCTATGGCGGACAAGGCTCTCTATGTGGGTGCCATCGTAGTCGTAGTAGTGGTAGAAGCCAGTTGGCTTTTGCTTGGCGTGTTTGAGGGAGCGCGTAGAGTCTCTTCCCTACTCGTTTTGCGCGTAGTGTAGGTAAAAGTTGCGCTGTCAATCACTGACTTCCTTCCTTCCTGGCTGTTGCCACTCTCGCCATCGTAATTATGACCCAGACATCTAAACAGCCATTCACGGCCGGATCTCTTCTCCTCCGTGACAGCTTCACTTCTTTCCCCCTTCTTTCACCTTCCATATATATGGGTCCTCGGCCAGTCATTCTTCAAACATCCTCTCCACTCTTCCGTTCTATCTCGTAGACAGAAGTGCCCTCGATCAGGTTTTCTGATTTTCTCTCTGCGGAACTCATTCTGTTGTAACGCATCCGAACGCATTCTCTACTCAAGTAGTGTTATACCCCTAGACTCGTTGGTCTAATTATCTTCCAGCCATTGCTTGTATCTGGAACGAGGAAGATGACTGCCTCACTGGCTAAGAGTGTGGTGTTCTTGGCTTTGTTGGTGTTGTGCACGTCCAGCGCTATCAATGGGGCTCGGATGGGGCCAGTGGAGCCGAAGAACACCATCTACGGAGGGCTTTTGGCACGCAGGTTCTTAAGGCTGGTGGAAATGCCCGACACTGTCTTGGATTACCACAACGGTCCTGTATTAGCAGGTTCTAATGGGACTATCCCAGTCTACGTTATCTGGTACGGGGAGTTCAATGAGACTGATAAGGTTGCAGTTAGGGACTTCTTTGCGTCCTTCGATAAGGAGAACAACAATGGCACTGTAACTGACGTAGGCAGATGGTGGAACATGACCAACGGATACAAGGACGTGTCTGGTGCTGGCATTGCAAGTGCAGTAACGCTCATGGGAGAGATGAATAATTCTTACAGTCTTGGAAAGTTTTTAAACAACTCCAACATCGAGGAGCTCGTGCAGGATTCTCTATCTCAGTTCCCATCCAACCCAAACGCCATCTATTTCGTTCTTACTGCTTCAGACGTCAAAGTTGAGGACTTCTGCATGAACACGTGTGCTTCTCATTTTGCCACTACCCCAACCACCACCAGCAACGATTTGCAGCTGCCGTATGCATGGGTCGGTAACGCCAAGGACCAATGTGCTGGCATGTGCGCATGGCCTTTCGCTCAGCCTTCTTACATGCCTGCTCAGACCGACATGCCCAAGCCACCCAATGGAGACGTTGGAATCGATGGTATGATCATCCATATTGCTTACATGCTCGCAGGCACTGCTTCTAATCCGTTCAACAACGCTTTCTATCAAGGTGATGCAGCTGCCCCTCTCGAAGCGGGAACCGCCTGTGTTGGTTCTTTCGGCGTTGGATCGTACAGTGGCTATCCTGGTGAGCTCAAGAAGGACGTGATAACTGGGTCGAAGTACAATGCCGGAGGTATCCATGACAGAAAGTTCTTGCTTCCTGCCCTCTGGGATGCTAACACAAGGAAGTGCACTCCTCTTGTAGTATAGAAAGGGCCGGTGACACTATCTGAACCTTGGAGTAGGGGAGTTGTCATCGACTACACGTAGTTAGTGCACACTTTTCATTGCACTGCTGCTGGTCAGAGACTGATTGTATATATCGGGATATGTTTTCTTACCACTACAGACAGAACAAACTTAGGTGTAGGTAGTTCAACAGTAGATTAGTCTGAACTTTTTCAGCTGACGCATTGTTCGCTGACTGTTTCGCCCATTCTTTTCATAATCGAACTTAGGGACAGAAGACTCTATCCCATTGCCACATCTTATGCATCCCCTACCTCACGGAATAGAGCTCCATACACAATGCTCGAATGAATGTGATTGGTTTTAACTTCGAATGGTATTACTGATGATGCGTCATTTACATTTAAGATTAACGGCATGAGCGGCTGCGGTCAGCAGCCGCTCATGCCGTTGATTATTCAGAACTGAAGCGTTTGTATACGTCTCAACTCTTCTAGAACAGTAGCCTAAATCAAACCAACTTTGTTCTACACTGGTGCGCCGCGCACGCACCAGGCTTAGAGAGAACCCAGCTGTGAACTGTGAGGGAGGTAGCCGCGACTACTCGTTGAAACCTGTGTTTAGATGCAAGCAATACCCCCATCAGTTTCAGCCCCATCAGCGAAGGTTGGAGAGAATGTGATTTCAAGCCCGCAAAAGCAGCCTTTCTAACGGTGTATCCAGACAATAGCCATCCGAAGCGCGCAATTGAATAATAGACGGGATTTCGCTCTCTAAAACGTGAAAGGTAGCTGCCGCATCTTTATCAAACATTCGGGTGCACGCAAGACCGCGTCGAGAATGTATTCTGACTTATCCACAGCTCCTATCCGTTCAAATGGGAAGTCCTGGAATAGACAACAGCCGAGACAATATCTTGTTCTTCATCTATCTTGCCCACGACAGCAAACACCAGAAGTTCTTAGAACTTACACCCGACTGCAGCGGCTCAATGAACTTGGAAGTAACTAGTTACAAGTCTCTAACCAGGGATTCTTCTTACATTCAGCACTACATCCTTGGACGTTTTTGAAGTCTGGCACTTGCTCTTTCTCTGATTAGTACTGTGTCCCAAACCACAAATCATAGTGGATGACTTGAGGTTCACAATGGAAGAGATTTGAGAAGCAGCCTAAATCCGACCAGCATCATTCATTCATGCAGCCATGGGCTCGTGTCCATCTTTCCATATCCACTTTCCTCACAAATCCGCTCTTTCGATCCACTTTCGTGTGGATCTCGCACCTCACTGTCACTCCCACCATAACTAATCCCCTACCAAGTCTCGAAACATAAGACACGAGTTTCTATCGAAATTACCTCATTCCCCGCAAAAGAACGCTCATAAATAAACCTTGGTCAGGTCAGCAAAAGTCTGACTCTGAATCTAACTCTAAATCTCTCCCAAAGCTCTTTGGACAATCGATTTCACTTTTGTTTGTTTTGATTGACAATGAGGTCAATTAGATCCACAACAACCCTTGGTGGACGAAATAGATCAGATCTACACCCCTTCCATGGCGGTAAGATGAGAAACGGTAACAGTAGAAGATTCCAATGTAAGCATTATAAGCCAGCAAGCCAAAGTCTGCGAGTGCCTGAAAGAATGTCAAAAGTGGTACTATTGAATGATCACAAAGTAAAAGTGTAGTCTTTCTTCAATGTAATCCGTTTAGTCACAAGTCGAAGATTAAACGAAGTTTGTATTTGCAATGTTTACTTTTAAATCACACTTTTCCTTGGAGAGGTATCTATCTCACAAGTTTAACGTTCAGTATAGTTATTCACTTACATTACTCAGGGTTGGGTAGTAAGTTCACGAGTTTAGTTTAGGAACTAACAAGGGGTACCAAATCCAGAAACTTATCCTTACAAATACCACCAGCTAACGCCTATGAACTAAGAAGAGATTAAAAAGAGTTTTAGTACGTGGGTCCAGCAATTGGATTAACTTTTTAGACAGGAAAGTTTTGTGACTTGGCTTTGGGGTCAAAAAGCTAAAATACAAGTACGTCTATTCTAATTAAGTGAAAAGCTGTAACTAGTAGAAGTGAAGATTGTTGCTACCCACTTCACGTATTGTATTTCAGTGTTAATTACAACTTTTTGGAACGTTAGCGAAGTCCCGGAGTCTCTGGAATCTATTCAGCACTTTCCGAGTTAATCGGAATCTTATTGAGTTCCCGGCCTATTTGGAAGTCATTCAGCCTTTCCCGGGTTGATCGGCATATTGTCGACGTCGGACTGTTCGGAGATCATTCAGCATTCCCCGGTAGCCAGCTGCTTGTTATGCGGACAGGTGTCATCGGTCGGATGCCGGGAATGATCACGATCTGCCGGCTAATTCTATCTTTATCCGGCATGAGAACTTTATCGACTTAACGAGGAAACGAGAGTTCGAGTGGAATGGATTGGAAGACGATGAACGATCATTGACGGGAAAGTCGTGGCTGTGAACACAGTTGCTGCTACGCTCTTTTACTTCTATCTATAGTTGGAAATGATCTCCTAATTTCTAGGACTGTGGTGTGGTGTAGTGTAGGTAGCAATTCACTGGTTAGCTGGAGCCGGAGTAAATTTTTACAGGAGGTGCGGAATCTGAGCTCGTTGCACAACAAATTTCGAATTTCTTTCAAGTGAACTATAGAAAGAAGTCCGAAGATAGTTCGTTGGCTCACTAGGTGGCAAGTTAGACGGGGCACTTGGAGAATCTATAGCACTGGGTTAAAGTGAATTCATGGGGTGTCCGCAGCAGCAGCTGGTCTGTGCAATGGCAGGCTTTTCAGCTCCGGCCATGGGGATGGGTTTAGTATTTAAATTTTCACGTTTGTTGTAAGATATGTGAAGATTTGTGCAGAAAATATTTGAGTACAGTGATACTTTCAGAACTGTAGAGTCTGATTATGATTTTAGTGAAACAAACAGGACAGTCAGAAACGATACTAAGAGGCTGTGATTTCTATAAATCAAGACTTTAGCAAATGTCACGTGGACGTAATTGCACATGCTGACTATGGGGCTGGGTGTGGATCCATGGTCATAAGAACATACGGCTACTCCATTCGGAAGGCTATGCAGGTTTGCAGGCTTCTACGAGATATCCCATGCATCTGCTTGTTTCATATCTCTGTCCAAAATACTCGTAAATACATTTATCTATATTTTGAAGACTTTCGAGGAAGAATTCAATTTAAACCACTTGTTTATTGAGTTTGAATTGAGACGAGTACAATGAAGTTTGCAAATTTGTCCCAGGACTCACTCAGGTCGGTATAAATCCTTTTCACTTGATTGTTGAAGTATTGAAGGCGGGTAGTGCCATAGAGTTCCGGGGCCACGCGAGTTGTTTTTTAATTACTTACCGCGTTGTGACTTTAAGGACAGTGTATCACGGCTTTAAAGATACCGTCACGAAACGCTCTAGAAGTTTTGGTAAAGGAAGTGCTGACTTTTCTCCTTGCCGTACTCATATGCTGAGGATATGGAATGGGACAAAAATGTTTGGAACATTTAAGGAGTCCCTATTCCCCTTCATAGACTCATCACCCTATCCTTGAAACTAACATCTTGAGTAACAAAACGCAGGTCCAGGTGCAAAGACAAATTGCAGGTTTAGGGGATTCCAGAGAAGATAGGTAGATCATCAAGGCCTACCAGAGATTGTAGATTACAGGAGTCGCCTTATGACAGTTTATGGTGCTCGGGCCCGCAGCATGTTCGTCGTGGTCCCAATCTCTTTAGTTGATGAGTTCGAGTCTGCGACATCACTGCCAATCAGCAGCACTCCTAAACCCAAGACTGAGTTGCTTTCAGTCTTGGATTATCGTTTGTCCATCGTTATTCTCCAACGTGAGGTCACTTTCTAACATGAAATAATAAGTTTATGATGATATGTTAATGATTGCGCAGACGTCCTTTCCAGTTGAAAGGAAAGGAAGATTTGAAAGCGTTCACGGAGTTGCTTCATACGACCACCACTACCTTAGAAGAAATCAAATGGGCACCGACGGACTCATCATAATCAAGGGATTCTCCTTCGAGGATAAATAAGGCGTTAGGAGGTAAAATGTCACCTGTGTCAACCTTGATCCGCTAGTAATTTACTAATAATCATCACTATAAAAGACTAGTTAGCAGCTTGTGGGTTTAGTAGTCATAATACTACATCATATCGACTATTTACTTCACTTGTTTGATTACAAATTTACTTACGATGAACCAAAGAAAAAATAGCAAAAGATCGGTAAAAGAATCAAAAAGTAAAACAGAATGAAAACATGATTTAAAAAGAAATGAAGTAAGACTAGATCAGAAATTTACTTACTAAGCAGAAGAGTAGGGAAAATGATTTTTTGAAAAATTGAAAATTCAGCACAATTAAATATTTTTATTTTTCTATGAAAATAAATTTCAAAAGTAAAAAAATTTAGACAAATCATGAAAAAAGACAGCAAAAAGTGTATAGGACATCACTGTATATTCCATGCTTAGTCCATTCTTCTTCCCTTATAAGACAAATTTTCACAAGTCTGAAAATTTCTCCAACTAAATTGATAACATTTACACAAAAATGCAAAAAGTTAAAGATAAACCATTATGAAAATAGTTTTTCAAACCTATTATTTGCAAGTATATATCAAACACAAGTTGTAAAATATCAAGAGACTTTAACATTTGACCCAACAAATTTGACCTTTACATCCTCTTATTGGCTCCACACTTTCCCTTATTGATTAATTCTAACAATACGGAGTTTCTAGACAAGTTAGTCAAGACAAACAAAATAACAAATATGCCAAATAAACCAAGAGTTATAAAAATATTCTAGAAGCATCTAGGAAGCTACTTGGTACCTTCCAAGTATAGGATAATGTGTATGCCAAGTGGTGACTTCTAGAAAGAAACTTCTTGGGAAACCTTCTTAGAGAAGCTTCTCGGCTAACTTCGCTTGCACGCCAAGTAAATGGCTTCTAGAAGGAAGCTTCCCAACTAGCTTAGCTTGCATGCCAAGTAGACGGCTTCTAAAAGGAATTTTCTCAAGAGTGTAAAAGATCGAGGAAAGAAATAGGAGCATGGAAAGTGAAGATCACAATGGGACTCTTGAACGAGGGAAACTCCAAATTTTTAGCATGAGCTTTGGCTTTGGTATTTATAAGGAGTAAACAAGGCTCCTAAAAAGATTCTCAAGAAGTTTCCTTAAGTCACTTTCTTGGAGTGCAAGCCAAGTTAATTGGGAAGCTTCTCAAGAAGTTTCCTTTTAGAAAATGTCTACTTGGCGTGCAAGCTAAGCTAGTTGGAAGCTTTCTAGAAGCTAACTACTTGGGGTTAGCATAAGAAGCTTCTTTTTAGAATTTGCCACTTGGCATGCACATTAACCAAAGGTGCCAAGTAGCTTTTTAGATACTTCTAGAATATTCTAGGTTAATTTGGCTTATTTGCTACTTCACTAGCCTTGACTAACTCATCGGTAAACTCCATATTGTTAGATATTCCCTCACAACTAGTTGGTGACATCCTCGTCACCATTGAAGCTTCAAACTCTTGGATGGCTGTTTGTGTAATTTGGAGATGAAAAAGAGGCTCCAAAGTGGCACTATGAAGGGGATATCCTTTCTAGAGAATTTTGTACTCTAAATGTTGTCGGTGATCTCGTTGAATTGGGCAACATGCAAGGATACAATCAACTTTATATTCCTCATGATCATTGATAGGGATGGGAGGAGGAGAAGGTTGGACAAGAGAGGAACAAGGGAGATGGATTAGGAACAAAGCATTTGGAAACGTGAAAGACAAGGTGGATACGCATATGACAAGGCAAGGCAATAAGCAATAGGAGAGATGATTTAGGTGATGTCAAAGGGTCCTATCTAATTAGGAGCAATTTTATGGACTTGGGTATAAAGTGGGAGGGGTAGATTACTAGAAGAGAGCATGATCTTATCACCAAGATGAGATCACAACAATGGTGGTCCGCATATTGCTTTTGACTATTCTGAGCAATAAGGATATGAGATTTGGCTTGTTGGAGGGATTGGGATATGGTGGTCAAGAAGGTGGAAGTATTAGTGACATGAGATGGAGGAGGAGCAAGAAAGGAATCTAGAACAAATGGGTCTTAGAAAAAATTAAGGAAGAAAGGAGAGAATTTGGTCCTTGCTTATTTGGAATTATTATATGTAAACTTTGTAGCTCCCAAACATTCATCCCAATTGGTAAGGTGAACGTTGATGAAGGCATGAAGCATATCTTCCAAGGTGTGATTTGCACATTTGGTTTGTCCATTAGTTTGAGGATGATAGGCCATGGACAAAGGAAGCTAGGTATTGAGTAAACATTTTCCAATGAATCAAGGATCATGGTTGGAGATGAGTACACAAGGCATCCCATGATGCTTGAAGATATTATCAAAACATATTTGCACCAATGTTGGAGCATCCATGGTATCAAAGGTTGGTGCCAAATGAATTTGGTTTCTAAGTTTATCCAAAAACATCACGATCATTGTGTGACATTACTTTGTCTTGGGCAAGGATGTAATGAGAACCAAGCTCCAAGTTTTCCAATCAAGTAGATGGAATGGGGAGTCGTTGAAGGAGTCCACTCAATTTTTGGTTGTTGGACTTTTTGCATTGATAGCTCTTGCAAGATCAGACAAACTCTCAAACATCTTGTGCCATGTTGGGCCACCACAATTGGTATTGGAGGGTACCCAAGGTCTTGTCCACACTTATCTAACCAAAAATTGGTAAGTCATTGGCTTCTTGAAGGTGCACAAGTCGGAGATCGCCCTTGGCTGGAATAGAGATCTGGTTCTCAAAAAATAAAATGCTTTCTTTGAAGGAGAAGGTGTTGTATTCCTTGTTGCATATTAAAAGACAACCTTGTACCATCTGAAAGAAAAGATCTTATTGTAAAATTGTCCTGAACTCAATTTGGGGTTTGGAGTCAATTGACACTGTCATAATTGCCATTGTGATAAGAGGAAGAGACTTCAAATCATGTCATTGTGATAGGGCATTAAGGGTGATATGGAACTGACTAGGTTTTTATTCAAGTTTGATGTCAAACAATTGTAGTTGTTCTTCCTATCATTGAAATCAATTTTCATGTGTTCCAAATGTAATGTTTACAACAAAGGCTTATGATTGGTTTGCATGATAACTTGTTTCCCCAAGAGATATTGCCTCCATACCTTGGTGGCATATACCATAGCTAGTTGCTCGTGGTCTCAAGCAAAGTAAGTCCTTTTATGGTATTTAGTTGGCAGGACATAAAGGCAATGAGATGTAACCCATATGGGAATTCATATTTTAACACCAATCGCAAAGTTAGAAGCATCAAAATCAACCACACAAGGTATTTGAGGGTCATATGATTGATGAATGGGTCTTGAAGACACCATATGTTTCAGAATCTAGAATGTTTCTTTGTGCTTGGTTGTCCACTAAAAGCTCTAGTTCTTCTCCAAGAGGTCGGTCCATGGTGCAACCACATGAGCATAGTAGTGGATGAATCATTGGTAAACACTTAGCAATCCATTAAATGCATGTACTTTTGTAGCATCCTTTGGAGAAGGCCAATCAATAATGGCCTTGATTTTCTACTCTTCCATCTTGATCCACTCCAATGAGATCTTGTGACCCAAGAAGGTAACTTCCTTTTGCCAAAATGCACACTTTCACTTCTTGCAAAAAACTTACACTTACGTTTTAGGATTTTTTGCATGTGATTTGTGTGTTCTACCTTTGTCTTTCTATAGATTAAAATATCATCCAAGAACACCATTACGTATTGATCCAATAGCCTATCTAATACCATATGCATCTTATAGTATTAGTGAACCCAAAAGGTAGAACTCTCCACTCAAAATGCACATACCTTGTGCAAAAGGCAGTCTTTTATACATCTTCTCTATCAATGTGAATTTGCCAATAGTCACTTTGGAGATCTAACTTGGAGAAGTATTGTGCATCACTCAATTGATTGAGAAAGTCATCAATTTGAGGTAAGGGATATGCATTCTTCACTATTTGTTTATTGAGGCCGTGATAATCAATAAAAAATTGAAGTCCTCCATCCTTCTTTGGGACAAATAGTACTAGTGCTCTCCAAGAAGATATACTAAGTTGTATGAAATCCTTCTCCAACAACTCCATTAATGTTGTTCAGAGCTCATCAAACTCCTTTGGTGAGAGTTGCTAGATTGGTACTCATTGGAGTACTTCTTGGCAAATTCAATCTTGAAAGACATACCACATTTGGAGGGTAATGGTTGATCAAATAGTTTAGGAGTTTATTTGGATATCAATAGATCATCCAAAAATACATATAAAAACTCCTAAACTATTTGATCAACCATTGCTTGATGAGGCTTTTGATCCTCCTCAAATCCTCCATGCGCAATCGGTTTGATCCCCACTGCAAAAATAAACTTATCTTCCTCCAAAGCTTGCTCTATGGCTATTTCATTGACAAATTTCATATCTTGGGACTTATCTTCCTTCAAAGTTTGCTCTATGGCTGCCTTCCTAACAAAATTCTCATATTGGGACTCATTATTCTGGGGTATCTTACTCAAAAGTGCTAAACAACCTAATTGGAATTTCCTACCTTGGTGTTGTACTTGAATTTGTAGTCAATTCCAATCAAATTGAACCTTATGATGTTCAAACCAATGTAAACCTAGAATGACATCATAGTGTAGAGGTACCACTACAAACCTTATACATTCCAACTACTTCTTCCAAATCCTAAATGTAATATGATGTGAGGTATGAAATGTAGAACATATTCATCCATCCAACATCATCAATCTGCTTCCAACTATTTGCTTAATAGGAATACTTAATCCTTTGCTAATTGCATGGACATGCAGTTCTCTAAATTTCCAAAATCAACCAAAATTTTACAGCCATGATGAGATATCTCATACCTTGCAAGTGAAGCAAACTTGCATAGGTCAAGCCTTCAATCCCATTGGAATGAATCAAGTTTTGAATAAGCGGCTTGATATCTCCTATTGGGATTCCTTGTTTCCTTGATCATTCTTCTTCACAAACTCCACTTGGGCAATTTGTCAAGGTCACCCATTCTTGAGTAGACTTTCAACAATGCAATTTTAATTTGGCGTCAATAAAAGCAACCACCATTTTACTACAATCTTTCCCGATCTATTGGGCCAAGTGGCCTCTATTGGATGGCATCAATCTCCATTGGTGCTAACTCCTCTATTTGTGTGTAATGTGTTGGGAAGTTTTGTGAATGTCAAGGTCAAGACCAAGTTGTTGCAACCAAGGAATCAAAGTGCTCAACCAATTGCATGGCTTCTTCCAAGTGTTTTGGCTCTCTCATAGTCACTTCCAATTGGTTCATGATTTCAAGTCCCTCATAAATAGATCCAAGTTTTACCATCCAATATATTTGGAATTTGCATAATAGTGTTTTGGAATTACATGATGTAGCTTCTTACAAAACTGATCTGCTTCAATTCTATCAACTTATCTTTGTGGCTTGTGTGACATTTATCCCTTTGAATCAACCAATTATTTCACCTTTAAATTCTTCCTATGTTAAGATTGGTGCAAAAAAACTTTACAATCATAAGTACCAAGGGTTCCGTGGACAAGGCAATTGCATTTAAAAAAAATTTGTCCAAAGCGTGAGGTGATGAACTAGATGAAATGATACTTGGGTAGTACACAAAACCAAAAATCCCAATGGTTTAGAAAAAAAAGATGGTGGTCCATAAATTCCATCCATCCCATTCCTGCTACGATACCAATGTTAATGACCAAGGAGAGAAATATGAGAATATAAAGTGAATATCACATTGGGACTCTTGAATGAGAGAAACTCTAAATGCCTAGCATGAACTTAGGGCTTTGGTATTTCTAGTGAATATACAAGGCTCTTGAGAAGCTTCTCAAGAAGTTTCCTTAAGCCACTTTCTTGGAGTGCAAAGCCTAGTTAACCAGATAGCTTCTCAAGAAACTTCCTTCTAAAAGCCATCCACTTGGTGTGTAAGTTAAGCTAGTTGGAATTTTCTAGGTTGGAAGCTTTCTAGAAACTTCCTTCTAGAAGCTAACTACTTAGAGTGCAAGCTAAGCTAGGTAGGAAACTTCCCAAGAAGCTTCTTCTTAGAACACTCACTACTAGGCATGCACATTACCCAATACCTAGAAGGTACCAAGTGGTTTTGTAGATACTTCTCAAATATTCTAGGCTAATTTGGCTTATTTGCTACTCCATTGCCCTTGACTAACTCATTGTTAAAACTCCATATCATTATGAAGAGCTTTGTAGGTTCCTATAAATACCAATGCCCAAGCTCATGCAAAGCATTTTAAGTTTCCCTCATTCAAGAGTCCCAATATGTTCTTTCACTCCGATCTTCCATTGAAGTGTAAAAATTTTTGAACTTTAAAATTACTCAAGTCTGAAATTTCTCCAACTAAATTGCTAAAAAATTAACGCAAAAATTCAAGAATAAAAAAATAAGGATAAATCATTATTAAAATAGTTTTTGAAACATATTATTTGCAAGTACATCACTCACAAGTTGTAAAATATTAAGAGACTTTGAAATTCAACCCAAAAAATTGGACCTTTACATCCTCTTATTGGCTCCACATTCTCCCTTATTAATTGATGCCTATAAGAAAGATGTCCCCATATGGAATTTATTGGCCCTTTTTCCTTACTGCACATTACTTCTTTCAACCCATGGAGGTGCTTAGGGACATCAAGAAACTACCTCAAGGATTTATATGTTCTTGCAAGGAAATTGGACAGCGCTCCAAGAGAAATACACCATTAAGGTATAGGCCATAGCCAAGTGGATTGCAAAGTCATGTCCCAAGTCTTACCTCCAAAGCACCATTGCTTTTCTTGCTCCTTGATGTAAGGTCAAGTAGGGAAGTACACAAAATCAGCCAAAGCTCTAACAATCTCCATGCCAATGATCTTCTCCTTTGACGCCTTATCAGACTTATAGATCCTACATCTACCCAACATTGAGAAACTTCATTTGTTTCTCCATGATTATAAGCCAGATAAGGAGTTCCAACTAACAAAGTCTTACTTGCCCATGATCTACTCCACTCTTTGCATTTCTTACTAGGGCTAGTTTTTGAGCACCTCAAGATTACCTCTTCCCAAATGGTCATGATTTGAGTTTTCCTCTCCTTTTGCATATTGTCAATGCATTGCTTTAGGTCATACATTCCTTGGAGTAACTTGTTTGTTTGGTGCTTCTCATCTCCTAGCTCTTGCAAAAAGGACCTCTAGGGTGCACTCCATTGCCATTGAGGGATGTTCTTTTGAATTTGGGTTTTTGCACTATTTTCTTACAATTGAGATAGTTTTTTCTTCCTTCATGTCTCCACATTTGTTGGTTGTGACTACTCCAAAAGGATGAAAGATGGTTATTACAAGCATTTCAGCATCCTTGGACATTCATCTAGAGTGGGTGGTGGTGCAATTTGATGTCTCTAATGCCTTTAATTCAATCTTTTTTCTAGCCTTATTTTGTGCTCTTTGGTCAACTAGAGATCATATCTCCTCCTTGATATTATTGGTTTGTACTTTCTATGGTATCAACACACCTCTATTATATAGCCGCCATACCACTCCAAGAGAGTTCTCATAATTAAAATCAGTTGAGGACACATGATAGGAGGATCCCTTGAAAGGGGCTCTCTCTTTGTTGTAATGCATTACATGGATTTATAATAGGTGGTAGTAGCTTTTTTGTCTTATCTTTTCTTATGCATATTCAATGACACTCATATTGTGTGCCATTAAGAGGATGTAGTTTGAGCAATGTCAAATTTCATACTCAACTTAAGGGCCTTGGGTTTATGAGTCCATACTCATAAATGCAAGGTTTGGAACCCATGCATGGTATCATTGTATAGTCGCACCAAAGCTAGTTTGCTTAAATGTTGGAGTGTTAGTCTTGACAGTGATAGTTATACCAATAGTTGCTTATAAAATACTAAGTGGTATCCAAATGTTTTGTTAGGGCTATTTATCTACTAACCATTAGAGTTACCATTTTCACCATCAAAGGAACTATGAAGGTTGGAGTTTCAAGTTATTTTAGTGGATAGACCATTGAAATGCAGCTCTAGAGAGCTTATTTCTTTGATGTTGAACCTTTGAGCTCTTGGTTATAGTGGACAAGGTTGAAAAACATCACCTGAAGTCTCTTAGCTCAAGTTCGTGTGTATTGAAAATGTAATCATAGCCTATTGTTAATAGTATATTGAGCTGAGTGTTGATTTTTTGATTAAAGTTGAGTTTGTAATCAATTGATTATACAAAAGAACGTGAGTCAAGGGGAAATTGGGTGCATATAGCATGGATGTTGGTAGTTTTCCCTTCCATAGGAGATTTTATGTACCTTTGACCATTCACTTGATTTCTCTTAAAGTGAAGGTACGCAAAAGCTTTGTCTAATTTCATAAGGGTTTTATAAATTTTTGTATGAACTATAGAAGCAATGCCACATTTTTTAAGATCAAGTCAATGGGTGTTCAGTTCAAGAGCAAGAAAGTGAAATTGAGGACCACAATATTGCAAATTGGACTTGAAAATAAAATTTGGAGTCGGATTACAGAATCCATCCTCTTGAATTAAGGATTTAGAGTTTCTCATTTCCCAAATTGGTAATTGGGCTTGAAAAGCAAAATTGGAGTTGGACATGAGAACCCATCCTCTTACTTATAAAGGCTTTTTAGCATGGTTGGGTGCTAGAGAAGCTATGAAAACCTAGAACAGTCAATAAGCTAACTATAACAATATGAAGCTTATTGATGAGTTAGTCAAGACTAACAAAGAGCAAATAGTCCAAATTAGCTAAGAATATTCTTTATGCATCTTGGAAGTAACTTGGCACCTTCCAAGAATTAGGTAATGTACAAGCCAAGCAGGAAGCTTCCTTGCTAGCTTAGCTTGTATGCCAAATAAGTGATTTCTAGAAGGAAGCTTCTTGGCTAGTGAAATACTCCGAGGACAATAGAACTCTCCAAGAGAGATACAAGAGAGAAAACACAAGTTTCACACTCAATATGCTGATGCCCCAAAGGAGCACCTTCTCTTTATTAAATAGCAAAGAAGATCCCCTCAAAGGAAACTCCACCCTTGGATCAAATACATGGATTGGTGACATGTCAGTGAGCTCTATCCTTAGATTAGTTGTTTGGATGGGTGACATGTCAATCCTTGTCATAACTAGTCGGTCAAACGGGTTTGACTAAAGGGAATCTTCCATAGGGAGCTCAAAATTGGGTGAGGTACTATTGGAAAGCTCCCAATGAGATGAAATACATGAGGGAGAAGGAAAGCATTTTAACCTTGAGAGAAGATATTTTTCCATTTTTGAGGCCTAATTCATCCATTTAGGCCTCTAAAATTGGCTTTAAAGTTTTCATACTATTTTTGGCTTCTGCCCTATAAGTAGTACTCTTTTGGTAAAACCTCTATCTGATCTACCTATCCCATTATACACAACATCCTTCTAGATGTTACCAAGCACATTTTCACATTACACCAGATAATATGTTTAGCTACTTGTATTATAGACCTCCTCCCATTTAGGACGCAATGTCCTCATTGCAAAGTTGTTCACTCAAAAGATTGAACTAACATTGGTACATTGGTCAAGTTGGCTATTGGCTCCCATGTTGCCTTGTACAATGGGTACCCTTTTCAATGGACTAGATATTCCACATGTGGATGGCGAGTAACACGGATGTATTTTTGGAGAATGAGTTTGACCTTATACTCCTCCGCCTCATCAACAAGGGTTGGACAAGGTCAACTTCCTTGGATGGAAGAGAAGTGGGGCAGCCAAGGAGCATGTGAGCATAATAAGGAAACATGAAACACCGGGTGGATCTCCATATGTGGTGGTAGCTTGAGGTGATAGGCCACGGTGCCAATGCAATGAAGGATGGAGAAAGGTCCAATAAAAGGAGGTTTGAGCTTATGAGGAACAACTAACTTGAGGTTGGTGGTTGATAGCCAGACTTGATCTCCCACATTGAACTCCATGTGTTGGCGGTGTGCATCTACATACAACTTTTGCCAATTTGGGCAATGTGCAATTTGTGCTTGGCGGGCTCTACCCTTTGTTGGATTCTAAAAACAAAAGTGTTGGAAAATGTCAACCTTGGTAGCCACCATATGGACCTTCATCAAGCTTGAAGGTGTGAAAGGATGCTCTCCATACATGAGGAAGAATAACATGCTTGTGTGGAGGCATTCAATAAATTGTTGTAAGGAAATTCCACGAATGGGAGTAAGGTGTCTCAACCCTCTTGCTCATCTAAAGTAAAGCCCCAAACAATGTCTTCAAAAGTGCAATTTTCCCCCTTTGTTTGTCCATCGATCCATGGATGGTAAGCTATAGACATAGCCAATTTAGCTTTGAAGAGCCCAAAGAGTGTTCTCTAAAATAAACTAGTGAATTGAGTGCCTCTATGTGTGATGAGCACTTGAGACAAGCCATGATGGGAAACGATTGCATCTAGGTACAATTGAGCTAGTTGTGGGGCACATGAATCATTTTGTTGAGTTGGTCAACAAAGAGTATGATGTAGTCAAACCCAAAGGTGGTCTTGGGAAATTCACAAACCATATCCATGCTTACCATTCCCAATATTTTGTTGGAGTGGAGAGAGGTTGGAGGAGTCATGTGGGAGCTTGATTAGAAGCCTTATCTTTTTGACAAAGTAGGTAGCTCCAAACATGTTCCATCACATTGTTGCTCATCTTGGGCCAATAGTAATGGCATTTTATTGCATCCAAGGTCTTGTCTACTCCAACATGAACTGCAATGGCAGAATCATGAGAGTTTTCTAGGATGATGGTTCTTAGATCCGTGTCATCTGGGATCCACAACCTACCACCATGGAAGGTGAGTCCTTAGGTTTAGTCCTTAGTCCTTAGTCCTTGGATGGTTGAGCACCTACAATCTATGGATCAATTTTTGTAGTAGCAAGAATTTTGGGCCAAAATTTAGGGCTCATCTTGATCTCCACTACCAAATTGTTTGCCATCGGCAATCGGGTGAATACATTTGCAAGTTGCTTCTTGCCTTCCACATATTTGATTTTCATGTTGAATTGTTATCTCCACTCTGCCCATCAAATTTGTTGATGAGAAAGATCTTTGTGTTTCAAGGTAGAAAAGAGGTTTGTGGTCCGTCTCTACCACAAATCCCCTCTCATCCAAATAGTGCTTCCAATGCTTGGTTGCAAGCACAACGGCCAACTCATCTCATTTGGTGATGTGATAGTTGCATTTTGTTGATAACAACTTACAAGAGAAATATGCAATTGGGTGCCAATCATCTTGCCATTTTTGTTGTAAGATTGCTCCTATTGCTACACCTGATGCATATGTAGTCATCTTTATTAGACATTTTGGGTCATACCATTTCAAGATTAATACAAGTTATAATTCATCTTTCATTTCTTGAAAGGCCAATCCTTGTGCAGTTCTCCATATCCACTTCTTCTCCTTGCACAATAGTGTTATTAGAGGTTGTGCAATCTTGGAGAAGTCCTTGACAAATCAAGTTCAAAACCCCATCAATCCCACGAAACGCTGAAGTTGAGTCTGATCTTTTGGAGCATTACATTTTTCAATGACCTCTATTTTATTTGTTGGATACCCTCAGCACTTACTCTATGCCCTAAGTAGTCTACTTTAGATTTTCCAAACTCTCACTTTGAGATTTTGGCACACAATTGATTTTGTTGTAGAATCTAGAGTACTTCTTGCTTATGCTCTATCAACGTCTTATTGTAGACTAATATGTCATCAAGAAAAATGATAATAGATTTATCTAAGTATAGACAAAATATGTCATTGATCAAACTCATGAAAGTGGTTGGAGTGTTGGTGAGGCCAAATGGCATCACCAAGTACTCAAAGTGACCATACTTTGTTTGAAAGGTCATTTTGTGTATGTCTTCTTTCGTGATCTTGATTTGGTTATAATTGCTCCGCAAATCAAGTTTGGTGAAGTGACTTGTCCCTTTTAATTGATCAAACAAGTCATCCATGCAAGGTAGTGGTGATATTTTCTCTTCACCATTTGTTGATTTTGTCCCCAATAGTCAATGCATATGCGCATGGTTCCGTCCTTCTTCTTCACAAACAATACAAGAGCTCCATATAGTGATACGTTAGATTGGATAAACCTCTTTTCGCAATTGCAACATATCCACAATTTGAGCCTCACACTCCTCCAACTCATGAGATGATAGTTGATATGGGGCCTTACAAGGAGGTATCTTCCCAAGAAGTATCTCAATTTTATGATCTACTCTCCTTTTTGGTGGTAAACCTACGGGTAATTGATACAAAAAGACAACTTGGAACTCATTGACCACATCTTTCAATTTCTTAGGATTTTTTCCATTGTGTTGGGCACTCTGGACTTCTCTTATTAAGCTCATGAAACATCTATTTGTCTTACCAATAGATGTGGTCCTTATGACATACAAAGGTAGCTCTTGCCTTTGTGATCTTCCTTTAACCCCAAATCTTCCATTGACTAGTTTTCACTACTTTCTTTCTCCAATCCACCATGGAGTTGGAGTTCTACATCCATGGCATACCAAAGATCACATCATAATGAGCTAATTGTATCACTTGCCACTTGATTGCTTCTTGATACCCTCCTATAAAGAGTATTACCTTTCTAGGTAATGACTCAATCCTCTACATCTGACCATTAGATAACTCTACTTTGTCTTGCTCATCCTTCTCTAGTTCCATCCCCAACCTTATTTCAACATAGCAAGACAAGAAATTCTCTATTGCCCTAGTGTGTATCAACACTCTCACCAGATTGCCTTCTAGCACTCCATTTACAACAATTAATTGTGCATTTATCTTCCTCCTTCTTTGCACCCTTGTCCTCTTCCTCCCCCCCCCCCTTTTTTACTCTTCTTCACCAAGGCACTAAAGTGGAGTACATTTACTCATGATTTTCTTTTTCTGATGCAGTTTCCATATCTTCCTCTTCAATTCGTCTCTCCATGTGGTTCAAAGTTTGCTTGTATGGAGGCCAAGAGCCTCTAAGATGATGAGCACAAAAATTGATGGCTATGTGCCTAATTTGGCCACAATTGTAACATCATTGTTGTTTTCCTTGAGCCTCTTCTTTCCATGGGACTCCTTCTTTCCTTTTATTGACCCATCTCCTTTCTCCTTGGAGAGATCTTGCTCCTTTGTCCTAAAACCAAATGTTGCCCAATTCCATAGGAATTGGTCCACCAAAATGGTGTGTCTTGGCCTGATAATTTTGCATTAGTGTTATCACTTCACTTCCTCTAAGTGACCCTATTATTCTTTGAGCATAAGCAATGGCTTCAAAAATAGTACAAGGATTTTCACCATTACCTCTTGGCAAATCAGCTCTTTTAATCCTCTCTTGAAATGATCAAGAGCTTTGGCTGGACTCATATCGTTTATCATAACCTATAGATCCAAAAATGCCTCCATGTACTCTTGTATGCTATTCTTTTGCTTCAACCCCCAAAGTCTGGTTCGGCCCATTTGCACAAAATCTATATATTAGAAACTCTCAAGCAACCCTTCT
The DNA here is from genome assembly GCA_948567375.1 of Lunularia cruciata. Classification (NCBI taxonomy): domain Eukaryota; kingdom Viridiplantae; phylum Streptophyta; class Marchantiopsida; order Lunulariales; family Lunulariaceae; genus Lunularia; species Lunularia cruciata. Next base: position 48,857,677 of record OX419761.1, on the reverse strand, counting down.
TAGATGGCTGTCCAAGTGACCTCTCTTCCTTCTACCAGCAATGATTATTCCCAAGCGTCATACCATGTGAGATCTTTATCAATAAAGTACCCACATGCAAACACACCTATAAAATGATCAATGATCTCTGTTGTGAACAATCTATGGTATCAATTCATTCTTGAAATCCAATTTTCCACTACTCCCATGGAATGTTGTCCCTTGTAAGGCTCAATGTTGCACGTCTTTTTCATTTGTAGTAACAATGTGACTTGGTTGTTGATTAGAATTGGTGTCATTGGTATGCATAACTCTCCAAGTACTTTGATTTTTGGTGTTGGTTGTTGAGATGGCTCCCCTTGTGCATGACTTGATCATTCTTGATAATACGTACTTGATTTTGAAATAATTCCATGGCCATTTTGATTTCCCTAAACTTGTTCAACATCCCCTGCATTCCTTGCATCAACTCCTACAACTACGGATCCATGATTTCTACACACAGCCAATATTCAATTGCTACTTCCTATTTCAATAGAGGGTTAGATTGATCACTCAGAAGGGTACACAAACTATAGGGACTTCCATTGGGACCTCAAGGTTATCACTCATTGATAATATTCCTTACCAAAATTGCAGACTACAAAATCCCTAAACATCACTTTTGGTCTACCCACATAACGGATTTCTATTTACGTGTTGAAAGGGAGGATTTAGTACATTCTAATCCATAACATCATAATCAAATGTAGATTGTCTTATCCCACTCTCTACTATATGCCACTATTATATGCCACTATTCTACTCCAAAGTTATAAACTAGAGATACTTTCATTTGCTCATGCTAGATGTACATAATCTTGATATGGAATGGATTCAAGAATAGGAAACCATATGTAGAAAATTGTCCTCTTGGTGCCTCCATCTCATCTGCTCTCTTACACACTTCTCAAGTCTAGCAATTGCACTATATTCTCCTCTCAAATTACTTAGTTTTAGAAGCTTGTGTTCTTCCAAGAGGGGTGATCCACTCTCTTGGATTAAAACACTTGCTTTGATACCATTGTTATACTTCAAGGACAAGAGAACTCTCCAAGAGAGATACAAGAGAGAAAACACAAGTTTCACATTCAATACTCAGATGCGCTAAAGGAGCACCTTCTTTTTATTATATAGCATAGAGGACCTCCTCAAAGGAAGTTGTACCCTTGGATTAGATACATGGATTGGTAACCTATCCGCAAGCTTCATCCTAGGATAAGGTTTTTGGATGGGTGACATGTCAGTCCTTATCCTATCTAGTTGGTCAAATGGGTTTGACTAAAGGGAATCTTCCTATAAAGAGCTCAAAATCACATGGGTGAGATACCATTGGAAAGCTTTCAATGAGACAAATTATAACCGGGAGAAGGCAAGCCATTTGTTTCTAAACGAATATATTCTTTCTATTTTTTAGTTCTAATTCATCAGTTTAGGCCTCAAAAATTGACTCTAATGTTTTTAGGCTATTTTTGGATTCTGACTTATTAGTAAAAGTACTCTTTTGGTGACTCCTCTATTTGATCTACTTAACCCATAATATGTAACATCTTTTTAGATGTAACAAAGCCAATTTTCACTTCCAAATAATATGTCTAGCTACTTGTATTATGGGTAGCTTAGCTTGCATGCCAAGTAGGCAACTTCTAGAGAAGTTTCCCAGTTAACTTGACTTGCACTCCAAACAAGCAGCTTTTAGGAAGTTTCTTCAGAAGCTTCTCAGGAGCCTTGTTTATTTCTCTATAATTACCAAAGCTTAAGCTCATGTTAGGCATTTGGAGGTTCACTCATTCATATGTCCCAATGTGATTTTCCACTCTCATGTTAGGCATTTGGAGTTTCTCTCATTCATATGTCCCAATATGATTTCCACTCTGGTCTTCCATTCTCCTATTTCCCTCCTTGGTCTCTATCTTTACATTAGTATCAGAGTAAAATGGGATGGATGGAATTTATGGACCACCATATCCATTTTTGCAATACCATTGTGACTTTAGTGTCCACGTTCTACCCAAGTATCATTTCATATAGTTCATCATCTCATGCTTTGGGTAGAATTTTCTAAATGCACTCACCTTGTTTGATGAACCCTTGGTATTTCCAATTTTAATTTATAGAGAATGGTGGAAGTGTTAACTTACATAAACTATAGGTAGATTGATAGGGCAGTAGTCATGGTGACAATGCTTGAGATTATCAATGCCATGCAACAACAAATTGAGCACCTTACTTGACTGTTGGAAGAACTAGATCATCAACAACAAGAGCAAGTAAAGAGACAATTATTTCAAGAAGTAGAAGAGCAATCCAATTTCTAAAGCCTAACGTATTTGAAGGTACAAATCTCTTGGGCATAGTAGAGACTTTTGTGTGTGACTGTGAACATTATTTTGAAGCTATAAATCTTCAAGATGAACATAAATTTTTTTCTTAGCTTCAAGCCAATTGGATGGAGTGGCAAAGCTATGGTGGCAGTTCCTAGTGGAGCGAGCTAAATGGCAAATTTTTGCACTTATCTTGACATTGGGAGAATTCAAGAGTGCAATATTTGGTCAATTCCAAGCTTTAAGATACCACACAAGTTGCATGAGCTAGGTTGGAAAAATTAAAATAGACTGGCTTTGTAAGAAGCTACACCATACAATTCCAAAACACCATTATGCAAGATATACTAGAAGATGAAGATCTAGATTAATTTTTTAGGGGCTTGAAGTCACAAACCAAATTGGAGTTGACTATGCAAGAGCCAAAAAACTTGGAGGAAGCCATGTAGTTGGTTGAGCATTTTTATTCCTTGGTTGCAACAACTTAGTCTCAACCTCAACCTTCACAAAACCTATAATACTTTTCATATGGGTGGAGGAGCCATGTAAAAGACCAAGACCAAGGAGAGAAATAGGAGAATGGAAGATCACATTGGGACACTTGAATGCATGAAAACTCCGCATTCCTAGCATGAGCTTTGGCTCTCATATTTATACAGAGAGCTTACAAGGCCCTTGAGAAGCTTCTCAAGAAGTTTCCTTGAGCCGGTTTCTTGGAGTGCAAGCCAAGTTTACCAAGAAGCTTCTCAAGAAGCTTCTCAAGAAGCTTCCTTCTTGAAGTCATCTACTTGGCGTGCAAGCTAAGTTGGTTGGAGGCTTCTAGAAGCTTCCTTCTAGAAACTACCTACTTATGGTGCAAGTTAAGCTAGTAGGACGCTTCCTAGATACTTCTAGAATATTCTAGGCTAATTTGGTCTATTCACTACTTCGTTAGCCTTGATTAACTTTGTCGCTAAACTCCATATTGTTACATCACTAAAAGAGTACTTCTACTAATAAGGTAAAAGCCATAAATAGCCTAAAAACTTCAAAGTCAATTTTGGAGGCCTAAAAAATGAATAAAGCCTCAAAAATGTGCAGATTTTGTCCTAGAAGAAGAAAGTGAGCCCATTCTCCCCCTATTTTTCTTATCAAGAGTTTTCCAATGGTATCTCACCCATGCAATTCTAAGATTCCTACAAGATTCCCTAAAGATCCTATCAAAGCTTGTTTGACAAACCCAATAGGACCAGAACCAACATGTCAACCATGCATGCAACTTATCTAAGAGGAGAGCGTGTTGAAATGTTACCAATCCATGTATTTTATCCAAGGGTGGAGTTTCTTTTGAGAGAATCCTCTTTGATATATAATAAAGACAAGGTGCTCCTTTGGGGGCATCATAGTTTTGAGAGTGAAGCTTTGTGTTTCTTCTTTTGGGTTTTCTATTGGGGGGTTCTCATGTCTTTGGAATTTTATAATGGTATCAAAGTAGGTGTTTCAATCCAAGAGATTGGATCGCTCCTCTTGTAGGAACATGGACTATTAAGATAGAGTAATTTTGAGGAGAGAAACCATAGTGAAATTGATAGATTAGGAGTGTTTTGGAGAGAGGATTGGATGAAGGCTCCCAAAGGACAATTTCTTACACCCCACTTTCTATTTTTGAATCTATTCCACATCAAGATTATATATATCCAGCAAGAACAAGTGAGAGTATATCTCATTTACCATTTTGGAATGGAGTTTATGGATATAGTGATGAATTCACTAGATCTGATGATTCTACCTATACTAATCTACATTATAGAGTGGAATTTGACAATCTTCATTTTGATATGATGGATTTGAGTGTACTAAATCCTGCTTCTTTCAATACTAAAGTAGAAATTTGTTATGTGGCTAGACCAAAAGTAATGTTTAGGGATTTTGTAGTCCACAATTTTGGTGAGGAATATTATCAATGAGTGATAGCCTCTAAAGCCCCAATGGTAGTCCCAATAATCCATGCCTCCTTTCAAGTCATCATATTAACTCTCTATGGAAGTAGGAAGTAGGGCTTGAGTGTTGTCATGTGTAGGAATCATAGAACCGCAATAACATGATTTGATGCAAGGAATGCGTGAGATGTTGAATGAGTTTTGGGAGATCATGATAACCATGGAGGCATTTCAAAGTCAAGTACGTACCTTCAAGAATGATCAAGCAATGCAAGAAAGGGAATTGTCTCAAAATCCAATATCAGCAACCAAAGTAACTGGAGAGTCACTCATACCAATGACACCAACCCCGGTCAACAATGAAACCACATTGTTATTATGGATGAAGAAGACATGCAATATCAAGCCTTACAAGGAGCAATGTTCTATGGGAGTAGTGGAGAATTAGATTTCAAGAATGAATACATACTTCCAATTATTCACAATAATTATCACTAATCATTGTGCATTTGTGTTTGCATGTGGGTACTTGATTGATAAAGCCTCACATGGTATAGTGCTTTGGAATGAGCAATGTTGGCAAAAGGAAGTGAGGTCATTTGGATGGCAATGTAGGAAGCTACGAAAGAACTTCCAATCCATGTGAATTTGTGCAGATGGCCCAAACCCAACTGTAAGGGTTGAAGCATATGAACATTATACAAGAGTAAGTGTAGATATTTCTTGATCTACAAGTTGCAATAACCGACATGTAATAACCGACATGAGTCTAAAAGAAGCTCTAGATAATTTCAAATGAAGGTTTGCAGAGCAAATCTGCCAAGAAATAATGGTACAAAATCCTTGCACTATATTTGAAGCCATTGCTTGTGCTCAGAGAATAGCAAGGGTGCTAAGAGGAGGTGAAGAGGTAGTCCCAACTCAACCTTATCAAGATGAAACACATCACTTTGGTGGACCAATTCCTATGGAATTGAGCAACATTGATTTCAAGACCAAGGAGCACGACCGCTCTAAGTAGAATGAGGATTGTGGAAGAAAGGAGAGATGAAGTCCCACAAGGAGAAAGGACTCAAGCAAAACAACATCATTGTTATAATTGCGGCCAAGTTGGATAAATACCCATCAACTACCATGCTTGTCTCTCTAGAGGCCCTTGGCCTCCATACAAGTGATCTTTGAACAACATGGAGAGACGAATTGAAGAGGAAGATGTAGAAATCACTTTGGAAAACAAAGATTGCTAGTAAATGTACCTTGTGGCCTTATTGGCTCAATGGAGAAGCACAAAAAAGAGGAGGAAGAAGACAAGTGTGCAAAGATCAAGGAAGACAAACTCACAACTGATTGTTGTGAATGGCGTCCTAGAAAGCAATCAAGTGAGAGAATTGATAGGTCCTAGAGAAATAGAGAATTTTTTTGTCTTGCTCTATTTCATTAAGATTGGGGATGAATCAAAAGAAGGATGAGAATGTAGAAGTAGAGCTACCTAATGGGTAGACATAGAGGATTGAATCATTACCTAGAAAGGTTGCACTCTTTTTAGGAGAGTATCAAGAAGCAATTGAGTGGCAAGTGAGATGGTTAACTTGTTATCATGCAATCTTAAGCATACCATGGATAAAGCATAACAACCTTATGGTTGATTGGAGGAATGCATTAGTGAGAACTCACCAATAGAAGATCATTGGGGTTAAAGAAAGATCACACAAGCAAGAATTGCCTCTCTATGTCATAGTGATAGTATTTATCTATAAGATAGATGTTTCATGGGTCTAATAAGAGAAGTCTAGAGTGCACAATTCAGTTGAAAAATTCTTGAGAAATTGAAAGATGTGGTCAATGAGTTTAAAGATGTCTTTTGAGATGCTTTACACTCATGATTACAATCAAAAAGGAGAGTAGATCATAAAATTGAGATATTTTTGGGGAAGACACCTCCTTGTAAAGCCCCATATTGTCTATCACCTCATGATTTGGAGGAGTGTAAGGCTCAAATCAAGAAGATGCTACAAAAAGGGTTAATCCAACCTAATGTATCACCATATGCCCTTCTTATCTTATTTGTGAAGAAGAAAGATGGCATAATACACATGTGCATTGACTATTGAGGCCTAAATCAACAAATGATGAAGAAAAAATACCCCTTACCGTACATGGATTGACCTGTTTGATCAACTTCACAAGGCAAAATACTTCACCCAACTCAATGTGTGGAGCGGTTACAACCAAATCTGGATTGCAAAGGAAGATGTATACAAAACGGCTTTTCAAACAAGGTATGACTACTTCAAGTACCTAGTGATGTTGTTTGGCCTCACCAATGCACCACCCACTTTCATGAGTTTTATGAATGACATATTTTGTCCATACTTGGATAAATCTATTATGATCTTCCTAGAAAATATCTTAATCTACAATAGAATGATGATGGAATACAATAGATTCTACAATAGAGTTAATTGTATGCCAAAATCTCAAAGTGCAACTTTGGCAAATTAGAAGTATCCAGATTCTACAATAGAGTTAATTGTATGCCAAAATCTCAAAGTGCAACTTTGGCAAATTAAAAGTAGACTACTTGGGGCATAGAGTAAGTGTAGAAGGTATTCAAGTGTTAACAGCTAAAATAGAAGTCATTTAAAAATGGAGTGCTCTAGAAGATTAGACTCAACTCAAGAGCTTCTTGGGATTGACGTGGTTCTATGATCAATTTTCCAAGGACTTCTTTAAGTTTGTGCAACCTCTAACAAAACTACTAGGCAAGGAAATGAAGTGGATGTGGGGAAGCATACAAGAATTGAAAGATGCATTATACATGCATCAATCTTGTAATGATATGACCCAAAATATGCAATCAAAATAGCTACAAATGCAGCAACTGTAGTGATAGGAGCATTCCTACAACATGAGTGGCATGACGGATGGCATCTAATTGCATATTTCTCTCAAAATTTATTATTAGCAAAATATAACTATCACACCACAAACAACAAGAGTTGGCCATTGTCCTTGCAACCAATCATTGCAAGCACTATCTTGGTGAGAAGGCATTTGTATTGAGACAACCCATAAACCTTTAGTCTACCTCAAGACACAGAAAGATCTATCTTATCAATTAGATTTGATGGGAAAAGTGGAGACAATGGTTCAACATGAAAATCACATGTGAAAGGCAAGAAGCAACTTGCAAATGCATTCATCTAAAGGCCAATGGTAAACAATTTGGTGGTAGAGGTCAAAATAAACCCTAAATTCTGGCCAAGGATGCTTGTTGTTATGAAAACTAATCCACATATTGTAGGAGCTCAGTCATCCAAAGGCATCACCAACACACAAGGACTCACCTTTTGTGATTGTAGGTTATGGATCTTGGATGCCACGGACATAAGAACTACCATCCTAGTAGAATGTCATGATTCTATTATTGCAGGTCATGTTGGAGTGAACAAGACCTTGGATGTAGTCAAATGCCATGATTATTGGCCAAAGATGAGCAACAATGTGGTGGAATACATTCAAAGCTGCCTACTTTGTCAAAAAAAAATAAAGCTTCTAACCAAGCTCCATAGAACTCTTTCAATGCCTCCCCCCTCCTACACAATATTGGGAACATGTAAACATGGATATGGTCTATGAATTGCCCAAGACCACCTCAGGGTTTGACTCCATAATAGTCCTTGTTGAATGACTTAACAAAATGATTCATGTACAGCCAAGGATGTGATTGCTTCACACCTAACTCAATTGTACTTAGATGCAATCTTTTCTCACCATGGCTTGTCTTGATGTAATATTTTGAGGATAGAGAAACATAATAGAGAAAACACAAACTCTACACTCAAACTCTGATGCCCCAAAGGAGCACCTTCTCTTTATTATATGGCCAAAGAGGATCTCCTCCAAGGAAGCTCCACCATAGGATTAGGTACATGGATAGGAGACTTGTTAGCAAGCTCTACCCTTAGATTACTTGCTTGGATAAGGAATATGTTGATCTTGGTCCTATCAGGTTGGTCAAATATGTTTTGATTGGAGGGAATCTTTTAGGGAATCCTCCTATATGAATCTCATAATCATGTGTGTGAAGTACCATTAGAAAGCTCTTGATGAGACAAATATGGGGGAGAAGAAAGGCCAACCTTAACCTTGGGGAAAAATTTATACATTTCTAAGGTCTAATTCATCAGTTTAGGTCTCTAAAATTGCCTCTAAAGTTTTTAGGTCTACCCTATGAGTAGAAGTGCTCTTTTGGTGAAACCTCTATTTGATCTACTTTCTCCATCATGTGTAACATCCTTCCAGATGTTACCACCCCAAGTTTCACCTCTAGATCATATGTCTAGATATTGATTCTAAAGTTTCCAAGTATATTTCAATTTTTGGCCTATTAGTAGAAGTAGTCTTTTGGTGATACCTTTGTCTGATCTACTTTGTTCATCATGTATAAAATCGTTCCAAAATTTACCAATATTCCATGTCTCTAAAGTATGCAAATATACCTCTTGATTGCCTCACTTTCCTTCTATACAAGACATATGACCTTGTCCAACACTCATTGATGGCACGAAAGAATATGAAGTAAAACTCATCCATGGTACTTACCATCTGCGTGTATAATTTCTTGTAAAATGGAAGGGGTACCCATTATATAAAGTGATATGAGAGCCAATAGGCAACTTGACCCTTGCATCCTTGTTAGTGAAATCTTTTGAGCAATAGTTTCAAAACAAGGATGTTGCATTTTAGAAGGGGGAAGCTTTGTAATACCAATAGTTAGACATATTATCTCAAGGTGAAAATTAGCTTGGTGACATTTAGAAGGATGTTGTTTATGATGGACTGAGTAGATTAGATAGAGGTATCATTAAAAGAGTATTTCTACTAATAGGGCAAGAGTCAAAAATAGCTTGAAAACTTAAGAGCCAATTTTGAAGGCCTAAATGGATAAAATTTCAAAGGTCTTGAAAATGTGCAAACTTGCTCTCAAGAGAAGAAAAGGCTAGCCTTCTTCTCTCTCTCCCCCCCCCCCCAAATTTTTGTCATCAAGATCTTCCCAACGGTACCTCATACATGCAATTCTCACAATCTTACAAGAAGATTCTCCTCCAATCAAAGCTTGTTTGACCAACCAAATAGGACCAAAACCAACATGTCACCCATGTATGCAACTAATCTAAGGGTAGAGCTTGCTGACATATCACCAATCCACGTATCTGGTCCAAGGGTGGAGCTTCCTTGGAGAGAATCCTCTTTGCTATATAATAAAGACAAGATGCTACTTTGGGGCATCGTAATTTTGAGAGTGAAGCTTTGTGTTTCTTCTTCTAGGTTTTCTCTTGGGAGGTTCGCCTATCCTCATTATTTTACAATACCCAAGTGATCTATTCCATTCCTCCTTAAGGCCTAATATTTGGCATGGACTTTTTTGCCTATATAGGCTCTATTGCCACATTTATGGATGTTTGATAATACCTCTAACATACTTTCTTCATACTATTAGGATCTGCATGCTCCCACAATTATTATATGATTAATGTAAGCACATAACTCTACCCATAGTCATGAGTGGATATGGCTTTATAGGCTAAGAGGCCACAACACCAACAATATACATCAAGCATGGGCTCTAGTTGTCTCTTATTTAGCAGATAGGTTCTTACACAAGGGCCATCTTTTTCTATAAGGATGTATTGTGACAACCCAATGTTGATGTACTACTAGTATAAATGGTAATAGGTTGTTCCTTTGAGGATATGGGTTGGAAATGACTGCAAGGGAAGCAAAAGTCTCACAATGTCATAGTTTGTCTATTATTGACTCTCTACTTGGCTTTTCTATTTCAAAGTACTTTCAATGCTCCATCATTCTCAAAACCCTTCCTTGCATTGACATGCCCCTTCACAATGTCAGAGATAACTTGCCATGAGTTGTGCATATTTCCTAAGCAAGTACTCAAACACTCATTACTTCAGAATATCAAGGATAACTTTCTTTGATATAGTGCAAATTTTGTGAACAAGTAGTCAAACACACACTCCTATCGCAAGATACCTCACCTCTACTCAACCAAGCATAAAACCGAATATTTAAGTGTAGGAAATTTAGCAACAAAGACTTTAGAAATTTTCATGCTCAATACTTTGGTTATGAAAAAATGAACTAGTTTACAATGGGTCGCAATTGCTATATAGAGTTTCTTACTTCTCAAAGGAGATAATCAACAGCTAAAGGATATTGGTAATCTTCTAATTACGCCCTCATCGCTCATTGCAGATCTAACCTTATCTTATCATAATGTGCAATAAGGAACTACCTATGCGTCCACTGCTAGAGCTACCACTAAGTTTGTCTTTACATGGATCAAAAGTTCTTCAGCCACAAAGTTGTCCTAAGTAAAAACAATTTAGGCCAAAGGTATTTCAAGACAAAGACCTCTTTGAAGCCAAAGGTAGTTTTAGGCCAAAGGTTTATTCTACACTTACCATATTTGTATCATTTTAGATATGAGCTAGAGTTCTCTTCATCCTAAAACTATTGCAAGGAACTACTTTTGCCCTTACAAATCCTAATTAGTAAGTCAATCCTACTCCTATAATTTGCAATTGCCTCCAATAATGCCTTGATAAAAAGAGAGATGTGCTCATGAAGCTTGTTGGATAATTGCTGCAATTGCTCATCAATTTATCTTTGCTATCAAAGCCTTTGAATGGGATCTCAACTCTTGCAACTTCAACTTCTTTAAGAAGGACTATGTTGCACTCTTTGGGATTCCCACCAGCGGATCTTGTGCAATCATTGACTTCACTAAGATCATAGTCTTCTCCAAATTTAGCTATGTACGGATCTCTTGCCACTCTAATAGCACTTCTGCCAGAATGGCCAGACAACCTATGTTTGTTCTTCCTCTGGATCTTTTACCTTCTCAACAAGCTTCTTAATTTGTATCTCAACCATCAATGCTCTTCCTAATGAAGCACTTCTACACAAACAAGAGCCACCTTCATCTTCTTGACCTCTCTCTTTAGAATGTCAATCTCTTCTTCCATAGCCTTCACTTGTTCCTCAAATTGTGCTTGGTGGTATTCTTCTTCTTCATAATGAAGCTTCTCATTGTCCTACCTTCTCTTTTCTTCTTCTCAAAAATTCTCCTCCTAGTGCTACTACTTCTTCTTGGAGTCAGGCCACCTTGTGAGCCAAATAATTATTGCACTTCCTTGCTTCCATATATAGATCATGAGCTTCCACTAATTCATCTCATACCTTTGTCTTCTCCTGCAAAATGCCCTATGTTGAGTGATGGAGATATCAAACAAATGTAACATAATCTATGATTTGCCCATGACATTCCCTACATGAGAAGAAGCTACTTCATCAAATCAAGTGTTGGTCCTATAGTGTGAACAACTAGTTTGTAGAAAGGCATCATAATAACTGGTAAAGCCTCCCTCCTATTAGAGTTGGCCTCTCTTAATATCTTGAATGATGCCAAAGTTCCACTTTATCTTTCTTGATCTCAATGAAGAAGTTGTGGTCTCCTTGCTCCTATCTTTATCTCCTCATCATTGGGACTTAGATTTTCCCTTGTCTTGAAGTTGACCTTCTACTGACATGACCCTTTGTCTTCAATTACTTCTTTGGCCCAAAGATTTTTTTCTACCTTGAGCACTCCTTCCTCCTAAAGTACTACTTCTCCTACTTGCATGAATAGGGCATGTCCAATTACTCCTGGACTCTCTTCTACTTTCTTTGTGGGGCTCAAAGCTCTAGCTTCATTATCATTTCTTTTTGGAGCAAGGGTTCTTGCTTCTTTTAAAAGATCTTACTTTGCCCTTGGAGGTGTTGTAGCTAGGGTAGATTGTACTTCTTCACCTTTTTCTTTTCTTGCCTCATCAGCTAACAAAATGACTATTTGGGTGAATTATTGTTCATTGACAGTGAGCATTGCCTTGGGTGGTTGTCTATCTTCATCTTCTTTCTCCAAATAGGCCACCACTTGAGTCTTCTTACTCCTCTTCTTGGCCTTCACCTTTGGTTGGGAAGGGATTTTTGGTCTCTTCTTCTCCGTCATTGGAGGTTCTTCTACAACCCCATCTATCTCTTCTTATTGAAGCCCAAAGTATTGTGAGCTATATCTTCCATGACTAACTTCTTTGTGCAAGCAAATCCTACATCCGCCAATGCATACTTCTTTTGCAGCACTTCTTTCTCTTGTGGCTCCTCAAAATGTTCTTTGGGGAAGTAATGGTCTTGGTAATTCTCCTTTTTGGCTGAGGTTAAAAGATCCATTCCTAAGTAAAAGCAAACAATAAAGATGGATACCAAGGTGATTCCTCCATCCTTGTTCATTTTTCCTACAAATTCACTCATTTGCCACCAGAACATGGTTACCTAGTTTACAAGCCTTCCTTTGTATAGGTACTCAAAGAAAATTGCTTGACTGTTGTTCAAGTAAGTTGTTCTTTTGGACATGAACAACTTCATCACAGATTCTATTAGGACCTTTTGAGTAGGATCCTTGTACCCAAGCAGGGACTAACCATTGTTGGTCTTGTCATCCTTGAATGCTACCTTGAATCATGCTTCCATGCTCAAGTTTAGGTGGATAAGGTGGAGTCTAAGGTCATGGCATTTGGGAGTGAATTCTCTAGCCCTAGTACTCTCTACCAATGTTCCTTTGTCCAAGGAAAAATGTTCCTTCTCAAGCTCTCTATCCCCAAACCCTTATTGTCTCTAATTGCATGCAACATTTCTTGATCACTCAACAATCAATTCCATAGCAAAACTTCCACCTTCTTGCTCCGAAGAAACTCTTGCCTACAATGGCGGGGCTACTTGGTCAATCTTGGAGCTTTGATAATAAATTTAGGCATTTTCCTTTTGTTCCTAGGTGCTTGAGGTGTTACCTCTATTTCTTTCCTCTTCATCTCTCTCAATGGTCCTTCCTACAATGATTTGCTCTCTTCTCAATGAATCCTCACAAGTTCTTGTTGAAGGTGTGGAGAATTCCATCTTGGCTACAACTCACACTTGTCTAATTCTGCAAAAGTGAAAAGTGACAAGCCTTCCTCTAGTATTTAAGTTGATGATTCAACCATGATTTTGTAGGTGTGCTTGATGCGAGTGGTTGCATCACACACATGTGAACATTAAGTACAAAAATTAGTCATTACTTGTAGTTCTTGATCTATAGGCATCATATTTAATTCCTCAAGATCTTCAAAATTGACTTTCTTTCAGGCCAAGGGTGTTTCAAGCTGAATGGTTTTTGAGCCAAAGGGTCAAAATTATTCAAGACCAAGGGTCTTCTTTTAGAGAAAGGTCAACTTCAATGAGGGTTTGTACAACCATGAGCCTTCTTTGTTGAATCCCTTCAATGTAGGCTCTCCTCCTTGCCTTATAGCTATTGACCTTCCCACATTGCACATCTCTTGGGTTATCTTCCCCCTACAAGTGCAATTTTCCTTGGGTTGAAGACAATAAACTATAATCCTTCCTTCTTCCTTGCCGACTTGCTACTTTTTTGTGCTTCTAACCAAAGTAAGGAATTTGAAAGAAAAAGGTGTATTTTGAAAAGAAGTGAGGCATCACACATATCATTATAATAGATTTAAGCACTTACACCTTCCATGCATATCTTTAATTGACTCGCAATTTATTGCCAAGAGTCAAGGAATGATACACATGTCACTCCCTGAGTTTACTGACTTTGTATCTCTAGACCCTAGGAAGATTCAAGCGGATCTCAATGAGCATATGCACACCCACACACTTACCAACATCCTCACTGATTTGCCTCTACATGTCAAAGCTAAGATCCTTTCTTGCAACGAGAAGCCTCTAGAGCTTTGCTCCAAGCTTCTCCCTTAATAGATGACTTCTAATTTACTTCTCAAGAGTTTATCATAGCGCTATGATTGAGGTTGGGTCTCCCAAATCCAACTCTCATAAGGATTCTAGATTAGTAAGCATGTAGTTCCCCACATGATGTACATGGCATACATTGTTTCCAATGTGCAATAGGTTGAGAGCCCATCGAGATCCATGATGCAATTTGTGATGCAATGGCTCATATCTTACGAGCTGCATTGACCCAAGTTCAGATTAAGTGATGGTTAGATCTCCCATGACCATTTACCCATCGTGTGCAAGCAGATTTTGTTATTTTCACAAATGGTCGTCTGACCTTGCATGACGTGGTGGTGGTGAATCCCTTACAAGCAAAGTCATTGGCAAGAGCAAGTGTACAAGCTCGAGCAGCAACAACCATTTCCTTTAGGGGCAAGGAAGATCACTACTCACCTTGGATATCCTCATATACATTTGTCACTCTTGCAATTGAGATTTTTGTGTGCTTATATCACCACTTTGGTGGCCTTCTTAGGGATGCAGCATGAGTTTCTCTGTACATGAGAGGTGCACTAGCTATCTCCCTAGCCATGCTCACATCCTTTTACCAACATTGTGTATGAACACACTCAGACTTTTCACCTACAAGCACTTGCAATAGCCACAACTAGCACGGCATGCCGTTTAGAAGTAGACTAGAGTATACCACCCTCTTCTTAGCTTCTTATGTGCTTCTTGTTAGCACACTTTTTCTCCAACCATGTGTACCTTCAGGCCCTATTTTTGTCCCTTTCTTGATCATTTCTTGATCACTTGGGATTGTTGGGATCTCATGCACTTTTTCCCTTTCGCACTTGGTTGTGCCTTGTAATCCTTTCCTCTCCCTTCGGGGTATATACTCAAAAGCAACTTGGTACACCAAGTTATTGGAGTCAAAGCACTAGCATGTACTCCTTTCCCCGTTCCTTAGGGGCCTTCCCATCCTTCATCTTCATGTGTTCTACTTGATCGCCTTTTTCTTCTTTCCTTGGAGGTCATATATATAACAACTTGGTACACCAACGTACATGAGTAAAAGCACTAAGTAAGCAAGAATAATACTACATGTTAAAGACCACCCCAGATTCATGTGCAAAAAGGTATTTACTCTTATGAGATGATCATATGATATATGACATATTAGGTTCAACATGTACTCCATCGCTTTAGGCTTTCCCTTTTCGGAGCACGATTTGTGAAAGCTTCCCGGATATGAAAATAGATTTAGTAAACTTGTGAATACCATCATCTCCCTTAACCGTACTTTGACAAGTTTTGCATACAAGTGTGGGCAGGCAGATCCCAGCCCCAAGTGTCACCCATCATCTATCCAACTGAACTATCGGCAAGGGTCTCTGTTGGATTTCCCATTCTCCCTAGCGGAGCTCGATGGTGCTCGGGGGTAGGATTGAAGTGCTAGATCTATCATGTTTTATAACGTCGGGTAATTTCGTTCAGGAGAGCATTGGTGCATTATGAATTGTCGTATTTATATGTGCGGTTTCAGACAGGGGTGAAGAAGAAGCATTATTATCCACTTCGTTTGAACATCTTATTTGTGACATTTCAAGTATAGTATGGAGACATTATGATGAACTTTGCATATGCTACTTGCTGGCGTCCCTTCACTCCTTCTGAACAGCAGTGCTATGTGCGATTCACCAGTTCTACTAGACTTGTAGGCCCATAAGAACTCCTAAAGCTGTGAGAGATCCTTCCATTCCCATCACATTCAGGATCATGAGGGACATGCACGAGGCCATGTATACAAGGAATATGAACAGATTTATTAGAGAAAATTTTGAGTTTGAGACCTATTAACAAACAATGGGTTCTTAAGAATGTACAATCTGACTGACGAGGGGGTGGGTACTCGGTATTCTACAAAATTGGATATCGTATTGCTACACATTCGATGACTTCTGTCGACTATGACAAACAGTCCGAAAGTTTACTCTATTCTACACATCGCAATGTTATTGTACACGGTGCCTTCTCCATCTGTTAAAGTTCTCGAAAGTTCTCGGTCACACGAGTGACCTCGATCCAGTCACAATCTTGCAAACAGAAGCTGCTAAAATACTATTACTACTGTGCAGAGCTGAAGGCTAGAGATGAGTTCTGCTGCAACTCCTCCAGGAAGAATCACCATCACATCAAAATCCCAATCAAGCTTTTAAGGTAGAAGAGTTTTGTCAAAATGCAGATCGGTATCCATCTACTGTGCAGTAATGGCATCGGCAACGACTATCAGATCCATAGATGAATTGTATGGCCCTTTGCATGTCAAGCTAACTGGATCCCAAAGAGCAGGCAGAAGGAACTGACGACCGTTAGTGCCCAGTGCATTGAAACTGGCCCCTGTGGTCTCCTCCTTCAGTAAATTTCCTGGATTCCCTGGGAAAGCTCCCTCGCCATAAACTCCGGCGCAAGCCAATGCTACTTCCAGAGGAGCAGAAGCATCACCTTGGAAGAAGCCATTGCTGAAAGGGTTCGTAACAGTGCCGGCTAACAGAGTCGCAATGTTGATGATCATTCCGTCGACACCGACGTCTCCGTTGGGAGCCACCAAGGGAGTGACTTGTGGCCCGTAGATTGGCTTTGCAAAAGGCCATGCGCAGCGCCCAGCGCATTTGGAGACTGAGTTTCCGACCCAGGCAAAGGGCAGCATCTGGTGACTGGTGGCTGCCGTAGGGCGAGTGAAATGGTGAAACCCGCAAGTGCTCATGCAGAAAGCCCCCACCTGTACATCGTCTGCAGTGAGGACGAAGTAGATTGCATTCGGCTCCGCAGGGAAGGCGCCGGAGCTGATCGACTCCTCCACGATCCCGCTGATGTCTTCTTGGCTGAGAGTTTTGCCCTTGGAGTAAGACTGATCGAACATTTCCCCTTTCAATATCACTTCAGAACCCACTGAAGCTCCATTAGCGTCTCTGTAAGCCTGTACCACCTTCCACCAGCTGCGAACGCTAGGCTCTGGGGTTTTCACGTCCTTAGTGAAGGAACCAAAGAAATCTGCGATGGTGGAACGCTGAGAGCTGGAAAACTGACCGTACCACACAATGTAGACGTGAGAACTTTCAGAAGCCAAGATGGGGCCGCTGTGGTAGGGAAGCAGGAGAGGGCTTGCTTCCACGAGGGACGACAGCTTGCGAGAGTGAGTTCTTAGATGAGGGTGAACTCCCTCTCCCCTGTGCTGGCTGTGACGGACCTGGTTCACCGACGCCGTGAACACCGAAGTAGATCTCCCATCGATCAATTGGACTGCAATGGCCATGACGGTGTATACCATCAATGCCGAAACCTGGATGAGTCTGTTCCCTGTCATGTTGGATGTTACTATTTTAGTGTTCTAAGCTTCTGATAAGTCGCAGTAAGCGAGTGAAATAAGGAAGAATTGAGGAGTGTAAGAGGATAAGAAGCTGGCGAGAACAAAGAACAAAGATCAAGAAAAAATGTTCAGAGTTATTTCACATGAGCTGTGCGAGAAGCTACGGACGGACGAAGAAGAAGAGAGATAGTGATTGGAGAGAGAGACAAAGGACACCGGGCAAAGGAGAGAAGGAAAATAGATAACAAAGAAGGAAGAGTTCAGCGAGGGGCTGCTCCAGAGGAGCGGGAGGGGAAGGGAAGGAAGAGAAGAGCAGACGCTCTTAGACAAGGTAGAAGTCTGTGAGGAGTGTTGTGAAGAGGGACACGGCGTTGTGAAGATATAACCCAGGAAGCCCAAAGTTCCGCAGGCCCGCTGTGCAGACGCGAACCGACCGTTCAGCTCAAGTGCCCCGCCCTCAGCTTCCTTGAAAAAGACCTAGACTTCGGCCCTGTTGTCCTTTCCTCTGGCATCTGACGTTTACCTCTTCCCATCCTTCATTTTTCCTACGCGGTCGCCTTTTTTCCCAGCCAAAACCAATTTTGCTTACCAGATCTTTCCGCACGACAATTTCAATGGATTTTGCTCTAATTTGGGCTATTTTCATCTACTTAAAATCCTTCGTTCCCTGTTAGTTAAAGAGGGTCCGAAAAACAGAAGGGGTACTAATGTGCTGAGACTTTCGCCAACGCTCAACGCTGACCTCAATTCACCATTCAAGATTCGAGGGAATCTTAATGAAGGTCCATAAAGAAAAGATTCCCTTCTCTCAGCACGAAGATTGCAAGGCGTGGATGACGTGCGCAATACTCAGCATTCCACCATCAGCGACCGACACGTTGTTAAATTTAGCGGTGCCTGCCCAGATCTACCCTAGAATCGGTGAGTATAATAAATCGGACGGCTGGGCTAGCCTATCACTCGTACTCTTAGAAACACACATGTCCGGCTTCTAGCAGCTGATGCGACAGATACTCCGCTCCTAGTCAGTCCTTAGTGTGAGACCCCAGCGACTTTTAGTCCCTGATAAACTTTTAAACTAAGTTCTCGGACTTAGAAGACAAAACTGAAGGACGGCTGCCAAAAGTGAGGTATCATCTGGACTTTTCGTGTTATTCATGCATCTAAAAATTTGTTCTGTAGATAAACAGGTGATTTAAATCAAAGTTTTAATTTTAAATATTATATAATAGTAATTTATATAAAATTTAGAAATTTTCATATCCGGTTTGGAGACTATTTAACTATCCATAATGAGATTCCACAACAATAACTTATAATAATAATATTCAAAATGAAGAGCATATGCACGGTTATAAGAATGACAAACTAATTTGATGTGGTTTAAGACTGTTTAATGAAGTATTAGAAATTAATAGCTCGCAGCTAATCAGTTTCTACATTATCCTCACAATTCACGTTTTGGAGATCAAAGTTGATTCCCGCATGAACAATCTTAAAGAGGTGAAAAAGGAAAACTACGAAATATCACAAGACTATGTGTACTAATTTTTTAATATCTTCTTCCATGTTCCTCCACATGCGCGAGGATATGTTGAGTGCTATTCTGGCTTTTTGTCTAGTTCCTATGGTAACTTTGGTTACTAATTATCTTATTTTTATCTTCTAAAGGGAAGTATTGGAGTTTTTAGAAGAGATGTATTTCAGAGAATAATTATGATTTTGAAAATATGTAACTGCTTCATATTTTCATCTATAGAAATTCCTACCTCTCGTAGAAAGAACTAGATCACTCTTTTTTTTGTCCTTTATTGAAAACATCTTTTATTTTATTTAATTCGGTAGTTTTAATAGCACGGAAGTAAGCTCTATTAGTTATTTATTAATGTTGGTGATGGGCTTATGAGACAATGTCCCAAAGAAATCCAAGAATCCTAATAAAATTCATTGTATCCTATATAGACCAAAATTAGAAATAATATATATATTCTTAGTTTCTTCATATTTAAAAATTACCATTTACCTTGCAAGTAACGAAATATGATTTTGAAAACAAAATTTATTCATATAACTCAATTGCCTGAAGCAAACATGAAAGAGATAAAGACTCATAGAAATCTTTTAGGTTAGCAGGTGTTAAAATCAGATATGTATATTGACTTCCAGAAATTTACATAATCTTGTATTTGTAATATAGAACTTATAATCTAAAACTGTTGTGCAAGTAATAAAAGGTTTATCTAATTGAAAAATATTTAATAGATTTTGTTTGGTTTGGTATGGTGATAAAATGCAGTTTGATTGTTACCTTCTCCGATAAACTTTCCACTAGATATCATTTTCTTGATGTTCTGGGAGAATTATTTAAAAAAAACTTGTGTATTTTTTAAATTCAAAAAAATTATAATTTTTTTGAATTTAAATAATTTTTTCCTTTATTTATTAAATTTAAATCAGTGATTATATCATGCAACTAAAATTGTAAGAAAGGGACAAAATTTTTTTTGCAAATAATAATATAGGGAAAATGAGATTCAAATTCAAATAAAAAATACCAACTAAAATGGTTAGCATTTTTATGAAAATATATTTTAGAATTTCAATAACATTGAATATGTATTCCAAAAGTCTTTCAGATTTATATATAGTATTTGAAGGATTATAAAAACCTCTTACGTTATTAATCTAGATAATCTTTCTGTTTATTTAAGTTAAATAAATTGATATAATGAAGATACAAAACATAAAGTATCTATACTAAGCTTCTTTACGCTTTAAAAAACTTAAAATGATAAATTGGAACACTATATGTAAAGGAGTATCGAAATGGGAAAAAGGATGTTGTTAAATACAAGAGATAGACAAGAAAATATCACATACTAAAATTATGTAAAAAAACATTTATAAATATCAAATTAAGATAGAAAATCCTAAAAGAAAATCTAGTTGCCACAACTTCTAAGAAACTAAAGGAAACAAGAAAGAAGATATAAGAAATATCCTATAAATTATCATGTTATTGAACCAATTTATGTTTTATTGTATGAAAAATTAAAGTTTTTCATATTTTATAAATTAAATTATGATAATATATATTTATCATGTAAAAATTGTTTATATTTGTTAATAGTACTCAAGTATTTCCTTAATGCTATGGAAAATTTCCACTAAACAGTGTTAATAAAGTCCTAAATAAGTAGATGTTATTCAGAAAAACATCTTAGTTTTAATGTAGGCTGTATTAAGAGACTTAAGCAGGACTTAAATATGTTTTTGAGGATAACTCATCCGGGATACGTTCGTAAGCAAGGGACCTGTATAAAAATTTGCAATGGTTTATTGGTAGGCCTATTCAAACAAGTAATACCTCAAATCCTCTAAAAATAACTATTGGAGATACGACATTACTATGTGATGGGATGCAAACCAACTTACTTGAGGAGATACAATTATCCTTTCTAAAACTTTAAATGAGTATATATATATATGAATGGGACATGATCTGAAAATTCTGCTGAATTTAAAAGATTGTAGTATGCATGCACTAGCTTTTCCCAACCCCCTAGAAGCATTTGACCTGCATAAATAAAGCACATTCGAGCTAAAAACCTTAAAGCATAAATAGAATACCTAGTAAGGATTCTGTTAATAGTGTGGTTTTTACCAATATAATCTCTTTCAACGTTTATAAAAGCTCATCAAGGTAAATATAATATATTTTCTGTTGATGAGACTCATATCATAGAAGTATCAAGTAGAAAACTAATACCTAAGTCAACATTTTATCTTGTCTTTGAATTCCTAAAGTTCTTCTTAATTGCAGAAAGTATGTATTTGCCCAATTATATGATGATTTTCTGTCTTGACAATTTGTGAGTTACCAGTACACCGCTGTGTCGGTATTTGCCGTCAAGTATACGAACAAGTCGAGCTGACATTTACAACAAGGTTAAGAACATTCGTGAAGGACAATGTTTGATTGTCGCTGTAGTCGTAGAGTCCTCAGAAAGTAACTACTCCAGCGACTACAGACAGTAATAGTATATAACGGGCCCAATCTGCAACATAGTTTGAGTTTCTTGCTATGTCCTATATGTGCATAAACAAATCTAAATCTAAGGATGAAGAATATTGACAAGTGCATTGGCATCGCTCCATTGTGGACACAACCACCGAAGTCCATGTGTTGTCGTGCAGATTGACTGTTTCATTCCTGCTCCTTCGTTACGGTGTTTTGGACGTGACGAGCAATATCCAGTCCACTTACACTTCATTTCTTTCTCCTTACAAGTTCTTCGAAAGACTGTACAAAATTGTATTCGGTGTATTCTGTCTAGCTACTTTTGAATATCATCGTTGCTTCTCTAGTTTCATTATGTGATGATGTTTTCTGCATTCGATCTTTGTCAGACCACTCGTGGGTGAGATTACGCGTGCTTCGAAGAATTTCTGCAACTTTTAGGCATATATATGCGGTTACCATGCATCAGTTTAGCTTCATTTTTGTCAGCGTTCTGATGGAGATACTGGAGATTGATTGTCTCTCCTGCAGTGTTATTTGCCTGCCCATCCTCATCCTCGTCATATTCATCTGATGTCAAGCTAAAATAGACCCCTCAATGGTGAGCGACTCTTCTCACTTGGTGTTCAAGTTCATCTCTGACAACCAGTTCAATACGATACACTACTGTAGTTCTAAGTCACCAACTAGAGAACCATAGCATGGTAGCTTGTTTGGGTGGTGTGGTTGACGGAGTGTAAATGGAATTCTTTCTACAGCGAAGCAAGTACCTACTGTTCAGGACCGTGGTCCTGTAAATACTGTAGTTGCTTATGATGAGAATCACGATCACATACTGTAGAAAGGGATAGAGATGGGAGAAGCACTCATGGAACTAATATTCCAACAATATTTAGGTCGTACTTGGCAGCTCCTTTGGCCAAAACGTATTCCCTCCATCATCTTATTGAGTCCTCCAATTGTGCTATACTCTGATAACAAAAACGTGTGAACTATTCCAAAAGTGCAAATCTCCTTCCTTATTGGCTTGTGGTGTCGTATTAGTCAGTCCTCTCCTCCAAATGCTGTCGACTTCATTCACTTCTGCGTTTGGTGGAATCAGGTTTGCCTCGCATCGTAGGGTACCCCGAATGTTGGTAAAGGCGAGATCTGAGCCAAATCTGAACAAAAGTACGTGACTACACTACAACCAAGAGGAGGTTGCTGGCGGAATATAAAGATTAGTTCGCTCCCGCGAAGCACCGAAGACAAAATTTACTCGAGCCAAACGAAAGCGAAAAGAAGCGAATGACAGCCAACTAGCCCGTCAGCCGTATGACTGCACGGTGCTGGTGACCTGGCTGGGTGGTATAGCAGCTGGCCGCGTCGGATGTGACGTGACAGCCAGCTCACCACCGAAAAGGACAGGACGGAAAGGATATCCGTCCTGCCAAACTGGCCACGCTCTAAATTTAAAGATGGTTCGGCGGCATGTTCTCTTTCCTGCATGTAGCGAAGAGATGAGAGACGGAAGAGAAGGAGAAACGAGAGATTCGCATACAGGAAGGGTCGGACCAATTCGGGTCGTGGCCAATTCATTTCATCAGATCTATCTATTGGTGTTCTTTTTATCTCCACCCTAGAGACTGATAGCTAGACAGTACGAGATTTGAAAAGTTGGGCTTTACACACAACAAACGCGATGGATCGATCAGTCAATCGTTGTGAATCGATACGAATTCTGCGCTCGAAGAAGAAGAAGGAGAAGAAGAAGAAGAAGAACCTCCTGATTTCTTCACCCTCCCAGATAATCCAAACGTGCGGTGTAATTAACATAGACAACATGGGACGGGAAGAAGAGATGTTTAGATTTGTTGTAAAATTCAACCACTGTAGGAAGGAGATGGGTGTGCTGGTCCTGTGGATGCTGTGCATGGCGCACCTGGTGGAGGCAACAACAGCACCCTGTAGTAGAAAATTAAGCGCACTGGTGGAGGATCCACAAATCATCCTCAGATACTACGACGGACCTCTTCTCTCCGGGCCCGGACCTATACCCGTCTACGTAATTTGGTATGGTAAATTCACCCATTCACAACGCGCAATCATCCGAGATTTTTTCGCCTCCTTCAAACTCCCCGTAAGCATTACAAGCAAAGCCCCCACGGTTAGAACCTGGTGGAATTTAACAGCCGGCTATGTGGACGCCAACGGACAGGGAATCTCTCCGTGTGTAGAATTGGCCGGGGAGCTCAATAGGTTGGGGATTGAGAAACGTATAAGTGAATCTGATATCGAGCAACTGGTGTTGAACTCCACCTTTCCGAAGAACGCATCAGCAGCGTACTTCGTGCTCACATCTGCAGACATAACGGTGGAAACGTTCTGTGCGTCCTCTTGCGGATCACATGACTACACTTTCCCGGACCCGAAACTTACAGGCGGACAGCAGCTAGCATTTGCATGGGTGGGGAATTCTGCCTCTCAGTGTCCAGGACAGTGTGCATGGCCATTCGCAAGGGCGGAGTTCGGGCCTCCTTTGGAACTTAATGCACCGAACGGGGATGTGGGAGTGGATGGGATGATTGTTACCATTGCAGCTTTATTAGCTGGAATAGCTACGAATCCTTATAACACTGGGTATTATCAGGGAGATGCTATGGCCCCTTTGGAGGCTGCTACAGCTTGTGCTGGAATTTATGGTCCTGGAGCTTATCCGGGATATCCAGGTAGCCTTCTACACTGTCGCAAAACCAATGCCAGCTTCAATGCTGTTGGTGTCAACGACCGTGGTTTCTTGCTTCCTGCTCTATGGCTTCCGTCGAATTTCACTTGCACTCCTCCTCCTACCCCCTAAGCTAATCAGTTGAGCTATAGGACATGTGTACCCATTCAAATGAGATTTCATGACGCAACGCTCACAATTTTAGTCTAGATCCTCTAAGCTGATCAAGCTACAGTACATTTAACTGAATATCTCGATGCAATACACTAAACTTGTAATTGAAGTGTATGCCTTACATCAAGATGGCAACAGTGGAAGAGGAGCTAGGGATGGGACTGTTCAGAACCGAACAATATAGTTAGTTAAAGGCAGACGAGGAAGGAAGGAAAAAAGCATACTTTTCCAGAAAGTGGACAAACATTATAGTAGTACAATCCTGATTTAACTGGTACCAATTTTCCAGCTAATGAGGATTCAATCTGATTTTCTGATCAACTCTTTGTCTACTGTATAGTTTCGCTCTCAAATATGTCCCGTCACTTCTTACATGTAGAGTTTGCTTGTAACCATATGTAATGGTCATTTTAGAGAATACAAATGTTTGTTTGAGTTGGCGAGTGGGCCACTCTTACTCTTACTCCTAGTGATCGTACGGCACAAGTTTTCCTGGAAATACACCATTTTTACCAACTATTTGCTTCCGAGTTTCACCTGTTCTGCGGCGGTGGTATATATAGTTGACATTGTTGACTAGTTTACTGTGGTCCTTTGTCGAGCTACCCTCTTTACACAGCAGCAAGATTGGATGAACGGTAAACTTACACTTTTGAACGATGAAAAGGCTCAAACTAAAGGATGATGAACCTCAGTGTGTGATGTTGCTAACACAGCATCTTGTTGACCTGCTCTTGCTGATCTGGACAGAAGAGTTGCCCTAATGTATCAGACTGGCTTGAAAAAGTGAACACATACCACGGCAGGGGAAAAGAGAAGCTCATGAAATCCCCCAGGATCAATCAATATATATGAGCTTTGGCTTTGATCCCTTTTACTTAAATATATCAGGTGCAAAAAGTGGATATCAAGCTGAGGAAATCCCCCCGGATCAATAAAATATATGAGCTTTGGCTTTAATCCCTTTACCTTAAATACATCAGATGCAAAAAGTGGATGTGAGAAAGCCTCTAGCTCGGTACCGTTGGTCAGTAAAGTGGAGATCGTTATCCTGAATAGTAAGATTAACCTTTTTTTTCGCCTCTGAAATTGCAGCACTGGTAGGAGTATTGCTGCTAAACCGGTAACTCAGTTGACATTTTCTCAGGCAGCGGTTCGCATATTGTAACCTGTGTGATTCCATTTCGAGCCCTTCTTTGGGAGTTCTCAGTTACTGTCGGAAGAACTTTCCGTAAAAAGATTTGATTTTGACAATGGTGGCGCGTGGGCGAGGTGTTGCTTGAAGAAGCTAGCAATGAAAAAGAATTTGGCTAGCTAGCTTACAGGACAGAATTCAACGACCAGATCTCCATAGCAACAACACTAGCTACACTACCTTGACTGATTTCACCTTTATACCTTAACTCACGACACTGTTCACGATGAAGGAACAGCGAACCGGATAACAGGAATTTGTTATTCTATTGGTTAGTGCATGGTGATCCCCACTTTAGATTTGCAACACCGTAAGGGGATCTACTCCTTCCTTTCGAGCACTACGATCTCGGTGGTTGAGTCATCAATACGAGGGATGGGGTCACGTATCGCATGACCTTTGGATATGGTGCAGTTTTATTAGACGGATACCGGGAAAAGACTCATTCATAAGAAACAAAAGATAGCATACCTTGACAGACAACAGTAAAGAACGAATCAAAACAGCAATATGCATCTGAAGTTAAACGTTTGGGTAAGTTCAAGAGTTAGTCTTCTTTCAGCAAAGAAAACACACTTGATCCTCTTTTCTCTTTTCTCCTCACCTCCGTTCGTTGGACTTTCCTGACTAACATCCCATCGATCCTTCAATTCAAAGTTTTTGTCAACGAGCGTTTTGATCAAAGCAGAGGCCATTCACACAAGAAGCATCTTTCACAAAAGAGAACTTCAACAAAGTGGTCAGTTCCAAAGTCACTGAAAGCAAATAGGAGCAACAAGCTGAATATCTATGGGGCCACACAGAGTGGAGCAGCTACACTACACTATGAGGGATGGGGCCTCAATTTCTGCAACTAACTGACTCGCTATGTTCACGTTTGGTCATAGCAATGCAAACAAAGCAGTGCGAGAGCAGATTTCAGGCGCGCCGCTAGCCTTTGGACACCTGGCTACACGTTCTTTACGACCTTAAAACATTGCTCACCATCTTCCAGAATTTGCTGCAAGGATGGCCTCCATAGAAGCGCAATACGCCCTGTACCAACGGGACTCTCGGAGGCATCTATCTTTCTTCGAGCGGTATTGTGACACCATCCACGAAATCCTCTTTTCTAATTATACTCCTCTTGAACCACCGGCATCTTTGAGACCAGCTTGTGTCCACTTCGTTTTACATCTTTCTGGTGTCTTATCCTTCTCTGTATGCATGCACATGTTAGCAGTCTATGGTTTATTCTATATAATGTAATGACATATTACCAGTTGTCATACGCCGGGTGGATATGTGATAACGAACAGGTTATGATCTTGTTGTCGGCGTAGGTTTACCTCCTTGGTTTATCACTCCACTAGGAAGATCATTGGTCACCTCGAATTGAAAGAGATGATGCGACAGATAGCAGCAACAGCGTCTACACAAAAGGTCTAGGTTCAGTTTCATCACCAGATTTCTCTAGCCAAGATCAGTCACTAACTTCATATTTTCATCTTGGGCAGCTAATTTGAAAACCATTAAACGCACTTTCTGTGATGGAGGTGCATTTGACGGCCTCTCTACTTCCATGTTCTGTGTGGTAGAGACTTGTGGACACCAGCTCAGCTCACCCTCAAGCGACCACTTACCAAATAGCAAGACAGACATTTGGATCAAATTAACAATTTATTGCTCGAATCTTTTCCTGCGTTTCTTTTCTTTCAGTTCCCATCTCACTAACCATGTAAGTCTTGAGGAGTGTACGATCGTACTGTTCGTCCCACCCAAATTCGCACAGTGATTTGTGCTTCTGGGTTAGATAATAACACAAAGCGTTAACCTGTGGCTACAAGAATAGTCTCACCCGCCAGAATCCCTGAAAATACGACTTACATGATCGATCTGGCTTCATCTAACAAGGTCAGATACGCTAGGATGCACACTAGAAGATCACCACCAAATTACAAACGTCAATGTTGACATGACACCCCAGTCAGGTGTCCTTTCTTCACTCTCGTCAGTTTTTCTCGTTCTTTCTTTTGGAGAATGTTCCACACAGAACATTCTCCGAATCTCAACAAACAAGCATGACGTCTAAGATACTTACTTCTGCTGCTGGAAGTTACCACTGGAAGGGATGAATTGAGCAAAAGCTAAAACATTTAGAAGTAGTGTTGATGATTGAAACAACAGGTAAGAACCGTGACAAGTAAGAGGATTGAATATGCTTTGGGTACCTTAGAAGAGAAAATTGACTAGCACCATCAGACATGCATCAGGGTTTCAACTTTCGATTCTATGGGTTCCGCCCCAGTAAATATATTTGTGGGGATCCATAGACATGTTATGGGTGTTATGGGTGTGTTATAGAAGTGCCTTGTAAATTTGGAAGGCCCCAGAGTCTTGATCTATGACGGTAAATCTACCGGTCTTTGTCGCTTACACGAGTCCATAAAAATTCTAAATCTCCTGAGAGTTTTATTATCATTTGTAATTTTATTGTACTTTTACTTTTGTGATAAGTAGTGATAAGTTCATAAATTTGTTACTATAACGATTACCATAATCCTACCAACAGTTTGATTAGGGTAATAGTATTACCGTAATTAAACTGTGTGTGATTAATCCTTGCATTATCATGTGCCCAATGAATGCATACCCTTTGAAATTTTTGGGCATCCTCCATGCAACCAATGATTGTACTCTAATTCATATACAAGAACCCGTAATTATCATTGTTATTATCTCCTCATGTATCCTCAATCCTTGGTATTATCTGGTCTATCTATACATTTCTGAGAAATTGCTATCCGCTCTCTTGGTACTATAAGGTCTATCAATCCCCTTTTGTGAACTACTGGTTGCTGAAGGATCATGGCTAGTTGTTAATTAATCACCGAGAGTTTTGACAATTTACATGACGATTCAGCAAAATGGATCTTCTTGCTAAATAGAAATAAATATTTTATTTTTATTTTTTTACTGTGGATGTTATACAAAGAAAAGAAGAAGTCACAGAGATTCGCAGGAGAAAATATAAACTAGGAAGACAAATACCTGTCAAAAGATGGAAACATTAACACAAGGAGAGGAAAAATAGAAGGAAAAGTCATTAATTAAACGAACTTATCATAACCGTATTTAGTAGGAAGAATATATCATATGAAATCACAAATTTCTTATTTCGTTTTATATATATTACTCTATACCAATTGGACTTTATAGCGAAAAAATGGATATTTGCAGTATTTTCCAAACGTCACAAAGCCTAGTTTTCATACCCTGTCAAGAGGTGGGTGTTTTCTTGTACCGTAATTTATAACATTATCTCCATTCATTTTTCACTTAACAGTCAAGTATCTAAAGAAGTAAAAGCATAACTAAAGTAAAAGGATTATCCATCTATTAAAAGGATTAGTCAGTACTTCATTATTGAGTGCCAACGAACCTTAACTCTTCCACCTTGAATGATACAAAATAAAATGTTACAAGATTTTAATACAGCAACTAAATTTATTTTTTCGTTGATTTCCTCATCGTGTACATCTGTGGCATTCTTAACGGTTACAGACATAGAAACGTTAATGTTTCTCTACTCGTCAAGTCTTAGAGGGAAGTACCTAAACCTAGAGAAAAGCAAGAAGACATATTCATTGGCGAGTCCAATACTGTAATCTGGAGTAGTGTAAAACACTTTACAAAAGATCCAACCTCCTCTGAACATATTAGTCAAATCATCTAGAAGTCAAATAAAATGACAACATAGAAGATATCTTTTTATCTATTTAGTGTCATTTTGGTTCACTCTGTAATGAGAGAACCCACCTAGTTTGTCCTCATAGGACAAATCCTACCTCCTGTTGTGTTATTACTCAATGAATACTCCAATAAGACGAACCCATATTTAACAGAAGAGTCCAGCGAACATCCTCATTCTAATTGTGAAGAATCTTTAGATGAAACCTTTTAAGCATTCCTGGCTCGATTGTAAGCATGTCTTCGTCTGCTCGTAATATTTTGGACAGCATATTCACAGGACGCGGGTGAATAGAATTGATCAACGAATAGTTTGGAGTCAGACTGACCTGACCGTTTGAGAAAGAAGAAGATATCGACTGCAGTAGCTTAGAATGTGGGACGCGGAATAAGATAAAGCACTGTATGAGATTGAGATACACGCTAAATCCAAGCATCGTTGCAATCATGGCACATTATGGATCTTTCGTCATCTTGTTGGTGAACAATCACCATCCAACCTCGAGAGGAGAAATCTAGTTGGAATGTGTTGAACTGACATGTCGTATTTGTGAAGCAGTCCTTCTGCTTTACAAGCAGTTGTAAAGGTCTTCTCGACGACTTGCGCTCAAGCATTTCATTCATTGAAGTATAAGCGTCTAGAGAGTAAAGCCTACATACATATCCGAACCTTTGAACTTGACATTCAATTGTGATACAAAGGAAGAAAGAAGCAAATCAAACAATGTCCATAAAGCAAGGGGGTGAGCTACATTGTCAGTTGAGAAATCTTGGAAATGGCAATTTACGTGAAACGACAAGTCTCGTCTCCTCCTTGATGAGTTCGAGAATAGAACACACTTAACTGGGTAGACCACGTGAAGTTTTGTTCTGTAAGCTGGTGGAATCCTTTTGAGACATGTATAGCATATTGATTGAATCGCATGACGTTCCAATACTTTAACCTTGCTCTAGTTTGTTAGATAGCCAGGTAAAATAAGAGCGATGACCACATACCACTAACTTCCATTTGCTCTCCTTGATCGTGGGGCCATCCTTTTGATCCAACTCATGAGAAAGGTTGGACCCCAACCTTTCCTAAGACCTGGCATATCGAAGATAGTAATTGTAAGTCGGCGATTATCACATTTGAAGATGAAGCTCGTCCACGCTTCAGCAATGCGTAGACAATTTCAATTTGTCAATATTTTTATCTTGTAAAGTCTGCTCAGAGCTGACTCTTATTATCTGATGCAACCTGGTGGCTCGCACTATTGCATATATGGTTTCTATTTGAAAACCAGCAAGACACAGCAAGAAACAGCAAGAAGAGAGCAACCGATTGACAAGTGGTGTAAACCACCTCTACATGTCGGCATTCTTCTCTCTTCCTCCTTTTCCAAGACGGCAAAAGCTGCAACGAAATCTCACTTCATGCACCCTTTAACGATTGGGAGTAGAAGGGCCTCTTAACCGAGTAGCCTCACAATTTTATACTTTTGAGCATATTAATTGGAACTTATTCTCCCTCTCGGTCGAGCCAGTAGTACTGTAGCTCCTGCTGCTTTCCCAGCATTGGGGATCGTGCTCTTTTTCAAGGAGAAGACAAGAAAGAAAGATTGGTTGTCAAACAAACAAATTAAATACTGTAAAATTTCTTTCTTTTTAATCCTCAAAGTATTCGCACAATCATTACGTCCAGATAGTGGATGATGATGCTCATTCCACTTGTCGAATCCGCAGGTTGCCTGAAAAGCACTACCGGTGAGAGTAGTTGCTCTTGAAGCGGTCTTGCGCAAATTATCCTTACAAGCTGGAAAAGCAAGGCTGGAGCCCCTTATGATTGTCCAATTGTCGAGTATCTGCTGAAGTAGTGCTACTTGACTACCTCTACAGTTCAAAAAGTGACATGTTTCGCAAGAGGCGCGAATTGAAGTGTCTCAATTAATAACAAGACAGCCTTTCAGAAATTCGCACGTCTTGCCATTCACATTTTTGTCATGGACTAGTGATTCCTACTCTCTCGCATAGCCTCCTCTCACCCCCCGGTGCTTATCATACTGCCATATATTACGTCTGTTTATAGCACACTCATTTTCTGCATGCAAGCGAAGAGGAGTAAACTAGATAGAGAGTGTTAGAGTACAATTTCCTATCACGGATGCCATTCAGGAGTTGGACCCTTCTTGCTGTTTTGATTACATCTATTACGGAATCACTTTCATTATCACTCACAGATCAATCGCTTTCCTATCCTTTACCTTAACTTCACGTCTCCGGCTCCGAAACATAGTTAGGCGGCAGCAGCACAGCTGCAGTGCAGGACCGAGATGGAGATCGCGAGAGACAGAGGAGGCGGGGGTCGATTGCGTACACTCAAACAATATGCCTTGGCAGTAATAATTGTTGGAAAGTACCAACACTCAGCTGCTTGGCTTTGCGTCCACATCACTCACTTCTCGGCTAGAAGTTAGGGGAGAGCAAGAATGTGCTTCACGTGGTGGGTATTCGCCTCTCTACCCCGCCGTGTCCGTAGCACTGGCTTCAATTACTTAATTTACTGAATAACAGCTCTCCCCTCTCTCCAGATAAGGTGTCCTGCCGTATCTTGCCTATGATGCCATAAAATAATCGTTCTAACAAGTGTGGATATAGAAACTTTCGTGTGTTTCTCTGCATGTCGTGGACACATGCTGCTTCTTCTTGCATTATATCCTCTTTGAGTTTCACTTGGTCAAACTTGCCCAACCAAGCAGGCATGTATCGATGTATTGATTCGACCGCCGCCCGGTCATGTTCCCTTCCTTCCCTCCGTACCATTTAGACAGCAGTCTACTGATAAAGTACATCGCAAAACTTCAGCTCCACCATATCTTTCTCCTTATCTATCTATTCAACTGAACTACTGGTCTATCGATCGTGTCAACATGCTAACCTCTCTCTCCTGATGAAGTTTCTTGCATTCAAAACCGTCGAAAACTTTTCCCAACCTGCTTTGCGATTCCTGCATGCTAAAAGCATCGCGTCGGAAGTAGTACTGTTACATTGGATAAGGTTGGCGATGCAGAGATTCTTCACGTTCTTTTCTATTCTGATTTTCCATTCCCAACTCAAATCCACTGAGCATTACTTCGATACTCACTGCATCTGTACTCACAATCTACCCTGGGTGAAAATGTACTGTGTGGGGAAAATATAACCCCTTAAAACTATGGATTCTGATACCCCCTAGTCGGAAACAAAGGAAATCCTTACCGTGCTATGTTTCTTGATAGAGAATAAAGGAATGGGCCGTTGAAAAAATTATTCGGTTCCGTACATAATTAAAAAAAAACTAAACTTCCTCCATACATGTTGAACCTCTTTGTCTAGCAATAGATGCACCATATATTCAATACACATAAAAAAGAGCTAACTAGACAAAGAACACGGCTCACTTTTATATAATTTTATATCACTACATGAATAGATTAATTAATGGATCTATCTAACAAAGGTTTCCAGGAAATGATCGGAGAGGAAAAGAAAACCACATGATAATGGCTTAAATTGCATCAGAAGATGGATATATTTGTGATATTATTTTTGTGATATTATTTCGAAACAAACATTTAAAAATTCTTTACCATCCAGAAGTAATAAAAATATCATTTATAAATGCACAGACCTGGTTACCCTCGAACTTATTCACTTAGTTAAGATATATTGCAATTAATTAGCGGGTCTGTAATTCAGAAGAATGAACTACTAGCTACATTCGTTGCTGCCTGCCTAGCCTTGTACTAATCTACTGCGCCTGCTTCCTCCAGGTTCTCCGTTCCCAGCTTTTATGTCAGGTCAAGGAAAGGAGGTATCAATGGCTTATTTTATTCTTTACAACCTTGACAAGTGCATGTTGGACGGACATTAATCGTTTCCAATAAGTGGTATGTGGATGTATGATGAAGGGTCTATTCGCCGTACGAACATTAGTGCAACAGGCTTAATCCTGCAACATAACGTGAGTTCTTGGGTCTTGGTTAATTCAAGAGCAAAGCAGGAAACTGCGACAGATTGGAGTCAGGCACTTTGCTCATCTGGTACAGGGAATGTTCCTGCGAATGAAATTTGTCTCATTGATGTGTACACTGAATTTCATGCGGTGCTTCTTTTGTGTAGGATATTAAGAGTGGAGTAGAGATCTGTAAAGCTTCGGTGAGATATTTGATTCGCGTCTAAGCTTTTGTATGGGAAGCACCAAATGCATTCAAGGAAGATCGTGTTTCTGATCCCTCCAAACTTCAGAGGAAAGGTAAAAGAATCGAGATCTGATGAGCTTCAAACAGGATATTATATCGAGTAGGAATGGACACCTGGTCCATTCCTTTATTCTCTATCAAGAAACGTGCTAGTAGACTGAATCACTTTCGAATAGCATACATATGTCGTGATAGACCTCGAAGAAAAGATCAAACTACAACCGCTCTAGATCGAGGAAACTGCTTTTACAGGTGTTTTCCTCTAGCCAGAAACGCGTCCATAGTTTAGGCCTCATAAAACAGATCTAACCTCAGAGATCAACTTGACAAAGATCCTTTGTTTAAAGTGACATTGTTTGCTTGTAATCTCATTGATCAAGAAGTCTCCAGTGAATTTTGTAGGGCCAGCTTACTATAAGATTCTGCTCATCATGAACAAGATCCAAAGAACGCGACATTCATTCCACGAAAAGCTCGATCGACATTCCATGTCTACTTTAGCACTAAGACTCAGCCCGTTTTATGTGAGGATTATACACCGACATGGGTCCGAGTCCCTGTTAGATCCCAAAGTGGGATTTGTAAGCATACTATGTACTACAAGAAAGAGAAAGTTGAAGCTAGCAAGATGAAACGCAAATCTACTTTGAGAGTGGGGCCAAAACGACAGCTTGAGATTGGATCGGTGGAAAGGATGGATACGAAAGAAGTAATAATCACCCTACGTGTTCGAATCACCTACGAAATGAAGCAAGCACGAATGTTGTCGACACAGAATCCACAACAATTTCCCCCAGTCGTGGATGCAGATTTCATACATTACGTTGGCTTGGAACAATTCCAATCATGGCGTCAATGACAACCATGCTCCTGGAAAGGGTGATTGCATGAAGTACAGATGTCACAAGTTTTCAAACAACCGACTAGCAGCGAAGGAAGGCGCAATACACCTTTTTGCTGCGTAGACTTAGTAGGCTCACTTGAATCATCGTGTACGGGTTTGGAAACTATCATGAGGAACTGGACGGCATGTATTCAGTTGCTTCCGCTATATTGCATGACTTGTTGTATGTAAACAAACAACACGACTACTTTTACCTTATGGCTGACTTGGGGGACAGTCAGCATGTCCTGTCCTATTCTATTCTGTCCTGTCCTGTCCTGTCCCGTTCTGACCTGGCCTGGCCTGGACTGTAGCTTCAAGCTGACAACAGGTAAATGAGCGTCTGGTGCTGCTGCTGCTGTAGTATGGGTCGATTCTCTTCTTGGTATATTTCTGCAAACCATGAATCTTGGGGGTCTTGGAGGCTTTACTTAATGATCCTTCAGATGCAAGGAACTCAAGGCTTAGTACTATCAATGCAGTAGTTGATTACTATGCTGCTAATACACTTTGGAAAGAAAGCCCCCAGTGGAGATTCATTTTCATGGGGACGGATAATACTCACAAGCAAAAGCCCACAACCACAATACTCGACAGATTTGACATATCGGCCTACACAGGGTGATGTGAAGATGATTGACAAGATCTGGTAAAAAATTGAATTAATTTGTGAGAAGTGGAGATTATCATCTTGCAGCGTACTGGACTTTTTAAGTTCTAGTTTGGTCGGAAGAAAATGTCTTGAACTGTACGTCTGCGTTCTGCTGTGGTGTCTGATGCATCTATTTGAATCAAGTGAATTGTTCATCAAGAGTCTTATCAAGCGACGGAATGGGACACAACGGCGAAGGAGAAGAGATGGTCGTCTCACTTAAGGGGAATTGTATTGAAGTCGTGTTGTCTCAACTGTCCAGAACCACCAGCTTTTCTGGGGACTCTAATTTGTATCAGGAAACACATGACCCGAATTCAGTTCACGGAAGGTTGCAACTTGCCGGTTGAACACCCTAAGTTACTCCGAACAGTTACACTCAACTCTGCCAAGTGAAATAAGGGTTACACACAATACGTGAAGCCGATGCTTGTGATGAGTATCAGATGAATGTGGTCTCATGTTTATTATTCTCGTACACTGAGATTAGTAGGCGCGCTGCTACTGTGTAATAGTTTCCTCTATCTATCACTGCTAGAAGTTAGCTCCTTGTGATGTACATTTGATCTAAAAGCCGCAGATTTTCTTCTTCAAGTTTACATGAAATCCTAAACCCTAATTATCAGTCGGTATGTAGTTCTGTCTGCACCTTAAGCTTAATAAGTGCTTTCTAGAATGGGGCATAAGTGCTTTCTACTCAGAAATTTCACATTATACACAGAGTGTGTCATGATCATGATGATGGCCATCAAGGAGCAACGCACGCCAGTGTGACTGGATCCCAGAGGGCTGGGAGCAAGAATTTGCGACCATGAATGCCGTGAGCATTGTAGCTAGCTCCTGTGCTCGAATCCAACAAAAGCTCGCCTGGGTATCCCGCATAAGCTCCTGCACCATAAGTTCCAGCACAAGCAGTAGCTGCCTCAACGGGAGCAGAGGCATCGCCTTGATAGAAGCCGTTGTTGAATGGATTAGTGGCAGTACCAGCCAGAATTGTTCCGAGATTAATGATCATTCCATCAATTCCCACGTTTCCACTCGGAGGCGACAATGGTTCGAACCCCGGTGGCCCATAAACTGGTTTGGCGTAAGGCCAAGCACATAGACCTGGGCACTGAGAAGCCGAATTTCCCACCCAGGCGTACGGCAGCTGCTGCCCCTTGGTGGCTGTGGAAGGTTTGGTGGAAAAGTGAGATCCGCATGAACTCATGCAAAAATCCTTCACTGCAACATCCTCTGCTGTGAGCACAACGTACATTGCGTTGTTGTTGATTGGGAATTCTCCACCGGATATAGAACTCAGCACAAGCGATTCAATGTCTGTCTCCTGAAGAGATTTCCCCAGAGTGTAAGCTAGATCCTGTTCTTCGGCCAATTCCACCATGGGAGTCACAGACTGTCCTGCTGAATCCTTGTATCCGGCTGTGAGCTTCCACCAAGAAGCAACCGAGGGTTTTACAGTAGCAGAAGTGGAGAACGAGGAGAGGAAATCGCGAATCGGAGCCTTCTGAGCTGCACTGAAGCTGCCATACCATATGATGTAAACAGCAATGCTCGGAGTGCCAGAGAGAATGAAACCGTTGTGGTAGGGAAGAATCAATGAAGGTGTTGGGACCAGAAAAGACAGTTTACGAGCGTATGAATTTGGAATGGTTTGATCATCGGAAGAGAGGAGGAGGTTGGGAATATCTTGCTGTTTAGAATTCTCGTCCTCCAGACTGAGAAGGTGATGAGTCCCCGTGGTTGTAGTTAAAGCTCTTCGGGCATCAGCGTAATGGGAAGTACAAAACATGAGTAGGATGATAATTCCCCCGGCTTTCCTACACTTCAGCTGACAGGAGGCAGAAGAAGTAGCCATAATTGACAACGTGATGATCCTGATTCAAATATCTGCTCCCTGGCTGGCTGGTGGGATTTTTTAGTATGCGTTTCTTTCTCGTCTAGGAGGGCTTTACTGCAACTGCTCGTAGCCTCCAGGAACTCACTTGCTGTTTGCAGAGGACGAAGGAGTGTGCTCTGAATATGACTGAGTCGTTCGGACAACAGACACAGAGTGAACAGAAAGGAAGAGAGAGAGAGAGAGAGAGAGAGAGAGAGAGAGAAAGAGAAAGATGCTGCGAATTGCTTTGTAGTAGTGAGAAGAGGAGGAGCAGGGCATTATAACAGCATGAGAAGGTGCAGAAGGAGGAGACGAAGGAGAAGAAGAGGGCCGTGAATCTGTCGTGAGACTTGGCCAGCTGGCCCACGGCTGACAACGCTGGATTTACCATAACACCCCTCACAGCCCTTCTTTGCTTTGCTTACTGCTGACTGACTGACAGACAGTCTGACCCATTCATTCATTCACACAGCATAACTGCCCAGCAACTCAGCGCCACTCTAAGGGCTGCTGCATGCAGCAGCACCAAAATGATACCCAGGTAATTCCCTCCTCCAGCTGGTAACTAACGGACGTTACCCGGCAGTGAGATTCGAAGTGTCTCAATCAATCTTACCGTCCTACAAGTCGAACCCGACTGGCAATCGCCGGTCATCGTGTTTGGTCCGGAGCTCTTTGTGCGCGGAACGGACGATTGATCTCAAGTAGCTCTCGATCTTGTTAGATTTCCTCAGACTTCGTCATTTGCAGCGCGTTGATATTGATTGTGATATTTTGATTTCGCCGATGGATTTGACCCCATCCATGCAACCCACCAGGCTGTAGTCTAATCCGAACAAGCTGTTCTCTATGTGGAGAAACAGAAGCCCCATGAGATGCGATGGGATGGCTTGGAATGGGATTATCAGCCAGCCACCTCGTACACCACGTAAACCACCTAAACACCACGTACAACTGTAGTAGCTCCGAACTTTTCGTCCGCTTAGCAGTTCAGCTACTGTAGCGATAGAAAGTAAAAGTGGACGTAGACGTAAAATTGACTGCTGCAGTCGTCCAGAAGCGAAATCTATGAAGAAGATCTCTGACCCGCTAGAAGAAGCTCGGTAGCTTACGTTGTCTGCGTTAGATCAGATTACTATAGGAGAAAGCGCTGTAGCTTGAGTTGTCTTAATTAGCTCAGATTACTACTGACGGACCCGTTAACATGGAGTTCATCTGGTCTATGATGATCACCAGAGGGTACGGTTTAGAATCAGGTTAAGGATTTGCTAGCTAGGTGCTTTGCACGGTTGAAGGAAAAATGGTCCTTTCTTGCATTTTCTCTCTAATCCGCTGGCTTGGGAAATGGTTTCAAGTTTGTGTGCGCCTGCCTGCCTGCCTGCATTGTTAGTTGAGGTGGAGAGAGAGAGAGAGAAAGAGAGGGGAGAAGAGGAGAAGCGTGTTCGTAGGTCGCCGGCCCGAAACCAGAGGCAACGGTACTGGGCTGGTTGGCTGGCAGGAACAACTGCACTGGTCTTCTGGTCTGCACAGCCCGACAACGGCTGACTTCCATGGAACGGGCTCAGGGAAAAGATTTGAGCTCCATTTCTGGTCATGCCTAATTCGAATTTCCATACCTGCACTTGTATATTTCACTGGCAGACTTGTACAGAGAGCGTTTGGGGCATCGAGCCAAATAAGCTCTTAATCATGCATCCGTCATCCATGATCAGCACCGGTTCTATTTTCCTTTGGCTGTTTGTGAAATATCTCAATGACTCAAGCTGCCCTCAGGATTCTCGTGTTAACTTCGGTTAGCGTTAAACTGGTTCAACCTTAAGAGTATCTACCGATCTATTGCATTAATAGGTCTCTGTTTCCCAAATCGTTTGATGGTAGAAGATAAGGCCAAATATCTTTTCTACGGATCGTCGGGCTGCAGCGTTTCTTCTGCACGTTCTCTACTGTAGCGGGCTTGCAGACAGCCCAACGAGACCCCCGAGAAAGAAAGCACTGTATGTGGGGAAGTCCCCAGTGGTGTCCTGTCTAAGAAGATTTCGAGCTAAATCGATTTCTATCGGTTGAGATTTGGGAGGTGTTTGACATTTATTGCAAGCTTACCTTATGTTTAGAGTCGATATGGGTGAAGCCTCCTTCTGACTCCATTTAATCCTCGTGGACATATCTGATAGGCGCTTCTGGTACAACACCGGATGAGCTGAGTTACTGACATGGGTCCCAAGGATCTATCTCCATTCCTATTGCCCCATTGCATTTATTATTTTCCTCAGCGTTCCATATCCAGGTAGTAGTTTGTTTGCCCTCTTTTACTCGTTCCAGTGATGTCATTTCCATAGGTGGAATAAGAAAATCGTATGTTATTACGCTTGGCATCTCCCAGCAATTCCTCAACCCCCTTCAGAAAGCAACGCGATCACTTTCCACGTCTTTTCCCTCTCCTTGGACCTACCGGTAGATAGAGGTTTGCTGTTGGAAGGCTTGACGTATGGCTAGTTTCCTGGAACGGTGGCCCGATCTAAATTAGTCGCTTGCAAAAACATCGCTCTTGTTTGGATGAGTTGTACAGTGCTCCTGGGGAAGGAAAAAAACTTGTCTTCGATAGACGTCTTGTCTAATGAGCCTCGTTTCAAAAACTCTGGAAACTTCAAATCGAATGAGGCCAATAAGTGATACATGGCTCATACTGTAGTAATGTGAAAGAAGTACCTAGATCTAGGCTACGCTGCTTGGTGCCGGGAAGTTTGGGATTAGCGCTGCAGCAGCAGAAAACGCCCTTACTTTCCCCGACCAATTTTTGGTGCGGGATATCACTTGGACACCTGGAGATTTTCATACATGCACAATTCGGTACCATCCGTCCTCTCCCCCACGTCCCTTGTTTTATCTACCATATTCTTCTTCCTTGGGCCCAAGAAGCAGGAAGCCCATCTAGTTACCCACCGGCCAAGCCAAAAGATATAGCTCACGGGCCATCTCAACAAGGAAGGACATATATGAGTCAACAGGACTGTCAATGAACGGCGTTACAGCACACAGGAGCAGTACCGGTTTCGCTAATGTTAGTCCAGCCATCACAGATATCCCGGCCATAGACTGCTTGCCAACACCATAATATTGCATCGTGTTTATCGGACTGACTTGTATTGCTTTGCTGCGGGTCCATCCTTTTCTCTCCTTTCGATTTCTACACTTTCGCTCCTCTGTAGCACACTACCCCAGCTTCTTTTCAGAAAAAGATAAAGACAGGCAAGCCGCAGTTCGTTTCCTGAATGACAACAATCTCCATGTCCTTCCATATGACCACAGAGGGGCACGACAAATTGTATTGAATGGAATACTGTAT
This sequence comes from Lunularia cruciata, assembly GCA_948567375.1. Taxonomy (NCBI): domain Eukaryota; kingdom Viridiplantae; phylum Streptophyta; class Marchantiopsida; order Lunulariales; family Lunulariaceae; genus Lunularia; species Lunularia cruciata. The sequence continues at coordinate 48,817,400 of OX419761.1, read as the reverse complement.
GGGCCGCCACAGAGTCAGTAACGTCTCACGATGCCTTTCAAGTCATTGTGACTCCGTCTACGGTCACGAAAGCTCTCTCTGTCAGCGCCGCCTTTGATTACCTGAATGTGTCCAAGAGCCGAAGACCTATGTACCCTGGTTACGGATGCAACTCAAACTTCAAGTTGTCTCTCTTCGGCGTAACCATGGTACACCTATACCTCGTTATAGATAATGATAGATAAGTGAACCGACTGTGAACTTTAAACGTTTATACAATTGATTCAGACAAGAGCTTTTTAGAGTAGAGAAACGGGTTGTTACAGGAGTTTGCTCGAAGTTAGTTGAGGATATTCTCTTCTCCGAGAAGGAGAATGATGTTGGAAAGCCAAAACTTAACCTTCTTTCTTGGTCGGTTGCACACATTTCACGAGCTGAAGAGGGGATCTTCCTCGTATCGAATCCGGATCATTCTGTTCAAATGTCACGCAGTTTCATGTTGTCTCATCTTAGGTTCAAGATAAGAACGCAGAGAGCACGCCATCCCCTAACCACCATAGAGTACTAGTACTAATAATAAGAATGAAGGTGGAAAGGCTGCAACTCCAAGCTCCTCTCCTATTACCAGTGAACACGCCCTGAAAGCATAATTAATAGTGCTTGGTACAACACTGGTACGTGTTTCATGGACCTGATGTAAAAGCACTGCTCTAGGAACTTGAATGGAGAATGCGAGTTACAAGTTACGTACTCTAGAGCGAAGTACGGGAGGAGGAGAGGCCAGTAGACTTCAATCTTCACTGCTTGTGTGCTAAGCAATATATGTGATTGAGGCTGGCTTGCAGGAGCAGGACGTAGAGCGAGTAGGGGTCAGGATACTGTAGAGTCGAGGTCGGTGAGTCCATACTTATCATTATGGTAATGGGTCAGTAAGGATTGATTGATACAAGGTGAGTACAGTAGTAGTACGGTACTTAGTGCTTCCTCTCGTCTTCCCGTTATGCTACTCCCCAGGGTTGACGGTTCTCACGGACCCAATATACATTATTTGTATATACTCAGAATTATTAACACCTGACAGTGATGACCACTCTAAGCTGCCACTCCATGGCTAAGGCCGGCTTGACAATCTCGATGCCATGTTTTATTTGGGGTACAAGTTCACAGCTCTCGTTGAGGTACAAATATCCAAGAGTAGCCCTCAAATGAGTTGCAGAATCTACCTCTAGAAACTGCTTAGTCTACCAAACGTTTTGATTGCTATGAGTATTGCTATGGCACGCAATCAGCATTTCAGACATCTCATGGTTAGGAATGCAGTGAGCCCTCCCCCTTCTTTCTCTTCGCACAGTGCGCAGCCGAAAACTATACTAAAGCTACAAGCTACCGAAGCATTCTCAGGAGCTCAAAACGAGGAAGCATCGATCTTAGGTTCTTTTCATCATAATGGCGGCAGTTCCTTGCTCTTTTGACATCCACTGTACTCTTCCATATCAATCATCAATTTCAATCTGACACATTCGAGAAGCGCCAAGAGTGAAATTGAAGTTCATAGAGACTGCAGGGGACTCCGCATCTTCTTACGCTGGTTCTCAGAGTAGCTACTACTGTAAAGGCAATTGATTATTCAGCCTAGCTTATTCTATGCACCATAGCTCTCCATATACGGCTAACCTGAGGACTCAATAACTTTGTATTGGCTAACTAGTATTTGTACTATACTTCCTTGGTATACAGTAGATCACCATAACCTCAGATTCTATTCCAAGTCTACTGTATCCGTACTGTATTAGGTCGTTCAAATCACCAGAAGGGACCGTGCGGGGTGCCACTGTGCTCGGTGTACAAATTGAAGATTTACCAATTCTATGATTGAAGATGCAAGCAGAGACATGTACAGTATGCGAGGTTGTTACAGTACTTCGAATCTTGTTCTCAGAGAGAGAAACAACAACAGTGTTCTTCCATTTTTGCACCACTGTATACAGTGGTATACTACGGATACCTACTTCAATGATTGTGTTGTCATCTTCCATGATCACCAGCTTATTCATAGGACCTGTCATATCAGTTCTCCTTGTCAAAGCTCAGGTTTTCCTCATCATATGTTACGGAGCGCTGCATTCTGGAGCTACGTGGAATGTTGAGGGTACTTCAAGGAAATATCTCCAAGCTTTTTACCGTTCGATAGCAATACAACGATTCTTTCACAGCTTCGTGGTTTTGCCGTAATTCACTTGAAAGTTCATACCGGTTTGGATGAGACCAATTCGAATTCCTGGTTTGCAACAACCATTGCTTTCTTCGCTCGATCAAGCTTTCGGTTTGGGATTTGGGTGCACCAATACCCAAAAAAAGCCACACCTCTAACACCTATAACAACAGTAAGTTGAATACTAAGACTTTAATTTATCCGTAACTACCACCCACGTCAGCTCCCCGTCCCTCCACTCCATACCCTTAAACCATACCAAACAAACACTTTTTCAATGAGATCTTCGATGTTATGTTGGGAACAGCTGGTGTAGGCAGTTATAAACATGATTGGCAAACAGCTTTCTAAATTTTGAAGCAGTGCTTTGCCGTTGACCTCTTTCCCGTAACAATGTAACAAGCTCAGGAGTCTAGCCCTGTAGTCGTTCACCCCTCTCTCCTTTTTATCTTTCAACTCCAGTCTTTGTTCCACTCAGAACTCTTGATCTGAAAGCTTAGACACTAGGTAATGGTCATGATTTGTCATGCTTTCGTTCAAATTCTTTGCAACAGTAATACGTAAAGGTAAGTGCGCATCCCAAGGGCACAACCTTAAACCACAAAGTGAGATGGGGAATGGGATGTCATACTTTATGTATTACGGTACTTAGAAAATACTGTTGAGCTGCCAGATACTCGAGAAACGCAATACCAGTCCAAGGGCCCACCGAAAGCTCCTATACCACTTTAGCTTCATATGACAGAATTTGTATGTCTGCCTTCCTGCTTTGTAGTCCCATGCATACCAAATAGTATCAATGTCAACTGTAGTATCGGGTTGTTTGTGGTAGCTCTGCCCTGTTCGTGCAGACACAGGGGAGAAAGGTCTGATATCATGATTTGATTTGCATCAGCATTACATCAACTCAATATGGGTTCCATGTGGCCTCTATCAGGGCCATTCAGGGCAAAACAAGTTCTCGCTCGATCCAATCGATTGGCCTCCTTACTGCTGCCTTCTCCCAGTCCTCGGGCGGATTACGTGGTCATTTTGACTCCTCTCGATCATTCTCCTTTTCGAATATGCGCGTATTCACTACTCCTCATCCTCAAGAAGTTGACAAAAACTCGTCGACAGTGCTTGTTGCATCTATTTAACTCAGGGCCAGCTTCTGACTATCGTAGGAGAGCGCAGAAATGAACGGACTATTCACAGATACGCTGCCAGTGCAAATGGTTTTTAAATCATTTGAATTAAGGTGTCTCGGTTGACAAAGCTCTTAACCACCAGCTTATGAAACGTGAGGGAACCGCTATCAGGGCCCGGAATGTGCACACAACAACTTAGTCCGAGAATCTCACCACCTGATTACCGTATCTGAATCTGACCTAACCTTTACCTCTCTTCTCCCGAAGCGTGGTTAGTTGGAGAAGGCCCCGACTGGACTGGAAGAAAGTTAACACGTTGTGAAATTTTTCTTTCTGAATATTTTATGATTCTAGGTGGGATTGCTTTGGTGAGAGATGTGATCTGCTGTGGGTTTGAGCCTCTTGAGTGAGATCACAAACTTTTACTATGACTTTGTACGTATGAATCGTGCGTCAAATCGCAGGTCAGCAAGTACACGTGTATAACTAATCCTCAGAAGTTTCGTTCTAATAGTTCATAAACCTAATCATCGAATATGAGGATCGTAAGTCCTCGAATGTTGCACATGAACATGCGGAACTCTCAGAGTTCGTTATTATCTACATGGAACCAGGGTTACCTACGTCTACCGGGATGTTCATGGGGAACCCATTGACAGCGTCGGGTTATAAATGGTATTAGCGTGACCAGCACTGATTGGCAATACAATTTTCATGTGAACTGAAAATCTGACTGCATCTGTAGGTACCTTTGTCAGAGTCTGTGACATGGTTGAGTGAGATGTCAGAGCTTGTAAACTCCAACATTCTAGTGTGTGTGCGCATACCGTGTGTTAAGAGCTGCAGAGAAGCCGTTGAACTTCTTCGATGTCGACGCGAATGTGTTGACGTCAACGTCTCATTTGACAGGCACAAAAGTCCCTAAACGAAGCTGCGGCATTCCGCGTAGAATCAGATGACCTGCGATGAAACTTGACGAAAGAGACATGTTCAAGTAATTCCTCTGTTCACGAGTAGAAAGGCTGATTTCTCATACAGACTCTATTGGGGCTTAGCCCCATGTTACCTTTTTTCACGAGTAGAAAGGCTGATTTCTCATACAGACTCTATTGGGGCTTAGCCCCATGTTACCTTTTTTGTCTCTCCCTTGTACGGCTTGATGGGGTCTTCCCATCCTTCATTTTTCCTACGCGGTCGCCTTTTTTCCCCGAAAGGCTGAGCACATTCAAATGTCACAGACCTTTAGATATTAATCGAACATAAATCCTGTTACTGACGAGAGATTTCATTAGGACTTTCGAATTTAGTGCCAAGAAAAGTCGAGGACTGAAGATGCCTTCAGCGTCACCCCCAATCCTATCTCCCTCCTATCTCCTTCTTACCCTATGCGAATGAAAACTTCCCAGCGTCTCTTCTCAGAGAGGGAGAGGTTCATCTTCTGGCCAGGATCCCACCTGGTGATAAATTGCGCTAACTCAAAAATTTCCCGGTATTGATGCAAGGTACTGATAAAACGTGATACAGTAGGCGTTACCCGTGACCATTAGAATCATGTCGACCCTAGAAGTCAGGGCATTGTACAAACAGGTTTCATCTCTATTGTGGATGATGCCGGGAATTTTCAGAAATCAGAAATCAGATTGATATGTCTTCTTCGTTCTGCAATGACGCAGGAACAAAACGAAAACTCAAAATCGAGAAGCCCTAGATTTGCTCTTCCTAGAATTTCATCCCTTACGCCAACGTCTCAAAACCGGGGTCATTTGATCGGACCAATTTACGGATAACTCTTCGTGATACTCGATATAGTTTCACGTTAAAGAGGGGAATCTTTTCACCGCCGCAGAGTCTACCGCGAAATCCTTTCTGTCCGCATTCATCCCACCAACTTGACTTGATGAACACGAATCCGATCGAATTGAACGTCGCACACAATCACATTTCGAAAAGCATCCATCGATCTGCCTGCCAGATTCTCCACGTATACACGGCAACGCCCACCGTTGTGGAACCCGAAAAGTGCGCTGCCACGCTTGTTTTCGCCTACTTTCCCCGAAAGCATGGGAGCAGAACAAAACCACGGCATCCATGGCGACGGAATCTCGATATGGTACATCGTACCGTATACGCGTAGTTTTTCCTGCCAGCTCGTCAGATTTCGGCATGAGGGTTGCGATACAGTCAAAGTGGTCAACATGGACTGACTCCTTTCACATCCGTTGGATTTCATCTACTTGTGTTTCAAGCCGTTAGATTTGAATTTTCTGGCATACTTTCCTCATCACGAGATACGTATGCGGAATCATGGGCGCTATTGAGCCGTGCAAATTTGATTGGGTATTTTCTTTTGACAGCCGATGAGAACCATATTCTTGTATGTACGTATGTGATGATAGCATCAGCATGTCCTTCGTGATCCTACGGACCAACCTACGTACTGTATTGTACTAACAGAGCTGCTGTCTCTTGGGGTATAACCATGTACAGCGTTTGAAAACTAAATTTCACCTCTAGTCAAAGAGCCCATGAAGTTACTTTGACTTTCATTCAACCTCATGTCCACAAATTTCAAATTAGCATGTGGATCGACCATTTAGAAATTAATCATTTTCATTAAACGCGACTAATAATAAAAAATCTAAACATAAAAATTGAGAAAGCAGATGACATAGAAAATGTTTGATAATTTTGGGTTGAATCATTTTTAAGTTAAAAGAGGCAAAGTCAAATTTTGATTCCACATATTTCAAACTCAGTTCTCAAGTTCAAATCTTGGGAGAAAATTGGGTTTTTAATACACTTCGACATAAAGAATAATTGATATATTATGATGTCTATCTCTTTCCTATACATCATCCAAAAGAATTTTATAATCAAAAATTGTGTAATTGCAATTTCCAATTAGGAAACTTGATCCAGGATACCATTAACCGCAAAATAGTTGCTTGATGTGCGTTTTCCTTCAAACTACTTTCAAGTGTAAGTAAAATTATTTTTAGTAAGAAGAAATACCCTACAAAATTTGGAAGCATAATCATCCATATAACTGATGAGGGAGGTATACCGAAATCTTCAACCAAATAGTGTTCTCCTCACTCCATCATCAGGAGGTTGTTTCCTCCAGAAAAGAAAAGAACGACGTTAATTAGCATGAAATCTAACCTCCAAATTTTTATATATATTATCCATTCAATCTCTCTTAGATGTGAAACTTCGTTCTCATCTGGATGTCATTCACCTGCCTTTCCAACAAATTATTTATATTCAGCTAAATACATGACCCTATTCAATGGCTTGCTGTTAGATCTCGATTGTTCTTTAACCTTTATCTTAGCACCTTCCAGAAACAGCAAATCCAGAAAGGCCATAAGTGTGAAGATCATTGGTTAAAATAACAATAACCAATAGTGTCTTTACAACCTCATTAGTATCATTATCCCTTGAAACATCATATTGAAAACTTTCGATACTTATGTGATCATCATTGTTCTGTTTAACAACCCCCAAAAAAAGAGAGGATCAGATCGATGAATGCAAATATGTCACTCATCAGTTTATTCATTTGTTTTGAGTATAAATTCATGAGAATAGTCTATTTATTGTTCCGTCGTTAAAAGTGCAAATATTTTACAATCTGTTGTTCTTTTTGGCAAATTCTTGCACCACTAAGGGTCATATAGACGACAACGTCAACATCAACAACAATAGATTAATCCCATAAAAACTCACCACCTCCTCCCAAAAGTTAACTTAGCTAACTTGGTTGGCATACGTTTCAGTTTCATAAAGAGTGCTTTATGAATCACATGTCGACACGGCCTGAGAGAAGAAGGACAAGAGATTTGAAGGAACTCGTCCTCCTGTGCCTGCCTGATAAAGGCGGTGTGATTTTGACTAGTCGAAGAGAAGGTTGTTTGATGCATCACAGCTCCTGCAGTGGAGGGGGTAGAATTAGAATCCCCCGATGCAAGTGATTATAAGACTCACTTGCATCGAGGGAGATGAGAGCTGGGCATAAGACTTCGTCGAAAAGTTTCAGAGGTTCGAATTTTGTTTGGTTGAGAATTAGTGTACTGTTTGTGACGGTGGTTCAAGCTTTTCATGGCTGTTTCAGTATAACCGACCGTAGAGTGAGTGGTGAAGGATGCAAGGGCGAGAGAGTCGTCGATGAATTGTTGTTGGACTGAAGTGAGAAATAGAAACACGTTGACAAGACGAGCCTGATATTACAAAACAACCGTTTGTTGCGGTATTGGGATCTCAGAGATCCCATTTAGCGACTGATGTTTCTGTCTGTCTTGGGGGCAGCGTTGTAACGGGTGTTGTTGGAGCAGCATCATTAGCTAAGGTGGGAGACACAAACTGGATGAATGACTGATTAGTTTCATTCAAGAATACCAAAAGTTAAGGGACATGGAAGAAACTAGGAGACAAGGGAGACGGAATCCTAACAGTGAAAGCCTGGAAGCTCAAGACAAGGGAGAGGGTGAGCTGTGAAGCATGCTAGATCAGATCAGTCGTACTCATCAACAAGAACAAGAACAACTGGGCATGAAGGCCATGAAAGGAGACGAGGATCTCTGCCTACTTCTTTCTTGAGACTTGAGGGTGTCAATTTTGTGAATGTAGCTCGTGCAAATTCAATTCAGGCTTCATGTGAGTTATTAGACACATGTGTTACTTACTGTACAAGTTTGTCCCACAGATTTCCACTTCCGTACCAGTGGTTCTGTAGACAAACAGAAGATGGGGAGTTAGTTTAGTTCGTTGTTTACTGTGCAGAATTTTTCTATCCAACGCATTTGACTGGATGTAAATTCTCTGTAAGCTAGCATTGCTCTATTCCTTCTGTTACCTTGGATATCTGCCTTCACCCTTTCGAGAATATGAAGGTCAACTTTCACAGTCGTTACGCATTTCTAACGTTCGGCGACTTTTCCTCATCGCTGTGAGAGTAGGAATCAACGTCCTGCTCACCTAAATCGAATGTCCAGATGAAGCCTTAAGATTGAGGAGTGTGAGCTGGAGTTCCGAATTTATTCTCTGTAAGGAAGTATCTAGAGTCCTACATCTTAAATCGATCTTCTGCAATTCGATGCAAGTACTGTAACCTGAGAACGAAATTCCACAATGTGTGTCTACTCCAACAACGGAATCATGTCGATCCATATACCCAGAAACAAAATCATGTTAACCGTTAAGAACGTACATATTCTTTTCCTTGTAAGAGGAGTAAAGGATTACAAACTCCCACGAATAAGCATAGAGATGAGAGCAATGCACTGATGCCCTCTGTTTCAGTAGTTCAATCATTACTCTAAAAGTGTGCTGGAGGTTATTTCAAAATGGCTCGGAGCTTTGGGGCTTGTTCTGCTGTATTGTCCTATGATCTTGGGCCGCAAAGCTGAAGAGAAGAAGAGGCTGTCGCACGTTTCTAACGTTTGCTTTCATGACTCCAGTGGTACAGTACATACAGTGGTTTCCCTGGAATATCCTGCCGTCGTCAAGGTTTCCCACAGCCTTTGTGGGACTGACATCAGAAGCAAGGGACAATAGGAAGTACATTTTATGTGCCAATTGTTCACCTTTCATGCTGTGCACAGCGTAACAGGTCCAGTCTCTAAACACCTTCGTTCTCAGAGATCTAATGGGGAAACACAAAACTGGCAGAGTACAAATATTGGACTGAAGATCGTCTTTATACTCATTCGGCGATATAACCATCAGAGAAGGTGAGCAGAGACGGACAAAGAGCGATGAGGTAACTATAACACAATTATTAAGTTCCTGGTTACCCTTCGATTATGTGGAGACTCAGACGCTTTCATGCGAGAATGATGTGCTCTTTGAGGAAAAGCTCGAACTACCCAAGACGGTCGTTTTCACGGGGCATTGACTGATTCCGATGGTAGGTTGACATTCTGCATGACAAAATTCTCTTGACTTAGCCTTGTCTTCTTTGATCTGGTCGCAAGGGTTGGTTGAAGACACGTTATGATGCAACCCAATGATGAACTGTACTTACTAGGAAAAGCAAATATATTGTCGTAGCATCGCTGATGATTATGAAGCTTCCAATCTTAAAGTCCCAAACGAAGAACAGTCAGTAGAGAAAGAGATTTTGTCTTCCGAGATGTCATCAAGACTTTCTCCAAACACTCACTACAGTAGGTTATCTCGTCTTCAGACCTTCACTCATCATTCTTTTCATTGACCTCATCTGAAGGAAATGCTTTTCAACGCACCCAGCGTAACATTTCGACTAGTCCAACATTCCAACTTCCGTAGACCTAGAATTCAAAATGTTCTGGCACTGCAGAGTTGAAATACAGTGACGATAAGTACCGAGCAAGAGATTTTAATCCTCGATAATCGTCCGGTACAGTGGCAACGTATTCCCAATTATTAATGTACTATCCGTTATATAATTGCAGCGAGGGAAATCATACACAAGCACAAGCTGGGAGCTTCTGAGCAGGAGCGTGCACGCATTCTCAAGACAACAGGCTCATTGGCGAGACTGTATAAAGAAGCACACGAAGGAATATTAAGGATTGCTGATTGTTGCAGCCACAGTTTATCCTCTGATCTGCAAAACCTCCATATAGTACAGTACGATATAGACACACACACGTACATACACTCCATATAACACTCTGAAGGAACTTGCTGGAACTTGGAAGAAGGCAAGGGACAGGAGTCGTACATATTGTAAGGTCGATTAACATTACATGAGCTGGCTGCTTGCGTGAACGTTGAAGTTGTTTCGAGACTAACCGTTGGACAGGCTAGAATTGAAATGCACTCATTACTTGTTGTCTGTTCGAGAAAATTTGCTCTGTACTTGGCATATCTACCGTGAGCTGTCTCCGATACGGTAAGCTATAGTCTCCATGACTGGAGTACATCAAACAGTCATGTACAGAAGGTGGTGAACGTCAATAGCCTCCAACTTTGCTGAGGTTTGCTTGCCACACGTCAACTTTCGGCAGATTTGTCGTCGGATCAAATCACCCCACAACTTTTGCTCATACTTTGCTTCTTTGGCCCCAGTAAGCACTTCTTGTACAGGCATTGGTACTTCTCATTTGGCCATTAACGTTCAAAAACCCCCACAACTTTATTGCGGGACACCCTGTATGTTTCATCATTTGAGAGATCTCCTTATGAATTAGCCAAGTTGACATTCAAAGCCAAGATAGATCTTGTCCTGCTGAAGTAGTCAGACGTTAGGATCACTTTCAGAGGTACATCTGACACTAGTCAATGAAGATTACAATGTGGAACAGAGTGCACTCTCCTTCCATTTACGTTCTGCAAATGGACCAAAGCTGCACCAATTAGTTCACTAAGCTCATGCTAGTAGTTGTCGAGGAATCATCCCGGGTAACATTGTGGGAGATGAGACGTTTTCACTGGTCAAAGTAAACCACCCCTCAAGACGCAAGCCTAGGCTTCATGAAAAGCCACTGATGAAGGTACTTCCTGTCTATTGTGACGGACCTGGCTATCATGATGTCGGTTTTCACCTGTGCGGGACATCAGATCACACTTAAGAGCACACTTGATCGCCCGTGGTTGAATTGCACCTCGTGCATTCTTGCAAAACATTTAGATTGTATCACAATTCCATCAGTTGAAATTTTTAGTGTTTTCTCAAGGCCGCTAGCCGATGCTTAAGCTTTATTCATAGATGTGGCCATACATGACAGAGTTCCGTCATGAGTTTGCCGCATCCAGCTCCAACCATTTTGAAGTTTCCATCAAGGGACCTATGTCTGTAATGAGACAGCTTCCTCCTGCAAGCCTAATAGTAAAGCATCCCTTTGCTTCCACCTTCAACTCCTTCGAACATAAAACAGAAAACTAATTCTTCAGTGCTTCTATTTGCATGCTGTCTCCAAAGGTCATGTTTAAATCATCCATATATCTGCTGCTCCTAGTCTCCACGTGACAATTTCATTCAGAACCGTGAGAGTTCAACAATCTCCGACTCCTCCCAGAGTCATCTGTACTTACGTTTCTCATTATGAAATTTTCATGTTACATTTTTTAGTGGACATCTCGAACAATTTTCAACATTAAAATGCATCAAAGCACTGACCTTTCAAAAAGATTTTACAAACCTGATAGTGCTAACCATTTTTACTAAAGTAACCATGGGTTTACGAACTTTAGCCTGAACCGGGTAAATCACCAAGGCGCAAAGATGTACATCAAACTCACTTCTGTACTACATCCTAACGGCCCAAATCTATCTGGGTATTGCTCTCGTGTTAAACCTCATCAAGACTGCATCAATCGACCTCCAATACCTCTTCGGAGGATACTGCTTTGGCGTCAAAATTCATGTAGACTCGTGCGACTTCAGACGTGATGCCGAATAGAACAAAGCTGATAACATACGTCCATCGCAGGAAACCTGTAGGATAGCGTAACTTGGATTAGAGATCCAACCTATTCAGCAACCACCACCACCAAGATGTCAGATACTAATATGCATATTAGTATCTGAGATCTAATCACAAAACCAGATCACACTACAAAGCAGGCAAACATAGGGGTTTTACGAGAGAGCAAGATCTCAGCAAAAAGAAGGGCTTCTCTAACAACATAGCAAACAGCTCCTTTTACCAATCAATAGAATCAGAACTCCTGATTGAGAAGACAATTTCCGCTTGTGAAAGGGTTCATCTGTGCTAAAGTTTATGACAAGAAGTATTTTGTTATAATTCATATGCTGGAACATAGGCGGCACATGCTGGAGGCTTAATGATAGCTATGCTTGACATACCTTTCATACTTGAGCTGCAATGGCTTTATAAGCATGGTGACGTTTACCTCAAGTAACATATCACCATTGATTTGGGTTGGAGGCGAATAATTTACTGGGCGATTCAATTTCCACAATATTTTCATCATCGCCATCTGATTCGTTGCTGGAATGTACAGATTGCGTCCTCATTCGAAGCTTGGGCCATTCCTGAGAAGGTTGGGGAGGAACAACATTCCCTTGACTGTGCACCTTTCTTTGAGAGATTCTCCGTGCAGGTAATTTCAGAGCAGATGCTGACGTAAAATGTTTGCCCAAAGCTCTTGACAAAATAGTTGGATATGATTGACTCCGAGGCTGATGCGTTCCTATAATTCGACTACGAGCATAGCCGCTTCTCCATCCTTTGTTTAGAACCTTAACCTGGAAATAAAAGAAGTTATCGTAACTTTTTCATACTATCTGTGTCATAGGATCCTTCAGTGACTCCAAGCTCATTTGCCAATTAACTTGACGTCCTTTCTGAAGCTAAAGAGACCCTCGTTATAAGAATTCGGCGTCGTACTCTTAAGGCTTTGTGTGTTTGGTGGAAACAAATAAACAATAACATGATAACATGCTTTCAGGCACATAGACACTTCAATTTTGCCTGACAGCCACGTCTCGTGAGAACTAGAAGGCAGCATCTCACGACTAAAACTCCGACGCTAGTGCAATCACATTGTATCATTTAGCCAGCCATCCAACATCCACATAAAGTTTATACATGACAAAAAATGCCAGAAAACGCATATATAGACGTATACCTTACTACCGAAAAGGCTGACTTCCATGGCTCTTGCAGAGTAACTTGCAGAATGCGAGGAAGGACCATCCCCTGGCTTAGATGCACCCTCACCAGATCTCCATGAGCTTTGATATTTGGAAGGGAACCGCATCAGACCAGCCGACTCACCATTGGTCTGCCTTGGTAGAAGTGGATTGAGAGAAGGGAAGGAAGGCAAAAAAGAGTGGCGATCTAAAAATAGAACCCGAGTACGGGCTTCGACATGGTAGAAGATACTCCCAGGTATGATGCTACTGGGTCTGCTACCTGCAGAACAAGGGCACCACACAGAGAGACTGTTAGACTAGCCTATATGCCTCTAATCGGATCCAGTTAACAAGTAGAGATCTCCATATTAAGTCTTTGTACATCATACAGAAATTGCGGATGAAAGAGGGATCACTGTTTTTCATACATTTTCCACCAACATGACTAGTAGTGAGTTCCGATTTGGAAAGGGATGTTATAGTTCTTGGGAATTGTTACCTCAACATAGTCCACCGTTCAGCGACCTCAATAGAACAGGGAGTATTAAACTCTAAAGCAAATCACGTTGATCCCCAGATCAGCCATGCGGAAAGGCATGATAATGGCAGACTCTGCCTTGACTGTCTTTTGTATTATCACAATGAGTTATAAAGTTTGTTGGTTTTAGTTAATCTCTAGTTTAGTGAATTTTTTATTTTATGTGGTTTTGTTTGATTCCTCTAGAGCTCTGCCATCTGCTTAGAGTAAAGTGAGGCGCAACCATAATTAGAGTTGTGCAAAGCAGCCTCCTAGGGTTTGTTTCTGTATATATATGAACGTTTTCTATACTTGTTTAAATTAATTCTTCTAAAAAGGTGATTCTCAACACCAACACCTTGCATTTCGGAAAGTCCTGAGCTGCTTAACATCATCTATTAGTGTTATCTCAATGGTGGATGTTATTATTGCTGCGTGACTGAACTTCTGAATGTTGTCTTTGAACTCTGATACCATAGAGAAGTCTAGTATTGCTATGTGTTAGTGATGTGTGATACATCGGAGGTTAGAATGATTAACAGACCTTCTACTTCAAGGAGCAGAAACAGTAATTCTTATCAGGTTATGGGCCCACCATGCTTCTGCTAGGGTTGATAGGAGAAGGCAAAGAGATAGAGAAACTGGCAAACACTAACTACAAATCTTGGGCTTTGGATGTGAAGTCCATCTTAGACAGCTATGACTGTTTGGACTTCTTAGACAGCTCCGACTGTTTGGACTTCGCATTACAGGCTCATGATATAGATGAGCTAAGTCCAACAAGGAGGAGAGAGTCAAGCACTCTACTACATGGAGGTTTCTGCTAAGGACTATGCAAGAGCCAATCAGAGACCTAGTAGACACTTATGTTTGGAGTTGGGAGATTTGGCATAAACTCAAGAGTTATTACTTTGTTGAGAAACTGTGGAGTTCCAAACGAATCTGGGATAGAATGTGCACCTTGAAATTGCAAGATGGTGATGATTTCACCATACATTTGTCAAAAATGCAGAAGTTCTTCAAGAAGTCAAGGAGGATGGGGTTGTACTTACTGAGAAATATGAGATCAATCATCTCTTAGAGACTCTCCCTTCAAGCTATGACTCTGTCCTAGTAGCTCTAGGTGTTTTACTTGTTGAGCTTGTCACACGGGATTATGTGATAAACAAATTGCTGGTGCTTAGTAGAAATAGAGAGGACAAAGAGGTGAAGTTAAATGAGTTGGGAGATGCTGCCCTGTTCAGTGCTTGTTCTCAGCCAAGAAGAGTGCCAGATAGAAGAGTGAGTACATCTGGGAAAAGAGTTAATATTGTTGGTGACAGGACCTGTTATTTCTGTCATGAGAAAGGTCATATTGCACCTGTATGTCTCAAGAAAGGAGAAAGGAGAGAATGAGAACAAAAGAAGGGAGGCAAGAGACCTCAACCAGTAGTAAAGGGTCGAAAATCTAGGAGTTCAGCTTATAACACATAGGAGTGCCATGAGATAGAAAACAATGAGGAAGGGTACCCAGCAGAAGAGCTGGATTGTGGAATGTTGGCAGAATCCCAGTTGTCCTCAAACGGTTCTGGATGGTTCTTGGATTCTGGAGCAACCTCCCATATTTGTTACCAGAAAGAGCTGTTCTCAACTCTTCAATCTCTGAAGATTCCCAAGAGTGTTCGTTGTGGATGTGGGATTTTGAATTCTGTGTTAGGAACTGGCAAAGTTCTTATTGCCTTAATGGAAAGATCTAACACAAGTTCTTGTAAGAGCTATTTGGAAAATGTGATGTATGTTCCAGATTACACAAAGAACTTGATATTGTACATCGTCTCATGGAGTATGGAGTGGATGTTCTGTTTGAGAGCAACAGAAATCAATGCACTTCGAAGAAAGGAGAGCAGGTCCTTGGGTATAGTACTGCCAAAGGGAAGCTGTTCAAGTTGTTGATGGAAGCTGATTGTTCTGATTCTGCATTGGTAGTAGAAAACAGAAATGATATCCATCTCTGGCATTTGAGGTTAGGGCACTTGTCAGAGCAAAAACTACATGCTCTAGAGAAGGTAGTGGGGGGGTCGAAACTAGATCCCAAAGGAAAACTCGAATTTTGCATTGGGTGTGCAAAAGGTAAGGCACACAAAGCTCCTATCCCCAAGAAATCTTCATCTAGAGCTTCTGGTCTTCTAGATGTCATACATTCTGATGTATGGGGATACATGACTGAGGAGTCATTGAGTGGAGCAGCATACTATATTTCCTTTGTGGATGATTACAGTAGAAAGAGTTTTATCTATCTCATGATAAGCAAGGATGAAGTGGTGCAAAAATTCCAGAAGTTTGTAGCCATGGCTGAGTTGCAGACTGGGAGGAAAGTCGAGCAAATGAGAACAGATGGAGGCAGAGAGTACAGGAATGATGAATTCTTCTCTTTTCTGTCAGAGAAGGGAATTCTTCTTGACTGTACTGCCAGAGACAGTCCTGCACATAATGGAGTTGCAGAAAGGTTGCATAGGACACTGGTGGACAAAGCATTGGCAATGCTCCAACTTGCCCAGCTGGAGAGAAAGTTTTGGGGGTGCTGCTATTAGCACTGCAAATTTTCTTAGAAATCAGTGGTACCACAGCATTGCAAGGAAGAACTCCTGAAGAATGTTTGGAGTGGTAAGACACCTAATCTTTCAGCTTTGAAAGTTTTTGGATGTCCTGTCTATGTTCATATTCCCAGAGGAGCAAAGGAGGAAGTTCAAAAGAAGGCTGAGAAAATGCTTTGTGTAGGATATGAAGAGTGACTGAAAGGATATCTTCTGTACAATCCTAAATCTGGACAGATCATCAGAAGTAGAGCTGTACTCTTTCATGAATTGAGGACTTGGAGTGAGAACAGTGATGAGTTACAGAAGCAAGTTGATCGGTTTGATCAGCCTGATCAATCTATCTTACCAAGATGCAGAGTCAGTTCTTCAGATGAATCATCAGAAGAGTAATCTTTACCTGAAGCTGATGGTTCACCAAAGGAAAGTCTGAAGGTGTACAAAAGAAAGCCTAAACAGACAGTGGTTTCGGATTCTGATACTACAGAAGAAGACTCTCAGAAGCAGACTGCAGATGCAGAATCTCTAAGTGAGATTCCAGAGATGTCAAGAGATGACATGAAACTTCTGGGCACAGAACCAAGAAGATCACAGAGAGATAGAAAACCTATTGACAGACTTGGCTTTCTATCAGAAGATATTAGATGAAAAATACATCTGTTAGGAGATTGTGATCCAGACACTTTACAGCAAGCTATGCTCAGACCAGATTCGGGTCAGTGGGAGTTAGCTGTAGCAGAAGAGAAGAAGTCTCTTCAGACTAATGGTACATGGGTACTAGCTGATTTACCACCAGGTAGGAAAGCAATTGGCTGCAAATGGGTTTTCAGGGTCAAATGTGGAACTGAGAATGAGATGCTGAAGTACAAGGCAAGACTTGTTGCAAAGGGCTTCAATCAGAAAGCGTCAATAGATTATTCAGAAAGTTTTGGACCTGTTGCGAGATATGGATCTATTCGCATGCTTCTAGCTCTTGCAGCAGAGAGAGATTGGGAAGTGTAGCAGTTAGATGTGGAAACAGCCTTTCACAATGGAGATTTGAGAGAGTCTATCTACATGGATGTTCCAAATGGATATACTGAAGGCAAAGGAAAAGGATGCTTGCTTAAGAAGGCTTTATATGGTCTTAACCAAGCTCCTAGAGCTTGGTATGAGAAACTAGACTCATACTTGAGAGAGCAAGATCTCAAACAAGCTGATTCTGATATGAGCGTGTATACTAGAGATGATGTATACATAGCTGTATATGTAGATGATCTATTACTGTTGGGGAACAGTGGATCTATCAATGGGGTGATAGATATTTTTTGCTCTGTTTTTGAGATGTCTATCCTTGGTCCTGTAAAACTCGTTTTGGGAATCAAAGTGAGCAGAGACAGAGAAGCAGGATGGATCCGAATCAGTCCACCACAATATGAAATCCATACTAGCTAAGTATCAAATGACAGAGGCGAATCCTGCCTCTACACCTTTTGATCTAGGGTGGAAGCACAGCAGAAACATGGATGGGGAGATTAATCATTATGACAAAACGTTGTATCAGAGTGCTCTTGGTTCTCTGATGTTTATCATGGTCTGTACAAGGCCAGATATATGTTATGCAGTGGGAGCACCAGCTAGATATACTAGCAACCCTGCACAAGTATATTGAAAAGGTATAAAGAGAGTATTCAGGTACTTAAAGGGTACTCAAGATGCATTCTTGGAGTACAAAAAGCAAGGGAACATACTTGCTCCTACTCTTGAAACATATACGGATGCTAGTCGGGGAGATAACACAGATAACAGCAGATCAACTAGTGGATATGTAATCATGCTTAGTGGTGGAGCAATCAGCTGGCATAGTAAACAGCAAACATTTGTTGCACTGAGGCAAAATTTATGGCTACCTCAAATGCTACTTAAGAGGTCATCTGGAACAGGAGACTTCTTAAGGAGCTGAATTTTGAGCAGGAAAGTCCTACTACATTGTACAGTGACAATACAGGAAGTATAGCACTCAGCAAAATCCTGTACATCACCCAAGGACTAAGGAAGTTGAGATTAGAAGAAGATTTGTAGAGGAGAAAGAAAAGGAGAATATTGTGAAGTTAATTTACTGTCCTACACAGGAGATGACAGCAGATGTGTTTACAAAAGCACTACCTAAAGATAAACACATAAAATGTGCAGTAGACATAAGAATTGTCCTAAACTCTCAATAAGTGGGAATGTCAGTTTTAATTAATCTCTAGTTTAGTGAATTCTTTAGTTCTTATGGTTTTGTTTGATTCCTCTAGAGTTATGCCATCTGTTTAGGGTAAAGTGGGGCGCTGCCACAATTAGTGTTGTGCAAAGCAGCCTCCTAGGGTTTCCTTCTGTGTATATATGAATGTTTTCTACACTTGTTTGAGCTAATTTTTCTACAATAGTGATTCCCTACACCAACACTGTGTATTCTATGAAATCTTGAACTGCTTAACATCATCTCAGGTGTGTTCTATGCTATCTCCATGTTGGATGTTATTAGTGTTGCGTGAGTGAACTTCTGAGTGTTGTCATTGAACTTTGATACCATAGAGAAGTCCAGTATTGCTTTGTGTTAGTGATGTGTGTTGGTGTCTTATACATCAGAGGTTATAATGACTGACAGACCTGCTACTTCAAGGAGCAGAAACAGTAATTCTTATCAAAGTTGAACTGTCTTAACTCTCGAATCATCTTTGTGGCCTAACTCATACCTGTAGTAGGTGGTTCGATGACGAGACCAGCAGGGGCACTGATGACATTATCCTTCCCCTCTTGCTTGACGAAGCCTTCAAGCATAAGTCCGATCTTACTAAGCTCAAGCTCAATTGTCTCTCCGCGAATGTATGTGCGCATATCCGACCCTTCAGTGAACAAGGCTCGCAACTCTTGCATGGTAACAGCCTCGAACTGCTGAGGTAACACAATCTTGGCCACTACCAGCGCACTTTCCTGCATTTTGGTCAAGATTCGACTTAGACAGAAGCAAAACAGCATGGTCCGTCAGCCACCAAAAAATATTTTGAAACTTAGGCCAGGTACCAATATCTCCACTTCTGTTTGCACTTTCTCGCCACAAGAGAACCAAAATTCCAGAGGACTCGCTATCAGATAGTCAAGCAGACACACCCTGGTTATGTGATGTGTAATCCCGAGCCCATTAGGTAGTAGTACTTTTAGCCCATTCCAGATTGCTGCGAAATTTGGTATTGGTAGTGGTGTGCTCAAGCTTTTTCAATCCTTGTAGAAGACTTTCACACTCACGAGGAATAAACTCTTGAGTCGTTAGTTCAGTCGTGCTTTGGGTTGCATCCAGTACTGAGTCTCACAACTTGAAGACCTTACATGAAAAGCTAATGGTAAGAGTGTGCCTCGTATCACAAGCCACACTATACCTTGTATTATAAACGACACTGCCGCAAGCCCTGCATATATGTCTGAGCAGATACGACAAATGGAAGCAGGAAAAACATACTCATGAAATAATTCACTCACGTGTCATCGATGACCCAGCCTAACGATGTCTCAGATCATTACGTGGAGATATTGAGCAGATTGTCTCAAGACTAGGATATTTGAGAAATGGGGCAGGAGCCCGTTCTTCGAAGGGGGATCCAAAACCCACTAAGTAATGAACCGAGACCATACATGTGAAGAGCATATGAAATACAAGCATGTCCGTATGCAGATAGAATCAAATGAATCTAAGCAAGGAAACACATAATTAAAGTAAGCGTAAGTGATACAAAGTGTTAGATAAACATCATTATAATGAGGCGTTTTGAGGTTACTTTCATAGGTTAATGTTCATGGGTTTACTGTTCCCATGAGTTCCATGAATTACACGTTAGACTAGTGTAGCTAAAAGTGTATATGAGTTACATTAAATCAGTTAAGTCAGGTATAGCTCTTGATCCTCTCGAGCTTGCCCATGTACCTATATAAGCCCAGTTCTGGGATTATCAGTTGTTCAGTCAATCTATCCCCTACTTACATGCATTTTCTCACATGATATCAAAACTATAAGCCTTAGAATTTCTTCTTTAGCTGCTAGGGGCCACCTTAGCAAACAATTTCGAAATTCTGAGAGGTCTACTTTTCTTATACACTAGTGTATAGAGGAAAACAAAAATCTTTTGTTTCTCCTTTGAAGAGTGTCTCTTTCCTATGGGAATTTTCTCATATCCTTTGTTAGTCTGGGTTTTGGAAGAAAAATTATCCACTATCCTCTGTGAATCAAATCATTATATCTGCTGTTGGTGTTGGTCCTGGTCCTCCTGCCGGTGCTATATTTGCTATTCCAATCATCCGATTTGACTCCATTTTTGTTAAATTCAATGGCAATTATTTCCAATCCTGGAAAAATTATCTTGCCCTTAGACTGAAAGTGGGTTCAGTTTTTACAATTGTTGATGGTACTGAAGTCAAGCCCACGTCAAAGGCTACTACTCTACCTGATTGGAATCTTAAGAATCTTGTTGCTTTTGAAGCAATAAATTCAGCATTAGCTCTTGATTTGTTCCTACCATCAACAGGCACATGTTGGCAAGCGAAACATGGATGGATTTAACTACCATGTACAAAGGTACCGATGATGTCACAATCATGTACCTACTAGACACTTTGATGAATTTGAAGATATGTGAACGCACCAGTGTAGCAAAACACATTACCAATTTCCATGGAGTCCTCACCCAGTTAGCTGCGATGAACAACCCAATCGATGACCAGCAGGCTAAGCTTCATTTGATGAGATCTATGCCTCCTAGTTTCAAGTATTTTCTGCAATCATTGCGAACATAGAAGGCACTACGTCTCTCTGATGTCATCCCTGCTCTTCTTCAAGAAGAGATCAGTATGAAATATGAAGGTCTTGTAGTGCAAACAACTGCTCTAGCAGTCACACAAGGCTCTATATCTTCTTACAAAAACAAAGCTAAAGGCAAAGGGAGCTGGAAAAATGAATCCCATGGTTCTGGTCAGAACTCTTTCAACAGATCTTCTGGTAAGAATCCTTCCCCTGGTCAGAACTCTTTCTGCAGATCTTCCGCTCAGAATCAGAGTTACTGTTCTACATCTTCTGGAGGAAATTCTTTCAGACCTTCTATCATCAGCACTACTGCTTAAAGAAGGGACATCACATTAAAGATTGTCGCAAGCGCATTGTTGATGCAAGGGAGAAAAGTGGCAAGGAACACCATCACTCCAATGCTTCTACAACTCACCTCTCTTTGTACAATGTTGATGTTGTTCCTTCAGTCACTCAGGACACGCAATGGTCATCAACACGGCTGTTTCTCAGTACATGACCTGCCAACGAACCTGTTTCCTGGTCTATGAAACATACTCACCACCTAGACAAGTTTACTTGGCTGATGGTTCAAACATTGTTATTCTAGGCCATGGGACAGTTTCTGTTAAGCTTGCTTGTTCAGGGAACTCCTACATGCTAGAAGAGTTCTACATGTCCCTTTGCTGAACAAGAATCTCTATTCAGCACTTCAGTTGAGCAAGTCAAATGGATCATTTCAGTTAAAGGAAACCAGCATTTCCTTTATGATGATCTGCAGAATCTGATTGCATCCTGTCCTAGATTGGATAATTTTTGGCTTTTGGGAGAGTCAATTGAGCAACCTCAAGATGGTGCAGTCTCCGCATCAACTCAGTCTCAGTCATCTCAAGCTGCTGCAATCTCTATTCCAACCAGAGATACATCTTCTGCTATTACTTCCCTATGGCATCGACGACTTGGGCACATCAGCAAGAATCAACTTCAACTTCTACAAGACAAAGATCTGGTTGTTGGGATGGATCGGATCCATCCTAATTTGTTTCCTGTTTGCTCACCTTGTCTTCATGGCAAACAAACTTGAATTCCCTTACCTCAGGAAGGAGCTACCAAAGCCATTGTCTTCTCATCCATTCTGATGTGTGTAGTCCCATCTCTTCTGCTTACCTACGATGGTTACAGATACTTTGTGACCTTCATTGATGATTACTCAAGCTACACATTCTTGTATCTACTCAAGTTTAAACATGAAATTTTTACTTGTTTTCAAGAATATGGGACCTATGCAGAGACTCAACTCAATCAGGAGGTCTGGGTGCTGCGCTCTGACAACGGTGGTGAATTTTGCAGATTTTCACTTTTCCTGCAAAGGCGAAGGTATCATGCGCCAATTCAGCACTCCACATACTCCTCAGCAAAATGGTGTTGCTGAGAGAAAGAACAGAACGTTGGTGGAAGCAGTCTGCACTATGTTATTTGAGTCTGGACTCCCCAAGCCTTACTGGGGAGAGGCACTACACATTGCCAACTTTCTACAAAATCGAAGTCCTACCAAAACCATCTCCTCCGAAGTCACACCCTTCCAACTCTGGTTTGGTTATAAACCTAATCTATCCCTGCTTCGCAATTTTCGGGTGCATTGTTTATGCACATGTTCCATCTTCTTGCAGATCTAAACTCGATTCTAAGTCTTCCAAGTGTATTTTCTTTGGCTATAATCAGGATAGTAAAGCTTACAGACTACAGAAGATATCTGATAACTCCATTTTTCTGTCAAGAGATGTTCAGTCTCAGGAACAAACCTATACTCATGAACATAAATAGTGTTCTGACACTCAGGATGTTCAACTGGAGTTCATCTATGATCCAACAATTTTCATTTCCTCTCCTGCTTCTAGTTCTCAGTCCACCCACAGTCTATCCCCACCAACTCCTACTCTGTCTCAGTCACCTTCTCTCCACAATCTTACAGCTCCAACAATTCCTTCTCCATTATCTTCTTCACTACAGTCCTTACCTTCTAGTTCTGGTACTCCACACAGGTCCTCAGGATCCTCTACCATTGTTTACACTAGGAGGCCAAAACCTCTACCTTCTCCAGATGCTGTCCAAGCACCTTCTGTACGTCAAGGCACAAGGGTTCGCACTCAAGTCGAAAATATGATGCACTGTTGGAGTCTGCTAATGCACTCAGCGTGCATTATTCTGCATCTGATCCTGATCCTGACATTTATGAAGGTGCTATCGCTGGACCTGATTCCAGTAAATGGTTTGAGGCTATTCAAGATGAGCTTCAGTCCATGGAGAACAATCAAACATGGGTCATCACCGAGTTACCAGCAAGTCACAAGGCAGTCACCTGTAAGTGGATTTTTAAAAAGAAATTTGATGTACAAGGCTTGATCCAAAGGTACAAGGCTTGATCCAAAGGTACAAGGCTAGACTTGTTGCTCGTGGTTTCTCTCAAGTTCCAGGTATTGACTACACAGAGACCTAATCTCCTATTGTCAAATTGACAACAATTTGTGTGCTACTTGCTTACTCAGCTCAGAATGATTTGGAAGTGCATGCTCTTGATGTCAAAACAGCTTTTCTCAATGGCACATTGACTGAGAGAATCTACATGCACATTCCTCTTGGGTTGCTGACTCCTGACCAGCACAAGCAACAACAAGCCAATAAACAAGGGCAATTGGTTTTACAGCTCTACAAGGCTTTGCATGGTCTCAAACAGTCTGCCAGAGTGGTATTACAAGTTTGATCAGTTTTTACTAGGTTTGGGATTTGAGCGCTCTGGAGCTGATTCTTATCTCTATATCTTCCATTCTGGTTCTCATTTTGTGATCTTACCTCCTTATGTAGATGACTGCATCCTTGCCAGCAATAATCTTTCTCTTGTCCTCTCTGTCAAAGAATCTCTTAAACAGGGTTTTGAGATGATGATCTGGGAGAGATTAGTCATTGTCTTCAGTTGCAAGTCACAAGAGACAGAAAACAACGAAAGATCAGTCTATCTCAAGAGAGCTATTTAAGAGAGATTCCTACTCGTTTTCATATGCAAGACTATAAACCTGTTTACAATCCTGTAGAGTCAGGAGTGAGATTAAATCTTCAGGATTGTCCAAAAACTGATCAAGAGAAGCAACGAACATATATAACTACATGTAGAGAATCCGTGAGCCAATGTGTACTGAGACAACGAAGAGCAAATGAAGAGGAAACGAAGAGCAAAACTACTATCAAGAAATCACGAAGTAAGCAAATGTGAAACAATTGGAAACAAACTTAATAAATTGAGAGCAAATTGTAAACCGAGACTAATACCGAAATGTACAAACACGTGGAAACAAACTAAATGAATTGAATGCAGATTGTAAACCGAGATTATACAGAAATGTACAATCACATGAAACCTGATCGCAAGGTGAACCTAAAGCAAAACCTGTAAGGAAGTAGTAAACCATTTGTAAACTAAGACTGATTAGCGAGACATTGAGTTATCCGCAGTTTATGAATTGAACGTCCAGTAATAAAAACAAGAAGGCGAGGAGAGTAAGGTTTTATGTCTAAGATTGATCGAAACGATCCCAGGTTCGGGTCTTAAAAAGTAGAGAGAAAATCGTTCAAAGAATGGGGGAAATAGAGCAAAGCGTTCCGGGACTGGACATAGGGAAATGAGGACAGAAGCATTCCTTGAATGGGAGATCCAGAACTCATTGAATGCAAATGAGATGCAAGATATAGGGGACTGGATAGAGTATATCACTAAATGACGCATGGACGCATGAGTCCTGACCGCTGAAACAGCCAGAGGAAGCAGAAGGCAGCCATAGTAAGCCTCCCCGAAAGCACTTACGACTTCATCAGTGCCAAACCTAGTGCTGAAGTAGCTGAGCAACAGTCAGTACCCCTTGAACTGAGTTTCTGTTCTAAAGCTCATTAGTGCCAAGGCAAACATATTCTCATGTTTACACATGATATGAAAACATGATATTTAGGACATGAGAGCAGAAGCCGTTCAAAGAAGAACGAGGGATCCAGAACTCAATAAGTGCAGATGAAATGTAAACATGATATAGAGCAAAGCGAGATGCACAATAAAGCTGTAAAGGAGGTGAAGTGCATCTAACCGATCAAGTGTAAGGCTAAGCACAAACGAAATATAAATATTTCCAGAATCAATAGCAGAGTACTTATGTACATCATGTAATTGATAAGCTCTAAGCAAAGCATGTAGCGAACCACCTTAATTTAAGACCAAGTGGAACGAACAATACCCCAAGAGGGGGAGGGGAACGGCAGGGAACGGGGAGGGGTTTTTCTTGAGAGAATGAGTCCCTCGGGTGCTTTGAGGGTCCTCGGATACTGTGAAGGAGAGAAGCTATCAGGCAGTGTGGGTTCACGTGTCAGCAAATTAACAGAAGGGTACAAGTAATTGTGTAAACATGATATTGGAGTTATGAGGACAGAAGCCGCTCGAAGAACGGGGGATCCAGAACTCATTAAATGCAAAAGAAATGTAGATGAAATGGCAATAAAATGAAAGCAGAACTAACTAACAAATATGTAAATACGAGATGAAATCTAATTCATAAGAAGCATGTTTTGTCAATCAACAAACATATATAACTACATGTAGAGAATCTATGAACCAATGTGTACTGAGGAAACGAAGAGTCAACTCATATCAAGAAATCTCGAAATAAGCGAATGTGAAACAACTGGAAACAAACTGAATGAATTGAGAACAAATTGATCGAAACCAAACCCAGGATTTTGGGTATGAAAAAGTAGAGTGGAAATCCTTCTTTGAACGATTTCCATTCTGCTTTACTTCCCCATTCAGGGAAGTAAAGTAGAGCATGGCATTAGGGGACTGGACATAGAGTATATCACTATGGACTATGGATGCATGAGTCCTGAAACGCTGAAACAGCAAGAGGAAGCAGAAGGCAGCCATAGAAAGCCTCCCCGAAAGCTAGTACGTCTTCATCATCGCCAAACGTAGTGCCGAAGTAGCTGCGCAAATATCAGTATTCCTCCAACAGAGTTTCTGTTCGAAAGCTCATGAGTGCCAAGGAAACATGATATGTGCAAATCGAGATGAGTATTAAATCCATAAAGGAGATTAAGTGACTTTAACAAATTGAATGTGAACTGAAGTAAAGGCAAAATAGCAACATATCGAGAGCAACACATGTAAAAAACTAGTAAGCATAGTGTAATCGGTAACATGTATGTCAAGAGGACAGGGTATGAGGAAATGAGAGTAGAAGCTGTTCTCTGGACGGCTTCTGGGGGGATGCAGAGCGAAGCATTAGAGGACTGGATAGAGTATATTGCTGCATGCGCTATGGACGCATGAGTCCCAAAACACTTAGCACTGAAGAGGTAGACAGGCGGTCATAGTGAGCCTGCACAAAAGCACTAATGACTTCATCAGTCCCTAACGTACTACCGAAGTAGCTAGGTGACTGCCACTACCCCTAGTACCAAGTTTCTGTTTGAAAGCTCATTAATGCCAAGACTAGGACATTTGAAAATTGCGTGGGTGCAGAAACCATTTAAAACGGGGGATCCAGAACTCACCAGTATGGAATCGAGGATGTGCATATGAAGTGCATATGCAATGCATGCATGACCGTATGCAAACAGAAATGAATTGAATCTAATCAAATGGAATGTAAGTGAGTCTAAATTTATGAAGATAAGCGGAAGTAACGACGTAATTGATACATTTCATAAGTAGCACATGCAGAGAACTAGTATACATCATGGAAGAAGAACCAACACACAATAGACTAGGCATCTGAAACTGGAAGCACAAGAGGACCACCAAACAGAGAAACATCGAGCAAGGAGGAAAAGACAGAGCTTTAGTTGCGATAGGTGGAGTAGAGTGAAGTGGGAGGAGTGGATGGTGTCATGGCTGTGTTGGAGCGAAGTGGGAGAGGACTGGATATAGAGAAATGAGGACAGAGGAGGACTGGATATGGATATATGAGGACAGAAGGAGGACTGGATAGCGTATATCGCTGCATGCTCTATGAACACATGAGTCCTAAAACACTCACAAGGACATTATCTATTTTGACTGTTCACGAAGCGGAAGTAGCCAAACCCTCACTAGATGCCTTTACTGAAATATTATGACTTCATCGGCCGTGTCGGAGGAGCGGGATAGGAGTGTGAGTTGCAACCCCTCACACCAACTTTGTCTAGAGTACAGGGCAACTTTAAGAATACACCTTATGTAACCAATTCACAACTACCGACTTTGGATACAACTCCGATGTGAAAAACAGCCAAAAATACTTAAGAGATTGCTACTGTCTAAAAGAATGGTACACTAATCAAATTATACGTAAAGATAACAATATGAGAATAGGACAGGAAGTAAGACCTGCCAGAAGAAGTCTTCAAGCCCTGGTTCCGTAGGCAAGGAGGCCATGAGCTTGACTGCATCAATAAAGAAGCAATGTGCGACTGAATCTGCTTTTACGGTGCAGAGCCCTGGCCTGCCTGTTAAACATTCATAAAGACCCAACGTACTGCCATGGGGAAAAGTTGGGTGTAGTACATGTCGTCCGGTGCTTTTCTCCCTGCTCCACTGTTGGTACAGTCTCGAATATCAGAACATCAGAAAATGGATCTTCGCGTTTACAATCGCGAATAAGCACTTTCGAGCAGAACAGCAACAGGTAGAAACCAGAATTCTCGGCAAATAGTCCAAAACTGTTCAAACCAATAACAAAACTAAAAATGTTTTTTTGCTCGAAAATGAATGGATGAAAAATTAGCACATGTGATGATAGCAATGGGGACATACCTTCACAGACCCGTTGGCAATAAGCCACACTCCATCTGCTTTTGAATCTTCTAGATAGAGCGGATTGTCCCGGAACATCATGCACTCTTTGGCGGAATTGGATAGAAGCCTCTGGATGTTAGCCGGAAGGGCCCCAAAAAATGGCTGATTGCTCAAAGCCTCGTACGCTGTGGGCATTTTGACTGTTGGAGGTTGCCTTTGCAGCATTTTCAAGTCTACCTGATCCCAGCAAACAAGGGGATAGCAATAAGTTCCTTAATAATCACATATTTATACATTCTCAACCTTGAGATGCAGTGGTCTTCAAAGTCATTGCTGCATTTATGAAATCTTCCTCAAGATTCCCACAGATCACTCAGATATGGAGGCATCAATACTGATCTCCAGAATTCATATGTCGTATGCTTTTATCCAGGGCACTACGGTGATTACATGGGATATCGCGAGTTATTTCCTTGAACAGGCCCCACTGTAGTGGAGGCGTTACTTAAACCTAAGACCCTAGAGGGATCGGATACTTGGATCGAGCCTCGTGGACATAGTTCTAGAGCAAGCGTCCATCCAAGTACACAGGTTTGAAGTGGGGACTATTGAAGTAAATAATTGGGTTACGAGTCCACAATCTTCTCAGAGCAGGTATACTCAAGAACACGGGATAAAATGACAGGATGACCCGCTAGCATGTGAAGATATAAGGAATTTCAACAACTTGTTACTGAAGAAAGAAAGATCCAACACATCCACTAGACCAGGAAAGCATACCTGGATCATGTCATGGAGATGGTTTTTCTCTTTTTCCTCTAGGAGTCCAGCTTCGTCCAGACTTTTAACGTAAGAACTCAAATGTACAAGGACAGCATAAGTAACCTGCTTTGTTTTGATTACTCGTAAAACCTGTAGCAAGATCAAACGAACCTTTAATGTTAGAAGAAGAGATTCATGAAACGGCTCTTTTGACCTCGGTTCTCGAATCATATTCTGAAGCACCCCTAGGCTAGGGCTTCTGATCGGCAAAATCACTTCGTTGCGCTCCAGACTTTAACATTTGTTTTAAACTGTTGTCTGACAAAGTTCTTATCCTAGTTGACATTGCACTGGTCGAGACCTGGGGAAAGAGCAGTCGGACGTCTTCGAGGAACCGCCTGGCCTCTATTTGCTCGTCTTCACTCTCTTTGATAACACCGTCAGCTACATCGCTTTCTCCTGATAATCGGTAGAGAATAGCTAGTTAGGTGCATCTTAGTTGCATAATATAGGTAAAGCCAATACTTCCCTTGGAAGAAAGCATGAGAATCTTGAAGTCCCCGGAGAGTGAAACAGTGAGGACGACCAATGAGTTCCGGTGGAACTCTCGGAACTATGACCTGACAGCTAGATGGAAAAACATTTTCGTCCAAACAAGTAAACATGGACCTGGGTGATCAAACTCCTCTAGGCTAAACATGGCACAGATTTTCAACGCCGCTATGCATGGCTAAGGCAATGGAAAAACTGCTAGAAAACAGTTTGATCATCATGACATCATGTCTTAAAATAAGCCGCTGTAGCCGAAGAACTACTGAGAATGAGGCATCACACCAATAAAATCCCGAAGTTGGCGTCGTGCTTGTCTATGAGCCCGAAGGAAAGCTGCAGCCATGTAGCACCCTAGCTCCAGCCTAACAACTGTAAAGAACGAGAGTAGACGTTGCGGCAACATAGATGAACCTCTCCACTTCAGATAGTGCGGAAAATGTACATGAGGCTGAAGACCTTTCCAATCCTGCATGGCTTCATCTCGAGCTACCTGCGAATTATTCAGATGTTTAACTGAGCCCAGTCGACACTAGAGGTTAAGTAGTATTTATAAGCCAGAAAATTGTGTCGACTGTGACTTTTAGAACTAGGCATGATTAAAAGGTTCAGTCATACCAAATCAAGAGCCTCATCAACAGATTGCATAAGAAGGGTTGCTGCTGTTCTTGTTATACGACCCTCGCCCAGCATTTCCCAATATGCTGCCTGTACTCCTGTTTGATTGCAAGCACTTCTTCAGCATGGTTGTTAAAGAACCAATAACGTCTACACAATTAATACCTGATTGCTATACCTACACAATTAATTCAGGTGATCTGCCCTGCCCAGCAGTCATCTTACAAAAGCTGCCTCAGAACTGAGCAAGAATGGGCTGAAAATCGCACCATTTAAGAAACGAATGCGTGTATCTAGTAGAACCATTCTGTAGCTTTCTTCTCCCGATGCGCTTGCTTCATGTGGATGTGGGGTTCCCCCGCTTGCCGGAAACGCTAAACAGCTAACATACTTTCTCACACTTGACCATTCTGCTGGACCTAGATCTTCATCCTCTCCTAATTCTCCAAAAGACTCCAGAGCTTTGCTGTACATTTCATGTCTCACATACTCCAAAACCAGGGCCTGCAACCAACCATGCGTCAAATGCAGCAACTATCAGTGCATGTTAAGCTTTCAATCGCGAGTCCTCGCTGCGATAATCCAGATCGTATCTGCGGAGCAACTGTAGTCATATCTGAACTCATGCAAGTCAGCCTATATGGGTCCCTGACAATCTTTTAACTAAAGACAAGCGCATGATTTTGACAATCGCGTCCACCGTCAGTCCAGTACTTTAAGTAAATATTGCTAGAAAGCTTTCACGAAGATGTGCAACTTGCTGTCACCGATAACAAAAAACTTTTATAGCAGAAAAGTGGACCACGCAATGAAGTCCCAGGTCAGTTTGACCCAACGTAGAGAACAGCATTAGACTAATATCACACATTATGTAAAAAACTTGGATTAGAAAAAACCGAACAAATGGGAGCTACAAGACACACCAATGAATGCTTACTTGACAAATGACTATGACAAAGGATATCACAATCGAACCTTGGTTTCAGACGTCCGATCCATGTGTAAGGCTCGGAGTAGAAATTGCGTTGTGCTTCCGTTGATTATCAAAGTTAAAAACACAATACCACCTGTGAAAAAGACAAACTGTGGCAACGAGTGGGATAAGGAACAAACATCCAAGTATGACTTCGCAACGATTCGTGGGCTATCAGCAATATCATTATTTGGTCATTAAGGATGATGAGAACCTTTGTTCCTGCTCTTTGAATGGGATAAGGAACAACATCCAAGTATGACTTCGCAACGATTTGTGGGCTATCAGCAATATCATTATTTGGTCATTGAGGATGATGAGAACCTTTGTTCCTGCTCTTTGAAGTAGATGGTCTATCCTCAGTCATTCTGACTTCTAATGTATCAGACATTCTAGCACTTAGCTTTCCTAGTCTCACCAGAGTAGACACTCCTGATTGCACACAGCAAAACTCAACTCACTCTCTCTTAGCCTTCAAAGACAGTACAGCCAGTTCACTCACGTAGCACAAATAACCCCCAATACTGAGATATCACAAAACACTCCTGAGATGATGTTAGGCAACTCAGGGCTTCACGAAATGCAGAGGGGAAATGTTAGGAATCAACCCAATAGAACTCCTCCTGACTGAGATTATATAGATACAAAGATCTGAAGGGTGTGTTGAAAGGCGTGCTACCATATTGCTCATGTAACACATGCAGCGCATGGAAAACATGTGAACAGTATGCATGAACAGTAACTCATGTGAACAGTAGCAGCATGAACAGTAACTAACTTGTCTCATTCTAACAAGAAAGTCCCTAAACTAGAGATTACTTAATTTAACAAAGGATAATTATTATGAATCCACAATACCTCGCAATATTCTTGACGTTACAAAAGCCGGCTTCAACTAGAGTTGATAGAAGCAATACAAATGATATGCATCTATCGCCCTCGTTGTAATGTGAAGTCAAAGGCTCAAAGTTACACACGCACAAAGATAGACTATGTTTCAATTCTTACCTGGGCTTCTGTTCTCTTGGTAATAAGTACATATCCCTCCGATTCAGAGTCACCAATGTGCTGCAAGCCACAGCTTGATATCAGTATTAACATCTACTACGTCCGCTGGTGCCCTGATTGGTAAATGGACAAACCCCGCATAACCATCGAATATGAATTATCCGTTTCCTAGAGTGACATGAGCAACTGAGCCATGTTAGAGTGCGTGGATAATCCCTAGTGTAACCGGCTGCAAGAGAATTGAGCCATCGTTTAGACCTCCATCCTATTTCTTAAGATGATAGTAATATCCTTGCAGTGAGGAAGTATCCATCAGATGCTAGGGGATTCATTGAAGGAAAACCAGTGGAATTATTCGGTGATATGATGTTAAGAACCATAACTTTCCACTTGTTATAGATAGATCCATGTTTACCTTCGCACGGCACTAGCTTTTGCGTATTGAAGATAAGGTTAAGTCAGGGAGTGACTCATATGAACATACTTAAGAATAGATGTGATGTTGAGAGACGACGGTCAAACCAACAGAAAGAAAAGAAAAGAAGAATCTGAGGAAGGAAACATCATAAAAATCAGAGCGCAATGAATATTAACTTGTGCTGAGAGCTCCCCTATTACGGTAAGAATGAAGGCAGTATCACTCACAGCAACAGACAAGGACAGAGCCAAGGCAACAGCTCCACGAAGTCCCGACCAGATAAGGATAGATGCCTCCCTCCAATCAAGCCCGTAACCAAAGTACCTCAATCCTGGGTAAAGTACGATGACCACGACCACTCTGGAAAGCTGCAATGCTACGTAAAGCAAAACTAAGTATGCCCAGTCCTTTCCTGCAATCAGAACAATCAAATTTCAAAGGATGCAGGGTTTACTGCAAATGAACTGTCGTCCGTCGTAATGTAGCCCTTGCCATAGATACTTCAGTAACACTTGGTTCAAACTTAATTCTACTTCTAACTCATTAGGTGGGGAAACTTCGAAGCAGGACAACATGTGACTGCACAGTCACATGTTGTCCTGAAATCTCCCGTGTTGACTGAAATAACCGCTGCATCAGCGGTCATTTCAGGTCTTTGTCAAAGGCCAATTCCCTTGGAGAGATCTTCAAGCCTTACTTTTGTATGCTTCTTCAAAGCTTCTCCATGAGTTGATTCAACCCTCTATGTCGGTGACAGAAACAACTAAGAAGATTGTTCAATACCTTGTATAGTGTCTCGACTCTGCAGGATGCTCTCCGCAATTACCGTTCCACTGCAAGTATATCAGTAAAATAAAAGTGAGTAAAGCATCTATCCTTCGAAACTAACTACTCTGTTTCACCAGTTGATAAGCAGGCATAAAACTCCAGAGCAAGAAATAATCTGTCGTTGTCTAAAGTTTAGAAAAAGAAAGTGACCTCAAACGAGTTCTCGAAAGATCTGCAGACCTGAGAATAAAGATTAAGGTATTGGCGATGTACGAGACCATCTCCCTGTCAAAACCATGTACATCAACTGTGTCAACCACAAATTGACGGTCGACAAAAAGGTGACGCCGTCCTTCGGAAGGGTTTCTGCGCATAGTGTGTGGGGAAACCGGGAAATGCACTGAAACTTACAAGATTCCAAATAAAATAGGATGATTTAAGACATAGTTTACATGAGGAACCCACTAGCAATGAATGATATGTGGAAGTTATTACCAGAAGTGAAGCATACTCTGTTGACTTTCACCTGTGAAAGCCGTTCTTGCGAACGCCGCAAAAAACCTGGAAATGATCAACTACGAAGAATTATTTGGAACGGATGCTACCGAATATTGGGAAACAAGGGTTCTTTGAGCATCAATAATCAAGCTCCACATTATCTGGTTGAGTTTTAGCAATCATGTCCAGTCATCACATCGGAAGTACGCTCATAATTTAACTGTAGAAAACTGGGAATATTGGATCTACAAATATTGGTCTTGTGCATAATCCACTAGCCTTCATTGGGCCCTCCAGCATTTGCATCTTATTTCTTGAAAAGTATTGTGAAAAAGAAACTGTTTCGACATTTCCCAGGTCCGCCTTAGATTTGTAAGTAAGCTGCGGAACTTACATGCCAACAGTCATGACAGTTAAAACGCCAGAGACACCTGCTTCCAGTTCAGCCTGTAAAAAGAAAATTATCTCAATAAGCTACTACCTGGGAGGCAAAGACTCGGATGCCACGGATGAGAAAGTAGCAGACGGATAACATTAAAAAACTCGCACAACTTAGAAAAGTAGGGCAAAACTTAGAAAGTAACCCGCATTTCGTTATGCGTCATATATATATAGGTATACTAGAACAGATGCCGTTCTGGGAACGGGTTATCCAGAACTCATGAGGTGCAAATGATTGATAAGCAAGATGTACATAATTGACAATGCTAGAATAGTGAGAAATCCATAAGGTAGAATGCATCAAATGTAACTTGAAGCAAAGGCATAATTGAAACAAATTGAGAATAACATATGGCTAACAGACTAGTAAACCGTCATATATATATATATATATATATATATATATATATATATATATATATATATATATATATATATATATATATATATAGAGAGAGAGAGAGAGAGAGAGTTTAGAGTGCCCTCATGAAGAAATAACTCACAACAAAAAAGGCCAAGTAGCTTGCAGTGAGAGTAAGCGTAATTTCGACAATGGCATCGTTGAACACTCGTCCAATCCACAACACGGTCACTAGTCCAAATCCAAGACCCAACGCAACTCTGCATGAATTACAGAGTGCTGATGAGAATTCATTTTGTGACTAAACTTATCAAAGTAGATCTGGAAAACACCATATATAAATGTGCTGGGTGAGTGATCTTACGCTCCGAGTGCAACTTGCGAGAAAAATTCGACGATGTCCCCTGCTGTGAAATTCTTCCCAAGTACCATTTGGAAAAACAGCTTGAACACAACAATTGCAGTCCTGAAGAAAGAGATACATGTGAATCCTACGAAAATCAAGAAAACTATTGGATAGGAAAAAGAAGGGGGAGCGGCAACATTTAAAGCTTCTAAGCAAGCGAATTTTGAAAGAGAATCTGACCCGTCATTCATTAAGGATTCACCCTCCACTATTGTACTTAATTTTTTGCTCGCTCCCAACTCTTTAAGAAGAGCAACAACAGCCACTGGATCTGTTGCACTAAGAAGACCTCCCAGAAGCAAACACGTGCTCCAATTCCAGCCATAAGGGAACAGATACTGAGTTTCCACAGAGCAACTTTTGGTTGGAAAACTGAATCCTATTGATAAAAGTAAATAGATGAAAAAGAGGAGCATACAGATTATAACTACAGCATACGGTCAATTTGAAAACGAAACACACGGAGTAGACTTGGTGGGGTAGCCTATTTCTCTAGAAACCAAACATAGAATTAAGTCGTAGAATGTGAAATGCACATAGTTGAAAGCAAGGTAGTTCATTAACGAAGGAGTCGTAACAATGGCTTACGCGATGTACGAGTGCTAGGCAGCCTGTAGAAATCAAGACTCCAGGACCCGCAAGCAACATCATCTGTGTTATACATCTCTGCAAGGAACAGACAGATCTCTTTATATTAAACTGTGGACTATACCTACTTTCAGGTCTCTCCCACTACAAAAAGCTATACAAAACTACTCCATCTCACCGTCAATATTTATAGCGTTCATGATAATCAGCCAACACAATTGTCTCGGTAAGCAAGAACAACTTGTACATATCAATCAGAGAAGGAAACATATCAAGCTGGCTTGTTACCTTTATTTGGTGAAGATCCATGGCGAAGGAGCTCTCAAAAAGAAGAGCAGGAAGAAAGATGAAGAGTATAAGATTTGGATTGATACGTGACCCTGTAGAGAAATTTTGTCGTCTTAGATCTGGTAGTCTAAAACAGTTTCGGGCTACCACATGCAGATCTAAGACTAGATACAGAAATATATGCATTGCAGTGTACCTGTCCAAAATTCCGTCCAGTGACTGCCATCACCTATTCCTATGACATACTAGGAATGTTTGGTTCCTGAGTTTCTTGAGATGTACAGACGCTTTGGGGAGGCCATGTACATGTAAAAGAGAAGGCCCAATCTTCAACCTCTCAACTCTCCAACATAGATCGCGAAACGAAGGGGCAAATGAATAGGGGGTCGTACACATTCTTATACTTTCTCCCAATGCTCCCAATCCTCGGCTGGTTCCAAACTCTGCAATAAAATGCAAATAAAGGTCACTCACTTCAGGTGAATACAGTCACGGACTCCCATACTCATTTGTGGGACTGAACAAACCAATACACGCGCACCAGTTTTGGCAAGTGTAACTACAAGCAGGTTCAGAAAGGAGATTCGCAATGATTTTCAAGATGGACAGCATCTCTTACCCAGTGCACCAAGACCAGCTCCTAAAATGAGCAAAGCGACGGTGTAGGGCACTCGTGTGCCCCTGAACACTTGTCGACATAATACTCCCAAAATGAGTGACACGCCAATAAAAAGAATGGCAGTTTCTGGCTCCTCCTTGTGGTCCGTTCCACCGACAGGTGCAGGAACCCCCAATTCTGTCATTTTAGCCTCCTGCAATATTCACGTCAATTAGCACACTGCAACTGACAAACGCCATCATGATAGACAACTCCACGGCGGTGGATTATTAAGCTTAACTAGTCTACCCGACTCTCTGCATCAGAAATTTTCAACTCAGACGCTACTCATCTCTGAGTTTCTCCAACTTTAAATAATGCAGGGCCTGAACGGTCCATGCTCACACCACAAAATGCACTGTCACTGTTAGTCGACAAACAATAAACCCGGTAACCATAACATAGGTTGACGTCCTTGCATCAAATAGCGGATGTTTAGTCATGAGAATAGACTCTCTCACCTTCAGGGTTCTTTTACGAATCAAGGGCACGACTAATGACATCCATACATGATTCCAAACATCAGCCCAGCCAGAAACCAGTACAGAAGCCATTTAAGGTGTGATGCTGCCAACTCCGACTACAATTACTTGAACAGATAAAAAGAAGATCAGGAATCCATGAAGAGTCAGCGAGTTGGAAATCAAGATTTTGAACAGTGCACTTCTGGAGCTCTTGAGCTACCAGAAATGCACTAGAAGATCCAGCTATATGGGTCTGGAAACTCGAAGAAACAATGAGTTTCTACACGATACTATGCAGCTGATTCATCCGGAAGATTCAAAGCCCATCAAACTCGGAAACATCTGCTCTAGTTTTCTGACTGGCATGTCATGTTTACGCACTAGCTGCACGATCCAAACTTTTGAGACTTCACAGAATACGTTATCCATCCATCGCAGGGAAGGTTCAACATATGCTGTAGGGCAATTCAGGTGTCAACTGCATGCCTTAAAAATTATGAGCAGCCCAGCTATCGCGAACACGATCCCGCTGGCTCAACGAGGAGAGGAAAGAAGTCGAAAGTAACAAATAGTATCTCTTCTAAAGCTCTTTTGTAACTGGCTGACTGAGGTGGCAGAGCCCTGCCACCTCAGTCACCCAGTTGAACCAGATCCCCAAGTCCAGGAAACTGCTGATGCCAGAGCAGAATCTGGACTGCTTAAAATCAACTGTACTCGGGTCGCCACAAGACGGTCAGATAGTTGTGGGCCCCTATGGTTTGCAGTTGTTTTGACATTTGAGAGATCCATACCTCCACACAGTTACATTTCCTTATCGCAGACTACAGGGTAAAATTTGTCCAAACAAAATTCGATCGAAACACCAGCAGAACAAAGAAGAATAACTCTTCTAGAATTTTCATCTGAATATGGCCCCTTCTCAGAACTGTGTAGCGATCCTATTTCCGGTACATCCCAAGCTCTGCTAGGGACTCTGACATCAACAGTCAAGAGAATTCTGCAGCCACCCAAACACACTGGAGTTTACAACATTGTAGTTGTTGACGGACTGGTTGAAAAAAATCCAAGTGGATTGAAATTCTCACCCCTAACCTCATAGAGGTCCTTGATTGACCGTAACAAGTATAGGCTGTCAACAGTCTTGCCAACAGCCCATTATCTACTCTGATTGCCGTTCCGCAGGACTCGACAAATCCTGCCACTGTGAAACTTGCCATATTGTGCTAGCGTGTCCCACAAACTCAAACTGGGTATGATCCTTCTCAATCACCCACCGGCCATCACACTCACTGTACTTCCTGTAAACAATGTCCCGATTGCAGCTAGGCGACCAATTGTGACTAATTTACTTCACTTCCGATGGAGCGCAATGGGGCACAATGTGCCCCAATGTTGCCGCAGAAATCCTTCAGATGCTTTCAAATTCATTTTATAACCTAATGAAATGGCATAACATCCCCAAAGCTCTCATAATGGGCCCAGGTTCAAGTAAAATCCGCCAAAACCTTGAAGCCTTGAAGAGGGCCTCTGTTGTCAACATCCCATCTCGCGTGGACCTGTTTAATGAAAATAATTCAGGTTTGGCCATCAGCAATTCCTTCTTGTGACAGAACGTGAGGTCACAGTAGTGACAGTCTACTGTGACCTCACGTGAAAACCCTGGCACAGGTAAAAATCTGTATGTCCCTGAAGTGTTATCTGAGTTGTTTACACTTTCTGGCCGTGTCTGGTGGTTCCGACAACACTTTAACCATCCACCACTGAAGGCTTACTCCTTCACTTCTGCATCCCTCTTACCCGAATTAACTACTACTGTCCCTCATTACATCTTATTTCCTATCCCAGCAAGCGATCTGAACAGGAAGTGCTCATTTTCAGTATACGGAACGACCGGATCTGACCTACACGGAAAGCTTGAGATGTTTGCTCTTTGGCAAAGAGGATGCAAAGTTCCGCTGCATCTCCCATAGTGTAGCGCCAGCAGATTTCAGATGGCTTTCCATAAACTCATTCTTTATGTCTGCTACGGTAATTTCAGGCGCAGGTGCGAACTCCAGGCATTTTCTTCTCATAAAAGTTCGAAAAGTGGGCCCCATCCTATTCTGATTGGGCTTTCCCGGTATGCGTCACATCCTTCGTTCTCGACAAAGCGCCGCACTCGCGCGTTGATCGATTTCGTTCCGGCTCCAAAAGACAGACACAAGGCGCAAAAATTGGCGTACTGTGTCAATCCGTTCGAAGAACAAACAAAACCGTTGGATCCTAATGGCATAACACGATTGATTGTTCTCGGTGATTGTACTCGCTGCTGAGCACAATCAACAGAGAGTATCAAGAATCCACTCCTCCTAAAGTCGCCAACGGAGGTCCAGTTGTCATTCCCGTCTACGGGAATGACAACTACAACTACTATCTCCCGTTAACTCTAAAAGCAGCTCGTCACAGATCAAGCACGTACATGAGTTGAACAAGGAAGACCTGGGATCTCAGGTATAAAGCAGAAGATGTAAAACCGCTAGTAAGACCAGGGACCAGGAACTTGCCATTAACATGACTGGAACATCTACATAAACGTATATGCACGTACGCGTCTCTCACAGTAGGGGAATCTGTTCTGTTTTAGAGCTCCACAATTTGACCAGCTCTTCAATGTCGCTAGATGGAGGTCACTAGTGGACCGCAAATTTAAAGTTCAAGCCTGAAGTCCAAGAGACACTGACATTGCAGGGGTATTACACTCAACTGCGGCCCGAACCCGCATCCAGACTTCACAGTTGGCAAATTATGGATACATCAAATGAGTATGACATCAAAATTGGACCGCACCCCGTCAAAGTTATCATGTCGAAAATGGATAGACAGAACACAATGTACAGCAAGGTTGCAAAATTCAAGGGTCCAAAAGACAGAATAAGGGCGCGAAATTGACGTACTCTGTCAATTCACTCGGAAGAACTCACAAAACCTTTAGAGTAGTTACTAATGGCATAAAACCGGTTGGTTGTAGTCGGTGATTTTACTGTTGATTGTACTCGGTGCTGAGTACAATCAACAGAGTATCAAGAATCCACTCCTCCTAAATCGTCATAGGAGGTCCAGCTACAGGAATGACAACTACAACTACTATCTCCCGTTTACTCTAAAAGTAGCTCGTCACAGACCAAGCACGCACATGAGTTGAACAAGAAAGACGTGGGATCTCAGGTATAAAGAAGAAGATGTAAAACCACTAGTAAGACCAGGGACCAGGATCTTGCCATTAACATAACTGGAACATCTATATAAACGTATATGCAGGTACACTTCTCAATGGTGGAATCTGTTCTGTTTTGGAGCTCCACAATTTGACCAGCTCTTCAATGTCGCTAACTGGAGGTCACGAATGGACCGCAAATTTAAAATTTAAGCCTGAAGTCCACGAGACACTGATATTGCAGAGGTGTTGCATTCATCTGTAGCCCAAACCCGAACCCAGGCTTAACAGTTGGCAAATTATGGATACTTCAAATGACTATGACACTAAAATTGGACCGTACCCCGTCATAGTTATCAGGTCGAAAATGGGGAGACAGAACATTATCTACAGCAAGGTTGCAAAATTCACACCACGATGCTCACAACTATGTCAGTTCTAAAACAATGGGGGGAAGATGGCCATCAACTAAAAGAGAAACCTCGGGAGCTGGTATGCTCAAGCTCCCGAGGGTTTTTTGAGTCTACTCAATATACAACAGTGACCAGAGAATCTGTACATCTGTATATAACCAAAAGCGCAGAAATTTTTGACAACAGATTGTCCTATGGAGCGCAGAGGAGCGTATCCAGGCGTGCGAATTTGTCGAGAAGGACGATATTCTCATCATTCTACCATGGAAGATCCAGAATTATACACGTACGGAAAAACGTTTGTTTGAAACGCGTCCAATTTCTGACCTTAACACTCCTAGCAATTTAACAGTGCTTACTTCTCGGCCAACTTTACAAACTAAGAAATACCAAATAGCAAAACTCGTCCAATTTATGACCTCTTCGCTCAGAGCAATGTAATAACATTTTTTTCTCCTTAACATGCGCAGAATTATCAAAATGCAACAGACAGTCATTAAACTACAGAATCCGGAACTGCAAGCAATTAAACAACACAACAGGCCTGCGCTGGCACTGCGGCCAAATGCAGCTGCTGCTATTATACCAGTTCTGACTCTTCAAGCTCCCAAAGTACCAATTTCAACGTTCTAATGGAAGGCAATCTCCATGACATCAAAGGGCGTCATACAAACCTCGTTGTACACAAAATGGAATCCAAAAGTCCGCTCTCCGAATGATCAATCCTCCATCAGTGCAATCACTCGATCTCTCCTCAGTTGACTGTAACATCCACAATTAACTTTCTTCTTCTCTCCAAACCAAGCAACTCAGTAATCACCAGTTGCTTCAAATTGCATTCCCGTAACTGCGTCATTAATACGCTAGCCCTTATTGAAACAGTATCCTGAAATTAAATAGAAAATCTGGAGTTGAGAAAGGCGACCGCGTAGGATAACAAGAAGGATGGGAAGACCCACCAAGTCGCACAAGGATAAAACGTATGAGGTACAATGAAGCTAAACCCCAGTAGTCTGGAGGTCAGGCATCGACATGCCGTTGCCTGCAGATGCTCGTACTCGCAGTGGATTTGCTTACTGCGACCTCGAGAAACATGAGGATCTTAATTGTCCGGGACTCCACAGTCGTCTTTTGGTATTCACCCCCGGCCATCCTATCACGCATCCCCGTCTACCAGATTCCTCCGAAACTGCTTACCGACGCCCTTCCTCTGGCCTGAAACTTTGTCCAGGACTACTACTCTGACACGTCGTACAAGCGAAGCCCGTGACAGGTACGTTACGATCAGGGTGAACAACTGTCTAAACATGCATGCATGCAGGCATGTGACTATCTAAACACTAGACCTGGCAAATAGCCGGCTAAAAATGGCTTAGCCAGCTAACTAAAACAAATGGCTAGCTTGTTCACATAATTTGAGAGCCGGGATAACTGGACAGACTCATGGTTAAATGTTCCGGGTTAATACAGGTTTAGGTGTTAGTGTACAGGTTCACATATACGAGCTTGCAAACAAGCTTGCATACGGCTCTCGTAAGTGAACATCAGAATTTTGTTACATATATGCACATCGCTTGCTTCACTATTGTCAGATTGGACAAGAGGTCTACAGTCTTCTTTGATGGAGCGACTGTGTGAGCACACGCTACATTCTCTCTTAGTTGACTTGTCCATTCCTCAGGTTACTAGAGCATGTCTACGCTCTTGCTCCGGCAAGGGTGCAGGCTCGTGGATCCTAGCTCAACCATGCATTAGGGCTTTCCGACTCGCACCGACTACTTTCTCTACAGCGATGAGGTTTTGCCTAGGTTTGGTCCACCCATCTGCATCTTCACTACTCACTTGTGAGTGTGGTTCTACACTAGATGCAACGGGGTCCACATGACACGATGTCCTTCTGGAGGACAGAGGATAGCTACACATGATGCCATTAGAGACATAGTGTTTGCTATGGCACAAGAGAGTGGATATTATTTAGCTTGGAGGGAGCGTTCGTATGCGTTGCAGACGACACGGGTCAGGGCAGACTTATACTTGGTCCGAGATGATCAGGTGACAGTAGCGGATGTCGTGGTCACGGACCCTACGCGGGATACAGTTTCGGAGGGAGTGATTACCCATCCCCCTGGATGGGCGGCGAGTGCAGCAGCAGGTCGCAAGGTCTCCAAGTATAGGGGCATGCAGCGAGGTCACCTCTTTGTTCCTCTAGCCTTGGAGTTATATGGAGCGATGGACACGGAATTTGACACATTTGTCAGGGAGTGCGCGAGAGCTTATCATGTTAGGCGTCAGGGGGTACCACTCTCACTCTCATACTTTGTAGCTTACTTTAGACAGCGTGTGTCCATTGCTCTACAGAAGGCAGTGGCTGGTGCAATCCATAGGAGAGCAATCACATTAGGTGATGTTTCTTCGGATACTCCAGTTATGTGTAGACCGTACGACTTGCATAGCTCGGATATCTTAGGTGCGGTAGGGCAGATTTCTCATACAGACTCTATTGGGGCTTAGCTCCATGTTACCTTTTTTGTCTCTCCCTTGTACGGCTTGATGGGGTCTTCCCATCCTTCATTTTTCCTATGCGGTTGCCTTTATCTATGAGATGTGTATAAGAGAGAGTGTTTGCAATTGTTAAGTGCTGAAGTGTTGTTAGTGTTAATTGCTTACTGTAATTAATTTTCTTCATTGATTTAGAATAATGATATATGAGATGTGCATAGAAGAGAGAGCTTGCAACTATTAAGCACTTAAGTGTTGTTAGTGTTAATTGCTTACTGCACTTAATTTTCTTCATTAAATTAGAATTATGATATATGAGATGTACATAGGAGAGAGAGCTTGCAATTGTTCAGTGAGTAAGTCTTGTTAGTGTTAATCGCTTACTGCATTAATTTTCTTCATTGAATTAGAATTGTGATTGAAATGAGGTGAGCCATAACAGGTTCAATGCTTCTCGTTTATATTATGATGTGTCAAGGCAAGGGGAACTGTGCACACGAACAGACTTGGCTGCAAGTCCCCAGCTTCATTTGTTGTCTTCGAGCAACCATCAACTTGGGTGTCCAATGTTTTATTGTGTTACACTTTCGTACACAGTATGCCTTTATTCTTGTTACTATCAAACCTTCGTATTCAAAACTCATCGCTTGAGAACTATTTCCACCTATTACACACTACAAGTAAAATTAAAGCTTGAGACAATTTAGTGTTAGACAATTCTCAGCAGACATAGAAGTAAGTAATCCACATGTACGCAAACTTATCGCCTTGAGAATGGTTTCTTTGCTTTTATTCCTGTTACCGCAGAGGAAAAAGATGAGCAATTCACATGTACGCAAGCTTATTGCCAGAGAATGGTCTCTTTGCTTTTGTTCTTGCTACCAGTGAGATTTCGTGTTCAGAACGTATCATCACTCAATAACGATTTCGCATATTG
Organism: Lunularia cruciata; assembly: GCA_948567375.1. NCBI lineage: Eukaryota > Viridiplantae > Streptophyta > Marchantiopsida > Lunulariales > Lunulariaceae > Lunularia > Lunularia cruciata. The sequence goes on along the minus strand of OX419761.1, from coordinate 48,773,955 downwards.
CATAGAGAAACGGTATACCCACCTCAGCAGAATTATACTCGTCACCCTTTGCGACACTCGTGTTCAACCTTGTAATGAAATGCAACATTCCCAGAATTTACCGGCTACCGCAGGTGAGAACGAATGCTAATGCCAAGCGTAGAAGCCTGCGTATAATATTTGGAGCTGTGAAAGGAGTCGCACGTGGACAAACCAGGTCGTGGAAATACAGGTCGTGAATTGATTACTAATACTGGATAAGAGGAATGAGGTGAATAAGCAGAAAACTTGAGGTGGGTTTACCGTTTCCCTATTGCATATTGTTTCAATCTCGATTTTTCTTGTATTCTACCTAATAGTATGACCTGAATTAACCTTAAAAATATAACCTAGATTATCTGGTCAAACAGCGCTAGTCGGCTAATTTGGTGGCTAGCCAACTACAATATTTAGTGAGCTTGCAAGCCATTAGCCGAGATATACCCAAGTCTACTGAGCACATACCTAGGAAAACATAGGATTCTTCACTAAAAGCACTCGGACCAATTTTGACCGTTCCTTCCTATCAGCTAAATATTACACTTCTCTCTGCTCATTTTGAAATCCATTGCAATTATACTCTATATTATTACCTTTGATGGGAGAAATGAAGAATTTTATATTTTATATTTAAAAATATTTAAATATTTATCTATTTCTTTTCTCTTTTCTCTATCTCTTTTCCTTTTTTTGTAGAAACAAGCCCAAAGGCCAAGTATACTTGAATTGGAAAAAGAAATACAAGGCACTAGGAACTGTAAAAGGGATAATAAGCACAAGGCTCAAAGAAAAAGTGCTAAAATCACATGCAAAAACAAGGACCCAACCACACACCAAAGGAAAGAAGGGAAGGGAAGAGAAGCAAAGTAATCTATTGTTGATTCAGTGTGATATAGATATTGTAATGGTATATTTGGTAATGGGAGAAGGTCCTAAATATGATGTGTGCTTCTTCTACCATTGCTCATCTATGACACTCAATGCTTGAGAGTGCTATAAAGTGATAGAGATTCTTTATATAAACCATGAAATGAGCATGGTTGGAGAGATAGACTAGGCTCCTTTTGTCTATAGTGAACTTGGTGCTACTTATAGAAGGATTTGATACAATTGATGATGAAGATGCACAAAAATCTCTATATTTAAATGTACAAAGGTAATAGAGGGTAATCATGGTGTGTAATGACACTCCCTCCTCTAGTGTCGATATCTCACTTGAATTCAATGACGTTGCTTGTAAGAGGTTTGCAACCACCACATCAAACAAGGTACGTCATTTGTCATTGAACGTGACTATATTCACTCTCACACACCAAGGAGGTGATCCAAGTAGATCCAACCACCTCTCAATCTATACCTATGACTATGTATCATAAGATCTTTACCATTGTATCTTGGATAGCATCATGAACACTAGTGTGCTCTCCGCTTACAACACATTGTAAAATATGCCATGTGTGTCATATAGAGATCCACAAGCTCATTAGTTTGGTAGTCCTAGAAGTGTTGGATATGTCAACCTAAATCCAAGTAAAGTGCCATAGTAAACTCCTAAAATGTAAAATGAAATTCCACAACCAAAGGAGAAGCATGAATCCAAGCTCTAAAGCCTTTCTCTCCACAAGAAAGAATACTATCTATGTGAAGTAAAGGAACAGTAGTAAGGATAATGGTAAGGGTATGAATGTGCATATGCTCACTAAGATCTGCTTGAATCTTCCTAAAATTTAATGATACAAAATCAATAAATGCAATGAGTTTTGTGCATGTTGAGCTTGGTAATAGATCCCTAGCCAAACAAAGAGATAACTAGAAATTGTAAGTACTTGGATCAATTGCTTTGACAGGTGCCAGTAGGAATGAGTGACCATTGTGTACTAATAGGAGTGCCACTAGATCCCATGCTCCTAAATAAGTTAGTAGTGCAATAACCTCTTGCAATATGGGACCACATCCTCCTATATGACGAGATATTGATAGCCTACATCACTCATTTTATAACTATGGGAGTATGCATTCCTGTAATAAAGTAGAGAAAGTATGGCATATGGTACTTTCAAATGTATGTAGAAGGGGTAGAGTTTAGGTAAATCAAAAAATACGTACCAAATAAGAGGCTTTATGGACACAACATCTTGTCAAAATAGATAAGTGACTTATGTGTTTTCCAACCTAAGGAGTGAATGAGCAAGAATTGTAACTTCAAGCATATTGTCTTAGATAAATTAGCGGCAAAGATCATCATCTCCTAGGCAAGCTCAAACCCTTTAAACTTCTTATTAGAATTGGAACTCTAGTAGGAAGTCCAAAGGAGTGAGAACCACTTGTGGACTCTATGCCTTGCATTTTTGAGTTTGGACTTGTAAACCCAAGGTCTTTGAGTAGAGTGTAAAATCAAATATAACTTGAACTACATCCTCCACAAGGCCCATGATATTAGTATCATCTAAAAGTGATAGAAAGCAATATGATGGAAAAGTGGACATAATCTCATGCAAAGCTATGAAGTGAGCTATGACAAATAGAGAGGATCTTCTTGGCATGTGCCATTGACAAATGTTATATGTGAACTCCCTTGTGGTAGTATGGTGGATATGTAACAAGGGTATTTCTATGTCATAGAAATTGCACACAAATAAGATTAAGGAGGGGATTTATATTAAACAAAGTTAGACAAGAGATGGTATTGAAGGCATTTAAGATATCAACTTGGATATCAATTGAGATAGTTGTCCAAGGTAGTTTGAATGCCAATAATAACCACCTCATAAAAATTTGGAGTAAGCATTGAAAACTGATGTATAGAAAAAATAAGGTAAAAAATAGTGTCAAAGATATTAAAAAAATCATATGAAAAGTTAATGGAAGAAAATATCTCCAAAAAAAAAGGGAGCAAATACTAAATGTCTCTTTTGAACGAGAAACAAAACAAGATGTACCAAACAAACAAGTAGCTTTAGGTCAGCAATAGATTCAAGACAATCTATTGAGAAAAGTAAAGAGAAGAAGGGAGAGTGCTAATAAGTTCCAAGTAGAGATATCTCTCCCTTGATCATCTACTAAAATAGCTTTGAGTAATAAGGAGAGTGTGAAGCACACAAGGTGATTGTAACAATATGGAGTTTAGCAACATAGTTATAAGGCTCAAAAAGTAGAGAATAAGCTAAACTAGCCTAGAATATTCTAGAGATATCTACAAAGCTTCTTGGGAAGCTTCTCGACTAGCATAACTTGCACCCCAAGTAGGTAACTTCTAGAAGGAAGCTTCAAGAAGCTTCCAACTAGTTTAGCTTGCATGCCAAGTAGACAGCTTCTAAAAGGAAGCTTTTTAAGAAGCTTCTTGGTTAACTTGGCTTGCACTCTAAGAAAGTGGCTCAAGGAAACTTCTTGAGAAACTTCTCAAAACCCTTGTATGTTATCTATAATACCAAAGCAGAAGCTCATGCTAGGCATTTAGAGTTTACACACATTCAAGTGTCTCAATGTGATCTTCCATTCTCCTGTTTCTCTTCTTGGTCTTGGTCTTTTACAGTGATGTAAAGGCATATGGATCTTGATACACATATGCAGTCTTTGTAAACTAGGTAGAAATGTGAGAATAAGGTCAAAAGTATATAGTTATGAGTATGAAGCTTGTTGTGAGGTTTAAAGATATGACAAGAGTTCAAAGAGTGTTGGGATAGAAAAATAAATTGGTTACATTGAAATATATCTACAATGAACTCAAAATATAAATGTAGTGATATTTGTTTTCCATTTGGTCACCTTGTCAACCTCTACAACCCTTTATAGTTAGGATATCTTAGAGATGTTTATTTTAAGAATGATTATACGTAGGTAGAAGTTTTGGTGAATGAAATTTTATTCCAAATTTACTCATCGGTTTTGGGTGTTTAGCATGTGCACTTGAAATCTTATCTTATCCTTGTCTTTCTGAAGAAATTTCCATCACTCAAAAAAAGGGGACAACTTTTTTATCTTGTGTTATTAGACTTAGTTTCATTTTCCCTCTTAGCTTTTTTTTTGTTCAGTTTGATGATATCTTCCTATTCTTGTGTTTTATCATTTTTACTCAAATGCTTCTTTCCAAAACTTTTCTTTTAAAATTCCAACAATATTTAATTTGAAATCTGTCAATGTAAAGTGACTTAAAATATAAAGTGAGATTATACAATGAGTTTTCTTCACTATATAGTACAATTTTTATCTAAATAAAATATTTATATAATATATATAAAGAACAATATTTATACTTCGTATAGAGTATAAAGATTCTTTATACTCCTATGTGAAGATTTATATCATTTTACTTGTAAGCTTAAATTCTCTTAGAATTTGGCTTTAAAAATATATATTTCATAATCAAAATATTTTTTGTAAATCTAGGTTTTAATTTACCATTTACTTAGTTAAATAATGATTTTTAAGACAAATTGATTCTTAAATCTAAAGATTCATTGCATAAAGTTTACAATATCTTAATAATAACATTCAAAACTTGATTTATAAGGCAAGTATAATATTTCTCTAAACTTGACAATTCTCTTAGTATATCTTATATTAAGTCATTTACCACTCAAATTATAACATTATTGATAACTAGCCAAATGATTATATAGACTCAACCATTGTATTACTTGTATATCTCTTTGTAGTTAGAGTACAAACTTTAATAAATTTTTTCCTTTTCAGGATAATTACCTCATATGATGTATGAGGAATAATACGTTGTATATGATAACCTAATTTTAGAATACTCTAATCTTAAATCATTCAAAATCTAGAGGCTAAAAACAATAACTACCTTAAGAATATTTGCAAACATGACTCCTATCCTGTAAGTTAACATTATGCTTTAATCAAGTTCAATTATTTGAGCAAGGAGATTTTATTAGCACTAAGTTATTTGCAAGAGAGCAAAGTTTGAGAAATAATAAGAAGTTCAATGTATTGCAATAAAACATGACAAAAATTGAGATGTAGAATGCACGATTGTAAATTAGACTAACAATTGAAACAAAATTATTTCATAAATTTGTGATTCCTAAGCATATCTTGTGTGTCTTGTAGGATTGATTCTATAGACATACAAAAATGATTGATTAGGATGTGAAAGTTTGTTGAATATCATAATAAGAGTTCAATTTATATTATAGAACTTAATCTCATTGTCACAAAATTTTCATTAGTTAGTATCAATCATAATGTGCTTCTAAAAGTTAGCTTATGAAAATCCTAAACCAGTTTAGAAAGGTGAAGAAAGTTGTAGTGAATAATACTAATAAATGTATCCTTGATTTCATATGTATCAAATAATTAAAGATCTTAGACATATTTTATTTGTACAGTAATTTTAAGTGAGTTATGTCCTAATTGAAGAGCATGATTTTAAAGGTCAATACACTCAAATGCTTTAGCACACAACAAATGAGATGGTGTAGATGAATTTCTTGTTATTATGATTAGTTAGATACAATGCAATGCATTTACTAATATATCTTCTTCATCTTGATGATTTCTTAAGTAAAATTTTTGCATTCTTTTATTGCAATTATAGATTTATTGAAATTCATTTTAATATACCTATTTTAATAGAAGATACAAATCACATGACTATGTGTTGTTTGTGAAGTTAATCTCATATATTTAATGAGATTCATGTAATGTTTATCTTGAAAAATATTCAATCTAAATGAGTAACCTTAATTAAAATTTGTTAAAATGAAAGGATAAAACAAGTAGTTCAGTTTATTGGTAGGACTACTCTTTTCACTATCCTTTAAATATTTTAATTTGTACTCTTTAGTATAATGAATAAAACATGGAATCTAAAATTTATATTTATATTTCAAAAAAAATAAAATAGACTATTTTAGTTTTTATACATATTTTAATGCACATTTTAATTTTAAAATTTCTACCTTTTATTTAAATATTGAATGCTTACCATATGAACTCTTATTAATACATAAAGAATGATTGACAACTACTCCAAGGTATATAAATGTATCAAAAATATTAAGATATTTTTTTTGTTCTTGATTGTCTTGCATACATGTTATTATTTAATATTAAGTTTGAAAATAATTGGTTTAATTTTATAAACATATTTTATGTTTCTTTTAACCTATGAATTGTCATTAATAAGATTGTAAAATTTTAGTAAGTTGCAATACAAAGATATATAAGGAAATAAAAAAACTAAAAGATTTTTATTAATATTTAATTTCATTATAATACATACTTTCAATTTCACTCTTTATTTACTATAAATTTAAATATTTTGTCCATCTAAAATAATTGAAAAATGAGAGATTAATTAGCCTTTATGTAGAAATTTCCAAAATTTTATGAATTTTACTTTGAATAAATAATCATAATTAGTATTTATTATGGATTGTACTTTATTTTGACTGAAATTATTATGATTACTATTTTGACTGTAGGCTAGTAAGACCAACATAAGAAGATAACTATGAAATTTGGTGCACTAGTGCTTAGGACTTCTCTACTCAACTCTCATTAGTAAGAAACAAACACCAAATATATACCCCGTAGGAACGACAAAAGGAATACAAAACACAAAGGAGTGTATAAAAGACCGAGACCGAGGAGAGAAATAAGAGAATGGAAACTCACATTGGGACACTTGAATGCGGGAAAACTCCGAATGCCTAGCATGAGCTTCAACTTTGGTATTTATAGGTAGCATACAAGGCCTTTGAGAAACTTCTCAAGAAGCTTCCTTGAGCCACTTTCTTAGAGTGCAAGCCAAGTTAACCAAAAAGCTTCTCAAGAAGTTTCCTTCTAGAAGCCGCCTACTTGGTGTGCAAGCTACGCTAGTTGGAAGCTTCAAGAAGCTTCCTTCTAGAAGCTACTTAATTGAGATGCAAGCTAAGCTAGCCGAGAAGCTTCCCAAGAAGCTTCCTAGATACTTCTGAAATATTCTAGGCTAATTTGTCTTATTTGCTATTTCGTTAGCCCTACTAACTTTATTGCTAAACTCCAAATTGTTATAGAGTGCATGTGAGAAATCAAGTATGGAACCCCATGAAACCCAAGGACCACATACCGAAGCAAAAGCAATACACTCAAGGCAACCCCAAGGGAAGGTAATAAAGCCACCAGTTGAAAACAACAAAGAAACTATTGTTGCATTGTGTGATAAAGGTACTCCAATGGTATATTGTAATATCAATAGCTAGACATATTATCTAGAGGTGAAAATTGTTTTGGTAACATCTAGAAGGATGTTGTGTATGATGTGCTAACTAGATTAGATAGGTGCGTCACCAAAAGAGTACTTCTACTAATAGTGCAGAAGTAAAAAATAGCCTAAACACTTTAGAGCCAATTTCGGAGGCCTAAACGGATGAATTAGGTCTTGAAAATAGGAAGAGTGTCTTTCTCTAGAGAAAAATGCTTGACTTCCTCTCCCATGATTTGTTTCATCGAGAGCTTTCCAACAGTACCTCACCCACATGATTTTGAGCTTCCTACAAGAAGATTCCCTTAAAAATTCCCCTCCGGTTAAACTTGTTTGACCAACTATATAGAACAAGGACCAACATGTCACCCATCTAGGCAACTAATCTAAGGGTGGAGCTCACTGACATGTCATCAATCCATACATCTGATCTAAGGGTGGAGCTTCTTTGCAGGGAGTACTCTTTGCTATATAATAAAGAGTAGGTGCTCCTTTGGAGGCATTGGAGTATTGAGTGTGAAACTTGTGTTTTCTCTCTAGTATCTCTCTTGGAGAGTTCTCTTGTCCCTGGAGTATAACATATATCTAGTAAGTGAGAGAGGATCACTCTAGACACATTGGGCACTCATACTCCTGCTGCTTGTCTATGAAGACCCCAAGCCTAAGAGCATTGTAGTGTGATTGAGACTCTCGGTTGAAAGTAAGAGGTGAGCATGGCTTGCGAGACAACCATAGCCCTTCTCCTCTATAAGGAACCTTGTGCTACTTCCCTATGTAGTCCATCAAAATGGCGATGAAGGTGGCCAAAAATCTCCACCACTAGAAGAACAAAGGTGTTAGAGGCAAGCCATGGCACATAGTGGTCCTCCTTTCCTCAAGATACAATGGTTGCCATTGCTCTTTCCTAAATGCTTGTTAGTGCCAGTATCTTTGCTCTTAAGGAGACCACCAAGTCATTCAAAGTACGCCAAACATTTGTGAATTTGATGATATCTGCTTTCACTTGACATGGAGGTGATCCAAGTAAGTCCAACTACCACTTGATCTATACCTAAGACTATGTAGATTGAAGGAGCTAAGCCATTGTATCTCAAATGGCACCATGAATTCTAATGGGCTCTCCTCCTATAGCACATCATAGTAGATGTATGTCTTGTGTGTTTTATGTGTGTTTTATGTGGAACCACATGGGCATTGATATGGAAGCTCTAGCAAGGTTGGATGAAGGAGACCTAACCATAGGTGGAGTGCAGTAGAAAACTCCTCAAATGTGAAGTAAATGGAGCCAAGCTTTAAAGCCTTTCTCTCCACACAAAAGAACCCTAGCTCTATCAAATAATGATGCATCAATGAGGATGTGGGTGTGGGTGTGCATATGCTCATTGAATCTTCTCAAAGTCTAGTGAAACAAAGTTGATAAATTTTGGGAGTGTTGTGTGAGTAGGGCATGGTAAAAGGTCACAAGCTGGCCATAGACATATTTGAAAGTCATGGATACTTGAATCCAATATTGGGTGAGGTGCTAATGTAAATGGATGATCAGGGTGTAAGAACCTATTGGCTAAGTGAGGGCCACTACGGCCCATCTACCTATAAAAGTAACTAATGCAATGATCACATGTAGAATGAGATCACATCCTCCCATGGCTATGGATAGGGTTATTTGTAATTTACACCACTCCTCCAATAGTTGTAGGAGTGTACATATCCTTAAGAGAGTGGAAGTGTGATGTATAGTGCTGTCAAAAATACATAGGTGTGGTAGAAGTGCTTTTGTAGGAGGGTATGTGCAGGCTAGATAGGAGGCTTGAGGGAGATAACTATGCGCTAAGATGGAGTAGGCAACCTATGCATTCTCCAACCTAGGGAGTAAGTGAATATGGGTTGTGGCCTGCACTAGTGCGTTGAAGATGAACGTGTTGCAATAGTCATCTATTACCAATGGGGATCCCAACACTCTCACACCTCCTGATTGGAACTAGAATCAAGGTGGAAAATCTGAAGGGGAGAGAGTTGCATGTGGGTTCTATACCCCTTGCATTTACAAGTCTGGACTTGTAAACCCAAGGTCTTTAATTAGCATGTGAAAGTCGTCATGGCAAGTACCACATCCTCAAATGTGATCCTAAGATCCTACTATCCTTGGGCCTAAGATGTGGATATTATCATCAAAGAAGGATTGAAAGAGACATTATGGAAAGGTAATTGAAACCTCCCATAAAGTTGTGTAGTGAGCTATGGCAAAGAAAGGTCTCCTAAGGGGATCCCTTAGCATACACTCTCAATAGATGCAAATTGGATGAAATCTCTTGTAGTAGTATGGTGGTTGTATAGTATGGTGGCTGCGCTTTCTATGGCATAGAAAGTGCAAACAAAAGGAATCAAGGAGGAGATCTTATCCTCTATTGAGCAAAGAGCTAGACAAGAAATGGTATTGAAGGCATTAGAGACATCCACTTAAAAAACCACCCAATCAAGATAGAGATCCAAGGGTACTTTGATGCTAGCAATAATGGTCTTGCAACCATCAAGAGTGGCCACAAAAAATTGATGTGGAGACAAAAAAGAAGAAAAAGAGTGGCCTAATTGTAGGTAGATAGAATGGGAGACTAAACAAAGAAAGAAATCCTTGATAGCAATGGAATGAACACTATATGTCTCCTTTGATAGAGCAAGGAGAAGCGATGCACCAAAAGATAGGTAACTCTAGGGGGCACTAAACTCAAAGAAATACACTCACAAAAAGCAAAGAGAAGAGGAAAACTAAAATATAGAGTGTTTGGAGAAAGACAATCATGTGTATGCTCAAAGACTAGTCCTGATGGCCCACATGTTGAGAAACATGGAGAATGAAATAAAGCAAATGCAGAAGCTCCTCATCCAGCTGATAGACATGAAGGAAAGAGGGGAGCTCTTCGGATTGATGGATGGAGGTATGTAATTTAGATATAATATCTGAAGAGAAAGGTGTTGGCCAAGAGGGAGTTAATGCTTGGGCTGCATATCTATACTCTACTACTTTGCCTAACATCAAGGAGAAATGGAGATGATGATGCTCTACGGGAGGGGCACAAGATTGTGGAGACTCTGCTATCCTCCTAGCTGTTGCATATGTTTGTATGGTGTCCTCATCCTTAAGTGCTGAACAATCTCCTCTCAAGAACCTTTGGATCCTAGAGGAGGTCTCATGGTGTCTTGATGCACCTCTGTGTGCTGGTAAGGGAAAAGTCCACTATGGGAAGAATGCTAATAAAGTCCATGTAGATATATCTCTTTCCTGGTCATCAACTAAAATGGCTCACAATAAGATGGAGAGTGTGGAGCACACAAGCTATGAAAGTGGCACAAGGATCCTAGTATACATATGGGATCTAGGTAAATATGAGTAAGAATGCTTCAATAGGATCTGGGAAGTGTAATCGATGTAAGAGTCTGATGGAGCTTGAAGAGAGAGGACATGTGTGCGGAGGGGGTCCTATGGAGGAGGTGGAGTGGTAGCTTCTGCCCTCATTTGTAAGCATATGGCATGCACTCTCTGCTGTGCTAAACCAATGCCCGCCCATGTACAATCTGGGCATGATTGTGTAGGTAGCTGGTAGAGTGGTATATGAGGGCATCCGAGGAGAAATCTGGAGTTGATATAGAGGATCTCCTTCATTAGCTCTTCATTATTCTTTTAAAATATGACTGTAATATGATGATTGAATTATAGATGTAGGTCAATTGAGCTACAAGGAAACGACGCTTAGTGGGTCTATTAGGATCCGCCGCACTGGGACTAGGGCTGGGACACCACTGCATACTCCCACGGGAAGGTCTAATGGAGAATTTTGGACAATCGACGAAAGCCTGATCCAGCAATATGGCACGAGCACCAATAGGTAAGAAGGTCCGAAGTCGTTCACGAAGTGGCTGAGAAAGAAGGCAAGAGTGCCCGAAGGGGACCACTGTACTCTGTTCTGGCATCAATCTACATCTTATTAGTTCGAAGGACTCATGGGTATCTACATATTGCCACTCTACTTCTATTCTCCACTCTACTTTATAAATTTGGTTACCCGTTGTCCACTCTACTGCTATGGTCCACTCTCTTCTTACTCTTATCGTCCGGCGTACAGTAAGTCTAATCGTCATAGAATGACATGACATGACAAAATAGTTGGTAGTCGATTCTCCAATTTGAAACAGTCAAAGACCGTAGGTGCTGCTGTTTGGAGTGGAGAACCATCCTTGGGCTGCCATGAAGGACCCGTCATCAAGACATTGGCTTCAGTAATGCTCTTTCTCATGCCCGTGCAAGTGCCTCTGTTACCGAGTGTTCTTTCTGCCGGCACTACTGCCAAAGCAGGTCACTTTTACGCATAAAGTGACATGCTTTGGACTTTTACCGACCTCGTTGCGCTTGCCAGCTCCGGTGGTTCGTCGTCCGACTGGGAACATCATCATCCTCCCCATTGCGAAATCTGAAGATGTGGACAAGTACAGAAACAACTGTTTACTCTACGGTCGTTCTGTGTTCGCCCTGACCAGGTTCAAGTTCCAGGTGACATTAACTACGAAAAGGTCCCATGACAGAACGGTCTGAGCGGCACAAAGGTGGCAGATCCGCATTCGCCAGGTTTCCACGGAGGACGAGCATTTGACGAGGTTCCTGCCAGCACTGCATCACGCAAGGACTCCGCACCGTACACGTACTTTTCGTTTCCTTCGAATCTATTCCAAGGACTTAGGGGCCTAGCCCAAGATTTCTCATCCCGATGTCATTCCGGTTTAACATCAGGTTTGTCTTTATATAGTGCTTGATGGATTTTCCCATCCTTCGTGTTTCCCTATTTGTGTCGCTTTCTCTCCACTGGACTGACTCGTTTGTCATTAAAAAGTATATACATATATTTTGGTCATGGTTTCGTGCTCCTGCTGGACTGACGACTGCAAAAAGGTGGCAAAACAGGCCCAACTTGCCTGCAATTTAATTCTATATGAGTGGGAGCAAGTGCCCCACTTACTCCCCCTCATAGAGAATTGCCGGCAAGTACATTATTCGATCCAAGGAAGGGACGGGTCAGTGCCCATGACGACTGGGTGTAATAGACTGGGATGTTTACAACCAAAGCCTTCAAAGATTCATTTTGCGGAGACTGCAGAATGAATCCCTTCATTCTGATGTGTCAGATGTGCCCAGATTAAGGGTCCGGGTATCCAGAAAGATCTTCTTATGACAAATTCAACTATAAATAAATTCATTGTTTAAACTCTTATGGCGAAGAAAGTTTTATTCAACAAAGGAAAAAGGGACAAAGTCATTATTTTGCTGGTGTGATATCGTTTTCACATTAGCAAAAGAGTAATGTGTTTATATTCTTGAATTTGAATGTTTATGTATGTTTGTGATAAATATCGTATATCTAGAATATTTCTTATAATCGGTGAAAAATGAAATTAATTTAGGTAGAGACTTACACATATTTTAATCCTGAAACTTATAATTTATTCATTAACAAGCGCTTTGGTTGCTATTCATCGTAGAAAAATGATAGGACAAAGACTTGTTGTATCCATAACGAGTGTATTTTATATCGACGACAATGATTTTTATATTCATTAAATAATACTTCTATTCGAATATTAAGACGTTAATTATAGACCACAAGTGACTATAGCGGATATATGGTGAAATATCTTATCTCCAATCCGATTTCCAATTTGTTCTTAAAATCCATTCTTTGTAGAAACAAGTGAAAAAAACTACAGATTAAGAATACTACCCAAGAATCACCTGGTCTTCATAATGGAAACATGATGAGAGTTAAAAGGGAAGAAAGTAAAAGTACATAAATAAATATTTAAGACCAGTCATTATCGTGTCTCGTTATTACCCAAAAATTTCACTAGCTAAAAATACCATTAATTGAAAGCAAAAAGCTCGGTGAAAATTTGACACTTTTTATGAATATTATATTCATCAAACACGGCATTTTTCGCTAGCAATTTCTGAATAGAATGTCACAGTCCAGCGAAAAACTCTGGTTGAATTCATAGGACAATTTATCATTAAGGTTTTCATATTCTTTTCACTTTTTTACAATTTTAAGTTTCCTATGACCAAATTCTATATTTCACAGAACAATTTATGGTCAAACTTTTCATATATTTTTCTCTTTCTTTCAATTTCAAGTTTCCTTTGATCAAAACTCTGTATTGTTATTATTATGTACCACATAAAATTTAGTTTCTAGACGTTGCATTGTAAAAAAAAAGTGCATAATAAATTCACAGTTATATAATATGAACATCTACATCAGCTATCAAAAAAAATTATAAAAAAATATAGAAAAGGATAATCTTGTGAAGAGAAGAGAAATAATACTTAAAATATAGTAAGCATTGATAATTACTAAATGACTCATTTACAACTTGAGTATGGTTAGTTTGCCTAGATTGCATAGTTATTTGTTAAATATATTAACTTGGCAAAATTATTCAATTATTATGGTGACCCACCTTCATCCTATTAGTATGTTTTTTAATTTCCATTTTTGTACATTTGTTGTAGATTAATTGAAGGTTAGGGAAGCTGAGGTTGGAAAACAAGATTGTGCTACTTATTATCGGCCTAGAAGGTAACCACAAAGGAGAATGAGAAGATGATACAAGGAAGAGACCATGACTCTTCCACATCCAAGGATCATGAGTACAAGACACTCATGATTTTGATTGTTATCTTTGTGAGCTTTGTGACCATGAGTCTCAATGTTGACGACCCTTAAGTCAAAGTTCATAAACAAATAATTCCATCCCAAATGCCATTGGCATGGAACATCATTGGCTTGATAGGCAATCAATCTTGGAAAATTCAAACAACTTGAATATACCGCCACCTGTAAAAGACCAAAGCCGAGGAGAGAAATAGGAGAATAGGAATTCACATTGGGACACTTGAAGGTGGGAAAACTCCGAATGCCTAGCATGAGCTTTGGCTTTGGTATTTATAGGTAGCATACAAGACCCTTGAAGCTTCTCAAGAAGCTTTCTTGAGCCGCTTTCTTGGAGTGCAAGCCAAGTTAACCAGGTAGCTTCTCAAGAAGCTTCCTATTAGCCACCTACTTGGCATGCAAGCTAAGCTAGTTAGAAGCTTCTAGAAGCTTCCTTCTAGAAGCTAACTGCTTAGGGTGAAAGTTAACTAGTTGGGAAGCTTCCCAAGAAGCTTCTTAGATGCTTCTAGAATATTTTAGGCTATTTTGTCTTATTCTCTACTTTGTAAGCTTGACTAACTTTGTCACTAAACTTCATATTGTTACATATTCCCCCGCTGCTAGTTGGTGACGTCCTTGTTGCCGGTGAAGCTTCAAATTCCTTGATGGTAGTCTGTGCATTTTGGAGGTGGGAAAGAGGTTCCCATGTGGCATCATGAAGGGGATACCCTTTCCAAAGGACCTTGTATTGCGTATATTGGCGATGGCCTTGTTGAATATGGTGACTCGCAAGAATACAATCAACTTTGTACTCCTCATGATCATTGATAGGGACAGGAAGAAGGGGAGGTTGGATTCAAGAGGAAAAGGAAGAGGGGTTAGGAACAAAGGGTTTCAACTTAGAAACATGAAAGATAGGATGGATACGCATGTGACAAGGCAAGGCAAGTTGATAAGCAACAGGAGAGACAATGTGGGTGATATCAAAGGGTCCTATCCAATTAGGGGCAAGTTTATGAACTAGGGTATCAAGTGGGAGAGGGAGGTTACTAGAGGATAACATGACTTTATCACCAACTTCAAAGGTGAGATCACGACGATGGTGGTTCGCATATTGTTTTTGGTGATTCTAAGCAACAAGGAGGTAAGAGTTGGCTTGTTGGAGAGATTGGGATATAATGGTCAAGAATGTGGAAGTATGAGGAACTTGAGAGGGAGGAGGAGCAAGAAGAGAATTTGGAACAAGCGGATCTTGGCCAAAATTGAGAAAGAAGGGAGAAAATCCGGTGCTTGGTTGTTTGGAATTGTTGTAGGCAAATTCTAGAGTTGCAAGACATTCATTCCTACCAGTTAGTATGGTGGACATTGACAAAAGCCCGCAACATATCCTCCAATGTATGATTTGCGCGTTCAGTTTGTCTATCAATTTGAGGATGATAGGCCATGGACAAAGCAAGCTTGGTGCCGAGTATCTAGAAGAGTGCTTGCCAAAACTTCCCGGTAAATTGAGGATCACGGTCGGAGATAAGTACACATGGCATCCTATGATGCTTGAAGACATTGTCAAAGTAGATTTGTGCTAAGGTTGGAGCATCCACGGTATCATAGGTTGGTGCAAGTGGATTTGCTCACTAAGCTTATCCACAAACACCACAATTGCGATGTGTCCTTGTTTTGTCTTTGGCAAGGATGTGATGAGATCTAAGCTCACATGCTCCCAACGAATGGATGGAATGGCGAGTGGTTGAAGGAGTACACTTGGCTTTTGGTTGTTGACCTTGTTACTTTGGCAACTCTCACATGATCGGACAAAGTCTCGAACATCTTGTGTCATGTTGGTCCACCACCATTGGTGTTGGAGGGTGCCCAACGTCTTCTCCACTCCCATGTGACCGACTATTGGTAAATCATGGGCTTCTTGAAGGTGCACAAGTCGAAGATCACCTTTGGCTGGAACATAGATCTAGTTGGCATGGAATAAAAGGCCTTCCTTTAAGGAGAAGGTGTTGTACTCCTTGTTGCATGCTGTCAGATGACCGTGTACCATTTGGAAGAAGGGATCTTGTTGTAGATATGATTGAAAGTCATTATGGACCTTAGGGTCAATGGACACCGTTTTAATTGCCGCCGTGATAAGAGGAAGAGTCTTCAAATCAAGTTGTCATGATAGAGCATCAAGGATGACATGGAACCGACTTGGTTTGTACTCAAGTTTGATGTCAAACAATTGGATTTGCTCTTCCTATCGATGATGTCGACTCTTCATGTGCTCCAAGTGTAAGGTCTGCAACAATGGCTTGTGATCAGTTTGCATGATCACTTGTTTCCCCAAGAGATAATGCTTCCATACCTTGGTGGCATATACCATTGCAAGTTGTTCCCGATCTCGAGCAGAGTAATTTCTTTCAACTGTATTTAGTTGGCGAGACACAAAGGCAATAGGATGTAGTCCATCTGGAAATTCTTGTTGCAATATAGTTCCAATTGCAAAGCTAGAAGCATCAAAATTAACCACACAAGGTAGTTGAGGATCATATGGTTGAAGAATGGGTCTTGAAGACACCATATGCTTTAACTTCTGGAATGCTTCTTCATGCTTGGTGGTCCACTAGAAGCTCAAGTTCTTTCCCAAGAGGTCAGTCAATGGTGCAGCCACGTGAGCATAATAATGGATGAACCGTCGATAAAAACTGGCCAATCCATTGAATGCTCATACTTTTGTAGCATTCTTCGGGGTAGGCCAATTAGTAATGGCCTTGATATTCTCTTCTTCCATCTTGATCCCCTCTGATGAGATCTTATGACCCAAGAAGGTAACCTCCTTCTACCAAAAAGCACACTTTGACTTCTTGTAGTAAAATTTCCACTGTCTTAGTTGTCTTAGGACTTCTTGTACATGATTCACGTGTTCTGCCTCTGTCTTGCTATAGATTAGGATATCATCTAAGAACACCACCACGGACCAATCCAATAGTCCCTCCAATACCCGATGCATCTGATCCATGAAGACTATTGGAGCATTAGTGAGTCCGAAAGGTAGAACTCTCCACTCAAAATGTCCATACCTTGTGCAAAAGGCAGTCTTTTGCACGTCCTCTCCTTCAATAGGAATTTGCCAATAGCCGCTACAAAGATCTAGCTTGGAAAAGTAACATGCTCCACTTAGTTGATCAAGCAAGTCATCAATCTGAGGCAAGGAATATGCATTCTTCACGGTTTGCTTATTGAGTCCACGGTAATCAATACAATAAAGAAGCCCTCCATCCTTCTTTGGAACAAGTAGTACCGGTGCTCTCCAAGGAGAGGTATTATGTCATATGAAATCCTTCTCCAACAACTCTATAAGTGTTGTTTGCAACTCCTCCAACTCCTTTGGTGAGAGCCGATAGATTGGTCTACTCACTAGAGTACTCCCTTGCAATAGCTCAATCTTGAAGGGCATACCTCAATCGGAGGGTAATCCCTTTGGTAGATCATCTGGAAACACATTTGCAAACTCCTGAACTATCCAATCAACCATTGCTTGATGAGGCTCTTGGCCCTCCTCAGATTGTTCTTGTGCACTCAGCTTGACCCACACCGCAAAAATAGACTTATCTTCACCCAAAGCTTGCTCTATGGCCGCTTCATTAACAAACTTCCCTTCCAGGGACTCATCTCTCTTCCAAGCTTGCTCCATGGTTGCCTTCTTGGCAAACTTCCCATCTTGGGATTCATCTCCCTTCCAAATTTGCTCTATGGCTACCTTCTTGACAAACTTCCCATCTTGGGACTGACTATTCTTAGGCCTCTTACTCAAAGGTGCCAAACAACCTAATTAGAAATTTCTACCTTGGTGTTGTACTTGAATTTGTCATCGGGTCCAATCGAATTGAACCTTATGACGTTCAAGTGTAATACCAAGGGTTAGCCATATGATCTAGATGTGAAATTCGGTTTAGTAACATCTAGAATGATGTTATACATGGTGGTCAAAATAGATCAGATAGAAGTATCACCAAAAGAGTACTTCTACTAATAGAGCAGAAATCAAAATAGACTTGAGAACCTTAGAACCAATTGCTAGACATACAACTTAAAGGTGAGAATTGGTTTGGTAACATCTGGAAGGATGTTACACATGATGGACTAAACAGATCAGAAAGAGGTATCACCAAAAGGGGACTTTTACTAATAGAGTAGGAACCGAAATATGCCTGAAATCTTTGAAGGCAATTTTGGAGGCCTAAACGGATGAATTAGGCCTCGAAAATGTGCCGATTCCCCCCCCCAACCAAGGAAAAGTTGGCCTTCCTTCCTCCCCGGTTTGTCTTGTCGAGAGCTTTCCAACGGTACCTTACTCATGTGATTCTGAGATTCCTATAGGAAGATTCACTAAAAGATTCCCTCCGGTCAAAGCTCGTTTGACCAACCAGATAGGACCTAGACCAGACAGGTCACCCATCCAAGTAAGTAATCCAAGGGTGGAGCTTGCTGACATGTCACCTATCTGTGTCCCTAATCCTATGGTGGAGCTTCCTTGGAGGAGATCCTCTTTGTTTATATAATAAAGAAGGTGCTCCCTTGGGGCATCAGATGTTTGAGTGTGAAATCTGTGTTTTCTCTCTTCTCTTGTCCTTGGAGTATTACATCAAGCCAAGGTAGACCTAGAATGATATCATAGTGTAGAAGTGCCACTACAAACCTCATACACTCCAAATACTCCTTCCCAATCTTGAAGGTAACAGGATGTGAGGTGCGGAATGCAGAACCCTTTCTACCATCCGCCATCATCAAACTACTTCCAAACATTGGCTTGATAGGAATATCCAATTCCTTTGCTACTTGCATAGACATGCAATTCTTTGAACTTCCAAAATCAACCAAAATCCTACAACCCCGATTAGATATTGTACCTTGCAAGTGAAGCAAACTTGCATAGGTCGAGCCTTCAATCCCATTGGAACTAATCAAGCTCCTAGTAGGCGGCTCAAAATCTCATATTGGGATTCTTTGTTTCCTTGATCATTCTGTTCTACAAACTCCATCTAGGTAACTTGTTGAGGTCGCCCATTCCTAAGTGGACATTCAACAATGCAATGTCCAACTTGGCGACAATAAAAGCAACCTCCATTTTGTCATAATCTTTCTCTATCTACTGTGCCAAGTGGTCTTTGTTGGATAGCATCAATCTCTATTTGTACCGGTTTTTCCACTCGTGCGTAGTGTACTAGTAGGCTTTGTGTAGATCGAGGTTGAGACCAGGTTGTCGCAACCAAGGAATCTAAATGCTCAACCAATTGCATGGCTTCTTCTACATTTTGTGGCTCTCGCATGGTTACCTCCAATTTGGTTTGTGACTTCAATCCTTGCACAAATCGATCCAGAACTTCACATTCTTGGATATCTAAAATTTGCATGATGATGTTTTGAAATTGTGTGATGTAGCTTCTCACTAAGCCAATATGCCTCAACTCCACCAATTTATCTTGTGTAGCTTGGGTGGCATTTACAATTTGAAATCAACCAAGTATTGCATCTTTGAATTCTGCCTATGTCAAAATTGGTATAACAATTTGTTGTTCAGCTTTTTCTATTCAGAACCGCCACCAAAGTTTTACCACGCCATCCAATTGGCTAGAAGCCAAGAGAATTTGTTTCTGCTCGTCTTGAAGATTGGTGGCTTCAAAGTAACATTTGCAATCAAACACAAAATTCTCCACTGTGCTTGGAAGATTCTTGCCTTCAAACACCTTGGGTTTTGGAAATCAAATGCAATCTTCTCCATCTCAAATTGGCACTCTGTCTTTCTGTTTTGGTCGTTGCTGGTCTTGTTTATCCAACAATCGAGTAAGATGCTCGATTTGTTATTGCATTGCAAGGATAACATCCAATATTTCCGCCATTGCTACTACTCTATTCCACTACCCTCAATTTATCTAGTTGATTAAAACATAGATACAACATGTCCACCGTTCTCCATAAGTTACAACTGGAAGTATCAAGGGTTCCTCTTACACAGTGATCATATGTAGAAAATCCTGCCCAAAGTGCAAGGTGATGAATTGTGTGAAATGATGCTTTGGTAATACTAGACATGAAAGTCCCAATGGTTTGGCGGAAGTGGATTTGGTGGTCCATAAATTCCATCCATCCCATTCTTGCTCTGATACCAATGTAAAAGTCCAAAGCCGAGGAGAGAAATAGGAGAATGGAAACTCACATTGGGATACTTGAATGTGGGAAAACTTTGAATGTCTAGCATGAGCTTTGGCTTTGGTATTTATAGGTAGCATACAAGATCCTTGAAGCTTCTCAAGAAGCTTCCTTGAGCTGCTTTCTTTGAGTGCAAGCCAAGTTAACCAGGAAGCTTCTCAAGAAGCTTCCTTCTAGAAGCCGCCTACTTGGCGTGCAAGCTAAGCTAGTTAGAAGCTTCTAGGCTTCTAGAAGCTACCTACTTAGGGTGCAAGTTAACTAGTTGGGAAGCTTCCCAAGAAGCTTCTTAGATGCTTCTAGAATATTCTAGGCTATTTTGTCTTATTCTTTACTTTGTTAGCTTGACTAAATTTGTCGCTAAACTTCATATTGTTACATAGACAAAGAATAGAAATTGATGACCATTCAAATTGGCCAAAATGCATGCATTCAAAAACAATAGCATTTCACCATGGATGCACCTATTGCATTGTCACATAGTCCACCTTGAGCTAGAAATTCAAGGCCCTTACCTGTGTAGTGGCTTCTTTTGACTCAACAAATTTGTAAATTCAAGCATAGTGTCTTGCAATTTTGTTGGTGAGAAATGAAAGTCGTGAGCTTGAGGGGTTGGGTGAGTGGGTAGACATTTTATTTTAGTAGAGAGATCATGAGCAAGCATGATGGCTCTCCAACCAAGATGATGTATAGTGCTTCCAAAGGTGATTTTGAATCCCCTAAAGTAGGCAATTGTGCTCTTTATTGTAGAATTAGAATTTGAGTGACTTTGCAATGGTTCAAGAAATTAGAGATAACCAAGACCATATTAGAAGTATTAAGGGAGAATATGTTTGTATGGATTAAAAGGAATTGGTGGAAGGTGCTCAAGCTTATGGTTTAATGTACTCATGATGGTATTACAATAGATCCAAAAGATTCATACAAAGTATAAACTCTAAGAGGACATCAAGGAGTCATTCAAGGAGAAGAAATCAAGCAATGGGTGGAGAAAATGAGAGATATAGGGACCTCTACAAAGAAAAATTTCAAAATCAATCATGAATTTGTTCAAGAGTAAACACACCACCTACGTAGATACTACCCAAGTGATCCTTTTCCACTACTTTCACAAGGGATGACTAGTGAATTGGGCAAATATGCTTTGTCAATGGGTTCTTTAATAATACTTTATGGTGTTGAGATGCAAACTCCATATCTCTTATTTTTTGCAGCCCACCTATTATGGAGTTTGTTAAAAAGAAAAGACTTGGATGAATCTTTTTAATCTATTTGATTGTCCTTTTTGTGCGGCCATAAAGATTTTTCACACAATTGAAGCTACATGAAGTTATTTTTGAAACCCCTAATCTACCCATAAATTAGTTTGAGGGTTCTTATTTATCTGAAAGAAACATAAATCAAAACCCTCTAGTATCTATACTTCTCAAGGACGGTGGAATTACACTTTCTCATTGGCCACTGACAAACCAAACCCAAAACAATTGGGACTAAAACACCCTATCAAGAGCATAATCAAAGAAAGATCATTCGTGGATCAAAGGTCCGGATATCGTCTTTGGCGTTAATCTTGTCAGTCGAGTTGCGGGTATGGATATCAGCTCAAGACACTCAAAAAGGCAAAAGCTTCAATGTGACATAGCAAACAATCATGTCAACCTCTAGTGAATAGAAGAGGACTTTACTATTGTGTGCATGGTCCATATTTGGATCTGACTATACTGATTATTCTCATAGTTCCATCACATAATATATGCTCCATAAATATTCAAAAATTTAAGAATGATTTTTTAAGGATCTATATCAATTAGAGCAGTATTCCTTTGTTTTACCAGTGAAGAAAGAAGAAATAATCCTTATCATAATTATATTCAGAAGTTATTAATTATTTACAAATTTTAGACAAAAATATAGAATAATCCTTATCATAATTATATACTGAAAATTTATGAATTATTTACAAATTTTAGACAAAAAGATATATTTTAAAATTCAATAGTTTTGGTTATCATGTTGCATTGGCAACTCTCATAAGATTGAACAAACTCTTAAAATCTTTGTACCATGTTCAGCCACCACCACTAACAAGGGTAATCAAGGTTTTTTCCACACCCAAATGATCAGCAATTGATAAGTTATGGTCTTCTTAAAGCCACATAAGTTGGAAGCCACCCATACTTGGAACATAGATTTGGTTCAATTAAAATACAAGGCCTTCCTTGAAGGAAAGGTGTTGTAGTAAAGCAGCTCTTGAACTCTATGTATACACTTGAGTTGATTAACACAATGGTGATTGCTACTATCACGAGAGATTCAAGAAGAGTCTTCAAATCAAAGATGTTGTGATAGGGCATCAAGAATGACATGGAACTTGCCAAGTTTGTACTCAAGCTTGATATTAAAAAATTCTAGTTTTTCTTCACATTAATGATATTGACTCTTTATGTGCTCCAAATGTAAGGTTTGCAATAAAAGTTTCTGATTGGTTTGCATGATCACTTGTTTCCCCCAAGAGATAGTGTTTTGTAAATTTATAGCATATACCATTGCTAGTTGTTTTTGATCTTGAGAAAATAATTCCTTTCTATTATGTTTAGTTGATGAGACACAAAGGCAATGGGATGTAAGCCATCTAGAATTTTTTTTTGCAACTCCACTCCAATGGCAAAGTTAGAAGCATCAAAATCAACCACATAAGGTACTTGAGGATTTATGGTTGGAAGATAGGTCATAAGGGCACCATATGCTTTAATTCTTTGAATACTTCTTTGTGCTTTGTGGTCCATCCAAAGCTTGATGTTTTTCCCAAGAGATTGGTTGATGGTGTAGCCACATGAGCATAATAGTGGATAAACAATTGGTAAAAGCTCACCAATCCATTAAATGCATAGAATTTTGTATCATCTTTAGAAGTAGGCCAATTTGTAATGACCTTTATTTTCTCCTCTTCCATCTTGATCCCTTTTGATGAGACCTTATGACCCAAGAAGATAACTTCTTTATGCCAAAAGACACACTTTGACTTCTTATAGTAAAAACTCCATTGGTGTAGTTGCCAATATTTCTCAAAATTTGTTCTTGTGTTTTGCTTCCATTTTACAATAGATTAAAATCTCATCCAAGAACACCATCACATAACAATCTAATAGCCCATCCAACACTTGATGCATTTGATATGTGAAAACAATTGGAGCATTAATGGGCCCAAAAGGTAACACTCTCAACTCAAAATGCCATATCTTGTGAAAAAGGTAATCTTTTACATATCTTTCCTATCATGGGAATTTACCAATAGCCACTTTGAAGATTTAACTTGGAGAAGTATCATGCTTCATTCAATTGATTTAACAAGTCATCAATTTCATGCAAGAGATACACATTCTTCACAATTTGTTTATTGAGACCATGATTTTCAATGTAGAAGTGAAGTCCACCATCCTTCTTTGGTTCAAATAGTATTGATGCTCTCCAAGAGGATATACTATATCATATTAAATCCTTCTCCAATAAATTGGTCAATATTATTCAAAGCTCATCTAACGCCTTTGATGAGAAACCATAGATTGGTCTACTCATTAGAATACTACCTAGCAAAAGCTCAATCTTGAAAGGCATACCTTGTAATACTCCAAGGATAGGAGACCTGAAGAGAAACACACCATGAGAAACACACACTTTCACACTCAAACTCCGATGCCCCAAAGGAGCACCTTCTCTTTTATTATATAGGCAAAGTGGATCTCCTCCAATGAAGCTCCACCATAGGATTAGGTACATAGATAGGTGACATGTCAGCAAGCTCCACCCTTGTATTACTTACTTGGATGGGTGACATGTTGGTCCTGGTCCTATCTGGTTGGTCAAACAAGCTTTGACCAGAGAGAATCTTTTAGGAAATCTTCCTGTAAGAATTCTCAGAATCCCGTGGGTGAGGTACCGTTGGAAAGCTCTCGATGAGAAAAATCAAGGGGGAGGGAAAGCCAACCTTTCCTTTGTTAGGGGGGGGGGGGATCTGCACATTTTTGAGGCCTAATTTATCCGTTTAGGCTTCTAAAATTGCCTTCAAAGATTTTAGGCATATTTCGGTTCCAACTCTTTTAGTAGAAGTCCCCTTTTGGTGATATGTCTTTCTAATCTATTCAGTCCATCCTATGTAACATCCTTCAAGACGTCACAAACCTAATTCTCACCTTCAAATCATATGTCTAGCTATTGGTTCTAAAGTTTTCAAATCTATTTTGGTTTTATGCCCTTTTAGTAGAAGTACCCTTTTGGTGATCCTTCTATCTGATCTATTTTTACCATCATGTATAGCATCATTCCAGATGTTACCAAACCAAATTTTACATCTAGATCATATGGCTAGCTCTTGGTATTACACATATCTTGATCAAAAGATAATCCATCTATAAGATCATTCTGAAACAATTTTACAAACATTTGAACTATTTGATTAACCATTTTTTGATGAGGTTTTTGACCCTCATCAGATTCTCCTTGGATAATTGAATTGATCTATAGAACAAAAATAGAAATATCTTCCTCCAAAGCTTACTCTATAATTGCTTTATTAATAATCTTCCCTTCTTGGGATTAACTATTTCTAAGTATCTTACTAAGAGATGCAAGACAACCCCTTGATGTTATACTTGAATTTTCAATCAAGCTCAATCAGATTTAACTTGATGAAGTTCAAGCTAAGGAACACCTAGAATGATATTATAATGCAGGGGAGCTACCATAAATTTCATATACCTGAATATTCCTTCCTAATCTTGAATGTAATCAAATATAATGTATGGAATGTGATATTCTTTCTATTATCTACCATCATTAATTTATTGCCAAATATTGACTTGATAAGAATACATAATTCCTCTGCTAATTCCATTAATATGCAATTCTCAATACTCCCACAATCAACCAAAATCCTATGATCATTATCCAATATCATACGTTACAAGCATATCGAACTTGCATAGGTCAAGCTTTCCATCCCATTGGAAAAAATTAAGTTTTCAATAATTGGTTTGATATTCCTATTAGGATTATTTGTTTCCGTGATCATTGTGCTCCTTGAACTACATTTGGGTAATTGGTCAAGGTTGTTCATTTTGGAGTGGACATTCTACAATGAGATGTTCAATTTGTTGACAACAAAAGCAACCACCATTTGGCATAATTGTTCGTGGTCTACCATGCCAAGTGTTCTTTATTGGATAGCATCAATCATCATTAGTGCAAGCTCATCCACCCTTGCTTGGTGTGGTTGTGGAAGTCAATGTATGTAACACACATTGATGCATTTATGCTCTATAGGAATATTAATTTTAGTATTGAAAGTAGTGGAGAAATATTATTTATATGGAGTTTAGCTAAGCTTTTATATTAGTCATGATTAGCAAGAGTTTGTCATAGACAAGATAAAGGTGACTCTATTTTAGAGGAAGTAAAAAGAGTGAGCATCACTATTTTATCTTCTAATCTATTGATTTGGTATTATTCCTAGTTATTTGGCTTTGAGGAAGAGTTCAGAGCTCTAGGGCCCAAAAGCCTTTTTGGTGCAATATTTTCTAATAATCCAAGGATAGCCCATGTGAATGAATCCTTGACTTAGTTGGTAGATGAAGATAAGACCATCTACCCATGGGATCATTCCCATATGCTTGGATATTCTTTTAGACTTTATTTGACTTTTAGCCTAGTAATTTGAGTTACTCCAATAATTAGTAACTTGGGTGTGTAAATTTTACACAATATATAAGCTAGAGGTGAGGAGATACTCATCATATTCTCATTTGCAACTATCTCTCTCTCATTGAGTTCTCTAGTGAGTAATATCTTGAGTCTTGGAGTTCTTACCTTGGAAGAGTGTGATGGAGTTTAGGTTCCTTGGCTTCTTAATCCATAGTGCACTATCTTAGTAGCTATCAGAGGTTCATCTTGAATGAGAGACAAGCTGGTTGTATTTTTGGTTTTATTGTCAAGACCTCTCTATAATGCAAGATAATGTTCTACATATAATTCTACATTACACATAAGGAGGCTACTAGAGCTCACTTGGAGAGAAAATTAGAGGAGAATTCGAACTTATATTATAGAAGTTGGGTCCATTTGTATCCCTTATAGTTCATTATGATGTTTTTGAGATGATAATATATATATTATATACATGAGAGGTTTTGGAGATATGTGAGATGGATTGCAAATTTTGGAAATTATGATGATTTTTGGCAAAACCTCAAGTTTAAGATCTCAACTTGAAATTTTCATAGAAGATAGCTTGGATTATGTGTTAGGTGGGGCACTTAAAATTATTTTAAAGGTTGCTACATGCATTGAGCTAGAATTTTTGGGTGGTAGAGTAAACTATTCTGCACATTAAATGCTCCCTAGAATTTTGTACAAAGTTTACCATTTCTTTATTTTCATTCTCTTGTTTTGAAACTTTCCAAGGAAATTCAATGCACATTACTATATCATTTGGCCTATGAATTAAAGAGAGATCTGTCTTGCACATGAAGTTATGAATTTTTAAAGTGAAGGGGTGGTTTTTAGACTAAATTTGAGATATGTATGCTAAATAGAGTAATGCCTAGGCCAAATAGCTTGATGAAAAGGGCTGAAATTTTACAAGGGAAGACAACATGGGCGCTTGATTACGTGTGAAAAATTTCAAAGGTCCAAGAGGTATAATGTGAGAGAGTTGGTTGATAATGTGAGGAGAGTTAAGTTCTCATGAACAAGGAGTGTAGGTTCAACCAAAAGCACGTTTAAGTGTTTTGACTGATCTTGGAAGCATGGAGGGAAATCACGAGTGGAAAGTTTTTGTTAGGTTCTCCAAGAGGTTGAAGTGATTGTAGTTGAAGTGATTGTAGTGGTTGATTTGAAGAAATGAGAGTTTAGAGTAGAATTTGAAGTGAGTGTTGAGAGGATTCAAAGGGCTTCCTCATTTGGAGGAAAGAGTGATTCTAAGTGCTTCTTATGTGCAGAGAAGGGACACAAGGCAAGTTCATGTTTATTGAGTCTTGAGGGCAAGAGATTGAGGAAAGGAGAGGCTTACTTGACTTGGGATTGCATGTTGCGCCTTCTTCACCAAGATTAGGAGGGTGAAGATCTAGAACCAAGTAGTTGTGTGAGGTGTCTAGAGTGGAAGGAATTCCAAACAGCCATGAGTGTAAAAGAGTAGTAACATTATTGGAGAGCTTGGTGAAGGATCTTGGAGAGAGTCAAATACAACTATAGAGAAACTACCATCTTCATTAGAAATTTTTCAAAATTAGTGATGGAGATAATCTTTCAGTTGATGGATAGAATATCCATGAGAGTTTACTTAGTTTGCACCTTTGGATTTGATCTTGCCATAGAAATCATGGAGCAATTTAAACAATTTCTACTACCTAGAGTGGATTACTCTCAAATAGTGCTGGTCATGTATATAATTTTTAGTTATACGATGATATATATATATATATATATATATATATATATGTGAATATAAGAAAGGTAATGATAGGCTAAAATGATGAAACTTCTTGTTTTCTTTGGCAAGAATGGAGAGGATGTGGAGATTTTTGTGAGAGATTTCAAGAGACTTGCATAGGAAACAATGAGAGGAGGAAGAATGAGTGTGCTTCACTACTATCAGATTTCTTTGAGGATGTAGCTCTTACATGGTATGAGGAAAAATACCAAGAGAGAGATAGGAGAGATGGACAAGAGGAGTCTTGGGAGAGTTTGATTACAACACTCATTGAGAACTTTCTTCATGATGAGAGTTATAACAGATTGAGTGAGGTTACCTTCCGCAAACAAGATGATGGAGAGAAAGTGAAAGTCTATGTTGAAAGAGTGGAGAACTTATAGTGTAGGTTCCACATAGTGTTGAGGAAAAGTGGAGGTGATGTGGAGACTACCATGATTGGGATAGGAGCTATGCTCACCAAAACTTTTTTAGGAGGGTTGAAACCACAATCAAAAGCAAGGTGAGATATGAGAAACTTTTTTCCAAGGTAGAAACTATCAAGAATGCAGTTCATATGAAGAAGAGTTTGGAAGGAGATGAGAGTAATTTGGTGGTGAAGGAGATTGTGCATCCTCCACAAGTATACAAGTATGGTGGAGTTTTTGATCCATTGGTGGCAAGGGTGGCACCACAAGTAGTTGTTGCTCTTGTTCTTGCATCTATGAAAAAGATCTTCTTCAAACTATCACGAAGCAACTTGTATATCTCAAGATCAATGTAG
This sequence comes from Lunularia cruciata, assembly GCA_948567375.1. Classification (NCBI taxonomy): domain Eukaryota; kingdom Viridiplantae; phylum Streptophyta; class Marchantiopsida; order Lunulariales; family Lunulariaceae; genus Lunularia; species Lunularia cruciata. The sequence goes on along the minus strand of OX419761.1, from coordinate 48,745,600 downwards.
TGCAACTATGGGAGAAGAGAGAGGTAGACCAAACTGTTGAGAGAGTGCCTAGGAGTTATGGGAACTATCAATATAGAGGAGGTAAAACAACTAGCAATTTCAATGATAGAAATTGTTTTGGGTGTAGAGGTAGAGGTCACATCCAAAAGAATTATCCAAATTCCACTTACCATGAAGGAAGGTGTTATGAGGGGGAAATAGAGAAAAAGAAGGAGGTAGTGAAACACAAGTACATGTTTTACAAGAAAGAGGTAAGGGAATAATATACATAGATGTGGTGGAGCTCAAGTATGAGAAGTGAGAATGTTCAAACTCAAAAGGTCTTAATTTAGAGCTTTTGATACAAGAAAAGAAGAGATCATGTTTTGTAGATGTTATACAACTCTCTCAAGAATTCTCTCTAGCAAGGATAGTCTATTCCCAACAAGGAGTACACCCAATTCTAGTTCAACACCATCAACAAAGACTCCAAGGAAGAAGTTAGGGATGGATGATTTCTTGATCTCAAAGCAACAAAGCAGCTACAATGTGTTGAAGGATGTTGGTAGTCACAAGGCCAACATTACGGTGGTGCAACTTATTACTTTAAATCCTACTTTGAGAAAGGAGTTTAGGGGTGGTTTGAGTTCTACAAGGAGCAAGAGAAAGAAGAAAGCAAAGGCTTTGGTATCAATGGGAGTGGTGGAATGCAAAACTAGCACCATGTGAGGGTCAATATGCCTCCAAGATTGATATAAGGGTGAATGGTCATAACATCAAGGATGCACTTTTTGATGGAGGATCTATGGTGACTGCTAGAGAAGTTGATGAAGAAGTTGAGTATGATACCCTCTAGACCTTCAACATTTGTAGTAAACATCACAAACAAGCAACAAGTTTGACCAATAAGTGTGATGGATAAGGTGGAGTATTGGTTATGGCAGTTCAAAATTTCATGTTTTCCAAGTTTTGAGGATGCAAATTATGATCTGCTACTTGGGAGGCCATGGTTGAGAGTAGCTTGAACAACTAATTGCTAGCACAAAGGATACTTTGGAATTGGGTAACAATTCCAATAATTGGGTACTCAAACCATTGGGTAACAATTCCTATAACCAGCACCAATCATCCTTCACATTCAAATGCACCATCTGATTATTGGGAATCAGATTCAAAAGAAGGAGCTTCAAGTGTGGACACAAACATAGAAGAGACCTCATCAAAAGAGGATGACTCTAAATTTGATTCAAATTTGCACCCCTTGAGTGATATGGACTTTATTTTGAAGAAAGAGATGTTGAAAGACCTTGATAAATCACCATTAACACAAGAGGAGATAGAGAGAAGACTATCTACCTTCAAGTATGGTCCAAATGTTACCAAGGAGGAAAAGGTAAGATTTGAAGAGTTTTTTTGTAAGTTTATCCATATGTTTGCTTTTAGTTACAAGGATCTCAAGGAAGTCACCTTGGAGGAGCATCTGATAGAAGTGGAGTCACATGCAAGACCAAAATGCCAAGAGCAACATCACATTAGTCCACCATTAGCTTTGGTTGCAAAGGAAGAGATTGATAAGCTCAAGGAAGCTCAATTTACTTTTGAGGTGGAGAATTAAGAATGGGTGTCTCTAATTGTGATTGTGAAGAAGAAGAATGGCAAGCTTTGAGTATGTGTTGATTACAAGAAGCTCAATGTTGTTACTAAGAAGGACTACTACACTTTGCCATTCATTGATGAGATCTTGGAGGAGGTTGTAGGTCATGAGAGGTACAATTTTGAGGATTTTTATAGTTGCTACAACCAAATCAAGATTGCACGAGAGCATCAACAACTCACCATATTCACCACAACTTGGGGAGCTTACACTTTCAAGGTCAAGCCTTTTGGGGTTTGTAATGCTCCAATCACATTTCAATGGTTCATGAATAGGGTGTTTGAACCTTTGATTGGGAAATTTGTGAGAGATTTTATTAATGACTTTTGTGTATATGGGAGCAAGGAGGAGTACTTTGAGCACTTGATCAAAATTTTGCAATGCTCGGATGAAGCAAATGCATCATTCAACCCAAAGAAGTTCATCTATATTTGTGAAGAATTTCTACTTGTGGGCATATCATTTCCAAGGATAGAATTGTAATGGATCTCGGAAAGGTGAGGAAAATCTCAAAGCTTCCATTCTCTTCAAGCTTGACAAAGTTGCACCAACTCTTGGAGATGGTTGGGTACTATAGGAGATTCATCTTCTCATTTTCCAATAATGCTTATACATTGACCATTTACATGAAGAAGGGGTAAGAATATATAGTGATTTTGGAAGACAAAGAGGCTCTCAAAGCTTTTGAGTAGCTCAAGCAATCACTCTTTAAGGCTCCAATTCTTACTTAACTTGATTAGAGAAAGCCTTTCATCCTTTACACTGATGCTTCTAATATAGGTATAGGATGCATTCTTAGTCAATTAGACCAAGATGTGCATAATCATCTAAAAGCTTATGCTAGTAGACAAATGGTCTCAACAAAGAAAAACTATTCAGTCATAGAAAGGCAATGATTTTTGGTCTCAAGAAATTTTGACACTACTTGATTGGAGAAAGGTCACCATTATCACTGATCAAATGGCTTTGAAAGAAATTTCCACAAGCCAAATGTAGAAGGAAGGTTACCAAGGTGGATGATAATCTTGTTTGAGTATGATTACACCATTGAAGATAGGCTAGGAAAGAAATACAAAAATTCTGATTTGTTATCTAGGGCCTATGATAATCATGGAGATGAGCCATTGGATGATTCCTTCTTGGATGAGGAGCTCATGATAATCTCAATACTCAAGAGGTTCCAATGGAGTACAAGGAGATTGTGGATTTTGTTACAAGAGGTAAGTATCTGGATGGGATGCATGATAGGGAGAGGAAGGCTTTTGCAACAAGATCTAGACCTTACACAATGGTGGAGAACATTTTTTTTCATCAAGGAGAAAATGGTCTACTTCAAAGAGCAGTTTGCAAGGAGTAGTTTATCATATTCATGAAGGAATTTCATGATGGTTTGATATGTGAGGATCACTTTGCAGGAAAGGTGACCACTTTCAAGACTCTAGATATAGGTTACCATTGAAGTGGAATTTTCAAGGATTGTTCTGATTATTACAAAACTTGTAATACTTATCAAGCTTTGCTAGGAAATATACTTCTAATCTTCCTCTTTGATCAATTCTATTTTTATGACCATTTGAGAAGTGTGTAATTGACTTTGTAGGTCATCTTAATAGGACCCTAAGGAACAATCAATATATTGTGGTAGTTATTGATTACTTTACCAAGTGGGTTGAGGCTAGACCATTGAGAGATAAAAATGAAGATAAAATTGGTAGATTTTGTTATGAACACATCATCATTAGGTTTGGATGCCCTTTGGAGTTGATTTCTGATAGAGGAGGAGAGTTAACAAGAAGTATCACTATAGCCATGCTACAAGATTTCTCTATCACATATAGAATGATTACCTCTTATAAGCCAAAATTCAATGGCTTGGCATAGAGAACCAGTCAAACCTTGTGCATTATGTTGGTCAAAGATGCAAAAGTGGAGAGTGAAAAACATCACTAGGAAAAGAGGATTCATGTGGTCCTATGGGAGTCCAAGACAACCATGAAAACATCCACGGATGTTCTCTATTTCAATAAATATAGCATTGAGTCTACTTTACCTATTCACTTTGATCTTCCTTCTTTTTGAAGCATTAATAAGAAATTGAAGAAGGTACAAGGAGGTGATGCAAAGAAGTCAAGGAAAGAGCAGCTCATGGAATTGGAAAGAAGCAAGAGCAGTTGCTATGGTTTTAGTGCAGCAAGCCTAATGGAAACAAAAGGAGAACTATGACAAGAGGCAAGGAAAGAAAAAGGTGGAGCCCTTCAAGGAAGGTGATTGGGTAAAACTTTTTTATTCCATTCAATTCAAGAGGGTGCAAAAGAAGTTCTTGTCTAAGTAATTTGAACCTTTCATAGTAGAGAAGATAGGGGCAATAACACCTATGATCTCAAGGAGTTGGGAGGAAGAAACTTTGATAGAATCAACCATGATAAGTTGAAGTTGTATCATAGACATTAAAGGGACCTTCACTCTAAAGATAAAGTGAAATTGTAATTTATGGGTAAATATAACATCCATTGATGCATGTATGTCTATAGGAATATTAAGTTTAGTATTACAAGTAATGGAGAAATATTATCTATATGGAGTTTAGTTAAGCTTCAACATTAGTCATGATTAGCTAGAGCTAGTCCTATTCAAGATAAAAGTGATCCTATTTTAGAGGAAAGGAAAAGAGTGAGCATTAATATTTTGTCTTCTAATGTATTGTCTTGGTATTATTCTTGGTTATTTGACTTTGAGGAAAGAGTTCAAAGCTTTTGTGCTCACAAGCCTTGTTGGTGCAATCTTCACCTATAGTCCAAGGATAGCCCATATGAAGGAATCCTTGACTTAGTTAGTAAATGAGGATAATACCACCTACCCATGGGATTATTCCCATGTAATTGGATATTATTTTAGACTTTTAGACTTTATTTGACTTTTAAGCTATAACTTGAGTTACTCCAATAATTAATAACTTTGGTGTGTAAATTCATAAGTATATAAGCTAGGGGTGAGGAGGTACTCATCATCCTTTTGTTTGCAACTATCTCTTGCTCTCATTGACTTCTCTAGTGAATAATGTCATGAGTCTTTGAGTTCTAGCCTTGGAGGAGTGTGATGGAGTTTGGGTTCTTTGCTTTCTTAATCCATAGTGTACTACCATAATAGCCAGCAGAGGTTCATCTTGAGTGAGAGATAGGTTGGCCCACAGGTCAAGACCAACAAAGCACTCACCCATATACATGGCTTCTTCTAGATGTTTGGGTTCATGCATAATTATTTCCGATTTGGCACACAATTCAAGCCTCTTACAAACCAATCTAAAGCTTCACCTTCTTGTATGTTTGAAATAAACATCATGGTATTTTTGAATTGAAAATATAACTTCTCATTGAACCAATCTGCCTCAATTTCACCAATCAATCTTGTGCAACTTGTGCAACATTTGCAGATTAGAATCATCTAATATTTGTACTTTTGAAGTCTCCGCATGTCACAATTGGAGGAACAAATTATTGTTGAGAGTAATCTACCCAAAATCACCACCACATTTTTGCTACTCCATTTAGTTGACTTGAAGCAAAGAGGATTTGTCTTTGATCATCTTGGAGATTTGAGGCTTCAAAGTAACATTCGCAATCAAACACAAAGTTCTCTACCACACCTGGTAGATTTTTACCTTCAAAGACCTTTGGTTTTGGGAATCAGACATGATCTTCTCTTTCTTGAAGTAATGCTCTCTCCACATGCACTTGTCATTGCTTGTCATGATCTATCTCTCTTCCGATAATAGACTAAGATGCTTAGTTTGTTATTGCATAACAATGATAAATTTTTGCATCACTGTCATGAGTATTAATCTATCAACTATTTTCTTGTAATTATCTATCTTAACACATAAATGTAACATGTCCACCTATCTACATAAGTTACAATGGGAAGGATCAATGGTTCATTGGAAATGGAAAATCTTGGCCAACGCAAGAAGTGATTAATTGCTCAAAATGGTGTTTTGGTAGCATGTGGATACCAAAATCCCAATGGTGTGAGGGAGATTGACTTTGTGGTCCATAGATTCCATCCATCCATTCTTGCTCTTATACCAATGTAAAAGATCAAATGAAGAGATAGGAGAATGGAAAGTCACATTGGAAATGCTCAAGTATGAGATACTTTGAATGCCTAGCTTGAGCATGGTTCCAATCACTTGGGTACAAGATTCTCAAGGAGCTTCCAAGGAAGGTTATTTCTAGGAGCCACTTTACTTGAAGTGCAAGCTAAGTTAGCCTTTAGCTTGGCATACAAGTTACTCTACCTTGGAAGGTTCCTAGAAGCTTCTCACCAAGAAGCTTTTTGGGTGCTTCTAAAATATTCTATCCACAAGCTTCCTCAATACTTCTAGAACATTCTTAGGCTAGTTCCAATTCCTTTTTCTATATTAGCTTAAATTACTAACTTGTTAGCTTCTATTTACTTGTCTACTAACTCCATATTATTACAAGGTCCTCTATTTCCATATTCAAGGTTAGGAAATCAAACATAGAGTTTGCAATTATAGGTCCATGAAAGATTCAAAGTTGCAAAACCTCTTACAAATCTTAGGCTAAAAGTGATTAAAAAAAGAATCTATCCAATGGAGACATCAAAGCCAAGACATCACAACCAAGATGGTAACACAAGCGGTGTTGATCCAAAAAACATCATTGAAGGCAAAAGGCAATACAAAACACCACAAGAATGAGATGATGACTTTGTGAGAGATTAAGTTGATTTTCCAATTGAGATTGTCAATGTTGTTCATGCAATTGAAGTTGAATCCAATCCAAGAATTTCCCAAGCAGCCATAAGGTCATCTTTTAGCAAGGAATGGGAACTTGCCATATAAGACAAGCTAAACTATCTCTCAAGGAGTATGGCATGTGGGATTTTGCAATGCTACCAAGTTGCAGAGAGGTGATTGATAACAAATGGGTTTTTTGCAAAAATTTGCAAGTCATGGATCCATAGACCACTTCAAAGCACAATTTGTAGCAAAAGGTTACACTTAGGTGGAAGGTATTGATTATCATGAAACCTTTGCACCTATTGTTTGTCTTGTAAAAATTTTCATATTTTTTGTTATTGTAGCTACACTAGAATGGAGTGCTTTGCAACTTGATTTTTTTAAGCCTATTTGAATAGAGAGATGAAAGAGAAGAAAATCTACATGAGGATTCAAGAGGTTTTAGATGTTCCACTTGAACATAGAGGGTAGGTTTTACAATTATTGAACTCTTTAAAGGTTGAAGCAAGTAAGCAAAGGATAGGATGAGCATCTAGATTCATCCTTCTTAGATCTTGGTTGGGAACATTCATAGTCTTATTCTTGTTTATACGTGACCCATGTAGCTGAATTGGCACTATTTCTCCTTGTCTATGTGATGTATTAATTGGAGATAAGAATCTCAAAATTCTTGTCACTCATAAGGAGGAGTTGCATGAATGCTACAAGATGAAGGATCTTGGCAAGCTTAGTACTTTCCTTAGCATCAACTTCTTGTAAAATAAGGAAAGTGGTACTATATCACTTAGCAAAGCCAAGTACATTTCTAAGAAGTTGAGGAGTTTGGGATGGAGAATACAAAGGTAATAGCAACTTCCATTGAAAAGGGTCATTTCAGCAAGCATGTAGGCTACAAGTGGTTGGATGGAGATGGAATTAAGCTTTTTCAGAAGGCAATGGGCTCTATATTGTATCTAGCAATGGTATAAGGTATGATATTTGATTTGCCTAGGAGAATTTTTCTCAATAGAAGGCACATCCCTTTGTTTCAGATTGGCTGCAAGTGAAGAGAATATTTTGTTATTTGCAAGGGACAAGGAACTTGGTTTTGCAATTTGGTGGAAAAAATGCAAGTTTGCAACTTGTAGGTTATTCTGATGCAGATTGGGCAAAATGTAAAAAAACACATTGTTCAATAGAAGCAACCTACCATTGTGTAGGACTCAAATGTTGCATATATCTATAAACCCATAAGCAATCAATTTCTAGTTAGCTCATAGAAAATATATAAATGTTACTTTTTCCTTGCATAGATCCGTGAACCAAAGGCTCAGGTTTGGAGGTCACCGTCTTACTGTGCACTACAAGTAGTAGCTAGTTAAGCGAGAGTATTCTTCTCAAATTTTTCGTAACCAGGTATTTGCTCAAATGATCTGCTTAGCTCTAGGTGCCGCCATGTTATTGTACAATACAAGTAGCTAGTAAAGCAAGACTATTCTTATAAAAAAACTTTGTAACAAAGTATTCTCTCAACTAATCTGCTTAGGTCTAGGGGTCACAGTCTTATTGTACAATACAAGCAGTTAGTAAAGCAAAAGTATTCTTCTCAATTTGTTTGTAACAAGGTATCTGCTCAATTGATCCGTAGATAAATCTAGTTTCCATATCTTTGCAGTCTATTATGGACTTGGAAACAAAGCCTGAAAAGATATTGATGGATAAAGCCAAAAACCAAAGGGATGAAAGCATGCACAACAAAATTGCTAAATCATGCCGATATTAGATGCCAATCAGATTAGCTCCTCTAACCTTGCCAAAAGAGGTATTGCATTGCCAAAAGAAGGTTGACCATGAGCAGATTACTTCATACCATTTCCGTCACCGTGATCAAAGGAGGCGAGCATGCGTGCAAAGGATGAACAATTAGGAAGAGACAAGAGGTTCTCATTATGGAGTGATGGAAAGTGGAAAGGGAAGAGAGAGCTACATCTATTATGATGTATAGTAGAAATTTATGAAATTGACTACAACAAAGTGATTTATAACCATGTATCTTATCTACAATGGGCTGTGGTGAGGAAGGTTTTCTGAAGGGTTTATGCACGTACTCAAGAGTAGTGCTCTCTAAGCTGTAGCCGCTAGTCCAAACCATTTCTTGAGAGTTCTTTTTCATAATTGCAATATCTAGATCTTCACATAGATTGAGTATTGTTAATTTGAGGAGAAGTTCTTGATCACTAATTTGTTATGTGGTAGATTGTCATGCATCCTCCTGACTGGCTACTGCAGTCCAGCTACCTGAATTTTCTCTCTAGGTGTTGGATAGGATGTGTTGAATTTTTTGTTGCTCCAGAAATAAGCTTCAAAACTTCAATAAAACTTCAATCACCGGGAAGGCTGGGTGACCCCACTGAGTACCTTTTGAGTCCCTTCTACATTGGCGAAATAGCATAACTATCTTCATCGTTGGGGTAGAATAATTGCTAGAGTAAATTCAAGGAGGGTTATTAACCACCTTATAGTTTAGTTACCAGTTATAAATTAGTTATCAGTTAACAAATATAATTATCAGTTTTTGATATAGTTACTTGAACTAAATTTACAATACCAAATTTGAGGAAGAGAGGAGATGATCATCGCGTCCAACCATGAACTATATTGCCCCGATGTGAACTATACACTGGCTTCTTGACCTGATGTGTAAGGTTTCTCTTTGGACCATGCCACTTGGAGGTGAAAACCCGAACTTTGCATACATCTAAAGTGGGTTCAACATATCATTGAAGACGACAAAGAGATATTTTCGAGCCATTGCTACAGTAGAGAAGCAGGTAAAGGAGATGAATCTATCAATATTTGCAGATTGCTAGTTGAAGTTCAACATATATAGGTCAGATCCTTAGCTAGCTTCCATGCTAGCTTCCAGACGTCTAGAGGAACGTACGCGGAATGTGAAATTCTGGTTTACTTCTACACAAAGCTAGTTCCCCTACGCTCCGAGAACCATCACAACACATGTTAACAGACAAGAGACTAGTAAAGGTACGTAGTTGAAGAGAAGTAAGCTACCAAGATGGAGAGGCAGTAATCTCGCTAACGTCCATTGAGATTTTTATGAAAAGATTGTACGTGATTCTTCGCCAGTCTGTCATGATTTCCGGTAGACTTCAATCTGTATTGCGACAACCTCTGCTTAATTATAGCCTTAACAAGATAAGTTGCTGGAATGAGACTAACTTGGATCATGATTTCCTTGCTCGGCAGAATCAAGAGTCTGAACGACAGCTGCATTCCTTGTATGTGGGGATGCTTGCCACATTTTTTTTCTAGCCAACGGCTTATGATTTAATTTGTCTGCAACACTCTAGGATGCTGCTATCACAGAAGCAGGTCAAGAGTCGGCCCCCAGTTGAGCTTACAAATTACAAATTTTCATCCATTTTGAGAAAAACATACAAAGTTAAACTTTATGCTTGGTACTTTCAGTACCAAGTATATATAATACGTGAAATTGTATGGAATTCGAATTCCACACTCAACAAGTACAGAGTTCCCAATAACCCTGGATGTTTCACTATCATATAGTATTTAGTGTGATACACATCCGATATGTTTACGTAGTTGTGGTTCCGGCAATCGTGGTTTTCTCTTTCTTCTAGTCTTATGAATACTAGAAAGCTTCTCCAATCATATGCCTGAATAAATGAATCTGGGAGGTTGATTGACACCATGTCAACACTCTTGCACGAAGATTCCTTCATCATCTGGGCACCTGCGCGGGCATAAACAAGCAAATATAAACTTAGATGCAGACTAGAGTATTGTATGCTGACAAACACGAAACTATGCGAACTAACGATATAAGATCATGGATCCATATATATATGCCCTTAATTTAGACTCTCTACCTGCAGTTTAAAAGTTTTTACCCGAAACAGAGTCACAACATTACAAAGTTTTCAATTCCGCACTCGATACAAGTGCTAATCGACAAAGAAGTCTGATGAGGTATGCTAGATTTGGTGGTTATCAGTGGATAGAAAGCTTACACGCAGTCCGTGTCCCCACATATACGACATTTTGGTGGGGGGTTTTTACAGATCGATTCCCCTTGTGGACACCTGATCATGACATCGTGGTTTTTAGTTAAGCTGAAATAAAATCCAAGGTCCGTTGCTTAAATAAGCATGCACAGGGATAAATTACATCAGAAAAGGTGCAGTCTGACTGCAGCTGCTTACCACTAATACTGGTCATACAATGACATATAATTTGCATCCGAGGCAGATATTACTCTATATGAACATGTACAGATTTAGACATCAATTTCACTATGATCGTGAAGTTCTGCAAGAAGTGAGGGATTGGATTCCGAAGTACTTACACGCAGTCTGTGTCATTGCAAATGGGGCACCTAGGCCTTAGAGAGCATTTTGTACAGGCCATCCCAGTAACTCAGCAAACAGACGTGAAGTAGTAGGTATATACCCGGTGGGCCAAAAGAGAGTTTACAGGTTGCAAGAGCTAAAACCTCTACGCACAGAGACTTGGCTTCAGATTCTCCTGCAATGTATGCTGTTGCTGCCTTTTAATTCTTCACAGGGATGCATTTATAGAGGATCCACTCTGCATCTATATTGGTGTCGTTTGTGTCTTGTGTCATCATCTTCTCGGCTCCCACATCCACACATCCAATTAACGTTCAAGACGTAGTTTCGACGCGTAATTTGGACTATAATTTGGACTTTGATGCTAAAACCACATATGAACATGTACAGTGAATGTGGAGAATGATAACTAATTGTAATGTGAGATTCAACACTGGCATCCAGGAGCCTACGTCTTCTAAGACTTGAAGAAATTCTCAGTAGGATGTCCTTGTTCGGGTGGAAATTCGTTGTGCAACGTTAAGAAAAATATAACTCTTTACTATGTCACTCCAGGTTTCTCGTGGCATACAGGAAAACGTACGAGTACGCAATCTCATACAGCGGACAAGTCAAGTATTGGTTTGCTATCATGATAATACTGGTCATATTTGTCTTTTACAATTTTTGGCTCCGGCAGTCCAGATCTACGGCCCTCCCCTCACGTACACAATCCGGCCACTGCAAGACTGTATGACTAACCCGTACAAGAGTTGAAACGAAATTCTGTAGTTCATGTTCGCTACGTAGTATGAACGATTCAAGAATTGTCAGAGTAGAATCAGTCGAGAACATTACAGCCAGGTTGAATTCCCATCTGTCAGTTAGTTTCCAGGAACCGTCGGGAATATGTCGTCAAACGTGATTATACTACTGTTGTCTGAGACTTTCTGGAAGTTTAGACAGGATAAGAACATATCAAGAAGGGTAGGATTCTACTATTATGGTGATGAAGACCGAACTAATTGCAAATCAACGTTCATCGTTTTGACCTCCTTGTTTTATTTGGGACCATGCGAAGCTTACCCGCGTGCATCAGTTTGAAGTCAAGTGTAAGCCACAGCAGATGGCAGGAAAGTACTCACCATTCTTTCCCGGAGACCAGGTAGCAAAAGTGATTCAAACAATTCTCTCGTGATTTCCTGGAACCTATACATATATCTAAGAATGGCCAACAACTTCATAGACATAAAACAGGATCTTACAACAAACGGTAGTCAGCCAGGGACTGCTTAACCTCGTAATCAGTGCAACTCAGTGTTCCTCACTTTGACTTGGATATGTAAGTCATGGTAGTTCTGATCACAGTGTATCACTTTAACCTCTTGGAAAGGACAATACTGCGTTCTGTTGTGAATAGTGACCTTACGCCTACTTGAAGAAATAATGTTGCGACCACATGTTCCAAATAAGAGAAGACATCACAAAGATTTCTGATTCTGTAACGAGTTACAAATCTGCCCTGAACTTTTTTTCTGTACCAGAGCTCAATTAAGTTGAAACATTCAGCAAAGCACTTGCTAATACAGTTTCGTAAATACTTGTACCCTGATGAAACACAAGTAGAAGTACTCAACCGGATCAGAGAATTTTAGCACGACCGTAAGTGTTAAACCCGTTCAACTTCCAGAGGCTTCACAAACTTTCCGACAAGGTGCCCATAGGCAGCGACACTGACTGCGTGTGAGAATTCGAACTCATAAAACACCACTAACAGCGACAATAGTATAAACTCTATGTCTTGATATTAGCAGATGGGTAAAGCTAGGTGGAGAAAGCTAGTTTACTTATAGACACATGAGTAAAGCTAGTCGGGGAATGCTAGTTTACGTCAAATAAGCTACTTTACGTATGGAACCGGAGCTCTCCGACCAACAGAGAATTCCATTCTCAGGGTTGAAGGCGGTGGTAACAGTAGTAGGGCGTAGGGTTAAGAACGGAGGGGTTTTGAGTGCAGCGAAGTGTGTAGCCGGATCAAATTCTTGTGATAATGGAATTCTCTTAGTGGAATAGAGAACTCAAGTTAAATTTAGCTTACTTCATTAAAAAGACCTCATCAAGCCCGTACAGAGAACAAAACAAAGAGTGTAAAATGGAGCTAGGCTCCTATAGTATACGTAAGAGTAAGAGGAAATCTGCCCTTCAGCACCTAAGATGTCTCAGCTATGCAAGTCAAATGGTCTATAGCCACTCTAGTTTCAAAAGAAGTATCACCTAGTGTGATTGTTCTCATATGGATTGCAGCAACCAATGCTCTTTGTAGAGCAATGGACACAAGTTGTCTAAAAATATATGGTGAAATATGAGTGTGAGAGTCATACTCCTTTACATCTAGAATGATATGCCCATATGCACTCCATAAAAATGTGCTAAATGCCACAGCTATTGCTCCATGTAATCCCAAGGCTAGAGGAACAAAGAGGTAACCTCATTGCATATTCCTATACTTGGAGACCTTGTCTATTGCCGTCTGCTCATTGCCCATCTAGGAGGATGTGTGATCACTCCCTCCAACATTGCATCATGTGTGTGGTCCTTAAGAACAATATCCATTATTGTCACCTGATCATCTTGGACCAAGTATAAGTTTGCACCGACTTGTGTCATTTGCAAAGCATACCAACTCTCCTTCCAAGAAAGGTATCCACTCTCTCGTGACATGGCAAACACTATATCCCTAATAGCATCTTGTGTAGCTATTCTCTGTCCTCCAAGATGATATTGTGTCATATGGACCGCTATTGTATCTAGTGTATTAGAACCACACTTACAAGTGAGTAATGAAGATGCAAATGGGTTGACCAAACCTAGGTGGAAACTCTTTATTATAGAGAAAGTAGCTAGTGCAAGTTGGAATGCCTTAATGCACGGTTGAGCTAAGATCCAAGAGCTTGCACCCTTGCAAGAGCAAGAGCAAAGATGTGGTCTAGTAGCACAAGGAATGGATGAGTTAACTAAGAGAAAATGAGTGTATCTTGAAATTGTCACTCCATCAAAGAAGACTGCAAACCTTTGGTCCGATTTGACAATAGGGAAGCAAAGGATGGAAGGTCCTCTTGTGCCTATAGAGATATGCAATCTCTTTTTTGCTGCAATAACACTTGGAGAGAAAGTGATCACTCCTCCACCTTAGTCACATAAGTCTCCAAGATTGGCCTATCAACAACCACAAAATGAGAGGAAAGTAGAGGTGTCAAGAGAGCCCAACTACCCCAAAAATGCTATAGGTGCCATCTCCTCCATAGATAGTAGGCCTACCCCTCCACATTAGATTAGTAGAGATGTCTATCTGCATGCCAAATCCCTTGTCACACACTCAAATGTCTCCCATCCAATCATATCACCAAAGACATCCATAATCCACCTGTCAAACTCTCTCAGATATGATAAGAAGGTCATAGAAGGGAGAATTGTGCAAAGAAGGTATATCAATCTATGGGCATACTAGAAGAAAGTATACAAATGCCACTTGTGGATTTACTATTGAAGGAGGTCATCCACATGAAGAATATCTTCAACAAAGGCTATGTCTAAGAAGCAGGTGACCAAATATTTGGATCCTATTGGCACTCCAAGAATACATAGGTAGTCTATAGATGTTGTACAAAACTTTGGAAGCTAGAGGTGAGAAGGGATACCTAAAGGGAACCATGCTCTACACTTTGACACCTTGACTCTCAAGCCTACAAGATAAAGCTTGATAGTCAAATGATCATCTTGGTCATCTTGCCTAATCTGATCTATAGAGCCCATGATGTGTGTATCATTTGCCAAGGAAGGAAAAACACAACTTGGCATGACCCAAGTAGTAGATAAGAGTGCTCTAAAGTGAGCCATGGCAAATAAAAGCTCCTTAAAGGATCTCCTTATCATGTACTAACAATTGACTCCAAGACAATGACTCCCTCCTATGAGAAACCATGTTGGTAATAAAGAGATGAGGGAGAGCCATAAAAAGACCGCTTAAAAGGAATAAGACTTATTAAGGATCCACCGGCCCCCCTTAGCTCTCTAAAGACAGATGCACATGAGATGCCATTAAAAGCATTCTCAACATCCACTTGTAGAACAACCATCCACTTTGGGTGGATATCTAAGAGTTCCCTAATGCTTAGAGATATAGTTTCACAACCTCTAAGTGTTGCAAATCCAAACTGATGAGGATTGAGATGTTTTTGAAAATGAGAACAATGTTGAAGGACAATGGTATGGCTAAGCAACTCCAAAAAGACCTCCCAAATAGCAATTGGACTAATGCCTCTCATGCACTTCTCCATTGTGAGAAGTTGACTAAAACCTAACACCTGACTAACTTATGTAGGAATCTCTCCCCTTGCTATCGATGCGACCACCTAAAATAGCTTGATAAAACAACTAGAAGGATTGTCTAGTTGGAAGAAATAACTAAGATGTTCATATACCATCCTTGACAAACCTCTTCAAGAGAGGCATGGGCATTGCATAAAAATCAATTATCAAGACATAAAAGCTACTCGGGCTAATAGTCTAAGACCTCTAGTGGTACTCCTTCTCCTATAATAGAATATAAAAAACATAAGGAAGAGATAGTCTAATCATTGGGACTAGCCATAGACAAGAGGATGTAGGGCTTGAGTTGCTCTACTACACTCTCTTGCCTGACCTTATATCCTACACCATCATAATCTAGTGGAATCTATAATATCTTGTGGCTGAACCTTATCTCCCATGACGTGCAACTAGTACAGATGTCTCATATAGGGTAGCTCAATTCTCCTGCTTGAATTTGAAAAATCTAGTAGTCAGCTCTCTTTGCCCTACATGTCTCCCTTTTGTATAAAAAAGATACCATTGTGAGAGTAAGAGGAATAAGAACCACACTAACTCATCCACGGATCACAAGTCAATCGATCAAGTGGTAAGAAAAAAGCCTATCTAGCTTCATCATGGAATGTTTGTGGAAGCCTATGGAATAGACATGGACAAGGAAATCTAATAAATTTGTTGACAATTCCAAATCTGTTGGATAACTAAGTGATCAAAATGTGAGGCAACAAGCTGCCAAAGTAGCCTCTACATCTATGATTGATTCATCTTCAATTTGATATCGATTTTCATCACCTATCTTCTCTTGATTCTCAATTCCAATGATTAGGACAATGAGATGTGACTCAAGAAAGAAGAAGACTTGGTCTTGGATGTTGGAAAAAAGTACTACAAGTACCATATTACAAGCAACAAAAGTCTCTTTAGACCAGAATCTATGATTGATCTCTTGGTACAATTGCTGTACCTCAAGTCTTGCATGAATTTGAGATATTAGGGGTATTAAATTAGCCAAATTTGTGGTCATAATAAAATTTACATGAGATATTAGGGGTATTCAATTAGCCAAATTTGTGGTCATAATAAAATTTACATGAGATATTAGGGGTATTCAGATAGCCAAATTTGTGGTCATAAATAAAATTTACAAGAGGCCTATGAGATGTCCCATAGATTTTTACAAGACAAGATGTGAAAGGAGAATTTTTGGTTTTTATAGGAGCACCTCTCATAACCCTCTAAATGTTAATAGATCATGATTTTCAGAACCCTTAAGTTTCTATAGTCAACAAAAGTCTCATAGACCACAACTTTGGGTCAACTTATTGGGGACCGCAAACATTTGACCTGAAATTTGCATCCAACCAATAATTAGTCTAAACTCTAAATTATTAAGACCGTGTTCATGAAAAGACTAAAATTCATTTATGAAACCCCATAGAACTACTTACGGGAGGTGCACCCCTCCCATAAATTTCCAAAGTGAAACCCCTATTGTAAATTGTTTTAGTGCTTGTAAAATAACCAATTGCAAGTGCAGCTTACAACCTGCACTTGCAATTCGTAGGGAGAGAAGGTGTATAAATGTTATGATATTACTAAACTCAATTTAAACTTGTATATTTTTAGTTAGACTTTAGATTAGCATTAGGAATCTGCACATGTTAGGTTTATTGTCTACTCAAGCTCTCTACGACATGTTAGGCATGTTAGGTGTTATTTATGATTTTCCATAAAATCCCCCAAGCGTGATTAATTCCTTATTTTTTGTTGGCTAGATTGCTACCCTACTCATTATGTTGATTGCTTTGCACATCAATAAATGAAATCTACAAAATACAATGTGCTAAGGAGAAAGCTAGTTTACATATAGATGTAAAATAAGCTACTTTCCACATGGTTCTAGACCTCTGAAATCAAAGAATCCCATTATCAAGGGTCAAGTGATGGTTAATAATAACATGCCATACAAGAGTAAAAACATGAATGGTTGTAAGTGCTCTGAAATGTGAAATTGGATCAAAATTTTCAAATCTATAATATCTCATACGTGAAATTGGATCAAATTCTTGACTTTCCTATCACATTTGAGAGCTTTTTATAAGAGGATAATGGGAGTCTTTGGTGATATCATCAAACCAAGGACATTTGAGTGTGTGACATGGGATCCAAAACATAGATAAACATCTCTACCAATCTCATGCAAAGTTGTAGGCCTATTATCTATGGAGGAGATGGCGCCTAAAGCACTTTTGGGTAGTTAGGCTGTCTTGGCACTTCTACTTTCCTCCCATTTGGTGGTTGCTGATAGGCCAATTTTGGATACATATATGATAGAGGTGGAGGAGGGATCTTTTTTTCTCCAAGTGTTATTGCGGCAAATAAGAGATGGTCTATCTCCAAGAGCACAAGAGGACCTTCCATCCTTTGCTTCACTACCATCAGATTGGACCAAAGGTTTGCAATCTTCCTTGATGGAGTGACAATGTCAACATATACTACATTCTCTCTTAGTTGACCCGTCCATTCCTTGGGCCATTAGGGCACATCTTTGCTCTTGCTTTGGTAAGGAAGCAAGCTCTTGGTCCTAGCTCAACCTTCCATTAGGGCATTCCAACTTGCACTAACCACCTCCTCTACAATGATGAGGTTCCGCTTAGGTTTGATCCACCAGTCTGCAACTTTGTTACTCACTTGTGAGTGTGGTTCTACATAAGATACTACTATGGTCCATATGACATGGTGTCCTTTTGGAAGATAGAGGATAGCTACCTATGATGTCATCAAGGATATATGGTTTGCTATGGCACGAGAGAGTGGTTACCTTGGTTGGAGGGAGTGATAGTATGCTTTTCATACATCACTTGTCAGAGTATACTTATACTTGGTCCAAGATGATCAGGTGACAATGGTGGGTGTTGTGGTTATAGACCTTATGCATGATGCAATTTTGAAGGGAGTGATTACTCATCCTCCTGGATGGGCGATAAATGGTGTAGCACATAAGGTCTCCAAGTATAGGGGTATGTAGTGAGGTCACCTCTTTGTTCCTCTAGCCTTAGAGTTATATGGAGTGATGGACACAACATTCAACACATTTGTCAAGGAGTTGCAAGAGCTTATCATATTAGATATTAGAGGCTATCACTCTCACTCTCATACTTTGGAGCATACTTTAGACAATGTGTGTCCATTGCTCTATAGAGCGCATTGATTGGTGCAATCCATAAGAGAGCAATCACATTAGGTGATGCTTCTTTGATGCTCCAAGTAGTTTGTAGACTTTACAACTTGCATGTCTTAGGTGCGGTAGCAAATATTTCAAATCAATACTATTAGAGCCTTGCACCATTTTACCTCTTTTGTCTCTCCCTTGAATGGCTTGATGGGGTCTTCACATCCTTCATGTGTTCTACATGGTTGAAGAATAAAGGGGTTGTAAATGTAGTGAATGTGAAATTGGATTGGACTCAAAGAGCTCATACTAAATTATTTATTTATTTATTTATAGTCTATGCTTAGCAAACTAGCTTGGGTAAAATTAGTTTATGTTCAGACTTAAAAGATGGTTGCTCCCGTAGGACAAAGAAGGCATTGAAGGAAAGAGTAAACTAGATTGTGTAAAGTTAATTTATGTTTAGACTTAAAAGATGGTTTCTCTCAAAGGACAAGTAAGGCATTGAGGGAGAGAGGAGAGAAGCAAGAGTGAGGAGAAGTTTTGGAATATTTGAGAGTATATAAGTTTATACCCATGAGTCAATAGTTGATTTTTTTTGAAATTTTTCTTTGGTTCCATTAGTACCTAAAGTGAAGGTTAGAGAGAATCTAGTAGAAGATATGAAGACATTTATATTTTTTAGGGTTTGGAGTGATTAGTTTATGAAGAGAATGATGAGTTGATAATTTTGAATTTTATTCCCTTGGTTTTCATATTCTAGTTCCATCTGAACTTAGTTTGGAAATTATAGAGATATAAATTAAAGTTTATAAAAGTTCATAAAATTTAAATTTTGGAGAGTTAGCATATACACATGTAAGGTGGGATGTGAGTGGTTTTTGGTTTTGCAAGTACGGAGAATTATGAAGCGCATCCCCATTGGTGCAATATGGAGAATTATAAAGCATAGTTTTTAGTATGTTCTCATTTTAATAAAGGATATTCTTATCCTTCCAATAGACATACTTCCAACTGACCACAATAGACAACAATGTCCTTCCACCTGACCGTAGATAACGTCTCCCTAAATAAACTCTTCCATTTTGTTGATGCGCCATAAGAAATCAGTCACCTAGGTGCAAATACACAATCAACATTCATGTCAAACGAATTGCGCGACTTTCACCCAAGATGAAAAAAGTAAATCGGACCAAAGCCATGTGGTAACAAGGTCACCATCCTCGTCTCCAACAAAGGAATCAAGTGAACGGAACTAATTCTGGAAACTTTCTCAATTGTTTAACTTGCCTAAATTGTCTAAATCGTTTCATTAACCGCAGCTCTTCCTTGTTAACTGACATCTGCATTCGACGATTGAAGTTGCTTCTTCGCATCTTCAACATCCTTCTTTGCAAAAGTTTCTTTCAGTTTCTTTGATTGTCCTTCAACTCAATCCTTCCATAAATTCTAGGTGTTAATCATGACTTTTATGACTTCAAGAAAGCAATATGAGTTCCGGTTGATACCCCGCAGAAAATTTGTCTCCTTAGTGTAACCACAACTCCTCTTGTTTCCACGCATAACATTCGCGTTTTTGACAAACATTTAAATCTTAAAACATGAAATCGCTAGTAAGTAGCGTTTCGAGTTGTCCATAAAACATATATATATAAAATATGAAAATAAATTGTTGTTATAAAATAAAATGTATCCAAGTATAAGACGTGTTCAAAATCGAAAATTATACAAGCTCAAGCCAAATAATGACTGATTCTGAAGTAGTTTAACAAGTTTTTCTTTAAAGCTTTTATAACTAAATCTTCAAATTACTATGAGGATCCAGTTTCCAAAACCAAGGGTTTAAACTGGAATCGAAACGAGTATGAATTTGTACTGCTTTAGGTTCGTGGAAACGATTTTTGCTACTCTTTTCTAGGAGAACTTGGTTGTCGTCAAGGTAAACTTTTGTTATCTTTCATGTGTTTTGATTGAAATTATATTATTACTTTAATCACAATTTTTCTCTAGAATAATTTTTTATGTTCAAAATAAAAAATCTCCATACTAAATGCTTTATTAGTTGAATTTATATTTATATAGGAAACAATTGACTAACATAGACTCTTTGAAATCTAAGTATCTACTTGGAACAAACTCATGAGAGTTGCAAATGCAACATGATAAGCAACCAAAACTTGGTTGGACTACTTCAACCCTTCCCATCCTAGTTGCTTGATGGTAATATGTAAGTCTTGACCTCATCACACCCTTTGCCCAAATTGATTAGGGCCATAAAACCATTATGGTATTTGTTGATAAACTAAGAAATTAGATTCACTTGGCACCCATAGTGAATATTGTGGATGCTCCAATGCTTGCTAAGATTTCCTTGTACATAACCTTCAAGCACCATGGAATGCCAAGGGTTCTCATCTTTGATTGTGATCCTTGATTCACTAGTAAATTTTGGCAAGCACTCTTCAAGCTACTTAGCACCAAGCTTGCTTTGTTTATGACCTATCATCCTCAAATTGATGTGCAAATCAAATGTGCAAATCAAAACATGGAAGATATAGTTAGTGTCTTTCTCAACATTCACCATACTTATAACAATATGAAATATACAGATAAGTTAGTCAAGACTAACAAAGTAGTAAATAGACCAAATTAGCCAAGAATTATAAGGATATTCAAGAAGCCTCTAAGAAGCTTCTTGGTACCTTCCAAGTATTGGGTAATGTGTATGCCAAGTAGGTGACTTTTAAGAGGAAGCATCTTGGGAAGCTTTCCAACTAATTTAGCTTGCATGCCAAGTTGTAATGTTCCAAGGATAGTAGAGAAATATAGAAGAGAAAACATAAGTTTCACACTCAAACTCCGATGCCCCAAAGGAGAGACACTCAATGGAAGCATAATCCTTGGATCAAATACTTGGATTTGTGACATATCATTGATCTCCACCCTCATATTAGATGCATGCATGGATGACATGTTGGATCAGTTCCTATTTGGTTGGTCAAATTAGTGTTGACTAGAGGGAATCTTTAGAGAATATTTGTGTATGAATCTCTAAATTGTATGGGTGAGGACCATTGGAAAGCTCTTGATGAAAAATAGTGGAAGGGAAGGCCAGCCTTTTCTGCCTTTGGAGGGTAGAAATTACATATTTCAAGGTCTAATGCATCTATTTAGGCACTCAAAATTATCTCTAAAGATTTCAAGCATATTTTAGTTTTTGCTCTAATTAGTAGAAGTACATTTTTGTTAATACATCCTTTTGATCTATTTAGTCCATCATGTATAACATCCTTCCAAATGTTACCAAACCAAATTTCACCTCTAGATCATATGTCTAACTATTGGTTCTAAGGTTTTCAAGTTTATTTCTATTTTTACCCTATTAGTAGAAGTACTCTTTTAGTGATACCTCTATCTGATCTATTTAGTCCATCATGTATAACATCCTTCTAGATGTTACCAAACCAAATTTCATCTCTAGATCATATATCTAGCTATTGGAATTACACAAGTATGCGGTTGTAATACTTCAAAGAGAACAGAAGAGAGAAAACACACATTACACACTCAAACATTTGATGTCCCAAAGGAACACATTCTCTTTATTATATAGACAAAGAGGATTTCCTCCAAAGAAGCTCCACTATAGGATTAGCCACAGATAGGTGACATGTCAGCAAGCTCCACCCTTGGATTACTTACTTGGATGGATGACATGTTGGTCTAGGTCCTATCTGGTTGGTCAAACAAGCTTTGATTAGAGGGAATCTTTTAGGGAATCTTCTTGTACAGATCTCAGAATCATGTGGGCAAGGTACCGTTGGAAAGCTTTTGATGAGACAAACCAGGGGAGATAGACGGCCTGAATATCCTTTATTTGGGAGGGGGGAGTCCATATTTTTTACGCCTAATTCATCCGTTTAGGCCTTTGAAATTTCCTTCAAAGATTCAAGTGTGTTTCGGTTCATACTCTATTGATAGAAGTCCACTTTTGGTGATATCTCTTTCTGATCTGTTTAGTACATCATATGTAACATACTTCCAAATATTACCAAACCAATTGTCACCTTTAAATCATATGTCTAGCTATTGGTTCTAAGGTTCTCAAGTCTATTTCGGTTTCTGCTCTATTAGTATAAGTACTCTTTTGGTGATACTTCTATCTGATCTATTTTGACCATCATGTATAACATCATTCTAGATATTACTAAACCAAATTTCACATCTAGATCATATGGCTAGCTCTTGGTATTACAACGGCTCCTAGAAGGAAGCTTCTCAATAAGCTTAGCTTGTATTCTAAGAAGGCGGTTGTGATAGCCTTGTATCAACATACTTGCAATGTAATTGATAAGAACATGTCATCCCATGAGGATATGGTTTGGAGTTGGTTAGGATTGAAGGGAAAGTGTTACTTTGTCATAAGTCGGCTATTGTTACATACTTAACCTCTTGGGTAGGAAAATTCCAAAAATAGTGTAGAGTACTCATTTGTGGCACACTACATCAAAAATAAAACCACTCAATCACATTCAAAATGATATCTCATTGTATGAACTCTAGAAGGTGATTATTCAATATGTCATGTTGGTCATCAGCCCCAAAGGTCTTTCCCTCACATTTACCTATACAATGCATACCACAATGCCAATGAGAGTGTTCTACCCCTCCCAAAAATCACTCCTCACCATTATACTACAATTTTCCAATACACTGAGTTTCTTTTACATGTGATACTTTACCACACTCACAACCATCATGGCTCTCAATGCGTCATCTTGACTCTTCAAAACTCACACGTTTGATTGCTCTCTTGCACCTCAGCACTTGCATTCCTACTTTGAGTTTATCACCACTACTCAACTAAGAAATCACAAAACATACACCATACCAACATTGATACACTCAAGATCTAAGAGGTCCTCAAGCATTTTGCACACAATAAAGTCAAGTTCAAAAACACACAAGCAAATTGATTGCACTACATTCATGAGTTTGAACATACAAGTATGAGATGGAATTCCAATCCATACTGACTAAACTTGTATTAAGTCAAGGTGACATATGGGGTTGTACCATATATGATTGTGTGATATCACAACCCCATAAATAAAAATTAAGACTAACCTTATTCTACCTAATTGGTTGTTACAAATTAAATACTATAGTAGCACCACCTACAGAGAGGCACTTATTATACACTCTAAAAATACTATGAATCAAGCTACACATTGATAGAATGGTCCAAATAATCAGATGTTTGCAAAATAATGATTAATTTATAGAGCCTTAATTACTCAAATAATTCCAATATATGTCATGACATAGAGGCATCCCATCATGATGAAGTCCCATTACAATAAATTCCCCAATCCAATGGTCCAAAACTACAATTACACAAGTATTATACACCATGATCTACTTTCATGACCCTCCTTCTCCTTTACACCTCTAAATTAGCTCCTCAACATGTTCATTATACTCTTCTAGTTTGTGGTGGATATTAGTTGACACACTCTCAAACTTGGTGTCACCATACTTGCACAACTTCTTTGCAAGCTTGGTTAACTATTCAATAGAGTAGGTCTTGGCTTCTAAAGCGCGTATTTCACTTCAACTCATGTAGATTAGCCTGATGAGCTTTGTTTGTAATAGCCAATTCCACTTGAGTCTTCAGCCTATTAGCAATGTCTTCCATGATTGTAAGAACTCATTTTCATTCCTCATCTAGAGTATCAAGGATGGATTTCAACTTCATCTCCACCTCTTTTTTTACTTGCACTTTGAGGATGTGTGCACTATCTTCATAGCCCACCATGATCATGGACAACTCTTCAATGATAACCCAAGATGACAAAGACAACCCAAGTTGAGAATGGAGGATAGTTAAGAGGGTACATAAAGGGTCTATTCAAGTACACTAATGGGTTCAGCTTAGGCACAAGTGCCTCTTGTGGTGAGGTTGGTGCATCTCTACTAACTTGCAAAAGCTCTTAAGTCAAGGCAAGGATCATTGGTGCACGCTACACTCTTAGTGCTCCTAAGGTGCTTGTTGGTTCCCTTCTTTTATTCAAGACTCCTTCACAAGCATCTCCTTGAGTCTAACACTCTTAGGAGAGGAGAATTCCACAATAATCTGGTCTATGTCCAACAACACTCCATCTTCCTGGTCCTTTTCTTTTCTCTTCACACCAAAACCACCTTCCACTCACCCAGGATAGTGAGGGTAGGAAAATCTCAAACATTACTTCTTTAGGTAGAATTACCACCTTACAAGTGTCTTTGTGAGGGAAAATTAGAACATGCACTGCCACCTCTTCTTCTTGTTTTGGTGTTAGGGAAGGAGTTCTCTTTTGTAATTGGGACATCAAAATATCCTCCTCATCATCAGACACGATACCTCCTTGGTCTAGGACAGCCTGGTTGGGCCACTTGACTCCAATACTATTATGAGAGCAGATTGAAATTCCACTCCCTCACCTTCTTCTACTTTTTCCTTGTCAAAAGGCACCTCAATCTTAGAGAAGGAGCTCTCTTGCTCTAGGGGTGTTACTTCCACAACTAGTACAGTTTCCTTCTCTTGTGCTATGAGCACATTGGCTTCATTAGGACCACCTTGTGGGTCTTGGTAAGACACTCCATCACTTCCCTATCGAGATTTGTTGTGGGCCTTTGATTTCTCATCCTCCAAAGAGTCCACTACCTAAAGGTTTGGCTAGTGTCCCTTCCCAGTCCTTGGCAAAGTCATGACTGCCTTTGTTTGATGGTTCCCTCTCCAACAGCCTTATCAATGGGCACTCAATTGCACATCTTTTGATATAACAAGAAAGTATTGCTATACTTCTTGATCTCACCTTCATATCCTAGTTGGCCTTGGTAATATACCCCAAGGGATAGTAATACATTAGGAAGAGCTTTTTCTCTTCCTTTTGTAGTAGTCTCATCCCAATGTAGAAATGCAACACAAGCAATGAGAGGAAATTAGGTCCTCCCATTGTTTGTAACTGCTCTATAAGCTCTTGGGTGTGATGATAAAACATCTTTTCCCATTCTACTGGTTTGCCTTCATGCAATAATTGGAGGAAGGTTGCTTGCTTGTTCTTCATATAAGTCATTGTGATGATCTAACAAATTCATCACCAAGGAGACAATGGTGCATTGAACAGGGTCATGATATCCTTGCACCTTCCAACCATTTCCCATCTTTTGTATCTAAATGAGGATTCAAACTTCCTTCTCATCTCTTTCAATGGTTGGTGTCATTCTTGATTGAGGTGCCTTGCCCTTGATGTTGAATCTAACCCAAGCACTTTTTGCCAATGCTCCTCTATCCATGCAAACACATTTCTTCTCAAGTTGGAGAAGTTTGGGTTCTTCTTCTCCTTGATTTCCACTACCATCAAGAGGTGTACAAAATCCCAAATCCACAATAAGAAGACAAATGTGTTGAATTAGATACTCAACATAGTAGTAGTGTGCCCAATGCTCTATACTAGACTTCTTCTTTAGGGGAGACTGTACAATACCAACCAGAGCCTTTGAGAAATTTAAGGAATTGCAAGAGCAGTTTGGGCAACCACAATACAAAAGAAGAAGTCCGGTAGAAATTTGGTATTATACTAGACTTCTTCTTTGTGGGAGACATTGCAATCAAATCAATGCAACTCAAGTACAAACCTCAAGATTGAGAGCACAAAGTGAGAATTAAGAGCACAATGTGAGCACAAAAAAGAAGTCTGGTATAATGCTAGACTTCTACCAGAATTCTTCTTCTTCAATACAATACAATACAAGACTTCTTCTTTGAGAGAGACATTGCAATCAAATCAATATAGCTCAAGTACAATCCTCACTTTGTGCTCTCAATCCCAATCACCTACTCTTGCAATTCCTTGAATTGCTCCAAGGTCTGAGCTCTTCTCACCTTTAAAAAGTTCCCAACCTCACACTTCAAATGCTCCAAGAATGATCAAAGTGTCAAGACAATTACATTGAACGTTACTTCCTTACAAAGCATTGCATTTATACAATTCAATCAATCCATTTGAGATATTGGCGGGCATTTTTGGTGAGCATCATGGTCCATGCATGTGCAAAGTGGCACAAGAACTGATGGAGACTAAAACTTGTTATTCATCCTACATGTCAATTCCTTGTCAAACATGGAGTTGAAGTGTTACTGATTAACTACAGCTCCTAGCATATCATCCCACATTTGTGTTTGTGGTATTTTTCTTCATGGTACCATTATTTGGAGTACCTTTGTTTGTGGTATCTTTCTTTATGCTACCTTTATTTGAACATCCACTTTGCTCTCTTGTGTGACTCTTGAGGAACTTTGTGGTGATTGAGATATATGTTGTGCTTTATTACTTTGAGCATCATCCTACTAGACATGATGTGCTAATTGTGGTAAAAAAGAACAGAAAATCCACCTAAGTCAACATAAGGTGGGCTATGATAAAATTTAGGAAACTTCCTAAGAAGCTTATCAAAAACCATGTATATTTTCTATAAATACCAAAGCCCAAGCTCATACTAGGTATTTGGAGTTTCACTTATTCAAGAGTCCCAATGTGATCTTTGACTTCAATATTCCATTCTCCTATTTCTTTCCTCAATCTTTTACATTGGTATCAAAGCAATAATGGGATCAATGGAATTTATAGACCACCAAATTTTATTCCCTCAAACCATTGGGATTTTTGTGTCATGTATCATCCAAGCACCATTTCATGCAGTTCATCATCTCATGCTTTGGGCAAAATCTGATGAACCCTTGATACTTCCAATTGCAATTTATAGAGATTGGTGGACGTATTGCATCTACTTGTTAACTTAAATAACTATAGGTAGTTGGATAAATTAGTAGCCATAACAGCAATGCACAAAGTTATCATTGCTATTCAATAACAAATTGAGTGCCTTAATTGATTGTTGGAAGAAAGAGACCATCAATAACAAGAGCATGTATAGAGAGCACCATTTGAAGAAGGAGAAGAGCAAATCTAATTTCCCAAGATCCAATTTGCTCATGCATGGTTACTTCCAATTTGGTACATGACTTCAAGCCCCTCACAAATCAAACCAAAGCTTCACCTTTTAGTATGTTTGGAATTTTCATTATTTTATTTAAGAATTGAGTGAAGTAGCTTCTTATAGAATTAATAATTCTACTTATCTATCTAATGTAGTTTATGCAACATTTATGACTTGGAATCTCCCAATCATTGTGCACTTGAATTCTTCCCATGTCAATATTTGCATAGCAAACTACTATTCAGCTTGCTCCACTCAGAATTACCACTATATTTTTGCCACTCCATCCAATTGGCTTGAAGCCAAGAGAAATTGTCTTTATTCATCTTGAAGATTTCTAGCTTCAAAATAACATTTGCAATCAAACACAAAATTCCCAATTGACATGGGAAGAATTCAAGTGCACAATGATTGGGAGATTCCAAGTCATAAATGTTGCATAAACTACATTAGATAGATAATTAGAATTATTAATTCTATAAGAAGCCACTTCACTCAATTCTAAAATAAAATAATGAAAATTCCAAACATACTAGAAGGTGAAGCTTTGGTTTGATTTGTGAGGGACTTGAAGTCATGTACCAAATTGGAAATAACTATGCAAGAGCCCAAACACTTGGAGGAAGCCATGCAGTTGTTTGAGTATTTTGATTCCTTGAATATGACAACTTGGTCTTGACCTCGACCTTCAAGAAACTTACCAACAAACTATACAAGGGTGGGGGAGCCACGTTACTCTCTACACAATTGTCCATTCAAGAATGGACAATTGTGACAAATCACCTAAATAGAATTCATGGACTGTGGTAATCAGGGATACAAAGATTCCTAATAGGTGCAATCAAGCCACCTATTGGGACCTAGATTAGCTCCAATGAGATTGAAAGCTTGACCTTTGCAAGTTTACTTCACTTCACTTTGCTTCACAAGTTTGCAAAGTATGATATTTGATTATGATTAAGATTTTGGTTCATTCTAGAAGTTAAAAGAATGACATGTCCATTCAATTAGCAAAGGAATTAACTATTACTATTAAACCAATAATTAGAAGTAGATTGATGATGGCAGATGGTTTGATATTTTGTACCTTACATCTTATTATTTTCAATATTTGAAAGGAGTATTTGGATTGTTTGAGATTTGTAATGGTATCTCTACACTATGATGTCATTCTAGGTTTGCCTTGGCTTGAACGTCATAAGGTTCAATTTGATGAGACATAATGGCAAATTCAAATATAACACCAAGGCAAGAATTACCAATTAAGTTTGTTTGCATCTTTGAGTATTTTTGCATCTTCTTAAATGTCTAGAGTAAGACATTTAAGAATAGTCAATCCCAAGATGTGAAGTTTATCAATAGAGTAACCATAGACTAAGCTTTGGAGAAAGATATTCCTATTTTAGGATGTAGATCAAGCCAATTTCACATGGAGAATCTGATGAGGGCCAAAAGCCTCATCAAGCAATGGTTGATTAGATAGTTTAGGAGTTTGCAAATGTGTTTCAATATGATATACCAAAAGGGTACCCTTTGATTATGGTATGCCCTTCAAGATCAAGTCATTGCCAAGAAGTACTTTTGTGAGTAGATCAATCTACTGACTCTCACCAAAGGAATGGGAAGAGCTTTAAACACCATTAACAAATTTCTTGGAGAAGAATTTTATACAACAGAGTACATCTCCTTGGGGAGCATTAGTACTAGTCCCAAAGAAGGATAAAAAAATTGCTTTTGTATTGATTTTGTGGCATCAATAAACAAACAATGAAGAATACATATCCTTTGCCTCAAATTGATGACTTGCTAGATCAATTGAGTGGAGCACAATACTCCTCCAAGTTAGACCTTCAAAGTAGCTATTGGAATATTCCTATTGATAGAGAGGATGTGCAAAAGACTACCTTTTGCACAAGGTATGGGTATTTTAAATAAAGAGTTCTACCTTTTGGGCTCACTAATGATCCTTGTGTCTTCATAGATCAGATACATTAGGGGTGTTGGATGGGCTATTGGATTGCATGTTGGTGCTCTTAGATGATATTTGATCTATATCAAAAAATGGTAGAACACACAAATCACATGTGAGAAGTCCAAAGATGACTACATCAATGGAAGTTTTATTGCATGAAGTCATAGTGTACCTTGTGGCAGAAGGAGGTTACCTTCTTGGGTCACAAGGTCCATCTTGAGGGGATCAAGATGGAAGAGGAGAAAATTAGTGCCATTATTGATTACACTACTCTAAAGGATAGCATAGAAGTGTGGGTATTTAATGGATTGGCAAGATTTTGCCAATGGTTTATCCATTACTATGCTCATGTGACCACACCATTGATTGATCTCTTGGGGAAGACCTCAAGCTTTCAATGGAACACCAAGCACAAAGAAATATTCAAGAAGATGAGGCATATGGTGTCTTCAAGACCCATTCTTCAACCATATGATCCCCAACTGCATTGTGTGGTTGATTTTGATGTTTCTAAGTTTGCCATTAGACTTTTGTTGTAGCAAGAAGTTCTAGATAGGTTACATTCCATTGCATTTGTGTCTTGCCAACTAAACAAGATAGAAAGGAATTACTCTACTCAAGATCAAGAACAACTAGTAATGGTATATGCCACCAAGGTATGGAGATTTATCTCATGGAGAAACAAGTGCTCACGTGAACCAATCATAAACCTTTATGATAGACATTACATTTGGAGCAAATGAAGAGTCAACATCATCAATAAGGGGAACAACTATAATTTTGTGATGCCAAACTTGACTACTAACCTAGTAGGTCCCATGTCATTCTCAATGCCCTATCATGACAACTTGATTTCAAGACTCTTCTTGAACCTCTCATCATAGTGGCAATTATGACCATGTTAATTGAGTCAAAAGTCCAAATCAAGTTTAGGATCACTTTACAACAAGACCTCTTCTCTCAAATGGTACAAGGTCATTTTGCAGCATGCAACAAGGAAACCCTTATATATTCTATGAGAACCAAATCTATGTTTTAGGCAAAGGTGATTGACGACTTGTCTGTCTTCAAGAAGCCAATGACTTACCAATCATTAGTCAGATGGGTGGAATCAAGACCTTGGATACACTACATTGCCAATGATAGTGGCCCAACATAGCACAAGATATTTAAGAGTTTGTCCAATCTTGTGAGATATGCCAATGCAACAAGGCTAGTAACAAGAAGCCAAATGGACTCCTTCAACCACTTCCCATTTCATCTGCTTGATGCAAATGCGTGAACTTAGATCTCATCCCATTCTTACCAAGGATAAAGCAAGGTCATTCATCGATTGTGGTATTTGTTGATAAGCTTAGTAAACAAATCCATTTGGCACTAACCTTTCATACATTGGATGCTTTAACATTAGCCCAGATCTACTTCAACAACATCTTCAAGTATCATGGGATGCCTCATGTACTCATCTCTAACCGTGATCCTTGATTCATTGGTAAATTTTAGCAAGCACTCCTTAAACTACTCACCACCAAGCTTGCTTTATCCACATTCTATCATCCTTGAACTAATAGGCACATTGAACATGAAAATAATACCTTGGAGGATATGATTTATGCCTTTGTCAACATTCACCAAACCAACTAAGATGAATGTCTTATGGTTATTGATTTTGCCTATAATAACTCCAAGCAAGCAAGCATTGGATTCTCTCACTTCTTCCTTAATTTTGGCCAAGACCCACTTGTTATAGATTTCTTTCTTGCTCTTCCTCCATCTCACGTTCCTTATACTTCCACCTTCTTGACCACAATATCCCACTCCCTATAGCAAGCCAAATTTCATCTCCTTGTTACTCAAAATTGTCAAAAGCAATACGCGGATCAGCATGATCATGATCTCACCTTTCAACTAGATGATTAGGTCATGCTTTCTTCTAATACCTACCATTCCCACCTGGTACCCAAGTTTGTAAACTTGCTCCTAATTGGATAGGTCCATTTGATATCAACCAAATCATTTCTCTTGTTGGTTATCAACTTGACTTGCCTAGTCATACGCAAGTCCACCTTATCTTTCATGTTTCCAAATTGAAACCCATAGTTTCTAATCCATCTTCCTTTTTCACTCATGTCCAACTCCTTCCTCCTCTTATCCTTATCAACAATCATGAGGAGTATGAAGTTGATCATATCCTTGCATATCGCCACATTCAACATGGCTGCCAACAACATATTGTATATAAAGTCCTTTGGAAAGGGTATCCCCTTCATGATGCCACTTGGAAGCCTCTTTCTCATATGCACAATGCACAAATGGCAATCCAAGAGTTTGGAGCTTCCATGGTGATGAAGACATCACCAACTTGTGGTGGGGGAATATATAACAATATGGAGTTTACAAACAAGTTAGTCAAGACTAACAAAGTAACAAATAGGCCAAATTAGCTAAAATTATAAGAATATTCTAAAAGCATCTAGGAAGCTTCTTGGTACCTTCCAAATATTGGGCAATCTATATGCCAAGTAGGAAGCTTCTTGGGAAGCTTCCCGGCTAGCTTAGCTTGCATGCCAAGTAGGTGGCGTGTAGAAGGAAGTTTCTCTACTAGCTTAGCTTGCATGCCAAATAGGTGGCATCTAGAAGAAAGTTTCACGGTTAGCTTAGCTTGCACTGTAAGGTAGGTTTTGCTCTTATCTCTACCACATATGAGAATATATAATGATGGAAGAATCTAATCCACACAAGTTGAATATACAACCTCTCTTACACAAAGTTGCTATAGATAAAAGAGTATCACTCTCTCCAAGAACCCAATGCACATCTCTATTGGTAATAGAAATGTAATTTCCCTTGAGATCTAGAATTTTGAGATGCACATAAGCCTCTTGGCTCACTTTCACTTCCATCATAGCCTTGGAGTTTGACAAATGTATTGCTGAAGTTGTGGAGCTTGTTTCATCTCTTTGGATGTGCATATAAGCATTACAATTGATGCAAATACTATGGTGTTTGGTTAGACAAAGCAATCATGATTGCAAACCCCGTACAACTTCTTGAGTTTATAATACAACATCAACATTTGCACTTGCCTTCTTACCATTTGCCACAAGAGACTAAGGATCACCTTTCCAATGACCCTTTCATCCACAACCTATGCTTGTGCTTTTAGACTTGTGGATTTGGGTTTCTACTTCACAAGTATTGTAAATTGTTTCTTCTCATGCTACTTCACAATGTTGTTAAAAGCTAGACCATAAACAAGTGCATCACTTCTCTCTTTCCTTTGTGTCTCCTCCTCTAGAAGTGTAGATCTCACCACATCTTCTATAATTTCATCTCATTTTCTAGATCCTAGTGACTGCACCAAGGGATCCCACAATTCAGACAATGTGTTCAGTACAAGAAAAGCCATGCTCATTTGCTCATTTCTCCTCTAGCTTCGATGTATTGATCTCTTATATCAAAGATCTGCAAAAGGAAGTTCTCCATTGACTGGACAGCAATATAACATATATTATGAATTCTTTTTTGCAAGAAAATTTTAATCATGACTCCTAAAAATTTATGAATCTCCTTAGTAGTATCACACTAGCTAATGTGATTATGTTGTGAAGTCTTGACATTGAGAATAATATCATGCATGCCTCTAGCTCTTCTACATCCCACATCTCCCTCTCCTCAATCTGCTAGCTATTATCTGGATGCTGGGATGACCCATCATCTTTGTAAAGTTGACAAGGACTTAAGAAACACTACATCACAAAACACCATGTCATGTAGTTTTTCTCATTGAGACTATCAATGCATTGATCTTTTGACCCATCACTAAAGAAAGTGAATCACAACAAGGACTGCACTGTCACAATGGTGGCCAACTACACCCCCCTGCTGAGCAAAAACACAAAAGCTCACTAAAATAGAAGGATCCCAAAGCCCCAACCAACAAGACCCCCAAGTAAAGTCGGGACCCAAACACCTGACACTCAAGAACCCTAGTGTCTAGTGGCAAGGGGCCCCAAACTCCACCAGCTAGGACACCCTAAACTCCAACGGTAAAGAACGTCCTAATCTTGAATCAGTTGGCGGGAAGGAAACCCTAAACGGTCAATAGCTCTCATGAATAGACAAAGGAAAACCCCTAAATAGACATCAGGCCGAGCCTTGAAAGGCGGTGGAAGGAAACCCTAAACAAATAGCGGATGTAAACCCTAAAGGTAGTGGAGGGAAACCCTAAACAAACAGCGGATGGAAAGCCTAAGTAGACAATGGGAACTATAATCAAAATGGGAAAGAAATCTAATCTCTACAATTTCGTGACGTCTGCTCGGATACCATGTTACCAAAAATCTGAGAAGAATACTCTCACTTTACTAGCTTCTTGTATATACAATAAGACTGGAAGTCCTATGACCCTTAGACTTGAGTCTCTGCAAGGTTAGCGAGTCCAAGCGGGAAAAAGCACTTGTATATATCATTTTAGAGAGTTAACTAGGAATGATATACAAGTTGTTTTTTCCAAACATGATTCCGTGAACCAGGTAATGGCTCGGGTCTAGGGCCGGAGGACTTGTAATCTTCTTGTACCAATAATACAAGCATATTAGTAAAACGAGAGTATTCTTCTCAGATTTTATTTTTTAATATGGTATCATAGCTATACAATAGAACTACAAGTCTTATGACCCCTAGAAGTGAGACTTTGCCTGAATCAAGGATCCATGTTTATATATCATTTTGGTGAGCTAACTAGAAATATATTGATTATGGGTTTATTGCATTTGTAGATATATGTAGCATTTGAGCCCCACGCAGCGGTGCACTGGATTAGCTCTACACACCTACCAACTAAGTGTGCACATTTTGTGATTGTATGAGAAAGATTTACATGGAGCATTCCTAGGACATGGGAGAATTGGGTTAGCTGGAAGTCTTGAATCTTCCGTGACAACTTGACAGGACCCATCCCGTATGAGTTTGGGGAATTGGAGGAGTTGCGTTATCTTCGGTTGCCGCAGAACGAGTTGACATTCCCGTTTCTTTGGAAATTGTTCGAAGCTACTATAATGCTGTATCTTAACATGAACAAGTCTATAGTAGCATCCCATCTGAGATGGGAAATTGCAGGAGTTGAAAATTTGAAGGAGAATGCGTTGACAGGAAAAATCCCTCTTATCTGTGGAGGTTGTCCAAGTTGGGAGAGTTATATCTTTTCACAACGACTTGATCAGACCATCGGCTTTGAGTTAGGGATATTGGAAAAGTTGTGATCTTTCGTTGTGGCGGAACGAGTTGACAGGAGAAATTTCCGTTTCCTTGAGGAATTGTTCGAAACTACTAGTACTGTCTCTTTTGAGAAACAAATTGACAGGGCCCATTCCTTCTGAGTTTGGCAAATTGGAGGAGTTGACTTATCGATATTCCGGTATCGCCGAGTAATTTGTATCTTCATTCGAATCAACTTTCAGGAAATATACCAGTCAACTTGGGTAGTTTAATGAACCTCAGGGAGCTGTTGCTGTACATAAACCAACTATCTGGTGATATTCAGGGAAGTGGGGTTTCTTTTTACATGCTCTGCAGGTACTGGATTTCTCTCACAACAGGTTGGAGGGGGAAATATCAAGCGAAATTTCAGATATTTCATCGCCTGACTCAAACTTAGACATAGTAACATTAGTGGTTCGATAAACAAGTAGTCTAGAACCGTTACGGGGAAATTTTTAATTGAGAATTCTCGGTCTTGGGAGTAACCAGATCAGTGGTCTGATCCCAACCTGGCTTGGAAATTGCAGGAAGACTTTCCGTGCTGGACTTGACCGATAATCGCTTCCATGGGACGCTACACGTTGATTTACAGCTTCTAGTCAAATAGCTGGGAGTTCTTTTGGTTGGTTCCAAGAACTTGCCTGGTGCATTTTCTCACTGGATCCCTTCCAGATCCTTGATTTTTTTAACACCATTTTTAATCTCTTTTCTTTTCTTTAAAATAAATTATTATTACTATTATTAACAAAACATGTCTAAAACGAAAGGTCTCAGAATCCTCACAGATAGTAACCCCAGCGCAGGGGTCGTTCTGAACAGGGAATAATGCTGTTTGCCGAGAGCCACAATCTTATCTTTCCGTACGGGATGTTATTGTGCAGTTCCTTTGATGTGTCTAGCAAAAATTTGACGGGTTCCTTGTGAGGTTCGTGATCTTGCTGGAATGCGACACTTGACACTCTTCGTTAACGGTTTGATGGTCCTGTGCCGTCCACCTTTTCCAAAATGCGACAGTTAGAATCTCTTGCTCCGTCTGGAAATAGATTTTCGGAGAGAATTCCTGAGAATTTCGCTGATTTCACAATCTTAATTTACTTCATCGTGGCATTCAGCTTGCTATAAGGAGCCATTCCCCTTTCTACCAAGCTTCAATCCATGAGAAGGCGATGTTTATCGGGAACCCTCGACTTTGCGGTATCCTTTGAATTCGTGCGGGGAACCGCATGATTCTGATTCTACATCAACGAGTCGACTTTCTGCAGCGGAGGACATCCTGTCGTAGCCTTTAGAGAATGGATCTCGCTTGAGGCATGCTTAGTGGGATTATGTATTAAACCTTTAGGTTCATCCTTAGTAAAAAGTCTAACACAAACACGTCTAAAAGTTTCTAACAAAACACGTCTTAAAGTTTTCTGTCCTATTTGGACCATTTTAAAAGGATGGTATTTAGATGCGCCTATATAATATATGTGCGTCTCAATTGCAGAACTCCGGATCCAGTAATCCATGGACTCCATAAACATAAAACTTGCGCCTTCATTTCCTATATGCTGACAATCTTGTACTCTCAACATCGTCAGAATAATGAGAAGAGTATATATAAAAGTATGAGTCAATATCTGTGTTTGAGCACTTCCAATTTAATTGTATGAAGTCTACCAGATATGATAAAGACCTTGTCTCCAGGTGTTCTTACTTCTTCTCAAGGGAGTGATTCTTTCCCTCCAGCTTGATCTTGAGCAATTCATATTGTCATATGAAGATTTTTAAGCTGAACTTTTTACTATTTTGACCTTATTCAACATATCTTGGTTCCAGAAGTTCTGTAATCTCCTCCCCGAGTTCTTCATCTATTGGTACCTTCTCTTCTCTTCAACAGACTACAAGAGTTGTAGAAAGTCATCAATATGTAAGCTAGTACTGAATACAACAATAGGAGAATTAACATTACGTCCCCATGAGAATTCCAGTCGCGAGTCACATCTCGCTTCATTGATCCATTCTAGA
This sequence comes from Lunularia cruciata, assembly GCA_948567375.1. NCBI lineage: Eukaryota > Viridiplantae > Streptophyta > Marchantiopsida > Lunulariales > Lunulariaceae > Lunularia > Lunularia cruciata. The sequence continues at coordinate 48,709,039 of OX419761.1, read as the reverse complement.
AGTTGATGCGCTATTCTGTGTTGGCACGGAGCCCCAACTGTCTAAGCATGTCCGAACCATCGAGGAATACGTATTTGGAGTGATTCGTGACGCAAAAAGAATAAGAAAACTTCAAGAACAGTACAAATGACCATAAGCCACAGAATGCTGAATATCTACTGAATTCCAGAATTCTGGACTTGAGTGGGATCTGGGGAGCGTGCCCAGATGAGCAACCAGATGCCCAGGGATTTAGTCCTCAACTTCGTCACTGCGGGCCGTGACACCACTGCAGATACGATGTCCCGGCTGATACAGTCGTTACCGAACACCAGGACATCGCCGACAGAACATGAGAGTAATTGCGATCAATACACCACAATTGATCAATACAGGAATGCGAAGGTTCCCATGGACTCCGATTGTCTGAAGTTTGAGCAAGAGTCTTTAATCTTGCGGCCTTGATGAATACGAAAGAGCTATGGACCACAATGCAACTGCAGATGAAGCCGTTTTGCAAATTCAAATCAGACCTCTCGCAAACCTTTTCAATCTAAAAGTCTCTTACACAGCTGACATAATTGCAAGCTGTTATAAATAAGATACTTCGACTCTATCCAGCAGTTCCTTTGCATCTCAAAGGGATCATAAACAACAAAAACTGACCTGATGGAAGCCGCGCGAAGAAGTTCAAACCATAGCACATTCACGTGGTGTATGGCGAAGAAGGTGTCGATTTTGGGGGACCCGACGATTTGAAATTCAATCCCGATAGGTCGGTCAAGAAAGGGGAGACCATATACGAATCAGACTTTAGATTTGCTACTTCCGGGCCGGGTACGGAACCTGTCTCAGGAAAGACTCCATATATATATATATATATATATATATATATATATATATATATATATGCAAATGAACTTGATAGCTACGCTCTGCTTTACTTCTCTCCTTCCAGCGTACACCAACAACAAATTCAAAATTCAAAAACAGATTGATGGCACACTGATCATGGATTGAGACCTGGAGATCGCAGTCAGCCCACAGGAAGGCATGCATGGAACGCTTCATCCCTGATTAAGCCCACCCTTCCTCACATTGCTTTACAGCGCAGGTCGGTCCGTTGCATGAGCCAGATCGTGAATGAATGTTTGAGAACTTAGAGATGCAGTAAATTGTAAACACTAGAATACCGAGGTGTTAAGCTTTCCGCCTATTTTACATTTGTTTGTTTGTGTATTTGTATTAGATTGTACATTAGTAGTAGGTGTATCTTTGGCGAGTTTTATTCATGTTATGTGTTTGGTTCTTCTACGTCACTTTACTGTAAGCATTATAGTTCATAGGGAAGAATCATCATCTTGGAGGCGGCCATGGCCATGGGTACATGTTAGTGAAATCCTTTAGGAATACCTTTATTTGCCATGGTTCACTTTAGAGTTCTCTTTTTTATTACTTTGGCCATGTATGGTTGTGTATTTCCTACCTTGGTAGATGATACACACAAGGTTGTGTATTTCTTTCCTAGATGATACACACAAGGTTATGTATTTCTTTCCTTGGCAGATGGTACATACACATCGTGGGCCCCGTAGATCAAATTAGTGTGCACTATAGATCAGATTAGGCAGGCTTTTGACCACTTGACTACCTCACTACATCTAGTAGGCTTGAGAGTCCAGATGTCAAAGTGCAAGGCATGGTCTCCTTTGGGTATTCTTCCCCACCTTGAGCTTCCGGTGGGGTACATCACATCTACATATGGACTACGTGTTCTTGGAGTGCTAGTAGGATCTAAGGATTTTGTCACATGCGTCTTAGATGTTGCCCTTGATGTTGCACTTCCAACTCGCACCAGCTACTTTCTCTATAATGATGAGGTTTTACCTAGGTTTGGTCCACCCATCTACATCTTCATTATTCACTTGTGAATGTGATTCTACACTAGATGCAGCAGCGGTCTATATGACATGGTGTCCTTTTGGATGACATAGAATAGCTACCCATGATGCTATTGGGAACATAGTGTTTGCTATGGCTCGGAGAGTAGATACTTGGCTTGAAGTGAGTGTTTGTATGCTTTGCAAACAACATGTATCAGGGCAGACTTATACTTGGTCCGAGATGATTAGGTGATAGTAGCGGATGTAGTGGTTACAAACCCTACATGAGATACAATTTTGAAGGGAGTGATTACCCATCCCTTTGGATGGGCAGCAAGTGCAGCAACAGGTTGCAAGGTCTCCAAGTATAGGGGCATTCAGTGAGGTCACCTCTTTGTTCCTCTAGCCTTGGAGTTATATGGAGTGATGGACACAATGTTTGACACATTTGTCAAGGAGTGCATGAGAGCTTATCATGTGAGGCGCCAAGGGTACCACTCTCACTCTCATACTTTGTAGCATATTTTAGACAGCGTGTGTCCATTGCTCCACATAGGGCAGTGGTTGGTGCAATCCATATGAGACAATCACACTTGGTGATGCTTCTTCCAATGCTCCAATTGTTTGTAGACCTCACAACTTGCATAGCTCAGATATTGTAGGTGCAATAGGGCAGATTTCTCATATAGACTCTATTGGGGCTTAGCACTATTTTACCTTTTTCCATCTCTCCCTTGTACGGCTTGATGGGGTCTTCCAATCCTTCATTTTTTCTATGCGGTCACCCTTGGACATTTGTTTGTTCTATTTGAGTCAAATACTTACATCTAAAAGTTGTGTAATCTATGTGAAAAACTTTTAGTTCCATGATGATCATATTTTTCTTTTGACCACATACATACTACAATAAATCAAACATCAATTACAATGTAATATCAGATAGTTGTTCATTGTAGAGATTTAGCAGATTTTGGTTGTCATGTGACCTTACATCAGTTGACCATAATTAAAGAAATATTAAATTGCAAACTAATAAAGACCATATGGACTTGAAGTCCATTTCTCTAGGAATAGATAATATATACATGGCAAGTTTAGGAAGTTGCCATAAAAGTGTGTTAGACTCCGCTAACGCTCTGCACGCTTTCAATGTGATTTTGATGTGTATTTTGAACTACCGCATAAAAAACATGTATTAGCAACCCATAAGTGATTTTTTTATTACATGGGTGTATCATTCTTGAAATTTCATAAAAATAGATTTTACTGCCCTTATTTCTTTGAAATTATCCATTGGTCTGCCTACACCAAATATCTTGAACTTACGCTTCACCCAATAAGCATTCCTTTATATATATACCATTGGAGCCCCTTAATAAGCAATAGATGAGAATGGAGTTAAGTTTTCATGACCTTTTAGATTAAGATTATCACAAAATCCTATAGCTATATGTTTTCCTTCATGTCTAACCTTAACCGTAAGGGAGAATAAATAGCTTAAATTGAATGTGCATACATTTTGTAAAAGTATGTCAAATATACAGAAATTATCATAGTAACTTAGTGAAATTTATCATGTAAGTCCTTCTAGAAGATACTCCCAAAAGAATCTAATAAGGTTCATACAGAAATATTTTAGAGGTGTTTAAGACCACTCCTAGTGATAGAGTACTCTAGGGTATTTGAGAACATTCGTGAAGACTGGACGGTAAAATATTGATTACATTTTTTTAGGATTGAGTAAGTTTACTAGTAAGTTAATGGCTAACTGCCTTAGAAAGCAAGCTTATACTTATCTCAAGAATAAAGAATAAAGAATAAGATATTTGGTCAATTTTTTTATTCAAATCATATTCTATTAAATTCTTAGTCCATCTCTTCTCTTATAGCATCCTTATTATTCTCTTTAAGTTTTGTCTTCTACATAACTAATATTACAAAAAAATTGAAAATACTAATCTCATATTCAAGTTGAGAGTCATTAGGATCCAATTGTCATAAATGCTTTTACAACATCATTGCAAACAAACATAAAAATAAAGCTATAATAAATTCAAATTATTTTACAATATTTAATTTTGTCTTTCAAATTTTTTCAATTTTCATCTTGTGATACAAAGTAATCTCTTAAACTATCATCAATTTTTAGTATGTCTTCAATCTATCCCTAATCATATAGTAAAAATCATAAATAATGCTAAGGTGAAAAAATTTCACTATATTATAAATAAGAGATGGTTCACCATGATAAAATTAACAAATTTGAAATGAAATATGATTACAACAACATGAAGTTTACATGAATCTCCCCCAGACAGAGTAAGTTAATGTTCTTTCTATTGAAAGAATGAGTTATCTAGAGACAATATTAAGATATCTCTTTTACTCCTTTAACATTTTCTACAAAGTTGTTCAATAAATAAAAAGAAAGTATATGACTAATCATTCATCATTAATAAAATATTAGCTTGTTAGAGAACCAAAATATAAGAGTATTTAAAGATAAACTACAAAATTGTTCTTTGATTAGAAAAATGAAACTCACATATATATATCGTAATATAAATCATACTAATGAATTTGTACTAATCAAGCTTTTGTGATTTTTATGGCAGTGAATATCTACCTCTTCCCAAAGACAAAATAATACGTTCAAAGCAAGAGTATAAAGTATTCTTTTTCATAACATGATGATGCGGTGAGAAAGTAGCATATGCATCATATTTGAAGGTTTCAAAATATCTATTTTGATTTAAATCAATATATTCATTGGTATAAACATATGTTTCTAGATTTCATTGTATATAAGTCCAAATTACTTCACCAAAAAGGCAAAAAGAGGTTGTTGAATTCTACTAACATATTGAAGCCTTATCATAGATACTTAATAGTATAAGCATTTTGATTTTTCAATCAACTTTGATATGTATTGCAAACAAAGTGGGTTTCATGCATATTCAATGACCAATTATTTGATATTTGTATAAAAATCAACTTATATTTTAATAACATACTCATTAATATTAACCATTTAAATGTTAAAATTTCACATATATTTCAGATTCTAACAATCTTAGAAAGATTTAGTCACTCAAACTAATAGAGGTTATGAAGGTTATGTATAGAATGATAGTTACATAATTATACTAGTCTTGTTATCTTTTACATAAATTTTGAAAGAGAACTCAACTAATTATTAGTAGAAGTATTCAATAAAAAGGATATCATACTATTATCATGATATTTGAAATAAAATTTATTATTATATAAAGAAAAAATGCAAGCTTTCTCATTCAATTGCAAGCTAAGAGTTGTGTCTCCAAAGTACTAAATAAAAACTATTGTTGTAGCAACTTCCATGGAAAATACATTTCTTAGGCAAACTATTAGTATTGATCACCTTTAATTGAATGTGAAAAAAAAAATTAATCAAAGTTCTAGCCACCGTTTTAATTTTATATCACTAAATTAACTGCTCATATTTGAAATTAATATTTGATCAAATGAAAAGACCAACTGTTAGTTTGAACTTCTTTAAGTACATATTAACTCCACATACCAGAAATTATGGCTATAATAATATGTAATAGGATTATGATAATCCAAATCTGTTTTATAATGTTCTCAATTTCTAGAGATTAGGTGAATGAAAGGTGTTTTGAATGCTAGATACCTACAAAATCTTAAGGATGTATCTTTATTGTTATAAATACAAATAAAAATACATATATATATATATATATATATATATATATATATATCTCTTAGAAAACTCAAACTTAAATTAAATAATGCAACACATTCCATTGGAATATTTTTCTATCAGATATCTTGAGATACTAAGATCTATTCCTTAAAATTTACCTTTATCAATATCTTAAGGATAGTTTCTCTATTATTATCCTTGGATATCTTATCTTACTCTTGGAGAAGGCGACCACATAGAACACAAGATGGATTGGAAGACCCCATCAAGCCACACAAGGGAGAAAAAAGAGGTAGAATGGGGCTAGGCCCCAATAGTACCAATATGAGAAATCAGCGCTATCACCCCTAAGATATATGAGCTATGCAAGTCGCAAGGTCTACAAACTACTGGAGCATCCCAAGAAGCATCATCTAGAGTGATTTCTCTCCTATGGATTGCACCTACCAATGTTCTCTATAGAGCAATGGACAGACACTATATAAAGTATGCTACAAAGTATGAGAATGAGAGTGGAACCCCTTGGTGTCTAATATGATAAGCTCTTTTGCACTCCCTGACAAAAGTTTCAAACTCCATGTTAGTTCATATGAAGCAAATGTTGAACTAAGAGAGTTTGTAAATTCTACTTTTTGATAGGAGTATTTGTATCTTTTCTCAAGTTTCCATCTTGCTTAAGTAATGGGTTTGCAATACCATGCTTCCTCTTGATTTGATTACCATGCATATTATCTTATCATCTCTTTGCATAGAATTTGTTATATAGAATGCTACAGAAATGAAGGGTGCTCAAGGTAGTGTGATGATTCAATCTATTGGAACCTATATAATATGTAAGATATGGTTACAACATGGTTCCTTATGATAAAAATTTGGGCTAGTAATAAGTAAGCAAGAGATATAATGATGAAGCTTAATAACCTCTAAATACTATTTATTGATGTTCTTATCTAGATTTCTAAGTAAATTTTCTCAACTCTTTGTTATATTGTCATTCACTCTAAAGAATGATAAGGGATAAATACTTCTAACCAGACTTATGAGCTCCAAAGACTACAAGGCCAATAAGTTTATAATCATCCACCAAGAGATCAAAAAAATTCAGACTTGCAACTTAGATGCTACAATACAAAGCTAATTGAGCTTGAAATTGTCAATTGGAGACTTTACAATACCAACTGCGTTTGTGATGGTCAACTTGAGATAAAAGGCAAGTTGAGAAATTACATTGTTAATCAGTTCTAAGTGTAAGTTATATTCCTCATTTGTTTGGGAAAAGTTGTCTACTCTAGTATCTAAGTATGCAAAATTTTGGGAGTTTCATAAGAAGGAATTTTAATATTAAATCACAATTATCTTTGTCATGTGTATATACATTGCTACACATTGCCATGGTCCTTTATTATAGTGAGCCAAGACTACAACTACTAAAGCACATTGGTCGATGACATACACATCTCTCACTTGATTGCCAAACTGGTTTATAGGAAGCCATCTCCTTCCAATAGTCAATGCTTAAACCCATGGGGTATAAAATTGCACCACCAACTAGTACATCATATGATTCTACTATTGTCATAATGGCTTGAGCTTTCACCAAAGAGCTGTCAATCAAATGACTAAACTAAATTTAGACAATGAACTCCCTGCATGTGATATACTATATAAAACCACTCCTAGAGATGTTTGGATCTGAAATGGACATCTCTCCATATCAATCTTTTATAGCCCAAGACCAAAAATTCTAACCTTCCCCAATATAAAGGGCTATGCACTAGAGTCTAATAAGACCCTCTATGGTGTATAGACCTTCCTTCAAGGTCCTACTAGCTGATCTCACTCACTCTAGTTTTCCAATAGGATGCCTCTAGATGTGAACCAAGCTTGCTCAAATGCAGGTCTAGTTAGTAACTCTTTCAACCTAACAATTGCTCTTTGCTACAAACCATTAGTAATTGAATAGATCCCATACTCCTCAAAAAACTTAGCTCCACCATCAACCACCTTTGCTCTAGAAGTAAGAACCACATCATTCCTACTCTCACAAAGTGTGGCAGCTAATTGGAACATTTGAGTTAATTCAACTCCTAATATAAACATGTCAATGATTAAAAACAAAGGAAGCACATAATCAACTAAGCTACTTCTAACATTATGCTAGACTCATTTATGTAGTAGTAGGTGATTGATTAGTATCTAGTCCATCATGCACTCCATTACCACCTACCACACTTGCATTAGGATGTGTAGGAGCCATAGATGCCATCTATAGTGCTTTAAAGAGTGTGAAAGATTGGGGGAAGTTGGACTTGTCTACCAACCTCTCCTCTTTGATGACCTAACTCCATTGATGCTCCTCTAAGCTATGGAGCACATATTTCACTCCTAGTCATTATGGTAGATGCATCTACTTGTATTGCTCCACACAAAAGTCCAAGACACTTCAATCACCAACATAAAAGGTGGAAGCCTCAACACTTGAATCTGATCTACTTTGAGCTGTAGCCATGCTAGCTAATCTTTGCTCCAATTGATCAATTTGAGTAGCCATGGTTATATCAAAAGCAAGGATAAGTATTGGCTCCCTAACAAGTGTAGGTCTTCTACTACCACCTTGTCCTCCATGACTTGGAGCTCCTCTATTACTTGCTATAGTAGGCCTACCAATTTGTAACTCCAGGTGGAGGTCAAAGCATTGATCACTTATGTGACTAAATCTATGGCAATGGTCACATTATCTTTGAGTTGGCTATAGCTATGCAAAGGTATCATGTTCACTGCCCTAGAGACACTCTCTCTTATGGTGAGCTCCACCACAAGTCCAACAAGCAACACCTCTACCCATTGGCTACTATTGACCAAAAAATGAAGGTATAAGGAACTCCACTTGCTCCATAAGAAATGAGGATGCAAGGCCCTCCACCATAAGAGCTGTCCACTATGCCCTTAAAAGCCAACATGGTGTAGTGTACTCAAGAAGAAGTAACAATTATAGGCCTCTCTACCAAATCCAGGTGTTATTACTCTCTCCTCCACCATGTTGAGCTCAATATGCTTAGCCAAACCAAAAACCACCGCCAAAGTAGGTGATATGGCTTGCAACAATGTAGCATCACTTACTTTATATTGTAGCTCTCTATCCATTATCCCATACCAAAATTGGACTGCTTGGGACTCAATAACTCCCTAAGTGAAATTGATCAGCCATCTCATGTGAGTGTATGCCTTGTGTAGCTCTCAATCCTTCTCTTGGAACTCTTATAAGCTCTGTTGCCTGTCAATCCATATTCCCTAGTAGTTTTACCTCAAGCATTGAAAGAACTCCACCATGGGGTTAAAACTTGGTACTACACCACCTCATGTAGCGGTACCTCTATTCATAGTAGCACCATCTCTAACTAGTTCACTTCCATTCAATACATCAATGTTACTAGAGCTAGAACTCATGGGTAGGCAATCTACTCTTAGAAACCAAACCTAAAGTGATGGAGATATAGTTTGGAGACCAATATTGTCTCCATAGCTCAATCTCCATCAATTGAGGTCTCTTGAATTCATGATAGTCATCCATTGGCATACTTTCCAAGTGTGGAATAACCTCTTTTATACCATGAAGGAAGTGAACAAAGTTGGGTTACATATCTATTACAAATCACACCAACTATCTAACTTTTGGATGAAATCATCCATTTCACTAGTACCCATTGTACCAGAGTAGCACTTGGGTTCTTTGGAGGCCCCATAAATCTTTTCCATGTCCCACAACAACAATGCAAACATATTAGATGCCCTCTCAATTGAATCAATTCCCATGTCAAACTCCAAATCAGAATCAATCTGTTCCTTCATTGGGATATGAGATATGGGTTGATATCAAGTGCCACTCCATGTAAACCAATTTTGTACTATAGCAAAGTCTCCTCTAGAATCCCAAGAGAATGTTATTTTGATTATATACTCCAAACCTCACTCGTAACCACCAATTACCATCACCAAGAACCATCCACTTATGTAACTCTTATTATGAAAACTACACTATGGGGAGAGCAACTTGTAACTTGTTATCATAACATGCACTCTCATACTCTATAGACTATCACCTCCTAACTCATTGAAGAGAAACATAAGTAATCTAATTGGTTATCAATATAGTCTCAATACTAATAGCACACTAGAGCACCAACACTCTAAATATCAAGGCAATTTGCACAAACAAAGAGTAGAGAATGGAGGGGGTTCAATCACAAGTAATCAAAACAATAACCCTCTTTCTCACAAATCAAAACTAGATTGGCTTTATCACCATTTGACATTTGATATGATAAGAATGTCTATCTACTCCTACATTACTAGGATCACCAAGGACAAAATCAAACTTCCTTTCCTAGCTAAAGCTACATGAATATATATATATACCAATCACTAGGACAACAAGTGAGAGTGGACTAATTTGCTAGGATAGCATTCTAAGAACTAGAGATATAGGGTTCAAACCTTATTATGCACACTCTTGAAGGGTAGGTAGATTTTTTCAAATAACTACCAAAAACTCAGCTAAACTAACTAGTCTCATGCTAGCTTGCTAGCCCTTTGGAGCCTCTCTAGCTCTTTGTCTTATGCCTCAAAGCTCCTAAACGCCCAAATGATGCCTTTCTTCTCCAACTTTGGATAACCTTCAACTTGACCTTTGAATCTAGACAACCTTTGCCAATTCAACAAACCTCCATTATAATTAGTTGACCTCCAAATCCCTAATTTGAGAGTGTAGGTTCTCAAATCAACCTCGCATTTTGCAATTTTTACCCTCAACTACCAATTCAACCTCCCATTCATAATAGATCTCTCTGATTAAAATAAGTGAACACCCACTATTCAATTTGACCTCAATTTCACTAAATTTTGGCAATGCTTTTGCACATCATCTACCCCACTATCAAATTTGGATCAAATCAAGCATGGCTTTTAGAAAACTGATAGAGAACTTGAGTAATAGCGATCATGGATATCAACAATCTCACCAAGCTTGGAAATACCACCAATGCCCTTAGTTCTTACAGCTGATTTCTCCTTGACTTCATTTCTTTGATGTAATCAATTCAGTTCATACTCAAATCACAATCAAGTTGGATTAAAAATCAATCCTTAACTCAATAATTTGCAAATAATAGGTATTGATTATAATCAAGCCACACCCATTCTAGCTAAGAGGTTCCAAGTGACACTTGCCATCCTCTATCCCTCATAGCCAAGACCTCAAAGGCCTAGTATCATAGAAATGAACTCTTTATAATTGCACTTCAAAGGTATACCTCTCTACTCAACTTGGATCTCTAGCCTAATAGAGCCATTGATAACCCATCTGATTGTGCAAGTGACGGTGTGTCCAATGGTGTGATCAATAGTCCTAACATGAAAGATGGCCACCATTAAGTAGTCTTTGAGCAACTACTAATATAACTTTGACCACTAAGACTATCACTCTAATGACTAAGCAAACAAGCTTTGGTGTTACAAATGTGATGATACCTTTCTTGGTACTAGTCTTTATTTTGAAGGTATTTGGTTGGTTGACTTCCATAATTTCACAATGTCATTAATATATTTTTTATTAATGTTATGTTTTCAATAGAAAACTTGACTATTTCTCCATTTTTCTAATATCTAATATGGACCTCCATGGGTTTTTGTGGTAGGAGATTATAGAACACTTGATTTCAAAACTCCTTCAACTTCAAAATGTTAAAAAGAAATGCCTAATGTTTCTTTTGAATTTAGAAGCAAATTTAAACTTTCAAATTTTTGTTGCATACATCTAACTTATCAATGTTTCACATATTGGATCGTATCTTAATTGTAGCTTATGCCAAACAGATTAGGAATCATTATAACAAACTTTGCTCCTTGATCCTTTAAGTGCTTGCTATAAAAGATAAGGTAGACAAGTGGGATACTCGTGTAGAACCTAAATCTATGGAATCCAAACAATCATTTTTTCCTATTAGTTTGAAGATGACCTTATGATCTCAATCCAGGGAGTGTGAATTTCTAGGACAGGTGAACTTAGTTTTTTTTGAACATGGTCTCTTCATTTAGAAAGAATTTGATATTCTTTTGTTGGTCTGCTCTAGGTTATGATCACTATATTCAAAGAAAAAGTTAACTAAAAGTTCACATAAAGAACTTTGAATTGCTTCAAAATAGGATAGATACAAACTAACTTTTTATTTAAAGATTTATTTTAAGTTTCTTTTTTTATATATTTAATTTATTATTTAAATTAGGTGAAATATAAATTCAAGTAAATATTGTTTAAAATTTATTTTCACTATCATGATAATAAAAATTTGTACAATGTTCATTAATACTACATAATAAATTTCACTATAGTGATAAGTCTTAATATAACAATAATGTGAATTATGTCTTCATAAGATGTACATTGATACTACACTTATCATGAAGAAGAAAATAACTAAGATTGGATTTTCCAGTACTTTCTCTTATTGTTAGCCAAGAATTTGACATGTTATATGTAAGGCTTGCTTTTAGTACTTTGACCTTTGATTTGACCTCCAAAAATTGAGCACTTTGTTTTTTGTAGAGCATTGAAAAATCCCTTCTAACATGGTTTTGTTATGATTATGAATATATATATATATATATATATATATATATATAATTTAAATTTAACTAAACATCCAATATTTCCTTCATGCAAATCAGTTTGAATGAAAGCTTTAGGAATATTTTATGCTTTGCATTTATGGTCCATTTTAATAATACTTTTTCTCCAAATTCATTTCATTACTCCAAGTTTCATTGTAGAAACTCATTACTAAGTATGATTTAAACCTAACATAAAGAGAATGATGCAAAGTGTTCAAATTTTCCATATCCTCATGGGTAATTGTTTTATGGATGGAGAAAGAGCATTTGCTTTACTCCTAGAGAGAATTGAAACAATAAAATGATCAGTTTTACTAATGTCTAACATACCATAGGACATTGAAGGTTAAGGAGAAGTCATAGTTACATAGTAGCAGCTCCACCAAAAGAGCCACATAACATACACCTCAAGCCTGCACGTACAAGTGCCAAGCTTGGGTCCATAGTACCATCAATGTTTGGGAGGTGGCATGGCGCACAATTGCGCATATGATCCTTCCAAACAACACCATCACGTCCTTCTAACACAAGGACTCCAGATAGCAAAACCTCAGGCACTCTCAAGATAATGCGGCTTGTCAAAACATCAAGTGTCATCGGTGCTATCTGCTGTAAATATACATAGTTGCCTGGATGAAATCAACGGATCGAGGGTCTATAACCTCCTCCTCGAATGGTAGTTGTAATACCAAGAGCTAACCATATGATCTAGATGTGAAATTTGGTTTGGTAACATCTGGAATGATGTTATAAATGATGGTCAAAATAGATCAGATAAAAGTATCACCAAAAGGGTACTTCTACTAATAGGGCAGAAAACCAAAATAGATTTGAAAACCTTAGAACCAATAGCTAGACATATGATTTGAAGGTGAGAATTGGGTTGGTAACATCTGGAAGGATGTTACACAGGATGGACTGATCAGAAAGAGGTATCACCAAAAGGGGACTTTTACTAATAGAGTTGGAACCGAAATATGTCTGAAATCTTTGAAGGCAATTTCGGAGGCCTAAACGGATGAATTAGGCCTAAAAAATGTGCAAAATCCCCCCCCTAATGGAGGAAAGGATGGTCTTCCCTCCCCCTGCTTTGTCTCATTGAGAGCTTTCCAATGGTACCTCACCCACATGATTTTGAGATTCCTACAGGAAGATTCCTTAAAAGATTCACTCCGGTCAAAGCTTGTTTGACCAACCATATAGGACCAGTACCGACATGTCACCCATCCAAGCAAGTAATCCAAGGGTGGATCTTGCTGACATGTCACCTATCTATGTACCTAATCCTATGGTGGAGCTTCATTGGAGGAGATCCGCTTTGCCTATATAATAAAGAGAAGGTGCTCCTTTGGGGCATCGGAGTTTGAGTGTGAAAGTGTGTGTTTCTCTTCAGGTCTCCTATCCTCAGAGTATTACAATTGGCACTTATAATTGCAAGATGGGTGGATTGTAAGGGCATCCACCTGTAGACTTGGGTAGGCACTAGGTGGGACTTGTTCTTGAGGCAAGCATTTGGGTAGCACCAATTGATAATGTGTCATGTGGTATGTTGTTGTGAAATTGATGCTCAATTTTTTTTTCTAAGTGGTAAATTTTGATTTTTTTCTCAAGAAATATAGATTTAACAATTCATGCAAGTCTCTATATAAATGTGCACTTTCTTGCAAAAGTCACCATTTCTCACATTTCACTAACAAGAGGGCAATTTGGTTTTTCAAAGGAGGAGTGTGCCATTTGAAAGAGGTAGCTTAAAAATAGAAGGAGAAGAGGAGTGCCTTTTGGGAGGGGTTTGAGAGGGTTTGGAAGAGAAAGAGAAGGAGAGAGGAGAGAAAGCTTGGCAAGAGATAAAGTTTTGAGAGGAGAGCAAGTTTAGAAAGATAACCAAGTTTCATAAGAGAGATTTGGGAGTGTTTGAGTGGGACTTTAGTTTTGAAAGATGGTGTAGACATAAATTTCCATAGCAAAAATCTGGAGTTATGAGAATTTTTTTGATAGTTAGGACATGAACAATACTCATAAAGGAGATTGGTTAATTGCTTTTCACACAATTCAAATCCCAATGACCTTCATAAAATAGTCTTGGATGGATAAACACCATGTTCAAATTGCCCTTGATGGAATCAAGGAGGTTAATCTTGATGTTCTTGGCTTGAGAATAACCCTTGGGTTACACTACCCTTGCCCATAGGTATCTTTTCTCATATTCTCCTCCCTTTCTGGCTATTTTTTTTTTGTTTTCTAACCTCATAATCAATTTTGGATTCAATTTTTGAGTTAAATCACCAACACTTAAGGGTGTTGCCTAGCACCAACCTATTGTAAATAGTCTTGTCTTGTAGCAATAACAAACATCATTGCGCATCTCCTTGTGTCACCTGCTCTTAAATGCTAAACTCTATGTCTTCTAGCATCTTTCTTTGTCCTACATCTTTGGGCATCACCAATTGTTGATCCATTTTCCCTATAACCTATCTAGAAGCATCAATGAGTGGCACTTGGAACATAGATCCGGTTCTCATACATTAGAAGCCCATGACTTACCAATCAAAGGAAGATCTTCTATTTTATGAGAATTGGATCTATGTTCCAACCAAGGGTGATCTCAAACTTGTGCGCCTTCAAGAAGCCCATGACTAACCAATTGCTGGTCATATAGGTGTGGAAAAGACCTTAGGTACCTTACAACGCCAATGGTAGTGGCTCAACGTGGCACAAGATGTTCCCAAGTTTGTCTAATCTTGTGAGAGCTGCTAACACAAGAAGGCCAACAACCAAAAACCAAGTGGACTTCTTCAACCACTCCCCATTCCATCTACTCAATGAGATTATGTTAGCTTAGATCTCATCACATCCTTGCTCAAAACAAAGCAAGGTCACATAACAATCATGGTGTTTGTGGGTAAGCTTGATAAGTAAATCTACTTGGCACCAACCTTTGATATTGTGGATTCTCAACCATTGGCCCAGATCTACTACAACAATGTCTTCAAGCATCATGGGATGCTTGTGTACTCATCTCCAATCGTGATCCTTGATTCATTGGAAAATTTTGGCAAGCACTCTTCTATATATTTGGGACCAAGCTTATTTTGTCCATGGCCTATTATCCTCAAACTAATCCATAAACCAAAAATGCAAATCACACCTTGGAAGATATACTTCATACCTTTTTGCCTTCATCATTGTTCACCATACTAACTAGGATGAATGTTTTGAAGTTGCTGAGTTTGCCTACAAAAATTCCCAATAGGTAAGCACCAGATTCTCTCCTTTCTTCCTTAATTTTAGCCAAGATCCACTTGTTCCAGATTTCCTCTTTCTCCTCCTCTATCTCATGTCACTCATACTTCCAACTGCTTGACTACCATATCACAATCCCTCCAACAAGCCAAATCTCATCTCCTTGTTGCTCAAAATCATTAGAAATAATATGCGGACCACCATCATTGTTATCCCACCTTTCAATTTGGTGATAAGGTCATGCTCTCCTCTAGTGACCTACCCCTCCTACTTGATACCCAAGGCTTTAAACTTGCTCCTAATTGGATAGGACCATTTGATGTCACCCAAATCATTTCTCCTATTGTTGATCAACTTGCATTGCCTTGTCATATGCAAATCCACCTTATCTTTCATGCTTTTAAGTTGAAACTCTTTTTAAGTCCTAATCTAATTCTTTTTCCTCTTGTTGCAACCTCTCCCTCTGCCCATCCCTATCAACGATCATGAGGAGTATGAAGTTGATTGTATCCTTGCACATCAACACATCCAATGCAACCGCCAACAACATATAGAGTATAACGTCCTCTAGAAAGAGTATCTCCTTCATGATGCCACTTGGGAATCTCTTTCTCATCTGTAGAATGCACAAATAACTATCCAATAGTTTGAAGTTTCCATGGTGTCGAGGACATCACCAACAAGTGGTGGGGGGATATGTAACAATACAGAGTTTACCAATGAGTTAGTTAAGATTAATAAAATAGCAAATAGGTCAAATTAGCTAAGAATATTCTAAAGGCATCTAGGAAGCTACTTGGTACCTTCCAAGTGTTGGGTATGTGCATGCCAAGGGAGAAGTTTCTTGAAAAGCTTCTTGGCTAGCTTAGATTGCATGCCAAGTAGATTGCTTCTAAAGGAAACTTCTTGGCTAGCTTAGATTGCATGCCAAGTAGATTGCTTCTAAAGTAAACTTCTTGGCTAACTTAGTTTGTACGCCAAGTAGATGGTTTCTAAAAGAAAGCTTCCCAGTTAACTTGGCTTGCACTCCAAGCAGACAATTTTTAAGAAGCTTATTGAGAAGCTTCTCAAGAGCCTTGGATACTTCTCTATGATTACCAAAGCCTAAGTTCATGTTAGATATTTAGATTTTCACTCATTCAAGTGTCCCATTATGATCTTCCATTCTCTTATTTCTCTCCTTGGTCTCATTCCTTTATAAGAGGAGATTATATGCAATAGTGAGGGTGATGATAATGAGATGGAGAGGGTGAGGATGAGAGTGATGATGATGGTGAGTAATTGATTATATAGTTTTGGTGTATAGAGTTTTGGCATATTTTTATGTTTTCCTTGTTAGAAAATATTAAAAGTATTTATTGTATATACCGTTATTAGATTTAATAAATGAGTTAATTTAATATGCCTTAAATAATGAATTATGTACTTACTTGATTGATAGAGAGTTTTACTTGATTGATAGAGAGTTTTACTTGGTGGATGACTATATGTTATCTATTGTGAACAAGTGTTCAATAGATTCATGTTGAGATACATGCCTTACCATTAATGGAGCTAGGGAGTGATAGTTATCTTGAGAGAGTTCCTTGTATATCTTCATCCTTTGAGATAGTTCCTTCTTCCTTGTCTCCATCCCTAGAGAGTGCACCTCCACCTTCACACCTAAGAGTCCCTTCCTCCTCTTGTTTTGTTGACATAGAGCATGTATTAGATGATTGTGTTTGAGTTGCTAAGGAGCAAGAGAGACTTCTTGTTAAGTGAGAGAGTAGATTGGAGAGTTTAGAGGACAAAGAGATTAGTCCCTTAGCAAGAGAGTAAATTGGAGAGCTTAAAGGAGTAGGATAGACTATTGTTTGAGAGAGAAAGATTCCTTTATGAGCAAGAGGATACTCTTGCTACAAAGGAACAGATGCATCTAACATTTATTAGCTATGAGATGGAGAGAGAGTAGAGATTGGCTCACTTGGACTTGGATATCCTAGGTGTTGCTACCAAGGGTTATAGGAACCAATTACAAAATCATGCACAAGAGTTAGCATTTGCTATGGAGAGGTGCAAGAGTGCATATGTTTAAATAGAGAAGAGTGAGAGTAGTCTAGCTCAGCTGAGGGCTCTTATAGCTAATCTTGGACCAAGACTCCATAAAATTGCTCACTAGCACTGCATTCTGCCTTCACATGAAGAGATGCAAAACCAGACAGATGCCACCCATGTGTTACCCCGTAGTGTTGGACTCAAGAGACCCAAACTTTTGTCTCCCATTTGTGGTGGTGACTCAGGAGACTCAAAATAAGTTTAGAAAGAGGCTTTGTCTTTTAAGAGAGTAAAGTATGAATTCTCTTCCTAGGATTTTTATGGAAGATGATTATTGTTGTGGATGTTACTTGTTGTTTGTCATCATTATGGCTTCATGGTAGCATTGGTTACAATGTGTGGGAGAGCTGAACCATTAGGCATGGCTAGTTCCCTCACACATAGTCGGTCCCATAGGGTGGGTAGCACATTTTGATGTTACCTATTTCATTTAGTTTTGTTTGTTACGCTTTGAGGTTATCTTGTGGGTAGATCTTCCACGTGATAGAATTTAGTTGTTGCTACAAAGCATTTGGCAATGGTCAGAGCTCCTAGAGGGAATTCACATTGGGTCTCAATTCATGGCCTATTTGTATTCTATAGATCTCCAATAAGATGAGTTCAAAGGACTCAGAGCTAGATCATATGAGCATCTTACTTCATTAGGTTTACCTCTTTGTGATCTTTTGATCTTGGATGATTACATACACTCTTATGGTAGGAACCATCTACATGGTGTGATCTACCCTCCCTACTTTTGTCCTTACAAGACAAAGAGATCATCATACACTTGGTCATTCAACCCCTTTGATGATAGCTTTGGATAGATTTGTCCATGATGATCAATCTATTGTTAGTTGGGTAGAAGAAGAATGGACGTATGATAGACTGAGTTCTTATAAAAATGATCCGTATGACCTTCTAGCTAGTGGTATCAAGCAGCGACCCTTAGATGAGAGCGAGTGACACCTTTGGTGGTCATTGAGTCCATTTAGGATCCTACATGATGTATACCAACACAAACTTGAGGATGCAATTGCATGTAGACTCCATGTTGCATCTCCTTCATCTTCTTTACCTCCTTATCCTCTAGCATAGTGACTAGCCTTAGGGACTACATATTTATACACATCATATGTATCATATTTATGATTATACATTTATTTCCATTCTCACTTTGCCTCACTCTCATACCTCATATCATGTGATATGTATCATATTTTTGATTCTACATTTATTTCCATTTTCACTTTGCTTCACTCTCATACCTCATATCATGTGAATGTGAATCCGTTAAAATACATGCAATTTATTCACTTTTCTTGGGTACCAATTGGTTCTTGCAAGTGCTAATTGCTTATGACGGATGCCATTGCATGCCTTCTATATCCAATTGGTGTCATTGGGTGCCATTAATATACTTACACATTCTTTGACATGCACCATCATGTAGCACTAGGTACTATCCAAAACCTTACCCATTCTTTGACAAACATCAGCAAGTGTCTCTTGACGAGCAAGCATTGGCAAGTGCCAATGCATGCCATTTTAAGGACTGGTTAGGAGCATGATGCTCTTTTGGGTTCGAATGTGCATCTCTAAGCACTTATTTTGCTCAACTTTGAGTGTGAGAAGTCTATTTAGAATGGCTTTTTGGACTTTTGTTAAGTGTCCTTGTTTTAGCAATCTATAGCACTTATACAAAAATCTCAAATCTCATATAATCATCAACAATCATTACACATTGGATCACAAAGTAGTCAAATGTTATCTTTAATCATAAACATACTCCGATTACATGGAAGTCTCTCCCATGGTGGTATCATATTTGTTGTCACTAGAGTATGAATTTGGAATAAGATTTTTTGGCTTAGGATTGTAACATGTAGCCAAAGTCTTGATTTCTTGATGAACTTGAGTTAGAACTTTGAAATTGTAACTTATTTCCTCAAGAGATTTTCCTCCTCACAAGAGGCTCATTTTGATTTCATGAGTGTGCTTTTGACTCTAGACTCATCTCCTTGAACTTTTGTCTTTTTGCCCTAGCTTTCCTTTTATCAACCCTCAATTTCTTCTCAATCTCAACTTTCATCTTCTCTATCTCTAATCTAACACCATCGGGAATTGAGAGTCTATCAAGATGGTTTTGTCACATTCAAGAACCTCCTCAGCAGTAACCTTGGATGAATTGGGATTTAAATCTCCCAAAATTACAGTAGCAGGTGAAGTAATATTGGCTCTATTTCCAAACATGGCTTCTATTCTAGCAAAATGTGTGCACATTCCATTCAATTTTTTGTTTATATTTCTCCACCCTTTGCCATAATCCTTTTCCATGAGTCCTCCAATAGACTCATTTTTCAACTCTTGAGCTTTTTTGTATGATTTCATATATCTCAACCATTTCTTGTATAATCTATCTCTTGTCATAAAAGTAGGAAATCCTTGCTCCTCTCAAACCAAAAATGTGACCATGAAACTAGAAGCAATGGATTTCTAAAAATGTTTTTTGCAATTCCAGCCATGAATTTGTGCAAAATGATCAAGGTCTTCCAAATAATCCAAAATTTGGCCATAATGATGGGCTACCATGCGGAACCGTTTGTCCCCTTTTGTTTTGCTTAGCATGCAAGATACCATCCTCAACAATTCTCCAAACTTCCCTAATGATTGTATTGGTTGTGAATCAAATGTGAGTCTAAAGGTCTTGGTTCTGAATCCAAATGTGAGCATGCAATGCAACTAGGCACTTGATCTCCTATTGCATAATTTTTGTTGCCCTTTTGGAGTAAAATTTCTTGACCTCAACCAATTTGTTGGTTGAGGTCAAGAAATTTTGAGGGTGGTAGGGATAATTTTCCATAACTCTTGATCTCCCTTGCCTTTTATTGAAAAGAACCATCACACCAAATTGAAACTACTAAACTTGTTTCTTAGTTTACTAAAATGTTACAAGAGTATTAGCACACATTGATGAAATCTACACAAATGGTGAAATCCAATTCAAATAGCTTTGGGAGGACAACATGTTTTGGACCATATGATATCTGCCAAAAATTCTCACAAATCACCCTCCAAAAAAGTCATGTTACCTCTTAACCAATCAATAAGTCATGTTACCTCTTCTAACTAACATTCATTTTGATATGGCACACCTAAATATCCATAACATTTTGCTTGATATTTTCAAATGAAATAAGTGAGAGAAAGGGTGATCCCGTAGAAAACACAAAGGATGGGACAACCCCATCAAGCAGTACAAGGATGAGGCAAAATAGGTAAAATGGGGCTAAGCCCCAATAGAGTTGATATGAGAAAATCTGCCCTATTGCACCTAAGATATCTGAGCTATGCAAGTCATACAGTCTACAAACAACTAGAGCACCTAAAGAAGCATCACCTAGTGTGATTGCTCTCTTATGGATTGCACTAACCACTACCCTTTGTAGAACACTCGACAGATGCCATCTAAAATATGAGTGGTACCCCTAGGTGCCTAACATAATAAGCTCTCGTGCACTCTTGACAAATGTGTAAAACGTTGTGTCCATCGCTCCATAAAACTCCAAGGCTAGAGGAACAAAGAGATGACCTCACTGCATACCCCTATACTTGGAGACCTTACAAGTTGCTATTGCTACACTAGTTGCCCATCCAAGGGGACAGGTAATCACTCCCTCTAAAACTATATCAGACATAGGGTTCGTAACAACTATCTCCACTATTATCACCTAATCATCTCGAACCAAGTATAAGTCTATGTTGACATGTGTTGGTTACAAAACATATGGACGCTCTCTCCAAACCAAATATCCACTCATGTGTTGGTTACAAAACATATGGACACTCTCTCCAAACCAAATATCCACTCTCTCGTGCCATTATAAACAATATGTTTCTAATAATATCATAAATAAATAAATAAATAACTCCCGTTAACTCTTTTGTGTAATATTTATTTTGATATGACCCACCTAAATACTTATAACATTTGCCTGATATTTATAAATGAAATAAGTCACATTCCTCTTCAGACTAATGTTTATTTTGATATTGCATACTTAAATATCCATAATATAATATTATGCTTGATATTTTTAAATGAATGCAACTTGCAATAAATACCTATTACACCATTTAGGTGAGGTAAGTTATTAACACTTCATCTCACTACCAAGTTCACGAAAAATAATTATGAAATTTGTTATTTATCCAATAAACGGCAACCACCACGATTTATGAAACCCCCTAATATCCAAGCATATATGGACTGCTTGGATATCCAAGCAGTCCATATAACCTAACTATCCTATCCGTCCATATAACGTTGCCTAACGTACCGGGGTAACTCACGGTGATGCGAACGGAGCAATCTAACGGAGTCTCCTTTCCGTTGATGTTGATGGTTACGGAGACGGACATTCCGTTTTACTGTGTGAATAGCATTCTAAATTACAAATGTGCCCTGCAGCTGTGGAGCAGCAGGACCTCCACCTCGTACCCGGGATTCCCACAACTCACTTCCGAGCAAGAACGTTTTTGAATTTGCAAAAGGTGAGATCGAGTTGAAGATTTCGGCATCGTATCTCGCGGGTGGGGTATAGATGGACGAATCGGAGGGAAAATGCTGTTGGCAGGGAGAGCAGGTGGAACAGTAGTGTTTTATGAGCCAGCTGATTGCGGAGTTGCTGGGGATCGGAGAAATTTTGATGTGGGATCAAATTCTAAACAGAACAGGGAACCAGTTTCTCTTCAGCGCGAACCAATTGAAGCCGGACTCCGAGGAGTTTAGCATTGAGGAGAATAAAGTAGGAATTTCGTGCAGATGTTGATTCTGTTGCTCACCAGGGGTTCAGCTGCCTTCCTTTTCTCTGGTGCCATGTCGTAGAGGTTTTATGAGTAGCGTGTGATTTATCCAGATGCTCTGCTCTCAAAGGAGAGGGAATCCATTTGGACGTTATGGAGTTGTCAAAGATGTCTGTAAGTAAGGAAAAGGGCACAGTGATACCTTTGTCTGAGACAGTATCGATTGCAGACGCGGAGAGGGCTGCTAAGCAAGTGCAGGAAGAGATAGTCAAGCAGCAAGAGCACGTGAAGGAACTGCAGAGTTACAATGATGAGAACAAGGATTTATCCAAGCTCATCCTGGACCTTCCTGATTTTGTCTCTCATAAGATCATGGTTCGTCTTTTACATGGCTTCTGATATTTTCTAGACGTTCCTTTGCGCATTGCAATGTACCTATCGAGGCGTTCTATTTTTTTTCTCGATGAACGACTCTTATTTTCTTGCCGATTTGTGCCTTCGATTTATTTCCGCATCAGGAAGCATAAGCCGCTAAGACCAAGCTCATCATAAGTTTTATGAGGATTTCGAGAGAGATTTGCTGCAAAAGCCTTCTCAGTATATGTACCGCCCAGAGCTGGGGAAATCTTCACATTCTTAAATTGTTATTTGTTATTTATTCACTTTCAGGTACCTTTTGGAAAGGCCGCGTTTTTCCCTGGACGTTTGATACACACAAATGAATTTCTGGTATATTTCATACCTAGTGTACTAGTTTCCGGAGTGATGTAGAATTGGAGTACAGAAATGCTTGCAAGACTTTTAGGTCTATTGCAGGTTTGATCTGGTATTATTTAGACTGCGTCAGTGCCCAGTTCTATTTGGAGTGGACATTTTGTTCACCTATCTGGCTATCGCAAGTTCTTGTGTCACTCAGGCTAAGCTGAAGTTTTTGCGTGCACATCTTGAAAGCATTGCTGTCTCTGTTCTTTATGATGACACTTCAGGGTTTCCCAACCTGCTGGATCTTAGTGATGGCACTTAGTGAGGATTTTTTGTGATAGAGCTAAGGTACAGTCGGCCGTAAATCTCATATCTTCGTGATTGTTCCTGTTGAATGGCTGGTGGCGATAGTTCAGGTTTTGCTTGGAGAGGGTTATTACGCAGAACGTTCTTCCAAACAAGCGGCAGAAATTCTGGAAAGACGAAGTGGATTTTTGCAAAGCAAAATTGCTAATGTTCAGTCTCAAATTGCTGATTTGGAAGCTGAAGCCTCATTTGCTATCAACACAGCTGCTGAAGCTAAGGTAAGTTTAATTCTTTTCCAGAGCAAACTGCTTGAGATCATCCTCTGTCAGGAAAATTTTCAACAGTCGAGTCAAGTTCGGACTTGCTCTGCGGATGCCTGTGAAAAGTCTGCGTTCCGTGGCTTATTATATGCACTGACAATAGTTTCTTGTTTTATAGGCTGGGGTGGTGGAGATCAGAGAACAGGTCACGGAAGCAACTGCCGACGTAATTGACCAAGATTACAGCGCAGTCGAAACTACAACTGGTATGTTTTTGCGAAGCATGTCTTGAGTGGTCTAGAGTCTTATAATCAATTATCAGAATGTCTGGTTGTTCGAACCTGCTGGATCTATTTCACTCTTATCTTGCTCATGCGTGGACATCGTGTAGATGGGAAACTCCAGTCTTTCCTGTCTAATTCATTTGGATTGAGCTTATCTTGCGATTTCCACACCAACTGAGGTTTGCCTCAGACATACAAGATGGTTAGTCATGTGCATTTGGTTCTTTCAGATGCTTCCGATCAAGTCAGAGGCACGACTCAAGGTGACGGCAGTACAGTACCATCAGGAATAGATAATTTAAGCTCAATGACGGAAGACGAAGAACATAACCGATTAATGGCACGGATAGAAGCTCTAGAAGCTGCCGAGAAAGCTGCAGGGGATATGAGTGACGAAGAGGAGTTGAGTGACGAAGAAGGTAATGGAGAAGAAGATGAATTCCATGCAATGGAGGCCATACCGGATCAAAAGTCTTTCCTGACAAAGGATCAAAAAGCTACTTTGTTGGACAAACTTCAGAGGTCCGAATTAGACGACTATGTCAGTGATGACTCAGAGGAGGAGGACTATAGTACCGGAGCCTACGATGAAGATTATGAAGATGAAACAGATGAAGGAAACAGAATGAGTCATCCGCTCTCCGCGGATCAGGGACGAAGTGCACAAGTTCAAAATTCCAGTGTAGGGCAGGCAGAAGGGTCTAGGAAACAGAGACCACTGTCAAGATTTGCCCGCGAAGTTCACTCTGTCAAGGAACGTGCAAACTCTGAGCGTCACCAGCTACCGGTCGCCTCACAAATTCCAGAAGTTATAGAGAGAGTGACTTCATTTGAAGGTGAGAAGGATGCGTCATGTAGTGGGCTGGAGGTTCCAGACATGCGGGGATTTGAAGAATTGGAAAAGGTAAGGCTCTGGTTGTTGTTTTATATAAGCCTACTCTAATCCTACTCAAATGTATTCTTCACATTTCATGGAATGAGACAATCAAACTTTTGATGCATTTCGTCCTTGCATTTGCATGTCCTTAGATTGCGTCGGGTCTGTCCTCAGTTCCCCGTTCTAGGAAGGACTTCTGCACTCATGGCACGTGTAATCAAACTCAAAGAGACACGAGTAGACTTTCTAGCCTCACGATGTTCTAGGACATGGTGAAGTTTTGATTCTTCTGTCAAGAGAGGTGCTCTCATTTTAAAGTACTCTCTAATCTATGTTCGAAAATGTGGAAACAGCTCAAAGAATGGAGAACACAAGAGTCTAATAAACAAGGTACGAATATCGTAAGAACCTTATCTCCAGTTCTGCTTCAGCGTTAAGTCTTCTTTTAAGCAGTTCACATTCTGTTTCTGTCCAAATCTCCCACTTAGCGGACCTGACCATAAAGCAAATCATAAGCCTTGGTCCAAGACAATTTTGTTACTTTCTGTCAAGATTGATTAGATCATTGGGACAGCTCAAGTATGGATGTTGATTCTTGCTCGATGTACGTGCCAGGATTTGTGCTCGGGAAGGAGGCAAGGAAGAAGCCAACAACTGATCTAACCAACAGCGAGCGGAAGAGAGAGCAAAAGATAGGTTCACCTACTCGTGGGCAAACGCAGGTATTGTTTTTCTTTGACTTGGTACTTGTGACTGTCAGTTTCGAACATAAATTTTTGAAATGTGCCACTGTATATCGAGCAGCTCTAGTAGAGAAGTAGCTGGCTTCACCTTACCACTACCGAAAACACTGCCTCCACGAATTCCTTTAATGTTCTACAGAAACACTGTATGTGCAGACCTTCGCTTTTGAACCGTATTTCAGCGATGCTTTTATGATTCGTCATCATATAAGTGACTACAGTTTTGACCTGCTAAATTTGATGCAGTCAAAACTGCTGTGCATGTGTCTATAAGTGAAATTGTTTTTGAGCCATTTGTCGTATATTTAAACTGATTTATGCTTGTCAGAACGAAGTATGGTCAGATGGTTTTCAAAGATATTTTACTGCCATTTTTGCAACTAGTTGACTATTGCGTGGCTGTCCAGCACCAAATTGGACATAGAGCACGCTTCAGTGACTCGGGATATCAGAAGAGGCATATCGTTTTGCTCCTAGTCGCCTCCTTCGGCAAAGGAACTTCGATTCATGGAGGAAGGAAGTAGTCTATATTGTTGATGTTAATATCAAATCTTATATTCTTGAGGTACGGAGTTTGCCTGTATACTGCTAGTTTGCTTAACTGATGGACGATTCAACCGGTGCCACTCGTAGGCCTTTTCAGGAAGAGTGACAGAGCACAACACAACGCCTATTACTCAGAGTAGTGCAGGAGGGGTAACAGAACGAACAGGTCCCTCTACTTCAATTGGTGCAAGTGTCTTGTCAGAGCAAACTGCAATGGCAATCAACCAGAGCGATACACAGGTATGCCAAGGTTTTAGAAGTTAGTCTTGACCTTTTGGAAAGTTTTACTGTTTTCATTCGTACGTAAAGTCGTGTTGTACTAGGGCCTTGGATTCAGAAGGGGACAGAACCACTCAGACTTTAAGTCGCAATGCTTCTATTCCTGCTCGTATAAAGCTCACTATTAAGCGTATTGACTGCTACCTGAATTGAGATTCTGCTTAACGCATGTGAACGTGGGACTCGGGTTGAACAACAGTCTTCAAAACCAGTTTCCAAGTTCAGGCAGATGCGGCAGGCAGGGGGACGATGAAGGATTCACACCGGGATTCACACCTAGTGTAGCTTACGGTATGCAGCACAGATTAGCCACCTGGCAAGGATCTTGGTGTGAGACATGAAGACTTTTCTAGCCTACAATACCGTTGGTGCAACTCAAGTTTACACTCAACAGGATTTCTTTTTGGGACGTAATAGTTCTGCATCCACCCCAATTTCCTGAGGAGATACAGGCTAGAAGTCTAAGTTCGTAAAATTTTGAAACAGTCACAACCAGTTATTACTGCGTTGAACTCGCATCAGGTCTGTCTAAGAGTTCTGGTTCATACCTCGAGTCTGGCCAGTTTTTGGAGTAATACTTGGTACTTATACAGGCTGGCAAAGGTACCTGCGTGTTACGGATGTATAGTTCCAGGCTTGACATGTTTGTGCAAGTTTTGCCTTTTGTCTTTTCATAATTACGGAAGAGATAGTTCACCTGTGCTGTTGGACTAGCTCTAGTAGGATGAGAGAAGTTTGATACCTTTCAGCATCCAAATTTTTCGTGTCAAGTCAAAAGTTTTAGTCGTCCGGATAGACCTTAGATTCAGGCGTTCACCCTTTGCTCATTGAGAGGTGCGTAACTACGTCCGACTTAGTCACGCCTAGTAGCAGCTGGGTTATTTCCTGCTTTGGTTTTGCGTTCGAGGCTCAATTGAATGGAATTGTTGTGGATCTCTTTTCTTTTGTTGAGCATAGTTCATAAGTATGCACAATCAAAGGATGACAGTCCCAGGGTACGTCCAGAGGGGTATTCTCGCATTGATAGTTGATTAAGGCCCATCATAATGGCGGAGAATAGGCAGTAAGGAGTTATTAGGCGACAGGATTGGATAGGTAGTTCACGTTTTTGCTCTAGCTATACTTCATGACGAATGTTGAAATATGGCAGTGAGACAATCCGGTATTCTAGCGTGTAGCCGACTATTCCAATGTACCACCACTCTGAGCACCTCACACCTAGCTTCTTTCGATAAACGTTCAGGTGTACTTGACAACCCAGTGCATAGAATTAGCAACTCGATGAACTAGCACGGTCCGATTACAAACGGAGCGACATGGAGTACATGACGAAGTAAGAAGGATTTGGAACTGAAGTCTTCCTTTCTGATGAAAACCAAGGCATTTTCCCTCTAAAGGACACGTTCGCCGTTGCTTCACGATGTCAAACTGCTACCACAACAACAACCTGCTCAACAAGATGATAATCAGACTTGGATCCAGTTCCTGCAAAAACTGACCGGGTAGCGGCACCTCATGTCATCCCACCAGCAGAGCCTGGTCCTCTGAGAGCAAACAAAAGAAAATGACGATAGGTTCCAGTTGTCTAAGCGCTGCTTTAAACTTAAGCTGGTTTTTTCTCATACGCTAATGTACAAATCACTCTGCACATCTGCTTGTCAATAGTCACAGAACGCTGAATAAAATGTCAAAGAACAATTTCCTTTACCGTGAACGTGCCGGTGAGACAGACTAGCAGTGCTGGCGCTTTTAACCCGATCTCAGCCAGTGTATTATATCTCTAATCAATTATACACTTGGCACGACGCTACTGGAGCCCTTCATGTATGTCGTAAGAAAGATAAATTATCGTGGAAACAGTCTTATGGTAGATGAGCCACCTGGCGCTAAATTATAGTGGGAGCCTGTTTGGTATATCATGTTGACTAGAGAGTGACTCATATATCAAGCAACGTGGTTGCTGTTAAACTTTTGGAAGGTACTTGTTTTCGTGGTCTATGTCCTTTCTAAATTGACCAGGCTGCAACATTCTATACGAACAGAATATTGTGCGAGTTCCAACTTAAAGTATATGGTTATGACAACCTTGTGCGCTAACAACTACCAAAAGCGTCGAAAGGAGGATATAGTATCATGAAAATCATAGTCTGATGCTTACACACCCAATCGAGTGACGCCAAGAGAGTGTATGCGCGATAAAATTAGGACGATTCATGTCCGGGACGCTCTTTAGTTCGTGGTCATCCACTAACATGAATATTTACGAGTGGTTAACACCACTGGAACTGCAAGGTACGCACAGCAACCTGTCGGATTTCTCCCATGTACGTCCAGCAACGTACAGTCGTGCAGTGAAGGCTTTATGAAGACCAGCTGCGTTGACTCGCCTTGGCATCACCGGTAAAGTATTTCCTTAGACTGTATCCTGTCCAAGCTTCAAAACCTCAACCATAACGGGCTTTCATAAAATCTGACACTTTCAATATTGCCAAGGTTTATTGATAACCACCATCAGGGTGCCTGCCTGGAACTCAATATCAGTAAGATTGTAAACGCGTTGGTATGTTTCACCTACAACTTTGATCACATGGCGGGGGTAGGATCTCATCTGTTTATAGAATCCAGGCGAAGGGGAATGCTCCTCGAGTCTACAAACCACCACAGGACTTCCTTAAGCATGGCAGTTTCTTCTACCGTGATTTCGTCGTGGTTTTGTCATTATCAATCCATTTAACCAAAGGGAGGACATGTGACCTTCACTTACCCCTTTGTCCCATGCAGTGAGAGTGTAAGGGCTCCATTAGCTATCACCTTTAATGTCAAATCGAAGTAGTCCTTCCCGTGTTCTGCGCTGAAAATACCGGTCCTGTCTATCAATGAAATGGTAGTCATAGCAAAATATCGGTGATTGTCAGCTATATTATCGATAATGATTATATCTACAGAATAGAGAATCGAATTGTAAAGTTCTCAAACTACGTTGTATACAATGGGGGCCAGTTGCTTTTTGAATGTATTATCTATCAACATCATCCTTTATTTAAGATCTCTGTAGAAGTGTCGGGACCTCCTGGTTTGAGATCTAACTCCTGTAGTTAGGTGGTGCAAGTGCGCCACAATCAACGTGATTGCTCCACCTTTCTGCCTAGAAAAGTTGCTTCAGTCTGAAGTCAGTATATCACATGCCAGAGCTCCCAGAAAAGGAATGGAAGTAAAACATCCCATTTATAAGCAGACTTTGCTCGAAAGCTTCTTCTACAGTAATCAATGAACTTCCTCCGCACCTTCCACTTTGTTCTGGTCCATCTTCTACAACAAAGAAAAAACAAAGGTTTAATCACATCGAATAAACGACCAACTAAACAACAAACTGCAGAACCTTCATCAAGCATGTGGCATAAGTTGGCCACGCTTCTCCGCAGCTACAACTCGTGGTGAGTTCCAAGTTTAGAACGGAACTTCATGAAACAGAATTTGGCGTGAACTGCTGGTTCTTAGGAATGATCGAAGTAGTAACGGAGTGGATGGACTTTCCGGACGGCCTGTCTTTGTGAACGTACAAATTGTAACGGCAGACGGGTAATGGACGCAGAATTTCGAAGGAGATGCCTAAAAAGATTAGAGGCGTAACAAAGTGACTAGTGATAGAAATTAGTGTGTTACAAAGGGGATGCTGCATTCCTGTAGATATTTTTAACACCGTACCCTTCCATTTAGGACCTTTTAAGCAATCCTGTCTTGGCCCACCAGATATTGCTTAAGAAGAAACTGCCCAGATGGAGATGTTAGGTTCATTCACCCAATAATGCGATAAGTCAATGGACCAATCATATGATAAGTTTAGCTTACGTATTTGGTTGGAGCACATTTTGCATTAACTTTCACTTTCTTGACCTTCCTGCACCTGCTTTTAAATTGGGAGAATCATTTAGTCTACTGACTAGATAATTTTTTATTTTTTTTAAATGGAATAAATATGTTTGAATTCAAGTATCTCTCCAACTGAATATCACTTGAGATCTGATGAAACTTAAGAGAATTGCAATAAGGGAAATGAGAACAACTACCTTTCTTGATCTCTATTAAGCCATAAACTGTCATCATCATATCAACCGTCCCTTCCTCACAATGCTTAGTTGTAAGCTTTAGATGGAACGTGAAAGTGAAAGTGTATTAGCGCTTATGTTTCATGAACCTCGAGTTTGCAAGCCTGTTCACGTCTTCATGTATAGTTGAGTGTTCATTAATGTTGAAGAAAGAACACTGATCGGAAAGCATTGAAGAATGTCAAACTTTGTTACAATTGTGATCACAAAACTTGGTTTCACGTCTAAAACTTTCCGACATTCTGCACAAGTGCTACTATGTAACCTCTATGCTTCAAACTGTTAGAAGGGGGCTATTTTATCTTACCAATGTTTCTGGCTTGCCTCTGAAACTACCAGTCAAATCTTCTACGCTCTATTCTGTGGGATAAATATCTAATCCGTGGAACTTTCTCGTCGTGCTTGAATCCCTTCCTTCTGCCGTTACCATCTGTTGTTGAAATAGGATCAATGGACTAAGTACGGCGGTAACACTATCCTGCAGATTTAGAGGACGAATCGAACACCAAACAATAAGAATCCCGCAATGCTTCTTCTTTTGTTTAGATCTGGGTGTTGACCAGCTCACGACAGTACTATCAAATCACTGTGATATCCGATGGGGCCGTAAAAGATTGAAGTGACAACGTAGGAATCGGAGGTGGACATGGCCGAATTGTTGCCTAGACCATGGCCGCATGGACAGAGTGTGCGCTTCAGTAGTATCACTGTTCTGGCTAAGGATATGATGCACACTGGAGAGCATGCCAAACATTTGAACGAAATCCACGACATCGAGTTCAAGCCGCTACTTGAACTGGAGTTGAAAGAATGTCCATCCGCGACAAAGACAGACAGGTTCTTAGCTGAATCGGACCCTTACTTTCTCTTTCTGGATTGGAAAGAATTTAATCAATTGTTAGCTTGTGATCCTTTTTTCTTCATCTGGTTCGAAGCACATTGACAGATCAACATCGACAGGAAGTTAGAGTTGAGGACCGTCTTTGCATGTGATAAAGAACAGGAAGATACTGGCAAAGTATGCAATCAAGACAAAAGATTAACGGAAGCTGTGGGTTGGGATGCAGGAAACTTAGGGAGACCATACACCTAGACGATACATTGCGCTTATTCTGCAACTAGTGTAGTCATAGTGAGTAAACTGGCTAGGGTAGGCTTGACAATTTGGATGAGAGTGTGCTAGTGCATAGAGTAAGCTAGTTTTTAGCTTCACAAGAAATTCTTCACCTTTCGTCAACATTCATGAGAGGTACGAAGGGATCAACCTGTCGTCTTTAGCAGAATCCAGCTCATATCGCGCTCATAGAAGGTGCCGTTCTAAAAAACAGTCCTAGGGAAACAAACCAGCGACCCCCGTTATCTGCACCTAACCAAACCTAACTTCACGAAAATCAACAGAATATTTAGTCAGTCGATGGACAATGTTCATCACGACGTAAGAATTCTTACGTAAATCTTACTTATGGTAAGAAGCTTTTTCTATCCGGTAGTGATATTGTATTTTGGTATTGCAGTTGGAATATCCTATATCTTGACCGCGGTCAGCACAAGGCGGGGAATTTCAAACAGTGAACATCCTTTCTACTTGGAGCCTGGAGATGCCACTTAAAGAACGCGTGACGAACTCAAATTAAAGTGTTTGAATTAGAGTCTCCAAGAACCATGAAGTGAAGAACGAAACCTCCACACTACCAGGAGGGCAAACGGATAAATGGCAAGGATACATGTCTAGTGAGGTAGAATTGGGTCAAGGTAAGGATTACCAATTGGTTTCTCAATTTAGTGTTGATTATTCGACAGAAAATGCCTTAAGACAGCGATAATAGGAGCACAAAGATGGGAGAGCTCAACGAACAATCTGCAACAACATCATGCGAATCGGGAAATGAGCTATTTGTATCTGGGGACAGGACGGCGGGCGGAGTACAGTGATTGATAAGAGAATAGAAATGCACGAGGAAAGCGGCATAAATTTCAGAAGTACACGATGTTATGGAGATACGATCTGGAGAATTGTTGTCGTGTAATTGTTCATTCTGGAGGGACGGGCGAGCGGGCGGGCGGTTGGTTTGGTCGGACCGGAACGGACGGGACCTGGGCCGGGGCAGGCTGGTTTGGTAAATTTGGAGCGGGTCCCTAGGGCCGGGCAGAGAAGAGCCGGCGAGAGGAATCACGGGCGTAGTCAACTTTGTGTACAACCTTTTGAATCCTTCTCTGACAAGCGTTGTTAGTGTGAGTTGGCACTTGCGTGATCTCCACTCTGCAACTCAGGAGTTCGTCCCAAACAGAGCCGGGCAGTAGAGGACTTATTCGGGCCCTTAAAATCCCCAGTCGCCGAACCCTGTGAACGACTTGCTCAGTTCCCTTGCAAGCGTAGAACCCCGGTACCCCAGGGGTGCCATGTTCCAGTCCATGCTTCCCCTAACGAACTTCACCCTCTCTTCATAGAACCTACAGCTCCCTTAACCACGTCAAACTTACACAACTCCACAAAACAACCGGCGCCACGTCAAATTGAACACCGGTGTATCCGGTCATAAGGACATCGATTTGATCAATGTCGAAAGCTTCGGTATGAGGAAATGAAAAGTCACAAGTCAGGGGCCGAGCAAGCAGTCATTACCTGGAAGCCGGGCCGGGTTGGATGTGGGTGTTTGCTCCCACCCGACCCTGCCTCCAGGATTAGCAGCAGAGAGTAGTAGATGAATAATTGTACAGATAGGGCTTTGGTAAGCGCTTCGGCTTCGTCGTCGTGGTTCGTGGTCTCTTCGACGGAAGGGGAGACGGGGCTAGCTAGTTTATCTTTCGCGCTTCTTTGAGGGGTTGATTGGTGTGAGGAAATAGTTTTCGCCCCCTTTCCGGCGCGGGGAGGTAAAATCCGTCGTAGCCCTGGTGTCGAGAGTTGTTCTGTGGTGGGAGCAAGCGAAGCGCGCTTTTCGTCCTACGCACTGACAGCCAGATCGAGCATTTTGGAAGTCTTGGTAGGTTAGGAACTCGTGTGCCTGCCCCTTTGTTTGCTCCTTGTTTCAAGGGTTTGGTTTACGATTGCTGTGTTGTGTCGAGCTTTCTTTCTCTCTGAATCTCGATAGCGTTTCTGCATCTGTTCCGCGGTCGGGAGGCGCGGATCGATGTCCTGTAAGTTCTGCTGGCTTGGTGTGTGTGAACTATTTCGGAGGTCGGTTTGAGCCTGTAGTGGTATCGGTTGCCAACCTGACTTGGACGAGGACCGTGGATTTTGTTTCAGCGGTGTTGATTGAGCAGCGCAGGTTTAGGTTGTGCTGAAATATTTGGGAGCAGACTTGAGTTTTTTTCTCGAGGTTGCAGGAGTTGAAACGAGTTTTTGGAGTTCGTACATCGCGATCCGTGTTGAGTTTCAGAGATCGGGGTAGAGATTGTAGGTTGGAGGGAGGTTAGGTGTGTGAAGATCGTCATTGCATTGGAGGCGCGGAATTGCATTGACCTGAGTGGAAATTTTCTGTCCACGGCAGGAAAGGGCAAGGAATTAAGGGAGCTTTGTGGAGCTTTGTGGAGATCTCAAGAGGAAAAGGCGGTCGCTTCACCTTCGTAGAGGAAAGTCAGTTCTTTATCTGGAACCATGGGTGTGAACTCATTGATTTACAGCTTTGTAGCACGAGGCACTGTCGTGCTGGCAGAGTATACTGCCTTCTCCGGCAACTTCAGCACAATTGCAGTTCAGTGTCTACAGAAGCTACCCGCCAACAACAATAAGTTCACTTACACATGTGATCGACATACTTTCAACTACCTTGTTGAAGACGGATTCAGTACGTCTTTCCTCTCCTGTCAACATCCGGCCTCAGCACGCATTTTGCCTCTGCCTGTGTATATGACATCGAGTCCAATAGGAGTGCAGAAACGTCCTCTGAGGTGTCTGATATACTTGGTCGTCGCATCTGAAAGCTCTCCAGTCTTTACCGTCTCCTATTGTTAAGTGTGGGTGTTATGTATGGTTACTATATCTGTTCAGTGAGCCTTCGAGGAAGGTTTAAACTCTTTTATTACTCTATTCATTATCTGGTTGTTAATGGGTGCGCTAGTCAAGATAAAAAAGAAGTAAGGGACTTTGTGATCATGTTACGTTTCTGATGGGAGCCTAAGGTGCACATTTGTTACCGACTTAACTCCTTTCCTTCATCTATCGTTGTTCGCGGTTTTCTCTACTTTTAAGCAATGCTAGATCCCAGTAACGAATGTTATAGCAGGTAGTGACGTAAAGCAATTGGATCTAGTGGACGCACAATGAGACTTGTCATCTTCTCCGAACTGATTTAGACGAGTTGTTGTCTTTTTTAGAACGCTTTCTTAGCGGAATCGCAGACAGAATTCATTGAGGTTTCTCAGAGAATTCTGTCTGCGATTCCGCTGCTCCCATCATCATTCTTCACAATCTCACTTCTAAGAGAAAGATGTCTAATCATTACGTAATATATGAGTATATGGGACAAGTTTCATTCTTCAGTTTAGAGTTTGTAATCATCCTATCTGCATGTTATGAATAGCTTCTTGCACCGTCATGGGCCTTGTGATTGATATGTTGGTCCTCTTTGGAAGTGAATGTCGTATGGCTACGTATACCAACCTCTCGGTCTGGAATGCGCAGCTTACTTGGTCGTCGCCGATGAGGACTTTGGACGACAAATTCCCTTTGCATTTTTGGAGCGTGTAAAGGAGGATTTCAAGCGACGTTATGGAGGTGGGAGAGCAGATACAGCGATTGCCCACAGCTTGGACAAGGAATTCGGGTACGAAGGCATAATTGATGTTGCGTACAGCCTTGACAAAGAATTCGGGTATGCGGAGCACCTTTCCGCATGCATTAATAAATAAACTATTCGGATAATGAGCATTATCATCATCTGATCGAGTGGGCTCCCTTGCAGATCAAAACTTAAAGAGCACATGACTTTCTGTGTTGAACATCCAGAGGAGATGAACAAATTATCAAAAATCAAAGCTCAAGTTTCTGAGGTGAAGGGCATCATGATGGACAACATAGAGAAGGTGAAGCCTTTGGCCTAGAATTTCTATCCTGAAAGTGCATACAAGTTTGATACATGGACTTCATATACTACATAGACTGCATCTATATTGTCCTGGCAGGTTTGTCAAGGAGGACAGTTTTATCACGTTAGTTACTAAAACGTAATAAGCATAGCACTACAGCATAATCTAACTCCCTTGCACGAACTTATGGGATATATTAATTTTCGCTTCTGGTTTCCATAGATTTTGGCTTATGTTCCTCTCTGTATTTACTTTCTTAGATAAGCTTGACTTCAGTTTGCATCCGTTCTTACTTGCGTTTCCTTCCTTCCATATGCATGTTTTTCGGTTCGTTCCTAAGTGGGTTCTGGTTCTCCCGTTCGGTGCACGGCTTCTGCTTCCATTTATCAAATATCGTTTGCTTGGAGTTTTTTAAAAGCTGATATTGTCGTTGGAAAATTGGCAACTCTTCCACAGGTTCTGGACCGTGGTGAAAAGATTGAAGTTCTGGTCGACAAAACAGACAACCTCAGGACGCAGGTAGTCCCAATTTTACGTTGTAGGAGCACGTCCGTCATGTCGCATGGTGCCTTGCACTGTATTTCCTTTTATCCTGTTTGCTGGAGAAAGTAATTTGAAGGATAACGTGTTACTCGTGACTCATCTTTTTTTTTAAGGATCCCTTTCCGTATTGTATATGTAATTACTGGCTTAGTCGAGTTCGTAAGAGAAGATGTTTACTACGCAGATATAGGAATTATGATATCCTTTTAGATCATGAGATGAAGGCTCTCGCGATGAATCTGACTTCTCCAAATTGATGTACAGGCTGACAACTTTCAGCGTCAGGGTAGGCAGTTGCGACGCAAGATGTGGTTGCAGAATTTCAAAGTCAAGCTGATAGTGCTAGCGATCATCATTGTTGTGATTCTGATTATATGGTTATCCATTTGCCATGGATTTAAGTGCAAGTAAGCCTGTCCCCGTCCTTCATCATTGTACCTACTTACATCGAATACGTGAGTGCTCCAATCCAGTTATGATATACCTTACCACTCATATGGGGAAGTCCGAGTTGTCATATGCCCTTTCATGGGGCTGAGTTTCAGTCTGCAGAACTTAGAGTCATATTTACCATCGTAGAGAAAGATTTGAGGGGAGTTTCTGTGCTTCACGTCATTGAACTATTGCCTAGTTGTATCAACGTTTCTTTATCACCCCCTAGCATAGTGGTAGTGTTGTTCACCTGGCTGGTGGTGCCTTTGCACCATCTGAACCACAGATTTGTCCTCCTTTGTAGTGGATAATTCTCCAAATATTTTAGCACATTTTGTAAATGCCTGTTTTACGAATCTTCTTTTACCGTTAGTGACGTACCACCAAAAAGGACTGTCAGTTTTGTGGAGTTACTGCACAGTCGACTTTGTGCATGCTCTTAAGTTAGTCACCTGTTCCTAAATATCTTAGCACACTAGCATCAGAGAATGTCTTGGGAAGGAGATCCAATTGACCTGATTGTCAAGTTACATCATTTTAAACCTCTCCTTCCAAAGGTTCAGCCTTGTTCACGAACTAGGTCCTGGTCATATTGATCCATAAGCAATATTTTTTAAATGATCTGATTGGTTCACTTTACCCTTGACCCTTGAGAACTGAAGTCTAAATGTTTGATCAAGAGTGGACTGCACTGAGCCTAGATTTCGATGGTCATCTTTCTGGATATCTTGACAATTTGGAAATAAAATTGGAGACTTCCTTTGGTGCAGAAGTTTCTGGGATCTCACGCCACAAACTTCTTTGTTGATATTCCAGCTAGCTATTATTCCAGTTGCAGAGAGACAAATGAACGAATCGGTGGCGCCACAAAGTTTTGGATGAGCAATGAGCAATTTCAAAGTCAGTGTACAGATTGGCAGTTGTGAAGTTGTAGGAGGAAGGAATCTATCTGTGTTCTGTAGAGAGAAAAGAAACATGAACAAAAAACATTAAGAAATATAAATCAACACAAAACGAATCCAGGTGCACATGGAAGTCAATCTTTAGCCATACCAGTAGTAACGAATTTCAGGTATTATACATGGTCGTACCTGTCATGTTTGAAGGTAGAGTACAGTGGTGTTATCCCCTGCATTGTCCAGAGGCTTTCCTTAGCCTCATGTCATTTGATCTTGCATATTGTTTCTATTCATTTCTTAGTTTTCCTCCTCCCAGTCTCTAGTTCTCCCCTTCTTCTGGCCAGCATTAAAGGTAAGTACAGGTCCAGATGCAAATCTGTTGAAAAAGATATTTGTGATTCACTATATGTACTGTTTCCTCGGACACAATCTGTTTGTTGGAACTCGCTTGTCACTGAAGGCCTGGTCTGATAATATGGATCGTGATAAGAGTAGATATCCATCATCTCCTCGGTGTACACTGTTGAAGTTAACAGTTCACAAAGTCGAAGAAGTAAGTTAACTGTCGACCCCTAGCATTTAGGTTCCTTGAAAGATTATTTAAGTAAGGAACTGTAGTGCTCACGCAAATCTGCTGGCCACAGAGAGCAAGCCGTGTCGTCTTTTAACTGCCAATCCTCTTGTTAGCAATAGTAGGGGATCACATTTGTTCTGGGAATACTTCCCAACTGCTTCATGAATGATGTACGGTCTTTGTGCAATTAGTGCTTTTCTCCTCTTGCCAGCACTGACATACTCCTGTAGTACATTTAGGATTAGTAGATCTGTCTTATGCTACAACCAAGTCTTTGAGCAAGCACTTGAGTGTCGTCCTGGGAATACTTCCCAACTGCTTCATTAATGATGATGTGCGGTCTTTGTGCAACTAGTGCTTTTCACCTCAGTTACCAACAATGACATACTCCTGTAATACATTCAGGAAAGTAATGTATCTTATGCTACAACCAAGTCTTTGAGTAGTCACTTTGAGTGTTTCATATACATATATATTGCACTTATTGTCCATTAGCAGTTCTGTGTTCTCAATTTCTTGCACTTATGCCTTTGCTACAGGTTACTTTTTTACACCTATACTTTTGCTGCAGGTTCTTTTCGATGCATTTTGTACTAAAGCTTTCATACTACACTAGCACTGTCATTCATGTAAATGTTGTTTATCGAATATGTGCACTTGTGCACTTCATGAGTTCTGGATAACCCGTTCCCCGAACGGCTTCTGCTCTCATTTACCAATATATATTGCTCTTAAATGATTCTTGATATCCTGTTCTTCAAACGGCTTCTAAACTCATTTCCATATATATGACTTAAGTGTTTTTAAGTGCTTACTGTTGTAGCAAAAGATAAATTTACTCGAGGCGTGACTACCTCGTGAAACAGTGCGGCGGAGTCAATTTAGCATATCGCCCGCTACAGTCATTGTTTAACTTCCTGTCAAATGCTGGAATGAAGCGGTTTTTCTTGTTGTGACAGTCCTCAGCTGAATGAATTCTCTACAACATACTATATTTTTGTCTCTACAAAATTTCGTCTAATTCAACAGTCGTTTATTGTGGATCGAATGGGTCTCCTGTCGAAGTCATTCATTAGTTCTCTCATCTTTGGCGGAAGTAGTACAGTTGTACAAAG
Source organism: Lunularia cruciata (assembly GCA_948567375.1). Classification (NCBI taxonomy): domain Eukaryota; kingdom Viridiplantae; phylum Streptophyta; class Marchantiopsida; order Lunulariales; family Lunulariaceae; genus Lunularia; species Lunularia cruciata. Next base: position 48,669,995 of record OX419761.1, on the reverse strand, counting down.
TGAAGAATTCATACTGTGACAGCTCGGATCTTCTGATTGACAACAACTTGAGCTTGACGGACTTAGATCTCAGATCATGTTAGGAAAATGTGTCTTTGACTTTTCAAGATCTTTCTGAACACATTGCAGAACGCCTTTCAGAATGAAAAAGATGCTCTTGGGAAGATATTAGGTGGTTGAATTGGCGTTTATGGAATTCCCTACTCGTCCCGCGAAACCATTTTACGCGTCATCCCTAAACTATTACGCGTTGTGGCACTCACAAAAATGTACGGCATTGGGGAGTTTCTAAAACGGGACGTAAACACAACTAGCTCTAAATTTGAAAGGGCCCTTAAACAAATAATTAAAGGGTCCGTAAGCATTTGTTAAGGGGTGGAACCTTTCCGGGCTTTTTCATTTAGGTGAGAGTAATAGGATTGATTAACCCACTGGGCACTACATTTGGTAGTAGCATAAAAGGGTGGCCCGAGCGGCTCGGGTATCGGTGGGGTGAGCGCTCGCCGCGCCTGGAAAGCACAGCGGATCGGCCCAGCCCGTCTTTGTAGCATTGCCATATATTCCTCACGTCGGGCCGCTCGAAACTTTTGGGTAATTACACTTATCATTAACGAATACTGATGGTGAAAGTGGTTCAAAATGTATCCACAATTTTAAAAAAAGGGATGAAACGAGTTCGGAACAGTGACACATGGACCTGGAGTTCAAAATTAAATTTTAATTAGATTTTACGAAGGATCTCGTAATTCCGTAACAAAATGGCAGGTCACCTTTTTCACATCCTATTAAAATTTTTAAGCTTTTACGATTATGGACCACCTCCTGTGATCCAAATCGCATACCCCTTACCCACCCAGTAAAGGTTTCCGCGTCTCCCATAAAGTTTATTTAGAAGATCTTTACGGAAGTGAGAAATGTAGTTTTGAAACCTCAAATTGAATCCACTTCCATAAAACGTCGCCTTCGTGAGTTGAAGCTTCTTCGATTTCTGAGAAATTTCAGTTGTCGTCTTTACGAGCTCACTCCTTTTCTCGTTCCATTGAGTGCGTACGCTCTCCACCTGTTGCCTTTGAAACCGTTATGAAATCATTTCACTTCCCTGTCTATTCTATAATATATAGAATGGGAACGCTTTATTGCTCTTACTGAAAATTGAAAAAGGCAAAAAAACAATTTCACAATATGACCTTGTTTCGATCTCTGTTTTGCAATATGACTTACGGATATTTCACGATATAACCTTGTTTCAACAAATTCGCTATATGATCGCGAACGAGAGCCTGCCCGCGGGCCCGCAAACAACAGTCTACCTCCTCGAGAGTGGCCCGTGAAGGAGAATTGAAAATATGAAAGTAAGATTTCTTTATCAGGAGCCGCTCACTATTTGTCATTGAGAAAGGCATGCAATAGGCTCACAGAGGAAATAAGTGTTGAAATATCGAAGTTAAAATGAACACCTATTTTGAATCGGTTTTTATTATAGTTAATATCTAATGTCTGGTGGTATATAGGTCCGTATTTGAAAGGAAAATTGTATCAAAATCAGATTGGTTTATCACTATGGGTGCAAGAATCCGCACGCAGATGAAAAGATAGTATGTCAAAGTGAGACTAGTTTGCCACTTTACATGAGACTAATTACCTCAACACCAATTTCATGTGTGATTCTTTCAAGAGCAACTCTCGCGGGCAGTGAGAGCGGCCCGTGAAAAGAATTCTTCTCACGGGCAGAATCTCGATCGCGGTCATACAGGGAACAGAGTTATATCGTGAAATATAAGCAAAGACAGGATTATATTCTGAAATTGCTCTAAGAGAATTGAAATATCTAAATTTCATATTGCATTATTGTGAAAGAGATATTGCCACGTGTAAATTTCTTATCGGATTTGAAGTCAAAAGTGCATAATTTTTAATTATGTAAACTGGTATGTTAAATAGCCTTCTTGGTAGTAGTGTAGTGGAATTCACTTGTTGATTTTGAATCCTTATTCACAACATGTATCAAATATTTTAGTTTAACGCTTATTTACTCAACTCATTGGTTCTGTCTCTTCATAATGCTATGGCTTTTTGTCTCGTAGATGAGACATGCACCTTGTCTTGAATATATTTGTTCTAAGTTATAGTTATTGGTTATGAGATCTATTTCCAAAAGTAAAGAAGAAATGTATATACTAGAACAAGTCGTTTACTTACCATTTTCTAATAGGGAGTGTCTAATGTACAGACTAAATACATAGTTTTCATGAAGTTGAGAATATAAGATGAGTAAATACCTCTACTATAAGAAGTAAAGTTTCAGTAGAATGTCAAAAATACACAAAATGCTGTGTAATCCTTCATTAAAAAAGGAAGCAAATGCGTATTAGTGTAGGAAGAGTGCATTAATTATGCCTGACACCAAAGGATAGAGCAAAAGGACAAGTATGTGAAGTATGTGAAATGTTTAAAATATGTAAAGAATTTTAGGAGACATTTTTTGTAATTGGTATTAAACTATGTCCGGTGGATCATATATTAACCTATAGATTTAGATGTTGACGTCACCAATACACCTATATATTAAAGCTGCACAACCAACTTTTTACAATGTAAGGATATGTAGCAACAAGGGTGGATAACAAGAATAAAAGGATCAAAACCTGTTTTTACTGCTGCATGGTTCTTTCTCATATCGGTCTTCATCGCAACAATATTATACCGCACATGTAAAATATTACTATACAACATGTACTTTTAGTTTTAAACAAATAATCCAACTTATTCATTTCATAATATAAATTTCCAAAGTTCATAAGTTATTGAAATTCAAAATATTGGCAAACTGTCAATAACAGAACACAAATTTATTCTATAAAGTCACACAAGGGCGATAGCGCAGAAAAAACGAAGGATGGGAAGACCCCACCAAGCTATTCTCTATTCTATAAAGAACAATCACTTGAGGACCTCGTACAACTTTTCGGGGCTAGAAAAGTGTCAACAATGCACATGTATAAACCAAAAGCTAGTAAAACTTCTTTCTTAAGTATTTAGTCATTAGAAGATGTGAGTGAATGACATATTTCCGCAATAATCGCGAGTCAGCTTTTGCGTGAGCGGTATAATTCAACCTCGAGAATTTCTCATAACCGAGCTCAAAGTTCATGTTCAAACGTTCAAATATTAACTATCTAAATGAACCAAATCGGATTGTCGTTCTATGATTATAAGAATCGTGTATAAGGTGACCGTGTAGAAAAAATGAAGCATGGGAAGACCCCATCAAGCCGTACAAGGGAGAAAAAAAAGGTAAAATGGGGCTCAGCCCCAATAGAGTCTATATGAGAAATCCGCCCTATTGCACCTAAGATATCCGAGCTATGCAAGTTGTACGGTCTACATACACTTGGAGCATCCGAAAAAATATCAACTAATGTGATTGCTCTCCTATGGATTGCACAAGCCACTGCACTCTGTAGAGCAATGGACACATGCTGTCTAAAATATGCTATAAAGTATGAGAGTGAGAGTGGTACCCCTTGGCACCTAACATGATTAAACTCTCGTGCACTCCTTGACAAATGTGTCAAACGCTGTGTCCATCGCTCCATATAACTCCAAGGCTAGAGGAACAAAGAGGTGACCTCGCTGCATGCCTCTATACTTGGAAACCTTACGATCTACTATTGCACTCGCCGTCCATCCAGGGGGATAGGTAATTACTCTATCCGAAATTGTATCTCGTATAGTGTTCATAACCACGACATCCGCTACTATCACTTGATCACCTCGGACCAAGTACAAATCTGCACTGACATGTGTCATCTGCAAAATATATGAATGTTCTCTCCAAGCCAAATATACATTCTCTCGCACCATAGTAAACACTATGTCCTTAATGGCATCATGGATAATTATCTTTTGTCCTCCAATATGACATAGCGTCAAGTGGATCAATGATGCATCTAGTGTAGAACAACACTCACAAGTGAATAATGAAGATGTCACAAGTGAATAATGAAGATGCAAGATAGGTGAACCAAACCTAGACCAAAAACTCTTCATTTTAGATAAAGTAGTTGGTGCGATAATAATAATAATAAGCTTAAGCAAAGTAAAGTGCAGGCTATCGAAGACTACTGTGTCGCGGACAGGAAATGGACTTCATGATAACATTCGCCAAGAGAAACCCCATACTGCTTGCGCAGTCACCACTGAGTTGCTACGAAACTCGGTTTCGCGCGCACGTACCAGGTTAAAGGTCAAAACCTCTTTCTCCAGAAAGGGCCGCAGGATCCAGAATTATATCCAATATCGACCACGAACGCAAACCATGGACCCTGCCAATCAGGTCTACGATGCGCGCGCTGTATTCCCGCCCGCGTAGTTCTTCTCCGTGTGCTGGATACACGACTTCGGTTGGGCAGCGTCACACATGCTGTCTGCTGTACAGCATGGGGCCTCTACTCTCGCAGCTTACGGGTACTCTAAGAGCATAACTAAGTTTCGCGACCGAATTGCATGGGCGTATGACTACCGACTGTGTAGCTGCAGTAGCCGGTATCCGTTGCCGTAGCCCCACGGCAACGGATACGGGCAGGTCGACAAGTGTTGGTGCCAGCCACCAACTCTTGTCATTGCCGGTGGCCGTCATTCGGGAGCAGAATGTTAGCTCCGCGACGTCGCCTGTCAGACCGAAGAGTCGTGAAATCTCAGAGTTTGAGCAGTGGGCACAAACTGCCGTGCCGCCGGGGTGCTTTCTGCAATGGTATTAAATTAGTCACATGATAGACGTGGGCTCGACATGTGGACGACTTCATCGCCAGAAAAACAATTACGATGACGAGACTATTCTGGGCTTACCTCGTTACAGCCGCAGCAAAGCTGTCTGATCTAATGATGCAGGAAAAAGTAACAATTCCTTCACGTTTCTTAAATCGAGGAACGCTCCGTGATGTTTCTCTGCTCTTCTCCCCTGGTGGTGGTTGGTGGTCGGTTTGTTCGAGCATGTTGTTCTCTCCGGCTCAGTGCTTTGTTCATATTTCTTAGCTCTCTTGGATTTTGGAGATTTTCTGCATCATTGCCAGAGATTTGTGTAATCGGATATCACGAAGGTCCGGGCAGATTCGTTTTTTCAGTGTCGTTTGAATGTATAAGGGTTGTTTTTGTTACTTCTCTGCTTTTACTGGCAAGAGTGCCAAGCGAAAGCGAGGAAGTTGGCGCCTTCGCTGATGCGCGAGCTCAGACCATGATCGCTCCAAGCAGAGCTCAGACTTCAAGCTTTTGTCAAGGGCCTCTGCAAGCGAAGCTCGCAAACTTGTTTCAAGGATTATGTTCAATGGATGGCTTCACGTTGCATGCTGCAGGAAATCTACTGTAGAGGGATTTTCCCGCGCTAGTCCTTCACCCACTTTATTTAGTATCCTGGTTGAGATCTATGGTTGTGAGGAGACACGTTACTTGGATATGCGTAGTGCAATTTTATGATGGTTTGGGAGTACACCGTTTCTCTTCATTTGTGTAGTAGCTGACAGGAACAAACATGTGCCCAGGTTCTCGCTTTGTGGTGGGGATTCCTATAATCTCATTGGGATGTTCACTGGACTGAACGAGCTTGGTGTTGGGCTACAGGTCTGAGATCAGAGGAAGCATCACATTGCCTTTTTGATAGATCCAGGGACTGAAGTTGCAGGGACAATGCATGTCGCATCTCATCCCGTTGCAGTTGTGGTGAGTACTGCAGTGATATGCCTACTCTTCTACCTCCTCACGGAAGAAACCTCACAGTTAGCTACAACAGAACCTTCGTTTGGAGAACATTTCAAGTCTAACTCGGCATCATCGAAGCTGCCTGGACCTTCGCCTCTGGTGTTGCAACCTGAGGTTAAGCAGCTATTGACTGCGATTAAGGAAGCTACTCGTTTGGCAGCAGGAGGGAATGAGACCAAATTTACTGATGAAGAGAGGGATGTTTGGAATGCTGAGAACCCATGTAGGAGCCGTTCGGAACTGTTATCGAGATACACTCGTAGGAAACACGTACAAGATGTGGCACCGAATCCCCAATGGAAAGAGGTATTGCGTGAGTACTCGGAGCTCCATCGCACGTGCCTGAAAACCTCTGGGAATCTCACAGACTACTTCTTGTCCAGAAAGTCAAAAAATGGATGCAAGTTTTTGATAGCCGATGTCATGCCAGGGGCTGGATTGGGCAATAAAGTTCTGGTGGTTGTATCGAACATTTTGTATGGGATTCTCACCCAAAGAGTGGTTCTCGTCCCCACGGGGACTCTTCTGCCATCCGTTTTCTGTGAACCTTTCGAGGGATCCTCATGGAGAGTCGACAATTCTACTCTTCCCTATCCTCCTTTGAGCTACCCGAAATCTTGGCAGCGGCCTGCTTATTTTTACAAAGATTTTGATCTTGCTATGCGACAATCGTCGAACACATCCTGGTCTTCTGAAGGTAAAGCACCTCCTTACGCCTCGGCTGTGACCTATATGTCCGGAAAAACCAAGGACCAGTGGCACCCCAGGGACAGATTTTTCTGCAGTCAAGAGCAGGCGAAATACAGGGAAATTCCATGGCTTTACGTCACTGGATGCCTTTACACGCTGCCGAACCTCTTCGCGATTAGCTCATTTCGGCCAACATTGGAAGCTTTATTTCCTGACAGAATGGCGCTCACCCACCTCCTTCGCTCAGTGATGCTGCCTGGGGACACTGTATGGGACCGCAGCACTCGCATCGATGACGCCTACTTAGCTCATGCTGATCGGCGAGTCGGTATTCAAGTCAGATTCAAGGATGGCACACCTCATTATAAAAAAATGAATGAGATCTACAATGAGAGGATCACGAAATGTGCACTTGACAATGGAATTCTTCCGAATGTCGACTACTCGGTGGACAACCGTTTGGATGATTCCCACGTTGCTGAGAAGGCTTCCCCCAAGCGCAATGTGGTCATGGTTTTCATCGCTTGCCTTTACACTGGGCTTCATGACCATCTGACGAGATTGTATATTCCCCATCCTTCTGCCCAGGGGGAGAGTGTGGGACTTGTGCAGGTAACGCATGAAGATCGCCAGGAATTTGGAATAGAGGTGGACAGGGAAGCGTTGGCCGAAGTCATGTGCTTGAGTTTTTCAGACGACCTTTTTGTGACCCCCATCTCCACGTATGGGGGAATGGCACAGGCGTATGGGGCACTCAGCCCCTGGTTTATAGAGATCAGACCCAATGTTAAGAAAAGCTGCACTCGTGGTGTGTCTGTAGATATTTGCTACCAGGGCGGGCTTCAGAAATATGCCTGTCCTTATGATCTGGGTGTTCACGGGAAGCCGATTGCGGATGTGGTACCTTACTTGAGGAAGTGCATTCCTGAAGATTTTGCTCTCGGTGGCGTCCAGCTTATTACCAACCATTCAACTATCCAAGTTTGATTTGAGTGCGAAATTCAATTTGTATATAATTTATCGTCAGTTTCTCGTCATCGAATACAGTGGGACCTTGGTTTCACCTTAAATATTTCCTCGTGTTCTCATCGGTTGCAAGTTACTTGAGAAGTAAGTTTCAGAAAGGGGCAGTTTTCGCGTCCAGAAACCAGTGGTGAAATTCGTTAGCTGTGATGACGGCACATGATTAGTTGTTCGCTTGGGGGGAATCAAATCTCCGGGGTTACCACCATCTCCATCACCAAGACAGTAACAGGCGGTTGATCGTCTGCAAGCAACAACTGCGACAATTTGGGAGCACGGGGTAACTCAATTGGACATTTCACCTTGTTCTTTGTCTTGATTCATATTTACCGGATCTCCTGGAAAGTCTTTCGACACCCTTTACAGAAGTAGTTGAGAGCTTTAATGTCTACAGTATGAGTTGAGACCGATAGAGAGTCACGAGATACAGGTGTTAGATTACAGACAATTGGGGCATTAAATTGGACCTCCACGCGGATGGGCTACGAAGATTCTCCTTGTGCTCAAGAAGAACAATGTTGCGGTTTAGTTGGCAAGAGCAAAAGCATTGAGCTGTATTCCATCCCTTGGTCAGAAAGTGAGCAGTACAGTATACAGCAATAAGCAACAGTGCATTGACTTTAGAATGTGGAGATAAAGGACTGCTGCGATGAAATGTCCTTCAATATTATGGCCTTAAATGGCGTTTGAGGTACAGTTAATCTCTCATAATGTCCATACATACGGTCCAATCCTCCCGCTCCTTGACACAAGCGAATGAGATGTATCCTTTTGACATACAGTTTTCGTTTACAACGAAACAGTGATGGAGTCGTCAGTGCTTGGTTTTTGGAAGTTTGGTAGTTGCAGCACTTATAATGAAGTATTCAGTTCAGATTGCCATCCGGTGACGACTTCTCTTATCGAAGTACTGTATGTCCACAGTGCTACAGTTGCTACCGTATCACTGCATTTTCAGATCTCAGGATGCAGGTGATCTCCGATTCTCCGAGCAACAAGCCACTGGACATATTCACTTTGAGAGACTATATCTCGTGTAGAAGTCTGTTGCATTGCGGTTTCGTAGATAGAGTTGGGAAAAAGAAAATCCAAGGACCAGAAGAGAAGAAGGGATTTGTTGTATGACATGCACGATATGGTTTCACAGAAATGCACCCTTGGACCCCTACAGCATAAAAGTAACAGAATAGTGTTATCTAACTTGATGTAGCTCGACCTGAGGAGACCCTTCACAGAATCAATTGCAGCAGCCTACTATATATTGGATTTTTCTCTTAGAGTGGTAAGAAATTTAAAATAGACATACGACAGAAGCTCAGCATAATAGTTGTAGACTAAGGGAGGGTGGTGCAATGGACTGGGGCCCATTGTCACGAATTCTACCAAAGAAAAGTCTATGTAGGTATGTGTGATTTGTAAGAATAGTAAATATAAATTTTGTTCATTTCATGAGAACTTTCGTTTACCCCAGATAAACCAGAAACCTCAAATCTATGCATTTAATTTCCTTGGTCTGTGATGAGGCGGAGCTAAGTATCAAATCAGAAGAAGAATGTCTTTTAGGTGATTACTGCGATATCATATTGACAAATATATCTATTTGTACTTCATTTAAGACTTTCAGAGGACTAAATCTCATGATATCCAGAAGTCATCTGTAGACATCTTTCACTTCAGCATTTTATAAAGAAAGGGAAGTCGTAAATCTAAATACTAGTAGGGAAAACTTCAATCAGATGTTCACACATTGTGTACTCATTAAACCTATTGACCTTTCGATCTTCGATGGAACTCCCATGCTGAACCAGCCTACTTCCCGAGCTGTTTTACTTTTTAGCTCGCTTCCACAAACTTCAGTGTGGGCCACATTACTAATAAAACCTGGAGTCTCCAGACTTGTTTGTTTTGTGTCACTCAAATACAAGTTCTTAGACTATTTAACTTTTAGCATTAGCCTGATGGTTAAGAGTTTTTGTACTAGCTATGCTACCGTGGTAGTGATTACATGACACCATACTGTGAAAAGCATGCATGTTTTTACAATTCTATCACACTTCGCCCGCGTCGATGATTATATTATGGACGTCATAGGTAAGTACCGTTATTAGAGCAGACTTTTATGGTGAGCAAGTTCGTAGACTAGAAGAACGTGGAGAAGAAGGGAGCACATTGGGGCGTTTCAATAACGAAGTTGACGGATATTTACGGATTTTAAAAACTCCCATAAACATCCGTAGACTTCCCATAAACCTCTTGGCATTGGATAGCGGAATCTCCAGAGAATCTATTAACGGGTAAATCCCAGTAAATCTTTTAAAGTTCTGATTACAAGATGATGCAATATGACGCCACATGGAGGTCGTAACTGCACATCTTCATGAAGATTAGTTACAAGCAATGTATATAGTCAATCTACATAGCAAGCATGCTAATGCAAGGAAGGGTGTTCCTGCAAGTTCAGAAATGCACTAAGCTAACTTGTAAGGAAAGATTAGGGATCTTAAGTTACTGGGTTTGCAAGTTCCTGCAGCCTTTGGGGGCCTCTATCTCAAGTGAGCATCACTACAAGTCGCAAGATGGTCCTTCGTATCCTGATTGAAACTCTTCGCAGTATGGTCAGATTTGGAGTAAAATAGCGACTAAACCTTAAAATTTCCGTTGCTGGAAAGGTAGTCACCACTGAGAGTTGATGCCAATGTTACGAAACGATAAGAAAAAATGGAATTAGTTTAGCGCGTCCAAGACTGCGGTATCTTCCTCTTGCTTTATTCACTTCCCGATCAAGGGTGACAGTTCGACGGTGAGGTTCAGGGAACAAGTCCAATTACTCTTTCTGTACTTTCTTTCTGTAGTATGTTCCTCATTTTCGCGGATCCTGTAACTCATGCCTTGCTTGTGACGGGTACACAAACCATTTAACTCCAGTGTGTCTACTTGGTTCCTCATGTCTATGTAGTCTCCTTCTACGGTTTAAAGTTTAACAATGATGACGAAGTGGAAAAAATATTTGCAAACTAAGTTCTCCCTTGTAATAGTCACTCCAGAAGTTCCGACTTGGTAACATGCAAAGCCGTGAGTTGTAACAAGTAGCAAACATATCAGCAAATCATGCTCCAAGTTATGTACCCTTCTGGAGATTGCGCTAGGTCTCACTTCTGACTTCATACGGGTCTCTAGATCTTGTGCGTATAAGCTCACGGTAGCGAGCTGCGCCGAGCCCAGAAGAAATGGAACGTGACATAGAAATCCTGCTTGGTATCATATTCCCCATCTGAACGATCTATACTAAACCAGCAACACACACGTCCAACTTCCTGTGACATACTGGAGAGTCTTGATTCAACTGCTTGTGACCATCTCCGAGACAACTTATCTGCTTTAGAGATTTTTACCATTAAGAGACTAGAAATGGGTACTCCAAAGTGATTGCTCCCTGGTTTGACTGGAATGGAACACCAATAGACCCTTATTTACTGTTGCCTGTATAAGACCAACTCCACAAGCTTTCCACTGAAGCGCTTCTCAGGGTAACTTCATGTCAAGCTGACGAGAATGCCACTTGATGGTGTTCGCATAACCAGCGCCGAAGGTCTAGTCAAACAAAACCTGGGACAGTATTGTATCTGTACATTGTGGACTTACCTCTCGAGAAACCCATATAATAGCTGTGACCCCACTAATAGATCTTACAGATGGCGAAAATGTTGACTATCTTCTATCCAATCTCTAACCGGCGAGTGCCATTAGCCGTTAATATGAACGCTGCAAAATCCTCAAAAGGATTCAGGTCAAGAACTGCCAGCTCCATCGTCTTTCTGACCTTCCGAAGTCCTGCGCTTCTTTGGAGCTGACGGTGATACCTCATCTCCATCAAATACCCGTTTCATCCATCTCCTATAACTGGACGTTAACGCAGGGCTCTCGTTGTCTTCGCCTTCTAGAGAGTCGGTTTGATTCCTATTAGAAAAGACGCCATCTAAACTACTTCTTGCATCAATGTCTACAGTAGCCTTTGCTGCATCTCTGCCTGGTGACTTCCCTAGAAAAGTCCGAGTGTCATCGGGCGTGATCATGCCTTCCTCCGGAGACCAGCTGACTGGAAATTCTTCTTTCACAGATCCACCCTCGATAAAGCCAAACCCACCTGCCTCAGGCGTCTGCACTTCAGCATCCGTGGGTGATTCCCTCAGAGGGGTGGTTGCTTGTACCTCCGGACTTTCAAGCATATTGTCATGGTTACTAACCTCAACGTCTTGAAAATGGTTTATCCGTAGCAGGTCTGCAGAAAGTCCAAGTGTTTCTGTACACAGGGGAGACCGACAAATCCGCTCATAAGCTGCAAATCTTGCGACCTTGAAATCTCTCAAGTCTACTACCGCTTCTGAATTCAAAGTGTCACGGAGGGCAACTTCAAACGCTCGCAGAAAAGCTTCCATTATTGTAGGGCTCCTAAACTCCACAAAAGCTGAACTTTCATCTACGCCAATGATATCCACGTTAGCTAAACGCTTTTCCTTCGAGAAAACATTCTGCACCATTTTCCGAAGAAGATGTTCTTGTATTTTCGAAGGAAGTCCCCATACGAGCACAACATTTTCTCGATTCAACAAACGGTAAGGTGGAGACTGTGGACCACGAGGGGCTCTGTCACCAAATGCTTCCTTGCCGGTTCTTAGATCGAGTGCCAACTGCCCTTTGAAGGTTTGGAGCATCAAAAGATTTGCGTAACTTGCGAACCCGCTTCTTGCAGCCACTTGAGAGATCGCTGCTTGTGGAAGGGACCGTATCGTCGATGTGTCTACTTGTAGCATATGGCACACTTGAGCAAAGACAGCACCTGTCATGTACGCATCGAATCCGGCTTCATGTTTAAGACCTGTGTCCGTTCCACCAGAATACCTGAATGAAACAACTCACTACTCAGAATACATAGGAAAAACTGTCAAGGTCCACGGGCCCGAAAGGACGAAGTAAAACCACCTAGTTCAGAGACAACTAAACAGGCGACAACTAAAGGACGTTTAATTTTGCACAATCTCTGGATAACTCCAGTTCAATTTGTTCCAACGACCACCAAATTCCACTTGCGACCTCGGAGATGAAGAACGGCGAATGATTGTCTCTATCCAGGTAGAGGGAACTCTCAACAGATAGAACGACAGGGCAAAAAGTCGTAAGATGGTGGCAGGCAACACTGGCAACAAACGGAAAACCCACCCGCCAATCATGTGAAGGAAAATGAATCACGCTCAGCGTTAACTTGAAAGTTGCGTTTAAATTGAAGCTAAGAGCCATGAGAAAATTACCTTTGAAGCTCACTTGCAATTTCCAACTTTACTCTTGAGATAGGTTTCGTCACTAACTTCGGTTTTCCGTTGTAAAATCTGCCTGGAATACCTGCTTGATCTGAGAAGCCTTGGCAGAGTTGCTGATACACAATAGCCAAAGAGGTGCTTCTACTGTTCGCTTCACGAAGAGTAGGCTCAGTTTTGAGTAGGTACTTCGTGTCCAAAATACAAGGAAAATGTCTGGACATCGAGGCAGAGAAACCCATCACAGTTGATGGAAGTGGTCCCAGAAACTTGTCATGTAGATGAGCTAAATCTGCAGAACCAACGCACAAAAGCAGTGTGCACAAGACAAGGGTCATTCGCTGGCGATAAAACATTCCCAAGAACATGGGCACTTGATCAGACTGACTTGAACTTCAGGCTAAGAACCGCCGAACGTACAGTAGTGATTTAAACGCATATACAAAGATACTAACGGTGCTTACCAAGTAAGCAATTGTGACCAATGAGAGGAATTCCTGATGCTTCGATTGCATCGATTACTTTCCGAAAGCCCACAGCTTGGAACACCACGGCCTCAAGCTTCCTTCGACTTTCCTCTTCTAACTCCGCCTAGAGAGAAAGTTGACGGATTTTAAAGTCAAGGATTTCATCTCCAATGTGAACGTTACTGAAAGGAAAAGTTAAGTGAGATTGCAGCTTGCAACTTTTGAGAACGAATAACGGACCTCGAGTTTTAGTTTATCCTCTTTGGACGTGGTAAATATAACTCTCACTTGCTTCCGGTCCTCGGTATTAGGCTTGTCGATAACAACTGCAACAAGGTCCGGAAAATGCTTGCGCAATACCTACAAGAAGAAAATTACAGAGTTTAATATTATCTAGACAGTATGCTGCATACATGCGTGCCACGCAGATATCCAATTGAATTCTGAATTTCAGGAGAGGATTGATCAACGAGAAAGGTAAGCTTTCCGGGATTCAAGGTCTAGGCTTAGGTGCTACCATACATCTTCAATTTGGTAGCTTTCTATGATTATCTTAAGATGGGAATCCTAAAGAGCAAATCATATAAGTTCACTGGATGACAAGATCAGCTCTCTCACTTGCTTAACCAGCCGAGCTTGATTATTACCGAAAATGTCCACCATATACGAGGGTCGGAGACTGGCTATATTTCCATCACTAACAGCTCTGTCTCTTGCAGAAGACGACGAGCTAGATGCGTCAGCCTTTGCTGACCATATGTCCCTTAAACCTTCAGTGGCTCTTTCCTTCGCGGCTGGATCTATATTTGAGGAAACAGTTCTACGTCCACTTGATGCTCCTCCCCCCTGGTCAGTCCATTCCCATCGTTGTTGATTTCTCAGTAACCCATCCCGCCACTGTCCAAGTTGAACTCTAACTTTCTCGGAGAATACAACGTCACCTGTTCTAGTTAAGGGGATCTCGGGCTCTATTTCGGCCTGGAGGCGCTTCCATTTCTGCGCTTCTTCTGTCAGGCCCAGCTTATCTCTTGCTATCTCCTCCTGTTCCCTCGATAAATATGAAATTCCTGTACAAACAGAACCTAGTTACTGAAATGTATACTGACCTCAAAAGTCCAGGAGACTAAGAAGCAGTAGGTGCATGTGAACTTCCAAGCCACAGCAGTTTGAAAGCCGGGACATGCTTTTAAATCCCAACCAAGGCGTGAGGAACGGAGTCCAGGTCACTTTGGACTTGCTTTCAATCTTTGTACTTCTCTTCAACAATATGACCTCATGAGAACGTGTCTGGGTGGAAACTTCCATAGATGTTCAGTGTCTCATGATAAAATTTATGTAATAACCATTACCCAAAATAGTGGTTGGACATCTAAACATCTGGATTGGCCTCTAAAACTCAATATCATGCAATGGCCACATGAACTCACTCACCATTATAGACGGTGGTGTTGAAATCAAAACGATGCTTTGCAAGAAATTCCAAAGATGCAGTTTGGCAGAAGTAGCTCCGAGACGGCATCTCCACAGGAAGCTCGTTCCGAGGGAAAATGTAGAAGTTATACCTGCAGATGTACCCAGAAACTCGGATTAAGGCGTATCAGGACAGTGATCTTACTATTTAGCACTCTTGAAATCAGTGTCATCCTCCATAAGCGTTTTGGAGTTGCGAGTGACTTGAGGAAGCTGTCGACAACTCAAGCATTCAAATTGATCTCTCATTAAAGTTCAACAGTTGAAATTCGTCAAGACAGTCGAGAACGATGTCTACTCAATGGTTGACGAAGACTCAAAGAGAGCGGCTCTCATAACATAAAATACAGAGGGGAGTTGCAAGTCAAGTTTGTGTTCAAAGGAGAAACCATGAAATCCCTAAATGACTTCCATGGCAAGAGAATGAACTAGAGCCGGAAAGGTGATATTGAACAGCATTTTCTGATAGGCTGTTCACTCACGAAGGCCGAGAAGGCTTCGGGTGTGAACTGAAGGAAGAAGGCTCTAACCTCAAACGACTGAAGGCAAACATTGAGCTTCTAGGTGCACTCGAATGCCTCCACACAGTTTCACATGACCAAAAATAAAAAGGTATGATCATGCCACGAAGAAACTATAAAGCTCCGAATTAAAACATGCACACAAGGGCAAAGGCTTACGGGTACGCAATGAATTTTTGTCCAAGTTCGTCCCACTTAAACGGACAAACTCCGCATTGCCAAACCGCAAACGATTCCGCAGAATGCTTTATGTGTAAATATCGAGTGTCGCAAGTATCCAGCTCAGAGTGGCGTCGCCACGGAGTAGTTTCCACACCAGTCATCTCAAAATCTAGTGCTACAAAATCAGCGGTCTGCAAATGTACCACCAGCTGTTCATAAGTCTCCCAGAAATTGGCCTTCGTCACATTCGCCATCACAATCGGCCGCGCCTTCGGAGTCGACTGATAAGAAAATCGCGGCCGAGCAACGGATGTACTAAACGGCCTCGTCAATACCCTGATGGCGTTGATGCTTGGTAGCAGCAGGCGACTAGGCGCCATGCCGCCGTACCAATTCCGTCCCCTCCTTGCAGGAACAATTTCTCTGCATGCTCTTCCACTCTCTCAACCTTCACTTGTTTCACCACTCAACTCCATCGCTCCTGACCAATCTCCAAATCTTACACTCAACTTCTCCCTGTGCCTTCTCCTCTTCATCCTGTGACCGATTGCTTCTTCGCACATTCATTCCCTTCCCATCAAATCCTCAAAGCACTCCACCCTAACAAATCAACACCTCCACCTTCCGACCGATCTGCAGCAGACCTGGGACCCTGGCCCAGATCTCTCCTCCTCATGATCTCAGGTCTTCCTCCGAAACCTGAGGTCGATTAGATCTGCTTCGGAGTTCATGGCTACCACTCTTCAGTCTCTCGTCAGAACCACGGATCACTTATGCCACTAAAATTCGCGCTCTGCTAAATGACGAGGAATAGTGGGAACAGTGGAATCGAGGAGGGTCATACTAGACAACCGAGAGTTCATACAGTAATTGAACTGCAAGGTAAATCGACTCAAGTGGGAGCAAAGACAGGAGGAATGACTTTAGATGTTAGGCCCTTTACGCACTAACTTCTTAGGAGGATAGGTTTAAATGTTTTGATTAGTGAAATATAAATTGGTAATTATAAATGTGAAATATAAAATATTATTGTTATAAATTTAATTATTAATATGTGTTATTAATTTATAAACTCTATTCTAAAATAAAAATAATCATTCTTAATTAAAATATAATTATTAATATATAACAAGTATTTATCACGTATAAATAAAATATTTACATCATTCTTTATATTATATTTAGGTAAATATCTTAAGAAATAAATATTATGTATGTTCAGTTTTTTATTTGAAAATACAATTATATTTATAATATTAAAATTTCCCTTTTTATGTAGTAATGTCATTTAGAAATTTATATATAAGAGAAATATAATTTTTTTAAATATGAGAGATTAATTTATGTTAAATTAATAATTTATTCAAAAAATAGTATTATTCTTTATAAGAATATTAATTTTAATTATGAAATTTTTTATAAATCTATAAACATATAAAAAGTAATCATATAAATGAATCAAATTATATTCTGGAAATTATTTATTTTAATTATTTATTTAAAAGGTAGACTAAATTTACTAAAAGATTTATTGAACATTTTTTTGAAGCATTAGTGTTTTACTAAGATGATAAAATTTAGTAATATTCATATATTTGAATCAATATTTTTTTCATATCCTCAAATATTTTTAGCATAATTTTCAACTATACAAACAAAACTAGATTTTAAATAATATTATTTATAATCACAAATCAAGTTTCATTTGTTTAAATAAATTTTATATTTTGGTTATATTTCACATTCAAATTAATTCAAATTTTCTAAATCTTAATTTATTATTTTAAATTGAACTATTTATCATATGCTTTATATATACTATAATTATATTTTTTTTAATTCTTTATATAGTGCATTTTACCTAATCAAGATGTTAAAATTTTTAGGAGATTTTGAAAATTCTTATCATTTTGATTTAAGTAGAAGAGATATATTTTTATATTAAATATAAATATTAAATAAAATAAATTTCAAAAAGAGTAAAACTCTTAATTCTGAAAAAATATAACATAATTATGCATTAATAAGTAAAGTTACTTAAGTTTTATTACATTTATTGGGTCGAAGATAATTCAATTAGGTTTTGATCTCAATTATTTAAATTATTTTAAGAGGATTAAGTTATTCTTTAATTTAGATTGCATGGTTGAGGAGATAATTTCAATCATAAAACATTACAAATTCCTCTTAATTAAGGCAATCTAGTATCTTGAGTGAAGTTGGAAATTATAATACAACAATATAGAGTACTACATCCTTTGGTTATAGTTAGTAACACTTATTAGGTTATTTTCTCCTTATAATTATCTTTTATAGGAGGGAGACTATCATCAAGAGTACAAGATTATTAGCTTGAGGAGCTATTATTTCTTGGTGGAGGAGTTATTGGATCCTCATAAATCTCTTTTGACACATGTAATTGTGCATAGCCCCATATCTCTACTTATGAAGCTTATCGAGGATGGTTATGAGTATCTTAGAGAATGATTCTACATAAATAGTCCTCTAGTTGTTTTATAAAGTTGAACAAATTAGTTGCAAGAGTGAAGAAGGGAGAGATTCTTACATCAATTATCAAGTATTAGGTACTCGTTGACTTCTTGCTATGGAGAAAGACACAAAGTGTATTAGACATATTACTATTGGAAGGTCTTCTTATAGTCTTGTTAGCCATACAGTTATCCTTTAGCATCATTCTTTGGCTAACAGTACATACATTGTGTATCCTATAAGCTTGATTAGGGAGTCCTTTGATCAATAGCTCCATATTGTAAGTTTGAAAGTCAAGTTATCATAGTATAGATCATGCATACATTAATTGTCCATAACAGAGAAGCAAGTTTGAGAAAAACTTACTAGAAATCCACATGATAGAAAATAAAATCCTGTGATAAAATTGGATCAAACATGAGGTACCGACGAGTATGTTCAAGGAAAATTAATGATAAGTGATTGCAAATCTTAAAGAGCAGATGGTGCTAATAACTCTGATCCGAATGAGAAGTTTCTCTGCGTGATAGAAGTTCCCTATGCAAACTAGTGGAAAACTCACAAGAGGTTAGTATGCAAACTCGTGGAAAACTCACCAGAGGTTAGTATGCAAACTCGTGGAAAACTCACCAGAGGTTAGTTTTTGATGTTTGGCAAAACTTGCAATGTAATGTCTATACATGTGTGGTGTATTTACCCAAGTTAACATCCTTTGTAGGCAATGTTATTTTGTATCTTGTAGACTTGATTAGGGAGGCTTTTGCTCATATTGTAGGTTTGAAGTCAAGGTTTCATAGTGTAGTGCATGATCTTCTTTAGGTATTTCTCCTCCCCTCCAACTTTGAGAAAGGTATATGACATCCACATATGGCTTATGTATTCTTGGAATGTTAGGAGTCCAAAGATTTTATCTCATACTTTTAAACATTGCTCTTGTGATATCCTTCATGTGAATGACCTTCTCCTTATGGGGATTTCTTAGTTGGCATTTGGTATCTACTCCTCTAGTATTTGTTAGGTTTTACTCTTATGCCTTAGAGTTACCTTGTATTTGGGATGGCTCACTCGTAAGTTGACAATTAAAGTAGACGGTGTGGAGGTGCGAGGGCTGGACTTGAATGATAGAGATGGTGATGAGCCGGGAGTAAGAAATTTTTTTCCTAAAGCTTCTTGTGGATGTACCCTCACATCAAGGTAAACCATGTACTCTTGTCTAATGTATGAACTCATTTGTGATCTGCATGTTGTTGTGACTCGTCAATTTTATCAAACAAATGGTATCAGAGCAAAAAGAGCTCAAGGAATTTCAAGCTGGTTCATAGGTCTGGGAACCACATCTATTTGAAAGAAAGCAAGATGTTGTAGCACAACTATTGGGGTAGAGAGATACCGTGTTAGTCCACTTGGTATGCAATAAGGATCAGATAGAAAGGCCGGAACTTGATCCAACAACGCAGTTTGTAGGTTCTAGCACTTGTTTGCTTGGTTTGGGAGCAATTGCTTTTGGTTACAATACATAGAGAGTGTAAAGGCTAGAAGGTTCTATTGATTATATATTGGATGCCAAATTGAAATTATCTCCAAAAGCAGACTTGTGCAATGTTGATGCATGTGCATTGTGGAAAATCACAAAAGCAAACCTAATAGTCAAGGAGTTCAGGTTGGATTGAATCTTCCAAGCACAGATTTGAGCCCTTCAATTCAAGCCAAAGAGGACTATAACACCCATTTGTGCATGTGTGTGGTATTGTGATATTTAGCTTGGTATTACAAGTACTTGAGAGATATTATTTATATAGAGATAAAGGATGGTTCTACATTAGTCATGATTAGCTAGAGTTAGTCATAGCTAAGATAGAGAGGACCTTACTTTAGAGGAGATGGAAAAGATGAGCACCACTATTTTGGATTCTAGTGTGTTGACTTGGTATTATTCCTATGTGTTTGGCTTTGAAGAAAGAGTTGAGAACTCTTGGGCCCACAAGCCTTTTTGTTTTGGATTCTTCTATAGTCCAAGGATAGCCCATGTGAAGGAATCCTTGAGTTAGTGGTTGGGTCAAGATAAGATCACATGCTAGTGGAATATGCCCATGTGATTGGATATTCCTTTCTACTTTTTGACTTTACTTGACTTTTAGCCTAGTAACTTGAGTTACTTCAATAATTAGTAACTTTGGTGCGTAACTATTTCACAAGTATATAAACAAGTGGTGAGAAAGTACTCATCATCCTTTCATTTGCAACTATCTCTCTCTCATTGAGTTCTCTAGTGAGCAATGTCTTGAGTCTTGGAGTGTTAGCCTTGGAGGAGTATGATGGAGTTGGGGTTCCTTGCCTTCTTAGTCCATGGTGTGCTACCATAATAGCCATCAGAAGTTCATCCTGAGTGAGAGATAGGCCGGCTCACAAGACGTAAGAGAGCATCCTAATTTGGTATATAATTTGTATGCTCAACCTGGAAGGACACACCAATTGTATTAGCATGTGAAGTTGTGCCATTTTGCTTCATGTGTGAGAAGAAAGGCTGAAGTTAAATCAAGAGCTTCTGGCTTTTAAACCCAATATGTAGCTCTTCACAAGGTTGATGCTAAACTATGCAAGCGCAGCTCAAAGGGAATGAAGGTTTGTTGATTGCTTGCGCATGTAGATAGCACAAAGAGGCAAATGTGATAACTATATCAACAAGTGTCTTCAATTGACGGTTGTTGCATATTGTTTGGGGTTTGGGATTGTTCAATCTTCTGGATAACTTAGTGGGGGGTAATGAGAAATTGGCATACAACCTCCAAAATAAAGAAGTTTATCATAGATTATTTCCTTTGTGCTTTTTCCTTGTATTGCTTGGCAAATTTTTTTGCCAAATTTCTCGCTGCAAACAAAAGTTAAGTTGGGGGATCAATTTGCTTGGTTAAATACTAGAGGGACAAGTGGATTGAAGGAGGTGATTAAGTAAGGGGGAAAATATCTTATAGCATACTCTATGAAATAGGAATGGTTGTTACGACTGTGTATGTTCTATTGTGTGTGTGAGAGAGAGAGAATAGATTTGACATGGCCAGAGAAACTAAAGTGGAGGAGCAATGTATGAGAGTTCTTGTTATAGTAAATGTGCATGGAGCACCCAAGGATTTAGCAGATTACCATGAGACGCATGGAGAGCAGAAAGTTGCTAGTACAACTAAGAATGCACTGAAGAATGTCTTCAATTGCACAATCAGTTTCAAAGTGAGTCAAAACAAAAAAGAAAAAAAAAGGAAGGAAGGATCAGAAGTCAACAAAAGACTCTTCATCAATTTACTACCAAATTCTCATTGGAACAAAAGGAAGGTAGGAGCTTGCAATCTTGAGGAGATGGCGGCCACTGGATGGTGAATGTACTTGCTCATTTTTGTCTTCAGCTGCAGTCCACCTTTCTTTGTGACAAGAGAGTTAAGGTAGGGCATTCTATCAAAGAAGATGGTAATGAGGAGAGCTCGAGAGATAATTCTTTTGAAGGATCCAAAGAATAATCTTTGGCATTTTTTAGCAGCACTTGTCGACCATCTAGAGAAAGAAAGCATTATAGAACTGCATGAGGTAATGCCTTGCTTCACACAATGCTTAGGTGTGGCTAGCTAGCATCAAGCTCAGAAGCATGGGACAAGTATAGTTAAAGTAAAAGAGGATTTTGCACCTCCTTGTAGCCAGCCCACATTGAGAAGAACCTATAAGGAAAAGATTTTGCAGTGTCCATTGTCTGTTGCTAACACATTGTGTGCGCTCATTTTGATGATGGGACTACTGATGGTGAAGTATGCAGGCAGTAGTATTCTACTTTCCTATTGGCAATGAAGCTGGGAGTTAAAACAACAACTTGCCAAATGTTCTTGACCTACTTGAAGCTAGAGTGCATCAATAATCTGCAGTTTTGCAGAAAGATAATTCAGTTATAGAAAGCCTAAAGATTTGTACAATCCTTATCCAGATTTCTTGAGCGAGTCCCATAGCAAAATTATATATATATGGGCAGAACTCCTCCTTAGTTAAAGGTTTGCTGTTGCACCAACAAAGACATGCAAGAAGTAGAACCCGAAGAGAGTCATTGGAGGAGAAGTCTTAGAACTTATGAATGTGGTTTAGAATCCAAAGTTTTGACTCCCCTTGGAATTCAGTTCATAACTTTTGACTCGGGACTCGGATGAATGATCTGTTTAGTGCGTTGGAAAGGTTATCTTCGAGGCTACAAGTTGATGCAACTAGATGTTGACTTTGAGTATTTTGAAGAATCTTATGTAAAAATGTTTGCGTCTTATGACCCACTCCCATGAGTATTGGAGTTTTAAGGTGGAAGGTTCAAGGACTCAAGAGGAGTCTTGAAGTGTAGCAATAGCCTCAATAGTACTTGTGGAGGAGAAGAAAGTCAAGATGGGTACTTTGAAGCTTGGTGGGCCCAAGTTTGATGTGGCAAAGTTTGATGGCCGCATGGATTACTTGTTGTGGGAACGGTAGGTGAAAGGAGTATTGAGGGCAATTGGTTTAGGTAAGCTCTTGAGGGAGAAACCTAAGGATGTGAGACAAAGTGATTGGGATGATATGCAAGAGCAAGCCGTGAATAATATTTTGCTTCACCTTTAGCTCCATGTGATCAAGCAAGTGGGAGAGCATTCTGATTGTACCTCCTTGTTTGAAGCACTTTAGAGCAAGTATCATCAGAATGAATTGTCAAATAGATTGTACACTAATCTCAAACTAATCACATTCAAGATGGAACTAGGGATCAGCATTAGAGACCATGTGGATGCATTTTGTGACCTAGTAGTAGACTTGACAAACTTGAGAGAGGACTTGAATGAGGAGTAAAAGGTGTTGTACTTGTTGGGCTCCTTGCTGCTGTCCTATCAGTCACTTTCACAAGTTTTGTTGCATCGTGAGAAAAAGACTAGTACCTTTGAAGAAGTGACAACATCTCTACTTACAGATGACTTGCAATAAAAACTTGTTGCAACCTCAATGTCATCTTCTACTCAAGGCAATGCTTTGGTTATCCAATGTGGGAGAGCTCAATGGAGGACTAATGATGGTGATAAGGGGAAAAGCAAGGCCAGGTCCAGGTCTACGTCTAGAGGCAAGTCCAAGGAGGAGAAACAAGTGACTTGTTGGGGATCTGGCCACCATCAAGTAGTCCATGAGCAACTACCAAAATAGCTATGATTGCCAACACTACCACTCTAGCATCCAAGCAAACTAGTTTTGGCATTGTAAATGTTATGACAATTGTTGTGCATATATACATTACTACACAACATACATTGATATCAACAACATACACTATAGAAGTGTAACTCACACATAAGTCATACATGAACTCTAAAGTGCCACAATTGCCTCCCTAGCTAGTGGTTAGGTCCCTCTTATTCCAAATAGCCATCTATTCCAAGAATGTGATATGCCCTATGGTGGGCAAAGATTAAGAACCGGGTGTTATCAAGCCCCATCATTTATCACCTATTTGCAATCTATACAACATAGATGGTGAACTAGTTATAGATCAAGTACATATAAGACATAACCACTATCCTTGAGGAACCGCCATGAGAGGAGGAGTCAAACATACCGTATGCTATCCTCTCAAACAACTATCAAGCACCAACATAGTACTAGCTCCACCAAAAGAACCACATAATATACATTGCAAGCCTGCATGTATAAGTGTCAAGCTTGGGCCCATAGTGCCATCAATGTTTGTAAGATGACATTGCACACAATTACGTATATGATCCTTCCAAACAACACAATCATGTCCTTCCAACATGAGGACTCTAGAAGGCAAAATCTTGCACATTCTCAAGATAGTGTGGCTTGTAGTAACATTAAGTATCATTGGTGTAGTCTGCCATAGATATACATAATCCAAGATGAAATCTACATATCAAGGGTCTATAACCTCCTCCTCAATTAGTAGCATAGTATAAGGTATCCTTATGACGAGCAATCACTAAGTTCTCAAAGGCTATTGACATCACTCTCCAAAAGATCTGTATCCATTGAGAACATGTGCTCACCTATACATCTTGATCATCCAAGTCCAAAACTATAATAACATCACAAGGAATGGTTATAGAAAATATGGATCTCATCAATAGAGTAGAAAGTAAGGAGAGAAGAATGTTGAGGATGCTTGCTTGCTGAACATATAGCTTATAGCCAACCAAGGTAATTGGAGATCCCAGTCTCCCAACTGACATCTCTATAAACTTTATTTACACAATCTTTTTTTATTGTCTGAACCATTCTCTCTACTAAGCCATCTACCTTAGGGTGATCTTGAGAGATAGTACAATGATCAATCAAGCACTTGTCGGACAAGACATGAAACTCTCTCAAAAACCCTATACCTTGGT
The DNA here is from genome assembly GCA_948567375.1 of Lunularia cruciata. NCBI lineage: Eukaryota > Viridiplantae > Streptophyta > Marchantiopsida > Lunulariales > Lunulariaceae > Lunularia > Lunularia cruciata. The sequence continues at coordinate 48,645,726 of OX419761.1, read as the reverse complement.
CAGTCAAAACCTTGGTGCACCAAAATGTCTAAGAACTCGATCCAAGAATGAGTAAGCAATCCTTTCATTGGACTTGTCAAGAAGTACCACCAACTCAATCCACTTGGAGAAGTACTCCACCATAACCAACATAGATTAATGATGTCTCACAATGAATGGTGAAGATCCAACAAAGTCCAAGGTCCATAATCCAATGGCAACCCAATCCCATGATAGGTAATGGAAGTCATTGTGGCATAAGAGCATTAAATGATGTTTTAACTTGATTACAGACCACACATATGGAAAAAAAATACTATACAATAGTTTTTCATACTATGCCATCAATAATGATTTTAGAGTAAGCTATATGTATGCTTTATTCCAAAATGTCCTTGCTCCTCATGAGCATGATATACCAATTGTGGTCTTTGAGATGGAAGTGGTACTACTTGCACTCTACCTTCTTCCCATACATGAAGAAGGTGTTTGCACTCCAATCTAAATTTCTTGGCTTGCTAAAAGACATGGTATCTCTCCTTGGGTGTGGCACCAATTGTGCCACCCACAATACTAGTGCAAAGATAATCCATCACTAAGATATCATCATGAATGTCTTGCTAACCTGTACCAATATCTCTACCTTTAGGAACTATGACCTCAACAACTCTTCTTGTATATGATGAGAGAGATACCATCAAGGCCTTAGAAAATAAACATAGGAAGGTAGTTGTATGCCAACTTGGCATCATCTCCTCATCTATCTCATTATGCCAATGTGTTATGGTTTGATCTTGTTGGCTAGGAGATAGAGAGTTTCTACTTGGCCCATCTACATCATGGTTCACCACTCCATGTTTGTGAATAATTGTGAAATTATACTCCTATAAAATCAGAGCACATCATGCAGCTTCTATGAAAGCTTGTTGGACTCATCAACCACTTCAATGGTTGATGATTATTGATGAGATTGAAGGTGTAGTGCATACATACATCATTACATAATATACATCATTGTCAACATCATGCACAAGAGAAGCACAACTCACACATAAATCATATATGAACTCTAAAGTCCCACAATCAATTAGGCTTGGAGATCCCACAAACATCCTCAGGTTGTGCACCCAATTTCTCCATAACTTATTTGAGCACTAATTACAATCAAGTCACACCCACTCTAACTAAGAGATCACAGGTGATGACGCTTGACAACCTTTCTTTACCATAACAAGAAACTCAAAGGCTCAACATCAAAGAAGTGAACTCTCTAGAGCTACACTTTAAAGGTATACCCCTATGCTCAACTTAGTTCTCCAACCTTAACATTACTTTTGATAGTGTGAACGGTGCAAGTGATAGTAGGTCCCACCATGTGATCAATAACGCTAACATGAAATCAGACTACCAACAAATAGTCCATGAGTACCTACAAAAATATATATGACTGCCAACACTATCACTCTAACGTCCAAGCAAACTAGCTTTGGTGCTATAAATATCATGATAGTTGTCATGCATATATACATCATTACACAACATACATGGTTGTCAACATCATACACTAAATAAATACATTTCACACATAAGTCATACATGAACCATCAAGTGCCACAATTGCCCCCCCCCCCCCTTAGTTGGAAGTTAGGTCCCTCTAACTCTAGATAACCATCTACTCCAAGTATGTGATATTTCCCATGGTGGGCAAAGATCAGGACACAAAGTGCTATCAAGCTCCATTTTTAGGCGTTGGTCTACAATCGGTATTACATGAAGTGTAAACTAACTACAGGTCAAGTACATCTAGAACATAACCATTGTCCTTGAGGAAATATGGATCTTGTCCATAGAGAAGTAAAGAGAGAAGGATGCTAAGGAGGCTTGCTGGATGTGAAATGATAGCCCATGGCTAACCAAGGTAACTATAGATCCCAATCTCCCAAGTGGCCTCTATGTAAACCGTACTCACTCAATCCTCTCTTCACCATCTAAATTACTCCCTTTGCCAAGCCATCTGCCTTAGGGTGATCTTGGGAGGTAGTATGATGATCAATCAAGGCACACAAGACTTGAAACTCTTCCAAGAACTATATACCATGATCAGTCAAAACCTTGTTTGGTGCACCAAAATGACTAAGAACTCAATCCAAGAATGAATAAGCCGTCCTTTCACTAGACTAGCCAAAAAGTACCACCAACTCAATCCACTTGGAAAAATGCTCCTCCATAACCAAAGCATATTGATGATATCTTGTAGTCAATGGCAAAGGTCCAAACAAAGTCTAAACTCTAAAAGTAACCCAATCTTATGATAAGTAATGAGTGTAATTGTGGTGTAGGAGCATTAAATGATGCTCTAACTTGGTCACAAACCATACATCTAGAAAAAAATGTTGTATATTGGTCTATATACCACACCACCAATAATGACTCTAGAGTAAGCTATATGTATGCTTTACTCCAAAATGTCCTAGCTCCTCATGAACATGATATACCAACTGTGGTCTTTGAGATGGAAGTAGTACTACTTGTACTTTGAATCAATGCTCTCTTCATATCATTATACTTGTAAGGATGTTGAAAAACTAATGTATCACTAGTAAACTCAATCCAAACACTAAGTCATTTCAAGCACCCAAATCCTTCATACTAAACATGAAATAACTCGTGTAGCTTCTCAAGAACCTCTAAACTCTTTGTATTTCACCTCTTGTAAGCTTTGGTCCAATGTTTGGCTCCCAATTATCCTTTATAACTGATGTAAGAGTGGGACACACACTCACTAACTACTACATTGGGCCCTTGGGAGTAGTAATGTCATGCTTCCAACCACTACAGTCCCCAACCTCAATGTGAGAACTCCCTCTACTCTAGTTGCAAGTTCCATAGGTCCTCTAGCTACCATCCCAAGTAAACCAAGGGTGTAACCCATGTAGAACACGCTCACATGGATGGATCCCAAGTACACCACTCTCACTAGTAGCTATTGGTTGTATCCCAGGAATACCTTACCCACTCGGTTCATTGCGCCCAACATATGCATAAATCATCTTGATAGGCATAGAGCTCACAAGTGTTCAAGTGGTGATGCCTATCAAGCACATCCTACATTGCTTTATCAAGCCAAGGCTCATGATCCAAGTCAAATAATTCAGGTCCATAGCTTGACCTAACACTTAATGATTGGATGCCACTAACACTACTATAATAACGGCAATATTGGTATGAAAACCTATCACTCACTCCCTCTCATTGGTGTTGGGCTCTACCAACTATTGTAACTATGTAACATGGTAGGTCCTATCCAAGAATGACCTGATGTGTACATGATGGACTTGCCACCACTTGTGCATAAGAATCACCTATCAAAAGGACATTCTCTAGAATGTAGGCTAGAGAAACAGACTAATGAACTTGGAGAGTAGTATATATAATATCTCCTAAAACATACCAAAATGGGGATCTTGTAGACCTTGACCTTGGCCAACATGGGTATGTTCTTGACATGGTCATTCAGAAATCATCAAATGAACAAGACCATGTCTCTCTAAATCATGCACTACTAGCATGGAAATGTCTACTAGTAGGGTCTTTTGATAACCTATGACTACTACCATCACTAATAACTCAAAATACCAATAAGCTAAGTATGGCACATGATGTAGAGAGACTCACCTAGTAGTCTCATCTATCTCCACATACAAGTACCTCTATACTCATATTCTTATGTGTAGCACTATAACTAGTTTGATGCTTATCCCACCAAACAACTCCAATAGGCATACTCTCCCTATTGGATATTGCCAAGCAATGAGTGTGGTACCCAAAGGAGACAAGGTAATAGACTTTGGAGGCTCATCCTCACACTAGTCTCCTAGTGGTACAAAGGCTCTACTCCAAGCTTGTTGCACTAATTGATATATATGTTGCTACAATGGCTCTTTAGAACTCCACAATAGAACATCCAAGGTGGATGGAACAATCCCACTTGTACTCAAGTTTGAGTGATCTCCCTTGGTACTCAAGTATCCTTTGCATGGGCATTCTACTCCTGTAAGTCCCTAGGCCAAGCAATGGAATCATTAATAGTTGAAATTGATGCCATGGTCCTTAAGCTAAGACTGCCACTACTAAAGCATATTGGTAGGCTACATACTCATCCCTCACTTGACTTCCAACCTGGTCTATAGGAGGACATCTCCTCCCAATAGTCCATATTGAAACCCATGAGATATAATATTGTTCCACCAACTAGCACATCATATGACTCTACTATTGTTATAATGGCTTGAGCTCTCACCATAGAGCTATCAGTTAGATGAATGGGTTGAATCTAGAAAATGAGCTTTCCACATGTGATGTACTATGGAAAACTACCCCATTGAGATATCTAGATTTGAGATGGACACCTCTCCACATCGATCATTTGTAGCTCAAGACAAAAAACTACAACCTTCTCCAATATAAGGGGTTGTGCACTTGAGTCTAATAAGACCTTCTTTGGTGTAGAGACCTTCCTTGAAGGTCTCACCAAACAAAAAATCACACTCTAGTTGTCTATTAGGACAATTCCAAGTGTGAACCAAGCTTGCTCAAAGGCAAGTCTAGTTGGTAACTCTTCCAACCTAGTTGCTTTTGCTTACCATAAACCATTGGTCATTGAATGGATCCCATGCTCCTCAACCAAGTCAACTCAACTATCAACCACATCTACTCTAGAAGTAGGAACCACATCATCCTTACTCTCACAAAGTGTGGCAATCAACTAGAACATTGGATTTGGGTCAACTTTCAATGTAAACATGTCATTGGTTGAGAACAAAGGGAAATGCATAATCAATTGAGTCACCTCCAATAACATGTTAGACTCAATCCATATAGTAGTAGTTGGTTGACTAGCATCTAGTCCATCATGCACTCCATCACCACCTATCACATCTACACTAGGATGTCTAAGAGCATAGATGTTGTTTGTAGTGCCTCAAAGATTGTGAAAGATTGGGGAAGTTTGACTTGTCTACCAACTTCTCATCTTTGTGAGCCTAATTGCACTTATGCTCCTCTAGGATCTAGAGCACATACTACATTCCTAGTCACTAAAATAGATACATCTACTTGTGCTAATTTGCACATAAAGTCCAAGATGTCTCTATCACCAACATAAGAGGTGGAAGCCTTAGCCCCTAAATCTAATCTGCTCTTAGCTATGGCCATGCCAGCCAATCTTTTCTCCAACTACTCAATCTGAGTAGCTATAGCTATATCAAAAGCAAGGGCAAGTATTGCACCCCTACCAAGTGTGGATCCTCTACCACCTCATCCTCCATGACCTAGAGCTCTTCTACCACTCTATAATTCCAAGTGAAGGTTAAAGTAAAAGTCATTAGTGTTACCAAATCTATGGTAATGGTCACACTATCTATGTGTTGGTTGTGATGCACTAGAGATATCATGTCCACTACCATAAGTGCACTCTCTCTTATAGTGAGGTCCACCACAAGTCCAACAAGCAACACCACTACTCATTGGCTACTATTGACTTGAAAATGAAGGTAAGGGTCTAGTTGCACTAGGCCCTCCACTCACTCCATCAGATTTGGGTCGTCCACTCTGCCCTCAAAAGCAACATGGTGTGGTGCACTCTAGAAGAAATAACAACTATGGATGATGTCTCTCTACCAAATCTAGATGTCACCACTCTCTCCTCAATGTGCTCAGCCAAACTAAAGATCAACGCCAAAGTAGGTGAGGTAGCCTATAACAACATGGTATCACGTACTCTATATTGCAACTCCTTGTCCAAGATCCCATACCAAAATTGGACTACTCGGACCTTTGTAAATCCATAAGTCAAATTGATCAACCATCTCATGCTAATGTATGCCTCATATAGGCTCTCTCCAACCTTCCATTAGAACTCTTAAAAGCTCCTCAGCTTATCAAACCACACTCCTTGGTAGTTTTGCTTTAATAACCCTTTCCATGCCATGAAGGGTGTGAATAAAGTTGAGTTCCGCATCTAATATAAATCACATCAACTATCAATTTCTTGGAAGAAATCATCCACCTCAATGGTACACACTTCACCAAAGTAGCACTTCGGGCCTTTGGAGACTCCATAAATCTTGTCCATGTCCCATAACAACATTGTAAACACAACAGATACACTCTCAATTAAATCAACCCTTATATCAAACTCCAAATCAAAGTCAATATCCTCCCTCATTGAGACTTGAGATACTTGCTAATATTGAGCGCCACTCCATGTAAAACTTTGTATGTACTATAGTGATATCTCATTTGGAATCCCCAAAGAACTCAATCATGACAATGTAACTCAAAATGATAATTGTAAACACTACAAGAACCCCACCGAGGATTACCACCAAATGCCACCACCAACTAAACACCACTCACTAATGTAGCTCTAATTGCAATAACTACACTAGAAGGAATGGCAATTTCTAATCTACCATCACAAAATGCACTCTTACAATCTACAAGTCATCACTTCTTGCCTCACCAAAGAGAAACATAAATAATCTAATGGCTCATTACTCCAACTTCACTGTTGAGAGCATACCAAAGCACCAACACTCTAAAGTTAGTGCACTTAATACAAACATGGTGCACAAATAGAAAATAGAGAATGTAGGAGATCCAAACACAAGAGTCTAAATAAAACCCTCAATCTCATAAATCAAAACCAAATTGACTCTAACATCATTCAACATTTGATATAATAGGAGTGTGTACATACTCCTAAATTACCAAGATCACCAAAGATGAGATCAAACTGCCTCTCCTAGCCAAAGCTACATATGTATAGGTATAAATTGATCAATCACTAGGACAACAAGTGAAGGTGGACCATTTGACTAAGACACCAATCTAGGAACCAAAGATCTGAGGTTCAAACCTTATTGCACACATTCTAGAAAGATGGGCAGATTTTGCCAAATGATGACCAAAAACTACAAAAAATTCAATTAAATTGGCTAGTTTCATGCCAAAAAGTTGGGTTCTTGGCCTTTCATAGCCTCTCTAGCCTGAAATCCTATGCCTTTAAATGCCAAGTGAGGCCTTTCTTCTTGCCAATTTGAACACTTTCCAAATTTGGCCAAGCTTTATCAACTCAGTCTAACTAGGGCAATTTGAGCAACTTTTAACTTTAGACAACCTCCGCTAACTTGACCTCCAAATTTAGACAACCTTTGCCAAAATTTAGCCAAATGAGGTATTTCTTCTTGCTAATTCAAACCTTTTCTAAATCTGGCCAAGTTTCACCAACTCAAGCACTAATTAGGGAAATTTGAGCAACTTCCAAATCTTGACAACCTCTTCCAACTCGACTTCCAAATTTGGACAACCTCTGCCAATTTGATGCATCTTTTCTATAGTTGGCTGACCAACTCCTCCATTACCTATCAAATTGGGCAAAATTGAGAGGATGAGGATCTCTAAATCCCTAATTCATGGAGATGAGTTCCCAAATCTACCTCCAATTTTACACTTTGGGTTCAATTTGCACCAAATTGACCTTGATTTCACCTCATGGGCTCAAATCAAACACCCATAATCTCAAATTAACTCAATTCTCAAAAATTTGGTCAGCACTCTTACACATCGTCTACCCCATTGCCAAATCTACATCAACTCAAACAAGGCTTTTGCACATGATCACTCTTAGGGAAATCTAAGACCACTATTGAATATACCAACGATCAACCAAGCTTAGAGATATCACCAATGCAGTTAGTTCTTGCACCCAATTTCTCCTTCACTCTCCTTTCTTTGATCTAATCAATTCATTCTTCCACTCAAAGGACACTTAAATTCAGATCTGTACTCGTTCTTTTACTCAACAATCTGCAAACAACCAAGCACTAATTATATTCAAGTCACATCCACTCTAACTAAGAGATTCCAAGTGTTGCTCGCCGACCTCTATTCACCATAACCAAGTTCTCAAAGGCTCAATATCAAAGAAGTGAATTCTCTAGAGCTACATTTTAAAGGTATCCCCTTTTGCTTGGCCTAGGTCTCCAACCTTAGTGACACATTTGATGGTGCAAAAAGTACAAGTGACAAGTAGCACTAACATTAAATTGGATCACCAACAAGTAGTCTATGAGTAACTACCAAAATCCAAAATACCTATGATTGCCACACTACAACTTTGGCATCCAAGAAAACTAGCTTTGGCACTACAAATATAAATGACAAAGGGGTTACCAAATAGGTAACATTGGAAATTTGCTATTGCTCACATTATTGCTAACACTCTCTCTCACATAAATTATATTTTATCTTTGCTAAATTGTTGGAGAGACTAGCTTATGTCACCATAAACTCCTTCCACTCATCATCCTACTAGATGAGCATTGCTCCAAGCCTCAATGCAGTCCAATCAATATGAACCTAGAATGATTATCCTCTAATCAATCTCCTAAAACTAGGAGTAGATGTTAACCTCTCTTTGAGCTTTATAAAAGTTCTCTCTTGCTCATCTCCCTAACACCACTCTTGTGTAAGCTTGGTTAGCTTCTTAAGGCTATTGGCAATGATACTAAATCTTCTAACATATTGGTGATTAAATTTTACCAATCTAAGGAATGCTTAAACTTTGCTCATATCCATAGGTCAAGGAATATATACAATAGCTTCCACTTTAGTCTATTGAACACCAAGTCTACCAAGGTAGATAGTAGAACCCAAATACTCAACCTACTTGTGGAAGAATCTATACTTCATAGTATAGATACTTTATAGTATAAATAACTATAGGATGTTATTTGAATCCATGAGATCTCACTCTCTCAAACACTTCCAACAAATGTCTCTCATGCTCCTCTTTGATAGTGCTCTAGACCAAAATGTCATCAATATAGCACCAAGCAAAATCCAATCTTAATAAGATCCTATCCATAACCCTCTAAAACTCAATAGGAGTATTCTTTAACCCAAATGGTAAGAACCTCCATTGATATAATACATCCTTATTGTGAAAATCAATAGCCCAAAATATTATCTTGGACTTGTCTTCCTCCTTTATCGGCAACTAATGATATCTTGCTCAAAGATCCAAAATACTGAAGACTTTTCATGCCCCATTGCATCAAAGGTCTACTCGGGTGTAATCATATCATACCAATCAGCCTTAGTTTGTTGGTTGATAAGATAATAATCTCCATACATTTGCCTATCTATTTAGTTGTTATGCATATTCTTCTTGGTTGTCATCATTGGAATTGAAGTATACTCTCCATGTGAAATCTACACCAAAATCACCTCAAAAAGATCTCTACTTTGGCACTAAATCAATACTCTCTCCATATCATTATATCTATAGGGACATCAAAAAATTGGTATATCACCAATTAGCTTAATCTGAATACCAGATCTTGATAGAGTACCAAAATCCTTCACACTAATGGTAAAATAACTTGTGTATTGCATCTAAAACCTCCAAACTCTCCATCTTTCCCCTCTTATAAGCTTGGGTCCAATTTTGGTTCCCATAATATCTTCTATAACTAAAAGTGGAAGACGCATTGACTAGCTACTACACCAAGCCCTTGGGAGCAACAATGTCATGCCTCCCAACCACTAGAGTCCCCAACTTTAGCACAAAAGACTCCCTTTGCTCTGGCTACACACTCTACACATCCTCTAACTACATCCCAAATAGACCAAGGGTGTAATACAAGTAGACCACACTCACTTAGATGTACCCCAAGTAACTTAGGTAGAAATTCATTACTTGAAATGTGTAATACCAAGAGCTAGCCATATGATCTAGATGTGAAATTCGGTTTGGTAACATCTAGAATGATATTATACATAATGGTCAAAATAAATCAGATAGAAATATCACCAAAAGTGTACTTCTACTAATAGGGCAGAAATTGAAATAGACTTGAAAACTTTAGAACCAATAGCTAGTTAGACATATGATTTAAATGTGAGAATTTTTTTTGTAACATCTAGAAGGATATTACACATGATAGACTAAATAGATCAAAAAAAAATATCACCAAAAAGAGACTTATACTAATAGAGTAATAACCAAAATATACCTAAAATCTTTGAAGACAATTTCAGAGGCCTAAATGGATGAATTAAGCTTCATAAATGTGCAAAGCCCCACCCCCAAATGGAGGAAAGGTTGGTCAACCCTCCCCCTAGTTTGTTTCATCGAGAGCTTTCCATCAATACCTTACCCATGTGATTCTAAAATTCATACATGAAGATTCTCTAAGAGATTCTTTCCGACCAAAACTTGTTTGACCAACCATATAGGACCTAGACCGAGATGTCACCCATCCAAGTAAATAATCCAAGGGTGGAGCTTGCTTACATATCACCTATCGGCATGCCTACTCCTATGGTGGAAGTTCTTTGGAAGAGATACTCTTTATCTATATAATAAAGAGAAGGTGTTCCTTTTGGAACATCGAATGATGGAGTGTGAAATCTATATTTTCTCTATTCTCTCGTCCTCGATGTATTACAAAATGTGTTTATGCTTAAAGATTCTCTCTTCCACTAAGTATAAAATGTAAATAACTCATCAGCGCGTATTCATGAGAGATATTTCAAGAATAATCTGATAAAAGGAGGAGTGTATCCTAAAGAGATTTACAATCTAGCAAAAAGTTTAACAGATTATTCTTTATCTATCCCTACCGAACGCGAGCATATGTTGAATTCACACTCATATTCTACCGACGATTTTCTCTCTACTTCAACGGAACACGAGTGGACTTCAAAGCACGCAGCAATGTAAGAGTTATTTATTTCATTCAAGCAAAACACAAGCACATTTCAAAGTTCACGTAAATTGCAACGCTCTAAACTAACTCTCTCTACCTATGGAGCTTCCGTTGTCATGCTGCTTACTGTTTTTGAAATGCCGTTCGACTGGCTTGGTCAGGGTGAGGGTGGATTTTCATTTCTCACGTGGCACACTGGATACGAATGAGCTGTCACTTCCTGAACGTATGTTTATATGAAATTACACGAATGTTCATTCTAAACTTCACTAGTGTAGTAAACATTGTTCGTAACATGTAGGTGCCTCAGCTATACTAATAATACTCTCTTAAGGTTATTCTCTTAGCCGAACATAGTTTCAAGTCCTGCATTTCCCCTTATCTCACCAAATTTATAGAATTTGGTGAATACCTTTCTAAGACGTCATTGATTGCAACTACTCAGTAAGGCCAAATTTCTGTTCTCGAGGTTCATTTTATCGCACCCTGAGTTTTCAAGGGACAAATTAATTTCACTATACACGTGAGCAGGGACTTTTACGTTTTACAAAACATACTAGGGGGATTGTGTGAACGAAGATTTTACACAGCAAGACGAATTCCAACATAAATTGAATTTGGAAGAAAGTTAGAATATTAGAAAACGGTTCTGATCCGACAGACTTTGTACCAAGTCCTCAAGGTGCTGTGAGCACTCCATGCCCCATAATGGAAAGCTATGAGTACGGTAGCAAAGCTCGAATTGAAATGTCAAGTCGAGGAGTTACAAAAAATTTCTACCTAATCCATGACGGTGACCGTAGATCAAATTTGTTACAGTGAAACTCTTGCAATTGAGAGTGATGAGAAGTGAATTTCGTTTCCGAATGAAACTAAAATATCTGACGTAGCAATACTCTAAAACAATTATGCAAGAAGTAATCTTTTGGAGCTTGAGTTACTCGATGTTGGATGAGCCCATTGTGCTCAATCATTTTATCTATGATCATGAATTCCGATCTATTTATCGTTCCAGATCTCTAATGAAGATTTTATATTATAGACTTCAGTAAAACCTTAAGTCAGTCGGTAAAACATAAAAACATTAGTTCTTAGATCTCAGGTATTATAGTAGCTTTGTTTACACAAACTATAAGAAACAAAAACTAAAAATACAGATCTACTTAGTGTAATTAATGGATAAATCCAAATATTGATATGAAGTTATATTTTTCGTAAACATTGAGAAAAACTGGAAGATGTTTAAAAGTGATTGGTAAATGACTCGTTTCACGTAACCACTTAAGCTCATTCGTCCATGCATGCGTTATCCAACTCTATTTATGCATATTAATATAAAAATAACGTGGGCTACGATTAGAGACGAAACGGAGGATTATCAACATAAGCTTAAGGGTGTCCACAACTGGAAACAACATCATACTGAATCGTGATAGATCAAGTTAGTAAACTTCCAGAACCTCATACAATGTTGCACACCTTTTACTCCTATTTACGGCCAAGCTGGAAAGTTGGTGCTATGTGCTGATGGTGAATTTTGTGGATAAAACCCAAGATATTAAATGGGGCTAACCCCAATATTATTGGAATGAAAATTTGTTCTAGAAATTCGTTCTATTGCACTTAGAATGTTATAATTATAAGTTTATATAAGTCACATTCTAAAGACGTACCACTTAGTGTGATTGCTCTGTATAGATTAGAGCTACCGGTACTCTCGACACTTTGAGCTTCGGGACTGGGACAACGATACTGTATTGTGCCTATGAGTGACAGTGGATTCACTGTCATCCAATGAAGGGAGGTGGCCAGCCAGCCGATGCAGTTTTAAGAATACAATAGTCTCTGATCCATCAAAAGAATATTATTTTCAACTGTATGGCTTATGCGAGATGCCTGCTTATCTATCGGCTGTTACGGGAGCTTTATACAATCATAGCTATCACAGAACCTCATCTAGCAAAACTCCTGCAGGCTCGCGGACGGCTGGTTGGAATCATGATGCGACGCATTTCCGATTCAAATTGATCAAATATGCACTCCACGGTAGCGTTCTCATCGACCAGTTTGAGGAAAACATCGTGCAAAGGATCGTGTAGAAATTTCAACACATTTCAGGCCCGCTGAGGCGCTCGGGGCTCACAGCAACAGCCATCTTTCTGCAGAAAGAGTTCATTTTCGGAATCTCATTTTCAAATACTATCATGCTTGGACCTGGAATTTTGACGCATTTCCGTGCCAAACAAGAAGTTTGACTCACTATGAACTCGGAGAACCTTTCCAGTACGAGAGCAACGAGGAGCAGGACCTACGTCTGCCTTTACAGCACATCATTCTATGCAACTTTCCTGTAACCTGCTCGATGCGTGTGCTAAAGACCCTACAGATCTCTGCACCCTTTCCTCCAAGACCGGATGCGGAACGAGACTGCGGATTAAGGATGTTGCAAACAACAACTCCTCTTCCCAACATTGCGTTACTGAAAAACCGTGATTCTCTTTCCAGTTACATCCCAGACCTGATGTGAATTCAGTAACAAGCACTGAGCTTCGCTGAAACTAAACTAAGACTCATCTACTGAGTCCGTGCTACACGGAGTTTATGCTGGTAAGATGAAGTTTTGGACATCTGATCATGAATAGACTAATTTCGTGTCTCGAAAGCCAAGTTCCTGACGTTTCTGGTTCAAGATGCAGAAGAGATTTACTTACTCATTGTTCGTATCGTGTAACCGCCCGAGCTACTAGTAAAACTCCCTTAAAGTTTATCCTCGTTGTGGGACAATAGTTTCAGACACTGTATTACGTTAAATTTTTTTGGTAAAACTATAGTGAAACGTATGCAAATCTACATATCAGTTATAAAATACAAGGAACACTTAAATAATACTCAATGACTCGTATTGACTTCTTTTTATATAGGTCATATTGAAATAAATAAATGGATTATTTACAAATTAGACCTTAATGGAAATGGATTTATCTACATAAAAGTAAAGAAATGGATTATTTACGAGCTAATTCTAAACTAATAAAACATTTTGTCGTGCTATCTAGCTTTATCTTTCCCCAACGGGCTGCCTCATTTACTTTGATTGCTACCCTCATGTCCTTGTTTCCCAAGGGTTCTTGACAACATTATTAGCATCTGGATGGAATGAAACTCTAATATACACTTACATATAAATACAAGGTACTCTAATACTAACTAGCACAGTTTCTATGTATTATATTCAAACTCTTTAACTTCTCTAATATATAGTATAACATATACGAATTTCAATTATCAAATATAATATAATATGGATTACCATTTGAAATGCAATTTTAACATACTTCTCTTTATTTGATCAAAAGGAACACATCTTGTAAATTACCTATATAAGACGTTTTAGATTATAAATAATTTTCTCTTCCGTGTTCAAGAGGTCATCTGAATTGAATTGATGAAAATTTAATGAAATTGTTACTCATGAAGACAAATTTCTACTTGTCGAGGTTCATTTTATCCCACACCTAGTTTTAAGAGGAGAAATTAAGTTCACTGAACACGTTAGTAGGTTTTTACATTTCACATGACGACTGTAATATTATATGAACGTAGTTTTCACCCAACAAGAAGGATTCCAACATAAGAAATTGATTTGAAAACAGTTAGTATATCAAAAAACCGTTTATGATCAATCAGAGTTCATACTAAGTCCTCAAGATGCTTTGAGCACTCAATTCCCCATAATGGAGATCTCTGAGTGTGGTATTGAAGTTCGAGTTGCAATGTCAACTTGATGAGTTGACAGCACTTTCTGTTGACCATGACGTGGCAGTAGATTAAAGGCTGATACGGTGAAACTCTTGCAATTGAGACTGATGAAAAATTAATTCTCCTTTCGAAATAAGATTAGAATATCTCATGGAGCAATGCTCTAACATAACAGTGCAAGAAGTTATCTTTTGGAGCTTGAGTTCTTCGACGTCGTATGAGCCCAATTTTCATAATCAGAGACACTAAGGAAAGTCGGCAATAATCATTCCTATATCGAGTTGATATGTCACCTGGTGAATTTCTTGTTCCTCAGGGAGAAGAGAACAAATTATTCATGCGATACGGCAACGCCTCTCGTAATCATGTGACTTCCTACCTTACACCATCTGAAGGAAATCGAACACATTTCGCAGCAGCCAAGCCGTGTAAAGCAGAAAACTGTAGTAAGTTCTGTAATTAGGGGGTCAACCGATTCCAGATTGCTTGGAATCCTTTCTCCAACTCACGTGGGTGTACTACATAGTCTGAGTCGACACCCATGCTAAATGCCATTCCGACAGGCATCGAGAAACCTGTAATGCAATGCTCTGTCCACTTCGGAGAGAAAGATTTCGCTTGGAAGTCTCGAGGAACGCGTTCTTTTGCATGTAATACATCAAGGTCCATCGTTGAAACACCACCGTAATTGTATAGGCCTAACGTTGACACTACCATTCTGACACTCACTCAACCTCCATAGTCCATCTCACAAACGACAAACCTAATGGTGAGTGAAATGGCTTCTTTCTTTCAATCAAGGGCAGTGAAAACTCTCGCCAGGCAATTATAACCTCGACACTCTCTACCTCGTGAATCCTGCTTTTGGTAGAGGATTAGCCCCGCGTATTCTTTCTTCCATTGCGACTGTGCTTCACAATATACTGAACGGAGATGATCTCCAGCTACTTGCACTGATTGAATAAATGTATGAGAGCTTCATCTACTCTAGTCTGCTACCGGGACTTCATTTCAACAAATAACCCGACAAGTGTTTCCTCTTGTCAGGACAAGACTTCCAACCAAGACCTAGTCCTACTGAGGCTTACTGACGGATAGATATCCTTCAAACGCAATCCGTAAGAAATGCGTTTCCGTTCTTCAGATTTCGGATTGTGCTATATACCTAGTCATCTTAACAACCATAACGAACCCTAGGCGGGCTGTAGGTATGTACTATCTCAAGTGAGTCAAGCTGTGACAGTTTTCGTGAAGCCACAACCAGCTCGAAGACACAAACTACCTCCACAACTTCTCCAGCTCTAGGCCCGGTATAATATATTACAGATGAAAATAAACAGCTTCCCGCAGATTTGGGGTACGTGAGTGGATGCATGGAACTGCTAGGCTTCCTCCCAAATAGAGGCAATGTAAAGTTGTTTAGGCTTTGGATACCTGAAGTTCCTGGATGCCTGAGAGCAAGAAATTCAATACGTACCTTCCTATAATTGGTATCAGATAGGAAAAGAGGCGCAAAAAACAACAGAAGATAAATGAAGAGTGCAGAAATAAATGCAGTGGAGGTAAGGAACCAAAGAATATAATCAGACGATCCTGAAAAACAGATACCGAAGACAGATGCTAGTCAATACTTACCGCTGACGAAGAATTCTCCAGTCGGTTGGTCAAGTCTCACTGGCTATCCTTCCATCCTGTACATTGTGTGTGGACATAACGAGGAGATGTCCCGGACTGTAGGAGCAACTGCTTACCATCCTAGAAAAGAAGAGCATCAAGCCATACAAAAATTCTTACGAGGATGAACAATCAGCATAGTCATTCAGTGTGCGCCGCCGAACATTCAGCCCTGGCGCAACATTCTTGTTACCTAGGTCACGGCCTACAACTGGACGTATTAGTTTCACATAGCCATAGCACATTAAAGCAGCTACGAATCAGTTATGTGTATTACACTGTAAGAACAACAGCTCTGAAGAATAATGCGAGGTGAAACAGAAATATGAGATGAGCATTGAAACTTACACAATCTTAAACGAACTTAATCCAGTAAGTGATTAGATCTCAAAGACACGCGCCAGAGGCAAACTGTCAAAATCATATTCTTTCATCATTTTCCGAAACATATTGATCGTACAAAAATGTTCGGTTTCCAATGATTTGCCTTTCGTTGACCGGCTTCAAGTTCTCAAAAAGAGGCGATGTGTACAATAGTCGAGCTCTAGGCGTAGTAACCTGAAATACATCGATTTTATAAGGAGAGCCCGACTTGCTTACGTTGAAAGCTACGACGGTGGACATGTGGCTGCCACAATTACGCGAGCTTCAAAGCCCCGTTACCCAAAGGGAGGCTTGTGGCAGATTACAGAATTGAGGAATCCGCTAAATTCTACGTAAGCAGAATACACAAAGCGCAGTCACGAATCTTCATAGCTGGATTCGCCTGTCTCCACAGCAGTACACGCTGGAGTGCCATTGCTTGTTCAAGAGCATGTGAGATGTCGGAGCATCTTGAAAGATCGACCTCAACAGCACTGTCACTCCCAGTCGCTCTTGACTTCACATCGGCTGGACAAGGATGTGACGGGCCGTGAGGTCACCCACGAGATCAACTTGGCAGCACTCTGAGCATCGACGTCACCGAAGAGAGGTCGACGGAGACGTATGAATGAAGCCTGCTCCTTTCAGATAATGTTATGCACATGAGCAAAATAATGGGACGTAAGCACCTTGGCAAAAGTGAACAGCCTTCTTCCGAGCAAAAAGAAACCGGCGTGAGACCAAAGCAAGGGTCAAAACAAGATATTAAACACACACCGAATTGACTTTGTTTGCTGAAACGTGTATAGTTAACATAAATTAATAAGTTAGGAGAGGATAAACGAGAAGGAGAAGTTGTGCACTATATTAGACTTTTGCAAGTTTATTTTATTTTATTGGTAAAGTATAATATTCAATATTGATTATAAAATTTTGGTGAATTTTAGAAGTTAATAAAATTATATATATATATAATTAGTAAAAAATATATATATAATATAATATATATATATATCGATAATAATAAATGATATAAAAATTTATATATTTTGGATTTTATATTTTATTATATTTAAAATGAAAATTTTAAAAAAATCTATAATGATATATTTAAATTATAATATCATTTTATGTTTATCTTAACTTGAGCGTCAAATTGATTGAAATTAATTATAAATTTAAATACAACACCAAATAAGAAATATCAATTAAGTTGTTCGGTATTTTCTGAGCGAGACATCTAAAATATCAATTTGACAAATATCTTATCAATCGAGATAAGATATTTGTCAAGAAATTAATCGTAGAATAAATTTAGGGAGAAGATAATTTAATTTTTAGAGTGTGAATTAAATAGATTGTGCAAGGAAAATCTGAAGAGAGTCGTATCAAAAAATAATTAATTAAATATTACAAGAGTTATAGATGTGTTTTTGGATAATGTACCAAAAAAATTATAGTTTGATCATGATATGTCTTTCAAGATTGAATTATTATCAAGAAGTACTGTTGTGAATAGAACATTCTATTGGAATTGGACGAACTTTAAATAACATTGAATGAATTTTTAGAGAATGATTTTATATGACATAATATATTTCCTTGAAAATAACCGGTACTATTTGTTCAAAAAAAGATGTAAGACTTTATTTTTTTATGATCACCGTGACCTCAATAAAAAAATAGTGAAGAATGTATATCTCTTGTCTTGCATTGATGAATAGAGTAAAATACTTCTCCAAGTTGGATCTTCAAAGTGACTATTAGCAAAGTCTCACTATTAGAGAAGATATGCAAAAGATTACTTTTTGCACAAGGTATGGGTATATGAAAGGGGAATTTTTCCTTTTGGGTTCACTAATATTCAATAATTTTCATGGATCATATGCATTGGGTGTTAGATGTACTATTGGATTGGTACATGATTGTTTTTGGATGATATTTTAATCTATAGCAAGATAAAGATAGAATATGTAAATCACATGCGAGAAGTCGTAAGACAAGTACGTCAATGGAAGTTTTACAACAAGAAGTGAAAGTGTACCTTTTGGCAAAAGGAAGTTATGTTCTTGGATCACAAGATCTCATCAGAGCGGATCAAGATGAAAGAGGAGAAAATCAAAGCCATTATTGAGTGGCTTACTCCAAAGGATTCTACAAAAGTGTGGGCATTTAATAAACTGACAAATTTTTACCAGCAATTCATCCACTATTATGCTCATGTGACCGTGTCATTGATTGACTTTTTGAGGAAGAACTCAAGCTTTTAGTGGACTACCAAGCACAAAGAAGCATTCCAAAAGTTGAAACATATGGTGTCTTCAAGACCCATTCTTCAACCATACGACCCTCATCTACCTTATGTGGTTGATTTTGATACTTTTGACTTTGCCATTGAAACTATGTTGTACAAGAATTCCCAAATGAGTTACATCACCTTTGTGTCTCACCAACTAAACACCACAACAAGAAATTACTCTACTCCAGATCAAAAACAAAACACAATGGTATATATCACCAAGGTATAGAGGCATTATCTTGTGGGAAAACAAGTGATCATGCAAACCAATCACAAAGTAATCTTTGTTACAAACATTACATTTGGAACACATGAAGAGTAGACATCATTGATGGGACAAACAATTATAATTGTTTAACCTCAAACTTGAATACAAACCCAATAGGTTCCATGTCACCCTTAATGCACTATCACAATGACCTGATTTGAAGTCCCTTCCTCTCATTTCGGATGCAATTACGATAGTGTCAGTCATTTCTAAGGTCCAAATCAAGTTTTTGATCACTTTACAACAAGACCTCTTCTTTCAGATGGTACAAGGTCATTTGGCAACACATGACAATGATTACAACACTTTCTCTTTCAAGGAAGGCCTTCTATTTTGTGAGAATTGGATTTATGTTCCAGCCAACGGTGATTTATGACATGTGCACCTTCAAGAAGCACATGATTTACCAATCAATGGTCACATAGGTATGGACAAGACTTTGGGTATCCTACAATGCCAATGGTGGTGGTCCAACATGGCACAAGATGTTCAAAAGTTTATCCAATCTTGTGAGAGTTGAAAATGCAACAAGGCTAACAACCAACAATTGAGTGTGCTCCTTCAACCACTTCCCATCCAATTTGCTCAATGGGAACATGTGAACTTAGATCTCATCACCTCATTGCCTAAGATAAAGCAAGGTCACTAATCAATTGTGGTGTTTGTGGATAAACTTAGTAAGCAAATCCATTTGGCACCAACTTTTGATACAATGGATGCTCTAACATTGGCCTAGATATATTTCAATAGTGTTTTCAAGCATCATGGGATACCTTGTGTTCTCATCTCCGGCCATGATCCTAGTTTCATTGAAAATTTTGGCAAACACTCTTCCATATACTCGACACCAAGTTTACTTTATCCATGACCTATCATCCTCAAGTTGATGGACAAACCAAACATGCAAATTACACCTTGAAAGATATGCTTCATGCCTTTGTCAATGTTCACCATACCAACTAGGATGAATGTCTTGTGGTTGTTAAGTTTATCTACAATAATTCCAAATAGACATGCACCAAATTCTCTTCCTTCTTCTTTAATTTTGGCCAAGACCCACTTGTTCTAGCTTCCTTTCTTGCTCCTCCTCCATCTCATGCTTCCACCTTCTTGACCAAACTATCTCAATCTCTACAACAAACCAAATCTCATTGCTTTGTTGTTCAAAGTAGTAAGAAACAATGTGCAAACCAACATTGTCATGATCTCACCTTTCAACTTGGTGATAAGGTCATGCTTTCTTCAAGTAACTTACACCTCCCACTTGATACCCAAGTCTATAAACTTGTTCTTCATTGGATAGGTCCATTTGATGCCACCTAAATAATTCATCATGTTGCTTATGCCTTGCCTTAATTGATTTCTCATATGCAAATTCATCCTATCTTTCACATTTCCAAATCAAAATTCCAAATTTCCAAAGTCACATCTTCCTTTTCCTCTCATATCCAACCCTTCCTCGTCTTGTGCCTATCAATGATCAAGAGGAGTATGAAGTTGATCATATCTTTCCACATTGCCACATTCAATATGGATGCCAACATACTAAGTACAAGGTCTTTTTAAAAGGGTATGCTTTTCATGATGTCACTTGGAAGCCTCTTTCTCATCTCCAAGATGCACAAACAACTATTTAGGAGTTTGAAGCTTCTATGATGACAAGGACATCATCACTAATGGTGGAGAATATATAACAATATGGAATTTACATATAAGTTAGTCAAGACTAAGAAAATAGTAAATAAGCCAAATTAGCCTAAAGTTATAAAAATATTCTTGAAGCATCTAAAATGTAAAAGACCGAGACCAAGGAGAGAAATAGGAGAATGGAAGCTCACCTTGGAACACTTGAATAAGAGAAAACTCCAAATTCTTATCATGAGCTTTGGCTCTTGTATTTATAAGGATCATACAAGGCTCTTGAGAAGCTTCTCAAGAAGCTATCTTGAGTCACTTTCTTGGATACAAACCAAGTTAACTATGAAGCTTCTCAAGAAGTTTCCTTCTAGAAACCGCTTACTTGGCATGCAAGCTAAGCTAGTTGGAGGCTTCTAGAAGCTACCTCCTTGGGGTGCAAGCTAAGCTAGTCAGAAGCTTCCCAAGAAGCTTCCTAGACACTTTTGGAATATTCTAGGCTAATTTGTCTTATTCGCTACTTTGTAAGCTTTACTAACTTCATTGTTAAACTCCATATTGTTACACATTCTCCCACTGCTAGTTGGTGGCATCCTTGTTGCCAATGAAGCTTCAAACTCCTAGATGGCCAGTCTTGTATTCTAGAGATGAGAAAGAGGTTCCCATGTGGCATCATTAAGGAGATACTCTTTCCAAAGGAACTTGTACTTCGTATGTTGTTGATGGCATCATTGAATGTGGCAATGTGCAAGGATAAGATCAACTTTGTACTTCTTGTGATCATTGATAGAGACAAGAGGAGGGGGAGGTTGGACTCAAGAGCAAAAAGAAGATGGGTTAGGAACAAAGGATTTCAACTTGGAAATATATAAAGATAGGATGATGCACATATGACAAGGCAAGGCAAGTCGATAAGCAACAAGTAAAACAATTTGGGTGACATCAAAAGGTCCTATCAAATTAGGGGCAAGTTTACAAACTAGGGTATCAAGTGAGAGGGGGAGGTTATTGGAAGAGAGCATGACCTTATCACCAATTGGAAAGTTGATATCACAACAATGGTAATCTGCATATTATTTCTTCCGATTTTGAGCAACAAGGAGATGAGATTTGGTTTGTTGGAAGGTTTGGGAGATGGTGGTCAAGAAGGTGGAAATATGAGTGACATGAGATGGAGGAGGAGCAAGAAGAGAATATGGAACAAGTGGATCTTGGCCAAAATTGAGAAAGAAAGGAGAGAATCCGATGCTTGCATGTTTGGAATTATTATATGCAAACTCCATAACTACAAGACATTCATCCCAATTGGTATGGTGAATGTTGATGAAGGCATGAAGCATATCTTTCAAGGTGCAATTTGAATATTCAATTTATCTATCAATTTGAGGATGATAGGCCATGGACAAAGCAAGCTTGGTGCTAGGTATCTGGAAGAGAGCTTGCCTAAACTTTCCAATGAAGTGAGGATCATGATTGGAGATAGTACACGTGGCATCCCATGATGCTTGAATACATTGTTGAAGTAGATTTGTGCCAAGGTTGGTATTCACAATATCAACCATTGGTGCCAAATGGATTTGCTTAGTAAACTTATCCACAAACACCACATTGTTGTATGACCTTGCTTTGTCTTGGGTAAGGAAGTGATGAGATCTAAACTCACATGTTCCCAATGAGTAGGTGGAATGGGGAGTGGTTGAAGGAAGCCACTTGGTTTCTGGTTACTAGCCTTGTTGCGTTGGCAACTCTCACAAGATTGGACAAACTCTTGAACATCTCATGCCATGTTGGGCCACCACCATTGGTGTTGGAGGGTACCTAAGGTCTTGTCCACACCCATGTGACCAGAAATTGGTAAATCATGTGCTTCTTGAAGACGCACAAATCAAAGATCATCTTGGCTAGAACATAGATCCCATCCTCATGGAATAAAAGGCTTTCCTTGGAAGAGAAGGTTTTTTACTCCTTATTGCATGCTATAAGACGACTATGTACTATCTAGAGAAAGGATCTTGTTGTAGAGCTGACCAAAACTCATTTTGGACCTTAGAGTCAATTGATACTATTGTAATTGCTATTGTGATGAAAGAAAGAGACTTCAAATTAGGTTGTCATGATAGGGCACCATGGATGACATGGAACCAACCTGGTTTGTATTCAAGTTTGATGTCAAACAATTGGAGTTGCTCGTCCCATCAATGATATTGACTCTTCATGTGTTCTAAGTGTAAGGTCTGTAACAATGGTTAGTGATCAGTTTGCATGATCATTCGTTTCCCCAAGAGGTAATGCTTCCATACCTTGGTGGCATATACCATTGCAAGTTATTTCCAATCTTGAGTAGAGTAATTTCTTTCAGTTGTATTTAGTCGGCAATGGGATGTAGTCCATCTGGGAATTCTTGTTGCAACATGGATCCAATTGCAAAGTTAGAAGCATCAAAATCAACCACACAAGGTAGCTAAGGATCATATGGTCAAAGAATGGGTCTTGAAAACACCATATGTTTCAACTTTTGGAATGTTTCTTTATGTTTGGTGGTCTTGTGAAAGATCAAGTTCTTCTCCAAGAGGTCAATCAATGGTGCATTCACATGAGCATAATAGTGGATAAACCGTTGGTATAAATTCGCCAATCCAATTCTATACAATCCTTTGGAGTAGGCCAATCAATAATGGCCTTGATTTTCTCCTCTTTCATCTTGATCCCCTTTGATGAGATCTTATGATCCAAGAAGGTAACTTCCTTTTGCCAAAAAGCACACTTCAACTTCTTTTAGTAAAATTTCCATTGTCATAGTTATCTTAAGATTTCTCACATGTGATTCATGTGTTCTACCTCTTTTTTGATATAGATTAAGATATCATCCAAGAACACCACCACATACAAATCCTATAATCCATCCAAAACCTGATGCATCTGATCCATGAAGATTTTTTGAGTATTAATGAGCCCAAAAGGTAGAACTCTCCACTCAAAATGCCTATACCTTGTGCAAAAGGTAGTTTTTTGCACATCCTTCCTATAAATAAGGATTTTCCAATAGTCATTGCAAAGATCCAACTTGGACAAGTATCGTGCTCCACTCAATTGATAAAGCAAGTCATCAATAAGAGTCAAGGGATATACATTCTTCATTGTTTTCTTATTGAGCCCACAATAATCAATATAGAAATGAAGTCCTCTATCTCTATTTGGAATAAATAGTACCGGTGCTCCCAAGGAGAGGTATATATCATATGAAGTCCTTCTCCAACAACTCCATAAGTATTGTTTGCAACTCTTCCAATTCCTTTGGTGGGAGTGGATAGATTGTTCTACTCACTAGAGTACTCCTTGGTATTAACTCAATCTTGAAGGCATATCACAATCCAAATGTAATCCCTTTGGCAGATCATTTGAAAACACATTTTCAAACTCCTAAACTATCTGATCAACCATTGCTTTATGAGGCTCTTGACCTTCCTCAGATTGTCCTTTTGTAATTGGTTTGATCCACACCATGAAAATAGATTTATCTTCCTCCAAAGCTTACTCAATCTTAAAAGGCATACCACAATCAAAGGGTAATCCCTTCAACATATCATAAGGAAACACATCCACAAACTCCTAAACTATCTGATTAATCATTTCTTTATGAGGTTCTTGGCCCTCCTCAAATTGTCCTTTTGCAATCAGCTTGATCCACACCAAAAAATAGACTTATCTTCCTCCAAAGCTTGCTCTATGGTTGCTTCATGAAAAAAAAATTCATCTAGGGATTCATCTTTCTTCAAAGCTTGCTCCATGGCTGCCTTCTTGGCAAAATTCTCTTAGGACTCATCTCTCTTCAAGGCTTGCTCTATGGCTACCTTCTGGACAAACTTCCCACCTTGGGATTGACTATTTTTAGGTGTCTTACTCAAAGGTGCCAAATGATCTAATCAGAAATTCTTACCTTGGTGTTGTACTTGAATTTGTTATTGGATCCAATCAAATTGAATCTTATGACATTTAAGCCAAGGTAATCTTAGAATGACATTGTAATGTAGAGATGCCATTACAAACCTCATACACTCCAAATACTTCTTCCCAATCTTGAGAGTAATAAGATGCGAGGTACAAAATGCAAAACCCTTTCTACCATCTTCCAACATCAATCTACTTCCAATTACTTGATAAGAACACCCAATTCTTTTGCTCCTTTCATGACATACAATTCTTTGAACTTCTAGAATCAACCAAAATTCTACAACTCTAATTAGATATTGTACCTTGCAAGTGAAGCAAACTTGTATAGGTCAAGCCTTCAATCCCATTGGAACTAATCAAGCTCCCAATATGTGATTCAAAATCTCCTACTAGGATTTCTCATTTCCCTGATCATTCTACTCCACAAACTCCATCTGGTTGACTTGTTGAGGTTGTCCATTCTTGAGTAGACATTTAGTGATGCAATGTCCTAATTGGTGATAATAGGAAAAAAGGTGAATGCATAGGAAAAATGAAGGATGGGAAGACCCCATCAAGCCGCACAAGGGAGAGACAAAAAAAGTAACATAGGGCTAAGTCCCAATAGAGTCTATATGAGAAATATGCCCTACCGCACAATAATAAAAACAACCACTATTTTTTTGCAATTTTTCTCTATCTAAAGTGCCAAGTGGTCTCCATTGAATGGCATCAATCTCCATTGGTGCTGGCTCTTCCACCTATGTGTAATGTATTGGTAGTTTTTGTGGAAGTCAAGGTCGAGACCAAGTTGTTACAACCAAGGAATCAAAATGTTCAACCAACCACATGGCTTCCTCCAAGTATTTTGGCTCTCGCATGCTTACCTCTAATTTGGTTCTTAACTTCACAAATTGATCCAAAGCTTCACCTTCCAATATATCTAGAATTTGCATGATGGTGTTCTGGAATTGAGTGATGTGATTTTTTACAGAGCCAATCTATTTCAACTCTACCAATCTATCTTGTGTAGCTTATGTGGCATTTATAATTTAGAATTGACTAATAATTGCACTCTTGAACTCTACCCATTACAAGATTGGTGCAATAATTTGTAATTTAGCTTGCTCCACTTGGAATCTCTACCATAGCTTTGCTACTCAAATCCAATTGGTTGGAAGTCAAGAGAATCTGTTTTTGCTTGTCTTGAAGATTGGTAGCTTCAAAATATTATTCACAATCAAACACAAAATTCCCCACTACATCCGGAAGATTCTCCACTACACTTGGAAGATTCAAACACCTTGGGTTTAGAGAATCGGATTTGATCTTCTCCTTCTTGAATTTGTACACTCTTTACATGCTCCTATTGTTGATGATCTCGTTCATCCAACAATCTAGTAAGGTGCTCAATTTGTTGCTACATAGCAATGATAACATCAGTCATTGCCGCCATGGTTGCTACTATATCACGCCACCCCTAATCTATCTAATTTATTAACATACAAAAGTAGCATGTCCACCGTTCTCCATAAGTTTTAACAAGAAGCACCAAGTATTCCTCAGATATGGTGATCATATGCATAAAATCTTGTCCAAAGCATGAGGTGATGAATTGTGTGAAATGATGCTTGGATAATACTTGGACATAAAATCCCAATGGTTTGGTGAAAGTGGATTTGGTGATCCATAAATTCCATCCATCCCATTATTGCTTTGATACCAATGTAAAAGAACTAAATTGAGGAGAGAAACAAGAGAATGGAAGCTCACATGGGGACACTTGAATGAGGCAAAACTCCGCCTAGCATGAGCTTTGGCTCTTGAATTTATAGAGATCATATAAGATTCTGGAGAAGCTTCTCAAGAAGCTTACTTGAGCCGCTTTCTTGGAGTGCAAGCCAAGTTAATTGAGAAACTTCCTAAAAAAAATTAGAATATTCTATGCTAATTTGTCTTATTTGCTACCTAGTTAGCTCTACCAACTTCATCGTTAAACTCCATATTGTTATATAAAAGCTACTTGGTACCTTCCAAGTATTGGGTTACCAAATGGTAATTTCTAGAAAAAAGCTTCTTGAGAAGATTCTCAAGAACCTAGCATGTTCTCTATAAATACCAAAGCCAAAGCTCATGCTACATATTTAGTTTTTCTCTCATTCAAGTCTCTTAATGTGATATTCCACTTTGGTATTGCATTCTCCTATTCTCTCCTTGGTCTTTTACATCAGCCTTAATCCACCATAGCCAAGAACTCATAAACTCAACATCAAATAAGTGAGCTTTCTAAAGTTACACTTTGAATGTTTACACCTCTGCTTGACCTAAGTCTCTAGTCCTAATGGCATTTGCACATCCAAAGGTGCAAATAGTGCAAGTGATGGTGTGTCCTACCATGTAATTAATAACCCTACATAAAATGAGACCGCCAACAAGTAGTCCATGAGTAACTACCAAAATACCTATGACTACCGACACTACCACTCCATTGTCCGAGCAATCTAGCTTTGGTGCTACAAATGTCATGACAAGCCTTCCATGAATAACCAAAATGCTCAAGATGGAGTACCACAACTCAAGAGAAAAATAGACCCAAAGTGGAACCCACTAGCTAGAGGTTACCCTTGGCTAAGAAAGAAGTAGGACTCAAGAGCCTGACTCAAGACTTGTTTGCTACCTTCCTATGTGTTGCGGTTTCCTCACTAGTTGGTGCAATCGACTGAACTATAAAAGGCAATGACAAGTGCAAGGAAGTAGCACAAGGAGAGTATCAAGAGAACACCCTTGGATTGACTTCCATCTCTTCTTTGGGTGTACCTTTGTCAACACCAATAGACCTATTTGTTGACTTGTTTAGTAGAGCTCTGATGTACTTGTGGAGGAAGAGGAAGAATACAACTCCTAGTGTAGTGCAACTGATTGGGACTTGTGTGATACCCTTCTTAACCAAGTAACAGTGGGAGTGAGCCCCTCTTTCAACATAGCAAACCACACTTCTTTCAAGTACCAAAACTATTAAAAGTTCAAAGGTAAGGATGTTGAAAAAGATCCTGATACTTTTATGCATGAGTTTGAAGCTATATAGGTAGCCAAGAAAGAAAATGCCAATGTAGACCAACTTTGAATCTTCATGAGTCTACAACGAAAGGAAGAAAAAAACTAGTACATCCATGTTAGCCAAGATCCATGCTCAAATATCTTAATTACAACATAATTTCCATGCTCAAATTCCATGATCTGATTTAAATATGTTTCAAAAACTTATGAATCTTTATGTGAGTTGGACCCCATACTAAATTGCTTTATTATTGAATCAAATATTTTATAATGAAATAACTACATAAGGTAGAAAGAAACCACTCTTGGTGTTTTGAGATAGTAGGGTACACCTTATATTAGATATAAAGAAATAACGCTTCAAAAAACGAAAATAAAAAAATTCACAAGTAATATACTAACCTTCGAGTGGAATGTACACAGGCTAAAACCTTCTACTCCTGCTAAATCCAACCAAATAAAACTAGCCAATGGAATGTAAAAGGAGAAGAGACTTATTTTACTAAATAAATTGGCTGACAAGCCTTTCGTAAGGTAAAATAAAAGTTGGGAAGGTAAAATAGTGTTACCCTTGCTAGGATCTCACAGTACCCTGGACCTCTGGACTACGACATATGCTTCTGTGTGTACAGTAGTGAGTTGTGACAGAAAGGGAATCATTGAATCAACAACTAAAGATTCTACAAACAGCACTTAGTACCCCGCGCCACTGTCTGACCAACACAATTGTGGAGGCAGGGCGAGCGTGTTCCCGCGGCTCTCACAATTGAACTACACACATTACTTGAAACAGATCCGATTGCTAAAACATCACAGATTGCAGTCGAAAGATATGGTAGCGATCTGGAACTTGGTGTCGTGACTCATAGTGAAGTGAATACAGCTGATATACTTTATGAAGCTGCAATTGTAGCTGGTTTTAATGATCCCGAAGCTCTTTTGTCCGCCAGTTGTTGTCGTGTTATTTCTGCAGCATGTTCTGGTATTATAAGGATTCCTGCACTTGTTAAGCATTGTCCTGTGGCCTTGATTTCATTCATGACTTGTCGGAGTTCTGAATATCTGTTTCTGTTAGGGGTTGACGACCGCAGCATCCGCTCAAGCTATCAAGCCGAGAACGCAGATAAACGAGATTGAATCTCTGCAGCTGGTAAAGTTTTAAATTTCCACTGACAATATGATATATCGATCATCCTGTATATCGCTTCAAATGCTACAGTGCTGAAGCAGTAATTCACAATAAGAGTACTGGACAGACACGGAGGTGAACGGTCAGTAGCCTGGACAATGTGTGCTCTCGGTAGATATTATGTATCTTATTTTATGTACTTGAGGACATGCATTTCAGATATCTAAGTATCATATTGGGGGTATCTAATCAGGAAATGTAGACTCTAAGCTACTCCTTTGGTTTCCATTAATCACCCCCACTTTCCATTAATCACCCCCACGTTCCTCTATTAATCTGCGGTTATTACTGCAACACGTCCAAAAGACCTGCAACAATTATTTGTATGCCAAGCACATGATCTGCAAATGAAATCTGCAGAGAAGAAGAATAGTCAAGAAGACGTAAATTGGTGTAGAAGGTACACTTAAGACGTTTACTTCTAGACCTGAGATCCGATGTTTTTATAATTTCAGACAAGAAACCTGCTGCGGATCGCGATATCAGAGATAAGCTATATAAGAGGCTTGTTTCCTGAGTCATACTTCGTGGACAGACATTTACCAGCTCTTGGTCTGTATGATCCCTCCAAGCTTTTTCCCACCTTCTTGGCTCTTAAATATTTACGGGCTTGGAGCTCATTTGGAACTTTGTCTAGAGACTAGATCTGTAGGATTCCATATCCACGATAGAAGAATGCATGTATACCTGAGCTGTTGAAAGCAATTGCACGAGGAACTTATATTCAAAGCTCAACTTCCAGGTTAATCGACTTGGCCTCGTTGACTATTTCCACTCTATCAGCTTCACTGTCTTTAATCCTGCAACCACGTTTACAGAGATGAAAATAAAGAAGCTGATGCCGGTGGATACGGAATCAAGGCGTCTCATTGACTGGATGGAGAAAGGTATGCATGCGACTCTTATCGTGTTTACAATCATGCTGACAATATTCAGCGAGTTTCAAGGAGATAACGCAAACATGACGAAGAATCAGTAACCGAGTGTCGAGTTTGGTGCATTTTCATCCCGGCAATCCTTTTCACGAAAGTTTGTGTTTATCTCTCTACTTCTGCAGGTGTCTATGATGCCTTGCAGAAGAAGTTTCTGAAGACTCTTCTTTTTAGACTCTGCGATGGAGAGGATGGTCCTATGATCGAGGAATACGCTTGTAAGTTAGCTCAAGGAATTGTTTATCAATGTGATACCATTAGGCTGTATGTTGATCGCATCATCAGAGACTTTCGCCATTTTCTGCACATATTGCCATACTGACTCCTAGGCCTGGAAAGACGGGACGACTTCGGAAACCCCTCCCTACACGATCAGCGGTTTGGCAACATTTAGACCGAACCTAATGCTAGTTGTTTCTTGCAAAGTTATGATAATCAATCGCAAATATTTTCGCATAGAACTTTATCTTGTTCGCGGAGCTCATCCATTCACCTGTAGGAATAAAATTGAACGTAACACAGCTGTATCATCTTCTCAAACAAGGCTATCAGTCATATTTGTTTCATTTTTTCTTGACATGCCGCCGACGCATGCCTTTTACACAGTTATTTGCAGTTGTGATCATTGACACCCTGCATATAAAGTCGCAAGTTACGAACTCATGTGCTTACACAGCATATATATGATCTTCATTAGTGGAGATCTAGATTAGCTTCCACGCACAAATTCGTCCAGATCTATGACATCAGTATCTATGATACCAAACTTGCAGTTTGGTATCATAGATACTGATCTCCATTTTGTCCAGCGGTGAGACTGTTGAGTCGAGCGTGTCTAGATCTTCATATGGGGGAAAAGATGCCATTGATCGGTAGGCATGTCGACGATTATGTCCCTCTTCATCTACAAGGAACTCATTGTTAAGCGTATAATTCTATCAATCGATTGCTCGTGGAGATTATAGACTTCACGAGCGATTAATTGTCCTGTGTGATGACTGCAGTTACCTTCCATTATGAGGTCTCTCCAGAACATGTATCGATGGATATAATGACGTCGAACAAACATGGTCGGAAGGGGAAACTGATTGGCACGAACTCTGCTGACATTTCTCCAGCTCAGATGAAGTACGAGCAAAACTTCAAACATGTTTAGTGATATTATATAGCAGAGTGGTAAATGGTGCCTCCATTGCAGCAAAGGAAATGTAGAATATATGTACAATATGGAATCGAAGGGCATTGCTTAAATGAATAATTTCCTTAATGATTACTTTCAGGGCCGCCGCCTGCAAGATGATAAGAACTCTCGTTCAATTGATGCGCACTCTAAACACTGTGCCGGAACAGGTATGAGAATCTTGGAAACGTTGACCCGTCCTCAAATTTTCTTCATAGTTTCTTACCGTTTACAATTTTAATAAGGAATAGTGCTATATGAAATGGACATTATTGCAAATCATGGGAAGTTTACACAGATGGTTGACTTGGACATCTGCTTCTGATGACTTACGCGACATTCAAATTTTACAGTGCGAAGGATGTCCTGGCTAAACACTACATAGTGTGACTCAATTCTTCTCTTTAGTTTGCAATTGCGTTCGCTGGAAGTATCTACCCGCGTACGCGTTGTCAAGAACAGAAAATGCTCTCAGCACGCCAAACTTGCTGACAGTACTAATTGGAAGTGGCATTTTGACAAGAGCAGAGAACGATAATCATGCAGCTCTTTTATAATGAGGAGACTACTGTAAGTCGAGTCCTTCTCATTTCCCTTCTAGTACAGAGTGTTATTCGACACGGTGCAGTTGCTTTCGTTGGTAGGTTCTTCTCTTTCGAGGCGATGGACACTTCTATCGCGGTCGACCTCGGGTCTGTAATCCCATCTCCATCGATCTCCCCTGGTGATTTTGCAGCCAGCAGACTATGAGCCCCCTTTCTTCCGGTCTTGCACGTATGAAGACAGTATGCTGTGGGCTAAGAAACCTCTTTCACTGACAGTCGGTGAAGTCAACAGTAATCATTACGAGGTTACCCTTAAGGTACAATGGCTTCATCGATCAGGTTTTGTGACGTGCACTGACTGTAGAGCAAAGTACTATGAAAGTAAGGCATTCGAATTTCGCTAATGCTTTCAGAAACTAATGAGTACCAGTTGCAATTGGTTTATTATGAACTTCATTGTGGGATGGTTTTTCTTATCGATTTTTCGCTGATTAGGTGAGAAGTATCCTCGATCCGTGCGAAGACGAGGACGATGACACTCCCAAAATTATGGAGTTCTCCCCTGTAAGTGCAACAGACTCTTCTTGCATATCTTTTCAGCCTCCTTCTTATGTCCGCAGCTCTTGTCTTAGAGCACGTACTGTAACAGTCTTTACTAGGCAAAAGCTCGATCAAAGTTGGATTTCATTAAGGAAGTCGGAAAGATGCTTCCATACATATCATTTTTCATGCTCATCTGGTTGTCGTAGCGCGCTGTGGGTGAATTAAGTCTGCAAATCAGACAATGTCATCCTGCTGTCCGAGCATTGTCTGTCTCGCATCTCTTATAAGCATCTTTGTGGAGGGAGTTACTGAAGTTTGTTTCCGCGGTTTATTATTCACGAGCAGAAATCAGCTCCCTCTCCTTCTGATGAAGGTACATTAACCAATTCTTTCTGGTTATCACCTTTACGTAAGAATGTACTCAGCATGTCGTCTTATTCTCTTGGTGGAGTTGCAAATCTTAAAATGTGAGAGGATTCTCAAGCTGTAGTTTAAGGTCAGACACAGGCTTACATAATATATGTCTGTCGTTTTGATAGTGATAATTCGAAAGGTGAAACTGTTTGGAGGCAGAGAGGTGATCGGTTAGTATATCTATGTTTCTTCAATCATAGGAGATCCTTTATAGAAGCCAATCTAATTTCACCCTTAAAAGAACTCTGTCGACTTGCAGGGAGTTTGGTATCTGAGCTTAGAGCTGCTTTTTCTTTAGCCCACAATCGCGCTTAGCGTAGATGACAAGTCCTGATAACGAGTCAAGTCAATCAAACAAGCATAACAGTGACAGGGCCTGGGACAGATCTGACGCATGACACTCCGTACGAAGATGTTAAAGAACGGGCCGTCGCACAGGCAAGTGACATCATCCACAAGATTACGATGTCGGAAAAGCTCCCCGGTATCCCAACGGTATTATCCCGAAGCCTTTTGGTAATGAATTCAGTTGGAAAACTCGCTGTATTTGTTGACAAGTCGGTCCTGTTTGAAGTTAGAAATTGACTTATTCTAGAGCTGGAAGGTCAAATGTCAGTTCGATCTACATGTCTTTCAAGTAGTCCTAACTTGATGAGCGGACGGTGGCTCGGAATTGCTTGATTGCGTACAATGAAGATCTAATTCACGAGACCAACCTACGAGTAAAGAAGAAACCGTGCCTGACAATAATTGATTTTCATGTCGATGCAGCTAAAGTTTGAAGGTGATTCGACAATCGAAGTGTTTACTGGCGTGCAAAAAGCAACCAGCTTGTTTGTTAAAATCTCGGACGAAACCATGGCATAGAACTCCTGCTTGTCCAGATAAAGAATCAGTCTTGATGTTGACGTAACCAGATCTATGACGACTGAGTGTAAGCTAGTCTAGGAGAATTTTATATGATAGGTCAAGAGGTCAAGCAAACTACCACTAATCGTATCGATAAGGTGTTGTGTTTGATCATTCCCATAATTCACCAGCATATTTCCTTAACTCAAGTAGGCCACACATACCGGTCAACTGATTTAGGAACGACTACTGACGAGTTGTGCTGTGATTCTTCGTCAGAGTTGCAAATTTGCCTGGCGAAGGAGGGATTTCTGGAGGAGGTTGGCCAGGAAAAGTATCGAGTTACGAAGGACAAGGTTAGTCTTCTCTTTAAAGAACTGGGCCTGAGGGCACAAAGCTGATGAAGGTTGCAGATTAAGTTTTCCCAGTATCAAACTAATCATAAATGCATCAATACTAGTTACCTCCTCTGATTTACGTGTGCTCCAATTGATCTAACTTCGTGGATGGCCATATTGCTGAATACAGGACGGCAACCTGAGCAACGAATTTTGCTTGGGCACTTCCACTGCAAAAGGTCATTCAGGAAGCCCTGCAGCTGGACCTGCTCAAACTATTACAGGAAACGAGAACACTAGGTTGTTTGAGAAGGTACACAGATCAAATTTGTACTGGCTATCACATCTCTTTTTCCGCGATCACTGTTTCGTTAGCTGTCTCTACGCCATCATGCGTCTACCTTAATTGGTCAAAGAGTCTCCGAATCATTCAGGATCACAAAGGCCCAGCCACTGTGACAGATGTACATGAAAATCAGTGGATAGTTAGATTGTCACAATCAATCTAACCTCCTGGATAGTCGATAAAAGACTTACAGTTCAAATCAGATCCACGTAGTACACTATGAACTCATCCTCGAGGTTATTTCTGTTTCGGTTTTGAGTATGTGTTGTCGCATGCCAATGTGATCATGACTACAATAATTGTGATTTCGTTTTGGTCACGTCAAAATAGGTTACTGGTTGATGGATGGTCCTTTAACATATGAAGGTATAGTTGGCCGTGTGCAATTTACATAGCATGTACTTTTAGGAAAGTATTCCGTATAGCGTTTATCAAATCTAACTGAAATGGTCAAATTACTCTGATTACTTGTGAGTACGTGTTGACGACTCGCCCGTTCATCGTTCCGAGTAATTGTGTCAGGCATTACAGCTCGTCCTCCCTATGACGCATGTGACAACCGAGCAACTAAGTGAAATATTGGATGCAAAGTTGAGTCCGGCAAGAGTAGTTAAAGTGTTGCACAGACTGGGAAGAGAGGGCGATGTACAGTATACACCTTCTGAACAAAAACTTGGTGAGTCTTCTTCTCTTTTGCCGTTCTCAATCTAGGCGGAAAGCAATACTATTTCTGATACTCAAATGGCAAGGATCTGGCACTGCAGGTATTAAACTCTTGACACTGCTGTGCTCTTATTCAACCTGAACTGGCAAGAGCTCCAGCAAGGCTTTGATCAGATATTCGTAGTAGCACGTGCAAGTATACCGCTTTAACCGAGATGCCTATTAGATGGAAAGGGACTTGAAAGGTAAAGATTAGATCTAGAGGAATGTCAAGGAAATAAAGAGCTTACCGGGTCTTGATATCTCATCACCTACATTTCTCATCACCTACAATCAACATCATAGGTTTGATTGACTATTGTAGGGCACCGGATACTACGGCCTCTTCAAGGCACAGAAGATACCCTACATGAGGTATAGATCCCTACTTCATCTTTGTCTTCTATGCTACAGTACATCTCGCAGCTGAAGTTCAAGTGGAGTCAATGTACTTCCAATTCAGAAGAAGCCCAGTTGAATAACTAGTACCAGTTCCAAATCCTCTTTACGACGGATCCTGAATCGAAGAACGTAACGAGCAGTAGTACGCACAGAAGAAATGTTCACATTCTGTAGTGAATGCGTGGGTAGAATAAATGAAGGCTCTGATCTGTGGGGGATAATCTACCAGCTAGACTACACTTGCTGAAATCAAACAACCGTATTTGCGTATTTGTTTGCCTGCCTTCTGCAGATAGTTAAAGGGGTAAAAGAAGTTGTTATTGCGGCAGCAGACGACATTCCTGAAGAATTCTCTGGTCCAAGGGGTATACATTTCCGACACATATGTATCCCTACTTTCCTCTGACGCTATAGATCACAGACTGGTATCGCAATACATCTGATAATATGTTTCCGGGAGACAAGAAGTAGTTGAGTTACAGATGGAGTGATCAGTATTCATGCATATTCTATTAACTGCTAATATACATAGTCACTCAACCCCTATCTGAACGACTTTGTTACAGCTACGACAGTGGAAGCCGGGAGCAAATATGTCGGTTGCAATGAACAAATGGGAGAAGAGAAGTTTGAGATAAGAAGCAAGAATAGAAATGATTATCTGGAAGAGAGAACTCGTGAAATCCGGAGCAAATTCAAAACGGATCCCTTTACAAGGCTTTTGGATGCTGCAAAAGAGAAAGATGTCTTGGGTAACTCAATGAGATCTGACGAGAGTACACCCATTCAGAACGTTGGTTTGGACACCAGATCCCAGTTCTCGGGGACCAAGCCAAATGCAGATAAAACTGCGATAACAGATATTGCGAATATCGACGCCCATGGCGTGAAGGTAATACTCAATTGCAGTGTGCAAGCATAGAGTCTAGGTCCCTTTGCTCTAGGCTCAATGTGATTTAACGTATCCAAGACAAAACGTTAACAACTCCACAAGAGATATTGTATTGTTGTGGAGTAAACAGCTATGTTTAGCTAATTCACATGACCAACGTAATTCTAATATCGAAGTTCCTTCACGGGCGAAGCTTTTGTCGTCAGGTGAGCGTACACAGCCTATGAGTTGCACTGCTCCACACGAGGACGAAAGACTAATGCCTCCGACGACACCTGATGGAAAGACTAAGCTCGTAGAAATGGACATGTTCTATGAAAAGACTTACAAGAGGTCTGATCGTCGAGTACGCAAAGCGAGCCGGGTGCGTACACATGAAACGAGGCAGAAGTTAATTTTACACAGATGAATTCATGAAACTCTGGACACATTGATATCGATGCATCATAGTAACGTTAGCTTTGGTATACTGTTCCTTTCTCTTTGACTAAATAACGTCAAAAGTTGAGAGATCATAGGATCAACGGGAAAAAAGTTGCGTCATCCAATTTATGTTTCAAGAATAGACCTGAATAGAAAGGAGTCCACAGACCTTGGGCAGCTTTACAGGAAACCCATAAAGCTGGTTATACAGGACACTTTTGATCTGAATTTTGAAATGTCAGTAACATGAATTGGAAGATGTACTAAAATGTCCTATGATTCTGGTCTTACAGGTAGAAGAACCGATAAACCAGTATGACGCGAAAAGACAACGAGCATGAGCATGTTATCAAGTCCAAATTGTCAACTTGAGCAGATATCAGATCTGCTACTACTGAAGTTAGTCTAGCAAGCAGAACTTTAAAATCTACGTTCTCAAGCTGTTGAGAGGTAGGAAAGCACTAGGGTTGTCTTTTCTGTTGTACTCTCTTATGATAGGCTAGCTATTTGAATTGTCAATACCTTTTGAAAGCATCTGAACAGATATATCCTTCAACAGTTGACTAGCTTAAGAAAAGCAATATGAAAATCCGTTTGCAACATAATTACAAAAGCTGGACAGTATATTTGTGGCCAAAAGGAAGATGTAAATTTCATGTAAATTTGAATTTTTTTCAAGATTTAAACTCAACTACAAAAGTTTTAACATTTCCTATCATAACCACATGCACATCACATCAGCCAGAGGGCATCTAGATCCCTCAGTAGCTTCCTTCATTTCAAGTCATGCAAATTCAGTAGACTTTGAAATCTTTAGTGGCAACTCATGTCGTCATCCTGTCAAAAGAGATCTTGTCCTTTGTTTCACAGCTTACGGCCCATTCTAGTCAAATGTGAACATGGCAAGGTTCCTCTACAACACATCTTGGTGTTGAACCCTCTATGTTCTCGAATGTAGCCCCCCTTTCGGACGGTGGAGACAACCCTTGTATTTGTCTCTTCCATTCCGTCGGACAACGCTTCGTGGTGTCAACGGAGATGCCTGTTCCATTCAAGTTAAATGATTGCAAGTGGAAATTCGTATCTTTCATTTTCTGGAAAGGAAAAATGTGTATCTTGATCTCCAAGCCGCATAGAGAGAATCCTCAGACAGTTGGAAGTCATTCCCACAGTGCACCAAGCTCTACCAAGTACTTAAGGTAGACGAATGTCATTGCGATTGCCAGCCATTCTATGTCACCATACTTGATTGACTTGTCTTGTCTTGCCAATTTACAGGAATCTAGTTGGATCCGGATGGACTCTCATTAACAATTGCTTCAGGTAAATCTGGTATTACCTATAGAGCTGAATCTAGAATGGAAGATAAAATTTTGTATAGCAGAATGACCAGTCAGAACTTCAACCATTTCTTTTCTTTCTCTTTGCTATGGACTGCATTAGTTGCTGATGCATGGGCAGCCTCAGCTTCTGAAAGAGCTCTTCTAGCCCCCTCCAACCTTCTATTTACACCATCGTATACAGCTTTCTCCTTACGATTCCGGAGGGCCATCTCTTCAAGCTTGCTTATTTTACCCCGAATCTCCATCATACTGTCTTCGTGTGCAACAATAGATCGCCGATCTTCCTTCTTCTGGTTTTTCCTTCCAGATCCGTGGCTAGGATTAAGGCCAGTTCGTCTAGAGCCTGAGCCAAAGCTTATGTCTTCTTGTCCAACTTTCGAAAGCTTTTGGTTGATGATACCGAAAACATCAGGCGCTTTATCTTGCTCAGTTTTGGCAGCAAGAGCTGCTGCAGCCCACTTTTTATATCGACTCCGCTTTCCTCCTCGTGTCTTCTTCTTACCTCCTCCGTGAGTCTCCTTTCCTTCCTTGTCCTTGTCTTTGTGCTTCTTCTCGTTTATGAAGTCAAGTGACTGCTTCGGAGGTAATACCCTAGCTTCAATAGGAGCAATTTGGCCTTGGCCATTTTTACCAAGACCCATACCCTCCCGAAAGCCCATGTTTGCCATCATTTTCGATGCAATCCCTCTAGTGTGCTTCTCCCAATTAGCAAACGTGGCTGTATCTGTCTGTGTACCGGCAGGTACAAGGATACCTATTGCTGCATTATCCTCCTCTTCCTCCTCGTCTTCATCATCGTCTTCTGAGCTTGAATCACTTGAGTCATCACTCATTTCAGCATGTTCAGATAGAGCAAGCATGTCGATGTGAACAAGACCTTTCTTGCCATCTTCTATAAAAACTACCTGAGCCCTTTGGTAAAGTTCATCATCCCAGAATTCAAGTTCAGCCTGCTTCCAGAGACCAGTTCTATCATTCCCATCACATGCGAAGATTGTGGTGCCCAAAGATACGCGTTCCCAGTCCGGGGACTTGAAGAGACGTAGAGCATGTAAGGGAAGTTCCATACCTGTGGTCAAGAAAAGTTAACGCCAACACCCGTCAGATGAAACAGTACATGATTGCTTCATTTCACCAATATTTAAGTCGAGGCAAAGTCTTGGATTTCCGGTTGTGACAACAAGCACCCAATCAAACGAACGGCTGAGTGACAAAATTGCAATCGCACGAAGCTCCTCCGCATCAAAAATATAGACAAGGAAAAAAGATCACTCTTTAGCATGTTGATGTGTTCAAAGAGACCCCATTTCTCTGGTTACGTTATTCCCAGTCCGATTTGCCTTTCATCCTTCCTCACCACAGAGTGACTGGCATCATCTTGTCACACTCTACTCCATATCGAGATAATCATTCCAAGATAGAGGACTAATTCACTAAGTCTTGAATCTAAATCTTTTAAGTTAAATCTTCAAAGTTCACTTAGAAACAAAGTGAACTTTGAGTATTAAACTCATGGCCTGTACTGAGGGCACATTGATTATACCTAAAGACTGATCGTTATCCTTCTTTCTTCGATCATTGAACCCCAGCGAATCTCCTATCATAGCTGAGCATGTCGGTGATTCATTAGAACTTGACCATGAGCCTCGTTAGTGCTAATTAGCTATCAATACTTCGGTGCTAACTGTTTAAGTGTAAAGCAAAGTGAGTATTGTGAGGTACACGACGTTCTTCCGTCAAAGACAGAGCTTGCCAATGATGTCACTGAGAACCAAGGTACTGGTTTGAAGATATAATGAAACAAGTGTATGAGAGTGAAAACCACCTACTCAGCTCTTATCATCAGTTGATAACAAAAAGATCGTGTAGGTGGAAAAAATATTTCGTAGATATTCTTTGGAGATGGGCTGTAGGATGGGCTGCAGCTTTTCTAGTCTCTTATATTGTAGACGATATTTAGTCCAGTCGAACTCACAGTGTGGGACAGAATTCAAGGTCCAGACAGTCCAGAATGCTGTGTTTCTACACATCACATTATAAGTAACTACATCCGCAAAAGCTGTTCCAACTGTAATATAGATTGTCACTTAGGCTTGACAAATTCTGGAACTAAAACATACGAAACATAATCTGATATGGCAGAAGACGCTGAAACGATGATTCTAAAGGGTACTTTGCTTACCACCACACCGAAAGCTTACTCCAATAGAGTCACCTAAAGGCTTCGTATCTTGCTTCAAAGAGCATGTTGGAAGCTAGTTTCCGTCAACATTTTCGCGCGTTCGCTTCGAATTGAGAGAGTAAAGTGGATTATCTCATCAGGATGTAGTTATTTTATGCCAACTGAAGGGAATTGCAGCGCGTATCCCGTAACTTTCACCAATGTGGTTCCAGAGAATCTATACTAAAGTTTCCTACCTCTTTGGGACGAGTTATTATCTGCGATCTGAGAGGATAGCGACTATCTCCGACTACACCGACTATTAATGTACGAATTGAAGGACACGGTAACTCTGGCACATACCATGAGACTGGCGGCAGTTACCACCAAACCGACAACGCTGCTGCAGGAAGAATCTGCAGATCTGCACTTGGTGTGACTAGGTTGTTAGCTCACGCTCTTAAACATCCGCACTTGCAAAGAGGGACGACTATGCTAACCCAGAGCAACCAACAGTCTGCCTTCTATACGTAGGTCCCTAAGGGCAGCTCAAGACGACATCATGTTAAGTGGAGTGAATAATTTATTGGCTTCTAAAAGTGAGCAGATGTTGCTTCACTCTGGATGTTCTTCGGCCTTGTGACCAGGCCAGGACTTCCTAGTGGTGAATATTGTGTGAATATACTTCCTAGTGGTAAATCTTTCATTTTCATGGATATTATAACCATAACTTATAGATTCTGTAAATTGAGGAGCAGTCAGGTAGGATCCAGGATGTTGTAGCCAAGGAACTCTTTGATTCAGTAGGTCCAAAAGACCAGAATACTTCTCACATTGCAATACTTAAGTTCCAACTTACGACTGT
This sequence comes from Lunularia cruciata, assembly GCA_948567375.1. Lineage (NCBI taxonomy): Eukaryota > Viridiplantae > Streptophyta > Marchantiopsida > Lunulariales > Lunulariaceae > Lunularia > Lunularia cruciata. The sequence continues at coordinate 48,604,863 of OX419761.1, read as the reverse complement.
AGGCCATCTAATAAATATGCAAGAAAGTCGATGGATAAGGTCCAGAGTCAATCAAAACTCAACAGTGGAGAGCCTCTCAACATTAGAACAAACGACCCACCAGACTCGAGAAGCTTTGCCAAATTCTGAGGATGAAGCGCACTTGATTATCCAACTAAAACTTGCCTCCAGGAGGCCATTCGACAGGATTCATAGATCGAAGAACTAGGCTACTGGAAAGAAGACCAGGATAACGTTAAAACCCTCTCAATCTGAAACTAGGATGTGGGTACTTAAGAAAAGGGGTCCTATAAGCACGACGTTGACGGGGTACAGTGAAAACAGCTAGATGTCTTTCATCCCTTGCAAACAAGAGAAAGATAGAGATTTTCGGACGAGTTCTAATGATCATTTTTAGCATCAAACTTTGATTTCCGAAATACAGCAAAGGACACTATAACTGTATTAGCATATTCGATACTACCGGAATTGATTTGCTGCATAATATTTTACGCAGAGTAGCTTCTAAGCAATCAAACTACTAAGCTACTTATATTAAAGGAGCACATCCAAGTGAAACTTTACCTGCATTTTCTCAGTTGTCGGAGAAAGGAAGAACACTCGGGCCACACCAACTTCCTCCACATAATGTACTATACCATTGTACCAGCGACCATTTGTGTGTCGGAAACGGCATTTCGAGCCCTCACTGAACGTGGTTATCTGTTCTGGCTGTGTCGGCTCTGTAACTGAGATCGGATTTACGTCTGGTCTAGTTGCTTCCTCCTGGACAGTATGCGCAGTGGAAGCTACTGGTTCGCCAAAGGAGGAGACCGATATCAGTTCTTGAAGTAACCGGGCGCGCTTAAGTTGAAAAACACTCTTTTCGGCTGCTTTGATACAAGACTCAAGCTCTTCTTTCACCTTCGTACAACAGAACCATCATCAGTACTTTACTGTAGGAAATACAAAGAAAGCTTGTCATACGATTTTCATCAGTAATATTTAGTTCTCTACAAAGTTTTCTCGTGATGTCCATAAATATTGATACGAAAAACTCCCCTCTAAGCTTCTCAAGACTCATTCGCATGGATGTGAGCGATGTTCTTCAGATGAAGAAATTCCTTCCTCGTTGTCTAGATACAAATAGAAAACCCTTGCTCATCAACAACTTGTTTTTATCTCCTCGGATCTAGTATGGTTTATAAACAAAATCCAACTACACAACTACAGTGGCAGTAATCACCCCAGAAAACATTAATTAGTTCCTCCAAGCTACATAAAAATCTATCTACATCTTTGAGTACGGCTCCAAATATTCTGCAGTATCTGTACCCCGTATATGTTTGATTTACTCAGCTGGGTGCAGTCAAATGCAAAACCTCAGCACTCACTGACTGTTCTCGGTGTATTCTCGCTCAATTTAGGGTCTAAGGTGACTCGTAAATCACGGGTTTAGAGTTCCATCCACAGGATTCAGGGTTGTTATCGGCCAAAAGGGTGAGATCTAAAGATATTGGCAGCTGTCTCATTGTAAAGAGCGCATTTGAACGAGTTCTGGGAGCACTTAGGCTTATTTGAACCTGACGATGGACCAGGTAATCATCATGACGGTTGAACTGTTTGCTTGTTCGTCACCCTCTGTTTTGGTATTTGTTCCTGCTTGAGTGAGAAATGGCTATAGAAGTTGGAAAATCCACTCAGATGGCAAATGCCTACATAGGACGTTACGATTGTTGTCTACGTTCTACTTTTTGTTGCATATTTCCTTCTACTGTACTTTGCTGTTACATTTCTCCAAATTCTGCTTACCAAACCCAATCCTTTGCTCGAGAAACCCTGAAGCTAATGTGACAATTTCCGAAGTAGCCATTCAAAGAGATTACAAGTAGATGGGTAACGCGCCGACTCGTAAAGAAATCATGCAAATCGTAGTGAATGTCCTAGTTTCAAAACTCGAGAAAAAACAAGCCTGCAAAGACAGCGTAGATCTTTGCTTGTCAATCACCATAGAAGAGGAAGCCAAAAACCGGGGCATACCACCAAGAGCTCACTGTTTGTCGGATCAGACTCAAGGGCTTCGTCAATTGCGATAATCGATGACCGTTGCTCCCGAATATGCTCCTCTAACTCTTGTTCCAACTCAAAATCCACGGGTTGCTCCATCTCGCGAAATCAGATTCAAGTATCACCTACATTTTCTTACTCATTCCCTACGACAGATGATCCCCAATTCCGCAGTACTGTATGAGAAGATCTCACAACATCTGCTGTTGACTACTCAATTAGAAGCGGGCCAACTTAGTGGCAGTAGAAGTTCTAGCGAGCAATCTCCTTCGTAGAAATTGGTACCTTTTCAACGAAGTTGGTACTCACTTGCTCGCTGCTCGCTGCTGAAAGAACACTCATCGATAGCTTCTCGCTCGACCACTAACCCGGGTTTCTTGTCTCCATCGACCGCTACTCGTGACTCTATTGATTATAGTAATCCCGTTTAGATTGTGCGAAAGTTCACTAGACAACAAAGATATCATTTTTAATTATTAATTTTTATTTTAAATACCGCATATATTATTTTCAGATTGCATTAGGTTGTGAACTAAAAAATTAAATTAGAAAATCCTGTCTATGTAAATATTTTTTATTTTAATACAGATAATATAATTATATTTTATAATATTATTAAATTTTTTATTTCTGTATTATAGAAATTATATTTATGTTATTTTATGTTTGTACCATTTTATTTTTTATAATTTGAGAATATTTACTTCGGTATTTTAGAATTTTTATATTCTTCATATTAATTAAATAAGTATTTTGTGATATTACACCATTTTTAAATTATTTGAATCATATTTGCTTTAATATACTGTAGTGATTTTGGACTCGTTTCCTCTAATTTAGACGTGTAAATTTTAGAATAGTCTGGAAATTTTAATATAGATTTTCCTTTTCCTTATTCAAATAAATCAATATGAATGAATTTTTATCTTTATATAAAATGATGAAATATAATCTTTAGAGTTCTATAGCCAATGGAAAGAACAAAGTTGTGAATTTAAAATTTACCGAACTTAGAATTGAACAAACACCACAGAGAAAGCTGAAAACATTCTCTAGATTTGTTGTTTCTTGAACAATACATCAAATGGAAATTCCAGAAAATATTTCATATTCTTGGTTTCAGTGTGAAATTTTTTCCGAAGCTTTTTACAAATAGTGATATTCTCTAAAAGAAAAAATCTGAAGTAAAAACCATACCTTAATGAGTGTTTAAAATGAAAATGTCTTAAAGTCGAGAAATATGTGGACCACACTAATTAAATATGCACACTGATTAGATGTCCATACTAACTACGGAGAGAGTGTACCTGTCAACCTAACTAACTCGTGCCCAAGCAATCGAGTATATTGATTACATGATTACATTGTTACCAATTATTAGTTGGAATAGCTTGATAATGGTGCAAGGCTGAGTCGACAGATATATTTTATTCACTTATTATAGTGTTGGGGAAAAACATTTGATACGATGAGAATCATTGTATTTTATTCATTCTTTGCAGATTCCAATTTTGCTACAATCTAGTGCAAAGAAAATAATAAAAAATGTGATTCGATTTATAATATTACCGGTCAAGTGATTGAGTGCCTGATTTTTGCTAATTAATAGTTGGGTAATTCGATTACGGTGCAAGGGTTGAGTATATTAGTGGTACAAGTTTTACTTTCTCTTTGATTATAATAATAGAGAAGAAATATTTTCTATCGTTCAGCAGTGTTAATTTTATGCGCTGTTTAGTTTATAATTTAACTGTTGTACTCTTTATACTAAATAAATTTATAGATAGCATAACTATACCTAAATATCTTGTCAGCTATAATAATCATAGTCTCTTTTTCTACGTGTGGATTACATTTATTTTTCCTCACCTAGGTTGCGTTCACTTAAAACTACAATCAATTCATTATATCAGTTCATTTTGACTTGATTTTGTATATTATTTAATTTTTTTAATTACTGTTTATAAACCTTACTTACGGAGTAATATTATTAATACGGACAAATTCGCTAGATAGTGATGGCCTGATTCTTACTACATCTAGACCATGTCTTTGATTCCTTTCACCCAGATTATTCAATTTGAAAACTGCAATCATAACGGTTCCTATCTTGGTTGGATTCTTCCCACACTAGTTCCTAAAACTTGAGAATGTTTGATGGCAGTAAAATTGAAAGGAAAAGAACTCCATGAAAAGACATAACATGTTTAAAGAACCGTAATGTTAGAAAAAGATCAGGGGAGACAAATTATGTCCTAAAAATTAATTCAAATAAACTATAAACAACATAATATAGCATCACTGATACCGTATTATCACCATAAACAACCAAGTCGAGTAGGGCACAGTGAAGGATTACTGCGTACACGGTTGTACGCGGTAAATTTTGTTGTAGTCGTATTGATTACGCAGTAATAGTTACTGTGGTTCTCATGTCAAGCACCTTGAGAAGAACTCGGGGTTTAGCGTGATTTGCAATTCCCAGAGACAACCCTCGAGGATCGACCTTCTCGGCAAAGTGTTCTGGGGTTGGATTGTCGACGTTACTCTGTCTGTCCTTCGATTTGTCTACGATAGGAATATTTCCGGGAAATAGAAGTTGTTCGGAAGGAAGAGACGGATGTGTTGCGGAAGACTGATTGTTAAAGAGTTATGTTGTAGATTTCCTTGCAGGAAGTTGTTATCGATTGTTGTAGTGGACGCGCATTTGTCCTCAACCTCAATGTTGTCCAGTTGAGGCAGACAAAGTTGTTGTTCCGATGGCTTCGTTCTCTGCCTTGAGATCGGATGTTTTTACGCGGGAGCAAAAGCGGCAGTGCGTCAACTCTACCTTTCATTTCCCGTCTTACTGCTTGTGATTTTTCAGCTCAATTTCTGGGATAGGAGTGAGGAACATAAAAAGATTTGAGGTAGTGTTCACACCAGAAGTGTTGATTGAGCATTCAATTTTTTACAATGTGAAATGATGGTCGAGTTGACAAATGAGGTCTGCAAGTTATTTTTTTCAGGCACCATGGATCTTACATCAAGGGTCTCAGTGCCTATGACCGGCATAAGAAGTTCATGGATGATTATGGTACATGCTTTTCTGAACTGTAGAGCTGCTTTTTTCTTAGCTTGTGTCTGCTACTCACACAATTGTGGTCAGTAATGTGGGATGACCGGATCCAGATACCAGAGTTGGAATAGCCCTCTAGTATATTTTGACGCTTGAGACGCTACGGTCATACGCTTACCAGATTCGTATTTCGTTGCACCAGAAAGTGAACCATGTTACGAGTTCAAGAGCTTTGTTTATCAGCCAGGATTGACATGTTTCTGGCATCATCCCTAGAAAATAATTATTGCTATGTGTTAAAAATTAGAACTCTTAATGGCAAACACGGAGAGCTTGAATGCCAGTAGTTCAGAGTAATCTGCTGACCCAAGGTCTCCAAAAGAAGATTAAGGGGTGTGGAACAGTTCTCTGTCAATACCATTTTGCTGAGGGCTACACATGTCCCAACATAAGTGGTTATCCGTTCTGACCAACTTGAGTTGTACCTGTAGGTCGAATAACAGCATTCATAACTCACTCCTCATTATTTGGGTTCATATGTTATGCTGGTTGTCGGAACTCGGTAGGGTGGTGTTGGAGTAATGCATTGATCACCAGCTATCTGTCATCTAAAACACTTCTTTGTACATGACAGTGCATTTTTATCCTGGAACCACTTCAAATCATCAGAGCATGCCCATCAAAACGGACATGGATACTTTGCGAGAGACGTACAGGTCAGCACTGCAACTTCTTTCACGTTCACCCTCTCTTGACGCATACTATTTGGATCTCAGTCTGGGATGGTACTCATGTATTGATACGAATGTGAGCCTTCTGGGACCTGAGTCACCTCTAGGTAGTATCATGCAACAAAGTTTCCTGCCCTACCTACACACAGTTCCTTGGATGGTCATGGGTTTAACGTTACTTTTGGAGACCTTCAGGAATTCTCATACGCTCTTTGGAAACCTTCTCAGGTTCATACGCACCGAAGAGGATGATTCAGAACGGACTTGGGAGCAACGGCTAGCCAAGCGTTATTACGACAAGCTTTTTAAGGAGTATCCTCGCTAGCATAATTTGTGTTGAAAAGCCTGTCTTTAGAGTGTCTGACCTTTTCTTTCCCCATAGCTCCTTCACGTGAACAGTAGATCCAAGTCTCTTTCCTGGCCTTCTGCTCTGTATCACAATAAATAGCGCGAGATGATCAAGATCAACGTCGCTAGCCCCGGTGTCATCAGTTATGGCCAAGAGCTTGTCTCTGCTCGTCATACAAAGCTTTGTAGATCCAGTTCCTCCCGATCAATCAGCTCAACACCTTGACTTGGAGCAGGTACTGCATTGCTGACATGTCTCGCTACAAAGAGAACAAGGTACCCTCTCGCATACCTGCTCTCTTTCTTTCTTCTCCCAATTTTTCTCTTGATGGAAGAGTTCCAAAGTAAGTCTCGATCTGGTTTGAGAACACGTCAAATTCGGACGTCCCCTGCAGTTTGGATGTGCTGTCTGTCATGTGTTGACAGAGTAAAGTGCTTCTGTAAGATGATTCTGCTTAATTTTCCTGATATCAAACCTCCCGGGTACATGCCTTGGTCGTGAAATGGATTAATTCCCAGCAAATGCTTAATGTATCTCCATCTACTATTCTATAAACATGGCTGCCGGGAATCTTTAGGCAAGGAAACTCTGTGATGTCGGTTTGATTTCCTTCTTACTGTCTACAAATAACTAGATGTATCAATTGCCTCGGCCTGCATATCCTGGAAAACTGGGCTCATGGTAGAACCCTTCTGTGCACGGTACAAATCGCTAGATAATTACGAGATTGGTCTACTTTTTCTTCAGATGAGTGAACCTCTAGACATGGATGCGATGCGATACCGAATTCTATATCTGAACATCTTTCCCATATCATGAACCTTCTCGATGGTAGCAATACTGAGATTATTTCTGGGGAGCTCGCTTTTGCATGTAAAGCTTGCCCGTGAGGTTGATGGCATTTGGGAGATTTCTCTGCATGCCCTATTTTCAATTGTTACAAACAGCTATAGCACGTCAAGCTGTATCAGGGAATCATCAATGATAATTAGAGGCTTTAATGAAGTCTTTGTGGCGCAGATTGGCTTCAGATGGCGCGTTGAGAAGGAAGTCGTTAGTGGAAAAGGTAAGAAGTACTGCTGATTTTCTTCTGTATCTGTTTCGCAACGCATTTGAAGCAGACACGAATGTGCTTGTGTGCTTGTTTCTTTCAGTTTCTGAAATGGTTGTTAGGATGAAGAAACACTTTGTATTCTGTTAGAGGTTATCTGGAGTGCAGCAATCTTGACGACGTTGATTGAAAAAATAAGAATATTGGTGACTTCGGTGACAGAGAATGGTGGCGCTGGGCCCTGATTTTGTAAACAAGTATATAGCCCCATTTCAAAGAATTCAGCCCGCAAACAGTCGTGCAGTTTGAAGAGATAATCAACGAACTACCTATAGTCATGAGTAAATTATTTTATAAAAACTTATTCGGAGGTCCATCTGTGCAGGTCAGTTCGTCTGTGGAAATAGGAAGTGCAATGATAAAGAAGGACTTAGCAGCTATGAGGCATGTCGGCCTGACCTCCTGAATGAGCACACGAACATACTTCTATTTTTCATCCTTCTCACCACGCATTTAGCCGCGCTACCTCACTGTGCTTTCTAATAAAGCCATGGGTTCCCTTGTGAGCAAGAGGACTTAAGTTATCATTGAGATCTGCTCAACAACGCATATGCACTGCAGGGCATACTTCTTGAACGATTTTCCCGTTTGAACAGGGAAACTTAGGTTCAACTATGCATTCTTTCATTTCCTCCCGTAGTCGTCCAAGTACAATCAAAGCACCTTGTACCGGAATCTCGCAGTCCACCTTTAGACACAATTTTTTTCCATCATATGCAGTTACTGTGGTTGATATTTAGTGTAGCATTCTTAGTGATGATGTACACTTTCGCGTCGCAGTTATTGAGCGTGCCTCTAGTTTTGGCTTGTGCACTCATTCTCTCGCTGATGTTATGCATCTGCGCTCTTGTGCTCTATCTGTACCGCTTGGGGGCGTGGGGCAGGTCAACTTCTCGTATACGGAATCTGGTGAAAACCGACAGGCGCTTGTGAAGTTGAGAGTTTGTGCCAGGTGAGCTTTTGTACATCCGTAGCAGGTGATCATTGAGTGAAGTAGATGATGAAGGCTATAGGCGATTCCTACGATCAAAAGGACTGCAATAAATATCTTGAGAACTATAATGCATTTGCTCTGTACTTTTGTCACTTAACCGTGCATGGACATTTCCTCATGGCAGGTGCGCGTACAAGCTGAAATACAGGAAAGAGAAGGAACTTGAGAACCAGCTGCGTGAAGAGAGGAGGAAGGCTCGCAAGAGAAAAAGGTTTTGAGACTCTCCTGTACTGTACTTTGGCAATGCTTGTTTCGTATATTACACTGTGGATTGCATGGATGGAGGAAAGATGTACTCTACCATCAAAATAAAGACACTCGGAAGAATCTCATACGTAGTAAAAGGTCGGAAAGTAATTTTATCATACTCACTAAGTCTCTGTACAATGCATAATATGACAGTATTGCTTTATTTGCAGGAAGGAGAAGTCAGAGCGTCGCTCTAAAAAGCGGCGCACCTCCGCCGAGACGGATGAGGACGACAGTAGTGAGGAGAGGAATAGCAGCAAAAGCGATCGCTCGAAGTCTCCGAACATCACTGAACGAAAGAGAAGTAAATCAATTGGTAGGTCGATGTGGTTGACTTACCCGTCAGTTGCCGTGTCTATTCTGTGGAAGTATTGACCTGACTGACCATTCTCGGGAATCACTTTATGTGCAGGGATTCAATCTCCGGGTACTGGAGAACCCTCTCAACAGCCGTGTCGCCCTGATGAGTTTGATCAGTACTTTGAGGGCATGTTCCTGTAAGAAGCTATGAAATAAATAGCCGGAGGAATTAGCTAGCTTTACGATCAATTCTGATCGCCCCTTATATTTCTGATGTTAAAACTCTCATAATCATATCTAATGTACAGCAATCATGAGAAAATTAGCGTCATGGAAGCTCGGTATCTGAGAAATGTATGAAGTACACCTAAAGTAATTTTCCTTCCAGCCATTGTGACTAATGCAGAAACATGCAGAAACTTTGTCTAACTCATCCCAAAGGAACGCTGTGGTATGCGCAACCGTTCACCAAAATTTTAGAAATTAACTACATGACCACAGATTGGTGTTCTTAAATCACCTCAGAACTTGCACACTTGCTCGGACATGCTATTGATGTCACAACCTTGCACAGTCTCAAAACTTTCATATCAGTGTCCAGGGTCTACTGGATCTTCAAATGCTTTCAAAAGCCACGGACCACACTGCAGCCATCAAAGCCAACGGGAGCATCTTGCTTTAAACTGCAACTGTACTACCAGAGTGGCGCCCAGGTTGAATACTCGCTCGTTCTTCGTACTTCTGTTTTCCATGAAATGACAGTGGACGACACAGCATTCTCGCCTTTACTTTTCACGGGTCTGACTTACTTGTTATGGCTTGGAGAATTGTCATCCGAGCAAAAGGGCGTTCATCAAATTCTGGATATTCAAAAGTTTCAAAGCTTTGGCGTAAAGCTGTGAGACCGAGTCACATGGTCTTTGGAAAGGAAGCTACGACTGTCGGTCATCACGCATAAAAGTCAGTCTCTCGACGAACAAGTATATGGGGCCCAACGCCAATTGTCTTGAACCCGATGCTTCTTCTACACCAAATATCACTTTCCGGTGATATTTTCATGTGAGCTCCCATCCATTTGTGGCCCTTTCAAATTCGTCCTCGAACCCGCAAACCTCAAAGCGCTGATGCAACGTTCTTCAGTTGTACCACGGATATCAAACTAATGTACACTAGTCCCATTACCTCACATCCTCTCCTAACAGTAATGTGGTTACACTTTCCTCGGATTCCGCTCCCTCGTTGTTTCGCTACCCAAAAGCCTTGTCTGAGATGTGATGACATGATTAACATGACTCAGAGAAGGAGATACCTGCCAATGCTTGTTGTACCTCACCAAAACACCAATCGACGAATATGTCTTTTGTTTCGAACCTCGATAAGACTGACAGTTGGGATGTGAGGATGCCGAAAGGCCAGCCAGAGAAACGGAGAAGTATTCCTGACATAAACGACATCTCTCAATTGCACGCGAGCTTAGTGTGACATCTACAATAAGTATGGCCACGTACGCACCGGCAGTGAAGCATTTGGGAAATTCTCCAAAACAGTGCACGAGTTAGAGAGATGGACACAGATTCTTTCGAGAATAATAACCACAATAATTGAGATAATCAGTCCTCAAGATGCTGTTCGTTCGTTGAGGGGGCCAAAGCATAACTTATTCTACAAAATATTCAACACTTCAGAAAGGACGAGTTGATGGGTCTTCCAAACTTTCTCCTCTTGTGCCAATAATACTACTTCAGATAACACAAGAAACACAAGAGCTTTTTGGGAACTTCCTACTTTGTTTGTCTTTTAGTTTCTTGTTTCCATCTACAGAGGACTTCTTGCTTTCTCCAGACTGCCTTATTCTCCATTCATGTGGAAAGATTCTATTCATGCCTCCGTCCTTTACCACGACATGCACGAGTATCAGGCGTAATTCTAATTGCAGGAATACTTCAATATCAGGATTGTTTTTCCATTGCCTCCCAAATAAAGTTGGACTTTAAAATATATTGTTTTAATTATTATATATCATCTAACTGCTGTATTGGGGAACTTGTTAATCTTTGGATGTCCACTTCTGTCTTTGATCGACGAATAAGTACACTACGACGTTATGTTTTTCAGTATTACTCCCCTACATATCTACCCAGATTTTCTAGAAAATTAAACTGAACATTTGGTTTCTTTGATCGGCCAGTACGAGATGACATGACTTATTCTTTTTATCCACCAAGTGCTGTACAATGCATTTAGTGGGTATAGATTGAAGAAGAATATATATGCATATACTATATACAAGAAGAAGATTCCTACATGGAGCTGGCTGATAAAAACGATGCTTTATAAATATAAAAATATTGTTTAAAATTGGAGAAAATAAATCAATTGTTATTATACTCAGGACTTTCACGTACCAAATATATATTCATTTGACGGTCCTTTCTATTGTCTGCACAGTTTGCTTTATCTCTTAGCGCCTCCGTGTCTACTCCACTGAAGAGAATAAAAGCAATCTATAAATTTTGAAGACTATATATATATATATATATTGTAATTTGACTCTCTTTTCTTCGCAGAAACAACATATTCTGGAGGATGATAAACCAGCTCAATATTTCAATCGTATTCGTTTTGGAAATCTCCACCGATTAAAATACTTAAACTTCAAACTCAAAAACAATCGTCCTGCTCTCGACTCCACCAACTCTGGACGGGCAGTTTTAATTCTTTTCTTAAGTCCAGGCCAAATTTGGCACCTGCATCGAGTCTGAATCCTGCTCTCACGATTTTCTCCCTTCGAAAAGTACAAACTGGCAGTTATCACAAGGAGCAACTTATTCAAAGAATAGCTTAAAAGGGTTGGGGTTGAGGGGAAGAGATTATACCCCATCAAACAATGATAGGGATAATATCAAGGAATTTGAGAACTTCAACGAAGACATTTTTGGACTACCTTAAAATGCCCCACCCCACGACGTCGACACAATGTCATCCTTTGTAAGAAAGAGAGTGACATTCTTTTTAAGTACTAGCATCGAAAGTTTAAAAGCATGAACATATATGTCATAGGAGAAGGATAATTCTCTCATAATACATAATCACATCATTATACACTTGTGAGTGGGTATGGAACGACTTTCATGAAATGTCAAAGAAAGTAGACTATGACGTAGACGTTGATAGCAAGAAAGCCATCATCTTCAACCAGCAGGATATTGGCTAGAGAATAATACAAGCGTTGCAAGGAAGGGAAAGGGAATGGGAATTGACAAGAGATGGATAAGGTGAGGCTCATTTATCATGGACCTACTTGCTTTGGATGTGGAGTTCTTAAATTAATGTGAAGAATAAGATGAAGATATATGAAGATAGCAGTACCCCAAACGGACGATGCTAAGTAAATACTGATTACAAAGGAAAGATTAGTTCCCAAGCTTAGTGTATTTAGAGATTGTAAATTGTTCTTAAACTGGGAATTGGCATACTCCAAAGAGATTAAGCTTATTATCCTATTTCAGGAGAGAACTCCAGTGAAACTCTAAAGGGAGATCAGTAAAGATTTTTCTATCATTTACTTTAAATTTTAATATCCGGAGGAAGCAAGCTCTACTTTATACTTTTGTATAGAAGAGATATAAATTATTCGGAAAATTGTAGAAGAATATAGAAGAATTATATATATTATATTCGTAAATTAGAATTTAAATAATTTACGTCTTGAGTCTGCTTGTCTTTCCTAAAACATTTTTTTTTTTAGATTGTTGGGTAATCGTTATTGCATGTGCGAGAGCCGCAAAAGAGTTTTGCGCGGCGGCATGTCCAGCCGTGCGTCCATGCGGCCGCTAACTTGAGGTATAGTGGCGTCTCGAACTTTAGCGGCTGCATGTTCCTGCTCTCGCCTCCAGACCGGTCTGGCCGTACTCTGCCCCATGCATGATAACGAAGGGGACATGCATGATCTTCAAGGGACTGTCCGGTCACTGTTGTCCTTATGCAGTGGATTTGCAGAGATCTTCACTGCACTGCACAGGGAATGGCCAGTCGATCCGAATCTAGCCGGTAACGGGCTCCTCATGGCTGACCTTCCCCGGCCCGCAAGTAGGTCGTCGTCGTCGTCACCACCAGTTTTACCCTTCCTCCGGACACGAAGAGTGCCAATATCACTTCCATGCCCGAACTTTTTACAAAGGGCCTGTTTTCGGCCGAAAAGTCAAACCACATACAGAACCTACGACTATTCCGTGTGTACCGGTACTTGAAGCTATAGAGGAGAGTGAATAATCACCCTATGTCAATGTTTCATCGGATGCTCAGTCGTATATAGACGATATGATTTGCATAGCTAAGCTATTTTAGGTGCGGGTAGGATAGATTTCTCTTACTAATACTATTGGAATTTAGTTCCATTTTATCTCTTGTGTCTTATCCTTGCACGGCTTGATTGATAGGGTCTTCCTTGCTTCTTGTTACTTTAGCAGTGGTCGCCCTTCTTTTTCCTTCAAGTTGTAAACAATTGATTATCCTGCTTATCATGAAAATCTAGAAAGTAACTAATGATTCTACTGAATCTGGGTTGTACGCGGTTTCCATCATTATGTCGTCTCATCTGATTGGTAATCAGAAGATGTGGATTTTAGCGTACAGTGGAAAATTTACGATTCTCTTGTTTTGATTTCTAGGAACCGGATTGTTGTGTTGAATTCTGTTCGATCCATGTGTTCACCCATGGGAATTACGTATCGCCAATTTGATTCAAATGATTGTGAATCATATTCGCAATTGGCGATATTAGAACAAACGGATAAAAGAAGCAACGTCATACTTACAACTTCTGACTTCAAAACCCCTTGACATATCACAGGAATCTTCTGAAGAGGAAGTTCCTTGAATCGATAAGTCCATATGAGAAGAGTAAACATCCATCCATCCATCGATCTATCACTCTTCCCCTGACATAGAGGATGTTCACAGTTCACAGGAACCCATAGAAAAATTGTTAGTGCAAAAGTCGTTTCCTGCACTACTATTTCTGTTGTGAACACTACTAAAGCTTGAACCGATCCAAACACTATTTTCTGTAAAGATGGTCAGCCATCATCAACCTAGAGGCCAACACTATAATCTGGCGGTTGATTCCAATCGATGAACGGTCTACCTGGTATATGATATAATTGTCATACCCGATTAACAACGTTGTGTAAATGGTCCGCTGCTCAAAATGAGAATAGCTACGGCGCGTTAGCTTTCAAGCGACATGAAAACATTGATACTTGAGTGGATTCAACTCATGAGTGTAAAGTGACTTCTCTGCTGAAAAGAACTTGCTGTCGAGAGATACTGGGCAAAGAAGAGCGTAAACTTTCATTGAGACATTGCTCAGATAAGGCTGGGATCCTCATCTTGACAAAGATTCGTGGTATGTCAGGTGTATTGAGTCCTGTCAATATACTCGAATGGCGGCATTGGAGTTCTTTCCTAGATGCTACAGCATATCAATGATCTGATTGGTCTCAGACGATATCCCTGCGGTCGATTCACCTCACTTGACGTAGCCATCATCGAAGGCATAATTGATACTTTGCTAATCCTTGCTTTTCTGGTTCTGCTTTTAGCATTTGGCCTTATGTACTGCTCGCTATAAACCTTTTAGTACTCCTCCTGCTAGATCCACATCCGTCATAAAATAACACATTTGAACATGCCCATCTGTGCATCCGAGAGTTCACACGTTGGTGCGGAAGGAGTAGGAAGAAATCCATTCAACTGACAATCCTCACCATAGTCCTGGTATAATTAACGGCTCGGCGTGGAAAGAGTCATCTTGTGCTGAAAAAGTTTGAAACGCTAAGCTTGTGGGATATATGGTCAATCATCTGAACACGACTTTATTACACAGACATCAATTTATCCAATGCATAGGAGCATTCTGTCGTCCTTCAAAGGGTATTCTTCTCACTGATAAGACTGCATCAAATCGAGTAACGAATGAAAGATTATTACATCAAGTATTATTATTGCAGCACACATGGACGGAATGTCTTGTCAACTGAATATTGTACCAGACTGTATGTGGTCTGGCTCTCCGAGCCTCTGCTCCTTGGTCATGGCGGCGGCGCCTGAGCTGGCCCTTCGTACCAGAGCCTGTCTCACGAAAAGCATCGTCATTCTCTTTTCCTTATCCCATGAAAGGCACGGAATTCATCGACTCCCGAGGATTAGTTTGAACTAATTTAAACAAACAATCGGCTAAACTGAGGTAAATCCAAAATGCCTGGTGGCCTCCAGTGTCTCTCTCTCTCGTGCCCAGGAGGAAATCTGAGCTCACTTTCAGAGAAAGTATACGCCATCAAATTCGAGAGGCTGTCATTGGATTCATCCAGTAGGAATAGAGTGATTTTATTATCCTGCTAATGTGCTTCATAGGATATCAAATGAAACGTCACTAACTCCAGTAGGTTATGATAATTGAAAGAAACAAATTTTAGAGGACACTCATATTATTTTATACTATGATATATTTGTCTGAATGTGTATTGAGTTCTCTTTTGATTCTTGATTCATGGAATAGTAGTTGCACAGGTACTAGGCTCACCGCTTCATACGTCATTTGCCAAAGGCTGAAATCCATCAGACCACGTGAGAAAGATTGTCGACTGTCAGCCTATATTGTTGTAGAGCAACATATATATATGGCAATCACTCGTACGAGAACTCGCTTTCCCACAACATATGCTGACAAACGAGAAGATGAAGTTAGAGCATCATTCGTTTTTCAACTGGTCTGCAAATTGGACGGTAGATTTGTAGGACTTGTGAAGGATGCAAGCGCTAAGAGACAACATTTGGATGGAAAAAGAGAGTTGGGAGATGTAACGGCATGAGATCACAACTACTTCAATGGAGTGCAGCTACTGGAATGAATGAAAGCAAAAGAGTGAAAAGGACGACAGCGTAGGATGAGAAGGACACCATCAAGCCATACAAAGGTGAGACAAAACAAGGTTAAACCCCAATAGAGTTCGATATGAGAAATCTGCCCGACTGCACATAAGATTTCTGAGCGATACAAATCATGCGGTTTACAATCAACTACAGCATCCGAAGATGCTCACTGATTGAAGATTGCTCTCCCATGGATTGCAATCAATAATAGACAACAAAATGAAAGCAAAACGAAATAATGTGCAACAAGCACTACGTTGAATCAGAAAATAATAAAGTCTACATAATAAAGTCCTACTAAAGTTCCAGAGAAGGACTTAACAATACCCCAACGTCGGCATTTAGACTTAACGGCACCCTCACTTGGCAGAAAGACTTAAGCTTGACGTGAACCAACGTGGCAGCTTGAAATTCAACTTACCTGAACAGACCGGTTTGAAGCAATCCCGCCTTGCACTAAAAGGTCTGACGCAGTCCCGCACTTGCTGCCAACTAAGGCAAGAATGGGAACTTTGGAAACCTTGTCGAACTAGAACTATTTCTAGTGAGTTCGCCAGAATCGACGTCCACAGGAACAGAATGTACCTGTCCAAATATGTAAGTGCCAACTTGGACTGACTAAATCCACGTCAAGCTTTGGGTACGGTTAAGTCTTTCTGCCAACTTGGACTGTGGTGAAGTCCAAGTGCCGAAGTTAGGGTATCATTAAGTCCATTTCTGACTAAAGTTCTGCGGTTTTAAAGTGGGATTTGGGTTCACTCTGGTTGAGAAATAGAAAATATCTCCATGCACTCATTCCTGAGACTTACGATATGAGAAGAAGGCGACCGGGTAGGAAAAACATCATTGGATGGGAAGGGTATAGGATGTGAGTAACTGCAGCTAGTAGAATTGTAGAACACAACTGAGGAGTTGATTGATGCTGTTCGAAAATCGAGAATCGGTTCACACTAAACTCCGAATTATGTAGAGTACCGACATTCTACATCACTTTTAGTATCTTGGATATCTCTTGACCCCGTATGTGTGTCGATCTTTGCACGAAAACCCATACTGTGGGTATCTCATACCCTTAAAGAGGTCCTTGCCGCCATTGCTAGCTCCTTTAAAGAGTACAGGAGTAGGTTATTGTTAGTCCAGTACAGTTACTGCATGTCTTGAGACTTGAACTCAGCCGGATCCGACTACTTTTCGTATTCTCGATAGTTTATGTCATAATCCCTATATAACTTGAGCAACACATAGATGTATCTACACAGCCCATATGACAAATCATTGCTCCATTCTCTGGTGTAATGGTCAGTCGCGGTAGCCAGTGACCTTCCAAAACTACTGTTCTTTGGTACAGTGGATTCTCGCTACTCAAAAAAGCTCAGTGATATCAAGTCAATACGAATCTGAAGTAGTTTTCTGGGGGCCAGATTGTACACGTATCTGACTGAAGAGCAATCCATCTACATACAGCTTGAAAACGTTCGGCTGTACAGCATAAAACGAGGCCCATATTTCTCGGGCTGTTCCACAACTGCAGGACAGAAGACTGCTGAAAAGTGATATACGCTGAGCACTTCGGTCAAAGAACAATCCGGATGGGGAGACTTTGGTCTCCTTGCAGAATAGAAGAGAAAATGACGACAATGTAAAACACATGAAGGATGGGAAGATCCATCAAGCCGTACAAGGGAGATGTAAAAGAGGTAAAATGGGGTTAGGCCTCAATAGTATCTATATGAGAAATCTGCAACACCGCACCTAAAATATCCAACTATGCAAGTCATAAGTTCTACAAACTATGGGAGCATCCAAAGAAGCATCACCTAATCTGATTGCTCTCCTATGGATTGCACCAGTCAATACTCTCTATAGAGCAAGAGACACACTATGTCTAAATTATGCTACAAAGTATGAGAGCGAGAGTGGTAGTGGTACCCTTTGACGTTTAATACAATAAGTTCTCGAGCACTCCTTGACAAATGTGTCAAATGCCATATCCATGGCTCCATATAACTCCAAGGCTAGAGGAGCAAAGAAGTGAACTCGTTGCATACCCCTATACTTGGAGACCTTGCATGTTGTTGCTTCACTCGCTGCCCGTCCAAGAGGTTGAGTAATCACTCCCTCCAAAACTGCATCACGTATAGAGTTTGTAACCACAACATCTGCCACTATCACTTGATCATCTGGGACCAAGTATAAGTCTACTCTGAATTGTGTTGTCTGCAAAGCATACAAACGCTCCATCCAAGCAAGGTATACCTCATGTCATAGCAAACATTATATCTCTAATTGCATCATGGGTAGCTATCCTCAGTTCTCCAAAAGGACATTGTGTCATATGGATTGCTCTTGCATATACTATAGAACCACACTCACAAGTAAGTAACGAAGATACAAATAGGTGGACCAAACCTAGGTGGAACCTCATCTTTGTAGAGAAGGTTGCAAGTGTGAGTCAAAATGCCCTAATGTATGGTCAAGCTAGGATCCAAGAGCCTGCACCCTTGTTAGAGCAAGAGCAAAGATGTGTTCTAGTGGCCCGAGGAATGGACGAGTCAACAAGTCAATAGCGTATGTTGACATTGTCGCTCCATCAAGGAAGATTGCAAACCTCTGGTCCAATCTGATGTCTAATGGTATTTGTTCTCCTACCATAGGATGTAGTGTGCATAGGGAAGAGATAGTCTCATCAATACAACTAGCCATTGACAAAGGGTGTAGCACTCATGCTGCTCTACTAAACTCTCTTGCTTGACCCAATGTCCTACACTATCGTAATCGACTGGACTCTATGGTAAACTATGGCAGAACTTGTCTCCTAAAACATGCAGCCCTAATTGAGTCCTCTTGTAGGGCATCACAATCTTTTGCTTGGAATTGACAAAATCTAGAAGTCACTTTTGTATGTCCCGCACGTTCCCTCTAGCATAACAATGGCACCATCAAGGGAGTAAGAGGAATAAGAACCATGTTAACTCATCCAAGGGATCACATGCAAAATGATTCAAGTGGCAAGCAAAAAGCCTGTCTAGCCTCATTATGGAGTGTACGGGATAGCTTATAGAATAGATGTGGACATGGAAAACTAGTCTCAAATAGACCTCAAGATACAACACACCTGAGATGCTAACCACTCCCACGACTCGATTGGTATCCTTGGAAGGGTCATCAAAGGGATAGAAGAAGTGTGTGTAATCTCGAGTGCCACCGTTGTCAATGTAATTGCTTGCCTCACATGAGCATCCCATGTGGTCCAACCTTACTCCTTGTGCACACTTTGCACATGGGTCTTCACCCTTTACGAGGTAAAGTGTCAGTGAAACACCAAGCATGGTGTATCACGAGCCGCTCTGGGCATATATAATGTTCCAAGGACATGAGAAACCCCAAGAGGAACACATGAGAAGAAACACAAGATTTCATTCCTCAACAATCTGATGCACCAAAGGAGCACCTTGCCTTTATTATATAGCAAAGAGGATCCACTCAAAGGGAGCTACACCCCTAGATCAAATACATGGATTCATGACATATTGAGGAGTTCCACCCTAAGATTAACTACATGGATTTGTGACATGTTGATCCTTGTACTATTTGGTTTGTCAAACAAGTTTGACCAAAGAGAATCTTTAGAGAATGTTCTTGTAAGAAGCTTAGAACATCATGGGTGAAGTACTGTTGGAAAGCTCTCGATAAGACAAACATGGGATGGAGAAGACAACGCCTATGCCTTTGGAGAGAGAAAATTTCAATTTTTGAGGCTTAATTCATTTATTTAGATTTCCAAAATTGACTCTAAAGTTTTCAAGATATCTTAGGCCTATGCTCTATTAGTGAAAGTACTCTTTTGGTGACATCTCTATCTGATCTATTTAGACCATCATATATAATATCCTTAAAGATATTACAAAATTAATTTCCACCTCTAGATAATTTGTCTAGCTAATGATATTACAATGGCACCACATGAGGAAGTGTAGCCATGGCTAGCACAAGACTAACCATTGTAATACACTATGCTCTTCTTTGTATCTTCCCTTACCTGCAAAACCACAACCTCTCACATCCCAAGTCACATGAGTAAATGATATTTCTCCAAACCTTAAAAACTATAAATTCTCATGACTTTTAAACTAAATTCCCATGGAAATCAAGCATGAATACAAAGAGATTACAAATGATACTTCTCGAGCCATCACTTTGAATGTGAAATAATCACTTTGAACAGTAAAAACCTTAATCTCCTCTTAACTTTCTACTCAATTCTCCGATGCCTTCGATCTAGAAACCAACAGAACCAAAATTGAAAAATGAATAGACTAGACTATTCGCTCATGTGATGTATGTGGATGAGCTCTCCAAATCTAGATAATATCTTTTCGGGCTCATCTCCATTGCATGGGGTTTCTATCTTTCTGGCTGAACCCCATTTTACCTCTTAGTTTTATCCTTGACCGGCTGCTCACTTCTAACAAAGGATAACTGTATGTTTGTTACATGCAACCCTGTCTACTTGTCTACTGTATATCTATCCTGTGACTGCCCAAATTCAATCCTGTCTTGAATAGTCAAATCTCATCGACTGCTTGAAATTGATGTCTAAGCAATCTACAGTCTATATACCTCGAGCTGGTCCACTACTGTAGAATAGAAGACTGCTGCAAAGTGGTGTACGATGTGAACATACGTGAAGGACAATCGAGGAAGGGAGACTTTGGTCTCCCTGCAGAATTGCACTCCCAACAAGGATAACCGTATGTTTCGTTACATGCAATCGTGTCTACTGTATATCTACCCTGTGACTGCCCAAATTCAACCCCTGTCTTGAATAGTCAGATCTCATTGACTGCTTGAAATTGTCATCTAAGCAATCTACAGTCTGCCCTTCTGAAAAGTATATCGTGCAAATGTACAAATGCTAGTAAAATATACATTTACATCCTCTCAAGTTGGGAACAAATCAAAACGTGGGTCCTGGTGTCAAACCCAAAGGTTTTTATATTGTTACTAAGGACCTGATCTATTTGGCGCACTCACTTAGGTAATAGAAAAGAACTCGCTCTTTTTCTATGAAAATTTGGTTATCATGCAAGATGATTTTCGTGTATCTTTATTGGACCAATTTTATATTATTCTTCTAGTTAAAAATATGATATTCCAGATTAATTTTCACATCATAAAGATGTTATTAGACATTATTGATTTATGTGGTGTGTTTTCAATGGCAAGACTACCCGTTCACTAACATCCACTATAGTTTTGACTTTCACTTTGAGATGGTATGAACTTTTCATAAACTTGTGAGAGTTTCCTTGTAACTTGCAATCATTACAAAAGTTTTATGCATTTCTAAAACCTCAAATCGTCTTATATCAAGTTCACCATGTAACTTGCTATTATAGTCAAGTTTATTTCTTACATTTCTAAAATCCACAAATCTTCATATATTTGGTCTTTGGAACTATTTTCTCAATTTGAATCAATAATTCAAAGTACCTATTTTAGATAGAACCTCGCTCCCATACATCAAAAATCTAATTAAAATTTTGATCATTATACTGATAAATTAGATACAATTAGATTTACACAATGGGAATGGACTTATCCTTCTCACAATATAAAAGAAAATTGACCATACTTCAAAGCGCGAGACTCTAGTGATTCATTAGGGTGTTTTAAATAGATGTTTACGGGCCCAAAACTCCCGTAGAATTTTGTATGAAAGTCCGTAAACTATTTAAGGATCCACAATAGGAGGTTTCACATTCGGGATTTATGTGAGATGGACTCATCCCCTATGACTCTCATATTTAGACGAGGTAGCATGACCAAATTAAATTTATTCACCACCAGGTCCAGATAAATTTACTATATGATAAATTTAGGGTTTGGGTTAACTTTCAATCCGGTGGTAATTTCGGTTTGAGTTCTTGTCCCTCATGGTTTACGGGTCATCCCGCATGGACCCATTAACCTTTATAGGATTACGGGAGTACGTCTGTAGAACACAAGTACCCTTCTCCCATCCCCGCAATAATGTAAGGGATATCCCATAGATGTCCCGTAATTTCTTTTTACAAAGGCGGTAATGGCAATCCCCTAATGTAAATAATTGATATTTATGGGCAACCCATAGATCTCAAACACACACAATATGCACAATAAAAATTAATATCACTTGTCTAACTTTTACAGGGACAATAATTGAAAACTCCACCTCTTGTTAGGGTACGATAAAACAATTAACGGATTTCATTAAGAACCTATAAATTTTGCATTTGGAACTCCCTATGATATGTCCATGCCGTATGCATCTTCTCTTCACTCTTTAGAATGAAAATGGGATACTTTAACAAAACCTAACTATAACTGAAGGTATAACTTCTATTTCTTTCTTTCTTTTGCATATAGTTTAGGTGGTCATTTTATTAAGTTTAACCTCTATGAACACTAGGGAAGAAATGAGACTGCATAGAAAACACTAAGGATGGGAAGACCCCATAAATCCATATGAGTAAAAGACAAAGGGGTCAAATGGGGCCCAATAATATCAATACAAGAAATCTGCCCGGTTGCATCTAAGATATCCAAGCTATGCAAGTCATAAGGACTACAAATTATTGGAACATCAGAAAAAGCATTATCTAATGTGTTTTTCCGTCCAATAGTCTTTGTAGAGTAATGTGCACGCAGTGTTTAGAATATGCTATGAAGTACAAGAGTGAGAACTGTAACCTCGATGTCTAATATGATATGCTCTCGTGCATTTCCTAAGAAATGTGTAAAATGTCATATCCATTGCAGTATGATCACTCTACCTTGTTATCTTATTCATCCAATATTAAAAAAATTTATTTATATGTTTAAATTAATTTTTCATATAAATAATCTGAAAATAGTATATTAATATCTTCATAGTAAGTATACAAATAATTTCATCATAACTTTTTAAAACTCATATGATATTTTTATGACTAAAATTTTTTCAATTTAAAGAATAATCAAGAAAAATTACAAATGAGTAGTAAAATGGAAAGAAAATTTTTTATGATGAAAAAATAATAAGTGGTTAAATAGTTCTAAAATCATAATATAATCAGATTTATTATTTTTATTTATTTATCTACTTAATTTTCCATATTCAGGTTTATTTATTTATATTTGTGAGATGTTATGCTTCTAATTATTATTGGAAATCACCCCATCTTCACAATTTTAATAACTAATCTTATGACATGTTATCTTATTAATGTCATCAAAATGTTTCTCAAGAAACCTACCATTAAAAAGAATATGGTACATCTAAGGAATCAATATAAGATAGATAAAATAAGTGTATTTGTGATATCATTTACCTTAGTATTCAAATTTAATATATTCATGAATCCAGTACAGTATATTATTAATAATCATAATTTGACATATTTGTAAAAATGTATGAATAGATATAATGAAGTATAATTGCAATGTAACCATCAAATGAATCAAGACTTAATAACACTATATGTTTGGCACTTGATTTAATTATGCTCCAAAAGCTGATCGGGATATTAGACAATACCTCATGTGAATTTCATATGGTAAGTCAATCCATAAATCCAAAAAATATTTTATTATATTTTTAAATACTCAAAATGATATATATTTTTATATTTTTAGATAATAATTAATGATTTTTTGTTAGAAAATTCTAATAGGATTTTATTGTCAATCGTGGTCTGACTCCACGCTCAATTTTCAATGTTTATGCAAATTGAATACCTAATTATTTTATATTATATATATGAATATAACCTTGGCTAGAACACTTGCACACTAATGAAGCATTTCTTTTATTCCGACAAGATAAAGTATAATGTTAAGTAGATAAGGTAGTAAGGAAGTTATGGGGGCTTCTTTGGTTTCGAAAAGAATTAAAATTTTCCAAAATAAAAATATTCCTTCTATCTTACAAGGGACCTAAAGAGTAGGTATTAAAAGAGAGAACTCTTTCACATTATGAAAAATATATTAATGGAAAATATGAACTTTCTTAGTGACATGTCCAGAACATTAATGAGAGAATAACCAGTCTAAAATAATTATTTTTGAAAAGAAAATCCCAAATGTCTATACATCTCTATAGTAAGAAAAAATCACTCGTTTTAAGTGAGTTCCTTTAGGTGTAGATCCTAAAAAAGAATAATAGGCAGAGACCCGTATTTCCGGGGCTATTCGCTCATATATTGGGCAGAGTGTACAGACACTTCCACATGAAGCTCTCCTGTACGTACTTGGTTGACTAGAATCCATGGTCGGCACTCAGCACCAAAGTCCTCCATTTCCAATTGTATCCCCGATCCCAATCCAATGATCACAGTTGGGGTGGAAATTGGAAACAAATATAAAGTATCCCGAGACTAAGAGTGTTTTTGTAGTTGACCGAATCCTTCAGTGCCCAAGATGAATTCCAGTTGGAGATAAAGAATTTTATGCATTAGTCCATGCAGTACGCGCAATGAAACGGGTTAGCAGCACTGTAGAGCCCTGGTGTTTCCTTCTCTATTCTCTTCTATCGATGATCGCTCATAGGAAGCGCACATGGCAGCAATTGACAATCCAATCTGTGTGCTGGATCGGATTAGGCTGGGTTGATGGACTTCATCTCCCCGAAGCATGGCCTGGCTGAAAGGTCTAGTAGCCAAACAGTGACAGTTAATATTTGTTGACCAACAACCTAGAACTACAGTAGAATGTGAAAGCACAGCAGCAGAAAGAGGAAAGAGGAGCGCAGAGACTTTGCTAGTACTGTAAAATTGCTACTTCTATACTGGCAGTGAGATCTGAAACTGTATAATCCAGCAAATCCCTACATTCATTATTTCACATTCATCAAGGTGATAATCAGCAACATCTTTCGTCTCACAAGAGATAAGATCCAGTTTCCGTTGACACCCAATTCGCTACCAGCAACCTCTCTCTGTCTTAGAAAACATGGGTTTCATTGGGCTCCGTGCTCGGTTTCCCTCTAGCACTCCTTGGTGTATTGCACTCCTTTTCGCTTTCATCCACGGTATATATGTTTTCTGTTTTAAAACTTCGAGGTCTCCATACAGATCTTGCTTGAAGTACAACCGAAAATATGCAAACCCAAGAAAATTTTAGCACACCGGGGAGTGACCTTGGTCTAGACGTTCCATATGCCCTACATGGATCTTCAGTTACAAAATCTAAAACTACATTGAAAGTGCAAAAGGAACCTACAGTGTTGCAACCAAGGCACTTTTCCAACATATCAATCACACTCCACTGAGACCCCTTGGTATCATCTGATCGTCTGTGTCGCACCTTTGCTATAGACTGTGCGTTGCCGACCAATATTCTCGTCAATCCATTAAAGGACTCGCTTTAAGATCGGGGAAAGTCAGGAACTTTGGGCTAGAATCAAGGGAGTTGACTAGAATGACAATTTTCAAGGTAAGATTATGGGCGTCGGTTAGAGTTGAGAACTTTGGCGTAATGGCCTCTTGAGATCCTGGGTTAAAATCAAGAGTGAAGTATTGAAAGAGAAAAGAAGTGTAATTTGGTTAATTGATGATACGCGAATGAATAAAAGAGAATCGGAGTGAGAGATCAGAGTTAGAGATTCGAGTTTTAACGTATACTTCAATTCTCTTTTATTCATTCAGGTATCATCAATTAACCAAATTACAATTCTTTTCTCTTAGAGTCAATAATTACCAGAAAATTACCTAATTCAAATAATTACCTTTTACCAACTAATTCAGAAAGGAGAATACGATTTTAAATACTTAGCTCTTATAGTAAAATAAAATAAATAAATAAAATATATTTCATTTATGAAATCAGCTGCGAACTGTAATCTTTTCCATGAAGAAAAATGATCAACTGAGTTATTGTGAACATCTAAAAGAGTAATTTTCTTCTTTGTTAGTGAAATGGCAACCATAACGGTAGCGCTAAATAGAAATGCCAAAGTACTCTTATATCTTTCTCAGGATAAATAACATGCAGTAGAAACTAGTCTTCGCAATTTGTGTTAGGACCGAAAACCTAAACATACCATCCTCAGGTCACTGTCTTGTAAATCTGTGTGCTTTTATCATTTTAACCATGACTTGTATTCTAATATTTGCTTGTGGTGTTTTCCTAATGTGCTTATTTTTTTCTTTTTCTTTTTCCTAACAGCTAATAGCTTCTCATGGAACTAAGTACAATGTAATAAAATTTCTGTAATGAACATTGTTTAGTGCCATAAATCAGAGCTTTCCTCATCCAGCAATGGGCACGTGAGAAAACTTGATTTAGTACTAAAATTAGGTTATGGGGATCTTCCCAGTTTCGAAGTTGATTTAACCGGGATTATATGTTCCGAGAGGTCATCCAGTCAACAGAGTCTGGGACCGACGGACGCGCAATGAGTACACTGGCTTATTCGCAGAAAACCGTGTCTTATCTGACTGACCACTTCTCATCGGAGCCGTAAGATCCGAGCGATCCAACATCCTGCTGTACATTCTCTGTTACGCGGAGCAGATGTGGACGTCAGTGACTGCTTTTTAGCACAGGATGGCCCGGTTAATTTAACGGAATACGGATGTTACATTCCCTGGAGCCCGAATGTAAGTGGGTCGTTCTCTGATCTAACGTGTGGTTGATGTCAGTAAATCCCACTTTACATTCTTTCCGGGATAAAGAACCGGACAAGAAGTAAGAATCTGGTGGTCGCTGACCGAAGACCGGTGGGTGAAATTACCACAAGGATTATTTCTTTGTTCCTAGTTGGTGGGACGCCTGGTAATTCTCTCGGAGACTGGTGAAATTCCCGAATGGGCTCTTGCTTCTTTTTGGCTTTATTGCTCATGGTCCCAATTAAGTGGTCCGTGTACTATCAGGATATGATTTCCATTATTTATGAGGGGATTTGGGAATTTGGGTTACTAGCCTGTGATAATTACTGTTAATCATGGAGCAGCTAAGTAAGCATTGGCACCGTGTAACCTACTTTTCCTGGTTGCAGCGATGAACATGACGTTTTGGCCAGGATTTAATGTTTAAATGCATTCTCCCTGTGGTTGAATGAAGGATGAACTGAATTTTACTTTACATTTAAATAGGAACCCAATATGCTAAACGGAAGACCTGTCTCCTCTTATTATTAAATGAACAAAGATTTCTTGTTTGATTGCTTGCTACTGAAAAAAGGGTAGATTATCTATACAGGATTGCTTATTTTGTAGCGGCCCTTGATTGTTTAATTCTTTGTGAATGTTAACAATTCATGATTTCTGAATTCAATTATATTACAATTACACTTTAAAATCTCACACAAACTTTTTTCCGCATGCATATTATAGAACCAACTAACACATATTTCTCGCAGGCCAGATTATTAGTGGATGCAAGGAACATAAGTAAGAGAGGAAAACGCGACATACATAACATATCTTCTATGTTAGATTTTGTTGTTTGTTTCCAAGGTAGACTGGACCGTATGTATTGATGAATGTGAAAGACGAGGTATACATAATGAACATGTATACAGTTCACGGAGAACGGTGAACAGATCAGAATTACTTTAAGCGAATGGTGTGATGCACGACATACAGCAGTTCTTTGAATGGTACGGTGTGATGTCGAATGGCATTCTGTATTGTATTAGGTGATAATGATGGAGACAACGGCTGTCTTATCTGGCCGACATGCCATCGGGTTGTGCGCAAGATGACGTATACCAAGTCGATGTGAAACTCTGGATGGAAAGGTTAAATGTTTCGGCTGGGTGAGGTCTGTAATAGACCATGAAGAGGCACTCTTTCATGGGAGAGGGGACCACATTTACATGATGTATGGCACGAAAGTTTATACTCTGATGTATGGTGATGCCCTCGTCATCTAAAAACCAGGACCTTGGATAGACGTGAATAAAACTCTCATATTTCATGTAGACGAGCATTTCATGTTATCCTATGCGTGTCGCATGTCCCTTCATGTCCAGATGAATTTTTCATTTAGAGGAGCATCACTCCACATATGGTGAGTGATATGTGGGAAAAGCAACCACTGTATCTGCTCTTGCTCTGGGATAGAGAGAGGTTTTGGATCCTAGCTAGGCTATCCATCGGTACATCAAGACCCCATCAAGCCATACAAGGGTGGGGATAGGGATGGCATTAAGGATAAAGTGTTTGAGATGATAAGGGAGAATGTATATTTCACTTGGTAAAGATCTTACGTTGCAATGAGAAGTAAGAGTGTATATTTCACTTGGAGAGAGTGTTGGTATATATTACAGAGGATACAGGTTAAAGTTTAGACTTATATATATAGTTCAAGACCATCTACTTATATTTGTATGTATTGTATTTATGGATCTTACATGTGATACAGTTTTATTTTAGTGAGAGTAGTTACTATCCATGCAATAGTTTTTTGGAAGGATGAGTAATCATCCTAACATAGATATTATTTTCACTTTTTCATTTTGAAGCTTACTTTAGGTTGCATGTATCATTACTCTATATAGAATTTGACACGTTTATTAGGGATTATGTGAGAGCTTACAATACTAATTCTATGAATATCAATATATTTACTTTTCTTATTTTACACCTTACTTCATAGATAGTTTTGTGTCCATCTTTCTACGAATACGAAGAACTCCTAGTTGATTTAATCTATAAGTAGTTCATACTAGGTAATACTTCCTCCGATGTTCCAATGATACAGTATGTAGTCCATTCAATTCACATCATTCTACTATTTTAGGACTAGTAGGCAAAATTCTTCATTCAGCATGACTTCAGCACATCCTACCCCTCGATTTTATCCTTGTACAGCTTAAGTGGATCTTCCATCTTTTTCGTTATCCTATGTGTGTCCCTTACCTAGTTGTCCATATAAACCGAGAACATAAGAGAATGTTATCTACTCATTATTCATTTTGCATAAACGTTTGAGTCAGCAAGTTGTAAGTGCCCATTAATACCTCCTCCAACAACTGATAAATTGTTGATCAGCTTGTTTCCAGGTCTTGAGGTTCTCTTTGAATTTTACATTTACCGTCTTGTTGTGAACGTTATCTTGTGATATTTCTAGTACAATTTTTACAATGAATATTGTCACTAATAATTAAGTTTAATCATAACGAGCTGAATTCGATCATCTTCTTTTCTTTTTTCAAGAGATTACCCGGATCTATGCTAGCCTAGAAATATCCGTACATGCAATGGTTTTCCAAAACTTTATAATAACTTTGTTGTCTTTTTCTCTTGTCCTCCCATCCTTCTTGTTTTTTTTTTCACGCAGTCGCCTTTTTCCCCTTTTCTCTTGTTCTCATCATAACTCATCGCAATCCACACTTCACTTTAACATCAAACATGAAAAGCATGCAGATACTATGTGCTGATTTAATGCCGCAGCCAACGGCATTCCTTTCGATTCTTCTTGTTCAACTGATAGTTTAATCACTAAGGTGGAAAGGCTTTTGGCCTCAATTAAAACAAAAGAAAGCTGGGAATTTCGCTTTCAGGACAACGAAAAGGAGAAAAGGATTTTCAGAAATTAAAAGCTTTGACCAACTATTGACCTAAAACTTGATATTGCTTAAATGGGCTAATTACCTAAGAGGAATCGATAAAATGAGCAACGATAGTTCGGAGAAGAGTACCTGTTGTCAGAATCGCTCGCTCCAGTATGCTGACTTGACCTGTCCTTAATCAGCTGATGTGGCACCAAGCTCAAACATGCCACGTCAGCAAGAAGTTTAGAACCTGTTGTCTGGCAGCAGTCTATCCGTTGGTGGATGACCTGACAGTTCTTACCTTACACTCGCCAGATAAAAGCATGGATAGTTATGTAGTCCCACATGACACGTGCCGAATCCTGCAACAACACGAACTTCACATCTTTTATTAAAAACTCATTATTCCTGAACTGGCGCTAGTTAGCAAAGAGATTTGATCCTAGACGTGCACTGCTGCAACGTTATGTCAGGCAGACCGGGGGCAGGCAGCCTCAGACTTGATGGCAGGCACGCCACTAGGACGGATGACGGACGGGCAGACAGCAGGCCTGCCCATTCAATGGTGTGGCGGGAACCCTCGAAACAGAGCAATGCCCTCGATGATGATGTCGAATGATGCCATAGAAGCTTCATAGTACTGCATAGCTGGAGACGCCACGCCATGGCAAACAGTTCTTACCTTTTTACTTCATTTAACTCATGGGAATCCCTTCCCTGATTGAGTATTGCGGTGCAGTAGCAAGGACGGCTTTATAACAGAATTTCCACCACCACTACGTGTGAACATGGCCATGGAGTTTGCTAATTAATGCTCTAAACACTTTTAAGTCCTGGCTTTTCTTCTCTGCGTTGCCTTGTTACTTCTTACGAGGTAATGAGAGTTCTATTACTGGAGGTGGTGATATTAGAAATGCCAATTGTCAAGTGAAGAAGTTCATAGTATGGGCAGAGACCACCCAGGAAAACTTACCTCCTAATCATTGAATTAATAGGCGGACGGTGGGAGCACCTTTTAGGATATTAGCACCTGGGTTATTCCAATGATTATCTCATTCTTGAATGGTATGTTAGATATGTATGGTCTTGAATGGTATGTTAGATATGTATGGTATTCTCTATTGGGGCTTAGCCCCATGTTCCCTTTTTGTCTCTCCCTTGTACGGCTTGATGGGGTTTTCCCTTCCTTTGTTTTTCCTACGCGGTCGCCTTTCATTCTTGAATGGTATATTAGAGATCTAAAAGCATATAATCTCCTCAATCGAGTATCAGTATTCTTTCCATTTTCAGAAGTTTGAAAATGGTAGAGATATTGATTCTTGATTTGTGGAAGATCATGGGGTGATTGATTGCATGGTAAGAGCCCTGTATCTTTCATCAGACAAGCATTGTGATCTAGATTAGTAATAGTTAATAACATCTAATAAAACAGGTTAGTGAAGCCGGAATTTCCACTTCTTACATGGAGTGCCCTTATACTGATGCTCTTTCATCCATCCAGATTAACCTGGCCTATAACAGATAGGGGAGAACTTTTTCCCCAATGTTATACCTACAAGTGCAGCTCTTTTGTAGTGTAATAAGCGACAGATGTGTACTCCTTTCAAATCTTGTAGCAAGACAACACGGTACATACAGAAACTCTGCATCTGGATATTCTCAACTATATAATAGCATCTATACACTTCTAGTGATAAGTGGAAGCCTTTCTTATATTGATATCGTTAATTTGGTAACTTTATCCCCCGTTCAATTTTTTAATAGAAAAAGCTTTCAGCAAGACCGGTCAAAGAGCAAGAAGTGATGCATATCAGAAAGGGAATACTTTGTTGTAGATAGATCCATAGGAAATATTGTCTACTGACAAAAGTATTTTAGAGAAATCCTATTTTGCTGAGACAAGTTGTGTGACGCCAAGTGACCAGGTAATTCAATATGTGAGCCAAAAAGTCCATATGACCCTGACATGTCCAAAAGGATCACGATACCTTCCCACTTTTTGCAATCCAAATTTTACTTTTGTGTCAGCAACACTACTGGTCTTTCCTCAGCATGAAGTGTCCAGATCAATTTATGATAGTCAGAATGAGATGATTTCCCCAAGAGGAATATATATGTGTGTGTGTGTGGAGTATGGATGATAGACTTACAGGAAAGAATTGAGAGGAGATATTTTCTTCGTTTAAGGGAGATTAGTTTCAGAGAACTGATTAAATCAAGCCAGTATATTGCAAAATAGTTTCTCCAAGATCTGAACTATAACCAGTCACTTCGCCATACAGTTTCTCGTCATACTTGTATATTTGACTTCTCGGAAAATTTTAGTTAACATTATGAGTAATAATATATTTAAATAATTTATTATCAAATGTGTACTTTATTCACTTACTTACTTATAGGGTTATACTGAAAAGGTGGAGCAAATGGAGGAGATTAACAGTAGGATGATTTGTCTTAGATTTCTTTAATTCGTACTAAAAGCATTAAGTAAAAAAATTATGGAATTTTCTTTGCAATACCCATATTTCTGTGAATAAGAAATATTTTATCTATGAACTGCGAGAACAGTTAATATGAAACTTTTAAAGATTTAAGATTGTTAATTTTTATTAGGAATCTTTGGAGAATTTCAAATTTTATTTAATGTAAAATTTAATAATTTTAATAAAATTATATAACGAGTAAATGTATCAAGTTGGGCTATGGTTAACTTTGTGCTTTCTTACGTTATGTGGATCAAATATTTTTGTTCCGAAAATCCAATGAAGAAATGAGGATTGTTATAAACGTAGAGTGCTTTTTTTCTTTTTTTCAGGTTAATTCAACATTATAAAGTCACTGTTTTCAGTAACTTGGAACAGTAATATTAAATGTAACATTGTAAAACTTAAAAATACTGGATAATATGAAAGAGAAATGCAAATTCAGTCTAATTGCATTCCAAGATAAAATAGTAA
This sequence comes from Lunularia cruciata, assembly GCA_948567375.1. Taxonomy (NCBI): domain Eukaryota; kingdom Viridiplantae; phylum Streptophyta; class Marchantiopsida; order Lunulariales; family Lunulariaceae; genus Lunularia; species Lunularia cruciata. The sequence goes on along the minus strand of OX419761.1, from coordinate 48,572,616 downwards.
TAATTAATGTTTAATAAACAATAAATCATATGTGGCACGTTCACACCACGAGGCCACAGCCAAGCTCCTCTACTCCAGGCAGCGCTCCCATTTTTCCACGCTTAGATTTATATCGGGCTGAATTTGCAAGTCATCAAGCTCTATTGTTATCACTAGAGTACATAAGTATCGTTGAATCGGTCTGGTTTCGATTCAAAAGGATGGATGCCTTGCCATGATTGCATAAAAGTATTTCACAATTGAATGCAGAGATCCATGCCATACTTTTCTGCTTGAGGTATCAATCGATGGCTCCTATATTCAACGCATGTCACCGAGTTATAGAGTGGATGGACTCGTATGTCTTACGCATGTCATCAAGTTATAGAGTGGACCTAGAGTCCATTCTATTGTATGTCCACTCTATGACTTGCTCTTCCCATAGACCTCATCTTCTGTTAAATATCATAGAGCAGACGTGTAGGCCAGTCCTGACACGCTTGTGTGCTAGATCCTTGACTACCCTCAGTTCTTGAAGACCCTACTTGTAGTACTTCTAAATTTAATCCTCAAACTTTAACTCCTTGCTGCTGGCGGAAGGAGATGGACCCCAAACCAGAAGACGACTCCCTTTCCTCGGTACAAAGAGAATGCTTATCAAAAGCTGGGTGCCAATTGACTCTCTTGGACTTCCTTCGCTTTTCAAGTGTTGGACCAAAACGCCTCCTCTGTCACATGAAACCGGCAAGAAAATGACCATGTGGTTTTCATACAATGTATCCCCTGGTTTCCAACTCCATCGAACGCTGACAGGGAGGGATGAAATTCCTTAGTTTAGTTTGATCATCCCATCCTTAGTTTAGTTAGATCATCGCATCCTTCCTTATCAGGAGGATGGGATGATTCTCTTAAACGACCATTGTCCAGCAGTGTAGTGTAGCAAACGTAACCGACTCGGTTGTCTGTTGTTATGCACTTCTTCTCCGACTCCATATGGTGTGCCGCTACTTCTTTGGTCATGGATAAAATGGTGGATCAAACGGATTAGATGCGTTTGCTTGGTGTCATGCATGCAAACAAGGGATGATGGAGACGGAAGTTGATGCATGCAAGCAACCAAAGGCATGAATGGAGACGGAACTGGCGGCATGGATTTTGCTGGACCTGTGTCAACGGACACGATGGATATCGATCTCAAGCCTAAATCGCAGCCTTCAGGAGTTCGAACAACCGGTAACAAGGGATTCAAATTCCAGGTATCCGAGACTGGTACCTTAACCACGGTTGTCTCTATAATTGCAACTTCCAACATAACTTATTCTCTCGCAGCGCGAAGGTTCCTCCGAGGAAAGTGACTTGCAGTAGCTAAATTTGTCAAATGCAGGAGTAATCCAAAGTTATGAGGTCATTAAGTACAGGAGGACGGAGAAGGTAATTTTTTATTATGGATAAAATAATTTTACTATGCACGTATTTAGAAAATCTGGATAATCAAATAAGCCTTTCATTTAATTCCTAATTTGACCAAACCAGAAAACATAGTAAATTTGAGGTTATAAGTTTAAGTTCTAGTAAGAGCATAATTTTCATAAGCTGATTAGAGCGGGCACCACAGAGGGGAAGACTTTACAGTAAAGTCGGGTAGGAATCTGGGGGCTTGATGACAGTCACCTTGATTACGAGAGAAGAGGACCCGGTCCGGGAGCCGGTAAACAACTCCTCTACAGGTCATCATACCGGAAACGGCCCAAACTGGAACAGTCAGGAACCGTCATTGAGGCAGTAAGCGGAGGTGGCCCCACCGGATAACAACGACGGCGTATAAGCTCGTCTCTCAACCATGTGCGGGATACGGTACTCTTCTTCGAGAACGGCTCCACACCGTAGAGAAGCGGGGGGGATGTGGGGGAGGAAAATACAGGGCAGGAAGGTTCTTGTAAAGCGCAGGAGGGGTAGGGAGAGGAAACGAAGAGCTCGCAGAAGGAACGGAGAGACAGTGTTTGAGTGTGAGAGTGCGCAGGGCAGACCTATTCTGCTGTGAGAGGAAGAGACGAGAAGCTGCAGAAGTGGAAGTGATGATGATCTGTTGATGGGTTCGGAAAGCAAAGCCGAGGAGAGATCATGCATGGCCCACAGTAGTCGTCCAAGAGCTGCTGCCGCTGATTCTGCAGCTGCAGCAGCGGACAAGTACTGTACTGGGTAGAAGGGAGGAGTTGCAGCTCCCTCCGCGGCTGCTGCTGGCAGCATCAGCTAGAGTAAGAAAAAGAAACTCCAGTCAAGTTCTAGTGAGATCTGGATAGATGAATCGTGGACGGAGAGTTATTTCTACTACGGTCCCTACCAGAGATAGAATGGAATGGAGCAAAGAGAACGAGGAATCAAACAGATGTTTGTACAGTACAGTACTGTCCCTGGTTGAGAGTTACCGCTACCCACCAGAGGTCTAGACATTGAGAATGGGATGGAAGAGAAAAATCAAGGAGGGAATCGGAGAGATGCTTGGAAGAAGCAGACGGGTTTGCAGAGTCTGTCGGAATAAGGCTCTGATGCATGCAGTCCAGTCTCCGGTACGAACTGCTGGCTTTCACACTATCACTTTCTTCTTCTTCTACTTCTTCTCACTTCAGAGAAGAAGTGGTAGTTGTAGCAGAGAGCAGCAGCGTCTACAGGTATTGATCTGCTAATCGTGGGCTCGGATGAGTGTGTATGTGTGCTAGTAATAGTGTTATTACTACTCCTGATCGTCTCGGGTTCAAACTTTCCATCAATGCATGGGTTAGTAGCGTACTGTTCCGTATTGTATTGTATTGCACTGTCCCAGAAACAGCATCCAGTTTCTCCGTCCAATTCTGTGGTTTGATTGTATGGGGGGGGGGGGGGGGGGAGTGGTAGTATAAGTAGAAGAATTTTACGTTGTGGATATCAGTCATAAGCTCATGGAGTCCAAAGACAAAGCGGGGATGGGAAATTTAGTTATCAAGATAAAGAGGAACGTGAGGTTTGTATGATCGGTTTCCGAGCCTGAGCAGGCAGGCAGGGTAAGGAGAAGATGAGGAAGAGCTTCCAGGACGGTTATTCTTATTGTGAGGGGTCTGGACTGGGTAAGGAATTGTCGTACGAGGATGCTGCTAGTGCTTTACGATGCTGGTCTCTGGCTCCTTGCCTGTCTCGAGAATGGTGGCTGCAGGTTTGAGAGTCTAAAGTTCGGCACTGATTGGACTGCGTGTGTTGTACTGTCTGCCAGAGAGGAACTCATTTGGGAAACAAGAATTTTTTTGGCGATGAAGAACAAGGATCGGAGGGAGGAAAAAAGAATAAAACTCAGGAATTGGAAGATAGTGTTATGCTGTCAGGCAAGTGAAGCAGCAGTACATTTTGGAAATGCCTTGCAAGAATCCTCCCTCGCTGCGGACCCATTGGTCTTCTCGGAATCACTAAGGCCTCAGGATTTGCTTCCATAGCAGCTGTGCAGAGAGTCCCATTCAATTTCAATCCAGTGCATCTGCCGCAAGGGCGTGGTTTAAGCAACCTGCAAGTGAGAGCGGGGGATCATGACCGTCATCGTTTTGTTGTGCCTCTTGCTGTCGACATTTTTCACCTTCTCCTGCAATGGTCAGGACATCCGCAATCCCGAAGGTGACCCCCTTCGCATTCTCGATCTCCCTTCTCCTTGCGTCAGAATCTGTCTCAACTGGTCTCAAAGACGAGGTTTTACAACTCAAAGTAGCTGCTCGACTTGACGACCCATCTCCTTCACTAGTTGCCACTACTATAAGGTCGTAAGAAGTATGAAGACATGGTGTAGTAAATGAATATCTAGCATTCTTCCTCTCCAGAGTTTGGAGTAATAAGAGTGTCTGGATTTGCATGGAATATCAGAACTATTATGTGGGTTTTCCTGATTTTGTCTGATTTGTACAGTGGTGGCGCTCATTACCATGAAAAAAGGCTGGCAATCTCCGGTGCAAGACTTCTTGAAGAACTGGGATCAATTCGGCATTGACCCTTGCAGTTTCGCCCATGTCACATGCGGTGTTAACAATAAGTCTGTTTTCCGACTGTAAGTGTAAAGTCTACACAAGGATTACCAATTTTTTATTTTCTACCTTGTCTCCATTTTCTGTTGAACCAGACTTGCAAGGACGATCAGAATTCCATTCCCAAGCTATTTAGCTGTTCTTGTCATGAATGATGTTCTCCGAGTGCAGTGGAAGTTTTACAGATTGTGGACGTAACATTCTACGCTCTCTGAGTACCCGCGCCGTATGAAGAGCGAAGGACTTGATCCAACTTGATTTGTCAACTGCAGGGAACTTCCGAACCAGCACATCTCCGGGATACTTTCACCCTGGATTGGAAACTTAACGAATCTGCGATATTTGTACGTGTTTTTCGAAATCACAGATCTGTCTGTTGGAAGACAGAGGGTGCTATTTTGAGCTAGAGAAGGCCACTGTTGGACATGAATGTGTATGGTAGCCAGCTCCGTAACCAAATTTGGAGGAGAGCCGATGTATAAGGAAGTTATTGAATCGCTAGCGATCATTGTTTGTTATCTACAGGACATTTCAAAAGAACAACCTTACTGGTCCCATTCCTGAAGAACTCGGAAAACTTACGCAGCTTCAAACACTGGACTTATCCAGCAATGACTTCGAAGGCACCATTCCCCCCACATTAGGAGAGCTGAAAAGCGCCACTCAATTGTGAGTCTCAGTTCTAACCGTTTATGTTGCGACAAGGTTCGAATCGAAAGGCAAACGCTGTCATTCCAACGTGCGGAACTAGCACTTTCTCAATCAATCCTGCTCGGATTTGTCCTATGTCTTTGACCCCCAAACGGCATCTCAGGTACTGATTTGGACTCTTGTGAAGACAGGATGCTGGACTACAACCAACTGACTGGGCCTATACCAAAATCACTATCAGACTTGGCTGAGCTGAAACTCTTGTAAGCTTGCTAACCATGGACGGATTCCCTCCGGTTGACTTTTACCTGATGGCTCCATATTCTTGACTTGTTAAATAGCTGTTCTAGTCACGTGGTCGTGCTTTATGTTGGAAACTTGCTGACGAACAACCACGTTGGTAGCAACTGGGTAGGAAATTTCGGAGTAAGAATGTCCCCCAAAGTCGGTGATCCCATCATAATGTAGGACAGATGCGCTTAACCTTTCGAAAATCTGTGTGACCGGTGTGTTACAACAGGGATGTGTCCTACAACAATCTGAGCGGACTCGTACCGAACATCTCTGTGGCCAACTTCAAGTAAGCATGTGATATACTTGAATATGTTTGTTGATTGTCTGTCGGTAGCCAAAGGAGTTTGATCTGGCCAAGAATGTGGAACCTGTGGCCTGACTTCTTTCTGCCCCTCCCCAGTTTGATAGGCAATTCTCTTCTTTGTGGATCTCAAGTTTCACGTGATTGTCCTGGGGATCCTCCTCTGCCCTTGGTTCTTTTCAACACCTCGAAAAGTAAGTTCCTTCAACCATATACTGTTGGTTGAAACCATTTCACCACTTCCTAGCTTTGCAGTATCTAAATGATGTCCATTTTCTAGAAAGCAGTGGTCGTCACTTGCCCATTTCCTACCTGACTCCAAGTTATACTTCTTTTGCCTTTGATCGTCTACTTTGCCAGCCCCACAATTTTACTTACTGTCCTCATGGTTTCCTTCCCTTTCTCCTGACAGGTGATTCATCCCCGCGATACAACAAAGGCGCATTAGTATGCGGACTCTCTGTAGGTGCTTCATTTCTTATAGCATCAGTAGCGTTTGGGATTGCATGGTGGCGAAGACACCACGCCAAGCAAGTCTTTTTTGATGTGAATGGTATGATCCTGAACTTTCAACCAGGGCTTGCAGAGTTCTTTAACTCATTTTCTACCAGGCTTAGATCAGCTATAACTTCATTCTTTACATGACTTTCAGTCACTGTCTTGCACGTTCTTCTCAGATGAATCGAGTTTGAGACCCAAGTTAATGGAACTGATGCAGCATGTCACATGTTTCCTGCCTGTGCAGAGCAGGAAAATCCCAACATGAGCTTAGGGCAGCTGAAGAAGTTCTCCTTCCGGGAGCTACAGTTGGCAACGAACAATTTTGACAACAACAACATTCTTGGCAGGGGAGGCTTTGGTAACGTGTATAAAGGATGCCTGTCAGATGGCTCTTTAGTTGCTGTCAAGAGACTACGGGAAGAAGGGACACCTGGTGGAGAAGTCCAGTTTCAAATGGAAGTCGAGATGATAAGCATGGCTGTGCACCGGAACTTACTCAGACTGCGAGGTTTCTGCATGACACCAACAGAACGCCTGCTTGTTTACCCTTACATGCCGAATGGCAGTGTTGCCTCCCGCCTTCGAGGTAATAGCCTTCAGCCCGCTTCCATATTCATGACCGTCATTGTGTGCGGACAACCCCAATCAGTCTCTGTAAATCGTAGGAGTTAGTTTAGCTCACCTTAAATTCTTTGTCCATATCCTCTTCTCATTTGTTGTGCTTCAAAGCATCTACAGCTGGTGCAAACTCTCGTTTGATCTTTGTCATTGGAGTGTAGTTCATGTGACCTTAAATCTTTTGGCCATGTATCCAGCTGCCTTCTCCTTCATGTGAGAAAGTACAAATGGTGCAAACTCTTTATATGATTTGTTCTCTGTGTAGTTTAGGTCACATTAAGTTCTTCGTCCATGGCCTTCAGCTCCTTTGGTGTGCTTGAAATTATGTAAAGATGGTGCAAACTCGTAATATTTGATCGTCTGAATCGTAAGGTTCAGGTCACTTTGGGTTTAAGGGGTCCTTCAGCTCCTTCGTGTGCTTAAAAGCAAGAACAGCTGGTGCAAAGTATTTTCACTTTCCTTTCTGTGGAAGTTTCTGTATCATAATTGGCTGTCTGACAGTTGCTCCTGTATGTATCTGACCAGCGGATTCGATCTTCAAAAAGTCAGTACTAGATTGGCCCACACGCAAGCGAATTGCCTTGGGATCTGCTCGTGGGCTCTTATACCTACACGAGCACTGCGACCCTAAGATCATACACCGGGACGTGAAGGCAGCTAATGTGTTGTTGGATGAAGACTTTGAAGCCGTTGTTGGTGACTTTGGACTGGCGAAACTGCTGGATCACAGGGACTCACATATTACTACTGCAGTCCGTGGCACTGTAGGCCACATAGCTCCTGAATATTTATCAACGGGTCAATCATCAGAAAAGACTGATGTTTTCGGCTTCGGCATCCTTTTACTGGAACTCATAACTGGCCAGCGAGCGTTCGACTTCGGACGGATCTCCAGTAATCAGGATGTGATGCTTTTAGATTGGGTAAGCTCAATCAAGAAAATCCATGTTCCTTCGCAATTCTCTATCTCGCGACATTCACTTAATTCTAGACTACATAACCTCAATTGTTGACCAAGAGATTTACCGAAGGTACTAAAAGTTCACGTTATTCTTATGACACGTCAACTTTCAAGACCAAGGAACCGAGAATTAAATTCCTACAAAGTATGATGAAATGTACTTAAAGATGTGAAAGTTAGAGGCAGGTGAAGGATCACCAGGGTTCATACCTGCGTTCAACACCAACTGGGGTTTGGTCATGAATTCATGATCTAGCAGACTACTTTAACCTCTGTAACATGCAAAACTTGTCTAGTTATTGTTGCAAAGAACTCTGTGGTATGAAGCTTAGTTCTGGAGACTTATTTCGTTTTGCAGGTAAAGAAACTACAACATGAAAAGCGATTGGGCTTGCTCGTTGATGTCGACCTGAAGCAAAAGTACAACAAAATTGAGTTGGAGGAAATGGTGCAAGTCGCTTTGCTTTGCACCCAAGTGTCTCCCACTGATCGCCCTAAAATGGCGGAGGTTGTTCGGATGCTGGAAGGGGATGGTCTGGCTGAGCGCTGGGAAACATGGCGCAGATCAGAGAGTCGACGCAGTTCAGAAGCGTTGCAGATGCCACGCAAGTACTACGAGTTAGTGGAAGACTCAACCTTTGACCTTGAAGCCATACAACTTTCTGGGCCTAGGTGAAGGACGTAGCCTTGGGGCATGCATCCTCGAACCGCACAACCAATCCCATTTAAAACGGGTGATTATCGAAGGCACTATACAAGGAGAAATCATCAGGACCAGGCAGGTGCAGCAAATCTTGTAAAGCGAATCTCTGAAGTTCGAAGGCAACATCTTTCCTAGGTGTCGAAGGCAACACTCACACAACCTTGTGAGTTTGATCAAGAGATGTCTCGAGCCATGGCTGGGAAAGACAGTCGGAGCAGTGTGATTATTTTTGAGGGGACTTTTCTGAGAGGCCATACTCACAGCAACTCAACGATGTGAACCTGTCAAGGAATTACCGGGAGACGTCCTTGCTGTTGCCCTAAGCGTGATCAAGCTTATTGTAGAATGCTGGTCCTCAATCCAGCACAAGCCAATCAGGGCGAATGGGCCAAGTCTGGGTAACCGTGTACTAATTCCTTATTACTTAAGACTCCTGAAGGAAAGCAGGCATTCTAGTAGAGGGTGGAAGAGGAATGGCAATCACATTCCTAGTGTGACCATCATGCATATCATTTATAAAATGCTCGTGTCCCCCACTAGTCCATCTGTGTATACAGTTCAAGCTTCTTTGTCTGTTGAATGAAATGTTGAGCGCCGTAGGCGCCTTCGCCTGGATTGCTGTCCTCTTACTCACTATGTCGCAAACACGGACAATTGCGATGCCCCTAAATCCTCACAAATTCACCCTACTGCTTGATAAAACACGTTGGATACACACAGCACTTGCGGGAAGCTGGTCCGAGCAATACTGAAAGGACCACGCCGACCAATAAATAGTTATTCTCCAGTGACCGAATTAAATACATACATTTCGAAAACTAAATACTGTTTGCACTTGTATCCAACGTTACTATACATTACTCCAAAAGTTGAAAATCCGTCCTGCACATTTCCCTGTTCCAAAACTCACACGAGGCCGTTCTCGCATGGTATTCGTTATTCATCAGATGTGAGAGTAAAGTAATATCGATGAAGACGCCGTAATGTGATATAGATATTACATGATACAGAGATGTTTACAAGGGTGTATGACGAGACGAAAAGAAGAGAAAAGGCTGCAATATGATGGATAAAACATGATAAAGTGACGGAAATGTGATGAGAAGAAACTGGAACTTGGTTCCAGCCGAAATCTTTCATGAACCTTTTCAAAATTATTTATCTGTATTCTCACAACGGAAACTATTTTCATGAGACTCGTAAAAATTGTAATTCCCTAATTTATAATTTTGTCAAGAGCAGATCCAGGCCGTCCCTAACTCAACATCTACAATTCAATTTTAGACTTATGATAGCTTAACTTCTACGTCCACACCGGCTGGCAGATCAAGCTGCATCAAAGCATCGATGGTCTGGGCGTTTGGGTTTGCCAAATCGATAAGCCTACGATGTGTGCGAATTTCAAAGTGCTCACGAGAGTCCTTGTTCACGTGAGGTGCTCGCAAAACACAGTATACTCGCCTCTTCGTTGGTAGAGGCACTGGTCCCATGGTAAGGGCATTGGTGTTCTTTGCTGCCTCCAAAATCTGTTGGCAAGCTTGCTCAATGAGTGGCACCCAGTACGATCTCAGCTTGATTCTAATCTTTTGCTTGGAGGGGGCAGTCTGGAATCCCAACACAAAACAGATAATCAAATTTAAACAGACCGAATAATATACAAACCCACCAAGAGGCAACACCAGTTCAAACTTCATGCGCTGTAAATGACCCATATATGAATCTGAACCATGAGTCAACATTCGCATTCACTCCATGTTTTCACATAGGACAGCGAGTGGCCAATGAGTAACAAACTGATCGAACAAAACGAAGGGTCTGAACACAAACTGATTGAACTGAACTGAACTGAACTGAACACAAACGAGTGGACAACCAGTAAAAAACTGATTGAACACAACGAAGGGTCTGAATGGCATACTGACTCAGTTCATATTCTAGAGTAGTTCAAACAACATCCTTAAGACCTTAGGTTATCCCTGCAAACCTCCCAGAAACGTAAATTGAACTGACGAAAACGAAATTGGGACTTCTACAAGCATGAGCAGAAGATATCAGCACTACTCACCACTGTACCAGCCGCAGCGGCTACGACGGCGTTGCTAACTTTGATTGACCTTCTCTGGACGGCGACGACTGAGGTTGGCACCTCGAGCTTGCATCCAACGAAAGAGCTCTGCAGAGGGGCAGCCATGGACAGCTTCATGCCGCTGCACTCTGCTCCATTGGAGCTCCTGACCGACGAAGTTCCGACGCTCAACGCGGCCGCTGGCACCACCACCCTCGTGGCCATGGAGGTCGCCATCTCTTCCTTCCTCTACTGAACTCAAAATCCACTCACTCAGTGCTGCGATTTCTCGTGTGGTGATTGATAGATTCTTCTCTCGACTAAACTGGATGGAACGGAAGATTGGGCTCTTTTTGCCTCCCTTTCATTTTGCTCCAATTATCCACTTTTTAATTCGGATAATTCCGGAAATTCGTGAACATAGTCGGATGGATGGATGTTAACCGAGCAGAGCACCACCACCGGCAAGGACCCTCACGAACCCTCACGTCGAGAAACATGTGAACCCTCACGTCGAGAAAAGGAACTTGGATTCCATCCACTCAGTGGCAATGGAGCTCGTTGAACCTGGTACTCCATCATATAGGCAACGGAATCTCGTCCGGCAGACGGCAGGTTGTGATTTGGATCTAAATATGTGCCGTACGTCGAGGACGAACGACGGGTAACTTGCCATGTGACCACGGTCCGATGAGCATTGCATGTCATGTCCCAAAGCAAAGCAACTTGTTACCGCCGGTAAACGGTACAACGGTGACCTTGCATTCCCTCGATCATCTAGTTCGTTAAGGACATGAAATAGCAAGCACAACGGAGGTTAGACTAAGGCAGTCGATATACATCTTGGATTTTATGCTTTAGCAATGGACATGAATTTTTCGCTATAAAAAGTTTGTTTTTCTATCCAGCTTCGTAAGCTTCATGCACATCCAATTAATTACTACTTTCTACAATCATTCTTCTATGTCTTTAAGAATGTAGTTTACTTTCAGATTTTTCAAAAATGAACTTAATTTCTTATGGCAGTTTCACATACGTATGTTAAAAGAAATATAATTTTACCAATGATAAAAGAAACTTTCCTTATCATCAGACCTTCTGAAATTGGAATTTTAAAAGTTAGATAAATATAGGTCGAAGATGTAAAACATACGCACACCAATCATCCCCTTTTCAAGTGTTGCTTTAGGGTGGATCGTGAGAAATGTATTATGACCATTTCAACTTGCAAAAACAAACTCGTCATGAAGAGTGAATACAAATTATTTTTTTAAAGACTGGCTTAAAAAGGATAAAGATTTAACCCGCCAAAGCAACTTAGTTATGAAGAGTAAACTAACAACTAGAAAAGAAACACGCTCAAAAGGAATGAAGATTTAACTTTGCGAAACCAAACTCGTCATGAAGAGTTAAGTAGAAATCATATCACAAGATAACTGTTTCAAAAATGAAGAATAAAGCTCTAACTTGCAAAACCAAAATCGTCATGAAAATAAAATAATAATTTAAAAGAAACTGGTTTATAAATACATCAGATCTGATTATTTACATATATTAACATGAAATTGTTTGAATTTGAACTGTTTTGAGCAAAGCTTGACCTTTCGGTCCAACAAAACTACAGAAACACTAAGTTAACAACTTAACAGATGTTTTATATTGATTTACAGCTTCGTGCTCGAAATGTTAAGCACTTTATAAATTCCTTTGCGATGATTACTCAATCATATAGCAATAATCATATCTGTCAAATTTCAAGAATTTAATTTGAGCCAAATTCAGATTCACAAGTATGTTCAACAAGCTTGAACTTTGTATGTCTACTTCAATCCTCTTTAATCAATATAGCTTCTTAAGAAATCTACTATATGAATTTGAATATTAAGTTGATCTTCTATAATTTGATCTTTTAATGACTACCAAAAAAATGTGAGAGGCGTATATATTTTTATACTACGATGTACATGAACACCAAAAAAGGATATATACTGAAATAAAAATAATAACAATGGATAAAAATTCAAAGTAATTTAGAATGGAAACCAAGATGTTTGTAAAGTGCTCAAAATAGAGATGCATTCATCATTATAGATCTTATTTAGTTTCTTATAAAATTTATTTTATTTCAAGAATAAAATTACAATTTTAATTTATTATTATTATTTCTTAATGTTTTATGATAAAGGAGTTTTCTATCAAATTATTTACTGGGGTGGTTTTCAGTTTTGTATTCAATTAGAAATACATTATTTATTAATTATGTTTTTATATTTTATTTATTTATTAAATGCTAATTTTTATGATAATCAACAACAAGCGGTCATATACAATTGAAGAAGAAAACGTACTACTTTTACTAAAATAGTTTATACAAGTAAAAAAGGCATTGATAAGATTTATAAGCCTATTTATTTATATATCACTTGGGTCAAAAAGTCTTCTCTAATCATTGTAGATATAAAGGTTGATTTGAAATTTACATCACGTATTCCTTGCAAACCATGTTGCAAACTATAATATATGAGTCAGCTCATGACAAGCTTTATTATGGTTTTGATCTATTGATTCTTAGCTAGACTCTAGCTAGTTGTGGAAAATTTTGATTTTCAAATCATATCAACCTTTTGTTTGTTGTTGTAATTCTACATTAATAAGAGACTAGTAATATGGACCATGATAGTTTAGAGCTTGTTATTTTGGTGAAAACAAAGAAGTCTAGTTGAAGAACATATAATGTAATATACTTATGCATCTAATTTTGACCTCAAATTATCTAATTGGAGATAACATATTATTCATGTATCTACCTTTGGATTTCTCATTAATTTGGTTTTAAGTATGATAGCCCATGTGATGGTATGGTTGCAAAAGTGTTCTATCCATACAACACTTGAAAATCCTTTTCCTACATGTTAAGTACATCCACTTCATATGACACTAAGCTAAATATAGGAAAAGTGGTAATTGTTGGAGACAACTATACTCCCCTAAGAGGTTGCACTCTAATAGAATCTAATTTAAATTTTTTTACAAGTTCCATGGAATATCCAACAATTGCATATTAGATTTATCTACTTGTTTAGCCAGTTAGAGATACATCTAACTTAATTATTAATAAACTTAGCTACTTGTAACTAACTCAAAACTATTCAAATATTACTAACAAACAAGTCTGCAACTGAGGTGCAACTAAACTATATGATCAAGCATATTTTATATTTGCAACAAGGCTTGTGATTGTTGCAATTGAAGTTCTCAATTATCAAGGAACTTGGTTCTTAAGGAGTTGCTTGTAATCAATGATTGCAAGTTGCACCATGTTTTAGCTTTTAACCAAGACTTATAACTATAGTAACTTAATTTCTCAATTATCAAGGAATTGTGTTCTCAAGAAGATTACTTGTGATAGATTACCCATGATCACATTGATTCCTCTCAATGTCCAAGATGGTATGACATCTTCACTCAACTTCCAAGAGAGTGTATCAAAGACAAAAGGCGGACCATGTCTACATAGACTAGAACTTATCTTCCTTGTTTTTTTGTGTGTTAAAGAATGGACACCCTTATTGAAAATAAGCAATATGTGGTTCGGTGATATTTGTTCATTATGATTGCAAACCTTGCAAATGATCACATGTATCAAGTAGCTTTGGATATGCAAGTATTTTAGAATAATATATATGTGATAAACTTGGTGGAGCCACAACTTATATTTGGATATTTGATCACAATTTTCTGAACAATCAATAGGGAAGTAGAAAATACTACCTCAAGAATACATGTGAAGCAAGCTTCTATCTTAAAGAAATAATCCAAAAACTCTATAAGAGTCTATTTTGGGAAAATTTAAGGCAATAAGCGATAAGCTTGATGCTTATTTGGCTAGTCTAGGGGAGGATGGTTCTATAATAACTCTTGAAAGCAATAAAGGTTGTGGGCATCAATATCCCAAAGTACAGATTAGGGGGTTTCAAGAAGAAAGAGAAAAGGGCAATTGTGTAGAAAACACAAAGGATGGGAAGAACACATCAAGCTATACAAGGGAGAGACAAAATAGGTAAAATGGGACTAAGCCCCAATAGAGAAATCTGCACTACTGCACCTAAGATATCCAAGCTATGCAATTCTTACGGTCTACAAACAATTGGAGCATCCAAAGAAACATCACCTAGTGTGATTGCTCTCCTATGGATTGCACCAACCACTACCCTTTATGGAGCAATGGACACATATTGTCTAAAATTAATGCTACAAAGTATGAGAGTGGTACTCCTTGGCATCTAACATGATAAGCTCTCATGCACTCCTTGACAAATGTGTCAAATGCCGTGTCCATCACTCCATATAACAACATGGAGAGAAGAATTGAAGAGGAGGATGCAGAAATCACCTTGGAAAATGAAGATTGTCATTAAATGTACCTTGTGGCCTTCTTGGCTCAAGGGAAAAGCAAAATAGTAGGGGAAGGAAGAGGACAAGTGCACAAAGACTGAAAAAAACAAGCTCACAATTGATTGTTGTAAATGGAATCCTAGAAGGCAATTATGTGAGAGTATTGATAGACCCTAGAGAAATAGAGAATTTATTGTCTTGCTATGTTGCAATAAGGTTTGCGATGGATCTAGAGAAGGATGAGAATGAGGAAGTAGAATTACCTAATGGGCAGACAAAGAAGATTGAGTTGTTACCTAGAAAGGTAGCACTCTCTATAGGAGAGTATGAATAAGCAATTGAGTGGTGAGTGATACAGCTAGCTCATTATGATGCAATCTTGGTTATATCATGGATGGAACACTACAACCACACGGTCGATTCGAGGAAGAACGTAGTGAGGACTCACCAATGTAAGATCATTGGAGTTAAAGAGAGATGTAATACTCCAAGGACAAGAGAAGAGAGAAAACACAAATTTCACACTCAATCATCCAATGTCCCAAAGGAGCACCTTCTCTTTATTATATAGACAAAGAGGATCTCCTCCAAGCAAGCTCCACCATAGGATTAGGCACATAGACAGGTGACATGTTAACAAGCTCCACCCTTGGATTACTTACTTGGATGGGTGACATGTTGGTCATGGTCCTATTTGGTTGGTCAAATAAGCTTAGACTAGAGGGAATCTTTTAGGGAATCTTCCTATAAGAATCTCAGAATCACATGGGTGAGATACCATTGGAAATCTCTCAATGAGACAAAACAAGGGGAGGGAATGCCAGCCTTTCCTGCATAGGGGGGGGGGGATCTGCACATTTTTGAGGCCTAATTCATTTTTTTAGGCCTTCAAAATTGCCTTCAAAAATTTCAAGCATTTTTTGGTTCCTACTCTATTATTAGAAGTCCACCCTTGGTGATACTTCTTTCTTATTTGTTTAGTCCATCAAGTTTAACATCCTTCTAGATGTTACCAAACCAATTCTTCCCTTTAAATCATATGTCTAGCTATTGGTTGGAAGGTTTTCAAGTCTATTTTGGTTTTTACTCTTTTGGTGATACTTCTATCTGATCTATTTTGACCATCATGTATAAAATCATTCCAAATGTTACCAAACCAAATTTCACATCTAGATCATATGGCTAGCTCTTGGTATTACAAGAGAGCACAAAGGCAAGAATTACATTGATTTGTCGTAAGGAAAGCAACTCTTTGGAAGACAGATAGATCTTTTATGAGCCTAACAAGAGAATTCTAGAGTACACAACTCAATGGACAAGTTCCTAAGAAATATAGAGATGTGGTCAATGAGTTTCAAGATGTTTTCTCAGATTACTTACCCTCAAGATTACCACCAAATAGGAGAGTTGATCATAAAATTGAGATAATTCTTCGGAAGACACCTCCTTACAAGGCTCCATATCATCTATCACCTCATGACTTAGAGGAGTTTAAGGCTCAAATTGAGGATATGCTACAAAAAGGTTTATCCAACCCAACATATCATCATATGGAGCTCTTGTCTTGTTCGTGAAGAAAAAGGATGGTACAATGTGCATGTGCATTGACTATCGGGGCTTAAATCAACAAATGGTGAAGAATAAATACCCCTTACCCCACATGATGACCTATTTGATCAACTCAATGGGGAAAAAAACTTCAACAAACTTGATCTACGGAGCAGTTACAATCAAATCCGGATTGTGAAAAAGATGTCCACAAGATTGCATTTTAAACATAGTATGGTTACTTTGAGTACCTAATGATACCGTTTGGCCTCACCAATGCACCAGCCACTTTCATGAGTTTGATGAATGATATATTTCATCCATATTTGGATAAATCTGTTACTATTATCCTAGATGACATCCTCATCCATAAGAGAAGTGAGAAGTTCTCCACATTCTATGGCATAATCAATTGAACGCCAAAATCTCAAAGTATGAGTTTGGCAAGTCTAAAGTAGACTAAATTGGGGCATAGAGTAAGTGTAGAAGGTGTCCAAGTGTTAAAAAATAAAATATAGGTCATTCAAAAATAGAGTGCTTTAAAAGATCAACCACAACTTAAGAGTTTCTTGGGATTAACGGTGTCCTATCGGTGATTCATCAAAGACTTCTCCAAGGTGGCACAGCCTCTAATGGCACTACTTGGCAAGAGGAAGAAGTGGATGTGTGGAACCGCATAAGAATTGGCCTTTTAGGAATTAAAAGATGTATTATTACATACAACAATTTTGAAATTGTATGACCAAAAATGTCCAATCAAGTTGGCTACAGATGCATTGGGTGTAACAATAGGAGCAATCCTACAATAATAATGGCATGATGGATGGCATCCAATTGCATCTTTCTCTTGAAAACTATTGCTTATGGAACACAACTATCACCATTGAACAAGAAGAGTTGGCAATTGTCCTTGCTACCAAGCATTGGAAGCACTATCTTGGCAAGAAAGCATTTGTAATAGAGATAGATCACAAACCTCTAGTCTACCTAGAGACACAAAAAGATCTATCTCATCAATAGATTTGGAAGGCGGATGTAATACTCCAAGGACAAGAGAACTCTCCAAGAGAGATACAAGAGAGAAAATGTAAGTTTCACACTCAATACTCCGATGCCCCAAAAGAGCACCTTCTCTTTATTATATAGCAAAGGAGATTCCCTCAAAGGAAAATCCATCCTTGGATCAAGTACATGGATTGGTGACCTATCAATGAGCTCCATCCTTGGATTAGTTGTTTGGATGGGTGACATGTCAATCCTGTCCTATCTAGTTGGTCAAATGGGTTTGACCAAAGGGAATATTTAGAGAATCTTCTTATAGGGAGCTCAAAATTGCATGGATGAGGTACTATTGGAAAGCTTTCAATGAGACAAATCATAGGGGGGAGAAGGTAAGACTTTTCCCTTTGAGTGGAAGGTATCTTTCTATTTTGAGGCCTAATTCATCCATTTAGGCCATTGAGATTGGCTCTAAAGTTTTTAGGCTATTTTTGGCTTCTCCTTATTAAAAGAAGTACTCTTTTTTTAAGAGTACTTCTACTTGTTGGTAACACCTCTGTCTGATCTTACTAGCCCATTTTACACAACATCCTTCTAGATGTTACCAAGGTAATCTTCACTTCCAAATAATATGTCAAGTTACTTGTATTACAACAGAGTGGAGACAAAGGTTCAACATGACAATCACATATGTGGAAGGCAAGAATCAAATTTTAGATGCATTAACCCAAATGCCTATGGTAAACAATCTGGTGCTAGAAGTCAAGATGAACCCTGAATTTTGGCCAAGAATTCTTGTTGCTACAAAAACTGACTCTTCGATTGTAGGAGCTTGATCATCCAAAGGTATCATTAGTACCCAAGGACTTGCTTTTCATGATGGTAGGTTATGGATCCCATAAGACATGGCCCTAAGAACCACCATCCTAGCAGAATGTCATGATTCCGTCATTGTAGGGCACATAGGAGTGGACAAGACCTTGGATGTAGCCAAACGTCATTATTATTGGCACAAGATGAGCAATGATGTGCTAGAGTACGTTTGAAGCTGAATACTCTATCAAAAAACTAAAGCTTCCAATCAAGCTCATGCAAGACTCCTTCAAACCCTTCCTACTCCTACACAACGTTGGGAATAGGTAAGCATGGATCTAGTTTGTGAATTGCCCAAGACCACCTCAAGGTTTGACTCCATCATAGTCTTTGTTGACCGCCTTAGCTAAATGATTCATGTGCGTCCTACCACCAAGGATGTGACTACTCTATAATTAGCTCATTTGTACTTAGATGTAATATTTTCTCACCATGGCTTGTCTTGAGTGCTCATCACTAATAGAGGCACTCAATTCACTAGTTTGTTTTGGAGAACGCTCTTTGGTTTCTTAAAAACCAAATTAGCCATGTCCATGCCTTATCATCCATAGATTGATGGACAAACAAAGCAGGCTAATCACACTATTGAAGATATGCTTTGGGGCCTCACCCTAGAAGAGCAAGAAAGGTGAGACACCTTACTCCCATTGGTGGAAATAATAATTCAATGAATGCATCCATGTAGGCCATATCATTCTTCCTCATATATGGAGAACATCCTTTCACACCTTCAAGCTTGATGAAGATCTGCTTGGTGGATACCAAGGTGGATGTTGTCAACACTTTTGTTCCAAATTCCAACAAGGAGTGGAGAATGCCAAACATAGGTTGAAGATCATCCAAAATTGATAGAAACAATATGAAGATGCACATCACTTGCACATGGAGTTTAATGTCGTGGATCAAATCTGACTGTCAACAACCAACCTCACATTAGTTGGCACTTGTAAGCTCAACCCTTGTTTTATTAGGCATTTTTCCATCCTTTGTTGCCTCTACACAATGGCTTATCACCTCAAGCTACCTGGTGTTTCATGTTTCCTTATTATGCCAATATGCTCCTCAACCGCCCCACTTCTCTTCCATACAACAAAGTTGACCTTGTCCAACACTCCTTGATGAAGCAAAGGAATTTGAGGTCAAACACATTCTCCAAACATGCATCCATGGCACTTTCTGTGTGTGGAATATTTGGTACATCAAAAAAGGTACCCTCTAAATGAGGCAACATGGGAATCAATAGCCAATTTGACCAATGCACCAATGTTAGTGAAATCTTTTGAGCAATAACTTTGTAACAAGGATGTTGTGTCTTAAAAGAGATGAGGTTTGTAATACCAATAGCTAGACATATTAACTAGAGGAAATAATTGGCTTAGTAACATCTGGAAGGATGTTATATATGAAAGGCTAGGTAGATCAGATAAAGGTATCACCAAATGAGTACTTCTATTAATAAGGCAAGAGCCAAAAATAACCAAAAGTTTGTAATACCAAAAGCTAGACGTATCATCTAGAGGTGAAAATTGGCTTAGGGTTTAGGGTCTAGGGTATGTTGCTTTGTTCTTAGTAACATCTGGAATTTCAACATCTGGAAGGATATTATATATGATGGGCTAGGTAGATTGGATAGATGTGTCACCAAAAGAGTACTTTTATGAATAGTGCAAGAGCCAAAAATAGCCTAGAGACTTTAGAGCTAATTTTAGAGGCCTAAACAAATGAATTAGGCCTAAAAAATGTGCCAAAGAAACTCACATTGTCTCCTACTTCTAAAACCTTCCTATGTACCCTCTCTCTAAAGCAAATCAACAGATTATTCAATTGAATGTTCTTCATCTTTATCTTCCTTGTCTCCTGCATGAACAGCTTTAACTTGTGCAGTCTGGCTTTCTCTAACTTCACTTTTGCTTCTATACTAAACATCACCTTCATCCTCCTTATGATCTCTCCAACCAATTCTAGTGTATACCTACAAGTTTTCTCCACCTTCAACTCTTCACGATACATCATCAATTCGTCTTTGTACTCAACGGCTAGTATCTTTTCCTCCTCTACATGAGAGTGATAGACATCTTTCTCAATTGAGGCATAAGAAGCATAACTTAGAGTCAGGTATGAAATGGACAAATGATGAGCATTACTTTCTAGGAAATGAACATCATTTAGATACTAAAAAGCCAAGAAATGGTGAAATGGTTCCAATCAACGGTATATGGTTGAAAGAACTTACTTTTCAAGGTGTTGAAAAGAACCAAAGCAGAGTGGGATCCCAAGATAATCATGTGAAGATTCTCTCTCCTCCCCAACATGAGACTTTGCTTTTGTTCATCTTGAAGATTTGTAGTTTCAAAATAACATTCAAAGTCAAACATAAAATTCTCCATTGCACCCAGGAGATTCTTGCCTTCAATTACCTTGAGCTTTGGAAATTAGATCTGCTCTTCTCCTTCTCAAAATGATACTCTCTCTACATGCTCTTATCATTGATGATCCAACTATTGAGTAAGGTGCTCAATTTGTTGTTGCATGGCAATGATAACCTCAAGCATTGCCGCCATGACTATTACTCAATCAAACTACCTATAGTTGATCTTATCTATCAAACTACCTATAGTTGATCTAAGTTAACATGTAGATGCAACATGTTCACCATTCTCCATAAGTTACAATAGGAAGTACCAAGGGTTCATCAGACAAGATGATCACATTTAGAAAATTTTACCCGAAGTGTGAGACGATGAACTGAGTGAAATGATGCGTGGGTAGTACATGGACACAAAAATCCCAATGATTTAGTGAAAATAGATTTGGTGGTCTATAAATTCTATGCATCTGATTCTTGTTCAAATACCAATATAAAAGACCAAGGAAACAAATAAGAAAATTGAAGATCAAAGTCAAAGATCACAATGAAAGATCACGATTGGACTCTTGAATGAAAGAACCTCCAAATGCATAATATGAGCTTAGTCCTTGGTATTTATAGGGAAATATACAAGGCTCTTGAGAAGCTTCTTGAGAAATTTTCTAAAAGCTGCCTCTTTGGAATGCAAGCCAAGTTAACCTAAAAGCTTCTCAAGAAGTTTCCTTCTAAAAGCTTTCTACTTGGTGTGCAAGCTAAGCTAGCCAAGAAGCTTCCTCCTTGGCATGCACATTACCCAAAACTTGGAAGGTGCCAATAACTCCTAGATACTTCTAGAATATTCTTAGCTAATTTGAACTATTTGCTACTTTGTCAATCTCGGCTAACTTATTGGTAAGCTCTATATTGTTACAAGCTCCCTTTGAGTGGATCCTCTTTGCTATATAATAGAGAAAAGGTGCTCATTTGAAGGGGTGCATCTCCAAAGATCTTACTTCTCTAATGTTGAACTATGGTGCACAAAGGCTAACAAGCATCATTTGGAGTCTCTTAGCTAGAGTGGGTGTGGCTTGATAGTGTAATTAGTGCCAATTGTTTGTAGTTTCTTGAGTTGAGTGAGAATTAAAATAATTTTGTGGCACTTTAGAGTTTATGTATGACTTCTATATGAGTTGTGCTACTATAGTGTATGATCTTGACAATGATATATAGTGTGTAGTGATGTATATATGCACAATATATGGATAATAAAGAGAAACTTACCATAATATCCCTATAAGTTGCCAAAATTACAAAAATACCTCCCAAAGTTACCTTAATCACAAAAATCCTCCATATAAATTCAAAATTACTTAATTTTACCCCTACCACAAAGCACAATGGTACATATAGTATAAAAGCAACTTTTGTAAAGGCCAAAAAACCATAACACATACTGCATAGATAATGCAGTTTGGAACATGGTCTCAAACATATAAGCTTCACCCATATATTTCATATAAATTACTTCAGGATAGTTCAAAAACTGCATGTTGTAATCACAATTGATAAGCATAGTCTCTAATGCAATAATACAATTGAAATGAAAATGAAGAACAATTGAAACCCAACTCAAATCTTTTGATGTGCGCACTCTTTTATATTTATTGAAGAGCCAGCAAGAATATGGACACATTGCTTGTTAGAGGTGCTCATCTAAGAAACTATGGAGGAACAAAGAAACGAGACAAATGAATGGTTTGAACTTGTATTGTACAATATAATAAGGGCTTTTTTATAATTTTTGAACTTATAGAGGTGTTTTGTAGTTTTGGCAACTTGTATTTTTGGACTTATATATTTGTAATTTTCCTTAATAAAAAATGTGACCAATGGGTTTTTGCAAGTTATTGGATTACCCATCAAATTTTATACTGTCAATTTGAAATACTTAAAACTTGAAACTATCCAAAATTCTATAAACCCCAAAACTGTACCCTAGAATTGTTCTATTGATTCTTCTATATGGATTTCCATAATATATTTTATGGAAATCACTAAATTTTTGTAAATGTCCATCAACTTTAAATCTAAAACTCCCTATTTTTATGATATCACATCAATCCTCTATCCTCCAAAGCCAAAAGGATAACTACTAATATGAACCGTCTTACATCTGTAAGAGTATCACACCCAATATTTAATATGCACATAAATAACTTTGAATTACTTATTTTGTCTCATCCTTGTAGGGCTTGAGGGATGGGTCTTCCATCCTTCATGTTTTCTAAGTGTGAGCCTTTTCCAAACTTTGAATCGTATTTTTTGGTATTCTAACCACATTATATCAGTCCTAGTATAGCTATGAGTGAACATTTTGTTGATATTAAGGCTCTAGAGTACCAAAGTCTTAAAACAAAGAAAAAAGACCTGGCTGGCTTTGGTACTCCAAAGCCAGCCAGGTCTTTTTCCAAAATCTTATGCAATTTATCATATATCAGTCTTACCATATATCAGTCCTAGTATAGCTATGAGTGAACATTTTGTTGATATTAAGGCTCTGGAGTACCAAAGTCTTAAAACAAAGAAAAAAGACCTGGCTGGCTTTGGAGTACCAAAGCCAGCCAGGTCTTTTTCCAAAATCTTATGCAATTTATCATATTTTTTGTTGACTTTTTGTTTATTGCTCTACAAAGAACAGTGTGTTCATTGATCTACTGTGTGTGATCCAATAATCTACAAGAGAATAATCACACTAGGTGAGAATCTTTGGATGTATTGGATATTTGTACACTTAGCAATTTATAGAACAATGACATCTTAAATGTAATAGAGCATACTTTCCATACCGATTACTATTAGAGCTTAGTTCCATTTTATCTATCTTGTCTCATCCTTGTCAAGCTTGATGGGTCTTCCCATCCTTAGTGTTTTGTATGCGGTCCCTTTTTCTCTAATAGCTTAAGTAGGATGACCGCATAGGAAAACTGAAGGATGGGAAGACCCCATCAAGCTGTACAAGGGAGAGATGAAAAAGGTAAAGCGGAGCTAAACTCCAATAGAATCTTTATGAGAAATCTGCCCCACTGCATCTAAGATATCCGAACTATGCAAGTTTCTGTTTCTCTTTTTCTCTACTAGCTGGGTATTGGGAAAGGACGAGATCTTAACCCCCTCGACTGTAAGGGAAAAAACCCGACATGCTTCTCTCTCTTTTTTCCTCTAAAATCCGTGTCGTTCTCCTGGTGGTTCTAACGAAGACGGATGCGCTTCAGTTTCCAGTTACTTCTCGGAGTTTATTGTCTTTCACTACAGAATTTGGGGTCCACAGTAAAGGAAGTTTCGAGCACGATCAAAGCGTGTAGTATGAGAAGGACAGGCAGCAATACACAGTTTGATTTTTGACTACCATACAATGCAATGATTTTGACTACTATATGTGTGTACTTGACCGTCATAGTTTACGCATCGAGAAGCGTGTTTCACTGTTTCCAAATCAATTTTTGGACAAATAATCATCCGATAAATAACAGTGAATAGTGTATCAGGCCCGAATGCGGTGGAAGACATTTTTCATGGACGTTATTTGATGTAATTTGATTGACTATCTATGTGGATGAATTAAGCATATCAAGTCTTGAATGCCGTCTGGACCAAAAAAGCTTTTACATATAGAGAGGAACAAAAAGTTTACACAGATTCATGTTATTTATATCACAAGAGCATGAACAGTTAAATCAAGAAATATAGCGTATGTAATCCATCATCCATTCCTTGAACATGCAAATATATTTAAAAGCAGCGCTTAAATCGATTAAGATGATCAAAGATGGAATCATATAGATGTGGAAGAGTTCCTTCCACATATTACGAAAATTACTTCTATGTATCTCAAATCTTGAAAACTATTCAGAATAATTCAAAGAAAGCGACCTACAGTATCCACCTCCTATTACCAACTACCACTTTGAAGAAAGAGACCAAATCACATTTGAGAAGAAAGGTTGCATGTTATTGTAGGATTCATGGAGCAACAAGTACACGCCAATTTTACTGGCGTGCTTGTGAAAGTACTTATTGCTATACAATTAAACAAAGACACCACTTTCCACTAGAGCCATTAAGGATAAACAGTAAATGATACAAATGTCTCTAAAATTGGTTACTTCCGTAAATAACAAGTAAAGCAAAGTCGTTTCACTATCGTCCCCTTTGGTTGTACATTGATGTATGTTATAGATCATGGCTATTAACAAATCTGATTTAGAGGAAACAGCTCAGTTTAATAAATAAGAATAGAGAGTCATTGGCAAGAACAGAAAACTTACAGACATACATTCATACATGACTTGTGCACATCACGAATGCAAGTATCTTCTATAGTTGCCTTTTGACAGCGAAGTTGCATAAATGAATGGTACGTGAAAGACGTTTGTCCAATTTTTATTATAGTAATGGTATTTTTATATATTTGATAAGCTCTTTACTTTTTGATATGCTTTCCAATCTGAATCTGATGTACATGTAAATCAAAGTAAACTTTCATTTCTCTTGCTTTTCCAATTTATGACACTAGATTTAGAATATTTTAGATATGATACGTGGTTCATGGTATTGTACTCGCTATGGGCAGTGTCGATTATTATAGGCGGTGGGGTCAGTTATGAGCATTAAAAGTCATATTTTCGTGCACATGCCTAATGGTTATCTCCTATGTACATGCCCATCTCTACACGGCGATAAATTCCGATCGAAAATATGA
This sequence comes from Lunularia cruciata, assembly GCA_948567375.1. Lineage (NCBI taxonomy): Eukaryota > Viridiplantae > Streptophyta > Marchantiopsida > Lunulariales > Lunulariaceae > Lunularia > Lunularia cruciata. The sequence goes on along the minus strand of OX419761.1, from coordinate 48,547,585 downwards.
CGCAAGAGAAATACCTCATCTTCCACTGAAGTCTAGGCCACTTTCTACCACATAAACTTCACAAATCTCTCGAGAGACTTGAACGGAATGTCTGGAAACTTCTCAATTAGAGATTTCATGAATGTGCCTGAGTGTGTTCGAGTTAAGAACACATCAACTAGCAGAGCAGTTATGATAATAAGACGAATCTGTTGATCACTCTTTGAAGTGCACTTCAAAGACTGAAGAGCAACTTAATACACAAATGACTTCTTTCCTCTATTAATCGGTGTATCATGGAAGGTGACCGCAGTATTGTTGACTAATGATTATGAAAGCTCGTTAAATTCTCCAACATAACTGCCTTTCTTGACAACCCTTGGGGAACAGTGGTATAGCTTAGAGATCTCTCTAGCCTCTTCGGTAATAAATCTTCTATATATTTGAGAAGCAGTGGTTCAAACATTCAACTTTCATACCTTCAGTCTAGAGAAATTCTTTGCCAGGAATAGTTAATAACTTACTCCAGGAGGCCATATGTCACCTTTTCTCCCTACACGTGAAAACATGTTCAAAACCCTTTGGCATCCCCTTCTTTTACCTTTTTCATCTCTCCCTTGTACGGCTTGACGGGGGTCTTCCCATCCTTCATTTTTTCTACGCGGTCGTACTTTCTCCCTCTCTTTGTTCTCTAACTGAAACTTTGCTTGAAATTCGTTATCCGCATTCCAGGGTACACCCCTTGTCAAATTCACAGCAAAAGTTGCATCCTAGCTTCGTAAGGTCTTCCCAGGCTTCGTTTTTCCTACGCGGTCGCCTTCTTCCGGCTTCGTAAGGTGCAAAGAACGAAAAGGTTTTCGCTTTTCCCGGGGAGAAAATCCCGACCCAAGTGCTGACGGGATTCTGCGAGGAAGATCCAAGAATAGTCGGCGTGTCCAGCTGGATTACAATCTAGGGTTCAGATTCGGGGGTGCCCAAATTGACACTCGACCTGACCTGAACATGCATGAAGGGGAATTTCGTCGTCCGTCAGTCGGGCAGGACAAGGGGAGGCTCGGGTCAGGCACGGCTCGGAGCACATGGGCCTTACAGAGGACAAGGACGGGCTTGTGGAGAGTGAAGTGGGTTGGTTTGGAGGAAGGACTGGAGGAGCGAGCAGCTTTGGAGGAGGTGCCGCCAAAATGGGTTCAGTGGGTGCGTGCTTGGACGCTAGCTACGGAAGCGAATGGGGACTGCCCTCAGGACACGGCATGCCCAGCTTGGATTCACATGGGGTCCGGACAACCGGACCTTATCTTTTGGGGAGGCTCCGCTTCGACTTTAGTTGTGAGAAAATTCCTTACTTGTGGGATAATCCGGGTCTGGCAGGAAGCGAATTCTCCGTGTGACGAGCACTCTGCGTTTATATAAGAAACAAGTAGGAGACCGCGTAGGAAAACCGAAGGATGGGAAGACCCCATCAAGCATAAGTTTATATAAGTAGCATATTGCTCCACAACAGACACTAGTAGGAGGGTGAATTTAGTGTACTCACGTGTATTCAGTCCTTAAATGAGGTTAGGTGGCACTGGCTTACTTTTTTATAGCCATTGGAGTCATGTTACACTAAGATCACCTTGTTTAAAATTAAATCTTGTTGCTAGTTCTAATCTCTATATGCAGACGATACATGTTTTGAAGTCAATCAATCAATCATTCATAAATGAAAGAGTATTCCGAATTCATGTTGTGTCACGCCAGGTTAGGATACTGTTCAAAATGGCCAACATCTTACTATGGACATTTCGTAGTGAAGAATGAGAACTACTAGCTCTGCATCCCGAGCTTGTTAAACCAATATCCCATACATTCCATTAAATTGAGATCCCATATTTGACAGGTTTGACATATTTAAAAAATCTGGCACCGGAACGCGTACCTCGAGTGCTGGATTACGAAGGTTGGAGGGTGTAATTATTTCTAACTCCGTAACAAAAATCGCTATTTGATAGTTTTAAAATCTATGCAAGACATGAAAAGTAGAAATGCTTGTTTTTAAAAATGAAATGGTTAGTGTACCTTTCCATCACCATCACCCGACTTACCTCCTCTGCATAGTTCCCCTCCTTGACCTTCGTATCACATCTATGCATGACATGAAAAGTAGAAATGCTTGTTTTTTAAAATGAAATGGTTAGTGTACCTTTCCATCACTTACCTCCTATGCATAGTTCCCTCCTTGCCTTTTCATAGGAGGATTACGGAATCTTTGGTGATATTATTGGACGAGGGACATTTGAGTGTATGACAAGGGATTTGGCACATAGACAGACATCTCTATCGATCTCGTGTGGAGGGATTAGCTTGCTATCTATAGAGGAGATGGCACTTATAGTGTTTTTGGGTAGTTGTGCTCTCCCGACACACTACTTTCCTTTTGTTTTGTGGTTGTTGATACTTTGGTTTTGGAGACTTATGTGATAAAGGTGGAGGAGGGATCATTTTCTCTCTAGATGTTATTGCAGGATATGAGAGATAGTCTATCTCCACGGGCACTTGAGGATCTTCCATCTTCTGCTTCACTATTTTTGGATTGGACTACAGGTTTACAATCTTCCTTGATGGAGCAATAATGTCAACATATGCTACATTCTCTCTTAGTTGACTTGTCCATTCCTCAAGCTACTAGAGTACATTTTTGCTCTTGCTTTGGCAAGTGTACAAGCTCTTGTATCCTAGCTCGACCGTGCATTAGGGCATTTGGATTTGCACCAATTACTTTCTCTACAATGATTAGGTTTTGTTTATGTTTAGTCCACAATTCTACATCTTCATTACTCACTTGTGAGTGTGGTTCTACACTAGATGCAACAGCGGTCCATATCACATAGCGTCCTTTTGGATGACAAAGGATAGCTACCCATGATGTTATTAGGGACATAATGTTTGCTATGGCAAGAGAGAGTGGATACTTGGCTTGGAGAGAGCATTGCAGACAACATATGTCAAGGCAGACTTATACTTGGTCTGAGATGATCAAGTGATAGTAGCAGATGTTGTGGTTATGGACCCTACTTGACATACAATTTGGTGATCACCCATCCCCCTAGATGTGCATTGAGTGCAGTAGCAACTTGCAAGGTCTCCAAGTATAAAGGTATGCAGCGAGGTCACCTCTTTGTTCCTCTAGCCTTGGAGTTATATGTAGCAATGAACATGATATTTGACACATTTGTCAAGGAGTCTGGAGAGCTTATCATGTTAGGCTCTGGGGTACCACTCACTCTCATACTTTCTAGCATATTATAGACAGCATGTGTTCATTGCTCTATAGAGTGTAGTGGCTGGTGCAATCCATAGGAGAGCAATCACACTAGGTGATGTTTCTTCAAATGCTCCAGTTTTTGTAGACCGTACTACTTGTATAGCTTGGAAATCTTAGGTGCAATAGGGCAGATTTCTCATATAGACTCTACTGGGGCTTAGCCCCATTTTACCTATTTTGTCTTGCCCTTGTGAGGCTTGATGGGTATCATGCCATTTTTGTAGTGTCACATCTAGATTGCTCAGACACTAGAGTTCTAGTGATAGTAGTTAGAGGCATTTTGGCAATTACTCATAGACTACTTTCCGATGGTCAGATATTGTGTTTAGGGTACTGACTTCATGGTGGGGCCACTGTCACTTGCACCATTTGCATAGTCGGGTGTGCCATCAAAGGGACCGTTGGTATGTGACTTCAAGAGTATACCCTAGAAGTGTAGCTCTAGAGAGCTCACTTTATTGATGTTGAGCCTTCAAGTTCTAGGCTAGAATGGACAAAAAGCCGGTGAGCATCACCTAAAGTCTCTTAGCTAGAGTGGGTGTGGCTTGACTGTAATCAGTACCTTGTTGTTGGCAAGGTGTTGAGGATCAAATCAAGTATTGATCTGAGTTTAGTTGATTTGAATTGTAAACCATCTGATTACATCAGAGAAATGAAGTCAGGGGGAAATAGGGTGCAAGAACTTTGAGTGTTGGTGGTATCTCCAAGCTCGGTGGATTGTTGGTAGCTCAATTGAAGTTTAGTTTTTCCCTGGTGTGCAAAAGCTCGTTGCTTGATGCCGATTTGGTAGTAAGGCAAACAAGGTGCACAAGCGCTAGCCAATTTTTGAGCAAAGAAGAAGCAATTTTTGAGCAATGGTTGTGATTTTGAGCTCAAAAAGTGAATGCAAGACCAATTTGTTGCAAGTTGGGCTCAAAAAGTAAAATTGAAGATGGAGTTGGGAATCTATTCTTATGAATTTGTGATTTGGGAGAAACCCGTGTTTTCAATTTGGCTTGAGTGAAGAGTTAGCGGTGGACTTGATGGTCAACCAAATTTAGGATTTATGTCAGATTTTGCTGGATTTTATGTCAAATTTGGGCCAAATTTGGAGGAGTTTTGCTGGTTGGCTAGATTTGGAGGAGTTTTGCAAGTTTGGAGGCCTTTTGCAAGTTTGGAGGAGTTTTGCCAGATTTTGGAGGAGGTTTGAAGTGGCAAGAAGAAAGGTCTCATTTGGCATTTAGAGGCTTCAAGGCACAGGGCTGTGGGCTATGAGAGGCTATGAAGGCCTAGAATGGCCAACTGGCTTGCTTGCTGGCGTAAGGCTAGCTAGTTTAGAGTAGATCTTGGTCACTAGTTGGCAAAATCTGCACATCCTGCTAGATTGTGCACAAGGTTTGACCCCTAGATCTCTTGTTCCTAGACTGGTGCCCTAGCCAACTAGTCCACCCTCACTTGTTGTCCTAGTGACTATGCCACTATTATTTATCACTTGTAGTTTTGGCTAGGAGAGGCAGTTTGATCCCATTCTTGGTGATCCTCATAGCTTAGGACTTAAATACCAACTCTTATGTCAAATGCCAAATGGTGGCATAGTCAGTCTTGTGTTATTTTATGAGATGGAAGGTTTTTGTTTAGATTTCTTGTGATTGGACCCCCTCCATTCTCTACTTCCTATTTGTGAACCACATTTGTGTGAGGTGCCTTGACTTTTGAGCATTGGTTCTCTGGTGTGCTCTCAGTAGTGAGGCTAGAGTGATGACCAATAAGACTACCTTTGTTTCTCTCTGGTGAGGCAAGAAGTGATGACCTGCAAACCGTGAGAATGCGTGTTGTGATGGCAGGTTACAAGTTGCACTTGCTCCTAATGTAGTTGTCTCAGTTAGAGTTACATTAGTGGGTAGTGTTCTATTAGTTTTGGCACTTGGTGATGTTGGCACTTGGTGAGGTACTTGTGGTTGTGACTTCTAGTTGTAGTTTGTGGTTTCGGTTTGCGAAAGTGATTACTTTGTCACAATGGAGTTCATTGGAGATTCTAGAGGAGTTAGCCCTATAGTACTCTGTGGGTTTACTCGGAGTGGTGCTCAATATCAGCCTATATCTCAGGTCCCAATGAGGGAGGAGATTGACTCTAAGTTGGAGTTTGACACAAGAGTTGATTTAGTTGAGAGTGCACTTGGTGTGTCCGCACCATTGTTGTGGGACATGGACGAGATTTATGGGGCCTCCAAAGGCCCTAAGCGTTACTTTAGTACAATGGGTACCATTGAGTTGGATGACTTCATCTAGGAGTTTGATAGTTGGTGTGATTTGCAATAGATGCGGAACCTGACTTTGTTTACACCCTTCATGACATGGAAGGAGTTGTTTCAGCATTTAGAGGGTCCGCCGATGGATGACTACCATGAGTTCAAGAAAGCTCATTTGGAGGAGATTGAGTTATAGAGATAGTATTGGTCTCCAAACTATATGTCTATCACTTCAGGCTTGGTTGCCAAGAGTAGATTGGCTGTACCCATGAGTTCTAGCTCAAGTAGTGTTGGTGGAGCTAGTGGAGGTGTACTAGTTGGAGATAGTGTTACCACGAGTGGAAGTACCATTGTAGGAGGTGGTGTGGTACTGGGGTTTAACCCCATGGTGGAGTTCTTTTAGTGTTTGAGGCAGAACTACCAGGGAGTGTAGACTGACAAGCTGAGGAGCTTGTAGGAGTTCCAGTGGAAGGCTGGAGAGAGCCTATGCAAGGCATACACTCGCATGAGGCAATTGATCAGTTTCACTCAGGGAGTTACTAAGGCCCAGGCAGTCCAATTTTGGTATGGGATACTAGACAAGGAGTTGCAATGTAGAGTTCATGATGCTACGTTGTTACAAGCTACTTTGCCTACTTTGGTAATGGTCTTTGGTTTGGCTGAGCGTATTGAGCTCAACATGGTGGAGGAGAGAGTGGTGATATTTGGATTTGGTAGGGAGACCTCATCCACAATTGTGACTTCTTCTAGAGTGCAATAGAGTGCAACATGCCCAATTGTTTTTGAGGATAGGGTGGACAACCCAGATCTTATGTGTAACAATATGGAGTTTAGCGACGTAATTAGTGAGGCTAATGAAGTAGAGAATAAGACAAATTAGCCTAGAATATTCTAGAAGCATCTAGGAAGCTTCCCAAGAAGCTTCCTAACTAGTTAACTTGCGCTCTAAGCAAGTAGCTTCTAGAAGGAAGTTTCTAGAAGCTTCTAACTAGCTTAGCTTGCACGCCAAGTAGACAGTTTCAGATTAATGATTAGATAAATTGAGGGTAGTGGAATAGAGTAGTAGTAATGGCGGCAATACCAGATGTTATCCTTGCAATGCAACAACAAATCAAACATCTTACTCGATTGTTAGATGAACAAAACCAGCAACAACAAGAACATATAGAGAGAGCGCCAGTTCGAGATGGAGAAGATCGCATTTGATTTCCAAAACCCAAGGTATTTGAAGGCAAGAATCTTCCAAACATAGTGGAGAATTTTGTGTTTGACTACAAATGTTACTTTGAAGCCACCAATCTTCAAGATGAGCTGAAACAAATTCTCTTGGCTTCTAGCCAATTGGATGGCGTGGCAAAACTTTGGTGGCGATTCCGAGGAGAGAGAGCTAAATGATAGATTGTTGCACCAATTCCAACATAGGTAGAATTCAAGGATGCAATACTTGGTCAATTTCAAACTATAAATGCCACCCGAGCTGCACGAGATAAATTGGTGAAATTGAAGTAGATTGGCTCAATAAGAAGCTACATCACACAATTTCAAAACATCATCATGCAAATTCTAGATATCGAAGAAGGTGAAGTCCTAGATCAATTTGTGCAAGGATTGAAGTCACAAACCAAATTGGAGGTGACCATGCAAGAGCCACAACACGTAGAAGAAGCCATGCAATTGGCTGAGCATTTTGATTCCTTGGTTGTGACAACTTGGTCTTGACCTTGACCTACACAAAGCCTACCAGTACAATACACACAAGTGGAAGAACCGGTACCAATGGAGATTAATGCTATCCAATGGAGACCACTTGGTACAACAAATAGAGAAAGATTGCGACAAAATGGAGGTTACTTTTATTATCGCCAAGTTGGACATCGCATTACTGAATGTCCACTTAGGAATGGGCGACCTCAACAAGTTGCCCAGATGGAGTTTGTAGTACAAAATGATCAGGGAAACAAAGAATCCTAGTAGGAGAATTTGAGCCGCCTACAGGGAGCTTGATTAGTTCCAATGGGATTGAAAGCTCGACCTATGCAAGTTTGCTTCATTTGCAAGGTATGATATCTAATCGCGGTTGTAGTATTTTAGTTGATTCTGGAAGTTTAGAGAATTGCATGTCTCTACAAGTAGCAAAGGAATTGGGTATTCCTATTAAGCCAATGTTTGGAAGTAGTTTGATGATGGCGGATGGTAGAAAGGGTTTTGCATTCCACACCTCACATCCTGTTACCTTCAAGATTAGGAAGGAGTATTTGGAGTGTATGAGGTTTGTAGTGGCAACTCTACACTATGATATCATTCTGGGTCTACCTTGGCTTGAATATCATTAGGTTCAATTTGATTGGACCCAACGACAAATTCAAGTACAACACCAAGGTAGGAATTTTTGATTAGGTTGTCTGGCACCTTTGAGTAAGACACCTAAGAATAGTCAGTCCCAAGATGGAAAGTTTGTTGAGAAAGTAGCCATAGAGCAAATCTGGAAGGGAGATGAGTCCCAAGATGGGAAGTTTACCAAGAAGGCAACCATGGAGCAAGCTCGGAAGAGAGATGAGTCCCTAAAAGGGAAGTTTGTTAATGAAGCAACCAAACAGCAAGCTTTGGAGGAAGATAAGTATGTATTCGTGGTGTGGATCAAGCAGATTGCACAAGAACAATCTGAGGAGGGCCAAGAGCCTCATCAAGCAATGGTTGATCGGATAGTTCAGGAGTTTGCAAACATGTTTTTAGATGATTTGCCAAAGGGATTACCTTCCGATCGAGATATGCCCTTCAAGATCGAGTTATTGCTAGGGAGTACTCCAGTGAGTAGACCAATCTATCGGCTCTCACCAAAGGAGTTGGAGGAGTTGCGAACAACACTTACAGAGTTGTTGGAGAAGGATTTCATACGACATAGTACCTCTCCTTAGGGAGCACCGATACTATTTGTTCCAAAGAAGGATGGAGGACTTCATTTTTGTATTGATTACCATTGGCTCAATAAGCAAACCGTGAAGAATGAATAATCCTTGCCTTGGATTGACGACCTGCTTGATCAACTAAGTGGAGCACCCTACTTTTCCAAGCTGGATCTTTGTGGTGGCTATTGGCAAATTCCTATTGAAGGAGAAGACATGCAAAAGACTACCTTTTGCACAAGGTATGGGCATTGAGAGTGGAGAGTTTTACCTTTCAAACTCACTAATGCTCATGCAGTCTTCATGGATCAGATGCATCGAGTGTTGGAGGGACTATTGGATTGGTCTGTGGTGGTGTTCTTGGATGATATCTTAATCTATAGCAAGACAAAGGCAGACCATGTGAATCATGTGCGAGAAGTCCTAAGACGACTACGATAGTGGAAATTTTACTACAAGAAGTTGAAGTGTGCCTTTTGGCAGAAGGAAGTTACCTTCTTGGGGCATAAGATCTCATCAGAGGGGATCAAGATGGAAGAAGAGAAGATCAAGGCCATTATTGATTGGCCTACCCCGAAGGATGCTACAAAAGTAAAAGGATTCAATGGATTAGCCAGTTTTTATTGATGGTTCATCCACTATTATGTTCATGTGGCTGCACCATTGACTGATCTCTTGGGAAAAAACTTGAGCTTCCAGTGGACCACCAAGCATGAAGAAACATTCCAGAAGTTAAAGCATATGGTGTCTTCAAGACCCATTCTTCAACCATATGATCCTCAACTACCTTGTGTGGTTGATTTTGATGCTTCTAACTTTGCAATTGGAGCTGTGTTGCAAAAAGAATTTCTAGATGGACTACATCCTATTGCCTTTGTGTCTTGCAGGTTAAATACAATTGAAAGAAATTACTTTGCTCAAGATTGGGAACAACTTGCAATGGTATATGCTACCAAGGTATGGAGGCATTATCTCTTGGGGAAACAAGTGATCATGCAAACTGATCACAAGCCATTGTTGCAGACCTTACACTTAGAACACATGAAGAGTTGACATCATCGATGGGAGGAACAACTCCAATTGTATGACATTAAACTTGAGTACAAACCATGTTGGTTCCATGTCATCCTTGATGCTTTATCATGACGACCTGATTTGAAGTCTCTTCCCTTCATCATAGCGGCAATTTCAACGGTATCAGTTGACTCCAAGGTCCAAGACAAGTTTCAGTCAACTCTACACCAAGATCCCTTCTTCCAAATGGTACATGGTCACCTTCCGGCATGCGATCAGGAGTAAAATACCTTCTCCATCAAAGAGTGCATTTTATTCCATGAGGACCGGATCTATGTTCCAGCTAAAGGTGATCTTTGCCTCGTGCGCCTTCAAGAAGCCCATGATTTACCCATCGTTGGTCACATGGGTGTGGACAAGACCTTGGGTACCCTCCAACGTCAATGGTGGTGGCCCAATATGACACAAGATGTTCAAGAATTTGTCAAATCATGTGAGAGCTACCAAAGTAACAAGGCTAGCAACCAAAAGCCGAGTGGACTCCTTCAACCACTTGCCACTCCATCTGCTCGCTAGGAGCATGTGAGCTTGGATCTCATCACATCCTTGCCCAAGACAAAACAAGGACACGCTATAATCATGGTGTTTGTGGATAAGCTTAGTAAGCAAATTGGAATACTCCAAGGACAAGAGAAGAGAGATAACATAGATTGCACACTCAAACAATCGATGCCCCAAGGGAGCACCTTCTCTTTATTATAAAGACAAAGAGGATCTCCTCCAAGGAAGCTCCACCATAGGATTAGGGACACAGATAGGTGACATGTCAGCAAGCTCCACCCTTGGATTACTTACTTGGATGGGTGACATGTCTGGTCTAGGTCCTATCTGGTTGGTCAAACAAGCTTTGACTAGAGGGAATCTTTTAGGGAATCTTCCTATAGGAATCTCAAAATCACGTAAGGTACCGTTGGAAAGCTCTCAACGAGACAAAGTAGGGGGAGGGAAGGCCAACCTGTCCTTTGTTGGGGGGCATTGGCATATTTTCGAGGCCTAATTCATCCGTTTAGGCCTCCAAATTTGCCTTCAAAGATTTTAAGCACATTTCGGTTCCTACTCTATTAGTAGAAGTCCCTTTTTGGTGATACCTCTTTCTGATCTGTTTAGTCCATCATGTGTTACATCCTTCCAGATGTTACCAAACCAATTCTCACCTTTAAATGATATGTCTAGCTATTAGTTCTAAGGTTCTCAAGTCTATTTTGGTTTTTGCTCTATTAGTAGAAGTACTCTTTTGGTGATACTTCTATCTTATCTATTTTGACCATCATGTATAACATCATTCTAGATGTTACCAAACCAAATTTCACATCTAGATCATATGGCTAGCTCTTGGTATTACACAAATCCACTTGGCACCAACCGTGATATGTGGATGATACCGTGGATGCTCCAACCTTAGCGCAAATCTACATCGACAATGTCTTCAAGCATCATGGGATGCCATGTGTACTCATCTTCGATTGTGATCCTCGATTTACCGGGAAGTTTTGGCAAGCACTCTTCTAGATACTCGACAACAAACTTACTTTGTCCATGGCCTATCATCCTCAAATTGATGGACAAACCAAACGTGCAAATCATACATTGAAGGATATGTCGCATACCTTTGTCAATGTACACCATACCAATTGGGATGAATGTCTTGCAGCTATGGAGTTTGCATACAACAATTCTAAACAGGCAAGCACCGGATTCTCTCTTTTCTTTCTCAATTTTGGCCAAGATCCGCTTGTCCTAGATTTTCTTCTTGCTCCTCCTCCATCTCAGGTCCCTCATACTTCAACCTTCTTGACCACCATATCCAAATCTCTCCAACAAGCCAAATCTCACCTCCTTGTTGCTCAAAATTGTCAAAAACAATATGCGGACCACCATCGTTGTGATCTCACCTTTGAAGTCGGTGATAAAGTTATGTTATCCTCTAGTAATCTACCCCTCCCACTTGATACCCAAGTTTGTAAACTTGCCCCTAATTGGATAGGCCCTTTTGATGTCACCCAAATTGTCTCTCCTATTGCTTATCGACTTGCCTTGCCGTGTCATATGCGCATCCATCATGTCTTTCATGTTTCCAAGTTGAAACTCTTTGTTCATAACCCCTCTTCTTTTTTCTCTTGAGTCCAACCTCCTCCTCCCTATATCCCTATCCATGATCATGAGGAGTACAAAGTTGATCATATCCTTGCGCATTGCCACATCCAATAAGGATGCCGACAACATACAGAGTACAAGGTCCTTGGGAAAGGGTATCCCCTTCATGATGCCACATGGGAACCTCTTTCTCACATCCAGAATGCACATACAGCCATCCAAGAATTTGAAGCTTCAATGGCAACAAGGACATCACCAACTAGCGGTGGGGGAATATGTAACAATATGGAGTTTAGCAATGTAGTTAGTGAGGCTAACAAAGTAGAGAATAAGATGAATTAGCCTAGAATATTCTAGAAGCATCTAGGAAGCTTCCCAACTAGTTAACTTGCACCCTAAGCAGATAGCTTTTAGAAGGAAGTTTCTAGAAGCTTCTAACTAGCGTAGCTTGCACACCAAGTAGACGGTTTCTGGAAGGAAGCTTCTTGGTTAACTTGGCTTGCACTCCAAGAAAGCGGCTCAAGATAGCTTCTTGAGAAGCTTCTCAAGGATCTTGTATGCTACCTTTAAATACCAAAGCCAAAGCTCATACTAGGCATTCGGAGTTTTCCCTCATTCAAGTGTCCAAATCTCATTCAAGTGTCCCAATGTGAGTTTCCATTCTCTTATTTCTCTCCTCGGATTCTATCTTTTACACTATGGAGTGAGTGGAGGGCCTGGTGGAGCTAGATCTTTACCTTCATTTTTGGGTCAATAGCAGCCAGTGAGTAGTGGTGTTGCTTGTTGGACTTGTGGTAGACTTCACCATAGGAGAGAGTGTACTCAAGGCAACAGACTTGATACCCCTGGTGCATCACAGCTAGCACAAAGGCAGTGTGAGCACTGCCACAAATTTGGTCACATCAATGATTGGTGCTTTGACCTACACTTGGAGTTACGGAGTGGTAGGGCTACTATTGCAAGTAGTAGAGGAGCTCCAATTCATGAAGGATGAGGTAATAGAGGTGGTGGTAGAGGATCTACACCTAGTAGGGGTGGAATATCTACCTTTACTTCTGATACAACTATGGCTACTCGGATTGAGCAGTTGGAGTAGAGATTGGCTAGTATGGTTGTTGCTAAGAGGAGATCAGATTCGGGTATTGAGGCTTCTACCTCATATGCAGGTGATAGAGATGCTTTGGACTTCATGTGCGGAGCAGCTCAGGTGGATTCATCTACAGCAGTGACTAGGAGTGCAATACATGCTCCAAAGCCTAGAGGAGCACCAGTGGAGTTTGACCCATAAAGAGGAGAGGTTGGAAGATAGGTCAGACTTCCACAGTCTTTCATGCTATCTAAGGCATTGCAGACAACATCCATGGCTCTTAGACATCCAAATATAGGTGTGGTAGGTGGTGATGGAGTGCATGATGGACTACCTACTAGTCAACTACCTACTAGTCAACCACCTACTACTACACAAATTGAGTATAGCACGATGTTAGAGGTGGCTCGGCTGATTATGCAATGCCCTTTATTTTCAACCAATGACATGTTTATATTGAGAGTTGACCCAACCCCAGTGTTTCAATTGGCTACCACATTTTGTGAGAGTAGGGATGATGCAATTCCTATTACTAGAGTAGAGGTGGTTGATAGTGGAGCTGACTTGGTTGAGGAGCATGAGATCCATTCAGCGACCAGTGGTTTATGGTAAGCAATAGCGGCTAGACTGGAGGAGTTGCCAGCTAGACCGACCTTTGAGAGAGCACGGTTCACACTTGGTGTTGTCCTATTGGATAACAAGAGGGAGATTTTCTATTTGGTGGGACCTTCAAGGAAGGTATATATACCATAGAGAGTCTTGTTAGACTCTGGTGCACAACCACTTATGTTAGGGAAGGATGCAGTTGTTGGTTTGGAGTTACGAAAGATCGATATGGAGAGGTGTCCATTTTAGATAGACATCTCTAGGTGGTGGTTTGACACAGTACATCACACGTGGTGAGCTTGTTGTCTAGGTTTAGCATGGTCATCCAACTGATAGCTTGGTAGTGAGAGCTCAAGCTATTGTGACAATAGTTGAGTCATACGATGTGCTAGTTGGAGGAGTAGTGTTATACCCAATGGGTTTCAGCATTGACTATTGGGAGGAAATAGCCTCCTATAGATCAGGTAGGCAGTCTGGTGAGGGATGAGTATGTTGCCTACCAGTATGCTTTAGTAGTGGCAGTCTTGGCTCACTCCAGCTTGGGACCATGGCAACATCAATTTTAGCTTGTAGTGGTGCAATTACTTGGCCTAGTGATTTATTGGAGGAGAATGCCCATGCAAAGGATACGCCAGTACCAAAGGATACTCTAGTACCAGAGGAGATCACTCAAATTTGGAGTACAAGTGGGATTGTTCCATCCACCTTTGATGTTCCATTGTGGAGTGCAGATGAGGCATTGCAACATCATGCAGATCGGTTGCTATATAGGCTTGGAGTGTTTTGGGAGATGTTACGGATACTACGACACCTCTAGGTTCATTAATTTGTTTCTCTAGCTTATTTGGAGAACGTTCCTTTGATGGGTGATTCTTGCACCAGAGTAGTGGCGAGTACACATCAGGTCTATTCTTGGATGGGACTTGCTGTATTGTTACAGATGCAGCTAGAGTGGGATCACAGGCTCATCATCTTCATCTTTGGTGGAAAAACCTCTTACCTAGAGAGGTTCTACAATGTGCATATGATGGGATTCAAAAACTTGACCACATCCTTGTTGATGATATCTTGGATGTTGGGCGTTAGTCCCAAATAGTGGTAGTAGTTGATAGGTCACCTATGGCAATGGTGAACCTAGTTGGACAGCCTAGAGCCACATTTCCTACACTCATGAGTTTCCCAAGCTCTCATGCTTTTCAAGAAGGAGGACTTGGACTTGTTTAGGACTCACAATTACAGTAGTTGGTGGAGCCCAATGCCAATGAGAGAGAGTGGGCAATGGTTTTTTGCACCGGTATTATGCTATTCCAACAATGTGAGAGGTATCCAAGTGTTAGGTGTTAGGCCAAGCTATGGACCTGAATTGTTTGACCTGGATTGTGAGCCTTGGCTTGGCAGAGCAACGTAGGATGTGCTTGATAGGCATCACCACTCGGACACTTGTGAGCCATGTGCCTATCGAGACAATTCAAGGACATGCTGGGAGCGATGGACTAAGTGGACATGGTATTCTTGGGACACAACCAATAGCTACTAGGGAGAGTGGTCTACTTGGAGTCCATCCAGGTGAGCGTGGGCTACTTGGATTACTCCCTTGGTCCACTTGGGATGCAACTAGAGGACATGTGGAGCTTGCAACCAAAATGGAGGGAGTTTTTCACACAGAGGTTGGGACCTCTAGTGGTCGGAGGCATGACACTATTGCTCCTAAGGACCCAGTGTAGCAGCCAATCAATATGTCTTCCACTCCTACAACAATCACATAGGATACTTGGGAACCATATCTTGGACCCCAGCTTACTAGAGAGGAAAGACTGAGGATTTGGAGGTTCTTGAGGAGCCACACAAGTTGTTTTGCCTTCAATATGAAGGATTTGGGTGCTCTAAAGGGACCTAGTATACAAATTGGTTGACTAGCAATACACCAGTTTTCCAATGTCCTTATCAATATAGTGATATGGAGAGTACATTGATTCAAAGCCAGAGTAGTGACCTTTTTAAGGTTAGTTTGGTAGAGATTTCATATGGAGAGTATGCATCAGCTACAGTGATGCCAACCAAGAAGGATATGCATGGCAACTACAAAAATAGGCAGATGTGTGGAGATTATTGTCCTATCAACCAACAGACTAGGGCTGATCGGTACCGTGCCTACACTAGAGGAGATTTTTTATGCAATTGGGCATGCAAAGATCTTCAATACTTTGGATCTTTGAGCAAGATATCATCAATTGCTGATCAAGGAGGAAGATAAGTCCAAGACAACATTTTGTGCTACTGATCCTCACGGTAAGGATTTGTTATATCAGTGGAGGTTCTTACCATTTGGGTTAAAGAATGCTCCTACTGAGTTCCAGAGGGTCATGGATAGGATCCTAGCTGGATTGGATTTTGCTTGGTGCTGTATTGATGACATTTTAGTCTATAGCACTACTTTGGAGGAGCATGAGAGATAGTTGTTGGAGGTGTTTGAGAGGTTGATATCTCATGGACTCAAATTACATCTTGGGAAGTGTAGGTTCTTCCATGAGCAGGTTGAGTATTTAGGTCACACCATCAACCCTGGAGGACTTGGTGTTTAGCAAACCAAGGTGGAGGCTATTGCACGTATTTCTCGGCCTATGGATGTGAGCAAAGTGTGAGCATTCCTTGGGTTGGCAAACTTCTATTGTCGTCTAGACGGTTCAGATTGGAAGGTAGACACTTTTTGCATGTATGGGAAGATGGTAGAGTGAGATTAGTACCATTTCCATCTCAAAGACTTTAGTTGGTCCGTCATGTTCATGAGGAGCTAGGACATTTTGGAGTAAAGTGTACATATAGCTTTCTCCAGAGTCATTATTGGTGGCGTGGTATGCAGACCAAGGTATAGCAGTTTGTTGCCGGATGTGTGGTTTGTGACCGAGTTAGAGCATCATTCAATACTCTTACACCATAGTTACACCCATTGCCTATCATGGGATTGGGTTACCGTTGGATTTTGGACTTTGTCGGACCTTTACCGTTGATTGTGAGACATCATTGGTATGTTTTGGTGATGGTGGAGCACTTCTCCAAGTGGATTGAGTTGGTGGCACTTCTTGACAAGTCAAGTGAAAGGATGGCTTACTCGTTCTTAGATCGAGTTCTTAGTCATTTTCGTGCACCATTTGAGGTTTTGATTGATCAAGGTATAGAGTTATTGGGGGAGTTTCAAGTCTTGTGTGACAAAGCTTTGATTGATCATCATACTACATCTTGAGATCACCTTGAGGCAAATGGCTTAGCAGAGAGAGTGGTTCAGACGGTGAAGAGAAGATTGCAAAAGTATGGTTTGCAGAGAGGCCACTTGGGAGATTAGGATCTCCAATTACCTTGGTTGGCCATGGGCTATCAATTCAGCCGGCAAGCCTCATTAGCATCCTTCTCTCCTTACTTCCTACTCTACGGACAAGATCCAAATTTACCTGCAGCCATTTGTCAAGATGCTACTATAGTTTTGGACTTGGATAACCCAAATGTAAGGATGAGCGCATGTTCTCAAAGGGTAGAGATCTTTCGGTGAGTGATGCCGATGGCCTTTGAGAACTTAGCGATTGCTCGGTATAAAGATACTTTATGTTATGCTTCCATCTGAAGAGGAGGTTATAGACCCTTGATCTGTTGATTTCATCCAAGAGACTATGTATATCTACATCATACAACACCGACGACACTTGATGTTTCGACAAGCCGCACTATCTTGAAAGTGTGTGAGGTTTTGCCATCTGGAGTCCTTGTGTTGGAAGGACGTGATGGTATTGTTTGGAAGGATCATGTGCGTAATTGTGCGCCATGCCACCTCCCAAACATTAATGGTACTATGGACCCAAGCTTGGCACTTGTATGTGCAGGCTTGAGTTGTATGTTATGTGGCTCTTCTGGTAGAGCTGCTACTATGTTAGTGTGTGATAGTTGTTAGAGAGGATGACATATGGCATGTATGACTCCTCCCTTCACGGTGGTTCCTCACGTACAATGGTTATGTCCTAGATGTACTTGACCTATAGTTAGTTCATTCTTTATATGGTATAGATTGCAGACATGTGACTTACGATGGGGCTCCATAACATCCGGCCTCTTGATCTTTGCCCATCATAGGATATACTATATACTTGGAGTAGATGGCTATCTGGAGTTAGAGGGACTCAACTTCTAGCTAGGGGGGCAATTGTGGCACTTTAGAGTTTATGTATGACTTATGTGTGAGTTGTGCTTCTATAGTGTGTGATGTTGACAACAATGTATGTTGTGTAGCGATGTATATACGCACGACAACTATCATGTCATTTGTAGCATCGCATCTAGATTGCGGACATTGGAGTTCCAATGATAGTAGTTAGAGGCATTTTGGCAGTTACTCATAGACTACTTTCCGATTGTCAGATTTTGTGTTTAGGGTATTGACTTCATGGTGCTGCCCATTGTCACTTGCACTATCCGCACCGTCGGGTGTGCCATCAACGGGACCATTGGTATGTGATCTAGATCAAAATCAGGAGTATACCCTGGAAGTGCAACTCCAGAGAGTTCACTTCTTTAATGTTGAGCTTTCGAGTTCTTGGCTAAAGTGTACAGAAAGCCAGCGAGCATCATCTGGAGTCTCTTAGCTAGAGTGTGTATGGTTTGATTGTAATCAATGTCTTGTTGTTTGCAAGTTGTTGAGGATCAGATCAAGTATTGATCTGAGTTCGGTCTATTCAAGTTATAAATCATCTGATTATTATGGTACTTTAAAATTTATATATGATTCATACTTGAGTTGTGCTTCTATAGTATATGATGTTGACCTTGATATATAGTGTGTAACGATGTCCATATGCACAATGTGGATCTTCCTATCATTTGTGTTCTTTACTAGGTCACCCTTTTTCGATTTTTTCCTTTCTATCACAAGTAGTAACCCAACTACCCGGCCTTATGATTACTACTAAAATAGTAACCATAGAGTCTTCGAAGATGATTGGAATTATGCGGAAGGAAAACATGTTAGGGGCCGAGATCAGCCTGCTTGGGAGGTCGTGGAGATAGAAAGGGGAGCTTTAGTGGAGGTACTCGGTCCGATGGGCGTTAGGGCAATGCGGGAAGAGAGAGAAAGGAAACGATCAGGAAAGGAAGCGGCTCGACTCGGTTCGGCTCGGACGACTCGGTCCGGGGATCACATTGGCGGGAAGGTGGTGGTACCGTACTGCTGTGGGGATAGAGACCGAGAAACTTACAGGGGGAGGTGCCGCCATCCCAGTGGATATGAACTGATAAGAGCTAGGGCGGGACAAGCGATCCGAGTGACAAGGCATGAGAAGCCTACCTGATCGGCTCCGCCCGGCTTGGCTCGGTCGGAGGAGCAGATTGTGGAGATAGGAAGAAGAAACGCTGTCACAGAAAGGCGCAACACGCAAGAAGTATAACGTTTGGGCAGGACCGCACCGAAGAGGAAAGGGGAGGAGAGATTATCGGAGTGGGAAGACGAGAGGGATGGGTTTGGCAGGCTGTCAATATCCCCGATGGAACTGTACATATAACTAACAAAAAGGCTCGAAGTTCAGTTCAGTCGTTATCGAAGTAGGACATGTTGGTGGCGTAAGCGTTGATCATATTGGTTAAGCAAATATGAATATGAGGCATGAAAACAAGGCGAGGTGGGAAGGAAAGCATGTGTGCGTGAAATTGCTTCCTGACCTCCAGAACGATTAGAAATTCTGCCTGGATCCTTCTACCAGGAAACAGAATTCACTTGTCTGTGGGGCCAAAAAGAGTATCCAAACAAACACATGGAAGTGCAAAAAGTGCAAAAGTGGAAGAAGTCGGATCCATTCTCGAGCTCATCCATCGTGGCATCAATGGATGAGAGAGGAGACAAAGCGAAAAGATTAAATACTAGCTGAAGATTAGACACACGGTCAGGAAAACAAAAACCCTGCAGCGATAAAAGATGAGCCCTGCTATGCACAGTTGGAGGAGTGGCAATGGATGAGGCCGGGGATGGATTAGTTTGTTGCAGACTTGAAAAGTTAGGAGATGCTTGAGATCATGAATTGTTTCTTGTACTCGGCTTTACATGAGCGCAACCACACATTCATTCCCGCTGATCGTCATGATAGTTGTTCTTCTGGTGACTCTACGGCGTCATCAGCAGCTGCACTTAAATCCAGCACTGCTGCAGCTTTGGTGCCCCTATCGTGCCACGGAGTAACGACGCCAACGAGAAATAAGAGCTTATACAACTTCAAATCTGCCTCGTCCCGTCAACCCTTCCCGAACGATGGCGGGACCCAACCCTAGCGCAGGGTCGGTGCTACCCGACAAACCTGGACATTTGCTACGTCCGACAAGATCCCCCGGTATCTTAACCGGCCAACAGACGGTCTACAACTCCAGCTAACAGCAAGTGCGATGCCGGATAGTTAAGTTTCAACAGCCGGGATGCAGTCACAGTGAGATGAGACGACGCAAACCGTCAGATGAGAACCTGACTGTGGAATAATAGCTAGTGCGAAGCAGGTCGGGCGTCCGAAAGAGTGAGGCGCGGGGCTCTTAGGGTTTAATCTGGGGACGCCGCGTGGAAAGATCCCCCTGCAGCTGGCATTCACCCACTGTGGACAAAATAACATAGTGTGTGCCGTTAAGCGCGTGGCGTGGACGCCATAGCCAGATAGCTTCGTCTGCCACTGCTTCCCTTCCCTTCCTCATTCTGCTGCACATTTGCTCCCGCTCTCTCCTCCTCCTTTCCTTCCTTCCCTCTCGTCGACGAACAAAATTGTAGTGGCCGGCTCACCTTTACTTCCGTCCCCCGCTGTCTCCGATCGGTCTCTACCCTCTTTCCTTCCTTCATTCCTGCCTGTCCTAGCAATCGGCCCGGCCTGTTGTACGCTTCAGGTCGATCGGAGTTTCTTGCGGGAATTCGTTCAGCGGAGAGTGGAGTATTTCTAATAGTGGCGTCGGAAGTCTTGAGAGGGAGAAACGACATCGCGATTGGAAGAAGCACGAGAGGAGATAGAGGAGCGTTTGTGTGTGGTGCGTAGGAGGAGTGTCATCGTTGTTGCTGTTATCTCTTGTGGTGCCGTGAGGTGCTGTCGTGTGGCGTAGTATTTCTCTCTGAGCAAGGTTGCAGGTGGTTGGGTCAAGATGAGTACCGAGAAAGGGAGGGAGAGCTACGTCTACATGGCCAAGCTCGCTGAGCAAGCGGAGCGTTACGATGGTACAGAGCCTGAACTTTCATCCTGCGTTGGTTTTATTAACCTGTAGTTGTTACTTTCAGGGGTATGGGAGTAAGTAGGGTGCAAGATGGACCAGGTTGTATGTAGTTGGGAAGCTTGTTATAGGCTTTCCTTTCCTTGGACCTCTGATCGGACGATCCGATCCGATGTGGCCATTCCTTCTGCCACATGCCGGTAGGCTTGGTTTCTCCAAGTTATTTCTCAAGGAGGGGTGTCGTTATTGCTGGACGGTGTAACTTCTGTGGTTAACTTTAGATCGCCCTTTGTCCTTGCGTTTTCTTCAGAGATGGTCGAGTCGATGAAGAAAGTGGCCAAGCTCGACGTGGAGCTCACTGTCGAGGAAAGGAATTTGCTGTCCGTTGGCTACAAAAATGTGATCGGTGCCCGGAGAGCATCATGGAGGATCATGTCCTCTATTGAACAGAAGGAGGAGAGCAAAAACAATGATCAAAATGTGAAAAGAATTAAGGACTACAGGCACAAGGTCGAGGAGGAGCTCTCCAAGATCTGCAAGGACATTCTGACAATCATCGACGAACACCTTGTTCCCTCTTCGAGCACTGGGGAGTCAACCGTATTTTACTACAAAATGTAAAGACCCTGTAGGAAATCTCTGGTCCCGTTTTGCAAAACGGGACCAGAGACGGGATGTTTAATCTCTGGTCCCGTTTTGCATGAGATGGGTGTTTTTTAAGACTGGATTTTACTGCTACTTGATCTCGTTCTTAGTTTATGTCCACATCGTGCAGCAACTGGTAATCTGCGCTGTTGACCATTGACCGTCATCGTTAAAATATCAGGAAGGGAGACTACTATCGTTACCTCGCCGAGTTCAAGACCGAAAGCGAGAAGAAAGAAGCTGCAGACCAATCATTGAAAGCATACCAGGTAACCGGCAAGGGTGATTTGCAATCGAGTTAGGCCGGTCAGTAGAGCTGCAATTACCTCCGATTTCTGATATTGGGGTCTTGATCCTGGATGACCTGTCTGCGCGGTGAAGTTAGTCGTTGTTCTTACCTGTGAAGATCACTGTACAATTACAGGCCGCGTCCAACACAGCTGTAACAGATTTGGCCCCCACCCATCCTATCAGGCTCGGACTCGCCCTTAATTTCTCGGTTTTTTACTACGAAATTTTGAACTCACCCGAGCGGTAAGCTTGTAACACATGCCTCCGAAATCAAATTTTAAGTCACTTCGTATCTACACGACATTGTCCCGTGTGCAAGAAAGTGAATCAGATGCTGACTACGGGAGTGACTGTCTATGTCGTAACCAGGGCGTGTCATTTGGCGAAGCAAGCGTTTGATGAAGCCATCGCGGAGCTCGATACTTTGAGTGAAGAGTCGTACAAGGACAGCACTTTGATCATGCAACTCCTCAGGGATAACCTCACACTTTGGACCTCAGATCTTCAGGAGGATGGCGGTACGTAAGGCCCGTCACAATGTTTTAGGATGTTCTTTACTAGTTTGATTGCAAGCGGATACATTACTTCTCTTGGACACTCCTCTTAGCAAAATTATCGAATGGGTAGAAATGGCAAAGCTGCTCATTGAGAACTTTGGAGGCGTTGGCACATCTACTCAAAACACTGGCTGATAGAGGAGTTTCTTTTCTGCAGGTGAAGACCAGCCAAAGGGAGATGATGCGGTGAGGGCCGAAGAGGGAGAGGTAGAGAGCATTTCCTGAGTCAAATCAGGAAACGTTCTGTTTTTGGCGTCACTGGAGAGAATTGCTGTTGCTCACTGGAGCATGTCTGTCATTCTGTGTTGCTGCTTGGTAGCTTCTCAAAGACTATCATGCAGAGTACCGAGACTGGCCTTTAAATACTGCCCGAGCTCTTGAGCAAATGTTGAGAAGTCTAGGCCGACTCTGTGTCGCCAAGGCCCGTTCGTCTAGGATAGGTCAAGGAAGCCCATCTGGTGATTGGAGTTGAAGTAAAGAGGCTCAACGAGCGTGCACTAGGCAACTCAGTTGGACAACAGTCTAAAAATTGCATCAAGGTTACTTTAGTTGATATTGCTTTGTGTAGGTTTGGACACGAGGTTCTTGATGTCGTGTGCACAAGAGGATATCTCTGCTGAAACTTGTATATTTGTTTCCTGATTCGATGGCAATGAACAGTTTGTAATGCAGTAATGGCTTTCTCTCGAATTTGTGCAGTAAACAGTCGGGTGTTTCAGTGCAATAATGAACACCTGAGGATTGGTCAAGACCGACAAACATAGTGGTGGTGGTTCTATTCTGCGGCATCATTTTTGGCAGCTTGTGCTACTGTGGCTTGCCATCCCTTGGCAACGGGACTGGACCCTCTCTCAAATGGTCTCGCCCACACTTCCTGCGAGTGACAAGTAGTAGAAAAAGGCTCCAAAGAAAACGCAGTACGCCTTCATATGCTGTAAATTTGACAACACGGTTATGATGGATTCAGCAGTCCTATGGGAGTGGGGCTATGTGGGGCTATTTAAGGTTTGACCCTTTTTTCGCCGTGCGTGAGGATGAAGTCCTAGTTCTTTTGGAATCTTCACAAATCTTATATAGTAGTTTCCAGATTTGATGTAATTGCCGACTGTTTAATGTCAGCTTCCGACTTTGTGCCAACTTACATGCCAATTTTGTCAGTCTTTGCTCATGTTCTGTGCAAGGAAGGGAAGGCCTACAAGCAGCCAACCAATTGGCATGTGACTTTATTTTGCAGCTGAATCCAAGTTGTTGTTTGCAAAGCGTCACATGTCAGTCGGTATCTGAGGTTGTCACCCTGAGTGTAGCGTGAGTGCATGTTCGTTCGACTTTGTAAGAGTTCAAAAATTTGTTCATTGCAATTATGTTCACCTCTACTCAGCTAAAGCTGATACGAGACGAGACGAGAT
The DNA here is from genome assembly GCA_948567375.1 of Lunularia cruciata. NCBI lineage: Eukaryota > Viridiplantae > Streptophyta > Marchantiopsida > Lunulariales > Lunulariaceae > Lunularia > Lunularia cruciata. The sequence continues at coordinate 48,524,202 of OX419761.1, read as the reverse complement.
TTGAATCTTCTTATAAGCGGTTTTACCAGCGCTCCCATCTATTGGAATCTGGAGTGGTACGGTTCGAATGAATTGGAAACGAGTTGTTCATGGCAGAAGTGGTTCTCTTGAGGAGTAGCTGTTTTTTTGTTTGTGAATAATTTGTCGTAGGATGGAAGTCTCCTTCCCATTCCTTTGTATGTGGAACATGTCTCCAAACAATAGAGAAAATTTCCGATAACTCCTGCTTTCGTTTCGCTGCATTGTCTAGTGACGCGAGCTAAGTCTTATAATTTATATTTCGGATGTGCCAATATGGAAGATGCCTGAAATCAGTTTCCTTCATCTTGATGATTATATCCCTTATTATCAGTTCATCTAGCTGATTGCCTGTTGCTATAGCTTTGAAACACTTAGAAGCATGATGAACGTTCCAAAGGATACAGCGAAGTGTCGATAATGTGAGAACATCTGGCGGACGGTAAGTGGCCTAGATCCGTTAGGCTTATAAATCCTTTTCTACTTAATCAAGACTTATTTCTTCTTCTTCGCGCTGCGTGAAGTGATTTGTGTGTTTCCGTGGATGACAGTGAACTTCACAAATTTAAGGTACTTCAGCAAACTACGTAAGTTCGACATGCTCCTTGTCTCCGAAATAGTCTCCCAAGATATCCAAGATACCCAGCTCTAAACGTTACACGTACTTTGGGACTGAAGGTCCTTACAGTTGATCGCAGCCTGGTATAGACAAACTGGCAAAAGGCTGTGGCCCCGCTGGGTAAGTTTACTCGGGCATCTGTCGGTTAAGTCGCTGTGAGAATCTTCCACGTCACATATGGTTTGGACTATCAGCTGCATCGAGTGCTGGGCAAGTTTTGGGTACATATCCACTGCAACTGGTGGTTACAAAAGAGAACTTGAGCAGACTTTGAAACTGACTTTCGTAGCCACTGCCAAATTCACACGGCTAGCAATCACTAAGAATCATGTATCGCTCTCTGAACCAGGAATCATCTTTCTTTTTTCAATCAGGAATGTTAAAAACTGAATCTAACAACCCCTCTGCAGTTGTGAACCTCACCTCAAAACATCTGAAGCCTGGTGGTACAGATGGGTGTAACGCTAGCTGAGGGCTCCCGGAAACAGTGGTCATCCCTGAAATGTAGACAGAGTCATCCTCTACTCACCAAGTGCTATATCTGCAGTTCAGCTAGCAGAGCGAAGAAGAGTCTTTACCACTTCTGGCGAAAGGCACGCGCGAAATAGAATAGTGGACATTTCAGTTCTTCCCACGTACTACAGTATATACGCGGAGAATGCGGCAAACGGAATGAAAACGATTCCCACCGTTACTCTGGTTGTGTACGACAGACCTTGATGTGTCGTCCTCCAAGAATCACGCATTAACTTGTCAACGCTCCGCACCAAGTGAAGTCTCCTGCTTCCTCAAGTTCAGATTATTCTCGACTTTTTCATAGTGGCTCCTTTGTCTGTATGTAATAACAGAAACAATCATCAAAGGCATCTCGATGACCTACAGGTATAATGGGAATCCATCATCATGACCCACAAGTGAAGGGTAACAGAGAGGCGCTATCAACTTCTTAGTCAGCATGATATACACAATCCAGAGCCTAAACGGCACCCGATAAAGTGAGTCCAGTTCCGGTGAGGTGATCATTTACACCCACTCTCTCTTTTCCCTTCTTACGATAACCCAGTACTCCATCGTCAAGGCCGCGTATTGCTTTTTCTTCATTTAAACTGCCAGCACAACTCTAGGTGGTGCTTCCTTTCCCTCTCATATTTTAGATGCAAGCTTCTCGGTTCATGGAACATGCTGCCAAAATTAGTTCAACTACTTCCTTGAAAACTTCTTGAAGATTTACAAGATTCTTGTTTACAAATTCGTACTCAGCTGCACATAAATCCAAACTAATGTTGCTGCCGAGGTGATGAGCTCGACATGTCAGCCCAGCCTTTTGTACAGGGAGTCTTCCAGCAGCACTTTAAATAGTTCTTAAATAACCGAGGTTTAGCTTCATTGCGTAGTTAGTTGTCACTGTCTACTTGTACCCCAGGAAGAGGCCGGATATAGCTTTGAAGACGACGAAGCTTTCATTTTCTCTTCTCGGTTGGAGTTCTTCCTTATTTTAATACTCCTCAACTGTATCATAAATTAAGAAAAACCATCATCTCGATTTTCCTGCATGACTTAAATTTGACCTAAGATAACTAAATTTATCTAGGATGCAAAATACCAAATCCTTTCACAATAAACATGTGATTGTTGGGTTATAATTTCGCTTGACGACCTGTGCTCTGGAAGTAATCAGAGTAGAGTGAGATAGATAGTCTGAATCAAATGCCCCTCCAAAAGTTATTATAAGAATATTAACAAGCTTGTGAAGGTATATGTCTATCATTTTTTACTTTTCACAACCTTATCAAGCTAAAATTTTGTACGAATTTATAGAATGAGATCTAATGGCCACTAAGACTTTGCATAAGTTCTCTTTTTAATAAAGATACTCTACATACTAACACAATGCATTACTCATTCTTCATTTTTCTTTCCTTGAATTGTGACGGTTATTTTCCCTAAAGTAAAACGACATCTCAATGCTACTCTCAAAGTCATAGTTGGTGTTAGATTAAATTGTGTTTTGAAATCATGAGATCTATCGCAACTTTCATTATGTCGAAACTAGTTTGCTAAGACGCCCGAGTGCTAATTTTGGTAATTATAACTATATCCGTTGTTATTCAAGGATTACTTAGTGACGGGTCAGAATGGAGTGCTAATCTTGGTAATTACGATTATATCCGTTATTATTCAAGGACTACTTAGTGAAGGTTAGATATATAATTCTTGATCGTATCATTAGAGTTATTCAGATAGGAGTACTAATCTTGGTAGTTACAATTATATCCGTTATTATTCAAGGACTATTTAGTGAAGGTCAGATATATAATTGTTGACCGTATCAGTAGAGTTGCTGTTTGCACCATTCATACCATTAGTATCGTTAAATATGCAATTGGGTGTGCAGGACATATCTAAACTGATACACTAGATAGTTGAGGGACATCCTAGCAATAAGCTTGAACTTCTTGTCTCGTTAAAGATTGAATTGCGTTTTATTATATCTGATGTAAATGTCTATATACAACGGGTTTTGTATTCTATTACACGATATGTATTTCTTTCTCGACTCAAGCCGTCTTAGAAGATACACCCAAATGACACAAACACAATTGCAGTTTGAGCAACAGACGAGCTTGGCCCTTTGATTCATCTTCTCAGCCATCTATAAGATACACCCAGAGGACTTCGAAAATCGAGCAACAGAATGACAGCGTCAAAACAATATTGAGATCACTTCAGAAGCAAAACCTGTCGCTCATGACTGCGAGGATGCAGAAGATGTGGTAAAACCGGATCCAGATATTTGCAGCCAAGTTGGCCGTGTAGGGTGAAACAAGGGTTGAATTAGAACTCCAATTGAATGGGGAGCTAACGTATCAATAGTACTTGCATCCGAGTCAACTGGCAGCTTCGATCAGGAGTCCTCGGGATGGCAAGCTTTACGACCTGCTTGCCAACCAAATACTTTCTCATCTGTAGTCTATTATTTCCTGTCAAATCTCAGAAACTAGAAGACTAAATGATCGTGCTAGAACTCCCTAATCATTTGCTTTATGCTGCTTCATGTGCTAGCTGAGTCAATTGAGCTAGCTGAGTCAACTGAATCCTAGTCTTCATCTTGCTCTGGTTGCCTTTTCCTCACTTCTGTTTCTCTTCGCAGCCTTAGACGATGTGTGGAAATTGTTGGTGCTGTCCACTCAGGTACATCGTCCTTCAGAGTCTTGATAAAATCCGATAAAATCCCCAATATATTATTGAGAGAATTTGGTTGGTACAAACATGCGAAACATACCATTTAGTGACATTACTCTCAAGAATCGTACATGTATCAATATCCGACGCTTTAACAGGCATGAAGTCAAGACAAATTAAAAGATTATCTATCTTACAGTAATCACAGGATTTTGAACTAGTAGAACTATTTCTTAAGAAAGGACACTATATATGACAAGTACTTTCTAGTATATATGACCGTGAAAACCACAGCACAAAAGCTCCACTCGTCTATAAGCATGCATGAACTGACAAAGATCGATCACCAAGTTGGATTCGACAGCCAAGACATGATGCAGAACGCCCTTCCTAAATTGTCCTAATCGACCTTTCTTTCAAGACTGCACGTTGCCAGTTTGTCCTTCAGTGTTTTGGGACCGGTAGCGAATAGTACAGCTAATAAGGTATCTTAGCTCTTACCCTTACGTCGTACCCGAGTTCCGGGGTATCTCTTGAGTTGCTATGACTCAAATAGATACTAACTGCCAATGTGACATTTTTATGGTAGTTTCCTATAGTGTCCTGTTGCACGATTTCTCGATAGCTTAATGAAGGGCCAGATTGCAAGTAACCGCTCATTTTACTCGTAAGTACTTGTAGTGACATGCTCATAACTTGCTTTGAAGGGGAAGCTCATTCAGCAGAGTGGACAGAAAATGTTTATGCGTCACATGTATATTTTAGGGGGCAATCTTCCAGGCATATGTCTAGCAGTGGTGTTACAATATGGACACTTGCGCTTATTGCTTTTCCACATGTCCTTGGCACAACCGATACAAACATTCGCATGGTCGCAATCTTTGTAGTGAGCTCGCTGGCGATCAGGTTCTTGAGCAAATTCTTCCAGACATATGACACACTCCGTACCCTATCATGAAACAAAGTATTTCTCAGTGAAAGCTCTACTCATTTGCATTGACGATTGCCCTGTACCTACTATCGATTGTGAGGGTTCGTGGAAGTGAGAGGAAGATAGTTGTAAAAAAATTTGAATCTGATAGAATTATACTTACGTGATCTTCCTGAGCGTTCTCTCCCAACTTCAGCTTCAGAGCCTCAGTTTCTTTCACTGCGTCTTCCATTTCTTTCATGAGAATTTCTTGCTGCTTGATGGTCTGCTGTAGCAATTCCTCTTTCTCTTTCAAGCTCTCCATCTTCAGCTACAACATTTGCAGAGCATAAATACATTGAAAGAGAAACATTAAAGTCCCTAGCATGGAAGAGAACAATGTTTCGATCAGTGAGATGGGACCACATCTCACTGATCGAAACGTCTGTTGATAACATACCTGTTTTAATTGCTCTTGTTGGCAACCTTGCATTTCCTTCTCGTTTGATTGCCTTTTCTGTTCGAGCTCGAATAGCTTCTTTTCCATTTCTGCACGCAACTGAGCTTCCAACCTCATTTCTTCCAAGGCTTCCAATTGACGCTCTTCGGCAAGTTTCGCTCTACATTCATCAGTGAACAAGTTAATGGACCAACAAAACAAAGTATTCGTTTTTGCAGACCGAAAATTTCCTCTTGTTGAGGAGACCGAATATTGTGTGAAGGATATGCACAGGAAGCAAGCATCAAAAGTGTTCCTAGTGTACACTTACTCATGCTGCCTGATAGTTTCATTGATTCCGTGTCTGACTGCAGCAGCTTCTTGTGCGTTCAGCTGTCTTTCATGCTGCAAAGTTTGCTTGTACTCCTCCAACTGTTTCCTTATCTCTTCTTCCCTTTGATAGAATTGATGTTTCTGACTTCTTTTCTCATTTTCATACTTCCTCCGTCTGAGTTCCAGCTGCAAGCCAGGAAAATTTCGTCCATGTTTGAGATGCATCAGCAGACAATTCTCGTGTTTCACAAGAACAACCCTCCTAGCCTTCTCAGGTATGTTTCGTGATAAATGCAATTTACCTCCAACTCACTCTAGCCGCACAGCGTGCTAGTTCCCCATGCCAGAATGACAAGATAGCCCAGATAAGTCGAGACTCCTGAAGTTATATTCTACTAGTACACGAAATGACACTACAAAGGTCATCAGTAAATCGGAGCCCGTACGCTGAGCGAAATGGACTCGAGTATCTGCTCAGACATTGGAAGATAGACGTGCTCTTAAAACGAAAACTGGCATGTTTTGTGACGCTGTAGGGATAGACCACAAGATTTTTGGTTTTACTGCCAAGTGATGATGGCTCTTTCAGTCATTTCAAGCTCAAGGCATCTGATGGAGCTGAACCTGAAAACTAGAAGATCTTACATCTTGCTCGTGTCTCTGTTGCTCTAGTTGCACTCGCTCCTTGTCAATTTCAAGCTTAGAGGTCCGCTCTTTTACTTTCTGCATCAAGTGGTTAACTTCATTCCTATCTGAGTCGAGCCTTTGCTGGTGGAGCCGTGCTGCTTCCTCAAGCTTCAAGTAGGTAACTCTCTGCAGTGCCTTGTCCTACATGTAAACGTAAGCATTGAATTAAAATATGAGCGTTCCAAGTTATTACAGCATTATATAAGCGGAAGAAAGCCAAGAGTAGGTGTGATAAACATTACAAGCGCACATGATTTAAACAGCTCCTAAATTGTTGTTCTGCCACCAGCGATTCAGGAAGTAATAAACTAGCCAGAAGCCTCGCTGCTGGCTTCTTCAAGTTGGTCACTGTATCTAAAACCGGAGCGTCACAGGCAATCATAGTCAGGCAGGTCAGACAGTTCAATTTCAGAACTTAAATGCAGGAACATCCACATACCTGGCAATCTAAAAATTAACGATTCTCGCCTACATGACTGTGTTCTCTAAGATCACAATTCCAACGAGGACAACCTGTGGGCCATTTAACAGTAGATAATCTTCCAGTAAACGAACCGTGTTGACTAGATAAAACTTGATAACCTTGCCCTTTCTCCAAGGGTAAGGATAACATCTTCACCAAGGATACTGGACAAAAGTTTGCGGCAGCTAGGACTCGATAGATCTATCACAAGGAACTGCTTGTTTTGACATCTGTGCAAGAGTAATATTTTTACCAAGATCTAGTTGTTCAAGTTAGTAAAAGAGAAAGTGCATGCAGATTCCTTGTTTATCACATGCAAGTGAAGCATACTGAAGACCAAGCACGGAGCGAAGTATATCCGAATCGCGGTCGGCAAGTCAACTCCGGTTTAAGTGCAGATTTACTTTCCAGAGTCTCTGAAAATTTTAACATAAAACCTCGTTCACCATGCTATGTACTTAACCCCAGATGTGGGAAGATCCCGTGTCATGCTTTGTCGAGCTGTAGAGACACTGGTCCTCACTTGATTTAGAAAAGCACCAACCATGCAAATTTGCAGACAGAATGAACATTTTCTTTCAAGATTGCCTTTGCCTCGTAATATCTTACATACACAGATTCCTGGATTCGATAGATAAGTAACGACAATGGCATGGAATATACGGCTGGGTATTTCTCCGTTGAACATACGGCGAAAGCCAAGAATTCTAATAAGGGCGTAACCACCGGTAATTCAACCTGGCTCTGTACGTAGCAGGAACTTTTGTAATGTACTTAAATTCAAGGACGGTGTGCAAGGACCAGCAGTGTAGCTTCAGGACTCAGATTTGAGGCTGAGGGGATATTCATTTCTGTGGCTAACTTTTTGCCACTAAATGCATAGCCGACAAAGGGCCAGCGAACCGTGCCAACTCGTGGAGTGCTTGTATGTAACAACAAAATGAATCTGATCATGAACTGGACATTGTGATGTGTGTAATAAACACAACTGAGTGGTGATGGTAGAGTTGGCAAACATGAAGTTACGGAGTAGAACAATACGATTTGCCTTGAAGAGTCCGAAGTAAGTAGAATAAATCAAACTCTAGAGTACATGAAACAATGAGGGGAGTAAAGTGCAGTCCTATGTTCTAACATGACCCTGGCGGTGAGCATCCTAAACACATCTCCTAAGACAGGAATATCGCGTGAAGGCAATGTACCTGTGAAGTACCCACTCGATCAGACAAGTACTAGACAATTCCCTTTCTTAGTTTGCGGTGACATGCAATGGCCGAAGTTACCCTCAGAAAGAAAACGTGCTATCCGATCTGCGGATTATGTCCTACAAGTAAACCTCACCCCCATAAACAACGTGTTTGATTTTTTCTTTATATTACGGACATCACGCTCGTGACAAGTGTTTAATTCCTTCTTTATTCCAGAATTCTGGTTGTACAAACAGCCACTTCGTGAAAAATTTCCAAGGGCTGTCCTCCTCTTGATCTGTTCACACCTATAGATAAGATGTTGTCTCTGAATGGAGTCAGTTTCAGAAACTGCAACTATACCTCTCCTCTTTTTGTCATCGTTCAAACTTGATTAACCAGCAATCTTTACAGTCAGATGCCAAAGGCAACTTGAGAACTCCGGAATCCTGGAGAATCTCAAGGCTCTGCGCTAGTGTGATCAGATTGTGAAAAAGACGGGGTAAGATCTAAAAAATAAAATCTTGCAGATCTGCCGACAGTTTCTGTCCCCCGGGTTATCAGTATTGCTCTGTATAGATGGATAAAAGTCAAGGCTAAGTTCGCCATAAATAGAGAGCTGATGCGGAATTTCACAACTGCATCTGCGCAAACAGAAAAAGAAAGGAGTCACACAACTTGATAAACATAAGTTCCCATTCCGGAAATACTTCCTAAGACGCGAGGATACAACAGTTTACTACAAGACCTGCTAAGCAGTAAGCAACGAATCAGAATCCAATTTCAAGTTTGAAGACCGCACGTGAAACAGAGACTCGAACTAGTACAGACCGTGACTAGTGATCTGCATAGAGGCCCCTGAAACGGCGCTGAAAAGCCTAAGATGAGAAAAAGAAGTACCCAAACCAGGGTTGATTAGAGAACTTGTGCAGACTTCGACGAGCAGAACGAGTGGCGGCATTCCAAAGTTATACGACAACAGAATATGAAAAGAGGAAAGAAAACAAGAAAATGAATCATAGCTACTACATCTTTCCCGAGACTGAGATCACCATAAAAACAACTAAACTAGACATCTGATCGACAACCAGTCCAAAACAGAGACAGCAAATAGACATGAATCCAACCGGTCAAACATCGTACCCAGTAGCTCATCACTTACAGACTTGAATTCCAGATTCCCCGGAAAGCCACACTGATCAAATTCAGTAATTCTTCACGAAAGGTAAAATATATCACCAGTATACAATGACTACTAAGCCTCGAGAACCAAAAATCCGCTGCCGAATATGCAGCCCGTATAGGTGCGCAATCTACGGAGAAACTTCACCAACTAGTAATGAGACTCAATGTCCTCGACTTCAATGTCTGCAACTTCCCAAGCGAACTCTAACGGGACAGCAACACCAAGACTCTCTGGCAAGGGTTTAAAGCTCGAGGATGAGAATTGTAGTCGAGATAAGAAATAGTTTAATTCGGGCAACTATGCCCCACCCAACCTTTAGCCACAAGCCCAAAGAACAAGCAGTGGACTTGGCGGATCATGAAAGCCACAACCAGCTTCTATAGAAGTAGACTACAGCTACCCGGATTGCGTTGGTAATCACGGGCCCGAATATTCATACTCATAAGGATACTTGGTGGCAGGTATGAGGATACCTGGTGGCGTTGCTGAGCTGGCTTCCGGACTTTCTCGTTGAAGCTATCGACAAACCATTTCAGGCCGTTTTTGTGAGGGTCAGCTCTTTGTATATCCTCCGGCATGGCGAGATAACCGTAAAGTATTCTCTTTCCGTCAGGGGAGACCAAATCAGGCGTGTTCCATCCTCTCATGGTCCTAGGATTGGGATCTAGAGGTCTGACTCTCATCCATTGATCTCTCCCTTTACCACTTCTCTCTAGTTGATCGTTCAAAGCTTCCGCTTCAAAGTAGCCCTCGAAAGTGCCGGGGAAAATCACAAGCGCGCTGCTCTTCTGACCATTATTGTCGAAGAGGCATTTCACTTTTGCATACTCGAGGTTCTCAACGTTTTTGAGAGACTTTCGTATGTCGTCGTGGCCAAGACCTTTCCATTTCTTTCTTTCCTCGTCCCATCCCAGTCTCGTATTCTCTATGATGACGACCGGCGGCCAGACAATACTCTTGTCGTCGCTTGCACTTTGGTCGTTTTGGACCCTCTTTTGGTCGTGCTGAAACCTCTGCTCCTCTCCACCGACTCGTTCTCTCCTCCTCTTCATGTGAGAGACTTCCGAAACGTCGGCACTATCTTCGCCCTCCCTGCCATCAGGTTGACGGCCGTAAATGGACGCCTGCACAACCTCTTCTTCTCTTCGTCGGTTGTACTCTTCGGCAGCATCCATGTCCTCAAACGTCCGCTTCAACGAAAGCGACATACCCTCTTTGGAGGACTCTACGGCAGCTCGGGCGTGCCGAGACATGGCAGCTTTCTCTTCCTTAGACGACAGGTTGTTAGACAAATCTAATGTTTCTCTGGCAGAAACGTTCATCGGTAACAGTACCCTTTCCTCCCTAACCATGTTAGACATTCTTTCTTCCCGTACAATGTTGGGCATTTGAAAGAAAGACTCACTATTAACAGCGTTCCGCGGGAACAAGGACCTTTCTTCTATAGACAGACCATGTTGTTGTCCTTCAATGACATGCGAAACCTTCTCTACTTCTCTGAAATGCTCAAGATCATCCAATCTATTACTGCCAAAATTTCCCAGAAGCCCGGCTCTTGTATCCTTCACGTGGCGGATTTGTTGCTCCATTTGGCGCATGCCAGAGCCCAGGCCTTCTTGACCTTTGCCGGAAGCAAGGAACAAAGCTGCGCCATCAGCTAGCTGCCGCCCTCCACCATCCCCTCCTCCTCCTCCTCGCTTCTTATGATAAAGAGAGGAAAGACTCAGCAACTCATCCGGAAAATCAGTTCGTTCGGCCTCAGGCTTCGGTGGCTCGCTCTCGTGCGCATCCACCTCTTTCTTTCCAGAAAACTGAGACAAATAATCAACAAATGGTCCGGTATCTAATCCAGGGTCTTGATCTCTTGCCGCGGAAGCCCCATCGGAGTCATGGTGATTTCTAGCGCTCCCACTGGCATCCAGAAAAGATCGCAACCCATCGCCATCGTTCACCTTCGACGGATGCAAAAAGCTTACTTCAACAGGTCCTGACGACCCGGACCCGAGCTGATCCACGAAGTTAGGTAGTCCTCGGCTCACATGCTCCACTCTTCCTGCAGGCTGCGGATCTTCTTCGAAAGGAGCATTTAGGTCAAGAAAATTGGAGGATGGAGCAGGCGTGCCACCCCAGAAAGGAGGCGAGCGGCGAACGACATCGTAAGTTTGAGGAGACCAAGGGCCCCGTGACAAGCCTGCCGTTAAGCCTGCCGGAGGCGGCTCATCGGAGGTAGCCATTGGTTGGCCACTTCACTCCTCAACCTACACACAAAAATACGAAATACGGAAGAAATTACACACAACACTTTGATGGAAACCGCAACTAGCTCAGAGCAAATATTTCCAGCTCTCTCCGACATATAAACCTACTCGATGAACAGACTTCCAGCTGGAACCATAGCATTAAGCTATACAGCTTCCGAAACTCCTTCACAACTGCCTCAGAGAAATATAAAATCTCTGAATCACAAACTACTAGGTGCGTCTACATGCGGGGAGATGAAAACTAAAACAACATATCAGAACTCGCTTGTTCCAACTCATCCGAATAACGAGCAGAGGGAATAACACTATATTTGGAAAACCTCAAGTCCCTTACTGGACAGCTCCAATCGACATTTCCAATCTAGTCATTCCTACACGAAGTCCCTTTCTCGCTTAAACAGCTGATAAGGAGCGTGGACGGACAAGTTGGCTCACAGAAATGAGAGTTCACCTAACTATGCAAGTTGAGACTCAATTCGCAATAAAACTCGCACATCCGATGTATAAACTCCACTGTAGACTCAACGACACTACTGTAGAACCTATGGAGAACTTCCGTTGGTCACCACTCCTGGTCCTCACGACTTGCAACAAAACCGACGAGCAATCGTCTGAGAGAGTGTAACTATTACCTTCTTCAAACTGCACTCTCCCCTCCCTCACTTCTCCTCCCTCTCACAAATTAAGACAAGGCGACGCCGGCAAGCCAAGCCGACCCGAGGCTACGACAATGCTGCCACAGCAACATCGACCACAGAACGAAACCGCGCTTGCCACTAACACAGTTAAACGAATATGCGAGCTCCGCTCGTTGTTGTCGTTAATGTTGTTCGATTATCTCTCAAGAAATCATCCTGCTGCTGCGACAATTTCCGCACCTGACTCACTACTCACTCGCGATGCGTTCTCCAACAAGATCACACCGGGTAGAGGAACCCGCTTAGTGTATCGATCTGAAAGTCGACCGCCCTTCACCAGAGCAGTTCTCTCCCTCTCCCCCTCTTCCCCTCCAAAAGCAGCTCAGCGCATCGCATCGCATCGCGTCGCGCGGCAGCAGCCCGTCTCCTTTCCTCTCCGCTCCCCTTCACTTCGTTTCCTTCCGTGCCTGCCCTGCCCGGCCCAGCGCTGCCCTGCTTCCACAGCTGCCGATCCCGTTCCGCCTTTACCTCACCTTGCATTGCCTGCCTGCCCGCCCGTCCGCTTCTCCTTTTCCCGATATAATCCTTTAAAATATTTCCTCACAATACTCGCGATCGCAACCTCTCCTTCCGCAAACCCGTCTGGTTTGGCACAGTATCCACCATCCACCTCACGCCAGGTCAGTATGTTATCCACGTATTGTGTCCTAGTCAGTAATAACAACCACGTTGGACGCCATGTCAACTGCACCCTCCACAAGATGAGCGACAGAGTTTGCTGGTTAATGCCGCATAAGTAGGTTATGATTATCCGGGTGAAAGAGATTTGGGCGGATAAATGGGGGGTAGCCGTTGGATTGAAGTGGATCTGGGTTTCGATGGCTAAGATGGGGCGGCATTTAGATGCAATACGATCAACTGCGCGTGACGGATGCTTACGATAACCTTCACCTACAAAGTGAACAGAGGAGGTGAAGCGAACAAACAGAATCTGACCGTCAGATTGTAGTATCTACGGGGAGCGGTGGGCGGTAATTCCATGTATTGACAGCGAGTGCGCGTGACGGATGATTACTATTACTTTCTAGCTGGCTTGTGATTCGATGAAATCAAAAGATGGAGGCCCTTGGGTTTGACCTATCTGGAATTGACACGTATAGATTGGATTCCTTTCTTATCTTGAAGCCTCGTCGTCTAGTGGGTCGGCAGAAGGCGGTCAAACACGCTTTCATGCATTGGGCAATGATGTATGGGAGTCTGCCATCCATGTATGGATATGCACGAACTCGTGAATTGGAGCGGCCGGCAATAGACATTGGCCTCAACACTCTCCCATGCATGACCACCATTACTATCGTTGATGTATAGGCATGTTGGCATCTGAGAATATGCCTGGACTGCATACGGAGCGATTCACTCCTTACCACGAGTGAGTCCTAGTTTTACCATCTTTACTCCATTGCTTTTCTAGTTCCTTTTACCCTCTCTACTACTTTGCAGTGTTCTAAACTTGTGTCATTCGCTATTGATCAATAATTAACTTGCTCAATATCTGTCTTGCCAAAATATAACTGCTCATCAATTAGTCGTTGGTACCTATATTTTGAGCACTGACTTGAGGTAGGACTCGAATCCAATATAATATTTTAGTACACTTAGCGTAGCAGTTAGCAATATTCTAACGAAAACATGCTCCTCAACCCAATACAAGGGAACAATATGGTATACTATACTTACTTGTGGGCAAGGAAAAAATATGCATCAAAGTTCAGCACCCAGTATTGGGTGCTTTACACGAAGCCCGAGAAAGTGTTCTCTCATCACATATAACATATCAAACACATCTCAAACTAATTACCAACGGACTCCTGCTTGTTGATGAGTGTTTACTGCTTCTGTCCCATGATATTGTCATAGACAAGACGGTAGCACGGTAGCACGTTAATCCTCGGGGTTCTTATTGGCAACGACAAACATTAACATGAGAATGAACCATCTACGACATGATCCATGCCCTAAGACCACTCTACTGTAAGAATTTGAGTAACCTTACATAGGGGTAGCTAAAGGAAAATGGTCCTAATCCTTGGGGTAATCCTGAGGGCCGGCTCAGTAGAGCTCAGTAGAGCGTCAGTTCCTTCAGGCAAAAAGTAAACACGGGAGGTACCATGAAATTGTCTTACACATACCAGTGTATTGTTTACAGAACATCATTTTCATCAAAGCGGTTTTTCAAGTAAAGGCAGTGCTGGCAAGGGGATCGAGGCATACGGTATTGGAAACCGGATTGACAGGCAGGATATGTCGGTTTAATGAAATGATGGGGAAGTTTCATTTGCCCAATGGTCCACGACGTCGCCACGTGTCTCCTTAACAAGCATATGTCATACACATGAAGCATCTCTGCGCATCCATGACACCCTCGTCAAAAACTGTAGAGCATCCATTGTGTGTGACGCTTGTCATGCATCCATCCATCCATCCATCCATCTATGGTCTGCGAACAGACGGTGCAGAAGTGATGGAACATCTTCATGGCGTGAACCAACCTGCCCTCCCCTTCCCTTCCTTTCCTCCCACCCTTTCTCTTCTCACTGGTGGACCCGCTATCGAGAACTTAACCTGAGTTACCTTCAAAAGCGTGACCAACCCAAGTCCGTGCCCAGGTAAAGCGCAATGAACTACGGGTGAGATCATCAGCCCGCGCTATTGACTGGCTGACTCGTTTTCCAGTGACCTTCGCAATCACTACCAACTGACCCGCCACTCCGTGACTCGATACTGCGCATGATCGTAATCATCCAAATGGACATGGATGGCCTCCGTGCACGTCTTGACAACAGACGGTGAAGAGGCAGCGGCCCACTGCAAGCTTGAGGGGAAGTGCGCAATTCTGTGTTCGGTGGTCACCGCTCGCTGTTGCTCTTCTTCACTGCCCGCGTGCTACCCTCTTTTGAAGTGGTGGATTGAAAGCCGCTATTTTCCTCGTGTACAAGGTACGCCGGTTGCAGATGACAAAGGCGGGACGATTCTCACCTTGGATTTGTCGAGAAAGCGGGCGGTGGCAAAGGGAGGTGGGACTTTGCTTTTCGGCGGGGTAACTTGATATGTTGTCGGTAATCAACAGATGGAAGACACTTCACCTCGTCTTTAAAAGGGCAGGTTCAAGGGTGAATCCTCTTGCGTAAGGAGGACCTGGTTGTGTGCTTCCTACCGATTGAGTGAGAGAGTACTCGGCCAGAAATACATTCTCAAGAGAAGATCGCACGCAACTAAGGTAGATTAGTCAAGCCAAGTAACCTCGGTTCGCAGGTACGTTCGAGAATAAGGTGATTCACAGACGAAAAACTTGTTAGAATCCTCTGAATGTCCACCAGATACGTTTGATCTGTCCATCTCCGCCCGTCTACAACAGAAGCCTCACATAGCAATTAGCACTCAGCATTAAGTCTAATCTCCGCAGGGGCACACTATGACAAGCACACCCACATCAAATAAGATATGGGGCTTTGCTTCTGTATCCGAGATTTCTGTCCGCTTGGGACAATTTGGGTTCTCCACTAACGATCGCAAGTACTCGAGGTTAAGACAGTACACCAGCTGCTCGTACAAGCTATGAAGATTACCAGGAGTAGATAAGTCAGGTGTTCCAGACATTCATTGACAGATAGGCAGATATGTGGCAGAAGCAACTTCATTTTTTAGCAATCACCGCATGAGGGCAGAGCGAATTAAAGCGAATAAGATGGGCACGAATAGATCTTGACCTGAAACTGTGCAGCCGCATGTCAACTTTCCGCTATATCGTCGCATTAGACAGAGCAATCTAGAACGCACAGTATCTATCACATCCAGAGAAGAAAGCTTGACCTGAATGCAGTGAAGTAGGCACGTTGGGCAGTCAGAAAGATGGTAACAGACCTGGAAAAACTTACTGATGAGAAGAACAGAATCTGTAAGCGCAAAATATGATGTCGAGGAAAAGACTTCTACTTCGAAGGTGGCACAAGCGGGTTTGATTGACCACACCAGCGCTCGTGAGTAGCTACTGATCATGAGCAAGATAATCATAGAGGTCTCCGGAGTTTTGGGTTTCCTACCCAAAAATGTGAAATGTAAAGAGGTACGCACTGGAATTTTGGAAGCTTTGACACAATCAGTTGAAGCAAACTGAAAGAGAATCCTAGAGTCTGCTGAATCAATCACGTCATCAGCAACGAACATTCTTCCATGCAAGATCAGGAAATTCAGCAGACAGCGTGTCATTTATTGCTGGTCAGTATATACAGAGGATATGTCATCTAAACAAGACACATCATGACTTCGCAAGAAAATGGTGACAATGTGACAGGTTAGTACTTACCTAAGAATGACTACTTTAATACCTGTGAATGATATTACGGGATTCACTGCCATACCATCTCAAAAGAACGAAAAAGAAGTAAGGGACTGGGAATATCGCAACACTCTGACTGACAGAACACTTGAGCAGAAAGATGGAACTTGCCTACAAGCTCTCCTTGCACTAAAAGCTCGGATATACACTAGTAAGCAAGCGTCCTTCGTTAGCAGCACACCGATCCAAAAAGAAAGGAAACTGAATCGAACAAATAAGAATATAATTAGTGAAGAGAAGAAAAATGGACCAAAACAAATCGGTCACAGGTCTTAGAATTAGTTAAGAAACAAGGTAGCAAGGGCTTGGAGTAAGTCGTGACCGGTGCATATCATATCAAGTAGTTTCTCTCCGGCTGTATAATTGAAATCACAAAATCGTTCAAGAAGCAATATTAAGGGGTCTAAATAGCAACTTCAGATAAAGGCAACCGTTGAAAGGAAATATTTGAGCGTAAGGAGAATGTCAAGTTGGGTGTGGAGATGATATTCAACGCATATTAACTTTGAACATGGCCGTCCTTACTCAACAGACTCCTGATGGCTAGACCATGGCTAGACCAACACATCTCCTTGAAAGACGAGCCTTACTTTAAGCTCCTAAAGGCATCTCACGTTGCCTGCTGAGTTCGAAAATAATAATCTGACCTGTCATGCAGAATGTTCCACTTACCAACTAATATAAGATTTCTGTAAATTGAAAGTTACAGTGAGAAGCAAACGCTACCAAAGATAAAGCTAGACGACATTCCACGATGCTTACCAATGCATCCAACTTTTGTGCGAGATGTAAGAAGTTGCAACTTCCTCACAAGCTTGATCGACTTTGATACACAATGATGAAGGCAAGCCTTCGAATATCCAGCTTTTGCAAGAGCTGGAGGCAGTGGAGTCTAAGGGTGTACAAAATTGTGAAAAGGAACTAAGACAAGGCGTGTGTAGCCTGCAAGTCGGACCAATAATGAATCAGAGGTTTCAAACTTGAATCAGACGAGAGTTGTTGTGGAAGCCTTTACATGTAGAATCATCTCCATCATCTTCTTCAAGAGGGAATCCTTGCCATTACTGCTGCCACCATCTTGTGCCATAGAATTTGATACTCAGCTGTTCTCCTCTGTCATTGTTTGCAAGATTCAGGGCATGGCCCCTCGAAGAGAAGCGTGCCTAGCTACTTCGGACCCACGGGACTTGCGACCCTTTAGTAAGACCCTACTGAATTGCACTCTGACGAACGTGGAGGGGGGTGACAACATATATTTATCTACAGCCTTTATTGATGGATTTCATGTGGGCTCTCGACCCAAACTAAAAATTACAACCTCTTAGTCTTTTGCGAAATCTGTACTGTAATGGGCACTCGACTCCAACTTTTTGGCGTCGTTCAATTTCCGAACAGCCTGTACAAAACCAGCGCAATCACCTCCCAATTTTAATAAGTTCGATCTTAAAAGCATTCATTCTAGAGAAGCCGAAGTAGGCATTGAAATTCTGGGAAACGATAAGGTCTAAAACTCCAGCTAGGTTGACGGAAGAAGGAGCTAGTTGAAAAGTTTGTGCTTAGACTCTGTACATGCAAATATTGGTCTGCACAAACGAGAGCAAAGGTGAATAGGAGAGCGACCGCATAGGTCCTGATGAAAGTTCTATTACCTTCATAAAGTCTTCCTGGGTAACGTAGTCTCGTTCATTACGGATGGCAAACATGCCAGCTTCTGTGCACACATTTCGTAAATCGGCACCATTGAATCCCTGCAAAATCAATGGGTCACAAATATGGATCTCGGGAGACAAGGATAGGCCTACAAAGAATTTTGCAACAAGACGTCGACTGGACAGATATTTCAACGATAAGGCGTAGGAGTTTCCAATCTCATCACTGTCTCACAATTAGAAATCACAACAGTTGACGATGAAGGACTGCAACCGGAATTACTCATCCCAATGATAGACCTCTGACAAAGAGTCTCATTCACAAAGACATACCTCCGCGAGTTTAACGATCGCCTCGTAATCAATCTCTCCACTCTTTGTGATTCCTGAAGCATGAATCTTGAGGATTTCTGTTCTGGATTGCTCATTGGGAAGAGGAATCTCAATCTTGCGATCTAGACGACCGGGTCGGAGCAAAGCTGGATCCAGGACATCTGGGCGATTGGTTGCCATAATCATCTTGACCTGAAAGACAGAAAGATGACTTGAAATTGAGTTTCGAATAAATTGTTCTTGATCTCTTGCATCACACAGAAGAGTATTCCAAAGCATAAAATTGAGAAATCAAAGCCCCGTTAGTAACACTGTAAAATTAGTCAAACTCTGGGCTAAAAGAGTAATAATTACCTTTCCAAGCTGGTCAAAACCATCTAGCTGGTTCAACAGCTCCATAAGCGTTCTTTGGATTTCACGATCTGCACTTGTACCTTCGCTGAAACGTCTTCCACCGATTGCATCGATTTCGTCCATAAAAATAATGCAAGGCTGCACAGTGAAGAGCATTTCCTTGCAAGGTAAAAAACTGTGTAGTGGTGATAACACTTATCTTGACCATGGCCTTTTTTTCAAAGAAAAGCAACCATAGATGATGACGTTCACCAGATAACACTCGCGTACTTGCTGAACAACCTTATTCACCTTGCAACCAGCCCGATACTAGGTCAAAGAAAGGTACTTACTTGATGATCGCGGGCGTAACCAAACATTTCCCTGATAAGCCTGGCACTTTCACCAATATATTTATCTACAATAGCACTCGATACAACCTGTGATGGACAAGGAAAGTAGCGATGTTTAGATGCGGATATTACTCATTCCTGCTCGGTGTCATGTTCTTGATCTAAACATGACCTACGCAAAATGTTACCTTGAGAAAGTTGGCGTCGATGTTACTGGCAATAGCTCGTGCAAGAAGAGTCTTTCCCGTACCAGGAGGTCCATAAAGCAATACACCCTGTGGCAGACGAAGCAAATTAAGTCACAACACATACATAGCTTTATATGCATAAGCTCTGGAGAGGATAACCTGATGGGACATAGATAACTGTCAGGAAGCAAGTGAAACCGTACACTTGTAAAGGGCGTTTCAGATGCATAAGCAACTCCTTTCCTAAGCATAGGCGAGCATATCACATTCATACGGCGCAGAGCAATCGAACATACCTTTGGGGGCTTAATACCGACTCTTACAAAAAGTTCAGGATTCATCAACGGAAGTTCTATTGACTCACGAAGAGCACGAATTTGCTCATTCAACCCTCCAACTGCAGAATAACTAACATTTCCTGGATCCTCGTGTAGCATGTTATATACAACAGGATCAACCTGAGGAAACAGGACATGTACACATCAGCTTAAGCGAATCTCTTCAAATCCTTGTTAACTGGCATGAGCTTAGAGAAACAAATAAGCTATGATTCACCGCTAGCTGAAATACATTTGAGGATCACGTACCTCCCTTGGTAGGGCACGCATAATGGTGAGTGTGGTCATGTCAAGAGCAACTCTTGTACCTGCAGCCAACTTCTCTTTGTCGACTTTGTTCCGGCACCCCACAACGTATCGAGGGCCACTGCTTGCCTTAACAATAACTATGGAGGTACAATTCATGTGTTAGTTGTTACTAGAATTACAAAACTGGTGAACCAGAACAAAGGTCCCATCCATCAGCTGCTCCCCCAACTTCAAGAATTCAGGGCTGTGAGACACAGCTAGCTACTTTTCCGTCTCCTAACTTCTGCACCAAGGGACCGTACTGATGACTGGTTTGATTGACGGAACTAAAATATACGGCAGCAACAAAGTACATCATAATTGGAGTAAACATTGTGTCAGTTGAAGGACTATATTAGCGTGGATAAGAAAGTGCCAAGAAATCAAAAAAATTGCCATCGCGCGCGGCTGACATCGGTACTGAGCTGACCAACACATATTACATTCACGAGCAGACCGAAGACAAGTTGAAAAAGGACGCTCCCTTCAGCACTTCAGTGGTTTTAATCATTTGAAACTGAACATTATTTCAGGGTGAACTCGACTATGTCACGAACAAATCTTTCGGCAATCCTCAGAAAATGCAGCTTCCTTAACATTGCTTAACATTAACCAAACGAGCAAAAGTCATTTCCTCTGTAGATTCGAAGAATAAAGTTCCAGGTCATTTGAATCAGAAGAGATCCTCCAAACAATAGCGAGCATGTAAAGCAGGGGTGGGAGACAGATGCTTGAGATTCACACAAAACTCTGCAATAAACAGGCCGCGTGAAGTACTTGGTGAATTCAACACAAGGCGGCATCAGAGCTAAAATTGATCCAACACCTCAACACCGCGGGAGAGGAGAATTCTGAAATTCGACCAAAGTGCCGGCAGAAAATTACTGGACGGCTGAAACTTTGAGAGAGCCAAACTAAACAGGTGATTAAAGGTTACGACGAAACAAGGGGGAGACGAAGAGACAGGCCGGGTTGACTCACGTCGCTCATTGTCGAGTTGCCTCAAAACTTCTCCGATGATTTGTCCAACGCTCTGGAGCGCCTTGAGGTCATCCTCGGTCTTGTCAAACTCCTTCTTCGCTGACTTCTGACTCTCGCGCACTGTTCCAGACAGATCACTATAATCATTACGTGCCCGAGCCACTTCATCCAACTGCGTAAGGTGCCCTCGACACAGACACCTATTAAGTACCGAAAATATGATAATCATGTACAGGGCACCCTCTTAGTGAACGGGTGCTGTACTCTACCCTCCTTGCACAGCACGAGCTCCTAATTCCCATCAAAACTCTCCTTTGAAGCCATAATCCCCTAATCGCGGACACGCCGATCTCCTCTCAAAAGCACGGTAACAAATCTTATAAAACTTTTCCTACACGCCATCGTCCAATACAACATCGTATATTCCAGCTTCCTCTGTAATTCCAATTGCATTCCGATCCCAAACTCCGGTGCCTCTCCCCACTCTACAACCACCCTTCCCATACTGCGATCGGATCACCTGAGAAACGACACCATACAGACAAATACACACACATACACACAGGAAGACGCAAAAGACAACACCACGCAGGCAAAAAATTGATCGCCAAAACAAACATTCGATGCCTTCAAATCGAGCTGATACTGTTCAACCTATCGATTAACAACCACAAATGAAACTTAGTTGAAACCGCGAAAATCAGCAAAATCGAACCACAACGTACGAGTTCTCAGCTTCGAGTCGAGCTCCTTGTGGGATAGCAGCTTTTTCCGGTACTCCCCCAGAGCGTGCAGATGATGCCCGCCATCGTCGGTCTCTGCCATTTCCGCACGTTGTTACTTTTCCTGTTTTGCTTGCACTCCTGAACGCTCCACAGCTCTCCCGAGAGCTCTCTTCGTCCGTTCTCTCGAGCAGAACCTCAACTACAACTGCGATATTCAAACCCTAAAAGGCTTTCCCCTCTTCTCTGAACTGGCTCTCCCGCATACTCTCGAGCCTAAAGGTGCTAAACGGACTTTCGTACTTCCCCGCAATTTCGGGCGACTTTACACAGTTGTGTATCTGAATCCCCCTTCAGCATAGGCTCTTCTTCTTAAGTTGCGGATTTGAAGATGGAGAGCTATTTTGTTATGTTTTCTGGCAGAGCTATTTTGTTATGTTTGAGGATGTTTGACGCACGTTCTTAACGTATACCTTCTGCAGAAGAATAATTTGATCATTCCATGCCTTGATCGAAGGGGCAAATAAATAAATACGTTGGTCATCTATTTAGCAATGTCTCCATTTTAGAGTCCAAAGGTCTGTTGTTGTAATTACATCAAGTTTAATGAGAGCTTGAGGTACTTAGAGATATGTTCTGATTCTACAAAAGAGAACCTAAGAAAGCACCTAAAATTAAACAAAGTAAACTAGTAACTTCTCTAGTACCCCTGAATTTTAATTTAAGATAATAAGATTAAATAGTATAAATGATTTCTGTTCTTGCTATCAATCAAGGAGATATATCCATATGCCATGTTAATCCATGTTCTGTTTATATAGTTATCGATTATTCGTATTCTTCATTGTTGTGATATGAAGGAGTTGATGTTTCTTATTGATCCTCACTTAGGACGTTAGATATTTTTAGATGCAACCTAAATGTGCACTAGTTTATAAGGTTATAAACAATCAATGAGCTGAACAATGCATAACTTTCAGCATTTGTTATATTGTCAGTTTAAAATAAAATTTAGAGAAAATTTGTTAGGTTGAAAAGTACAATAACAAATATAGGAGAAGTTGGTTTAAAATTCTGTATAAGTTTCTTTATTCATTGAAATTCTAGAATAACTCGTATGTATAATATTTTCTAATATGTTGAGGTTCATATTAGTATCAACCTCCAGATATAATAAATATTATCTAAATTAATTTTATAATGTCTACTATGACTAACTTTCTATTTAACAAGAAGCATACTCAATGTAGATAAAATTGATTGCTATATTAATAACTGTATATCCGTAATAAAAGTCATCTTACAAGAAAAGTCCTGTTATTTTTTTAATATATATCTTCGTTATTTGGTCTACTTAATTTTAAAGCTTACTGTGTGGATGTAGATGAGATAAATTAGTTCTGAAAAGCCCATACTTATATTTTTAGTCTACAACTATATAGGTATTATAATCACTGATTTATCGATCTGTGACAAATGAAATTATATGGAAGTATGATAATTAATATCTTATGTTTTATGCGTGTGTAGAGTTAGGATAATCACCTATATGGAGTCTTTTATTAGATTTTAGAAAAATAAATTCATTACATTTGTAAAACAGGAATAGTTATTATCATTATTGAGAATAAGATATATATTGACTGCTAACAAGGTAAGAAGAGTCAACAAAATACAACGTAAATTTAGACATATATTCTCTAGTGAACCGCTACTAAATACTCGAATTTGTTTGTATGAAATTTTATTATAATTCTATTAGATAATTCTATTACTACTCAAATAGCAATAATCAGTTTTTGCCATCAAATCAAATTTTTAGGCTATTAAGGTCTTAGTTTGTCTTACTAGACTAAAAAATCATGAAATGTATAAATTAGGCAACAGAGATTCAATATAAACTCCTATTCTTAATCAAAGATCTCTTATTAGTTTATCGGATATCTAACGAAATTATCATTACATATAATTATTAATTTTCATTTGTCATTTTTCATGCCCTGTGCATTGTAGATTTCATAAAAAAATTATTAATTTTCTCGACAAGAGTTAATCTCAAATATCTAAATAAATATTACTCGAGACACCTTAAAGCTACAATGTCACTATATACATTTTCATTAGGCTTTTAAATTCTATTTTTTAGTATATCAATCAAATATAGGTAGATTGCGAAAGAGAGCATGTTATCTTATATTTATTTGTAATTAATCTCTATTGTTGTTGTAGTAAAAGTTCACTATTGTAGATATTATGTTCCTCTATAAGATTCAACGAACTAAGAGAGAGATAGATTAATTCATAAAACAGTTGTTATTGAATAAATGAGTTTGATGGTCTAAAATTTTATTTTCCTTGTTATTATTTAATTAAGTCAAAGAGATCATAAATTAACTGTAGAAACAAAGTGAATTTTCAAAAAAAGTATATGACAATTGTTTCTATCTTTTTATACCAACTCAATCTTGTTTTTTATATTATTTTCTATTTTTTATATTGTTTTGACTCCTTTAGATTTCTATTTTAGCACTCTTATGGTGAAAAATGTAACATCTTCTTGCATTGTTTATTCTTGTATCGTTGGATCTTCTTCCTGATATTTGAAAAAGTAAATACTTTCATTTCCTTCTTAAAATTCATACTCTAGATATATAAAATTTGTATATATTTTTTTTCATCAAACTACTGATACTTCTTTAACTTCAATATACATATTATAATATTTGGGTATCTTATATGTTTCATTAACATATTCATTTTGTGTACATGCTATCACTTCAATATACCTTTTAACTAAAACTTCTATATTTGTGTAAAATAGATCATGATATACTCATTTGTCTCCCCAATAAAGATTACTAACTTTTTGGTGGATATATTTAATTAAACAACCCAAGAGTAGAGTTAACATGCATGACATTAATCATGATTGCAATCACCTTAACAAATAAATCAAAACATAAGACAATGAAATAAAGTTAGACAAAACAAGGACATTTGAAGGAAAGTTGAAATATTTTTATTTGCTATAAATTATTTTGACACAAAAACTGAATAAAAGAAAATTCTAAGTTAAATTTGAGGAATTTTGATGTAAAATAAATTCAAATAATAAAATACCTCTCATTATAGTACTCAAAGTTTAATGTTGGCTAAAAAAAGTCTTATATGAATGAATACAACATTGCCTTGCTTTATAAATATGACCATATTAGAATTTAGCTTAATTAAGAGAAAATGTTAGGTCAAGAAAGTTATAAAAATAGTTGTATCTACAAAACAAATAAATAATTGCAAGATAAGTGATCAAACTAAACTCTCTTTAACGTTAGGTTTTTATTTTACAAGAAATATTATAATTATGTTAAAGAATACAAATTAATTGTATTGTAGCTACTTTCAACTCCAAATTCAATACAAATCCATATTTATCCAAGTCTACTTTCTACTAATGATTCATTATTCACATCCAAAACTAACAACAAATTATATAACTAATACTTTCATAAGTATAATATTATATTCATGTACTTAATATCATTCTATAATAATATTAAAAGTTAATAGTAATAATAATATAACTATCAACCTAATCATATATAATTGAACTTGATTTAGCTTTCAAATGTCATATTAAACTCAGCAAAGTAATTAATTCTATTTGTGTATATATATAAATAAAATGGAACTTTAGGTGATGCAAAGGTAATACATGCACATAGGTTTTCTTCCCTTTTTTTTAGTGTATAGTATTTTGTATAACAAAACAGGTTGGATTCATTCTAGATTTAGGGCATACTAGCTAATGGATAGGGTTTTGCCACTTTGCAAGTGGGATAAAATTATCGGGTAAAATATTCCACTATTTACAGGAACTGATATCTCTACACCTATTATGGTTTTTCTCACATCACGTCCATGATTTTGAATTTCTCATAAAGTTAAAGAGTTCTAAATTAGCAAAGAATTCAACTATTTGTTTCCACATCTCCTCCTAACAATAGGATCTTATGCACTTCCAATGGAGTGCTCATCAAAGGCTAGAAATTTTGTGGATAAAACATCCATGAACATGGAGATTAATCATTGTAAAGTGCCTCAAATATCTCATGTGAGTAGTAGTAGTCCAAGTGGTAGTACTGTCGGACAAGTAGTGTATGAGGCATCTAGTAAGATAGGTTGTTAGCAAAATCTTCCGGATTCTTATGTGAAGAGTGCATGTACTCATAAAGATGCTTAGTTAAAACTAAACCCAGATATGAGGGCTCATCAATCAAAAGATTTTGGATGAACATTTATATCAAAAGAGTAGGATATTCATCATACTTCATACTCATCATCACATCCAATACTTGAAGGATGACACTCCTTGGATAGGAAAAATCTGTAAAAAGGAGGAGAAAAAGATGAAATACGCATAAGAGCAAATTGGTATTGGCATGATTGTTGGGAAGCATTGCAAACAAATATATCACAGATTTTTGTAATTAAAAGACCACATATCAAGAGAAGCAAACAAGATGGTGAATATAACTTTGTGAACAAAAGCAACAAAGATGTGTGCACTACAAAAGGGGTAATCAAGGTAATGACAAAGAGACATTGAGCTTAAGATGCATGATCTTGTTTGTGGTTGAAAGTAAACAAATTATGCTTCTAGTGCAAGGGATTTATATAGAAAGTACAATGCACTTAATGAAGAGCATGACTTTAAATTGAGAACTCAAAATATCAGAGCTTGATAGACTTGCAAAGAAACAAGACACTTAAGCTCAAGGCTGAAGACTGCAAACTTTATCTTGCAGTGACTATGCAATTCTTTATTGCATGACATGTTTTGTACAAAGCTAGTTCATATCCATGTACTTGAATATATGTTAACGTGCACAAAGTTTTGAAAGCTATCCTTTAAGTGCTTTAGTCAAGCTCTCACACCTCCTAGAGTGAGACGATTGGGAATCCACAACCATATGCTAATTCAAACTCTACAACTTGACGAGAGATGTGAAACTGTATGTTAATTCAAAACTTTCCAACATGATGAGAGATTTAGAATTATTGGCAAGAGGTGTAGAAATATATTAAATAGGTGTGGATAGACAAGTTCCTTATTATTATTATTTTTAATTTTGCAGAGAGTTAGCTAGAGAATTTCATAGGTACCTCCTTGTTGTAAGGGAAAATATTTCAAGTTGAATTTATGATATTGCATATCGAGATCCACAACAATTTAAGATGAGACATGGATGAAAGTGATTGGATGGGTAGTTTTTGGAGTGATGCTTTCAAGATCCAAAGTTAGCAAATTATAATATAACAATTCCCTAAATCCTTAACCCATTTCATCTAGCTTGAGGGTATTCATATGATCTATTCTTTTAGCAAAAGGCATATGGTCAGCTTGACTTCTATCCATGTGTGTACAAGTGATAGGAGCTTATCAAGAGTGTGAATGAATTGGATGCTCAAATATTGTTCAACCTACATCAATGAGAACCATCATTGATAGGATAGGATAGGAAGACCCATCAAGCACAAACAAGGATAACAAATAAGAGGTAAAATGGATTGAGTCCAATAATACTTGTACTATAAATTTGCAATACTACACATGAGATATATGAACTATGCAAATTGGATGATCTACAAACTATTTGAGTATGTCAAGAATCATGCAATTACTCTCTGGTGGATTGCACTAACCATTGCTCTCCACACCTAATGTGATAGATATAAAAAAAAGCTAGTATCTAAAAAAAGTTAGATCCTTGGATCTTAAAGGCCCAAAGATCAATAATCATTATAAGTGAAAGAAATAATATACCTTTCTTGTTTAATTATTAAATACTTATTAGTTTATTTGTATTAGAGTATAGATTTTTTATATTAAATACTTTAAATTAAATTAGTTTAATAATTATTTAGTCAACATTAGCATGACTAAAGATAATGAGTGAGAAAGATATGATTTCAAGATATAAATTCTCTAATTATCTGTGCAATTTGCTACAGATTTACAAAATAAGGTATATATATATATATATATATATATATATATATATATATAGAGATATATATAACAAGGTAACTAACATATGTACAAAGTATAATGCACTAAATTCATGCATAAATAGATAAAGAATGATTTAGTTTAAATTTAACATAATAAATTATAATATATAAAAAACATATGTAATACCAATAGCTAAACATATGATCTAAAGGTGAATTTTGGTTTGGAAACATCTAAAAGGATGTTAGACATGATTGACTAAATAGATAAGATAGAGATATCACCAAAAGAGTATTTCTACTAATAGAGCAAACAACAAAATAGACTTGAAAACCTTACAACCAATAGTTAGACATATGATCTAAAGGTGAAATTTGGTTTGGTAACATTTGAAAGGATGTTATACATAATGGATTCCATAGATCAGGAAGAGGTAGCACCAAAATGGCACTTCTACTAATAGGGCAGAAACTAAAATATGCTTGAAATCTTTAGTCAATTTTGGAGGCCTAAATAGATGAATTAGATCTTGAAAATGTGCAAATTCCCCCCTCCTCCCCGCACAAAGAAAAGGCTAGCCTTCCCTTCTCCCGACTTTGTCTTGTCAAGAGCTTTCCAACGATATCTTGCCCATGCAATTTGGAGATTCCTGTAAGATTCCCTATAAATCCTCTCCGGTCAAAGATAGGTTGACCAACCAAATAGGATCAAAACCTACATATCACCCATACATGCAGCCAATCTAAGGGCAAAGCTTGCTTGTAGGTCACCAATCCATGTATTTGATCCAAGGGTGGAGCTTCCTTTGGAGGAGTACCCTTTGCTATATAATACAATCCAGGTGCTCCTTTGGGGCATCGTAGTTTGAGTGTGAAACTTGTGTTTTCTCTTATATGTCTCTCTACTATCCTCGGAACAATACAACATATCATATCAATATTACATCTCTAGGTTTAAATTTAAAATTTTAGCTACAAAAAGTAGTCAATATACTATTGAGGTATAATTAAGTAATGTTATTTGGAGTTTAAGGAGATTAAGATAAGTTGACTATTAGTCTAAAGAGAATCAATAAACAATCCAACCAAATAATTGATATAAGTATAGTTAACATTAATAATTTAATTATACTACCTTGCAATTTAATTTACTCTTTTGTCTTGTTTTTATAGAACCATTATTATTTGTGAACCCTGTCCATTAGCTAGTATGCCCTATTTTATGGAACCATTATCAAATTCTTTCTCATAACTATAATTGTATTTTATTTAAATATCCTCTTAAGTATCACATGTTTTCTACATGGCTGTCCTTTCTCCTTATATACATATTTGAACTACGTACTCAACACATGTTATTTAATCTATGTGTTTTCAATCATTAACTATAGAACAATTTGGCTCTATAGATGTTGTTACAACTTTTAATATTGATCTATTGGTTTAGGAAACTAGAAGGTATAAACATATCTTACAAAATAAGAAAAGACTATTTAAGAGTTTTACTTTGATTTATAAAACAAAACAATACTAATTTTGATTGTTGCAATTGACCTTCATATTTTTATTACACATTATAAAAGAGAACTTGAATATTTCATTAATTATTTTTCTCAATTTAGTCATTATTAAATAAATAAATAATGAATGATACAAATTAAAATTATATGATACAAATTATTACAATACATATTCATCTAAAGTTCACAATCTTTTTAGAGACTAAGAAATCAATTCATATAAGCTACAATATTATTTTTTATGTTTATGTCTTTGTTATATTCTTTATTCAAAGAGAATAAATATAGAGGTAATTTTAGATAAAACAATAGTACAAATTTGTTAATGAAGTATAATTATGAGTACAAATAGAGTATTTTGGCCTTCAAAACAAAAAAATATCATATATTCCTATAGAATGGTTAGTATAAGTACTTGTAATTACAACAAGGAGAACAATGAAAATGCTAGTTTCTTTTGTCATGTTTATTTTTTATAGCATAATTAGTTATTATTCAACTATTTAATGAAGAATACATAAATGATAAAAACATCATTCTTTGAAATTTATAGGTAGAATGTGCAATCAAGGAATAGAGAATACTTATAATAGTTTACTAAATTAGCATCCAAAGAACTTAAACAACCAAAATAATTTATCTACAAATAATATATTTTTTCATATATAATTAGTATGTTATTGAGGAGAAAAAATTAGTTTGTAGATGGTGAGAATGAAAAAAGTATATTGTATAATGTTATATATTTACCTAATAAATATTTGTTAACATAATATATAAAAGATGAAGATGAGTTGAATATAAAGATATCATGTATTTTTTTAAGAAGACAAATATTAGATGGTCATGTTTATCTAAATTGAATGTATCTACAAAGACTAACTCTTTCTCTAGATTAAAACAAGAAATTATATATTATTAACATTTTGAGAAATACATATTTTATAGATATAGACTTTATCCAACAAGTACAAAATATGTAGATTATAATCTCACATTATCTGTTAGAATAAAAACAAACATTTCATTCTCACTATTATTTTATAGGTGAGTGAACTTCATATCAAATAACTAAAAAAATGATTTATACAAGGAAAATGCTTTAAAGACTTATAATGTAGAAGGTGCTTATATATAATATTTTACATGTACATAATTGTACTTCTATCCTTAGCACATGTGATTCTTATTAAGAATGGTATAATTATATTCTCATATTTCTTTGATGTATAATATTTATTTGCATAAACAAATAACATGAACTCATTTAAA
Organism: Lunularia cruciata; assembly: GCA_948567375.1. Classification (NCBI taxonomy): domain Eukaryota; kingdom Viridiplantae; phylum Streptophyta; class Marchantiopsida; order Lunulariales; family Lunulariaceae; genus Lunularia; species Lunularia cruciata. Next base: position 48,493,893 of record OX419761.1, on the reverse strand, counting down.
ATAGAAAATATATTACATTTACAAGATTATAATGCACAGACAGTATGAAATTCACATGATGAAATAGAAACATGTAATATGTAATGTTAAAGCTTTTATTCCTAAATAGGAATTTTAAGTAAGTAAGATAAGTAAGAATTTTAAGATAAGTAAGTTTTGGTTGGTAATTTAACCATCATCTAAGATAAAAGTATTAAATCTCCTTATAATTATTAAAATCAATCCATCCCAATCATCTATTTAGATAGTATGTAGAATTTAATTTTTAAATTAAAGACATATGTTTATATATTATAGCTGGATATATTAAAATCAATATATAAATTTTCTATATCTGTTTGCTAATACATAAAATTATTATTATTATTTAGAATGATTAGAATGAATCCTCATATACATTTCATATCACTTGCATTCTTTCTTAACTATTAAATCAATTTTTATAAGACATTTATTTCTATTCTTAAGTGTAATATCAAGGGTTAACCATATGATCTAGATGTGAAATTTGGTTTGGTAACATCTAGAATGATGTTATACATGATGGTCAAAATAGATCAGATAGAAGTATCACCAAAAGAGTACTTCTACTAATAATGCAGAAACCGAAATAGACTTGAGAACCTTAGAACCAATAGCTAGACATATGATTTAAAGGTGAGAATTGGTTTGGTAACATCTAGAAGGATGTTACACATGATGGACTAAACAGATCAGAAAGAGGTATCACCAAAAGGGGACTTCTACTAATAGAGTAGGAACCAAAATATGCTTGAAATCTTTGAAGGCAATTTCGGAGGCCTAAACGGATGAATTAGACCTAAAAAATGTGCAATTCCCCCCCCCCCCAACAAAGGAAAGGCTGGCCTTCCCTCCCCTTTGGTTTGTCTCGTCGAGAGCTTTCCAACGGTACCTTACTCATGTGATTATGAGATTCCTACATGAAGATTCCCTAAAAGATTCCCTCCGGTCAAAGCTCGTTTGACCAACCAGATAGGACCTAGACCAGACAGGTCACCCATCCAAGTAAGTAATCCAAGGGTGGAGCTTGCTGACATGTCACCTATCTGTGTCACTAATCCTATGGTGGAGCTTCCTTGGAGTAGATCCTCTTTGTCTACATAATAAAGAGAAGGTGCTCCCTTGGGGCATCGAATGTTTGAGTGTGCAATCTGTGTTTTCTCTCTTCTCTTGTCCTCGGAGTATTACAATGGTATCAGAGCAAGTGTTCTAGTCCAAGAGAGTGGATCACCCTCTTGGAATAGCACAAACTGCTGAAACTGAGTAATTTGAGGTGGAGAACATAGAGTAATCGCTAGACTTAGGAAGGACTTTAGAGAGCGGATGGGATGGATGCGCCGGGGGGACAATTTCCCGCACCTAGCTTTCCATTCTCAAACCTATTCCACATCAAGGTTATGTACATCCAGCGTGAGCAGATGAGAGTATCGCTAGTTTATCACTTTGGTGCGGAATTCATGGACAAAGTGATGAACTCACCAAACCCGGTGATTCTACCTGTGGTGATATATGACAGAGAGTGGGATTTGACGATCTACATTCTATTATGATAATATGGATATGAATGTCCCAAATCCTATCCCTTTCAACACTCAAGTAGAAATCCGTTATGTAGTGAGGCCGAAATTGATGTTTAGAGATTTTGTGGTTAGGAATTTTGGTGAGGAGTATTATCAACGAGTGATAGCTTCTGAGGTCCTAATGGTAGTTCCGATAGTTCGTGCGCCTTCTAGAGTGATTATATTGACTCTGTATTGAAGTAGACGTTAGCAATTGGGTGTTGCAAGAACCATGGATCCGTAGTTGCAAGAGCTGGTGCAAGGAATGCAAGGGATGTTGAATGAATTTCAAGAGATTAAGATGACCATGGAGACATTGCAAAGTCAAGTGCAGATCCTCAGGAACAATCAAGCCATGCAAGAAGAAGAGCCGTCTCAAAACCCAGTATCTACGACAGAAGTACTTGGAGAGGCACCCGTGCCTACGAACCCTATCAACTATGAAGCCACATTGCTACTCCGGATGAAGAAGACCTGCAACATTGAGCCTTACAAGGGGCAGCGTACGATGGGAGTAGTGGAGAATTGGATCTCGAGAATGAATCGATAATTTTGATTGTTCTCAACAGAGATCACAGAGCATGCTGCAGCGTGTTTGCATGTGGGTACTTGACCGATAAAGCCCTCACATGGTATGATGCTTGGGAACGATCCATGCTGGAAGAGAGAAGGGAGGTCACATGGACAGCAATGCAAGAAGGATTGCTCAAGAATTTCCAATCGGTGTATTCTGTGCATATGGCTCGAACCCGACTATGGGGATTGAGACAGAAGAATAGCGTACAAGAGTATGTGGAGGCATTTTTGGATCTACAAGTCGCAATTACCAACATGAGTCCAGCAGAGGCTCTCAACAATTTCAAACGAGGGTTGAAAGAGCGGATTCGCCAAGAAGTCATGGTGCAAAACCCTCGCACGGTATTTGAAGCTATTGCTTGTGCGCAGAGAATAGCCGGAGCATTAGGTGGAGGTGAAGGAGTAGTTCCACCTCAACATTATCGTGCAGAAATGCCACACATGGGTGGACCAGTACCGATGGAATTGGGCAACCTTCGATTCCGGGATCGAGGAGCATGGCCGCTTCAAGGAGAGCGAGGACGGGTAGAAGAACAAAGGGATGGAGTCCCACGAGGAGAAGGGACTTGAGGAGAACAACGCCGTTGTTACAATTGTGGCTGTATTGTGCACATATCTACCAATTGTCGCACTCGTTTCCCTAGAGGCCCTCGGCCTTCGTACAGGCGATCTTTGAACAACATGGAGAGGCACATTGAAGAGGAGGAGGTGGAAACCACTTCGGAAAATGAAGATCGCCAGTAAATGTACCTCGCGGCCTTATTGGCTCAATAAGGAAGCAGAGAAGCGAGGGAAGGAAGAAGAATAATGCACAAAGATCCCGAAAGGCAACCTCACAGTTGATTGTCGTGAATGGAATCTTAGAAGGTAATCAAGTGAGAGTATTAATAGATCCGGGAGCCACAGAGAATTTCTTGTCTCGCTCTATTGCAATAAGCTTGGGAATGGATCTAGAGAGAGATGGAAGTGAAGAAGTAGAGTTACCAAATGGGCAAACAAAGAGGATTGAATCATTACCTAGACGGGTAACCCTCTCTGTAGGAGAATATTAGGAAGCAATTGAGTGGCAAGTGATACAATTAGCCCGTTATGATGCAATTTTAGGCATGCCATGGATGGAGCAGTACAACCCAATGGTGGATTGGAGGAAGAAAGTAGTGAGAACCCACCAATGGTCAATCATTGGGGTTAAAGAAAAATCACACAGGCAGAAACTGCCTCTATATGTCGTAGGGATGACAATTGTCCATAAGACCGATAAATGTTTTCTGGGTCTAATAAGAGAAGTCCAGAGTGCACAACTCGCTGGACAAATTCTTGAGAAATTGAAGGATGTGGTGGATGAGTTTCAAGATGTCTTTCTCGATGTTCTACCCTCAAGATTACCACCTAAAAGGCAAGTAGATCACAAAATAGAGACACTCCCGGGGAAGACACCTCCTTGTAAGGCCCCATATCGCCTATCACCTCATGAGTTGGAGGAGTGTAAGACTCAAATTGAGGAGATGCTACAGAAAGGGTTCATCCAACCTAGCGTATCACCATATGGGGCCCTTGTCTTGTTTGTGAAGAAGAAGGATGGTACAATGCACATGTGCATTGACTATCGGGGTCTCAATCAGCAAACAGTGAAGAACAAATACCCCTTACCTCGCATAGATGACCTGTTTGATCAACTCCATGGAGCGAGATACTTCACTAAACTGGACTTGCGGAGCGGTTACAATCAAATCCAAATTGCAGAGGAGGATGTGTACAAAACTGCCTTTCAAACCAAGTATGGCCACTTTGAGTATCTTGTGATGCCTTTTGGCCTCACCAATGCGCCTGCCACTTTCATGAGCCTAATGAATGACATATTTTGTCCATACTTGGATAAGTCTGTTATCGTCTTCTTGGATGATATCTTAGTATATAGTAGCATGATGACAGAACACAAACAACATCTACGAGAGGTCCTCCAGATTCTAAGACAGAATCAGTTGTACGCCAAAATCTCAAAGTGTGAGTTTGGTAAGTCTGAAGTAGACTACTTAGGGCATAGAGTAAGTGCAAAGGGCATTCAAGTATTGACAGATAAAATAGAGGTCATTCAAAAATGGAGTGCCCCAGAAGATCAGACTCAACTTAAGAGCTTCTTGGGGTTGACGGGATTCTATCGTAGATTTGTCAAGGACTTCTCCAAGGTTGCACAACCTTTAATGACACTACTTGGCAAGGAGAAGAAGTGGACATGGGGAACTGCACAAGAGTTGGTCTTTCAAGAATTGAAGGCCGCCTTGCTACATGCACCAATCTTGAAGTGGTATGACCCAAAACGTCCAATCAAGTTGGCTACGGATGCATCAGGCGTAGCAATAGGAGTAGTCCTACAACAAGAGTGGCATGACGGATGGCATCCAATTGCATATTTCTCTCGAAAGTTGTTACCGGTAGAGCGCAACTACCACACCACAGAACGAGAAGAGCTGGCCATCGTTCTAGCAACCAAGCATTGGAAGCACTACCTGGGCGAGAAGGCATTTGTAGTAGAGACAGACCACAAACCTCTAGTCTACCTCAAGACGCAGAAAGATCTATCTTGTCGCCAAATTTGGTGGGCAAAGTGGCGACAACGCTTCAACATGACAATCACCTACGTGGAAGGTAAGAAGCAACTTGCAGATGCATTCACCCACATGCCAATGGCCAACAACTTGGCGGCAGAGGTTAAGATTAACCTTGAATTCTGGCAAGAGATTCTAGCTGCTACAAAAACTGATCCACAGATTGTAGAAGCGCAATCGTCCAAAGGTGTCACCAGCACCCAAGGACTCACCTTTTGGGAGGGCCGATTGTGGATTCCAAATGTCCCAGAATTACGCACCACCATTCTAGTGGAATGTCATGATTCGGCCATTGCAGCTCATGTTGGAGTGGACAAGACCTTGGAGGCAGTCAAGCGCCATTACTATTGGCCCAAGATGAGCAACAACGTGATGGACTATGTGCGTAGCTGCCTACTTTGTCAACATAACAAAGCTTCTAATCAAGCTCTTGCAGGGCTCCTTCAACCCTTCCCACTCCTACCCAACGTTGGGAACAAGTGAGTATGGATCTCGTCTGTGAATTACCCAAGACCACCTCAGGGTTTGACTCCATTGTGGTCTTTGTGGACCGGCTCAGCAAAATGATTCATGCATGCCCTACAACCAAGGAGGTGACCGCTCCACAACTAGCTCAACTATACTTAGATGCAATCTTTGCTCACCATGGCTTGTCTAGAGTACTCATCACCAATAGAGGCACCCAATTCACCAATTGTTTTGGCGAACACTCTTTGGTTTCTTCAAAACCAAGTTGGCCATGTCTACAGCTTACCACCCACAAACAAATGGCCAAACAGAGCGGGCTAATCGCACGATTGAAGACATGTTACGTGGCTTCACCTTAGAAGAGCAAGAGAGGTGGGACACCCAACTACCGTTGGTAGAATTTGCTTACAACAATTCAGTGAATGCCTCCACCCAGGTCTCTCCGTTCTTCCTCATGTATGGTGAGCATCCCTTCACACCTTCTAGCTTGATGAAGATCCGTCCAATGACTACCAAGGTTGATGCAGTCAACACATTTGTTTCTAGAATCCAACAAGGTGTGGAGAGCGCCAAGCACAGGTTACAGATTGCGCAAAATTGACAAAAGCAGTATGCTGATGCACACCGTAGGCACATGGAGTTCAATATTGGGGATCAAGTGTGTCTATCGACAACCAACCTCACATTAGTTGGATCTCGTAAGCTCAGACCTCGTTTTATTAGGCCTTTCTCGATTCTTCATCGCATCGGCGTTGTGGCCTATCACCTTGAGCTACCACCACACATGAAGATCCATCCAGTGTTCCATGTCTCCCTATTACGTAGATATGCTCCCCGATCAGGCCAAGGTACTTCCACACAGGACATTCGACCTTGTCCGACAGTCATTGATGGCACAAAGGAATATGAAGTGGAGCGGATTCTCCAAAAGAGCATGCGTGGTACTCGCCATCCGCGGGTGGAATATCTAGTACAATGGAAAGGTTACCCCCTCTATGAAGCAACCTGGGAACCCGCTGCCAATTTGGCACATGCACCGGTGTTGGTGCAAGCATTTGAGCAACAATTGCACAACGAGGACGTTGCGTCTTAAAAGGAGGGAGGTCTATATTACCAAGGGTTAGCCATATGATCTAGATGTGAAATTTGGTTTGGTAACATCTAGAATGATGTTATACATGATGGTCAAAATAGATCAGATAGAAGTATCACCAAAAGAGTACTTCTACTAATAATGCAGAAACCGAAATAGACTTGAGAACCTTAGAACCAATAGCTAGACATATGATTTAAAGGTGAGAATTGGTTTGGTAACATCTAGAAGGATGTTACACATGATGGACTAAACAGATTAGAAAGAGGTATCACCAAAAGGGGACTTCTACTAATAGAGTAGGAACCAAAATATGCTTGAAATCTTTGAAGGCAATTTCGGAGGCCTAAACGGATGAATTAGGCCTAAAAAATGTGCAGTTCCCCCCCCCCCCCAACAAAGGAAGGGCTGGCCTTCCCTCCCCCTTGGTTTGTCTCGTCGAGAGCTTTCCAACGGTACCTTACTCATGTGATTATGAGATTCCTACATGAAGATTCCCTAAAAGATTCCCTCCGGTCAAAGCTCGTTTGACCAACCAAATAGGACCTAGACCAGACAGGTCACCCATCCAAGTAAGTAATCCAAGGGTGGAGCTTGCTGACATGTCATCTATCTGTGTCTCTAATCCTATGGTGGAGCTTCCTTGGAGTAGATCATCTTTGTCTATATAATAAAGAGAAGGTGCTCCCTTGGGGCATCAAATGTTTGAGTGTGCAATCTGTGTTTTCTCTCTTCTCTTGTCCTCGGAGTATTACATTAAGTCCTTGCATTAATAGAAGGTTCTTACTATTTCAAAGGCAACTATCAAGACGATGTGAAATAGTCTCAAAGGTCTTATCACAAAATATCTTATCAAAAAATCAATCTAATTAGTAATTCTACCTTCTAAAATTAGAGAAGACTATAAATTTTATTTGTTTATATTTATAAATCATAACTACCTCTTCTCCATAATTACATATCATACACTAAACTTCTTCCATTCATTGAAGGTGTATAGTAATGAAATTAAACTTCATAAAATGTAGTCACACTAGAGTTTAATATGTTTAGACTATACTTCTCATAACTTTTCTCACCTCTTGCCAAAATATTGATATTAAATTAATATTTATATGAGTAAATTTACAAATATAAAATAAAATCTAGCAAGATGTGGATAAAGTATCTATACTTTTTTAACCAACACTAATTAATTATTATATAGAATAGATGTTACTATTTACACTAATTTTGTCATAACTACAATATTAATCTTGTGAAATTACAAAGCTATAGTAAAGAGAATCTAATTGTATAGAAATAATAGAAAACATTCAGAAAAATCCATATATTTATTGATTACAAGTAAAAATAAAATTGAGACTTCAAAGTATATAGTTTGTTTATTTTACTTGGAGTTTGTTGAATGGTTGTATCATCCTAATTTTGAAGTAATGTATAACTAATATAGAAGTAAACATTACAAGGTCATTACATTACATTTTTACTTACATCAATAAATTATTAGTAAGTTAAATAACAAGGTCTAGAGAAATTTAGTGAAGTTGTTGATTCAGCAACAAATAGTGAGAAAATTTACTTACATTTAATTAATTTTATTAAAAAGTCATAGTTTCTACTATTAGATTACTTATACTTTTGATTTTGAAATACATGTCACCCTTTCCTTGTTCATTAAAAGTCATATAATTATCAATTTTGTAAATTGAAAGTTGTGGTACCATGTTTATTCTTGAATAGTGAATGCCATTAAGTAACTTAATTTAGATACTGTATGATGTATTTATTACTATATAATTTAATCTAAATTTAATATATTACTTCTATCAAATCAATAAAATATAACATAATTTTTTAGAATTATGGATTGAATACTTTATGTTTTCTCATAGAGTATACTTCAAGTTACCTATCTCAAGCTGTATGGTATATTTTAATAACTAATAACTCTATTTTACACTATAATTACGAGCAAAGCATGAGTGTGTAAACAAGAGATTAGAAAAAAGAAGAATGTAAGAGGAAATTCTCAATTTTCAAGTGTATATAAGGTTATAGTAAACAAGCAATTTGGTCATATGATACACAAATTGAAGGATTTGGAGAGTTTTGCAAGAAGTTATTAACATACATACACTTTTTAGGGTTTTGAGTGATCAATTTAGTATGAGAATGATGAGTTGTGACTTTTTTTTTCTAAGCTCTAGCTTCACACTCTTTTTCCTATTAAACTTACTTTGAAAATATAAGTTATGATGATTTTTTGTTTTTAGTATTATGAGAGTTAACATTTACTCATATGCGGTAAAATGTAACTAATTGTGGTTTGCAAGTATGAGGAGATACAAGATGAGACACAAGCACTCCATATTAATATTTTTATTTTTGTGCAAGCTATGGCTTAAGTTCCTATACTAGGCTCCATATAGCAACACAAGGCTTACAAAGTCTCATTTGTCAAACCTATTTACCTTGAAAAAGATAAAGATCCATATGAGAAAGATGTACAAGGGTTATGCTTAGATCATTTGAGATGTCCATGTGAAGCAGATGACCATATCAATATTATTGATATTAAGATTACACTTGCTACATTGATATCTTTATTGATTGTTTTGGGTGCACCGATCATGCAATGTGAGAGGTTAACATCCCAAGCATGCTATATTCTAGGGCACTTTGAGACAATTTTTTCACATCTATTCTTGTTCTCTATGCTTCCTTGTACATTCCACAAAGAGAATAGAAAGCGATTGAGTAGAAAAAACAAAGGATGGGAAGACCCCATCAAGCCGTACAAGGGAGAGACAAAAAAGGTAAAATGGGGCTAAGCCCCAATAGATAGAGTCTATATGAGAAATCTGCCCTACCACACCTAAGATATCCAAGCTATGCAAGTCTTACAGTCTACACACAACTAGAGCATCCAAAGAAACATCACCTAATGTGATTGCTCTCCTATGGATTGCACCAGCCATGCACTTTATAGAGCAATAGACACTTCACTATCTAAATATGCTACAAAGTATGAGAGTGAGAGTGGTACCTCTTGGCACCTAACATGATAAGCTCTTGTGCACTCCTTGATAAATGTGTCAAACGCCGTGTCCATTGCTCCATATGACTCCAAGGCTAAAGGAACAAAGAGGTGACCTCCCTACATGCCTCTATACTTGGAGACCTTACGACCCTACTACTGCACTTGCCTCCCATCTAGGGGGATGTGTTAACACTTCCTCCAAACCTATATCTTGTGTAGTGTCCTAACCACAATATCCGTTACTATCACTTTATCATCTTGGACCAAGTATAAGTTTGCCCTGACATGTGTTGTCTGCAAAGCATGCAAACGCTCCATCCAAGTCAAGTATCCACTCTCTTGTGCCATAGCAAACACTATGTCCCTAATGACATCATGGGTAGCTATCTTATGTATTCGAAAAGGACACCATGTCATGTGGACCGCTATTGCATTTAGTGTAGAACCACACTCACAAGTGAGTAATGAAGATGTAGATGGGTGGACCAAACATAGGCAAAACCTAATCTATGTAGAGAAAGTAGATAGTGCGAGACGGAATGCCCTAATGCATAGTCAAGCTCGGGTCCAAGAGTTTGCACCCTTGTTAGAGCAAGAGCAAAGACGTGCTCTAGTAGCATAAGGAATGGACAAGTCGACTAAGAGAGAATGTAGCATATGCTCATACTAGCGCTCCATTAAGGAAGGCTATAAACCTCTAGTCCAATTTGACAATAATGAAGCAAAAGGTAGAAAATCCTTTTGTGCATGTGAGGATAGACTTTCTCTCATCTGCCGCAATAATATCTAGAGAGAAAAGGATCCTCCTCCACCTTTATCACATAAATCTCCAAAACCGGCCAATCAACAACCACAAAACAAGAGGAAAGTAGGAGTGACAAGAGAGCACAACTACCCAAAAATGTTATAGGTGTCGTCTCCTCCATAGATAGCAAGCCAACCCCACCACATGAGATCAACAAAGCCGTTTGTCTACATGCCAAATCCCTTGTCACACACTCAAATGTCCCTAGTCCAATAATATCACCAAAGACTCCCATAATCTTCCTATCAAATACTCTCAGATGTGGTAGGAAGGACTATGAGGGGGGAACTATACGGATGAGGTAGGATGGTTGACAAGAAATACTAGAGGAGATTATACCAAATGCCACATGCAGATCTCCTAGTAATGGAAGGTCATCCACATGGAGAACATCCTCTGCAAGGGCAACGTCTAAGAAACGTGTGACAAAATCCTCCGATCCTATTGGCACTCCAAGAACAAAAGTCCAGTTGTGGATGTGATACATCCCTTTGGAAGCTCAAGGTGGGGAAGGATACCTAAAGGAGACCATGCCCTACCCTTTGACACCTTGACTCTCAAGCCTACTAAATGTAGCTCTGTAGTCAAGTAATCAAAGGCCTACCTAATCTGATCTATAGGGCCTACAATGTGTGTATCATCTGCCAAGGAGTGAAATACACAACCTTGCATGGCCAAAGTAGTAGATAAGAGAGCTCTAAAGTGAGCCACAAAAAATAAGGGTTCCCTTAAAGGATCTCCTTGACATGTACCAACAATTGACTCCAAAATGATGACTCCCTCCTATGAACCATTGTGCTAGTAGTAAAGGAAAGCAAGAGAGCCATAAAAAGACCACACAAAAGGAATGAGACTCGCCAAGGATCCACTAGCCTCTTTAAGCTCTCTAAAGATGGATGCATGTGAGACACTATTAAAAACATTCTCAACATCCACTTATAGGATGACCCACTTTGGATGGATATCTAGGAGTGCCCTAATGCCTAGAGATATAGCCTCACATCCTCCAGATGTAGCTACTCCAAAATGATGTGGATTGAGGTGTTGTCGAAAGTAAGAATGATGTTGAAGGACAATGGTACAACTGACCAAATGTAAAAAGATCTCTCCAATAACAATCGGTCTAATGTCCCTTGTGTCCTTCTCCATCATGAGAAGTTGACTAACACATAACACCCGACTAATACACATAAGAATGTCTCCTCTTGCTACTTTTGTAGCCACCTGAAACAATTTGGTAAAACCACTAGAATGATCATCTACCTGGAAGCAATCTCAAAGGTGCTCGTAAACTAACCCTGACAAGCCTCTTGAGAAAAGGCAAGGAGCAATGCACAATGCTTGAGCAAATAGTGATCTATCAAGATATAAAGGTTGCTCAGGTTGAAAATCTAAGACCTCTAGTGATAGTTCTTCTACTACTATAGGATGTAGTGAGCGTAGGGAAGACATAGTATCATCAGTATGACTTGCCATAGACAAAGGAGCCATAGCGCTCATGCTGCTCTACTAAACTCTCTTGCCTGATCTTACGTCCTACACCGTCATAATTGAGTGTACTCTATGGTATCCTGTGGTGATACTTGTCTCTTAAATTGTGTAGCCCTAAGAGACTCCTCCTAAAGGGCTGCCCAATCACCCGCTTGGAATTGACAAAATCTAGCAGCCACCTCTCTATGCCTCGCATGTCCCCCTTTAGCATAACAAAGACACCATCAAAGGAGTAAGAGGAATAGGAACCATGCTAACTTGTCCAAGGGATCACATGCCATATGATCAAGTGGTAGGTAAAAACCCTATCTAGCTTCATCATGGAGAGTGCAGAGTAGCCTATGGAATAGACGTGGACATGGAAAACTAGTCTCAAACAACCGTAAAATGCAACCCGCCTAAGAAGCTAACCACTCCCACAACTCGATCGGTATTCTTGGAATGTTCAAAAAAGGGATAGAAGAAGCATGCATAATCTCGAGTATCATTGTTGTCAATGTGGTCACTCATCTCACGTGGGCATCCCAAGTGGTCAAATTATAGTCCTTGTGAATCCTTCCCACATGGGTCTTTACTCCTTGCGAGGTAATGCATCAACAACACACCGGGGATGGTGTATCCTGAGCCGCTCTAGGCAACCTCACATGGGAAGGTGTAGCCATGGCTAGCACAAGAATAATGATAGTAACACATGGTGCTCCTCTCCAAATCTCCCCATTTATGAAAATCCACAACCCCTCACATCTCAAATCACATAAAAAAAATCTCTCCAAACCCTAAAAACTATAAACTCTCAAATTTTCAATTTCCATCTCCAAAATTTTCAAACTAAATTCCCATGGAATTTAATCATGAAAACCAAGAGATTAGAAATGAAAATTCCTGATCCATCACTCTCAATGTATAATGATCACTCTAAACCCTAAAAAGCTAAAAATCCTCATAACTTCCTACTCAATTCTCCATAGTCTTCAATCTAGGTACCAATGGAACCAAAATTGAAAAATGAAGAGAATCTACTATTCATTCAAGTGCTATATGCTAGAGAGCCATTAGAAATAATAGATATGTCTTCTCACATCTCTCCCTCTCCTCTCCCATCTCCACACTCTCCCGCAACTCCCGCCTCACGTTGACACTTTGCACGTTGACACTCCCATGAAGAGAATATACATACCTTTTGCTTACCACTCAATCAATTTGCACATGATCCCTTAGACTTGTTAGCATAATTCTTATTTCTTTACTCTTATGTTGGTGTTTTGTTATATTAGAAGAAGACATGTGGAGTAAAAAGAAGTGGAGACTCATAATGTTTTGAGTACAAGAGAAACCTCTAGAAAAACACAAGAGAAACACCACGTTTCCAATACTATGATGCTCAAAAAGAGCACATGGTCTTTATTATGTAGCAAAGAGTATCTACTCAAAGGGAGCTACACCCTCGGATCAAATACATGGATTGGTGAAATGTCAACAAGCTTTACCTCTAGATTAGATGTATAGAATGGTGACATATTGATCCTTGTACTAATTTGGTTGGTCAAACAAGTTTGACTAAAGGGAATCTTTGGGGAATCTTTATGTAAGGAGCTTAGAACAACTTGGGTGAGGTACCATTGGAAAGCTCTCAACAAGACAAAAAAGGGAAAGCAACAACTTTTTTGTGTTTTGGGGAGGTCTTGGAGAAGGAGGAATCTTTTATTTTTTGAGGTCTAATTCATCTATTTGTGCTTCCTAAATTGACTTTGAAGTTTTCAAGGTATTTTTGGCCTTTGCCTTATTAGTGGGAGTACTCTTTTGGTGATACCTCTATTTGATCTACATATACCCTCATATATAATATGCTTAAATATATTACCAAGCCAATTTCCACCTCTAGATAATCTGTCTATTACATGGTACTACACTACTAGTTTCAAAATTTTGAGCTAGGGATTGGGCTACCATATAGGAGGAATTTGTCTAGAATATATATATTTTAGGAGATATTTTAATTATAAGATCTTGAGCTAGAGATTGGGCTATCATATAGGAGGAATTTGTCTAGAATATATATTTCATGAGATAATTTTAATCTAAGATCTTGGATCAAGTTGAAGAGCATAGTAGTGTAGGATGAGCCTTATATCTTTTATAAATGGCTATTCCTACTAGAAAGACTATTTCCTCCTTTTTTATATTACATGTTTTTCATATCGAAGGTGTATTTATTAGAGGTCTTGGAGTGTAAGTCTAAGAAGCTATTATATTTTGATTGATTGATTTCTACCTTGTATATACTCATAACTTTCTACCTTTTCCTAAGGAGTGCTTGTCAAAGATGGTTATGAGTATCTTAGAGATTATTTTCAAATAGATGATAACTCTAATTGTTTATGGAGTTGAGCTATTCCAGGTGGGTATAATAATAACAAAAGGAGAGATTCATATACAAGTTAGCCAAATGCTAGATACTAATCTACTTCTCATGATGTAAAAGGACAAGAGAGATATTTAATCAATTTTTATTAAGAGATCTTAATTTTCCTTGTTAACTATTATATTATTATTTAGTATTATTCTCAAAACCTTAGTACATATTAGTTTGGAGGTGCTATATTGAGAGGTTATGAGACTTTATCTCTTGGTATTAGAGCACTCTTAGATACCCACTCAGATCAAATTGTCCTTGAGGTAGATGTTGAGAACAATTTTAAGAATATCTCTCATATATATATATCTATCTATCTTTAGAGAGTTTAGAGACTTTGGTAGATCATAGATAAGGTCATTTTTTTGTATAGTCCTTGTATGGTTCTACTTCTTCTCTTTACCATCAATGTGGCTTCTCCATGAAAAAATAATTGTTCTTCAATCAACCCTCAATGCACAACAAAGCTGTCCCTTAAAAAGAATTCTATTTTCCATGGCTATTTTTAAATTTTTTCATTTACTATTTTGGTTATACTAGGTTTTGTCTTTTCCTCTTTAGCAAGTTATACACACATTGTGAGCCTTGTAAGCCAAATTAGACAAGTCTTTGATTATTTGAGTACTAAGTTTTGTCTTGTGAGCTTGAGAATCAAGAGATCAAAGTATTAAACATGGTCTTATAAGTATTACTCCTAGCATTTGGCATTTAAATGGTGTATTATATAGCTAAAGATAGCTTGACTGATCTTGAAGTGTTAGTAAATTTCAAGGATTCTATCACACTTGATTGATATTACCTTTGTAAAGGATCTTCTTCATGAGGACACTCTTTTATTAGTGGATCTATAGGTGACATCTAGTATACTTCCTTTTAGTATTGCTTGTTAACTAACTTATATACCCTATATGGTTTCTACTTCTTTGACTTTTTCTATCATATTGAGAGCATTGGATAGGAGGGTTATAGGAGTCTTTTGTGATATCATTAGACAAAGACTTTTGAATGTGTGAACAAGGGTACCAATGCATTGAGAAACATTTTTAGCAATTTTATATGGAGAAGTAAGCCTATTATGTATGGAGTAGATGACAACCATAAAGTTCTTGGTAGTTGAGCATACTTTAAACTTTCCTTTCCTCTTGTTTGTGGTTATTTATAGGCAAGATGTATGTGATAAAAGTAGATGAGATATCTTATTTCTCTTTAGGTAATATTGTGGTAGACAAGAGATGGTTAGTTCTCTCAAGCACAATATAATCTTATATCCTTTACCTCTTTGCCTTTTTATTGGGTTATAGGTTTGTTATCTTCCTTGATAGGCAAACAAATTCAAAAGGCACTCCATTGCTTTCTTGTTGACACATCCATTCCTTACATTACTAGGGCAATCTTTGCTCTTGCTCTAACAAGGTTGCAGTTTTTGGATTGTAGTGCATTTTGATTCACACTATTTGCTCTCTTTACAAAAATGAGATTCCATACAAGGGTTGTCTACATATCTACATTTTCATCACTTGTGAGTGTGTTATCACATTAGATACATCAAGGGCCTATATGACTCATTGCACTTTTGAAGAATAGAAGATAATTATCCACAATAACATTAGAGATATAGTGTTTGTAATGGCATCAAATAGGATTCTAATAGGATCAGATGGGTTCCTACGATCAGATGAGTTTGTTTAATCAATGTTTGAAATGGTATCAAATAGGATTCACCCACTAAATAGTGCAAGGATCTACTTGTCACCAAACCATGCAACTAATCTAAGGGTGGAGCTTGCTGAAATATCACCAATCCATGTTTCTTATCCAAGGGTGGAGCTCCCTTTGAGTGTATACTCTTTGCTATATAATAAAGACAAGGTGCTCCTTTGGGGCATAAGAGTATTTAGGGATGAAACCTTGTGTTTCTCTTGGGGGTCATCATGTCCTTGAAACATTATATGATAAGACTAATTGAAATAACATCCTTGTTATCTTATGCGTGTCATATTTTATTTTACACCAAGAAATATAATAAAATATTGAAATACTTTTAATTTCATTAGAAATTTTAAAACTCAAGGAATGATACTCATAATTATTATAGAATTACACAAAATCTATATACTATCAACTATATAATTCTATGTTTTATTGAGATCTATGCTCATCCAAGAACGTTCTGACTTATTAACATATTCCAAAAAGAATTAAAAGAATTTTTGTTCTACTTATTCTACTTGTTGTCGAGTAGATGAATGAGAAGTCTTAGTAAACAAATGATAAGACTTGTTGAAATAGAACCATGTATATCTCTGTTATGAGAGATGAATTCATGTAGATTACATATCTTAGGGGTTAATTCTATTAAGGCTTCGATTATTTCTGATTAAGTTTATCTATCATTCACCATCTTTTATCCTCAACTTAGTGTATTGTATCTTCATTATCAAGGTTTCAATGTAAATGAGCTAATCTTCGAGGAGATCATGCGGAGATCTTGGTTACTCTCTGGGTTTATTTTACTATGCTCATATCTTTTATAGCTCAAACGATGTCTTATAGTAGGTAAAGGATGATATTTGAAGATGCAGCTAGGGGAAGATTTATAATCAATTTTGGGATATCCTTTGATTTAGGGAAACAGTTGATTGATCTCATGATCAAGCTATATAATTCAAATAATACAGAAAACTCTCCTTTGCAACAAAAGATGTAGACAACAATGTCCATTAAGATCCGTGTATGTCACTAGTAAGATGGGTCTAAATAACGATTATAGATAGTGGATTTCCTTCATGGTTCCTGATATGCATAGGAGAATGAGATATCTGCTTTGAAGGGCGTTCCCTCATGGGTACTCTGCTTTAGAAGAAGATAGAAAGACGCCATGGATTGTCAAGTTTCATCAGTATTGATTGACCAATAAAGGGGAGATGACTTCATACATACGGTGGTGACTTTCTGGTGGATGCATCGAGAGTTCACCAGAGAGGTTCCCGGGGAAACCGAGTGGCTTCAGTACTGAAGATGCGGAGCTTTGGACTGGAGGAAGAATTTTGGCAGCAATGATACATTTTTGGAGGAAGTTTGGTGAAGTTTATGATGGCATAGAAATGGGAGCATAACAGTATTGAAGATTTGAAGCGTCTGAAGAAAAGGAGAATATAGAATATGGAACATTAGACTTGTCACTAGATTTTTGGACGGAGGTCCGAAAAGCAGCAGAGCAGATAGATGCTCGGTTGGGTCGGATTGGATCGAGTCTGGTGGGAGGGCGCTTTCGTCATTAGAACGGCGTCACTTTCAGTGAACAGTGCATTATGTTTACCACTAGACCAATTGGTTGATTGATGATTGATTTCACATGGGGTTTATGCACCGAGCAATTCTCAATTGCTTTTGCCAGCAGGATGACACACTGTACCTTTGCTAAATTGATGCTTGCCAGGTCGATGCACAGTTTCAGACAGGGACCTGCGAATTCTCGCCTCTGGGGCTGTACAAAAGCAGCAGGTTGTCACAAATCACGTTGGAGCTCGAGACCTTTGGAAATAGCTCCCATTGTGCCCAAGTCGTGGGGAAATAGGAAAGTGATTTAACTGTGCCACTGAGTGGTCCTTCCATCCATCCGGCCAACGTTGGAGGAGAATCAATTGTGTAGGTGCTTGGTCTTTTGAACACGCAATCCAGAGTTTTCTTAACTCAGGTTTTGCTCGTAGTTGACTATTTCCATGCTCTGCAGAATTGGGTGCGAGTTCAGCAATTACTAGATGCCCTTCCATTGACGGTGCCTGTATCTCCTGAATTGTGGCTTGTTCACTTTGGGTGGGATCTATTCTTGCACTTTAGTAGTCGACACTTAAATATTTGAAATCTCTCGGGTGGAGATTCCGGAACTCGTAGTTCAAGAGCTGTTCGTGAAGGAAGTTGCTCCTCCGTTTGAAAGCACCAACTTGCTTGAGAATGAGCGTTTTGGAAGCCGGATGAATTTAAAGATGGGTTAGGTGACGCCAGTAGCAGTGTTCTCTATTTCACGAGAGCGATGAATTTGGTGATCCGTGAAACGATAGCATTTGGAAGTCGCCAGTGCAGTGTCTTGAAACCTAGGAAGTTTGATACTGAGAAATCACGTGGTGGATAATTTCCAATCCAAGCACTTGGGAGTACCCAAAGCAGCCGTGTCTGAAATCTACGACGTTTGTTAAAAAGAAAAAGATCAAGCAGTGCAAGAGCGGCCGAGTTTGGTATTCTGGTTGACTCATTGCAGGGCTTTTTTTAAGCTTTTGGGTTGTGGCAACATTCGACTTGTTTGTAGACGGTCATGTCTGCCTCGAGACTCTGTTCAATTGCTCCGTATTTGCCTCTTCAAGCGGACTCTGTTTCTGGGGATCTGCGATGGATCACCTCTGTGGAGTTCGCCCTCAAGGCCGTCGCTCGGGGACCGGACACCAGCTTGGTTTGCAATGGTCAAGCACTGTGCGATTGTATAGCAGACATGCGTGCAGAGACTGGCCTGTGTAAAGAATTTACACCTCAGTATGCCAAAAGTATTGGGCTTGGCCTCACTCGCTTCTTTGATACCGTAAGTATAAGCTGTGTGCAAGCCATTTTCATTGAAAGGACATGAATTGGTTCCACAGCGATCTATTCAAGTATCATCCTTGCCCTTCTGGAATCGGGGTTGGACCTACGTAGCAAATTTGTACGGCGTTGTGGATGATTCTTTCTCTATTGATAGAGATAGAGAATGTGAGGGGTTGAGAAATAGCCTCTGGACAGTGAAAGACGAATATTATTCGTTACAGTTGGCAGATCATGGAACATGAGCATCATATTGTGCCAGAAGTTACCTATTTTGTTTAACTGCGAAGGACAAGCTGCCAGTCTTACACGATCTGGTGTGGTTGTTCCACACGTTCGGTAAGCTTCTCTAAAGTCCATGGTGCATGGATTCGCTGCAGCTAGAAGACGCCGAGCAGTTTTTCAGCTCAACCTTGCCCAGCATGGCGAAGCTTGCTCTTCAGCTGCCTGACTTGTTGAAGGTTCATGAAGAGGAGGTGGATAAAGTTACCGGAGGTGTAACAACGGTGACTTTGCGCGTGTTGTCACCTCAGCAAGCTGGCATGGTACTTCTTCACCAAGTAAGTTCCATGATCTTCGACTTCACATTCAAAATAATTCAACTTTTATTTTGATTTCTTCTCTCTTTAGGTGTATGTGGAATTCACGGCCTTTTTGCGGTGCTTTTGAGATCTGAGATGAAATCTTGGGTGTTGGCAGCGGTTGATTGCAGCTCTTCTGTGTTGTGCGTTCTTTTGTTTATATCCAAGTGCCGTCAGAGAAAGAAAGGTGGATGATTTGCATCCAATCAATTTTGACTTCCTCTTCATGTAAGACCTCACATGATGCACTCTTTCAAACCTCTCATAATTCACTCTGTGCAAGAGCTCAAGCGGCTTTGGCAATCAAGCGAAGGAGGGTAGAAACCTCGCTAGATTATGTTACAGACGCTGTAGATAGTGATGGTGAACTCTCGTGTTATGTATGTCAATAGACACCTATTCCACCTTGAGCCTTGGCATATCATCATCTCACTTCCCTTCGCACTATTTGGCTCTTAGCAGCCTGGATTTATGATTGCCCAAGACACGTCTTGCTAGAACACAGTTCAGGCTTAGCCACCAGTTGCACTAGCAAAAAGTATTCCTAAAGTGTTGAAACTGTGTTTACTTTTTAGAGGAGTTACGTACGCAAAAAATCAAATGCAGAAGTTGAAATGCCTCATCCACTACTTCGAGACGGTCTGCAGCAGCATGCCAGAAGGAACTGTCTCATTTGAGCGGAAAGTCTTGCCTCGAAGAAGGGCCTCACCTTCAAAGCCCCTCGCTATGTACCCAAGTGAAGACGATTGGAGAAGCAGCAAGCGTCGTCTTTGCAGTATGAAAGTAAGTGCCTTAAATAACCAACCTTATACGTGTGCTCGTTCTGTTTACCTCTTTGTCTTGAGTCTGGTTCAGATAGGGTTTGTTCCTGACCATGTGGGGTGCATAATTTGTTCAGGTCGTCGAAATTGGAGCTATAGAGAGTTCCGGGCCAGGATACGTGCAAGTCGATTTTGCTAATCAGTACCTCGGTGGAGGCGCACTTAACCAAGGGTGTGTTCAAGTACGTAAATTGATCTGAAGAGTTGCTCTTGATGAATCCTTGACGCCTTTGTGTGTAGATGCTAAGTTCTGGAGTAACCTCAATTTGATGCTGGACCACTTTTGACGTTTGAACCACGTGATCAGGTCACGTGGTCCGTTGCAATGTCCTCAATAAGATAACTAGGAGTTTGTCTACTGAGAGTTCTTCCGGCGATCAAATAGTCTGTTCATCAGTTTATCTGTATCACTTGTCTGGTCTGCAGGAGGAAATTCGATTTATGATCAATCCTGAGTTGATTGCAGGCATGCTGTTCATGTCACCAATGGCCGATAATGAGGCCATAGAAATAATCGGAGCCCAACAATACTCTCAATATAAAGGGTAACACGAGTTAAATCTGAAATCTATGCATCAATTTAAGTTCATGCATAAGCTTTCACTTATATCTAAGTTTGAGATGACACATTTCCAGCTAAAGACAGGTTACGATTTTGCAATTCTTCATTGGTCATGCTCTGCTCAATTATCAGCAACTCATTCACAGACAATGTTCAGGAGAGTCTAGATATCTAGTCTAGTCTAGTCTAGTTATGAGAGGTTACGGCGAAACTGCTCTAGCAAGGTAACTGAAGTTTGCATCGGATCTCGTTGCTTTCAGATATGCATCGACGTTCACGTGTTCAGGAAACTATGTTGACCGAACTCCGACGGATTCCTGGGGTCGGCGAGAAATTTGTATCTCAGCCATTGATGCCCTCTGTGGTCCCGGAGAGAGTCAATTCGAAATCAATCTGATGATCAGGTCTGAACCTTCTCGACTTCCTCTCAAGATCGAGTCCTCTTACAACATGGAGGAGATTAATCAATAAGCAGATTCTGATATTAGTGTATCGATATTGTTTAATCCTATAGTTGTGAAGTACATAAGGATCAAAGAGATTGTCGTATACTCTGATGGCGCATCTCGGATCGTTCTTTGTGCCACAAGCTTACCGGAAGGATCATTAGGGCATCTGTGTGATCTGTGGGAAAGGAATGTAGCCTATGTGAATTTAACAACTTCTAACGTGAACAGGGAGGTCAACAAAGCTTTTTGTGGGTTTCTAACCCACTCATCCGTATGTGGAGTGCTCCGAACTTGGAAATCTGTCAGCGCAGAAGACTTACTCTCTGTACGTAGAATTTGAATATGATCCCACATGCTCAAAATTCCTGGAGACTCCACCACTTTGATTTCCTCCGGATCCAATATATGAAGTAAAATGTTGGCTTTCCAATCTTTTGTTTTTTAAGCACTTTCAGTCTTTGAAGAGTATGCTTATACTTAATTTCATGTATCCATTCAGAAAATATTGAGTGACGAAGAGGATAACAAAGCTCAGCAAGAAAGCTTAACAGAAGCAAAGGAAGCGAGTAATGACGAGGACCAGGAGATGGAATTAATTCTTTGTTCTATGCATCAAGTGCAAAAGGGAGTTGCAACAGGAAATTGGGGTTCTGGGGCTTTCGGTGGAAATCTTGAACTGAAAAGCCTTCTGCAATGGTTAGCTGCCTCTGAGGTACTTGCCTCTCAGCTGTTGCTTGTTCTTTCTGTTGGACAGGAATCGCTCCTATCATTAGAAGACATCTTTTGCAGCCTTAGGTCCGATCTTGCCATAGCAGCGTAGGTCTGCTTGTGACTGACAACTCATTTGCATTACATTAGAAATTAAGCCCTTGTTATCACCCGTTTCATTAGTTACACTTACTTGGGTTGGTTCAGACCTCGATTATTATGTTCATTATGAATTAGGGTGAGGTAAATTCCACACGTACTAAGAGACTTTTGTCTATTTGTACCCGCGTCATGTTTATCTACAGGCTGGAAGGTCAGAAGTGTTGTACTACAGTTTCGGTGACCCGCGAGCAAAGAGACTTCAAGAGGTATTAATTGCACTCATCTTTACTCGGTAGGAACTAAGTATTAGAACTAGTTTCTATGAAAATCGGAATGATTGACTTTCTTTATTCATGGCAGGTCGTCGATTGGGTTACACAAGAGGGGTGGTGCGTTTCAGAGCTTTGGAGTATCCTGTTAGAGTATGGGAAGTGCAGGTTAAATCGGCAGCTCAAATGCGAACTCTATGATTGGATTCTACCGAACTCAACAGGTCCTTCCGTACGCTGAGCACTAACCAATTATATCATACTTGAACAGGAAAAAAGATGCTGTTGATGTGTTTAAAACTCTTTGCAAATGCTTTGTGTTAAATCCAATAAGTGAAGAGCTGGCCATAACACAAGAAAGATATACACCATGTCTCATCTTCAGATTTTAAACACATCCTTCACGTATTCTGTAGAAGTTTGGCATCTCTGAACCTTGTAGAAGACTGAAATGGCCCTAACCTTGATCAGGAGGGTAATAGAGGAGCAAGACTTTAAGATCTATCTGATGTTGAAGTCGTTCTAGTTGAGCTATCGGAGATAATTTGATGTATCAGGTATCCCTGACTAGTGGCCATTATAGAGATCGTCTCCGGAGAAAAGTTGCATGAAAAGTACTACGATCCTCAGCTACGATCTCATGTAGAGCAACAGTGAAGATGACCGGCTCGAGAATGATGATTTATAGAGACGGTCAGGGGATTGACTTCTAAAGGACACATCACGAACCTTTACGAAGAGAAGATTAGTGGGTGCTATTCAACCAGATGATTACACGCTTATATTTTGGCTCTCTGGCTAAGTCGGGTGGATGCGACACAAAGAACTGAATACTGAATACTCCTCGGGTCCACCAGAATCTGTAGAGAACTCATATCCATAAGATTTTCTTCTTGTTGTAATTCCTTTGAAAACTGTACAGGCAGATCCCTGAACTTATTTCTCTCTATGTTGGCTATGGATCAATGACCTCGACCTCATGGATATCTGTCCGAGTCTTATTGTCTATCATCTTGTTGCTGTTTTCATTTTCTTTTCCAGGCAAGTTCCTCGTCCGCCCAAAAACGGTGAAGTTTAATTCCTCTGCAGAACAGGAGATTAGAGAAAACTTGATGCAGGACAAAATTTGTACAGACCCCAGATTGGTTCGGGGACCAAGTCGTTCTCGAAGGGCACGCGGTGGGTGCTGGTGTTGGTTTTAGTGACTGTGAATTTGAATTCAGATGGCGAGATAACGACGTGTAGATTACGTTTGCTAGCCCTGGATCATTGGGCACATTGCCGCAGCCAAGGTAGATAGCTTGCGCTGGCCTTTTCCTGGATCTCAGGGTCTTATTGGCCGGGTCTCTTTTGAGCGTCTTCTTCGACCTCCTTGAGAGAGACAAACGACATTGTACCTTGAGTGGCTCCTTTGGCACTGTAGAGAGAACTCGACAGACCAAGTAAACGGATTCCCTACCTCTCTTGGGTACCCGTCTTTTAGAGCAATAAATGTAATCGACCATTTCCTGAAGAATTGTGCCGGCAAGTCTCTAAACATGTTGAAGTTTCCAACTTTCTCTGAAGCAGTCTTGCCGTGGTCTCGTCTTTAGTTTCAGCTGGGATCCATCATTTCTGTGCTAACAACCGTTCTCAAGAACATGTTCTGCGTATGAGTAGGAGCTGAAATTCAGGAGGAAGGAACTACCTCATTCTCAGTCTAGTTTCTTCGTCTTTCAAACAAATCTACAGGATAAAATATTCCTGTGCAGTCCTACCAAAACGCGAAGACTGCACTAAAGAAGGACACGACTTTCTCATCAAAGTCATACACACGGGCTTTCTCACACGGAATGCCCGCTCAATTATTCCATCATTTTACTCGCGTAGCTTATTCACGAGTTCCAGTATATTCACAACCAAACGATGTGAGGTTTATTTGTGAATTCCTGCAGGTTTGGAATGAATATTGTTGGTGTATTCTACATTCTTGCGTATTATGTGTGATAAGATGGTAAAAGGGCGTCCAAGTAAAAGACACTAAGGATGGGAAGACCCTATCAAGCCAGGCAAGGGAGAGACAAAAAAAGGTAAAATGGGGTAAACCCCATTAGAGTCTATATGAGAAATCTGCCCCACCGCACCTAAGATATCCGAGCTATGCAACTTGCACAGTCCACAAATAACTGTAGCATTTGAAGAAGCATCACTTAATGTGATTGCTCTCTTGTGTATTGCACCAATTATTGCCTATTGTAAAACAATGGACACACCGTCGTTTAAAATATGCTACAAAGTATGAGAGTGAGAGTGGTACTCTTGGGCGCTTAACATGATAAGTTCTCGTGCATTTCTTGTCAAATATATCGAACGTCATGTTCATTGCTCCATATAACTCTAAGGCTAGAGGAACAAAGAGGTGACCTTGCTACATGTCACTATACTTGGAGACCTTGCGACTTGTTGTTGCACTTGTCGCCCATCCAAGGGGATAGGTAATAACTCCCTCCAAAATTGTATCCCAGATAGGGTCCGTAACCGCTATATTTGCTATTGTCACCTGATCATCTCGGACCAAGTATAAGTTGATCTTGACATGTGTCATTTCCAAAGCATACAAATGCCCCCTCCAAGCCAAGTATCCACTCTCTTGTGCCATAGTAAACACTATGTCCCTAATAGCATCATAGGTAGCTATCCTTTGTCCCCCAAAAGGACACCGTGTCATATCGATGCTGCATCTAGTGTAGAACCACACTCACAAGTGAGTAATGAAGATGCATATGGGTGGACCAAACCTAGGTGAAATCTCATCGCTATAGCGAAAGTAACTAGTGCGAGTCGAAATGCCCTAATGCATTGTCGAGCTAGGATCCAAGAGCATGTATCCTTGCCAAAGCAAGAGCAAAAAGTGCTCTAGTAGCCTAAGGAATGGACGAGTCTAACTAAGAGAGAATGTAACGTGTGTTCACAATGTCGCTCCATCAAGGAAGACTATAAACCTCTAGTTCAATCTGACGATAGTGAAACAAAAGATACAAAGTCCTTGTATGCTCGTGGAGATAGACTATTGCATGCTTGTGGAGATAGACTATCTCTTGTCTGTCGCAATAACATATGGAGAGAAAAGGATCTCTCCTCCACCTCTATCACATAAGTATGCAAAATTAGCCTATCAACAACCAAAAAAAGAGAGGCAAGTAGGGGTGCTAAGTGAGCCCAATTACCCAAAAACACTATAGGTGCCATCTCCTCCATAGATAGCAAGCCAACTCCTCCACATGAGTTTGGCAGAGCCATCTATTTACTTACCAAATCCCTTATCACACACTCAAATGTCCCTAGTCCAATAATATCACCAAAGACTCCCATAATCCTCTTATCAAAGGATTTCAAATGTGATATGAAGGATGAGGAGGGAGGAACTGTATGGATGAGGTAAGTTGGTCGACAAGCAATACTAGAGGAAAGTATACCAAATGCCACATGCTAATCTCTTAATAATGAAAGGTCATCCACATGGAGAATATCCTCTGCAAGGGCAACGTCTAAGAAGCGTGTGATAAAATCCTTGAATCCTATTGGCACTCCAAGAACACGTAGTCCATCTATAAATGTGATACAACCCTCTTGAAGCTCAAGGTGGGGAGGGAGACTTAGAAGGGACCATGCACTGCACTTTGACACCTTGACTCTCAAGCCTACAAGATGTAGCTCTATACTCAAGTGGTCAAAGGTTTGCCTAATCTGATCTACAAGGCCCACGATGTGTGTATCATCTGCCAAGGAGTGGAATACACAACTTGCCATAGCCAAAGTAGTAGATAAGAGAGCTATAAAGTGAGCCATGCCTAATAAGTGGCCTCCCTAAAGGATCTCCTTGACGTGTACCAACTATTGACTCCAAGACGGTGAATCCTTCTTGTGAACAACCGTGCTTGTATAAAGGGAAGCAGAAGAGCCATAAAAGACCACACAAAAGGAATAAGACTTGCCAAGGATCTACCAACCTCCCTAAGTTCTGTAAGATGGATACCCGTGAGACACTATTAAAAGCATTCTCAACATCCATCTATAAGATGACCCACTCCAGATGGATATTTAGGAGTGCCCTAATGCCTAGTGATATAGCCTCACATCCTTTAAGTATAGCTACTCCAAACTGATGTGGATTGAGGTGCTATCAAAAGTGAGAGCAATGTTGAAGGACAATGGCACAACTGACCAAACACAAAAAAAATCCCTCCAATAGCAATTGGTCTAATGCTCCACATGTCCTTCTCCATCGTGAGAAGTAGACTAGCACCTACATAACACCCGACTAACAAACATATGAATATCTCCTCTCACTACTATTACAGCCACATGAAACAACTTGATAAAACCACTAGACGGATCATGTGCATGAAACAATCTCTAAGGTGCTCATATACCATCTCTGACAAGACTTTTGAGGAAAGGCAAGGGGTAGTGCATAATGCTTGTGCAAAAAGGGACCTATCAAGACATAAAGATTGCTCAGGCTAATAATCTATGACCTTTAGTGGTAGTCTTTCTACTGCTATAGGACATAGTGAGCATAAGGAAGAAATAGTCTCATCAAAAGGACTAGCCATAGACAAAGGGTGTATTGCTCATGCTGCTTTACTAAAATCTCCCACTTGACCCAATGTCCTATATCGTGTTGTGTGTATATACATCACTACACAACATACATCGCTATCAACATCATACACTATAGAAGCACAACTCACACATAAGTCATACATAGACTCTAAAGTGCCACAATAATCAGATTGCTTACCACTCTCAACTCAACTCAACTCAACTCAACTCAGATCAGTACTTGATCTATCACTCTATAAACTGCCAACAATTGTGCATTGATTACAATCAAGCCACACCCACTCAAGCATAGAGAATCCAGATGACACTTGCCGGCCTCTGTCCACCATAGCCAGGAACTCAAAGGCTCAACATCAAAGAAGTGAGCTCTCTAGAGCTCACTTCAAAACTATACCCCCTGGACTTAAGCTAGCACTGAAACCCTAATGGTCCCGTTGATGGCACACTCGACGGTGCAAACGGTGCAAAGTGACGGTGAGCTCCACCATGAAGTCAGTACCTCGAACACAAAATCTGAGCATCAGAAAGTAGTCTATGAGAAACTGTTGAAATAACTCTAACTACTATTATTGGAACTCTAGTGTCCGAGCATCTAGACACGGCACTACAAATGGCATGACAACTGTTGTGCATATATACATCACTACACAACATACATCGCTGCCAACATCATACACTATAGAAGCACAACTCACATATAAGTCATACATAGACTCCAAAGTGCCACAATTGCCCCCTTAGTTGGCGGTTAAGTCCCTCTAACTCTAGATAGCCATCTACTCTAAGTATATAGTATACCCTCTAATGGGCAAAGATCAGGAGGCCGGGTGCTATGGAGCCCCATCGTTAGTTGCCTACCTGCAATCTATACCATATAAAGAATGAACTAGCTGTAGGTCAAGTACATCTAGGACATAACCATTGTCCTTGAGGAACCACAGTGAAGGGAGGAGTCATACATGCCATATGCCATCCGCTCGAACAACTATCATACACTAACATAGTAGCATCTCCACCAAAAGAGCCACATAACATACACCTCAAGCCTGCACGTACAAGTGCCAAGCTTGGGTCCATAGTACCATCAATGTTTGGGAGGTGGCATGGCGCACAATTGCGCACATGATCCTTCCAAACAACACCATCACGTCCTTCTAACACAAGGACTCCAGATGGCAAAACCTTGTGCACTCTCACGGTAGTGCGGCCTGTAGAAACATCAAGTATCGTCGGTGCTGTCTGATGTAGATATACATAGTTGCCTGAATGAAATCAATGGATCGAGGGTCTACAACCTACTCCTCAAATGGTAGCATAGCTTAAAGTATCTCTATGCTGAGCAATCTCCTAGTTCTCAAAGGCCATCGGCATCACTCTCCGAAAGATCTCTGCATGCTGAGAACATGTGCTCATCCATACATCGGGGTCATCCAAGTCCAAAACTACAATAGCATCTTGACAAATGGCTGCAGGTAAATCTGGATCTTGTCCATAGAGTAGAAAGTATGGAGAGAAGGATGCTAAGGAGGCTTGCCGACTGAACCGATAGCCCATGGCCAACCAAGGTAATTGGAGATCCTAATCTCCCAAGTGGCCTCTCTGCAAACCATACTTCCGCAATCCTCTCTTCACCGTCTGAACCACTCTCTCTTCTAATCCATCTGCCTCAGGGTGATCTCGGGATGTAGTACGATGATCAATCAAAGCCTTGTCACACAAGACCTGAAACTCCCCCAAGAACTTTGTACCTTGTTCAGTCAAAACCTCAGCTGGTGCACCAAAATGACTAAGAACTTGATCCAAGAACGAGTAAGCTGTCCCTTCATTAGACTTGTCAAGAAGTGCCACCAACTCAATGCACTTGGAGAAGTGCTCCACCATCACCAAAACGTACCGATGATGTCTCACAATCAGCGGTAAAGGTCTGGCAAAGTCCAAACTCCAACGGTAACCCAATCCCATGATAGGTAATGGGTGTAATTGTGGCGTAGGAGCATTGAATGATGCTCTAACTTGGTCACAAACCACACATCTGGCAACGAACTGCCGTACCTTGGTCTGCATACCGCGCCATCAATAATGACTCTGAAGTAAGCTATACGTACAATTTACTCCAAAATGTCCTAGCTCCTCATGAGCATGACGGACCAACTGTGGTCTCTAAGATGGAAGTGGTACTACTCGCACTCTACCATCCTCCCATACACGCAAAAGGTGTCTACCCTCCAATCTGAACCGTCTGGCTCGCTGAAGAACACGGTCTCTCTCCTTGGCCCCAATTGTGCCACCCACAACACCAGTGCAAAGATAGTCCATCACTATGACATCATCATGAATGTCTTGCTGAATTATACCAATATCTTCACTCTCTAGATCTGTGACCTCAATAACTCCTCATGTATGCGCTAAGAGAGATACCACCAAAGCCTCTGCAAATATACACAGAAAGGTCAATGCATGCCAACCTGGCACCATCTCCTCATCTGTCTCACCATGCCAATGTGCTCCGGTCTGATCTTGCTGGCTGGGACATGGGTTTCTACTCAACCCATCTACATCACGGTTCACCACTCCAGGTCTATGAACAACCGTGAAATCATACTCCTGTAAAATCAGAGCCCATCATGCAAGCTTCCCTGAAAGCTTGTTGGACTCCATCAACCACTTCAGTGGCTGATGATCAGTGATGAGAGTGAAGGGGTTACCAAATAGGTAACATCGGAAATGTGCTACTGCCCAAACTGCTGCCAAACACTCTCCCTCATATGAACTATACTTCACCTCCGCTAAATTGTTGGAGCGACTAGCATAGGCTACTACAAACTCCTTCTCCTCATCATCATGTTGGGTGAGCACCGCTCTGTGAGCCGGCCTGTCTCTCACTCAGGATGAACCTCTGATGGCTATTATGGTAGCGCACCATGGACTAAGAAGGCAAGGAACCCGAACTCCATCATACTCCTCCAAGGCTAACACTCCAAGACTCAAGACATTGCTCACTAGAGAACTCAATGAGAGAGATAGTTGCAAATGAAAGGATGATGAGTACCTCCTCACCCCTTGTTTATATACTTGTGAAATAGTTACGTACCAAAGTTACTAATTACCGTAGTAACTCAAGTTACTAGACTAAAAGTCAAGTAAAGTCAAAAAGTAGAAAGGAATATCCATTCACATGGGCATATTCCCCTAAGCATGTGGTCTTATCTTGACCCAACCACTAAGTCAAGGATTCCTTCACATGGGCTATCCTTGGAATAAAGAAGAATCCAAAAGAAAAAGGTTTGCGGGCCCAAGAGTTCTCAACTCTTTCCTCAAAGCCAAACACCTAGGAATAATGCCAAGTCAACACACTAAAATCCAAAATAGTGGTGCTCATCTTTTCTACTTCCTCTAAAGTAAGGTCCACTCTATCTTAGCTATGACTAACTTTAGCTAACCATGACTAATATAGAACCATCCTTTATCTCGATAAATAATATCTCTTAAGTACTTGTAATACCAAGCTAAATATCACAATACCACACACATGTACAAATGGGTGTTACAGCTCCAAGCCCCAACATACTCGAATCAGTGTGAACCTGAAATGGTCATCCCCTGACCGGTCTCCTCAAAATAGGAACAGATGTCAACCTCTCCTTGAGCTCTACAAAAGCTTTTTCTTGCTCATCTCCCCAACACCACTCATGTGTAAGCTTGGTCAACTTTGTCAAGGCCTTGGCAATGGCACTAAATCCTCTAACATAGCGGCAATAAAAGGTTGCCAACACAAGGAATGCTTGCACATTGCTCACATCCGTAGGCCAAGAATACGTGCAATAGCCTCCACCTTGGTCTGCTGGACACCAAGTCCTCCAGGGTAGATAGTGTGACCCAAATACTCAACCTGCTCGTGGAAGAACCTACACTTCCCAGGATGTAATTTGAGTCCATGAGATCTCAACCTCTCAAACACCTCCAACAATTGTCTCTCATGCTCCTCCACAATAGTGCTGTAAACCAAAATGTCATCAATATAGCACCGAGCAAAATCCAATCCAGCTAGGATCCTATCCATGACTCTCTGGAACTCAGCAAGAGCGTTCTTTAACCCAAATGGTAAAAACCTCCACTGATATAACACATCCTTGCCGTGAGGATCAATAGCCCAGAATGCTATCTTGGACTTATCCTCCTCCCTGATTGGCAACTTATGATATCCCGCTCAAAGATCCAAAGTATTGAAGATCTTTGCATGCCCAATCGCATCAAAAATCTCCTCCAATGTAGGCATGGCATACCGATCAGCCCTCGTCTGTCGGTTGATAGGACGGTAATCTCCACACATCCGCCTATCTGTATAGTTGCCATGCATATCCTTCTTGGCTGGCATTATTATCGCTGATGCATACTCTCCATGTGAAATCTCCACCAAACCAGCCTCAAAAAGGTCATTACTCCGGCTCTGAATCAATGTCCTCTCCATCTCACTATATCGATAAGGACTTCGGAAAACTGATGTGTTGCTAGTCAGCTCAATCCGTATACCAAGTCCCTTCAGAGCACCCAAATCCTTCATACTGAAGGCAAAACAACTTGTGTGACTCCTCAAGAACCTCCAAACCCTCCGTCTTTCCTCTCCAGTAAGCTTGGGTCCAAGATCTGGCTCCCAAGTATCCTCTGTAACTGTAGTAGGAGTGGAAGACGTACTGACTGGCTGCTACATTGGGCCCTTGGGAGCAATAGTGTCATGCTCCCGACCACTAGAGGTCCCAACCTCTGTGTGAAAAACTCCCTCCACTCTGGCTGCAAGCTCCACACGTCCTTTAGCTGCATCCCATGTGGACCAAGAGTGTAATCTAAGTAGCCCACGCTCACTTGGATGGACTCCAAGTAGACCACTCTCCTTAGTAGCTACTGGATGTGTCCCAAGAATACCATGTCCTCTCAGTCCATCGCCCCCAGCATGTGCCTGAATCGTCTTGATAAGCACAGGGCTCACAAGTGTCCGAGTGGTGATGCCTATCAAGCGCATCCTACGCAGCAGCGTAGGATGCGCTTTACCAAGCCAAGGCTCACAATCCAGGTCAAACAATTCAGGTCCGTAGCCTGACCTAACACCTGACGCCTGGATGCCTCTGACACTACTGGAACAGCGGTAATACCGGTGCAAAAACCCATCACCCGCTCTCTCTCATCAGCGTTGGGCTCCACCAACTGCTATAATTGTGAGTCCCAAACAAGTCCAGGTCCTCCTTCTCAAAAAGCATGAGAGCTTGGGAAACTCATGAGTGTGGGAAATGCGGCTCTAGGTTGTCCAACTAGGTTTACCACTGCCATAGGTGACCTATTGGCCACTACCATTGTCTAAGACTGACGCCCAACATCCAAGATATCATCAACAAAGATGTGGTCAAGTCGTTGAATCCCATCATAAGCGCACTGTAGAACCTCTTTGGTAAGAGGTTCATCCACCAAAGACAGAGACGATGAGCTTGTGATCCCACTCTAGCTGCATCTAACAATACAGCAGGTCCCATCCAAGAATGGACATGATGTGTACTCGCCACCACTCTAGTGCAAGAATCACCCATCAAAGGAACGTTCTCCAAAAGGTAAGCTGGAGAAACGGACTGATGAACTTGGAGATGTCGTAGTATCCGTAACATCTCCCAAAACACACCAGAACAAGGATCTTGAAGACCTAATCCTCTACCAGCACATGTATGTCCTTGACATGGCCATCCAGAAATCACTAAGTGAATAGGCCCATGTCTCTCTAGGTCATGCGCCCCCAGTTAGGAAATGTCTCATGGTAGGGCCTTTTGGTAACCTTTGACTGCTAATATCTATAATAACTTTGGATAGTGATAGGCCAAGTGTGCCACATGATATAGAGAGACTCGTCTAGCAGTCTCATCTCTCTCTACATACAAGTACCTTTGTACTCGTATACCCGCATGTAACACCGCAACTAGTCCGGTGCTGATCCCACCAAACAACTCCAATAGGCATATCTCCTCTACTGGATACTGCCAAGCAATGAGTGTGGTATCTAGAGGTGTCAAAGCAATCGCCTCTGGAGGCTCATCCTCACACTCATCTCTTGATGGTACGAAGGCTCCACTCCAAGCGTGCTGGACCAATTGATCTGCATGCTGCTGCAATGCCTCCTCTGAACTACACAATGGAACATCCAAGGTGGATGGAACAATCCCACTCGTACTCCAAAGCCGAGTGATCTCCTCTGGTACTGGAGTATCCTCTGCATGGGCGTTCCCCTCCAACAAGTCACTAGGCCAAGTAACTGCACCATTGAAAGCTAAAATTGATGCTGCCATGGTCTCGGACTGTAGTGAGCCAAGACTACCACTACTGAAGCGTACTGGTAGGCAACATACCCGTCCCTCACCAGACTGCCAACCAGGTCTATAAGAGGCTGTCTCCTCCCAATAGTCAATGCTAAAACCCATGGGGTATAACACTACTCCCCCAACTAGTACATCATATGACTCAGCTATTGTCGCAATAGCTTGAGCTCACCACCGAGCTATCAATCGGATGACCAGGCTGAACCTGGACAACAAGCTCCCCACGTGTGATGTACTGTGTCAAACCACCACCTAGAGATGTTTGGATCTGAAATAGACACCTCTCCACATCGGTCTTCCGTAACTCCAGACCGACAACTACAGCCTTTCCCAACATAAGGGGCTGCGCACCAGAGTCTAACAAGACTCTCTGTGGTGTATAGACCTTCCCTAAAGGTCCCACCAAACAAAAAATCCCCCTCTGGTTATCCAATAGGACAACACCAGGTGTGAACCGTGCTCTCTCAAAGGCCAGTCTAGCTGGCAACTCCTCCAGTCTAGCCGCTACTGCCTGCCATAAACCACTGGTCGCTGAACGGATCCCATGCTCCTCAACCAAGTCAGCTCCACTACCAACCACCTCTACTCTAGTAGTAGGAACTGCACCATCCCTACTCTCACACAACATGGCAGCCAACCGGAATATTGGGGCTAGGTGAACTCCCAATGTAAACATATCATTGGCCAAAAACAAAGGATGCCGCATAATCAGTTGAGCCGCCCCCAACATCATACTAGACTCAGTCTGTGTAGTAGTAGGTGGCTGACTAGCAGGTAGTCCATCATGTACTCCATCACCACCTACCACACCTACATTGGGATGTCTAGGAACCATGGATGTTGCCTGCAATGCCTCAGATAGCATGAAAGACTGGGGAAGTCTGACCTGTCTCCCAACCTCTCCTCTCTGTGGGTCCAACTCCACGGATGCTCCTCTAGGCTCTAGAGCACATACTGCACTCCTAGTCATTGCTGTAGATGCATCCACTTGTGCTGCTCCGCACATGAAGTCCAAAGCATCTCTATCACTAGCATATGAGGTAGAAGCCTCAACACCCAAATCTGATCTCCTCTGAGCAATAGCCATACTAGCCAATCTCTGCTCCAATTGATCAATCCAAGTAGCCATAGTTGTGTTAGAAGTAAGGGTAGGTATTGCACCCCTACTAGGTGTGGATCCTCTACCACCACCTCTACCACCTTATCTTCCATGAACTGGAGCTCCTCTACTACCTGCCATAGTAGCCCTACCACTCCATAACTCTAGGTGTAGGTCCAAACACCGATCACTAGTGTGACCAAATCTGTGGCAATGCTCACACTACCTCTATGATGGCTGTAATGCACCCAAAGTATCAGGTCCACTGCCCTGAGTACACTCTTTGCGATGGTGAGGTCCACCACAAGTCCAACAAGCAACCCCACTACTCACTGGTTGCTGCTGACCCGAAAATGAGGGTAAGGGTCTAACTCCACTAGGCCCTCCACTCGCTCCATAGGATCTAGGCTATCCATCCTATCCTCAAAAACCAACTGGGCGTGGTGCACTCTGCTGCACTCTAGAAGAAGTCACAGCCGTGGATGAGGTCTCAATACCAAATCCAGATGTCACCACTCTCTTCTCCACCATGTTGAGCTCACTATGCTCAGCCAAACTAAAGACCACTGCCTAAGTAGGCAAAGTAGCCTATAACAACATAGCATCACAAACTCTACGTCGTAACTTTGTCTAGTATCCCATACCAAAACTGGACTGCCTGGGCCTCAATAACTCCCTGAGTGAAACTGATCAGACGCCTCATGCGAGTGTATGCCTTGCATAGGCTCTCTCGAGCCTTCCGCTGGAAATCCTGCAAGCTCCTTAGCTTGTCAGTTTGTACTCCCTGGTAGTTTTGCCTCAAACATAGGAAGAACTCCACCATGGGGTTAAACCCCGGTACCACACCACCTCCTGCAACGGTACCTCCACTCGTAGTAGCACTATCTCCAGCTAGTGCACCTCCACTAGCTCCACCCACACTACTCGAGCTAGAACTTGTAGGTACAGCTGATCTACTCCTGGCCACCGAGCCTGAAGTGATGGAGATATAGTGTGGAGACCAATATTGTCTCCATAACTCAATCTCCTCCAAATGAGCTCTCTTGAACTCATGGTAGTCGTCCATTGGTGGACCCTCCAAGTGCTGAAACAACCCCTTCCATGCCATGAAGGATATGAACAAAGTCGGGTTCCGCATCTATTGCAGATCACACCAACTATCAAACTCCTGGATGAAGTCATCCAACTCAATGGTACCCACTGTACCAGAGTAACACCTAGGGCCTTTATAGGCCCC
This sequence comes from Lunularia cruciata, assembly GCA_948567375.1. Classification (NCBI taxonomy): domain Eukaryota; kingdom Viridiplantae; phylum Streptophyta; class Marchantiopsida; order Lunulariales; family Lunulariaceae; genus Lunularia; species Lunularia cruciata. The sequence goes on along the minus strand of OX419761.1, from coordinate 48,458,460 downwards.
ATAAATCTTGTCCATGTCCCACAACAACGGTGTGGACACACCAAGTGCACTCTCAATTGAATCAGCTCCTGTGTCAAACTCCAACTCAGAGTCAATATCCTCTCTTACTGGGACCTGAGATACAAGCTGATATCGAGCACCACTCCGAGTAAACCCACTGCGTACTGTAGGGCTAACTCCTCTGGAATCTCCAAAGAACTCCATTGTGACAAAGTAACCACACCAACAAACCCAAACCACCAACTGCAACCGCGAGTGGCAACCACAAGTTCTCCACCAAGTGCCAATACCACCACATGCCAATACCAACTAAGCGCCACCCACTAATGTAACTCTAACCAAGATAACTACACTAGGGGAAAGGACAACCTGTAACCTGCCATCATAACACGCACTCTCACGGTCTGCAAGTCATCACTTCCTGCCTCACCGGAGAGAAACAAAAGTAGTCTGACTGGTCATCATTCCAGCCTCACCACCAAGAGCACACCAGAGCACCAACGCTCAAAAGTCAGGGCACCTCACACAAACATGGTACACAAACAGGAAGTAGAGAATGGAGTGGATCCAATCACAAGAAATCTAAACAAAAACCCTCCATCTCATAACACAACACGGGACTGACTCTACCACCATTTGGCATTTGGCATTTGGCATAAGAGAAGTTTGTATCTAAGTCCTAAGCTACTAGGATCACCAAGAATGGGATCAAACTGCCTCTCCTAGCCAAAGCTACATGTGTATAGATAACAATGGCACAGTCACTAGGACAACAAGTGAGGGTGGACCAATTGGCTAGGGCACCAGTCTAAGAACAAGAGATTTTGGGGTCAAACCCTATTACGCACAATCTAGCAGGAAAGGCAGATTTTGCCAACCAATGACCAAGATCTACTCTAAACTAGCTAGCCTCACGCCAGCAAGCTGACTTGCTGGCTCTTCTAGGCCTTTGTAGCCTCTCATAGCCCACAGCCCTATGCCTCGAAGCCTCTAAACGCCAAATGAGGCCTTTCTTCTTGCCACTTTGAACCTCCTCCAAAATTGGCAAAACTTCTCAAAATCCGCGAATGTCCTCTAAACTAGCAAAACTCCTCCAAATCTGGCCAAACAACAAAAACTCCTCCAAATTTGGCCAAGATCTGACGTAAATCCCAACCAAATCTGATGTAAAATCTGACATAAACCCTAAAGATGGCTGCCTACCAAATCCCCCGCTAACTTTCCACTCAAGCCAACTTGACAACACGGGTTTTTCCAAATCAGAAATTCATGAGAAGAGCTTCCCAACTCCACCTTCAATTTGACTTTTTGAGCCCATCTCGCACCAAATTGGTCTTGCCTTCACCTCTTGAGCTCAAAATCACAACCATTGCTCAAAATTTGCTCCTTCTTTGCTCAAAATTTGGCCAGTGCTTCCGCACACCGTCCGTCTAACTGCCAAATCTGCATCACGTGAACGAGCTTCTGCACACTAGGGAAATACTGAACTTGAATTGAGCTACCAACGATCCACCAAGCTTGGAGATACCACCAACACTCAAAGTTCTTGCACCCGATTTCCCCCTGACTTCACTTCTCTGATGTAATCAGATTGCTTACCACTCTCAACTCAACTCAACTCAGATTAGTACTTGATCTGTCACTCTATAAACTGCCAACAACTGACACTGATTACAGTCAAGCCACACCCACTCAAGCATAGAGAATCCAAGTGATGCTCGCCGGCCTCTGTCCACCATAGCCAGGAACTCGAAGGCTCAACATCAGTGAAGTGAGCTCTCTGGAGCTCACTTCGAAACTATACCCCATGGACTCAAGCTAGCACGGAAACCCTAACGGTCCCGCTGACGGCACACTCGACGGTGCAAAGTGACAGTGGGCTCCACTGTGAAGTCAGTACCCCAAACACAAAATCTGACCATCGGAAAGTAGTCTATGAGAAACTGCTGAAATAACTCTAACTACTATCACTGGAACTCTAGTGTCCGAGCATCTAGACATAGCACTACAAATGGCGTGACAATCGTCGTAATCAAGTGTACTCTACTGTATCATGTGACAACACTTGTCTCCTAAAACGTTTAGCCCTAATAGACTCCTCCTAAAGGGCTGCCCAATTCCCCGCTCGGAATTGAAAAATCTAGCAACCACCTCTTTATGCCCCGCATGTCCCCCTCTAGCATAACAAAGACAACATTGAGGGAGTGCGAGGACTAGGAACCATGCTAACTCGTCCAAGGGATCCGACACCAGACGATCAAGTGGTAGGCAAAAAGCCTATCAAGCCTCATCATGGAATGTGCAAGGTAGCCTATGGAATATAATTGGACATGGAAAACTAGTCTCAAATAACACCAAAATGCAACCCGTTTGAGAGAATAACAATTCACACGACTTGATCGACATCCCTAAAATGATTAATGAAGGGATAAAAGAAGCATGCGTAATCCCGAGTGTCACTGCTATCGATGTGATCATTTGTCTCACGTGGGCATCTCAAGTGGTCCAATCATAGTCCTTGTGCATCCTTCCCACATGGGTCTTTATCCCTTGCGAGGTAAAGCGTCAATGACACACCGAGTATGGTGTATCTCAAGCCGCTCTAGGCAGGCACACATGGGGAGGTGTAGCCATGGTTAGCACAAGAATAATGATAGTAAAATATGATGCTCCTCTCAGTATCTCCCCATACCTACAAAACCAAAACCCTTCCCATACCAACTCACATAAGAAAATATAGTCTCTCCAAACCCTAAAAACTATAAACTCTCATAACTTTCAATTTACATTTTCAAAATTTTAAAACTAATTCACATGGAACTTAATCATGAAAACCAAAAGATCAAAAATGAAAATTCTAGACCATCACTCTCAATGTGGAATGATCACTCTAAACCCTAAAAAGACTTAAAAACCTCCATAACTTTATACTCAATTCTCCATAGTCTTCAATCTAGATACCAATGGAACTGAAATTGAAAAATGACCAAACAGAATCCAGGATCTACTATTCACTCAAGTGCCTTGTGCTGGAGAGCACTCAGCAAATATATGTCTTTCCTCTCACATCTCTACCTCTCCTCTCCAGTCTCCACACTCCCCTGAATGTATGATAAAATACGGTTTCATTGACAGAGCATGATGTACCGGTAATGTGGTGCTGTCTATAAGATCAAATTAGAAAGAGACGCTTGATCATAAGTTATCGTAACAAATTATCTTCATTGACTGCAGTCGAGATGCTCTATCGAATCCAACGATAAATGGAGAAACTATTGACAAGCGGACTAGCAGGTATATTGGCTTACAAAACGACTCATCACCTAGAATCATACTCCAAGCAAGAAAAAGTAGCTCGAGGCTACTAGTCCAGGGCACTTGGGAACTAAGCACCCGGTCACCGATTGACGCATATGAAACCGATCGCGACTCAACCTCTAGGAAGTGGGATATGAAAGATCCCTTTCTGGTGCAATCTTTCCTTTGATATCATTGCATATGGAAACCATCACGACTTAAACTTTAGGAAGTTGGATATGGATTATCCCTTTCTAGTCCAATCTTCCCTTTGATATCATTGCACTGAAATGGAGACATTAATTTCAATGTAGAGAATCAAAATCATCCAAAGAGCGGGGAATACTGCGCATGGGATGAAATGACCAGCTTGGTGACGATACTTTTGCGCTATCCACGATGGTCTGAGTGCATCTCAAGGAGGAGTCCTAAAATATAAAATCAGTATGAAGAAAAAGTTGTAGACGAGGCCAGTGAGGAATGCTTTCTACTTGTCAGTCAGTTGGTGAGTGCGGGAGGCAACTGAGAATCCCATTCGCAGCTGCAAATTCGACACCATCAGCTCTACCCTCACGTAAACATCATGAACCAAAGTACTGATATTCACCAACTTGTCTATCGATTGTCAAATTCTGTACTACTAGAGGAAAGCGTTTTACTCCCCGTAGTACCTGCCGCTAATGTTCACCAGTAGATGCCCAGATTACAGCAACTTGAACTGCTGCAGCGGTTGGTTGGTTGTTTGGGTGCTCCGCGTAACGCATGCGCATCACGTAAATTTTTACATACTTTATCAGTCAAGTACCAAATGCATAGAGGTTTCGAGGAAGTTAGTTCGAAACATTAGTTGGTGAGTGTGGCATTGCAAAGTGTGTGATGACCACCTATTCCGGGCAAAGTTGTAGTTGGTTCAGCTACAAGTTCGGTGTCTATACGTCTGCATGCATTAAGTAACTATCAAATTAGAGACGCATCGCGTTATATCATAACTCTAAGTGACTCACTGACCTGCCCTGTCTGTGGAAATGCATGTGGGTCTTTGACTGAAGCAAATGGCCTGCTAAGGTTTTCATCAACCTTTAGCAATTATTCAAGCAAAAACTTCGGAACCAGGCTGTCAACAGACCTTGTGAATACATTGGAAAAGGACTCAAGCCAGTGATCGATGGGAGATGCGATGGTCGATGCAAGTTCTGAACCTCTGTCTGATCAGGAGGAAGATACTCCTGAGACGCAGAGAGATGAATGGACGAAGATTAGAACCATCCGGACATCGCCATGGGTATCAAGAAGCTCCATCAAAGGCAGAGAAATAACAGCAACAACAACATTATGGGCTCATACGTCGTCACTCTTCGCTTTAGGAGTAATCCTGATTGCTATTTATACGGCGTGCGATCCATTTGGGATTCTGGAGGCAGTCATGGACTTCCATCCCGAGGGATGCAAAGGGCATGCATATCAATGCTTGCTCCCTGTGCCAGATGTGAATGCCTGGCCAGCTGATCCTGCCAGCAAGCTTCTCAACACCTCTTTGGCCTTCCATATTGAAGTTCCAGGTCCCGAAAGTTTGGCTTGGGATGAACAGGTACAATCTTTGTCCGTTGCCCAAGTATCGAATTAAGTGATAGTTGGATTCATCTGAATGTAGATGTTTATCAGAAGAATCACAAGAAGTGCACGTATTTGGAAGTAAAACGAGTTCGTAATGCTCAGAGGGAAGGTTTGTGCATCAGGGAGCGAAGAATCTAATGTGGTCTTAGATATGAACCTCCGACCGTGCACTGATCGCAGGGTCGAATCTATACGGGAGTAGCTGACGGGAGAGTGATTCGTTGGAAAGAGTTGGACGGAAGTTGGGAGACTTTCGCTGTCGTATCTCCTTACTGGTCATTTCCATCATCTTCTCACTCTTGGATACGAGTGTCTGAGTCTTGTTAATATAGCAGACATAACTCTACATACACCCTTGAAAATCTCGTTACGTTTAAGTTAAAGTTTGAAAGACTGAAATGGCAAGATCTCAGGCCCTGAAACTGTAAAGTCTGTTGCATGACTTTAACCTGCATACCCTGGTTTCAGCGTCGGGCAAAACAACGGAGAAAACATTTGTCTTTGCCTCTTGACAGAATCAGAGTAACGTTATACCCTTCTGAAGTAGCTTGACGAAAACTAGTTGTATCATGTGAGTTCTGAGTTCTTACTATCATCCGTAAGCTAACGTTGTGTTGCGTTTTCTCATTCCGACATAATGGGCGATGTCAACGATTACCACTTACCTATATCATTAACAGAACTTAGCATGTGCAGTTCATAATTCGACTAGCAACTTATCCTTATTTATGGAACTGACGATATCTCCCTTTTCTGAAGCATCGTTTCGTAAAACACTGTCAATTCGCGTTCGCGTCCTGTTAGAGACTGGACATCGGTAAATTCATTCACTTTCATCCCACTGCTCTAACTTTATCATCTAGCTACACCCAATACAGAAACTCTGGCAAAATCCAAAATCAAGTCTGATCAATGGTGTTACTCTCCACTTTAAGCAATGAACTACAGATGAACTACAGTAGACCTGTAACCGTTCTTCCTCAGCTGTAGATATTATATTCCATTGACTTCAAATCTGTCTGCAGGAAGTCCGAGCTCTGTGACTTCAAACTGAGGGGATATGAGTACCCCACATTGGAGCATGTCTGCGGGCGGCCCTTGGGATTGAAGTTTGATGCTTCAGGTTCTCTGTATATTGCAGACGCTTACTTCGGGCTCGCCATCGTTGGCAGAGAGGGGGGACGGGCAAAAGTATTGTGTGATCAGTCTAATGGTCAAGTCCATAAATTCACTAACGACTTGGAAATTGGTGAAGACGGAGTGGTGTATTTCACTGTTAGCAGCCTTCGGCATCAACGAAAGTAAGGATACATATCTGACACTTCCACTCAGTTTTCTAACGTTTAAAGACATGGAAATACCTGCAATCTAATGTGCAGTAAATCCAAAATAAATAGGAGAAATAACCACTGGAGTGCTTCAGTTCAGTAGACGGATAAGTTTGACATTTCCAAATTCCAAACCATCGATATGCGAGGAGTTGAGAGAGTGTAAACATGGTCCTGAAGAACACTGGGCTAATATCGCGTGGTGGCATTGCAGAGCACATGAGCTTGTGGTGAAAGAGCAAGATACGAGCGGGAGAGTCCTTAAATATGAGCCTGAGACAGGAACTACCACGGTTCTGTTGGAACAGTTCAAGTACCCAAATGGTGTAGCTTTGGCGAAAGATGGTTCATTTTTACTCATAGTTTCTACCTCTGCGAACAGGTTTCCCCCCAACTTCTCTCGTTTTAGCAAAATTCATGCAAACTGTGCCTTAAAAGTTACGCGATTCCTCAGCATATCTACTCACTGTTCCTACACACGTTTCCTTCTTTCTCGTAAACAGAGACCCTCCTTACAGGTCCAAATGGATACCATCTGATCTTTTCTGGTTCCTTTTCCTGACCACTACAAGAGCAGCTGAATTGTCTCTTGAGACTACTGATATCATCTCTGACCTTCGTGATGTGAAATTGCTTTAACATCTTGCAGAATTTTAAAATACTGGCTGAGAGGGTCACAAACCGGTACGCTTGAAGAATTTGCTCAGATGCCAGGTTATGGTGACAACATAAGGTCCACAGAGGATGGGAAACATTTCTGGGTTGCACTCCATGGTCGTCGGACTACAATACACTACCTTTCCTCCACATATAAGTGCATATCCAGACTTATACATCTTGGCCAAGTAATGTCTAAAACTTTTGATGACTTCGGTCGTGGTGGCTCTAAACCATTGGTCATAAAGTATGATATTAGTGGAGAGCCTGTGGAAGTGCTAGAGGATAGAACTGGAATGTCAGAAGTCAAGTACTTATCAACTGCACAAGAAAGACATGCAATTTTGTGGCTCAGTTCCGTCTTTCTCCCAGTGGTCGCGGTGTACAAGCCATAAATCAATCTTTGAGTTCGTCAGATCACAGCTTGCATTCCAGCTACATCCTGAATATTAAACGTGCAGGTGACAATCAACTGTATTGTATCCCAGTTATCATGCAATTGTGTGGGTATATACGGGACGCATTTTGATGAAATTGACATTCTATATAACAGATTTTGTAACCGACCTTCAAAATCTTGAAAGATTGATTCTTGGTCTACTGTTTTCTGGTTGAATATCTCAAACTTCATTCCCAGCTGACAAAATAGAGCTGGGTGTCATATCTCAGTCTTCATGAACATGAATGTAGATGGTTGTCAGTCTTAAACCAGAGTATTCTGTTGTTAAGTTCGAATATTGATCGTCCACCATGACTACTTCAGAAATTTCCTTCAACATAAATCCAACGCCTTGCATATAACGTCTTCTTTCCAGTTTCCACCACGAAGCAGTCCACAAGAATGTTTGCGATTGTGAGTAGAGAATCGCAAAAGAAACCGTCTCTCCATTTGGAAAAGCAAAGGATATAGCTTTGAGTATATTCTTTACAGTTCCTGTGTTGGAATCTTTGAGAACTTCTTTCCATCAATCCCATCTGCAGCTGAAATTCTTCACTGATACTTTCTACTTCGTTTAAGAATCAATGAAATGTTTTATCTCAGCAAAAGTGAATAAAACTATCAGCATGTCGACATTAGACCTCAAAATTCTTTAGGCATTGATGGGAGATAAATAGGTTGAATGGATTAGTGTTAAGATATACAATTTATTACTGAAGTGATTTTGCGATATAAGGATAAAATTCCTCACATCAGAAACTTATCTTGAAAGATCACACGCTTTGTAAATGCGTGTGGTCTTTTCATAGGAGTTGGAGTCTTTGAGTTGCTAACAGACTGCAACTCCTATCTTATCATGCTCTAATTTGAGCTATGCAATATTGAGATAATATTGTATCATGGCATATATACAGGACCCCATTCTAATTTTCAGGAATGTAGTGTTAATTCTATTATATTTTTGGAGAGAAAATTTACAAGCCAATCGCCAAATAGTTCACAATCAAAAATTCCTTTTAGGACCTAAGTGAATCAAATTAATCTAATGAGTTTGAATTAGAGGAGAGTGCTGATGAGGCAAGTGGCCTCCGGACCTAGAAACTACAATATATTTGAGAATGGAGACCCATATACTAAGAGGAATATAAGTTCTAGAGAGTGTGCGCGAGGCTGCTCAAGATCTCACGCCATAATACTCAACTAGGTGTAAGGGCAAAGGGAGTGAACGGTGATTGTTTGAGTGTGAGAGAGAGAGAGAGAGAGAGGGAGAACGAAGAGTAGAGCTAGAGGTTAGGTAGGTAGTTTGACTAGGGATTTCAATAATCTATTCAGTGGGGGTTTTTTAGATTAAGCTTTTCTAATGCGAGTAAACATTCGTAAATTATTTCACTAAGGGACTGAGGGTCGACTCAAATTTATGAGAGTTCCACCAATAGCTGTAAATATTTAATATGAAATCAAAATCATCACCCGTAGTTTTTGACAGGTTACGGGTACTCCTCAAATCTTAAGTGTGTACTAATTGAACATTAATCAACCAAGTTCAACATTCAAATTTGAATACCAAGAGTCTTGTCCGTGTTTAGGTAAAAGGCACAAATGCTTGACATAGATGACCCATTTTGTTTCTTCTTCGTATTGGTGCCATTTCAATCAACACTTCTTAGTGCAATTTTGCTCCGGTGTAATTTCAATCAACATTGGGACTGCTTAGTGCAATTTTGATCCGGAAGCAATGTTGTGCACCAATACCCGTCTCCAACCCAATAAAAAAATAGTAAAGTGCAGATAACAAGAAGTGAGGTAGAGAGTGAAGATAATTTGAGTTTTTGAGCAATAGATGATTGGAGGAAGTTCAGACACCTAACTCTTGCTTTGGTGGTGGAATTCTGCACACCATTTTAGATATTTGCTATGTAGTATGCAGTGTGTTTGTAGTTCTCAATTTATTATGAAATTCTTTCAAGAGTTTGGGTAGTAAACCATGTAGACAATTCACTCTGATGGATATTTTTTCATTTCAAGCCTAAGTGGATGCTATAAAAGATCATCTTGTGTTTAAAAATCTATCAAAGAGAAATCAAACTCCCGTATGGACTCAAGTCACCTTGGTTCTCAATACGTTTGGGTATATGGGAATGGGCATCAATGGCTCAAGTGTTGATTTTTTGGGGTAGGAGTGTAGGATCAATTGTTAAATACATAGAGCGAGTTGGGACAACAATTGTATCAATCCTAGAGAGAGAGAGAGAGAGAGGTGAAATAGCCTTATAGAGAAGAGAGAACCTGAATTTCTTTGGTTTTTGCACAAAGAAGGTTTTCCAAGGTGTGTGGGGTTAGTGGATGCCACTCTTTTTCTCTTAGCACAAAACCAACCATAGAAAGAGAAATACATTTCAGCTGGAAGGGATTCTATTCTATAAATGGACAAGTAGTATGCGATGATCGGAGGAGAATAATACACTTTGCCATATGTAAGGTAATGCTATATGAGTGTTCTATATCATAAAGATCTTTCCCTCTTGCTTTCTTATTTTTCTCTTTGTGCTCATAAATTTTTTCTATAGTTATCACACTTGCTTATATGGGAATTGAGTTATCACACTATCACACACATGCATTGAGTTTTCATTGAGTTTGCTTGACTATTAAACCTTCCTCTCTTTCTGTTTGTAGGTATGCCGGATCATTTCATGATGTGGCATGCTTGAGGAGGTCTCCAATTTGGTCCGTGTTGAATCACCAAGGAGAGTGTAATTTATTTAACTACACACAATATTTATTAGGGATTTAGGTTATGTACACATGTGTCATCTTGTACCCTCTTCCAAACAAGCACACTCCTAAGAGAAAGCTATTCTCAACCTATGTGTTGCTTGGACCTGAGTGGTCAATACATATTGTACAGGAGTTATTGGAAGCCCAATGGCATTTGCTAAGAAAATTAAGAGTTCAATTGAATGACACCTCTAGAAATTCTTTCTTGTTGAATTGTATTAACATGTATATAGTTCTACACAATATTTAGATAAACATGGCAAATATATGGGTAGAAGATGATGGCTACTTTGTAGAAGATTTGGATTCAAAGTTTCTAGATGCATGCATTTTTGAGCCAGGTAAAGATTCAAGAGAAAAAACTAGAACTTCAGTTGTATATCATTTACTGCATTCAACTGCAAATTGAATGGTTTCTTGAATCCAAGGCAATAAACTTTGTATTCTATTGTAATCAATAAAGAAATCTATATCCTTCATTTAAATTCTCAATGGTTGAATTTGCATTAATAAAGGTGTTTGGATGGGATGCATGCAAGATGGTGAGAGTATAGTCCCATGCCAATATGCACAAGCATACAAGTATGCAGGAGATACTATACTCAAGACTTAGAGAATGTGAGAGTGATAATTCATGGGATGATAGTTATAATACTTTAGATGCATGAGAGATTGTGAAGAGTTATATCAATTATCAAAATCCAATTCAAAGTGATTTTTTTGTTTTGGTTGTTAGGAAGTATTAGTGTGAATGGCAATACATTTTATGGTGGATTTGCAAGATTGAAGGGGTATCAATATCTATGGCAAGAAGTCTCCATCAAGTAAATTAATCACATTTATATTTGTAGGTATGTTTAAATATAAATTCTAGACATGTTTATTGCATAAATTTGAGATAATGGAAGGATTAAACCTCATAATAAGTAGGAGAGAGTTATAGTGATATAGAGAAATGAAAGGAGTGTAACAAGAAGGAGTGTGATTTCAAAAGAGAGCATGGAGGGAGTTTGATTGAGTAATAAAGACTTTGAAAATTGGGAGGAGTACAAAGTGAAGAGTTATATGGAAGAGCAAATACAAGAGGAGGAGAAGGAGTACATAGTCTAAGACAATGAATTCAAAAGCCTAAGAGGGAGAAGATCAAGGGAGAAGGAGAAGAGAGTGGGAATTCAAAAGTGAGTTAGATTGACTAAGGGGGAGAAAATTGGAGGAGAAGGAGGAGAGACTGGAAGTTCAAAACTCAAAGAAGGAAATTAAGCAAGAAAAGGATAAAATCAGGAAGAGGAGATAGTGGAGTTTGAAACTAAAGAGTGAGATTTAGTGAGAGAAGGATGCAATTGGGAGAAGGGAGAGAGTGGGAGTTTGAAACAAGGAGGAGGAGAGGGATATTGATTGTGGAGAGTGAGATCAATTGAGAGAAGGAAAAAATTAGGGAGAGGAAGATTGACTAAGATCAAGAGAAGATTGGGAGAAAGTTGGAGAAGAAAGTATGACTTTGGGAAGTGGAGAGTTTGATTGATTGAGAGAAGGAGAAGGAGAAAATCAGGAATAGGAGAGATTGTATGAAAGAACTAGAAGCAAGTTAAAATTGCAATTGGGAGAAAATTAGAAGGAGGAGAGAGTGGTAAGAAAAACTATCAATTATCAAAGAGTTAGGAACATTAGGAGAACATGGAATCGTAAGAATAAAGAGTGAGATGGTGATGATTGATTGTGAAAAAGTGGTTGAGGAAGAACACACAAAGGAAATGCAAGAAGGCCTTGGATTATTCAAATTCATACTATAGCAATGTTGGCAAGTAGGACCTAGCATGTAGTTTGTCTATAGGGCACTATGGGAGACAGGAATTACGGGACAACCCTTATGCTGCCAGCTATTCTCCACGCTCGAGGAGGAACTACGGGCAAGATTCTCATTGTGCATGTAGCCGTATTGTAGGACCAGATCTACCATAGGACACTTAACCTTAGAGATGACTCATAGGTCTGTCACTCTTGAGAGCTCATTGGCCAGCTTGGTTATCACTCTCTACTCACTAATCCTCATGCTTACCAAAAGACTACAAGACATCCCGTAGTGGAATCATAGGTTAGCAAGGATCAATCAAAACATTTAGTCATAAAAGTTACATTCATCCACCAAATCTGGCAGTGATCCATGTGGGACGCCAAGAGCCACATTAGACAAGACACTTAAGCTTTATAACCCCTAGATGTGGGTTGTCACTTTACAACAAAGGATAATTCCTTGTCTTCCCTTGCAAGGAGTGTCCTTATGGCAATTGGCTCCTCCTCTCCTAGTCCAAGTCCTACTCCTTATTATCTATTAAGCGGCTCTTGATTGATTTGGGACTCCCAAAACTAATGCCTACCATCATTTATCACTTAACCAACACTCTATATTGGATTGAGCTCCCTTTTATACTTGGAGTTGAACCCTAAGAGAATAAATTTGTCTCATTCCAATGCCACCCTATCAATGCCAATTGGCTCCTAATCCTTGATTCTAATCTAGACTATCTTACCTAAGTATGTCAGCATGCCACTTTCACATTTATGGCCTACCTAGTTTTGTCTTACTATCCTACATACCCACAATGTTCTTGCCCATGCTCCCATTTTGTCTTGTGGTGAGAATTGCACAATTGAAGTCATGTAGTAATATGTCTATAACTCCAATTTGCCCGCAACCTACAATGCCCTTAGTACCTACTTTGCTTGAACAACACAAACCTCTCCTAAGTCCTTGCATTTTGGGCTAGCCTCTTTTCAAAGCCTATCACTTCTTCTTGCCTTTATTTGAAAAAGGGAAGAATTTGACCCTCATTTGGTAGTAGATGCTAGTGCAATCTTGGTCTTGGTAGTCCTTGAAGATGGTATTATTTATTTGGATAAGCCCATTCATGTGTGCTAACTACAAGATCCTACCTAGATGACAACTCATCACGTTTGCATGTTCTATGAGGTATATGAAGATGAGGTTGTTGATCTCATCTCAAAAAAGGTTGATTGCAACATCTTCTTAAATATCATCACAACCTAAGCGGTGATATAGTTGGGCTAGAGTCTTGCAATATATAGCTACTTGAAAGATGACTAGGTCTTGAATCACATACCATTGTTCCCAACATGCTTCTAGCATATCCATCATTTCTTGTACTATGAAGGGGCGAGATTGTATCTCCGGCCAACAATGTGGCTACTTCTTGTAAGAGGAGTATCAAAGATTATAACTTCATGGAATGCCCAAGTCCAACCTCTCCTTCAATTGCTCTTTGAGGCCCCTTGGATGAGCGTCCATTGGTGCAAGAAGCCTAGTGGATTCCATGTCTCTAACATTAGTTATTGGAGGTATAGGTCCTTGGGATCCAAGGAATAGCCAATATAATGAGTTGTTGGTTGGCACCATCACCCATGTATGGTTTTCAAAGCATATGGCTGCATGAGGAATCATATTTGGTCTAAGTGCATATAACAAATCCTCATGAAGAATTATAGGAATTATTAGGTTTTTCACCCAAACCTCCCAATCCATGCGATAAGGCACATGCAATCCTTTAACTATGGGCTTCTTGGACTCCCGGATGTAAGCTAGAGCTCTAGGCCATTAGGGTTACTAGAGTCTTCTTCCTTGTTGTTGAGATCCACATCCCACTTCTTGTCAAAGCATTTGATCATGCAACTACTCAACATGTCATAACAATGAATACTTGAAGGGCTAAGTGTGGACATGCCTCACTTGTTTCTCCAAGACTGTCAAAGAACCTCAAAGGCAAGAACAGAATTGGTACAAGTTCTTTGTCCAATTGCTTGAACATAGTCCTTAATTCCTAGACTATGGTATTGATTGGCATGACTTGGGACATAAGGTGTGTATTGATAGTGGCATTATGGACAGCTTGTAACCTCACATCCTCATGTCAATGACCAAGCTTCATTTCACATACTCCTATCCAATATAGAGATGTGGTTCAATGCCAAACCTTGTTTAGTAGTTTCCAATAGTCCACTAAGTACCTCAGAGAAAATTACATTAGATTTATTCTACAAAGGCTAACTCATGGAAGTACTCTAATAAAAGGTCCCCCTTAGTATTCCTTCTACTAATGCATACTAATTTTTGACAAGATCCCAAAACTTGATTCCTCAAGTCCAGAACATGTAGAATTGCTTTGTACTAACAATTGCCTATAGCAAGATATGTTGGTTTAGTGCCACTCTTGTAATGAAGAGGGCCAAATCAAAGTAGTAGACTTGTTCTATTGAGGTAAAGATTAAGGTTTCCTTATGCAATAATCTAAAAGTAATGGGAAAAAATACTTGCATGTCTTGTGTTAGAGTAGGTTGTGGTAGGAAAGGATACCATGCAAATTGCTCCTTGTCTTCTCAGCATAGGGTTTGGGTGGCTTTCTCTACCTGGTGGACATTGATGATGCTTGGAGCTTGAAACAACACAAAAAAAAAGTGGGTGGTGACAACAATGGAATTAAAGCTTGACTTATAGTATGTGGAATTACCAACTTGAGCCATTCTTGGAAATCTCAAGACTCAAGCGTGACTCTCTTTATATCTTCTAATGACATGGAGTTGTCTTGCTAGGTTGCCCGTATTGCTATTACATCCCACATATAGTGTTCAAGTCTTGGGATCTCTTGCATTCTTGGTGCCACTCTAGTTGGCTTGATTGGCCTTAGAAACTCTAGGGCCTATAAGACACTCAATCACCCACTCTCGCCAAGTTGGTGTGCTGACATCCATGGTACTCCAAGAATGGAGTTGGATCACACCCATAGTGGTGACCATCTCTTTGATCACAAACTTCCCTTCCTTGAGTCCCTTGTCTTTAGGATGGCTCTCTAGACGCTAGTTATCTTTTGGGGCCAACTTTGGACTCACTCTATTGGTAGTATTCTTACCATACCCCCATTGAGTTCCTACACCATCTCTAGGGGTTTTGGAATGGAAGAAGTTGATGTAGAGGACCAACTACTTGCAAGATTGCCCTTAGGCGCCACACTTGAGGAACCTGTCTTGTCATTGTCAAGCTTGTCCTTCTTGGATCCTCCTCTTGTTGATCCATCTAGCCATCTTCCTTATGGTTTTCCTTGTCATATTGTGCTTTGGAATCCTTGGCCTCTATTGGCTCTTCTAGCTTATATTGCTTAATAGATTGGAGCACTTGGTTTACTCTCTACTACAACTTCCAATTTTGAATGGTGAGGTTGTTTCCAAGATTTTTTGTTGTATTTTGACCTCAACTTGTTCTTCCATCCTCTTCTCATTGTAGTAGGAGATCAATTTGGTACCCGGTTTTCTTTGCCACTAGACCATTAATGGTCAAATACAATGAAGCCAACTCTCTCTTTGGAGCATCTTGGACCTCTTGTGCAAGGATCTTCTCCTTCTTTAGAGTTGCAATTTCTACTTTTAATGCAAAACATACTACCTTCAACTCTACCATTTCTTTATGGGAAGCATCAATAGCTTCTCCTAACTCCCATATCTTGATGTTGAAGTCCTCTTTCTCATGGGATATTTGGACTTAGAGCTCACAAAGTTCTCCTTTATCTTTTGGCTGTCCATAAAGCTTCTACTAAATTGTTATGTAGGAGTTTGAACTATGATTATATAGTCATTGCCTTTGCATCTTAGATGGTCTCTACTTCCCATATTTTGCAGTTGTTCTCCTTGGCAAGTTCTTCTAGCTCTTGCCGCAACTCAATAATATGGGTGCGGGCTAATGTCTTGCATCTATCTCTATTAGCATAAATTTAGACCATGCTTCTATTTCTTGCTTGGATTATTTACCCATTGTGGGAATTCTTCCTTAGACACCAAGTTATGCACCATAGTGTCTAACATGAAGGCAAACACCCTTGATCTATGATGATTGCAAGATTGGCTTCCCGTAAGTGCTTGGCCAATACATTGGCTTTTGTTGATACTTAGGCTGCCATTTGTCCTTGGATTTTGAGAGGTGGGATGTTCTTTGATACATAAAATAGCCTTTCCTTGATGCTGTTGTGGGTGAGGTAGGTTTTAGTTCCAAGAACTTTGGGCGGTCTTGCACCATCAACATTAGACTTGCCTCTTGATCTCCATATTTTCCGGGGAGATTTACCAAAAGTTCTCCTTGGCTTCAATAAGAGCACTAGATTGTTTCAAGGTCCACGAGATACATTTTTTATGTTGATGAGATCTGTGTGTTGGGTGCCTTTTCTCTAGTAGCCCCTTTCTCCTTTGATATTGAGCCTCTCATTTTCAAGGGAGCCAGCTTGCTCACTATCATTGGTTTCCTACAGATTACCTTCACCTCTTTTCCTTAATTGGGATTGATGAGACAATGACTCCCTTCTCCAAGATCATGGTTTTTTTTATTGCCCTTGCCTTAGTCATTATGGGCTCCCATAGCTCAATCTCTTGGGATCTTGGAATTATGCTCATTTGTAATCTTAGGATATACTCCCACTCTTTCTTGGTCCAATTGGTGAAGTATAAGACCAATTGTGATGTTACATGCGGTCTCATGTATTGCTTCCCTATCCACTTGGTCATCCTTAGTAGCTTTTCTTGAAAATCTGCATTTGCAATGTTAGAGCTACCTGTTTAACCAAATTATCCTTTAGCTTAGGGGCTCCCAAAGACAAAAGTTCTACAATGGCTATATAAAAAAGACTCATTGTGAAAGGCTTTCACCTTTTGTTTTCTCTGTGTGCATTGTCCTCTTAAACCCCACATAACATTCTCATAGTTTTAAGATTACAAGACCTAATCTAACTCCTCCCCATGGAACTATGCTTTTGATAATAGCATTTGCTAGAGATGGGTTTAATATGAAACATTCCCCTAACCTCCAATCTACAAGTGGAAGTTCTTTGTTGCAAAATACAATGGCGGGTATGTTACTATCGCCATGGGATCCCATTCTTGTGCATGGGTCTTGACATATTATTGGATGGCTTGAAAAGGAAAAGCCTAGGTAAGAGGTATGAGCTAAACTGAAATTCCTTCCAAGCTAAAGGGACATCAACTAACTTCTTAGGCAAGGAAAACACCTTGCAAATCATTTCCTCTATAACGAGAAATGGTTTTTGCTCTAGATTAGCTACAAGAATCAGAAAGTGAATCATTGGCAAATCCACTTAGATTCCCTCTACCATCCTATGTAATCTATTGGGCTCCTTGTCAAATGGGAGGTAGAATCCATAGCCCGAGTGGTTCCATGTTCCTCCTTGTTTTTGCATCCACATTGCTGAAGTAGCATAAGTGGCCTACTTGTATATAAATAGGTGCCATGGATCTTTCTTTAGGTAGGAGTTCTTGGCTACTTGTGGGGATTATCATGTCAATATGTTTGGCCTACTTTTCCAACTCTTTGAAAGGCTTCCTACAAACTTGACGTTGGTAAAACCTTGTCAACTCAATAACCCTCCACTTCTTGATAAAATTCTCATATTGTTGGGACGATAGCTCCTTAACCTGTTTGATCTAACCTGTCCAAGATTGCTCATGCAATCACTTTGGTAGTTAAGCACTATATGTCTTGCATAACAATATGAGTTTCTTGCTAATTTCTTGAAATTCTTGGCACAACTAGGTCTGTTTGCTTGTAATTGCTTCCTAATAATGAAGTGTCATAGCTCTTGTCAAAGCTACTTTTTGTAAGTATCACAACTTTTGGTTTGTAAAGTAAAGAGTGCACAAAATCCTCCCAGGTATTTATAGGAACAAGATTGCCTCTTGGAAATTTTCTACTTTCTTGCAAGGAATTCATTTTTTGTGTGTCTTACGTTGGTTTGAAACATTTTTGATGATTCTAGCATTTTTTTTGTGAATGGATAGCAATAGTCATGATTTTGTGTCATTTGGGCATTAGAAACAAATCATCCTTTGTGTGGTGCCGTTTTGCTCTTGAATATAAAGTGGTGCATCCTTTAATTGATATGGAGCTTTGAAGATTCCTATAGCTTAGTGTCAATTCCTTTTCCTAGGTTACTAGTTTGTGTAGGAGCACCTCACAATGCAAACTTGCATGCAATTGGTCCTACAATAGTGTCATAAGTACTTCAAATCTCAAAGAAGGGATCTCTTGCAATGGAAGTCCTTCATCATAATGGTGGCCTTGCAATCATGTCTTGCACCGTTCTCTTATGTGACAAGCAAAAAATGGGTTTCTTGTGGGATCCTTTTTTCCTTGCCCCACAATGTAATGAAGTGCAGGTTGTAAGTTCTGCACTTTGTGCCATTAGTACAAGATTCCAAATTTTCTCCATCTAGTATCTCCAATTGTATTGATCCATTGTCAAAAAATTGATGTAATGTATAAGGACCTAGCCAATTTTTTTGCAAATTTGCTAGGAAATCTGCCCACTTTGTTGTTGAATTTTAGAACTAGATCTTTTTTTAGAGTAGAACTTCTTTGGTTTTGGAGTCAAAGTAGATCTTATGCCCAGCCTAAGTTATATATATTATGTATAGGGACCAAAGATGTTTTTTGATAGGTTATGTAGTGCAAATCCTTGTTCCTCTATGATCTCCCCCTCTTCAAACTGAGTTGTCCCAATTGATTTGCTCTTAAGTACCCTAAGCAATGGGGTCAAGAACTCAATGCACAAACTTACCTCTTGTATGTAGACAAGTTGGAAGGGAGTGAAGCATGTTGTGAGCTTGATTGTGGTATGATAAGCCCATAACACGCCTACAAGTTTTTTTTGTCTTAATTGGTTGGGTTTAAACTCATAATTTTCTTGAGGATGGTTAGTAGTATATCATTGATTTGTTCAACTTGACTATTTTCTTGTGGGTGATAAGCGGTAGAGCAATAGTGATGAATCTTGCAAGTGGCTGTCAAGTTCCATACACCATTGTAGATGAAGTGTGACCCATTATCCATGACAATGGACAAGGGAACACCAAATCTAGATAAATTTTTTTTTGCATTATATATATGAATATATGAATATATATATATATATATATATTGTTGATGAGTGTGACCCATTGTCCATGACAATGGACAAGGGAACACCAAATCTGGATATAATAGTTTTATGCAGAAATTGAAAGGTGATCATGGCAAAATTGTTGATGAAGGACTCAACTCTTGCCCACTTGGTGATATAATCAATTGCAATAATGATGTAATAGTGCTTCTTTTAATAGGCTATGAGATTGATAGGTCCTACGAAATTGATTCCTCCTTTTTGAAATGGTTGAGTGGCTAAGACCAAATGGAAGTGCATATGGTACCTAGATAAGGGTTTACCCATGCATTCACAAGCATCACACATGCGGGTGTAACTATTGGCATCCTAAGAGATAGATTTCCACCAAGAGCCAACAAGGTCAACCTTTAGTGTGGTTGTCTCACTAGGGAAATGTCCCCCAAAATTGTTGGTATGTCAATTTTTTGGCAATTGTTTCTATCCCCCAAGGTCAAAATCATCATAGTTAGGGCTGCTAGAACTAAAGGTCTCAAGATTGGAGTTGCAAGTGCTATGGGTTATGATGTGGAAGTAGAGGGGATCCCTTGGACAAAAGTACTTGCCATCAACTAAATATAGCTCAAAGTTAGGAGTTTGCAATGTTGTTGGTAAACTTTGGAGGTGATGTTTCTCTCTAATCACAAAGTGTCTTCTTTGTTGAGTTGGAAGGTAATGGGTCTTCTTGATTGAAAGTAATAGTATTTCCTTAGATACGATGTAGTACTTCTCTTTGTGTCCCACTTGCAGTTTTTGATGGGCGAAGAGGTAATGTGTTCCCTAAACCAAAGATAGTAGCACTTGTAGATGTAAGAAGTAATGCTTCTCGTAATCAAAAATCAAGTATCATACTTAACACGAGAGGTAATACTTCTCACAAAAAAAAATAGCCACATCTGCATGGGATGCTAATGAATAACAACAAATGTGGGTTGTAGAAGGCAGTCCTCTAGTAATTGCACCAAAATTGTTGGCGGGTGGGACCTATCATGTAGTTTTTATATGAGGCACTACGGGACAAGGGAATTACAGGATAGCCCTTACGTAGTTGGCCCTTACCAAGCTTGGGGAGGAACTATGGGCAAGTTTCTTATAGTGCATGTAGCCATATTGTGGGACCAGATCTATTGTAGAACACTTAACCATGGAGATGACTCATAGGTCTAGCACCCTTGAGAGCCAATCAGCCTTCTTTGTTGTCATTATCTACTACCAATCCTCATGCTTACCAAAAGACTACAAGACATCCCATAGTAGAATTATAGGTTAGCAAGGATCAATCAAAACATCTAGTCATACAAGTTTACATTCATCCACCAAATCTAGCAGTGATCCATGTGGGACTCTAAGAGCCCATTAGACAAGGCACTTAAGCTTTATAACCCCTAGATGCGAGTTGTCACTTTACAAAAAAAGATAGTTTCTTGTCATGCCTTGCAAGGATTGTCCTTATGGAAATTGGCTCCTCCTTTCTTAGTCCAAGTCTTACTCCTTATTATCTATGAAGCGGCTCTTGATTGATTTAGGACTCCCAAAACTAATGCCTACCATCATTTCTAAGTTAACCAACACTCTATAATGGACTAAGCTCCCTCTTATACTTGGAATCAAACCCTAAAATTATTTTTTTCTCCTTCTTAATCCTTCCTTTGCAATGGCCATCTCCTTCTAATGCAATACCATCAATGCGGATTGGCTCCTAATCCTTGATTCTAATCTAGACTATCTTACTTAAGTACGTCAGCATGCTATCTTTGCATTCATGGCCTACCAACTCTTGTCTTACTATTCTACATGCACAAAGTGTTCTTGCCCATTCTCCTGTTTGTCCCATAAAGAAGATCCCATAGTTGAAGTCCCATAGCAATACACCCACAACACCAATTTGCATGTAGTCTATAATGCCCTTAGTACCTGCTTTGTTGGGACAACATGCAGATTATATGACCTATGTTAGGTGGTGCTGGATGTACAAACACCAAATTAAAAGTGCAGTTGAAGGAGTTCAAGAAATCAATCTCAACACCATGGGCCTAAAAAATTTCCAGCGCTATCCAGAATCCTCAATCCCAACAAGTCCATAAAGCATTACTCATTACTAATTTTCCAAATTTGATGAACAATGAAAGTTGATGAAATGTTGAAAGTTTTGATGAATTGCTCAAATTCTTGAATTGATTGTTCCCCACATAGGCAACACAAACCCAAAACCGTAACCTCCAAAACCCATATGGCTCACACATAGCGTGTAGTATGTGCATATCATGGGTCTTGCTTGTTAGACCTTAGTTTCTCTTTCTTTCTCATGAAGAGGACTCTCTTAGTTTAAGACTTGTAAGTTAGACTAGTTTCTCTTTCTTTCTCCCACATAGAGCACTATCTTAGATCTAGAATACAGAGTCTTGTTGCTAGACATGAATAAAGATTGAGCACACTAAACTTCATAGCAAAGGATCTAATAACCGCCAAAGAATCCTTCTAGTTATATCTAGATCACAACTTGAACTCTATTTAAACAATCAGCCCTTTATGCATCATCAGACACAAAATTGCACATGTAGAACAATATCAAGGCAAAGACATTGATGTATAAGGTTTCATCTTGGTACAAAGATAACAACTTTTGTATCAACTAACTAGTTATGTATTATAGTTTGTGAGTATTAATCTATGAATCTTTTTGAGAGTATGAATAAGTCATCTAGTCCAATACAAAGAGCAAGCTTGGCATTATCATCATTGTATTGACATATGCTAACATCATATATTAACATTTGATTGTGCTCTTATATCTACTTACAACTAATTTATGTATAAACAAGAACTTGCAATGAACCTTCAAGAGCAAAAGCTCAATCCAAGAGGATAAATTTGACATCTAGAATCCTTTGATAAGGCTGAACTAAATATAAACTACAGCCAAGATAATCATCACATTGCTTGCACAAATAGCTTGTAAAAGCAAGCTATTTGTTTAAGTTTTAGACTAGTGAGTCAAAAGCAAAGATACTCATCACATTGCCTTTGCAAGCAATTGTAACTGTAACCTATTAGGTACTTCAATCATTTTGGTGATTGGTGTGACTTATCAATGTGCAATGTTTAGTTGAGAGCACTTAAGGTCTTCTCATATCCATTCAAAATCTCTTGCACATCTACGATGTTTATAGATGAACATGTTCATTGAAGTGTGTGCTTTACCTTACTTTACCTTACCTTACTTATGGATGATTGATTGTCTTTTCGCTTATCTAGATTCCATTATCTTACATATGCATGAATGATTCATTCCATTACCTCACTTATGAATGATTTATTGTTTTTTTTCACTTATCTAGATTGCATCATGTACAAGTTTATGACTGGTTGGGATTGACATACTCACGCTAGAAGAGTTTGGGAGAGAGTGCTCACTCTTAGGATGAGATTGATATGAGAAGAATTTTGTTTGTCAAGGGAGAGGGGGGGGGGGGGGGGAACAAGGAGGAGTGTAATGGTTCCTCAAAATTTGGTGAAGGATTGGTTCTCAGTGAAAGATAGAATTGCAGTGAAATATTTGGCTAGGCAGTGTGCATAGCTAACCTTTAAGCTATTTTCCAAATGACATGTTCCCTTCTCATCTTGACTAGAAAGCCAAAGGTGGTACATGGGAATATTATTTTGGTGGTGAAGACTAAGATGGCACGATCATTTTTAGAAGATTATGATTGAGCAAAGATAATACTTCAAGTTGTTGAGGTGAAGTTGGATGTAATACATAGGCATCTTCACCATCTTGATGGATGTCACTTCAATGAGATACACTTAGGCCAATTTCTCACACATTTGTTTATGGAGAGAGGGTACATATGTGAGGACAAGGTGACATACAAGAGCACAAGAGTGGAAGATGAGGAAGTCAACATCCATTAGTGAGGGGAGGCACAAGGAGAAGACCAAGATGAGAAGCATGTCAAGGAGGGTAAATGAGATATTAGTGGCTTAAAACCTTATGAAACTATGTATTTTCTTATAGTAGACTTCTATCTATCATAATAAAAGATAAGTTTATGATAATGATTGCTTTTATCTTAGTCTTTTGTTTGATTAATTCTTATAATTGGTTTGATATTGTAAAGGGTTTGTGCACATGTCATCATCCCTATGTTGACCTTGTCTTTGCTTGTGGAGTATTGAGTCTCCATGCTGACCCTCTAGAGGACCCATTACATGATATGAGAGAAAAGTGTGACTTAGAGACATTTCTGGTAGTTAGATTAGTGTGTGATGAGTAGCATCCTCATGGTGGAGTACAAAGAGAGAGGGAGAGAGTTCTATACAATTTATGGAGTGGGAATATGAGATGAGGTTGAACTAATGAGTGACTTTAGTTTAGAGTGCATTAGGGTAGAGAGGTTGGTAGAGTTAAATAGGCTAGTTGTAGAGAAGAAGATGTATTTCAAGATTGAAGAGAGTAATAGAGCACACAAATTGGTAAATTTAGATAGACTAGTGATAAAGGAGGAGTCTAGTTTAGGATTAAGGAGAGTACTAAAGTATGGAGATTGGCAAAGTTAGATAAGCTAGTGATAGAGAAGGAAATGAGTTTTAGGATTGAAGAGAGTACTAGAATCAAGAGATTGGTTTAGTTAGATAGACTTGTGATATACATAGAGTGGACAGATGAGACATATTGCATTCAAGAGACATTTTACAGCCTAGAGTTTAGAGCTACTATGGAGTCTTTAGAGAGGATCCATGGTGAGTTGGCCAAGACGGGGAGGACTCTGGAGGAGATAAGGACTAAGCTAGAGTGGATTATGAGGATGTGAGGACCTTCCTTCATGATGAGACTAAGAGATACCCTATAGAGTTGGTAGTGCATTTAGGGACCAAGATAGATATAGAGAGGGTCATGTGGTGCTCCCATTTCTTCAAAATTTACTTTTGTTGATCAAATCATGCTTAAGTGATAGAGAAAGACCATGAAGATCATTAGTTACTAAAGGAATTGCCCCAAAAAGAGGTGGCATTTGCAGCAAAGTCACAAGTTGGGATGAGCAACACGTAGAGGGATGTAAGATAATCTTGAGTGCTTGTGGGATGAGTAACATTCAAAGGGATGTAAGGGTAATTCCAAGTGCTTGTAGGACTGCTTATTGGTCAGGTATTTACATGCTCAAGTGTTAAGTACCCTATTGATACTTGTACACAAGCACCACATGATCTGAATGCACATCCAACTCAATTAGGATTTGGTGCCAAGGGTCATTACAAAAAAGATAACCATTAGCACTCATTGGGCAAGCTTAGAGCATAGGAAATTATTGGTGGAGAATATATTTCATGCAAGAAGAGTGACACCTATGCATGGAAGACATGCATTTGCCTTTGCATGTGTGGATTGCATGTGCTCACATGCTTCTTAACTGCCAAACTGCAAAAGAACAACCAAGAATCTGGGCTATAAATTGAGGAGTTTAGCCAACAACTGCACCTTTTAGAGAGTCATTTGCATGTATAGCTGATTGAGTATAATCTGCACTTTGCCAAGAATTGAAAGAGACTCTATTGCATTTTGATTGAGGTAACACTCAAAGTGATTCTTAGCACTTGAAGTGATGCACAATACTCAAAGTAGATCCAACTACAACCTTTGCATTCTTCCTACCATCCAAAACCATAATGGCCAAACCTAGAGTAAATAGAAATATTCTAGAGGCCATCCTTAAGTATCATGTAGTAAAGAAATGTGCAATTCACTATAGAACTATAATGATCCAGAGCAAACACTTGGAGTTCTTGCTCCAAAACAAGAAATTGACTGATTTTGCCATGATATGCAAGATGAGGAGAAAACTAGAGAAGACACCAAGGAGAATGAGGGGTAAACCACAAAATTGGACAAAGGACCATTGGTGCATGGTATTGGCTCATATGCAAGAGTTGCAAAAGTAATGACCTTGGACTCCAAGTTTGCTGACAAGGAGCTGATGGCCAAGATCAAGGCCACTTTCAGTGGTAAGAGGTCAAAGAACAAGGAGTGGAGGGTAGCTAATTACAAAGAAGAAGAAGATCCATAGTAGAGGCAACTATGAAACTCTTTACACCCAAACAAACTACATACTTGACCAATAAACATGGTATATTTTTTGATTACATGTACTCAAGCAAGCCAATAGATTGGGAAAATATGTTTGATCAACAAGCCAAGACCCTGAATTACGAATTTGAGGGAGACAAAGTTACTTCCTACCTCACTCCATTTTCCATACATTACTAAATGGGTACAATCTCTTGACCAAAGAGGAAAGGAAGAAATCCACATTCTCTTTTATCTTGCAGACTATTTTAATGACCGACCTAAAGAACCAACTTTGATTACCAAGTGCAAAGTTGTTGATGCTGAATTTGCTAGGACATGATTCTTTGTGCTTGTAGATGAAGAACTAGTTGCACCAAAGGCTGCCTAGAGGAAGAATACCAATCCAAAGAAGCAACCTTCCTCAATCAAGAAGCCAAGAGCTAACACTCAGATAGTAAATGTGTGTAGAAGTTAGGATATAAAAGATAGAGAAGACAGGGAGGAAGAGGAATAGAAGCCTTTCACTCTTCAAGCATCAACCTCCACTTCAAAAAGGAGAAGAAGTAAGAGACATGGGAGGAAACACAATCTGCCCCAAACTTGCAAGACCAAGAAATAGAGGAATGTCTTGTAAGACTAGAAGAGGACATGAGAGAGGAGGCTTTGGTGCCAAAACCAGTACTATTATGCCCCATCAGAGAGGAAGAAGCCACCAAAGAGCCCCAAGATTGAAGTGAGTGCTCAAATGCCTAAGAACTCTAGCATGAAGTTCATGATAAGGCCAAAGTGCTACAACAAGAGAATCATCAGATCATTGATCATGCTAAAGAGGAGTATGCTGACATTGATAATGATATTCAAGTTCCTACATCAGGGGTGCAAAAAATAATTGGGGAGGAGTTACATCTTTAGTACCATTGCTAGTTTGAGAGAGGGCTAACTTTGTAATACATTTAGAGCTACATTGCAATTGATGGGGTATTGTTATCCTAGTACCAAGTTGAATGTCCTAATAATGTGGACTACACCACACTTGTCTGAAGTGTGCACAAGAAAGTCTACACTTGGAAGTCCAAAGAAGACTTGGTCAAGGAGGAAGTAGCAAAGGCCAATGACTTATACAAGGAGGAGGTGAAAAAGGTAGTGCCTTACTATAGGAAAACCAAGAGCTCAAGAGAAGGAGTGCCACATTGGAGAAAAACCTTGCACCAAGCCAAGGAGAACCAAGAGCTACAAGGTGAGTTATAAGCACTCTAACTCAAGTACAAGTAGTGCAAGAAGGAAGCCAAAGACCAATTTTGTGGGAAGTGCCCAAGAGTTGGAGAGCACTCAAAATGAATTGAAGGAAAGCCATGATTGAGTTGTCACCTTAGAAGTTGAAATAAGGTGGCACTATAACTAGATCACTTGACTATGAAATTGGAGGAAGCAAAGGCCAAGTAGGCAAAGAATATCTTCTTGCATGAAGCACAAAAGGTAGAGTGTGATACTCGGACCTAACATATGGTAGAAAATTGGCTCAAGATGATTATATTAGATGGAAGAAGCCCAGAATTTCTTCATTGTGAAGCTAAAGGAAGGAGGAAAATATCAAGCATTATAGAAAAATCATCATGAGAGGAAGTTCCAAGTTTAGAGATTAGAGAACTAGGGCTACAAGGAGGAAAAGATGAACTTTCTATCCTTACAATTGAGGGAGCACTCTAACAGGAATTTGTAGATACTTTCCAAACCTTTTTGTTAGAAATAGCTAGATATCAAGCCCAAAGTGATCAATTAGTTAGGTACCTTAGTGGAAAATGTAGTTCATCACTCCCACCAATTATAGTAGAAGGCAACTCTATGAAGGGGCAGTCCTTCAAAGTCATCAACATTGTGAGTAGTATAGTAGTCAAAGACTCAAAGTTACATATTAGTATTTGCACTTAAAATTATATCTACTTCATCAAGTGCACTTGGAATTGTATAGGACTTTGAAGTTATAATTTAAAATTAGATTTTGGAGGAGGAGAGGGAGATTTGATAGCTTCTATGACATGTGTCAGGCACCTAATCAATCTGAAGATGATTAAGATAAAATAGGATTAGATCCTTAAGTGGATAAAGCTCATTATAGATCAGGGATTTTAGGAGATCCACTTGGGCTACTGATCCCTTTGGCTTGAAGCCAAAATGGTACTTAAGGCTGAGGATAGAAGGCACTTGTGTTTGTCTCTTTCATACTTTGATTACAAGTAAAGAGTACTCTACATTCTTTGCAAGTTCTATATCCTCTATTTATGTGTTGTCAATTGTGTAGGTGAGAGTAGAGGTGAGGAATTTCACAATAAGGTTCCAAGTGCTTGGTACACATCTGGTACTTTCCCTTGATTAGGTTGAACATGTGCAAGGAGTGGATTGGGAAGCTTGCCACAAGGGCAATTCCATAGAATAAAATAATGAAGACATTTGGCCAACAAGAGGTGTACCTTCTAGCCTATGCCTTTTGGGAAGGATGGAATGCACTGACAAGAGTAAAGACTTTGGAATGGAGTGACATTCAAAGTGAAGTAAGCTATCACCTTCAAGGGCCATCCAAATAGAACTTATAGTGAAATTGATTCTTTTGTTTTGTTTTTGCTGTAGTGTGCCATAGTGGATGACACTACCTTCTTTTAGGAGTGGTTCTTGCCTAATAGGAAATAATAAATGAATTATGGCATTTTGACTCTTTCCTTCATTTTTAGTAATTTTCAACCAATATCCTTGTAGGAATAACCTATTATCATTGATTATATTATATATGTAACAATATAGAGTTTACCAATGAGTTAGTCAAGATTAATAAAGTAGCAAATAAACCAATAATTATAAAAATATTTTGGAAGCATCTAGGAATTTACTTAGTACCTTCCAAGTATTGGGTATCACTAAGTGGTGACTTCTAGGAGGAAGCTTCTTGGCTAGCTTAGCTTGCACGCCAAGTAGGTGGCTTCTAGAAGGAAGTTTATTGAGAAGTTTGCCAGTTAGTTGGCTTGCATTTTAAGAAGATTGCTTTTAGGAAGCTTCTTGAGAAGCTTCTCAAGAGCCTTGTATGATTCCCTATAAATACCAAAGCCTAAGCTCATGCTAGACATTCAAAGTTTCCCTTGTTCAAGAGTCCTAATGTGAACTTTCACTTTGATCTTCCATTCTCCTATTTCTCTCCTCGGTCTTTTGGAATATATATGTTGACACTAGGCTATCAGAGGTCACTCATGTGGGAACTTAAACCAACTATAAAGTGAGGATCACTTGTAGATCTTAGTCTATTGGGATAAAGATGCACTCTCATGAGATTCATACTTGGCCCACTCATACTCAAGCCACAAAAACAGATAATGGGAGTTTGAGTGACTCATTTTGAGGCAATACAAACAAGCTTGAATTTGATTGAAGGACCTAGGAAGCAGGCTTATATAATAATATGGATTTAGTAGAAGAGTTAGTAGAATCAACTACATATAGCAAAAAGGAAGGAGAACTGGCATAACCTAAGAATGATAAGAATATTCTAGAAGCATCTAAGAAGCTTTAGGTGTGAAATTTTAGGAACCTTCCAAGGATTGAGAACTTGTATGCCAAGTTGATGGTTAGATTAGCTTGGACTCCAAGAAAGGGGGCTTTGGGAAGGACCTTCTTGGAAGCTTATTTGAGAACCTTGTACCTAAGTGGGCTATAAATACCAAGGCCAAAGCTCATGCTAGACATTTGAAGTTTCCTTCAATTAAGAGTTTCAATATGAGCTTTCATATGGATCTTCCATTCTACTATTTCTCTCATTGGTCTTTTACACCTTATGTGCAGATAAGTGATATGGATATTGTTTCATGGAGATCATGAGTTCTAGATGATGTCTCACCCTCACTTTGTTTTAGATGAACTCTTGAGGAGTTTAGTGGCTTTAGGATGGAGGATAACTTTGAGAGATGATATTTCTAGGCTTATTGATTTGCAAGAGAGGATGAGCTTATCTAGAGAGTTCATCCCTTGCATCCTTTATGTAGTAGATGCAAGGAAAAAGATTATAGTTCTAGTTGTTGGTTGTCTAGCTGATATTAAGGAGAGTAGATGTCCTCTTTTCTTGCTTTGGTGTGACTGAATGCTAGGGTATAAATGGAGCTACCATAGAGTAAGTAGTACTTTTTACTATATCGTCCAACTTGGAGTTAAAGAGTTTATGGAGTATTGTATGATACACTTTTAGGTAATCATATGGACTAGTATTGCAATGAAGGAGGTAGAGCAACTACTTTGGTCCATATGAGATGGTGGTTTTTACTTGATGGAGTACACAAAAGAGAATGCCTTATGGGATGCTTTGGTATATGGATGCTTATAGAGGTTTCATAGTTAGACCTTATAACCTATTTAGATCATTGGATCTATCTACTAGTGATATATTAATAGTTGATAGTGGTGTTATTTCCATATTGTAGGAACCATCCCATGGTGCTATGCATCTTCCATTTTTTATCCTCTACATACACCTAGGACATCCTGTACCTCCTCATTGGACCTCTTGGTAGCTCCTTTTGATAGATTTAGAGGAGAGAGAGCACATATTATATTTTTAGATAGAAATTAGATAGCAAGTTGGCTTAGGGATTATAGTGCTGACCCATACTAGAATTTACCCAAGCGTTTTTAGGATCCCCTTATACATCCCTAGGAGAGGACATGGATGTGGCCTGTGAGCCGACTTGTCTCTCACTTAGGATGAACCTCTAATGGCTATTATGGTAGCATACCATGGACTAAGAAGGCAATGAACTCCAATGCCATCATACTCCTCCAAGGCTAACACTCCAAGACTCAAGACATTGCTCACTACAGAACTCAATGAGAGAGAGATAGTTGCAAATGAAAGGATGATTAGTACCTCCTCACCCCTTGTTTATATACTTGTGAAATAATTATGCACCAAAGTTACTAATTATTGGAGTAACTCAAGTAAAGTCAAAAAGTATAGAGGAATATCCATCCACATGGGCATATTCCACTAAGTGTGATTTTATCTTAACCCAACCACTAAGTCAAGGATTCCTTCACATTGGCTATCCTTGGACTATAGAAGAATCCAAAACAAAAAGACTTGCAGGCCCAAGAGTTCTCAATTCTTTCCTCAAAGCCAAACACCTAGGAATAATACCAAGTCAACACACTAGAATCCAAAATAATGGTACTCATCTTTTCCACTTCCTCTAAAGTAAGGTCCCCACTATCTTAGCTATGACTAACTTTAGCTAATCATGACTAATGTAGAACCATTATTTATCTCCAGATAAATAATATCTCTCAAGTATTTATAATACCAAGCTAAATATCACAATACCACATACATGCACAAATAGGTGTTATAGGCCAGATAGTCCTTTCTTTTTACACTGATGCTTGTATAGACACTTCAAGGATGCATCAGAGCAACATTGCTCATTGCTCATAAACTCATTGTAAGTCATTGGTATAGTGATACTATAAAAAGTGTGACTCTCTAATAGTATCTTGTCCTTAGTATTATTTTTCTTTTTCCTAAGTTTTCCATGGTTGAGTAGTATTTGGTGTGTACAATTTCATGCTTACCATGCATACCATATAACAAATACATAAACTGTGATTTATTTTAAGGGATGAGATTTGAGCATGTTTTTGAAGGTCTCTATCATGTCTCCATGTGAGTTCTTGTATCCATGAAATGTGTTTTCAAGCAGAACATCTAACAAAACACCATGGGCTCAAAACCAAACAAGACCCCCACTTGTGCCTCTTGTATTTCATTTTTGTCCTTTGAGATAGGTGAATGAACCTCCTAAACTACAATGAGATACAAAAGAAGAATATAGAAAACTTATTTTAATAAAGGTAGTCAACATCATTATCATCCAAGTCATCATCACTATCATATCATCTAAGAAAATAAGGAACTATTTTCATGACATAAAAATTTCATAAATAAGATCCTAATAGAATTACAAAGGAAGCAATTCACTAGCACTTTATACGGAAAATGTGGTTACATATCATACTTTTCTCTATCATCATTTCTAATGGTGTAGTTTGGCATTGGAAATTTAAGATCCATAGTAGTAAAATTGCTACTATAAGAAGGTTGTTTTTAGTAGTACAACTACTACCATAAAAAGGTTGTTTGGAATCTATCTAAAAGATTGTAGTAATTATACTCTTTATTTCTTCTAAAGTCTTTCTTGTCTTTGCTAGTTCAAGAGTCATAGAGTAGAAGCATTTGAATTTTCTCCACATTCCTTAATGTGTAGTTTATCTACTTTACAATTTCTCTATTCTCAATATTTGCTCACCTTAACTTTAATCTTCTTTGCCTCACCAAGGTATTGGTGCTTTTCCATCTTTGCAATCTTTTGAGCTTCTATTTTTGCCATTGTGCATCTTTCTCTAGCTTCCATTGACTTGCTCTACTATTTACTATGTTTAGCCAAATCCTGCAACAAAACAATAATAACTAGTGTCATCAAAGAATTATCTTTAGAGATTCTCCTCTTCTTTTAGGATTTTGCTCTATTATCTCCTTCTTGCCTTGCATTTTCCTCCAAGGCATAAATCTTGTCTCCAATGTTAAGTATGGAGTCTGATTAATTATGAGAATGCACTAAGTGAATGTTGAAGAGTTAGTATGGGCCAAATCTTCATATTATGAGATTCCATTTATGGGAGTGAATAAAAGATAGTTCACACTGGGACCCATATTTTTTTAAATAGATATGCAAACAAGGTGTGTCTTATTTCATTAAAAGCATTTATTAAGGGCTTTCCATAGACACCAAGATCATAGAAAATGGAGCTCTAAAAAAAGAAGTTACACTTGCTTGAAGTTTAGGACAAATGTGTCTTACATGAGTTGTAGGCAACGGGACTACGGGCATGGTTGTGTGTAATACCAAGAGCTAGCCATATGATCTAGATGTGAAATTTGGTTTGGTAACACCTGGAATGATGTTATACATGATGGTCAAAATACATCAGATAGAAGTATCACCAAAAGAGTACTTCTATTAATAGGGCATAAACCAAAATATACTTGAAAACCTTAGGACCAATAGCTAGACATATGATTTAAAGGTGAGAATTGGTTTAGTAACATCTAGAAGGATGTTACACATGATGGACTAAACAGATCAGAAAGAAGTATCACCAAAAGGGGACTTCTACTAATAGAGTAGGAACCAAAATATGCATGAAATCTTTGAAGGCAATTTTGGAGGCCTAAAAGGATGAATTAGGCTTTGAAAATGTGCCCATTCCCTCGACAAAAGAGGAAAGACTGGCTTTTCCTCTCCCTCCTTTGTCTTGTTGAGAGCTTTCCAACAGTATCTCACCCACATGATATTGAGATTCCTATAAGAAGATTCCCTAAAAGATTCCCTTTGATCAAAGCTTGTTTGACCAACCAAATAGGACCAGGACCAACATGTCACCCATTTAAGTAAGTAATCCAAGAGTGGAGCTTGCTGACATGTCACCTATCTATGTGCCTAATCCTATGGTGGAGATTCCTTGGAGGAGATCCTCTTTGTCTAATATAATAAAGAGAAGGTGCTACTTTGGGGCATCAGATGATTGAGTGTGAAATATGTGTTTTCTCTCTTCTTTTGTCCTTGGAGTATTACATTGTGTGACCTATAGACATAGGTTTGCAAGATGGCTATAAGACTTGTAGGAATGGCTCCTATGGGCATAGGACCTACAAGAAGGCTTTGGGACTACATGACCTATGAGAATGTACCTTATGGGAAGGTTATGAGCATAGCTCCCACTTGTGGAACTAAGTGAGGTGATATATTTCAATTGATACATACAATCTATGGTTTAGATATGGGATCAATCTGCACCTCATGTTTCCAAAACTAGATAATTGTCTCTTAGTGCAAGAGTATAAATAGTGTAAGTGTTTTTAGTTAGTGTCACTTTGACGGTTCTTGTTTGAAAATTCTTGATGGACAATTAAAGATGGAAAAAAAATTCTTATGTAGTTGTGGATGTAGGCAAATGTTAGCTAAGCCACATGAAATTTGGCATAATTTCTATATATGCTCTTCTTGACCAGATTGATGAATGATTTTATGCTCCATCACATAGTTAGATTTGATTTCCCCGTTGCTCTCTCAAATTCCTAGTTGTGTATTTTTTCCAAACATTCAACACCTAGTTTCTATACATGAACCTCATCTCTCATACCAATATGCACAATTGCTAAGGGATATATATATATGCATGATACTCCAAGGGCAAGAGAACTTTCAAGAGAGATGCAAGAGAGAAACACAGATTTCACGCTCAATCCTCCGATGCCCCAAAGGAGCACCTTCTCTTTATTATATAGCCAAGGAAGATCTCCTCCAAGGAAGCTCTACCTTAAGATTAGGTACATGGATGGGTGACATGTCTGCAAGCTCCACCCTAAGATTACTTGCTAGATGAGTGACATCTTGGTCCTAGTCCCATCTGGTTGGTCAAATAGTCTTTGACTAGAGGGAATCTTTTAGAGAATCTTCTTGTAGGAATCTTAGAATCATGTGGGTGAGGTACCATTGGAAAGCTCTTGGTGAGACAAAACAGGGGGAGGAAAGGCCAAACTTTCCTCTATTTGGGAGGGGGGTGAGGAATCTACACATTTTTAGGCCTAATTCATCCATTTAGGCCTCCAAAATTTCCTTTGTAGTTTTCAAGCCTATTTTGGCTTCTAACCTATTAATAGAAGTACTCTATTGGTGATACCTCTAGCTTATCTACTTAGTCCTTCATGTATAACATCCTTACAGATGTTACCAAACTAAATTTCATCTCTAGATCATCTATCTAGCTATTGATATTACAAACCTCTCTCCTTTTAAGATGCAACGTCCTCGTTGTGAAGTTGTTGCTCAAAATATTTCACTAACACTGGTGTGTGGGTCAAGTTGGCTATTGGCTCCAATGTTGCCTCATACAAGGGGTAACCTTTCCAATGTACTAGGTATTCCACACATGGATGGCGAGTACTCCAGATGCACTTCTGGAGAATACATTTGACTTCATACTCCTTTATGTCATCAACTAGGGTTGGACAAGGTCTACTTTCTTGAATGGAAGAGAAGTGGAGTGGCTGGGGAGCATGTTGGCGTAATAAGGAAACATGAAACATTGGATGGATCTTCATATGTAGCGTAGCGGTAGCTTGAGGTGATACGCCACAACTCCAATGCGGCATAGGATGGAGAAAGGTCCAATGAAACAAGGTTTGAGCTTATGAGGACCAACTTACTTGAGGTTGGTGGTTGACAGCAAGACTTGATCTCCCACATTGAACTCCATGTGTTGGCGATGTGCATCTACCAACTACTTCTGCTGATTTTGGGCAATCTATAACATGTGCTTGGTATGCTCTACCTCCTATTGGATTCTAGTAACAAAAGTGTTGATAACGTCCACCTTGAAAGCCATCGGACAGACCTTCATCAAGCTTGAAGGTGTGAAAGGATGCCCTCCATACATGAGGAAGAACGGTGTGACTTGAGTAGAGGCATTCACCAAATTGTTGCATCCAATGGGAGTGAGGGGTCCCAACTCTCTTGCTCATCCAACATAAAGCCCCAAAGCATGTCCTCATTAGTGTGATTTTCCCTCTCTATTTGTCCATTAGTCTATAGATGGTAAGCTGTGGACATAGCCAATTTGGTTTTGAAGAACCCAAAGAGTGTTCTCCAAAATAAACTAGTGAATTGAGTACCTCTAATTATGATGAGCACTCAAGACAAGCCATGATGGGGAAAGATTGCATCTAAGTACAGTTGAACTAGTTGCAAAGTAGTCATATCCTTGGTGATAGGACGTACATGAATCATTTTGCTGAGTCTTTAGACAAAGACTATGATGGAATCAAATCTAAAGGTGGTCTTGGGCAATTCACAAACCAGACCCATGCTTACTTATTCCCAACATTGTGTAAGAGTGGGAAGAGGTTGGAGGAGTCATGTGGGAGCTTGATTAGAAGCCTTATTTTGTTGACAAAGTAGGCAGCTCAGCTCCAAATTGTAACGCCTATTTATGCATGTGTGTGGTATTGTGATATTTAGCTTGGTATTACAAGTACTTGAGAGATATTATTTATATAGAGATAAAGAATGGTTCTGCATTAGTCATGATTAGCTAGAGTTAGTCATAGCTAAGGTAGAAGGGACCTTACTTTAGAGGAAGTGGAAAAGATGAGCACCACTATTTTGGATTCTAGTGTGTTGATTTGGTATTATTCCTAGGTGTTTGGCTTTCAGGAAAGAGTTGAGAACTCTTGGGCCCGCAAGCCTTTTGTTTTGGATTCTTTCTATAGTCCAAGGATAGCCCATGTGAAAAAATCTTGGACTTAGTGGTTGGATCAAGATAAGATCACATGCTAGTGGAATATGCCCATATGAAAGGATATTCCTTTTTACTTTTTGACTTGAGTTACTATGATAATTAGTAACTTTGGTGCATAACTATTTCACAAGTATATAACAAGGGGTGATGAGGTACTCATCATCCTTTCATTTGCAACTATCTCTCTCATTAAGTTCTCTAGTGAGCAATGTCTTGAGTCTTGGAATGTTAGCCTTGAAGGAGTATGATGGAGTTAGGGTTCCTTGCCTTCTTAATCCATGGTGCGCTACCATAATAACCATCAGAGGTTCATCTTGAGTGAGAGACAAACCGGCTCATAAAACATTTTCCATCACATCATTGCTCATCTTGGGCCAATAGTAATGACTGCATCCAAGGTCTTGTCCATTCCAACATGACTTGCAATGGCAGAATCATGGGATATGATTGCTAGGATGGTGGTTCTTAGATCCATATCATCTAGGGTCCACAACCTATCATCATGGAAGATGAGTCCTTGGGTGCTTGTGATGCCTTTGGATGATTGAGCACCTACAATTTGTGGATCAATTTTTGTAGCAACAAGAATCCTTGGCCAAAATTTAAGGTTCAACTTGATTTCCACCACCAAATTTTTTACCATTGGCATTTGGGTGAATGCATGTGCAATTTGCTTCTTACCTTCCACATATCTGATTGTCATGTTGAATTGTTGTATCCATTTTGCCCACCAAATCTATTGATGAGAAAGATCCTTTTGTGTCTTGAGGTAGACTAGCGGTTTGTGGTCTGTCTTTACCACAAATGCCTTCTCACCCAAACAGTCCTTCCAATGCTTGGTTGCAAGGCCAATGGCTAGCTCTTCTAGTTCAGTGGTGTGATAGTTGCATTCTATGGGTAGCAACTTATGAGAGTAATATGCAATTGGGTGCCATCCATCTTGCCATTATTGTTGTAGGACTACTTCTATTGCTACACTTGATGCATTTGTAGCCATCTTGATTGGACGTTTTGGGTCATACCATTTCAAGATTGTTGCATGTAGTATGCATCTTTCAACTCTTGAAAGGCCAATTCTTGTGTGGTTTGCCATATCCACTTCTTCTCCTTGCCTAATAGTGCTATTAGGGGTTGTACGATCTTAGAGAAGTCCTTGGCAAATTGATGATAAAACCCCGTCAATCCCAATAAACTCTTGAGTTGAGTTTGATCTTTTGGAGCGCTCCATTTTTGTATGACCTCTTTTTTATCTGTTAACACTTGGATACCCTCCAAACTTACTCTATACCCTAAGTAGTCTACTTCAGATTTGCTAAACTTACACTTTGAGATTTTGGCATACAATTGATTTTTTCATACAATTGATTTTGTCATAAAATCTAGAAGACTTCTCACAGATGTTGCTTGTGCTCTATTAGCATCCTACTATAGACTAAGATATCATCAAGAAAAATGATAATAGATTTATCCAAGAACGGATGAAATATGTCATTCATCAAACTCATGAAAGTGGCTAGAGCATTGGTGATGCCAAATGGCATCATCAAGTACTCAAAGTGACCATAACTTGTTTGAAATGTTATTTTGTATATGTCTTCTTTTGCAATCCATATTTGGTTATAATTGCTCTGCAAATCCAGTTTGGTGAAGTGCCTTGCACCATTGAGTTGATTAAACAAGTCATCCATGAGAGGTAATGGATATTTGTTCTTCACTGTTTGTTGATTCAACCCTTGATAGTGAATGCACATATGCATTGTTCCATCCTTCTTCTTCACAAACAATACAAGAGCCCCATATGGTGATACGTTGGGTTGGATAAACTCCTTTTGCAACATATCATCAATTTGAGCCTTACACTCCTCCAACTCTTGAGGTGATAGTTGATATGGGGTCTTACAAGGAGATGTCTTCCCAAGATGTATCTCAATTTTATGATCTACTCTCCTTTTTGGTGGTAAACTTGTAAGTAATTCATCCAAAAAGAGATCTTGGAACTCATTGACCACATTTTTCAAATTCTCAAGAATTTGTCCATTGTGTTGGGCATTCTAGACTTCTCTAGACCCATGAAACATCTATCTATCTTACCAATAGATGTGGTCTTTATGACATATAGAGGCAACTCTTGCGTTTGTGACCTTCCTTTAATCCCAAAGATCTTCCATTGACTAGTTTTCACTACTTTCTTTCTCCAATCTACCGTGGGGTTGTAGTGCTCTATCCATGATATACCTAAGATTGCATCATAACAAGCTAATTGTATCACTTGCCACTTGATTGCTTCTCAATACCTTCCTATAGAAAGTATTACCTTTCTAGGTGATGACTCAATCCTCTTTGTCTGACCATTAGGTAACTCTACTTTGTCCTTCTCATCCTTCTCTAACTTCATCCCCAACCTTATTGCAATAGAGCAAGACAAGAAATTCTCTGTTGGCCTAAGGTCTATCAACACTCTCACTAGGTTGCCTTCTTGTCTCCATTTACAAAAATTAATTGTGCATTTATCTTCTTCCTTCTTTGCACACTTGTCCTCTTCCTCCCCCAGCTTTTACTCTTCTTCACCAAGCTAGTAAGGCCGTGAGGTACCTTTATTGGCAATCTTTGTTTTCTGATGCGGTTTCCATATCTTCTTCTTCAATCTGTCTCTCCATGTGGTTCATAGGTCACTTGTATGGAGGCCAAGGACCTCTAAGATGACGAGCACAACAATTGATGGTTATGTGCCCAATTCTACCACAATTGTAACATCATTGTTGTTCTACTTGAGCCCCTTCTCCCTATGGGACTCCTTCTCTTCTTTCTTTGACCCGTCTCCATTTTCCTTGGAGAGGTCTTGCTCCTCTATCTTGGGACCAAATGTTGCCGAGTTCTATAGGTACTGATCCACCAAAATGGTGTGTCTTGGCCCAATAGTTTTGTATTGGTGTTATTGCTTCACCTCCTCCAAGCGCTCCTGCTATTCTTTGGGTGCAGGCAATGGCTTCAAAAATAGTACAAGGATTTTTCACCATTACCTCTTGGAAAATCTGCTCTTTTAATCCTCTCTTGAAATTGTCAAGAGCTTTGGCTGGACTCATATCGGTTATTGCAACTTGTAGATCTAAAAATGCCTCCATGTACTCTTGTATGTTATTCTTTTGCTTCAACCCCTAGAGTCTGGTTTGGCCCATTTGCATGGACTCCACAAATTAGAAATTCTTGAGCAACCCTTCTTGCATGGCTGTCCAAGTGACCTTTCTTCCGTCTACCAGCAATGATCATTCCGAAGCATCATACCATGTGAGGGCCTTATTGGTCAAGTACCCACACGCAAATACACATGCAGAATGATCAATGATCTTTGTTGTGAGCAATCAAAGGTATCAATTCATTCTTGAAGTGCAATTTTCCACTACTGCCATGGAACGTTATCCCTTGTAAGGCTCAATGTTGCATATCTTCTTCATTTGTAGTAACAATGTGGCTTGGTTGTTGATTGGAGTTGATGTCATTGGTATGCATAACTCTCCATGTACTTTGATTGCCGAGGTTGGTTGTTGAGATGGCTCTCCTTCTTGCATTACTTGATCCTTCTTGACAACACGTACTTGATTTTTCAATTCCTCCATGGTCATCTTGATTTCTTTAAACTCATTCAACATCCCCTACATTCCTTGTATCAACTCCTATAATTGCGGATCCATGATTCCTACACACGATCAATATTCACT
The DNA here is from genome assembly GCA_948567375.1 of Lunularia cruciata. Taxonomy (NCBI): domain Eukaryota; kingdom Viridiplantae; phylum Streptophyta; class Marchantiopsida; order Lunulariales; family Lunulariaceae; genus Lunularia; species Lunularia cruciata. Next base: position 48,419,197 of record OX419761.1, on the reverse strand, counting down.
GCTACTTCCTACTTCAATAGAGAGTTAGAATGATCACCCATGAGGGTGCACAAACTATGGGTACTACGATTGGGACTCAGAGTCCATCACTCATTGATAATATTCCCCACCAAAATTACGGACTACAAACTCTCTAAACATCACTTTTGGTCTAACTATATAACGGATTTCTACTTGCGTGTTGAAAGGGTGTGGATTTGGTACATTCAGATCCATAACATCATAATAAAATGCAGATTTTCAAATCCCACACTTTGTCATATACCACCACAAGTAGAACCATTGAGTTTGGTGAATTCATCACTCTATCCATGAATTCTTCTCCAAAGTGATAAATTAGCGATACTCTCATTTGCTCATGTTGCATGTACATAACTTGAGGTGGAATGGATTCAAGAAATGGGAAGCTAGGTGTAAGAAATTGTCCTTTCGATGCATCTATCCCATTTGCTCTTTAAAGCCCTTCCCAAGCCTAGAAATTGCACTATATTCTCCACCTTAAATTACTTACTTTCAATAGCTTGTGCTCTTCCAAGAAGAGTGATCCACTTTCTTGGATTAAAACACTTGCTCTAATAATATTGTAATACTCCAAGGACAAGAGAACTCTTCAAGATAGATACAAGAAGGAAAACACAGATTTCACACTCAATCCTCCGATGCCCCAAAGGAGCATCTTCTCTTTATTATATAGCCAAGAAGGATCTCCTCCAAGGAAGCTCCAACATAGGATTAGGTACATGGATAAGTGACCTGTCTGCAAGCTCCACCCTTAGATTATTTGCTTGGATGGGTGACATGTTGGTCCTAGTCCCATCTGGTTGGTCAAATAGGCTTTGATTGGAGGGAATCTTATAGGGAATCTTCCTATAGGAATCTTAGAATCATGTGGGTGAGGTACCATTGGAAAGCTCTCGGTGAGACAAACCTAGGGGTAGGGAAGGCCAACCTTTTCTCTATTTTGATTGGGGGGAGAGGGAATCTACACATTTTGAGGCCTAATTTATCTGTTTGGGCCTCCAAAATTGCCTCTAAAGTTTTCAGGCCTATTTTGGCTTTTGCCCTATTAGTAGAAGTACTCTTTCGGTGATACCTCTAGCTTATCTACTTAGTCCCTCATGTATAACATCCTTATAGATGCTACCAAACCAAATTTCATCTCTAGATCATCTATCTAGCTATTGGTATTACACATGACCACCAAACATTGAATCCATTTAGTAAAAGTGAAGACATATATGATTTAGTTTATCCTACATTTTTCTCCATTCTTGTTTGTATTCTTTGTCAATGAGGCATTCATGTATACTCTTGTTCTTCCAATCTCATGCTTTCTTGTAGGATTTCATGTACCGTGCTCACTTTTTGTACAATATTCCTCCATTCAACAAATTTGAAAAACCTTTCCCATGTCAAACAAGCTCAAGGACCATATAACTAAAAGTTGTATTTTTTTTGCATAGGATTTTTGCCACTCCCATGAATTTGATTGAAATGCTTGGGTTGTTCTAAGTAATCTGATATTTGTGTATAGTATGGTAGCCCACCTTGTGTATCTTATGCACATTTCTTTTCCTTTCTTTAGAATTTTGTTAAAAGCTTTAAGTTTGAATGCTAGTAGTAGATAGGATTAGATAGGATTAGATAGGGTTTATTGTTGGGACCCCAACTACTACAAAAATGCCTACCAAAATGTATACAAGAAGTGGGCAGATTTGTGAGACTCCATCAGAGTGAGACTACTCCAACAAACACAAACACAATCAAGAGTTGTTATGTCAACATCAATTAGTTGGTTATCCATGTCAACATTCACACAAGCCAAAAATTGCCATGCAAGACAAAGAACTGATTTCCACAACCTTCACTCCTTGTGATGCTTCACACATGTGGGAACAATGAGGTTTCACCACTAATGCCTGCCAAAATCCCAAAACAAGTTGCCAATAGATAAAAGTACTTCACCAAAACAAGTTGCCAATAGATAAAAGTACTTCACCTTGGGAAGGGGTAAGGTTTAGTCAAATCAAGATTGTATAGACTCCAAGAATTTAGTATCAATAGAATTGTGGAAGCTTAATAGAATAGACCTTCTTGGTGATGACGTCATATATTCAATTCAACACAAGAGATTGGATGAGAGTGTGATCAGGACCCAACATGTAAACAAGAATTTGTGGCACAATTCAAATTGGTAATGCTATACAACATAAATGTCACCAACAAAGAAGAAGCCAACCAAGATCTCTTTATGCTCTTTAGGAGTGGAGAAACAAGCACATTACTACTACTTAGAGTATGTCAACATGAAGTGCTTGCAATTCTTGTTGTGGATATAGGATTTCTCTTATCTCTTGATTATACTATAAACCAAAGAGAAGAAGAACCTAAACTTCATTAACCCACAAGGTAATGTGTTTACCAAGACTAAAGAACAATGGCATAAGGTTCTTGGGTCCACTTCAATGCCCAAAGCAATGTACCTAGATTAGGAATAGACTCAAATAATAGAAGAGATGGCAAGGAAATTTGTGGCTTTTTTCAAAACAAAGAAAACCAAGAATGGTTGGAAGGTGAATGGGTATGATGATCCCATCCAATACATCATGCTTGCCTTGCTTATGAAGATCTTTAAGTTGAGTCAAACTACTTATGTAAAAAATAGGCAAGCCATTTTCTTCAAATTGTTGCACAAAGGAAAATTGGTGGTTTGAGCAAAGATGTTTTACTACCAAACTTGTGAATTGACAGAGCAATTGTAGATGAGTGGTGGAAACACTTTTCTCTCCTTTTTTGTGCATTTTATATCAAGATTTGATTTCTACAAGAGGAAAAGAGGAAGCTATTCCCCATGCGTTAATATTCATTGGGGTATCATCAACTTCAACCCAAGTATGAGATGGAAACCAAAAAATACAAGGAGGCATTGATCAAGTACCGCCAAATAGAGAAATGGGTCAATCTTGCCAAGATTATTGGAGCAAACATGAGCAAAAGGAAATAGATCATAGGACATGTACAAACCAATAAGCAGCACAAACCTAATCCCTAGGTGGTAGAATCTTCAAAAGATAGCGGTTCTCCTTTTGAGTTAGAATTAAGATTGAGAAATGAAGTGGAAGAAGATCACAATTTGGAGTGCACTCTCAATGTGGTTCCAATACTCAAGAATTAAGAGGAGGAACCATCTCATGCGGTGGTGCAATCACCACCAAGGTAGGCAATGTCCTTCTCTAGGATTGAATTGTCTTTTGATTGTGAAGAAGGCAATGCAAAGCCAAGCACAGAACCACAATCCACTCTTGCAATAGTAGTGGAATTGGACATGCCAAATGAATGCACTCTAGAGATAGCTACAACTTAGGTGGATGAAGAGGAAGATGTCTTGATATCACAATTCCAAAAGATCACTCCTCTCACACAATAATTGGAAGTGGAGATAGTGCGGTTCATGATTGTCATGCGACGAGAAGAACAAGGGGTGGCAACTCTATCCCATGAACTAGTAACCAAGGATGACCAAACAATATCAATTGGGTGGAGGTAAGTCAAGTGAGTGGAGACAATTTTGGAGTGTTGAAAAGGGTAAATGACAAGAAGGAGAGGGTTCCTAGATTTGGATAGCTTGTTTGCGGTTCCAACCATTGTTACCAAGATCATGGTAGCATTTGAAGCAATGGTGGTTGAACAAAGGATGAAGAGAAGGGAGAAGCATCAAGCTCCCAAGAAATGCTTATAGTGGAGAACACTTTGGTGGTGCCAACAACAATTCTAGATCACCTGCCTAGAGTATGAGTCCCACAAGGAAAGGAAACTTGATCTGGACCCGGTGAAGAGGAACTTGTAGGGCCTGTGTTGAAGTATCCATCTTTTTCATTGTGGTCATTTAGGTATTGAGGCCTGTAAAAGACCAAGACCAAGGAGAGAAATAAGAGAATGGAAGCTCACATTGGGACGCTAGAATGAGGGAAAACTTTGAATGCCTATCATGAGCTTTGGCTTTGGTATTTATAGGTAGCAGACAAAGCCCTTGAGAAGCTTCTCAAGAAGCTTCCTTGAGCCACTTTCTTAGAGTGCAAGCCAATTTAACCAAGAAGCTTCTCAAGAAGCTTCCTTCTAGAAGCCACTACTTGGCGTGCAAGCTAAGCTAGCTGGAAGCTTCTAGAAGCTTCATTCTAGAAGCTACTTACTTGAAGTGCAAGCTAAGCTAGCTGAGAAGCTTCCTAGATACTTTTGGAATATTCTAGGCTAATTTGTCTTATTTGCTACTTCATTACCTCTACTAAATTTGTTGCTAAACTCCATATTATAACATATTCCCCCACCGCTAGTTGGTGACGTCCTCATTGCCAATGAAGCTTTGAACTCATGGATGGCCGTCTGTGCATTTTGGAGGTGAGGAAGAGGTCCCATGTGGCATCATGAAGGGGATACCCTTTCCAAAGGACCTTATACTCCATATGTTGTCGATGGCCTTGTTGAATATGGCAACCCGCAAGGATGCGATCAACTTTATACTCCTCATGATCATTGATAGGACAAGAGGAGGGGGAGGTTGGACTCGAAAGGAAAAGGAAAACGGGTTAGGAACAAAGGGTTTCAACTTGGAAACATGAAAGACACGATGGATACGCATATGATAAGGCAAGTCAAGTTGATAAGCAACATGAGAGACAATTTGGGTGACATCAAAGGGTCCTATCCAATTAGGAGCAAGTTTACAAACTTGGGTATCAAGGAAGAGAGGGAGGTTACTAGAGGATAACATGACTTTATCATTGACTTCAAAGGTGAAATCATGACTATGGTGGTTTGTATATTGTTTTTGATGATTTTTGAGCAACAAGGAGGTGAGATTTGGCTTGTTAGAGATATTGGGATATAGCGTTCAAGAATGTTAAAGTATGAGGAACCTGAGATGGAAGGGGAGCAAGAAGAGAATTTAGAACAAGCGGATCTTGGCCAAAATTGAGAAAGAAAAGAGAAAATCCGGTGCTTATCTATTTGGAATTGTTGTAGATAAATTCTACAACTACAAGACATTCATCCCAATTGATATGGTGAACATTGACAAAGGTATGCAACATATCTTCCAATGTACAATTTGCACGTTTGGTTTGTGCATCAATTTGATGATGATAGGCCGTGGACAAAGCAAGCTTGGTGCCATGTATCTAGAAAGTGCTTGCCAAAACTTCTTGGTAAATCAAGGATCACGGTTGGAGATGAGTACACATGGGAACCCATGATGCTTGAATATATTGTCAAAGTATATTTGCGCTAAGGTTGGAGCATCCATGATATCACAGGTTGAAGCTAAGTGGATTTGCTTACTAAGCTTATCCACAAACACCATGATTGTTGTGTGTCCTTGCTTTGTCTTGGGTAAGGATGTGATGAGATCCAAGCTCACATGCTCCCATCAAGTGGATGGAATGGCAAGTGGTTGAAGGAGTCCACTCGGCTTTTGGTTGCTGGCCTTGTTGCATTGGTAGCTCTCACATGATTGGACAAATTCTCAAACATCTCGTGTCATGTTGCACCACCACCATTGGCATTGGGAGGTACCAAGGTCTTGTCCACATCCATGTGACCCGCTATGGATAAATCATGGGCTTCTTGAAGGCACACAAGTCAAAGATCACCTTTGGCTAGAACATAGATGCGGTGCTCATGGAATAGAAGGCCTCCCTTGATGGAGAAGGTGTTGTACTTCTTATTGCATGTTGTAAGGTGACCATGTATCATTTGGAAGAAGGGATCTTGTTGTAGAGCTCATTGAAACTTGTTTTGGACCTTGGAGTCAATTGACACCGTTGTAATTGCCACTATGATGAGAGGAATAGACTTCAAATCAAGTTGTCATGATAAAGCATCAGGGATGATGTGGAACCAACCTGGTTTGTACTCAAGTTTGATGTCAAACAATTGGATTTGTTCCTCCCATTGATGATGGTGGCTCTTCATGTGTTCCAAGTGTAAGGTCTACAACAATGGTTTGTGATTAGTTTGCATGATCACTTGTTTTTCCAAGAGGTAATACCTCCATACCTTGGTGGCATATACCATTGCAAGTTGTTCTTGATCTTGAGCAGAGTAGTTTCTTTCAGCCGTATTGAGTTGGTGAGACACAAAGACAATGGGATGTAGTCCATCTAGGAATTCTTGTTGCAATAGGCTCCAATTGCAAAGTTAGAAGCACCAAAATCAACCACATAGGGTAGTTGAGGATCATACGGTTGAAGAATAGGTCTTGAAGACACCAATGCATCTGATCCATGAAGACTGTTGGAGCATTAGTGAACCCGAAAGGTAGAACTCTCCACTCAAAATGCCCATACCTTGTGCAAAAGGCCATCTTTTGCACATCTTCCCTACCAATGAGGATTTGCCAATAGCCACTACAAAGTCCAACTTGCTCTACTCAAATGATCAAGCAAGTCATCAATCCAACGCAAGAGATATGCATTCTTCACAGTTTGCTTATTGAGCCCACAATAATCAATACAGAAACAAAGTCCTCCATCCTTCTTTGGAGCAAATAGTACTGGTGCTCCCCAAGGAGAGGTACTATGTTGTATGAGATACTTCTCCAAAAACTCCGTAAGTGTTGTTCACAACTCCTACAACTCCTTTAGTGAGAGTCAATAGATTGGTCTACTCACTAGAGTACTCCTTGGCAATAACTCAATCTTGAAGGGCATACCACGATAGGAAGGTAATCCCTTCAATAGATCATCCGGAAACACATCCACAAACTTTGGAACTATCTAATCAACTATTGCTTGATGAGGCTTTTGGCTCTCCTTAGATTGTCCTTGTGCAATTGGCTTGATCCACACCACAAAAATAGACTTATCTTCCTCCAAAGCTTACTCTATGGCTATTTCACTAACAAACTTCCCATCTAAGGACTCATTTCTCTTCAAAACTTACTCCATAGTTGCCTTCTTAGCAAATTTCCCATCTTGGGACTCCTCTCTCCTCAAGGTATGCTCTATGGCTACCTTCTCAACAAACTTCCCATCTTAGGACTGACTATTCTTAGGTGTCTTACTCAGAGGTGCCAGACAACCTAATTAGAAATTCCTACCGTGGTGTTATACTTGAAGTTGTCTTCGGGTCCAATCAAATTGAACCTTATGACATTCAAGCCAAGGCAGTCCTAAAATGACATCATAGTGTAGAGGTGCCACTACAAACCTTATACACTCCAAATACTACGTCCCAATCTTAAAAGTAATAGAATGTGAGGTGTAGAATGCAGAACCCTTTCTACTATCCACCATCATCAATCTACTTCCAATCATTGGCTTGATAGGAATACCCAATTATTTCACTACTTGCATAGACATGCAATTCTTTGAACTTCCAAAATCAACCAAAATCCTATAACCCCAATTAGATATGATACCTTGCAAGTGAAACAAACTTGCATAGGTCAAGCCTTCAATCCCATTGGAACTAATGAAGCTCCCAATAGGCGGCTCAAAATCTCCTATTGGGATTCCTTGTTTCCTTGATCATTCTATTCCAGAAACTCCACCCAGGCAACTTGTCGAGGTTGCCCATTCTTAAGTAGACATTCAGCAGTGCGATATCCAACTTGGTGACAATAAAAACAACCTCCATTTTGTTGTAATCTTTCTCTATGTATTGTACCAAGTGGTCTCCATTGGATAACATCAATCTCCACTGGTGTTGGTTCTTCCACTTGTGCGTAGTGTACTGGTAAGCTTTGGGTAGGCTGAAGTCAAGACCAAGTTGTTGCAACCAAGAAATCAAAGTGCTCAGCCAATTGCATGGCTTCTTCTACATTTTGTGGTTCTCGCATGGTCACCTCTAATTTGGTTTGTGACTTGAATCCCCACACAAATCAATCTTGAACTTCGCCTTCTTGTATATTTGGAATTTGCATGATGATGTTCTAAAATTATGTAATGTAGCTCCTTATTGAGCCAATCTGCTTCAACTTTGCCAATTTATCTCATGCAACTCGGATGGCATTTATAGTTTAAAATCGACCAAGTATTGCATCCTTGAATTTTGCTCATGTCAAAATTGGTGCAACAATTTGTCGTTTAGCTCGCTCCACTTGGAATTGCCACCAAATTTTTGCCACACTATCCAAATAGCTAGAAGTCAAAAGAATTTATTTCCGTTTAGCTTGAAGGTTGGTGCCTTCAAATTAATATTTGTAGTCAAACACAAAATTCTCCACTATGCCCAAAAGATTCTTACCTTCAAACACCTTGGGTTGTGGAAATCAAATGCAATCTTCTCCATCTCAAATTGACACTCTCTTTATATGTTCTCGTAGTTGCTGGTCTTGTTCATCTAACAATCAAATAAGGTGCTCAATTTGTTGTTGCATCGCATAACTTTGGTATTGCCACCATAGCTACTACTCTATCCTATTATTCCCAATTTATCTAATTGATTAACACATAGATGCAACACGTCCACCATTCTCCATAAGTTACAATTGGAAGTATCAAGGGTTCCTTAGACAAGGTGATCATATGCAAAAAATCCTGCCCAAAGTGTGAGGTGATGAATTGTGTGAAACGATGCTTGGGTAATATTTGGACAGGAAAATCCCAATGGTTTGGCGGAAGTGGATTTGGTGGTCTATGAATTCCATCCATCTTATTCTTGCTCTGATACCAATGTAAAAGACCAAGATCAAGGAGAGAAATAGGAGAATGGAAGCTCACATTGGGAAGCTGGAATGAGAGAAAACTCCAAATGCCTAGCATGAGCTTTGGCTTTGATATTTATAGGTAGCATACAAGGCCCTTGAGAAGCTTCTCAAGGAGCTTCCTCGAGCTACTTTCTGAGAGTGCAAGCCAAGTTAACCAGGAAGTCTCTCGAGAAGCTTTCTTCTAGAAGCCGCCTACTTGGCATGCAAGCTAAGCTAGTTAGAAGCTTATAGAAGCTTCTAGAATAGTCTAGGCTAATTTGTCTATTTGCTACTTCATTAGCCCTACTAACTTCATCACAAAACTCCATATTGTTACAAGGCCGGTGTTGAAATCAATGAAGGAACTACTTCTTGCTTACTAGGAGATAGACCCTACAATGACATATTATAGATGATTGATAGAGTATCTACACTATCATAGACAAAGTTTTGTTTGGGAGAAGTTGGGATTAAAGTAGGAATTAAAAAAAGAAAAGGGTAGTATTTTGCATGCTTGGAGGCTAAGATGGTTGTTACTAAGAAACAATGCAAGTACCAAGAACAATGTTTGAGCAGAGGAGACAATGACTAGCTCACACAACTTTGAGAGAAGCTTTCAATAGTTGAAAAGAAGTGACATGACCAAACTTGAGATAATTATAATCGGAGCAAGGCTAGAGATGAAGGATAGCCTAAGATTCAAGAACTTGAAACAACACTTGCAATTAAGGAGAATGAGTTGCATTGCAAGAAGGCAGAGTATGATGCTTTCTTGAAGAGCTACAAGTATGGGAGAGACAGAATGATGACCTATTAAAGAACTACAAGGAAGAATTGTGGAGTACCAAGTCCAAGTTCATGGTACTCAATCTTGGTGCATCTCATCTCAAGAAGATATTTATGGACTACAAGGCAACTCAAGAGAAGAAGCTAAGTGATAAGGATGAAGAAATTGCTAAGATGAAGATAGAGGAGATTGGATCTTGATTGCAGATCACCCAACTAAACTCAAACTTATTAACAATCCATGGGAGATCCAAGCATTGTGCTAAGGAGACAAAGAAGAAGCACAAAGAGTGATTGAGTGCTTATGACAAAGAAATGGTGTCCTTGAAGCAAGAACTAGAGGCTTTCTACCTCTAGGATACTAAGGACCAATAGGCACACAATGCCAATACCGAGTAGGCCCAAATACACATTGAGGAATTGAACATGATAGTCAACAATAACAAAGAGAAGGAGCAAATCCTTTGTGTGTAGATCAAGCAAAAAATCCAGATGGAGCTGTAGTCCATTTGGGACACTTTAGATGCAAAATAAACAAGGGTTCTTACTATCATGGAGGATGCTACAAATTGTCTCAAAGCACAAGTAGAAACATTGGTTATGACCTAGGATCACTATAGAAGAGTTCAAGTCAGAAAAATATGCTTTGGAAACTAAACCATACTCAAGCAAGCAACTAACTAAGTTGGCTGACTAACTGTAAAAGCATACCAATGCCAAATTCAAGGAGGTTTTGGGAATTATCTATAAGGAATGTAAAGAGTATAATAAGTGCATTGAGGAGTTGATTCAAAGATGTAAAGGAGAAGGCAGATTGGTATTGTAGGAACTATGGTGTCCATGTAACATGTATACATATTTAAAGTAAAATGCAATCATTAGAGTCAAACATTATTGTGGTGGGAGACAATAGGAGTGGAGCATCATTATGATGAGGCAACATCATGATGGTAGATCATTGGAGTCAAACATCATGTAGGTCGGTTTTCATAGGGGTTGGATCATCAGAGTGTGATTACTCCCTAGTACAACAATTTTGTATTGCCATGTCATCATGACTATTTTCTTGATGCTGAGATGGAGCCTTGTAACTAGTCAAGTGTATAGTAAAGCGGTTGTAGGTTGCACCATCATGGCCATTAATCAATCTGAAAAATAGGTATCTTAGGATTAATGTTAATTAGCCTAGAGTCTAGAGTTACTCATGGGATCATGGCATCACATAACCATGAATATGCTCCATCTTTTTGTTGTTATAGGTATAAAAAGAATCACTTTGACATAATAGAGGTTCAATTTTGGAACTTCAAGTGACATGGTTTCTTGTCCACCTTGTATATATATACTCAAACGACACCATTTTCAATAGCTCTACAAATCTTGGTGAGAGGGAGAGACCTTTGGGACCTTTGGGACTACAATCCCGTATACTACAAGGGAGAGACCTTTGGGACTATTGGCCATCATAGCATACTCAATCATCACCTTTAGGAGCTTTTCTTTGTAAATCTTTTGTGGAAGTGATTTCATTACTTTACTTTACTTTTAATGTGCCAATGTGGGTTGTATTACCTTCTTCTAGGAATAGTTCTTGCCCAAGAGGATAAAGATGTAACACTAGGCAAATCATGACAAAGTGACATTTTCTCTTTGTATCTAGCCATTCCCAAACCGTATTTTGTGTGAATTTCCTATTATTACCAATTATACTATTAGTACATTGACATTGGATTGTCACACATAGTGATAAGGAATCATCAATAACCTATCTTTGCCACCCTTCACTTTGCTCCCTACATTAGGCACAAACAATACCATTTTCAATAGCTCTACAAATCTTGGTGATAGAAGGGGAGTAGAAATGGACTTGAGAGTGAAAGTCGGATTGGATTGAAGATAGGAAACAACATCCGAGTGAAGATCTCCCATGGTTTCAATTGCAATCAATTTTGGATGGAACTACCCCATGGTTTCAATTGTAAATTTCCAAATCAACTCAACATTGCTTCTCTATTTGGTGCTTTTGGGAACTTCAACAAACCTTTTGCATTGAAGGAATGAATGGTTTTGAATATTTATCAATTCACCCCTCCAACGTAGAGCGATGGAAAACTTTCAAATGTTTATGTTTTTTGTTCTCATTTCTACAGGTGGAAGTGAGGATCTTTAGCATGCTACCCTTAGAACAAAGAGTAAATTCTGTATCGATATTACTAACCCTTATTTTCTTCTTATCAACTAACACTTTCATAATGTCCTGACTAATTAATCACTAATTAGGCTCCATAAATTTGTAAACTTAAATAGCCGTCATCCCGTATCTTATTTTTGTCAACAGCATTTTCGGGATTTTCTCCATGTTCACTCCATTTTCAAAGATGTTTTTTATGGGTACATGTAAAACGATTTATAGACTTCAATCAGTGGAAGTGAAAATAAGTGTCATAAATCTGAAACCCCAGTGTTCTGTAAAGTAAAGTGCCATAAAAATTTTCTTTATGTAGTCAGTCGAGGTTTTATGGTGGGGCATTTGAAGTTTAGCCCTCTAAAATCTGGTTGATCATGAAAAGCATGACACATTTAGGGTTAAGGGTATTCTGGGAAATTCAATGCGAAAAAATTCAGCCAAAATTGGTACGCCTAAAATGTTAAAGAAACGTTCATAAACGAGCCCTTACACTTTATAGGTACCAGTTATAAAATTTACAGGAATTGCAAATTTCCATAAAAATCCATAGAATCGATCCTTGAAACCATGGTGAGAGCAAGGAGAAGGAAAAGTAGAGCTGGAAGCTAGAGGTCTTAATGCTCTACAAAACATACAGACCTAGAGAAGGATTACTCTAAGTGGGTGGATATGTGAATTGGTTGCATCGGCTAATAAAATTATAATTCTGTTTGACACTACCGAGACAGAAGTTATCGAGGCAAGTCTATTTGAGTTACAAAACCCGGCAATTATTGAATCAGTTGATCTTTGATCAACTTGACAAATTCTCGTTTGAAGATCTGAGTAGGAAGTTATGAATCTAAGAAAGGAGGTGACAACGAAGGAGTGGAGGCTCGGTCTAGCTTCCCCATTTCACCCTTGTTTGGACCTTGTTTATAATTTACTCATGGTTTATTGAGTGAAAGGATCATAGAAGTTAAGTTTTTGACCTTGAATGTTTCTAATATCTCCTTGGGAAATAAATATACCAAGTTTTGACAATGAGGTGATGTTTTGACCTTTAGTGCATACCAAATGGAGCATATAAGAATCTATGTGTATTATAATATTTGTATAATAAACTAATTTGGATTACATGCTAAAACTTGATGTAGTATATTTTTGTATGAAAACATAGTTTGATGAATACAATATCATAAAGTCAATAAATTCCATATACCATATATATTCAAGATCTTATTAGTTCTTGGAATATTAGCCCAAAATCCTATGTTCAATATTGATATGTATATTTTAGAATTTTGAGCATCACACTTTGGTAAAGGAGAAGGATTTTGGAAAAAAGGTTTATCTACAAAAAATAAACAAGAAAGAAACTATTTCTTTTTAAATGGAGCTGCCTCCTAGGATAGAATATTTTTTCTTAAATCAAAAGATATTTTCATATGTATAATTAGAAATAGGGATAAATAAAATTACATAAAATTATGATACCCCTAAACAAAACTTAGCTCTGTTAGCTTTTAAAATTGCATATTATCACTATATAATTCAAGGCAGTGGTTATCTCTATGTCCTAAGCATTCCAATTTTTTCCACTTTCTTGCACTCCAAGAAAATAAAATATCCAATTAACCTTCAAGTTTAAGTTATATGAATTAGCCGGTTAAAGACTTACTTGCACACGCATGTTGGTATAGACCTCACTCAAATAGCACGTTTACAAACACCTCCTTTTCTTTTTATTGATGGAGCATTGACATACCGTACGTGCAGCAGCAAAATCTAATATGGCAGATCAGTCACGAAATCAATACAAAACTACTTGCCACATATATACACTCAAGGGTTGCCACATTTGGATTATGACTCTATTGGGGTCTAGTCCATTTTACCTTTTTCATCTCTCCCTTGTACGGGCTTGATGGGGTCCTCCCATCGTTCGTGTTCTCTACGAGGTCGCCTTTTTCATTTGGATTATCAAACTAAACTTTCATATCTCATTGAGATGAAATACCAACTTTGGACATGGAAACTTCTTATCCTTAGAATTATACCTATTGAACTCATTTTTTCCATTATAATAAGTTTTCTTGCATAGATTTAACTCCTAACGTTAACCATGCCCATTATTTCTACGCCAATTCGGGAAAATGATTATTTATAGGTATACATATCATTTATATTCAATTCCAATTGTGGACTTGTCAGGTTCTTATGAGTTATTAGTCCTTGATTGATTTATAAAAGATAGACAAGGACTTCTTTCTGACTCTCTTAGTGATGATTGATCCACCTTAAGAGTACTCGAAAAACATGTTCTATGTCCAGAATATCCTTTACTAATCCAATCAATAAAAAATTCCACACAAAGATTGTCACTATACAGTATGCATCTAAATGTGTATTGGAAAAGTCAAAGGTAAAATAAGAATGAATATACCACCAGCATATCGCAAACTCTGGCATTGTTCACTCGATGGGTGAGACAAAAGCATATAATTTTGATGATACGATATGCTGTCTTCTCGTATCAAGCATCAGGCCATATGCTAAATTTGGAATCCTTGCAAAGCCCTCCATATTTCCACGCATGAACTTGTCCCCCTTTTCCACGTGTGATCTCCATGGCTGGTTCATGGCTTGGTGGCAGCTTTAAAATAAACGGTGAAAATAGGGGGGTGGCCATCTGTCCTTCTGGAGGATGATTGTGTTCTCACTCTGTGAAATTTGACGAACTTAACATATGAAGGATCAAAGGTTGTTAACGCCCACACGTACAACCACTGAATTCTTTTAAGTTTAGACATCCATGACCGATATGCCTCCTTACTGGATAAACATTGGTTAAACTAAAAGCACTAGACCGCAATACTAGGGTGTTTCAAATTAGGAACCCTACGGATTTCTCCGGGTGCCAAGGTTCACCCATAAATTACGCTAAAATTTTTACGGGTAATAAAAGTCTTGGGAGCTTTCAGTCTCGGTTATCTTACAATCTCGATTGCCATCAATCTGGGGATATTAATCAGCTGACAAATTGATACTGGGTCTGTGCCTGTCACGGGAGAAAGAAATGTTAATGGTACATGTAGGAAAGAGTGATTAATCAATGACAACAAAAGTCATTGATTAATGCTTTCATAAACATTACCCAATGTCCATAATCCGCATAATCAGTAGATTTTCACGAGTCACGAGTTTCGTTTCCCATATAAAGTTTATAGATTCTAGAATTTCAGCCTAAAATCTACATTTCTTTACTGAAAAAAAGCTGATTTGAAATCCCCTACTGTCTGAAAGAAAAAAATCAGCTCTAACGTTGTTTACACATTCTTACCTTGATACCACTTCAATATTATAATTGAGATGTAGATCCATATGATAGTTCCGATCTCCTAGATATCGTAGGACAGATTTCTCATTCTATTCTAACGAGGCTTAGCCCCATTTAGTGCCTACGTTTTATCCTTATACTGCTTGATGGTCTTTTCATCTTTCTCATTATCTTTTTGCGTAGCCGTTTCCTTGTTGAAGTCCTGAAGAAACATTGATGAACATACAGCCTGACTTTATGCACATGGTGTATACGAGCAACAATTATTGACACCTCTCAACACTTGGCTATCCATCCTTGGTTAAATTGTGAGGAATAATTGGACTATCATTTCGTAGGTCAAGACCTTTCGAGCCTTTTCCTTATTTATATCCAGCTGGCAGCATTGCTCGTCATTTCAAGTCAATGAATTGTATCCAAATCAGATAAATTTCACTTATAAATCTTCGCTCAATGCGAACGGATGACATTATGCACGACCTGCCTGACACCCATAGAGTAATATAAGTATACGCTCCGAGAATATCTCAAACAAGGTTATCCTTCAGGAATTATTCACAGAAATTGGCGACCGCGTAGGATAACTGGACTTATTCATTAATGGCAGAACGGTCTCAGCAGACAGAAACTCCAGAAGAAGACGACAATGAACTATTTTCCCAGAGAGAATATCAGGAAAATCAGACTGTAAAAGTGGGCATAAGCAACTGGTACAAGACACGTAGAAGTTGGTTCCTCAGTGGCTTGATTTTCGTAAGCACCCTATAAAGACATTGCAGTCACGACGAATCTAGAGTAATAAACTAAAGTTTAACTGACAACACGAACCGATATCTACAGTAGTCTGACTTTCAACTGCAGTTTCAGAAGCTTAGTTTTAACTTTCCTCTTTGACTTACGATTCTATGGGGGTTTAGCCCCATTTTACCTCCAATGTCTTTTCCTCTACGGCTTGACGGGGTCTTCCCATCATTCTTGTTTTCACACGCGTCGGCCTTCTTCTCTTTGACTTACATATCCATTATAGAGTCCTTTAAGGACTTTTACACGACTCTCCCGACGATTTCATATCCCAATGCTGGGAAATAGAGTTGCTGGTTACTTCGAAATCCCTGTGGCCACTACAACTGTGCGTGTTTGACTTTGGATGGGTTTCTTGATGTAGGTTTGTGTTGGTCGATGTTCATACGTGTGGAAATCCAGATGGATCGTTTTTCTGGAATCTCTGAACAAAGATTAACTCCGTAGTTTTGGATGTTTATGTTAACATTCTTCTTTTCAAATCAGAGTATCAGGTTTCTCTTCGCAAACTCAGATCCAGATTTGAATTCCTGTCTCGGGCAATCAATTATTCCGCGCAACGATGTTATAGAAGGACTATACTTTAAACGGGTGAAAAACTAGAAGTAACTCTCGAGATGTAATGAGAACGTGGCGTCGTTTATACCCGATGGATGGGTTGGCGGCCGGATGTTTGAAATTCTCTAGTAAAACAAAATTCATGGGGTGAACTTTTAGTTTTGTTGTTCGTGAATCTCCAACAACGTCAAATTTCGTTAGTGTTAATTCCAACTACGTTTTGGTTTTTCCTTTTTTAATTCAATGTCGAGTTTTGTTGTTCGTGAATCTCCAACAACGTCAAATTTCGTTAGTGTTAATTCCAACTACGTTTTGGTTTTTCCTTTTTTAATTCAATGTCGAATTCTTTTCTCCAAATGACTATTCGACCATCCAATTCCCGTACCAAGCAAAAGTCACTCTTCTCCTGGCTTCAATATTGTCTAGAATACAGGCGAGTCAGTCGTGGATTTTGTCCGCTGGCCGCCTGTATTGTTACACATATACCGACGCATGCCATAAAACTTGGAAAACTAGAAGTAACAGTTCGATTAAAATGTGTCGAGTCCACATTGCAGCATCGTCTGTTCTCTTGAACAGGTGATTGCCACTTCATCATAAACCGAGTTCTTTGTATGTCTCACATTTAAAAGGAGATGAGATTTACCTCAATATCGAGTATATGTTCACGAGTATATGTTCATCACTGAATGATCATGAAGGACAGCAGCGTGAGAGTACTCTTCAATACATTTTAATCTACTCAGTTTTGGGATGTATTTACCAAATCACATATTTCTCGTTACAGCCCTGCGATCTGCGAGTATCGTCATTCATCTGGAATGTGGTCCTTTCCTCAGCACTAGCTTCAGCTCTCTCTGCTATCATCACGCTCACAGCAAGTGAATGGCACACGTATGGTCTATTCACAAGGAACTCTGCTGAACACAATGATGTGCTGTGCTGAAACACCCGTGATTGAGAACTGAGTGGGTTTGGGAGCTACGGTCATGGAGTGGATAGACGGGTGTTGTAAATCACAGAACAGCTCGGCGCTCTCTTTAAGCGTGTGAGCATCCTCAAGCGTGTGAGCATCCTCGTGGCTTATGCTTCTCCTGAGATTATGGGTACTGTACTTTAGTGACAGTTCTGTGGGCAAGCCGTGGTTGATCACACGCAACGGCTTGGAGAAACAACAGTAATTTAGAAAAGGCGACCGCGTAGGATGGGAAGACCCCATCAAGCAAACAACACTAACAGCTTTCAAAAATTTCTACATTTAAGCTGGCGGGACTCAGTGAGACTGCTTATCTTGTTGGAAAATATACTCTGCTCGGCTCCTTACAGCATGTATCACTCCCCAGCTACACGTAATTACATGAAATATTTGAGCCACTTGCAATTGAGTTTATTTGAGCCACAAACAGAAGTAAACTTATAATCAAACCTCAATAATCAATCAGAGCAATACGCATATATGAGACTACTGCAGGGCAAAAGTTTCAGCTCTCGTTCTACTGCCCTCAACATATTAAACAACCACGATGATGTGCAAGCTAAGACCACAATAGTAACTCATTTACGCAGTAACCGTTCTGAGTAACCATGTAGGAATACACGCAAGCTGCTCCGCTTAAGAGGAATTACTGTACAACCAAGTGCTTGTTTTTCGATGGCGTTGGATACTTAGATAAGTTTAAATGAGAAATCTGAAAATAATTTAGCAAGCTTATTTTCCTTATCAATGATGTAGTAAAAGAAAATTAACAATTTGGGACTTTTCTGCCAGCAAATTTTAATTTTTTGAGAATGCTCATTTTACCTTTGTGATGAATAGAATGAGAAGTAGTGAGGATCCCATGAGAACAATGTTTTATTAACTTTCATAAACGGAGTCTCTCTACTTAGTTGTAGGGAGGTCATACAGCTGTACAGTTTGCCTGCAAACTGTACAGTACCGATAGTCTCGGGAGTAACACAAGCTATCCATAATATATATTTAGTTTACACAAGCTATTCAAAAATAAAATTATATATATTTACACTAATAGTCATTAACTGATATTTATTTTGTTATTTGAACGTTTAATTATTCCTTGAGCGGTAGATTTCATCTTTATCGCTTGATAATCTATGTCTTGGTATAAAACTGAAGAGTGTGTATTACTTAGCTGTTACAATCTATTCTAGGTTCATTTCTTTTCTTAATTTTCTCAAACTAAAATGACAAATCATACATTTCAAAATGATACGTAAATCTAATTTATGAATGTGAAGATTTTTTGGCTCAATCAGAATAACTTGATATGCACCTCTGTGGATTTTAGATACCTCCAAAATATATCATTAACACTAACTTCTCATAATATGATTGCAAGAAATGTGTTTCTTTACAGTTTAATATGTATTGATCTACAAAGACGATTGATTTTTATAGATTTTAATTTAAATAAAAATATTATGTAGAAATGGAGTGCATGTATCAGAAATACAAAATTTGAAACGCATGGAACTAGTTAAACCATGAGATGCATATTACATATAAAGGACTATAAAGTCTTTTGTACTCACGAGCTAAATCTTAGTCATCATATATAGAGTACCTGAAAAAGAACTATGCATCCTAAAAGTTAATCAGAATAAAAAATAAATAATTTTCAAAAAAAGATTTTTTTGAACTTAAATACCTGGAATCATTTTCCCTGTTGTTCTCGAATGAAGGGGTATTCAAATCTATCCTTTTATAACGATTTCACATCTACAGTGGACGGACCATATACCTTAGATAGGAGAAGACTGCAATAGAGTTGCAGTGAATTTCTCGTGGCACTGACACCGAGTGTAGACACGAGTGATTGAAGTGTTGATGGAGGGCTTTGGATACTATTTGTCAGGAGGGTGCATCAGCCATGTTTGCTATGCTCGCAGAGGGGCACAGTCGAGAAGAGTTTTTCTTAAATACTGTACTTGAGGAATTCTTTAGCGACGGACAGACTTCAATGCAAAAAGTGAGGCAGTTGAATCAGATGATCGCAACGTCCCATAGTGACAGTTACTGACCATTGACCTTCGGAGTGAAGGAGCGACACAGGTCGAAGTTCCACGCTTTGCAAATAATTGTGTTCTGAAAGCCAGGCTGAGCATTAAGTATTGCGGTCCTTGGATGCTCGAGTGACTGTAACCTTTACCATCTCGAATTCTCCCGCTCTCTCAATATTCGTCTTCATCATTCAGATTCGTTCATTGCTGGGTGTGACATTGCCTGAGACGAACCACAGCTGAAGTCTGATTAAGAGTAGCTCGCACTGTTTTCATCTTGCACATCCTTCTATTCAAGCTCGCATTTGTTCACATTCTCAATCTCTTGTAGCGTACGTTCCTGTCTTTTATGTAGAGTATGTACACGAGGTCCGAAGTTGAATATCACGTCCAGTGGCCATAAAGTTACTATCAGTCTGCAAGCTTATTCTCTGTTCCGTTGCTTAGAAGCCATGGCATCGAGTGGATATCTTCGTTGTGAGATTCCAGTATTGTATATAAGTGTTCTCACAGCGTTTGCAGTCGGCAGCTGGACAAGTTACGCTGAGACTCACACGGCGTTCAACAAGCAGTTGGAGTCATCACCAGCTTCATTTGGCTCACTGGCTGGACAGCAGCAACTAGTTTTCTCATTTTACTTGCACGATAATCTGGACACGAGGCCATCTTCTAGTGCTCTAACGGTGGTGCCTGCAGTTGGATCTTTGAATGGACGTGGGAACCCGCACTTCTTCGGAGCAATTGCAGTCTTCGACGACGCGATGACCGAGGGCTCTGATGTGAACTCAAAGTCTCTAGGTAGAGGCCGTGGCTTCTATGTATTCAATTCCATGACCGATGACGGAGCTAGTCTTGAGTTCGTTTGGACTGCCGTCTTCAACCAGGCCAGTGGATTTGGGGGAAGCACCATCAGTTTCAAGGGGTATGACAAGATTGACGATGCGGAGAGGGAGATAGCCATTACTGGAGGAACTGGACATTTTCGACTAGCTCGGGGTTGGGCAACTATCAAGACAAACACTGTGAACGGAGGCGCTGCTAAGCTTTACATCTCCTGCAATGTTTTATACGGTGCATAGAATTATGTACAGTAAGGCTGCGTTCTTGCTTAAGTGACCACTTACTTTTGTCTACATTGACGTCGGCCTGATCCCTTCGAATTTGTGGCGCGCATGCTTCAAAAGTATTAAGAGCTTCTTCAGGACTTGTGAGCTGTCAAATCAGTCGGAGCTTTCAACAAACGCGTTATAGAAACGCCCTGTACTAGAAGCTAGAAGGGTATAATCCTCTGAGGTGCAAAGTTTCCTCGCCTACCAATACCTGCTTCTGTAAGTTATGGATACTATGCCAAGCAATTTCAGTTGTCCAACTCGGGCGTGTTTAGTTCTTGCACTGTCCGATGGTAAGGCCCATCAACTTTTGTAGATTATTCTGTTGCCAGTCAATTTCCTGTTTGGATTCTTTACAACTGACTAAACAAATCGGCTTGTGTATGTGAACGTTGCATTGAGCAACAAGTAGTCTGCTATTCGTGAGCCTTCGTTCATTTGTGTGGAACGACGACTGTTGCGATGACTATATCTCTGCACGTTTTCATCCGTGTAGTCTAGGATCTCTGAACGGACCTCCGTTGTTTGTTCGATACAAACTTGTTCTACACTCTCGATACCGTTGAACGACATTGTTGCTGAAATACCGAGTCGCTCTACTCCCGAGTTCTGGCTACGTCTGAAATAAAGGAGGCAGTCCATCCAACGAGTTTTGAACTGTTTGAGGCAGATCCCACAAAGCTCGAGTAGTCGTATTATCTACACTTTTTGCGCTGAGTGTTTAACAAAATCGAGAACCACACCAATGTCGAGATACTTCACGCTAAGGCTCCAGATCTCTTCGGTTCATGTTTCGCACAATGGACTTACTGTATCCTTCTGATTGTAATAGACGTTCTCCCATCGACGGTATCGGATTGCCACTTAATTTCTATAAATCATTGTTTTATCAGCTCAAAAGTAGTGAACCGAATCTCACTTATATATATTTCATTATCCCTGTAGAAACTACATATTTGTTGTAAGCATTAGTTCTCTTCATGATTTGGTACTTTGTTCCATGGTCGAATTTAAATCTTCGAAAGAGAATCTGTTCATGGAATTAACTTCAAATTCTAATTTAGTGAAACACTTAATAGGATAGAAATGTACACTCAAGTTTTACACAGTATTTCTCATGACATTTTAAACTCAAAAGTCTAGATAGATCTGAGATGTATTCTACACAAAAAAACCAATTTTATCTTGCACACATATTTACAATACTTTGTGTTATTGGTAGAGAACTCTATCAAATCATATGGTTTCTAAGTTATCAATGGCAAACTACACATTAACTTTAAGGAGTATGTAAGCTAAGTTAGATACTCTGTCCATAATAACTTGATACCTGATTAAGATATACCGCACTATTTTTACTACAAAGGGCATTGGGATAAAAAGAAAAGGAAAACATGAAGGCCATAACTTTAAGCACCTCACCATAAGTTTCATCGTTTGAAACGGGAGGCTCCATTCCTAGGCCTATCATGATCATTAAAGTAAGAGATTTGGTATCTTTAAAAATCTGGTAGAAAGAAACATACTCTCAATATAAATTTATTACAAACTATTTTATTGACAAATTTCTATCATAAATGAAACTATATATTGATTAAATTTAAAAAATAATATGAATAATAGAATGTTATGATTGATAACAATGTGAACTTAGGAGTTAGGTTCTCACAATACCTGTAAATGAGAAATCATACTATATACTAGAATGTAAAGTCCAATGAATATGTATATATTCATTGTAAACTCATTGATACTAACTATTACAAAGTAAAACATAATAATTTGAAACATAATAAAAAACAATTAAAATTGATCCTATTTCAATTAAATTAATTGATCCTTTTGAATATATTTAACGTTGAAATACTATCAATACTAATATAGAGGAATAACTGTATAATAATTGGAAAAGTATAATTTAAAAATAAATTCAAACATAAAATATGTATTTTTTATATTTTCTCACATCATCAATAAATAATTTCAAGGACTCACCAACCTTCTAATCTTATTGCTCCTATTTCAAAGTCTAAATTATGCCAAACAAGATACAAATTCCTCCTTATTGAACATTGTACATATTACAATATATACCAAGGATTTAAGAGAAAACTCAAAGAATGGGAAGATCCCATCAAGCCGTACAAGGGTGAGACAAAATAGGTAAAATGTGACTAAGCCCCAATAGAGTTGATATGAGAAATCTACCTACCACATCTAAGATATCAAAGCTATGCAAGTCATATGGTCTACAAACAGCTGGAGCATCCAAAGAAGCATTACCAAGTAATCTACAGAATATTTTTAGTTCCCAAATCCTAAGTTTTGCTCTTTGTAGATGATTGAATGTAAAATTATAACTACTAACTATATAATTATAAAAAATTACATTTTTATTTGAAAATTTAACTTAAATTTTAGTAAAAATTTCAAGTTTTAACATACTATTATATTTCTAAGAAAAATGCTTACAATGAATGAGTAAAATTATATATGCATAACCTAGAGGTATGGCCTTACATATAGTTTTTATTATCAACTATGTACAAGATCTAATGAATATTTATTCCAAACACTTAACAAGTTACCATTGTATTTTTAACATAATTAATTTAACTAATTTACTTAACATATATAGATATGATACTCTTTTCTTACATGTTTACTATAGTCATCGATGACAGATGATGATTGAAACAAGAATTTAAGGGTCTAATTGTAGATGAATTTTGTCCTCAAATATGATCATGAGCCACAATATTACTTGTGATTTGGCATAGTATTTACACTTAAAGTATGCTTTTTTTTACTTTGGTAAAGCTTATCTATCTAGATTATTATATATCATTTATTTATTCTTATTCCTAGAAAGTGGAACTAGGTATACATTATTTATTTATTTTACTACAGATGTTAGTGGTCAATATTAGTACATTTTAAATTTTTTAGTTTTTAAATATAAATTTGAGCTAAGTTAAGATCAAGGAGTTCCATTGCAACTAAGATCAATGAAGTCAATTAAATTAGATGAATCAATAAATCAAATTAGATGAATCTGCTAGTGTTGAAGAAGCAAGGATCAAGTAAGTTTATTGAGATTAGAAAATCAAGTAGATTTAGAGGTTTTGAGTTTGAGCAGAAGGAATGGAGAGCATACTTATGAATTGGGGCTAGAATCAAAGTATTTGGATTTTGATCGAAATAGAGATTTGATTTGATAAGATATGGTTTTATTCATTGTTATTTAGCATATGATTAGGTATGAAGTTCAATTTTTGTTTTTTTAGACTTCTCCATTACTTCTCATTTAATGCTTCCTTGAATTAGAATTAATATCACTTCAAATATCCACTTGCTTAAGAGACCGACAATTGATTTTTTTATTTCTCAATATGGGTCAAATCAACAACAAAGAACTTCTGTTTCCATTTCAACTATGATTGATTATGTCATAAGCATAACCAATTTTTTTTCCATTTCAACTTAGATTTTTCCACACCCGTAGGAATCCGGAGACAAATTCATTCATAGTATGGCGGGATAAAGTGATAATTGAAACCGTTTATTTCTTTTAAACCCTCTATTTTCCAATCAATTACGATTTCACTTAATAAATTCCAGAGTCCGTCAAAAGAAGTCTATAGGAGGTCTACGGGATATCCCATAGACTGTTACAGGAGGTGAGAGGGAACAATTTGCTCTTCTCCGGAGCTACTCTCATAAACTATAAAAGTTAACGAGATATGAAAAATAGAGGGTTTAAAAGAAATAAAGGGTTTCAATTATCACTTTCTCGATACTCGTAAATATTGGTAAGGAGATTTATGGATACGATGAGGGTTTCATATTTAGTTTCTATAGGTTTTGTAAATACCCATAAAAAATTTACCAACACTCTATAAAAAATTTATGGACCGTGTAGGGAGCATATGGGGCAATTTTTATGGGTAAAATTCTACAGCGGTAGACAAGTTTATGGGTAATATAAAATGTGATCAGTGGGTTCTTATGGGTTATTACAAGAATACCATAAAATCATTTGCTGAAAATTTGAAAACATAAATTTGCTGGAAGTTTTGTAAACCATGAAATTGTAGGGAGAGATTCCATTACTTATCCATTCTTCTCTATGGTATCTCTAATATTTTATGGATGTCACTAAACAGGGCATCTTAGTCAGGGAGTTATCATGTCTACAATTTGCCAAAGAAAAATACATAGGTTTTAGGATCTTTTTGTATGGTAGTTGAAATAAGGGGCACAGGTTCTGAATTACAAGGTGAGATCCGCGTCCCATAACTTTCTCCATGGTACCAATGAAAAGTCTACCCATGAATTTGTTTTAGGGTTTAAGGTGTGTAGAGAAGATGATAAGTATTAATTAAGTATTAATTACAATGTTAAGATACAACATGTACTATTTATAATGATGGGATTATTATAATTTTATTTTATTGTGTAATGGGAGGTGATAAATATGTTAAATTATTATATATTTAATTAATTAACTATTACATTGTATCCCAACATATTAATTATAATGTAAATGTAACGGTGTAATGGGAGGTGATAAATATATTAGCAAATCAAGGCCTCTTACTTCCACATGTCCACTACTTACAAATTACTCATAACAATTGCATTCATTCTTAACTCTTGCACACATGACTAAACTCTTGAATACTCTTTTGTTCCATAAAGTTTCCCTGATTTTGTTAGTCTAGGAAAATAATGAAACATTCCGTATCACCAAAGTGCTTTTTTTGGACGTTTTAAAAATTGTGACCGTCTAGATTTGTGGGACACTCTAGTTTTTTTATGACCAACCTGACGAACAACATGACTGCTTTTTCCAGTTGAGATACCATGATGTTCATAAATATCCATTGACTTTAAATCTGAAACCCTCGTTTTGTTATGAGTAGAATCCCATATAATCATAAAGAATTACGGGTCATAAACATTGGGATCCAAACAAATTTATGGATCATGAAAATTGAGGATCCGTAAAATTTTACTGGTTACGGGGCCTGTAAAACTTTATGAAAGCATTAATTGAAGTTTCTCTTGTCTATGTGTATTATTGGTATCTCTTTCTCCCCTCTCATGCATAGATTTCATATCGATTTAATATACCCCGTAATTCTCTTTGGAATCTAGATTGTAATATTAATTAGATAACTTTGATAATCAGATGCTCTTGAGGCTTTCACCACTCGGACATTATTTTACATGAAACCTATGGAAAACCAACATCACGTGCAAGTAGTTGTAGTTTCAATTATTGAAACCCCTAATGTTCCGTAAGCTTCTGTAAGCTAATGATCCAGTAAGCTTTGATGGGGTTGATCATAAGTGCCAAAGAATCTGGTCAAAATTAAATCCAGATAATCAAATAATACAACCCCTAAAATATTAAGTGCACATTTGTAAATACTCTTTATTCGTTTGATGGGATGAGCTATCTCCCATAAATTCTATAAGTGAAACCTCTATTGAGTTTTGAAATAGAAATCAGTCAATCTAAACTCGTAAACCTCTTCATGTGTAATATATCTAGAATATGACAAACATAACCATTGTCACTTTCTTTACCGGATATTCTAAACTTGTAAACCTCTTCATGTGTAATATATCTAGAATATGACAAACATAACCATTGTCACTTTCTTTACTGGATATTCTGGTTATTGAGGCTTTCACCACTCAGATATTGTGGTTACAAACCCTACCTATGATACAGTTTGGGAGGGAGTGATTACTCATCCTCTTGGATAGGCAATGAATGGAATTTAGTAGTCAAGGTCTCCAAGTATAGGGGTATATAGCAAAGTCCTATATAGGGGAACACCCTCTCTCTGAACGAGGTGGGAATTATTTTATTTTTCAAGGCCTAATTCATCTATTTAGGCCTTTGATATGGGCTCGGTAGTTTTCAAGATGTTTTTGGCCTCTACCGCCTATTGGTAGAAGTACTCTTTTGGTAATGATTCTATCTAATCTACTTAGACTATCATATATAACATCCCTCTAGATATTATCAAGTCAATTTCCACCTCTAGATAACATGACTAGCTAATGGTATTACAATAATCAAACTAGGTGATACTTCTTCTAATGCTCCCCTTGGTAATTATTTATAGACCATATGACGTATGTATCTTTGCATTGTAAGGCATATTCCTCTTACATATACTATTAGGCCTTAGCTCTATTGTACCCAATATTTTTTCTCTTGTTCTGACTTGATGGAGTCTTTTCATCCTTCTTGTTATCCTATGTGGTTGCCTTTACTTCCATCTAAGTTGGTTGCACTTATGATTTTAGCTATATTGGAAAAGGAGCATATATGCATGTTAGGGTAGCAAAATTCTAACGAAGTAGATCAAATTGATGACGTAGTAAGAAGATATAATGTTTTTGGTATATGTAAATGTACTACTCTCGTTGAAGGATAAATAATTCAATTATATGGAATATGGATGTTTTCTTAATGCACATGATTATTCTGAAATATATTAGAATATATTTAAATCAGTTTTCTTTACTTCTTATCTTATTCAAGTAATATTACCCTTTCCTTGGTTAAAAAATTTTCTTAAATTTTTTTCTCTCTTGCTAGTTTTAAATTTGAATAAAATTAAAAATTCTTTCAAAATCATAATTGCAAATATATGATATTGAAACTATAATTTCCCTATAATTTCATAATTATAATTATATTTTAAGCATATTTATATTAAAATTTCTAAATGATAAGCTACAAAAATTCAAAAGCTTTCTAAGTAACAAATATTTAATATTCAACCTTTTCAGATGATAGCTTACTAAAAAGCATAGAAATTTTATGTTTACCAAGACTTATTGAAATTTAAGTAACCTTAGTTTATATATGCTCTTCAAATTCCTTTTTTTAATAAAAGGCTTGATATAAAAAATTAAGTAGCTTATTAATGTTTTGGAGTGATAATGATAGGTTTAAATTAAAAATTTAGTCTCAGAGTTAAATTCTATTTCTGTAAAATATATAATATGAAAATGTGCAATAAAACACATAAAAATATAAGATATCTTGCATGACAACCTAGTTTTTCATAGAAAGAAAATTTCTTTACCAATAAAATAGAAATAAATAAGAAACTAGTTTGAGTAGAAATAGAAAGACCTTTTGGTTTAAAAGTTGAACCCATTTATTAATTAGAATAGTATATACATAGTAGTTAACTTTGTCATACAAGGTTCATGGACTTCCATCTTGAGTGGGAGTCTTAGTGATGTTGATGAGCTAGAAATGAATTTGCTTTTTGATATAGAGAGAGAGATATGGGAGAAAGAGATTTCAGATTTTCAGATTTTCAGAGTGCTCACTAGCATATAGTACATGAGTGAATATTCTATCCTCTTCATTTTTCAATTTTGGTTCCATTGGTACCTAGATTGAAGGCTATGGAGAATTGAGTAAAAAGTTATGAGTACTTTAAGGTTTTTTAGGGTTTAGAGTGATTATTTCAAATTGAGAGTGATGGGCGAGGAATATTTAATTCCAATTTCTTGGTTTCCATGTTCTAGATCCATGAGAACTTAGTTTGAAATTTTTTGAGATGTGATTTGAAATCTATGAGGGTTTATATTTTTTAGGGTTTGGAGAAATAAAGTTTCTCAAGTGAGTTAGGATGTGAGCGGTTGTGGTTTTGCGAGTATAGGGAGATATGGAGAGGAGCATCTTGTATTATTATCATTATTCTTGTTCTAGCCATGGCTACACTTCTCGTTGTGGGGCTGCATAGAGCGGCTCAAGATACATTATGCTTGTTGTGTTACCGGTGCTTTATCTTGCAAGGTGTAAAAGTCCAAGGAGAGAAACACAAGAATGGAAGATCGGAGTGAAAGATCACATTAGAACTCTTGAATGAGAGAAAATTTGAATGCCTAGCATGAGCTTAGGCTTTGGTATTTATAGGGAAGCATACAAGGCTCTTAAGAAGCTTTTCAAAAAGCTATCTAAAAGCTACTTTCTTAAAGTGCAAGCAAAACTAATTGAGAAGCTTCTCAAGAAGCTTCCTTCTAGAAGCCGTCTACTTAGCAACAAAGTAAGCTAGTGGGGAAACTTCTTAAGAAGATTCCTTCTAGAAGCCTCTTACTTAGCATGCAAGCTAAGCTTCCCAAGAAGCTTCCTCCTAGAAGTTACCATTTGGTATGCGCAATACTCAATACTTGGAAGCTATCAAGTAGCTTCCTAGATTCTTCTTGAATGTTTTTATAATTTTTGGCTAATTTGGCCTATTTGCTACTTTATTAGTCTTAACTAACTCTTTGGTGAAGCCCATTTTGTTACATATTCCCCTATTACTAGTTGGTGACGTCCTCGTCATCATGGGAAATTTAAACTCCCAAATGGTCATTTTTTCATTTTAAAGATGAGAAAAAGGCTCCCAAGTGGCATCATGAAGGAGATACCCTTTCCAAAGGACTTTGTACTCAATATATTATTGACAGCCACGTTGAATGTGGCAACATGCAAGGATATGATCAACTTCATACTCCTCATGATTGTTGATAAGGAAGTGAGGAGGAGGAGGTTGGACACAAGAGGAAAAGGAAGATGGATTAGAAACAAAGGGTTTCAACTTGGAAATATGAAAGACCGGGTAGATTTGCATATGACAACATAAGGCAAGTCGATAAGCAACAACATAAATGAGTTGGGTGATATCAAATGAACCTACCCAATTAGGAGCAAGTTTATGAACTTAGGTGTCAAGTGGGAGGTGTAGGTTACAAAAAGAAAACATGACCTTATTTCCAAGTTGAAAGGTGAGATCACAATGATGTTGGTCTACATATCGTTTTTGATGATTTTGAGCAACAAGGAGATGAGATTTGGCTTGTTGTATGGCTTGGGATATTGTGGTCAAGAAGGTGGAAGTATGAGGAACATGAGATGGAGAAAGAGCAAAAAGGGAATCTAGAACAAATGAGTTTTGGCCAAAATTAAGGAAGAAGGGAGAGAATTTGGTGCTTGCGTGCTTGGAGTTATTGCTGGCAAACTCAGCCATTGCAAGACATTCATTCCAATTGGTATATGGTGAAAATTGACAAAGACACAAAGTATATCCTCCAAGGTGTGATTTTCATGTTTGGTTTGTCCATCAGTTTGAGAATGATAGACTGTGGACAAAGCAAGCTTGGTGTCGAGTAGTTGGAAGAGTGCTTGCCAAAGTTTTCTTGAGCATTGAGGATCATGATTGAAGATGAGTACACACTACATTCCATGATGCTTGAAGACATTATCAAAGTAGATTTGGGCTAATGTTGGAGCATCCACTATATCACAAGTTGGTGCTAAATGGATTTCCTTACTCAACTTATCAACAAACACAATAATTGCTATGTGACCTTGCTTTGTCTTGGGCAAAGCTGTGATGAGAACTAAGCTCACATATTCCCATCAAGTATATGAGATGGGAAGTGGTTGAAGAAGTCCACTTAGTTTTTGGTTGCTGGCCTTGTTATATTGGCAGCTCTCACAAGATTGGACAAACTCTTGAACATCTTGTGCCATGTTGGGCCATCACCATTGTAGGGTGCCCAAGGTCTTGTCTACACCCATGTGACCAGCAAATGGTAACTCATGGGCTTCCTAAAAGTGTACAAGTTCTAGATCGCCCTTGGTTGGAACATAGTTCAAGTTGTTACAAAATAGAAGGCCTTCCTTGAAGGAGAAGGTGTTCTATTCCTTGCAATGTGTTGCCAAATAACCTTGTACCATCTGAAAGAAGAGGTCTTGTTGTAAAGCGGTCCTAAACTCAATTTGGACTATTGAGTCAATTGACACTATCAAAATTGCCGTTGTTATGAGAGGAAGAGATTTCAAATCTGGTTATCACAATAAGGCATTGGGGATGATAGAGAACCTACCAGGTTTGTACTCAATTTTGAGGTCAAAAAATTATAGTTGTTCCTCCCATCAATGATGTAAACTCTTCATGTGCTCCAAATGTAATGTTTGTAACAAAGGTATGTGATTAATTTGCATAATCACTTGTTTCCCAAGAGATAATGCCTCTATGCCTTGGTGGTATATACCATTACTAGTTGTTCTTGATCTTGAGTAGAGTAATACATTTTTATGGTGTTTAGTCAGCTAGACACAAAAGCAATGGGATATAATCCATTAGAAAATTCCTGTTGCAACATAGCTCCAATTAAAAAATGAGAAGCATCAAAATCAACCATACAAGGTAGTTGAGGATCATATGGTTGAAGAATGGGTCTTGAAGATATCATATGTTTCAACTTCTAGAATGCTTCTTTGTGCTTAGTAGTCCATTGAAAGCTTGAGGTCTTCCCTCAGAGGCTGGTCAAAGGTGTGACCATATGAGCATAGTAGTGGATGAACCATTGATAAAACTTGCCAATCCATTAGATGCTCGGACTTCTGTGGTATCTTTTGGAGTAGGCCAATTGATAATGACTTTGATTTTCTCCTCTTCCATCTTGATGCTCTCTAATGAAGTCTTATGACCCAAGAAAGCAATTTCCTTCTACCAAAAGATACACTTTGGCTTCTTGCAATAAAAATTCCATTGACGTACTTTCCTTAGGACTTTTTGCACGTGATTTTCATGTTTTGTCTCCATCTTGCTGTAGATTAAAGTATCATTCAAGAACACCACCCAGTATCAATCCAATAGCCCATCCAACATGCAATGCATCTGATCCATGAAGACTTGCTTGTAATATTCCAAGAATAGGAGAACCCTTAAGAGAAACACATGAAAAGAAACACAAAGCTTCACACTCAATATTTTGATGCCCCAAAGGAGCACCTTGTCTTTATTATATAGCAAAAAGGATTCCTCAAAAGAAACTCCACCCTTGGATAAGATACATGGATTGGTGACATGTCAATGAGTGCTGCCTTTAGATTAGTTGCATAGATAGATGATATATCAGTTCTTGTCATATCTGGTTGGTCATACAAGTTTAACCAAAGGGAATCTTTAGAGAATCTTCCTATATGAACCTCAAAATCACATGGGTGAGGTACCATTGGAAAGCTCTTGATAACAAAAACCAAAATGGGGAAAGCAAGTGTATTGTCCAAAAGGGAGCAAGAAAATTTTCCATTTTTGAAGCCTAATTCATCCAAAATTGGGTTTAAAGTTTTGAGGTGCTTTTGATTCTTGTCATTTTAGTGAAAGTATTCTTTTGGTGACACCTCTATCTGATCTACTTATTCCATCATATATAATATCCTTCCATATGTTACCAAGCTAAATTTCACCACTAGATAATATGTTTAACTAATGGTATTACAAACCTCCCCCTTTTAAGATGTAATCTACTCATTGCAAAGTTGTTGCTCAAAAGATTGCACTAACACCCATGCATGGGTCAAGTTAGCTATTGGCTCCCATGTTGCCTCATATAGTGGGTACTCTTTTCAATGTAGAAGATATTCCACACATGGATCACGGGTACCACAGATGCATTTTTGGAGAATGCATTTGACTTCATATTCCTTCGTACCATCAATGAGTGTTGGACAAGGTAAAATTTCTTGTATGGAAGGAAAGTGGGGTGGTTGAGATGCATATCTACATAATAAGGAAACATGGAACACTAGATGGATCTTTATGTGTCTTGGTAGCTCATTGTACCAATTTGCCAAAGGATGAGAAAAGGCTTGATAAAATGAGGTTTGAGCTTACGAGGGCCAACTAACTTGAAATTGGTTGTGGACAACCAAACTTGACCCCCAACATTGAATTCCATGTGCCGCCAATGTGTATCTACATATTATTTTTGTCATTTTTGGGTGATCTACAACTTGTACTTGGCCTTCTCCACACTTTGTTGGATTCTAGAAACAAAAGTGTTACAATCAACCATGGTAGCCATCGAGTGGATCTTCATCAAGCTCAAAGGTGTGAAAGGATGCTCTTTACATGAGGAAGTATGGTGTGACCTATGTTGATGCATTCACTAAATTGTTGTAGGAAAATTCCACCAATAGAAGTAATGTGTCCAATGTCTCTTACTCATCTAAGGTGAAGCCTTGGAGCATTTCTTCAAAAGTGTAATTAGCCCAATTTGTTTTTCCATTGATATGTGGATGGTAGTAAATAAATGTGACCAATTTGGCTTTGAAGATACCAAAGAATGTTCTCTAAAACAAACTAGTGAATTGAGTGCCTCTATTGGTGATGAGCACTCAAGATAGGCCATGGTGAGAAAATATTGCATCTAAGTACAGTTGAGCTAATTGTGGAGTAATCACATCTTTGGTAGTAGGACATATATGAATCATTTTGCTAAGTCGATCAACAAAGATTACAATGGAGTCAAACCTTGAGGTGGTCTTGGGTAATTCATAAACCAAATCTATGCTTACTTGTTCCCAACATTGTGTAGGAGTAGGAAGGAGTTGAAGGAGCCATGCAAGAGCTTGATTAGAAACTTTATTTTGTTGATAGAGTAGGCAACTTCAAACATATTCTATCACATTGTTGCCTATCTTGGGCAAATAATAATAGCATTTGACTGCATCTAAGATCATGTCAACTCCAACTTGACCTACAATGATAGAATCTTGATGTTCTACTAGGATGGTGGTTCTTATATCCATGGCATTTGGGATCCATAACTTGCCATCATGAAAGGTAAGTCCTTGGGTATTGGTGATGCCTTTGGATGAACAAGCTCCAGTGTGTCAACTTTTGTAGCAACAAGAATCTTTAGCCAAAATTTTGGTTTCATCTTGACCTCTACCACCAGATTGTTTGCCATAGGCATTCAGGTGAATGGATCTACAAGTTGCTTCTTGCCTTCACATATATGATTGTCATGTTGAACCGTTATCTCTGCCCTACCCGCCAAATCTATCGATGAGATAGATCTTTTTTTGTCTTGAGGTAAACTAGAGGTTTGTGGTCTGTCTCCACTACAAATGCCAAGATAGTGCTTCCAATTCCTGATTGCAAAGACAATGGCCAACTATTCTTGTTTAGTGGTGTGATAGTTGCATTTTGCCAATACCAACTTTTGAGAGAAAAATGCAACTGGGCGCCATCCGTCATGCCACTCTTATTATAAGATTGCTCTTATTGTTATGCTTGATGTATCTATAGCCAAATTGATTGGATGTTTTGGGTTATAATATTTCAAGATTGATGCATGTAGTAATGCATCTTTTAATTAAGAAAAAGCCAATTCTTGTTTGGTTCCCTGTCTCCACCTCTTCCCCTTGCTAATAATGCCATTAAAGATTATGCAACCTTGGAGAAGTCCTTAACAAATCAATGATAGAACCCCATCAATCCCAAGGAACTCTTGATTTGAGTCTAATCTTATAGAGTACCCCATTTTTGAATGACCTTTATTTTATCTATTAACACTTGGACATCTTTTGCATTTATTCTATGCTCCAAGTAGTCTATGTTAAACTTGCAAAACTTGCAATTTGAGATTTTGGCATACAACTAGTTTTGTTGCAAAATGTGGAGGACTTCTCATAGATATTGCTTGTGCTCAATCATCATCCTACTATAGACTAATATGTCATTTAGGAATATGATAACATATTTATCCAAGTATGGACAAAATATGTCATTCATCAAACTCATGAAAGTGGCTAGTGCGTTGATGTGGCCAAATGACATCACCAATTGTTTAAAGTGACCATACCTTGTTCAATAGGTTTTTTTGTGTACATCTTCTTCTATAATCCTAATTTAGTTGTAACTACTCTGCAAATCAAGTTTGGTGAAGTGTTTTTCCCTCTTGAGTTGATCAAATAGGTCATCCATGCAGGGTAAGGGATATTTATTCTTCATTGTTTGTTGATTTAGGCCCTATAGTCAATGCACATGTGCATTATATTATCCTCCTTCTTCACAAACAATATAAGAGCTCCATATGTTGGGTTGGATAAACCCATTTTGAAACATATCCTTGATTTGAGCCTTACATTCCTCTAGCTAATGAGGTGATAGTCAATATGAGGCCTTACAAGGAAGTGTTTTCCTAGGAAGTATCTCAATTTTATGATCTACTCTCCATTTTGGTGGTAATCTTGAAGGAAGGTCATCCAAGAAGACATGTTGAAACTCATTGACCAAGTCTTTCAATTTCTCAAGAATTTTTCTATCAAGTTATGCCTTCTAGACTTCTCTTATTAGGCCCATGAAGCATCTATTTGTCATATAGATACTTATTGTCCCTATAACATAGAGGCATAGTTCTTGCTTATGTGATATTTCTTTAACTCCAAATGATAATCTATTAATGAGTTCTCACTACTTTCTTTCTCCAATCAATTGTGGGGTTGTAGTGCTCCATCCAAAACATGTCTAAGATTAAATCATAACAAGCTAACCACATCACTTGCCACTCAATCTCTTCATGATACTATCTTATAAAGAGTGTTACCTTTTTAGGTAATGACTCAATCCTCTTTGTTTGACCATAAGGTTTATCTACTTATTCATTCTTATCCTTCTCTACATCCATTCCTAACCTTATTGTCATGGAGCAAGACAATAAATTCTCTATTGCTCTAGGGTCTATCAATACTCTCACTTGATTGCCTTTTAGGACTCCATTCACAATAATCAATTGTGATTTTGTCTTCCTCAACCTTTGCACACTTGTCCTCTTCTTCTACCCACTTTTTCTCTTCTCCATTGAGCCAATAAGGCCATGAGGTACATTGGTTGGCAATCTTTGTTTTCCAATGTGATTTTTGCATCCTCTTATTCAATTTGTCTCTCCATATTGTTCAAAGATTACTTATATGGAGGCCAAGAGCCTCTAAGAAGACAAGCACGACAATTGATAGTTGTGTACTCAACTTGGCTATAATTGTAACAATGATGTTGTTCTACTTGACTTCCTTCTCCTTGTGGGAATCCATAACTCCTTTCTTTGACCCATTCCCATTCTCCTTGGACCGATTATGCTCCTTGATCTTGGAATTGATGTGTCTAATTCCATATGAATTGGTCCACCAAAGTGAGGTGCTTTAGCCCAATAATGTTGAGTTGGGACTACCCTTTCACCTCCTTCAAGCACCCATACTATTCTTAAGCATAAGTAGTGACTTAAAAAATAGTGCAAGGGTTTTATACCATCACTTCTTGGAAAATTTGCTCTTTTAACCCTTGTTTGCAATTGTCTAGAGCTTTTGCTAGACTCATATAGATTATTATGACCTGTAGATTGAGAAATGCCTCCACATACTCTTGTACATTATTCTTTTGCTCCAACCTCCATAGTGTAATGTTGCAAGGATAGAAGGGAAACATAGACACACAAACACAAGTTTCATACTCAAACTCCGATGCTCCAAAGGAACACCTTCTCTTTGTTGTATAGACCAAAGAGGATCTCATCCAAGGAAGCTCCACCATAGGATTAGGCACATACATAAGTGACATTTCAGCAAGCTCCACCTTTGGATTACTTACTTGGATGGGTGACATGTTGGTCTTGGTCCTATTTGGTTGGTCAAACAAGCTCTGACCAGAGGGAATCTTTTAGGAATCTTCTTGTACAAATCTCATAATTGCATAGGTGAGGTACCATTGGGAAGCTCTCAATGAGAAAAATTAGGGAGAGGGAAGCCAACCAACATCTTTTCCATTGGCAGGACAAGGAAATATGCACATATTTTGAGGCCTAATTCATTCGTTTAGGCCTCCAAAATTGCCTTCAAAGATTTTAGGCATATTTTGATTCCTACTCTATTAGTAGAAGTCCCTTTTTGGTGATACCTCTTTCAAATCTATTTAGTCCATCATATGTAACATCCTTCCAAATGTTACCAAACCAATTCTCACCTTTAAATCATATGTCTAGCTATTGGTTCTAAGGTTTTCAAGTCTATTTTGGTTTTGCCTTATTAGTAGAAGTACACTTTTGGTGATACTTCTATCTGATCTATTTTTTCCATCATGTATAACATGATTTGAAATATTACCAAACCAAATTTCACATCTAGATCATATGGCTAGCTCTTTTGGTATTACAAACCTCATGTCTTTTAAGACAAAACGTCCTCGTTGTGTAGTTGTTGCTCAAATGCTTACACCAACACCGGTGCATGTGTCAAATTGGTAGCGGGCTCCCAGTTTTCCTCATAAAGGGGTTAACCTTTCCACTATACCATATAGTCCACCTGTAGATGGCGAGTACTACAAATTCATTTTTGGAGGATATGCTCCACTTTATACTCCTCTATGCCATCAACAAGTGTCGGACAAGGTCGAATGTCTTGTGTGGAATGACAATGGCTCAATCGGGAAGCATATCTGTATAGTAGAGAAACATGGAACACTAGATGGATCTTCATATGTGGTGGTAGCTCAAGGTGACAGGTCATAGTGCCGACTCGACAACGAATAGAAAAAGCCCAATAAAATGAAGTATGAGCTTACGAGGGCCAAGTAATGTGAGGTTGGTTGTAGATAGCTACACTTGATCCCCAACATTGAACTCCATGTGGCTATGGTGTGCATTGGCATACTACTTCTGTTGATTTTGCATAATCTGCAATTTGTGCTTGGCGCTCTCTACATCTTGTTGGATTCCAAAAACAAATGTGTTGATTACATCAACCGTGGTAGCCACTGAACAGATCTTCATCAAGCTAGAAGGTGTGAAGGGATGCTCACCATACATGAGGAAGAATGGAGTGACATGGGTGGATACATTCACCAAATTGTTGTAAGAAAATTCCACCAATGGGAGTAGGGTGTCCCACCTCTCTTGCTCCTCTAAGATGAAGCCACGTAACATGTCTTCAATAGTGTGATTAGCCCACTTTTTTTGTCCATCTGTTTGTGGGTAATAAGTTGTGGACATGGCCAACTTGGTTTTGAAGAAACCAAAGAGTGATTGCTTAAACAAACTGGTGAATTGAGTACCTCTATTGGTGATGAGTACTCGAGATAAGCCATGATGAGAGAAGACTGTATCTAAGTATAATTAAGTTAGTTATGGAGTGGTTATATCCTTGGTGGTAGGACAAACATGAATCATTTTGTTGGGCCAGTCCACAAAGACCACAATGGAATCAAACCCTAAGGTGATCTTGGGTAATTCACAAACAAGATCCATACTCACTTGCTCCCAACATTGTGTAGGAGTGGGGAGAGGTTGAAGGAGCCATGTAGGAGCTTGACTAGAAGCTTTGTTTTGTTGAGAGATTAGGCTACTATGCACGTAATCCATCACAATGTTGCTCATCTTGGGCCAATAGTAATGGTGTTGGATTACATCCAATATCTTGTCCACTTCAACATGACCTGTTGTAATACCAAGAGCTAGCCATATGATCTTGATGTGAAATTTGGTTTTGTAACATCTAGAATGATGTTATACATGATGGACAAAAATGATTAGATAGAAGTATCACCAAAAGAGTACTTCTACAAATAGAGCAAACACCAAAGTAGACTTGAAAACCTTAGAACCAATAGTTAGACATATGATTTAAAGGTGAGAATTGGTTTGGTAACATCTGGAAGGATGTTGCACATGATGGACTAAATAGATTAGAAAGAGGTATCACCAAAAGGGGACTTCTACTAATAGAGTGGGAATTGAGACATGCTTGAAATCTTTGAAGGCAATTTTGGAGGCCTAAATAGATGAATTAGGCCTCACAAATGTGCACATTTCCTCCTAGTGGAAGAAAGATTGGCTTCCCTCTTGCTGGTTTGTCTTGTCGAGAGCTTTCCAATGGTACCTCACCAACCCATGTGATTCTAAGGTTCCTACAAGAAGATTCCCTAAAATATTCCCTCCGATCAAAGCTTGTTTGACCAACCAGATAAGACCAAGACCAACATGTCACCCATCCAAGTAGGTAATCCAAGTGTGGAGCTTGTTTATATGTCACCTATCTATATGCCTAATCTTATGGTGGAGCTCCCTCAAAGGAGATCTTATTTGTCTATATAATAAAGAGAAGGTGCTCCTTTGGGGCATCGTATGCTTGAGTATGAAATCTCTATTTTTTCTCTTCTCTTGTCCTTAGAGTATTACACTTGCAATGGCAGAATCATAACATTTTGCTAGAAGAGTGGTGCATAATTCTGAGACATTTGAGATCTATAATCTGCCATCACAAAAGGTAAGTCCTTAGTGGTTGGTGACGCCTTTGGATGATTGTGCTCATATAATCTATGGATCAGTTTTTGTAATAGCCAAAAATTTGGCTAAAATTCAAGGTTAATCTTAACCTCTACTACCAAATTGTTTGCCATTGATATGTGGGTGAATTTGCAAGTTGCTTCTTACCTTCCACGTAGGTGATTGTCATGTTGAAGCGTTGTTACCACTCTGGCCATCAAATTTAGTGCCAAGATAGATCTTTTTGCGTCTCAAGGTAGACCTGAGGTTTGTGGTCTGTCTCTACTACAAATGCCTTCTCGCCCAAATAGTGTTTCCAATGCTTGCTTGCAAAGACGATGGCTAGCTCTTCTTGTTCTCTGGTGTGATAGTTGCACTCTATCAATAACAACTTTTGAGAGAAATATGCAATTGGATGCCATCCGTCATGCCACTCTTGTTGTAGGACTGCTCCTATTGCTATGCTTGGTGCATCTATAGCCAACTTGATTGGACGTTTTGGGTCATACCACTTCAAGATTGGTGCATGTAGCAAGGTAGTTTTGAATTCTTGAAAGGCCAACTCTTGTACGGTTCCCCATGCCCACTTCTTCCTCTTGCCAAGTAGTGCCGTTAAAGGCTATGCAACCTTGGAGAAGTCCTTGAAAAATTGACGTTAGAATCCTGTCAACCCTAAGAAGCTCTTGAGTTGAGTCTGATCTTTTGAGGCACTCCATTTTGAATGACCTCTATTTTATTTATCAATACTTGAATACCTTTTGCACTTACTCTATGCCCCAAGTAGTCTACTTTGGACTTGCCAAACTTGCACTTTGAGATTTTGGCGTACAATCAATTCTGTCTTAAAATCTGGATGGCTTCTTGTAGATGCTATTTATGTCTTGTCATCATGCTACTGTATATTAAGATGTCGTCCAAGAAGATGATAATAGACTTATCCAAATATGGACAAAATATATCATCCATTAGACTCATGAAAGTGGCAGGTGCATTTGGTGAGGCCAAAAGGCATCATGAGATACTCGAAGTGACCATACTTGGTTCAAAATGTAATTTTTTATACATCCTCCTCTGCAATTTGGATTTGATTGTACCCGCTCCGTAAGTCTAGTTTGGTGAAGTGTCTTGCTCCATTGAGTTGATCAAATAGGTCATTTATGCAAGGTAAGGGGTATTTGTTCTTCACTATTTGCTGATTGAGACCCTAATAGTCAATGCACATGTGCATTGTACCATCTTTCTTCTTCACAAACAAGACAAGAGCACCATATGGTGATACACTGGGTTGGATGAACCCTTTCTACAACATGTCCTCAATTTTAGTCTTACACTCCTTTGAATCATGAGGTGATAGGCAATATGGGGTCTTACAAGGACATGTCTTCCCCGAGAGTGCCTCAATTTTATGATCTACTGCCCTTTTTGGTAGTAATATTGAGGGTAGATCATCAAGAAAGACATCTTGAAACTCATTTACAACATCCTTTAATTTCTCAGGAATTTGTCCATCAAGTTGTGCACTTTGGACTTCTCTTATTAGACCCATGAAACATCTATCTTACATATAGCTACTATCCCTATGACATAAAGAGGCAATTCTTGCTTGTGTGATTTTTCTTTAACCCCGATGATCAACTATTGGGGTCTTACAGATAGGTACTATCCTTATGACATAGAGTGGCAATTCTTGCTTGTGTGATTTTTCTTTAACCCAAATGATCAACTATTGGTGGGTTCTCACTACTTTCTTCCTCCAATGTACTATACGGTTGTAATGCTCCATCCATGGCATGGCTAAGATTGCATCAAAACAAACTAATTGTATCACTTTCCACTCAATGTCTACAGAGAGTGTTATCCGTCTAGGCAATGATTCAATCCTCTCTATTTGCCCATTAGGTAATTCTACTTCTTTGCTCTCATCTCTCTCTCTAGATCCATTCCCAATCTTATTGCAACATAGCAAGACAAGAAATTCTCTATTGCTCCTAGATCGATTAATACTCTCACTTGATTGCCTTCTAGGTCTCCATTCACAACAATCAATTGTGAGGTTGCCTTTTGGGACCTTTTTGTGCTTGTCTTCTTCCTTCCCTTGCTTTTTTGCTTCCTATTGAGCCAATAAGGCCGTGAGGTATATTTATTGGGGATCTATCTTTTTTGAAGTAATTTCCACCTCCTCCTCTTCAGTGCATCTCTCCATGTTGTTCAAAGATTGCTTGTATGAAGGCCGAGGGCCTCTAGGGAGACGAGCACAATAGTTGATAGATTTGTGCCCAATATGGCCACAATTGTAACAATGGTGTTATTCTCCTCAAGTTCCTTCTTGTGGGACTCCATCTCTCTATTCTTCTATCCGTCCACGCTCTCCTTGAAGCGGTTGTGCTCCTCGGTCTCAAAACCAAAGGTTGCCTAGTTCTATCGGTACTGGTCCATCCATGTGTGACAATTCTACCCAATAATGTTGAGGTGGAACTACTCCTTCACCTCCACCCGATGCCCTTGCTATTCTCTACATACAAGCAATGGCTTCAAATACCATACAAGGATTTTGTACCATGACTTCTTGGCAAATCTGCTCCTTCAACTCTTGTTTGAAATTGTCGAGAGCCTTTGCTAGACCCATGTTGGTTATTGCAACTTGTAGATCTAGAAATGTCTCCACATACTCTTGTACGTTGTTCTTTTATTTCAATCCTCATAGTCGGGTCTGAGCCATTTGCATAGAATCCATCAACTAGAAATTCTTCAGCAATCCTTCTTGCATTGCTGTCCATGTGACCTCCCTTCTCTTTGCCAACATGAATTGTTCCCAAGCATCATACCATGTGAGGGCTCTATTGGTCAATTACCCACATGCAAACACGCCTAAAACATGCTTGGTGGTCTCTGTTGAGAACAATTGGAAATATTGATTCATTCTCAAGATCTAGTTCTCCACTACTCCCATCGTACGCTGCCCCTTGTAAGGCTTGATGTTGCAGGTCTTCTTCATTTGAAGTAGCAATGTGGCTTCATTTTTGACCAGGTCTATAGGCATGGGTGACTCTCCAAGTACTTTCAATCGCAAGTATTGGGTTTTGAGACGAATTGTCTTCTTGTATTGCTTGATCATTCATGAAGGTCTGCACTTGAATTTATAATGCCTCCATAGTCATCTTAATCTCTTGAAATTTGTTCAACATTCCTTGCATTCCTTGCACCAGCTCTTGCAACTATAGATCCATGGTTCTTGCAACACTCAATTGCTAATGTCTACTTCAATAGAGAGTTAATATGATCACTCTAGAGGGCACACAAACTATTGGGACTACTATTGGGACTTTAGAAGCTATCACTTGTTGATCATATTCAACACCAAAATTCATGACCACAAAATCTCTAATTATCACTTTTGGTCTCACTATATTACAAATTTCTACTTGAGTGTTGAAAGGGAGAGGATTTGAAACAATCAAATCTATCACAACAAAATGTAGATTGTCAAATCCCACTCTCTATCGTAAACCACTACAGGCAAAATCATCAAGTTTAGTGAATTCATCACTATGTCCATAAACTCTACTCCAAAATGGTTAACAAGGTATACTCTCACTTGCCCTCATTGAATGTGAACTTGATGTGAAACAGATTCAAAAAATGGAAAACAGAGTGCAGGAAATTGTCCTCTAGGAGCTTTTATCCCATCCTCTATCTAAAACACTCCTATCCTATCAATTTCTTTGTGGGTTTTCACTCCAAAATTACTCAGTCTTAGTAGCCCATGTTCTTCCAAGAAAGATGATCCACTCTCTTGGCTTGAAACACCTGCTCTAATACCATTGTAATGTTGCAAGGATAGCAAGAAAACATAGATGCACAAACACAAGTTTCACACTCAAACTTTGATGCCCCAAAGGAGCACCTTCTCTTTATTATATAGACAAAGAGGATCTCCTCCAAGGAAGCTCTACCATAGAATTAGACATATAGGTAGGTGACATGTCAGCAAGCTCCACCCTTGGATTACTTATTTGGATGGGTGACATGTTGATCTTGGTCTTATCTGGTTGGTCAAACAAGCTTTGACCAAAGGGAATCTTTTAGGGAATTTTCTTGTAAGAATCTCATAATTGCATGGATGAGGTACCGTTGGAAAGCTCTCAATGAGACAAACCAGGGGGAGGGAAGCCAACCAGCCTTTCCTCCATTGAAGGGGAAAGGAAAGGGGGGGGGGGAATTTGCACATTTTTGAGGCCTAATTCATCTGTTTAGGCCTCCAAATTGCCTTCTAAGATTTTAGGTATATTTTTATTCCTACTCTATTAGTAGAAGTCTCCTTTTCTCCATCATGTGTAACATCCTTCCAAATGTTACCAAACCAATTCCCACCTTTAAATCATATGTCTAGCTATTGGTTCTAAGGTTTTCAAATCTATTTTGGTTTTTGCCCTATTAGTAGAAGTACTCTTTTGGTTATACTTCTATCTGATCTATCTTTTCCATCATGTATAACATGGTTTCAGATGTTAATAGACCAAATTTCACATCTAGATCATATGGTTTGCTCTTTTGGTATTACA
This sequence comes from Lunularia cruciata, assembly GCA_948567375.1. Classification (NCBI taxonomy): domain Eukaryota; kingdom Viridiplantae; phylum Streptophyta; class Marchantiopsida; order Lunulariales; family Lunulariaceae; genus Lunularia; species Lunularia cruciata. Next base: position 48,376,035 of record OX419761.1, on the reverse strand, counting down.
CAAAGTTAAGTTTGGCTATTTGCATGAAATCCAAAGATTGAAAATTCTTTAACAACCCTTCTTGCATTGCCATCCAAGTGACCTTTCTTCCTTATGCTAATAATGATCATTCCTAAATTTTGTACCATGTGGGGGCCTCATTGGTCAAGTACCCACATGCAAAAAAGCATCCAAATGATAAGTGATCGTAATTGTGAATAATCAAAAGTTTCAATTCAATCTTGAAATCTAGTTTTCCACTACTCCTATGGAACATTGTCCCTTTTAAGGCTCAATTTTGCATGTCTTCTTCATCCATATAAACAATGTGACTTCATTTTTGATCAGGGTTGGTGTCATTGGCATGAGTGATTCCCAAGTACTTTGGCCGTTGGTACTAGATTTTGGGATGGTTCTCCTTCTTGCATTGCTTGATCATTCTTGAAGGTTCTTACTTGACTTTGCAATACTCCATGGTCATCTTGATATCCCAAAACTTGTTCAATAGCCCTTGCATTCTTTGCATAAGATCCTACAACTACGGATCCATAATTTTTACACATAGCAAACGCTCAATCGCTACTTCTTACTTCAAAAGGGAGTTAATATGATCACCTGAGAAGGGGAACAAACTATTGGGACTACCATTGGGACTTCAAAGGATACCACTCATTGATAATATTCCTCATCATGAGGTTTATAATTCATGAGCTTCTATCCCACCCTCTCTCTAAAACACTCCTAATCTATCAATTGCACTATGGTTTTTCCCCTCAAAATTACTTAGTCTCAATAGCCCATGTTCCCCTAAGGGGGGTGATCCACTCTCTTTTATTGAAACCCAAGCTCCAATACCATTATAATATTTGGAGGATAGGAGAACACTCAAGAGAAATACAAGAAAAGAAACAAAAATCTTTACACTCAATACTCCAATGCTCCAAAGGGGCACCTTGTCTTTATTATATAGCAAAAATGATTTCCTCAAAGGAAGCTCCACCCTTGGATAAGATATATTGGATTGGTGACATGTCAGCTAGCTCCATCCTTAGATTAGTTGCATGGATGGATGATGTGTTGGTTCTTGTCCTATTTGGTTGGTCAAACAAGTTTGACTAGAGGGAATCTTCCTATAAGAAGCTCAAAATTGCTCAAAATTGCTCAAATTGCATAGGTGAGATATTGTTGGAAGGCTCTCAACAAGATAAACAATGGTAGAGGAAGGCAAGAATTTTATCACAAAATTTAGGGGAAGGGAAACTGTATATTTTTGAAGCCTAATTCATTTTAGGCCTCCAAAATTAGCTCTAAAGTTTCAAGGTGTTTTTTGACTCTTGCACTATTAGTGGAAGTACTCTTTTGGTGACACCTCTATCTGATCTACTTAGTCTATCATATATAACACCCTTCCAAATGTTACCAAGCCATATTCCACTTTTAGATAATATGTTTAGTTAATGGTATTACACTATTGGAGCATTAGTGAGACCAAAAGGTAGAACTCTCTATTCAAAATACCCATACCTGATACAAAAGTTAATATTTGCACATCCTCTCTATCAAGGAGAATTTATCAATAGCCACTTTGGAGATCCAACTTGGAGAAGTATTATGCTCCACTCAATTGATCTAGAAATTCATCAATTTGAGGCAAGGGATATGCATTTTTTATTGTTTATTTATTGAGGCCATGATAATCACTACAAAAGCAAAGTCCTCCATCCTTTTTTGGAGCAAATAGTATCAGTGCTTCCCAAGGAAATGTACTATATCATATGAAATCCTTCTCCAACAATTTTGTTAGTGTTATTCAAAGCTCATCCAACTCCTTTGGTGAGAGTCAATAGATTGGTCTACTCATCAAAATACTTCATGGCAATAACTTAGTCTTGAAGTGCATACCACGATCGGAGGGTAATCCAATTTGGCAGATCATCTAGAAACACATTTGCAAACTCTTAAACTATTTGATCAACCATTGCTTGATGAGGCTTCAGGCCCTCATCAAATTCCCCATGTGCAATTGTCTTGATCCACCTTGCCAAAAAGAGAATATCTTCCTCTAAAGCTTTCTCTATGGTTGCTTTATTGACAAACTTCCCATCTTGGGACTAACTATTCTTGGGTGTATTACTCAAAGATGCTAGACAACCTAGTTTGTAATTCTTAACTTGATGTTATACTTGAATTTATCATTGGGTCCAATCAAATTGAACCTTATGACATTCAAGCCAAGTCAACCCTAGAATGATATCATAGTGTAAAGGTGCCTCTACAAACCTCATACACTCCAAATAATCTTTTTTAGTCTTGATTGTAACAAGATATGAGATGTGAAATGTAAAACTCTTTTTACCATCTACCATCTTCAATCTACTTCTAATTATTGGATGATAAAAATACTCAATTCTTTTTCTAATTGCATGGACATACAATTCTATGAACTTCCAAGATCAACCAAATCGTACAACCACAATTAGATATCATACCTTGCAAGTGAAACAAGTTTGTATAGGTCAAGACTTCAATCCCATTGGAACTAATCAAATTTCCAAGAGGTAGTTTGAATAAAAGCTTCTCAAGAAGCTTCCTTCTAGAATCCGTCTACTTGATGTGCAAGGTAAGCTAGTTGGGAAGCTTCCTAAGAAGCTTTACTTGGCATGCAAGCTAAGCTAGCCACAAAGCTTCCCAAGAAGCTTCCTCCTAGAAGTGACCATTTGGTATACATATTACCCAATACTTCAAAGGTACCAAGTAGCTTCCTAGATGTCTCTAGAATATTCTATAATTCTTGGCTAATTGGGCCTGTTTGCTACTTTGTTAGTCTCAGCCAACTCTTTGGTAATGTCCATATTGTTGGATAAGGAGAAGAGACTCATGTGGGAAGGATGTACAAGGACTATGATTGGACTATTTGGGATGCTCATATAAGGCAAGCTACCACATCAAGAAAAGTGATAATTAGATTACACACACTTTCTTCATTCCTTTGTTGACCACTCTGATGATATGATGAAGTTGTGAGATTAATTACCATCTCAAACAATTGTATTTTGGTGGTTATTTGAGATGAGTTACCTAGGCTACCCCATACACTCTACAATGAATCTGGATAGGCTTTTTGCCTACAACTTGATTGTTTGGCACATGATTCCTTGGATGAGCTAGCATGGTTCTCATCACTCTTGCTTCCTAAATGGTGTCTTCTTCATGCTAAAAGGAGACATGCGGGGCATAGAGAGGTGGCTGCTAGATTTTATTGATGTCAAGCAAGGGATTGGGCTGCCTATAAGAGAAGTTTGTTAGGGTTGTATGTTTCAAGAGACATGGTCTGCCATAGGATACCATAAAGTCCACTCAATTATGACGTTGTAGGACATTGGATCAAGCAAGAGAGTTTAGTAGAGTAGCACAAGTGCTACACTCTTTGTTTATGGCTGGTCCCATTGATGAGACTATTTCTTGCCTATGCTTAGTACATTTTCTTGCAAGAGATGGAGTACCATAAGAGGTCTTAGATTAACAAATTGAGTAGCTTTTATGTCTTGATAGGTCACTTTTTGCACAAGCATTAAGCATTGTCCCTTGCCTCTCCTCAAGAGGCTTGTTAGGGATGGTACATGAAGATCTTAGAGATTGCTTTCAAGTAGATGATCCTTCTAGTGGTTTTATCAAGCTATTTCAAGTGGTTGTAGTTGTAGCAAGGAGATATATTCCTAAGTAAATTAGTCGGGTGTTAAGGTGCTAGTAGACTTCTTGTAATGGAGAAGGACATAGGAGGCATTAGACCAATTGCTATTGGAGAGAGATTTTTTCACTTGGTTAGCCACACCATCATCCTTCAACATTGTTCTCCCTTCCAACAACATCTTAGTCCATATAATTTAGAATTAGTACACCATTCTCACTTCCAACAACACCTCAATCCATATCAGTTTGGAATAGCTACACTTGGAGGTTGTGAGGCTATATCTCTAGTCATTAGGGTACTCTTAGATATCCAACTGGAGATGGTCATCCTATAGGTGGATATTGAGAACACTTTTAATAGCATTTCATGGGCATCTATCTTTAAGGAGCTTAGGGAGTACACTTGATCCTTGGCAAGTCTTATTCCTTGTGTGTGGTCTTCTATTGCTCTCCTACTTCCATATACTACCAACACGGTTGTTCACAAGAGGGAGTCACTATCTTGGAATTGATTATTGGTACACAACTAGGAGATCCTTTAAGGAACTTTTATTTGCCATGGATCACTTAAGAGCTCTCTTATTTATTACTTTGACCATGTTAGGTTGTGTATTTCTCTCCTTGGTAGACAATACACACATCATGGACTCCGTAGATCAGATTAAGCAAGCCTTTGACCACTTGACTACCAAGTTACATCTTGTAGGCTTGAGAGTCAAGATGTCAAAGTATAGAGCATGGTACCCTTTAGGTATCTCTTCCCACCTTAAGCTTTGAGAGGGGTGTATTGCATTTATAGATGGACTATGTAATCTTTGAATGCCCATAGGATCCAAGGATTTTATCACATGCTTCTTGGATGCAACTCTTGTAGAAGATATTCTCAATGTGAATGAACTTCCTCTAGGAATGATCCGTAGGTGCAATTGCTATATTCTTCTCTAGTATTGCATGCCGACCAATTTATTTTCTTTGCACACTTCCACTTTCTTTGACCTTCATATCACGTTTGAGAGCTTTTCATAGGAGGAATATGCAAGTCTTGGGTGATAAAAGTCGGTTGATGTGCAATACTAGAGGAGAGTATACTAAATGCCACCTTTGAATCTCCCTATCAAATGAGTTGAATCTTGTGTCCATTGCTCTAGATAACTCCTAGGCTAGAGTTAAGGGAGTGCAAGAGTGTTTATCATTTTAGACTTCAAGAGGTACACTCTCATTCATATACTTAGTAGTATGTTTCAGATATCATGTGTCCATTGCTTTATAAGGAATATTGGTTGATGTAATCCAGTGGAAAGCAATCACACTAGGTGATGCTTCTTTGCATACCCCTTGTTTATAGACCTTGCATTTCCATAACTTTAATATCTTAGGTACGGTAGCATAAATTTCTCATATCAATACTATTAGGGCTTAGATCTATTTTACCTCTATTATAAATTGTCTCGAAGTTCACTCGCCCTCCGAATGTGTTGGATCGCGGGTTCGATCCGCCAAGACAGCTAATAAGTAAGTCAGTTATGAATATTATTAGTTCGAGTGGATTTACATAAAGACAGAGTAAAGCAGTGTTTAATCAGAAGACTGGACCTCCACAGCTAGATTGTAACCGACCCCATATTTTGCACTTCGACTTGGCCGACTGCCAAGTTGGCAGAAAGACTTAACAGGAAAACCCCGTGAAGCCATTTAGGCGTCATGGGTTTTTCATGTTCTCTTTCCGCAGTCGCCTTCCCCTATGGTGAATGGGTATCATCACTAATTGAAGACAACATTAAGGTATAAAGAATAAAATACGACTGCGTGTGAAGACTAGAATGATGGGAATCAAGGAGCCGAAGAAGGAAAAGACAAAGAGGGTAAAATGGGGTTATTAAGATATAATGTGAAAAGGCGGCCGCGAAGGAAAAATGAAGGATGGGAAGACCCCTATCAAGCCGTACAAGGGAGAGAAAAAAAGATAACATGGGACTAAGCCCCAATACTGTCTGTATGAGAAATCTGAAATCTTAAGATATAATAAGGGAAGAACTTTCCGTCCCGATACGTCAATACAAAGATGTTCCGTCTGGACGGCAACTCCCTGAAATCATAGAGATGGATGAAGTTTAGGAAACAGTGCTTATCAGCCAGTAGAAAGTTATATAAGAACTGTTTAACATTATTGCACAAGAACTTCAGTTCGTGAGGGAGCGGAATTGGGTTCTTCTAGCGGAATCAGCGATTACGATGTTCTGCTAAGAAACAATCCCGGTCACAGAATCGAGATGTTTGCGTGTCTTTCTCTAGTCTTGCCGGTCCCGAGGAGAGTAGGAGGTCGCTGTGTCGCTGTCGATGGAGAAGGAGCGCAGAGGAACAAGATCCCAATGTAGATCGAGCGCTTCGAATTGAAATTGGCAGAGATCACTTCAATGTTGATATAGTTAAAGCTGAAGTTCTGCGATCGGAGGAGGAGCGGAAAAATGAGCTCCAGTTTGGCTCCCGGTTTGAACCGGAAGTTGAAAAAGGTGTTGGAAACACGGACAGATTCCACGGAGCTGCTTGCATCGCTCACGACTCTGTCCTCTTTCTACAGCGAAAATACACTTCAAGCTCGAAGAAACCTACGCTCCACTATAGAGAAGCGTGGACTTTCTATCAATGAGCAATTTCTTAGAGCGTCCGAGGCCGCACAAAAAGTAAGTCGAAAAAACTGTACGCTAGCTAACGTTCTTCAGTTGTTGAAAGAATTTAGTGAGAATTTTTCACGAGAACTTTCGGTGAAGAATGAGGAAATAGCTGCTCCATAAAATTATTATCGGGGCATAACCGTAGGCCTCGAACTATGTATTTAGGGAATGAACTATACTGATTATAAACTTTGGGGAAGAATGTGCCAGAAGATCTACGAAGCTCGCATTAACACGGGTATTTTGGTGGTCCAGAGCCTAATTACTATTGCTACTGGTCAAAGATATCCTCCGGAATCCGAGAGATGAATCGAGGAATCCGGACGTTTCTTTCTTCCCTCTTCCTCGTATTATAGGGTGTATAAACTTGACTATGATACGAACTCTTTGAACTGTATATTTAGGAAATGTTCGCTCTAAGCTCTTTTGGAAATGCTGACATTCATCGGCCTGCTTCTGCTTCATTCCTTTCCTGCAGGCGCTGGATGCTGTTGATCAGGAGGTCAGTGGATTGGCAGAATGTTGTGACAGGTGAAGAGGTTACAAATAAGAACATGGAACTTTAAGAAGCTTCTTTAATCGAAGTATCTGCTTTTCCGTCGTTTGTCTCGCTTAATTGTGCTCGAGTGTTCTACGCAGAATATGCAACTTGCAGAAGTATTTTTAGCCAGATTGGAAATTGATGACTTCTACTAGAAAAACACAACACACTATTTTGAAGCCAACTGACAAGACTGCCGTTTGCACGTTACTTTACAGGATTGCGAAATCTTTGAGCACTTGTAGCGCAACTACAGGCGATATTGTGACGGCAACTGAGAGGTTGAAGCAAGAACTTGAGACAACCACTCAACGTCAGGAGGTTATTGCAAATTTCCTTCACAATTATCAACTGTCTCCAGAAGAGGTAACAGTTTCCTAATGCAGCTGATTGTTTTACAGCTACGGCCTAAATGTTGCTCACAGCAAGTAGCATGTGTCGTCAAGAAAGCCAGCATTCGGGATTACTTCAAAGTATTCGTGGCAACCTCCTAAAATGAACAACTGATCATGTATATCTCGTCTATACCATGAGACCTATGTTCAGCATAAGATGAGTGTTTTACATGATGGCATCTTACAACAGCTGGAATCGCACTTTTTATTACAGTTTGCCCCGACGTAATTTTGTGTTGGTCTTTACTCTCTCTATTCAATATTGAACTCAAAGCACACAGGCTGAAAAGAACTGCTTATCTCCTTGTATACTCCAGGTCAATGCATTGAGGGAAGAGGAACTGAATGAAAACTTCTTCAAGGCTCTTGCGCGAGTACAAGAGATTCATGCCAACTGTAAAGTCCTTCTTCGGACACATCACCAGGTCCTTATCCTGGAAAGACCTTCTCGTTTACTTGCAAAGCTGGCACCAGTCCTATTTGAATGCTCCTGGCATGTTTTATAATAGAATGTGCCCAGGGTCCTAGAAATCGTTGAAACATTACCCTGCTGTATAAGGTAGGTAGCTTGCATAAAGAGAAGTCGTTCGATGTTTGGACCGCGCGCCCTTGGTGGGATAGAGTTTTTGGTTCTTCCACATGAGAAATTAACTAGGGGCAATTTAATCTTAAAACCGACCAATCTGTGCAATGTTGTACCGCCGCTTTTTGCATGGGGTTTTTGTTATATTCATAGTAAGCTTCAGTTGGGATTGAGAGTTGTTTCGTATATCTGTCTTCCGTAACAGCGCGCTGGTCTGGAATTGATGGATATGATGGCTGTCTATCAAGAAGGAGCTTATGAACGACTTTGCAGGTTTGATCATGATCTAGATATGAAGATTTTTAGTAAATGTCAACAGGCTTAGAGGGTGAAAGAAAGCTTGAATACTTACTACGTTTTCTTGAATCATGCGTGCATTCGAACTCTCCATGAATGCGGCAGAGCATTAAGCGCAACTCCAAGCTTGGAACTTATCATAAGATCGGGTTGAGTGGAAGGAATGGGAGAGCTTTGTCGCAAGGTCCTAGGACGGGAATAAATATGATCTTAGATTTATAGAACAGATGATGTGCTTGAAATTGTGTAAATCGTAGCTGATGTGCATCTTATAGTTGGGTATCTGACCTTTCTAAGCGTTCAGGTGGGTTCAAAATGAGTGCCGAAGCCTTGGGGATAACGACACTCCCGAAGTTAGCGATCTATTGAAGGTGGCAGCAAGGTCCTTGAGAGAAAGACCTGTGCTTTTCAAATACTGTGCAGAAGAGGTAAAGCACCTTCCATCAATGGTTTAAACTACACTGTTGCAGGCGCAGCAGCAGTCACTAACAACTATGCCGTAATGAGAGACACCAATTGACCTGCATATGATGTGTCTGAATTTCTTGTGAACTTTAATACGTCTACAGGTTGCGACTACAAGGCATAATGCTCTTTTCAGACGTTTCATTAGTGCTCTTACAAGAGGTGGGCCTGGAGGAATGCCGAGGCCTATAGAAGTTCATGCACATGATCCTCTACGATATGTCGGTGATATGTTGGCTTGGCTTCATCAGGTCTGGTATTTCAGAGTTTGTTCTTTCCCGTTCGATTTGTTCTACAATATGGAAGAATTTATGTTATAGCGATGTCGTTAGGAGGTGCTCAACATATAGACGAGAAGGTTCTTGTAGCCCTTTCATAACTAACTGCAGAACCGTGTGCTTCATGTACCTGATACTGCAATCCAGGCACTTGCTTCGGAGCGAGAACTAGCGACAGCACTTTTTAGTTCGGATGCTAATGCTGCAGTAGATAGCACATCGCAACGGTTCACGACAGATTCTTCAATACTAGCCTCGAAGTCATCTCGCTATCTTAAAGAGCAGGAGAAAGATGACGGCAAAGTTGAAGCAGACATGACATTTGTTTTGGATCGTGTATTTGAAGGAGTGTGTCGCCCCTTCAAAGTGCGAGTTGAGCAAGTTTTGCAATCCCAACCTGGCCTGATATTGGCATATAAACTCAGCAATCTCCTGGAATTCTATTCTCATACCGTAAGTAACTAGAAGATCTGTGGCCCATTTACACTGCTGAGGACTGAAACAAGAGAGCACATTACACAGAGACGTTGCTTATAAAAAGAGTTTTACCATTAATATCATGCATGAATTACGATTTGTAGCTCTCCATCATCTATTTGTCGGTCTGGAAACACTCTTAGTAACATACATTTCTTATGCCCATGTTTAGCTGACTTAAATGCCTTTGTGAGGTTGCAAATCCAGGTCTCAGATCTACTTGGCGAAAATGCAGCTCTGTCAGTGACGGTCAGGGACGTTAGGGACGCAGCTTTTAGAACGTTTTTTGATATTTTGAAAGCTCGTGGAGACAAACTTCTTCGTTATCCATCTTCCGTTGCAGTGGACTTGTCTCCTCCTCCAGCAGTTGCAGAGGGTGTCTCTGTGCTTCTAGAGCTGATTGATAATTACATGAAAATGATGGTTCCTGCTGGGGGTAGAAAGCCTGACTTCGAGCCTGTGATAAGTGCCATTGTCGAGCCTCTCGTACAGGTTCGTCACTCCTGGCACTAGATACTTGGTGTTGGTTCTGCTTATCTGAGCATTCACTGTTGTTGGTTTTGTAATACGACAGTTAAAACTTGATTATTTGGGATTCTGCTCTTAGTTGGAGTTTCCTTTTCATTGCTCACGCTTGGATTTAAACAAGTTGGAGTTTCTTTTTCATTGCTCACGCTTGGATTTAAACAAGTAAGTTAACGTCAACTGCACGAAAAGAATCACGCATAAATCAGGATATTATCTCTGACGATCTTTGTCACTAGTTTTTGACTCTGAAAACCAACTTTATAATGTTGCTATACATTTCGTTTTGGGTTGTGTATAGATGTGTGAGAGGGCAGCCGAGGGCTACGGTCTAAAGTCACCGCTGCCAGGAATGAGACGAATTAACAGTGGAGAAGGCCGGAAGCTTCCGTCACCTCCTCCACGCAGGACAACATCTGTTGATATGATTTCCACAGGGATTTCTACGTTGTCAGCACAAGTAAGAACTTCACTTATTTCAACTATTTTGTTCTCTCGGTCCGAGGTCGTAAGAAAGTAGGCATCAACTGGTGTGCAAAATGTTAGATCCTTCAACCTCGACTTATTACCCTGTTCAAGTTGGTCAGGGGGAAAATATAAGATGGTGATGTTCAGACTTATATAAGTGTCAGGGGATCTCTCTGCAAGCTCAACAAAGAAGTAAGAAAGAGATTTTGTGGAAGTACTGATTTTGTGGAAGAGATTTTGTGGAAGTAAAGTCAACTAATGTTTGTACTCACTACCATATTCTCCCCGGCGAATATAGTTCTTTCCATATAACTTTTATAGACCTTCAAATCTAGGCTTTGATTCTGCGTTTGCTTACTGGAGCAGGGAGTTCATGCGTACCGGAGGATATTTTTGGTGAACTGTTTATCTGCAATTCAGCAGCCATTAGTTGGATCTGAGGTAGCGCGCTCATGTGTCAAGTCTCTTGGAAGCTCAATTGAGGGGCACATTGCTGCGCTCGTTGATCAAGAAGTAGGCGTTATTCTTGATCGTTGTGGACTTCAAAAGAAAGTGTCATACATCAAGGAGCGTTCCACAAAAGGTGAAATTGTTCTTAAAGAGGAGGAGGTAAATAACGAGAGACCCATGGCAGAGGTCGAGGAGATGACTCCAACGGCTGTTGCCGATTCCCTGAAACTGTTTTTTGGACTTCTGGCTGGTAGCGAAGGGGGACCTTTACCAGAATTTGAGCAGATGCAGGTTCCTCGACTTCGTAGCGAGGCAGCCAATCAAGTTGCAAGAGCATTGGCGGATGCTTATGAAACGGTTTACTTAGCTGTGTTGGATCCCGCTAATCACTATCCAGAACCCAAAGCTATGTTACGGCATACTCCGGAACAGATTCGGACAATTCTTGGAGTCTAGCAACATTCTTTCATTTTGATCGTGAACTTTGTTAGTTCATGAAATTCTTTTCAAATCTCTACTTACTGTGGAGGCAGCACCTACCTCACTTTCATAAGATCAGGGCAAGTATGCACAAGCCAAGGTTCTCATCTTTATATCACTGCCCACTGAAGGTCAAATATTTTACAAACATCTCTAGAGCTGATAGTCCATTAGAAGTACTCTGCCAAGTTTTGTCTACCGTCATGTTAGGGTAACTTGTTTCTTCGCACGAGCCTAGGATCTAGGGGACAAATTGAAGGGGATCAAATTCTGTTTCTTTTTCCAGGAGAGCGAACAGTGGACCATTAGAAAGTTAGATATTCGAGGGAGTAAGTTTATGACTGAAGTGTGTCCGATCTAATCTGATCACATGTACTACCTACAACTAATATCATTTTACATTAATGATTGATGCTATCCTGGCAGGCACGGCATTGAAGTTGCAGATACGCTTATCATTATGGACTTTCCTCAATCGATGTACAGTACAGTGAAGAAACGATCAATGGGAAGTTACTCGTGGAAATATACTGACTTGACTATCACTGTCTGTGCTCGCCTTTTTAATTCTTGCATAAATGGAAGTTCTGACATTCTTTACTTTACCGGCAACAAGCAATTCCGCATGTTCTCGATTTGGTCTGGAGATGACTCCTCGGATACTGTCGACGTAACTTAAGCTTCGCAAGTGCCAAATCCTGAGATTTATGGAACTGCGTATGTATAAACCTTCTGTTCTCGCCACATGACCGTCTGTAATTTTTAGAACCTTCTGCTATGATTGGACCTATTTCTGGTCCAATTCGAACCTCTACTGTAGACCAGGTGCAATGCCTCGGGGTAGGACTTCATGCAAGTCAGGTCGTGGGTCCTAGACGTAAACCATTGTAATGACCTACAAGTGGAAGAAGCAGCCTTGGCGATAAATGAAGTCTCACCGATCTTCCCTGCGATTAGTTCGCAGGATTTCCAATGAAGTATTTGGTCCCAGACTGGATGGCCACCATGCTGAGCAAAGGCAACTCGAGCATATCAAATTGTTACGGATGTGGCAGTGCCCACGACCTGAATACTCGGATCATTGAGTAAGCTCCTCTAATTTTCCGTTCAAGAGTAACATGAGTATCAGTAAATACCACAATGCATAAAGTTCCTTCACTTTCACAGTTCCTTCCTCTCTCTCACTGCTGAATGGGCAGGACTGATGTGAAAGACTCTGCACCATGCAACTCCGTTAACTAGTGGAGACATGAAGCGTGACCACACTTGCGTTTCTCAAGTGGCTGTCCGTAGGGTCTATCGCCCTTTTATCTTGTCCGAACCTCTTGCTGGCAATTGGCCTTAGCTGAGGTCGGAGTTACGTTTGCGAGGGGTTGTCCGTTACCACAATGAGGACTTTCGGTACTCTGACTCTTCTATCCAACTTATTTCACGTATCTATTCTGTAGACCTCTAATGTGGCTCCCATACAAGTGGATACACTCCCGCACGAAACCAGTGCACTAATTCCAAGCTAACGGAGCTCTTGCCTACAAGAACGGAACGGAATGGTCCAGGGAGCTAAGGAAACGTACCAAGAATAGACTCCCAAATTTCAGGCAGGTTTGTCCAATCTTCGTGAATTTTGATTTAAAGATTCCGTCCTGCACCGTCGTCTCTCAGCCTAGGCAACTGCAACCCCATATAGCAGCTTTATCTCATCATGATGACTGCACCAGTTTCGTGACCCCTCAAGTGTCTGATGTATTCCCACTGGCCTGGGTTTCGTCCTTTCCACAAAAACAACTCGCGCTCTTGGAAGAGCCCACTACCGATAGATTCAGGATAGGTCACAGAGATGTCTGCCTTGGTGTGGATATTCCTGGCTGAATCTTTTGTCCCGCCTGATAAGAAGAAATTGTGCCATGTTGGAACATTTCACGCGTTTACGCTTTCCCACAACAGGATAGCGCTCACTTATCTACCAGCAAATAAAAAATGACTGGATAATATCGTCACTTTTCCTTGCTGCATCCTAAAGTCCAGATTCCACCCTTCTCCGTCAGCGAGTCTGTCCACTTGGGTTTCTCTGAGGACACTCGATGTATCCACATCTGATTCATGGATGAGAGAAGTTCATCTTGGGTGAGTTTCGTGAACGCCCATGCAGTTCCAGGATTGGAACGTTCACGCAGCCTAGTTGTCAGTTTTAGTCGTAGTCTCTACCCACTACTGCTGTAGAGAAAGGAAAGCTTTTTATCTCAAGCATGTTGCAAAGTTTGGTTTATGAGCGGATGAACAGAAGCATTAGAGTTCTCTGTTGAGGCTACATCCGTTGTAGACAGAGGAGTACTTTTAGTCATGGATGCCTGTCTAGTTCTAGTCATTCTTTTGGACGCTCAAACCGGCTGGAAAGGCGGTGCCCGGGTGATCTTACCAGACGAAGTCCATCTTCGGCTATGCGGAACCACCCACTTTTCCCTGTCGCACCAGCAACTTCAGAGGCTCTTGACAGTGGCCGGTAGATGGCCTGGTGAGTTTGCGGCACAGTCAGTTGTGGTTGTGGATGGCTATCCAGTGATGGCGGAGAAGAGGAAGAAGTGAGAAGGAGAGTAGAAGAGCAGGTCCAGGAGGATTGGGAAATTGGGTGTCAGCAAGGGAGGAAAAGCTTGAGCTAGTTCCGAAGGAGGAGAACAGTAAGATACGTAGAAACCATGGGGTTGACCAGGAGATTAGAGAATTTGGTGAGTCCGACCCCTGCGGACATCGACATTGCCAACTCTGTTGAGCCTCTGCCGATCGGGGTCATTGCGGAAGATCTTGGTCTGAACCCCAAAGACATTCACTTCTATGGCCCGTACAAGGCTAAGGTAGGATGGGCCCGCTGCGTTTCGCTTTGCATAATCTTTCCAGTGTTCAGGGAATTATATGGATTGGCAAGCAATAGTGTGGCATTAGAACGAGATGACGTTGCCGCTTGTGTGAATCTCATTTCATGTTACGCAGTGATTAAACAGAGCTACATACACTGGTCCATCGCAGCTGATTCTACTCATGGCTGGATTATGCTCGTCTATTGCATTCTGCTCTTCGATGATACAAATTCTATTGTGAGCTGCAGTGTCCAGTGATATTGGTCTACTGTAGTGGCTGTCAATTTGTGCTTTCACAATGGATGTGAGAAAGAGGCAGGACAGTTTCTGATTTTGTTGGCTATGCGCAGGTTCTCTTGTCTGCTCGCGACCGGTTGAAAAATGTCAAAGATGGTTACTACGTTGTCGTCGGAGGAATCACACCGACGCCATTGGGGGAAGGGAAGTCAACAACAACTGTTGGGCTATGTCAAGCCATTGGCGCGTTCTTGGGGAAGAAGGTCCGTGCGGTTGTCCGTGCCCCCAGTTGTTACACCTTGGGTTTCTGACAGCAGCAATCCCTTCAGCTGATCGTGTCCTGAAAGTCGACGCTTCCTTATTTAGTATCAACTAGGGACTTGCATTCATGCCGATCGGGTCTCATCTTATTTGTCTGTCTGCACAGAGGGCTCAGATACAGGACGTGCGACTCTGCAATTTGAATTTGGGCCGAACAGACTATCAATGGCTTTCGGAGTCTGACTGCAGTTGCTTAGTAGTTTTGGTCTTGATCATCACGAAAAATTTGCTAGATGAGAGAGTATTCATTTTCTTCAGGTTCATGTGCCATGTTACTGTGTCACCCGGGAAAATAGATTAATTATTCAGCTCGTCAAGCATTTCAAATCTTTGTGCTTGCTGATAATGGTGCTAATTTAGGAGTCATTGTCGGAATAGTTTGCTGATCGGGCCTTGATGTTATGGGCCGTGGAACTCGTGTAGGTGGTAACTGCTCTCAGGCAGCCCAGCCAAGGCCCCACATTTGGTATCAAAGGTGGAGCTGCCGGAGGAGGTTACAGTCAAGTGATTCCCATGGATGAGTTCAATCTTCACATGACCGGAGATATCCATGCGATTACAGCTTCCAACAATCTTGTTGCAGCTGCCATTGACGCTCGTATATTCCATGAGTCCACCCAGTCGGACAAGGCTTTACTCAATAGACTTTGCCCAGCTGATAAGGAAGGCAACCGCAAGTTCGCGAACGTTATGTTGAAACGCTTGAACAAGCTCGGAATCACGAAAACCAACCCAGCTGAACTTACACCAGAGGAGTCCAAGGCCTTCGTTCGGTTAGATTTTGATAAAGAGCAAATAACGTGGAAGAGAGTTGTAGACGTAAATGACAGATTCTTGCGGAAGATTACTGTGGGTCAAGGTCCAGAAGAGAAGGGAATGACTCGAGAGACCGGATATGACATAGCAGTAGCTAGTGAGATTATGGCTGTCCTGGCCTTGACCACCTCGTTGGTTGACATGCGGGAGAGATTAGGAAACATGGTGCTTGGAACCAGTAAAGCTGGTGATGCCATCACGGCTGATGACCTCGGTATAGGTGGTGCCTTGACAGTCCTGATGAAGGATGCTATCAACCCGACTCTGATGCAGACACTAGAAGGGACACCGGTCTTTGTTCATGCTGGACCTTTCGCCAACATCGCTCATGGTAACTCATCAATTGTTGCCGATCAGATTGCTTTGAAGGCCGTGGGTCCAGGAGGCTTTGTGGTCACAGAGGCTGGATTTGGAGCTGATATAGGCCTGGAGAAGTTCATGAACATAAAATGCAGATACAGTGGATTGAAGCCACACTGTGCTGTCATTGTAGCGACAATTAGGGCCCTGAAAATGCACGGTGGAGGTCCTGATGTCTCCCCTGGAAAACCATTAGATCACGCGTACAAGACAGAGAATGTAGAGCTCGTTAAGGCTGGTTGTTCCAACCTTACCAAACACATCCAAAACACCAAAGCGTACAATGTGAATGTGGTGGTTGCCGTTAATGTATTTGCCACTGACACTGAAGCTGAGATTGCCGCCGTGAGAGAAGCAGCTCTGGAGGCTGGGGCTTATGATGCCGTTGCTTGCACTCATCATTCTCATGGAGGCAAGGGAGCGGTGAGTTTAGTTCTATGAGTTGCCTATTGTTATAGCGGGGTCGCTTTCAATCACAAAAACTAAGCTCTAGGCTGTTCTTCCGCGTGTTTTACTAAGTCGATCTCTAGAGTCTCACGCGAGTGTCATGTGCGCTAATATATTGAGAACCATCTGCCGTCGTTGCACAGGTGGAGTTGGCATTTGCAGTCAAGAAGGCTTGTGAGGAGCAAAGTGGAGACTTAAAGTTTCTGTATCCACTTGATCTCAGCGTAAGGGAGAAAATCGAAGCTATTGCTAAATCCTATGGTGCTGCTGGAATAGAGCTTTCACCGGAGGTAAAGCTTAGCAACTATAACAAGCTTGCAATCCTTTCTCTAACTTTTGTAAAGTTGTTTAAATTTAGCTTGACTTGGAAAGTTGTAGTAGGGTTTACTCTTATTTCAACTCATTTATTCGGATGCCACTTATCCTAACAAACACGTGATATTTTAATAAATGTCATTCTTTTAATCAGATTAGCGTACCGGTCGTTTCTAAAGCTACTCCTAAGGTTACTAACATGTTTCATCTACTGTGTGTAATCACCAGGCTGAGCAACAAGTTGAGATCCTTACTAAGCAGGGATTCTCGGGACTTCCCATTTGTATTGCGAAGACCCAGTATTCATTTTCACATATGCCGGCTGCCAAAGGCGCTCCAACTGGTTTCATCCTCCCCATCCGCGAGATCAAGGCGAGTGTAGGTGCAGGTTTCATTTACCCCATTATTGGGACTATGAGTACCATGCCAGGTTTACCCACACGTCCTGCTTATTATGATATAGACATCAACACAGAAACAGGTAAGGTCATGGGTCTGTCATAAACATAGAAAAAATTGTATATTTAGTAGATGTCTTGACTCGTACAACTATCTGTACTTGAAACTGTTAAAGCGCCTATGCATTTTTCCATATACAGAATTGCTCAACAAGGAGACTGAGAATCTGAACTGTCACTTCCAAGTTTACAGTTCATGTAGACTAACCTTTACAATGTGTCATCGCAAATCGTGTCAGCTACTAGCAAATAATTCCGTCCTAACTTCTTGGGTTTCATGACTTCTTGTCTCAGTTCTTAGCCGAGAACGTGAACCGACAGCAGAATAGTTGCTCACTGCTTACATCTTCACTTTTCTTTCTATAATTTTCTTCGGATATCGTAAGCAAATCTCTGAGCGGTAACACGATATAGGGACATGAGCAAATTTGAAAGAATACAGGAAAAAAAGAGAGCAAAAGGCGAAGAACCGTCTACATGATAGTATGCTTCAGTTCTGTGTTAGTGCCTGCAGCTAAGAGTATCCGACATACGAATATAGTGAGGGTCACTAATTCAAACCAAACAACAGGACGGTTGAGCAGGATAAGATCAGAACGGTAAGTTTCAGCCTAGAATCCTTATTCTTTTCAAGACAAATAATTAGAGAACCAATCTTATGTATGTTTTTGGTAGTGAGGAGCGAGCATTACACACAAAAATGTCCTGTCAGGTCATTTTTAGTCTGGGATTTAGTCTGTCATTATCTGCCCAAGACTGAGTCGCGCATGTTCACCTATTAGTTCCATCAAGATCTTTTTCCCAATGAAATATGTGGATCTAATAGATGTGTGTGTCTGAAAACAAACCGACATTCATCAATCACAAACTCACGGCGCTTGATATGATCACCTCGAACACCTTTGCTGCCAAATCTCAAACCGACTTTTGTGATATCCTTTGTTTCCAGAAATCCACTGAATCTGAAACCGGAGCTGTTTGACTTATCTAAAAACCAAAAGTAGCGGTTGCAAGAAAATGTTATCATAGATGTATGGATAACAAGATTTTAAGGAAGATTCATTCTAATAGTTTACTTCAGAAATTGTTGTCAAGGGAAAAAACTCACCTCTTGAAGAACTTAATGACCAAATCTAATCAATGTTTGAGAAGAGTGTGAGATTGTTCCTTAATGACATCTATCAAGAGATAGACTTACCTTTTAAGAAGCTAAACCACATGTAGAATTGATAAATTGAAAAGCAATAACATTTTCATATAATTCTCTTTTATTTATATCTTCAATATCTAAGCACACATTGTGTCACGCTGTTTGTAGTGTCTCATCTAGATTGCTCGGACATTGAAGTTGCATCGATAGTAGTTAGAGGTATTTCAACAATTTTCCATAGATTATTTTTCGACGGTCAGATTTTGTGTTTGGAGTATTGACTTCACAATGAGGTTCATCGTCACTTTGCACCGTTCTCACCGTTGAGAGTGTAGTTAGTGGAACTGTTTCGTACAGACCAGGTTTCAGACCTAGCTCGAGTCCAGGGGTATACTTTTGAAGTGCAGCTCCAGAGAGCTCACTTCTATGATGTTGAGCCTTCGAGTTCTTGGCTATGGTGGACAAAAGCCGGCTAACGTCACTTGGAGTCTTTTAGCTAGAGTGGGTGTAGTTTGATTGTAATCAGTATCAAATTGTTTGCAATTTATAGAGTGACAGATCAAGTACTGATTTGAGTTGAGTTGATTCGAGAGATGTAAACGACCTGATTACGTCAGAAAAGTGAAGTAAGAGGGAAATTGGGTGCAGAAATTGCGAGTGTTGGTGGTATCTCCAAGTGCAATCAATCGTTGGTAGCTCGATCTAAGTTCTAGTTTTCCTTGGTGTACAAAAGCTCGTTGCTTGATGTAGATTTGGCAGTAAGCAGACAGTGTGTGGAAATGCTAGCCAATTTTTTAGCAAAGAAGAAGTAATTTTTGAGCAATGATTATGATTTTGAACTCAAGAAGTGAAGACATGATCAATTTGTTACGAGTTGGGCTAAGAAAGTAAAATTGAAAGTGGAGTTAGGAACCTATTCTCGTGAATTTGTGATTTAGAAAAACCGTTTAATCCAATTTGGCTTGAGTGGATAGTTAGTAGAGGATTTGGCATTCAACCAAATTTAGGATTTATGTCAGATTTTAGATCAGATTTTGTCTGGAAGTTCTGTCAGATTTTGGCCAAATTTGGAGGATTTTTGCTAGATTGGAAGGAGTTTTGAAGTTGCAGATTTTGGCAAGAGTTGGTGGAGTTTTTGCCAGATTTGGAGGAGTTCTGCCACATTTGGAGGA
Organism: Lunularia cruciata; assembly: GCA_948567375.1. Taxonomy (NCBI): domain Eukaryota; kingdom Viridiplantae; phylum Streptophyta; class Marchantiopsida; order Lunulariales; family Lunulariaceae; genus Lunularia; species Lunularia cruciata. The sequence continues at coordinate 48,356,607 of OX419761.1, read as the reverse complement.
GGTTTGAAGTGGCAAGAAGAAATGCATCATTTGGCTGAATTTTGGCATTTGGAGGCTTCAAGGCATAGGGCTATGAGAGGCTATGAATGGTCAACAAGCCAACTTGCTAGCGTGAGGCTAGCTAGTTTAGAGTAAATCTTGGTCATTGTTTGGCAAAATCTACCCATTCTGCTAGATAGTGCACAACAAGGTTTAAGCCCTAGATCTCTTGTTCCTAGACTACTGCCCTAGCCAATTGGTCTACCCTCACTTGTCGTCCTAGTGATTGACCCAATGTTATCTATGCACTTGTAGCTTTGGGTAAGAGAGACAATTTGATCTCATTCTTGGTGATTTTGGTAGCTTAAGACGTAGATACGAACTTCTCTTGTATCAAATGCTAAATGGTGGTAGAGTCAATCCCATGTTGCTATATGAGATAGAAGGTTTTTGTTTAGGTTTCTTGTGATTGGATTCTCCATTCTTTACTTCCTGTTTGTGCACCACGTTTGTGTGAGCTGCCCTAACTTTTGAGTGTTGGTGCTCTGGTGTGCTCTCGGTAGTGAGGTTGGAGTAATGACTAGTCAAACTACCTTTGTTTCTCTTTGGTGAGGTAGGAAATGATGACCTACAGATCGTGAGAGTGCGTGTTATGATGACAAGGTATAGGTTGTGATTTGTGGTTGCAATTGCGATTACTTTGTCACAACGGAGTTCTTTGGGGATTCCAAAAGAGTTAGCCCTATAGTACATAGTGGGTTTACTCGGAGTGGTGCTCGGTATTAGCTTGTATCTTAGGTCCCAATGAGAGAGGAGATTGACTCTGAGTTGGAGTTAGACACATGAGCTGATTTAGTTGAGAGTGCACTTGGTGTGTCCGCACCGTTGTTTTGGGACATGGATGAGATTTATGGGGCCTCTAAAGGCCCTAGGTGTACTCTAGTACATTGGGTACCATTGATTTGGTTGACTTCATCCAAGAGTTTGATAGTTGGTGTGATCTGTAGCAAATGTGGAACCCGACTTTGTTTACACTCTTCATGGCATGGAAGGGGTTGTTTCAGCATTTGGAAGGTCCGCCGATAGACGACTACCATGAGTGTAGGGGAGCTCATTTGGAGTAGATTGAGTTATGGAGACAATAATGGTCTCTAAACTATGTCTCCATCACTTCAAGCTTGGTTGCCAAGAGTTGATCGGTTGTACCCACGAGTTCTAGCTTGAGTAGTGTTGGTGGAGCTAGTGGAGGTGCACTAGCTGGAGATAGTGCTACCATGAGTGAAGGTACCGTTGAGGTGGTGTGGTACCGGGGTTTAACCCCATGGTGGAGTTCTTCCAATGTTTGAGGCAAAACTACCAAAGAGTGCGGATTGACAAGCTGAAGAGCTTACAAGAGTTCCAGCAGAAGGCTGGAGAGAGCCTATGCGAGGCATACACTCACATGAGGCAGCTGATCAGTTTCACTAAGGGAGTTATTGAGACCCAAGCAATCCAATTTTGCTATGGGATATTGGACAAGGAGTTTCAACATACATTTCATGATGCTATGTTGTTATAGGCTACTTCGCTCACTTTGGCAGTGGTCTTTGGTTTGGCTGAGCATATTGAGGTCAACATGGTGGAAGAGAGAGTGGTGACATTTGGATTTGGTAGAAAGACCTCATCCACGGTTGTGACTTCTTCTAGAGTGAAGTGAATGCACCACATCTAGTTGGTTTTTGAGGACAGGGTGGATAGCCTAGGTCCTATGGAACGAGTGGAAGACCTACTGTAGTTAGACCCTTACCTTCATTTTCAGGTTAGCAGCAGCCAATGAGTAGTGGTGTTGCTTGTTGGACTTGTGGTGAACCTCATCATAGCAGAGAGTGCCCTTAGGGCAGCGGACCTCATACTTGTAGTACATCATAGCAAATACAAATGCAATGTGAGCATTGCCATAGATTTGGTCACACTAGTGACCAATGCTTTGACCTACACCTGGAGTTACGGAGTGGTAGGGCTACTATGGCAAGCAGTAGAAGAGCTCCAATTCATGGAGGACAAGGTGGTAGAGGTGGTGGTAGAGGATCTACACCTGCCCTTACTTTTGATACAACTATGGTTACTCGGATTGAGCAATTGGAGCAGAGATTGGCTAGTATGGCCATTGCTCAGAGAAGATCAGATTCGGGTGCTGACGCTTCCACCTCATATGGCGGTGATAGAGATGCTTTGGACTTCATGTATGGAGCAGCACAAGTGGATGCATCTACAACAATGATTAGGAGTGCAATACGTGCTCCAAAGCCTAGAGAAGCATCAATGGAGTTGGACACACAAAGAGGAGAGGTTGGGAGATAGGTCAGACTTCCCACAATCTTTCATGCTATTTGAGACATACATACAACATCCATGGCTCCTAGACGTCCCAGTGCAGGTGTGGTAGGTGGTGATGGAGTACATGATAGACTACTTGCTAGTCAGCCACCTGTTACTACACAAATTGAGTCTAGCATGAAGTTGGGGGTAGCTCAGCTGATTATGCAATGCCCTTTTTTTTTTACCAATGACATGTTTACATTGGTAGTTGACCCAACCCTAGTGTTTTGGTTGGCTGCCACACTCTATGAGGGTATGGATGATGTTGTTACTACTACTAGAGTAGAGGTGTTTGATAGTGGAACTGACGTGGTTGAGGAGCATGGGATCCATTCAATGACCAGTGGTTTATGGCATATAGTAGCGGGTAGACTGGAAGAGTTGCCAACTAGACCGGCCTTTGAGAGAGCATGATTCACACTTGATGTTGTCCTATTGAATAACCAAGGGGGATTTTCCGTTTGGTGGGACCTGCAAGGAAGGTCTATACACCACAAAGAGTCTTGTTAGCCTCTGGTGTGCAACCCCTTATGTTGGGGAAGGATGCAATACTTGGTTTGGAATTATAGAAGACCGATGTGGAAAGGTATAAATTTGAACATCGTACAACTAGACATCTCTAGGTGGTGATTTGACATAGTATATCACACGTAGGGAGCTTGTTGTCCAAGTTCAGCCTGGTCATCCGACTAATAGCTTGGTGGTGAGAGCTCAAGCTATTATGACAATAGTTGAGTCATACAATGTGCTAGTTGGGGGAGTAGTGTTATACCCCATGGGTTTCAACATTGACTATTGGGAGGAGATAGTCTCCTATAGACCAGGTTGGCAATCTGGTGAGGGATTGGTATGTCGCCTACCAGTACACTTTAGTAGTGGTAGTCTTGGCTCACTACAGTTCAAGACCATGGCAGCATCAATTTCAGCTTTTAGTGGTGCAGTTACTTGGCCTAGTGACTTGTTGGAGGGGAACGCCCATGTAGAGGATACTCCAATACAAGAGGAGATCACTTGGATTTGGAGTACAAGTGGGATTGTTCCATCCACCTTGGATGTTCCATTGTGGAGTTTAGAGGAGGCATTGCAGCAACAGGTAGATCAATTGGTGCAACAAGCTTGGAGTGGAATCTTTGTACCATCGGGAGATAAGTGTGAGGATGAGCTTCCAAAGTTGATTACTTTGACACCTTTGGATACCACACTCATTTCTTGGCAATATCTAGTAGAGGAGATATGTCTATTGGAGTTGTTTGGTGGGATTAGCACCGGACTAGTTGCGGTATTACAAGCAGGTATATGAGTACACAAGTCCTTGTATGTGGAGAGAGATGAGATAGCTAGGCAAGTCTCTCTACATCATGTGGCACACTTGGCCTACTGATATCTTGAGTTATTACCAATGTCAACAGTTAGAGGTTACCAAAAAGCCCTACCAGCAGACATTTCCTTACTAGAAGCGCATGCTCTGGAGAGACATGGGCTTGTTCACTTGGTGATTTTTGGATGGCCATGTCAGGGACAAACACGTGTTGGCCAAGGTTTGGGTCTTCAAGATCCTTGTTTGGTGTGTTTTGGGAGATGTTACGGATAGTATGACATCTCCAGGTTCATCAATCCGTTTCTCTAGCTTACACTTTGGAGAACATTCTTTTGATGGGTGATTCTCATACCTAGGTGGTGGCAATTATACATTGGGTCCGTTCTTGGATGGGACCTATTGTATTGTTAGATGCAGCCAGAGTAGGATCACGGGCTCATCGTGTTTGTCTTTGGTGGACAAACCTCTTACCTAGAGAGGTTTTACAATGTGCTTATGATGGGATTCAACAACTTGACCACATCCTTGTTGATGACATCTTGGATGTTGGGCGTCAGTCTCAGACAGTGGTAGTGGTTGATAGGTCACCTATGGCAGTGGTGAACCTAGTTCCTAGTTGGATAGCCTAGAGCCTTATTTCCCACACTCATGAGTTTCCCAAGCTCTCATGCTTTTTGAGAAGGAGGACTTGGACTGGTTTGGGACTCATAGTTATAGCAATTGGTGGAACCCAATGCTGATGAGAGAGTGGGTGATGGGTTTTGCACCGGTATTATTGTTGTTCCAACAATGTTAGGGGCATCCAAGTGGCAAGTGTTAGGTCAGGCTATGGACCTGAATTGTTTGACCTGGATTGTGAGCCTTGGCTTGGTAGAGTAGCGTAGGATCGGCTTGATAGGCATCACCACTCAGACACTTGTAAGCCTTGTACCTATCGAGACAATTCATGCACATGTTGGCGGTGCTGGACCGAGTGGAGAAGGTATTCTTGGGATGCAACCAATGGCTACTAGGGAGAGTGATCTACTTAGAGTCCATCCAAGTGAGCGTGGTCTACTTGGATTACACCCTTGGTCTACTTGGGATGCAGCTAGAGGATGTATGGAGCTCGCAACCAGATCAGAGGGAGTTTTTCATACAAAAGTTGGGGTCTAGTAGTTGGGAACATGACACTATTGCTCCCAAGGGGCCAGTGTAGTAGCTAGTCAGCACATCTTCCGCTCCTACTACAATTATAAAGGATACTTGGGAGCCAAATCTTGGACCCAAGCTTATAGAAAGGAAAGACGGATGGTTTGGAGGTTCTTGTGGAGCTACATGAGTTATTTTTCCTTCAGTATGAAGGATTTAGGTGCTTTAAAAGGACCTGGTATACGGATTGAGCTGACTAGCAATACACTAGTTTTTTGACGTCCTTATTGCTATAATGACATGGAGAGGACATTGATTTAGAGTTGGAGTAGAGCCCTTTTTGAGGCTTGTTTGGTAGAGATCTCACATGGAGAGTATGCATCAACTATAGTAATGCCAACCAAGAAGGATATGCATGGCAACTACACATATAGGTGGATGTGTGGAGATTACCATCCTATCAACCAACAGACCAAGGCTGATTGGTATGATGCCTTCACCGGAGGAGATTTTTGATGCAATTGGGCATGCAAAGGTCTTTAGTACTTTGGATCTTCAAGCGGGATATCATCAATTGCCGATTAGAGAGGAAAACAAGTTCAATACAACATTCTGGGCTATTGATCCTCACAACAAGGATGTGTTATATTAGTGGAGGTTCTTATCGTTTGGGTTAAAGAACACGCTTGCCGAGTTCTAGAGGGTCATGGATAGGATCCTAGTTGGATTGGATTTTTCTTGGTGCTATATTGATAACATTTTGGTCTATAGCACTATTGTGGAGGAGCATGAGAGACAATTGTTGGAGATGTTTGAGAGGTTGAGATCTCATGGACTCAAATTACATCCTGGAAAGTGTGAGTTCTTCCATGAGCAAGTTGAGTATTTGGGTCATACTATCTACCTTGGAGGACTTGGTGTTCATCAGACCAAGGTAGAGACTATTGCACGTATTCCTTGGCCTATGGATGTGAGCAGAATGCAAACATTCCTTGGGTTGGCAAACTTCTATTGCCGCTATGTTAGAGGATTTAGTGTCATTGCCTTGACAAAGTTGACCAAGGTTACATAGGAGTGGTGTTGGAGAGATGAGCAGGAGAGAGCTTTTGTAGAGCTCAAGGAGAGTTTGACATCTGCTCCTATTTTGAAAAGACCAATCAAAGGACGACCATTTCAGGTTCATACTAATTGGAGTATGTTGGGGCTTGGAGCAATGCTCATCCAACATGATCATGATGGGAAGGAGTTTTTGGTGGCCTATGCTAGTCATTCCAACAATTCAACGGAGGCAAAGTATAGTTTATTTGAAGGAGAGTGCTTGGTATCAATTTGGGCAATAACACATTTTGATGTTGTTACCTATTTGGTAACCCCTTCATTCTCATCATTGATCATCAACCACTAAAGTGGTTGATAGAGTCAATAAGCTTTCAAGGAAGCTTGCACAATGGGCTTTGATTTTATAAGAGTATGATTTCATGGTTGTTCACAGACCTGGAGTGGTGAACCGTGATGCAGATGGGTTGAGTAGAAATCCATGTCCTAGCTAGCAGGATCAGATCGGAGCATGTTGCATGGTGAGAGAGATGAGGAGATGGTGCCAGGTTGGCATGCATTGGCCTTTTTGTGTATATTTTTTGAGGCTTTGGTGGTATCTCTCTCAGTGCATACAGGAGGAGTTATTGAGGTCATAGATCTAGAGAGTGAAGATATTTGTACAGTCAGCAAGACATTTATGGTGACGTCTTAGTGATGGACTATCTTTGCATTGGTGTTTTGGTTGGCACAGTTAGAGCCAAGGAGAGAGATTGTGTCTTTTAGCAAGCCAGACGATTCAGATTAGAGTGCAAACACCTTTTGCGTGTATGGGAGGATGGTAGAGTGCAAGTAGTACTACTTCCATCTCAGAGACCACAATTGGTCACTCATGCTCAAAAAGGAGCTAGGACATTTTGGAGTAAAGCATACATATAGCTTACTCTAGAGTCCTTATTGGTGGCACAGCATGCAGACCAAGGTACAACTGTTTGTTGCCAGATGTGTGGTTTGTGACCGAGTTAGAGCATCATTCAATGCTCATATGCCACAATTACACCCATTACCTATCATGGGATTGGGTTACCGTTGGAGTTTGGACTTTGCTGGACCTTTACCGCTGACTGTGAGACATCACTAGTATGTTTTGGTGATGGTAGAGCACTTCTCCAAGTGGATTGAGTTGGTAGCACTTCTTGACATGTCTAGTGAAGGGACAACTTATTCATTCCTGAATCAAGTTCTTAGTCATTTTGGTGCACCAATTGAGGTTTTGACTGATCAAGGTACAGAGTTCTTGGGGGAGTTTCAAGTCTTGTGTAAAAAGGCTTTGATTGATCATCATACTAAATCCCGAGATCACCCTAAGGCAGATGGCTTAGCAGAGAGAGTGGTTCAGATGGTGAAGAGAGGATTACAAAAGTATGGTTTACAAAGAGGCCACTTGGGAGATTAGGATCTCCAATTACCTTGGTTGGCCATGGGCTATCAGTTCAGTTGTCAAGTCTCCTTAGCATCCTTCTCTCCTTACTTCCTACTCTATGGACAAGGTCTAAATTTACTTGTAGCTATTTGTCGAGATGCTTCTGTAGTTTTGGACTTGGATGACCCAAATGTATAGATGAGCACATGTTCTCAGTGGGTAGAGATCTTTTGGAGAGTGATGCCAATGGCCTTTGAGAACTTGGTGATTGCTCAACTAGAGATACTTTACGCTATGCCACCATTCAAGGAGGAGGTTATAGATCCTTGATCCATAGATTTTATCCAGGAGACTATGTATATCTATAGCAAAAAACATAAATGACACTTGATGTTTTGATAGGCCGCACTATCTTGAGAGTGTGTGAGGTTTTGCCATCTGGAGTCCTTGTGTTAGAAGGATGTGATGGTGTTTTTTGGAAGGATCATGTGCATAATTGTGCAACATGCCACCTCCCAAACATTGGTGGTACTATTGACCCAAGCTTAGCACTTGTACGTGCAGGCTTGAGGTGTATGTTATGTGGCTCTTCTGGTGGAGCTGCTACTATGTTAGTGCGTGATAGATGTTCAAGAGGATGACATATGGCATGTATGACTCCTCCCCTCACGGTGGTTCCTTAGGGACAATGGCTATGTCCTAGATGTGCATGACCTACAGCTAGTTCAACTTTATATGGTATAGATTGCAAACAAGCGACTAACGATGGGGCTCCATAGCATCCGGCCTTTTGATCTTTGCTCATCATGAGGTATGCCATATACTTGGAGTATATGGCTATCTGGAGTTAGAGGGACCTAACCGCCAGCTAGGGAGGCAATTGTGGTACTTTAGAGTCTATGTATGACTTATGTGTGAGTTGTGTTTCTATAGTGTATGATGTTGACAATGATGTATGTTGTGTAACAATGTATATAAGCGCGACAACATCTTTATATACACATATGATTATCTTTGGTGTGTATATTAAACTAGTAGTAATATCAAGGAAGGCATTTGATGCCTTGCAAGTTTTCATTAAATTACATATGAAAGGTTCTCCATAAGTTATCTTGTTTGCAGTGTTTATTGGTTATTTCTTTGAAAATCTTCAAATTTGATGATTTATTAAATCTGAATAAGCATCTTGATCCTGATCCATAATATTGATTAACTTGAGACTTTTTAGATATTACTAAAAATATAATAATTATTTCTAAGTTACTTTGACATGGAGTCATCAATTTGGTAGTATCTAAAACCAAGATAATAAAGTACAAGAAAGTTAGCCATGGACTCAGAAGGTGTAGAATTGAACCCCATGAGAAGATCTGATTGAACAAATGATCTCTAATTAGTTATAACAAAGATTAGAAGTGGCGTACAAGATCTAGTAGAAGGTGTAATAAGAAAAGGACTTCTTGATGGAAACATAAATTAGTGAAGCAATGGTGAATTGGTTACTAAGAGATCATAGTAGAAAATTATCTAGTGCTAGATGCTTTTGAGATAGACTAATAAGTAGCTTTTGGCTAGTTATTTACTTTTGTTTTACATCTTACTTTATTATTCAGAAGATTAATGAGTTATTATTTTGATTTTTCCTCAATATAAAGATTGCATTTTGTCCTTAGAAATCTTTTATCTTTGATTTAATTTTTGACAAGTTTCTCAAATATAGTCTATATTATTTTTTACCCATTCAGCTTAATTTCTTTATATTGGATTCATTACATATAAAAATTAAATTTCTCATATCTTTCAACGATCTTTGATACTCTATCTCCCATAAGACATCTTATTTCCTTGCATGCCTTATAAAATATTTCTATTCATTACTAGCCATAAATAATATAGAATTCCCCAGAAAAATTAAGTTCTTTGCTTCTCGATTAGAATGAAGTGAATTACCAATTATTCTTTGTTAAGTTCTTCTTTGAATGAGATGGGAAATGAAAAATAATTAGTAGAAACTAAGAGTTCAATGCCAAGGAAAGGAAACAATATGAGACATGAAAAGAAGCTACCAAGTACCATGTAAGAGAATTTAATCTAGGGGATATAGGCTAGGAATAAAGAAGTGCAAAGTGTAAAATAATAATGAAATTAGAACCTCTTCTAATGATATTGGAATTCAAAGTTTAATGGATAGATGACTTTTGTCATTATTTCAAATGTTTTATGTAAACCAAGATTAAAAGTCTCTTAGTTCTAATTTAAGAATCTTCTTATGTACTGGCTAACTATTATCATATCAAGCTTTCTCATCAACACATTTGGAGTTTAAAAAATAATAAATGAAAATTCCTTTGGAAATATTCTATGATATATTATTCTTGCTTGATGACACATATTGTTCACAGTTTGAACGGTCTCAAAAGTCTCTTAGAATTTTGGTTTCGACTAAACCAAGACTACGTAAAAGACATCATAATTTTAAAGCAAAATGAAGAAAAGAAAATGTCTATTTTTCAAGATAATTACTTCCAAGTTTTTTGATTCCAAAACTAGAAAAATCAAGTACCTTGGTCCAAAACCATTGATGACTAAGTATCTGAAAATTCTATGATATTTTGTAATTTTTTTTATCTGACCTTCAAACTTAAATAAACGGCATGGAGAGATCTGCCAAACTAATCACCTATTGTCATTTGAAAATAACTACGTTGGACTTAGTACAGTGTAAGTCAGACTACCTATCATAGTACAATAAGCCTATGTGTGAATCAATGTGTAACCTTTGAAACTTGTGTCTAAAGAAAGTGTCATACTATATAGATCGTTAATCTTTCTTATACTAAATTTAAACAGTGATGATTAGAATGACATTTAGGCACGCACAGACGCATAATATTCGTTCTTATGTCTCCACATAGTATAAATTTAGTGGTATCTACAAATGAACTTTAGTTGATTATCTACAGAGACAGGGGCTTTCAGTATGTTCTGTTTGTCACTATCATCTAACAAATACCGAACATCATCCCAATTTTGACTAGCTTAATGGTCTCTACAAATGAAGTTTAGTTAATCGTTTCCAAAGACCGGAGATTTTAGTATGTCTTATTGTTGTTATCATCTAACAAGTATCTAACATCGTCCTACAAACTTCGGACTAGTCTCGTATTGTCGATGGAGAATGTTTGTAATATTGCCTAAGCCTATTCCTCAAGGTACTTCACATAGATTTGACATGGTATGATGTCCAGACATACTTCCTCGTATGATACTTCTCAACACAAATTTCTATGCATTAGATGTTGGGCCTGTCTACACATGTTCCCAGAGAAAATTCTCAGATATCAAATGGTTGACTGTTCATGTCAAGTTCTACACATCTGGTTAGCTGGTTATATTGACTTGTACACATACAAGTCATGTCTACACAAGGTTCACAAAGAAAGTCCCGATGCATCAGGCCATGTCTCTAGATACGGAACAGAAATGTCATATGCATCAAATATCATGGCACTTTGGGTACGAACTTTAATATAGGCAGCCATAACCTCAACATTTCCAAGAGAAGGGTGTGGACAGAATACACAACTTTCGACAACAGTAAGAATACGCAACTCTTGCATGTTGCAGTTATTAACTAGTTCATAAGACTTGAGAGATTTTACTACATAAGTGGGTGAATGGTGGCGTTGTAGTGAGCAATTACAGACGAAATAGATATTTCCTCTTGGAGTTTAGAACTGAGCAAATTGTTGTTTACATCACCAGTAAGGGTTAAGCTTTATGGGCTAAGCTCATGCTGAACAAAGTAAATGATCCTCCCTCTACTGGTCAAAGGTAGTGGACCTTCCTTTGTTGGCATTAGTATTCCTATAACCTAAGAATCTTGATGAGACCTCCGTTTAACTTTCTCACAAAAGGTCAATTTGCTTTGGTTCCCTACCTGCGTCGTAAGGTAACCCCACGTGTTTGGATCCTCGATTTGGTTATGGACATAGTTCACAACCAGAAGACTGGTTGAGATCCCTGGTTGGAAATACGACACGCTCTGACTGACACATTTAAGAGGAAATAATTTTAATAAAGTGATTGTATAACTCAGTGTTTGATGCTCAAAGACATCAGACTGCTGACTCATCAAGCAAACATGCCTTACCACAATGTCAAGCATGAGTCTCTTCAAAAATTTGAGATAAATATCATATGCAAGCAGTTAGTTGATCAGAAGTCAGATTCCTGGTAAAGAAATAAACGCCACTACCCGTGAAGAATCCTCGAACAAAATTGCAACGAGCTCTGATTGTACAAAGATGTGACACTTGAGGACAAAAATTTATATGTAGTCACTTTGATGCCTAGCCTATGGAGCCCAATAATAGGCCTGCAAAGCCAAGTTCGGAGTTGTTGTCCCCGTCACCAGATGACTCAATGCCATGATTTCATCCTGAGAACTCTTAGAAACAAAGACCTGTAAAGGTCTGGCCAGGTGCTTTCAATTAGCAAAAAGTCGCACCGACCACTTGATTTACCACTCCTACATCAGGAAATTGAATGTACCTACTCTGACTCACATGGAACAAGGCTGCCCTTCAATCCTGTCGTTTAGAAATGACAGTCCACAGTGCAAGATTCAGCTACCTAAGAATCACGATCCCCTTAATACTCGCTCCACGTGAAGGCCCGGAATAATCATATGGCCTGGATTTTCTGCGACCCGACTCTCTCTATAATCAATCAACTTCCGCTCACCGTGTGATACATGTGACCTCTCCTTATTGGGTAAGGGAACCTAACAACGAAAGGTTTACAAATAATCTAAGAAACCTTCAAAAGAGACAACTCTTTTTAGTCATTGATGTGTTGTCTCCTTTAGGATCAATGCTCCCACTGCCTACTGCCTGTAAACTTTGATCTCCACAGGTCAAATCATACCTACGCCATATCGTGTAAAAATATCAGCCAAATAGAAGGAGGCCGTTTATGAGGAGACAGCGAGCCTCTGAAGGTGCTCCACAAACACCTGCAAACTCACATCATCTGTGAAGATGATGTCTCCACCTGGAGCTGGACCATTCGCTGAATTGTATGTAGCAGACGGATTCAATTTGGCGAGTAAGAAACGAGCCTGCAATTTCGCAAAACCACAAATTGCAAATGAGTCAAAGAGTTCCACCCTTTGGGGCAGAGCAAATAAACTGATTATTATTTCACACTACAAGGTTCCCCAAGGTACAATTGAAGTCACACGTTTCAGTTTGGGTGAGGTCTCCTTAGCCTTCTAAAACCAAGCCCTTGTCAGATACCAAAGAACTGAGAAATCCCTAAGTAGTTTGTAGGAATTTAAGTTCGTACTCCGATCAATATCATTTGTACCAACTTGATGGAGTGTGAAATATCTCAGAACACGATATCAATCGGAGGGTTCGATAACTTGAAAGCCCAAGTATATAGTACCTATCTAGATATCTAAGGAATCGACGCTACAGAATATCCAATTGACTGGTGTGACACGCCAATTTGAAGTCCAAACATAAAAGTAAACCAATAGAAAGGCAGAGGTATGTCTTTCGATGTTTCTGCCCTTAATGAGAAGCAAAATATTTGATGGCTTTACATGGATGGCAACGTATTATCCATGTAAGCACCAATGTACATCTAGTCAAGTGATGAAAACCAACCTGGGACCCATGTTGGTCGCAATCAACCAATCGGGGAACTGGAAATCGATCTCTGATGATAGCGGTTGCGTCATCCTTCGGAGCTTGCAGCAGTTGTGCAAATGCCTGAAGGTAACCCAAAACGTCATGACACTTTTTGGTCTAGCATCCTTACAACATATGAACAACCGTGCTAAAGTAAAAAGCGTGTAATGATTTGACTTGTAAGAAGCACTGACTAAGAAAGGTACCTGATGCTCAGGTTGATTTTGGTATCCAGCAATTCGCCATTGTGCAATTGTCATCCCATGGAACACAACGACACTGAAGTAGGCATCCAGCAACAGTATTCGGTCTGCAGCGATGGCTGCAACATCGAGCAAAGCTGGCTCTGGAGTAGAATTAAATGAATACGAAATAAGTGATGGTTGGATCATCACTAAGGAGTTTGTCACATTTTCTCTGTTGAGGACCATCCGGAAGTAGGCTGTTTCATCGGGACTGTTGTTGAAAACCTGTGCACAACATGATGGTTCCCACAATCACGAAATCCATATAAGATCCCCAAGGAGTTCGGATTCTGTCCACCTAAGCAATATTACCAAGCCTGTTACCTCACAAAATAGTGAAGTGCAGTAGCCTAGACAATCAACAAGATGTGCGGCAGCCAGGCTAGAGTGAAAAGAGGAATGGCCCCCTTCAAATGCATTCAAGCAATTACAAGATCTATGCATCGCAAATATTCATTTAAAACTCTCTTGCAGCTAGACATAAACTACACTTCACATAAATCATTGTGTTCAAAGTAAGTCTCCCCATACGAGTAAAATAACACTTTAAAAAAAGAAGTCAGAAGCAGACGTTCAGTCGTTAGTACACTACGGGCCTACTAAGATAGGAGCAGCATATAGCTTCAGCCTTACTTGGACGTATTGCGAACGTCGAAGATTGAACATGAATTGGGGAAAGATGGCAAATCTTTGGGAGAAACTAAAGGATGATGGATCATCTTTGCGGTAATCTCCAAATCTGGAAGATAGTCTGATGAGTGATCTGTCCAGCCACCGAGTAGCATCGAACTCCTCCTGCCAGGTCGATCATATTCACCAATCCAATAATATATCAATTAGTACAGTACCATATAACAAGTAAAGGTCAAAACCGAATAAAACCAAATAAATGCGTTCGTGTTTGGCTTCTCAAGTTAGATACAATGCAGTAAACTCCCGGTCTAAGGGGGTCAAAAGAATCTGATGGTCTGATGTCAAAAGAAACTGATATCAGAGCCCCATCAACTCACGTTCAACGAGAAATAGACAAAAACAAAGTAAAGACAACGAGAAAACCAGTTCTCAAAAAATATATACTATTACAAACATTGCGCTGATGCTTCCTTCCTTTAACAAGTCTAGTTACCATTGAGCTAGTGTAAACGGAGCAACATAGGAAAGGGTATTTATCATGGCACAAGAACATGGAAACTGAGGTATCCTACCTCAGTTTCCATCTTAAAGGAGCAGAGACGAGCCATAACGACCGCAGCTGTCTCTTGGTCGAACCCTGCAACTAATTGCTGCATACCCATTCAGTCGCCATAAACGCCACAACTTCTCGTTAGTAAATGAAGACATAACACTGCATCCTTCAAACAGGGATGAGTTCATTCACTAATCCTCCTATGTCTGCTTAATGGTTTATCACCAAACCTTTGCACACGCTTCACGTAAGTGGATTTATATCCTTCAGGAAAGCCAACAAACACGAGGAGTCATCATGCAAGACGGAACCATCCAATTATAGTTGGGTGAGACAACAAGGAACACCCAGAAAGAGAATCTTGACCACTGTCTAAAATCACTTCACAGGCTAAACATGAAAACCTCATTGGCACTAGGTCTCTAGGTTAACACTCACCCCTGTACTCTCAGACCCATCAACCCACTGTCTTCTGACGGTTGTCGCACGCAACCTCATATGTCCATCGGTATGCTGGTAGCTGTAAAACCACAAAATCACCATCATCATCTTTCGATCTGGACTCCAAAGCTCTTTCTCGACATAAAAATACAGCAGGATCACACCCTTGAGGAAGACTGTACCCTGCATGAACGCCTTCACGAAGAAAATGCTCTGTACAGACAAGCTTAACCAATATGATGATGATTAGAAGGATAAGATATTACTGAGTGAGAAACTGGATAAAGAACTGCTGGCTTATCGGCTGTGCTGCAGTCCCCGACTGAACGTTTGGCACAATCTCAAAAAACACTGCCAAAGTTGTACTTCTGTCGAGGCCACACATCTTCCAAGCAGATGTGTTTCCTTGGCCTACAACTGTGTCTGCACATGATACCCCCTTCTGCGAGCCGCTTGGCGGACATCAATGTACACAGAAGCAGATCAGATTTTGTCCTTGTCAAGATGTATATATACATAAGCATCTATACTCCAGAGAACTTGTTGAACAGGATTTCCAAGCCACCAAAGCAATTCTACTCGCATCCTACTCATGTTAGTGAGAACAACCTGAAACTAACAGTGAGCATGCACACGGCAGACGAAGTGAAACCAGAGATATGAACCAAGCAATAATAGGCCAAAAAGACGAAACTCGAAATGGAGAAGATCGTGCACCTTTTCTAAGGAAGCACAGGGGCCGATTGTACCTTGAATCCTTACATCCTTCGAGCAGTTAACCTCAAATATACCGCTGCAAGGATAGGCAAGTAATTAGACCGGCTGCAACTGTCGCTATCGGTAATCTCAACCTAATCGCTCCTATCTACAAATTCGATTGATACTCTAAATTTCCGTGTCCCTGCTGATTCTGTACAGGAACAATTCTTGTAGGCGATAACACTGCTTGTCAATTTCCAGGCATCCTTTCCGCATCCTCCTGTTAAAAGCATAAATGAAGATTGAGATGTTCATATCACTCAGGTAGAGACTTACTTGAACGATAATCCCAGGGAATGTTCACCACCTTCAAAGACACGTCTAAAGGAGTCCTTAAAAACTGAGTGCCCAAAACTTTCAGCTAGTACTACAAGACCACCAGTTCTTTCAACGGCTACCTTCATCTCCGCAACCCCAACCTGCGTCATTCATGCACGTCAGCTCTACGCCGTGAGAAGAATTCTTACGGATTTCAACATCTGCTCCGTATTGAGTCGTTACGTCAAAACGTTAGACAGCACTAGTACTCTATCCCAACTATGACGAATTCCTGGGCCATTCTACTTCACAATCAGTCCATTCCACCGTTGGGAAATTTCACCAAAATAGAGAACGTTTCCTAAAAGCTTTGACACAGTTGCATGTCACCAACCTGATCAAGAGCACAAGCAAAGAGGTCGAGCACGTGACCCTGGTTTACCAGCTGCTTCGATAACGCTTCATAGAACTTTACTGCTTTGTGATACTGGGGGACAGTGTCCTTAACCAAATCCTTGTGAGACCTGATAGGTTCTGAAAGATCCTTTGAGACTATCTGCACATCAAAAAACTGAAATCAGTTTCCAAATGGGACTGCTGAGCTTATCTATCAACAAATATTATAAGCTACTCAGAGAGAATACGACATTATTGATAATTTTCTTTTTATGAACACTCGCAAAGTCGACACCATCAATAATCCAATTGTGGAAACCCGAGTACACAGTGTCAGGAACAGACCCCTAGACGTAACTCACGAACCATCCTGTTGGACCTTGGATCATCTTGACCTTCTAGATACGAGGTCAAAGAGGAAAGATTTGGCGTTCTAAACCTGAAGTAGACTGAACATTGGCAGCAAAATGCTTTTAAATACTCTTTTAAAAGATTACTTTCTGAATGACATAAGATACAGATGAAAGTGCAAGTAAGAAGTAGTCACATACCGTTCCAGAGCCTTCTGTACAAGGGCCACCAACGAAGGCAAGAATGCGAGCTCCAGTTCCTGGTACACAGGCCCCTAACAACCCTGTAGCTACACTAAGTGCCGTGCCTGTACAACGAGCTGCCCTTTGGTCCGGCTTTACCGGGAACGAGTCCCTTTGAAGTTCATCCAGAAGCTGCACAACACAATCCGAGATAGTGTGAGCTCACATTAATCTTGCACCTTCAGCTGTATGATTATTTCTGCTAAACAACGCACAATCCATCCTCTTTGACGGGGGTCGCAACTCGTAAATTGTGATACTCCTTGATTTTCGTGTAGTTCATCTTTACGACTTGATCTAATCCTGGAGGAATTTGGTAGAAGATACGAGCCACATGTTTCAATTTACGGAAAACTCCGTCCGGATGCCACTTGACGCTAAATAAGATTCATAGTGCTGAGAACCTCCAATCCAGCATAGAACAACTTGCGAATGGCCACACTTTGGAGGTAACAGTGCTCAGCCCTGTTCTACTTCGATATTTCAGACGCTCTCGGGCCTTCTTTCATCCTTCCAACGCTCAGCAATTGTCGAAATACAGGTATGTAAGTCTGATGTCCACTTCTAGGCTGGTGCCCTGCCCAACGTCCATAAGGAATCCTGTATAAAATAATGCTGCGTTCCTCACGGTCAAAAACCTATATGCTCTTGAGAGAAATTTTGAGTGCATTTTTCTTCGTCCTCTCTTTAACTTACGATTCATCTTAATCACGAGAGTCTCCGTTCAGGTATCCCAAAGCAGCTAGGTCTGCCGGTGATATAGAAGCCGGAAAGTCAAGCTCCAACCTCAAAGTGATTGGGGTGCAGAGGAGAACAGTAGGACAAGGGTTTCCATTCAACTTGATCTTTATATGAGCATCTTCGACTTAATGACGATCGCCCCCACACCATCATGCCTTACATTATATACTTCGTCTGCTGGCCCACCAGATAGATCCAAACTGGTTACATCGTACATCCAACAACATACTTCACGAGAGTACTCACAGTTGTAAGAGTGAATTCGCAATCGGCAGCTGGCAGCAGAAAGCGGTTGATGCTACTGGCAGAAATTCCATCCCGAACTCCTGCGATTACACCAACTGGTTGCCCAGACCCTCTCTGCAAACCTCCCGGAGCTGTTAGGCCCAGCTGATCGAGGATTTGCTCCCTAGTAACATCCTTGGATCCACGGAAAACATAACTCTTAGGGCACTCGGCAAATCCTAATTCGTGTACATGCACCTGTGTCCCATAAGTGATAAGTCCAACGAGAGAGTTGGCCGGCACGAGCCCTATAGCCTGCGAGAGCGCCGTTTTTAGATACACCAGTTCCTCTTCAATCAAGCACGTATCAAGAAGAAACAAGAAAACGGGAGGTAGGGACGTCTCTCCCGGTAATGCATACTCGATCGTAGTGTACTGCGGGAAAAGCTCGGCCGGCAAATTGTTTTCGGCAATTGACGCATAGTGAGCAGGAAAATGGTTACGTTGGTAGCAGAATGGACAGATCCAGATCTTCGCTACAAAATCAACCTGCGAGAACGGGTTGAGCAGCGACCGGCATGACTTGCACCTCAAAGGCGCATACGGCACCTCTGGTAAGTTCGCCACGGGATGCAGAGGTGTGAACAACGCGGCTAATGGCACCACACACTTGCTCGCTTCCACTCTCGTTCCCGGCCATACATTCCACGCCATCCGCACTCCATCCACCGCTTCTACCTCCGCAAACTCTGCCATCGCTCCCTCCCTGCCTCCCCTCCCTTCCAACCCCCCACCTCCCCTCGAGTTTCTCTCGTAGAAGGAAGAAAGAAGAAGAAGAAGAAGAAGAAGAAGAAAAGGTCCCCCTCCCCTCCCCTTCTCTTCCCCTCCTCTGCCTCAAAAAACAGCTTCTCTTCTTCGCTCTCTCGTTCTCCTCTCCTCCTCTCGTTTCGACTCACTCAACGCAAATCGCCATTACTCGGACGCATCAGAGCTCTCGCACTATACCATTTGCGAAGCAAATCTGTCACTACTACTGTCACAGAGACAGACAGACAAACAGACCAAACAATGAACAGCAGCAGCGCTTCCGTCGGGAACGAATAGTTCTTCAATAGTTGCGGTCGCAGAACTCGCAGCACCAGCAGCCCTAGTGACTGTGCGACCGGCCAGGGATCGCTCCCACCATTTTAGCGAAAGCGCCACATATCACCCTTACTCCTCTCATTCTTCCCTTACTCCACTCTACTCGCCTGGTCAAAGTCCGCACTTCTCACCGTCCTTTCGCAGTAACTTCTGAAAGCGCTCCTCTCCCTCGAGTAGATCTGCTCTTCTAACGGAGTCTGTTCTCGCCACGAGAACCAAACTAATCTTAACTTCCAAAGGAGACTAATTAACATTCATGTCCGAAATATAATTATGATTATGGTGTATGATGGTTAATGTTCCGTACAACACGTATAAGGGATTGATGGGGTCTTCCCATCCTTCTTGGCGTTCTATGAGGTCGGCTTTCCTCTGTATCATCCATACTTTACGCTGATCCTTTTATGCATACGAGACTAATAAACTTCAATATTTCTATCAACTGAATCTGAAAAGATGTCGCAAATAACAGGCACCAAGTATTTTGTACGCATGATAATAACATTTTGGATTATTGAAATACTCTGGGTCGAAATCTTCAGTAAGACTTACTTATTTAATTTATTAGGCTATCCAAGAACCACCGCCACACAAGCTCCAATTCCCAGAAAAGGTAATGAACTTTACTAATGGTGACAAATTTTCTCCACCATTAGTGGCTTGTGTATCGAAAAATCAATCTCTATATAGCACAGCTAAATAAGTCTATTTTAAAATCTTATCCTATATAACGTAGTCGAACATGTCGTAAACACTTGCACAACCTCCTTAATAGAAATCTTACTTAGCTTAATGAGATAAGATGAGATTAACGTAAATCTTGTCCCCTGTCGGAAGCAAAGAACACCACTGTATCAAGATGTTCTCCAACCCATTCAAACTTCGGGCCTTTTGTGTGTGGTGTTGTCAGCATAAGAATCATACGATCGCTACTTTCCACTGCCTCGCTAGATTTAGCGGCATCCCGTCATTATTTTGACTTTCCTCGATCTTCACTCCGGCTATCTTTCCCAAACCGTCTCCAAAAGTCAAAGATGCTCTAAATCCTTCCCCACCCTCATCATATATTGATACAATTTGTGTATTTACTTGTCGTCATTTGTAGACTTTGGCATTTTGCACAGCTCTCGTATATCTAGACGCCACAAGGCGGATTTCCGAATTCGCTTATCGATCTTATTGGAGCTTAGCTCTATTTTCCCTATTTTGTCTCACAAGGCTCGATAGGTTTTCTTTCCCTTTATTGTTTTTGACGCGGTCGCCCTTTTTCACACATTGCAAAAAGGCGACCACATAGAACACAAGAAGGATGGATGGGAAGACCCATCAAATTATACAAGGGAGAGACAAATGAGGTAGAACGGGTCTAGACCCCAATAGTATTGATATGAAAAATTCGTTCCCCTATCACATCTAAGATATTCGAACTATGCAGGTCACAAGGTCTATAAATCACATTAGCATCCGAACAAATATAACATAGAGTGAATGCTCTTCTATGGATTATACCCACCAATATTCACTGTATAACAATAAACACTTACTATTTAAAGTGTACTATAAAGTATGAGGTTACGAGATACCCTGGCGTTCTAATTTGATAAGCTCTTGTGCACCAAATGTGTTCCATATCCATGTTCAAAGTCACTTAAGCAAGTGTACTGAGTATAATTTATCCGTGTTCATAGTCACTTAAGCAGGTGTAATGATTGTAATTTAATACACTCTAACCTTCGATTCTTACAGAATTTGAATGATATTGTCATGAGGCTTCACGTTTCCCAAAGTATATCCGAGGTGTTTGGAGTATGTATGTGGCTATGAAATTAGGCATAGAGAGCCATGATTATTAAATTCTAGACAAACCATGTTGATGGCAAAGGCCATGTTCTTATCAATGATGCCGAGAAGCGAAAAAAGTAATTAGGTGCAATAGAGATATATATTCTCACATGTCGGATCTCTCTTATGCAACTATTACAAAAACATAGTCAAGAGCATGCTCTTAATAAACACAAGTGGAACCTAGAGATATGAGAGTTAAAAACATTTTGGAGAAAAGCATTTCTTTCTATGTTCATCTCTTGTAGTCAAGTCCTTTTTATTCCTGATTGTTATGGTGACGAAATAATCATATGCAATTACAAGACTCCTCCTTTAAGCACGCTTTTAGTCCCATAGGTTCTTTTATGCATAAGCTTATAACACTAACTAATATGATATAAGGTTATGCATAAAAGCTAGAGGATTTGACAGCTGATCAAGGCGGTGAAAATCGCTTGGATGCTTTTTAAACTAGCATGTAAAGCACATAAGATGAGATACGATTGTAAATTCATATATCTCAGAATCTATTACCTGTTCGCTTTTATATGACTTCTGTGTGATACTGGAGAGGTAAGAAGACTGAAAATGGAATAATGACATTGAAACACCGATCTGCCAGAAAAATAATTCATATTCCAATTGTTTATTGTGATGTAATAAAGTTGTTAAGTCACGAAAGGGAGTTTGTTCTACAGAAGGTACGATTGAAACGAGTCTTAGTTTACATCCAAATTCTATGCCTTGTGCAGAAGGGGTTGTAAGAGAATAAAATGTAAGATCTCTCTCCCATATGATAAGAAAATACAAGGGGCGAGGTACTTAGACAAACAAAACGTCAAAAAAACTAACGATTAATTAATTCCTTAATTGATTAAAATTAGTTAATTCTGGAAAATACTCTATTCTTCTCATTCAAGTATTCTTCTCTATAAGACTTGATCATTATGTCTCACCCAAAATGCGTGATCAAAGTTACACTACTAATCAATTACTACATACCCCTTGAGATGCCCAGCTTTTAACTGCGTAATAAACTATCAAGCGTTTTACCTTGAAGTGTCTGGAGGGTAAATCGAGCAAGGTAAAGACCGCCCACCACTCTCCACCGACCTCACTGGTGGCTGGATTCTTCGCTAAAGAGTACTGAGAGAGTGGTTCCCGTTGTGTAGTGACTGACTGTAGAGGAAGGAAAGTTGATTGAGCCTACTTCTTGCATACTCTGGTCACCAATGTGTCGTCATCCATTCATTGAATGAGTGCTCCTGGTAACGGGTTTCCGAGAATCAGGTGCGTTTGGGGTGATAATGTCAGCTCTGTCAATGTGGGAGTATCTGCTGCAGCTTGAATATGTCGGATGTCGCTGAATTGGAGTGGGAGTTGCACCGTGGATAAAGAATGCTTAAGTGGTTGTGATGTTGATTAGGTTTGGAAGGGCTTGTGATCACTTTCCCAATCGGTGCAGAGATTCAAATCAGGGTTTACGGATTTGTATGCTGTGTTGTGGATTATGATTCGATATAGTTTTGTGGCATAATTTGCAGAGTATTTGGTGGACTAGCCTCAGGGATATATTTGAAATGTATGAAACCATGATATGATTTTCAAGTGAATGTAAGTGGGTAAGATCTTTACTGGTTGTCAATCACTGCAGTGTGACACAAATCTAGCGCCTCGGGGACGGATCGATCTTGAGTGGTGGTGTTCCAAATGGCCGCTCCCGTGACGGAGAATTTGGCTTCGTTTTTGAGGTACTACACAGGACATCCAAGGGAGGTGAAAGCGTCTCGAGTAATTGACTTCAAATCTGAACGTCAATTTGTAGAACTTCTGCACGAAGGAGCTCCTGTAGTCGTTGCGTTCTCTCTCAGGTGAGTCCTTGTAGCTGAGATGAGGGTGGAATTTATCCGTTTGTATAAGTTGAAAGCTCAGCCGTGATTTCTGCAAAAGGATTAATTGTTGTTCTATTATATACGTATTCAGCTATTATATTATCTGTGACAATATGAGTTTTTAGTAGAGCTGCTAACTACAGAATTAACAGTCTACCTTCTGGTCCATCTGTACTGCGTGTGTGTGGATCTCGGTAAGTGGTAACCAGTGCTTTCATCGATGCGCTTTATTTCCAGCGAATTTTAGCTGTTACCCTCGAAGTTCATGGATTACGATGATAGTCTTTTCACAAGAGGACTTCCTAACACCTTAAATTCTTGAAACTGATTGGCTTATTTAGATGTCCATGGACAAAGCGATTTGATAGAGTACTGGAGGATGCAGCATCAGAGTGGTATCCTCACATCAGATTTATGCGTGTACGTGCCACTTTTAGCCACATCAAATACTTGGCAGCAGATCTGTTTGTCTTTTGCTTCTAGTATTTCTGTCGCTCAACGTGCTGAGAGAGTATGGTGTTCCCAGCACAGGTGGAGTGTCCCAAATATCCCGGCTTCTGTATAGCCCGCCAGCGGAAGGACTACCCTTTTGTGGAAATATTTCACAGCCCGAAGCAAGTAAGCTCTACTTCAAAAGTCTGAACTGTTTAGCATGTCTACGTTTTTTCGTTCGGGTGTGTTATCTCTCACTAAGCTTAAACACTACTTGGCCATTTCACGATGACAGCAAAAGGGAATCAGCTCGTTAGTCACTGGATGCTGTAGATGAGCAAACTTCTACATTTTCGTACCTTATTAACAGTAGATAGCTGACGGATTATTTGATTGTTTAAGTCAGGCCACTCAAGTGTCTTCGTCTCTGTGAATCAGGGAGCAACTGAAGGTGGTGCTAGAGAAAGCTCCGTTACACGCTACTCTGTTAACGTTCTTCCTGTGAGTATAGATTCTTTTGTAATGTTTGAGTTTGCGCAAAGCTGATATGGCAGTCGTTTACACTTTGTGGTCCGCTTTCACGTTTATAGACCGATATACTATTGCCCGTTTTTTAATCTGGAAAGTCGTTGGTTTATAATTTGCAGTTTAACTACGATATGAGCGCGTATGGATTTCGAGAGTTCTTCAAGGTCCATGGTTTGTCTTGATACCCGACGGGATCGTTGGTTTACTCATGGATGCATTCGGGAGAGCTTTTATTCTTCTCTCAAGGTTAAAACTGTTGAGAGCTACGGTTGAGAGGTAGCACTCAGTCATGTCACTTTTAGTACGCCTTCTCGCTCAGCGCCCGTGGCTGCTTAAATTATGAGAGCCTAGACTTTCAAGGCGCGTTTCCTATCCACGATGTTGTGATTCGGGCAAGATAAGAAAGACATAGTAGTATGTTGATCATTCCAGTGAGGACTTGATGGAATACTAAGATGAGAAACTCTGAGAAAGATGTAAGCTTTTATATGACAGGAGGTTTCAGGGGAAGGTCCAGCTCTCACTTGCCCCCCCTTGGCGAGGAGGTCAGTCCGGGGTTTAGTTAGACTAACTTTGTAAAGTTTCTCACACCCCTTATTGGGGTCTAAATCTTGGTTGGATTCTGGAACTTTGTGTACATGTTCCTAAATGGTTGTTCTTTGCACATACCTTCTATGTGGATGACTGATTGGGTGATTGAACTATTCTCAACTGTAAGTACTCCTCTGAAGTGTCTGTCTTTTTCTCCAAATCACCGTACAGATGGCCACAGATATACTCGTGACCTATCAAATGAGCTCTGCAATGTAGGTTCTTGAACCGCAACATTATTGATCAAGGATGGAATGGAATTTCTCTCTCGCACATCTTGTTTGCTGCTGGACACACAGACTGTCCTTTCTGTAAATTCTTGTAGGCTAGGAATCGTCTGGCAAGTTCCCATCTCATGGGTTAGGGCCCATGAAGCCTTCGCTAGAACGCGAGAGATCCCTCGCTAGACCCGGATATGGCCCTGCACATGGATCCTTCTGACTGCAGTTAACTATTTGGCTGGCCTGAGATACGAGCACATCTTTTGGCAAAGAAACTTTCGTGAAGCGGGAGTTCTATTAATAGTAGAAGCAGGAAGATCCAAAACCCTGACGTGCTTTACCCTTTAGCTTACACAGTATTCTAGTAGTAATATCTCTCGAGCAACAAATCATTTTAAGAAGGGCAAGAGATAGTATCCAAGTTTGGAACAGAGGTACACACTGGTCCTTAGGGTACGGTAGAGGATAGAAACTGCAGACAAGGTTGGAAACAATATACGAATGATTCCTCGATTAGATCAGCCTGACTTCCATGATATCCGAATGAAGACTGATTGGATGAAAGCGAAGAAGAAAAAAGGACGATAGATTGTTGAATCTCTTACAAGGTCATTGCACAGCTTCATCATACTAAAGACGCATGATGAGGACGTCACGAAACCCAGAACAAGATCACGATGTTCATGGATTGTAGGCAATTCTAAAGTTCAGATAAGGACGGTCCTTAAATTTGGAACTAAACTAGCCACAGACCTGTATTAGTCACAATTACTGGTTAGTAATTTCGTGCTTATACGCATCATGTCGTTCGTCATGGCCGCTGACATCGTCCCTTGAGTTCATAGTTCATAACATAGTCATCTAATGTATGAATCGCATTTTATGTATAGTTACTAATTTACAGATGCTCAGATGAATCGTACTCCCCAAGTATTCATGGCATAACTGGATCAATGTATCAAGTCAATAACATTTTGCAAAATACAGAGGTACATCTGGTATCTTTTTATATTCAAGGTACGTGCAGGAGAGTGCATCTTCGGTCCTGTCCAATACTCAATCCAAATTCTGTGCAGCGTAACTCCATCACTGTCCTATTTTGTGCTCCCCTCTAGTTCTAACAAATATCGCCATCACTATACTCTACATTAGTCTGTCTCTTTCTACTTGCATACACGCATATATCTGTCCAACTCTACTGCTCCTTTGGATTATGCTTTTAATAGATACCAAAACCATCCACAGATGCATATTATCATGCTCAAATTGCTTGTCACAAAGATCAAGATTATTTAAATCATCCGGATTAGTACTAACTTGAGTGACTTGTGGTGTAGTACAAGTTCTCTATGCTATGAATATTTTTCCATGTATTTGTCGACGCATAAAACTATCTGATAGATTGATACCAAAAAACATATTGGTGATACTCCGAGTAATCCTATTCTTGCTAAGAATTTGATGAACTTCCTACCTATTTCCTCCTTTGAATGAGTTGCATTGCAATTAGCTATTCAAGCTAAAAGAACCAATTTTTTATTGTTCAATTGTTTTACTAATATTGCTTTCGTATTAGGTAATTACTTCATTTACCATATATTTTGATCTTTGTGTTCATACAAACACAACCCTAGAAACTAACAACATAATTGTTATTGTTACCCCAAGGAGATATCGGAAATGCATATTATATTCAAGTGATCAAGAACAAAAATTAATCTCTTCAAGAAAAGCAAGTATGATAAACTAAGCATTTTGGAAGGGAGGAAAATCAATCAATATTATTGATATAATTTGTAAATCAAAACAATAAATTTCCAATTTTGGTTTTTAGGATGAACAAGTGAAGATGGAGAAGAGGATAAGCTCTTAGCACCAGCAATATGTCATAAAGAGGTAAAGATGATCCAATCAGAACCAAGTTTTACATTTGTATGTTCTATTCAGATAAAAAGTAAAAATTGCATATGGTTTTGGTATCTAGAGCTTCTTGTTCAAGATATTATAATTTTTTAGATACTCAAAAGTGCAATGAAGGACATAGAGGAAGGTATAGTTAGTCAAGGAAGAGTACATGGAGAAATATCCTTAAAACACCATAGATTTTTGATTAATGTGTAATGGTCAAAGAATTATAATATCTTCACACATTATTAGTACCTCAGTTCACACATGCTAAAGCATAAAATTTACTTTGTACTTCAAGGGAATATAAAATTCAATTTCTTTTGCCAAGCTATAAATTTGAATAAAATTTTATAATTGAATTCCAATTTTTTCTAATAAAGACTCCTAACCACTTCCAATAGAACTATAGTTTTGTCCTTGCAGGACTATGATCCAAAAAAGCAAGAAAATTACATTGGACTAAATTTAAATGTTGGAAATAATAAAATATGATAAAGATGGGATAGAAATGAATGAAAAGAGGAACTAGGACTAAAATACGCAAAATATTGAGTAGGAAGTTGACCTATAGGGTAGTAGAAAATAGAATTTGGTAAATCAAAGAAGTAAGTGGAACAAATCTGAGTAAAAAATGTGAAGAATCTAGATAAAAAATGGGAAAAATCAAGAGTACAGCATGATTAGATCTACGAAATGATAAAGAAATGGACTTGGTCCATCTATGGGTGAGGTGGGAAAAATTCGGATAGAATAGAGGAGGAAGTAGGACAAAATTTGAGAAATAAGAAATAGGGAATATACTTGGGTGTATCCTAGGAGGAGGTAGGAAAAATCTGGGTAAAATGAGAGAAAATAGGAGTAAAAACAAGGAGGAAGCAAGACTAAGTTTAACAGATGGTAGGGAATGGATTCAGGTATATTCAAGAAAGAGATGGGGAGATTTCGGGTAATATACGAGAGGACCTGAACCATATGTACGAAACAACAAGGAATAGAGTCAAGTAAGTCCAAGGAGGAAGTATGAAGATGGTGTAAAAGTAAAGAGGTACCAATAGAAAATGTATGATATAATAAAAGAGGAAGCAAGAAATCACCTAAGAAATAATAAGAAATTGATTTGGGTATATCTGAGGAGGTGGGAAAAATTATAGTAAAGAAGTCGGACTTGAGAGTCAATCCATCCAAGAAAGAGATAGTGACAAGAGCAAGTGAAGAACAAGGAAGGAAGTTAGAAATCAAATGGGAATAAAGTTTGGAACTAAGCCTCTAAAATTTGGGAAGACCAAGAACTGCCTTAATTAAGGTGTATATTGGACCAATATGGATGATGTTATAGAAATTCCAGATCACAATCATGAGTTTTTGACTATGTCATTCTTACCCTTAGTTGTTTGATGTTGAAACACGTTTAGAGTTTGGAAAAACCACAATCTTTATTCAAGTTATAAATTAAAAGGTCAAATATAAATAAGTCATATGGACATGTTGAGAAAATAGTACATTTTTTAAGAGTCAAACTTACAAGGAATTGGAGAAAGGGACAGAGCATATAGGTATCATCAATTTAAATTTGTTTCTCCAAGTTTTGAAACCAGATAAGAACCCAAGTAATACTTTACGAATGTATTCCATGTGATAAATAGAACCTCCACACGGCTTGAAAATCTACTTTGTGTTGAGTGACAGTCCATTGCAAGAGAGTTAGCACCTTATGCAACCTTGTTTGTTGAAATTTTTACACATGATGATAGTTATTTTGACCATAGTATCAAACCTACTGTGGAGGAATTAAAGGCATGTGATTGTTAAGTTGAATCTAATCGATTAGTTAATCATGCTTGTGTAAGATCTAGAGGGAAAACCACCAAATTGCTCGCATTTTGGGGAGGATAGACCATATAAGGCCAATCAATTTTTGACTTCATGATTGATGTTGTGGTATTTTGATACTAGCAACTCAAAGGATGTTAAACGGAAGCAATTGATCACAAATAAGATATGTTTCAAGTATACTAATTTTGATAAAAGACGTAATCATTTACATTTACGGTCCCCCAATATAAAAATAAATAAATAAATATTCCTAGCTATTGGATTGGATTTTTTAATTTATCTGTTTGTCATTAATTTTATATCTGTCCACTCACCCCAAGATAAAGGACACAATCTTCACCTCTTGCACATCATTCCTAAGACAGTAAATTATAGTTCAAGGCAATCTTTTAAGTTTTTTATATTTTCTCTGTTTGACACTTCAATTGATATATGTAGCATTTAAACATGCTTTTATACTTTCAATCTCTTTTATCATGTTCTATTTTCACACTTTGATCAATTAATGTGTATAACATTTGAAAGGTAAGAAAACTATAGATTACATTCTTTTAGAACTGATCCTTCCTAGAAAGGTGATGGTGTTAGCTTCTTCGAAAAATCCTTGCACGCAAATGAATGCTTATATATTAGCTACATTATAGATGCTATGCAACTCCAATCTTTCTCACTGCAGTTGGGCCCGTGTAAGGAATTACACGAGTACACCTTCTATCCACCAAGGTTAAGGGTTTGCTCTATCTCTGGCGCTCCTCTCGAATTCCATGAAGTCGCATCCTCTACACCTTATCATCACTTTTTCTTCACACTGAATATGCAAAATTCCTCCGCTCTCTGCTCCACATATACTGTACTGCCTCTGCCAAAATCCATGCACTCGTCGACTTATTTTTCTCTTCATATTCAGAGTTGTGCGTTTTTTTCTCTTTCATTGCATATGTAGAACTCCTTTTTGTAACCACATGCGCTCAATTGTCCTGTTCACCTTCAAAAGACTTCCCCTCTTCTCATTCCAATGCAGCCCTCCAGAATTCCATGCACTCGTCGACCAGACAATCCTAACTTGCCTTAGCCCATCGCGTCTGCTTCTTGATCGTGACTTCTATTTCGAATTCTGCTTCTTCCTTGGATGCCCTCTAGTGTTCGTACTTGTCCCACTTTTATCCGTCGTCTCCCTCTGAAGGACCATAATCGCTCTGAAGGTCAGCACACTACACATGTAAGTCACTCCGCATATTCGTTGACAGTAAAGTTTTGACACATCCGTGAGCTGCTACGTTCCGCTTGAACTTGAAATACCCATGCACGGAGTTATAACACAGAAACAAAATTTAGACTGCCAATCCTAAGAGGCACACTTCAAACATCTCCATATCCAGTGGACGCAATATGTAATCAGCATTTGATGCCATCGAGCAGTGTCTGTACGCCATGAAACTCGTATGAAGTGTACAATTTTACATATAATCCACCTTATACTCAATCAAACAAAATTCCAGCATTGCGCTCATTAAACTTCATCGAGCCTTCTTCTAGATGTGCATGCCAATGAGCTGGAAAATGAAGACAAAGACGAACGATATGACAAAAGGTCAGGATGCATGTTTCCAAGTGAAGACATTTTTGTGCGGATTCAAGCTATCTAGAAGTCATCCGGTGATTACTTGAGAAGAAATATAAACCAAATAGTAACGACTGTCACATAGAATTTCCCCCAATGTATTCACAGAAATATTCCCCCCATGGAAAAACTACAACGATCTCGTGTAAGTATTAATATATCATGGCCACGAGAGTCAGGTACGCACAAAGTACTACTCTCCGTGCTTGTCGCCTCCAGCTGTGCTACTAGTACGGGGCCAAAACTGTCTAATAAATTCCGCTGCACATGTACCGAGCTTGTTAAGTTAGATGAACTCAACTGTGCAAGCAGATATAAATTCAGAAAAAACAGATCAAAATAATCATCCTTCATATTGGTTACTTCAAGATTTATGTGCACACAAGATCATAAGTACATTGTCACCTTAGTCTACTTTTTCCTCCTGTACTGGAGGTTACGTTCTTGCGGTGACATGCACAAAATTCGCGTTGTAGACAGGGGTGGACACCTCGAGCTCATCGTGACTTTCGAGCCTAGTTTGAATAAATTCTCATGTATGTTGGTTAAAGCTGATTACTTCTATTGCCATTGGTTTTTTTGGAAGATGCATGACATAGAAATTGTCTTCATGAGATTAGCTTCATGATGATATGCTTTATTGAATATTTCCAATATGAAGTGATAAACCATCTGATTCACTACTCATAGATAATTATACCATTCAATCGGTGTAGCTAATTTGCTTCAAGTGTCTTCCCGGCGACTTCCTGCTTGAAGAGCTTCTGGATATTGCCCATATCAAGCTGAATTTCGCGAATTGAATTTTGGATATAATACAAATGTAAAGACATATATCGATAGAGATCTAGAAGTTCGACATCTATTCTAGAAATTCCAGTCTCATTGTATTTTCCATGGCGCTGTTACAATGACCAAGATAAACGTTTCACATGAGCCTGTTGTTGAAAGGTAGGAACTGACCAATTTCTCGTTGAGGACAAACCTGTTCTTGCAGCAACGCTTGAAGGAAACGACTTGCGATTACCACATCCTGGTTGAGGAGAAACTCTGTCGCTGATTTTTGCCACAAGATATGTGAAAGCTGTGCTCTTTCTCGTTTTGAGACGGGTGATTGAAAAGTGGTTACCGTCTACAGTCACTAACCTCCCTCTGAAATTTCTAGCCGACGCTTCGGGGACAATGGCCGCATTGACCTTAAATAGAGGCTACACATTTTGGAAACAAAGCTGTAATAATATCTCCTCAGCACAATCCAGACAATCACAAACCAATTCAATATCTCTACTGGGAGAATGAAGTTTTAACTAGAATTTATCAAGTTAATCTGGTCCATGCAAGGTCTGCAAGTAACCAATATGAGCCGTTGGGATTTAGGAAGATTGCAGGACCAGGAGCGTTGAAAGCTTTTAACAAGCTACGGTGAGACGGGAATGACCGGGATCCTTTTGTGATCATGAAGGGATGAAAGTACCATGCAAAAAGTCCCATGGAGGACTTTTAACCTCACCAATCTCTACAACGTAACTGTTCGAGTGATCCACCTATCGTCAATTGCCGGGAGCTGTTAAAGAGCTACGTATACAGATTTCAAGTCTAAGTCTTTCTTGCTTTCAGAAGATATATCAAGGTGCTCACGTAGCTAAACTACGAGAAATGGCATCGTATATCGGATGAAATTGATCATGATGTTCACTGCTGTTTACTAATAAAGTCATGATATATTCTTGTGATCATGAGAAAGAAATGCTTACCCAATTCATGCCCTTACACCAGCTCGCGTCCATTCAGCCATTGATTTTGTGGGTTCATCACATTCAGATTCAATTGAACTTTGTGGATTCATCAAATTCAGAACCTAGACAGGTCGTGATGCAGTGTTATAGCCTGCTTGATCAAGGAACTATATGTGAAGGCTTGATGAACGTCTATCATAGAGAGAGACGGATGCAATCCGGCATGGGGGGTTGAAAAATAGAACAGAAGCTTGACATTAGTCAAGAAACTGGTAATCTGTGCATGATCGGATTCCGATATCCGCATATGATTAGCAGATACAAGTAGCTATTTCATCAAAATACCTCCGATGCAATGGCTCACTAAGACAACAGGTCGTTCCAGCTTCCAGGTATTTGATTATGTTATACACCATTTGCTCTCCTAACCTGTAGAGGTCACAATTGCCGCCCGCCTTGTTGGAGATAGTAGTATACAAAGGATAAATAATGACTACTTACTGTCAATAACAATAACAAGTGAAGCTTTATGTCATGACTTACTGAATAAGTCAAATAACACACTAAAAAGACATAAGACCCGAAAGGTTCAGATCTATTCAGTTATATACCTCTAGAGTATCTCCCTCACAATCATGATGAGATATTCATATCTGGAGAATAGCATGGTAGCCTAAGTCAAATAACACACTGAAAGTACATAAGACCCGAAAGGTCAGATCTATTCAATTATATACCTCGAGAGTATCTCCCTCACAATCATTATGAGATATTCATCTCATATATACCTCAAGAGTATCTCCCTCACAATCATTATGAGATATTCATCTCCTATATACCTCCAAGAGTATCTCCCTCACAATCATTATGAGATATTCATCTCCGGAGATTAGCATGGTAGCCTACGCACACTTGCATATATTTTCTATAATATTTGTAGTTAATATGGCAGTGCTTGCTAGACTACAACTAGCTTGTAGGATGGAGAAATGATTGGGTAATTCAAACCTTGAGCTAGTGATAGTGAAAGGAAAATTTTTGGAGGTCATAAAATGTAGTGACCGGCTGGTAGGGTAAGTGTAATCACTAAAAGCGTGTGGTTCTTTGATTATTAAGGTACTCGGACCCTTATAGCTGTATAATTGTCATGTGTATATATATCGCTACATAACATACATCGTTACATAATATACATCACTGTCCACAACATACATAGCTGTCAACATCATACACTATAGAAGCACAACTCACACATAAGTCATACTTAGACTCTAAAGTGCCACATTACCACCCTAAACTTGAATCTAGCTACCAACTATCACCGAGCTTGGAGATACCACCAACACTCAAAGTTCCTACACCTATTTTCCCCCTGACTTCATTTCTCTGATGTAATCAGATTGTTTACCATTCTCAACTCAACTCAACTCAAATCAGTACTTGATTTTTCACTCTATAAACTGGCAACAACTGTGCACTAATTACAGTCAAGCCACACCCACTCAAGCATAGAGAATCCATGTGACATTTGCCGGCCTCTGACCACTATAGCCAAGAATTTGAAGGCTCAACATCAGAGAAGTGAGCTCTCTGGAGCTGCACTTCAAAAGTATACCTCTAGAATCGAGCTAGGTCTGAACCCTAACGGTCCCATTGACGGCACACTCAACGGTGCAAATGGTGCAAAGTGACGGTGGGCCCCATTGTGAAGTTAGTACCCCAAACACAAAATTTGACCATCAAAAAGCAGTCTCTAAGAAACTATTGAAATAACTCTAATTACTATCATTGCAACTCCAATGTCCAAATAATCTAGATGCGACACTACAAATGGCGTGACAACTATCATGCATATATACATTGCTACACAATATACATTGCTATCAAGATCATAGACTATAGAAGCACAACTCACACATAAGTCATACTTAGACTCTAAAGTGCCACAATCACCCCCCTAGCTGGTGGTTAGGTCCCCCCAAATAGCCATCTACTCTAAGTATATGGTATACCCTATAATGGGCAAAGATCAGGAGGCCAGGTACTATGGAGCCCCATTGTTAGTCGCCTGTCTGCAATCTATACCATGTAAAGAATGAACTAGCTATAGGTCAAGTATATCTAGGACATAACCACTAAGGAACCACCGTGAGGGGAGGAGTCATACATGCCATATGCCATCCTCTTGAACAACTATCACACACTAACATAGTAACAGCTCCACCAAAAGAGCCACATAACATACACCTCAAGCCTGCACGTACAAGTGCCAAGCTTGGGTCCATAGTACCATCAATGTTTGGGAGGTAGCATGGCGCACAATTGCGCACATGATCCTTTCAAACAACACCATCACGTCCTTCTAACACAAGGACTCCACATGGCAAAACCTCATGCACTCTCAAGATAGTGCGGCCTGTCAAAACGTCAAGTGTCATTAGTGCTGTTTGCTATAAATATACATAGTCGCTTGGATGAAATTGATAGATCGAGGGTCTATAACCTCCTCCTCAAATGGTAGCATAGCGTAAAGTATCTGTATGCCAAGCAATTGCCAAGTTCTCAAAGGCTATCGACATCACTCTTTGAAAGATCTCTGCTCGTTGAGAACATGCACTCATCCATACATCGGGGTCATCCATGTCCAAAACTACAATAGCATCTCGACAAATGGCTGTAGGTAAATTTGGATCTTGTCCATAGAGTAGAAAGTACGGAGAGAAGGATGCTAAGGAGGCTTGCCGGCTGAACCAATAGCCCATGGCCAACCAAGGTAATTGGAGATCCCAATCTCCCAAGTGGCCTCTCTGCAAACCATACTTTTGCAATCGTCTCTTCACCATCTGAACCACTCTCGCTCCTAAGCCATCTGCCTTAGGGTGATCTCAGGATATAGTACGATGATCAATCAAAGCCTTGTCACACAAGACTTGAAACTCCTCCAAGAACTTTATACCATGATCAATCAAAACCTCGGTTGGTGTACCAAAATGACTAAGAACTTGATCCAGGAACAAGTAAGCTGTCCCCTCCCTAGACTTGTTAGGAAGTGCTACCAACTCAATCCACTTGGAGAAGTGCTCCACCATCACCAAAACATACCAATGATGTCTCACAATTAGCGGTAAAGGTCCAGCGAAGTCCAAACTCTAACGGTATCCCAATCCCATGATAGGTAATGGGTGTAATTGTGGCGTAGGAGCATTGAATGATGCTCTAACTCGGTCACAAATCACACATCTAGCAACAAACTACTATACCTTGGTCTGCATACCGCACCACCAATAATGACTCTAGAGTAAGCTATACGTAAGCTTTACTCCAAAATGTCATAGCTCCTCATGAGCATGACGGATCAACTGTGGTCTCTGAGATGGAAGTGGTACTACTTGCACTCTACCATCCTCCCATACATGCAAAAGATGTCTACCCTCCAATCTGAACCATCTAGCTCGTTGAAGAACACGGTCTCTCTCTTTGGCCCCAACTGTGCCACCCACAACACCACTGCAAAGATAGTCCATCACTAAGACATCATCATGAATGTCTCTCTAAACTATACTAATATCTTCACTCTATGGATCTGTGACCTCAATAACTCCTGATGTATGTACTAAGAGAGATACCACCAAAGCCTCTAAGAAAGAAAGACCAATGCATGCCAACCTAGTACCATCTCCTCATCTGTCTCACCATGCCAACGTGCTCCGGTCTGATCCTGCTAGCTGGGACATGGGTTTCTACTCAACCCATCTGCATCACAGTTCATCACTCCAGGTCTATGAACAATTGTGAAATCATATTCCTATAAAATCGGAGCCCATCGTGCAAGCTTCCATGAAAGCTTGTCGGCCTCCATCAACCACTTTAGTGGCTGATGATCATTGATGAGAGTGAAGGGGTTACCAAATAGGTAACATTGGAAATGTGCTATTGCCCAAACTGCTACCAAGCACTCTCTCTCATATGAACTATACTTTGCCTTTGCTGAATTGTTGGAGCAACTAGCATTGGCCACCAAAAACTCCTTCCCTTCATCATCATGCTGGGTGAGCACCGCTCCAAGCCCCAACATACTCCAATCAGTATGAACCTGAAATGGTCGTTCTTTGATTGGTCTCCTCAAAATAGGAGCAGATGTTAACATCTCCTTGAGCTCTACAAAAGCTCTCTCCTGCTCATCTCCCCAACACCACTCTTGTGTAAGCTTGGTCAGCTTTGTCAAGGCCTTGGCAATGGCACTAAATCCTCTAACATATTGGCAATAGAAGTTTGCCAACCCAAGGAATGCTTGCACTCTGCTCAAATCCGTAGGCCAAGGAATACGTGCAATAACCTCCACCTTGGTCTATTGAACACCAAGTCCTTCGGGGTAGATAGTGTGACCTTACTACTCAACCTACTTGTGAAAGAACCTACACTTCCCAAGATGTAATTTGAGTCCATGAGATCTCAACCTCTCAAACACCTCCAACAATTGTCTCTCATGCTCCTCCACAATAGTGCTATAGACCAAAATGTCATCAATATAACATTGAGCAAAATCAAATCAAGCTAGGATCTTATCCATGACCCTCAAGAACTCAGAATGAGCGTTCTTTAACCCAAACGATAAGAACCTCCACTGGTATAACACATCCTTACCGTGAGGATCAATAGCCCAAAATACTATCTTGGACTTATCCTCCTCCCTGATTGGCAACTGATGATATCCCACTTGAAGATCCAAAGTATTGAAGACCTTTACATGCCCAATTGTATCAAAATCTCCTCTGGTGTTGGCATGGCATACCAATCAGCCTTGGTATGTCGGTTGATAGGACAATAATCTCCACACATTTGCCTATCTCTATAGTTGCTATGCATATCTTTCTTGGCTGGCATCATTGTTGCTGATGTATATTCTCCATGTGAAATCTCCACCAAACCATCCTCAAAAAAGTCACTATTCTGACTTTGAATCAATGTCCTCTCCATCTCACTATATCAATAAGGACATCGGAAAACTGGCGTATTGCTAGTCAATTTAATCCATATACCAAGTCCTTTCAAAACACCCAAATCCTTCATACTAAGGGCAAAACAACTTGTGTGGCTCCTCAAGAACCTCCAAACCCTCCGTCTTTCCTATCCAGTAAGCTTGGGTCCAAGATCTGGCTCCCAAGTATCTTGTGTAACTGTAGTAGGAGTGGAAGACGTATTGATTGGCTGCTACATTGGGCCCTTGTGAGCAATAGTGTCATGCCTTCGCCCACTAGAGATCCCAACCTCTATGTGAAAAGCTCTCTCCACTCTGGCTGCAAGCTCCACACGTCCTTTAGCTGCATCCCAAGTGGACCAAGGGTGTAATCCAAGTAGCCCACGCTCACCTGGATGGACTCTAAGTAGACCACTCTCCCTAGTAGCTACTGGATGTGTCCCAAGAATACCATGTCCACTTGGTCCATCGCCCCTAGCATGTGCCTGAATTGTCTTGATAGGCATAGGGCTCACAAGTGTCCGAGTGGTGATGCCTATCAAGCGCATCCTACACTGCTCTGCCAAGCCAAGGCTCACAATCCAGGTCAAATAGTTCAGGTCCATAGTCTGACCTAACACCTTACGCTTGGATGCCTTTGACATTGCTGGAACTGCGATAATACCGGTACAAAAACCTATTGCTCGCTCTCTCTCATCAGCATTGGGTTCCACCAACTGCTGTAATTGTGAGTCCCAAACAAGTCCAGGTCCTTCCTCTCAAAAAGCATGAGAGTATGGGAAACTCATGATTGTGGAAAATGCGGCTCTAGGCTATCCAACTAGGTTCACCACTGTCATAGGTGACCTATCAGCCACTACCACTATCTGAGATTGATGCCCAACATCCAAGATATCATCAACAAGGATGTGGTCAAGTCACTAAATTCCATCATAAGCATGCTGTAGAACCTCTCTGGGTAAGAGGTTCGTCCACCAAAGACAAAGGCAATGAGCCCGTGATCCCACTATGGCTGCATCTAACAATACAATAAGTCTCATCCAAGAATGGACTTGATGTGCCTGCTACCACTCTGGTGCAAGAATCACCTATCAAAGGAACGTTCTCCAAAAGGTAAGCTGGAGAAACAGACTAATGAACCTAGAGATGTTGTAGTATCCGTAACATCTCCCAAAACACACCAGAACAAGGATCTTGAAGACCCAAAACTCTACAAGTAGATGTATATCCCTTACATGGCCATCCAGAAATCACCAATTGAATAAGCCCATGTCTCTCTAGATCATGCACCCCTAGTAAGGAAATGTCTAATGGTAGGGCCTTCTGGTAACCTTTGACTGTTGACATCAATAATCATCTGGATATTGATAGGCCAGGTGTGCCACATGATGTAGAGAAACTCGCATAGCAGTCTCATCTCTCTCTACATACAAGTACCTTTGTACTTGTATATCCGCTTGTAATACTCGCTTGTAATACCGTAGATAGTCCGGTGCTAATCCCACCAAACAACTCCAATAGGCATATCCCCTCTATTGGATACTACTAAGCAATGGGTGTGGTATCCAGAGGTGTCAAAGTAAATGACTTTGGCGGCTCATCCTCACACTCATCTCCTGATGGTATGAAGGCTCCACACCAAGCCTGCTGCACCAACTGATCTGCATGTTGTTGCAACACCTCCTCTGAATTCCACAATGGAACATCCAAGGTGGATAGAACAATCTCACTTGTACTTCAAAGCCGAGTGATCTCCTTTGGTACTATAGTATCCTTTGCATGGGCATTCTCCTCCAACAAGTCACTAGGCCAAGTAATTGCACCACTGAAAGCTAAAATTGATGATGCCATGGTCCCAAACCATAGTGAGCCAAGACTACCACTACTGAAGTGTATTGGTAGGTGACATACCTATCCCTCACCAGACTGCCAACCAAGTCTATAGGAAGCTATCTCTTCCCAATAGTAAATGTTGAAACCCATGGGGTATAACATTGCTCCCCTAACTAGCACATCATATGACTCAACTATTGTCGCAATGGCCTGAGCTCTCACCACTGAGCTATCAATTGGATGACTAGGCTGAACTTGGACAACAAGCTTCCTACGTGTGATGGTTGAACCACCACCTAGAGATGTCTGGATCTGAAATGGACACCTCTCCACATTGATCTTCCATAACTCTAGACCAAAAACTACAGCCTTCCCAAACATAAGGGGTTGCGCACTAGAGTCTAACAAGACTCTTTGTGGTGTATAGACCTTCCCTGAAGGTCCCACCAAATGGAAAATCCCCCTTTGGTTATCCAATAGGACAACACCAAGTGTAAACCGCTCTCTCTCAAAGGCTGGTCTAATTGGCAACTCCTCCACTCTAGCCGCTACTGCCTGCCGCAAACCATTGGTCGTTGAATGGATCCCATGCTCCTCAACCAAGTCAGCTCCACTACCAACCACGTCTGCTCTAGTAGTAGGAACCCGCACCATCCCTACTCTCACACAATGTGATAGCCAACCAAAATACTAGGGCTGGGTCAACTCCCAATATAAACATATCATTGGCCAAAAACAAAGGACGCCGCATAATCAGCTGAGCCGCCCCCAACATCATGCTAGACTCAATTTATGTAGTAATAGGTGGCTGACTAGCAAGTAGTCCATCATGCACTCCCTCACCACCTACCACACCTACACTAGGACATCTAGGAACCATGGATGTTGTCTGCAATGCCTCAGATAGCGTGAATGATTAGGGAAGTCTGACGTGTTTCCCAACTTCTCCTCTCTGTGGGTCCAACTCCACTGATGCTTCTCTAGGCTCTGGAGCACGTACTACACTCCTAGTCACTATTGCAGATGCATCCACCTGTGCTGCTCCGCACATGAAGTCCAAAGCATCTCTATCACCAGCATATGAGGTGGAAGCCTCAACACCCAAATCTGACCTCCTCTGAGCAATAACCATACTAGCCAATCTCTCCTCCAACTGCTCAATCCAAGTAGCCATAGCTATATTGGAAGTAAGGGCAAGTACTGCACCCCTACTAGGTGTAGATCCTCTACCACCACCTCTACCACCTCGTCCTCCATGAATTGGAGATCCTCTACTACCTGCCATAGCAGCCCTACCACTCCATAACTCCGGGTGTAGGTCAAAACACCGGTCATTAGTGTGACCAAGTCTGTGGCAATGCCCACATTGCCTATGTGTTGGCTGTGATGCACCCAGGGTATCAGGTCCGCTACCCTAAGTACACTCTCTCTGATGGTGAGGTCCACCACAAGTCCAACAAGCAACACCACTACTCACTGATTGCTATTGACCAGAAAATGAAGGTAAGGATCTAACTCCACTAGGCCTTCCATTTGCTCCATAGGATCTGGGTTGTCCGTCTTGTCCTCAAAAATCAACTAGGCATGGTGCACTCTGTTGCACTCTAGAAGAAGTCATAGTTGTGGATTAGATCTCCCTACCAAATCTAGATGTCACCACTCTCTCCTCCACCATGTTGAGCTCAATACGCTCAACCAAACCAAAGACCACTGCCAAAGTGGACGAAGTAGCCTACAACAACATAACATCACAAACTCTATGTTGTAAATCCCTATACAGTATCCCATACCAAAACTAGAATGCCTGGGCCTCAGTAACTCCCTGAGTGAAACTAATCAACTGCCTCATGCAAGTGTATGCCTCGAGTAGGCTCTTTCCAACCTTCCATTGGAACTCCTACAAGCTCCTCAGCTTGTCAATCTGCACTCCTTGGTAGTTCTGCCTCAAACACTAGAAGAACTCCACCATGGGGTTAAACCCCAATACCACACCACCTCCTGCAATGGTACCTCCACTCGTAGTAGCACTATCTCCAGCTAGTGCACTTCCACTAGCTCCACCAACACTACTTGAGCTAGAACTCATAGGTATAGCCAATCAACTCTTGGCCACCAAACCTGAAGTGATAGAGATATAGTTTGGAGACCAATATTGTCTCCATAACTCAATTCCCTCCAAATGAGTTCTCCTAAACTCATAGTAGTCATCCATCAATGGATCCTCCAAATGGGTGAACAACCCCTTCCATGCCATGAAAGGTGTGAACAAAGTTGGGTTTCGCATGTACTGTAGATCATACCAACTATCAAACTCTTGGATGAAGTCATCCAACTCAATGGTACTCATTGTACCAGAGTAACACCTAGGGAATTTGGAGGCCCCATAAATCTTGTCCATGTCTCACAACAACGATGCGGACACACCAAGTGCACTCTCAATTGAATCAACTCCTACATCAAACTCTAACTCAGAGTCAATCTCCTCCCTCACTAGGACCTAAGATATAGGTTGATAGAAAGTGTCACTCCAAGTAAACCCATTGCATACTATAGAGCTATCTCTTTTGGAATCCCCAAAGAACTCCATAGTGACAAAGTAACCACAACCGCAACTAGAACCACCAACTACAACCGCAAGTTGCAACCGCAAGTACCCCACCAAGTGCCAACACCACCAAGTGCCAATATCAACTAAGCACCACTGTAACAATATGGAGTTTAGTGACGAAGTTAGTCGGGCTTACAAAGTAGAGAATAAGACAAAATAGCCTAGAATATTCTAGAAGCATCTAAGAAGCTTCTTAGGAAGCTTCCCAACTAGTTAACTTGCGCCCTAAGCAGGTAGCTTCTAGAAGGAAGCTTCTAGAAGCTTCTAACTAGCTTAGCTTGCACGCCAAGTAGGCGGCTTCTAGAAGGAAGCTTCTTGAGAAGCTTCATAGTTAACTTGGCTTGCACTCCAAGAAAGCGGCTCAAGGAAACTTCTTGAGAAGCTTCAAGGATCTTGTATGCTACCTATAAATACCAAGGCCGAAGCTCATGCTAGGCATTCGGAGTTTTCCCTCATTCCAGTGTCCCAATGTGAGCTTCCATTCTCCTATTTCTCTCCTCGGTTTTGGTCTTTTACATTGGTATCAGAGCAGGAATGGGATGGATGGAATTATGGACCACCAAATCCACTTCCACCAAACCATTGGGACTTTCATGTCCAGATATTACCAAAGCATCATTTCACGCAATTCATCACCTCACGCTTTGGGCAGGATTTTCTACATATGATCACCGTGTCAGAGGAACCCTTGATACTTCCAGTTGTAACTTATGGAGAACGGTGGACGTGTTGTATCTACGTGTTAATCAACTAGATAAATTGCAGGTAGTGGAATAGAGTAGTAGCGATGGCGGCAATACCGGATGTTATCCTTGCAATGCAACAACAAATCGAGCATCTTACTCGATTGTTGGATGAACGAGACCAGCAACAACGAGAACAGATAGACAGAGCGCCAGTTCGAGATGGAGAAGATCGCATTCAATTTCCGAAACCCAAGGTGTTTGAAGGCAAGAATCTTCCAGGCACAGTGGAGAATTTTGTGTTTGACTGTGAACGTTACTTTGAAGCCACCAATCTTCAAGACGAGCGGAAACAAATTCTCTTGGCTTCTAGCCAATTAGATGGAGTGGCAAAACTTTGGTGGTGATTCCGAGTAGAAAGAGCTGAACAACAAATTGTTACACCAATTTTTACATGGGCAGAATTCAAGGATGCAATACTTGGTCGATTTCAGACTATAAATGCCACCCGAGCTGCACGAGATAAATTGGCGGAGTTGAGGCAGATTGGCTCAATGAGAAGCTACATCACACAATTTCAGAATATCATCATGCAAATTCCAGATATCCAAGAAGGTGAAGTTCTGGATCGCTTTGTACGAGGATTGAAGTCACGAACCAGATTGGAGGTGACCATGCGAGAGCCACAGAATGTAGAACAAGCCATGCAATTGGCTGAGCATTTTGATTCCTT
The DNA here is from genome assembly GCA_948567375.1 of Lunularia cruciata. NCBI lineage: Eukaryota > Viridiplantae > Streptophyta > Marchantiopsida > Lunulariales > Lunulariaceae > Lunularia > Lunularia cruciata. The sequence continues at coordinate 48,314,256 of OX419761.1, read as the reverse complement.
AGTTGCAACAACTTGGTCTCGACCTCGACTTACACAAAACCCACCAGTACCACGAGTGGAAGAACCGGTACCAATGGAGATTGATGCTATCCAACGAAGACCACTTGGCACAGCAGATAGAGAAAGATTACGACAAAATGGAGGTTGTTTTTATTGTCACCAGTTGGGGCATCGCATTGCTGAATGTCCACTCAAGAATGGACGACCTCGACAAGTTGCCCAAGTGGAGGTTGTGGAGCGGAATGATCAGTGAAACGAGGAATCCCAGTAGGAGATTTCGAGCCACCTACTGGGAGCTTGATTAGTTCCAATGGGATTGAAGGCTCGACCTATGCAAGTTTGCTTCACTTGCAAGGTATGATATCTAATCGGGGTTGTAGAATTTTGGTTGATTCTGGAAGTTCAGAGAATTGCATGTCTATGCAAGTAGCAAAGGAATTGGGTATTCCTATCAAGCCAGTGATTGGAAGTAGTTTGATGATGGCGGATGGTAGAAAAGGTTTTGCATTTCGCACCGTGCATCCTGTTACCTTCAAGATTGGGAAGGAGTATTTGGAGTGTATGAGGTTTGTAGTGGCACCTCTACACTATGATATCATTCTGGGTCTACCTTGGCTTGAATGTCATAAGGTTCAATTTGATTGGACCCGACACCAAATTCAAGTACAACACCAAGGTAGGAATTTCCGATTAGGTTATCTGGCACCTCTGAGTAAGACACCTAAGAATAGTCAGTCCCAAGATGGGAAGTTTGTCGAGAAGGTAGCCATAGAGTGAATCTGGAAGGGAGATGAGTCCCAAGATGGGAAGTTTGCCAGGAAGGCAACCATGGAACAAGCTCGGAAGAGAGATGAGTCCCTAGAAGGGAAGTTTGTTAATGAAGCAGCCATAGAGCAAGCTTTGGAGGAAGATAAGTCTGTATTTGCCGTGTGGATCAAGCCGATTGCACAAGAACAATCTGAGGAGGGCCAAGTGCCACATCAAGCGACAGTTGATCGGATAGTTCAAGAGTTTGCAGATGTGTTTCCGGATGATCTGCCAAAGGGATTACCCTCTGATCGAGGTATGCCCTTCAAGATCAAGTTATTGCCAGGGAGTACTCCAGTGAGTAGACCAATCTATCGCTCTCACCAAAGGAGTTGGAGGAGTTGCGAACAACACTTACAGAGTTGTTGGAGAAGGATTTCATACGACATAGTACCTCTCCTTGGGGAGCACCGGTACTATTTGTTCCAAAGAAGGATGGAGGACTTCGTTTCTGTATTGATTACCGTGGGCTCAATAAGCAAACCGTGAAGAATGCATATCCCTTGCCTCGGATTGATGACTTGCTTGATCAATTAAGTGGAGCACGATACTTTTCCAAGCTAGATCTTCGTAGCGGCTATTGGCAAATTCCTATTGAAGGAGAGGACGTGAAAAAGACTGCCTTTCGTACAAGGTATGGACATTTTGAGTGGAGAGTTCTACCTTTCGGACTCACTAATGCTCCAGTAGTCTTCATGGATCAGATGCATCGGGTGTTGGAGGGGCTATTGGATCAGTCTGTGGTAGTGTTCTTAGGTGATATCTTAATCTATAGTAGGACAGAGGAAGAACACATGAATCATGTGCGAGAAGTCCTAAGACGACTACGATAGTGGAAATTTTACTGCAAGAAGTCAAAGTGTGCTTTTTGGCAAAAGGAGGTTACCTTCTTGGGTCATAAGATCTCATCAGAGGGGATCAAGATGGAAGAAGAGAAGATCAAGGCCATTACTGATTGGCCTACCCCAAAGGATGCTACCGAAGTACGAGCGTTCAACGGATTGGCCAGTTTTTACCGACGGTTCATCCACTATTATGCTCACGTGGCTGCACCATTGACTGACCTCTTGGGAAAGAACTCGAGCTTCCAATGGACCACCAAGCATGAAGAAGCATTCCAGAAGTTAAAGCATATGGTGTCTTCAAGACCCATTCTTCAACCATATGATCCTCAACTACCTTGTGTGGTTGATTTTGATGCTTCTAACTTTGCAATTGGAGCTGTGTTGCAACAAGAATTTCCAGATGGACTACATCCTATTGCCTTTGTGTCTCACTGACTAAATACAGCTGAAAGAAATTACTCTGCTCGAGATCGGGAACAACTTGCAATGGTATATGCCACCAAAGTATGGAGGCATTATCTCTTGGGGAAACAAGTGATCATGCGAACTGATCACAAGCCATTGTTGCAGACCTTACACCTAGAGCACATGAAGAGTCGACATCATCGATGGGAAGAGCAACTCCAATTGTTTGACATCAAACTTGAGTACAAACCAGGTCGGTTCCATGTCATCCCTGATGCTCTATCACGACGACCTGATTTGAAGTCTCTTCCTCTCATCGCGGCAGCAATTACGACGGTGTCAATTGATCCCAAGATTCATAACGAGTTTTGGTTAGCTCTACAGCAAGATCCCTTCTTCCAAATGGTACACGGTCGTCTAACAGCACGCGACAAGGAGTACAACACCTTCTCCTTCAAGGAAGGCCTTTTTATTCCATGCAGACCAGATCTATGTTCCAACCAAAGGTGATCTTCGACTTGTGCGCCTTCAAGAAGCCCATGATTTACCAATAGCTGGTCACATGGGAGTGGACAAGACCTTGGGCACCCTCCAACGCCAATGGTGGTGGCCCAACATGACACGAGATGTTCGAGACTTTGTCCGATCATGTGAGAGTTGCCAACAGAACAAGGCCAGCAACCAGAAGCCGAGTGGACTCCTTCAACCACTTGCCATTCCATCCGCTCGTTGGGAGCATGTGAGCTTGGATCTCATCACATCCTTGCCAAAGACAAAACAAGGACACACCGCAATTGTGGTGTTTGTGGATAAGCTTAGTAAGCAAATCCACTTGGCACCAACCTGTGATACCGTGGATGCTCCAACCTTAGCGCAAATCTACTTCGACAATGTCTTCAAGCATCATGGGATGCCACATGTACTCATCTCCGACCGTGATCCTCGATTTACCGGGAAGTTTTGGCAAGCACTCTTCCAGATACTTGGCACCAAGCTTGCTTTGTCCACGGCCTATCATCCTCAAACTGATGGACAAACCAAACGCACAAATCGTACATTGGAGGATATGTTACGGGCCTTTGTCAATGTCTACCATACCAACTGGGATGAATGTCTTGCAGCTGCAAAATTTGCCTACAACAATTCCAAACATGCAAGCACTGGATTTTCCCCTTCTTTCTCAATTTTGGCCAAGATCCGCTTGTTCCAGATTCTCTTCTTGCTCCCCCTCCCTCTCAGGTTCCTCATACTTCTACATTCTTGACCACTATATCCCAATCTCTCCAACAAGCCAAATCTCACCTCCTTGTTGCTCAGAATCGCCAAAAACAATATGCAGACCATCATCATCGTGATCTCACCTTTGAAGTTGGTGATAAAGTCATGCTATCCTCTAGTAACCTCCCTCTCCCACTTGATACCCAAGTTCGTAAACTTGCTCCTAATTGGATAGGACCCTTTGATATCACCCACATTATCTCTCCTGTTGCTTATCGTCTTGCCTTACCTTGTCACATGCGTATCCATCCTGTCTTTCATATTTCCAAGTTGAAACCCTTTGTTCCTAACCCTTCTTCCTTTTCCTCTCGAGTCCAACCTCCCCCTCTTCCTATCCCTATCAATGATCATGAGGAGTACAAAGTTGATCGTATCCTTGCACGTCGCCATATTCAACGAGGCCGTCACCAACATACGGAGTACAAGGTCCTTTGGAAAGGGTATCCCCTTCATGATGCTACATGGGAACCTCTTTCTCACCTCCAGAATGCACAAATGGCCATCAAGGAATTCAAAGCTTCACTGGCAACGAGGACGTCACCAACTAGTGGTGGGGGAATATGTAACAATATGGAGTTTAGTGACGAAGTTAGTCGGGCTTACAAAGTAGAGAATAAGACAAAATAGCCTAGAATATTCTAGAAGCATCTAAGAAGCTTCTTAGGAAGCTTCCCAACTAGTTAACTTGCGCCCTAAGCAGGTAGCTTCTAGAAGGAAGCTTCTAGAAGCTTCTAACTAGCTTAGCTTGCACGCCAAGTAGGCGGCTTCTAGAAGGAAGCTTCTTGAGAAGCTTCATAGTTAACTTGGCTTGCACTCCAAGAAAGCGGCTCAAGGAAACTTCTTGAGAAGCTTCAAGGATCTTGTATGCTACCTATAAATACCAAGGCCGAAGCTCATGCTAGGCATTCGGAGTTTTCCCTCATTCCAGTGTCCCAATGTGAGCTTCCATTCTCCTATTTCTCTCCTCGGTTTTGGTCTTTTACAACCACCCACTAATGTAACTCTAACCAAGATAACTACACTTGGAGAAAGGGCAACCTATAAACCTGCTATCATAACACACACTCTCACGATCTACAGGTCATCATTTCTTGCCTTGCCGGAGAGAAACAAAGGTAGTTTGACTAGTCATCACTCCAGCCTCACTACCAAGAGCACACTAGAGCACCCACGCTCAAAAGTCAGAGCACCTCTCACAAACTTGATGCACAAACAAGAAGTAGAGAATGGAGGGGGTCCAATTACAAGAAATCTAAACAAAAACACTCCATCTCATAAAATAACACGGGATTGACTCTACCACCATTTGGCATTTGACATAAGAGAAGTTTGTATCTAAGTCTTGAGCTATTAGGATCACCAAGAATGGGATCAAATTGCCTCTCCTAGCCAAAGCTATATGAGTATAGATTACAATGGCACAGTCACTAGGTCAACAAGTGAGGGTGGACCAATTGGCTAGGGCACCAGTCTAGGAGCAAGAGATCTAGGGGTCAAACCCTGTTGCACACAATCTAGTAAGAAAGACAAATTTTGCCAACCAATGACTAAGATCTACTCTAAACTAGCTAGCCTCACGCTAGCAAGTTGGCTTGTTTGCCCTTCTAGGCTTTGTAGCCTCTCATAGCCCACAATCCTATGCCTCAAAACACCAAAATTCAGCCAAATAAGGCCTTTCTTCTTGCCACTTTGAACCTCCTCCAAAATTAGCAAAACTTCTCCAAACTTGCAAAAGTCCTCCAAATCTAGCCAAACAACAAAACTCTTCCAAATCTAGCCAAAATCTGACGTAAAATCTAGCCAAAATTTGACATAAACCCTAAAGTTGGATATCCGCAAAATCCCTTGCTAACTTTCCACTCAAGCCAAATTGACAACACAGGTTTCTCCAAATCACAAATTCATGAGAATAGCTTCCCAACTCCACCTTCAATTTGACTTTTTGAGCCCAACTTGCAACAAATTGGTCCTGCCTTCACCTCTTGAGCTCAAAATCACAACCACGACTTGAAATTTGCTCCTTCTTTGCTCAAAAATTGGCCAGCGCTTTTGCACACCGTTTGCCTTACTGCCAAATCTGCATCAATCAAATGAGTTTATGCACACTAAAGAAAAGCTGAACTTGAAATCGAGCAACAAACGATCACCGAGCTTGGAGATATCACCAACACTCAAAGTTCTTACACCCAATTTCCCCTTGACTTCACTTCTCTGATGTAATCAGATTGTTTACCACTCTCAATTCAACTCAACTAAGATTAGTACGTGATCTGTCACTCTATATACTACCAACAACTGGACACTGATTATAGTCAAGCCACACCCACTCAAGCATAGAGAATCCAGGTGACATTCACCGGCCTCTGTCCACCATAGCCAAGAACTCGAAGGCTCAACATTAGAGAAGTGAGCTCTCCGGAGCTACACTTCAAAAGTATAGCCCCTAGACTTGAGCTAGACCTGAACCCTAACGGTCCCACAGATGGCACACTTGATGGTGCAAAGTGATGGTGGGTCCTACTATGAAGTTAGTACCCCAAACACAAAATCTGACCGTCAGAAAGTAGTCTCTAAGAAACTGCTGAAATAACTCTAACTACTATTAGTGTAACTCCAATGTCCGAGCAATCTAGATGGGACACTACAAATGGCATGACATAATTATGGTTGATTAATGTGGCCACGCGGGACGTTATTGTTTGAATGGCCAGTTAGGGTTTTCCCAACCGCGAAGTCATCGAGGTGAGGCTGGGTAGATAGGTAACGGCCAACGTCTACGGACACCTCGCCTTTATTGTGATCAAGAAGAACCGGCGAGGAAGGGGCTTCAAGCTCCTAAGCCATCTCTTGTGGCTTGATAGCCTTGCTCCGAGTGTTAGTCAATGGATCAATAGGTAGAGTGATTGCTTCATGAGGCGCTAGGAGCGTAACAAGGGCACATCAATGTAGTGATTCAATGAGGTGGGATTCCTCTCCAAATTTGTGGAGTGGGAACTCAATGCCATCGACTGGAGAAGCTGTATTTGGTATATTCACGTTGAGTGCATGCTGGGATGGCTCGATGAGAGTGGAAGTGTGTGTCCAAGCATGTACTGGGATGGGCTCGCTGAGAGTGGAAGTGTGTGTCCAAGTATGTAGAGATTATCTTGGAGTGAACACTTGGCGCTGATGATTGTGAGGGAGATACCCTCACAAGATTTTTCGTGAGCTGTGGGACACAATATACATTTGTGATAGTCATAGTGTCTCTAGTGCTTGGAATTTGGACGTGCACATTGCCGCACCTAGCTATGGCGACAGTGCTACTTACTCCAAGTAAGATTGTATTGTCTTATTGTGCTGGGAGGGATTCCATCATTGTGAAGGCTTGACAGTCAAAGGCAATGTGATAAGTGGCATCCGTGTCCACATACCAGGAGGTATCACCCTGATTCTATTGCCTTTGATTTTGTGAGACCAGGCATGTTACAAGAACCTTCTCTTTGCCTTTTAATTTAGAAGAATTTTGCTTTTGCATGTTGAAGCCTTGTTTTTGCTTCTTATTGCAGTTGGCTTCCCCATTGGCTAGGTGCCCAAAGCAATCTGCACCCCAGTGCCTCATCTTCTTGCAGTGTGGACAGGCAGTCTTTGGTTTGGGCTTATGTTTACCTTGCAACTTCCTGTCTGACTTGAGGGCGTTTGGCCGGCGTATAGCAAATGGTTGCCATCCGACGACCTTTGAGTTTGAGCATCCTCCTCTTGGAGGAAGCTGCTCAAAATCTATTGTACTGTGAGTCGGCTAAGTTGTGCCCACAGTCCTTGAATTAATGTGTCATACAAGGGTGGCATGGATTTGATTAGATTGGTTATTTCATCCTCTCATTCCATGGTTACATTCATTGCATGCAATTGAGCTATTAGGGTCTTGAGATGTTGGGTGACTGATTGCCCTGCTTGCATCTACAAGTGCCAAAGTTGGCATTTAAGGTGGGACTTAGTGATTAAGTCGGACTGTGCATAATTGCATTCAAGCATTTGCCAGGCTTCATGCGCGGTTGTGCAGGATATGATGAGCCCCATTATGCTTGTCAATGAACAATCAGTAATGGCCATGAAGGCATTGTTATCTTGTGTAACCCAAGCGGTGATTGCTACTTGATTTGTGGGTGGTTGGCCTGCAATGGCATTAGGAACTAGCACTGGGCAAGCCTCTGTCCCATCGACAATGGGTAAGAGTGATTCACTATCAAACTTTTGTGACATTTTATATTTCCATATTGTGTAATGTGTGCCTTCAAATATGGGCCAGGATTTTGTGTCTAATGCATTAGACATCGTAAGTTCTTTGAAAGGAAGCTTTCCTGATTAGATGTCTTGGTTGCAGGAACCTACAGTTGTCTCCGGGGACAGCTTTGAAGTCTGCTGCTTGGGTGCAGGTCCTTGCTACATGAAACAATTGAGGCGGCCACTTCTTGGAGTGGCAATGTCTCATCCGCTTTAATCTTGAGTTCACGCGACTGTTGGTAGCAATGCGTGGATGAAAAATGCTGGAGAAGGCCATTGGGCGGCTGGCTGCAGACGTTGCGTTTATGCAGGGAAAGACCTGGGTTGCTTCACACTCCAAACAGGGTTGGCAATGCAATGGCGAATGGCTTTCTTGTGGAAAACCAAGGTGAAATTGCCGTTGTGTGGTAGTTTTGCAGGAATGTGAATTTGTGCTTGTAAAATGTAAATGTGAAAGCTTTCAATGGTAATGCTAGCGCATAAGTGTGTGATGGTGCGATGAAATTCTGTTTTTTGAGGATGGCCGCTGTCATGTTAACAGGGGCCTCAGACTGCAGTTGGCCGACTCTAGCCTCTTGAGAATTGAGAATTTTAGGAAAAGCAACTAACTGATACCATGTTAGAATAGAGAAAATACATGCAAGTGTGCCTAGGCTAGCTTGCAAATCTCCAGAGATGAATATCTCGTAATGTGAGGGAGATACCCTCTATGTACATAACTGAATAGATCTGATCTTTCAGGTCTTATGTCCTTTCAGTGTGTTATTTGACTTATTCAGTAAGTCATAATATAACATTTCACTTAGTGACAGTAATTATCATTAAGTGAGAGTGTTGGAGACACTAGTATACAAAAGATAAATAATAACTATTTACTGTCTGTAACAAATGAAACGTTATGTTATGAATAAGTCAAATAACACACTGAAAGGATATAAGACCTGAAAGGTCATATTTATTCACTTATGTACCTCGAGTGTATCTCCTTCACAATCGGTATGAAAGGATATAAGACCTGAAAAGTCATATTTATTCACTTATGTACCTCGAGTGTATCTCCTTCACAATCAGTATGAAAGGATATAAGACCTGAAAGGTCATATTTATTCACTTATGTACCTCGAGTGTATCTCCTTCACAATCAGTATGAGATATTCATTGCCATTATGAGAATAGCCTGGTAGCCTATGCACACTTGGATGTATTTTCTCTGTTCTAACACGCCTTGCGTGTCCACACTGGAATCGTATCGAATTGCGAGAATTTGAGCTCCTGGAAACTTCTCCTTCAGCCAGGTCTTGGGCCAAAGTTCTTCCGCAGCACCATTTCCTGGATTTGTAAGCCAAGGTGATAGATGAATCCATTCTACGACCGCTACACGAGAGCGCTCCTTTAAAAATCCGGGGAAGAAGATAATGGACATATGCGGATCGTCTCCTCCATTGTACAGTTCGTACAGTTGGTCATTGAGCCTCTTAATCTATAAGGAAATGACGGGACACGTATATATAGTTCTGGTCAATAAGTAGATCATAAGCAAACAACATTTAAATTATAATGCCAGCCTGTGGCAGCTATTGTGAGAAGGATGTTGAAACTCCTCATTGATCTTGCTAGCACTAAATCGAGTCCACTGTTGTCAACGGTTGTCAACTGATGACAAATGTTTATCTCAACTCAGGACCAATTGCATATTCTGGTTAGCGGTCCTGTTACCAAGAAGTGTTAACCATTTTCGTTGATCGCCCATTCATTGTAATACATCATTGAATGAAACACTCTTTGAATCTATTGCAATTGGTCCTCAGGGGTCATATTGCTACCATCTACATGGAAGCTCCAGAAAATAGCCATGAAACTCATCTTATGCGTGAGCAACCCTCTTTAAACAACAATGACGCACGAGTTAGAGAGAGTTGAGCCTAGAGCTTACCTCAGGATCATTGTAGACATCGGGCAATTCCTCCACATGTGGAAAGGTACCTGCTTGGGGATGTCGAATTCGTAATTCCTTCAACGCATTTGTTTCGATCGTTTTAAACGTTTCCTTGTCTGCCAACTTCAGAAACTCCAGAAGGTCATACACGATCAAAGGGCTGGATGACAGTGTCATCACGATGATGGTTCCCCACCGGTATCTCCGGCTATGTGTACGTGCAAATGGTGCTCATATCTCGAGGGCATTATTTCTCAAGAACTTCGTCCTCGAGGATGTGGTCTTGCAGAGCGTCCTTGAATTTCCTCTTCAAATCCTCCACCAAGACAACCGTGCGATCGCCCCTGTACTCCCACGGGATGAGTTCTTTTACACACTCTTCGCGTATGACCCCAAGTACCAACGATACACCAACGACAACCCTCCGAACAAGTCGACTGTAGCTCTTGAATGATGCATTTGTTGACGAACTTCAACGCTTTATTCTTATTGCTGGTTCTGACCAAGATATATATGTGATCTTCCCCATCGCTTTCTACAAAAATATAATGGCCAGCATGTCGAAGCTCAACAAGATCAAGATCATCATAGACGATGTTTTCTTCAATCATCGCAGTAGGCCCGGTGATCAACTTGTGACGCAATGAGTCTGGAGGTGTCAGAAACTATCATCAGTATCAGGTCCATTTGATTAGTCTATCTATTCTCTTTCTTGTTTTGTACATGTCAAAACATGGCTTTCTTATGATTTGCAATATCAAGAGTCAGTCTTGGTGAAGATCCTATGCCAAATTGTCAAAATTCAGAGCTACTGTAATAATGATTTATGTATACGGTTATTTTGACTACATTGCAGGATAGGGATGCATGATGATCAACGCTTACATGTAGTTATAAATGTGGATTCTGTCACTGGTGGAAGTTAAAGGATTAGTTCCGGAGATTTACCTGAAACCTCGGAAAGCAAGCCGAGGTAAGCATCGTCATCTCCCTGTCGCTGCACTGCAAGCGAAAGCCAAAATAAACTTTGTTTTCGAGAGAACCACGATTCCACACAAGCTTCCGTCGTCTGGGAGCCCTTGAACTTGATCGCTGATGATCATGTATCCCAACAATGGCGGGTACGAAATACCGACCAGATTTGACCTTATAGCACAAATGGAGCTTCAAGAGGAGTGTTGTCAGAGCTCTACAAGTTATCGTCGGTTGATCTTCTGTCAACTTAACAAGTTCTCTTTGCAGGATCTGTTCTCCAACAGAACCATGTACGCCTGTGCCCGCGAAAGAACGTCCCTCCTTTACATGAAAATTGTGACGATCAATTCTGAGTCAGCGATCAGAATAATCGAGCCCACACCATGTAAATAAAGAGATAAGGCTTCTAACACTCCCTTCCTTTCTCATTACCGGGGTTTAGGGTCCTAAAACTAAAAGAAGGGTTCAAGTGTGTCACGATCGAGGACTGACAGAATCTATAGCAGCCTAGACGAGACATGACAGGCGATGGTCCTCTTCTACGTTTTTCGGCCAGCACGGAAGCCATATGACCACATACTCAAGGAACAATATGAGTCCTCGTCGCCAGAAGATCACCAAAATAATCGGGGATTTTTTCCGCCACAACTTGATCAGATTCACTAAACTTCACTGGTTCTTGTCTTTCGCATTGGTAACGTAAATGTCTGCACCTGCACAGATATCAAGCACTCCAGAATATATTTTCCTTACACTATCGACAATGTTCATTGCCAAGGTTTATCTTTACCAGAATCTTCAAGCTTGTCGAGGTGCGAAATCACCACACGGACATGAGGTAGATGTTGTGTGGAAAATTGTGTATTGGCAGCAATGAAGCGGAGCCAATACATAAACTCCGACTCCAGGGCATCATTCCCATCCGAGTTGTAGTTGAAAGGGTTGAAAACGTAAACAAAAACAGAGGCTTGCCTATACGGTGGAAATATAATGTGTTGGAGGGCTCTGAAAATCCAATTGCCAGCCAAGTCTCATATGGAAATTTGCATATTCGAGTACATATCCAGAAGTCTCTGTGTCAACGTCTCCACTTCGATCCCCGTCGTTCTGATGGGATCTAGATCCTCTTCTCTCATCTTCGGAGCTACAGGAAACTTCTCCATAGTTTGAGAGCAAGTTCGTCTGGTCTCCAGAGTCTTCAATAAAGTCATCCTTAGCTGTGACTTGCCTATCAGTTCAGAACGATGCTTCAGCCAGTGAAGTTTAGAATCTGATCGTGAAAGTTGATAGTTCGATGTTTTCAACAAAAGGTTGTGAAACCGATGTTAAAAGCATGCATTGGGTGAGAGATCTTTTTACCTCCCACAGAATATGAAATTAGCTTTGAAACACCTGAGTGATATTGTGAGAAAACCTACCTGTATATTGATTCCGCCATTACGCTAATCTGTCCTGATCACCTTGCTTCTCCAGCATGAGGAAGATAGTTTAACAGGACTTGGAACATGGACACATTGGAACTAGGGAGGGATGAAAAGGGAGGAACCTTCCACGAAATTGAACAGCAACGAACAGTCCAAAAACCTTGTGAGCAAAGAGAGTGAAAACAAAGAGATCTTTCTGGGCATTGCACAATAATAGGGCACCGGTGTTCATGGAAAAACAAGCTAAAGCCACACTAAACAAACAGCCTTCATAGTCTTTTCTAATTTTATGAATATTACTTCTTGGTTGCGAGTATTCCGCGATAATCCGGGACGTGATGTACTTTTTGACTCAAGGAGAGAATGTAGAGTTTACCGCAATGTCACCTTCACGGATATAAGTAAGTGATTCGAGAAATGATAACTCTCGCGAAACAAATCATTTAAGAAGGGCAAGAGATAGTATCCAAGTTTGGAACAGAGGAACACACTGGTTCTCAGGGCACGGTAGAAGGTAGAAACTGCAGACAAGCTTGGAAACAATGTACGGAAGGATCCCCGATTAGATCAGTCTGATTTCCATGAAATTCGAAAGAAGACTCATTGAATGAAAGCGAAAACGAAAAGGAGGTTAGATTTTTTGAATCTCTTACAAGGTCATTGCACAGCTTCATCATACTAAGTACCCATGATAAGGGCGTCACGAAACCCCGAAACAAAATCACGATGTTCATGGATTGTAGGCAATTCTAACGTTCAGATAAGGACGGTCCTTAAAATTTGGAACTAAACCAGCCACACACCTGTATTAGTCACAATTACCGGTTAGTAATTTTGTGTTTACACGCATCATGTCGTTCGTCATGTCCGCTGATATAGCCCCTTGAGTTCATAGTGTATGAATCGCATTTCATGTATAGATACTAAGCTACAGATGCTCAAATGAATTGTACTCCCCAAGTATTCATGGAATAACTGGATCAATGTAACAAGTCAATAACATTTGCAAAATACACGGGTCCATCTGTATGTTTTCATTTTCCAGGTATGTGCAAAGTGCATCTTCTTTGTCCTGTTCGATACTTAAGGTCTCGTCGCTTCGGGGAATCAGTTGAGTTCCGATACATTTTCGGTGCAATTGAGCTAGACCAGTGAGCTATTACGCTTTCTTCTTCAAAGGATGGCTGCTTCCAAGCCCACCTCCTCATCCAGATTCTGTACAGCATAACTCCATCACTGTCCTGTTGTGCTCCCCTCTAGTTCTACCAAATTTCGCCGTGACTATACTTTATATTAGTCTTTCTCATTCTACTTGCATACACTATCGTCCTCCAGCTAAGTACTACTCTACATATATCTGTACAACTCTACTGCTCCTTTGGATTTCCATTCCAAGGGAAATTAATAGAAGAAGAGTTGAGGAGGGTGAAGTTCATTGATCACCCTGTTCACCTCTTGGGCTTTACGGTAAAATCAGAGCTATACAAGAACGAAGAAGTAGAGAAAGTGTGGGGGAGATGTCTTGATAACTCATCTGTGGACATAAGGTGATACGCAAGGTGAAGAGATGGAGGCAACTGAGAGCAGCAGTAGAGAGGACAGAAATGGAACGTTCAAGGAATTAAGAAACAGAAAATAAAAGTCCAATCCTATGAGCACATGTCCTCACGGTGCAAGCATTAGGCAATCAACTCACTATCATCCATGTATTAGAAAACGGAGTCCCCATGACCTTCGCAAGAGCACATCATAAACCCCATTAAGCAAATAATGTAAGGACAATAGAAAATAGCGTGATTCACTTCGTGTCCCGAAAGCTACTTTCCACGGCTGAAACAGGTTCACATCAATCATTCATATATATATATATATATATATATATATATATGAATGAAAACAGAGTCCAAGGACCTCACGCAAGAGCACATCATAAACCCCATTATGCAAATAATGTAAGGACAATAGGAAAGAACGCGATGCACTTCGTGTCCCGGAAGCTACTTCCCCGGCTGAAACAGGTTCACATCCAATTCTTTATTACTCGCTGCAATTCTTTATATATATATAGAGGTAGAATGCATAGAAGGTAACGTGCAACAAAGGCATAATTGAAATAAATCGAGAATCACATATAGCTAACGGATGAGTAAACAACATGAAATCTCGGCATCTATGCAAACAACTGCGAGAATAGGAACTGGTAGATAATAGCCCGCTAGTAAGCAGTGCAAGAATGATAAAGATGAAGAAAGTGGGCTGGAGTTGGGTAGGAACATGGTAGACTAGAGAGGTCAAACCATGAATCAGTCAAAGAGCAAAGGAAAAATACTATGGAGGATATTAGCTCAAAAATGGAGGAGTGGACCAATACAGGAGTTATAGGATGGTGTGGCTGCAGAAACGTGTAGAATTGTAATAGGGTAATGAGAGCAAAGTGGAAGAGTGCAGGATATAAAGTATATCACAACAAGCAGTACGAACGCTTGAGTTTTGAGACACTTAACAACAAAGGGAAATAAAAGGCGGCCATAGTAAACCTCCACAAAAACACCTACCACTTCATTAGTGTCTCCCGCTGTGCCGAAGTAGCGGAGCAATTGTCAGTACCCCTCATACCAAGTTTCTGCTCAAAAACTCATGAGTGCCAAGGCAAACTTGGTTGCTTCCAACAGTGCCACTCAAAATAATAAACCACCAGCGGAAGGCAACATAAATGAAAATATGGAGCTTAAGTTCCCCCAAAAGAGCAGAAATAGGAAGAACACAAAATGCAGCCAAAAACAAAATAGTCAACAAGCAGAAAAAGAAAATAAAATCAAAGGCAGTAGAGTGTGAGGGATTTGAGACATCCCTTGAAAATGCCTGCAAGGACAACATTGATGAGTATTCAATTTTAGCAAATTTTACTTATGATGGAAAATCAAGGATAGAGTAATAAGACTACACCAGAGAGCAAACCACAAAGACCCAATAGGAGTTAGTAGGAAAATGAAGGAATGAGCAAAGTTGATTGAGTGCCAAACGGAGAGGCAGACAAGCACCAAAGGTGGAACTACAGAGGGAGGAACAAATGATGACCTAAACAAGCTGAAAGAAGAGGGGAGGGGAGAGGGTTTAGTAGGGAAGGATTTCCCTAGGTACTTAGAGAGGCCTCAGGAACTATGAAGGAAAGGAGCTGTAGAGCAAGATGGTTCCATGTGTCATCCTATCAACAGAGGGGGTATAGGTTTGTGTGAGCCGTTGAAAGGTTGGACAAAGAGATGTTTTGGAGACTAACGCCAGTAGGGATGCACCATAATTCTGTAGCCAATGAACCGAAAGCCAGGTTATGGTGCAAAACTGCATGCTAACCTAGATCCCACTATGGGTGTTTATCAATTAAGACAACAGGATGGTGGTCATGGAAGTCAAAATCCGCTAAGGAGTGTGTAACAACTCACTTGCTGAATTGATTAGCCCCAAAAATGGATGGTGCTGTAGCGCGTGACTTACACCTGGCCATCGTGGGTGAGTGCAAGGCCCTGATGAGTAGGAGGGTGCGGGGGTTATGGTGCAGCCTCTGGCATGAGCCAGGGGTGAAACGCTCCTGGTGCAGATCTTGGTGGTAGTAGCAAATATTAAAATGAGAACTTTGAAGACTAAAGTGTAGAAAGGTTCCATATGAACAACAATCGGACATGGGTTAGTCAATCCTAAGAGATGGGGCAGTCCTATGTCAAGGCCGCAATGTGCACCGTGCATCAAAAGTGGATTGGGTCAATATTCACAAACCGAGTTGTGGTTGTGGATGGTAACATGGCTGAATCTAGAGATGCCAGCAAGAGCCTTGCAAAGTTTTTTCTTTTCTTTTTAACAACCTGAAATCACATTACACGGAGATATGGTCCAGTGGTCGGTAAAGCATTGCACGTCTTGCAGTGTCTGGTGCTCCCTCGATGGCCCTTGAAAATCTAGAGGAGCGGATACTCATCACACTCTGTTGTACTCATAACTGCATCAAGTCTCCAAGGTGAACAGCCTCTAGTCTATAGAACAATGTAGGTAAGAGAAGTCTGCAAAACAGATCAGAAACTTTGGGAAAAGGATTGGCTCTGAGGGTTGGGTTTGGGGGTCTGCGTCTCAACCTCGGTGGGCTGTCGGCGGTCTGCCCAGCTGCTCATGCGGTGAGGGAGGACTGTTGCGTGCCGGCTGGGTGAAGGGCGTAGAATGCCCCCGGGTTTTGCCTCATGGTGGCCAAGGCTTTCCTTGGACAGTGAACGGCCAGCTCAGAACTGGTATGGACAAGGGGAATCCAACTGTTTAATTAAAACAAAGCATTGCAATGGTCCTCATGGATGTTGATTCAATGTGATTTCTGCCCAGTGCTCTGAATGTCAAAGTGAAGAAATTCAACCAAGCGCGGGTAAATGGCGGGAGTAATTATGACTATCTTAAGGTAGCCAAATGCCTCATCATCTAATTGGTGACGCGCATGAATGGTTTAACAAGATTCTCACTGTCCCTATCTACTATCTAGCAAAACCACAACCAAGAGAACTGGCTTGGAAAAATCAGCAGGGAAAGAAGACCCTGTTGAGCTTGACTCTAGTCCAACTTTGTGAAATGACTCAAGAGGTGTAGAATAAGTGGGAGGTTTTGGCTGCAAGTGAAGTACCACTACTTTTGATGTTATTTTACTTATTCCATGAGGTGGAGGCGGGGCTTTGCCCCTGCTTCTGGCTTTAAGCGCCGGGGTGACTTGGTGCAATCCAAGTGGAAGACATTGTTAGGTGGGGAGTTTGGCTGGGGCGGCACATCTGTTAAGAGATAACGCATGTGTCCTAAGATGAGCTCAACAAGAACAGAAATCTAGTGTAGAACTAAAGGGTTAAATCTCATTAGAAAAGTTACCATAGGGATAATTGGCTTGTGGCAGCCAAGCATTCATAGCGACATTGCTTTTTGAGCCTTCAATGTCAGCTCTTCCTATCATTGTGAAGCAGAATTCACCAAGTGTTGGATTGTTCACACACCAATAGGGAACATGAGCTGGTTTTAGACCATTGTGAGTATAGAGTATACCACTGCATATCACTATAACAACTCTCCGTATTACTATATAACTTATTTAAAGAGACTTGAGATTAGCTAAACATGATATGTGCAAATCAAGATGAGCAATGAAACCCTAAATTAAGGTAAAGAATCTATCAGATTAAATGCAAGGTTAAGCACAAACAAAATATCACTTTATCCTGATCAACAAGAGAGAACAGATATACATCAACGTGAAGTAATGCATGTAGTGAAATAAACAAGGTGCAATTGAAAACCACAAGTCAAAAGTAAACCATTATGGGGGAACTGAAATTCACATACAATACAGAACACATGTAAGGGAACCATGAAGCAAAACAACAGTTGTGAGTTGGGGTGAAGGGGAAGAGAGTGGATAGTCTCTAGGCTGAGAAGGAGCAAAGTGTCAAACTTGATATATGTATAAAATATTGAGAGTGAATAGTCTCTGGGCTGAGAAGGAGCAAAGTGTCAAACATGATATATATATATATATATATATATATGGGAAAAACTATTGGTGTGCTCGACATTGAGCTCCCTGCCTGGCAGAAAGAACTGATCTTCTTAAATCTCTTAAGATACTCAGCCCATGATAACCATGGATATCTTTTTCCATTTTTAAGACAGAGCTAATTTTTTTCTGGATCATGTGAAGAGGGTAATTTTTGGAGAGAAGACTATTTATAAGTTTCCTACAAGCTGAAAGGAATGAATTTTTGTAATTCCATATCCGTCTATATCTAAAAAACTTCACTTTTATAATCCCTAATTTACATTTAGAAGAAATGTTGGAAAGAACATGAGAGAGCAAGATTGTCATAACATGAGCAAAGTGAGGCAGCACTTTCTTATCATAGATAGAGACAAAGATATTGAAGTAGTCCTGGGTAATGCCAGAGTCAAGATAATCACAATGAGTGCCAAATGAGTTTGAACTAGCTCATAGAAAAGTCTGGGATATATTCCTCCTCCTCTAGTAGCATCATCCTTATACATGAAATCTGTGAAATGATCAAGTCTAGAGCCTACCACGAGAAGATCATAGACATATCTTTGAACATGCAACAGGTCGTGCAACATGGCAACATCATTGGCATCCAATAATCTGCATATGAAATCAAGTTCATAGGTGAAAAGGTTAGCCATGAAGACAGTACAAGGTGCACCCACAAGAATCCCAATCTCTTGATGGAAAAGCTGATTCCTGAAAGTGATGTAGAGGTTATAAAAAAGGAATAGCATCCAACAGATCAGAAATTCCTCATCAACAGCCATGAATTTGAGGTGTTTTGCAAATTGAGAGATATTGTTTCTGTAAGCCATCTATATTTGAAGTCAAGTGTAGAGGTCTCAACAAGCAACACAGTTTCCCCATTCAGAGTGAACCTGTAATGAAAAATAGATCTGATGAGAGAAGACAACCTTGTTTTGAGATCGTGGAGATGGATGTTTGTATATAGGATGGTGAAATCAAAAATTTGAAAAAGAACTTTTTGCAAGATGGCACGAGTCTGCTGCAAACCAGAGTCTGGGAGAAAAGAGGATCTTGGCTTGTGTAGTCTTTACACCTTCTCAAGTAAAACAAGAACTCTAGAAGAATCATCCAAGATCCAGCTAGAGTCAACCATCAGCCCCATGTATAAGAATTCATTCATCTAGAGGTCGTTTGCAGAAGGTAGCAAGGCTTTTAAGAAGAAGCTTAGCCAGCAAGAAAGTTTAGATAATGAAGTAAAGTATCATGCAACAATGAACCTAGCAACAAACGGAGACTTATGGAATTTACAAGTACATCAAAAGTATGGGAGTTTCTCAGAATCATTGGAGGTGCAAAATCCTTGAGAGGTATTGAAGTTGTGGTGAGGAAGTAAGAGCTGGTTTTGAGGAATCAGTGAGTGTTTATAGGTAGCTCAAGGAGAATGAAGCTCATTGAGTAAAGTTTGAATGTAAAATTGCCTATAAAGAAATACAAAATTGTTAGGACACTTGTCCATATATGTTATAATAAAATGGATCTTGCAAGGAGCAAGAAGTTTTCTATAATGAGGGGAAAAAATTGGATCTACAAAATTGAAATGTTCCAAAATGGGAGGGAGATTGAGTAAAATTTTAACTTTTAATAGAAGAGTGACTTTCCATTGGTCAAAAATAAGTTTGGTACCCAATATAGCTTCATAATAAAGCGCAAAGTAGAGAATGCAAGTTTTCACAGCAAGGAAAGTAGAGGGGGAAGAAGTGGGAAAAATACAAAACTTGGTTCCTTTGGAGAAGAGAAGAGATATGTTGGTGGAAGGTAAAATCTGAAGCAAAGTTGTAATGACATGTCAATGTGAAGGATTAATGAAACCTGTAAAGTGAAGATAGCTGTAGGGAGAAGGAGGAGAAGATAAGTTTTATAAATTCCATGATAGTGAGGCAAAGTCGAAATGTAAATGACCTAGAGTGTTTCACATACTTAAAAGCAACAATGGGGATTGTAAATGGAGTACCTTGAGGTGAAGCATGTAAAACTTCTTGGTCTCTCAAACAAAGATTGTAAGCAAACTTTGTCTCTCTCCTTTGAGGTAAAAGGGAGAATGATGAAGGTGGGACAAAAGTCTAGAGTAGATCTATGATTCAAGAGGTATGGAGAGAAGAAGAGCAAAAGGTGATTGAGGAGTGTAGTGATATCCAACTCAGTCTTGAGTAAAACTGAGGAAGGAGTTGTTTTAAGGACATGAATGATCCTCAGCAAGTTACAAACTTGAAAACATGTGAGAAATGAATCAAAGAGGGGTGAGAGTCATGCAGTAAGAAGAGATGAGAAATGCGTCAGAGGTAGTCTCTATAGGCATATCTTCTAGAAATGTGAAAGTTTGCCACAAGGGGTGTAGAAAAGAGAGAATGATCCCCGACAAAAGGAACAAAAGGTGTGAGAAAGAGAGGAAAGGGGTGTTTTCTCTTAGATGATGCCAAAGGTGTATGTGAGATGCTCTTCCACAAACATTGTACCCTCAAGGAGCCCAAAAATTGAGGAGACTGATCCAAGAGCTTCTCCTTGTTGGCAAAATCTCTAAAACAAGTACTTGGAGGTACCTTGACCATAAGGAACAGTTCGGAAGCCATGGAACCCAAAATTTGCCATCTTTGCCATCAAGGGAATAAAGTCAAAGGAAAAATAATAAAGAACAGAGAGACACTTTCCCAATGGCAGTATTGTTGGAATCTTCAAAAAGCAGAACCCGCTATTTGGCCCACATAGCATTTGCCATTATGCAAAGAATAAATGACATATATAACTCCAAAGTCATTTAAGGGATGAAGAAATGAAGCCTGCTCTGTATGACAAAATCTCAAAGCTTTTAATTGCTGCAAAATGGGATCAGGGTCTATAGAAAATGATTGGTGAGCAAACAAGTACTAATCGTAAGCCAATCCATTCTATTGTGAAGGAAAGGGAAAGTCTGAGTAAGGTTAAGTGTAGAGATGGATCTAAAAGAGATATTTCCACACAAATAGGTTCCTATTTGTGATGCAAAGAAGAGTTAAGGTGCAGGCAAAAGAATGATGAGTAAAACTATAAATAACACCAAACACTAAACATGAACAGAAAGGTGAGTCAGCATGGAACAGTGCAGCTGATGTGGACATGTACAAAAGGGCTAATGTGGACATGGAGAGTAAGTCTGATGTGTATATTGAGAGTATGTCTGATGTGGAGATGGAGAGTAAGTCTTACATGGACATGGACAAAGTGAGTCAACATAGAATGGTAAATCTAATGTGGACATGGATGGAGGTAAGTATGCATGAAACTGAATGGGAAATGAGGTTGAACAAGTAATGAAATTGATGATAGGAATAGGAAACAACAGACCCGAGGAGGCAGGTGTGGAGGTTATTGAGGTGAGTAAATGGAGTCATGGATAGTAAAAGATAGAGGTGACCATAATAGTGGTGCAAGGCTCAAGGGCCTGACAATAAGTGCCACAGTTAAAGGTGACAAAGAGGGATCTAGAAAAGAATTATAGGAGGAGGCAACTGAATAGAAGAAGTAGCAAAATGCAGGTTGCAACACAGATTACACATGGCTAGTAAGACTATCACAAAAACAAGTGAATGAGGCTCAAGGGCCTGATTATAAGTGCCACAATGAAGAGTGACAAAGGGGATCTGGAAAAGAATTGGAGGAGTGACCAACTGAAGAGAAGAAGTAACAAAGGCAGATAGAAATCCAGATTACACATGACAAGTAAGACTGTCACAGAACCAAGTGAATGAGACAACAGGAAATCCAACAATGAACAACAAAATGGGATGCTCACTAAGGTGGGATTTGGTGAAATGAGCTAAAATAGGGAACCTTCAAACTACATACAATAAAATTGAAACTGTGAAGAAAGAAGCTGAAGACAAATGCCATATGAGAGCTTGAAAATATACATGTAACTAGCAAATGTGCATATAAACCAAGTACATGAATAGATGATGAATGAATGGGAGCTTACCTGTCCTACTCTGTCTATTGTAGTGGGGTCTGAATGTTGTATAAAGAAACAGAAGAATAATCTGTTCAATATAAAACACAAAGGCGGTTGAACACAAACCTGCTATTGCAGTCTCATAGTGCCAGCAGGGTATATACAAGTATATGAGAGCAGAAGCTGTTTTGGGAATGGGTTATCCAGAACTCATGAAATGCAAATGATTGATAAGAAATATGTACATGATTCACAATGCTAGAGTAGTGTTAAAGCTCTAAGTAGAATGCATCAAAGTTAACCCGCAGCAAAGGCATAATTGAAATAAATCAAGAGTCATGGATGGTCAACTGATACGTAAGCAACATGAAACATGAACATCTATGCAAAAAACAGTGAGAAATAGAAAACGGTATGTAAGAGCCCACCATTAAGCAATGCGTGAATGATAAGATGAAGAACGTGGGCTGGAGTTGTGGATAACAGGGATAGTTCTTCATCACTATCATCCGGCTGAACTCTTGAATACTTATTTGCGTGACTTCTTGGCTCACTTCATTGCACCGTCAAATCTCAATCCCTTTTGCTTCTCGATTCCCTTCATTGCACCGTCAAATCTCAAGTTTCTCCACTGCAAATTTAGCAATCGATATGGATATCACCCCTATCATAGTTTTACAGTGGATTTGCTTATCGACTCACTTCATTGCACAGTTAGATCTCAAGACCCTTTTCTGGACCAACAAGCTCAAGACCCTCTTATAGACCAACTAAGCTATGATACCAGTTGTTAGATAACAAAGTCCCCAAAACCTCTCGCAATAGCACATCATAAACCCCATCAAACAAATAGTGTAAGGACAACAGGAAATAACTTGGTTCACTTCCTGTCCCGGAAGCTACCTCCACGGGTAGAAACAGGCTCACATCCAACTCTTTTTTACTCGCTGCACATTTTTATATATACATATAAACAATATAAACAGGGATAATTTCCTCGTCACTGTCATCCGGCTGAACTCCTAAATACTTGTGGGATTTTCTGAATATTGACCACTCAAGGCATCTAGTCACTTTAGTACTTTGCCGGAATATATCTACACAAGGGCCTGTCCCGCCCCGCATGAAACAGCAAGGTGTTCCGTCTGTCACGTTTGCTCTTGATTTGCATAGTCTTCAATAATCAGAGTGACTAGTCAAGTCACTGATTATTATTTGGCTTGTTATCAGTGACTTGACTAAAGTCACTGATAACAAGCCAAACATAACACTATGCACCGTCTGTAAGAAACATATTGCTCTGTACATTACAAAATTAGTATGAAAATGTACAACTCACGTGAATTCAAGCGAATCAGCTCGAAAGGGAGCAATTAATCTGAGCTTCTTATAACGGTGATACCAGTCATCTTGATTCCTGGCTGGATACATTTACGTAGCTCGTCGCCCTGTGAACTGGAACCAGAGCTGCAAAATGAAAGATAAAGACACTCGATATGACAAAAGCACAGATTGCAAATGCTAAATATGGTTATATGTTGTTCGTTGAAGCCAATTAAGAAATCCCCACCACATTAAATTCAACAGTGCTTCACGAGCTGAGCCCGAGAGAAGCCGCCTTTCTATACTGCAAAGAAGCCCTGCCATGGTTCTTTGGCAACGAAGAGAGAAAGCCCAAACAAAGGCACATCAACTCCATGCAAATACAGCAACATATCTGTAGATGGAAGACTTCACCGTGTTCTGATATTTCATAATTAGGGTATGAGAGTAAGGTACGTACTTTGTAGATGTAGCAACAAAGTTCCACTGGATGAATTGCCTGTTGAAGCAATCTCACTGCACATGCACAAGGCTCTGTACACAAATGTAGAGTCTGTTAAGTTAAAAGTTGCAGCCAGATCTAGAGAAGATAGAATCATCCGTTATACATATTTCATTTGATAGATATTCCGCGTACATCTTCTTCCTATTCTGCTGATCAGTTCTCGACAAACAGGTTATTTCCTTAATGCTCGAATCCGCTATTTGAGACATGTTGTGTTTGAATCAGATGTAGAAATTTCTAGCTCTGTTCGATCCAGAAAACCGTGTTTATCTATATCCGATTTGATCTCACAAGCACAGTTTGTGTAAGTGTGTTAAAAGTTATACAACGTCCCAATACAAAGCCTCCTCGTGAGCGTGATGTTATAATTTACGGCCCAATTTCAAAGTGATCGTGAGCTTACCTGCAGCTGGAGCTGCAACTTCTTCAACTTCTTCGATTATTCTCCCTACAAGAAATCTGAAGGCTGTGTCCTTTCTGCTTTTGAGTCGACTGATTGAAAAGTGATCCTCGTTTACCATCATAAAGTCTCCTCGGAAACCTCTGGCCGAGGCTTCTGAAACAAGGACCTTGTTGAGTCTAAGTAGCGGCTGCACATGATCAAATTACAGCCGCAATTATGTTGTCTTCCGACATATTATACTTTACACGGCGCTCCAAAAAATTACAGCAGAACGAAGTGGTAACAGCACCAACGGCCGCGGGAACATCGGCTTTGTTCGAGAGTGGATCAGGTGCAGCCCGCTTTGGGCTCTAAAATTCCAATCTTCCCGCGGAATTGGGCTGTCTGTAGTTCGGGAAACCAGGTAGGTAAAGCGTGCATGAAACTTGAAAGAACTTGAAAGATTATGAAGGGATGCACCTTACATCTAGAGCAATTTACATCTAGACCCTAACTCATTAGAAATTGTAACTCAGGTTGAAATTGTGGAGAAACAGCTTCAACCTTAATCCTTTCAATTTGTCCAATCTCATGTGTCAAAATCTTAAGATGTACATGATCATCTACCCAACTTGAATCATATGACAACGCAAGTCGACTCAATCATATTTACTTATTTGTTATCTGTCTGACATTGTGAAGAGTGACGAGTGATATGCCATGAACAGGAGAGACAAGTGCTTACCCATGTAGTCGATAGCGATTCACCAACACCAGCTTGAGCCCATGCGTTGATGCCCGCAGACTGCGTCAGTTTGTCGAACTCGTCATTTAACCTTGCCAGTTCTGGGTTGAACACTGTAGCCTGCCGGATCAAAGCACTAAATCTGGAGAACTCCGATATAGACAAGTCTTGTATATTTGATTGAGATAGGTTTAGTCCGAGATGGGGGGTTGAAAGATAGAATAGAAGCTTGACATTAGTCAAGAAACTGGTAATCTTTCTCTTCTCTGTGGTGGATGCCCATTTCCGCATCCGATTGGCAGATACGAGTAATTGTTTCATCACATTTCCTCCGATGCAATGACCCACCAAGACAATAGGTCGGTCCCAAGTTCTAGTGAAAAGGATAATATTGTACACCATCTGCTCGCCTAAGCTATAAAGATCCATGTTGCCGCCTCCTGACCTGCCTTGTACAGTGGAATCGTACCACGTGGTAAAGATTCGAGCTTTCGGGATTTTTTTAACAAGCCAGGTTCTAGGCCAAAGTTCTTTTGCACCACCGTTGTTTGTAACCCAAGTTGACAGATGAATCCATCCCGCTGCCGCAGTAGAACTCTCTTCACAAAATCCCGGGAAGAAGATGATCGACATTCCCGGATCGTGTCCCCCGTCGTGCAGTTCGTGAAGTTGATCGTTTAACTTCTTAATCTGTACGAAATCACAACAGCCACACGAATATGTAGTTCTGGTCGTTCCCAATCATAGCTTGAAGCAAAGATTATCAAATTATGGAAGCCTACGCGCTACTGTGAAGATCTAGAGGACATTAGGCATGCAATGCCCTTGTCGACTTTAAATGAATGCAGTGGTTGTTTGGCATATAATGAACATAGTTTAGGAGTTTTACATCGAATCACTCCGTTTGCCAGGTCCTGATGTTTAAGGGCTAACTGGAGGTGGCCGTTGTCGGTGTTGACCTTTACTTATTCTTTAAAGAAACAACTATATATTCTTTAAAGATTGCTTCCTAGCCTATTGTGCGTTTGAGAAACTGCAAGAACTATCCACAATACGGATATTATTCATGTTGCATTTCTTTATTCCTCGGATCTTGATATGGTGTATGTAGGAAGCATTATAAACTGTCCACGAACTATATGTATTATGCATCGGCAACCCCCCTAGATCTAGAGGAACAACAATGCACGAATTTCATCGAGCCGTATTATACTTACCGGAGGATTGTTGTACATATCGAATAAGAACTCCTCATTCGGATAGGGATTCGCTTGAAGATACATGTCTCTTAGCATCGTCTCCAACCCATTCTTGTCTGCGAATTCCAGAAGATCCAATACATTCACATGGGTGAATGTCAACTTCACTTGACGATGATCCACCCTCACCTCCGGCCATGTGTGCATGCATGTGACCTCCGAGCGCCATTTGCCGCTCGTGATCAGGATGGGTTCTTTCCCAAGAACTCCTGTGCGAACAATGTACTCCTTCAGAGCTCTGTGGAACTTCGTCTTCAAATCATCTGTCAGAACGACCGTGTGATCTCCCCTGTACTCCATTGGAATGAGGTATTTCACACACTCCCTACGTATGATCCCAATGTCCAACGATACCCCCTGGCAACCCTGCGGAGAGAAGCAAAACTCTTGTAACTCTTGGACGATGCATTTGTTGATAAACTTCAACGCGTCCGCTTCCTTGTTGGTTCGAACCAAGATATCTACGTGATCCCCATTCCCATCACTTTCAATGAAGATGTCATGGCCACCTTCTCGAAGTTCAACAAGGTCACGATCACCAAAGATAATGTTGTTTTCACTCACTTGCTGGTCAGTGATCAACTTGTGTCGCAATAGGACCTGAAATATTCGGAGATTGTCAGTCTTTTCGAACTCAGCAACCTGGTGCAAGAAGTATATATATCTCTCAGCTTTCCTATTTCTTACCTAGGACACATTGTCAAACTCTTCTACATATTATGGTACACTTTTGGTTAGGATCACTCCCCCACGCCTAGCTATGAAAGTGATGTAAGATTAGGCTCAATTCATCAACTTGCCGTTATGGGCAACATCTGGTCGAATGAATGAATAAATATCTCACGTCTAGATTTTGAAATTGTATTTCTTGGAGTGCACCTGAAAGGTCGGGAAGAAGGCCGGGGTAAGCATCGTCCTCTCCCTGTCCTTACATTGCAGTCGAAATCCAAAATATGAAGGGTTTCCACGAGAATTGCAAGTCCATGCAAGCTCCCGTTCACTGGGAGTTCTAAAATTCGATCCTTGATCCTCCGGGCCAGCAATGGTTGGGATGAAGTATTGCTTGCCTGCAAGCCGTTGTGCAGTACTGACCTTGTAACACAAATTGAGCTTCAAGAGGAGTGTTTCCAAAGTGTTCCAACGTAGCTGCGGTTGATTTTTAATCAGATTAGCAAGCTCTCTTTGTAGACGGTGTTCTGGAACAAAACCATGAGAACTCGAGAAAGAACATCCTTCTGCTACATGGAAGTTGTGACCTCTACTAATAAGCTCCCCCAAGAAGTGTTGCGTAAGCCAGTTGGGATCCACGACAATCCATTCTGAGTCAGGGATCCGAACAATCGAACCAAGATCGTGCAAATGAAGAGATAATGCGTTCAACAAAGCTAGACCTTTCTCGTCGTCGGGGTTGAATCGCGAACTAAATTCATGGTTCTCGGACCGTCCAAACTGCTTGAAAATTGAGGCTTGACAGAATTTGTAGAAGTCTGCACGGGGAATGACAGGCGATACTCCTCTTTGACGGTCTATGGCCAGCACGGACACCATATGAGCGCACACTAGAGGGGCAATGTGAGCCCTTCTTGCAAGAAGTTCAGCGAAATGGTTGAGGATTTCGGTTGCGACGCCATGGACATCACTCGCATCTTTCGCATTGATGAGGTAAATATCTGCACCTGGAGAGATGTCGAGCGTACCAGAGTACTTATCCCTTAGATCATTCACAATGTTCGTCGCCCAGGTTTTATCTTTGTCCCGATCTTCAAGCCTGTCGAGGTGCGTGATCACCACACGAACATGAGGAGGATTTTGTGCTGCCACTTGAGTATTGGCTGCAATGAAGCGCAGCCAATTGGTCAACTCTTTCGCCAAGGCACAATTCAAATCTTCTTTCAACCCCAACATTCGCCCATCAGAACTGTAGTTGAAGGGGTTGAAAACGTAAACAAAGACACAGGCTTGCCTTGTTGGTGGAAACAAAATGTCTTGGAGTGCTCTGAAGATCCAATTGCCAGCCAAATCCCAAATGGAAATCTGCATATTCCTTTCCCTCTTCAGCATCTCCACTTCAATCCCCTTCGTCCTGAGGGGATCTGGATCATTTATCATCTCCTCTCATCTTCGTAGAAAACCTCTCTGTAATGGTTTGAGAACAAGTTTTTCTGGTCCCCATGGTCTTCAACATAGTCATCCTCAGCTGTGTCTTACCTGTCATTACAGGACGATGCTTGAGAACAAGAAAGTTCACGAAGTTGGAGCCGCTAAATTTCCGTTGCGGAAGAAAGAAGTTAGAAAGTGAACATTCTATCTGTCGGTGGGCAATTGCTATCCAAGCATCTGCTATATCTATATCCAACTTTGGATTCTATCAAGATGTCACATATGAATAGTTCCGGGAGGAAACTTCGCATCTCAAAGAACATAAAATGCCATTAAATCCGAACTTTTCGACACCTGTACTCTACATCGGTCAATTGACTTAGCAGGGAACCCATACCGGCATTAGGACTGCCACATAAAAGTAGTTGGCCCGTTGTTGCTGGTCCAAACTCAAGGTTTGCTTCTTTGAAGACAGACAAATATGATGGGCTTTGTGCATTTCGCGCTAATGCCTCTTGTATGATGGCATCCTTTCCCTCGCTTTCCCATCTGGTATTTGTACAATCAATTCTTTTCAGGAAGTGATTCACATGTAATAGCTCCATGAGTTGTTCAAATGCGTTGTCATTCAAAGAGTAACTATCAGTCAAAGCCAAATATTCAAGGGTTGTGCTGTATCGCAGAGGTATGAACACCTCTCCCCACATCCCCGCTCCTGATAAGTGAAGTTCCTTGATAGAACGACTTGGAGTCGCTCCCGATAAGAGCTTGGACATAAATACTGGACCTAAGATATTCATGTTCACCAACGCAAGTTTTTCGAGATTTTCGCTGTTAACCAGTGCTCTGCACAAACTTTGCGCTTCCGAGCCTTTAATCCGGAACTTGTTCAAGAACTCAGTATCTACATCTGCTGTCAACCTCAAGTTTAGCTGGAAAAATCGCAGGTTTAGAGCACCTTCAAGGATCTCGGCAATCTGTCCCACCATTCCTCTTTCCAAATGACATCGCCTGGAAAAGCTAACCACCAGGGACTGGAGGTTTGATTCTTTGTTCATCCGCAATCCTCGTGCCAGCTGAGCTGCTCTTGAGGTATCGATGCATCCCACATCAAGGTGCAAAGAACGAAGAGTGCTGCTTCTCTGAAGTACATTGCCTAGACTTCGGAAGATATTCTCGACAGTCTGCTCATTCCACTGATCTTGAAGAGCTCCAGATACATCAGGATCAGGAGTCATTAGGTCAGAAGCGAAAGGTTGAGCAAGAGAATCACTTCTCGTATCGAATTGGCAGCTTCCTATTGTCAGCTCTAGCAACCCTTGACTTAGATACAAGGATTTTACCAAAGTCTCCACCTCATGAGCAGTAAGGCCAAACTCAACAGAATCAACCTTCATCCTGCTAATAGTGGTGCAGTTACCTAACGCTTTTAGCACTCGCAATCGCACTTCCTTGCGGAAGTTCATGTTTGATGAATAGGATGAATTATGCTCTCCTGCATATGCATGCCCGCTGAGCTCTCTCAGTTCACCTACGTGTATGGGAAGAAAGTAATCCCCGTATTCTTTTCTGCGCAAGTCAGGAGTTTCTTCAACTTCAGGTTTGAGATTCCCTTCAAGGCGTCGTAGAAGCTCTTGCAGTGCACCAGGGAGGTATTGATCTAAATCTCTCGTCTCTGAAACATTACCAGTATCTTGATTGTGGCTAGACGAATTCCCTGCACTTGCTCCATCCAAATCATCCATGTTTGATGATACGAGTGGGGCAGAGGTTTGCAGTTGCTGGACCTAGGATAGACAATACAGATCAGGCCAAACGCAAAAGATCTGAAAGCGTACGCGTTTCAGTTTACAGATCTCTCACTTGGATCTTAGACACTCATTGAGATCGCTAATCTACTGGGCAAGTATCTTATCATCTTAGCGAAGACATCTCCAATTCTTCACCACCAATACCTGTCTCACTGGTGGACAATTCCCAGTCAGCCTAGTTCCCTTCTCTCTGAAAGGTACACTGTATCCGCAGTTGAGCGTGCACCTCTTTGCACGACGAGGCGCGCAATGTATACTGTAGCTACAGATCCACACTACTGTAAGGAATTTATGTCCGTAGATATCCACGCAACAGCTCAACATACCCCATTGACGAAATCAAGGACACCAGGATATAACATGATTCACTTCAGATCCACACTACTGTCAGGAATTTATGTCCATAGATATTCACCCAACAGTTGTTAACATACCCATTGACTAAATCAAGGACACCAGGATATAACATGGTTCACTTCCGGTATGTCTCTCGGTAAGCTACATCCACGGCAGACCAGTCTCACTCCCAGAATCTCGGTAAGTTACATCCGCGGCAGACCAGAGTCACACCCGGCGGACCAGTCTTACACCCAACTCGGATATTCACGCAAATTCTCAACATACCTCATTAACTAAACATCAAGGACACCAACACATAACATGGTTCACTTCTTGTATCTCAGGAACCTTCATACACTGCATCTCACACCCAGCTTGAACCTTTTAGCAGTATTGTTTAGTTAACAAGTAAACTGTATAGCTGTATTAACCCAATGTGGTAAAGGTTTTTTTATAAAATGATATCTCACATCAATATATGCTTTGCTAGAGAATGATAAACTTGATTCTTGGCTAGTGAGTAGTCGATATGAAAATGATGTCTAAGTTTGGACATCATTTTGATAAAACTTCATTGCGGGAGTACTACATCCTTGGCTAATCTTTGTAGCTTTATTGCCTCTTTAGTAGCCTTGGTGGTTGCTATATATCCTACCTCTCTAGTAGAGGAAAGAACAACAATCATTTGGAGAGTAGACTTCCAACTTACTAAAACACCAACAAATGTAAATATAAATCATGTTGTAGACCTTCTCTAATCCAAGTCTCCCGCTAATCAAAATCTACCCTAATACACTCTAATACCTCAATCTTTTTCCTTCTCCATATCAAACGTAATGCAAATATTGATAGTCCTTTCAAGTATCCACTTCACAACTTCCCAATGTTTTTTCTTAGGTTTTCCATATATAGACTAACAATACTCAAAGCATATGAGATACCTAGTCTGTGCAAACCATTGCATGCATTAAAATCCCAACAATACTAGTAGCATAAGGAACAGTTGACATTAATTTTGTGTCCTCTTCATTTGATGAACATTGTGCAAATGATATCCTGAAATGACTTGCCATTGGGATGCTCACAAGTTTGCATTCTCCATGCCAAAATGTGCAAGTAATTTTTCCAAATACCTCCTTTGAGATATCCACAATTTTCCCTTGCTCCTGTCCATGGTGGATTTCAATTCCAAGCACACTCTTTGAAGAACCCAAGTCCTTCAGATCAAACTCTTACCAAGTTGTGCTTTTAATTTCTCCACTTCAACCATGTACTCAATGGAAATCAACATGTCATCCATATAAAAGACCAAGATAATTAAATAAAAATCTCTAGGTACTTGTAGCTTCTTGAGGTACACACAACAATCTAACTACCTTCTGTTGTATGGATGCTTCAACAAGAAATTCCCAAATTTGATATACTATAGTCTTTTACTTGGCTTCAGTCCATGTAGTGATTTTGTAACCGGCAAACTAGATTCTCATTCCTTGATACCAAAAAACCTTGTTGTTGAAGTATGTAAATCTCCTCCTCCAATTCTCCATGTAAAAATGCAATTACATAAAAATAAAATTATAACATCTAGTTGTTCTAACTCCAAGTTACGCAATGTAACTATTGCGTAACTTGAATTCATGAATCCAACAGATTTTTTGAATTGAATATATTTTTACCGCTGATGAAAGAAAATCATTGAAGTCAATACATTCCTTTTGGTTATAACCCTTTGCTACAAGCCTTGCTTTATACCAATCTCCACCTGCTTTTGGAAGTCCTTCTTTTCTCCAATATATCAATATGCAATCAATTGCATTCTTTACCATAGGCATTTTTTCAACTTTCCAAGTTTGATTTTTGGCCAAAGACTTCATAACCTCATCCATTGCCTTATGCAATATTTTGGCACTCTCGATCTTGCATTGCCTCCTTATATGGAGAAGGCTCACCATTCTCCATGAGAAGAGCACAGACTACCAATGAATCATCAAATCTTTTTAGAGGCTTTCTATCCCTATCTGAATATCTACATTCATGTATAAATTCTAGAAATTTTTCTTCTGATAGATCACTTAAGAGCTCTACAAGAGGTGAGATGTCTTCACTTCTAACATCAAACTCTATCTTAACAACATCTTACTTGATTTTCTTTTCCTTTTGTTCATCTATAGTAGTCATCTCTATCATACTAGGCTCATCAAATACTACATCCCTACTCACAAGAGGGAAATATATTTTTGGATCCCATAATCTATACCCCTTTGTATAGTTCTCATGTCTTAAGAATATATTTTTCCTAGATTTGGGATCTCACTTTGTCCTTTGCTCTTGTTGAATATGGATATAAGCTATGCATCCAAACACTCTAAGGGAAGAGTAATCTATAAGCAGACCTGTCCATTTTCCCATAGGTGTACTACACTCACAGTGATAGAATGAGAAATGTGTACCAAATATGACAGGCTATATTTACAACTTCTG
Organism: Lunularia cruciata; assembly: GCA_948567375.1. NCBI lineage: Eukaryota > Viridiplantae > Streptophyta > Marchantiopsida > Lunulariales > Lunulariaceae > Lunularia > Lunularia cruciata. The sequence goes on along the minus strand of OX419761.1, from coordinate 48,281,863 downwards.
CCCAAAAGCTCTGCTCTAATCTGGTTTTGCTTAACATACTCATTGCATTCTCCAAGAGTGTATAATCTATCTGCTCTACCACACCATTTTTTTGAGGGGTAAGTGTTATGGTAAAGTGATGAATTATCCCTTCACTCTTCAATATCTATCCAACTCTCCAAATTTGTATTCCCATCATTATCAAATGTCAAACACTTAACTTTCCTTCCATTTTGTTTCTCCATCATCACCTTTTATTGTTTACAAATAAAGAAGACCTCTGATTTTTGCTTCATGGTGTAGACCCATAATCTCCTAGAGTATTAATTTACAAAGGATACAAAATATAATCCTCTAGATTTTGAAGCAACAAGTGCAAGGCACCTAACATCAGAATGCACATAGTCTAAAATTCCCTTTGTGCAATGAAATCCTATGGAAAACCTCCCCTTTGTTGCTTTCTTTTTACAAAATGCTCATAGAATTTTAACTTAGACTTTTAAGGCCCTTCACTTGTTGTTGCTTAGATAATTCATTTAGACCTCTTTCACTCATGTGACCCAAACATAGGTGCCACAAGTGTGAGAACTTTGGGATCATCTTTTTCAGATCTTCTAGTCCACACTCCTCCTATAATGGTATCTCCAAGCAGCTTGTAGATACTTCCTATCTCCTTTCTCTTCATTGCAACCAATGCTCCTTTTGACACCTCTAGTGTTCCATATTCTGCTCTCCACCTCCAACCATTTGAGTCCAAGGCACCAAGTGATTAAATTTGTCCTTAACTCAATAACATGTCACACATCAATAAAGGTCCTCACAATGCAATCAAACATATAATGTATTGTACCACTGCAAATGGCTTTACAAGCCATATTTTTCTCCGTTATTATAGATAATCCATTAAATGGTTTTTACTCATGAAACCATTCCTTATTTGGATACATGTGGTAAGAGAAACCTAAGTCCAATATCCAAGAATATTCAAATTGATCTTTGTCTTGGGTGAGTATGAAAACCAAATATCAATGTACTAATAGTATAATTGGTAAGAATAGATTGTTCTCACAAGGATACAACTCAAAGCTGGTCAGATGTGAAGAAAAAATACCACTTTGTCTATTATTGCTTTTAATCCTCTTGGGCATGAACTATTCCTAGAAGAGTGTAATGCAGCCCACCATGGCTCATTACAAAAAGATGAAACAATCAAATCACTTCCATGCAAGATTTACTATGAAAAGCTCCCAAAGGTGATGGTTTGTTTTATTCTGATGGCCAATGGCCCCAAAGGTGTCTCCTTCATAGTTACTTATGTTATGCATACTACGGAGCTAATGAGAATGTTCTATTCTTCCCAAAAGACATTTCCATTGCCATACCACAGGTTGAAGACACATTAGTATTTCATTCTAGGTGGTACTTCATGATACTCATAGCCATCATAGCTGTTCAATGCATCACCCTAATTCTTCAGAACCACTAGGGACATGGTCCCCTAATCAAGCTTGAATGCTTGCTCGCATCCCAACACTTGTGTTCTTACTTCAAGTGCCTCACCACTACTCAACCAAGTTATCATGAAACATAGACAACATTGACATTGATACAATAAGGATTTTGGAGGTCCCTATGCATCATCCTCAAGACAAAACCCAGCTCGGACACACAACAACAAAAAGGACTGCACATACACAAGTTCAACATATTATGTTGTAACTTAGAATTCCAAAAACCTAACCTGTATTATATTGGGTGATTCCCCTTATACCTTCTTTTACAACAAGATGAGACACATCCACAGTTGTGCAATGCCTTGATCCCATGAGTAACTCTAGACTGATTAATTGTTAACCCTTATGTACATACTTGTCAAATTTGATTAATTGCCATGATGGTGCAACCTACAACTACAGGTTATTGTTCACTCTACTAGTTACAAGGTTCTACCTAGGCATAAAAAGAATGGTTCCAATGACAAAACACTAAATTTTTTTAGTTACTATCTTCCAAAGTGATTACATTCATTGTTACTTGGGAGGAACATCACACCATTGATCCAACTCCGATGATAACCTATCATGGTGATGCTTACCTTTAATGGTCTCCCCTCCTGATGATGTCTGACTCCAATGATCCATCCTCATGATACATATGTACATTGGTTACAAGGATACTATGATTCCTATTGGGCCAATCTACCCTCTCCTTTACACCTTCAAATCAACTCCTTGATTCACTCATTATACTGTTCACACTCCTTATGCATTGCTTCCAAAACTTCCTTTAACTTGCCATCAGCATGCTTCTACAATTGGTCAACCAGCTGAGCTAATTCCTTGTTTTAGTATAGTTTAACTTCCAAAGCATAGATTTTGGACTTAAGTTCTTGGATTGTATAGTGAGCATGAGTCACTATCAATATCTCCAACTTGTGCCTTGAGGCAATTTGCAGCATCCTCCACCACAATAAGAACCCTTGTCCACTCTTCATCCAATGTGTCCCAAATGGACTACAACTCCATCTCTATTTCTTGCCTGACCTGCGCACAAAAACTTGCTCCTTCTCTTCATTATCATTGACTATCATGGTCAATTCTTTGATGCGCATTTGGGCTCTCTCCACATTAGCCTTGTAAGCCTGTTTGTCTTTAGCATAGTGGAGAGTCTTGTGACAACCTAGTGTGGACATACTTATTGTATAAATAGTAAGAACATGTTGTTTCCATGAGGATACAAGATGGAATTAACTAGAAATGAAGATCAAGCATCATAATATCAATAGTTGTCTATTCTTTCCTATTTAACCTCTTAGGCAAGAATCACTCCCAAAAGAGGGCATGGATACCCTCTATGGCATCATATAGGAAAAACAAATAATAAACTTGATAAAAATAACCTTAATAACCACTCAAGCAAAAGGTTCAAAGTGTAAAGTGTACCATCACCATCAAAGACTTGTAACAAGCCTTTGATGGTGATGGTACACTTCACACCAAAAGGCCTCTTCCTCTTGAAGAGCCTCTTTCACCTCAATAACTAGTCCTTTCTCATTGGTATATTTCACCCCAAAGGTTAGTTTTTAGGCCAAAGGTACTTTCACCTTGACACCGTTGCTAACACTGTTGTTGACTATGTGCATCTCTTCCCAAAAAATGCAAAATCAATTTTCTACTTGGATTTTTAGTATGTGGTGCACTCAATGCTCCATTGTTCCCATAACCCTTTCTCACATTGACTTGCTTGTTCAAAATGTCAAGAGTAACTTCCTTGATATTGTGCAAATTTCTTGCATAAGTACTTAAGTGCTCATTCTCACTAAATTTCAAGGGTAACTTCCTTAATTTGGTGGAAATTTCATAAGAAAGTACTGAAACACACACTCTTACTTCAAGATTCCTCACCTCTACTTGACCAAGTATACAATCAAAATGTGGTGCTTATATTCCTTCAAAACTTTTCTTTTATTGATCATATCAAGCTTAAGTGCTAGAGAACCACTATGAATGCTATAGTTACTCAAAAAAGTGCCTCAAAGGGAGAGGTACTCAAAACAATGACACTAAAAGCTAGGATGGGAGAAGCACTCAAAGTGATGTAGGATAATCATGAGTACTTGTAGGCCAACCTACTTGCAGGACATTCAACACCTGGAGTGATGTAGGATGATCCCAAATGCTGGTAGGAAGGATGAGTCTATAGGCCAAATTAATTTTGTGGCCAAGTATCTAGGTGACAAGCAAAGTTGTGTCACAAAGAAGGATGAGAACCAATTGAAGAGGTGTAGGATGAACCTGAGTGCCTGAAGATAAACAACACTCAGAGTGTAGTAGAATCATTCGGAGTGCTTGCAGGAGATGCAACACTCAGAGTGAGGCATACAAGCCCAAGTGCCAGGTGCCACCTTGGCACTTGGGCATATGTGCCACTGAAATTTGAATGCGCTGCTAATGGCACTTAACACCAAGGATTGTTACCTACAAGATAACCGTTGACACTCTACGGGTGAGCATTACACTAGAGAAAGTGATTGGGAGTGAATCTTTTGCCATGTGGATGACTTCTCACCAAGGACAACATGAAAAGGCCTTTGCCTACATGATGGCAAGTGTCTACCTACTTGGTAACCATCAAAGTGCTGAAGAGTGACCAAGACTAAAGTGCCTGGCTAGTAGTGGCACTTTCCACAAACCCATTTAACTTCTTAGTTAATTAAGTAGTGTCTTGCATATGGTTGTGAAGAAAGGAGTACTCAAATTCATTTTGAGGGTGACACTTAGCATAATTTTGGGTACTTGGAGTGAAGTGAGGTACTTGATGTTGTATAGAAGCAAAGTTATAGCTGTTTTTTCTATGTAAAAGCCATCATAATCAATTCAAAAATTTACAAAAAGGCACCTAAGGCCATCCTTAGATCCCTTGCTATCAAGGAGTGGGCAGTTTACTATATAGTGGATATGATTGGAAGTAAGTACTTGGGATTCCTGATTTGGAATTGAGAGTTGTCAGATTTCCATATGATACATGAGATGAGGTGCAAATCAGAGAAAACTTTAGGAGAAATGAGAGGTAACCCTCTGAATTGGATGAGAGACCATTGGTGAATGGTACTTGGCCTGGATATTGGGGTTGTAGGAGCAATGAGCATTGATAGCAAATTTGTAGACAAGGAACTTATCCTTGAAGTCAAGAGCCACTTCAATAACAAATGTTCCAAGAATAATGGTTGGAGTGTGGAAAATTACAAGGATCATGTATAGAGAGCCATTGTAGAAACAATTATGATGCTCTTTAAAAAAGATCCACCTACTTGGCCAATTGTCAGGCATTGTTCTTTGATTACATGTACTCATGGGAGCTTGAAGATTAGGAAAAGATGTTTGATAAATAATCCAAGCTCTTGCATTGAGATTTTTAGGACAAAGGAAGTGCCACCTACATTACTTTCTTCACTATTTTTTACTACATAGGGAGCAAATTTCTGACCAAGGAGGAGCAAAAGAGGTTTCCCACACATTTCCATCCTGTAGGTTATTTCAAATCACAACCTAAAAGCCCCACTCAGATTGCTAACTATTGGTTGCCTCATGCTAAGTGTGAAAAGATAGGCAAATTTATGCCTATAGATGAAGAATTAGCCTTGCCCAAGGCTCCCAAAGAGGAAGAATAACATGCCAAAGAAGAAGCCACTTCCTCCAACAAAGAAGTCAAAGGCAAGTGCATAGGTTGTTGAAGTGTTCTCTTCAAAAGTTGCAATTGAGGACATTGAAGTAGACAAAGATGATGACAAAGAGGAGTAAGGATCATTCACTCTACAAGAGTCAACCTACACTTTAGGAGATAAGGACAAGGGAGAGGAAACTTGGGAAGATGTCCAGTCTATTCTACATGTGTAGGACCAAGATATCGATGAGCGCCATATAGATAAAGAAGAACACATGATGGAAGAAGTGGTACTGATGGAGCAAGCACCATTGAGTCCAATTGTGGAAGAAGAAGAAGCCACAATAAAGATCCAAGATTAAGTCGAGTGCTCAAAGGACCAAGAACTTTGGCCAAAAATGGAAAAGGAAGCCAAGGACAACACAAAAGAAGAAGATTGCATTACAAATAATGCCAAAGAAGAGGAGGAGATCAACATTATGACTGATCTTCTAGAGACTGCACCAAAAGTGCAGATTGACATGCAAGAGGCACCATTATGTTCAAAGTTAGTGCAGGTGCAAGAAGGATCAAGCTTCATCATTCATTTGGTCAGCATTACATTGCAATTGATGGAAGGATTGTTGCTCCAGTACCAAGCCAAGTGCCATGATGTGGTAGACTACATCACTTTGATCAGAGTTATGCATAAGCAAGTCTACACTTGAGAGGCCAAAGAAGACCAGGTGAAAGACCAAGCAGCAAAGGCCAAAGACCTACACAAGGCAAAGGGTTCAAAGGTAAGTGCCTTGCTGCAAGAGAACCAAGAACTCAAGAAGAGAAGTGCCACAACAAAGAATGAACAAGATCACACCTGGCAACAAAAATCCAAAGATTTGAAGGGGACTGGAAGGCACTCTATTTTGAGTTTGATCAGTTTAAGGAGGAAGCCAATGACCAATTTCATAGTAAGTGCCAAGAGTTGGAGAGCACTTGGAGTTCTTTGAAGGAGAAACATGACCGAGTGGTGACTCTAGAGATGCAAATGTAGGAGTATTGAAAGGAGGTATCAATGCAATTGGCACACAAAGAGGCAAAAGAAAAGAGTCAGGCATGCAAGAAGTCTCAAGTGTTGGAAGACCACATGGAACATTCAAACAAAGCAGATGGAAGAGGACCAGTCAAAGGCACTACACTAATTGGAGGAGACCCAAGCCCTATTCATAGAGATGCTAAAGGAAGGACTAGTGTGCGCCTTGCAAACCAAACATCACAAACTGAAGATGCAGGTCCAATGCCTATAAAACCAGGCCTATGAAGAAGAAGAAATGAACAACCTATCCCTACACTTGGAGGATCACTCAAACAAGAATTTTAATGAAGTGTGCCAGATCAGATAGCTAGTTATCAAGTATTGACATAGTGTAACACCCATTTGTGCATGTGTGTGGTATTGTAATATTTAGCTTGGTATTACAAGTACTTGAGAGATATTATTTATATAGATATAAAGGATGGTTCTAAATTACTCATGATTAGCTAAAGTTAGTCATAGCTAAGATAGAGGGGACCTTACTTTAGAGGAAATGGAAAAGATGAGCTCCATTATTTTGGATTCTAGTGTGTTGACTTGGTATTATTCCTAGGTGTTTGGCTTTGAGGAAAGAGTTGAGAACTCTTGGGCCCGCAAGCCTTTTAGTTTTGGATTCTTCTTTAGTCCAAGGATAGCCCATGTGAAGGAATCCTTGACTTAGTGGTTGGGTCAAGATAAGATCACATGCTAGTGGAATATGCCCATGTGAATGGATATTCCTTTCTACTTTTTGACTTGACTTGACTTTTAGTCTAGTAACTTGAGTTACTACGTTAATTAGTAACTTTGGTACGTAACTATTTCACAAGTATATAAACAAGGGGTGAGGAGGTACTCATCATCCTTTCATTTGCAACTATCTCTCTCTCATTGAGTTCTCTAGTGAGCAATGTCTTGAGTCTTGGAGTGTTAACCTTGGAGGAGTATGATGGAGTTGGGTTTTGTTTCCTTCTTAGTCCATGGTTTGCTACCATAATAGCCATCAAAGGTTCATCCTGAGTGAGAGACAGGCCGGCTCATAGTACCAACTTATTAGATATCTAAGAGGTGAATGAAGTCCTTCACCCCTAATATTTCAAGCCCAAGGTACTCCACCAAGTGGAAATCCTTTGGTGAGGTAGGTAATCTTTGGCACAGATTAGGTACTCAGAATTATATAGTAGTCAAGCACTCCAAGTAGGCCATTACTGGCTACACTTAGATTTTATATATATATATTTCAATACAAGTGCCCTTGGAGTTGTGCGGCACTCAGAGTGAAACATAATTGAGGAGGAGTGCCTTCAGGTTTATGTAGGCACTCAAGGTTGTACACTAAAGATAGAACAGGTCATTCTCATAGGGATATGGTTTCAAAATGGCTAGACATGAAGGAAAAAGTACCACTTTGTCATGAGTTTCCTATGATTGCATCTTTATCCTCTTGGGTATGACAATTACTAGAAGAGGGTACTACACGCATAGCAGCACATTATAGCAAAGAAAATCAAACACTCTCAAAATCACGTTAACAAAAAATTTCCTATCAACTTGGCTCTTGAAGATGATGGTTCAGTCTATATTGAAGGTCATCAGCCCCAAAGGTTTGTACTATTGCAGTTACCTATATCATGCATACCATAAAGCAAATGAGAATGTTCTACCTTCTCAATAGGTGCTCCTCACCACTATACTGCAAGTTGTGACTAATTGGGTTTTTTGTTTGCACGATACTTCACAACACTCACTACACTCATGGCCGGTTGGCACATTACCTCAATACTTCAAAACACCCAAGGATCCCTAGTCAAGCTTGATTGCCATATTGCACCTTAACACTTGTGTTCTTACTTTGAGTTCCTCATCACTACTCCACCCAACAATCACAAAGCATACACAATATTGACATTAACACATTAAGGATCATAGAGGTCCTTATCACAATGCCCCCAATATAGAATCCAATTCATGCATACACATGATATCACGAGTTGACCATACACACAAATGTGGATAACAAAATGATGAAGGTAAGAATTTTGCACAGTTCAGATCTGAATTGAACTCGTATTATGTCAAGGTGATCCCCCTTATACATTCTAATACAAATAATGTGGTGCATGGACAATTGAGTGATGCCACAATCGCATGATTTAACTCTCATTATGAATAACCATAATATGCCTACTCTATTGTACCAAATTAATGTTGTGATGATGCCACCTACAAAGGGTGCTCATTCTACACTTGATGAGTACAAACCTCCAACTAAACATTGAGAGAATGGTCTCAATGACATGGCATTGGAAAATTTGTCTTATTGTATATGATCATCATCCTCTCCAACATTATATACACATCATTATACTAGATAAGTGCCTCACTCACTAACACCTTGTCCCTTATGGCTGGCCCGTAACATCCATTGGTGCATATATAGGGATATTACATTTAGTATTGCAAGTAGTGGAGAAATATTATCTATATGGAATTAGGTGAGCTTCTACATTAGTCATGATTAGTTAGAATAAGTCCTAGCTAAGATAAAGGTGATCCTATTCTAGAGGAAGGGGAAAGAGTGAGCACCACTTTTTTTTTCTTCGAGTGTATTGACTTCATATTATTCTTGGTTATTTCACTTTGAGGAAAGAGTTAGTTAAGAATTCTTGGGCCCACAAACCTTGTTGGTGCACATTTTTTCTATAGTCCAAGGATAACCCATGTGAAAATATCCTTGATGTAGTTGGTAGGTGAGGTTGAGACACATACTCATGGGATTATTCCCATGTGCTTGGATATTCCTTTAGACTTTTGACTTTATTTGGTTTTTAGCCTATTAACTTAAGCTACTCCAATAATTAGTAACTTTGGTGTGTAACTTTTTCACAAGCTAGGAGTGAGGAGGTATTCATCATCCTTTCATTTGCAACTATCTCTCTTCATTGAATTCTCTAGTGAGCAATGTCTTGATCCTTGGAGTTCAAGCCTTGGAAGAGTGTGATGGAATTGAGGTTCCTTGCCTTCTTAGTCCATGGTGTGTTACTTTAATATACATTAGAAGCTCATCCTAAGTGAGAGATAGGACCACTTATAGTCCCACCACTCGTACTTGAGTCTTTAATCTGTTCATGGTACCCTCCACAACTATATTTACCCATGTTTGCTCCTTGTCTAGAGTATCTCGGATGGATTGTATCTCCAAATCCACCTCTTTCCTAACCTATATGCAAAGGATCAGCTTATAGTCCTCATAGCCATTAACAATCATGGTCAATTCCTCAATGTGCATTTGGGCTTTTCAAACCTTTACATTGAGGGATTGCTTGTCCTTGGCACTTTGAAGATGGAGAACCTTTAGTTCTTGCTTGAGAGATGCCACCACTTCATCCTTAGCACTCAACTATTCCTTGTGCTTCTTCTTCATTTCCTTTGCATGATGCTTGGACCTCCCCTTAAAGATTAGTGAATTGGAGTCCAATTAGTATATCTATTGTCATGCTCATGATATGTCCTTCTTCATCAAGGCCATCTCCTTGTCCTTCTATCAACTTCCTTTCTTGGGCCACCTTGTAGCAAGTAGTAGGTCCTCCATGGCTTTTAACATCAGCCCCAACATGTGAACAACCTAGGTTGCTAAAGGTGGGTTATTCATAGAGTAATTCAGCCGTTGCTCCTTATAGGCTGGTGGGGTTGGATTGACCTTCATCTCTTCCTATTGTAGTATCGGGGTCACTTCCCTTTCTTGTGGGTGATCTCGAGCAAACATTGTGGCCATTGGGGTACCTTCTATTTTTGGTATCATTGGAGAGCTTGGTGCTTCCTTCTCCTTTGCCATTCTCCCACTATCCAACACTTCAATAGCTACCATGACCTTACCAACAAAAATTGAAGCCGTAATTACTTTGTCCAAGTCTAAGGAGAGTTGTTTCTTTAAACCCTTCCTCTTTTCTGCACTCAAGAATTGCCTCTCATGTGATTGTGAAGGTGTGGTTTGGATATATTTTACCACAAGGTCCTGAGGTGGAGTCACTACACATTGCCCTTCTAAAGGAAATGTAGGCAAACTCTCCTCCATCTCCAATCTTTGTGTTGGAAGGATCTTCTTTGTTTGCAATTGGGATATTGGAATCTTCCTCCTCATCTAAAATCATCTCCTTTTCTTTTTTGGTAGTGAGTTGATCTAATAATTTTGGTGCCACCATAGCCATGGAGGTGGATTGTACCTCCATAATCTACTCTACATTGCTTCTTTTACCTTCAAAGGACACTTTGATTTGGGAGAAGGAAGTCTCTTGCTCTAGAGGCACTACCTCCCTTGCTTATAACAATTCCTTCTCCACACTCACTTACAGTTCTTCTACTTGGGGGAGTTCCTTGTGATTTTCCATCCCTTCCACTATCATTTCTTGACCCCAACTCATCCATAGATTAGGAACTCTCCTTGTTTGAAGAGTTCATGACCGAGGGATTAGTCCAATGTCTCTTCCCTTATCAAGTTGGTATTGCATTTGACTTTTGTTTGCTTATGCTTGCTCCCATACCCTTATCAATCAAAGCCCATTTCCTCATATCTTGGTAGTGTAGGAAGGTGTCCTTATACTTCTTGGTTCTACTTGCATGCTTGGGTTGGGATTGATGTTAGCCCATTGGGAAGCAATGTGATAGGAAGAGCATCCATCCTTCTTGCTTTAGTAGCCTCATCTTGATGTAGAAGTGTAAGACAAACAAAGTGAGGAAGGTGTTTCTTCCATGTGTTTTTAATTGCTTATCATCTCACAAGTGTGATGATAAAACATCTATGCCCAATCCATGGGTTTCCTTTCATGCAATAGCTAGAAGAAGGTGGTTGGTGTATTGTTAATGTAGATTTTCCTTGTTGATTTGAAAGGCTACATGAGCAATACAAGCTTTGAAGAAAATTGATGGTACCTTTGATTGTTATTCTCTCATCATTGTTTAATTTCAATTAAGAAGATTATGTGCCGAAGCTTTGTGGAAATTGATGCAGATTGATAATTGAGTTGATAATAGGTGGATGAGGTGTAGACACGCTACTCCAATTTTGTGAAATTGAGGCTGAATTGAGTTAGTGGATGTTCAATTTGAATATAGGAGAGTGAAATTGGTGATCCTAGTGTTCCTAATTGGATTTGGAAAGCAAAATTACAAACATACCAAATTTAGAAACATACCAATTAGGGAATTAGAAATGCTCATCTCTTGAATTGGAGAAATTAAATAGTTTTAAGAGAAGATTTATGGGTTCTCTAGATTGCACAAAGACTTGGAGATCTAATAGATTGGAAAGAGATTGAATAGCTTTGAAAGTTCTAGTTGGTGGCGGTCAACCAACTTTAGAGGTCAAGTTTGCACATGTCAACAAGATTCATAGGTGTGTTAGATTTGGCAAAGGTTAGTTATGCATAATAGAATTTGAACCATAGATCTTTGGTTTTTATCTTAGTGCCCTAGCCAACAAGTCTACCTAAGAGATTGGTGGACTCATACATGTACCAATGTAGCTTTGACTAAATGTGGACATTTAGGTTATCGTTCCCTTAGAGTCGTTGATATTTGCTACATTAGAGTTACATTAATGGGTAATGTTTTGATGGTGGTTACAATTGTTGTCTAGAGTACAACACAATCGCATAATCTATTGGATGAGTTGGATGATTTCATCAAAGAGTTTGATAGTTAGTGTGATATATAATAAATGCAAAACCTGACTTCATTCACTATTCATGATATGGAAGGGGTTAGTCTAGCACTTGGAAGGTCCACTAGTGGATGATTACATGAGTTCAAGAGAGCTTACTTGGAAAAGATTGAGCTATGGAGACAATATTGGTCTCCAAACTATGTCTCCATCACTTCAAATTCATTTTCTAAAGGTAGATTGGCAATACTCATGAGTTCTTGCTCTAGTAGCATTTTTGTATCTAATAGAGGTACACTAGTTGGTGATGGTGCTACTACAAGTGGAGGTATTGCTATAGGAAGTGGTGCAATATAAGGGTTTAATCTCATGGTGGAGTTCTTCCAATGCTTAAGGCAAAACTACAAAGGAGTAGAGATTGACAAGTTGAAGAGCTTGGAAAAGTCCCAATGGAAGGCTCAAGAGAGTTTATTCAAGGAACACACTTGCATGAGATGGCTGATCAATTTTAGTCAAGGAGTTACTAAGGTGCAAGCAATCTAGTTTTGATATGGCATATTGGGCAAGGAGTTGTAATATAGAGTAAGTGATGTTATGTTGTTACAAGCTATCTCACAAACTTTGGTAGTGGTCTTTAGTATGGTAGAACATATTGGGCTCAACATGGTCAAGGAGAGATTGGTGACATCTAGATTAGGTAGAGAGACCTTATTTATAAATTTTACTTCTTATAGAGTGCAACAAAGTGCACCACATTGTGTTGGCTTTCAATTGTAGAATCGACAACATTGATCTTATGTAGAGTGAGTGGAAGACCTATTGCATCTAGACCATAACCTTCATTTCTTAGTCAGAAATAGCCAATGGATGGTGATATTTCTTGTTGGACTTGTGGTGAACCTCACCACAAGAGAGGGTGTTCCAAGGGTAGTGAGCATAATAACCCTAGAATGCCATAACAAACTCAAAGATAGTGTGAACACTACCATAGATTTGGTCATACTGATGATTAATGCTTTGATCTCCACCTAGAGTAATAAAGTGGTAGGGCTACTATAGCAAGTGGTGAGGAGCTCCAAGACATGGAGGAAGAGGTGGTAGATGTAGAAGCAGAGAACCTACACTTGGTAGGGGCCCAATACTTGCCTTGCTTTTGATATAGCCATAACTACTTGTATTGAGCAATTAGAATAGAGATTGGCTAGCATGGCTATAGTTTAGAGGTGATTACATCCAAGCACTAAAGCTTCCACCTCTTATCTTGTTGATAGAGTTGTCTTGAAAGTCATGTGTGGATCAATACAAATAGATGCATTTTCTCTATAGTGACTAGGAGTGCAATACATGTCCAAAGCGTAAAGGATTATCAATAAGGTTAGACCCACAAAGAGGAGTAGTTGATAGACAAGTCAGCCTTCTATAGTCTTTCACACTCTTTGAGGCACTAAGGACAAATATCCATGGCTCTCAAAAGTCCTAATGTAGGCATGGTAGGTAATGATGGACTGCATGATAGACTAGATACTAGTCAATTATTTGTTACTTTACTAATTGAGTCTAGCATGACATTGGAGGTAGTTTAGTTGATTATGCACTTCCTTTTGTTCTAAGAAAATGACATGTTTACATTGGGAATTCATTCAACTCCAATGTTTTGGTTGGCTACCACACTTTGTAAGAGTAGAGATGGTGTATGGTTCTTAATTCTAGAGTAGAGGTAGTTGATGGTGGAGCCAACTTGATTGAGTAAGATGGGAATCATTTAGCTACTAGTGGCTTGTAGCAAGCAACAACTACTAGGTTGGAGGAATTACTAGCCACAACTACATTCGATCATGCTAGGTTCATACCTACAATTGTCCCATTTGACAACCATAGTGAAGTTCCATTTGGTGGGACCTTTAGAGAAAGCATATATACCATAGAGAAAGCATATATACCTTTAGAGAAAGCATATATAATTAAAATCTGAGGCATAGCCTTTTATGTTAGGGAAGGCTATAGTTATCAATCAAGGACTATAAAAGACCAATGTGAAGAGGTGTCTATTTCAAATCTAAACATCTCTAGGAGATGGTTCTACATAATACATCACATGTAGGGAGCTCATTATCCAAATTAAGCTTGATCATCTGAGTGATAGTCCTATTGTGATAACTTAGGCCATTGCAATAGTTGTAGAGTCAATTGATGTACTAGTTGGTGGAGTAGAGTTATATCCCATGGTTTTAACATAGACTATTGGGAGAAGATAGCTTCTATACTTATTGCTTACGCTACAACTCCTCATCATTAGATACCACACTTATTGCTTGGCAATATCCAATAGAGGGAGTATGCCTATTGGAGTTGCTTGGTGGAATCAACAATGGACTAGTTATGGTACTATAAATAAGCATATGGGTTTAGAGGTACTTGCATGTGGAAAGAGATGAGATTTCTAGGCAAGTCTCTCTACATGTGATACTTTGGCATTGGTATATTGATTTATTGTTGATGTGAATAGTTAGGGGTTAAAAAAGACCTTATCAAAAGAGATTTCCTTGCTTAAGGTGTAGAATATAGAGAGACATGGTCCCATTCATTTCTTGATTTCAAGCTGGTTGTGTTAGTGACATACATGTGTTCTTGAGGTCAAGGTCTATAGAATCCTGATTTTGGTGTGTTTTGAGAGATGTTACCTATATTAAAACATCATTAGGTTCATCAAGTTATTTCTCTAGTCAACATTTAGAGAATGTCCCTTTGATGGGTGATTCTCACACATGGGTGGCGGTGAGTACACACTAGATTAATTCTTAGATGGGACCTACCATGTTGTTAGAAAAAAGGCGACCGCGTAGGAAAAATGAAGGATGGGAAGACCCCATCAAGCCGTACAAGGGAGAGACAAAAAAGGTAACATGGGGCTAAGCCCCAATAGAGTCTGTATGAGAAATCTGCCCTACCGCACCTAAGATATCCGAGCTATGCAAGTCGTACGGTCTACACACAACTGGAGCATCCGAAGAAACATCACCTAATGTGATTGCTCTCCTATGGATTGCACCAGCCACTGCCCTCTGTAGAGCAATGGATACACGTTGTCTAAAGTAAGCTACAAAGTATGAGAGTGAGAGTGGTACCCCCTGCCGCCTAACATGATAAGCTCTCGCGCACTCCCTGACAAATGTGTCAAATGCCGTGTCCATCGCTCCATATAACTCCAAGGCTAGAGGAACAAAGAGGTGACCTCGCTGCATGCCCCTATACTTGGAGACCTTGCGACCTGCTGCTGCACTCGCCGCCCATCCAGGGGGATGGGTAATCACTCCCTCCGAAACTGTATCTCGCGTAGGGTCCGTCACCACGACATCCGCTACTGTCACCTGATCATCTCGGACCAAGTATAAGTCTGCCCTGACACGTGTCGTCTGCAACGCATACGAACGCTCCCTCCAAGCCAAGTATCCACTCTCTCGTGCCATAGCAAACACTATGTCTCTAATGGCATCATGGGTAGCTATCCTCTGTCCTCCAAAAGGACACCGTGTCATGTGGACCGCCGCTGCATCTAGTGTAGAACCACACTCACAAGTGAGTAGTGAAGATGCAGATGGGTGGACCAAACCTAGGCGAAACCTCATCGCTGTAGAGAAAGTAGCCGGTGCGAGTCGGAAAGCCCTAATGCATGGTCGAGCTAGGATCCACGAGCCTGCACCCTTGCCGGAGCAAGAGCGTAGACGTGCTCTAGTAGCCTGAGGAATGGACGAGTCAACTAAGAGAGAATGTAGCGTATGCTCACACTGTCGCTCCATCAAGGAAGACTGTAGACCTCTAGTCCAATCTGACGATAGTGAAGCAAACGGTGGAAAACCCTCTCGTGCTCGTGAAGATAGACTATCTCTCGTCTGCCGCAATAACACCTGGAGAGAAAAGGATCCTCCCTCCACCTCGGTCACATAAGTCTCCAAAACCGGCCTATCAGCAACCACAAAACGAGATGCAAGTAGGGGTGCCGAGAGAGCCCAACTACCCAAAAACGCTATAGGTGCCATCTCCTCCATAGAAAGCAAGCCAACCCCACCACATGAGATCGGTAGAGCCGTCTGTCTACGTGCCAAATCCCCTGTCACACACTCAAAAGTCCCTGGTCCAATAATATCACCAAAGACTCCCATAATCCTCCTATCAAATGCTCTCAGACGTGATAGGAAGGACGATGAGGGGGGGACTGTACGGATGAGGTAGGATGGTCGACGAGCAATACTGGAAGAGAGTATACCAAATGCCACCTGCGGATCTCCTAGTAATGGAAGGTCATCCACATGGAGAACATCCTCTGCAAGAGCAGCGTCCAAGAAGCGTGTGACAAAATCCTCCGATCCTACTGGCACTCCAAGAACACGAAGTCCCTCTGTGGATGTGATACACCCCTCTGGAAGCTCAAGGTGGGGAGGGATACCTAAAGGGGACCATGCCCTACACTTTGACACCTTGACTCTCAAGCCTACTAGATGTAGCTCGGTAGTCAAGTAGTCAAAGGCCTGCCTAATCTGATCTACAGGGCCTACGATGTGTGTATCATCTGCCAAGGATGGAAATACACAACCTGGCATGGCCAAAGTAGTAGACAGGAGAGCTCTAAAGTGAGCCATGGCAAATAAGGGCCCCCCCAAAGGATCTCCCTGACGTGTACCAACAGCTGACTCCAAGACGGTGACTCCCTCCTGTGAACCACCATGCTGGTAGTAAAGGGAAGCAGGAGAGCCATAAAAAGACCGCACAAAAGGAATGAGACTCGCCAAGGATCCACCAGCCTCCCTAAGCTCTCTAAAGATGGATGCACGTGAGACGCTATTAAAAGCGTTCTCAACGTCCACCTGTAGGACGACCCACTCCGGATGGATATCTAGGAGTGCTCTAATGCCTAGAGATATAGCCTCACATCCTCCAGGTGTAGCTACTCCAAAC
This sequence comes from Lunularia cruciata, assembly GCA_948567375.1. Taxonomy (NCBI): domain Eukaryota; kingdom Viridiplantae; phylum Streptophyta; class Marchantiopsida; order Lunulariales; family Lunulariaceae; genus Lunularia; species Lunularia cruciata. The sequence continues at coordinate 48,265,058 of OX419761.1, read as the reverse complement.
TGATGTGGACTAAGGTGCTGTCGAAAGTGAGAACGATGCTGAAGGACAATGGTACGACTGACCAAACGCAAAAAGATCTCTCCAATAGCAATCGGTCTAATGCCTCCCGTGTCCTTCTCGATCGCGAGAAGTCGACTAGCACCTAAGACCCGACTAACAGACATAGGAATATCTCCTCTCGCTACTGCTGCAGCCACCTGAAACAACTCGGTAAAACCACTAGAAGGATCATCTGCCTGGAAGCAATCTCTAAGGTGCTCATAAACCATCCCTGACAAGCCTTCTGAGGAAAGGCGAGGGGCAGTGCACAATGCTTGTGCAAATAGCGACCTATCAAGATATAAAGGCTGCTCAGGCTGATAATCTAAGACCTCTAGTGGTAGTCCCTCTACTGCTATAGGATGCAATGAGCGTAGGGAAGAGATGGTCTCATCAGTAGGACTCGCTATAGACAGAGGGTGTAGCGCTCGTGCTGCTCTACTAAACTCTCCCGCCTGACCCAATGTCCTACATCGTCGTAATCGAGTGGAATCTATGGTATCTTGTGGCGATGTCTGTCTCCTAAATCGTGTAGCCCTAACAGACTCCTCCTGAAGGGCTGCCCAATCCCCCGCTCGGAATCGACGAAATCTAGCCGCCACCTCTCTATGCCCCGCACGTCCCCCTCTAGCATAACGAAGACACCATCGAGGGAGTAGGAGGAATAGGAACCACGCTAACTCGTCCAAGGGATCACGTGCCAAACGATCCAGTGGTAGGCAAAAAGCCTGTCTAGCCTCATCATGGAGTGTGCGGGGTAGCCTATGGAATAGACGTGGACATGGAAAACTAGTCTCAAATAACCCCAAAATGCAACCCGCCTGAGAAGCTAACCACTCCCACGACTCGATCGGTATCCCTGGAACGATCAACGAAGGTATAGAAGAAGCGTGCGTAATCCCGAGTGTCACTGCTGTCGATGTGGTCGCTTGTCTCACGTGGGCATCCCAAGTGGTCCAATCATAGTCCTTGTGCATCCTTCCCACATGGGTCTTTACCCCTTGCGAGGTAAAGCGTCGGTGACACACCGGGCATGGTGTATCCCGACCCGCTCTAGGCGACCCCACATAGGAAGGTGTAGCCATGGCTAGCACAAGAATAATGATAGTAACACATGATACTCCTCTCCATATCTCCCCATATCTGCAAAACCACAACCCCTCACATCCCAACTCACATAAGAAAACAATCTCTCTCACAACCCTAAAATCTATAAACTCCCATAACTTTCAATTTCCGTCTCCAAAATTTTCAAATTAAATTCCCATGGAACTTAATCATGAAAACCCAGAGATTAGAAATGAAAATTCACAACCCATCACTCTCAATGTATAATAATCACTCTCAACCCTAAAAAAACTAAAAAATTTTATAACTTTCTACTCCATTCTCCATAGTCTTCAATCTAGGTGCCAATGGAACTGAAATTGAAAAACAAAGAGAATAGTCTATTCACTCGAAAACTACATGCTAGAGATCACTCAGATTTTATCAAAATCGTCTCACGTCTCTCCCTCTCCTCTCTCGTCTCCACACTCTCCCCGCATCTCCTCCCGCCAGACTTAGTGCGCCAGACCATGTTGTTAGATACAACCAAAGTTGGATCATAGGCTAATCATCTGTCTTTGGTGGACAAATCTCTTATTTGGAGGTGTTTTATAACATGCCTATGATGGGGATGATTAGCTCACCTTATTGTTGATGATATTTTGGATATTAGGTGTCAATCTCAAACAATGGTAGTAGTTGATATATCACCTATGGTAATGGTGAACCTTGTTGGGCAACCTAGAGTTGAGAGCCGGCCTGTCTCCCACTTAGGATGAACCTCTGATGGCTATTATGGTAACTCACCATGGACTAAGAAGGCAAGAAACCCCAACTCTATCATACTCCTCCAAGGCTAACACTCCAAGACATTGCTCACTAGAGAACTCAATGAGAGAGAGATAGTTGCAAATGAAAGGATGATGAGTACTTCCTCATCCCTTGTTTATATACTTGTGAAATAGTTACGTACCAAAGTTACTAATTACCATAGTAACTCAAGTAACTAGACTAAAAGTCAAGTAAAGTCAAAAAGTAGAAAGGAATATCCATTCACATGGGCATATTTCACTAGCTTATGATCTTATCTTGTCAACCACTAAGTCAAGGATTCCTTCACATGGGCTATACTTGGACTAAAGAAGAATCCAAAACAAAAAGGCTTGCGGACCCAAGAGTTCTCAACTCTTTCCTCAAAGCCAAACACCTAGGAATAATACCAAGTCAACACACTAAAATCCAAAATAGTGGTGCTCATCTTTTCTACTTCCTCTAAAGTAAGGTCCCCTCTATCTTAGCTATGACTAACTTTAGCTAACCATGACTAATATAGAACCATCCTTTATTTCTATATAAATAATATCTCTCAAGTACTTGTAATACCAAGCTAATATCACAATACCACACACATGCACAAATGGGTGTTACATTTACCCTTGGACTAAGTTTTCACTTTTCCTCAAAGTGAAGGTCTCTCTACCTTCTATAATACATCTTCAACTTATCATGGTTAATCCTATCAAAGTTTCTTCCTCCCAACTCCTTGAGATCATAGGTGTAATTGCCCCATACCTTCTCCACTATGAAAGGTCCAAAATATTTAGGCAAAAACTTCTTTTGCACTCTCTTGAATCAAATAGAATCAAACAATATTACCCAATCACTTTCTTTGAAAGGCTCCACTTTCTTCTTGCCTTGCCTCTTGTCAAAGCTCTCCTTTTGTTTCCTTTGGGCTTGCTCAACTCAAACCATAGCAACTGCTCTTGCCTCTTCCAACTCCATGAGTTGATCCTTCCTTGACTTCTCTGCATCACCTCCTTGTGCTTTCTTCAATCTCCTATAATGCTTTGGAAGGTAGGAAGATCAAAGTGAATAGGTAAGGTAGACTCAATACCATATACCAATTGAAATTAAGAATACCCAATGTAAGTCTCCATGGTTTTCCTATACTCCCACAAAACTGAATGAATCCTCTTGTCCCAATGATGTTTAGCCCCCTCCATTTCTGCATCTTTGGCCAACATCATGCACAAGGTCTAATTGGTTCTCTTTGCCAAGCCATTGGAATTTGGCTTATATGATGTAGTTACCCTATGTGTGATAGAGAAATTTTGTAGCATGGTTGTAGTAATGCTTCATGTAAACTCTCCTCCTCTATCATAAACCAACTCCAAAGGGCATCCAAACCTAGTGATAATGCATTCATAAAGAAATCTATCCACTTCATCTTCATTCTTGTCCCTCAATGGTCTAGCCTCAACCCACTTGGTAAGGTAATCAGTGACTACCACAATGTACCAATTGTCCCTGGGGGTTCTATTGAGAGGACCTACAAAATCAATTCCCCACTTCTCAAAAGGTCCTAGCAATGGAATTGATCTAAGTGGTGGAGTGGATGTAGACTTTCTAGCAAAAGCTTGACAAACATGACAAGTTTTGCAATAATCAAGACAATCCTTGAAAATCCCTCTTCAATGGTAGCTTGCATCTAGAATCTTGAAAGTTGTCACCTTTCCTACAAAGTGTCTTCCACACACTAAATCTTCATGAAACTCCTTTATGAGTAGGACAGACTCTTCCTTACCCATTGCTCTTTGAAGTAGACCATCTGCTCCTTGGTGAAAAAGAATATCTTCCACTATTGTGTAAGGTTTAGATCTTGCTGCAAGGGCCTTCTTCTCTCTAGCATGCATCCCTTCTAGATAGTTACCTCTTGTCACAAAATCCACAATCTCCTTGTACTCCATTGGAACCTCTTGAGTGATTGAGATTGTCATGAGCTCCTTATCTAGAAAGGAATCATCGATTTGCTCATCTCCATCATGATCATAGGCCCTAGATAACAGATCAGCATTTGCATGTTTCTTTCTTGGCATATCCTCAATGGTGTAGTCATACTCAAACAATAGTATCATCCACCTTTCTAGTCTCCCTTCAACATAAGGCTTGTTGAAGATGTACTTCAAAGCCTTGTGATCTATGACAATGGTCGCTTTCCCTCCAATCAAGTAGTGTCTAAACTTCTTGAGACCAAAGATCACTGCCAACCCTTCTCTCTCCATGATAGAGTAGTTCTTCTATGTTGAAACCATCTGCCTACTAGCATAAGCTATTGGATGATCATGCCCATCTTGGTCTAATTGACTAAGGGTGCATCCTATAGCTACATTAGAAGCATCAGTGTAGAGGATGAAAAGCTTACTCCAATCATGTTTAGGACGAATTGGAGCTACAACAAGGGATTGCTTGAGCTTTGAGAGCCTCCTTGTCCTCCAAAATCACCATGTGATCTACACCCTTCTTCATTTAGATGGTCAATGCATAAGCCTTGTTGGAAAATGAGAAGATGAACCTCCTATAATATCCAACCATCCTCAAGTATTGGCGTAACTTTGTCAAGCTTGAAGGGAATGGAAGGTCTGAGATTTTTGTCACCTTCTAAGGATCAACTGCTATTCCATCCTTGGAGATGATGTGCCCCAAAATTAGACCTTCTTCACATCCAAAAATGCACTTCTTTTGGTTGAGTGATGCATTTGCCTCATCCAAGCATTGCAAGACCTTGATTAGGGGCTCAAAGTGCTCCTCCTTGCTCCCATAGACACAAAAGTCATCAATGAAGTCTCTCATAAATTTCCCAATGAAAGATTCAAATACCTTGTTCATGAACCATTAGAATATGGTTGGATCATTGCAAAGCCCAAAAGGTATGACCTTGAAAGCATAAGTTCCCCAATGTGTGGTGAATGTGGTGAGTTGTTGATGCTCTGGTGCAATCTTGATTTGGTTATATCCATTATAACCATCTCCAAAATTGTACCTCTCATGATCTACAACCTACTCCAAGATCTCATCAATGAATGGCAATGGGTAGCAGTCCTTCTTGATAGGCAATGGGTAGGAGTCCTTCTTGGTAACAACATTGAGCTTCTTGTAATCCACACATACCCAAAGCTTGCCATTCTTTTTCTTCACAATGATAATTGGAGACACCCACTCTGAATTCTCTACTTCAAAGATAAATCTGGCATCCTTTAGCTTATCAATCTCCTCAACCAAAGATATTGGTGGGCTAATGTGATGTTAATTTTGGCGGTTTGGTCTTGCATGTGACTCCACCTCTATCTTGTGCTCTTCCAAGGTGACTTCCTTCAAATCCTTGTAACTAAAAGCAAACACATGGATGAACTTGCAGAAAGTCTCTTCAAATCTCACCTTCTCCTCCTTGGTAACATTTGGACTCTACTTGAGGGTAGATAACCTTCTCTCTACCTACTCAAGTGTCAATGGTGATTTATTTGGGTCCTTCAAAACCTCTGGCTCAGATGAAAAATCCATAGCACACAAAGGATACACATCTAAATCAGATTTAGATTCATCCTCCTCCGTGGAAGTCTCCGCTTCCATGCTTGTGTCCACACCTGAAACTCCTTCTTCAGAATCTGATTCCCAATAATCAGAAGGTGGTGTATCTGAATGTGAAGTGTTGGTGGTGTTAGTCATATGAATTGTGACTCTATGGTTTGATGGCCCAATCCTCAAGTACCCTTTGTGCCATCGATCAGTTTTGCATGCTGCTCTCAACCATGGCCTTCCAAGAAGTAAGTCATAGCTTAATCCTTCAAGACTTGGAAATTCATGAGATTTTGAATTCCCATAATTGAAACTATCACTTTATCCATCACCCCTGTTGGTCAAACTTGTTGCTTGTTTGCTATGCTCACCACAAATGTTGAAGGTCTTGAGGGTATCATACCCAACTTTTTTATCAACCTTTCTGAAATGGCATTCACTATTGATCCTCCATCAACCAATGCATCCTTGATGTTGTGACCATTCACTCTCACATCAATCTTGGAGGCATATTCAGAAGCCTCCCATGGTGTTGGCTTGGCATCCACCACCCTCATTGATATTAGATATTTTGCCTTTTTCTTCCTCTTGCTCCTTGTAGAACTCAAACCACCTCTAAGCCCTTTTCTCAAGGTAGGGTTCAAAGCAATCAATTGGCCCACTATGATGTTAGCCTTGTGACTCCCAACATCCTCCAACACATTGTAGTTCCATTGTTACTTTGAGATCAAGAAGTCCTCCATCCCCAACTTCTTCCTTGGAGTCTTTGCTGTTGATGTTGTTGAGGTGCAAGTGCTCCTAGTAGACATAGGAGTATCCTTGCTTGGAGTAAATCTTTGAGAAGAGTGAACATCCTCTACAAAACAAGCTCTCTTCTTCTCTTGTGCCAAAAGCTCCAAATTAAGACCCTTGGAGTTTGAGCACTCTCCCTTCTCATACTTGCTCTCAACCACATCTATAGATACTATCTCCTTACCTTTTTTGGATTAGGAGCCACTTGGGTTTCACTACCTCCCACTTTCCCTCTATTGGCTCCCTCATAACCCCTTCCTCCATGGTAAGTGGAATTTGGGCAAATCCTTTGGATATGGCCTCTTCCTCCGCAATCAAAACAATTTCTCTCATTGAAATTGTTGGCTGGTTGGCCTCCTCTATATGGATAGTTTCCATAACTCCTATGCCCTCTCCCTACATTCTGATCCACCTCTCTCTTCTCCCATAGTTGCACCACATTGATCTTGAGATCCGCAAGTTGTTCTGTGATGGTTTGAAGTGGATCCTTTGGTAGAGGTGCAAAAATTGGAGCAACTACTACTTGTGGTGCAACCCTTGCCACCAAAGTATCAGAAGTTCTACCATACTTGTAGCCTTGAGGAGGATACACAACCTCCTTCACCACTAAATCACTCTCATCTCCTTCTCCCCTCCAAACTCTCCTCCATACAAATTGCAATCTTGATAGCTTCAACCTTGGAAGAAGGTTTCTCATATCTCACCTTGCTTCTTATTTTTGGTCTCAATCCTCCCACAAAATTCTTGGTTCCCCTATCCAATCATAGTATTCTCCACATCATCCCCACCCTTCCTCAACACTATGCAAAATCTGAACTCTAACTTTTCTACTCTTTCCACATAGACTCTCACTTTCTCTCCATCTCCTTGTTTGAGAAAGGTAACCTCACTTATCAATCTCTCATAACTCTCATCAATGAGTGTTGAAGACAAACTCTCCCAAGACTTTTCTTCCCCATCTCTCCTCTCTCTCTTTTGGTATTCTAACTCATACCATGTAAGTGTTGTATTCTTAAAGAAATTTGGTAATAATGAGGCCCACTCATTTGTCCACCTCTCATTGTTTCTTATGCAAGCTCTCTTGAAGTCTCTCACAAAGACCTCCACATCTTCTCCATCCTTGCCAAAGAAAACCGGAAGTTTCCCCATCTTAACCCCTCACTATCTTTCTTTTCTCTCAATTTGTTTTTCTCTTTTCTTTTCTCTCACTCTATAACTAATAGAGTATATACATGATTAACACCATTTGAGAATAATCCACTCTAGGGAACACAAAAGGCTCAAGTTGCTCCAAGATTTCTATAGCAACATCAAATCCTAGAGTGTATATTAATCGAACCCTCATGGATAGCTTATCCATAAGTTGAAAGATTATCTCCATCACTAATCTTGAGAACTAGCTGATGAAGGTGGTAGTATTTCTATAGCTGTACTAAGACTCTCTCCAAGATCCTTCACCAAAGTCTCCAAAAGTGCTTTTACTCCACTACACTCATGTCCTTTTGGAAGTCCTTCCACTCCACAAACCTCACACAACTCCTTGGTCTTAGATCTTCTCCTTCCCAATCTTGGTGAAGAAGATCCAACATGCAAACACAAGTCAAGTAAGCCTCTCCTTTCCCTCAATCTCTTGCTCTCAAAGGTCAATGGACATGAACTTGCCTCATGTCACTTCTCTCCACATAGAAAGCACTTAGACTCACTCTTTCCTCCAAGTGGCATAGGTTTTTGGATCCTCTCAACACTCTCTTCAAATTCTATTATAAACTCTCTTCTACTCAAATCCACCCCTACAATCACCTCAAACCCTTTGGGAACCTTGCATAGTCTCAATTTCCACTCTTGATGACCCTCCATGTTCCCAAGATGAATCTAAACACTGAAACATGCTTTTTGTTGCTCTCAAACTCCTCATGCATGAAATCTCAACTCTGTAGAATTGATCCTTCTTCACAATTTCACTCTAATCTCTCAAACAGTATGCACTAGTCCTTTGAAGTTTTACACACTTCATCACAACTTCAGGGAATCCCTCCTTGCAAAATTTCAGATTTTTTCATTGAGCCATTTGGCCTAAAAACCTTTCTATTCACCACACATATTTCAAATTTGGTCTAAAAACTGCCCCCTCACTTCAAAAACTCATAACTCCCTCTGAAAGACTGACCTCTCTCTACTTTTTGTGGCAGCACGTAGGATACAATGTAGTTAATTATCATGAAAATTTTCAGGACAATTCACTAAAAATTGAAGAAATGGCAGACTCTATACAATTTTCTAGAGAGCATGCAATTGCGGGAGTAGTTTACCTATCAACTTTCAAAACTTCTAGCCTAGTGCGCATAGTAACTCTCACAATAATTCTAAGTGTGCTAACTGAAAGATAAACCAAGCCATCATGTGTAGAAATTTCAAGTCCAGATCTTAAACTTGAGATTTTGCCCAAAATCACCTTAATCTCCAAAATTTGCAATCCACCTCACACAATCTCTCTAATTCCTCTCATGTGTACAAGATGTACAAAATCACTTCAAAGACATCATAATAAACTACAGAGTATACAAATGTATCTTGGTACTTTTACATAAGTTCAGCTCTCTCCTCTCCTAATGTTCTCTCCAAGTGAGCTCTCAAAGCCTCCTTCTACCTAATGTAAAATTGAATGCAAAATATTACCTTGCCTTCTAGAGAGGTCCCGGCAACAGAACCAAAAATGTGAGCTGACCTGTCTCTCACTCAAGATGAACCTCTTATGGCTATTATGGTAACGCACCATGGACTAAGAAGGCAAGAAACCCAACTCCATCATACTCCTCCAAGACTAACACTCCAAGACTCAAGACATTGCTCACTAGAGAACTCAATGAGAGAGATAGTTGCAAATGAAAGGATGATGAGTACCTCCTCACCCCTTGTTTATATACTTGTGAAATAGTTACGTACCAAAGTTACTAATTACCGTAGTAACTCAAGTAACTAGACTAAAAGTCAAATAAAGTCAAAAAGTAGAATGGAATATCCATTCACATAGGCATATTCCACTAGCATGTGATCTTATCTTGACCCAACCACTAAGTCAAGGATTCCTTCACATGAGCTGTCCTTGGACTGAAGAAGAATCCAAAACAAAAAGGCTTGCAGGCCTAAGAGTTCCCAACTCTTTCCTCAAAGCCCAAACACCTAGGAATAATATCAAGTCAACACACTAAAATCCAAAATAGTGGTGCTCATCTTTTCTACTTCCTCTAAAGTAAGGTCCTCTCTATCTTAGCTGTGACTAACTTTAGCTAACCATGACTAATATAGAACTATCCTTTATCTCTATATAAATAATATCTCTAAAGTACTTGTAATACCAAGCTAAATATCACAATACTACACACATGCACAAATGTGTGTTATTGAGCCCCTTTACCTATACTCATGAGTTTCCCATTCTCTTATGATTGGTGAGAGGGAGGTCTTGGACTTGTTTGGGACTCAAAATTACAATAGTTAGTGGAGCCCAACAGTGATGATAAAGAGCAAGCAATGGGTTTTTGTATAGATATTATTGTTGTTTAAACAATGTTAGAGGTATCCAAGCATCAATTTTTAGGTCAAGCTATGGACTTGAATTGTTTGTCCTAGATTGTAAACCTTGGATTGGTTGAGCAACATAGAATGCACTTGATAGGTATCACCACTCAAACACTTGTGAGTTTTGTGCCCATCTAGATGATTCAAGTAGATGTTGGGACCGAGCGGGTATGGTATCAAAATACAAGCAGCTAGACCTATAATTTAGAGGTGAAAATCAGCTTGGTAACATCTAGAAGAATGTTTTGTACAATGGGCTAGGTAGATCAAACAAAGGTGTCACCAAAAGAGTACTTATACTAATTGGGCAAAAGCCAAAAATAGCCTAAAAACTTTAGAGCTAACCTTGAAGGCCTAAACAGATGAATTAGACCTCAAATGGGAATAATCCTCCTCTCAAGGAAGCAAGGCTTGCCTTCTCCTCCTATGATTTGTCTCGTCAAGAGCTTTCCAATGGTATCTCACCCATGCAATTCTGAGCTCCCTATAGGAAAATTCTGTAAGATTCCATTTAGTCAAACCTGTTTGACCAACTACATAGGCCAAGGACTGACATGTCACCCATCCAAACAACTAATCCAAGGATGGAGCTTGCTAACAAGTCATTGATCCATATATCTGATCCAAGGGTGGAGCTTTCTTTGAAAGGATCTTCTTTGTTATATAATAAAGAGAAGGTGCTCCTTTGGGGCATAGGAGGATTGAGTGTAAAACTTATATTTTCTCTTTTGTATCTCTCTTGGAGAGTTCTCTTGTCCTTGGAGTATTACAATGGTATTAGAGCAGCTGTTTTAATCCAAGAGAGTGGATCACCCCTCTTGGAAGAGCATGAGCTACTAAAACTAAGTAATTTGAGGTGAGAACCAATTGCAATTGCTAAACTTGGGAAGTGCTTTAGAGAGCGGATGGAATGGATGCACTAGGAGGACAATTTCCTGCACCTAGCTTCCCATTCTTGAATCTCTTCCACATCATTATGTATCACATCAATATTATGTACATCCAACGTGAGAAAATGAGAGTATCTCTAGTTTACCATTTTGGAGTACAATTTATGGACAAAGTGATGAATTCACCAAACTTGATGATTCTACTTGTGGTGGTATATGACAAAGAGTGATAATTTGACATCTACATTCTATTATGATGTTATGGATCTGAATGTACCAAATCTTCACTCTTTCAACATGAAAGTAGAAATTGGTTATGTTGTTAGACCAAAAGTGATGTTTAGGGATTTTATAGTCTGTAATTTTGGTGAGAAATATGAAATATTATCAACAAGAGATAGCTTTTGAGGTTCCAATGGTAGTCCCCATATTTTGTGCACCCTCTAGAGGGATCATTCTAATATTTTATTAAAGTAGGAAGTAGCAATTGGACATTGGTTGTGTGTAGGAATCATGGATCTATAGTTGAAGGAGTTGATGTAAGGAATGCGGGGGTAGTTAAACGAGTTTCAAGAAATCAAGATGACCATGGAGAGAGGGTTAAAAGAGCATATTTTCCAAGAGGTAATGGTGCAAAATCCTTGTATTTTTTTAGAAAGCCATTGCTTGCGCCCAAAGAATAGCAAGGATGCTTGGCGGAGGTGAAGCAATAACACTGATGCAAAAATATTGGGCCAAGTGCAATACTCCAGGGATAAGAGACCTGAAGAGAAACACACCATTAGAAACACACAATTTCACACTCAAACCTCCAATGCTCCAAAGTAGCACCTTCACTTTATTATATATAGAGGATCTCCTCCAAGGAAACTCCACCATAGGATTAGGTACACAGATAGGTGACATGTCAGCAAGCTCCACCCTTGGATTACTTACTTGGATGTGTGACATGTTGGTCCTAGTCCTATCTGGTTGGTCAAACAAGCTTTGACCAAAAGGAATCTTTTAGGGAATCTTCCTATAGAGATCTCAAAATCACATGAGTCAGGTTCTATTCAAAAAATCTTGACAAAAAAAACTAGGGGGAAGGGGAGGCCAACTTATCTTCCATTTGTGGAGAAATCTGCACATTTTTAGCCTTAATTCATCCGAAAGGTCTCCGAAATTGCCTTCAAAGATTTTAGATATATTTTGGTTCCTACTCTATTAGTAGAAGTCCCCTTTTGGTGATACCTCTTTTTGATCTATTCAGTCCATCATGTGTAACATTCTTCCAGATGTTACCAAACCAATTCTCACCTTTAAATCATATGTCTAGCTATTGATTCTGAGGTTTTCAAGTCTATTAAATTTTTGCCCTATTTGTAGAAGTACTCTTTTGGTTATACTTCTATCTAATCTATTTTGACCATCATGTAAAACATCATTCCAGATGTTACCAAATTGAATTTCATATCTAGATCATTTGGCTAGCTCTTGATATCACACCAAGACAAACCATTTTGGTGGACTAGTTCCAATAGAATTAGGCAACATTTGGTTCCGAGATAAATGGTACCTCTCCAAGGAGAATGGAGATGATTCAAAGAAAGGAGAGTTGAGCAAAAAAACATGATGTTACAATTGTGGCCAAATTAGGTACATAGCCATCACTTGTCATGCTCATCATCCTAGAGGCCCTTGGCCTCCATACAAATGATCTTTAAACCACATTGAGAGGCAAATTGAAGAGGAAGATATGGAAACCACATCAAAAAACAAAGATCACCAATAAATGTACCTCACAGCCTTATTGGCTCGATGAAGAAGAGTAAAAGTAGGGGGAGGAAGATGACGAGTGTGCAAAAGAGAAGATAAATGCACAATTAATTGTTGTAAATGGAGTGCTAGAAGGCAATCTGGTGAGGTTGTTGATAGACCGTGGGGTAATAGAGAATTTCTTGTCTTGCTCTCTTGAAATAAGGTTGGAGATGGAACTAGAGAAGGATAAGAAGGACAAAGTAGAGTTACCTGATGGTTAGACAAAGAGGGTTGAGTCATTACCTAGAAAGGTAATACTCTTTGTAGGAGGGTTTTGAGAAGCAATCAAGTGGCAAGTGATACAACTAGCCATTTTGATGCAATCTTAAGTATGCCATGGATAGAGCACTACAACCTCCCGGTGGATTGGAGAAAGAAAGTAGTGAAAACTAGTCAATGGAAGATCTTTGGGATTAAAGGAAGATCACAAAGGCAAGAGTTGCCTCTATATGTCATAAGGACCACATCTATTGGTAAGACAGATAGATGTTTCAAGGGTTTAATAAAAGAAGTCCAGAGTACCCAACATAATGGACAAATTCCCAAGAAATAGAAAGATGTGGTCAATGAGTTCCAAGATGTCTTTCTAAAAGAATTATCCATAGTTTACCACCAAAAAGAAGAGTAAATCATAAAATTGAGATACATCCTAGGAAGACACCTCCTTGTAAGGCCCCATATGTACTATCACCTCATGAGTTAGAGAAGTGTAAGGTTCAAATTGAAGATATGTTGTAGAAGGGGTTATCCAACCTAGCATATCACCATATGGTGCTCTTGTATTGTTTGTGAAGAAGAATGATGGAACAATATGCATGTGCATTGAGTATTAGGGACTGAATCAACAAATGGTGAAGAAAAAAATCCATTACCTTGCATGGATGACTTGATGATCAACTCAATGGTGCAAGGAACTTCACCAAACTGATTTGTAGAGCAGTTACAACCAAATCAGGATTGCGGAAGAAGACACACACAAAATGGCCTTTCAAATAAGGTATGGTCACTTTGAGTACTTGGTGATACCGTTTGGCCTGACCAACACTCCAACCACTTTCATGAGTTTGATGAATGAATTTTTTTGTTCAATACTTGGATAAATCTATTATCATTTTTCTTGATAACATCTTAGTCTATAGTAGGACACTAATAGAGCATAAGCAACACCTGCAAGAAGTCCTCCAGATTCTATGATGTAATCAATGGTATACCAAAATCTCAAAGTGCAAGATTGGCACATCTAAAGTAGACTACTTAGGGCATAGAGTAAGTGCAAAGGGTATCAAAGTGTTAATAGATAAAATAGAGGTCATTCAAAAATAGAGTGCTCTAGAAGATCAAACTCAACTCAAGAGTTTCTTAGGATTGACGTGCTTTTATTGTCAATTTATCAAGGACTTCTCCAAGATTGCACAACCTCTAATAACACCATCGGGCAAGGAGAAGAGGTGGATATGGGGAACCAGACAAGAGTTGGCCTTTTAAGAGTTGAAAGATGCATTACTACATGCACCAATTTTGAAATGGTATGACCCAAAACATCCAATCAAGATGGCTATAGATGCATCAGGTGTAGGAATAAGAGCGGTCTTACAACAAGAATAGCAAGATGGATGGCACCCAATTGAGTATTTCTTTCATAAGTTGCTATTAGTAGAATGCAACTATCACACACGTGGATGAGAAGAGTTGGCCATTGTCCTTGCAACCAAGCATTAGAAGCACTATTTGGGTGAGAAGTCATTTGTGGTAAAGATACACTACAAACTTGTAGTCTACGTCAAGACACAAAAAGATCTTTCTCATTGAAAAATTTGATAGGCAGAGTGGAGACAACAATTCAACATGACAATCAAATATGTGGAAGGCAATAAGCAACTTGCAGATGCATTTGACCAAATGCAGATGACAAACAATTTAATGGTGGTAATCAAGATGAACCTTGAATTTTGGGCCAAGATTCTTACTACTTCAAAAACTGATCCATAGATTGTAGGTGCTCAATCATCCAAAGGTATCACCAACACCCAAGGACTTACCTTATGTGGTGGTAGGTTGTGGATCTTAGATGATACGGATCTAAGAACCACAATCTTAGTAGAATGTCATGATTTTGCCATTGCAAGTCACGTTGGAATGGACAAGACCTTGGATGCAATCAAACACCATTATTATTGGCCCAAGATGAGCAACAATGTGATGGAATATGTTTAGAGTTGCCTATGTTGTCAAAAAAATAAGGCTTCTAATCAAGCTCCCCACAAGACTCCTCAAACCTCTCCCCACTCCTACACAATATTGGGAATAGGTAAGCATAGATCTGGTTTGTGAATTGCCCAAGACCATCTCTAGGTTTGATTCCATTGTAATCTTTATCAATTGACTCAGCAAAATGATTCATGTATATCCTACTACCAAGGATGTGACTGCCCCAAAACTAGCTCAATTGTACTTAGATGCAGTCTTTTCCCATCATGGCTTGTCTCAAGTGCTCATCACAAATAGAAGCACTCAATTCACTAGTTTGTTTTAGAGAACACTCTTTGGGTTCTTCAAAACCAAATTTGCTATGTCCACAACTTACCATCCATAAATCAATGAACAAATAGAGAGGGAAAATTGCACTATTAAGGACATGCTTCGGGGGTTTACTTTAGATGAGCAAGAGAGTTGAGACACTTTACTTCCATTAGTGGAATTTTCTTACAACAATCTAGTGAATGCCTCCACACAAGTCACACCATTCTTCCTCATGTATAGAGAACATCCTTTCACACCTTCAAGCTCAATGAAGGTCCATCCGGTGGCTACCAAGGTTGACATTGTCAACACTTTTGTTTCTAGAATCCAACAAGGGGTGGAGCAAGCCAAGCACAAGTTGTAGATCACTCAAAATTGGCAAGAGTAGTATGCAGATACACACCGCCAACACATGGAGTTCAATGTGGGAGATTAAGTCTAGTTGTCAACCACTAACCTCAAGTTAGTTGGTCCTCATAAGCTCAAACCTAGTTTTATTGGACCTTTTTCCATGCTTCATCGCATTGGTACCGTGGCCTATCACTTTGAGCTACCACCACATATAAGATCCACTTGATGTTTCATGTTTCCTTATTATGCTAATATACTCCTTAGCCGGCCCACTTCTCTTCCTTCCAAGAAAGCCCACCTTGTCCAACCCTAGTTGATGAGGTGGAGGAGTATGAGATTGAATGCATTCTCCAAAAATGCATCTGTGGTACTTGCCATCTATGTGTGAAATATCTGGTCCATTGGAAAGGGTACCCATTGTATGAGGCAACATGGGAGCCACCGCATAACTTGACCAACACACGCATCTTCTTTACTATATAATAAAGAGAAGGTGCTCCTTTGGAAGATTGAGTGTGAAACTATGTTTTCTCTTTTGTATCTCTCTTGGAGAGTTCTCTTGTCTTTGGAGTATTATAGGTATTCTTGGGACTCAACCAATGACTACTAGTGAGAGTGGTCTACTTGGGGTAGATCTACATGAGCATGGTCTAATAGGGTTACACCCTTGATCTACTTGAGATGCATCTAGAGGACATGTGGAACTTATAGCCAAAGTAGAGGGAGGTTTTTCTCTAAAGCTAGAGATTCTAATGGTTGGGGGCATGTCATTATTATTCCCAAGGGCCCAAGCAGTTTTACCATTATAGCAATTATGAAAGAGACTTGCAAGCCAAACATTGGACCCAAGCTTAAAAGAGAGGAAAGACAAAGAATTTAGAGGTTTTTGAGAAGCTACATGAGTTGTTTTGCCATTAGAATGAACAATTTGGGTGCTCTACAAGGACCTAATATTGGGATTGAGTTGACTATTCATACACCACTTTTTGATATCCTTATAAATATAGTGACATGGAGAGAGGCTTGAGTTAGAATCAGAGTAAAGACCATTTTCAGGTTAGTTTAGTAGATATTTTATATGGAGAATATGCTTCAACTATAATGATATCAACCAAGAAAGATATGCATGGAAACCACAATAGATGGATACATGGAATTATTATCCTATCAACCAATAGACTAAGGCTGATTGGTATGCTATGCCTACCCTAGAAGAGATCTTTGATATGATTGGCATACAAAGATTTCCAACATGCAATCCCAAGTCAAATAAGCCTCTCCTTTCTCTTAGTTTCTTGCTCTCAAGACTCCATAAATTTGAACTTGCTTTATGTCCTTTCTCTTCACATAAGAAGCACTTAGAATCACTCTTTCTTCCAAATGGTGAAGCTCTTCAACACTCTCTTCAAATTCTACTCTAAACTTTCCTTTCTTGAAATCAACCAATACTATCACTTCATTATCACCCCTTTGAGAAACCTTATATAACCTCAATTTCTACTCATGATGACCATCCATGCTCCCAAGATGAGTTAAAAACTCAAACATAATTTTGGTCGACCTACATTCTTCATTCATGAGAACTTAACTCTCTTAAAATGATCCATGCTCACAAATGTCAATTGATTCTACCAAATTATAACTCTAAGACCTTTGCAATTTTTCACACTTGATAAGCACCTCAGGTTCTCCTCCCTTGTTAAATTTCAGCCCTTTTCATGCAGCCAATTGGCTTAGACATCTATCTATTTAGCACACATTTTTCAGATTTGGTCCAAAAATAGTTTGTTTGGTTCATTTTAGAAATTCAAAACTTCTTGTGCACCAAAGATCTCTCTATGGATGTCTTAGGCCCAAATGTTGGATATCTTGTGCTCCATTTTCTTGAAAAGTTTCAAAACAATCTATTGACTACTAAAGAGATGAAAGACCCTATAAAAAATACTAGAAAGTGTGCATTTTGTGGGAATAATTTATAATACTACCTTCCAAAAATTCTAGCTCAATGTATGTAAAAGTCCTTTCAACAATTTTAAATGTTCCATTTGAAAGATAATCCAAGCTATTCTCTATGAAAATTTCAAGTCCAAATTTCAAACTTGAGGTTTTGCCTAAAACCATAATACTCTCCACAATCTGCAATCCACCTCATATTATCTCTTCAAATCCTCTCATATATATAATATTCATAATATCACCTCCAAATCATTGCAATTAACCACAAGGTATAAAAATGGATCCAAGTTCTCTTACATAAGTTCAGCCTTCTCCTCCTCTAATTTTCTCTCTAAGTGAGTTCTCATAGCTTCCTTTTGCCTAATATAGAATTATACACAAAATATTATCTTGCCTTCTAGAGAGATCTTAGCAACAACCAAAAATGTGAGCCATCCTATCTCCCACTCAAAATGAAGCCTTTATGGCTATTAAGGTAGCACACCATGGACTAAGAAGGCAAGGAACACCAACTCTATCACATTCCTCCAAGATTGAAACTCCAATGCTAAAACTCCAAGGCACATCCAAGACTCAAGACTCTGCTCACTAAAGAACTCAATAAAAAAGAGATAGTTGCAAATGAAAAGGATGATGTATACCTCCTCATCCTAGCTTATATACTTGTGAAAAACTTACATATTAAAGTTACTAATTATTGGAGTAACTCAAGTTACTAAGCTAAAAGTCAAAAAGTTTAAAGGAATATCCAGTAAATCTAAAGTCTAAGTAATCTCATGAGTAGACAATCTTATCTTCACCTACCAAATAAATCATAGATTTCTTCACATAGGCTATCCTTAGACTATAGAAGAAGTCTACACCAACAAGACTTGTAGGCCCAAAAGTTCTCCATTCTTTCCTCAAAGTCAAATAACTAAGAATAATACCAAGTCATTACACTAGAAGACAAAATAGAGGTGCTCAGTCTTGTCTCTTCCTCTAGAATAATGTCACCTTTATCGTAGCTAGGACTAACTCTAGCTAATCATGATTGATGTAGAAGCTTAGCTAAACTCCATATAAATAGTATTCCCCACTACTTACAATACCAAACTTAATATCCCTATAGAGTGTTCATGCACCAATTGGTGTGATAGGTCCAACCCACCAAATTTTGCTCATAATGACAACTTCTCTTTCTTGTGACTGTAGACAACTTTCTAAATACCATGACCTCACAAACCATCAATTGGTCAAAATTCCGCTCCAAGTATTGGCAATGTCTCCAAAGCTTAGCCAATTGAGTTGCCAAGCACGCAATACAAGTGTGAGCCTTAGTTAGCTACTTCTCTGCTTCAAGCTTCTCCTATATAGCCTTTTGGATTTGATAATGTAAGAATTTTATTGGGTGCTTTTCATCATCAATCACAATTGGGTTCATGTTCCATCAGTAGTAGGTCTTCCATAGCCTTTAGGATTAGCCCCAACATGTGAACAACCCAAGTTGACAAGGGTGTGTAATTCACAATATAGTCCAATCCTAGCTCTTTGTAGGATGGTGGGGTTGGGTTGGCTCTCATTTCTCCCTATTGCGGTGTTAATGATGCTCCTTGGTTTTGGGAGTGGTCATGAATAGGTGTCATGGCCATCAAGCTGTGGTCCCCTTGGGATCTTGGTAGAGAACTTGGTATTCCCTTCTTCCTTGCTGATCGTCTATCGCTTGACACTTTAGATGCTTCTTTGGTTGTAGCAACAGCCATTGAAGCCGTAATTACTTCATCCAAGTCTAAGAAGAGTTGTTTCCTTAAGCCATTCTCCTTCTCTACACTTGAGAACCTACTCTCTTGTGATCAAGAGGGTGTTATCCAAATTTCCTCAAATATAGATATATGGGATGGAGTCACCACCCATTGCACTTCAAAAGTCACCAAAAGTGAGCTCTGCACCGTCTCAACCTCTTGTGTTAGAGGAGGAGTCTCCTTGAGTTGTATTTAGGATATTGGAATATCCTCCTCCTCATATACTGAAATGGTGTCTTCTCTTTTGGTGGTAAGGAATGTCATCTTCTTTCTTGGTGGTGGGATGATCCAACACTTCCAACACCAGTGAGGCCACAAGGGTGGATTGCCTCACCTCCTTCTCCTTTGGAGGACACTTCAATCTATGAGAAGGAAATCTACCATTTGGAAGTGCCTCCTTGTTCACTTGGGCTTATTTGACATAGGGAGTTCTCCTTTATGAGTGACGATCACTCCCTTCCTTGCTTCTCAACTCCAACCTACTTGTGGATCATGAATTCTCTTGATTGGAAGACTCATGACCTGATGATTAGGCTAGTGTCCCTCTCTTGGCTGAGGTGGCATTGTGGTTACCTTTTTCTTTGCTCATGCTTGCTCCTCCCACAATGTTGTTTATCAAGGCCCATTTCTTGTTCTTTTGGTACTACAAGAAAACCTCCTTGTATTTCCTAGTCTCCACCATATGTTCAAGTTGGGCTTGATGGTAGCTTGCTAGGTAGTAATGTGCTAGAAAGAGTGTATGCTCTTCCTCCTTCAACAACACAATGTAAAAATGCAAGACAAACCGAGAGAAGAAGGTATTTCCTCCTTGCAAGTGGAGTTGCTCCATCATCTCCAAAGGAAGATGATAGAACATCTTTTCCCAATCCATAGGTCTTCCCTTGTGTAGTAGTTGGAAGAAGGTAGCCTACTTGTTGTTGACATAAGTTGTCTTTGCTAATTTGAAGAGCTTCATAAGCAAGGTCGCCACAAAGTGACAAGTAGGATTGTTGTATTCATTTACCTTCCAGTTGTTCCACATCTTAGCAAGCTTATGCAAGGCCTTGAACTTCCTTTCTTTTGTTGTTCAAGGTATATTGAATCCAACCTGAGCACCTTTTGCAATGCTCTTTTATCCTTGCACACATATTACCACATGAGTTGGTAAAGTTTATGTTCTTCTTCTCCTTTCTCTCTAGCACCATCAAGGGATAAATAAAATCCCAAATCCACATCAAGAACCACAAGTTCTTGGAATTGAGATACTCCATGTAGTAGTAGTGCACCTAGATTTTGGAGAGAAATTGCGGTTGGCATCTTTTTCTTCTTGGGTGACATTATGTTGCCTAACAATGCAAAATTGAGCTCTCTCTCAGATCCTTCCACTCTCTCAAATCCCAATCACTTGCTCACACAACTTCTTGTGCTACACTCAAGACTCAAAACTCTATATTGTGGTATCACTTGATGTACCTCAAGGCATTGCCTTGTAAACTTGGAGATGGTGCAAATTTGATTGACTACACACTTACTTTCTCCTTGTAGAGAGATGTTCATATCCTTTAGTCGGCCTGTAACAAAGTTTTGTCAATCATCAGTGGTGAAATGTCATTATTCCCACATGTGTGAAGTGGCACAAGGGCTGATAGCAACCTTAACCAGTTCTTTCTCTAATGTGGCAACCATTGCTCAAGGAAAGTTGAACTGCTAAAGAATGACGGCCAAATGCTAACATGGAACTCCATACCCATAATTGTGATAATGGTCATGTTCTTGTGGTCTTAATACATCATCATCATCATTGTCCCATCTATGGTGTGCTTCAATCTAATGATATCCTCTTGATTGCATGTTTTTTGAATATCTCTTGAGGAATTAAGCTACAAGTCCTAAATCCTAATTTCTAATGTGAACTTGACCTAGATAGTAACCCAATTACAAACAAAAAAAATACAAGAATTTTTGTTAAGAGGCACAGAGTGGGTCTCCACACTAGGACATGGATAAGAATCTTATAGACTAAGAAGAAAATATTATAGAAGAAGAGATAGTGCTTGAGAAGGTACCTTTGAGTCCCAAAGTTCTAGAAGAAGAAGTTGTAGAATGAGAACAAGATAGAGCCAAGTGCTCAAAGGAGCACAAACTTTGGCCAAGAGAAGAAGAAGGGCCAAGGATCATATTGAAAAGGAGGATTGCATCACTAATAGTGCTAAAGAAAAGGAGTAAATTGACATTCTAACAAATCTTCATAAAGTTGCATCAAAATTGCAGATCAAAATGCAAGAGGCACCTACAACATCCAAGTCGTTATAGGTGCATGCTGGCTCAAACTTCATCATCCACTCAATGTGCCTTGTATTGCACTTGATGGAAGGACTAATTCCCCAATACCATACTAAGTGCCTTGATGTGTTAGACTACATCACGTTGATCAAGGCCATGAACAAGCAGGTTTACACTCAGAAGACCAAAGAGCACTTGGTAAAGGAGGAGGTGAGAAAGGCCAACGACCTGTGCAAGGTAGAGGCTTTGAAGGTAAGTGCCTTGATGCAAGAGAACAAGGAGCTAAAGAGGAGAAGTGCCACTATTGGGAATCAATAAGATCATCAAGCATCAAAGCCCAAGAGGTTCAAGAGGGATTGGAAGGTACTCTACCCCGAGTTTGATCAGTTCAAGAAGGAAGCCAAAGACCAAATTTGTAGCAAGTGGTAAGAAGTAGATGGCACTTAGAAGTGTCTTATAGGAGAAACATGAACAAGTAGTAATGCTAGAGCTGCAAATGCAAGAGTACCAGACAAAAGTGGTAATTCAACTAGAACATCTTGCCAAGGAGGCAATGGAAGAAAGATTGAAGCATGCGGAAAGCCTCCAAGTGCTGAAGGAATAGAAGGCAAAATGGAGTAGGAAATCAAAGCAAAGAGAGGAAGATTAGTTGAAGGCATTACATATATTAAAAGAAACTCAGGCCCTGTTCATGGAGATGCTGAAAGAAGAAGGAGCAATGTGTGCATTGAGAACTAAACGCCATGAATTGAAGATGTAGGTTCTGTGCTTATAGAATCAGGCCTACAAAGAGGAATGCATAAACAGCATGCCCTTTACTTAAAGGAACATTTGGATAAAATGTTTAATGAAATATGTTAGACCTCCTTGCTAGATATTGCTAGGTATCAAGCCTAGATAGACTAATTGATTAGATACCTGAGAGGTGAATGAAGCTCTTCACCTCCTTAAGCTCCAACCCAAGGCACTCCCCCAAAAGGAAGTCCTTTAGTTAGACAAGCACTCTTTAGTAGGATTAGGTACTTAGAGTTGTACACTAATCATGCACTTTGAGTAGGCCAATCATGCATGCACTTAGCATTATATGCATTTTAGAAAAGTGCACTCAAAATTGAGTGGCACCCAAAGTTGTATGGAATTGAGGATGAGTGCGCTTGGAATGGTACTACACTTGGATTTGTATTCACTTGAAGATGATTGCTCTTGGGTTTGTACATGTACTTTGTGTTGTACACTAAATTTAGATCAAGCAAGGTCTAGTATCTACCTTGATACATGTAGAAGCCTAACCATTCTGCAAATAATCAAGATAAGATAAGATTAGGATAATAGAATCAATGATGGACAGCTTAGATTCAGATTTTTCCAGATTCTCTTGTGATCTTGATCCCTTTGGCTTAGAGCCAGATTTGTATTTAATGCAAGTGTTGTTGACACTTCTTTTTGTTCATTCTTTTGGAATACAAGCTTTGATTACAAGTAAAGAATGTTCTCACTTCTTTACAAGTTATGTGTCTTACATTTGCATGTTGTTTCAATATCTAATCAAGAGTAGAGGTGAGGAATTTCACAATAGGTCTTCAATGCTTAGTGATAGACATGTACTTGCCCTTGCTCAAGGTGTGCACTAAAGAATTTGAAGGAGTGAACTTGTGCAATGAGTGGATTGGGAAGCTCACTATCCATAAAATCAAAAACTTTAGACAAGAAGTAGCATAAAGCTCAATCTTGCAAGTTATGCCTTACAAGAAGGGTAGAACACATTGACAAGCATTGCATCTTTGGAATGGAATAGCACTCAAAGTTGAATGAACCATCACCTTCAAGAGCAATCCTAGCTAGATTCTAGAGTGAAAGTGATTAGTGTTGTGATTTTCTTTTTGTTGTAGTGCGTCTAATAGGGTGACACTACCTCTTCAAGGATTGGTTTTTGCCCACGAGGTTAACAAGAGACAATAAAAAAATTTAGATTTGTTGACAAATGCATGTTTCACTTCATTTTCAAGCATTTTTGAATAGTATTTCGTAAGAATGAACTATTCTTGTTGACTATACTATAAATACATTGACATTGAGCTATCACAAAGTATCATGACATTTACAACACCAACACTAGTTTGCTTGGACCTTGGAGTGTTATTCTTGGCAATCAAAGTTATACTTGTAGTTGCTTAGTAACTACTTAGTAATGGCCAAATTTTGTGTAAGGGCTATTGAGCTCACCATTGGAGCCACCATCAATTAAATTATTTGCACTAGGAGATGTACTATCAACGGTGCTATTAGACTTACATTACTAAGTTGAGTCCAAAGGGGTATATCTCAAAGTGTAGTTCTAGAGAGCTCACATCTTTGATGTTGAACATTCAAACTTTTGGTTATGGTGAATAGAGGTTGGAGAGCATCACTTGGAGTCTTTTAGCTAAAGTGGATTGTCTTGACTATAATAAATGCATGTTGTTAGCCGTATTGAGTTGAATAATTGAAATTCTAATCCAAGCAGGGTGTGTGAACTAAATTGATTAGAGTGTGACACTTTAGAGTTCATATATGAGTTGTGCTTTTATAGTGTATATTGTGACCAGTGATGCATGCTATGTAACGAGATATGTGCACAAGAGGGAAGAGAATATTTTCTTGGCTACCACTAACACTTGTCTAATTTGAAAAAAGTGAAAATGACCAGCCCAAGTAATTTACTTAAATTGATGGCTCAACCGTTATAAATGTCTGGGATAAACTTTCAGAAAGTGCGCTTGTGTGATATGAGCAGTTGTGTCTCACACATGTGAATGTTTCAGTTCAAATCAAATGATATCAATTCTAGATCTTGATTTATCTGTATCACATTTAAATACTCAAGATCTTTTCAACCAATTGACTTTCAGCCCAGAGTGTTCCATACCAAACCAAATGGCTTTTTGGCCGAAAGTTATTCAAGGCCAAGGATCTTCTTTCATGCAAAAGTCTTTCAAGACAAAGAATTACTTTGCCAAGGGTTTGTTCATACGTGGACTTTCTTTGTTTGTTTAAGCTCCATTACATCTACTCAATTTCTCACTTTGCACATGTCCGGAGTCATCTTTCTCTTCTAGGATGCAATTTCTCTTCTTTTTTCTTTGCCAATCTGCTATTGTTTTCTCACTTTCTTACTTTGCGCATGTCCGGAGTCATCGTTCTCTCATAGGATGTTATTTCTCCTCTTTCTTCCTTGCCAACCTGCTATATCGTAGTGTTTCTAAGTAAATTAAAGAATTTGATATATGTAAAAAAGGGGTGAGGCGTCACACTCCGCCTAAGGAGAAATTTTCAAGATCGACCTGAAGCAACGGTAACTTACTTGCCAATCTTTCCGCCGGTGCTTAAAATTGTGTGAACATCCCTGTTCGTATGCGAGAAGTCCCGGTTGCTGACATATGCAGTATAACTTACTTGCCAATGTTTCCCCAGGTGCTGAAAATTGTGTGAAAATCCCTGTTCGTATGCGAGAAGTCCAAGTTGCTGACATATATAGTGGACTTCGATGGTACAAGACCACTGCTGACATATACGGCATTCCTTTCTTCCCCGCGTTTAGTATTCCGATGATTCCTTCCTTCTTCTTCCTCCTCTTCATTTTCCTCCCCGATGCTGGACCATCCTGGCGTTCCTTTAGCTCCAAACGCCATCCTTATCAGCTACTTCTCACAATTCACAATCTACAATTTGCCTCGTCTAACTACACTCATCATCACATCACAAAGCGCACTGAAGCAGAGCTTTCTGCTTAAGATACTCTGTACATGTACTCCACCTCAATGCAGTTCGGAAACAAGGAACTAGCTGTCCTTACGAGTGAATAACACCGCTCTTCATAACTCATTCGCTGAATTTCGAACATCAGTCTACTAGGAACTCAACTGAAGCTTTCCCTGCATGATCTAGGTAAAGGAACTGTCATAAAGTATACTAGGAATCCTGTTCGTATCCACCCTCACACTTCCCTCCCACAGGTTCTTTACGTTCCTCAGGTTCCTTTCAACCTTTTCCGAGTTCGCTAAGCCTTTGCACCGCTCACGATGTGGGGCCTCATTCCTGGAGATACAGGGATTACGCGGTCAGTGATCGATTCCAACTTCCTCGATATGGGTGGGAACATCGAATTCAATTCTCTCGGGTCGTGAATTTCATCCCCGTTCCGTCATAGGAATTCCGTCCGTGTTTCCGCATCCCAGAAAAAGTGACCTCTTCTGCAATCTCATTCCCCTTTTTGGCACTTCATCCCCTGCCCTGTCCTGCTCCAGGTCCAAGTCGTATCATTCACGACAGACATGAATCCTTACAAGGTCGCTATCCGTGATTGGCGCAGAAATTCAATTGACATACACTCTGAATGTGTAGACAAGGTTTTCTAGGCGATCATCGTGGATTTCAGTTTGGATTGGGCCAATGTCAGTTAAAATTTCTCTTTACTCAAACCCTTAAACTTCAGGTCGATAATGAATATTTCTTTATTACATCGAGAGACACATAAGTAGTTTCTGAGTCCACTCTCCCTTAAACCCCGTTTCCTAAAACACATAATCGGGTTTGATAACATGGATAACATTATTAGTAAGAAAAGGAAGAGGAGGAATATGTACACTACGGTGGTAATTTCTCTAGCAGCAGATATTTCTCACCGAAACCTAAAAGTCGTCGTTATAAGTCCGGTTTTTGAATCGAGATCTGGTAATCCGACCAGAGGTCAAGAACGTTCCTCCCGGTGACAATGCCGAAGAAGGTGTCGTTCCACGGAGAAACCATCAGAGCGTTGAGATGATTTACAAACTGATCCGTCACATTCTGGTCGATCCAATCGATGAAGTAAGCTGTGGTCTCATAACCGTCTGACCAATTACCTCCCTCCGACCAATTCCAGTGTTTGGCTGCAAATCCGGAGCGCAAGCGGATGAAATCAGCAATTCCCTCGAATATGCCGGACATGCTCTCGCTGCTTCCGTGAGCAACAGAGTTTTGCCAAATGTGGGTGGATAAGTGAGTCAGTACACCTTGGATCTCGTAATGTAATGCATCACTGTCACCTGGGAGTGTCTCGACATACTTTGCTGAGAGGTGGATTTCCGCGTGATTAGGGGCGGCGACTGTCGCGTAAGCAACTCCACCGATGTCTTCAACGAATAAGGTGAGGCGATCGACCTGTTTAGGTGCACTCAGACTGAAGGACTTGAGGCAGAAACTCTTGACGGACTTCAGGATATCGATTAGCTCAGTATCGGTAAACTCATTAGAGAATCGTGTCATAACACTAGAGCTCAGCCCTGTGGTGTTGATTTCATAGATCGTCGAATCTTCTACGTCCTCCATGATCACAGCGAGGCAATCAAATTCTCCAAAAACATAGATCGTGAGCAATAATTGCAAGGATTAGTCTAGGAGCGCACTACCTCATATGCAAAAAGCATATGAGCCAAACTAACAATGCAAATGCTTCTTCAGCGAATTAGTTATAACTTATCTATGGAATTTAATTAATTTATTAAATTAATTATGGGATTTAATTAATTTAACACCCCTTGCGGAGAGGCAAGTGATCATGCACAACGAATGGTCAAAAATCTCTTATGACATAATAGCGCTGCTATCTCTAATAGTACTCTTTTTCTTGGTGGTGGAGGATGTGATAAGCATAACGAGTAAATAGTCTTGTTGATGTGACTAGCTAGAGATAAAGAAAAGTAAAAAGTATATTACAGGTCTCCTCTTGTTTTATTATATTTTTAGCTTGATCCAAGATCCTACGTTGTTATAATAAACTAGAATCTATATTATTGCGCGAGTGAACTTGTATCCTACGCTCTTCTAATAAACTAGAATCTATATTATTTTGTGAGTGAAATTTTATCCTGATATGTGCAACCCAAACCTTTCTGTTATAAAGTAGCACAATTATCAACCTGAAGTCCGTGAAATCTAGTAGCCATGTCTCTCTCGCTACTCCATATAGCCCCTCTAATATAACAAAGATACTATTATAAGAGAAACAATGTTAAATAATCCAAAAGATCATGTGATAATAAAAAATATGCTTAACATAATATGGAATATATAGAATAGCCATACAAATAAAAATTAGTTATAAATAATCCAATAATACATCTGGTTGGATGCTAATCACTCATTTGATTTTTGATAGATATAACTAACTTGGTCAACAAAAGAATTGATATAATATATTTGGAGAATGCAGATAATATAAAATTATTTATTGTAAGTATTTATGTTCACTGAATCCAATCATAATCTTTGCACATCTTTCTCACTTGAGATTTTATCCTTAGGAAGTAAAAGTCTATGACAAGCTCTATATCATACCTTCTACATTACATGGAATTACATGGTAGTATTACATGGAATGAAGTCATAATATAACCAATAGCTATAAGAACACAGGATGTTCTATCTTGTATTTCCCCGGAAACTTCCTCTCTCTTATAAAACCATAATTCACTCACATCTCATCTTATGAGTAAACGTTTATTCCTGAAATTTTTAAAACTAGGTTCCAAAAGAACCAAGGCATGAAAGCCAAGAGATTAAACACGAAAGATTGAACCCCATCACTATCATCTAAAATAATTACTCAAAGCCCTAGAAAATCAAAATATGCTTCTATCTTCCTGCAAGTTTCTCCTGAAGTCGGATACCAATAGATAGAATCTTTTTCGTTTTGCAAAACAGAAAAGATCACCTAAAGTACCATATACTCGGAAATGCATAAACTCTTATCGAATCCCTCTTTCTTCTCCTTCCCTTGCCCACCTTCTTCCATTCATTTCTTTCCCCTTCACCAAAAGTAACTAATTTAATAAGTTTCCTTCAAGCCAAATTTACAAAGCAGGAAAATGAGGATTAACGAATTTCTCTTCTTCGCTCTCTCTTTCTCCTCTAGTTTCGACTCACTCGACGCAAATCGCCATTACTTGGACGGCATCACAGCTCACACCGCACCAATTGCAAAGCAAATCTGGCACTACTATTGTCACAGAACAGACAGATAAACAGACCAAACAATGAACAGCAGCAGCGCTTCCGTCGGGAACAAATAGTTCTTCAATAGTTGCGGTCGCAGACTCGCAGCACCAGCAGGCCTAGTGACTGTGCAACCGGCCAGCGATCACTCCCACCATGTAAGCAAAAGCGCCACATGTCACAGTCACTCCTTCTCTCGTCGCTTACTCCACTATACTCCAGTCTAGTCGCTCGGTCAAACTCCGCACTTCTCGCTTTCCTTTCGTAGTACTTCTGAAAGCGCTCGTCTCCCTCGAATAGATCTGCACTTC
Source organism: Lunularia cruciata (assembly GCA_948567375.1). Classification (NCBI taxonomy): domain Eukaryota; kingdom Viridiplantae; phylum Streptophyta; class Marchantiopsida; order Lunulariales; family Lunulariaceae; genus Lunularia; species Lunularia cruciata. Next base: position 48,236,366 of record OX419761.1, on the reverse strand, counting down.
TAATGGAGTCTCGTCTCGCAACGAGAACCAAACTACAGACTTAACCCTTGCTATAGTGACATCTATAAAAACATATTTCAGTGGCAGGATATTGCTTGGTTGTGGAAGTGGAACTACACAAATCTCAAAACCAAACGATTTAGTTAAGTTTTCCAAGGTATTTCAGCTGACAGGAGGTTTCAAATGAGCTCCAATTTGGTAATTAAGTGGTAGCATCCATGTTTCCTTTTTTTTTTTCTTCCTTCGCTGATGTTGAGGATGATGCTTGCAGAGTAAAGGATCTTTGTTGTTCCTCCTCATCGTCGTTATTTCTGTATCCTCATCTTCTCCTTCTGAAGAGGATACCTCCAGTACTTGAGTGCTGGCCCTTGGCTTCTTGGCCAAGGAAGGTTGCTTCTTTGGGGTGATATCCTTCCTCTTAGCGGCCCTCAGCATTGCTGACTCATTGCCAACTCTTCATCCACAGACAAGAATAGGCCAATTCTTGCAAATTCAGCATTTGCCACTCTGTACTTGGCAATCAACATTGGTCCTTCAGGTTGGTCATCGAGATAACCTCTAGGATGGAAGGGAGTAGGGAACCTCTTCCTTCCTCTCTGGTTAAGAGGTTGGTTCCCTTGTAATAGTGGATACCAAAGGGACCAAGGTAGGTAGCACTATTGTCCTCCTCGGAGTCTTGGTGCATCATCTTTGCTTGTAGATCAAATATTTGTACCCAATCTACAGGCTTGCTTGAGTACACTTAATCAAAAAAGACTACTTGCTATTTTTCAGGTAGGTCGTTTGTTTGGGTTTGAAGAGTTTCATAACCGCCTCCACTATGGCGCTTAATGTAGGGTCTTTGTAATTGGCTACCCTCCACCCATTATTATTAGGCCTCTTATGGTTGAAAGTGGCATTGATCTTGGCCATCAGCTCCTTGTTTGCAAATATTAACTTCATAGTCATTGCTCTTAAAACTCCAACATCCGGGCCAAGTACTGTTTGCCAATGGTCCTTTGTCCAATTGTAGGAGCTCTCATGTTTCTCCCATTTTCTCTCATTCTCCTTGGCATCTTCTCCTTCTTTCCTCTCATCTCATGAATTATGGTGAAGTTTGTCAATTCCTAGTTCCAAAGCAAGAACCCCAAATGTTTGATCTAGATCACTGCAATCCTATAGTGAATAGCCCATTTTTTACTATAGGAGACCTAAGGATGGCCTCTAGAATCTTCTATATGTCTTTGGTCTATACATCATGTTTCTTGATAGTAATTGAGAAAGGGATAACAATAATTGGTTCTACTCTAAGTATTGTGTGTCAGTTTGAGTGCTAAGAATCACTCCAAATGCTAACTCTCTAAGTAAATGCTAAATGATTTGTTATCATTTTGGGCAAAGTGTAAGCACTCAGCAATGTAGACAAATGAATCTAAAAAAAGTACAACTATTGGCTGAACTCCCAATTTTATAGTCTAGATCCTTGGTCATTCTTCAGCACATTGATGGTTAAGGAGTAGGTGAGCATTCCACATCCACACATGCAAAGGTATCTACATGGCATCTTTGGTTAAGTGTCATTCTCCCACAATGTCAGTGATTCTCCTCCACTCATTTCCCATGCGCCAAGCTTACCCACCAACTGCCAATGGCTATTTGAATGGAATGGCCCTTGGTGGCAACTCCCAGTTGATTTGGTGACTCATTCAAATTGCAGTGGCACTTAAGTACAAGTGCCAATGGTCCTTGGCACTTGAGCCTATAAGCAATAATCTGGAAATCATTCTAAATGCTCAACATCCTTTGAGCATTTTGAATGGTATGACAACCCTCCAAGTGCTATGATAGCACTTTGAGTGTTGATCATCCTCAGGCATTCAGGTTTTCCTACATCCCTTTGAGTGCCACTTGTGAGACAACTGTGAGTGCCATCTTCTTTTAAGTTTATTCTCCTAGTAATTATAACTCTTCATTGTCTTTCCGTAGCATCTAAGCATGATTTGATCAACAAAAGCAATTTTTGAAGAAATAGGAGCACCACATGTGCTTTCAATTCTCCACCTCAACCATATCTTCCATGTCAATCAACATATCATCCACATGTAGTACTAAGATAATCAAATCAAAAACTCTAGGTCCATGTAACTTCTTGAGGTACAAACAACAATCTCACTCAATTTTTTTGTATCCATGGTTCAACATGAAAGCATCAAATTGCATGTACCATATTCTTGGACTTTTCTTTAGCCCATATAATGAATTTTGTAACCTGTAACTAGATTATCATTCCTTGGTACCACAAAATCTTCATTCTAATGCATGCAAATCTCTTCTACCAAATCTTTATGTAAAAGTGCAGTTGTGATATCTAGTTGTTACAACCCCAAGTTATGCAATGTAACTATTGACACCAATGCACAAATTGAAGAGATTTGTACCATTGGTGAAAATATCTCATTGAAGTCAATACCTTCCTTGTTGCTAAAATCCTTCCTATCAAAATCTTCACCTATTTTTGGAAGTCCTTCCTTCCTCCAAAATATCCATATGCAACCAAATGCTTGCTTTCCTATATGTAATTTTCCAAATCTGTAAGTTTGGTCATCTCCTCTTCCATTTCATTATGCCATCTTTGACACTATAGATCTTGCATTGCCTCTTTATATGAAGAAGGTATACCATTCTACATAAGAAGAGCATAGGCTACAAATGAATCATCAAATTTCTTTGGAGACCTTCTATCCCTTTTTGGATATCTATGTTCATGTATAATTTATGGAATTTTCTTTTCTTATGGATTACTTAGGAGATCTATGGCAACCCAATGTCAATGTACTAATAGTATAATTGGCAAGAAAAAGTTGTTCACACAAGGAGATGGTTCAAAAATGGCTAGAACTGAAGAGAAGATGTCACATTGTCACAATTTTCTATTGTTACATCTTTAACCTCTTAGGCAATAACTATTCCAAGAAGAGAGTAGTGCAACTCATAGCAGCGCACTATAGAAAACTCAAACAATAAAATCACTTCCACAAAAGATATATTACTAAGTGTGCTCCTAAAGGTGATGGTTTAGTCTATTTTAATGGTTAGTGGCCCCAAATGTCTCTCCCTTGCAGTTACCTCTTAGGCAATAACTATTCCAAGAAGAGAGTAGTGCAACTCATAGCAGCACACTGTAGAGAACTCAAATAAATAAAACACTTCCACAAAAGATATATTACTACTAAGTGTGCTCCTAAAGGTGATGGTTTAGTCTATTTTAATGGTTAGTGGCCCCAAATGTCTCTCCCTTGCAGTTGCTGTTGTCATACTACAATGGTAATGAAAACATTCTACCCTTCACAAAAGGCATTCCTACTGCAATGCTATAGGTTTGTGACACACTTGACATTTTGCTATACATGGTACTTTATGATACTTGCAACCTTCATGATTTTTCAATGCATCAAGGATCCAACACACCAATAAAGGTGTTGGATCAAGGTGTTTCCCCATTCCAACACTTGCATTTGTACTTCAAGTTCCTCACAACTACTCAATCCAACAATCAAAAAACATACACACCACAAGATTGACACACTAAAGATCATGGAGGTCCTCATGCATCTTCATCAGACAATATCCAATTTTCATACACACAAGTGAGTAGACTATGGATGCACAAATTGGACAAAAAGGTGTGATTTGGAATACCAAGACTGAACCTATATTATTTTGGGATAATTCCTCTTATACCTCCTACCACAAAAAGATAGGAGAAATCAGATGCACATATGCCTATGAGATCCCATGATTAACTCTACTCCTATCAAGGCTAACCATAATGTAAGTACCTTATCGCCCAAATTAATTCTATGGTGACATTGCATGGGTGTCAATATCCTATTATAGCTTATTGTTTTACAATTGGGATAATGGTCCCGTTAAATTGTCATTCCTAGGTTGGGGTCTACCATACATGGTCAAAGATCTGTATAGGTGACCAACACAAGGATATTATAACATGAAGATATTACCAATATGAAGGTGTTATATATATATATACCCCTATAGATGCATACTAGCCTATTTGCTTGATTTGTAGCATTTATGACTTCCTTAGTTAGAGTGGTTAACACTTCTTTGGACTTGGTGGTGGTATGCTTCTTCACCCGGTTTGCCATTTTGTTCAACTGATCATCGGGATGTGACTTTGTCTCCATTGCATAGATCTTTGACTTCAAATCTCTTATCTTTGCTTGATAAGTTTTGCATCAAAATTGATTTGTGTACTTGTGCAATTGTCTACTAGTTGTTTCCTTTGACAACTATGAGAATCCACATCCTCTCTGCCTCCAATGCATCTTTTATGGATTTAAGTTCTATATCTACCTCCTATTGCACTTGTGTACAAAGGATCTGCTCCCAATCCTTTTTCTCCTTGATTGACTTGGTAGATTCCACTATGCAATGCTTAGCCGTTCCTTCATAACTCCTATATGTTGCTTCTACATTGGAAGTCCAAAGTCACACCATAGCTAACTTCTCATGCATCATGGAGATCTCTTCTCCTTTAGTACTCATATGTTCTTTCTATGCTTGTTTTTACTTCACAAATGTCTACTCTCATTGCTCCGTCCCAAGCTTCATTACTCAGATGTTGTCTTGTACCAACTACAACTTTGTGTTGTACTTGGCCTAGCATTTGTCCTTGTCTTTATTCCACTAATTAGTAGTGCTGGTCCAATAGGCACACTCCTTATCCTTCTTCCTCAAATCTTCATCCCATGCTCCAAATTGTCTCTCCAACTCAACAACCCATTGGGTAGTACCACTCTTGACTTGTTCCTTCAATGTTGCTACCTCCGCTTGAGTGGGAATTGTCTCATTGTGAGCTCAAGATTGCTTATTTTTGGCCTTCACATCATCACTCTTTTCATTGTGTGCAATTTGGAGCAAATGTTTTATCATGGTCTTCAAATCATTCACATTGGGGTGAAGCTCATGGTAGAATGGTAAAATTTTCTCCATCACTTCTATAATGGGTCTCAATCTGTTAACAATCCACCAAGACATCCAAATGCTTCCTAATGAAACAACCACTTCTTCTCTTTTGTAAACTTCACCTTCACACATTGGTGGTGCTGATGCCAAGGGTTTCTTTCATTTTGGTTGCACATTGTCAACAATGACATGGGGTACAATTCCTTCTTTTGCTCCAAGATCAATCAAGGTACTCCTCTCTTCTAGCACCTCTGAGTGAAAGCCACCTCTCCTTCATGTTTCACTCATTTCTCTATCCTTGCTTGAATAGAATCTTTGTGTTTTGCTACAACTCTTTTGCTTTCAAGGGATTTCCTTCACTTTAAGATGTCCCCACATCCTTCATCTTGGGGGTTTGGCCATAGAGAGTCCTTATTTTCTTCAAGCACTCCCACATCCAGTTGGCCTTGGTCCCAATGTCCCATAGTACCCATATCTGCTCAGTCTCTTGTAGGCTTGGAGGTCAACACCTTATTGGTATGTCTCCTCAATTATGCAATTAAGATGGTATCATCTTTTGGTATTGTCCCATCCCCACTTCCAAAGACCAAGTGGCTTCAAGTTTTTTCATTTTCACCCTCCACAAGAGTGGATTGCACTTCTCATTTTGGTCTCCCGTCCTTGCATTCCTCATCTAATGATAATTCAATATTTGAGGAGGATAGCAATTTCCTTCAAGAGTGCATTGCAACACCCTACTACTATGTCTTCTTCCATGGGAGCTTTATCTTTTTCCTTGTCTCAAGTTATATCAGGGCAACCTACATCTTCCAAATTGCTACTCCCTAATTCTTCATCATCTTAATTAGAACCATTATCTTTTGACTAAACTTCTACCACCTATAGGTTGGACTTTTGCTTCTTGTTTAGTTGTATGCCCAATGATACCGCTGGTGTCTTCTGCTTCATTTTATGAGAACTTGGGTCAATGGAGGTCTGAATCTTTACCCACTTGCCTGACTCTAAGAATTATAACATGGTGTACTTGTATCACTCAGCGTCCTCCACCTACTCAAGTTATGATTGGTTATAGCCCATGAGATAGTGGTGCACCAAGAAGACCTTCTTCTCCTCCTTCCGTAGCAATTTCATCCTAATAAGAAATGAAAATCGGGAAAGAAAAGTGGAATGCTTGCTTGTAATGTCTTGGTGAGCGGTCTAATCCATTGGTTGAACATCCTTTCCAGATCCAATGCATGTCCTTCATGCAATAACTATAAGATCACCTACCTATTCACCTACCTATAGTTGACATAGGTTGTTTAAGTTTATCAAAACAACTTCATGATTGACATCACCGCAACACGCTTGGCTGGATCCTTATAGCCCTTCACTTTCTAGCCATTTTTCATCTTCTTATTTTTAAACAAAGAAAAAAATTCTTTTGTCATTGCCTTGCTCACCCTTGGCCAATCTTGGTCCAAGAATATTGCACTTGGGGTGGGAAATTCCATCCCTAAGGACCCTCTGCCAATGCAATAGCTTATGACACATCTTTTCATATCTTCATTTATGTCACATCCTTGGTTATGACCATTCTTGGCCATGTAAGCAAGGAACCAAAAGGACAAGTATCCATATTGGCAGATAAGTGGGTGCAAGAATGCCACTTGTACCAAAGAACTGATTTTTGTAACTATTCATCTTCATGGTGCTTCTTGCATGTGGGAATAGCAACATGCCACTACAAGTATCCACCAAATTGTTCACCTATCAGCAGCATGATATAAACTCAAAAGGAAAATCAAGATTGAGTATTGATTTTTGCAAGCATAAACTTTTATCAATTTTTGAAGTGACCACACTCTATCAAATTTTCCAATCTACTTGTGATTTGAGAAAGTGAGAATGAGCATGTGATTGTGAATTGAGTGTGGAGTGAAAAAAGAAGCACAATGTTATGCCTAAGGTGACCTTGCAATCACCTAGTGTAGAGAAATGGAGAACTTATTGCTATGCCAAGTATGTCATAACTCAGCGGCTATAGTTCTTGATGTGAAATTTGGAGTTTAAAAATCTCTTGATGGTGCAAGAGATTTAGGAAAAGAGTGCAAAAACACCTCCAACCTGCAAGGCAATATGTTTGCTTGGAACTAAGATATAAAAAACCCAAAGATGTGTCACCAAACCAAAGGCATCTCGGCAATCACCCCTTTTTGACAAAAATTGCATATCTTCAGACTTGTCCATCCTTCTTCTTGTCCAATGAAACCACTTGTCATGTGTCAAACCTTAGAATCCTATTTGCAAACAATTTTTATCAAAAAATGTAATCACATTACAAAGAAAGAAAAAACAAAAAATACAATCAAAAGAGATTGAATGGACTATTACAAGATATATAGGATGTGAGATGTCTTCACTTCCAACATCAAACTATCTAATATTTGATTTATTTTTTCTTTTCTTTTCTTCAAATATAGTAATCATCTCCATCATACTCTCTACTCAATAATCAACACCTCTACTAACAACAAGGCAACATCTTTCTAGATCCTATAATATATATCCTTTTGTATCCTTCTCATATCCCAATAATATACATGTTCTAGATTTGGGATTAACTTTGTCTTTTGCTTTTGTTGAATGTGAACATAATCTATACATGCAAACCTCTAAGTGAAGAGTAATCAACATGCCAACCTGTCTATTTTTCCAAAGGTGTCTTTACACTCAATAGCTATAGAGGGAAAAATGCTTACCAAATTACAAGCCATATTTACAACTTTTGCCCAAAAACTCTTCTCCAATCCATCATTTTTTAGCATACTTCTTGCTTTCTCCAAGAGTGTATTATTTATCCGCCCTACCAAATCATTTTTTTGAGGGTAACCAGAACGGTAAAGTGATGAATTATTCCTTCACTCTTATAGTGTCTATTAAACTCTCCAGATTTGCATCTCCACCATTATCAATTCTCAAACACTCACTTTCCTTCCAATATGTTTCTCCACCATAACCTTCTATTGTTGATAGATAGAGAACACATCTGATTTTTTCTTCATTTATGTAGATCCATACTCTTCTAGAGTAGTCATCTACCAAAGATACAAAATATAATCCTCTCTATTTTGAAGCTAGAGGTGTAGTGCACCAAACATCAAAATGCATATAGTCTAATATTCCCTTTGTGCATGAACTCCTATGGAAAATCTCACCCTCTATTGCTTTCTTATTACACAATTCTCACCAAACTTTAACTTACAACCTTTAAGGCACTTCAATAGTTGCTTGGATAATTAACTTAGACCTATTTTGCTCATATGATCCAATATCAGGTGCCATAAGTGTGTGAGATCTTTAAGATCTTCTTTTTCAGAAATTGTACTCCTCTTGTGGTATCTCCAACTAGCTCACTAAGATTTCCTATCTTCTTTCTCTTCATACAACTAATGCTCCTTTTGATATTTGTAGTGTTCCATTTTATTCTCGCCACCATTAACAATTAAGTCCAAAGTACTAGGTGATATCAATTGATTCCTTAACTTAGGAACATGCCACACATCAGCAAGGGTCCTCACAACACCATCAAACATCTTAACTCATATCATACCAATGCCAATAGCTTTCAAGCCATATTATTCCCCATTATTACAAATCCTCCATTGAATGGTTTGTACTCACCAAACCACTCCTTATTTGGACACATATGGTAAGAGCAACCTGAGTCCAATATCAAAAACTCTTCGAATTGATCTTTGTCTTGGGTAACAAATATTACATCATCCATAAATCTAGACAACTCTGCAATACTTGCTTGAACTTAAAATTGACCTTCATTCCTACTGGGTTCAGGCCTCCTATTATTACAATCCTTCTTGAAATGCACAACCTTCCACATAGATCCAACACTTGCCTTTGGAGACTCCAATTCTAGACTTTGACTCTTGATCTAATCTCTATATCTTGTCCTTCCTCTAATAAATAGAGCATCTGGATTTTTATTTTCTTGGTTGGGTTGTTTCCACATCTTTTTGGACAACAATGTTGAAATGACCTCAAAATTTATATCATCCTTCCCATATAGAAGACATGTGACATGCTCATATGAGGGAGACAAGGAAGTCAATAATAGTGCAATGTACTCCTTTTCTCTTCTAGCTCAACCTCTATGTTCATAAATGATTTTGTTGAAAACATTGAGGTGCTCCATCGAGGCTTTCCTTCAACTGCAACATATATAGCTTCTGTTTGAGATATAATCTATTCGTCAAGGACTTGGTTATATAGAGACTCTCTAATTTTGCACAATTTGGTGTATAGTTCTTATTCATTATGTTGTATAGCACTTCATTAGCAAGATTTAACCAAATAATACTAATAGCTCCTAGATCTACATCCTCCCCCATCATCACTTTTGTCCTTATGTCTTCTCCCTAGCATTCACCCTTGATGGACAAGTTAGTCCTGCAATTTCAATCGCCGCATCCCAAAATTGTACTTTCTTTGAAACTTCTCCATTGCAAATTTAGCATTTGATATTGATATTACCCTTTCCATAGCTTTGCTCTCTACCCACCCACCTTTGCTCTAGATCCACTGCGCCTCTTATATCAATTATTAGGAAATTCATTCCGGAGCTACTCGATCAACAGCGTACACAACATACCCCCTTAAAAGAACATCAAGGACAAGAACAACAAGATATAACGTGGTTCACGTACTATCCCGGAAGTTACATCCCCGCCCGAACAGTTTCACACCCAATACTTTATTTCAGCAGCACATATATATATATATATATATATATATATATATATATATATATATATATATATATATATATATATATATATATATATATATATATATATATATATATATATATATATATATATATATATATATATATATATATATATATATATATATATTCATTCAGTCAGATAACGAATAGTAACTCATCACGCTCATCTTTCTGAATATCTATCACCGAGTGTGTCTCGTCAATGTTGTCGTCCGGTATACTCTCGGTTGATGTTCCGCTCCTGGCTACCTCATCAATCAACGTCAACACTCAGTCATAGCTCGAATAGCAAGACATTTTTAACACTGTACAGCATAACTCCATCACTGTCTGTTTTGTGCTCCCCTCTAAGTTCTAACAAATCTAGACATCACTGTACACTATATTAATCTGTCTCCTTGTACTTGCAAACACTCGCCTCCTCCAACTGTAGTACATATATACAAGTACTATTGTACATATATCTGTACAACTCTACCAGTCCTTTGGAGTTCCACTGGAAGGGAAATTCATAGAAGAAGAGGTCAGGGGGGTGAAGTTCAATCATCACCCTCTTCATTACTGCAAAGTCACAGCTATACAAGAAGGAAGAAGTACAGAAACTGTGGGGAGATGTCTCCGGTAACTCATCTGTGGACATAAAGTGATGCGCAAGGTGAGAAATGGAGGCAACTGAGAGCAGCAATAGAGAGGACAGAAATGGACAACATTTCAAAGGAAGCAGAAAACAGAAACAAAAGGTCCAATCATATGAGGACATTTCCAACATGTCCTCAGAGTGCAAGCATTAGACAATCAACTCACTATCATCCATGCATTCTCTGTAAGAAAGATATTGCTATGTACATCATGAAGTTAGTATGAAAATGTGCAATTCACCTGAATTCAAGCGAATCAGCTGGAAAGGGAGCAATTAGTTTGAGCTCCTTATAACTTTGATACCAGTAATCCTGATTCATGGCTGGATACATTTACGTAGCTCGTCGCCCGGTGAACTGGGAGCAAAGCTGGAAAATGAATGACAAAGACACCCAATAAGACAAAAGCCCAGATTGCACATGCTAAAGATGATTCTATATTTTATACATTCAAGCCCACTAAGAAATCCCACACCATCAAGTTGGCAGTGCTTCACGAGCTGAAGCTGAGAGAAGCGGCCTTTCTATACTGCGAAGAAGCCCTGCCATGGTTGTTTGACACCAAAGAGAAAGCCAAACAAAGGAACGTCAACTTCATGCAAAATATAGCAACATGTCTGTAGATGGATACGGTGTTCACTTCCAGTCTTGGAAGCTACGCCCACAGCCAAAACACACTCAGAATATCTGGTTTTGAAGGTTGTCCACTCTCACCGCACCAATTCACTAAAAGTTTCTGTAAGTGCTAAGTGGTCTGGTTTCTTGCACGGAGGGAACTGTCGAGAGAACAGAAACCGTCAAGAGAACAGTCGAGTATCATATGTGAACCCGCACACACGCCCTCAACTCCACGCAGGTCTCTCCTTGCTCCTATCTTAGTTCCCCCGCAAAGACCTAGTTGTCTCATCCACCATCTAGGAGATCCGTTTACCGCAGTAGATGTTGTGTATCAGTCACCGTTGGATCTAGTCACTTCATCTTTCTAATGAATAGCAAGACATATTCAACAATCTCCACCATTGCTTGTATTCTATTGAGCAAATAAATAAAATACTTCTAAGAGTGTTTAGTTATGTAATCTCAAGTCAGCAACTTCGGACACTGAGCAAGTTCAAACATAACTTGAACTTCTCAACAAGAACAGGCTTTGTCAACATATCAGCTGCATTCACATCTGTGCCATCTTCTACAAATTGACTTCTCCATTGGTCACAACTTCCCCGATGAAGTGGTGTCTCACATCGATGTGCTTGGTTTGAGAATGAAACACTTGATTCTTGGCCAAGTGAATAGTACTTTGGCTATCACAATGAAGCTTGGACTTCATTTCTGCAAGTCCAATGTATTTGACTAACCTCTGTACCCATACAGCTTCCTTAGCTGCCTCTGTTGTTGCAATATACTCTACCTCTGTAGTTGAAAGAGCAACAGTAGTTTGAAGAGTAGACTTCCAGCTTGCGGGACCTCCAGCAAGTGTAAATACAAATCCGGTAGTGGACCTCCTCTTGTCTAGATCTCCAGCAAAAACAACATCCAAATACCCTGTAATTACACCTTGGTCCTACTCCATGTCTTAATTACTATGCTCACTGTATTTGATATATCAGGTCTAGTACAGACGTACATTAGATTCCCTACAGCACTAGCAAAAGGAATATTTGACATCAGTCTTAACTCTTCCTCATTTGATGTGCATTGCTCCCAAGGATAACTTGAAGTGATTTGCAACTAGTACACTTACAGGTTTGGCGCTCTCCATAGCAAAGCATACAAGTAACTTTTCCACATACCTTCTATGTGAAATACAAAATTTTCCCTAGCTCCTATCCCTCTGGGATTTCAATTCCAAGTACCTTCTTGGAGGGGCCTAAGTCCTTCATCTCGAACTCCTTAGGTAATTGCACCTTTTAGTTTCTACACCTCAATTTTGTCCTCCATAGCAATCAGCATATCATCCACGTATAGTATGTTAGTTTAGTTAATCTCTAGTTTAGAGACTTCTCTTGTTTTTAAGGTTTTGTTAGAATCCTCTAGAAGCCTTGCCAAAATTCTCTACTTAGGTAAAGAGAGGCGCAGCCCTAATTAGGGTTAAGCAAAGCAAAGCAACCCCCTAGGGTTTGCTGAAGTGTATATAAGAGTGTTTTCTACTCCTGTTTCAGTTAGTTCTTCAACAAGGGTGATTCCCAACACCTCTTCCTTGCATTTCGTGAAGTCTTGAGTTGCCTAACATCATCTCAAGATTGTCTTTTGATATCTCAGTATTAGAGGCTACTAGTGCTGCGTGAGAGAACCTACTTGATGCTTGTGAGTTATGATACAAAGAGAGAGGTCTAGTATTGCAGTAGTGATGTCTGATACATCAAAGATAAGAGGGAGTGATAGACCTTCCACTTCAAAGAGTAGGAAGCTTGGTTCTTATCAGGTTATGGGCCCACAATCACCACTGGGGTTGATAGGAGAACTCAGAGAGATAGAGAAACCTGGGGAAGACTAACTACAAAGCTTGGGCTTTGGATGTGAAGACTATCTTAGACAGTTATGACTGTCTAGAGTTTGCATTAGAAGCTCATGATATAGATGAGCTAGAGGCGAACAAGGAGGAGAGAGTCAAGCACTCTACTACTAGGAGGTTTCAGCTGAGGGCTATGGAAGAGCCAGCTAGAGACCTAGTAGATACTTATGTTTGGAGTTGGGAGATTTAGGAAAAAATCAAGAACTGTTACACTGTTGAGAAGCAAGAGAGCTCCTATTGAGTCTGGTCTACAGTAAAGAACTTGAGATTGGAGGAAGGTGAAGATTTCATCTGTTATCTGTCAAAACTGCAGAAGCTTTTCAAGTGTATCAAGGAGGATGGGGTTGTACTTACAGAGAAGTATGAGATCAAATATCTCTTAGATAGTCTTCCTTCAAGCTATGACTCTGTCCTAATAGCTCTGCAAGTTTACCTGTTGAAACTGTCACATGGGATTTTTTGAGACACAAATTGCTGGTGTTTAGCAGACATAGGAAAGACAAAGGGCTGAAGTTATATGAGCAGGGAGATGCTGCTCTGTTCAGTGTTTCTTCTCAGTCAAGAAGAGTGCTAGATAGAAGAGTGAGCAAACCAGAGCAAACCAGAGTGAGTAAATCTGGTAAAGGAGTTAGTAACGTTGATGACAGGACTTGTTATTTTTGTCATGAGAAAGGTCATATTGCACTCATATGTCCCAAGAGAGGACAAAGGAGAGAACAAGAGCTGAAGATGGTAGGCAAGAGATCTCAACCAGTAAAGGGATGAAAATCTGGGAGTTCAGCTTACAACTCAGAGGAGTGCCATGAGATAGTCAGCGATGAGGAGGGGTACTCAGCAGAAGAGCTAGATTGTGGAATGTTGGCAAAATCACAGTTGTCCTCAAACGGTTCTGGATGGTTCTTGGACTCAGGAGCCACCTCTCATATCTGTTATCAGAAGGAGCTGTTCTCAACTTTTCAACCTCTGAAGATTCCCAAGAGTGTTCGTTGTGGACCTGGGATTTTGAATCCAGTGTTAGGAACTGGCAAAGTTCCTATAGCCTTCATGGGATGTTCTGAAAAAGGCTATTTGGAAAATGTACTGTATGTTCCAGATTACACCAAGAACTTGATATCAGTACATAGCCTCATGGAGCATGGTGTGGATGTTCTGTTTGAAAGCAACAGAAATCAATGTACTTTGAAGAAAGGAGAGTTGGTCCTTGGGTATGGTACTGCCAAAGGGAAGTTGTTCAAGTTGATGGAAGCTGATGGTTCTGATTCTGCATTGGTAGCAGAAAACAGAAATGATATCCATCTCTAGCATTTGAGGTTAGGGCACTTGTGAGTGCAAAACCTATTTGCTTTAGAGAAGGTAGTGGATGGGTTGAAACTAGATCCCAAAGGAAAACTCGAGTTTTGCATTGGGTGTGCAGAAGGTAAGGCACACAAGGCTACTATTCCCAAGAAATCTTCATCTAGAGCTTATGGTATTCTAGATGTCATACATTCTGATGTATGGGGATACATGACTGAGAAGTCATTGAGTGGAGCAGCCTACTATATTTCCTTTGTGGATGATTACAGTAGAAAGAGCTTTATCTATCTCATGAAAAGCAAGGATGAATGCTGTGAAAATTCCAGAAGTTTGTAGCCATGGTTGAGTTGCAGACTAGGAGGAAAGTCAAGCGATTGAGAACAGATGGAGGCAGAGAGTACAAGAATGAGGAATTCCTCTCTTTTCTCTCAGAAAAAGGAATCCTCCTTGACTGTATTGCAAGAGACAGTCCTGCACAGAATGGAGTTGCAGAAAGGTTGAATAGGACACTGGTGGAAAAAGCATTGGCAATGCTCCAACATGCCAAGCTGGAGAGAAAGTTCTGGGGTGCTGCAATTAGCACTGCAAATTTTCTTAGAAATATCAGTGGTACCACAACATTGCAAGGAAGAACTCCTGAAGAATGCTGGAGTGGTAAGACACCTAATCTTTCAGCTTTGAAAGTCTTTGGATGTCCTGCCTATGTTCATATCCCCAAGGAGCAGAGGAGGAAGTTCACAAAGAAGGCTGAGAGAATGCTTTTTGTAGGATATGAAGAGGGATTGAAAGGATATCTTCTGTACAATCCTAAGTCTGGACAGATCATCAGAAGTAAAGATGTACTCTTTGATGAATTGAGGACTTGGAGTGAGAACAGTGATGAGCTGCAGAAGCAAGCTGATCAGTTTGATCAGCCTGATCAATCTATCTTCCCAAGCTGCAGAGTCAGTTTTTCAGATCAATCATCAAAAGAGCAATCTCTATCTGAAGCTGATGGTTCACCAAAGGAGAGTCTGAAGGTGTACAAAAGAAGGCCTAAACAGACAGTGGTTTCTGATTCTGATACTACAGATGGTGACTCCCACAAGCAGTCTGCAGATGCAGAATCTCTGAGTGAGACTCCAGAGATGTCAAGAGACGGCATGAATCTTCTGGGCACAGAGCCAAGAAGATCACAGAGAGATAAAAAACCTATTGACAGACTTGGTCTTCTATCAGAAGAGATGTTAGATGAATCTTACATCTGTCATGAAAATTGTGATCCAGACACTTTACAGCAAGCTATGCTCAGACCAGATTCGAGTCAGTGGGAGTTGGCTATAGCAGAAGAGAAGAAGTCTCTTCAGACTAATGGTACATGGGTATTAGCTGATTTACCACCAGGTAGGAAAGCAATTGGCTGCAAATGGGTTTTCAAGGTCAAACGGGGAGCTGAGAATGAGATCCTGAAGTACAAAGCAAGACTTGTTGCAAAGGGCTTCAATCAGAAAGCATCAATAGATTATTCAGAAACTTTTGCACCAGTTGCCAGATATGGATCTATTCGCATGCTTCTAGCTCTTACAGCAGAGAGAGATTGGGAAGTGAAGCAGTTAGATGTGAAAACAGCCTTTCTCAATGGAGATTTGAGAGAGACTATTTACATGGATGTTCCAGATGGATATACTGAAGGCAAAGGAAAAGTATGCTTGCTTAAGAAGGCTTTATATGGCCTTAAGCAAGCTCCTAGAGCCTGGTATGAGAAACTGGACTCATACTTGAGAGAGCAGGATTTCAAACAAGCAGATTCTGACATGAGTGTGTATACTAGAGATGATGTATACATAGCTGTATATGTAGATGATCTGTTACTGTTGGGGAACAGTGAATCTATCAAAGGGTGATAGATTTCTTGTGCTCTGTTTTTGAGATGACTATCCTTGGTCCTGTAAAACTCGTTTTGGGAATCAAAGTGAGCAGAGACAGAGAAGCAGGATGGATCCGGATCAGCCAACCACAGTATGTGAGATCCATACTAGCTAAGTATCAGATGACAGAGGCAAATCCTGTCTCTACACCTCTTGATCTGGGGTGGAAGCACAGCAGAATCATAGATGGGGAGATGAATCTTTGTGACAAAGTGTTGTATCAGAGTGCTCTTGGTTCTCTAATGTTTATCATGGTCTGTACAAGATCAGATATATGTTATGCAGTGGGAGCACTAGCTAGATATACTAGCAACCCTGCACAAGTACATTGGAAGGGTATAAAGAGAGTATTTAGGTACTTAAAGGGTACTCAAGATGCATACTTGGAGTACAAAAGGCAAGGTAACATACTTGCTCCTACTCTTGAAGCATATACAGATGCTAGTTGGGGAGATGACACAGATAACAGCAGATCAACTAGTGGATATGTAGTTATGCTTAGTGGTGGAGCAATCAGTTGGCGTAGTAAACAGCAAACATCTGTTGCACTGTCTACTACTGAGGCAGAATTTATGGCTGCCTCAAATGCTACTCAAGAAGTCATCTAGAACAGGAGACTTCTTAAGGAGCTGGGTTTTGAGCAGAAAAGTCCTACTACATTGTACTGTGACAATACATGAAGTATAACACTCAGCAAAAATCCTGTACATCACCCCAGGACTAAGCACATTGAGATTAGAAGAAGATTTGTAGAGGAGAAAGAAA
Source organism: Lunularia cruciata (assembly GCA_948567375.1). Lineage (NCBI taxonomy): Eukaryota > Viridiplantae > Streptophyta > Marchantiopsida > Lunulariales > Lunulariaceae > Lunularia > Lunularia cruciata. The sequence continues at coordinate 48,219,494 of OX419761.1, read as the reverse complement.
AGGAGAATGTTGTGAAGTTAGTTTACTGTCCTACATAGGAGATGACAGCAGATGTGTTTACAGAAGCATTACCTAAAGATAAACACATAAAATGTGTAGTAAAAATGGGAATAGTCCTAAACTCTCATTAAGTGGGAGTGTAAGTTTAGTTAATCTCTAGTTTAGAGACTTCTCTTCTTTTTAAGGTTTTGTTAGAATCCTCTAGAAGCCCTGCCAAAATTCTCTACTTAGGGTAAAGAGGGGCGCAGCCCTAATTAGGGTTGAGCAAAGCAACCCCCTAGGGTTTGCTGAAGTGTATATAAGAGTGTTTTCTACTCCTGTTTCAGTTAGTTCTTCAACAAGGGTGATTCCCAACACCTCTTCCTTGCATTTCGTGAAGTCTTAAGTTGCCTAACATCATCTCAAGATTTTCTTTTGATATCTCAGTATTAGAGGCTACTAGTGCTGAGTGAAGGAACCTACTTGATGCTTGTGAGTTGTGATACAAAGAGAGAGGTCTAGTATTGCAATAGTGATGTCTGATACATCAGAGATAAGAGGGAGTGATAGACCTTCTACTTCAAAGAGTATGAAGTTTGGTTCTTATCATAGTATAAGGATAATTAAATCAAATTAGTTGGTCCCGTATAACTTCTTGGTGTTTACGCAACAATCTGACTCACTGTGGTTAAAGCCTTGCATTAACATGAAAGCATCAAACTTTTGGTACCACAACCTTGGACTCTGTTTCAATCCGCATAATGATTTCTGCAACCTGCAAACTAGGTTCTGCCTCCTTGGTACCACAAAGCTCTCTGGCCGATGCATGTAAATCTCTTCATCTAATTCTCCATGTAAAAATGCGGTAGGGACAGCAATTTGCTCTAACTCCAGGTTGTGAAAAGTAACTACTGCAAACAATATACAAATAGAAGAGATCTTTACCGCTGGAGAAGAAACCTCTGGCCGAGGCTTATGGAACAAGGACCTTGTGAAGTCTAAGTAGCGGCTGCACATGATCAAATTGCAGCCGTAATTATGTTGTCCTCCAACATATTATACTTTACACAACTCTCCAAAAATTTACAGCTCAACGTGCTAAGAGTATATGGTGTTGCCAGCACGGGTGGAGTGTCCAAAATATCCTGGCTTCTGTGTAGCCCGCCAGCAGAAGGACTACCCTTTTGTGGAAATATTTCACAGCCTGAAGCAAGTAAGTTCTATTTCTGTTTAGCATCTCTGCATTGTTTCGTTCGGCTGTCTTATCTCTCATTCAGCTTAAACACTACTCGGCCATTTCACAATGACAGCAAAAGGCAATCAGCTCGTTACTCATTGGATGCTGTAGATGAGCAAGCTTCGACATCTTCGACATCTTCGTACAGATAGCTCAAGGATATATTGATTTTTTAAGTAAGATGACTCTCAAGTGTCTTCGTCTCTGTGAATCACGGAGCAACTGAAGGTGGTGCTAGAGAAATCCCCGTTACACACTACTCTGTTAACGTTCTTCCTGTGAGCATAGACTACTGTGTAATGTTTCAGTTTTTCCTGCAAAGCTGATATGACAACCGTCCACGCTTTGTAGTCCGCTTTTACGTTTATAGACCGATACACTATTGCCCGTTTTCAATATTGAAAGTCGTTGGTTTATAATCTGCAGTTTAACTACGGTATGATCTCGTATGGATTTCGAGAGTTCTTCAAGGTCCATGGTTTGTCTTGATACACGACGGGGTCTTTGGTTTACTCATGGATGCATTCGGGAGAGCTTTTATCCTACTCTCAAGGTTAAAACGGGTGATGGCTATAGTCTAACGGTGGCATTCAGTCATGTCAATTTTTGTACGCCTCCTCTCTCTGCCCGGAGGATGGTTAAATTATGAGAGCCTAGGCATTCAAGGCGCGTTTCCTATCCACGAACTGATCATGTTGTATTCGGTCGAGATAAGAACGACATAGACGTATGTTGATCATTCCTGTAAGGACTTGATGGAATACTTAGATGAGTAACTTTGAGAAAGATGAAAGCTTTGATATGGCAGGAGGTTTCAGGGGAAAGTCCAGCTCTCACTTGCAGTCCTTGGCGAGGAGGTCAGTCCGGGGATTAGTTAGACTAACTTTCTAAAGTTTCTCACACCCCTTATTGGGGTCTAAATTTTTGTTGGATTCTCGAACTTTGAGTATATGTGCCTAGATGGTTGTTCTTTGCACATTCCTGGGTGATCGAGCTATTTTCAACTGTAAGTACCCCTCTCAGCTGTCTCACTTTTACGCCAAATCAGATGGCCACAGATATACTCGTGACCTATTAATGAGCTCTGCAACCTAGGTTCTCTATCCGCAACATCAAGGATGCAATGGAATTTCTCTCTCGCACATTTTGTTTGCTGCTGGAGACACAGACTGTCCTTTCTGGAAAATTCCTGTAGGGTAGGAATCATCTGGCAAGTTTCCATCTCATGGATTAGGGCCCATGAAGCGTTCGCTAGAACGCGAGAGACCCGGATATAGCTATGCACATGGATCCTTCTGACTGCAGTTAAGCATTTGGCCGGCCTGAGATACGAGCACATCTTTTGGCAAGAACACTTTCGAGAAGCAGGAGTTTTATTAATAGTAGAAGCATGAAGACCCAAAACCCTGACGTGCTTCACCCTTTAGCTTACACAGTACTCTAGTAGTGATATGTCTGGAGCAACAAATCATTTTAAGAAGGGCAAGAGATAGTATCCAAGTTTGGGACAGAGGTACATACTGGTCCTCAGGGTAAGGTAGAGGCAGAAACTGCAGACAAGCTTGGAAACAATCTACGAAAGGATCCTCGATTAGATCAGTCGGATTCCCATGAAATTCGAATGAAGACTGATTGAATGAAAGCGAAAAAGAAAAAGAGGACGTTAGATTGTTTGAATCTCTTACAAGGTTATTGCAAAACTTCATCATACTAAAGAGGCATGATGAGGGCATCACGAAACCCGAATCAAAATCACGATTGCAGGCAATGCTAACGCTCAGATAAGGACGGTCCTTAAATTTGGAAACTAAACCAGCCACACACCTGTATTAGTCATAATTACCGGTTAGTAATTTCGTGCTTATACGCATCATGTCGTTCGCATGTCCGCTGACATAGTCCCCCGAGTTCATAGTTCATAACATAGTCATATTTAACGTTGTCCGTAAAGTCTTTAAACTGACGTTAAACTCGCGGAAGGGGGCGAATATTCTACACGTGTGAGACAAAGATACTGTGAGTTTGCTTAAACTCACAAACACAACAAAAACAAGCGGGTGGAGTTCCTCATTTGACACTGAATATATTATCGACAATATGTGCATAGCACTCACTACTATCACAGAGCAGCATGTTCAGGCTACAGAAGCTTGTAAAGTGGCAATCAATCTTTTCTTAGGTGATGATAGAGAATTTTGTGATGGAGATTACTTTATAATCTATTTTTGCCTAAGGTTGAGCGGTTGGAAAATCTGATGGCAGGACATGGATCTGTCTTCCGCACAATGATTGGGTTCACATTGTCTGAATGGGAACAATTGTGTAATAGGGTTTGAACTATCTTGGAGCAACATGCTCACTATACAAATCGGGCGAAAATCAAAAAGTGCATCTTACCAAATTATCATCCTCTGAGTGGATGTTTTCTTATGTTCTGTATGTTAAACATAACATTGGAGCGAGTCACAAAGCTATAAGTTGGAATTATTCATGGACATAGTTGAGTACAGATGCCCCATTTGTAGCTTTTGCTATAGACGTCGCTTTGCAATATGAAATTCAGTGGCCTGATGTATCTCGTTGTGAAGCACTTGGTTGTGTGCTACCAGCATTTCCCTGTTGCATTGAACATATTATACTACGCCAAGAATCAAGCTCTATAAACTACAACTACTAGAACAGGAGGAAAGTGATGTATTGTTTTGATAACATTGTGGTCCTTGATCACTATGGCTTTGTAATTTATGTAGATCCCAGATATGTAGGTTCGTTTCATGATGTGCGGTGTTTGCATATTAGTCACATTCACAATCATTGGCAAGAATTTTTTTTTGCAGAAACAATCATGACATTGTTCAAGAATATGTACTACTTGGAGATCCAGGTTATAAGGGTGCAGAAATGTTTGTACTCAGATAGATGAATGGAAGAGAAAATTTGCAAGCAAGCAATCCTGAATTGCATCCATTCAACATGGGACATGCTCAAAGGAGAATCAAGGTGCAGAAATGTTTGAGCTTCGATAGATGGATGGAAGAGAAAATTTGCAAGCAAGCAATCCTGAATTGCATGCATTCAACATGCGACATGCTCAAAGGAGAGTCAAGGTAGAAGGGGAATAGGTGGTATTAAAATTTGTTTCGGAAGATTTCTGACTTTGTGTCCTAATTGATGCAATGTATTCTCTTCTATGTTTGAACCTTGCTGCAGACTGAACAATTTCATTCACCATTCTCGTCTGTATTTTTCTATCATTGATAGAAAAATACAGACACAACAATCAATCAAGATGTTACTACAGAAGGATTTGTCAGTGATTGTGTGCTTTCGACATGTAAAAATTCAATTGGATTTTGCCCCGCCTTCTCTCTTTATGCCCTGGGTTGTTTTTGTCTTCTAGTGCGTTACAAGTTCAGGATTGAAGAAATCAATTCAAGTTGTAATCTGCTTTGAAAGAATTTTGAGTAGTTTTTCAATGCCTGACAAAAGTTGACCTACTTAGAGCACTAGACCACTTCAATTCCCCTGGCTTGAATGTAGGACTCTCATTTATAGATTGGAAGTGGCTTTGAGACTTTTGCAGGATAGCATTCCTTTACTGGAATTCACCTTGGATAATTTAGCACTTTTCTATTTACGGATGGCAGGGTCAACACAGGAGCTGGGTATATCTTATTAGTTGAAGTGCTCTGCAATATCAAAACCCTGGAATGTGGGAATGCAAGCAGTTGTTCTTGCTCCCATTGCAAGGGCTTTAGTCAGCAATGGCACATCCCATCTCCAATAGCTCAATTTGAGCCAAAACCCAATTGGAGATGAGGAAATAGCCACTCATGTGGGAGTAATCCTGATCACAACACGCAGTTTGAAGGCTTTTGATCTCAAGTACATTTCTATGGCCATAGCCAACTTATTAGTTCAGGATCACATGTAAACTCCATCAACACACTCCTTATTTATGCAATAAAATTCTACACATGCAGATTTATTTTTTGTTTCTCGATCTGTCTAGCTTGTCCAAATGATCCTACTCCTTGATGAGGGTCCAGAGACACATATTGGCATATGTTTGTAAAATAGAGCAGATTTCATGGACTACTAGAACTCAAGTACTCCCAACGGTTCTCCATTCATTGGCTGAACCTATGTCATGGTCAAATTCCAAAACATACTGAATGAAATAGTCATGCATGATTGATTGAAACCTTGATGGATTTAGCTAAGATTCTTACAGACATCTCATTACATATGTTCTGGTACTGATTTGTAAGCTTTTATTGATCTTTGGAGGAACTCAACTCTTGGACTACTCTAGACCTCTTGTCCTAGTCTGTAAGACGCTAAAGGCTGCTCACAATCCATTCAATGACGGGAAATTTGTTTATGTAGTCATGCATTCCAAGCTGCCACCTCATCTTCCAGGCTTTCATTGCATAGAGGGGACCAGTTGGATTGAGTAGCTGGAGCTTAAATGTCTAACTATCATCTCTAAGGTGTGTCAGATTCTGTCAAGAGTTCACTAACTAAAACAATTCCACTTTAAGCAGTTTGGAGCTGTGTAGGCTATCTCATAGTTGATATCTGTTTGTTTCTGCTATTCTTAGGTCTAGACCGAGTAATTGGAACTGAAATGTGAACAACTGAAATACATCAAGTTCGACTGAGTAGTTGGAGCTGAGATGTGAACGACTGAGATCTCAGTCATTCAAGGAGATGGACTATTGCAAGCAGACTGACTTCATGGAGCAAGTTTCTATCGGGAAATGGATACAGACAGTAGCAAACTGATGAACTGCATGAAATGAGAATTCACCTTCCAATTACAAAAGAGTATTAATTGCAGCAAGTTGATTCCTGTAGAGAACCAAACTTTTCATCGATGAATTGTAACACCAGCTACTTAAAAGCTCTGACTCTCTTGCTGCTTGTTTGCTGTGTATTGGTTGGATGGATGTGCGCAGTCATGATAGACAAGGCAACAGATCTCTTTGTGAAAGCACCTCTCCCAACACAATTAGTGAAATCTTTGTCAACACAGCATTCACACATAGAAATTCGTTGCTAATCTTCAACCTATTTGATCACCCCTCAATCAGGTCAGTTCTGGCGTACTGGTCCTATTTCTGTTGCAGGTAGCGTGCAATCTGCTCAATATTTTCACAGCATACTGACAATTATTTTATCTATTTTGAGTCAAACAAATTCACGGCAGAATTCAACAATGAGTCAACTCAAAAAAAAAAGATGGGAAATAGGAAAAGAACAACTTGACAACACCATTCGATAGTTTATCAACCAGAAAAAGAATCAAAAATAGAAAAAGAAGGAATTCAGAATAGAGTTTGACAATGATTCGACCTGAAAAAGAATGCAAGAAAAAAAGTCAATGATGGATTTCATATTTCATGTATCCGTATGTACTAAAATACGGGGAATGGTTTACAATCAATTCTTCTTAGATTTCTTTATTGATTTAGTGAAGAGAGGTTTCAAATGAAAAATTTAAGACGGTAGATGTATAATCTTCTTTTCTTAATTTGTTGTTTTTTACAATTTTTAATAATTTTATTTTTGTTAAATTAATGAACGTAAACCTACACTAAACTCTAGATTACAGTCAAATTTGTTACAATCGAATTATAAGAACATACATTTTACTCTAAACCTAGGAGAACTTCCCTCGCACGTTCATTCTTTACAGTTATTCAAACCCCACGGTGAAGCCACCGCATTAACATCAACTAGTAATTATTAATCTCCAAATGCTCCGATGAATCATACTCCCCAAGTATTCATGGAATAACTGGATCAATGTATCAAGTCAATAACATTACAAAGTACCTTGGTGTGTTTCTATTTTCCTGCACAGTGTTTCTACTTTCCTGTATTTTCCTGTGTACAGAGTGCATCTTCTTTGTCTGTCTGATACTCAATCCAGATTCTGTACAGCGTAACTCCATCCCTGTCCTATTTTGTGCTCCCCTCTAGTTCTAACAAATTTCGCCATCACTATACTCTATATTAGTCTGTCTCCTTCTACTTACATACACTCGCCTCCTCCAACTCTACATGTATACAAGCATTATCGTACATTTATCTGAACAACTCTACCACTCGTTTGGAGATTCGCTGGAAAGGAAATTCATAGAAGAAGAGGTCAGAGGGTGAAGTTCACACATCACCCCCTTCATCTCTTGGGCATTACTGTAAAGTAGGGTAGATTCCTCTTACCGATACTATTGGGGCTTAGCCCATTTTAGCCCCTTGTAGGCCTTGATGGGTCTTCCTATCCTTCTTATTTCACATGCGGTCGCGTTTTTCCCCATTACTGTAAAGTCACAGTAATGGGGAAAAACGCGAGAGTAGAGAAACTGTGAGAGAAACTGTGGGGAGAAACTGTGGGGAGATGTCTCGGTAACTCATCTGTGGACATAATAAAGTGATGCGCAAGGTGAGAAATGGAGGCAACTGAGACCAGCAATAGAGAGGACAGAAATGGACAAAATTTCAAAGGAAGCAGACAGAAACAAAAGGTCCAATCATATGAGCACATTTCCAACGTGTCCTCAGAGTGCAAGCATTAGGCGATCAACTCACTATCATCCATGCACTGTCTGTAAGAAAGATATTGCTCTGTACATTATGAAGTTAGTATGAAAATGTGCAATTCACCTGAATTCAAGCGAATCAGCTGGAAAGGGAGCAATTAGTCTGAGCTCCTTATAACATTGATACCAGTAATCCTGATTCATGGCTGGATACATTTACGTAGCTCGTCGCCCGGTGGACTGGAAGCAAGCTGGACAATGAAAGACAAAGACACTCGATAAGACAAAAACACAGATTGCAAATGCGAAAGATGGTTATATATTGTGTACGTTCATGCCAATTAAGAAAATCCACACCATCAAGTTAAAGAGTCTTCACGAGCTGAAGCTGAGAGAAGCGACCTTTCTATACTGCGAAGAAGCCCTGCCATGGTTCTTCGACAACGAAGAGAAAGCTCAAACAAAGACACATCAACTTCATGCAAAATACAGCAACATATCTGTAGATGGAAGACTTCACCGCGTTCTGATATTTCATAACTAGAAGGGCATGAGAGTAAGGCACGCACTTCGCAGATGCAGCAACATAGTTCCACTGAATGAATTGCCCCTTGAAGCAATCCTCACTGCACGTCGACAAGGCTCTGTACCCAAATCCAGAGCCTGTTAAGTTCAAATTGCAGCCCTATCGAGAGAAGAGAGAATCATCCGTTATATATATATAGACATTTTATTGATATTCCGCGTACCTATTCTTCCTGTTCTGCAGATCAGTTCTCTACAGGTCATTTCCATAAAGCTAGAATCCGCTATTGAGACATTTGAATCAGATGTAGAAACCTCTAGCTCTCTCTGATCCCGAAAACTGTGTTTATCCATATCCGATTTGATCTCACATGCACAGTTTGCGTAAGTGTGGTAAAAGTTATACAAATGCCCAAAACAGAACTTCCTCGTAAGCCTGATGTTAGAATTTCCCGCCCGATTTCAAAGTGATCGTGAGCTTACCTGCCGCTGGAGCTGCAGTTTCTTCAACTTCTTTGATTTTCGCTACAAGAAATCTGAAAGTTGTGTCCTTTACGCTTTTGAGTCGACTGATTGAAAAGTGATCGTCCTTTACCATCATAAAGTCTCCTCGGAAACCTCTGGCCGAGGCTTCTAGGACAAGGACCTTGGTAAGTCTAAGTAGCGGCTACACATGATCAATTTACAGCCGTAATTATGTTGTACTCCACCATATTATACTTTACACAACTCTCAAACAAATTACAGCAGAACGAAGTGGTAACAGCACCAACGGCCGCGGGAACATCGCCTTCGTACGAGAGTGGATCTGGTGCAGACCGCTTTGAGGTCTAAAATTACGATTTTCCCGAGGAATTGGGCTGTCTGAAGTCGGGTACCCAGGTAGGTTTAAGATCCGTGCATGAAACTTTGAAAGATTATGAAGGGATGCACCTTACATCTCCAGGAATTTTACCCTGACTAACTCCTTGGAATTTGTAACTTGGGTTGAAATTCAGGAGAAACAGTTTCAACCTTGATCCTTTCAATCTGTGCAATATGATCTGTCAAAATCTTGAGATGTACATGATCATCTACCCAACTTGACAACGTAAGTTATATTTGCTTATTTGTTATCTGTCTGATGTTGTGCAGATTGACGAGTGATATGCCATGAACAGGGAGAAACAATTGCTTACCCATGTAGTCGGTAGCGATTCACCAACACCAGCTTGAGCCCATGCGTTGATGCCCGCAGACTTCATCAGTTTGTCGAACTCATCATTCAACCTTGCCAGTTTTGGATTGAGCGATGTAGCCTGCCGGATCAAAGTACTAAATCTGGAGAATTTCGATATAGAGGAGTCTAGTAGATTTGATCGAGACAGGTCTAGTCCGAGATGGGGGGTTGAAAGATAGAATAGAAGCTTGACATTAGTCGAGAAACTGGTAATCTTTCTCTTCTCTGTGGTGCGTGCCCCCTTCCGCATCCGATTGGCAGATACAAGTAATTGTTTCATCATAATTCCTCCGATGCAATGACCTACCAAGACAATAGGTCGGTCCCAAGTTCTATTGAGAAGGATAACATTGTGCACCATCTGCTCGCCTAAGCTATCAAGGTCCATGTTGCCGCCTCCTGATCTGCCTTGTACAGTGGAATCGTACAACATGGTAAAGATTCGAGCTCTCGGGAACTTTTTAACAAGCCAGGTTCTAGGCCAAAGTTCCTTCGTAGCACCGTTCTCTGGATTTGTTACCCAACTTGACAGATGAATCCCTCCCGCTGCCGCAGAAGAACTCTCTTTAACAAATCCAGGGAAGAGGATGATCGACATTCCCGGATCGTCTCCCCCGTCGTGCAGTTGGTGAAGTTGATCGTTTAGCTTCTTGATCTGTACGAAATCACAACAGCCACACGAATATGTAGTTCTGGTCGTTCCCAATCGTAGCTTATGGAGCAAAGATATCAAATTATGGAAGCCTTTGCGCTACTGTGAAGATCGAAGATCTAGAGGACGTTAGGCATCCAATGCCCTCGTCGATCTTAAATTACTACACTGGTTGTTTGTCATGTAATGAAGATGGTTTAGGAGTTTCACATCGAATCACTCCAATTGCCAAGGTCCTGATGTTTAAGCGCTAAGTGGAGGTGGCCATTGTCGGTGTTGACCTTTACTTTAGAAACAACCATATATTCTTGAAAGATTGATTGCTAGCCTATCGTGCATTTGAGAAACTAGATAAACTATCCACGAAACGGATACTATTCATGTTGCATTTCTTTATTTCTCGGAGCATGATATCGTGTATGTAGGAAGCATCATAAACTATCCACGAACTATATCTATTATGCATCGGAAATCGAGAGGAACAACAATGCACGAATTTTCGTCGAGCAGCATATTCCGTACCGGAGGACTGTTGTACATATCGAATAAGAACTCCACATTCTGATCGGGACTCGCTTCAAGATCTATTTCTCTTACCATCGTGTCCAACCCATTCTTGTCTGCGAATTCCAGAAGGTCCAATACATTCACATGGGTGAATGTCCGCTTCACTTTACCATGATCCCCTTTCACCTCCGGCCATGTGTGCATGCATGTGACCGAGCGCCATTCGGATTCTTTCGGAAGAACCCCTGTGCGAACCATGTACTCCTTCAGAGCCCTGCGGAACTTCGTCTTCAAATCATCTATCAGAACGACCGTGTGATCTCCCCTGTACTCCATTGGAATAAGATCTTCCACACACTCCCTACGTATGATTCCAAGTACCAACGATACCCGCTGGCAACCCTGCGGAGAGGAGCAAAACGCTTGTAACTCTTGGACGATGCATTTGTCGATAAACTTCAGCGCGTCCGCTTCCTTGCAGGTTCGAACCAAGATATCGACGTGATCTCCATTCCCATCACTTTCTATAAAAATGTCATGGCCACCTTCTCGAAGTTCGACAAGATCACGATGACCAAAGATAATGTTGTTTTCACCCACTTGCTGGTCGGTGATCAACTTGTGTCGCAATAGGACCTGAGACATCCGGAGATTTTCAGTCTTTTCGAACTCAGCCACCAGGTGCAAGAAGTACATATATCTCTCAGCTTTCCTATTTCTTACCTAGGACAAATGATCGAACTCTTCTACACATTATGGGACACTTTTGGTTAGGATCAGTACACCACGCCTAGCTGTGAAAGTGATGTAACATTACGTTCCATTCATCAACTTGCCGTATGACAACATCTGGTGGAATGAATGAATGAATATCTCACGTCTAGATTTGAAATCGTTTTTCAATGAGTGCACCTGAAACGTCGGGAAGAACGCCGGGGTAAGCATCGTCCTCTCCCTGTCCCTACATTGCAATCGAAATCCAAAATATGAAAGGTTTCCACGAGAATTGCCAGTCCATGCAAGCTTCCGTTCTCTGGGAGTTCTAAAATTCGATCCTTGATCCTCCGGGCCAGCAATGGTTGGGATGAAGTATTGCTTGCCTGGTTGCCGTTGCCCAGTATTGACCTTGTAACCCAAATTGAGCTTCAAGAGGAGTGTTTCCAGAGTGTTCCAAAGTAGCTGTGGATGATCTTTTATCAGATTAGCAAGCTCTCTTTGCAGACGTTGTTCTGGAACAAAACCACGAGAACTCGAGAAAGAACATCCTTCTGCTACATGGAAATTGTGACCTCTACTAATAAGCTCCCCCAAGAAGTGGTGCGTAAGCCAGTTGGGATCCACGACAATCCATTCTGAGTCAGGGATCCGAACAATCGAACCAAGATCGTGCAAATGAAGAGATAATGCCTTCAACAAAGCTAAACCTTTCTCATCCTCGGGGTTGAATCGCGACCGTCCAAACTGCTGGGACCGTCCAAACTGCTTCAAAATTGAGGCTTGACAGAATTTGTAGAAGTCTGCACGGGACATGACAGGCGATAATCCTCTTTGACGTTCTACGGCCAGCACCGACACCATATGAGCGCTCACTAGAGGGGTAATGTGAGCCCTTCGTGCAAGAAGATCAGCGAAATGGTTGAGGATTTCGGTGACGACACCATGGACATCGTTCTCATCTTTCGCATTGATGAGGTAAATATCTGCACCTGGATAGATGTCGAGCATACCAGAGTACGTCTCCCTTAGATCATTCACAATGTTCGTCGCCCAGGTTTTATCTTTGTCCCGGTCTTCAAGCCTGTCGAGGTGCGTGATCACCACACGAACATGAGGAGCATTTTGTGCTGACACTTGAGTTTTTGTTGCAATGAAGCGCAGCAAAGGGGCCAACTCCTCCGCGAAGGCACAATTTAAATCTTCTTTCAACTTCAACATTCGCCCATCGGAACTGTAGTTAAAGGGGTTGAAAACGTAAACAAAGACACAGGCTTGCCTTGTTGATGGAAACAAAATGTCTTGGAGTGCTCTGAAGATCCAATTGCCAGCCACGTCCCAAATGGAAATTTGCATTTCCCTTTCATTCTTCAACATCTCCACTTCAATCCCCTTCGTCCTGAGGGGATCGGGATCATGATCATCTCCTCTCATCATAGTAGGAAACCTCTCTGTAATGGTTTGAGAACAAGTTTGTCTGGTCCCCATGGCCTTCAACATAGTCATCCTCAGCTGTGTTTTACCTGTCATTACAGGACGATGCTTGAGAACAACAAAGTACAATGTTCGCCCCGCTAAATTTCCGATGCCGAAGAAAGAAGTTAGAAATGGAGCACTCTATCTGTCACTGGGCAATTGCTATCCAAGTATCTGCTATATCTATATCCAATTTTCATTCGTTCAAGATGTCACATATGGATAGTTCCGGGAGAAAACTTCCCATCTCAAAAACATAAAATTCCATTAAATCCGGACTCTTAGACTTGTACTCTACATCGATCAATTGACTTAGCGGGGAATCCATACCGGCGTTAGGACTGCCACATAATAGTAGTTGGCCCGTTGTTGCTGGTCCAAACTCAAGGTTTGCTTCTTTGAAGACAGACAGATATGATGGGCCTTGTGCATTTCGCGTTAATAACTCTTGTATGATGACATTCTTTCCCTCGCTTTCCCATCTGGTATTTGCACAATCAATTCTTTTCAGGAAGTGATTCACATGTAATAGCTCCATGAGTTCTTTAAATGCGTTGTCATTCAAAGAATAACTATCAGCCAAAGTCAAGTATTCAAGGGTTGTGCTGTATCGCAGATATATGAACACCTCTCCGCACCTCCCCGCTCCTGGTAAGTGAAGTTCCTTGATAGAACGACTTGGAGTCGCTCCCGAAAAGACCCCGGACAAAAATACTGGACCTAAGATATTCATGTTCACCAACTCAAGTTTTTCGAGCTTTTTGCTGTTTATCAGGGCTCTGCACAAGCTTTGCGCTTCCGAGTCTTTAATCCGGAGCTTGTCCAAGAACTCTGTGTTTACATCTGCTGTCAACTTCAATTTTAGCTGGAAACATCGCACGTTTGGAGCACCTTCAAGGATTTCGGCGATCTGTCCCACCATTCCTCCTTCCAAAGGACAGCTAACCACCAGGGACTGGAGGTTTGATTCTTTGTCCATCCGCAATTCTTGTGCCAGCTGAGCCGCTCTTGACGTATCGATGCATTCCACCTCAAGGTGCAAAGAACGAAGAGGGCTGCTTCTCTGAAGTACATTCCCGAACTCTACTTCGGGAGATGTTCTCAACAGTTTGCTCATTCACTGATCTTGAAGAGCTCCAGATACATCATGGTCAGGAGTCATTTGGTCAGAAACTAAAAGTTGCGCGACGAGACCCTCGGATACCGCTGGTAGAATGCGTTCCCAGCTGCAAGGCAATTATACTAGCGCAATTATCTAGACCTGCATAGAGTGGTTTGTGGATATGTAGCTTTACATCGCAATTCCACGAACATTTCATGAACTTGCAATGTTAAGGCACGCTACTGTAGTCACAACCACAGGTGTTTCATTATCTTCTTATCTTCTCTTGTATTCCATTATCTTGACGCCCAGTGCTTGCTATATAAAGATTGCTCTCCCAGAAAGGAAGCTTCCTTTACAGTGCAGTTATTGACAAGTTTGCACATAAGGGATGAGAGCTTTTCTACGCTGGCTTTTCTTCACCGAACGGGAAGGCAGAAAAAACATCCTGTCGGAAGCCCGAGTCCAGCGGAGACAAAGCCCAGATATTAGGAATCCATGCCAAATTAGATTCATGCATGGCAGTCGGATAACGATCAATTTTTCAATATCCGCTCATTAAGCGCCTGCTGCACTTAGATAACGTGAGGGATATAATCTTCCTCTGGAACAAGTATAACCACAGTGGAGGAAATGAGAAGAGAAGCCGTTCGAGGAGATCCGGAGCCATAAACTGGAAATGTAATGCAGACGAAACGGATACAGGATATACTAATCGACATGAACAGTCAATGCGGAAAGGAGATGAAGTGAATCTGACAATTCGAATGTAAGGCGAAGCAACGGATATAGTCTTAATACTTCCTGCTCAATACTAGTAGAGAACTATTATTATACATCATGCAAACGAGAAGTGCTAAGCAAAGTATATAGAGAAATAGACCACACCCTTAAATCAAAGATCAAAATATATTCGAAGACTGTTAAGCAAGAGATGAAAGATAAAGCGATCTGAAATCCTAAGACGGGCTGAAATCATGAATTTGAGAGACATCTACGAACCTTGAAACAGATAAACATTGAAACGGCATCGTTGAAACATTGACGAAAGGTGGGGTCGGACGAAGTAGGGGAGGGGTGGATGATGTCTTGACTGAGACGGAGCGAAAGAAGTCAACAGACCATCCACTCCTCGTCCATTACAACGGACGAACACCGAAAGAGCATTAGGCGAGAATAGGTGGAGTGTAGAAATGGGGGGAGGAATGGACGGTGGTCTTGGCAAAAGTCGGAGCGAAACGTTGAAGAACGGGGTAGTTGCGAGACGTGTGCGAACCATGAAACAGATAAACATTGAAAAAGCAAAAGGTCAAGATGATAACATTGAAAAAGCATGAGGTGAAGATGAGGACGGGTGGGGTGGAACGAAATGGGATAGGAGTAGATGGATTGTTCTTGACTGAGTTGGAGCGAAGTTAAAATTGACAAACATCGAAAGAATATTACGTGAGAGTAAGGGGAGTGTAGCGAAGACTGAGAGGAGGGGATTGGTGTCTTGGCTAAGTCGGAGCGAAACAGGGTAGGAGAAAATGACAGTAAAAGCCGTTCCGGGAACGGGGGACGGAGAGTGAACCGTTAGAGGGGATAAAGTATATCGCAGCATGCGCTATGACTCTCTTTTAATGACGACGTCTGGAAAGTGTCATCTCCAGCAAGTGGGGGCTTGATTGCTTGTTCATCTGCAATCCTGATGTTAGCTGAGCCACATTTGCAGTATCGATCCACTCCACATCGAGGTACAAAGAAATAGGGTCTCACTCATTCCAAGTACATAACTTAGGCTTCGGAAGGTGTTCTCTAACATTTTCTTATTCCGATGAAGAGCTCCAGATACATCATCGGTAGAAGGTATTAAGTCAGCAAGAGTATAATGTCCAGCAAGAGACCGGCTTGTTGCTCGACGTCTTGCTTTATATGGCTCCTGCCCAGACTCCGTTCTTGCAGGCCTTGATTAAGTTGCAAATGTCTTATCAAGGTCGCCAGTTCATTAGCAGTGAGGTCCAACTCAACCCAATCGACAGTAATGTTCCGAAGAGCCGGGCATTCAGCTATAGCCCTCAGCATTCTCACCCGCACGTCACTCCGGAAAGTCATACGAGACAAAGAAATCAAACTGATTGCGCCTCTCCTTCTGCATGACCCCCAGGCATTTCTATCTCTACTAAGTGCGCAGGGGAGAAGTGATCCCCATATTCTTCTCTGCGCCAAGTCGGGAGTCTCAAATTCAGGTTCGGACCTTCTCTCAAGACGCAGGAGAAGGTTCTGCAGTGGAATCCCGAGGTGTTTATCTAACCTCCTCGTCTCCACAGCGTCACCTACGCTCTACGCTCATCGTAGGACCAATGTACTGATTACAGCTAGATGAGTTCGCTGCACCCGTATCACCCATCTTTATTTGATCTACCTGACATTAGAACTTTCTTTCCCCTTCAGCTAAACACTACTGATCAGGCCGTCTCGACGTAACTCAATCAGATCTCTGCCTTCAATTCTACAAATCTATCAAGATCGCAGGCAGAATTTGCATTCCTCCCTTATCGCTCTCAGCACTGAGACTTCCAAGACTGCCACCCTCACCTCCCTCTCCATTGAGCAACTCAATCAGCTTCTCTGATAGTAAGATGCGACTTAATGTACTTCTGGCGTGTGCAAGTGGAGAACCTTCAAGTGGAATGGGCTCGGAATCTAAACATGCAATCGCAACGTCCACTTTAAATCGACCAGACGACTCTCGAGGTTGCGTAGGGGCATAATGCTAGTGACTGCTATCGTAATTTGCGTGTCCGATTAAACACCTATTTTGTTGGTACAGCTAGTTGCTGTCGCTGTTGATATCCAATCATTTAGTACTTTGTCCTTGATGGATGGCGAACTACTGTATACAGTGATTAATCTGGAAGCAACATACGTATCAGGTAACATTTGTATGAACCGAGTTTTAAGGATGCCCGATTTTATCAAGGCAACTGTCACATGTAACATATCTACAGTACTGGACTCAGAACTGTCGATACACTAGACAAAAGTCTTAGTATGCAGTGACTAGGATGATGGAATGCCAAATCTTCTGCTTTTAGACACTTTCAAGCTAGATCCGTTGTCTTCTTCTATCGGCTCATATTCCTGACCATTATTAGATTTGTTGCGGCCCCCCTTTTCCCGCTAAGCATACACAACCCAGTTCTGACTTGCTTCTAGATATTGTGGTTTAATTTTGACCAGAATATGGTTAAAGCCTTAGATCCCCCACAGGCAGAGGGTTTATGGTTTGGTTTCAAAAGGCTAGGTGCTATCGTGTTATATTATACATGCCAGTCTCGCACGGTATGTGTCCAATGATGGTGCCAACAGTAATTGAACGGCATAGGTTCCGCCCATAAAGTCCGTTCATCCAGGTTCATCCACTCCAGCGATGTTTTCTTCTCCGGTAATCATCACGAGATACGAACTTGAACTCAAAGTGTGACAAAACCTCCATGTATATTGATTTCGCCGTTACCGTAATCTGGTTTGACCACCTTGCTTGTACAACACGAGAAAGATAGTTCAACAGAATCTGGAACATGAAGACACTGGAACTAGTTAGGGATGAAATTGAAATTCACGAAATTGAACAGCAACAAACAGTTCAAAAACCTTGTCAGCAAAAGAGGGTGAAAACAAAGAGATCTGTCTGGGCAATGCACAATAATAGGGCACTAGTGTTCATAGTGAAAGACGGTAAAGCCACACTAAACAAACAGCGCTCGTGGTCTTCTCTATTTTCTTGAATATTTCTTCTTTGTTGCGAGTCTTCCTCAATAATCTGCGATATCATGAATTTTTTGACTCCACGAAAGAATGTACAGTTTACCGCAATGTCACCTACACGGACATAAGTAAGTGGAGTACATGGACTTCGGTCCTCAGGCAATAGAATAGTACTCGTTAAGAAAATTTCTTCGTGACCTCAACTTGACAGCCTTATTCTTATAAGGCAGATGACTCTAACACGGAAAGGTCATCACGTCAGATCTCATACTCTGAAGCATCAACTCTGAGCAATGGCAACCACGAGAGAATTCTACTCGTATACCAACTATTTGTACATGGTCATGAGGTCAAGCTGGAAAACTGAAGTATAAAATGAGAGAGTGCTCCCGGCTAAGGGTATTTAAATTCCTTGCTATGATGAGAACCCCGGGTAACACTGAATTGCCTCAAGTTCCTATCAGGACTGCATGATTTGAGGTCTGTGTATTGGTCCGTTCTGTTCGAAACAAATTTCACTTATCACAAGTTCATTGCGCGAGTGTGAACCTCTCTTTAACCTTTCTTTTACATCTGTGCAATCTAGTCAGATATCCGTCGTAAATAGGCTTTGAGAAATTGCCCTCGGATTCAACCGTTCAATCAACAATCTAGGCTTCTACAGAACGATGTCAAAGCCACGGTGGTCAGATATATTTAAGCATCTTCATCACTCTCGTCACTGAAGTAGCCTGATCGTTTCTTGGGTCCCTGCGAAGACCAAATTGAGTTTAGGTAAGGTCTTTACAATATAGCTGTAATATTTGAAACTGGTCATTACACATGGCACATCAATATGTGTTACCGGGAACGAGCGAAATACCTTCAGGCCCCGTGAAGGTGGTGCTTGTTTATTATGTCCATTGGCTTCGGCACCAAGCAGTCCCCTGCATTCCACTTCTCGTTATCAGCGCATGTGTTTCTGGGAGTGGCTTAATAGGGGTCTGTACTCGACCGTGGTTATTGTGCTTAGTGCCCGGAGATAAATATATCAATTGTATCCTAAGTATCGAAGCAAGAGTAGGCAACAAAGCAAATTGTACACACTTTGGAGCTTGATACGGCTGACAGCCACACTCCAGTTGCATTCACTAATGCAACTTGTGGAACCATACCTTGGAGCTACAATTGATGCCCAGTCATCATCCTCAAACTGCGCTTCATCCACTTCTTCCTCGCTGCACAAGTTAGAAGATGCTACGTCAAATGTACGGCACATGCAAACTCGTCCGCAGAGACTCATGCTGGAGAAAGCAAACTGATGATAAATATTAACCCATGGATTTCCTATAAGACTGCAAAAAGATACCAAGGCAGGCATAGTTGCCTGACCTTTCCTCAACGGTTTGTTTTGAAAAACCTGCATCATCGGGGTATTGACCCTTACGCCTCTTTTTTGGTATAGGCCGTTCTCTGGCTCCTAGCTATTCATGATCCAAAATATCATCCGGAAACATGAGACATTGAGTGTAAACTCTACATAGAAAGCAACTCATTATGGTGAAGCGCACGGGCTAAAAAAGATGTGAGAAAGTAGCCTCAAACCATAATAAGAACGATTTGACAGCTTAGCAATTACTGTTTGAATGTTTAAAAGAGTTAATCACAAGTGAAAAAGGGATTTTGGGTTAGGAAACATGCGTTAGGAAATTTAACAACAAACTCGGTAATAATGTTGGTTAAAAGATCCTAGAACTCGGATACTTCACCGAAGCGATAGTGGCAGATATGATCACCTGGTTCTTTGGACATTCGTACGAAAGGTGTCCTTCATCACCACATTCGTAACACCGGCTCTTATCCTTATAAACCTGGCATTGTCAGATTTCTAACAGTGAGCACAGTTCGCTCGTCCTACTGAAGACAGGAGTTGGCTGTTCCACATCGAGAAGCAAAAGGTCAACCTATGTAGGCACGGCATAAGAGGGTAACTTTAGCATGCACTCTCAGATTAGTACATCGCAGAAAAGAGCTCATTGGAAATAGAGAGAACTTGCAAGTATATATGGCTGGCGAAAGAAGATTACAAGTTCAAAGTACATGCTGCAAATGATGTGGTACATACACGTCGTCTTATGAACTCCTTGGCCCGTCCATTGTCAGCTGCTATTGAAACCTTGATTGTTCGTTTGTTCAAAATCTTCCC
Organism: Lunularia cruciata; assembly: GCA_948567375.1. Lineage (NCBI taxonomy): Eukaryota > Viridiplantae > Streptophyta > Marchantiopsida > Lunulariales > Lunulariaceae > Lunularia > Lunularia cruciata. The sequence goes on along the minus strand of OX419761.1, from coordinate 48,199,600 downwards.
ATTCATCACCTTGACCTGCACAATCCAGGACCTCCATACCGATCAGCGTTCGTTGCCATGTCCATCGAATTTCAAAGAAAAGTCATGGAGATAGTAACGCCTCCTTCTACTCCTTCCCCAGAAAGTACCCTCAGGAGAATCAAATACCGCACTTCTCCTGTAAGCTCCTTCCTTCCCCAGAGACATCTTTTCCAAGTCTGGCGACAACCTTGGCTTCTACTACAATCAAGCGTTTTGTCAACACTCCATAGATTAACAGCTTCTTCAAGACTGGAGAAAATTGGACTGTGGAGCTAGACGCTCTCTTTTACCCTAAACAGACTACAATGGACAGATGTTTAATGCGTTCACGGTAGATTACTAAACGAATTCCTGCCAGACTGCATGTTTTGTTTAAGCAGACAATAAACTTGGTACAGAATGGATACGTATGAAAGACTAACCGCATTTTGAGCATCTTCACGATCAGTGTACATTACAAAGGCCACTCCCTTACTCCGTCGCGTCTGCTTGTCCTTCATAACTGTGACCCTGTAGGGCAGAACAAACTCAGTACTTAGCGTGTGAGACAGCAGAATTCTGTGCTTTAAACCCTTACACTACAGGTTGATAACGATCAATCGCGGAACAAAATCTGCTTTCCTCGAGCCAACAGAGAGGTGACCTGATTCAGAGTCCTACGCCTAACGAGAATTTTCAAGAACGACTTAAAGCTGTAACTTACTTGCCAATCTTTCCGCAGGTGCTGAAAATTGTGTGAATATCACTGTTCGTAAGCGAGAAGTCCAGGTTGCTGACATATACAGTGGACTTCGATGGCACAAGACCACCGCTCCCGGAGGCGGCATTCCTTTCTTCCCCGCGTTTAGTGTTCCGATGATTCCTTCCTTCTTCTTCCTCCTCGTCATTTTCCTCCCCGCTGCTGTACCATCCTGGCGTTCCCTTAGCTCCAAACGACATCCTTACCAGCTACTTCTCACAATCTACAATGTGCCTCGTCTTATTCCCGCTCATCACAAAGCGCATTGAATCAGAGCTTTCCGCTTAAGATACTCTGCACATTTACTCCACCTCAATGCTTTTCGGAAACAAGGAACTAGCTATGCTTTCGAGTAAAATATCACCGCTCATCATAGCTCGTTCGCTGAATTTCGAACACAGGAACTCAACTGAAGCTTTCCCCAGCATGACCCAGGTAAAGGAACTGTCATAAAGAATACAAGGTATCCTGTTCGTATCCACCCTCAGGAGACTCACGTTCTTTACGGTTCCTCGGGTTCCTTTCGATCATTTCCCAGTCGCTAAACGTTTCAACCGCTCTCGATGGACGGCCTCATTCCTCGAAAGACAGGATACGCGGTCAGAGATCGATTTCAACTTCCCCGATATGGGTGGGAACTTCAAATTCAATTCGTTCGCGTCGTGAATTTCTCCCCCCTCTGGCACAGGAATTCCGTCTGTATTTCCGCATCTCATTCCCCTGATAGGCGCTTCATCCCCTGCCCTGTCCTGCTCCAGATCCAAGCCGCATCTTTCACGACAAACGTGAATCCTTACAAGGTCGCTATCGGTGGCTGACACAGAAATTCAATTGATATACTCTTTGAATGTGGAGACGAGGTTTTCTAGGCGATCATCGTGGCTTTCAGATCTGGAGTGGGTAAATGTCGGTTAAAATCCTCTTTTCTCAATTTCTGTTCTTTAAAGACAAAATCTAGAACACTTCTTAATGTCCAAATTTGCAAAGTAAGAACTTTAAAAGCTTTGATACACCTCACTAGTAGTGTAGTACGCGTTCCTCTAAACTTTGTTCATTTTATCACTTCCCAAATTGCACCTCCTATCCGATCCAATAGAACTAGTGGCTGGTTATGCTGCATGTATTAATTAGGAAATTAATCTAAAATTTACTCGGGTGCTTTCAGTTGTCCATGTATTAACGACAGAGCAAGGTGACCGCGACTACGCACATTAAGGAGTAAGACTGTCTATATTCTTTTACTTCTTGAATCAAATTACTTTGGTACATCCGGAAACTCATTAAGTACTTTTCTAAGTCCACTTACTAAACCCTATATCTTAAACCACTTAAGCGGGTTTATTAACATGGATAACATTATTAGTAATGAAAAGAAGGGGAGTAGCATTGTACAGGGCGGTGGTAATTTCTCAACCATCGAAACCTAAAAGTCGTCGTTAACTTAAACTAAACGCGTGGCATTAGAAATAAGTCGGGTTTAAGCTCTGAGCTTAAGCGAGGTGAAGAAAGCGACCGCGTAGAAAAAACAGAGGATGGGAAGACCCCATCAAGCAACCGTATAAGGGAGAGCCAAAGTAGATAGAACGGGTTAACAGAGTCCCATCAGAGTCCATGTGAGAAATAGGCCTCATCGGGTTATCTTAAGATATCCGAGCTATGCAAATCGCATGGTCTATGAATCACTAGAGTATTCCATGAAATATCACCCGAGTTATACAAATCATCCTGTTTATGAATCACCAGAGCATCCTAAAAAATATTATCTAATATGATTGTTCTCCTTTATACCAATCATAATTCTATGTAGAATAGTAGACACCATGGTGTCTAAAATCTATTGCCAAATGTAAAAATGATACCTTACGTGTCTAAAAGATAAATTTTTGTCTATTTCTTGATAAATATATTAAATATAGTCTATCATTCCGTATAATTCTAAAACTAAAAAGTAATCATAATAATAATCTCATTAAATATATCTCTATCTTTGAAGACCTGGCGACTTACTGCTGCATTCACCGCCCATCGATGGAGATGGGTAATCGCTCCCCCCGAACCTCGTAGTGGTTCGGGGGGACCAGTTCGAGGTCTGGTACTCCGACCAGAGGTCAAGAACGTTCCTCCCAGTGACAATGTCGAAGAAGGTGTCATTCCACGGGGAAACCATCAGCGCGTTGAGATGATTTACAAACTGATCCGTCACATTCTGGTCGATCCAGTCCATGAAGTAAGCTGTAGTGTCATAACCGTCCGACCAATTAGCTTCTTCCGAGCGTTTCCAGTGTAGGGCAGGAAAACCGGAGCGCAAGCGGATGAAATCACCAATTCCCTCTATTATGCCGGAAATGCTCTTCCTGGTTCCATGAGCAACAGAGTTTTGCCAAATGTGAGCGGACATGTGAATCAGTACACCTTTGATCTCATAATGTAATATATCACTATCACTTGAATATGTCTCGACATAGTTTGCTGAGAGGTGGATTTCCGCGTCATTAGGTGCGACGACTGTCGGATAAGCAACTCCACCGATGTCTTCGACGAATAAAGTAAGGCGATCGACTTGTTTAGGTGCACTGAGGCTGAAGGACTTGAGGCAGAAACTCTTGGCGGACTTCAGGTAATCGATTAGATCAGTATCGGTAAACTCATGCGAGAATCGTTTCCTACCACTAGAGCTCAGCGCTGTGGTGTTGATTTCGTACCTCGTGTAATCTTCTGCCTCCGCCATGATCACAGCACTGCAATCAAACTCCCCATACCCTGAGCAATAGTTTGCAAGGATTAGACTAAGGAGGGTACCACTTCAGAACCCATAAGTCAAACAACCAATGCGAACGCTTCATTCACCGAATTGATAAGAAGGCATTTATGGGATATCCAATTTAACACAAGAATCATAAAATCACATGTATCATCGAGGAAAGCATGGTGTTATGTTTTGGATTAATGCTTTGGAGGTTCCATTAAAAGATTAACCAATGTTGCGTTATAGAATCTCATGTTCTTGGCTGGGTTCAATTTAGTGACGGAAGGAATCTAAATTTTCATAGATTTGCAAGTGGGTTATAAGGATAAAATTACTTTCAAAATTATTCTAGGAGATAAAATCTGAAATTTACTCTACTTTACTCTAATTTTACTATGTATAAATCACTTTCCACATATTAATATATGATTCAAAAGAGAAAAAGGCAACCACATAGAACACATAAGGGATAGAAAGACCCCATCAAACCATACAAGGGAGGGAGAGAAGAGGTAGAATGGGGCTAGACTCCAATAGCATCGATATGAGAAATCTGCCCTATTGTACCTAAGATACCCGAGCTATGCAAATCATAAGATCTATAAACTACTAAAACATCCAAAGAAACATCACCTAGAATGATTGTTCTCCTATGGATTGCACCATCTAATACTCTCTATAGAGCAATTGACACACACGTCTAATATGATAAGCTCTCGTGCACTCCTTGACAAATGTGTCAAATGTCATGTCCATTGCTCCATATAACTCCAAGGCTAGAGGAACAAAAAGGTGACCTTGTTGTATACCCCATACTTGGAAACCTTAGGTGTTGTTGCTTTGCTCACCGCCCATCCAAGAGGATGACTAATCACTCCTTCCCAAAATTGCATCATGTGTAGGGTCTATAACCACAACATTTTCCATTATCACTTGATCATCTCGGACCAAGTATACGTTTGCTCTTACGTAGTGTCATCTACAAAGAATATGAACGCTCCCTCCAAGCAAGGTATTCAAGCAAGGTGCCATAGCAAATACTATATCCATGATAGCATCATGGGTAGCTATCCTCTATTCTCCATAAGGACATTGTGTCAAATGGACCATTGTTGCATCTAGTGTAGAACCACACTCACAAGTGAGTAATGAAGATGTAGATGGATGGACCAAACCTAGGCAAAATCTCATCGATGTAGAGAAAGTAGTTGGTGCAAGTCAGAATGCCCTAATGCATGGTCGAGCTAGGATCCAAGAGCTAACACCCTTCACGAAGCAAGAGTGAAGATGTGCTCTAGTAGCCCAAGGAATAGATGAGTCAACTAAGAGAGAATGTAGCATATGTTGACATTGTCGCTTCATCAAGGAAGATTGCAAATCTCTAGTCCAATCTGACATTAGTGAAGCAAAGGATGGAAGGTCCTGCCATGCCCATAAGGATAGACCATCTCTCATATGCCGCAATAACACCTAGAAAGAAAAGGGTCTTTCCTCCACCTCAGTCACATAAGTCTCCAAAACTAGCCTATCAACAACCACAAAACAAGAGGAAAGTAGGGGTGCTAAAAGAGCCCAATCACCCAAAAATGCTATAGGTGTCATCTCCTCCATAGATAATAGGCCTACTCCTCCACACGAGATTGGCAGAGATGCTTGTCTATTTGCGAAATTCCCCTTGACACAGTCAAATGTCCTATAATCCTCCTATCAAAAGCACTCATATGTGATAGGAAAGTCAAAGAAGGTGGAATCTTGCAGAAAAGGTAATTTGGTTGACTAGCAATACTAGAGGAGAGTATACCAAATTCCTCCTATGGATCTCTTAATAGAAGAAGGTCATCTACATAGAGAATATTCTTTACAAAAGCAATGTCTAAGAAGCATGTGACAAAATCCTCGGATCCTATTGGCACTCCTTGAATATATTGTTCATTTGTAGATGTGACAAACCCCTTTGGAAGCTCAAGGTGTGGAGGGATACTTCAAGGAGATCATGCTTTACACTTTGACACCTTGACTTTCAAGCCTACAAGATTTAGCTTGGTAGCCAAATCAAAGGCCTGCCTAATCTGATCTATGGGGCCCCCAATGTCTACCGTTTGCTAAGGAGAGAAATACACATTCTACCATGGTCAAAGTAGATAAGAGAGCTCTGAAGTGAGCCATGGCAAATAAAGGTCCCCCTAAAGGATCTCCTTGTCATGTATTGACAACTAAATCCAAGATGGTGACTCCCTCTTATGACCACCCAAGCTCGTAGTAAAGGGAAGCAAGAGAACCATATAACAACCACATAAAAGGAATGAGACTTACCAAGGATCCATCGGATACCCTAAGCTGGATGGATGCCTAAGAGATGATATTACAAGCATTCTCAACATCCACCTATAGGACAACCCGCTCTTGAAGGATATATTGGAGTTCCTTGATGCTTATGGAAATAAATAGCCTTGCAACCTCCAAGTGTAGCTACTTTAAATTGATGTGGATTGGGGTGCTCTTGAAAATAAGATTGATGCTAAAGGACAATGGTACAACTAACCAAGTGAAAAATGATCTCTATAATAGCAATTGGTCTAATTCCTATGGTCCCTTTCACAAGAAGTTGACTAGCTCCTAACACTTGACTAACTAATGTAGGAATATATCCCCTTGCTATTATTGCAACTAATTGAAATCACTAATAAATCCACTAGAAGGATCATCTTCTTGAAAGCAATCTCTAAGATTCTCATATACCATCCTTGACAAGCCTCTTAGGGAGAGGCAAGGGTAGTGCACAATGCTTGTGCAAAAAGCAACCTATCAAGATAAAAGCTACTCATGTTGATGACGTAAGACCTTTAATGTTACTCCTTCTTTTGCCAAAGGATGTAGTGAGCGTAAGGAAGAGATAGTCTCATCAATTGGACTAGTCATAGACAAAGTATCTAATGCTTTTGCGCTCTACTAAACTCGCATGCCTGATCCAATGTCCTAAACTGTCAAAATAGAGTAGACTCTATGGTATTGTGTGTTAGAATCTGTCTCCTAAAGCATGCAACCCTAACCAACTTTTCCTATAAGGTAAGCCCAATCCCTTGCTTGGACTTAACAAAATCTAGTAGCCACCTCTCTATGCTCAGCAAGTCTTCTTCTAGCATAAAAAAGACACTATCAAGGGAGTAAGAGGAATAAGAACCATGCTAACTTGTCCATAGGATCATGTGCCAAACTATCAAGTGGCAAGCAAAAAGCCTATTTAGCCTTATCATGGAGTTTACGGGGTAGCCTATGGAATAAGCATGGACCTAGAAAACAAGTCTCAAATAACCAAAAAGATATAGTGAGTTTGAGATGCTAACCACTCTGACAACTCGATTGGTATCTCTAGAATAGTCAAAGAAGGGATAGAGGAAGCATCCATAATCCCAAGTGTAACCATTGTTGATAGGGTTAGGAGCCTCTCAAGTTGCTAACCATAATTCTTATGCATCCTTCCCACATGGATCTTTACCTCTTCCAAGGTAAAGCATCAATGACACACCAGACGTGGTGTATCCTCAAGCCCCTCTAGGCAGCCCTCCATAGGAAGTGTAGCCATACCTAGCATAAGAATATTGATATTAACACATGATGCTCCTCTCCATATCTCCCTATACCTCCAAAGCCACAACCCCTTACATCCCAACTCACATGAGTAAATATAATCTTGTCAAACCCTAAAATCTATAACTTTCAATTTCCATCTCAAAAATTTTTAGACTAAGTTCCCATGGAACTCAAGCATGAATACCAAGAGATTAGAAATGAAAATTCTTGACCCGTCAATCTCAATGTGAAGTAATCACTCTAAATCTAAAAAACCTCAAAGAACTAATAATATTCTACTCAATTCTCCATAGCCTTCAATCTAAGTACCAGTGGGACCAAAATTGACAATAAAACAAAATCAACTAATCACTCATGTGATGTATGCATGTGAGCTCTCTAAAACTCTAGAATATTCTTCTATTCATTGCCTCCCTTCTCTCTCTCTCTCTCTCCCAATCCCTCTCTTCTCCTCTCCTCTCCTCTTGGTCCATCATATTCGTGCCTACATTCAGAATATTTTATCTATTTAATGAAACTCATCACTCATTACAACGGAGAATGTAAAAATTTAACAAAGAGATATTATTGTATCAACTTTTTATCTCTTTATTAAAACTCATCATTCATTTACTCATCAAGATGAATGTGAAATTTTAACAAGGAGATATTTTTGGAGAAAAACTAGTGTTATCTAAATACCAACAAAGAATCTAATCTGTTGGTCCACATCAAATGTTGTGTGAATTTTTAACTTGAAGATTTTGATTGAATATATTTAATTTAAGCCATGGATGTGACTCAAAAGAAAATTTCATTTCCTTTTAAAGCTTTATTAAATCACTTTATTACTTGATTTAACAAGGGGACTTAGTTGTGTTTCTCTTGTTGTATATGATAATATTTTATTCTTTTATTTGGATTTTTGTTTTAAATTGATACTCTTTTTCTACAAATGAAAGTTTTTTTGAGTTTGAAATATCATAAATATTTCTCCACAAGTAGGACTCGTGTAATATTTAATACTTGATCTTTCTATAAAATAAAATAAAACATAAGCTTTTTTACTTTAATAATATAGAATACAACAATTCAATAAAATGAAAGATATCTTACATAAAGGGAAAATATGCAATACAAGCATACAATCACAAAATACATAGGAAGATCTCATCAACCTAAATGAGCATGAAATTTAAAAGATTAAAAGAACCAAGCTCTTAGAGAATTGGAGTGAGGAATATATCTTACTACAACTAGAATATCATAGTGATGAAAGTGAAACAATTTTATGATTATGAAGTTTCAATGATATACATACTCCATGAGCATCTGAGAATATCCAAAGAAGCATCACTTGGTGTGATCACTAATATATTGTAGCAGCCAATGCTTGCTATAAAGTAATAGACAATTGCTTATCTAAAGTAAGGTATAAAATAGAGAAGTGAAAGAAATACCCTATTGTTTAGTATGATAAGCTCTTATTCAATCCTTCACAACTTATCAAATAACCTAATTTCATAAGCTAGAGGAACAAAGAAGTGATATTGTTGCATATTCTTATACTTGGAGGCTTTTGCTATCTATGCTTTGCTCACTAACTAATAAAAAACCTATGATGTACCTTTGATCTTGGATTTGACCAATATTTGACTTACCTAAAGATATATGGTACTTTTTTATTAGTAGAATTTCTTAGATCCTATGAAATATGCTTTGAAGCTTCCAAGGAAGACATGTGAAGCAAATAATATATATAAGTGTACATTGATCTAAGATTCCTTACCTAGGGTAATTTAGGTAAAGTATGGATCATTTTGAGTTACCAATTCTCTTATTGTGGTAATTTTGGTTGAGTATATAACGAGAAGCTCATGATGTGAAAGACATCCAGTCCTTAGTGAGCCTAGGGTGAAGAGTGATCAAAAGAATAAGACTTTGTGAATACTACCTATATTTGCTAAAGAAAGAGTGAGATTTTCTACTTAAGAGCATCACTATTATTGCATTGCTCTTGGATGAACCTTTAACTCAAATGGACCCTTTTGTGTGTTAGATAGATCTTTTATGTTGACACTACAGAAATCTCCTCTTATGAGCATTTTTGACGAGCTTTGGCATAAGAAAGTGAATGAGTGATTTAAGGAGAAATGAGAGAATACCTTTTGAGTTGTTATCCTTGATGGTACTTAATGTAAAACCTCATTATATAGAGAAATTATAGAGAAAATAGCTAGTGCAAGTTAAAATACCCTAACACAAGGCAAGCTAAGATCCAAGAGCAAGAACAAAGTTATACACTGATTACACAAGGAATTATTGGATCAACTAGAAGAGCATGTAGAGCCTAATGGAGCAATTATGCATCAAGGAAGACTAAAACCCTTTGGTTGAAGAGCAATACTAAAGGAGAGTATACCAAATTTCATTTGTGAATCCATTAATAGAGTAACATTATCCACATGAAATTATATCCTTTACAAAAGCAACATCTAATCAAATCTTGGATGCTACTAGCATTCAAAGAACACTTAATCTGTCTATAAATGTAATATACTCCTTTAGAAACTACAAGGAAAGATCAAGACCAAAAGGGACTACACTTTAAACTTTGATATCTTAACTCTCAAGCCTACAAAATAAATCTTGGTAGTCAAGTGGTCAAAGGCCTACCTAATATGGTCTATTGGGTTCACAATGTGTATATTATATGCCAAAGAGAGGAAGTATGGAATAGATAAAGTATTAAAAAAATAAGCTATGCTAAATAGAGGTCTCCTAAAGAGATCTATTTGTCATGTTTTGGTAATTGACTTAAGAACAATTACTCCTTCTTGTGAGAAGTTGTGCTAGACGTAAAAAGAAGAAAGAGAACCATAAGAGGACCACACATCAAGTGTAATAATATGGAGTTAGTAGAAGCTAAATGTAGTTAGAACTAAGAGAATTAACATATAGTTAGGAAGCTCTAAGAAGGTTCTAGAAGCCTCTAAGAAGCTTCTTTGTGGAAAAAATTTAGGAACTTTCCAAAGGTTCCATAACTTGTTTGTCAAGTTGATGGCTAGCTTAGCTTGTAAGCCAAGTGAATGGTTATCTTAGCTTGAAATCCAAGTAAAACAACTTCTAGAATGAACCTTTCTTGGATGCATCTTTGGAATCTTGTATCAAGGTTACCTATAAATACCAAAGCCAAAGCTCAAGCTAGACATTTGTAGTTTCTCACTCTTGAGAGTTTCCAATGTGACCTTCTATTTTGATCTTCCTATCTCTTTTTTCTCTCCTCAAGTTTTTACCAATATTGGTATTAGAGAAAGAACAAGATGGATAGAATCTATGGACCTCCAAATCCATTTCCTTCAAACCTTTGGGATTTCTATATCCATTTACTACCAAAGCATCACTTCACCCAATTCATCATTTTATGTTTTGGGCAGAATTTTTTGAACATGATCATCTTGTTTGATGTACCATTGATCCTTCCAATTAAAACTTACAAAGAGTGGTGGATATGTTGCATCAATGTGTTAATTTAGGTAGTTACAAATTTGCCTTATGGTAGTTTAGTAGAACAGTAGTCATGGTGGTAATGAGCAAAGTTATCATTGTTATGTAGCAACAAATCAAGCATCTTACTTTGTTGTTGGATGAGCAAGATTCTAATGTGGTGCAATGATAATAAAAAATGGAGAAAAAAAATTTCAAGAGGAAAAAGATCAATTGTAGTTTCTTGAACCCAACCCATTTGGTGGCAAGAATTTATTAGGTGCATTGGAAAACTTTTTATTTGATTTTAAGCAGTACTTTGAATTATTTGGGATGATTGAAGATAAATCCTCTAGGCTTCAAATCAAATAGATGAAGAGGTAATATTAAGGTGGCAATTCCAAGTAGATTAGACTCAATGAAAATTCTGTTCTAATTTTGACATGATGGACTTCAAGAGTGCAATCATTGAGACGTTGAAAGCCTTGAATGATGCACAAGTTGCCAAAGATTGATTGCCAAAATTGATGCAAGTTGGTTGTGTGTGGAGTTACATATCTCAATTCCAAAACACCATGATTTTTATTATGGATGCATATGAAGGCAAAGTTTGTGAGAAGTTTGAAATTGTGCACCAAACTGAAAATAACCATACACAAAGCATATGCATCTAAAAGAAGTCACGTAGATGGTTGAGTGTTTTGACTCCTTGGCTACCACAACTTTGTCCTGACCAAAAACTTTGTCTTGACCAAGACCTCCATAAAACCTAAAAACACACCAAGTATGGGTGGCATAAAAAGAACAAGGAGCGAAAAAGGACAATGGAAGATCAAAATGGAAAGTCACATTGGAAACATTCAAGTGAAGGAAACTCCAAATGCCTAGAATGAGCTTAGTTTTGTGTTTATAGAAAAGCAACACAAGGCTCTTGAGAAGCTTCCATTACAAAGATGCCTTCTTGGAGTGCAAGCTAAGTTACTTGAGAAGCTACCAAGGAAGTTTCTTTCTAGAAACCATTTAACTAGCATACAAGCTAAGGTAGCCATTGTTATGGAGTTTAATTTCCAACTATCAAAAGCTTGGAATCCTTGCTAAATAGATACCAGGTCTATTTGGCTACAACAACTGGTTAAATTTGGTTCATTTCAATCCTTTATTCATTTGAAACACAATGTTTGAGATGTATAGAAAAACCCTTAGTTCAAGAAATTTATAAAACTCCAGATATTTACTCAAAGAAGTTAACAAGGTAAAAATTTCTTCACAATTTTATGACATATAATTTTTCTTCTCTCACTTCCTATCAATCTTGAAAAAATCCTTCTTGATTATCAAGAATTATTCACAAGCTTTTCTCTTGCCAACCCTACTCAAAAAGAACTAACTAGAATCTGCTTCCCAAAATCTTCCTTTGTGCCTTATTTATTAGATAGACCTCCTCAAAATTCACCTTTGTTCCAATGATATATTGATCAAGAATCCTTTTATCAAAACCCATTCTCTCAAACCCTCTTCAAATAATCAATCTCCATTCCATCAATTAAGAAATCTTGAACGCTCAAACCTCCTTCAATTTTTGTCAATCGATCAATCTAGAACTCTACTTTCTTTGCTAAATTCCTAGACTTCTTCTCCCTTGGTATCTTGAGATAATCCTCTCAAGCAATAATCCTTAATGCCTTAATCCTCCATAATCCTCCCATAAGAACTCCAAACCCCACACAAAGAACTGCCCAAAACTACCACAAGTACACATGTAACCACTTGGCAATAGCCCAACATGCCAAAAGTCCAATTGTTGTTGTGACATGTCAAAGGTGATAAGCCACATGTATCAACCCAACATACAATATCTTCATATGATTTAAACTTCCACTACAAAGCATTTGGTCTCTACAGAAAGCCTTTTAGAAGACACTTCCAAAAATATCAAGCATTCTCTATTTGGACTAGTAACCACTAAGATATCAGCCCCAAAGTGTTTGCTTCACTCTAATTGTCACCTTGACTTTGATGGACTGTGAGCCGGCCTGTCTCTCACTCAGGATGAACCTCTGATGGCTATTATGGTAGCGCACCATGGACTAAGAAGGCAAGGAACCCCAACTCCATCATACTCCTCCAAGGCTAACACTCCAAGACTCAAGACATTGCTCACTAGAGAACTCAATGAGAGAGAGATAGTTGCAAATGAAAGGATGATGAGTACCTCCTCACTCCTTGTTTATATACTTGTGAAATAGTTACGTACCAAAGTTACTAATTACCGTAGTAACTCAAGTTACTAGACTAAAAGTCAAGTAAAGTCAAAAAGTAGAAAGGAATATCCATTCACATGGGCATATTCCCCTAAGCATGTGGTCTTATCTTGACCCAACCACTAAAGCAAGGATTCCTTCACATGGGCTATCCTTGGACTAAAGAAGAATCCAAAACAAAAAGGCTTGCGGGCCCAAGAGTTCTCAACTCTTTCCCCAAAGCCAAACACCTAGGAATAATACCAAGTCAACACACTAAAATCCAAAATAGTGGTGCTCATCTTTTCTACTTCCTCTAAAGTAAGGTCCCATCTATCTTAGCTATGACTAACTTTAGCTAACCATGACTAATATAGAACCATCCTTTATCTCTATATAAATAATATCTCTTAAGTACTTGTAATACCAAGCTAAATATCACAATACCACACACATGCACAAATGGGTGTTACATTTACCCCCGGACTAAGTTTTCACTTTGTCCTCAAAGTGAAGGTCTCTCTACCTTCTATGGTACATCTTTAACTTATCATGGTTAATCCTATCAAAGTGTCTTCCTCCCAACTCCTTGAGATCATAAGTGTAATTTCCCCACACCTTCTCTACTATGAAAGGTCCAAAGTACTTAGGCAAAAACTTCTTTTGTACTCTCTTGAATCGAATGGAATCAAACAACATTACCCAATCACCTTCTTTGAAAGGCTCCACCTTCTTCTTGCCTTGCCTCTTGTCATAGCTCTCCTTTTGTTTCCTTTGGGCTTGCTCCACTCGAACCATAGCAACTGCTCTTGCCTCTTCCAACTCCATGAGTTGATCCTTCCTTGACTTCTCTGCATCACTTCCTTGTGCTTTCTTCAATCTCCTATGAATGCTTTGGAAGGTAGGAAGATCAAAGTGAATAGGTAAGGTAGACTCAATACCATACACCAATTGGAATGGAGAATATCCAGTGGAAGTCTTCATGGTTGTCCTATACTCCCACAAAACTGCATGAATCCTCTTGTCCCAATGATGTTTAGCCCCCTCCATTTCTGCATCTTTGGCCAACATCATGCACAAGGTCTGATTGGTTCTCTCTGCCAAGCCATTGGAATTTGGCTTATAGGATGTAGTTACTCTATGTGTGATAGAGAAATGTCGTAGCATGGCTGTAGTAATGCTTCCTGTAAACTCTCCTCCTCTATCAGAAACCAACTCCAAAGGGCATCCAAACCTAGTGATAATGCGTTCATAAAGAAATCTACCCACTTCATCTTCATTCTTGTCCCTCAATGGTCTAGCCTCAACCCACTTGGTAAGGTAATCAGTAACTACCACAATGTACCGATTGTTCCTTGGGGTTCTATTGAGAGGTCCTACAAAATCAATTCCCCACTTCTCAAAGGGTCCTAGCAATGGAATTGATCTAAGTGGTGGAGTGGATGTAGACTTTCTAGCAAAAGCTTGACAAACATGACAAGTTTTGCAATAATCAAGACAATCCTTGAAAATCCCTCTCCAATGGTAACCTGCATCTAGAATCTTGAAAGCAGTCACCTTTCCTGCAAAGTGTCCTCCACATACTAAACCTTCATGAAACTCCTTTATGAGTAGGATAGACTCTTCCTTACCCACTGCTCTTCGAAGTAGACCATCTGCTCCTTGGTGAAAAAGAATATCATCCACCATTGTGTAAGGTCTAGATCTTGCTGCAAGGGCCTTCCTCTCCCTAGCATGCATCCCTTCTGGATAGTTACCTCTTGTCACAAAATCCACAATCTCCTTGTACTCCATTGGAACCTCTTGAGTGACTGAGATTGTCATGAGCTCCTCATCCGGGAAGGAATCATCTACTGGCTCATCTCCATCATGATCATAGGCTCTTGATAACAAATCAGCATTTGCATGTTTCTTTCCTGGCCTATCCTCAATTGTGTAGTCATACTCAGACAAGAGAATCATCCACCTTGCTAGTCTCCCTTCAACATTAGGCTTGTTGAAGATGTACTTCAAAGCCTTGTGATCCGTGACAATTGTGGCTTTCCCTCCAATCAAGTAGTGTCTAAACTTCTTGAGACCAAAGATCACTGCCAACCCTTCTCTCTCTGTGACAGAGTAGTTCTTCTCTGCTGAAACCATCTGCCTACTAGCATAAGCTATTGGATGATCATGCCCATCTTGGTCTAATTGACTAAGAGTGCATCCTATAGCTACATTAGAAGCATCAGTGTAGAGGATGAAAGGCTTACTCCAATCAGGTTTAGCAAGAATTGGAGCTACAACAAGGGATTGCTTGAGCTCCTCAAAAGCTTTGAGAGCCTCCTTGTCTTCCAAAATCACCATGTAATCTACACCCTTCTTCATGTAGATGGTCAATGCATAAGCTTTGTTGGAAAATGAGAAGATGAACCTCCTATAGTACCCAACCATTCCCAAGAATTGGCATAACTTTGTCAAGCTTGAAGGGAATGGAAGGTCTGAGATTTTCCTCACCTTCTCAGGATCAACTGCTATTCCATCCTTGGAGATGATGTGCCCCAAAAGTAGACCTTCTTCACATCCAAAAATGCACTTCTCTGGGTTGAGTGATGCATTTGCCTCATCCAAGCGTTGCAAGACTTTGATTAGGTGCTCAAAGTGCTCCTCCTTGCTCCCATAGACACAAAAGTCATCAATGAAATCTCTCACAAATTTCCCAATGAAAGGTTCAAATACCTTGTTCATGAACCGTTGGAATGTGGCTGGAGCATTGCAAAGCCCAAAAGGCATGACCTTGAAAGCGTAAGTTCCCCAAGGTGTGGTGAATGTGGTGAGTTGTTGATGCTCTGGTGCAATCTTTATTTGGTTATATCCACTATAACCATCTCCAAAACTGTACCTCTCATGACCTGCAACCTCCTCCAAGATCTCATCAATGAATGGCAATGGGTAGTAGTCCTTCTTGGTAACAGCATTGAGCTTCTTGTAATCCACACATACCCGAAGCTTGCCATTCTTTTTCTTCACAATGACAATTGGAGACACCCATTCTGAATTCTCCACCTCAAAGATAAATCCAGCCTCCTTGAGCTTATCAATCTCCTCCTTCACAACCAAAGATATTGGTGGGCTAATGCGACGTTGCTTTTGGCGGATTGGTCTTGCATGTGACTCCACCTCTATCTTGTGCTCCTCCAAGGTGACTTCCTTCAAATCCTTGTAACTAAAAGCAAACACATGGATGAACTTGCGGAAAATCTCCTCAAATCTCACCTTCTCCTCCTTGGTAACATTTGGGCCATACTTGAGGGTAGATAACCTTCTCTCTACCTCCTCAAGTGTCAATGGTGATTTATCTGGGTCCTTCAAAACCTCTGGCTTAGGTGCAAAATCCATAGCACACAAAGGATACACATCTGAATCAGATTCAGATTCATCCTCCTCCGTGGAAGTCTCCTCTTCCATGCTTGTGTCCACACCTGAAGCTCCTCCTTCAGAATCAGATTCCCAATAATCAGAAGATGGGGTATCTGAATGTGAAGTGTTGGTGGTGTTAGTCACAGGAACAGTGACTCTATGGTTTGATGGCCCAATCCTTAAGTACCCTTTGTGCCATCGATCAGTTGTGCGTGCTGCTCTCAACCATGGCCTCCCAAGAAGTAAGTCATAGCTTGAATCCTTCAAGACTTGGAAAGTCATGAGATTTTGAACTCCCATAATTGAAACTACCACCTTATCCATCACTCCTACTGGTCGAACTTGTTGCTTGTTTGCCATGCTCACCACAAATGTTGAAGCTCTTGAGGGTATCATACCCAACTTCTTCATCAACCTTTTTGACATGGCATTCACTGCTGATCCTCCATCAACCAATGCATCCTTGATGTTGTGACCATTCACTCTCACATCAATCTTGGAGGCATATTCACAAGCTTCCCATGGTGCTGGCTTGGCATCCACCACCCCCATTGATATTGGAACTTTTGCCTTCTTCTTCTTCTTGCTCCTTGTAGAACTCAAACCACCTCTAAGCTCCTTTCTCAAGGTAGGGTTCAAAGCAATTAATTGGCCCACTGTGATGTTAGCCTTGTGACTACCAACATCCTCCAACACATTGTAGTTCCATTGTTGCTTGGAGATCAAGAAGTCCTCCATCCCCAACTTCTTCCTTGGAGTCTTTGTTGTTGATGGTGTTGAGGTGCGAGTGCTCCTAGTAGACATAGGAGTATCCTTGCTTGAAGTAAATCCTTGAGAAGAGTGAACATCCTCTGCAAAACGAGCTCTCTTCTTCTCTTGTGCCAAAAGCTCCAAATTAGGACCCTTGGAGTTTGAGCACTCTCCCTTCTCATACTTGCTCTCAACCACATCTATGGATGCTATCCCCTTACCTTTGTTGGGATTAGGAGCCACTTGGGTTTCACTACCTCCCTCTTTCCCTCTATTGGCTCCCTCATAACCCCTTCCTCCATGGTAAGTGGAATTTGGGCAATTCCTTTGGATATGGCCTCTTCCCCCACAACCAAAACAATTTCTATCATTGAAATTGTTGGCTGGTTGGCCTCCTCTATATGGATGGTTTCCATAACTCCTAGGCCCTCTCCCTACATTCTGATCCACCTCTCTCTTCTCCCATAATTGTACCACATTGATCTTGAGATCCGCAAGTTGTTCTGTGATGGTTTGGAGTGGATCTTTTGGTGGAGGTGCAAGAACTGGAGCAACTACTACTTGTGGTGCAACCCTTGTCACCAAAGTATCAGAAGTTCCACCATACTTGTAGCCTTGAGGAGGATGCACAACCTCCTTCACCACCAAATCACTTTCATCCCCTTCCAAACTCTCCTCCATACGAATTGCGATCTTGATAGCTTCAACCTTGGAAGAAGGTTTCTCATATCTCACCTTGCTTCTAATTTGTGGTCTCAATCCTCCCACAAAATTCTTGGTGAGCATGGCCCCTATGCCAATCATTGTAGTCTCCACATCATCCCCACCCTTCCTCAACACTATGCGAAATCTGGACTCCAATTTTTCCACTCTTTCCACATAGACTCTCACTTTCTCTCCATCTCCTTGCTTGAGAAATGTAACCTCACTCATCAATCTCTCATAACTCTCATCAGGAAGAAAGTTCTCAATGAGTGCTGAAGTCAAAGTCTCCCAAGACTCCTCTTCCCCCTCTCTCCTCTCTCTCTTTTGGTATTCTGACTCATACCATGTAAGTGCTGCATCCTCAAAGAAATCTGGTAATAATGAGGCCCACTCATTCTTCCTCCTCTCATTGTTTCCTATGCAAGCTCTCTTGAAGTCTCTCACAAAGGCCTCCACATCTTCTCCATCCTTGCCAAAGAAAACCGGAAGTTTCCCCATCTTAACCCCTCACTATCTTTCTTTTCTCTCAAATAAATTATTTTTTTTTTCTCTCACTCTATTACTAATAGAGTATATACATGACTAACACCATCTGAGAATAATCCACTCTAGGGAACACAAAAGGTTCAGGTTGCTCCAAGATTTCTATAGCAACATCAAATCCTAGAGTGCATATTAATCTAACTCTCATGGATAGTTTATCCATAAGTTGAAAGATTATCTCCATCACTAATCTTGAGAACTAGCTGATGAAGGTGGTAGTATTTCTGTAGCTGTACTAAGACTCTCTCCAAGATCCTTCACCAAAGTTTCCAAAAGTGCTTTTACTCCACTACACTCATGTCCTTTTGGAAGTCCTTCAACTCCACAAACCTCACACAACTCCTTGGTCTTAGATCTTCTCCCTCCCAATCTTGGTGAAGAAGGTCCAACATGCAAACCCAAGTCAAGTAAGCCTCTCCTTTCCCTCAATCTCTTGCTCTCAAAGGTCAATGGACATGAACTTGCCTTATGTCCCTTCTCTCCACATAGAAAGCACTTAGACTCACTCTTTCCTCCAAGTGGTGTAGGTTTTTGGATCCTCTCAACACTCTCTTCAAATTCTATTGTAAACTCTCTTTTCCTCAAATCCACCCCTACAATCACCTCAAACCCTTGGGGAACCTTGCATAATCTCAATTTCCACTCTTGATGACTCTCCATGTTCCCCAAGATGAATCTAAACACTCAAACATGCTTTTTGTTGATCTCAAACTTCTCATGCATGAGATCTCCACTCTGCAGAATTGACCCTTCCTCACAATGTCACTCAAATCTCCCAACTAATATGTCACAGTCCTCTGAAATTTTCCACACTTGATCACAACTCTAGGGCGTCCCTCCCTGCAAAATTTTAGATCTTTTCATCGAGCCATTTGGCCTAGACACCTTTCTATTCAGCACCCATATTTCAGATTTGGTCTGAAAACCACCCCCCTCACTTCAAAAACTCATAACGCACTGCGAAAAAATGATCTCTCTCTAATTTTTGTGGCACCAGGTAGGATACAATGCACTGAATTTTCTTGGAAATTTTCAGGACAATTCACTAAACATTGAAGAAATGGCAGACTCTGTACAATTTTCCAGAGAGCATGCAGTTGCGGGAGCACTTTACCCTATCAACTTTCAAAAATTCTAGCCCAGTGCGCATAGAAGCTCTCTCAATAATTTCAAGTGTGCTAACTGAAAGATAACCCAAGCTATCATGTGTAGAAATCTCAAGTTCAGATCTCAAACTTGAGATTTTGCCCAAAATCACCTTAATCCCCAAAATCTGCAATCCACCTCACACAATCTCTCCAATTCCTCTCATGTGTACAAGATGTACAAAATCACCTCAAAGACATCATAATGAACTACAGGGTATACAAATGGATCTTGGTTCTCTAACATAAGTTCAGCCCTCTCCTCTCCTAATGTTCTCTCCAAGTGAGCTCTCATAGCCTCCTTCTGCCTAATGTAGAATTGGACGCGGAACATTATCTTGCCTTCTAGAGAGGTCCCGGCAACGGAACCAAAAATGTGAGCCGGCCTGTCTCTCACTCAGGATGAACCTCTGATGGCTATTATGGTAGCGCACCATGGACTAAGAAGGCAAGGAACCCCAACTCCATCATACTCCTCCAAGGCTAACACTCCAAGACTCAAGACATTGCTCACTAGAGAACTCAATGAGAGAGAGATAGTTGCAAATGAAAGGATGATGAGTACCTCCTCACTCCTTGTTTATATACTTGTGAAATAGTTACGTACCAAAGTTACTAATTACCGTAGTAACTCAAGTTACTAGACTAAAAGTCAAGTAAAGTCAAAAAGTAGAAAGGAATATCCATTCACATGGGCATATTCCCCTAAGCATGTGGTCTTATCTTGACCCAACCACTAAAGCAAGGATTCCTTCACATGGGCTATCCTTGGACTAAAGAAGAATCCAAAACAAAAAGGCTTGCGGGCCCAAGAGTTCTCAACTCTTTCCCCAAAGCCAAACACCTAGGAATAATACCAAGTCAACACACTAAAATCCAAAATAGTGGTGCTCATCTTTTCTACTTCCTCTAAAGTAAGGTCCCATCTATCTTAGCTATCACTAACTTTAGCTAACCATGACTAATATAGAACCATCCTTTATCTCTATATAAATAATATCTCTTAAGTACTTGTAATACCAAGCTAAATATCACAATACCACACACATGCACAAATGGGTGTTACAGGACACCCCACTCTGATGGTTCCTATGGTCACCCTTACTCCAATGGTCATCCCTAGAAATGCCTCCACATACTCTTGTACGTTGTTCTTTTGTCTCAATCCCCATAGTTGGGTTTGGGTAATCTGCACAAAATCCACCGATTGGAAATTTTTCAGCAATCCTTCTTGCATTGCTGTCCACGTGACCTCCCTTCTCTTTGCCAACATGGATCATTCCCCAGCATCATACCACGTGAGGGTTTTATTGGTCAAGTACCCACATACAAACACGCCTATAACATGCTCTGTGATCTTTGTTGAGACCAATCGGAAATATCAATTCATTCTTGAGATCCAATTTTCCACTACTCCCATCATACGCTACCCCTTGTAAGGCTCAATGTTGCAGGTCTTCTTCATCCGGAGTAGCAATGCGGCCTCATCGTTGATAGGGTTTGTAGGTACGGGTGCCTCTCCAAGTACTTTAGTTGTAGGTATTGGGTTTTAAGACGGCTCTTCTTCTTGCATTGCTTGATCTTTCTTGAGGATCTGCACATGACTTTGTAATGTCTCCATGGTCATCTTAATCTCTCAAAATTCATTCAACATCCCTTGCATTCCTTGCACCAGCTCTTGCAATTGCAGATCCATGGTTCTTGTAACACTCAATTGCTAATGTCTACTTTAATACATAGTCAATATGATCACTTTGGAAGGCACACAAACTATTGGAACTACCATTGGGACCTCAAAAGCTATCACTCATTGATAATACTCCTCACCAAAATTCCTAACCACAAAATCTCTAAACATCACTTTTGGTCTCACTACATAATGGATTTCTACTTTAGTGTTGAAAGGAAGAGGATTTGGGACATTCACATCCATATCATCATAATAAAATGTAGATTGTCAAATCCTACTCTTGATCATATATCATCACAAGTAGAATCACCAAGTTTGGTGAGTTTATCACCGTGTCCATGAATTCTACACCAAAGTGATAAACTAACGATGCCCTCATTTGCTCACACTAGATGTACATAACCTTGATGTGGAATGGATTTGAGAATGGAAAGCTAGGTGCGAGATGTTGTACTCCTGGTGCATCCATCCCATCTGCTCTCTAAAGTCCTTCCTAAGTTTAGCAATTACTCTATGTTTTCCACATCAAATTACTCAGTTTTAGTAGTTTGTGCTCTTCCAAGAGGGGTGATCCACTCTCTTGGACTAAAACACTCACTCTGATACCATTGTAATACTCCGAGGACAAGAGAAGAGAGAAAATATAGATTTCACACTCAATCATTCAGTGTCCCAAAGGAGCACCTTCTCTTTATTATATAGACAAAGAGGATCTCCTCCAAGGAAGCTCCACCATAGGATTAGGCATACATATAGGTGACATGTCAGCAACCTCCACCCTTGGATTACTTACTTGGATGGGTGACATGTCAGTCTAGGTCCTATCTGGTTGGTCAAACACGCTTTGACCAGAGGGAATCTTTTTGGGGAATCTTCCTATATGAATCATGAATCTAAGAATCACATGGGTAAGGTACCATTGGAAAGCTCTCAACAAGACAAACCAGGGGGAGGGAAGGCCAACCTTTCGTATAGTGGGGGGGAGGGAATTGCACATTTTTCGAGGCTTAATTCATCCATTTAGGCCTTCGAAATTGCCTTCAAAGATTTTAGGCATATTTTGGTTCCTACTCTATTAGTTAAAGTACCTTTTTGGTGATACCTCTTTCTGATCTGTTTAGTCCATCATGTGTAACATCTTCAAGATATTACCAAACCAATTCTCACCTTTTAAATCATATGTCTAGCTATTGGTTCTATGGTTTTCAAGTATATTTTGGTTTTTACCCTATTAGTATAAGTACTCTTTTGGTGATACTTCTATATAATCTATTTTGACCATCATGTATAACATCATTCTAGATATTACCAAACCAAATTTCACATCTAGATCATATGGCTAGCTATTGGTATTACACTTGGCTATTTATCCCTTATGAAGTAAGATCCTATGACAAGGTCTATCTCATGCCACTCTAGGTGTTACTACATAAGAAGAATCTATGACAAGGTCTATCTTGTGCAATCTAGGTAGTACTACATGGAAAGTGAAGCCATAGAAAACACTAAAATAACAATAAGAATACAAGATGCTTTATCTTGTATTTCCCCAATTAAATCATAACTCATTCACATCCCATCTTGATCCCATCTTACGGGAGTAAATTTTAACTCCCAAAATCTTTGAAATTACAAATACTCATAAATTTTATTTTTAAATCTTTATAGTTTCCAAACTAGATTCCAGAAGAACCAAGGCATGTGGATGTAATACCAAGAGCTAGCCATATGATCTAGATGTGAAATTTGGTTTGGTAACATCTAGAATGATGTTATACATGATGGTCAAAATAGATCAGATAGAAGTATCACCAAAAGATTACTTCTACTAATAGTGCATAAACCAAAATAGACTTGAGAATCTTAGAACCAATAGCTAGACATATGATTTAAAGGTGAGAATTGGTTTGGTAACATCTGGAAGGATGTTACACATGATGGAATAAACAGATTAGAAAGAGGTATCACCAAAAGGGGACTTCTACTAATAGAGTAGGAACCAAAATATGCCTGAAATCTTTGAAGGCAATTTCGGAGGCCTAAACGGATGAATTAGGCCTTGAAAATGTGCAAACCCCCTCCCCCAAATGGAGGAAAGTGTGGCCTTCCCTCCCCCCTACTTTGTCTCATCGAGAGCTTTCCAACGGTACCTTACTCACGTGATTCTGAGATTCCTATAGGAAGATTTCCTAAAAGATTCCCTCCGGTCAAAGCTTGTTTGACCAACCAGATAGGACCTAGACCAGAGATGTCACCAATCCAAATAATTAATCCAAGGGTGGAGCTTGCTGACATGTCACCTAATCCTATGGTGGAGCTTCCTTGGCGGAGATCCTCTTTGTCTATATAATAAAGAGAAGGTGCTCCCCTAGGGCATCGATGGTTTGAGTGTGCAATCTGTGTTTTCTCTCTTCTCTTGTCCTCGGAGTATTACAGTGGACAGCTCAATGTCGATGTACTAATAGGAAAAGTGGTAAGAATATGTAGTTCTCACAAGGATATTGGTTGGAAATGATTAAGAATGAAGGAAAGTGTCACAATGTCACAGTTCATTTAAAATTTCACAGTTAACCTCTTAGGCAAGAACCACTACTAGAAGAGTGTAGTGTCATCCCCTATGGCATACTACAAGAATTAACTTTCCTTACCCATGTAATCCAAGTTAAGCTTGAAAGTGATTGCACACTTCACTTGGAATGCTTCTCCATCCTAAAGTCTTTGCCTTTGTAGGTGCATATTACCTTTCCTAGAAGCACAACTACAAATTCATCTTCATGTTTGCCAAATCGTGGCTTTTCAATCTTTTGGTACTTCCCAATCAACTCCTCAACGTGTGCAAGTTCACTCCTTTGGATCCATCAAGAATCACACATCCTGATCACGGGTGAGTAATTATCTTGCACTCAGCTCTTGTGAGCTTATTGTGAAATTCCTCACCTCTACTAAACTCATATACTCAGCAACACATAGAATGGAAGAGATCAATCCATATAGAATTCCAAGTACTCTTTAATAAATTGAAAATATGATGAAAATGAACCCAAGCACCTTCGGGCGTAAGCCTTAAATGTATTTTTAGCTTTGCTCCAAGGGGATCAAATGCCTAAGTAGATCTCTTGGAAATCCTAAGCTACTATATATATCACTCAATTCCCGTCCTAATCACCTACAGGTTGATGAAGCACCTTAAACTTGTTAGGGAAGGTATCATGTCTTCTCCTAATCTAAACCTGAAACTATGTCCTTCAGACTTACAACTTCAAAGGCCCATACAACTCCAAGTGTACTCCTCTTGAAATATGTACAATTCTGAGTGCCAACACCAGTGTCCTACTCCAAATATCTACAACTACAAATACCATCTTAACGGTGACATTTTGTACAACTCTAAGTATGTTCTACTAAGAGTAACATCTACATCTAAAAACTTTGGCTTACTTTAGCACAATTGTCCCTTCTTTGATGAGGTCTAGTATCCTTGGTCTATAGCTTGGTTGAGAAGAATTGCCTTTGCCTTTCTTTTCTTCAAAGAAACAATTGGTTTGTGCTTTGTACCCTACAATTTCATGACGCGTCGTCGGCGGATGACGGGTCCATCGAAGGGTCCGTGATGTTTTGACCTTCGAGAATGTATAGACGCTCGAAGAAAGATCTAGAGTGGACTTGTCCTATAGAATGTCCGCCTGCAAGTCGGCAAAAGAAAATTGAGGCCCAGTACGATGGGAATGAGTGAATCTGCTGATCCGGTATAGGATCCATTTCTCCTCCATGTGATTGGCTTACATTGGCATTTTATATTCCCACCTGGCTTGATAAAATGTACACCGCCACCGTCCCTGTTTGAGATTTAGTAATTGCTCGGACAGAACTACTATTGCACAACTGCAGACGGCGCTAGAAACTGTGATCCTATTTGCCTAAGAGAATCACCATGTCCTTCGCGTCGAGTCCAACCCTGGCAAAGGTAGCTACCAGCTTAGCGGATTCATCTCTGCGTTCAGGCAAACTACCGTTTACCTCCTCTGCAATTGAAAGCAGCCCCGTCTATACTGCCCACGTATACGGGCCAACTAATGCGACCAGAACATGTAATCAAAATATCAGGTATACTCTTCATTTGTCTGTCATGCTATTAAAAATTTTCGAAGCGGAATGGGAACATCGTTAAAACAACCTTCCCAAATACACTTGTCAGCAGCTTGAAGCATTTTCTATTTGCGGCGCCTACACCTGGCTACGCATCTTTACTGGCTGTTTATACCAAATCTTGCAGGCTAACTGACCAAGAAGAGCAGAAGGATATTCAGGAAGAGAGATATTCGTCTAAAATTGATGAGTAAACGCGTGCGCACAGTGTCTGCAAGTGCTGTTGAACTTCCTGTGTTCGTCAAAAGATATCTCTTAGTAAGAACTGCCATACCTTCGCTGTGCAATCACGGGCTACTAGAGCCGAAATGTCAGCTCAAGACACAACAATCGGGCAACACATTCCAGGTCAATTTTAATTTCA
Source organism: Lunularia cruciata (assembly GCA_948567375.1). NCBI lineage: Eukaryota > Viridiplantae > Streptophyta > Marchantiopsida > Lunulariales > Lunulariaceae > Lunularia > Lunularia cruciata. The sequence goes on along the minus strand of OX419761.1, from coordinate 48,174,059 downwards.
TCAATCTGCGCAAACCCTAGGAGAGAATCTTTGTTGAGCAAAGCATCTTTCTCGGCTACATTATCGTCGGCAGAATTCAGGAGCACAGATCAATTATCATGTAGAGCATGTAATATGGGTGAGTACGTTATCTTTCACCTCCGGCAGTACGAGTAGTTGCTCCTACTGTCAAAGTGATTTTCCTGACTGTATCATCCATAACTTGCCTGAGTATCCAGAAACACGAAGATTGAAAGAACACCAGCATTGTATGGAACGAACACAGAAAATCATCATTCTAGGAACCACTTTCCAGAAGCACGAGTGTAGGGCATGTACTCGAACATTAAGTATAAAATAGTAAACATCAGTCTCATGTCGACCTGAGAGTCATCTTTAGTAGGATTCCTGTCAGCACTAAACCTCGGTGCATTGATTTGTATTAAAACGAATGGAGATATTTCTCGTATATCTTACCCGAACGAAGCAGCATGAAAGCGTAAACGCATGACAGCTGCAGCCAATCCTTTTCTTTTCTTTTTCTGTTTTAAGAGCCCCGATCAGCCTCAGCGAACTCGTCAACTTTCTTGTGAACAATAGACGCGGCTTGTGGACATAGTATTTTCATAGTCCTACGTGAGTTCAGCATCTGAGGCAATAGGTGTCAACAATCGCCACTGCCACAACAACGCTGCTTGAACTGTATGAGTCCTGATGCCCCTCCTAGGCTCGGCTGTGAACTTCTGAGAATACTTTAGTTTATGGTTTTATGGATCATCCGGTTTCGTATCCTGACCAGGGTAGTCCGATCACGAATGCTGATCAGAGTCACTTTTCTGCAGAAGCCATGCAAATCAGAGATACTTTCGACATAAATGTGAACGTTATCCTCGACCAAAAAATCAAAATGGACCAACTGTTGAAACTTGCGAGCAAGGGTCGAGCCTGGTGATGTAGAAGGAGCTAGTCCAACCTATGCTTTATGATTCCTTTTACGGTCCAATTAAACTTCTTATTTCTCCACAGTAACAATCTGTTTTCATGCTGAGCCGGTCATTTTTGCTGTATCATAGCTGGTTGATCTGCACGGTGGCCAGTCAGCATATATAAAACTCGACACCTATTTGTGGAAGTCTGGATCGTATTTCTTGTGGGCATGATCACGAGCATACGCAGGTATAGGAACATGTGACAAGCTCTCACATCTTGGTTCTTTTCTGGCACGAAATCAGCTCTTTCCAAAATTTGATCTAAACGCGGTTGTAACCATCATATTTTTGATGTGGAAAGTAAACACCACAACGATGATCAAACAATTTCGGATGACTGAAATTTTAGGTACCGTCCTGGTGTAGCTTCTTGGTCGACGACGAATACTGAAGCTTCTCACGGTTGTAATCACGTGCAACATATCAATGTTGAAATAGTACAATCAGTGCTTTGGTTGGATCATTTTCAAGTGGAGCTGACTTTGACCGATACAATTTCAAAGGACTTGTTCAGATTGGTAAGTTTAGAATTTTAGCATGAAATGAAGCCCTGTTGCGCGTTCCGCCTCGAGGACAGCGCAGAAGTTTTCTATCTATCCTGCGCTCAGGTTCTCTCAATGTTAGATAATTTGACGGAAAGGTAAAGGTAGCAATCACCAATTCCTTGATTGATCCATCTATGCCATATCTGAACTGCGGACTTCTCCAGGGATTCTGCATTACCGAACCTGCATTCCCGCTATGTGCATATAGACACAAAATCCTCGTTATGAGACTCCCATCGATCGAATAGGGTGCAGCAACTTAGTCTACATTCCCATGATTGATAGTTTAACGCTTAGCCTGTGAACTGCCGCTACTGCTTTTTAGCGAAGTGTCGGATACAAAACAGTCGTTGGATGTCCCGGCTCCACTCCCTTAGTAGGGCGAATGACCAACGTGCAATTTAGATCAAATTGCATGTAGCTCAGCAGACAGAGCATTTTCACTTTAATGCAGATTTCTAAGATCCCTAAACCTAAACCATTACCGAACCTGCATTCCCGCTATGTGCATATAGACACAAAATCCTCGTTATGAGACTCCCATCGATCGAATAGGGTGCAGCAGCTTAGTCTACATTCTCATGACTGATAGTTTAACGCTTAGCCTGTGAACTGCCGCTACTGCTTTTTAGCGAAGTGTCGAATACAAAACAGTCGTTGGATGTCCCGGCGTCACTCCCTTAGTAGGGCAAATGACCAACATGCAATTTAGATCAAATTGCATGTAGCTCAGCAGACAGAGCATTTTTACTTTAATGCAGATATCTAAGATCCCTAAACCTAAAAGCATTGACCTACTCCATCGATAACCTGGTCTTCCTGAAAGGGCACAATCTGCATAACTAACTAGTAATCTTACTCCTTGAAGGAATCATCTGTGAGCTTTCTACGTGAACCAACCTTCTCGTGGACGATTTCACTCCTGTGAGAAATTGGCCAAGACAGTTCTCTCAAACGATAGAATTAGAAAAGACCCCAAACCGCCTCCAGCTTTAAAATTCGCACTCTCCGGAACCTCGCACCGAGTTCGTGAAGACTCCGATGCAAAAAGACCGATCTCGTTTCATGATCAGCTGTACGAGGATTTGAAGTTGAACTTGCAGCTCACCGCAGAGCGATCTAAGGATGACTGTGGGTAACTATTGGGAAGGAGTACGTCTGGGCTCATGACCAGGATCAGATCTCGAACAGTTCAGCTTAGACGTAGACAAGTCACACCGGTACCTAAGTGAGCAAGAGGACGAGCAAGGGAAACGCTACTCATAGAGGATAAGAAAATCCATCCGGACATACTAGTATAAAACTTAAGAGGTAAAATGGGATAAGCTCCTCTAGTTTAGGAATTAAAAAGTCTGCTCTATGCTCTATTCCACTTACAATGAGAAAAAGGCGACCACGTAGGAAAAACGAAGGATGGGAAGACCCCATCAAGCCTTACAAGGGAGAGACCAAAAAGAGTAACATGGGGCTAAGCCCCAGTGTGTATACAAATTATATATAGAGAGAATGGTAAACCCACCTCACCTTTTCAGCAAATCCACTCACCCGTACAGTATTAACCAATCCGGTGGTTCTGTTCGACAATACTATATCAAATGAGTGAGGAACAACAGCAAGTAGTGGGGTCTTGCTCCCCCTTGGGTCTCAGTAAGTGAGCGGGGGTCAAGGGGAGGCCTCCCTTGGAGGGCTTCCGGCAGCTCCTGAGAAAAATTTCACAAGAGTTGGAGTTTGACTGTTTGCTTTCTTGCTTGTAATCCATGTGCGTTTGCTACCACAGATTGTTTGTAATCTGCCTGTCTTTGTTTGTTACCACCGGTTGCTCATAATCTGCTTGCTTATTGTCATGCCTTTGAACGCCTCTCCTCTTTGTTCTAATACCACTCTTGATGAAGCTACTGCACGTTTATAATCTCATGCATATTTGGAAGGTTTTGTAACCAAAATTGAATGCACAATCTCATGCATATTTGGACGGTTTTGTAACCAAAATTGAATGCACACGCACCGCAGACAACAAGATAGAAACTCCAATCCAAAACTGTACAATATGTTGTGTACACAATGGTTAGAATACTAACAAAGTCCATTTCCTTAGCACAAACAGTGTTTGCATACTTTGTCCTATCCAGGTGGTCAATCTCAAAGAAGAAAATGGAACTTGGATGACAAAGGTGATCAAAAGTGAATCATAATCACGAGCCAATGGATGACATTGCTGCATATCCAAGCGCAATAGTCCTCTCGGTTGTAGAGTAGCAAATCGTACATCATTTGAGTGGAGTTTATGTTGCATTGCATCTAGTTCTTGGTACTCTTTGTGAAACCAACACAAGCTGTAGTGCAACAAAGCAAGATATCTACAACATGAAATGCGTTGTAGACTTAATCAAAAAAAACTATAGCACTTTATTAGGAAGTAGAGAGCAACGCTTAAGTGAATTCTTGACCAATATCCATTTAAAGTGTTTTCAATGATTAGTAGATACAGAAATAGTTCAATTTCAAATAATTTAAGGACATGTTTTTTGGGAAAATATACACTTCTTTTCAATAAGACTCAAAGAAATAAATTTTGAAACTTAGATTTTTTTCCGTGTATACCTTATTATATATATTTAAGTATTAAAATATATAATAATAAAAAATATAGTGAAAAAAAGTTAGAGATGAATCACTTTTAAATTCTTAATTTGAGTAATTGATAACTTAACTTGTTTAAGTTAGATTTTTAAGCAGTTTTAATATTTAGAACTTATACTTTGAAAATATCAAAAACTTTAACTTTATTGTCTAGTGAAATAGGAGTAACTTTAGGGAGATAAGATGACTAAGATCAAAAACATAGATTGCAATTTTATTGGATATTTTAATTTATTTTTAATTTGAGTAATTATCTAAATAACTAAATTTAAAATAATATTTCTAATTTTTATTCATATTTGAGATGTTCTCAGCAGAATATAATTTCAAACCTGTGGAATTTATAATTAATAGTTCTACATTTGAAAATTATCTCCTTATTGTAAGCTAACCTAGTAAATGAATATATGATTGATATAAATAATTTATTTTAAGAGGATTTAATTTAGTTATAAAATTATATATTTATACAAAATACACCTCACTTTAGTTGTAGAAACTCTCTAATATAAGAATGATATATTTATAAGAGTAAAAGAAATAAAACCATTATAATTCATCCTATGGATTGCAATTGTGATAAATAAAAAGCTTACCCTCGTAGAGTGCATATGGAAACATATGAAATAAACATGGTTATAATAAACTAGTCTCCAATACCCTCTTCTTTGGCTGCATAAGGAAACGGAAGGAAACCTATGAAATAAATGTGGTCATAGTAAACTAGTCTCAGTAACAAAAGAATTCAATATGCTTGGGATGCTAATCACTAATCACTCCTATGACTCAAGTGATGTATTGTACTTGGAGCAATCACATGTGGTAAACTAGTCTCATTAACAAAAGAAATCAACATGATTGGGATGCTAATCACTTGTATGACTCAAGGAATATATTGTACTTGGAGCAATCACATAAAGAATCAACATAGCATTTGTAATCTTGGATTTCAGTAATAAGGAAACAGAAGGAAACCTATGAGATAAATGTGCTCATATTAAACTAGTCTGAGGAACAAAAGAATTCAATATGCTTGGGATGCTAATCACTAATCACTTCTATGACTCAAGTGATATATTATACTTGGAGCAATCACGTAAAGAATCAACATAGTATTTGTAATCTTGGATTTCAATAATATCAATGCAGTCACCTTTTACTCACATGAGCATTCTAAGTAGTACAGTCATAATCCTCGTGAATATTTCTGGTATTTATCTTATTCATTACAAGGTAAGTGTTTATGATAAAGCTCCCATGATGAGTCTAGTGCTCCTCTAACGGTTTGGGATGGAAGTGAAATAGCATAATAATAACTAACAAGTGAAACCATAGCTAGCATATAATAACTAACATAATAATGGCTAGCAGATAATAACTAACATAATAATAGCTAGCAACATGAGATGCTCTATTTTATATACCCTCATCTTTTGTATCTCTTTATACATATAAAATTACATTATATTACCATCTTATGTCAAGTGAGTCGATTTAGTCTCTAGTCTTTAGTCTCTAAACACTATACTCTATAAACACCAATTTTCATTTCCCTTCTCCATAGGTTTTGATTTAGGTTCCAAAAGAACTAATGTATGAAAACCAAGATATAAGAAAAAAGTCAAAATTATCACTCTAAAGTAGAGAAATAATGTAAATATGTAAATAATGCAAATTGTGCTATTTAATTTCATGTATATAGAAGACTGGAAAATGTAAAAGCTGCAAATTGTGTTATTTAATTGGTGGATATTGAATTATCATTTCTCATATATCTCCAAGTTAAAAGAACATAAGAGGATTGGTTACCCTTATTACTTATGTATAGTTGTGCTTTTATGATTCTCCTTCTTTTCTTTAATGCAAGTATCTGCTTCTCACTACACAAAGTCATTACTCTTGAACTCTTTATTTTTCAATCAAGTATATGTTCTTTTGCTCTTCCAAGAGCACTCATTGATAACATGAAGTCACTACTCTTGAACTCTATATTTTTCAATCAAGTATATGCTCTTTTGCTCTTCCAAGAGCACTCATTGATACATCCATCGTAGAACAATCATCCATAAGAGAAAATTTTCATTACTTGAAGATTTCTTGATGCTCCATTGTTCTATACCATTTGACTGTAGTATGTACCATAATTTTTATATTTTATATGTTATATGCATATTTTACTAGGGAATAGGTAAACCAACCTCACCTTTTTAGCAAATCTACCTCAACATGCAATACCAGCCGGTCTGATTATTATGTTTAACAATATTTAATGAGTAAGGAACAATAGCGAGTAATGGTGGAGGTCTGGAGGACCTATCTCCTAGTTGGGATCTTACTCCCAGGTCAGCAAGTGGGGGTCAAGGAGAGGCCTTCCTTTGTTGAGCCTTTAGTGCAACATACTAGAAGAAAAATTTTGCTTTAAGAATGTCTATGTTTCCTCAATGAAACTATTTTGAATTCAACAATATGCAATTTGTTGCATCAAACTGGTTGCTTGCTACGGCTTCATCCCGACATTCATTCTATGGCACATTCTAGCAATGTGGCCAAGCTCATGAAAAACACCACAAATGGCATCACCATGTCAATTTTGAGAAAATTGACTCTCCACTAGCTCAAAGGTAGAAAGATCAAGTCTCATGGAATTCTACAATGTTTGTGTTGCATAATGTGTTTGACCTCTTGGTTGCATTGTTAAGGGATTATGCACTAAAAAATCTTATTAATAATCTCAACAAGAGATTGTTTCATCATGTGTTGTTGATGGAGGAGCAATGTTTTGTGGTTTTGTTGAATACACTCCATGATCTCCACAAATTTTTGAAATTCCTAGATTGGTTGATTGGTGAATGGTTGTTGAAGCCACCATTGCTTGTCAAAATGAAAAATCAACAAAGATGCATTAACATCACTCTCTTTCATTTTTCTGATCTGATGTTAACAAGGAATGCCCATTGTTGACGAGAAAACATTGCTACATCAATCATCCACTAATAGAGAAAGTGACTTGCGGTACTGTTTGAGCACTTCCCCCATTGAAAGACTGAAATCTTCTTCATCGCATCTTTCCACAAAGGTTCCTCTCCATGGGATATAACAAATTGAGTTTGTTGGTAATTGTTGGCGTGGTTGATGTTGGAGAGTTATTGTGTGCAAGAAACTTCAAGCAACTCATAAACACCAAGTAAATCTCCAGTTGACTTCTATATTCACCACTTCAACATGGCATGTGCACCACCTTCCACTCAAGAAATTGATGTATAACCAAAGTGCAGAACATGTCAAAGCTATGTAACAACAAACTTCTCCTTGTGGCACAACCATGTTGTTGCAAGATAATGGAAAACCACACTTGGAATATTGCTGGTTAGCTGATGGATATTTTAGTGATACTCTTCATCACTTAAAGAAGCAATAACACCTTGCCATAACTACATGAAGCTAGTCCAAGAATCTTCAAAGTTGAATGTTGCATGATGATTGCAAGTATGTTCTTGTTAATGTGCCACACACAAAGCACTATGATTGAAATTGGGAAAACCACTGATACTGCATTCATTAGTGCCAGTTCACAGTCAATCACAAAGACAAAGTGAAGACTTGCATCAATTCTATTCCTCTATAGTTTTCTCATTGCACAACTTTAATCCTCAAAAGTTTCAAGTTGCATAAAACATTAAAACAATATGAACGTTTGATTTGTTGTTGAAACCCTAGTTCCATGCAACAAGGGCATTTTGTATTGATTTGTTTTATATGTGGAATCCAAAGGCCAAATCTTGTTTGCAAAAAATGTCCAAGTGATTGCCTCAATAGATTTTGGGACAATGAACAAGTGGGTAAGATTTCTACCAAAATTGTGTTGAAGGTCATGGTCAACACCATGCTCAATGAATGCATCCAAAACATCTCTATAGCAAATTTTCCATCAAGCTCTTTCCTTTCTTAGCACATTTCATGTTGTAGATATCTTGCTTTGTTGCACAACAAGTTGTGTTGGTTTCACAAAGAGTACCAAGAACTAGACGCAATGCAAGATCAACTCTACTCAATTGATGTACAATTTGTGACTCTACAATGGAGAGGACTCTTGCACTTGGATATGCAGCAATGTCATCCATTGGCTCATGATTATGATTCATGTCGATTATCTTTGTCATCCAAGTTCCATTTTCTTCCTTGCAAATGACCACCTAGAAAGGACAAAGTATGCAGACACTACTTGTGCTACGCAAGTGGACTTTGTTAGTGTTCTTACTACCATGGACACAATGAATTGTCCAATTTTTTATCTGAGCTTCTCTCTTATTGCCTAACGTGCGTTCAATTTTGGTTAGAAAACCTTCCAAAAATGCATGAGATTGTAAAGTTACAATAGCTTCATCAAGGGTGGTATAAGAACACAAAGGAGAGGTGTTCACAGGCATGACAATAAGCAAACAGGTTATGAGAAACCGGTGGTATCAAACGCAAGCAGATAGCAAGCAAAATGTGGTAGCAAACACAAGTAGATTACAACCAAGAATGCAAGCAATAAAACTCCAACTCTTGTGAAATTTTCTTCCAGGGTGCTGCCCTAGAGGCCTGACAAGGAGAGGCCTCCTCTTGATCCCCGCTCCCTGACCTGGTAGCAAGACCCGACTGGGAGGGAGGAACTCATGACCCCGCCATTACTCACTATTGTTCCTTAATTTTTAGATCTAGTATTGTCAAATAGAACCATCAGATTGGTTGGTATTGGGGTTTGTATTGTATGATGAGTGAGTTTGCTAGAAAAGGTGAGGTGGATTCCCATTATTTATTTATTTATTTAAAATAGCAATAACATTAAAAACATTTTCTATAGATCTTTGAGGGGTTATATATCAGCAATAAATATTTTATACATGAGGGATTACATATCCCTCATGTATCAACTTCCTTTTATAAAAAAAACCATTTAAAAGGAAAATAAATTAATAATATTGATCATACTACTTAGAGAAAGTAAATAGAATCAAGTCAAAATAAGAATAATTGATGACCATTGCCAATAACTATAAGATACACGATAGTACAAAGTTAAAGATAACACTTTCATTTTAGATTATAACACCTAAACTCATCATTTGATCCATCAACCCAAAAACAAAGATACTCTGCAATTCTGCACTTTAAACGGTAATATTATTTCAACAAAGATCCTTTAAGAACCTAAATAAATCATTAGATCTTAGGAATTTTTATTCATTTTCCTTACTAGAAACTCAAAATACTCTAAAAATATTGTAAGGGAAAATGTCTATAAATTTTCAGTACTAATTATGGTGTTTAAGGAGCCTTAATCATTTAAACATAAAAAATCATTTTAGTCAAGTTCCTATTGGTAAAACTAAATTCTTTGAACTTGCTTTGAAGTGGCTGAAATTTAGTAAATATTTCTATATTTGAATTTTTACGTTAATTTCTAAATGCACATTCGAGTGTGTTTAGAAAGGTCCTAGTTAAGTAGTGTGACTCTAAATTTGTTCAAAGTATTAATAAACATAACATACATATTTCCCAAAGTTTACATCTTTCAATAAAGATGTCCTTAGTAATGGTAAGTACTTGTTTTATTGTTAGTTAAATGGAACACGTGATGAAAAAACAATTTACTGTGATGGTTATTTTATAATGGTCTACTAATAATAACCTGCTTTTAAATCACTCATAAATGTTACACTCTTACTCTGTAGTATAACTTGAATTATATTTTATATCTACTCAAGAAATTACAAGTCAAAGGTAGGTAAAGCTTCTTATACATGATTCTATCTACAAAGCACTATAAAATAAATGTCTATATCATAATTATCTTTATTCGTTACTTCCTTTATTACTTAGAATCATTCTTATCTAATTTTAGCTAGTTATATAAGCTGTAATGGTTTGTTCTTCATCATTTATAAAAATAAACAAACAAAACGATAATATTAGAAAAAGAATTCAATTGAAATTTGAACAACTTGTCTCTTATAAGCGCCATGTACCTAAGTTGGTAGGGAAGAACTGCTAAAAGCATCTAAGCGAGAAACCGTTCTGTACACTTTCTCATACAAGGTGAAAGACCATCACTTCGATAGGCGAGAGGTGTTCAGCTTACTCGTACTAAAACTCTTCTCTATAAAGCTTTCGATAGGGAATAAAGCTATTATGATTCAAGGAATCTGGAAGCTGAGAGGAAAGGCTTAGGTATTTCCATTAATAAGTTAAAGGAATTGCCAGAGTTTACGAAAAGGTTTTCCGATACAAAGTCTGTCGTAAGAAACCTTTCTTTTGTCGACAAAACAAGTACTTCGTCGGACAACGAGCCCTTCGGATCCAGACATTTTAAACGTACGTACTAAAGGGGACAGTTTTAGTACGAGTAGGCTGAACATCTCTTTCGGTGCTTACATCTCTCTCCTATCGAAGTGGGAACTTGTATAGAGAAGAGTCTTAGTACGAGTAAGCTGAACACCTCTCGCCTATCGAAGTGATGATACTCTTCTCTAAATATAAAGAAGATTTTCTTTAGAGTTGGGAAAGCTTAATAGAGAAGAGAGGCTTCCCCAATTTCCTTAGAGCTGGCTATGAAATCACAAATTCTTGTATTCTGTACTCCCTCGCTTTCTCTCTCTTATCGGCGTGTTCTTGTCTACCATTTCCTAACATTATCTCCCAGACCTTCGTCACCTAAATATTTGAGAAGAACTTTATGACTTTTGAAGATTCTAATTTGAAAGCACAATGCAAATATCATATAATCAACATATAATTAACATATACTTAACATCATATAAATGAAACAAGACTTTTTAAACTACTTCACTATAGAATAAAAGGATAAATACTTTGTGCTTATACAAATCAAGTACATATACATATCACATATGTACTAATTAGGTATGTTTGTTAGTGAACCGTAAAGAATTTTGTAGTGACCCACCTTGACTCCCTTGTAGCCAAATTTATTTTCTTCAGTTTATTTTAGAAATCCTAGCCCTTACCATGACATAATATAGTAGCATGATAGAATATAGTAACAAACAAATGTAGTTAGTCGTTAGACAAACACCTCATGAAGTGAACCATTCCATGATCATGGTTGTCATATGAGGATATGATGACCATGACCTATTTCCATAGGATGGTGGTCCCGTATGCATATCTAATATGGTTTTCTTTACAACCTATCATTCTAACTACAAAGCTCCTTTGTTAGGAATCATAATTCTATAAAGTATGTGGACATGAGGTTGTGTTGTTACAAAGATAAGTGGAAACAAATAATACTATCAATACAAACTTAAACACTGAAACTATACACTAAAACTATAAATACTATCTATACAAACTTCTACTGTCAATTGAAATACCACCAAACTTTGTGCCAATAGCAAAATTCATGCTTCACGCATGAACGTGCCACCAGAGGAAGTACTCTGGATTGTTTGGGGCCAAGAGACATGCATTTACAGCATGACCGTTACTGCTCATCACATTCTTGATGGATGAAGGACAGACCAGTTTCTAGACCAGACTACAAAATCAATGTCCCACAACACAAGAAATGTTTACTTTTCACTTTCTTTCTTCACAATCAAGGTTTTTTCACTATGTAGGAAAATATAACCACTACCAACATGACTCACTTTTTTGCCAGCAAAGTGTGGAACAATTTGAGAGATTTTGTAAGAGTGTGTGAGTGATAGGGTAGAATCACAAATTTGAATATTTTAGCAATGGCACAACAAATTGCTAAGGCAAAAAACATAAGCAATCAATAATGAGCAAACCTCTAGAGGTTTTGGAATGGGATTTGTATTGCAAGTTGTATTATCTCAAGAGTACAAAGCTAGAATTTTTACTATGGGATTGGAGTCTTTTGGACATCTCCTTGCTAGAAGAAATTCAAAACAACACCAACATGAGTGGTAGGAGGTTGAATGCGTGTCCAGCCACATGGACAAAAGATCACTAGCAACAAGTATTGGAAGAAGACAACTCATCATTTTGTCATATCCACATGGAAATACCCCATGGTTGTCCAAGCAAAGACTTGAAAGACAAGATTGACTACTTGTTTGTAGGAGGAAAGTCAATGAATGGGTATAAAATAGAGAATCTTAAGGCCCCGATTCAATGAGCCATCATAGAAACTATCACAAAGTTGTTCAGATCAAAGAGAAAAACCTATGTAAATCTAAACTAGGCAATTTTTTCCAACTCTTTTACAAAAAACCACGCATGAGTTGTGAAAGGACGTTACGTAAATGGATCAACAAGCTATGAACAACATGGTTGAAGGTAGATCCACAATTGCAGCCCCCTTCATTTTCACTTCTATATAAGGATGAAACTCCTAACCAAGGAAGAGAAGGAGAAACACCTTGGCCACTTCTATCACCCTACGTATTTGAGTGTGCATCTTGATCTACCCAAAGAAATTATGAAGTATCATGATGCGGACAAGGAGTTTGCTCATACTAGGAAATTCTTCCCTATTACAAGACCTACAATACAATCCTAATACACAAAAAAGAGATTGGAACCAAGCCCAAGATTTAGGTTCCAAAAGCACAAATGAGTGATGTTGAAGATAGAAGTATCCTCCAACAATAATGGAAGCCAAGACACTCCAAAAATGAAGGGGAACCAAAAGAAAGGGGTGAATTTGAGCAATCCACCCCACAAACAAGTAAGATGGAGATAGACAACAAGGAAGCAAGAAGTGATGACTCCTCACCCAAATCTTCTTGCAACATAATGAGGAGGTACATATGGAGGCTAGCAATGATGAAGCACAATCATCACTACTTGCAGTTGATATGACCACTTAGTTATTTTTGTTAAAAAGATAGAGCCACTAAGGAAGATGAGTGCACTCCTATAGCCAAGTTGAGGCAAGCTCTAACACAAACCTTAACCTTCATCAAATTTTTTTTAGTGATACAAAATGAGGGGTGGATCCATCTAGCAAGGAGAACAATATGAGGTAAAAAAGGCACAAAACAACAAGCTTAAAATGCCACCCAAGCCCATAATATTTTTGAGAAATGAACTGGTCTCCACATAGGTGGAAAAGCCTCCACCAATGGAGAAAAGGGTGGAAGAGGCAAACAATCCACACTTGGTAAATGCAAAGGACAAACCAATACAACTAGCATTGGCCCAGGAAAATAAAAGTTACAACTTGTGGAAATGACCATGACCAAATCATTCCTAAATAAGTAAATACAAAGAAAAATCAATCATTTGGTTGACAAGAGTCCATTCTTACCAAATATATTGTTAGTACATAGACACAAGGTTGTCACGATTTAGTGTACCTAGAAATGCATTTCTAAACTAGATATATAGATAGTTATAACATAACTCCGTATCTTCATATTTATAATGAGCTCTTACTTCACTTTTTGCACTTCAAACCATTTCAATATCCAAGATCATATTGTAGATTGATTTATAAACACATACATACTTCATATATCTTGAATATAAACAAGGTTCATTATAAAAAGCCAAAATTGGAAAAAAAAAATACAAAGAAGATAGAATAGAATAGAATAGACAAATCAAGAATTAAATTGAATGCAATGAACAACAAATACCAAGGAATGGTACAAGACTCTATTACTTACACTTGAGGTGAGTGTGGGTATTCTTTTTGGCAAATGAAGCCATTACCTTATTAAATAAGTTACTCAATCTTTAAGAAGATTCCAAAATATCATATAGCTCAAGAAGGTTCACAAGTACCTTACTAGCCTATTTAGTCCTTAGAAAGGTTTTGATTTACCTAAAGTATCCATTTGTGAAACCTCATAGATAATTCCTGGAATCTTATTGAAATTTGTAATATTTTATATAATAAAATTAAACTAGATTACTATGATAAAATATCTTGCTAATATATTCTCCTTAATATGCTTATTATATATCATTATCCATTTTTTGAAATCTTGGATGGTATCTTGAGTATTGTAAAGCTATGAAGGTGCTCTAATATAGCATCATAAATTGATCAACAAATTGTATACTCAGATGTTTTGGATGGAGTTGATTGACCATATGCTTTGTAAGGATTGATACTCATACTCCTCAAAATCCTCAATGATAGTTGCAAGTAAAGTAAGTTGAATAAATAAGTTGAAGAGGATCATTCAAATGCAAATATGGTGGGTTGAAAAGCAAAGTTGAAAAGCAATAAGAAAGATAAATTAAATATAAAAAATGGATCAGTTAAATTAGGTGAGAGTTAGAGAACTTGAATATAAAGGTCTAAAGAATGGTTATGATTATTAAGCATTACGCTCTCATTGATTACAAAAGATAAACCAACATGGTGGTTATCAATATATTGTTTCTTAGAGTTTGGAGTAATAAGCAAATGAGATTAAGACTCTTATATGGAGGAAGATAAGATGTACAAGAAATTAGTATAACTTACAAAATTGGAAAATAGCATAGTGAAATATGGCTCTTGATCATAATTAAGAAAGAAAGGAGAAATTTAATATTTCCTTGCTGTGAGTTAGTATAAGCAAATTCTATTGGTGAAAAGAGCAATACCAATTGTGGTTATGCATATTCATAAGCATACTAAGTATATCTTCTAAGATACAAAATTGGTGTTTTTCTTAACTATTAATACAAGGGTGGTAAGAAGTGGACATGGCAAATTTGATGCTCAAAAACTTGAACTATGCATACCACCATTTTTTTTGAAGCAAGGATTAAAATCTAATAGTATTACTCATAAAATTATGATAAAATATCAAATTACATTTTGGACATTTTGGAAATTTTACATTAAGTTGCATCCACTATAATAAACTAAGAAGCCAATTTTTACTCAATTTATCCACCATTATAATGTAGCTTTGAGCAATCTTGAAAAGACATATGATTATCCAAACTCATATCCTCCAAAATATGAGATGAGGATTTGCAATTTTTGGAGAATACCACTTGATTTTAAAGTTGATGCCTTGTTACTTTGGTAGTTTTATAAGTTTTACAAGAATAGATAGATGTAAAAAAATCTTGAGTTTGATTAGTTATGTAATAGACCAAGGAGAGAAATAGGAGAATAGAATATCACATTGGAAATTATCAAATGATGGAAACTCAAATGGCTAGCTTAAGCTTTGGCCTTGGTATTAATAGATACAAAAAGTACAAGATTCTCAAGAACTTTAAAGAAAGGTTCCTTTAGAAGCCACATTTCTTGGATTTCAAGCTAAGCTAAAAATTTACTTGGTAGATAAACTCACCATTTACTTGGCATAAAATCTAAGCTAGTCATTTTCTTGGTTTACAAGTTACTCAATCCTTATGAAATTTTAAAAGCTTCTTAGCAAGAAACTTTTTGGATGCTTCTATCACATTCTTAGAATTCCTTCTTATAAGTAATTAGTGTCATCTTTATTTGATTCTACTTAGCTTCTACTAGTCCCATATTATTACAAGTTGCCACCATAAAAGTTGAAGAAGATTAGTAGCCTTATCTACTTTAAGATAACTAAAGATGGATAACTAAAGATTATGTGCTTCTTGTAATTGGTGTAATAATATAGAATTAGCACAATAGTCAAGAGAATAAGCTAGCTTACAAGGTAGAACTAGAAATACCTAAATATGCTATGAATGTTCTAGAAGTAGCTAGGAAGCTTTGTGGTAAAATACCCTAGAAGCATCTAGAAAGCTTTGGGCAAGAAGTTTCTAGGGACCTTCCAAGGATTGAGTAACGTGTATGTCAAGTTTATGGCTAGCTTGGCTTGCACTTCAAGAAAAATGACTTTGAGAGGGAACCTTCCTTTGAAGCTTCTTGAGAACCTTGTTACCTAAATGGCCTATAAATACCAAGGCCAAAGCTCATACTAGGCATTTTAAGTTTTTGTCAATTAAGAGTTGAATGTTGTGTTTTCACTTCTTACTATAGTGCACAATTCCACTCTTTACATTCCGATCTTCCATCTCCTATTTCTCTCCTTCATCTTTTACAATTGAGGAGACTTTACTTTCCTCTTTCTTGACTTTCTTTATATAATAATCTATCTTTGATAAAAAATAAAGTGCATTGAAAATTTTGAAGCACAATTTAAGTTGAAGCAAGTTGTAAGATAAGATCTCTTTGTTCTATTGCTAATACTAAGACTTTTCTTTCTCATTTGATTTGACCATCTTAATATTAGATATGATTGTAGAATATAGATTTTGCTTAAAATACAGCCTAAGAAAGAGTATCTTGAACAATATGGAAGAATTTTTTTACTCAATGTTATTATAGTGGAGTTGTTGCTCCCAATAACATGTAAGCTCTTTGTATGCTTAAGAAATGTTTTTGCAATAATAGCTTCTATCTTATATTCATGATCAATATCTTATGCAATAAATAATGTAGCCAAATTTTTTTAGTTTACACCACCGGATTATTGTTACTAATCTAAAATAGAATAATTTCTCTCTTCCAATTTAACCTCCTTAAGGTAAAGGAAATTAGGCATGAAGAATTTGAAAACAACTCTCTAAAACATACCTATTAATAATTTATGGATTTTGAATATAAACTAACTAAATAATTATTTTTTACAACTACTTTGAGTGTGCAAAAGTATGATAGACTTTATCTTTACTTCCACAATCTTGATACTCTTTAGTTGAAATCTCTTCACCCACAACATTAACCTCTTCTTTCAAGACCCGCATTTTGATTTCTTGTATAATAACCTCTTCTTCAATAGCATTTCACCACTATGAGCATGATACTCAACTTCTACCTTGTCATAGATAAGTATTATCTCAAAACACCATAACATGTATATCTATTAATCAATTAACTACTTGATGTATCTTACTCATGAATAAATTATTTTTAAAAACTGAAGGAAAGGCTACATATTAAAAAGTGTCCATATTTTGTGCAAGAAGTTTCTTAGTGCACATCTTCTAGTGAGATGAGCATTCATCAATGCTTATTACAAATGCCTAACCTTATAAAGAATTATGCTTCTTTTATTGATTCAAAAAATAATATACATATAATAAGGCATACATATATTTCATTGTTTTTTTATTGAGTAGAAAATAGTCAATAACTATCCAAGACCATCATCCTTTATGGAATAAAAATATAAGTAGTTTCCATGATGAGGTACTTTTCTTGATAAGTTTCAAAAAATCTATAAGCTCAACTAAGGTCGTCCAAAGTTCTTCTAATTACTATGGAGATAGGTAATAGATAGGTCTACTAGAAGTATATTTTTAATCCTAAGCTAAGAGAGGCAAATTATTGGACATTTGCATGGCTTTTTCTAGTCTTTTCAGCTTCATTATGATTACTTCCATCTTTGAACAAAGCTTTCAACAATTTTATGCTTCTCTTTTCTAAATCTCCAAAAATTTCATAAGAGTATTCTAGTAAGAGTATTTCATAAGAGTATTTCATAAGACTGCATATCTCTCCATCAAATCAATCTTTTCAAATCTACAATACAATTTGATATTGCTCATTTTATTTGAATGACTTGGAATCTAGCAATGAGAGTTGTCTTGAAGTTCTTGCAGCAAAGATCATTCATTCTATTTGTGTTGGTAGGATGGAAATATTCTAACATTCTCACATTTAAGCATAAAATTCTACACTACACATGGAGTTATCTTCTCATTATATACTTTTGATTTGGAAAATTGTACATAATTTGCTTATTCTAGAAATACCATCCTTTTTTACTACTTGTGTAAAAGTCCAAAACTTAAGAGAGAAATAGGAGAATGGAAGCTCACATTGGGACGCTTGAATGAGGAAAAACTTCAAATGCCTACCATGAGCTTTGGCTTTGGTATTTATAGGTAGCATACAAGGCCCTTGAGAAGCTTCTCAAGAAGCTTCCTCAAGCCTCTTTTTTAGAGTGCAAGCCAGGTTAACCAAGAAGCTTCTCAAGAAACTTCCTTTTAGAAGCCGTCTACTTGGCGTGCAAGCTAAGCTAGTTGAAAGCTTCTAGAAGCTACTTACTTGAGGTGCAAGCTAAGCTAGTTAGGAAACTTTCCAAGAAGCTTCCTACATACTTCCAAAATATTCTAGGCCAATTTGTCTTATTTGCTATTTTTTTAGCCCTATTAACTTCTTCGCTAAACTCCATACTGTTACATATTCCCCCACCACTAGTTGGTGATGTCCTTGTCGCCAATGAACCTTCAAACTAATGGATGGCCATCTGTGCATTTTGGAGGTGAGAAAGAGATTCCCATGTGGCATCATGAAGGGGATACCCTTTCCAAAGGACCTTGTACTCCATATGTTGTCAACGGCCTCATTGGATATGGCAATGCACAAGATACGATCAACTTTGGACTCCTCATGATCATTGATAGGGACAAGAGGAGGGGGAGGTTGGACTCAAGAGGAAAAGGAAGAGGGATTAGGAACAAAGGGTTTCAACTTGGAAATATGAAAGATAGGATGGATACGCATATGACAAGGCAAGGCAAGTTGATAAGCAACAAAAGAGACAATTTGGGTGACATCAAAGGGTCCTATCCAATTAGGGGTAAGTTTACAAACTTGGGTATCAAGTGGGAGAGGAAGGTTACTAAAGGATAACATGGCTTTATCACCAATTTCAAAGGTAAGATCACGACGATGGTGGTCCGCATATTGTTTTTGACAATTCTGAGCAACAAGGAAGTGAGATTTGGCTTGGTTGGAGAGATTGAGATATAGTGGTCAAGAATGTTGAAGTATGAGGAACCTGAGATAGAGGGGGAGCAAGAAGAGAATCTGGAACAAGCGGATCTTGGCCAAAATTGAGAAAGAAAGGAGAAAATCCAATGCTTGCCTATTTGGAATTGCTGTAGGAAATTTATGCAACTACAAGACATTCATCCCAATTGGTATGGTGGACATTGACAAAGGCACACAACATATCTTCCAAAGTACGATTTGCACGTTTGGTTTTTCTATCAGTTTGAGGATGATATGCCATGGACAAAGCAAGCTTGGTGCCAAGTATCTGGAAGAGTGTTTGCCAAAACTTCTCGATAAATTGAGGATCACGGTCAGAGATGAGTACACATGGTATCCCATGATGCTTGAAGATATTGTTGAAGTAGATTTGCGCTAAGGTTGGAGTATCCACGATATCAAAAGTTGGTGTCAAGTGGATTTGCTTTTTAAGCTTATCCACAAACACCACAATTGTTGTGTGTCCTTGCTTTGTCTTGGGCAAGGATGTGATGAGATCCAAGCTCACATGCTCCCATTGAGCAGATGGAATGGCGGGTGGTTGAAGGAGTCCACTCGGCTTCTGGTTGCTAGCCTTGTTACGTTGGCAGCTCTCACATGATCAAACAAATTCTTGAACATCTTGCATCATGTTGGGCCACCACCATCGGTGTTCGAGGGTACCCAAGGTCTTGTCCACACCCATGTGACTAGCTATGGGTAAATCATGGGCTTCTTGAAGGCGCACAAGTCAAAGATCATCTTTGGTTGGAACATAGATCCAGTCCTCATGGAATAAAATGCCCTCCTTGATGGAGAAGGTGTTGTACTCCTTGTTGCATGTTGTAAGGCGACTATATACTATTTGGAAGAAGGGATCTTGTTGTAAAGGTGCTTGAAACTTATTTTGGACCTTGGAGTCAATTGACACTGTCGTAATTGCCGCTATGATGAGAGGAAGAGACTTCAAATCAGGTTGTTGTGATAACGCATCAAGGATGATGTGGAACCAACTTGGTTTGTACCCAAGTTTGGTGTCAAAAAATTAGAGTTGTTTCTCACATTGATGATGTCGACTCTTCATGTGTTCCAAGTGTAAGGTCCGCACAATGGTTTATGATCAGTTTGCATGATCATTTGTTTCCTCAAGAAGTAATGTTTCCATACCTTGGTGGCATATACCATTGCAAGTTGTTCTCAATCTCAAGCATAGTAGTTTCTTTCAGCTGTATTGAGTAGGCGAGACACAAAGGCAATGGGATGTAGTCCATCTGGGAATTCTTGTTGCAACATGGCTCAATTGCAAAGTTAGAAGCATCAAAATCAACCACACGTGGTAGTTGAGGATCATACGGTTGAAGAATAGGCCTTGAAGACACCATATGTTTCAACTTCTGGAATGCTTCTTTGTGCTTGGTGGTCCACTAGAAGCTCAAGTCCTTCTCCAAGAGGTCAGTCAATGGTGCAGCCACATGAGCATAATAATGGATGAACCGTCGATAAAAATTGGCCAGTCCATAAAATGCCCGTACTTTTGTAGCATCTTTTGGAGTAGGCCAATCAGTAATGGCCTTGATTTTCTCCTCTTCCATCTTGATCCCCTTAGATGAGATCTTGTTCCCCAAGAAGGTAACTTCCTTTTGCCAAAAGGCACACTTTGACTTTTTGCAGTAAAATTTCCATTGTTGTAGTTGTCTTAGGACTTCTTGCACGTGATTTATGTGTTTTGCCTCTATCTTGCTATAGATTAAGATATCATCCAAGAACACCACCACGTACCGATCCAACAGTCCATCCAACCGTTGATGCATCTGATCCATGAAGACAATTGGAGCATTAATGAGCCCAAAAGGTAGAACTCTCTACTCAAAATGCCCATACCTTGTGCAAAAGGCCATCTTTTGCACATCCTTCCTATCAATGGATATTTACCAATAGCCATTATGAAGATCTAGCTTGGAAAAGTATTGTGCTCCACTTAATTGATCAAGAAAGTCATCAATCTGAGGCAAGGGATATACATTCTTCATTGTTTGCTTATTGAGCCCACGATAATCAATACAAAAACAAAGTCCTCCATCCTTCTTTAGAACAAATAGTACCAGTGCTCCCCAAGGAGAGGTACTATGTCATATGAGGTCCTTCTCCAACAACTCCATAAGTGTAGCTCACAACTCCTCCAACTCCTTTGGTGAGAGCCGATAGATTGGTCTATTCATTGGAGTACTCCTTGGCAATAACTCAATCTTGAAGGGCATACCACAATCAGAGGGTAATTCCTTTGGCAAATCATTCAGAAACACGTCCACAAACTCTTGAACTATTTGATCAACCATTGCTTGATGAGACTCTTGGCTCTCCTCAGATTGTCCTTGTGCAATCTGCTTGATCCACACCTCAAAAATAGACTTATCTTCCTCCAAAGCTTGTTCTTTGGCTGCTTCACTAACAAACTTCTCATCTAGGGACTCATCTCTCTTCAAAGCTTGCTCCATATTTTTCTTCTTGGCAAACTTCCCATCTTGGGGCTCCTCTCTCTTCAAGGCATGCTCTATGGCTACCTTCTCAACAAACTTCCCATCTTGGGATTGACTATTCTTGTAACAATATAGAGTTTAGTGACAAAGTTAGTCGGGCTTACGAAGTAGCACATAAGACAAATTAACCTAGAATATTTTGGAAGTATCTAGGAATCTTCTTGGGAAGCTTCCTGGTTAGCTTAGCTTGCACCTCAAGTAAGTAGCTTCTAGAAGGAAGCTTCTAGAAGCTTCTAACTAGCTTAGCTTGCACGCCAAGTGGGTGGTTTCTAAAAGGAAACTTCTTGAGGAGCTTCCTAGTTAACTTGGCTTGCACTCTAAGAAAGCGGCTTGAGGAAGCTTCTTGAGAAGCTTCTCAAGGGCCTTGTATACTACCTATAATACCAAAGCCAAAGCTTATGCTAGGCATTGGGAGTTTTCCCACATTCAAGTGTCCCAATGTGAGTTTCCATTCTCCTATTTCTCTCCTTGGTCTAGGTCTTTTACATTGGTATAAGAGCATGAATTGGATGGATGGAATTTATGGACCACCAAATCCACTTCTGCCAAACCATTAGGATTTTCATGTCTAGATATTACCAAAGCATCGTTTCACACAATTCATCACCTCGCGCTTTGGGCATGATTTTCTACATATGATCACAGTGTGTAAGGAACCCTTGATACTTCCAGTTGTAACTTCTGGAGAACGGTGGACGTGTTGTATCTGGGTGTTAATCAAGTAGATAAATTGAGGATAGTGGAATAGAGTACTAGCAATGGCAACAATACCGGATGTTATCCTTGCAATGCAACAACAAATTGAGCATCTTACTCAATTGTTGGATGAATGAGACTAGTAATGATGAGAATAGATAGAGAGAGCGCCAATTCGAGATGGAGAAGATTGCATTTGATTTTTGAAACCCAAGGTGTTTGAAGGCAAGAATCTTCCAAGCACGGTGGAGAATTTTGTGTTTGACTGCAAATGTTACTTTGAAGCCACCAATCTTCAAGACGAGAGGAAACAAATTCTCTTGGCTTCTAGCCAATTGGATGGTGTGGCAAAACCTTGGTGGAGATTCCGAGTGGAGCGAGCTGAACGACAGATTGTTGCACCAATTTTGACATGGGCAGAATTCAAGGATGCAATACTTGGTTGATTTCAACTATAAATGTCACCCGAGTCGCACGAGATAAATTGACGGAGTTGAAGCAGATTGGCTCAATAAGGAACTACATCACACAATTTCATAACATCATCATGCAAACTCCAGATATCCAAGAAGGTGAAGTTTTGGATCAATTTGTGCAAGGATTGAAGTCACGAACCAAATTGGAGGTGACCATACGGGAGCCACAAAACATAGAAGAAGCCATGCAATTGGCTGAGCATTTTGATTCCTTGGTTGCAACAACTTGGTCTCGACCTCTACCTACACAAAGTCTACCAGCACACTACGCACAAGTGGAAGAACCAATACCAATGGAGATTGATGCTATTCAACGGAGACCACTTAGTATAGCGGATAGAGAAAGATTGCGACAAAATGGAGGTTGCTTTTATTATCACCAAGTTGGACATTGCATTGATGAATGTCCACTTAGGAATGGGCGACCTTGACAAGTTGCCCAGATGGAGTTTGTGGAACAAAACAATCAGGGAAACGAGAAATCCCAATAGGAGATTTCAAGCCGCCTACTAGGAGCATGATTAGTTCCAATGGGATTGAAGGCTCGACCTATACAAATTTGCTTCATTTGCAAGGTATGATATCTAATCGGGGTTGTAGAATTTTGGTTGATTCTAGAAGTTCAGAGAATTGCATGTCTATGCAAGTAGCAAAGGAATTGGGTATTCATATCAAGCTAGTGTTTGGAAGTAGTTTGATGATTGCAAATGATAGAAAGAGTTTTGCATTCCACACCTCACATCCTGTTACCTTCAAGATTGGGAAGGAGTATTTGGAGTGTATGAGGTTTGTAGTGGCACCTCTACACTATGATATCATTCTGGGTCTACCTTGGCTTGAACGTCATAAGATTCAATTTGATTGGACCCGACGCCAAATTCAAGTACAACACCAAGGTAGGAATTTCCGATTAGGTTGTCTGGCACCTCTCAGTAAGATACCTAAGAATAGTCAGTCCCAGGGTGGGAAGTTTGTCGAGAAGGTCGCCGTAGAGTGAATCTGGAAGGGAGATGAGTCCCAAGATGGGAAGTTTGCCAGGAAGGCAACCATGGAGCAAGCTTGGAAGAGAGATGAATCCCTAGAAGTGAAGTTTGTTAATGAAGCAGCCATAGAGCAAGCTTTGGAGGAAGATAAGTCTGTATTTGTGGTGTGGATCAAGCCGATTCCACAAGAACAATCTGAGGAGGGCCAAGTGCCGCATCAAACAATGGTTGATTGGATAGTTCAAGAATTTGCAGATGTGTTCCTAGATGATCTGCCAAAGGGATTACACTCTGATCGAGGTATGCTCTTCAAGATCAAGTTATTGCCAGGGAGTACTCCAATGAGTAGACCAATCTATCGTCTCTCACCAAAGGAGTTGGAGGAGTTGCAAACAACACTTACAGAGTTGTTGGAGAAGGATTTCATACAACATAGTACCTCTCCTTGGGGAGCACCGGTACTATTTTTTCCAAAGAAGGATGGAGGACTTCACTTTTGTATTGATTACCGTGGACTCAATAAGCAAACCGTGAAGAATGCATATCCCTTGCCTCGGATCGATGACCTGCTTGATCAACTAAGTGGAGCACGCTACTTTTCCAAGCTGGATCTTTGTAGCGGCTATTGGCAAATTCCTATTGAAGGAGAAGATGTGCAAAAGACTACTTTTCGCACAAGGTATGGACATTTTGAGTGGAGAGTTCTACCGTTCGGACTCACTAATGCTCCATCAGTCTTCATGGATCAGATGCATCGAGTGTTGGAGGGACTATTGGATTGGTCCGTAGTGGTGTTCTTAGATGATATCTTAATCTATAGTAGGATAGAGGCAAAACACGTGAATCATGTGCAAGAAGTCCTAAGACGACTACAACAGTGGAAATTTTAGTGCAAGAAGTCAAAGTGTGCTTTTTGGCAGAAGGAGGTTACCTTCTTGGGTCATAAGATCTCATCTAAGGGGATCAAGATGGAAGAAGAGAAGATCAAGGCCATTACTGATTGGCCTACCCCAAAGGATGCTACAGAAGTACAAGCATTCAATGGATTGGCCAATTTTTACCGACGGTTCATCCACTATTATGCTCACGTGGCTGCACCATTGACTGACCTCTTGGGAAAGAACTTGAGCTTCCAATGGACCACCAAGCATGAAGAAGCATTCCAGAAGTTAAAGCATATGGTGTCTTCGAGACCCATTCTTCAACCATATGATCCTCAACTACCTTGTGTGGTAGATTTTGATGCTTCTAACTTTGCAATTGGAGCTGTGTTGCAACAAGAATTTCCAAATGGACTACATCCTATTGCCTTTGTGTCTCACCGACTAAATACAAGTGAAAGAAATTACTCTGCTCGAGATTGAGAACAACTCGCAATGGTATATGCCACCAAGGTATGGAGGCATTATCTCTTGGGGAAACAAGTGATCATGCGAACTGATCACAAGCCATTGTTGTAGACCTTACACTTGGAGCATATGAAGAGTTGGCATCATTGATAGGAAGAGCAACTCCAATTGTTTGACATCAAACTTGAGTACAAACCAGGTCGGTTCTATGTCACCCCCAATGCTCTATCACGATGACTTGATTTGAAGGATCTTCCTCTCATCACGGCGGCAATTACAACGGTGTCCATTGACCCTAAGGTCCATAATGAGTTTCAATCAGCTCTACAACAAGATCCCTTCTTCCAAATGGTACACGGTCGTCTAATAGCACACGATAAGGAGTACAACACCTTCTCCTTCAAGGAAGGCCTCTTATTCCATGCAGACCAGATCTATGTTCCAGCCAAAGTTGATCTTTGACTTGTGCGCCTTCAAGAAGCCCATGATTTACCAATAGCTGGTCACATGGGAGTGGACAAGACCTTGGGCACTCTCCAATGCCAATGGTGGTGGCCCAACATGACACAAGATGTTCGAGACTTTGTCCAATCATGTGAGAGTTGCCAACGGAACAAGGCCAGCAACCAGAAGCCGAGTGGACTCCTTCAACCACTCGCCATTCCATCCACTCGCTGGGAGCATGTGAGCTTGGATCTCATCACATCCTTGCCAAAGACAAAGCAAGGACACACCGTAATTGTGGTGTTTGTGGATAAGCTTAGTAAGCAAATCCACTTGGCACCAACCTGTGATACCATGGATGCTCCAACCTTAGCACAAATCTACTTCGCCAATGTCTTCAAGCATCATGGGATACCACGTGTACTCATCTCCGACCGTGATCCTTGATTTATCAGGAAGTTTTGTCAAGCACTCTTCCAGATACTTGACACCAAGCTTGCTTTGTCCACGGCCTATCATCCTCAAACTGATGGACAAACCAAACATGCAAATCGTACATTGGAGGATATGTTACAGGCCTTTGTCAATGTCCACCATACCAATTGGGATGAATGTCTTGCAATTGCAGAATTTGCCTACAACAATTCCAAACAAGCAAGCACTGGATTTTCCCCCTTCTTTCTCAATTTTGGCCAAGATCCGCTTGTTCCAGATTCTCTCCTTGCTCCCCCTCCCTCTCAAGTTCCTCATACTTCCACATTCTTGACCACTATATCCCAATCTCTCCAACAAGCCAAGTCTCACCTCCTTGTTGCTCAGAATTGCCAAAAAAAATATGCGGACCACTATCGTCGTGATCTCACCTTTGAAGTTGGTGATAAATTCATGCTATCCTCTAGTAACCTCCCTCTCCCACTTGATACCCAAGTTTGTAAACTTGCCCTAAATTGGATAGGACCCTTTGATATCACCCACATTGTCTCTTTTGTTGCTTATCGACTTGCCTTGCCTTGTCACATGCGTATCCATCATGTCTTTCATGTTTCCAAGTTGAAACCCTTTGTTCCTAACCCCTCTTCCTTTTCCTCTCGAGTCCAACCTCCCCCTCTTCCTATCCCTATCAATGATCATGAGGAGTACAAAGTTGATTGTACAAGTACAACACAGGGATAGGAAGAGGGGGAGGTTGGACTCAAGAGGAAAAGGAAGAGGGGTTAGGAACAAAGGGTTTCAACTTGGAAACATAGATGCAACACGTCCACCGTTCTCCATAAGTTACAATCTGAAGTATCAAGGGTTCCTCAGACAAGGTGATCATATGCAAAAAATCCTACCCAAAGCGCAAGGTATGAATTGTGTGAAACAATGCTTGGGTAATATTTGGACATGAAAATCCCAATGGTTTGGCGGAAGTGGATTTGGTGGTCCATAAATTCTATCCACCCCATTCCTACTTTGATACCAATGTAAAAGTCCAAGACCGAGGAGAGAAATAGGAGAATGGAAGCTCACATTGGGACATTTGAATGAGGAAAAACTCTGAATGCCTAGCATGAGCTTTGGCTTTGGTATTTATAGGTAGCATACAAGGCCCTTGAGAAGCTTCTCAAGAAGCTTTCTTGAGCCGCTTTCTTAGAGTGCAAGCCAAGTTAACCAGGAAGCTTCTCAAGAAGTTTCCTTCTAGAAGTTGTCTACTTTGCATGCAAGCGAAGCTAGTTGGAAGCTACTTACTTGAGGTGCAAGCTAAGCTAGCTAAAAAGCTTCCCAAGAAGCTTCCTAGATACTTCCGGAATATTCTACTCTAATTTGTCTTATTTGCTACTTTGTTAGCCCTATTAACTTCTTTGCTAAACTCCATATTGTTACATGTTGTGATTGAGTATGAGCATCTATTCTAAAGTGAGTGCGTCAATTTATTTAAATTCTTATTATTCTTGATCATAAGCTTATTCATCATATTTGCCATAAGTTTTCAACATCAAAGTAAATGGTGATCAATTTTTTCCTTTTAATATAAATGATAGAAGCCTTCTTTTGACCGTAAGTGGTAATAAAAAGTACTAAATCTTCATTTCTCATAAAGATTGTATTCCAGAAGATTTGACCAAACAATATTATGAACTAATGTCATAACGCTTTCAATTGTTTAAAGGTAGTTATTTTGGGGAGAGCAAAGACTTCATGCATCTCATTTATACTTTAATACACATAGTAGACCAAGACCAAGTTCTAGAAGAATGTGTAGCAAAAATATAAGAGAAGAGATAGACTACAAATTGAATAAACCAAACACCAAAAGTTAAAGATTGCTTAAGGCCTTATTCTTCATGAGTGAGGTGAGTACAAGCAAACTTCTTGAAATGTTATTTCTTAACTTCACAACCAAGTTGCATCCTAGCCAAGTTAATCAATCCCTAAAAAGCTTTTTAACCACCTTATAGCCAAGAACATTTATGAGTTTCTTATAAGCGTACTCAACCTTTAGTTTGTTTCCATGTACCTTAAATATTAATTATGAAATTTCTTAGGTACTTTGTAAAGTATATTCTAACATTTACCATAAATTATATGAATAATTCCTAGAATTATATTAGACTGCTTTAATAATTGATATTCTACTACATTCATAATTCTCAATTGTTGTCATGAAAATTAAATTATTTTCTTTTATTTTCTTTTGGTTTTAAGATAGTGTATGCATTGATTTCTTATGTGTCATGATGCTTGAAAAGGTATTTTTTGTCTTTGTTTTAAATTTCAGAAACACCGCTTGAAGGTAAATTTATATATATTTAATTCATCCAAAGAAAACTATGAGTTCATATAATATACAAACTTATCTAAACTTGCTCTAGGAGTAAGCTTATCAACGTCAGCATCATTCAAAGCATGTGAAAACATAGCATATCTAATATGCATGTGTTCAAACCATTCCTATTTGGCTTTCTTTACAACAACTTTTTTTTTTTACTCTTATACAACCAATTTCCATAATTGATTTTAATCCTCATGTAGATATGATTAAATAAAATATTAATGTTATCATGTACTACTTATCCAATTCTTTAACCATAACTAGGTGTACAGTAATGACCATACAAGTTTGGAGCACATATTTAGGTTTAAGAGGTAAATGATTGTACTTATATAAATCCATCTATTTTCTAATATCAATCTATTAGAGTAAGCTTTCATAATTGAATAATGAGATAGGCAAGCTTGAATTATTATCACACTTTATCTTTGCCTACTCTTTGTTTCAATATATTAGGGTTAGATTTTATAGTTGAATAATAGATATGCAAGTTTTAATTATCATCACTCTTTATCTCAAGTTTCTCTTTATTTTGATTTATTAAGGCTAGCTATGGAATAATTAGATATGCATAGATAGATAGATCTCTCTTCATTTATAGCGGAATGTAAAGCTTGTATTCTATAGTAAAAATATAGAAAAAAAAAGTAATTTAGTGTACAATTTATTTAAGTGTCTATAACATAAGATGTACTATATAATATAAATCAAGTAGATTAGTTATATCGTGATCTTATGCCTAACCAAATCAACACAAGTAATGTATTTGACTATAAAGAAAGGACTAATGGTTGAACTCGAGAGCCATAAGATTAGCGACCATATGTATGGTTTGGATAGGGCTCGAACACTGATGCATTTTTGGTTTGGACCAAGCTTGAGTATTGATGTATTCAATGTGTGTGTGAAAGAATAAGTAGTCATCGTATATCTTTAATATCAACAAGATGAGGATAAACTTTTTGAACGATTGCAATCAAATTTTATCACTCACATATTTGCTTGATTACAGTAATATTAATTATGTGATGATAAGTGGTCATCAACTTACCTTTTGCAAAAAAATAAGGAGGTTGAAGTGCCTTTCAAGACATGTTACCTTTGAACTAGTTTTAAAATCATATTTTCACCTCATTATCTAATGAAAGAAATACATATAATTTTCACATATATCAAAGTGTTTTTATTTGGATGAAAATTAAAGATTGGTTTCACAATAGATTCCTTTTATATCTTACCACAAAGATAATTTGATTCAAGCTTTCATGTATATTAGAACTTGGTAGAAACTAATGATATTATATTAATAGCATTTAATATATATGTCAAGGAAAATAATTTCATGCATACTAAGGTTGATGCATAGTCAATTTACAATCTTCAATATTTTTGATAAATTATATGTTTTTTTTTGTAAAAATAAAATCATCAACATTGTACTATAAGCAAATAATAGATTATAAATCTTTTGAGTGATAAATCTCAATGCATTTGATATGATAGCAAACTATAAAATTTTTGCCATGATTACTAAATGGTCAGCTAAGTCATGGAGCATTCCAAATATCTTGCTTACTACTTAAGCTAAGTTAATTAATGTGGAAATTAAATTTTTTAGCAACTTAGTTACACTTTTACTAATACAAATGAACTAAGTAGTTGTCTTGTGAAAAATATCTCTCTCCATAATTGGGTACTTAAGAACGCCTCTTGGAGTCCCAAATGTCCTCAATGACTTTATTTTTCAAGTGGTCTACTTGAGTTATTTGATGTTATAATATTGATTATTGTTATACTATTCTTGCATAAATTATACATCTGAAAGATTATGGGTGGAGGAATGTAAGGATTGATGGATAATTTCTTAGAATTAATGAATGTTTTTTTATATTATTCTAAGTTTTAGAAGATGAAATTTCTTCAACTAAAAATTTCAAAAAAATTATAATCCACATATGACTTCTTTTTTCTTAGTTCATATATTAAGAGTACTGATTTCTGTAACATTTGAAATAATTAATCATCTTGAAATAACTGTTGAACCGAATAGATCATAAAGCATCTCTTTCTTTAGTGTATAAGTTCTTTTCTCCTTTAGCTTGCTTTAAGCTAGAAATAACAATCATATATTTAATCCTTTGTTGGAAAACAATATATAATAAATATTTAAATGAAAATTTGAGAATGAACATTGTGTTGAATATTATTGTTTAGGAAGAATTCTTCAAATCAATTATTCTGCTATATATATAAAATTTAATTCAAGAAAGCAATCTCCATCATGTAAATCAAAGAAATTTATGTTGAACACTATAAATTCATAAAATTGAATGAATGTTATTTTATAATCTTTTGGGCTTGTTTTGTTTTATAAACTTCATACCAAGATCAATATTTGAATTAAAATTTACATAATTTTAATACTTGTCTTCCAAAAAAATAAATATCACTAATACACATTTAAGGTTTTTAATTAGGCTATATATTTTTGAAATTTTTAAACTAATAAATAGAATTTGGAAACACATCATGCTCATTAAAGATCATCATTAAAATTATGAATATTGTATTATTGATATGTAAATGATTCATCAAGTTGGCATAGTTTTATTATTAAATTCAATCGAAGGAGACATTTCCCTTCAAATTTGATGATATCAAATACGATCAGATTCAATAATGAAGAAATTAAGCAAAGATTATATCCAAATAAAATGAAAACTTTAAGTAATAGAACATAAATATATCCAATTTGTAGCATTTCATATTTTGAAATCAAATTGAAAACTCTTTATTTTGGAGTAACCATCCACTATATTAAATGATCAATTAATGAATATAATTTTTATTTGTGTATATTTTATGGTTTTTTATTAGGGTTTTATTTTAGAATATTATAATCTACAAATCAGATGATATATTTTTATGATATTATATATTTATACCGATATCTATCTTATAATGAAGTTTCTGGAATTTAGAATTTGTTATACACAAATTCACCTACATGATAGCATTATTAAAAAAAATAGAACTCCATCTTGTATACAACAAATGATGATTAAAGTATACATACAATTCAATTCAATTTCTTAATAATGCAATTACATGGATTTAGGTGTTTATTTTTAATATGTAAATTTTATTTTAATTAACTATACTATTTATTACTATAGCTGATAATTTACATGAATAAATATTACCTACATTGGTAGTATAATTATTAGCTTTTAATTTAACATACTTATTACTAAGAGCAATCAATTTTTTGTCTTCTTAGCTTAATTTAAACATCAAGTATCTATTTTTGTTTGGTGAGCACTCTTTTGTGGAATCCATAACAGAGCAATTATATTAGGTGTTGTCTTTTTGAATCCTTTTCTAGTATACAAACCATATGATTTACATAATTATAATACCGTAAGTATAATAAAATATCATTATGGATGTTATCACTAGTGGATGTAATGAATGGGAGAGCAATCATACTAAATAATACTTCTTCAATGCTCCAATGGTATTGAAGCCTTGTGAATTTCAAAGTTTTGATATCCTAAAAGGTCAAGTAGGTAAATCTATCAAGGTGAATCACTCAACTATTACTTGTTAAGATTTTATGTGATCTTTGTAAATACATTGATTAGTTCTTAACCAATTCTTAATTTTTGCATTATTTCTTTTATTAATATTTATAACATAAATATTAAATGTAGTAAAATAATAATGAAATCATACAAATGTAATATATCAGCATGTTTGTCTTAAAAAATAATCATTTTTCTATTTGAGAATAAAGTAACTATATTATAATAGAAATATTCTTGGAGCAACATTTTGTAATTTTAGATGATCTTACCTATTTATAATGTAGCATGTGTAATCAAACTCAACTAATGTAATAATTCTGATTGAATAATAATATCAAAGGATTTTTGAAAAATGACTATAATTTTGTTTGATATTCCACTTAGAGAATTTTATTTTTTTATATAAATTTATAAGAACTTAATCGTAGTTTGATTTTCCTTTTTCAGTAAAAATAGGGAATATTTCCTTTTAAATTTCTAAAAGGAAAGATAAAATTCATACAAATTCTCATAAATTAGTTCTACCTTTGAAAAGAAGTCAATCATGGGGTAGTTTCAGAGTGAAGTTTTTTATTTAGCTATCTATCAATAGACTGTTCTGTGAAAGAAAATAAATAAAAGTTATCCCTTTAACAAAAACTTCATTGTAAACTTCATATTATTTTATATTCTTGGTTAATTACATAAAGCATAAAATCATATGTTGTAAATACCATAATAAACTTATACCAAAGGAATTTCAGTATTGAGATATGTTCATTCACATATTTGAAGTTAAAGTAGTATTGAATAATAGTTCAGTCTATTCTTATTTGCAATACATCCGATAACTCATTCAAGGATATAATCAAGAAGGAAACAAGTGTCTTTGTCCATGTTGTAGGTAAAGATTGATGATCTGTTTGATCTCACACATCTTTATCATAATTTCATTTCTACTAATAGTGCAGATAATGAAGGTGAAGGAGTAACATGGATCCTCTTGAATATCTGTATTTCCCAAACGGTATCATTATCAAAGAGATAAGCTTAAAGTAATGCTTAATAAAAAGGCTTTCTCCATTTGTAATAAAAATGTAATCATGCATCCTGATTGAAGAAAATAAACACAATCAAATCAAACATAAACAATGAAACAAAGAATAAGACAGGGGACTTGTAAGTGGACATGGTCGAATGAAACGCGACCCCAAGCAGAACAAGGATAAAACCTAGTAAAGATCGACAAACGCGACCACGTAGAATAACTAGAAACCTAGTAAATCAACCACAACTCGTATTCAACATGGTTGAATAAGGAAACATAAAGGCCAACCACAAAGGAAAAGGAGAAATCCAGAATCCTTGCCATTACTAGTTTGGCCCTCTTCTTATTGGACTATCAGATATCCAGCCCAGCTCCGATGAGCCAGGCCACTTTTAGAGGCACGAACTGACAGTAGGCCGTTAGAAAGCTAACTGCTCCGACGGTAGAAAGCCATATCTGCTATTCAATACACGACGGCGCACAGTTTGGTACTCCTTGTTGCTGATGAATGGCGCTACCCGCTATCCACAATCTTATCTCGGTCTTTACGATCCAACACGTGGATCGTCTTATCCCTCCCTAATTTTACTATTATTTTCAATAATTAGTTTGTAATTAGCATCCTGAGTGTCTGGAACGCGTCGCTTTGCGGGATGATTAGTGGGTAAGCGGAAACGCGCTCTTAATCAAATTCGTGTCTAATCCAGCTATTCAGAAGTGCGTGCTTTTGTTCAGAAGAGCATGAGGCAAGCACATTCAGTCGAGAGTTGAAGAAGAGGTAGAGATTCTGCTGCAGTCGGAGGGGAGATAGACAACAAGGATTGTTGCCTGAACTAAATTGGATCGACGAGTTGAGCAGAGATGGCAGCCGCAGCTATGGTCCGGGCCGGTGGGTTGCTGTCACTTCAGCAAACTGCCACCAAGAATGTGGTGCGCAGCTCATTCATGGGCTCCGCTGCCCCTTTGAGGTCGAGGTCTGCCTCTGTCTCCGTACAGTCTCGCTCTTTGAGCGTCCGCGCCGGAGTCACCAGCGAGGGCAAGGTAATCACATACAACGTAGCCATTCTCTTTCCTCTTCAAAGTCTGTTCCGCCATGGACAGCTCATTACCTGCAACAGTTCTCTCCTGACAGATTTCAGTGCTCGACGTTTTACCTTACTGCTTAATAGCCAATGCTCTGATCTTGCTTGAGCGATGTAATTTCCTTGTGTATGATTATCATCGGAGTTCAATCGTCTACAGGTTGCTAGCCGAGAGAGTTGGAGATGATTATTTTCCATACTTATGCTCGGCTTGCCCCATCTGCTAGTTATGTGCTTACACATACAGAGAAATAGGACTTCATGTCTGCATTGTATAAGAATGTAGATTACAGTTGACGGTATCTGACTGGCCGTTCAATATGTCATGCAGTACCAAGTTGTTGAGCCCTTGAACGGGGACCCCTTTGTAGGAGGACTTGAGACCCCAGTGACTTCATCTCCTTTGATCGCATGGTACTTGTCGAACCTCCCCGCCTACAGGACCGCAGTGTCCCCACTTCTTAGAGGCGTGGAGATTGGTCTTGCTCACGGATTCCTCCTGGTCGGTCCCTTCGTCAAGGCCGGACCTCTCCGCAACACAGAGATTGCAGGAACTGCTGGATCTTTCGCCGCTGCTGGTTTGGTCGTGATTCTGTCCGTCTGCCTGACCATGTACGGTATCGCCCAGTTCAAAGAAGGAGCCCCATCTTTGGCACCTAGCTTGACCTTGAGCGGAAGGAAGAAGGAGGCTGACAAGCTCCAGACTGCTAATGGCTGGGCCAGCTTATCCGGAGGTTTCTTCTTCGGTGGTCTGTCTGGAGTATACTGGGCTTACTTCCTCCTCTACATCATCAACCTCCCTTACCCCGTGAAATAAGTTGATGAGATTTAACTTCCCAAGCAAGATGCAAGCGTTGTGGGACACGGAGAGTGGTGGTGTTGATATCTTGAACCACCGATTGTACTGATAATTTCACTAAATTCCACTTTGTACACATGTTTTATCGGGTTAGAGATTCTCCTTGGCGGTCGGTCGCTAGTGTTTTGTGAATGATGTTACAGATACTTCAGGTTCCTGTATGACGACGGCGGGGAGAGTACTTTCCCTCTTGTAGCCTCCTCTGCAGTTGACCCAGGGCCCTATTCGTCGAATTAAACTTTAATGTGCTTTGACCTGATTCTGAAATCCAGTAAATTTGGCACACACCTGTCTATAGGCAAATTCGGTAAATTTGCAATCATGCACTTAGACAGCCGGTCTCATCTCTCGGTTATTGAAATACGATAATGCTTTTATTTTGGTTTTGCCCTGTCTGGGTGGGATTTTTCAACTGTCTGTAAGCTACACCTGCAGACGTTTTAGTGATGGTGGCATACAGGAGGAAGTCGCATTTAGTAGCAGATTGCGGTGTAAACCATAAGACAGCAATGTTGGCCTTGAGAGTAAGGTACAAGAGTGGATTGGAGGATCCTAGAACTTGCAATGACTTCCTGCTTACAGAATCGTTTGACTTGTGAGACAGTAAACGGTGTGTTCCGGAGCCAAGTTCCCATTGTCGGTATAGTACATTCTTGGTTTGCCTGTTTTCAGCAGCGGCATTTGCGTCTGAACTATAACGATTATGAAAGCTAGCAGGATTCGTCACTCAGCTCGTTTGGCCCTCCTACACCGAAGATTTAAATGTAAGAAAATGTCAAGGTCCTCTGAGGCGATCATTTCAGAGTGGAAAGTGGGGTATACTGAAGCGATTTTCGAATAGGCCACATGTGGATGTATCAAAATGCTAGAAGAGTGCACGCAGTATGCATAGCTAATAGTCTGCACTGCTACAAATCAGTTACTACACTGTGCCGTAGATCAGATGCTACAGTTTTGGTTGTAGTCATTCTTAGCGAAGGGTTCACCACCTACAGGAAACATTGGTCTGTTTGCACTGAGAAGAGGCACTGTTTAGCTATCTCCAAGTCTGCATTTGCGATGTGGGAATTAGGTGAAATTGAACACGTCACGCGGTCATTGGGACGAATGAACATGAACTAAATTCCAACGTATGCACTTTGCAGATAAATCTTGTCTAATTTCACTATCAGGCACGCGCTGCAGGTCCCACGAGTTACTCTCCTGTGAAGCACGAAGGGGTTTCAAATTCCAAAATTACAGCTCCGTACGCCATAAAATATTACACAAGCGGTCAAAATTTGAGGATCCAATAATGAATGGTTCTGTATAAAAGTTATTGAACCCACCAATAATGAATGGTCTTCTATAGAGTTGGGAAGCAAACCAAATGGTCTCGTATAAAACTTATTGTAGCCAATAATGACTAATCTCCTACAGGTTTGGAAAGGGACCACAAAACGGTCTCGTATAACAGTTATTGTACCCATTAAGGAGCGGTCTATTGTAAACTCGGGGGAATATCACAAAATGATCTCCTATAGATATGGAAAATTACCTCAAAGTAGATCACTCTCGCGAAGTCTAAAATTTACGTTTTACTGCTAGTTTCTACAAAGCTGCGGAACTTAATTACTTGTGCACCTTGGAGTCACTTTTAGCCACCCATGCTACATTAGCACCTGGATTAAGCCGCACGTAACGATGGAAGTGAGGGATTACGAGAAAATGTAACGGAAGATCAAATGTTAAATCTGACTTGAGAATCTTCCCTGCATCTTTTCACCGTTTGAAAAAATAGTCTCCTCTACTCACGCTCGCATCTCATCTTGCCCCTCTAGTGCATTGACATGTCAAGCTTGTAAGAACAGTTTCTAATGGTACACCATTAGAACATTTAGTTAGTCTTATTTGAAGGTGTTGGAAATGGTGAGTAAACTAGCTAGTTATTGGCTCCACAAATTACATACCTCACACGCAAAGATGTTAGAAGTATGCAAAGATGTTAAGTGGTGAATAACCATGTTGCCTGTTGCCCGACAGTCCCAACAAATATAGTAATGGAGTGCGCATGGGAAAACTGAAATCAAAATCTAGATTTACTTCTTATACTTTGGAAACATAGACGAATCTACTATTCACTCTATTTTGCAATCTGAATTTGCTCCCATCCCTCCTATGTCTATTCAATTCCAAGAATTACTTGAGAAGATGGTTGCTTTTGTCCCACTTCCGTATTCAAATGCAACAAACAAAGGATTGAAGGGTGTGTCTGGGCAAGCACATGACAAGGGAGGATCAGGTATTACAATCCATTCATCAAGTAGCAATTTGGGCAAAATAACAAAGAGTGAAGATGACCAATTTAGGATGGCTTATCATCACTACTCGCAAATACTTGATTATTTAGAGGATCATGAGCACTTTGGTCAGATCCATGGAAGAAATAGTAGAAAACCTGTCCAAAAGTGCACAACATTTAGCTATATGGCCACTTACTTAGTCTGGCATGGGTGAGGATTTCCATCCTCCATGAACGATGATGGGCTTTACAAAATTTGGGCAAGATATGTGAAATCATACAAAGATACTCGTGAATGGAAAAATAATCCCACTAGTGAGGTCTCACCGACAAGGATTTGAAGCAAGGATGGAGAATAGTCAAGGATAAACTCAATCATCTTTGTCCATTTTTTGAAAGAATGGATTTAATGTTGGGATGCAGAGCAAACATATCTCCTTCTGACTTGGTCAGTATTGGTAGTATGGAGGAAGAAGTGTGGTTCATGGATGGAACATGCCCTGTTGTCACACCACCAGAGGAAGTAGATGACAAAATGGGAGAAAATACTCTTGAAGAATCAATTCCTATTAGCATCCCAAGCACCTAAGTGCCCTTGGATTGCATGTGTATATATGGAAATTGTGAATGTGTGTCATTGGGAGTTCTAGACAAGGGGGTTTTAGATGAGGATGATAGTCCTTGTTTGACAAGAAACAAAGCCGAGCAATACTCCCATATTTCACAAGCAATCGTGAATCACTCAAGAGGGAAGGGAGCACTAAGAGAGAAGGAGAATCAAAGAGAGTGAGAGAGTCAAGAATTTCATAAGGAGGAGCCAAGTAGAGATGCTTCCAAGGAGAAAGAGGAGCTAGATAATGGTGAAGAAACATCCAATGAGAAGGAAGTTGATTCTCCAAAGAGGAGAAGGAACTTGAATGCTTCCAAGATGGCTCCTACACTCACACATGGTCTAGCTTCATTGTCGCAAGGTCTAGCAGCTCACACCAAACTGAGAATTGAATCAATAGAATCCTAGGAGAGATGTAAAATAGCACAAATTGAAGCTTTGCAAGTGGCAGATCTTGTGAAACACAAGAGAGAAGTAGAGTTAGAGAAGATCTTAAAGCAAAGAAAATCAGGTCCAAAGCAAAAAAGTTCAAATCAAGAAGAGTGAGATCAAATCAAACGCTTTTATACTATGATACTTGAACTAGCTTGTGCATGAAAATCTCTAGGAAATTAAATGCATTATTATCCCGTTATCCAATATAGATTCAAATATAGATCTGAATCTATATTGGATCTGCATTATAATCTGGATTTAGTTCTTTGCGGTAGTTGGAACAAGAGTGACTAAATAGGAAAGAGTATGCAAGTTTAGAGCTCTAGTATTCCCAAGGTAAACGTATGTTATATATAAAGTTTACTAAGTTGTTAGGGGTAAGGTAGATACCCACAATACAATACATCCAATATAATATAATGTATGTTTTTCTTTGTTTGGCAATGATGAGTTCAATTTTTCCATCAAGCTATATAATTTATACATAACAAATTATAATAGTTGTAGAATTCTCTCTAAAATTCACCCATAACAGATTATGATAGTAGAACTTCATAAGAAGAGTATAAGAACTTCAAAACTATCAAACTACAAACTACCAAAAGCACACAACACTCTCACACTCAAGTTTGACAAATGTTTAAATCTTGTCATTGTGGGAGTGCCACTATCCATATCCGGATACTTTGTTTGCATAGAGCTGAACACTTTGTTTGGTTCAACCTACACACGGTGCACAAATTGCACAAACCCGTGGTGGTTTGTGCGGGTTGAACCAAACATGTACATGTGAATATACTTTACACTCTCCATTGTTGATGTAACAATATGGAGTTTAGTGACGAAGTTAGTCGGGCTTACGAAGTAGCACATAAGATAAATTAGCCTAGAGTATTCCAGAAGTACCTAGGAAGCTTCTTGGGAAGCTTCCTGGCTAGCTTAGCTTGCATCTCAAGTAAGTAGCCTCTAGAAGGAAACTTCTAGAAGCTTCCAACTAGCTTAGCTTACACACCAAGTAGGCGGCTTCTAAAAGGAAGCTTCTTGAGAAGCTTCCTAGTTAACTTGGCTTGCACTCTAAGAAAGCGGCTTGAGGAAGCTTCTTGAGAAGCTTCTCAAGGGCCTTGTATGTTACCTATAAATACCAAAGCCAAAGCTCATGCTAGGCATTCAAAGTTTTCCCTCATTCAAGTGTCCCAATGTGAGTTTCCATTCTCCTATTTCTCTCCTCGGATTTGGTCTTTTACATTGGTATCAATGCAAGAATGGGATGGATGGAATTATGGACCACCAAATACACTTCCACCAAACCATTGGGATTTTTGCATCCAAATACTACCCAAACATCATTTCACATAATTCATCAACTCACACTTTAGACAAGATTTTCTGCATATGATCACCATATTTGAGGAACCCTTGGTACTTCCGGTTGTAACTTATGGAGAATGATGGACGTGTTGTTTCTATGTGTTAATAAATTAGATAGATTGGGAGTGGTGTGATAGAGTAGCAACCATGGTGGAAATACCCGATGTTATCCTTGCTATGCAGCAACAAATTGAGCACCTTACTTGATTGTTAGACAAACAAGATCTTCGACGACAAGAGCAAGTGGAGAGAGTACCAATTCAAGAAGGAGAAGATTGGATCAGATTCCCTAAACCCAAGGTATTCAAAGGCAAGAATCTTTTGGGTGCAGTGGAGAATTTTGTGTTTGATTGTGAACATAATTTTGAAGCTACCAATCTTGTAAAAGACCAAATCCGAGGAGAGAAATAGGAGAATGGAAACTCACATTGGGACACTTGAATGAGGGAAAACTCCAAATGCCTAGCATGAGCTTCGGCCTTGGTATTTATAGGTAGCATACAAGACCCTTGAAGCTTCTCAAGAAGCTTCCTTGAGCCTCTTTCTTGGAGTGCAAGCCAAGTTAGCTAGGAAGCTTCTCAAGAAGCTTCCTTCTAGAAGCCGCTTACTTGGCATGCAAGCTAAGCTAGTTAGAAGCTTCTAGAAGCTTCCTTCTAGAAGCTACCTACTTAGGGCACAAGTTAACTAGTTGGGAAGCTTCCCAAGAAGCTTCTTAGATGCTTCTAGAATATTCTAGGCTATTTTGTCTTATTCTCTACTTTGTAAGCCCGACTAACTTCGTCGCTAAACTCCGTATTGTTACAAATCCACAAAATGAGCAAAAACATATTCTCTTGGCTTCTAGCCAATTGGATGGAGTACCAAAGCTATGGTAGAGATTCCAAGTGGAACGAGCAGAACTACAAATTGTTGCACCAATCTTGACATGAGCAGAATTCAAGAGTGCAATAATTAGTCGGTTCCAAGCTATAAATGCCACATGAGCTACATGGGATAAGTTGACAGAGTTACAATAAACAGATTGGCTCTAAGAAGTTACAGCATGCAGTTCCAAAACACCATCATGAAAATTCTAGATATATTAGAAGGTGAAGCTCTAGATCGATTTGTGAGGGGCTTGAAGGAAAGAACCAAATTAGAGGTAACCATGCGAGAGCCACAACACTTGGAGGAAGCCATGCAGTTGGCTGAACGTTTTGATTCCTTGGTGGCAATGACTTGGTCTCAACCTTGACCTCTACAGAGCCTACTAATACATTACACAGAAGTGGAGGAGCCAACATCCATGGAGATTGATGCCATTCAATGAAGACCACTTGGCATAGCAGATAGAGAGAAACTACGACAAAATGGTGGTTTTTTTTATTGTCACCAATTGGGGCATTGCATTGCTGAATGTCCACTCAAGAGTGGACGACCTCGACAAGTTGCCCAAGTGGAGGTCGTGGAGCGGAATGATTAGGGAAACAAGGAATCCTAATAGGAGATTTTGAGCCGCCTACTAGGAGCTTGATT
The DNA here is from genome assembly GCA_948567375.1 of Lunularia cruciata. Taxonomy (NCBI): domain Eukaryota; kingdom Viridiplantae; phylum Streptophyta; class Marchantiopsida; order Lunulariales; family Lunulariaceae; genus Lunularia; species Lunularia cruciata. The sequence continues at coordinate 48,133,114 of OX419761.1, read as the reverse complement.
AGTTCCAATGGGATTGAAAGCTCAACCTATGAAAGTTTACTTCACTTGCAAGGTATAATATCTAATTGAGGTTGTAGGATTTTGGTTGATTTTGGAAGTTCAGAGAATTGCATGTCTATGCAAGTAGCAAAGGAATTGAGAATTCCTATCAAGCCAATGATTGGAAGTAATTTGATGATGGCGGATGGTAGAAAGGGTTCTGCATTCCGCACCTCGCACCCTATTACCTTCAAGATTGGGAAGGAGTATTTGGAGTGTATGAGGTTTGTAGTTTGCAACATTTTCTAAGTTTGAACAATTGGAATATTTGCAAAATGAACAATCCAAGGATGATTCAAGAAAAACATGATATGAGGATGCAAGAATTGCATATATGTGAAAGAGAGTAGAAGTTGTTTGTTGAACATAGAATTCACAACTGATGAGGACAAAACCAACATTAACTAGGAATGCATGTAGGGCTTTCAATGTAGAACTTCTAAACAAGAGGGTTGCTCTAGTAAGGCAGATTCATTCAAGCAAGTAAACATATGTGGGATTTTACTTTTTCCTAAGTAAAGGAAGAACCTATGTGGGATTTTACTATTTCCTAAGAGATAAGTTGTGCTTCTAAGATTGGCATTAGATACAATAGTATAGTTTGAAAGACTAACTTCATTTCTTGTTATTTTGTAGGAACTTTAGTGTTCTTTACTATTTAAACTCTTCTAAACTCTAGTATTTGAAAATAGTTATGACCTATCGATAGGTTCTAAGCTTGTAAAGATTGCATCCCTTGACCAACAACAGCAGCTTTGGAGTTATCATTTTAAACCCAATGCTCCATAAAAATTTTACATGTAATGGGAACTGCAGATTCAAAATATAATATACATGCGCAATCATAAAAGGTTGCAAGACAATCTACATAGATGTTGATTCTCCTTGAGTTCTTATTGTAAAAGTGTGATGTTACTTTTTGTTACCATACCTTTATGTAATACTCCAAGTACAAGAGAACTCTCCAAGAGATAAAACACAAGTTTCACACTCAATCCTTCGATGCCCCAAAGGAGCACATTCTCTTTATTATATAGCCAAAAGGGATCTCCTCCAAGGAAGCTCCACCATAAGATTAGGTACATAGATAAGTGACTTTTCCACGAGCTCCACCATTATATTACTTGCTTGGATGGGTGACATGTTGGTCATGGTCCCATCTGGTTGGTCAAACAGGCTTTGACCAAATGGAATCTTTTAGAGAATCTTCTTATAGGAATCTCAAAATCACGTGGGTGAGATACCATTGGAAAGCTTTCGGTGGGAAAAACCAAGGGGGAGGGAAAGCTAGCCTTTCAACCAATGTGAGGTGGGAGTATGCACATCTTCAAGGCCTAATTCATCCATTTAGGTCTCCAAAATTGCCTTTGAATTTTTTAGGCCTACTTTGGCTTTTGCTCTATTAGTAGAAGTGTTCTTTTGGTGATACATCTATCTGATCCAATTTCTTCATAATATGTAACGTCCTTCTAGATGTCACCATCCCAAGGTTCACCTCTAAATCATATGCCTAGCTATTGATTCTAAAGTTTCCATGCATGTTTTGGTTTTTGACCTATTAGTAGAAGTACTCTTTTGGTGATATCTCTGTCTAATATGATCTTAGTCCATCATGTATAACATCCTTCTAGATGTTACCAAACCAAATTTTATCTCTAGATCATTTGTCTAGCTATCGGTATTACACTTTTCTTGACAACTCACTCCACAACAACTCATTTGCCAAGTACATCATCACTTCTCTTTGTAGTATTGTACCTAAGTAAACAAAAAAGTTTTGATTCATTTAATACAAATAGCATTTGTTTATACAAGTGTAAGGATAATCACAAGAAGGTTGGAATAAATTTGAGTATGATTAGATATGTTGATCTCACATCTTGTAAAATTTATGCTTGAACTTGATCACATCCTCTTTATAGACGTCACTTGCATACCTGAATAATAAAGTGGAGATTTTTTGTCTAGTTTTGTACCAATGGAGATATTTGAGTAATGGGAGTAGAAACCGTTCAAAAAATTGTGTTCTTTACAAAACTTGAGAGGTAAGAGATTACATTTGGTGTTTTCAAGTGTAGATATTATCATCTATAACTAAGTTAATTCGCAACCTGATTTTAAATCAATTTAAATATAGAACAATGGGTAGGTAAAACATACAATTCTGCAAACCAATGCTAGTGGTTTACATAACCTGCATAGATGCGGTTTGTGTGGTCTGTGAGGCTTGTGTTGGTTTGTGGGCCATAGTGTTTGGTTTGCATTGCCATCGTGGTTAGAGTTTGCAATTGCATGGCCTTCTTGTGATTTTGATAATTTTAATTAAACTTGAAATTTGACAAATATATTTGCAATGAAAAAAAAATCAACTTACATGAATATATTATAATCTTACATTATTTATAAGAAAAATGTTGGTATAACTGTCTCTATTCAGATTGTCTTTGGAAGAAACAATGTTAAGTACAAAAAACTTTCTTGGCCAATTTTAAAATAATACTATTGTTTCCTTCAAGCAAAAGTGCAATAGATAGAGTATTTGAGATAGAGTATTCTCTTCAATAGATAGAGCATTTGAGATAGAGTATTCCAAGTGACAAACTCACTCAAAGTAGATTTGCACTAAGGTTGGAGCATCCACGGTATCACAAGTTGGTGCCAAGTGGATTTGCTTACTAAGTTTATCCACAAGCACCATGATTGCGGTGTGTCCTTGTTTTGTCTTTGGCAAGGATGTGATGAAATCAAAGCTCACATGCTCCCAATGAGCGGATGGAATGGCAAGTGATTGAAGGAGTCCACTTGACTTCTGGATGCTGGCCTTGTTACATTGGCAGCTCTCACACGATCAGACAAATTCTTGAACATCTTGTGGCATGTTGGACCACCACCATTGACGTTGGAGGGTACCCAAGGTCTTGTCTACACCCATGTGACCAATGATGGGTAAATAATAGGCTTCTTGAAGGAGCACAAGTCAAAGATCACCTTTAGCTGGAACATAGATCCGGTCCTCATGGAATAAAAAGCCCTCCTTGATGAAGAAGGTGTTGTATTCCTTAACACATGCCATAAGGCAACCATGTACCATTTGGAAGAAGGGATCTTGGTGTAGAGTTGAGTCAAACTCGTTTTGGACCTTTGAGTCAACTAACACTGTTGAAATTGCCATTGTGATGAGAGGAAGAGACTTCAAATCAGGTCATCGTGATAAAGCATCAAGGATGACATGGAACCAACCTGGTTTGTACTCAAGTTTGATGTCATACAATTGGAGTTGTTCCTCCCATCGATGATGTCAACTCTTCATGTGTTCCAAGTGTAAGGTCTGCAACAATGGTTTGTGATCAGTTTGCATGATTTGTTGTTTCCCCAAGAGGTAATGCATCCATACCTTGGTGGCATATACCATTGCAAGTTGTTCTCAATCTCAAGCAAAGTAGTTTTGTTCAGCCGTATTGAGTCGGTGAGACACAAAAGCAATGGGATGGAGTCCATATGGGAATTCTTGTTGCAGCACGGCTCGAATTGCAAAGTTAGAAGCATCAAAATCAACCACACAAGGTAGTAGAGGATCATATGGTTGAAGAATGCATCGTGAAGATACCATATGCTTTAAAGGCAAGGGATATGCATTCTTCACGGTTTGCTTATTGAGCCCACAATAATTAATATAGAAACAAAGTCCTCCATCCTTCTTTGGAACAAATAGTACCGGTGCTCCCCAAGGAGAGGTACTATGTTGTATGATGTCCCTCTTTCAACAACTTTGTAAGTGTTGTTCGCAATTCCTCCAACTCCTTTGGTGAGAGCCGATAGATCGGTCTACTCATTGGAGTACTCCCTGGCAATAGCTCGATCTTGAGGGGCATACCTCAATCGGAGGGTAATCCCTTTGGCAAATCATTCGAAAACATGTCCGCAAATTCCTTAACTATCTGATCAACCATTGCTTGATGAGGCTCTTGGCCCTCCTCCGATTGTTCTTGTGCAATCGGCTTGATCCACACCGCAAATACATATTTATCTTCCTCCAAAGCTTGCTCTATGGCTGCTTTACTAACAAACTTCTCTTCTAGGGACTTATCTCTCTTCCAAGCTTGCTCCATGGTTGCCTTCTTGGCAAAATTTTGATCTTGGGACTCATCTCCTTACCAGGTTCGCTCCATGGTTACCTTCTCAACAAACTTCCTATCTTTGGACTGATTATTTTTAGGTGTCTTACTTAGAGGTGCCACACAACCTAATTGGAAATTCCTACCTTGGTGTTGTACTTGAATTTGGCATCGGGTCCAATCAAATTGAATCTTATGATATTCAAGCCAAGGTAGACCCATAATGATATCATAGTGTAGAGGTGCCACTATAAACCTCATATACTCCTTCCCAATCTTGAATGTAACACAATGCGAGGTGCGAAATGCAGATACCTTGCTACCATCCGCTATCATCAAACTACTTCCAATTACTAACTTGATAAGAATACCCAATTCCTTTGCTACTTGCATAGACATGTAATTCTATAAATCTCCATAATCAACCAAAATCTTACAACCCCGATTAGATATCGTACATTGCAAGTGAAGCAAACTTGCATAGGTTGAGCCCTCAATCCCATTGGAACTAATCAAGCTCCCAATATGTAGCTCAAAATCTCCTATTGGTATTCTTCATTTCCTTGATCATTCTGCTCCACAACCTCCACCTGGGCAGCTTGTCGAGGTCATCCATTCTTGAGTGGACATTAAACAATGCGATGCCCCAATTGGTGACAATAAAAACAACCACCATTTTTTTGTAGTTTCTCTCTATTTGCCATGCCAAGTAGTCTTCGTTGAATGACATCAATCTCCATTGGTGCTAGCTCCTCCACTTGTGTGTAGTGTATTGGTAGGCTTTGTGGGGGTCGAGGTCAAGGCCAAGTTGTTGCCACCAAGGAATCAAAATGTTCGGCCAACCGCATGGCTTCCTCCAAGTGTTGTGGCTCTTGCATGGTTACCTCTAATTTGGTTCTTGCTTTCAAGCCCATCAAAAATAGATCCACTGCTTCACCTTCCAATATATATGGAATTTGCATGATGGTGTTTTGGAACTACGTGATGTAACTTCTTATAGAACCAATCTATTTCAAATCTGCCAACTTATCCCGTGCAACTCATGTGGTATTTATAGAATTGACTAATTATTGCACTCTTGAATTCTTCCCATGTCAAGATTGGTGCAACCATTTGTCATTCTGCTCACTCCTCTTGGAATCTCCACCATAGCTTTGGTACTCCATCCAATTGGCTAGAAGTCAAGAGAATCTTTTTTTGCTTGTCTTGTAGATTGGTGGCTTCAAAATAACATTCACAATCAAACACAAAATTCCCCACTGCACAAGGAAGATTCTTGCTTTCAAATACCTTGGGTTTAGGGAATCTGATCCGATCTTTTCCTTCTCAAATTGGTACTCTCTCCACCTGCTCTTGTCGTCAAAGATCTTGTTCATCCAACAATCAAGTAAGGTGCTTGATTTGTTGTTGCATAGCGATGATAACATCAAGTATTGTCACCATGGTTGCTACTCTATCACACCACCCCTAATCTATCTAATTTAATAACACATAGAAACAACACGTCCACCATTCTCCATAAGTTACAATTGGAAGCACCAAGGGTTCCTCATATATGATGATCATATGCAAAAAATCTTATCCAAAGTGTGAGGTGATGAATTGTGTGAAACAATGCGTGGGTAGTATTTGGACACAAAAATCTCAATGGTTTGGTGGAAGTGGATTTGGTGGTCCATAAATTCCATCCATTCCATTCCGGAAGTAATACCAATGTAAAAGACAAAATCTTAGGAGAGAAATAGGAGAATGGAAACTCACATTGGGACACTTGAATGAGTGAAAACTCCGAATGCCAGCATGAGCTTGGACTTTGGTATTTATAAGTAGCATACAAGGCCTTTGAGAAGCTTCTCAAGAAGCTTCCTCAAGCCGCTTTCTTAGAGTGCAAGCCAAGTTAACTAGGAAGCTTCTCAAGAAACTTCCTTCTAGAAGTCGCTTACTTGGCGTGCAAGCTAAGCTAGTGTGCAGCTTCTAGAAGCTTCTTTCTAGAAGCTACTTACTTGAGGTGCAAGTTAGGCTAGTCGGGAAGCTTCCCAAGAAGCTTCCTAGGTACTTCCGGAATATTCTAGGCTAATTTGTTTTATGTGCTATTTCGTAAGCCCGACTAACTTTGTCACTAAACTCCATATTGTTACAGTAAGAGATTCGGATTCCATTGCCAAACTTGCATTCACATTGCTCTCACAAGGTTGATTGCGGGTAGATTGAGAAGAGGAGCAAAGAGCAAAGAGAACTCACAAGGAGCATTAGAATGGGGGAGCTCGCAAGAGAACACTTGGTCTATCAAGAAGAGTAGCAAAGAGCAAGGGCAATTTGCAAGGGGAGTTTGTAAGGGAACACAAGAAAGGAGACTCATTGTGAAAGGAGACTCAAGTGTGGTGGTGATGTTAGGGTTGCAAGTTGTATTAGCTTTAGCTCTTTTCTTAATGAATGTCATTAGTGTGAATTAAATTCAAAATCAGACCGCAAGATAAACTCAAAATTAGGCAACAATGTAAAATTAACATTTATAGATAGTTCCAAGAAATGCACACTCTCCGTATAACTCTACGTATCATGATTTCAAATCCATGTATAAATTTTAAAAGTATTGCTATGGGTACTCATAGAGCACTTTTTGATCCTAGGTTTGACTATCCATACAAGTTATATCGATTTCAATGTATACAAACTTGGACCATGCGCAACATACCAGCCCTAAACAAGAGTAAGCTAGCAATATTTATTTTGCTTCGAGAAGGCAGGAAATCGAAAGTTGTTCATAAGCAAGTCTATTGACAGCAAAAATTGATGTATCCGCCATGACGTAGGTTAGGGGATTGGCACTGAAAGGATAGAAAAATGTGCACTTAAATCCTTACGTGCACTGAATCTTGCCACTAAATCGATATCAGATGAATAAATAATAATTGATAATAATCAGCAATGAATTGAGGCCATCGAGTGTTTCACAATAGAATAAGTTACCATTGAGACCAGGGCACCTTCAAATTGATTCCCAGCTTTGCATACAACAGCTAATTACTATAATCAGTATTAATCACCAATGTCTAAGGTGCGAAGGCTACAACTTGGATGACTCTTCTTCAGAATCTTGCATTTAAACAACTGTGGATTCACAGAGTTTAGCAATGTCCTGTTCTATCATTCAGTATCAGGCCATTACTCAATCCTTGCATGAGTAATACTTTCTCTAAGTATCGATAGTGCCATTGTCATTTCTAGCTTCAGCTAGTAACAATGCATAAAAATTATGCAATGTTTATATCTCGCATATGTTTCTGTAAAACTTCTTAGAAAATATAGTCACTAAGACCTCTCGCGATAGCACATCATAAAACCTATTAATCATAAATCGAAGACAACAGGGAGTGTTCACTCCTGTCCCGTAAGCTATCTCCATGGCTGAAACAGGCTCACCCATCCTTCAAAGTTTTATTTCTCATTGCGCATATGCATATAAAGTAAAAATAGAGATAATCTTTCATCACGGTCCATATGACTGAAAACCTGAATATTGACTTCATGAGTATTGACCACTCAAGATATCTAATCACTTTAACTTTAGTAATGATTAACCTTAGTAATGATTGAACATATCTAGACAAGTGACTGTCCCTGTCCTCACCTTATATTTTATCAAACGAGTTTGCTCTTGCTCTTGATAACAAGTCAGTGATAACAAACCAAACATAACAAAACCAGAATACGAAGATATCAAAAAATTATCAAGAGATTATGTCTCTTCTTTTATTTTTATCCTAATCTTGCTAATAATTTTGCTTTGATCTGAAGTTTTGAACCTACAAAGACTAACTTTCTCTACGGTGAAATCGAAAGGGGTGACAATACAGGATGAAACATGTTCAGCATGATAGAAGGGCTACAGGAACCGGTCAACAGATTCCATTTTTGAAATTTAACATCCAATCAAGTTCAAACTGGTTCAGAACAAGCTACGTAAATATCTTCACTGTCCTTGATTTAGGAAAGTAAAGGTAGTAAAACATTCTTCAATCGAATCTCAAGTCTTCAATGTTAACACGGCACCATTTTATGGAATCCAACTGTATCTTAATTCTATACATGAGTTCTAGTTTCTGATATGTCCTTATGTATCCTTTCAAGTTTTCTTCTTATTGAGGTGAATCGATTAACGAAACGTAAATTTTTCAGATGTAAGTGGTGATAACTGGATACGCACTCCTGCTTCACGTAGATTTTTCAGATTTAAGTGGTGACAACTGGATATACACTCCTGCTTCACCTAGACGTTCACACGGCATTTTATATTCTATTCTCGGGTGAAAGGTCGCTTTTGACTGAAGGCAAACGTTGGTATGAATACGAGCTTCCCATGACATAGCGGTTGAGTAGTCCCCAAGAAAGCTGACAGTGACATGCTTAATTTCCATAATCTAGTTTTCGCGCCAGAAGAATATAAGTTAAACTAGAATAATCAATTCTTATTAAAGCATTGCCGTGAATCAGCCTTCTATATCGTAGATCCTTCTCATCGACGGCGGTCGGTGTCGATCCGTGTGCCTCCATTACCCTCCTCTGATTGGTTGACGCTGTGACGAGCTCTATATATTGAATGTGTTGAGTTAGTGTGTGAATTCGCTCGATCTAGGTTTGCTGGGGCCTGTCGAGACACAGAAGAGAAGAGGCCTCTGTAGTTCGAGGCAAACTTCCAGTTACGCTGAGAAATTCGACAGTTCTGCTGGCTTGATCTCGTCGGTTGCTTAGGTTATTGGGGCGTTTGGAGTCAAATCGGGGTAATTCGACTTTCTAGAAGATGGCACCGAAGTCGCCAGAGGCGGAGAAGAAGGAGGGGGGAAAGAAGGGAGAGAAGAAGCCCATGAAGAGCAGGCCGAAGGCTGAGAAGAAGCCAGTCTCTGCAGGGGGAAAGGAACCGAAGGATTCGAAAAAGAAGAAGGTGAAGAAGGGGACGGAGACATACAAGATCTACATCTACAAGGTTTTGAAACAGGTCCATCATGAAATGGGAATCTCTTCCAAAGCTATGGGAATTATGAACTCTTTCATCAATGACATTTTTGAGAAGCTGGCACAGGAAGCTGCGAGGTTGGCTCGGTACAACAAGAAGCCTACAATCACATCTCGAGAGATTCAGACTGCGGTGCGGCTTATACTTCCCGGAGAGCTGGCCAAACATGCTGTCTCGGAAGGTACCAAGGCCGTCACCAAATTTACCAGCGCCTGAGCTGATTTTTCGATCGAACAATTGTAGATCACTTCTGTGCAGTGCAGACTGAATTGCCTGACCAGGCTCCAAGTTGCAGAAATTGGAAAGATATTTCAACCGCACCAATTGTTATTCATGGGTACGTTTCACCACTCGAGGTGACCTTTCGCTAGTTCAGCATTTTGTACATAGTTGACTGTTCACGGTGAATTGGAAGTACCATTATCAGAATTTTAGAAACGACCTAACATCCAATCGATTAATTGAATTGGAAGTCCCCGAGTGAATTGGAAGTCCCCGAGTGCGACGGGCCAAATAAGGCCTAACAGAGGCCAGTTATGCCACCACCTTTTGCGAAGCAGAATGGATTAGAAAGTGGACCACTTATTTCCAGATCCCATTCGTGGATATGGGATTGTAACAGATACAGGAGAGATCTTTATCAATTTGGATTTCTGCTTCCTCAAAGTCAGACGAGTGCATCCATATTGACGCAGTCGAAAAATTGCTAGTGAATTTGTGGAATCGACCGTGTATCCTTCATATATGTTGATACGGTGCTGACGAAGCCACCCTTCTTGTCTATCACTCACTGAAATTTGCAAGGAATTCTTGGAAGTGGTGTTCCGTATTGTCAAACTCGAACGGCGGGGTTGTCTCCTCCGCAGAGAGTGAAGATCTCTTAACATGCACTGGAGTATCCGTGAATTACATATTCTTGTCGGAGGAGATGTGTTTAGGCCTATGTAACTCGCATATGATATCCTCGCTCTTGAAACTATGTGGACCAATGCACTCTGAATATGGTAGGAATCTTTAGGATGGGCATCTAGCCTATCATTCTCTTGGGACGTGCAGATTCGACATAATCAGCGTTTGTTGGGGTGGAGCACTAGATCATTTCGCTAGATTTTAACTAGTGCTGATTGATGCTGCCCGGCGTCGTAGACCAAGCGAGCATAGCAGTCATTGGGGCATCACACTTGCAATCTGATGAGTTGTGTACTGGTATAGGAGTCATCGGATAGCCCGCTAGCTGGAAATCTAGGAGTCATACGTTACGAATCATTTCATGTGCGATCATCCGAATGGCGAGTATGTAAAATTAGTGCGAGATCTTCCGACTTGTGGAGTGAAATGTGGAAGTACGTGCCTGTCACCTTTAGATTTCTCATGCCCGAGTATGTGAGACTTCAGCATGGCGCGCATGTTGTCAAATTTACTAGCTGTCTTCAACTTCTCCGTATCATGGGCTTAGCCGTGGTGCTTAGTCCGAAGCCTTAATCTCGGGGCATTTCCTTCATAATTTAGGTGACTGCGTGGACGATTTGCTCTGTCAAATGGTTGATACGCGGTTGGGAATGATATGGATGATGCGGAAAAAGATCATACGGCACCACGGACTGTCCACCGTCGATTCAGATTTTAAACTGTGTGTACCATCATCAGCGGGTGGATGGATGTGCCACACCGTGAAAACCAAGTTGTTATATGAAGTGATGAAGTGGACAGCTATTTACCACGATGCCACCTTCGTATGGTAAATCTGGGCTACTGTACTCCACTTCATAGTACTACCCGCGATCGAGTGAGTCCAGCAGTCGTACATGAGTGGGAAATGCACGTCATACTTCGCATGGAACTACAACTCATGTTGCCGTGTTCAGTACAACAAGTTGAGCACCCACTGTGTCGATAAGGCCCTGACATCTACTTCTTCAACAGAAATGCACGATATCTCTTTCTCACTCGAACCGAGCGACCAAAACTGACTGGAGAGGGAATGAAAATCATTGTACCTGTTCAGTCAGGCAACTTCCAGCATTCAAATTCCTCCCACGATTTATGTGCCCAGCAACCTGTCGAGCAACAATGACAGTACCCGGCACTAGATTTCTGGTAACAAGTTGTCGAAAAGATTATCGAACTTTCAGATGAGACGATGATCAAAACATGGGCCCCAGCATCAGATGAGATCCACAGCCCCGGTCCCGGCCCCGATAGAAGCCGTTCATCAAATCTGCTGCTCTGGTCCAGTCTTTTCTCCGAGGCCAAGCTTAATAGTTCGAAGTATCTGTGTTCATTGTACAAAAGAGTTCACAGCCGCCCACACAGTGCATTTCCAGCTCAAGTACTGTTGCCGAAGCTTTTCCCGTCACTAAAGTACTGCAGGATCCACTGTCAGTACTGTTAGTCCGCACTTGCAGGAGCACACCTTGAGACGTATGTGCCTCGAATTCACTACAGTTCATTAGAATTTAGCTGCACAACTCTGCACAGAAGCAGACATAGATTCAAATCTGGAATTCTGGGAACGAGTTCCCATGGTTGAGACTAGTTGAGTCTAAAAGGTCGATCAATATCGACCTTGAATCCATCTTCTATGTTTAAGTTTCGTATTAAATAGATATCTTGTTTAGTTTTAATAAGAGTAATGTGCCTATCACTCATGCACGCAGAATGAGAACGAGAGAAGCAACATCCGGTTCTTTCTATCGACATATCACAATTAATTAGACAACATCTCGATAGCTAAGTGGGAATATTTGAATGAAAATTCTTTATTTACTTAGTCCTAAACGATATTTACGTGAAGCCGGGGGAGTGAACTTCATGGTGTAGAACATTCAATTTTCAAACTCGAATGAGATCTGAATGTTCTTATATGTAATATATATTAATCCATTACTTTCTGAGTAGTCTCATTTGAAATTTATTTCCACCATTTCACGCACATATATCCCAAAATCAACTTTAACATACCAAACTTACGGTTTTTGTATATCCTGCATGATATCCAATCAAAGGATAAAGGCTACGAAAAGGTGTCAGTATGGGCCTAAATTCGTATTTTCAGGCTCTATAGGTGGACAGGGGAGCACACTATTTGATGCGTCGCTAAAAGTTGCAAAATGGAAAAATTTAATGAAATGGTAATCATGGGAATAGCTGCCGGAAAGCCTATCTGTTTAATAATAAGATCCTCCTTAGAGCATAAGAATACCATCGTATATGTTGTTGTATGAGATAGATATTATCTATTATTATAAGGAACCAGCAATGTTTATTTCAAGGATATTCATTCAAATTGTTTGAGCGACGGATCGTCACAAATGACAGATTTTGTTTAAAGGTCTACGCATATACAGATTTGGAAAAAGTTATTTTTTAATAATAAAAAATATAGAAATACAATTTTCGTTTAAGCAAGAAGTACTTGCAGTTTATATGTTTACGTGCAGGAATCATTGAATTTTGAGAGTTGTTTACCTTCCAAATGAGATATCTACAAAAGGTGGACTTAGATTAACGACTAAAATATCACACCATTTGCCTTTAAAATAGATTCAAGCTCGTAAGATCATAGAACGTAATACTCCAGTTTTAAATTTATTTAGGCCAGTCAAATGGAGACATACTATGGTAAACAACATGAATGAAGTCGATTAGCTCTACATCACCTTGAGATCATACAACAACACCAACCCTATAAACTAAACAAGATCCCAATATAGCGAAATATATTTAAGATATGTTTCGTTGGGTGCTGTTCATTACTCCCCCGAAGAATTGGCAGTCCTCGTTACATATTTCCCTTTGACAAATGACGTTCAATATGATGGTCATACATGTTATAAAACGACGGTGCAAATTTCAAGATTATCAGTACCATTCTGGATACCATCGGAGGGATCCTTCTTAAGCATTTCGGTGATATGTGTAAACCATTTCAGTAAGAGGTCAAATTCACAATACTTCCAATTTTTGCATTACTGCATACACCAAAAATCACAAGTTAAACATAGGAATGTAGAGACCCGCTTGCTAGTTTCTAACATACGTCCTTCAATCAATACCACGAACGAAGCACCTCCATATCGATTCTCCAAGTACTAAATCAGCCTCCACGAGAAATGAAGTGGAAGGAGACCGCCGCCACATTTGGCGGCAGTCTGAACTTTAGGAGACTTGCAGACGGAACCATAGAGCTCTCCATTTAGATGTGTTTGCTGAACTTTAACTGTGAGAGATTTTTGTCGTATCTCTGTATAATGAAGAAATGTGGAGTCAGCCGCGGCCCGTTGTCTCTTCAGAAAAATTCGGAAGGGAGCTGCTGCAGGAGCTTGGAGATGGCGGTGGTGGAGCTCCGCTGCTTCTTAACTCGGACGGTTTGGAATGTTACTCGTGTCAAGAAAATTATCCCTTGTGTGCTTCCTCCCTACGGGACGTCGGTCGTTGCCAATTTTCGTGGTGGTTTTGAGTCCGAGAGACTTTCGAATTCGGTTGGATGGCGCAGCTTGTCTCAATTCAGTGCCTCTTGCTCCTCGAATTCTTCCGCTGGTATAAGATTCCTCAGCTTGTCTTATTTCTTTGTTTTGAGGAACTTTGGTAAAATGTTAGAGAGCGATGGCTGGGATTGTTACACAAATAGCTGCAGTTGGCTCTCGTGAGTGTATATAAGAAGCGTTTTGAGGTTTTCGCAGTTCTAGCTCTGTCTGATAGTTGGCTTGCTTTTACTCACTTATCCTATTTCGGATATTCCTGTAATTTAACTTCGTCAAATAATCATGTGAATTGTAATGACAGACGCTGCACAGGTGCTCCAGACTGACAAGTGCATATTAAGAAATCTTAGCTACAAAGATCTCGAGGTAATCTTTTGTCTCTGTCTGCGAACAACTTTCTGCCCGCTCTGTTGTAAGTAGATAAGTTTTGGTTAGAAGGAACTTGGTCTTCCCCACTACTGTACTTCTTTCAGTCCCAGCAAAAGAGAACTCTCTGCCTACCTGAATTGTCTTAGAGGCTTCTCTGAGGGTGTTTCCTCCTTGACTCAGATGGCGTGCGGAGGGAATCTCCTTTGAGCTACTTAGAACAACGAAATCTTCTCAAGGCGAGGGTAGGCAATGCATGATGATGACAAAATTGATGGACTGACTCTCTTACGAAGTCTTTACAGGCATGGGTGGAGTCAATAGGTTACAAAAAGAGCCAGGCATTGATGTTATGGAGATGTTTGTACGGAAATGGCAAATGGGCAGCTGCTGTGGATGAGATGACAGGTAAAGCATTCCCGCTGCATTCAATGACTGGTTATTGGCATGTCTGATTTCCTATTTTCCTTCTCTCTATGATGGTCTATCAGGAACCCGTTCTAACTGAGAGACGTTGCTTCATTCGAAACAACTTTATAAGTTTCATACGTTTAAATCAACGGAGATTGAGATGTCCGAGTCAGGTCTCAAGTACTCAGTTTGTTTATGCTTTATTTTTAAATGTAGGCCTGAGCAAAGACTTCAAAGCTACTTTGAAAGAGAAAGCGGAGCTAGCCGTTCTCAATATCGTGAAGGTGCACGAAGCTGCTGATGGAACACGCAAGGTCAGGTTTTGTCCCTTATTACAGTAAAAGGCACTTGGAGACAGCTCTTAGAGCTTTGAATGCGTATTCAGATCAATACATCGAGAATTATTGCATCACTGCACCGTAGTCTTCATACGGAGAATTCTCTTTTGCGTATAGCATCAGTTGCAGAAGAGAGTACACCAACTCCTAAGAACGTTTGCAGGATATAATGGTGGGAACTCCTGCCAGATAGGGTTTATGATTCTGTGACGGTCATGGAACTTGTCTGTAAATGCAGGAAGTAAACTACCGTAGTAGTGCGATCTGATAGCTTGGACGAGAATTTCAGCAGCAAGCTGTTCTAACTTGCATTTTCCTTGTGAAGTTCCATACTCTTCGAGTCTAGGAGCCCTTCGTTTGCGAATACAAGGCCTAAGTTCATGGTGGCTGCTGATATGGCAGGAATATTTGGGATTCGCAGATTATATTTTCGGTCGATGGAGGAACAATTGAGACAGTAGTGATTCCCTGTTCTTCGGGCAATGGGCGAAATACAGTTTGCGTGTCCAGCCAAGTTGGTTGTGCAATGAACTGCCAATTTTGCTTTACAGGCAGGTACTTTTCCATGCTTGCGTTATGCTGCTCTGGATTACCAATCTCTTGAAGTTGTAACAAACCTAGCCATGATCAGTTGGAATTCTTTCCTGTGTGATAGTTAATTCGTATGTGAACTAATTAATGATATGCCGAAACAGGATGGGTTTGAAGAGGAATTTGACCACTGCTGAAATTGTGGAGCAGCTCGTGGTTGCATGTCGGTTGTGTACTGAAGACATGGGAGCGGTTACAAATGTTGTATTCATGGTATGTATAATATGATTCCAGAAGCCTTCACTTTTGTTGACATGGTGCAGATATGTAGACGGCTAGTTCGTCTCTGTGCGTCTGTTGCAGTAGTAGCTAAGCTGATTGTCTCACAGCAGATTGATTTCGGTTGTGAAGGAGTCTTCTTCAACGCTTTCTCTCTTTCCAAATTAGTGATGTCTCTCCATAGCTTTTTGACCTTGGATTCTTTACTCTGAAGGGCTGAGCAAATAGCTCGAACTAACTCGGAAGTAGTTAGGAGAGGAAGAGTTTGCGTAGTTCAGTTCCTTTCTCATACAGATTTGGGATTTATTCCGTAGAAACCATTTTCTAGCAATTTTCATTTAATAATCACAATCTACAGAGCACCAAGACCTAACAAGAAGGCTCATGATTAGGACGCCTAAAGTATCTTCTGTGTAGATCTCCAGCTGGTGATCCTTCCAGAGGTGATAATTTGTACGCAGCAAAGTCTGAACTTGATATCCTCTGAAGCTTTACTGTAATTCATTCAGGGAATGGGTGAACCCCTTCACAACGCGGACAACGTCATAACGGCAGCTAACATCATGGTTGATGATCATGGGTTTCATCTCTCCCGTAATAAAGTGACAGTTTCCACAAGCGGTCTCGTGCCTCAAATCCGACAGTTTTACCAAGAGTCAAATTGCTCTCTAGCTGTGAGCCTTAATGCAACCACAGATGAGGTACTGTCGTGTCCAAGGTTGTGCATAAAAAAGTGCTTGGCTTATGGTATTTTTTGCCGACTGATCTTCGTCTCTTCCATATCCTCAGATCTGTGATTAAGCGAGCTATCCTTTCTTGATTACTTGTGAAGGTGCGCAACTGGATTATGCCAATCAACAGGAAATACAACTTGAATGCACTTTTGACCACTTTAAGGGAAGAACTCTCTTCAAGACCCAATACTCAAGTCTTCTTCGAGTATGTGATGCTTGCAGGAGTGAATGACAGGTAATATCTTGTCCCGCACCTTTGAACTGGTATCATGATGCAACAAATGATACCTTTTGAGTAGGTTTTAGACTTGTAGGCGTTATTCGAGTCTTCATCATGCAGCAAAATGTACATCTCACCTTGTTTCGGACCATGAACGGAATATCTTCGCTTAACCAGATGTATTTCACTGCTTGTGCGTACAGTTTGGAGGATGCGCAGAGACTGGTGGAGTTGGTGCAGGGTATTTCTTGTAAACTCAATCTCATATGTTATAATCCTCACTCTGAATCTGGTTTCCGACCCACTCCCAAGGAGCAGATGCTCTTGTTTAGAGACGTAGTTGCTAGATCAGGTCTTGTTGTCCACATTCGCCAAAGCCGCGGTGACGATCAGATGGCTGCCTGCGGCCAATTGGGTAGTCTTAGCTCCCAACAACCCCCTAGAATGCGCGTTCCAGAACAATTTCAAGAGGCTGTCGCAGCTCTCTGAAGTCTTCCGGTTGTAGCGTAAAATCATACAGTATCTAAGCGAAGAAGTCTTACATGTCTGGATCCTTATGTCTTCTGCCCTCCGTGTCGGATCGCAACGCACACGGACCCACATACTACATCGCGGTCCCTTGTATGGAGCCCTGCGGAAAGTGTAGAACATACATGTTATCCTCTTCCAGTATATATAACATTGCTTTGCCAATTGGCAATGGCGGATATCATCACATTGTAAGGACCAAATCGTGTATAAGTCCTCAAGCAGCGAATACAGTTTTAACAGCGAATATAACAGTTTTTCTTATCGTGAAAGACTTCAGTTAATTTTCAGACTCTAAGTAACACCGCTAAGATCCATCGGAAGATTTATATGTCCTACAATCGATTTAACGCAGAGAGATAAAGTCCAGTCACTATATAGCTGTAATCAAGTAACCAAGTATTTATTACTGATTAGACTTATGTTCTCAATTTCAATAATTTCAAGAAACAAGAAGATTCAAGAGAGCTCTATGTACGATGATATACAGTACTAGTCGATCCTGAGTCCTCCGAACACAATGAAAGGATTCGCGGAAACCATTTTGGGTTCTAATTCAGTCCCCTACTTTGCCACAAAGTAGGGACTAGCCTAGCGCCATTTTACCTCTTTTGTCTCTGTTTTGGACGGTTTTCTGGGGTCTTGTGTTCTTTGTGCTCTATGTTGCCTTCTTCACTTTGCCACAAAGTGCCCCGATCGACCCAGTCTTTGCTTTTGTGGCAAAGTGTTTAGCCCTGCCCGGAACGCCAAACGCCGTCGCATGCTCCGCCGGAACATTTGAATCCGACTGCCGCTAAGGATCGCACGAGCCGGAGTCGTAATCTGTTATAATACAGTGAGACGAGATATCCTCTCTGTACTGCCATCATTTTGACAGGCCTTTTTTTATGATATATTCAAATTATTGTCATGATAATGGGAATTCAAAATAGCTTGGTTTCGTGGATTGAGGGTTTAGAAAAAAATACTGTGGAATTTAAGAGAGCTTAGTACGGTAGTATTGATGGATTGTATTCACGTCATTTTCAAGATACAAGGGAATACATCAACGCTCAAGATTGTGTACCTACTTCCTTGGAGTCTCAACTTAAAATGAAAGAGGAATCAAGAAAGCTTGAACACTTGGGATTCATGATTCATTTGAAAAACAAAGGAGAATCCAAGAGATCTTGGCATGTGGGATTTATATACAGTAACTCAAGTTGCAGTGTATCTGTAAAAGGAACTTATAAAATATTCAAGTCCTTTAAGAAGTACAGAACCCTAAGCCACTTTCAGCAAATTTATTTGTTCATGTACTGTATACACTCACAAAAGTACGAGAACTCATAGAGTAATTTTCCTGGCACTACAATACCCATATCTCCGTCAATAACAATCTGAATTATAGAAACCCCCTAGATAAGATCCAAAGACTGAAATGTTTCTTTCATTCTCTCTGTGTCTCTTCTTTAATTTGATAGAAGCCACATATTACAACAATAGCCAAGCACGTTCAAAGAAGCTACGAAGTTCCAATGCGAAGCATGATTACTTTGTCCCCAAGATACTCGTATTGTTCTAGTGGGTACGGAACTGTAACAACAGCAACACAGCAAGCATTACCGTACTCGGGGTGACGAATAGAAGTCCCAAGAACATACGAGTTAATTGGAGAAGCGGTGGGCGATGGAGGACGTGAGTGAAGAAGCCGGTGGGGGCCGCCAAACTTACGATAGATAACGAGGAAATAGAGAGTGAGAGAGGGAGGCTGAGGACTTGGAGCCCGAGAGCGAGTCAGCGAGAGATTACGCGAGCGACGCGACGTGACGAAATGGAGGAGGAGAGTTGGAGGTGGGGGGCAGCGGGCATTTGAATTCCCCGACATGAAGTCGTGTTAACCGCTGCCCGACGCGAAAAATTCGTCGGTGCCCGGAACGGCAGGCAGGCTGCCTGCCTGCGAGAGCGCGGGCTTGCACTCGGCCTCTCCCCTGCAATCGATCGACACAGACAGGACGAAGAGACAGCTCTCGGGAGAGAAATGGTGTTAGTGTGATAATTTAGGGTTGTGGCGATGGGGATGAAAGAAATCTTTGCATTGCGGAGAGGAATGGTGGACGAATTTGACGTGCATGGGATCGTCAGAGTCGAACGCGCAGAGGAGATGTCGCTGGAGACTGTTGCGGTGGCGGAGGAGGAGAATTTAGTAACGTGAAGAACCCGGTGATCAATAATACAGGTCAATTCGGATATTATTCTTCCACCTGCTGGATTTGCACCTGCGTGTGTGCGATCACTGTGGTGGATAACGCGAAGGGGGACGATACCGAGGGTCTACGCTCCGGGGGCTAGAAGGGTCGATAGACGAGAGGGCATAATTTTTGAGATGTGTAAACAATCAAATTTAAGAGGATGCCACTGAGCGCGAAGAAGGTGGCGGCGTCTTACGGCACCGGAGGAGTGAGAGTCCCCAGGGCGCCGCTTATATCTTGCTTGACTTGTCCACTTTGTGGAGATTTGTTCCGCGAAGCTACCACAGTTTCGGAGTGTCTACATACCTGTAAGTGATTGAGTACTGAAGCTCTGGTCTGTGAGGTATTCTGCATGTATCGATGGAGTCACTGGTTTTGGTTAGTAGTGTTGCTTGAAGTGTCTGCAGCGTTAATTAGTCCCGTAGCTCATTGTGGTTTTGGAGCATTGCATATTTGTAAGGGGGGCCAATTTCACAACTTCTGTGTTTAGCGGTCTGCTGTAACGAGTTCTAGATGGAAGTCCAGTTTCGGTCTTATTGTCTTCGTCCTTGTGGTTGTTGTTGTTGTTGTTGTTTTGGATTCTTTTGTGGCTACGAGATTTCAGTCCTCGTTAGTGGTTGCAGCTGGTTGATGAAGCGTGTCGTGTATCGGGTTTGGTGTAGACCATTGCTGTAATGATGTCTTTTGGAACACTGGCGTCGAGAAACTTATACTAGTGCACTCTTTCTCTCATCCCACGAGTTGCTCGTGTAGAAGAGATATTGTCTGGTTTAACACTTCACAATGACAATAACCGCGTGACGATGGATGAACCAGTTTTATCTTATTTTCAAGTCTAAGATATCATAGTTCCTTTGTACGTAAACATGTGTCTGTATCAACATTAAGAACTGGTGATCTGTACTAATGTGGATTCGAATTCGTACTCTTCTCCCAATTCTGATCCGTATGTAGAAGAGAATGTAAACGAGTGTTGGTTCTCAGTCTGCAGGGATTGTATACAAGGTCGACTAAGCGATGGCGAGACCAACAGCTGTCCCATGTGCAATGTCAGCCTGGGGACACTTCCACTGGAGAAGCTGAGGTGCTTTTCCAAAATTTAATCTCTCTAAATTGTAAGATGTTTGCTTCAGTACACATGGTTTGGGTGATGAACGTAGGGTGAATCGACTTCAAAGCAACAAAGTGCGAAATCTGTATGAACTATATGAGGCTGCAGCTAGGGAGTATTGAGGATAGTCTGAACTATCATAGTGAAGGTGTAAGCCTTTCTTATGTTCCTCTATTCTACGTGAAATCACTACGACTGGGGAACTAATGGTGTAACTGATGTTAGCCTCGATATTAAAATCTGGCATGGATCCCATGGGACATCACTGTTTAATTATATACGTCTCTATCAGTTTCACCGCTGTACCAGCTCAGTATTAACGTTTATTGCCGCCATTGTACCAAGAAGTGAGAGATTACTGCAAAAGTTATTGGCTCTTAAATTATACACTTCTTCTAGTGCCAATTGTTACACTTCTGTTAGGTTCCCGTGGTTCATTCTTTATTTCCATTAACTCAAGTGTATTTACAACTTCAGGGCGGACCATCAGCTAGATGATGTGAAGGCCAAACTCTTCCCGGATTCTCGGAAGAGGAAGACTGGACCTGGCAGTAGCCCTGCTGTCTCGGCCGCTCCTACCAGAAGGAAAGAAAGGTCTCTATATTCGCTGGGAATTGGTGCCCAACCACAGTCAGCCAACCCTGGCTTTGCCACTCGGACTACCAGAGTTTCACCGGGTAAATCGTTAGCTCTCAGAGATTCCAACACCAGTGAGGAGGACGACGAAGAAGAAGAGGAAGAGGAGGAAGAAGCTGATGAAGGTGACGAACAAGATGAAGAGGAGGATGAGCATACAGATGCCGAGGACTACATCGGGAGGGATGGGAACAACGGGATGCTTGACTCGAATCCTTTTAACTCATCTAGTGCCAGAAGGGCGGAAGTCGATAATGAGATCAATGATCTCGACTTCATACCTTTCAGACCTTCGCGACCGAAGGAGGAACCAAGGAGGGCTCCCCTCAGAGAGCCTCTCACACACTCTGACATAGGGATTTACCATGCTCGACGCACGCAACTTACCACAAACGGAGGGGTTGCCAGAACTAGAAGCGGCTTGGACCCACTGGCCGATGAGTCGGGTGCAGGGTCTGCAAAGTCCCCCGCAACTGCGCAAGATGGAAGGGGTCTGGGCTCTGATAATCTATTAGCAACACTAGCAGAAGTGGCGGAAGCTTCGGGTATCAGTAAAGCCAGCCGGGGAGAACAACCACTGACTGGTCCATCTGGATATTGCGATATCGCACCAGATGTATCAAGGGGCAGAGATGGCACAAGTTTTGACGCAAAATCCATAGAAACACGACCTTCTTCAGCCATTACTCAAGCACTTGATGGCTCCACTCTGCATGGGAGTCCTCCAAGGGCTAGGAGGTCAAGCCCTCAACTCCAGAGGAATCCTTCACTGAAGTTGTTCGTGAACGGTGGGGTAGAAAGACCGGCTATCTTGATGCACCCCACTCCACCGGCGAATGGTTCTCTATTAGCTAGCACTTCGTTCGCCCCCAATAGCTGTGGCATCTGGTTTGCGCTGCAGGCCGCACGGAATCAGTATGAGTCAACCACCACCTTTGTTCATTTGCTTTTGGTTGGTTCACCATGATACTACCCCGGATTCCTTGTCCCATCTGGAAATTTCTTTGTAACTTATGGTGTTCTACAATATTGAATTATTGGATACTGTGAGATGTGACTAATATGAGTTTCCAATGCTTCAGGGCTGACAATCCTCTTCCCCAACTCCCTAGTCCTTATTTGAGGATAAAGTAAGTGTCCACAAATCCAAGCCTTTGAACGCTGGGGTTAATCGTATACTTCTATAGTGAGAAGGATGCTTGAGATCGCACCGTCTTTAGTTCCTCTGCCCACAGAATTTGACTTTGGAAGACCAAAATTGTTTTGCTGAGTGTCGCTCTCTGTTCATTTTCAGGGACGGAAAGCTTCCAGTCTCTCATGTGAAGAAGTATCTGGTTAAAAAGCTGGGACTATCTAATGAAACCGAGGTAAGTTCTGTATCTTGATCACTGGTACAGATGATTTATCCATTTGGTTGCAGCAATTTTGTCGAAGCAGGAGCATTGCTGGATACTATCGTGGCAACGTAAATTAACATCTTCTTCGACTGTCACAGGTCGAAATTACATGTCGGGGTCAACCGGTTGTTTCCAGCTTACCGCTGGAAAGTGTACGTAATATCTGGTTTGCAACTGCTGCTGCCCCAAATTCGAAGGATCAGGAAAACCAGGGCCAAGCAGCCAACGAGACCACCACAGGCTTGATGCATCTCGATGCTAGTTCTGCAAAAGAGCTGATCATGGTGCTAACATATCAGAGGCATAGGAGAAATACACGCATTTGTTGAAGAGCAGATCCATTCATTCATAGTCACTCATCATTTCTAAATCAGCTGTCCGGCTGTCATTTGTATAGTTTTGGGCGATTGTCCTTCATTTGAAAGAGAGGGATCACAATTTCCAAGGAGTATAATTTACGTGCATGCTCTCGCCTTCGATGCGCAATTGCAACTACTAGTGTGTCTTTCAAAAGGGAATAATGGGATGTAAGGATGCAGGAGCCCAGCGCACTGTATGCACGTTTATCATGTTCATATTGCTGAGGTTTCCTTGTCCAGACGTTTGCCTGTCGTTGTTGATGGACGCTACAATTGGTGCCTCTGTTTACGCTTTAGCAGTCATGTTTCACCAGCTAAAGAATTTGAGAGCGCGGCTTGCCTCCATTAGGTACTCCTGAATTTCATATCATCCGAGTCATTGGTGGGATGTCGAAGTCGATGCATTTGTTCTGTCATCTCAAGCGCACGGGCCAACTGTGAGGCTTCCTTGACTTGGGTTATATAGCATTCTCCGTTTCTCTTTTGATCTAAATGATCAAGTTATTTTATGGATCTCGTACAATCTCTCACTTGCACTTACGTATGGCGGTCACTCTCGTCACAAAAAGGATGTCGGACCTTTCTTGCTAGGGCCAGGAAGCTCTCATGGTCAAAGGCTGTAGATACTCTGACGAAGGATAAAAGCTGTACAGTATCCGAGGTGTACTACCGCCGCTGGTTCACATCTAAGCCACTTGACTATAGTTCGGCCTGAGAAACCTTCTTAAGCGTTTGCTTCTTCAGATACTTGTAGTTGGTAGATTCAGCCACTTTGGACTTGTACAGTTACAATGTTAAGAGGCACACCCTGGCCATCAAAATGCACGAAATTGCAGGCACTGATGTGACGTTTCTGCTGCTCCAAGTCGACCTACAACTGGTTGAACGTAGTATCACCTTCACTTTGGTGTAACGGAGCCAAGTCGGTCAATGAGAAGTTCATTTAGCGATCATTCGTGACCCGCCTCAGAATGTGCTGTAACTGGGATTGGCCTTCGAGCAGGACGGTAACTATTGTAGCACTCATCGTTGCGCAATGCCATCTGCATACCCAAAACGTGATGATCAATGTTGCCCCAATGAGTACGATTCGGGTGAATATTCTCACTACGCTATGTACTGCTGATCGTGCTCAACCGTTCGGGTACAAACACAGTGCTGCAGTTGCAGTCGATTCTTTACACAGAACGTAAACTTGTGAGCATAAAGAGTTTTGCAACTCTTGATAACTGCAATCAGATGTGGTGCTCACACCATTCATTCCCGTGTTCTCAAAACTACTTTCAGTTATCCATCGTCGATACATGTTCATGTGCAGTGAACTTCTTGTACTTACCCTTCCATCTTTTTGCACCATCATAATTCCGTGATGTATGTATCAAATCAACTAATCAAATATATGGCAGTTGTAAGCTACTCCTTTGAGTGCAGCGTCACGTTTAGGCTGCACTTACAAAGCTAATCCATATTATCACGAGGCTAAACTTCTAGTTAAGTGACATTAGTTAACATGTCCAGTGGCATATTTTGGAAAACTTCATCTATATCTTCCCTTTCATAAAAAGAGATTTGTACCCCACTAGGAACTGCGATACCCAAGTCTTAAGTACAATGTTTTCCATAGTATATTAACTGTATGCTTAGCTCGAAGTGAAATCTCTTATCTGAATGAGAATACGATGGGTAATATCAAGTGATATGCTTGATGGGGTCTTCCCATCCTTCATGTGTTCTATGTGATCACCTTTCTCTCCATATCAAGTGATAAGAGTTGGGTTTACTCAACAACTTTATACAATAGGAATAGAGAGTAAGCAGACAAATGTGAATCTTCGTTCTCTTTCTGCCGGGGCTTATATCTGTTCACATTCCCCCCACTCCATTTACATTTTCTTTGCCACGAACAAATCCGTAGATCTTTTGCCATAACAAATTATTGTTTTAGCAACTTAGTTAACTGACTAAGAATCTAGTTACCAAAAGAGAGTGAGTTTATTTTCAGCTCTTCTTAAAAACCCCATATATACACCATACGTCCAAATATAACTTTATGTCTGAATACTCACCTATTTGCATACCACAAGTCCAAATGTAACCTCAAATCTCAAACATCATATGAAGTCATTGGCCAATGGTATGAGCCACAAACCAAGTCTGCAAAAAGTGGACAGGCAAGACTGTAACAACTTCCCGTATTTTACGCTGAGATGTCAAAAACGATGTCAAATCCGATTCTTTGACGGTGTTTGTACTCCAGAAGGATGATTGAACCAAGATACACACCCACCGACCGAAGCGTCATGTTGGCGAAGCAACCGACGTTCGATGTTACGACGGTTTAAAGTACTTACAGTCTTGGTGCACTGGCATGCAGTATTCGCTCATTGATCAGATTCTGAGATAAATCGTGAATTGGAATCGAATGGTGCGATGACAGTACCAAGATTTACACAAAGTTAATGAGACCATGGAGAGATCAGGACATATATTAGCTACTTGAAACGTGCTCATATTGCTCCCTGTCCTCTGGATCTTGTAGAGCCAGAAGTTGCGAGACAGGGACGCTCCCATTGAGTACCTTCAGCCCACGGATCCTTCGGCCATGTGATCTCGTAGTAACTTTGTATCAGTTATAAGAATCCATCCTCGCCTCTCATAATCTAAGTATATGCTGCATATGGTTTTGGGTTTCTGGGGAATAGAAATCCACTTCCTTCACGTTGTCTCAAGAGAAACTGCAAGAATGTAGTGGATTTGAGACATCGCCGGGACCGGGACAGGGCTTGTAAGCGAGCATTATCACTATTAGGAAATCCACGGTACTAGATGACCCTGTAATACGGCTATCAGGGAAGATAATATCTAAGCGTGTTCGAGATTGGATATGCAACCTTGTTTCGATTGCAAATACATATCCCTCTAAACAATTCAATTAATTGTGATCACTCAGGAGATCTGATTGATACAAGACTTTCTCACTTGCACAGAGCATATATCAAGGCACAAAACTTGAATTGAAAGTAAGTTTTTCTGGTTCAGTCCTCACATACAGCCATAGGAGATGCGTCTGTGTGGGTCATTGACTTGCGAGACTGAATGGAGTCTTGTCACTATAGACATGCCCTGTCATGATCATAAGCCGGCCTGAAAGTTGCCAAAAGTTGCCAAAAGTTGTTAGATTCAAGAGGTCGCAAAATGCAATGGCGTGGCTTCAACGGTGGTGCCATGGAAGGGGCTAGCCTTCACTTTTGAGCAAGTCAAAATCCAAGAGGCAGCGTTGGTATCCTTGTCTATCTTGTATCCTGTAAGACCTCTTGTGAACTGTGGAATTGCGGCAGCAAAAGAGTACGGAAGCTCCGAGCGCCTCGTGCAATAAGTAATCGACATCACATTGAAAAGAATTTTATACTTTTGTCGAGTTCTCTTACCAACAAATTGCCAATAGTTTAGTAGAATTATATCATTTCTGTTTTCCCTTATTGGTCTGGTTGATTTGATGTGATCAAGCTTTCACCAATTTTCACAATCAGGTACACCTCGACAACTGAAGTTTGATACGCTCTTATGTTGCGGATAGAAGACAGAGATCATCATGTAATGCTTTCTTCCAAAAGTTGAACTACATTGGATTGTTGGCAGTGGTCTTCACCTTCATTGAGACTTGCTTTATTTATCAGTTGGCAACGACGGCTGAACCAGACAACACTCGAACTCTGCAATCTGCAATCTGCTTTTTGTCAAAACTTCTTAGGACTGACCAAATACACCGTCCCAGATTCTAGCATTCCATCGTATATCAGTCCTCCCGGGTACCAGGTGCAGCTGTTCTGATTGAGGCTGTGTCCAGAAGGGTTTGCTATCTCTCATATACTTCTACCTTGTCTGGTGGACATAGGCTAACTTCGTGATCATGGATGTTTATGGTATGACTCTTCTCAAATCGTGATTCATCAGGTCGTCTCTTAGCAATCTCAGATCCACACTCCAACTCCCGCCTTACAAAATCGACTCTTTCCCGATAACCTTGACTTAACGACGTGAAAGACCGTACTCTAAACAGGAGGAAAACTAGAACTAAGCTAAAGATGAGAGTCGGACATCCTCTCAAAGACGTTTAGGCATTCCACAGTTCTGTCGACTGGCTTGTCGTCGATGTCCCTTTCCACTCGCCGAGTGTCTGATTTATTGTTTAAGCTTGTTGTTACACACTTGATCCACATGGCAGGCAAACGAAGCAGCACGGATCATGGATGGGTAGTAAACATGGGTTTGCAAAATCCAAAATCGTGCTGTTCTCAACTCTTCAATATTTTATTGATGCTGCATTACCAAAATGAATGATTTAAACTACTCGGAGCTGACTATGCACATGCTGTTGTCACGCAGTCAATCAAACTTCGCTAATCTGATAGTGCAGGGAGCTCCTCTGGAAGTATCTCCGAATCCTCGAGGCGAGCCTCTTCAGCGCCGGCATCCAGTACCTCCTCTCCTACAAATTCGGTCCTCACTATGTCATCTTCTGTATCTATACCTACATCCTCGCTGTCAGTGTCGAAATCGTCTTCTATATCTCGTACATCGGGAATTGATTTATTGATAGCCACTTTTTCTGGATTAACATGCTTACGTAAAGGGCTATCAAGTTTCTCACAAATACATGCAGCAGGATTTTCATGGAATTCTCCTCGTCCAGGGCGTACTTCATTAGGATCCCCCATAAATCCTTTCTGAAAGTGCCGCACCTTGATGGCGAACTCCTCCCAACCCAAGGTCTGTCTATTAAGGAAAAGGGGAGAAAGCTTCTTCGGGTTAGGGCGAATTGTGCGTTTGTGGCCGTTGAATCGTCTGCCAAATGACACAAGTCATGATTAGAGTCATGCATAGTAAAGGTCAAGGCTCTACATTATAACACCACGCAGATAAAAAGGTTCATCATTTTTGGGTTGAAGAAAACAGATGGACATCAAAAATTGTCAAGAATGAGCGATTACGTCGTGAAAATTATGACGTCTGCAACATTGTCTCTATTTTGCAAATGTATGTTCTGAAGATAGTAAGTCAACGAAGAATTCCATCGGAAACTAACCTGTGTCCCGCCAGAATACGGGCCATGTTCCCGTTGTTGTTTGCAACGAAAGCATCACTTTCGTCACAAACAATGTAGTCAATGGCAGCCATACGAGATGAGTATCCTTGAAATAAAGCTAGCTCCTCTTTGGAAGCGAGTATTTCCTTGGTATAGTAATTTGGAAACAACGCTTTCAGAGGGGCTAGGGTGGCCTCGCCGCCGTACACATCACCAGAAGCAACGTACAGGTGGCAATCTTCTCCGAAGCCGAGAGCCCTCAGCATTAACCCCACCTCCGTAGGTGTGAGAGGACATTTGCCATTTCTTCGCTCTTTGTCCGGATTTTTGGTCTGTAATAACCACCACCACGAGTTACTAAAACTTTCATTGATCTAACATCCCTTAACAAAAAGAAACGTTGTGTTGTTATGAGTACGGATTACTAACCTATCGAACACTGTACATTAGACCCAAACATATGGCGTAAAAACTCTTCTCTTCGGGAAAATCAAACGAGTATTCGCTTGGAGAAGCATGGGCATAGGAGAATGCTTGCTCAGCATGGGGGATCCCAAACCCACTTAGGACCGAACCAATACCAACTAAAAATATGCATATAGAAGCAATGAAATGCATGCAGGCACGAATCCAGAAGTAGGATAGGTTAGTCAAATATAGTCTGTAAAATGAGAGCAGAAGTCGTTCTTAGAATGGGGAATCTTCACTTGCTACATAAATATATCAATATATATGGCTTCGAAGTCCTTGCTACAGGTGTCCAGCTACATTGAGTCTGAGCTATGGCCTCGTTACTTCTTGCGAGCATTTCTAGCTGATCGACCCCAACCTTACATCATATGTTATCCGCCAGTTTTACTTTTTTCTCTACAATAGCAGAGCTGAAGGGCTGTATGAAGTAATGGCCTGTTCAACCCTTTTGGGTTTCACACCCACTCAGACTTCACTCAGTCTTTATGGATACGTTCCGTCAAAACTTGCGTTGTGTGGTAAGTGCCGCGAAAACCTAACAACAATACTTGACAAAGCGTATTTCTAAAACCTCAACCAGTAGTCTGCCGCATTCAAGTAACCAACAGCTACGTTCATGAGCATGTAAAGGACGATCACCACTAAAAAGCTCCGTATCCTCTATGACTGCGCTTAACCAATAATTAAGTGAAGAAAACAAAGCAAAGAGATAGGATCTTATCTATCCTGACATGACATGCCCAACGACAGCAAGAGTCCTTGAACTCATCTCCGAAAGGAAATAACAAGACCTTCGTAAGAATCTATTAAGACACCTTACTTCACTGGTGTCCCTCATAATGCCGGAGAAGCTGGAGACTAGACTAGTAAAGGTACTGAGAATGACCGCCAAACTATGCCAGTAGGAACCAAAGAGTTGGAGCTAAGGAAAGAGGAAACAACTGGGAACATTAAGTTGCACGCGAGCACTCAGTTCCTTATTGTTGTGAGGCATACATGTAAGGTTTTCCAGCGTCTTCGAATTGCACCGAGTTCCTTTCTCTCCTTCTCTCCTCCACCATAATAGCAGCCTGAAAATGCTAGCATGTCTGGTTCATATCTGAATTACAACCAATGAGGTCAAGGTGAGTGACATGTGGAGATCATGACATTGTGGAGATTCTTTGGAATCTGCACATGTCAATCAGATTATAGCTTTGATATATTACTGGTCCTCTTTCTTTTGTTCATGAACTCCGCTTAAACCAATCAAGCTGAAAATCATAGTTAACTTTAAGCAAAGAGGTGATGAAAAAGCACCTGAGATGCAATGCGATATATCGACCCCCCAGTCGACGCATTCTCTCCACCAAAAGTTGACCCATCTGTGCTATGGGCTGGGTGAAATGTATAGCTTTATAGTTCACACGACACCTAAGCTTCTGTAGGTCTGAGCTCAACCTATTTGAGAGTCTGTAGTCAAACTTCGTCAATCGCAGCACCTGGATATGCACCCAAATTCAGTATGTTAATTATCATGTTATCATGTTATTAATTATCATATGACAACTGCAGATGCTACTTCAAGCCTAAATCATGGTCCCAACAGCGGGATGCTGCTGTTTAGAAAGAGCGATGAAGTGAATGCCAGATCTGAACATATCCTCCTGTAGCACCTACTTGTCTGCTAAGCAGTTTTGGCAGGACCCTGTTTTCGTAGTAAATCGGGGTAGCCTTTCTTGGTATCCGCATGGGGTATATTGCTATACTCTTCTCGACGTTCCGTGGCAGCTTCTTTATTATCGGCACATCTGAAGCGAGAGTCGATATATATTTTTCAACATCGAATATGTCGCTGAAATTACTGCATAAGAATACAACAAAACTCAGACGTCAGACACTCTACTCTACGAACAGTACACTCACGAATTTATTCAAGTAGAAAGTATATACTGTTGCAGTGCTCCATGCACCAGTGCAAGTTCAACTAGCACGAGCGCAGCTCGTGGCGCTAATTATATTCGATTCACAGGTAGACCTAGACTCTTCTCCTGGAAATGGATAGGATTACATCAGGATCTTGCCTGCTGACAAACTATCTCCGTGCATATTTCAATGGACTTGCGCATGGAATGAACGCACATAAACAATGAGCTACTAACGTTATCTCTCTTCATAGCATTGACGTTTCTAAAAGGTTCGCAGGATAAAGAACAAACTAAAAGAATATGGTAGGTGAGAGTCGGACCTAGAATCGTGCCAAAACGATTTGTGGTCAAGCACTGGCACAACCAAAGTTGCATTCAGGATCCGAGCCACAACCACGGCATCTGTAATCTGAATCACGGCATTATAATTTATCAACAAGCTATCAAATGCAGTTATCTAACTCCTTCCATAACGCTTTCTGAAAAGCCATGAAGATTACATGCCATTATTCTGCAGATATTTGAAAAATCCCTTTAGCACAAGATCTACCTGGTCGGCACAATATCTGATTTCTTGGGGACATGCTCTTTGCAAGTGTTAGGAAAAGAGTTTCCATATTACCCCAGTTCTTTGTTGGTTCAAACCACCACTGGCGTCAATCATGATATATCCATTTTGATCAAAATGGGAAAGGGCGGCTGCATAGGCAGAACGACATGTTACAACATTAAAGATTTCTTGGATATGTATGCCAAGAGTAGCCAGGATCTAGCAGTCAGTCTAACAGGAGAAAATTGAAGGTCAACAGCTGTTTGACTCAGCATTTCAATCTAGAAGCTAATGAGTAATAGAGAAAAGAATCTCAAAGAATGCTCAGTTAACACAACCGGAAATGTTTCCGTATGGAATTATTCAATTGGCCCTTAAACAAGATAGAAGAATAGGAATTTGTGAACAAGGACTAGAGAGTAGTAGACTCGTGTTGTAGCATGATTTGAGAAAGGTACAATGTGGCTATGTCAGTCCAGCAATCACGTACAAGTATATGAATCGCTTGGTTCACTGCAACCATAGAAGAACTCGACATACTCTGGGTGCCACACGTTTTGTAGAGCTGAGTCTGCTTCTCTCTGCTCAACAAGCACTAGTAAGTTAGTGCCTCTCACTGGCAGTCCATTCACGCTTGTAAAACTTGTACACTCGATAGCTCACAGCAAGTGAACCACAAGCTCTTCGTACCAAGTACGCAGTTCCCTCATGCACATTATTAGTTGTAAAAAGAACCCGTCACCAGTAACGAGGTTCATGAGAGAAAGTTAATTCAAGGAGTACGGCAACCAGCAAGAAAAACATAAATACTATTGTTCTAACCATATCCAACAGAACATCGGGTCCATACCGGTACATCCCTGAGTTCTGGTAGCTCAGTGTGTGTGGCGACAGGCTTCTTGTTCACCTGCAAAAAATAGCACGCACTTTTGCGTCAAACTAGAAGCATCCTCAACCACCTAGGTCTCGAGAGAAACGCGTCCTTGAATATCATTGAGCTTGACTATGAGCTACTGAAGCGTAATCGGCCTAGATACTGCGTAATATAGAAGCAAGAAAGAACGTCTGGACTGTTATGAAGAAGTAACAGCCCTTGCCTCTCAAGCATCAACTAAAACTGCAAAAAGTCGTCGATTAGACTCCTTTGCTATGTCTGATCGATGGCAAACTGGTTCTTACATTTCGAAATTTCAGTAAATTAGAGTTATTGAAAGGCTAGAGAGTAGATCTACGGTATGCGCTCAAAATAGAGACAGATCGACATATGATGCAGTACCTTAACTTTTTCAATCAGTGTATTCCTGAATTCAATCACACGGAATGGAGG
The DNA here is from genome assembly GCA_948567375.1 of Lunularia cruciata. Lineage (NCBI taxonomy): Eukaryota > Viridiplantae > Streptophyta > Marchantiopsida > Lunulariales > Lunulariaceae > Lunularia > Lunularia cruciata. The sequence continues at coordinate 48,100,980 of OX419761.1, read as the reverse complement.
GACTCCAAAGTGATAATGAAAATTATCCACATCAAGCACGCGACTCCCGACTATGGAGAGCAGAGCAAGAACAAACAGAGCTGAACCGCAAACTAGAGCGACACTTGACAAGGCTGGCAGTCCCCCTAGCTTCAACCGAGAGCGACCGCGTGCCATCGTCACGTCTCGTCGACACCCGCCTTTCCAGCTTCTAACTCTAATGCCATGGCCTAATTTGCCTTCCCCTGTCTCTCCAATCTTTCTCCTCCGCAAACTGCATTACCGACTCCACAACACTCCCTCCTCATCCCCATTACACCACCCGCTACTCCCATTCCACTGATCCGTATCAAGCTCCCATAACGAGACCTCCTCCAAAACCGATATTGTAACTCCATCAAATCGTACCTCCACAACGTCAAGATCACGCGTTCACGTTCATTCTCTCGCCCTTCCACGTAAACGATCACAGCTCAACATAGTATTTACTCGCGTCCAAAATCTTTCAGCTGCTGCTGCTCCCTGTAACTCCAGATCGTCCAGGACCTCTGGACGCGTCCAGTCTTGGTCGTTCAATTGCTACGCTCTGTCCCTATATTTTCTCAAGAAACCAGTCCAATTTAGATCTCCATCGACGGCACTTTGTTGGATCGATCCTGCCTCCGAGACAAAACAGAGCAGAGGATAGACACCAGTACTAGTCACTGTCAGTCAGACGACACTTGCCCGGTCTGCCACTGTCCATCCCTAACGTGGTTTCTCAGAGCCGACTATGTACATTTACCACGTTCTTGTTGTTTTACGAACCTGTTCTGTGTCTAGCGGGCAATACATATATATTACGGATAATACGGTATCATTTTTCAACGAGCTTCTTTGACAAGTCCCGTATGTAGTCAGTACTCATGCAATAAGTAGGGTCAAATTCAACGATCAAGGATTCTGTGACTACTCGTAGGATAGGCACGACATACCATCTATCCATGAGGAGAAGACTCCAATTTGAACGTGCATATATGTTTGTTTATTTCTACATAAACTTTTCTCAATCTATTTAATGAACGGTTTCGAGCATCCTTTTACTCTGCACTGATGACATTTATTACCACCTCAGATCCAAGGATTCCTACTGCACATTCCTGTTCAAATTTGTTTAGTCATTCGGACCCAAGAATTGACCAACCCATGTTCTATTTGTGTTGTGAAACTTCAAGTGTCAACATTCCTCACATGAAAGTTACCTCTATATGATCGCTGTAAGAATCAACACCAGCAGGAAAGGGAAGGTGCAGCTGGTGCCTCTTGTGCAGTAGTATCATTCCATGAGTCCATAAGCAATATAGTCAAGCAGCCAACCGAGAGCTTTTCTATAGAACATCCATCGTCAACGCTGTATATATGGGTAGTGTCAAGTTTACTCTTGCCTCTGATTGACGTTCACGACACACAAGGTTACTTTGTTTGTACCGCAGTTGCAGTGCAGTAGTTAATTACCAGGACTTTATTCAGTAGACTCGTGATTCTATCACACAAGGTGAAAAGACTTTCAGAGTTCGAGGGAGGGGTGATTCAAATAGGGAAGGACCAGAGAGATGGACTCCACAGTATACTGACTTTGACGTCCGCCACTCCAAGTTGGCAGGAAGGCTGAGTAGTACCTCAAAGCTTTGACGTGGTCCGACGCGGCGACAGCCTGCCTTAGTTGGCAGCTTGATGTGCACCAACGGCGCAGTTGATTGTCCGTCCTAGCTGGCAGTGAATGCAAGACTGCTTCAGGCCTTTCCGGAGATAGTCGGAATGCTTCTGACCAGGTCATTTCTTTAGGTACATTCCATTTGCGAGAATTTTCTCGAACTGCAATGATCTACGCTACGTGTGCTTCTCTATACAAAATCAACATTCGTAAAAACAGTCCTAGTTGTCCAAAATGGCCAGTGCCATCACAACTTCAACCCTTTTCCACGCAAGCTTTGGAATACCGTTAGGTCTTTTGGGTGTCTGTGAAGTTGGAATGCCAAAGTTGGGGTCCTGTTAAGTCCATCTCTGAGGGAAACATTACTATATTTATAAAAGGTAAATGGTAATCTAAACAGAAGAGTACTATGCTGCAATTCAATTTCCAAGTTCCTCTAACTTTGGAGTTATATGGAGCACAACGTTCACAACCTTAGACATGTTTGTTAGGTAGAGCGCGAGAGCTTATTGTATCATATGTCAAGGGTATCATTTTCACTCTCATACTTTATAATATACTTTAGACAGCATGTGTGTAGAGTATTGGTTGTTGTAATCCATAGGAGAACAATCACACTAGGTGATGCTTCTTTGGATGATCAATGGTTTGTAGACCTTACTACTTGCATAGCTTGGATATATTAAATGTTATAAGGAAGATTTTTCATATCTATACTATTGGAATCTAACCCCTATTTACCTCCTTTGTCTGTCCCTTATACTGTTTGATGGGGTCTTCCCATCCTTCATGTGTTCTACTTGATAGCCCTTCGTCACATTTCCAATTTCCATCATGTGAAAAGGCTATGTTCGTACGAGGAACATGACATTTGAAATTCTGGAATTAGAATGAGTTACACTATTGGAAAAGAACATTACGTGATCCATCATGCTTCCTTGTGTATAAACTTTAAGAAGCAGAACTGTTGCCATACTATTGTGATCTTCTCACTTTTTCGTCTTGTATAAACTCTAAGGGGCAAAAGTGTTGCCATACTATTGTATTTATTATAAACTCTTTTGGGGAAAGTGTTGTTTTTATTCTTTGATTCTTACAATATATGAATCTGTTGTTTATAATTGATAACAGATTCCCTTATTGTATTGTCGCCTCAATGTTTGGCAGTATCCTATATCCTTGTATGTTGTAAACAATAAAGTTCATGCATGGGATAGGTGAGTGCAATCTATTACACACGTTCTTCAGTCACACACATGTTTCTCTCTTCATGTTTGCGTGCACTACTTGTTTATACTAACGATAGTGTTTAAAGTAAAAAATCAGAAATAAGTAAGTTTATGATAGTGCGAAATTCCTCAATCTACCATCAAATCAAATCCCGCACGAGAATAGGGCGACCGCGTAGAAAACACGAAAGATGGGAAGACCCCGTCCAAGGCGTACAAGGATGAGATAAAATAGGTAAAATGAGGCCAAGCCCCAGGAAAGTCGATACAAGAAATCTGCCCTATGAGTATGAGTAGTGTGGAACATAATTATTGCTATATTGAGAATCTTATGCTTGATAGCAACGCAAAGAGTACATAGGTACGAGGAAAGAGAGGAGTTTCAATTGATTTGTTCATGAATTGTTGTAGGAAAGTGGCTTCCACCTCCATCAAAAAGTTCATGGACACTTCGTAAATTTGTTGTATTGTAAATGTGAACGGTCTGTATAAAATGTATTAATTAAATAATTAATAATTAACAAGAAAGTCACCAAATTTACAGTTATGGATAAAATCTCGTAATATTTGTCATAGCATTTCCTTGTCCACATCATAAATGTTGTGCGAAAGGTAACATATCTTATGACGGGACCAGCCTTAATTTCCCGACGTGTGGGTGAGGCAAGAGGTGTGCCATTTATGTTTTGGAGATATGTCTAGTAAGTTTAGAAATTCTTAATAAACTATTTCATGATCAGTTCATCTTCTATTAAAAGCTAAACTTAAAGGATATTCTTATAATTGTTGTGTGAATGAATAATTACTATGAAAATGGGAGGTCAAAACCTTCTAATATCTCCGAAATTGGTTAAAAGACTTCACCTTACATTGCTTTGCTTGCAGCATAAATCTTTAAAACGATTGATGGATAATATATGGAATTTAAATCTTCGATAACACATCTAAACTTATTATTGCTGGTTATTGCAGTAAGTGGAAAAAGATCAAGAATCTTCATAAATTTCCAAGTCAATCACCATACAGTTTTTTAAGCGGTAAATTAAAGTTTTTATTTTGGAGAGTGCTATTAAATGAGAATATCAAAAGAAGGTTTCCAGAGTGTTGGTAAGATGAGAATTAAGGGGAAATTTTTTCTTACTTTGATATATCAATAAGCTATAATCAATTAATTCTGAATATTTTTCAAATTTTATTAAATAATAGGATAATGAATTTGAATTACCAAATACTACATATGTAAAAATAGACTATGGAAATTATATATCCAAATGTATGTAATATATGTAACAAGAATCACATATTAAAAGGTACATTATTGGGTATAATGAGAAGATTTTGAAATAAATTTTGTAATGTTAAGTTAAGTGCTATGATGAAGAACTAATTATGAATTCAATATATAAGATTTAAGAAAGTAGAATTTAAAAATAGATTAAAAAATATTTCAATGAGGAATAAGTATAAAATAAAATGGTTTTGGAGAAATTATTGTTATTACATGAAGGAAAATTCTTCAAGAAATTTATAAAAATAAAAGGTTTAGCTAAGGAAAGTGGAGAAGTTATTGTTCTAAAGTGAAGAGAGCCAAAAGGTTGAAAATTTTAGCTTTTTTCTTAAGTGGAGAAAGTTGCATTTCATATACTCAAGGGTCAAGCTTTGTCAAATTAATCTATACCTTGGTTTATTGGGATATGAATTTATGTTGAAACATTGATTCAAAATTCTTAAGATTTTAATAATCATTCTTTTGCATCTCACATATCTACAAGATCCACTCCAAAAGCTTCATTGTACTTATTGTTACTTAATTTTTTATGAATTTTTACTCATCCTTTTTATTCAAAACTATAAAATTTATGGCTTTTTGGTATGCATATGTAGTTAAAGAGAGGCTTATTTAAGAGAATATAGAGATTATGTTTCCTTAAAGAGAGGAGAACTAGTAAGTGGAATGGTGGATGTCATGGCATTTGTAGCACAGAAGCTGGTTTGCTTGCAATCATAGTTATTTTGGTAGTTGCTCATGGACTACTTGATGGCAGCCATATTTCATGTTAGGGCTATTGATCACATGGTTGGACCCATTGACACTTGCACCATTTGCACCGTCAGATGTGCCATAAACAACGCTATTAGGGCTGAAGATCTAGGTTGAGCAAAGGGATATATTTTCAAAGTCTAGCTCTAAAGAGCTCACTTCTTTGATGTTGAGTCTTCAAGTCCTTGGATATGGTGGACAAAGGTTGGTGAACATCACTTGGAGTCTCTTAGCTAGAATGGGTGTGGCTTGATTGTAATCAATGCCCAATTACTGATAGATTGTTGAGTGGAGGATTGAGTTAAGATCCAATTTGGATGGGATTTGAGTGGAAGAGTGAATTGATTACATCAAAGAAGTGAAAGTCAAGGGGAAAAGTGGATGCAAAAATTGATGGCATTGGTGGTATCTCCAAGCTTGGCGGATCGTTTGTACACTTGATCATGGTCCAAGATTTCTTTGAGAGTGATAGTATATGAAAGTCTTGTTTAAGTTGATGTAGTTTGGCAATGGGGCAAACGGTATGCGGAAATAATACCCAAATTTCTTGAAATTGAGGTCAACTTTGGGTCAATGGATGTCAATTTAAGGGCAAGAGAGTGAAATAAAAGGCCTTAATGTCACAAAATTGGACTTGTGAAGCAAAATTGGAGGCAGATTTTGGAATCCATCCCCTCAAATTAGGGATTTGTAGATCATCCATTGTCTTGATTTAGCCCAAGTTGATAGTTAGTAGAGGATTTGGTGGTGAATAAACTATAGTGGAGGTGCATCAAATTGGCAGAGGTTGTTTAGATTTGGAGGTCATGCTGGTGGAGGTTGGATTCTAATACCTATTTGTGCATGTATGTGTTATTGTGATTGTAAAAGACTGAGACCGAGGAGAGAAGTAGGAGAATGAAAGACCAAAGTGGAAGATCACATTGGGACACTTGAATGAGGGAAACTCCAAATGCCTAGCATGAGCTTCAGCTTTGCTATTTATAAGGAGCATACAAAGATCTTGAGAAGCTTCTCAAGAAGCTTCCTTGAGCCGCTTTCTTGGAATGCAAGCCAAGTTAACAGTTAAGCTTCTCAAAAAGCTTCATTCTAGAAGCTGTCTACTTGGCATGCAAGCTAAGTTAGTTGGAAGCTTTTACAAGCTACCTACTTGGAGTGCAACCTAAGCTAACCAAGAAGCTTCTTAGATACTTTTGAAATATTCTAGGTTAATTTGGTCTATTCGTTACTTCGTTAGTCCTACTAACTTCATTGCTAAACTCCATATTATTACAACAATATTTAGTTTGGTATTACAAGTACTTGAGAGATATTATTTATATAAAGATGAATGATGGTTCTAAACTAATCATGATTAGCTAAAGTTAGTCATAACTAAGATAGAAAGGATCTTACTTTAGAGGAAGTAGCAAAGATGAGCATCATTATTTTGGATTCTAGTGTATTGACTTAGTTTTATTTGTAAGTGTTTAGCTTTGAAAAAAAAATTGAGAACACTTAGACCCACAAGCCTTTTTGATTTGGATTCTTCTATAATCCAAGGATAGCCTATGTGAAGAAATCCTTGACTTAGTAGCTGGGTCAAGATAAGACCACATGCTTAAGGGAATATTCATATGAGTATAGATATTCCTTTAGACTTTAGACTTTAGACTATAGACTTTATTTGACTTTTAGCTTAATAACTTGAGTTCATTCAGTAGTTAGTAACTTTGGTGCATACCTATTTCACAAGTATATAAACTAGGGGCGAGGAGGTACTTATAATCCTTTCATTTGCAACTATCTCTCTCTCATTGAGTTCTCTAATGAGCAATGGTTGGAATCTTAGAATGTTAGCCTTGGACAAATATGATAGAGTTTGTATTCCTTGTCTTCTTAGTCCATGGTGTGCTACCATAATAGCCATCACATGTTCATCTTGAGTGAGAGATAGGCTTGCTCATAAGCCAGAGTTGGAGTTTGCCAAAATTGCCCGAGCTAGTGCTTGAGTTGGTGAAGTTTGGCCAGATTTAGAGAGGCAAGAAGAAAGGTTTTGTTTGGCTTTGATGTATAGGGCTATGGGCTAGAGAGGCTACAAAGGTGGAGAAGGGCCAACAAGCCAACTTTGTTGGTGTGAGGCTAACCAATTTAGATGAGTTTTAGTAGTTTTTGGTCATCATCTGGCAAGATCTACCCACTCTCCTTGATTATGCACTTGTGTGCAATAGGTCTGCCCAAATCTTTGGTTCTTAGCTTGTTGCCTTAGCTAACTGATCCACCCTCACTTGTTGTCCTAATGACTAGTTGATTGATACTCATACATATGTAGCTTTGGCTAGGAGATACAACTCGATCCCATCCTTGGTGATCTTGGTAGCTTAGGAATTGACAGATGCTCCTATTATATCAAATACTAAATGGTGGCAGAGTCAATTTAGTGTTAATTTATGAGATGGATAGTTTTTTTTAGACTTCTTGTGATTGAAGCATCTCAATTCTATGCTTTTTGTTTATGAGGTGCTCTGACTTTAGAGCATTGGTGTGCTTTCAATAGTGAGGCTTGAGTGATGACCAATCATACTACTTATATTTTTTTCCAATGAAGGAAGAAGTGATGACTTGTAGACCATAAGAGTGCATGTTGTGATGGTAGGTTATAGGTTGTTCTTTCTCCTAGTGTAGTTATCACAATTAGAGCTACATTAGTGAGTAATGTTCACTTGGTGATGATCCTTGGTGAGGTACTTGTGGTGGTTACAATTGTGGTTTGAGTTATACTATTACAACAAAGTTCTTTGGGGTATCTAGAAGAGATATCACTATAGTATGCAATGGGCTTACATAGAGTGGCGCTTGATATTAGCTTGTATCTCAAATCCCAATGAAGGAGAAGATTGACTTTGATTTGGAGTTTGATTTAGGAGTTGATTCAATTGAGAGTGCACCTTGAGTGTCCATACCATTATTATGGAACATAGACAAGATTTATGAGACCTCCAAAGGCCCCAAGCACTATTGTGATACAATAGGTACAATTGAGTTGGATGACTTCATCCAAGAGTTTGATAGTTAGTGTGATTTGCAATAGATGTGGAACTCAACTTTGTTCACACCTTTCATGGTATGGAATGGGTTGTTTCAACACTTGGAAGATCCACCAATGGATAATTATCATGAGTTCAAAAGAGCTCACTTGGAGGAGATTGAGCTATGGAGATTGTATTAGACTTTAAACTACATCTTCATCACTTCAGCCTTGGTTTCTAGGAGTAGATCAACAATACCCACAAGTTCTAGCTCTAATAGCATTGGTGTATCTAATAGAGGTGCACTAGTTGGAGATGGTGCTACTACGAGTGGAGGTATCATTGCAAGAGGTGATACATTACCTAGGTTTAACCCCATGGTGGAGTTCTTCTAGTGTTTGAGGCAAACTACTAGGGAGTGCATACTAACAAGTTGAGGAGCTTATAGGAGTTCTAATGGAAGGATATAGAGAGCCTACTCTAGGCATATACTTGCATGAGATGGCTGATCTGTTTCACTCAAGGAGTTATTGAGGCCTAAGCAATCTAATTTTGGTATGGGATTTTAGATAAAGAGTTGTAACAATGAGTACATGGTGCTACATTGTTACAAGCTACCTCACCTACTTTGGCAACGGTCTTTAGTTTGGTTGAGTGCATTGAGCTCAACATGGTGGATAAGAGAGTGAGGATATCTAGATTTGACAGGGAGGCCCCATCCACTAGTATTACTTTTTCTAGAGTGCAATTGAGTGCATCACATTGTGTTGGCTTCCAAGTGCAAAGTAGACATCCTAGAGTGGAGTGCTTGGTGCAACTAGACCCTTACCATCATTTTTGGGTCAATGGTAGCCAATGAGTGGTGGTGTTGTTTGTTAGACTTGTGGTAGCCCTCATCACAAGAGAGAGTGCACTCAAGGCAATTATAAAAGACCGAGCCTGAGGAGAGAAATAAGAGAATGAAAACTCACATTAGGACACTTGAATATGAGAAAATTCCAAATGCCTAGCATGAGCTTTGGCTTTGGTATTTATAGATAGCATACAAGACCCTTGAGAAGCTTCTCAAGAAGCTTCTCAAGACACTTTCTTAGAGTGCAAGCCAAGTTAACCAAGAAGCTTCTCAAGAAACTTCCTTCTGGAAGCCACCTACTTGGCATGCAAGCTAAGCTAGTTGGAAGCTTCTAAAAGCTACCTACTTGGGGTGCAAGTTAAGCTAGTTCGGAAGCTTCCCAAGAAGCTTTGTATATGCTTCTAGAATATTTTGGGCTAATTTGGCTTATTCTTTACTTCATTAGCCTTACTAACTATATCCCCTAACTTCATATTGTTACATGTTCCTCCACCGCTAGTTGGTGACGTTGCTATTGAAGCTTCAAAATCTTGGATGGCCATCTATGTATTCTGGAGGTGAGAAAGAGGTTCCCATGTGGCATCATGAAGGGGATACCCTTTCCAAGGACCTTGTGCTCTGTATGTTATTGGCGTCCTTGTTGAATGTGGCGACGTGCAAGGATACGATCCACTTTGTACTCCTCATGATCATTGATAAGGATGGGAGGAGGAGGAGGTTGGACATGAGAGTAAAAGGAAGATGGGTTAGTAACAAAGGGTTTTAACTTGGAAATATGAAAGATAGGGTGGATGTGTATATGACAAGGAGGCAAGTCGATAACCAACAAGAGAGATGATTTGGGTGACATCAAAGGGTCCTATCCAATTAAGGGCAAGTTTATGAACTTGGTTATCAAGTAGGAGGGGTAGGTTACTAGAAGACAACATGACTTTATCATTGACTTCAAAGGTGAGTCACAAAAATGGTGGTCCACATATTGTTTTTGACGATTTTGGGCAACAAGGAAGTGAGATTTGGCTTGTTGGAGAGATTGGGAGATGGTGATCAAGAAGGTTAAAATATGAGGGACTTGAGTTGGGAGAGGAGCAAGAAGAGAATTTGGAACAAGCAGATCTTGGCCAAAATTGAGAAAGAAAGCAGAAAATCTAGTGCTTGCCTATTTAGAATTATTGTATGCAAACTCCGCAACTGCAAGACATTCATCCCAATTGGTATAGTGAATGTTGACAAAAGCACAAAGCATATCTTCCAAGGTGTGATTTGTACACTCAATGTGTCCATGAGTTTGAGGATGAGTGGTCGTGGACAAAGCAAGCTTGGTGCCAAGTATCTAGAAGAGTGCTTGCCAAAACTTTCTAGTGAAGCAAGGATCATGGTCAAAAATGAGTACACACAACATCCCATGATGCTTGAATATATTGTTGAAGTATATTTGTGCCAAGGTTGGAGCATCCACAACATCAACTATTGGTGCCAAATGAATTTGCTACTAAGCTTATCCACAAACACCACAATTGATGTGTGACCTTACTTTGTCTTGGACAAGGAGGTGATGAGATCTAAGCTCACATGTTCCCAAAAAGTAGATGGAATTGGGAGTGAGTGAAGGAGTCCACTCGGTTTTTGGTTACTAGTCTCATAGCATTGGCAATTCTCACACAATTGGACAAACTCTCAAACATCTCGTGCCATGTTGGGCCACCAACATTGGCATTGGAGGGTACCCAAGGTCTTGTCCACACCCATGTGACCACCAATTGGTAAATCATGGGCTTCTTGAAGGCGCACAAGTCAGAGATCACCTTTGGCTGGAACATAAATCTATTCCTCATGGAATATAAGGCTTTCCTTGAAGGAGAAGGTGTTGCACTCCTTATCACATGCTGTCAAATGACAATGTATTATTAGGAAAAAGGGATCTTGTTGTAGAACTGATTGAAACTTGTTTTGAACCTTGGAGTCAATTGATAGCGTTGTAATTGCCACCGTGATGAGAAGAAGAAACCTCAAACCAGGTCATTGTGATAGAGCATCAGGGATGACATGGAACCAACCTAGTTTGTACTCAAGCTTGATGTCAAACAATTGGTGTTGCTCCTCCCATCGATGATGTCAACTCTTCATGTGTTCCTAGTGTAAGGTCTGCAACAATGTTTATGATCAGTTTGCATGATCATTTGTTTCTCCAAGAGATAATGCCTCCATACCTTGGTGGCATATACCGTTGCAAATTGTTCTTGATCTTGAGCAGAGTAATTTCTTTTAGCTATATTTAGTTGGTGAGACACAAAGGCAATGGGATGTAGTCCATCTAGGAATTCCTACTGCAACATGGCTCCAATTGTAAAATTAGAAGCATCAAAATCAATTACACAAGGTAATTGAAGATCATATTGTTGAAGAATGGGTCTTGAAGACACCATATGTTTCAACTTTTGGAGCTCATGTGATCAATGAGTAGTGCTTACCCAAAAGGATGATGACGAGAAGGATTTTGTGGTAGCTTATGCTAGTTGCTCTATAATTCAATGGAGGCAAAATATAGTTCGTATGAAGGAGAATGCTTGGCAACAATATGGACAACAACACATTTTTTATATTACCTATTTGGTAACTCCTTCACTCTCATCATTGATCATCAACCACTGATGTGGTTGAAAGAGTCTGACAAGCTTTTAATGAAGGTTGCACAATGGGCTTTGATTTTACAAGACTATGATTTCACAATTATTCATAGACCTAGAGTCGTAAACCGTGATGCAAATGGGTTGAGTAGAAACTCATGTCCCAATTAGCAAGATCAAAATGGAGCACATTGGCATGGTGAGACAAATGAGGAGATGGTGTGAGGTTGGCATGCATCTACCTTTCTATGTATATTTTCTAAGGCCTTGGTGGTATCTCTCTTAACACATACAAGAGGAGTTGTTGAGGTCACAAATCCAAAGAGTGGAGATATTGGTAGAAGTTAATGAGACATTCATGATGATGTCTTAGTGATGGATTATCTTTACATTGGTGTTGTGGGTGGCACAATTGGTGTGAAGAAGACAAACCATGTCTTTCAACAAGCCTATGAGCTGGCTTATTTCTCACTTAAGATGAACCTCTTATGGCTATTATGGTAGCGCATAATGGACTAAGAAGGCAAGGAATCCCAACTCCATTATAATCCTCCAAGGCTCAAGGCGTTGCTCACTAAAGAATTCAATGAGAAAGAGATAGTTGCAAATAAAAGGATGATGAGTACTTCCTCACCCCTAGTTTATATACTTGTAAAATAATTATGTACCAAAGTTATTAATTACTAGAGTAACTCATATTACTAGGCTAAAAGTCAAATGAAATCAAAGGGCTAAAGGAATATCTATACTCATGGGAATATTCTCCTAAACATATGGTCTTATCTTGACTCAATCACTAAGTCAAGGATTCATTCACGTGGACTTTCCTTGGACTATAGAAGAATCCAAAATAAAAAGGTTTGTGGGTCCAAGAGTTCTCAACTCTTTTCTCAGAGTCAAACACTTAGGAATAATACCAAGTCAATATAATAGAATCCAAAATAGTGGTTCTCATCTCTTCTACTTCCTCTAAAGTAAATTCCTCTCTATCTTAACTATGACCAACTTTAGTTAATCATGACTAATGTAGAACCATCCTTTATCTTTATATAAATAATATCTTTCAATTACTCATAATACCAAATTAAATATTACAATAGCACATACATGCACAAATGGGTGTTACATTTACCCCTTGACTAAGATTTCACTTTGTCCTAAAAGTGAAGGTCTCTTTACTTTCTATGATATATCTTCAACTTATCATGGTTAATTCTATCAAAGTATCTTCCTCCTAATTCCTTGAGATCATAGGTGTAATTGCTCCACACCTTCTCCACTATGAAAGGTCCAAATTACTTACACAAAAAATTCTTTTGCTATCACTTGAATCAAACAGAATCAAACAACATTACACAATCACCTTCTCTAAAATGCTCCACCTTCTTCTTACCTTACCTCTTGTCATAGCTCTCCTATTTTTTCCTTTGGGCTTGCTCTACTCAAACTATAGCAATTGCTCTTGCTTTCTCCAATTCCATGAGTTAATCCTTCCTTGTCTTCTATGCATCACCTCCTTGTGCTTTCTTCAATCTCTTATGAATGCTTTGGAAGGTAGAAATATCAAAGTGAATATGTAAGGTAGACTCAATACCATATACCAATTGAAATGGAGAATATCTAGTGGAAGTATTCAAGGTTGTCCTATACTCCCACAAAATTGCATGAATCCTCTTTCCCTAATGATATTTAGCCCCCTCTATTCCTGCATCTTTGGCCAACATCATGCACAAGGTCTAAATGGTTCTCTCTACCAAGCCATTGGAATTTGGATTATAGGATGTAGTTACTATGTGTGATAGAGAAATGTTAGAGCATGGCTGTAGTAATGCTTCCTGTAAACTCTCCACCCTATCAAAAACCAATTCCAAAGGGCACATAACTCTAGTGATAATACGTTTATAAATAAATCTCCCAACTTCATCTTCATTTGTGTCACTCAATGGTCTAACTTCAACCCACTTGGTAAGATAATTAGTAACTACCACAATGTACCAATTGTTCCTTGGGGTTCTATTAATAGCACCTACAAGATCAATTTGTCACTTCTCAAAAGGTCTTAGCAATGGAATTGATCTAAGTGGTGGAGTGGAAGTGGACTTTCTAGCAAAAACTTTACAAACATGACAAGTTTTGCATTAATCAAGATGATCCTTGAAAAGCTCCCTCTAATGGTAACCTGCATCTAGAATCTTGAAAGCAATCACGTTTCTGCAAAGTGTCTTCCACACACTAAACCTTCATGAAACTCCTTTATGAGTAAGATAGACTCTTCCTTACACATTGCTCTTTGAAGTAGACCATCTACTCTTGGTGAGAAAGAATATATTCTGCCATTGTGTAAGGTCTAGATCTTGTTGCAAGGACCTTTGTCTCCCTAGCATGCATCCCTTTTGGATAATTACCTCTTCTAAACAAAGTCCATAATCTCCTTGTATTCCATTGGAACTCTTGAGTGATTGAGATTGTCATCAGCTCCTCATCCAAAAAGGAATCATCCATTGGCTCATCACCATCATGATCATAGGCCTTAGATAACAAATCAGCATTTGCATGTTTCTTCCTTGGCCTATATTCAATGGTGTAGTCATACTCAAATAAGAGTATCATCCACCTTGCTAGCTTCCCTTCCACATAGGCTTGTTGAAGATGTATTTCAAAGCCTTGTGATCCATGACAATGGTAGCTTTCCCTCCAATCAAGTAGTGTTTAAACTTCTTGAGACCAAAGATCATTGCCAACCCTTCTCTCTCTATGACAAAGTAGTTCTTTTCTACTGAAACCATCTACCTACTAGCATAAACTATTGGATGATCATGCCCATCTTAGTCTAATTGACTAAGAGTGCATCTTATAGCTACATTGGAAGCATCGGTGTAGAAGATGAAAGGCTTACTCCAATCAGGTTTAACAAGAATATGAGCTACAACAAGGGATTGCTTGAGCTCCTCAAAAGCTTTGAGAGCCTCCTTGTCCTCCAAGATCACCATGTATTCTACATCCTTCTTCATGTAGATGGTCAATGCATAGACCCTATTGGAAAATGAGAAGATGAACCTCTTATAGTACCCAATTATCCCCAAGAATTGACATAACTTTATCAAGCTCAAAGGACATGGAAGGTTTGAGATTTTCCTCACCCTTTCCGGGTCAACTGCTAGTCCATCCTTGGAGATGATATGCCCTAAAAGTAGACCTTCACAACTAAAAATGCACTTCTTTGGGTTGAGTGATGCATTTGCTTCATCCAAGCATTGCAAGACCTTGATTAGATGCTCAAAGTGCTCTTCCTTGCTCCCATAGACACAAAAGTCATCAACAAAGTCTCTCACAAATTTTTTCTCAATGAAAGGTTTAAACACCTTGTTCATGAACCGTTGAAATATGGCTAGAGCATTGCAAAGTTGTAATACCAATCGCTAGATATATTATCTAGAGGTGAAAATTGACTTGGTAATATCTAGAATGGTGTTAGGTATGATGGGCTAGGTAGATCAGATAGAGGTGTCACAAAAAAAGCACTTCTACTAATAGAGCAAGAGCCAAAAAAAACTTAAAAATGTAATATCAATAGTTGGACATATGATCTAGAGGTGAAAATTGAATTGGTAACATCTAGGAGGATGTTATACATAATGGCCTAAGTAGATCAAATAAAGGTATGATCAAGCGAGTACTTCTACAAATATGGCAAGAGCCAAGAATAGCCTTAAAACTTTAGTCAACTTTGGAGGTCTAAACAGATGAATTAGGCCTTGAAAATATGCAAATTCCCTCCTCCATCCCAATGAAGGAAAGGTTGGCATTCCCTTCATCCCAAGCTTATCTCATTGAGAGTTTTCCAATGGTACCTCATCCACATGATTTGGGGATTCCTACAAAAAGATTCTCTAAAGACTCCCTCTGGTCAAAGATAGTTTGACCAACTAGATAGGATCAGAGTTGACATGTCATCCATACATACAACTAATCTAAGGATTGAGCTTGCTGATAGGTCACCAATCCATGTATCTGATCCAAGGGTGGAGCTTCCTTTAGGGGAGTTCTCCTTGCTATATAGTAAAGTCAAGGTGCTCCTTTGGGGCATCAAAGGTTGAGTGTGAAATTGTGTGTTTCTTCTTTTGTGTGACTCTTCAAGTCTCCTATCCTCAAAAGACTAAAAAGGCTCAAAAGGCATGACCTTGAAAGCATAAGTACTCCAAGGTGTGGTGAATGTGGTGAGTTGTTGATGCTTTAGTGCAATCTTGATTTGGTTATACCCACTATAACCATCTCCAAAACTATACCTCTCATGATCTACAATCTCCTCAAAGATCTCATCAATGAATGGCAAAAAGTAATAACAATAGTAGTAAAAGTAGTAATAGCATTGAGCTTCTTGTAATCCATACATGCTTGAAGCTTGCCATTATTTTTCTTCACAATCACAATTGGACACACCCATTTTGAATTCTCTACCTCAAAGATAAATCTGGCATCCTTGAGCTTATCAATCTCCTCCTTCATAACCAAAGATATTGGTGGACTAATGCAACGTTGATTTTGGTGGACTGGTCTAGCATGTGATTCCACCTCAATCTTGTGCTCCTCCAAGGTGACTTTTCCTTTAGATATTTGTAATTGAAAGCAAACACATAGATGAAGATGTGTTTGCTTTCAAATCTTACCTTCTCCTTCTTGGTAACATTTGGACCATACTTGAAGGTAGATAAACTCTTCTCTATCTCCTTAAGTGTTAATGGTGATTTATCTAAGTCCTTCAAAACCTTTGGCTTAGGTGCAAAATCCATAGTACATAAGGGATACACATCTAAATAAAATTTAGATTCATCCTCCTCAATAGAATTGTCCTTCTCCATGCTTGTGTCCACCCTTGAAGCTCCTTCTTTTGAATATGATTCCCTATAATCAGAGGATGGTGTATGGTTTGATGGCTCAATCCTCAATTACCATTTGTGCCATCGATCAATTGTGTATTTGCTCTCAACCATGGCCTCCTAAGAAGCAAATCATAGTTTGAAGCCTTCAAGACTTGGAAAGTCATGAGATTTTGAATTCCCATAACTGAAACTACCACCTTATCCATCATTCCTATTATTCAAACTTGTTGCTTGTTTGCCATGCTCACTACAAATGTTGAAGGTCTGGAGGGTATCATACCCAACTTCTTCATTAACCTCTTTGACATGGCATTCACTACAGATCCTCCATCAACAAGTGCATCCTTCATGTTGTGACCATTCATTCTCACATCAATCTTTGAGGTATATTCACAAACCTCCCATGGTGTTGGTTTGGCCACCACCCCCATTGATATAAGAGCTTTTGCTTTGTTCTTCCTCTTTCGTCTTGTAAAACTCAAACCACATCTAAGCTCCTTTCTCAAGGTAGGATTCAAAGTGATGAATTGACCCAATGTGATGTTAGACTTGTGACTACCAACATCCTCCAACACATTGTTGTTCCATTATTGCTTGAAGACCAATAAGTCTTCCATCCCCAACTTCTTCCTTAGAGTCTTTATTGTTGATGGTGTTGAGGTGCTAGTGCAAGTGCTCCTAGTAGTCATAGGAGTGTCCTTGCTAGGAGTAAATCCTTGAGAAAAGTGTACATCCTTTGCAAAACAAGCTCTCTTCTTCTCTTGTGCTAAAAGCTCCAAATTAAGACCTTTGGAGTTTGAGCACTCCCACTTCTCATACTTGCTCTCAACCACATCTATGGATGCTATCTCCTTACCTTTGTTTGGATTATGAGCTATTTGGGTTTCATTACCTTCCTCTTTCCTTCTATTAGCTTCCCCATAACTCCTTCCTCCATGGTAAGTGGAATTTGGGCAATTCCTTTAGATGTGACCTCTTCCTCCACAACCAAACAATTTCTATCATTGAAATTATTGGTTGGTTGGCCTCCTTTATCTGGATATTTTCCATAACTCCTAGGTCATCTCCCCACATTTTGATCCACTTCTCTCTTCTCCCATAGTTGCACTACATTAATCTTGAGATCTACAAGTTGTTTTGTGATAGTTGAAGTAGATCTTTTGGTAGAGGTGCAAGAACTAGAGCAACTATTACTTGTGGTGCAACCTGTAACAATATGGAGTTTAGTGACAAAGTTAGTCAGGCTTACGAAGTAGAGAATAAGACAAAATAGCCTAGAATATTCTAGAAGCATCTAAGAAGCTTCTTAGGAAGCTTCCCAACTAGTTAACTTGCGCCCTAAGCAGGTAGCTTCTAGAAGGAAGCTTCTAGAAGCTTCTAACTAGCTTAGCTTGCATGCCAAGTAGACGGCTTCTAGAAGGAAGCTTCTTGAGAAGCTTCCTAGTTAACTTGGCTTGCACTCCAAGAAAGTGGCTCAAGGAAACTTCTTGAGAAGCTTCAAGGGTCTTGTATGCTACCTATAAATACCAAGGCCGAAGCTCATGCTAAGCATTCGGAGTTTTCCCTCATTCAAGTGTCCCAATGTGAGCTTCCATTCTCCTATTTCTCTCCTCGGTTTCGGTCTTTTACAATGGTATCAGAGCAGGAATGGGATGGATGGAATTTATGGACCACCAAATCCACTTCCGCCAAACCATTGGGACTTTCATGTCCAGATATTACCAAAGCATTGTTTCACACAATTCATCACCTCACGCTTTGGGCAGGATTTTCTACATATGATCACCGTGTTAGAGGAACCCTTGATACTTCCAATTGTAACTTATGGAGAACGATGGACGTGTTGTATCTACGTGTTAATCAACTAGATAAATTGCGGGTAGTGGAATAGAGTAGTAGCGATGGCGGCAATACCGGATGTTATCCTTGCAATGCAACAACAAATCGAGCATCTTACTCGATTGTTGGATGAACGAGACCAGCAATGACGAGAACAGATAGACAGAGCGCCAGTTCAAGATGGAGAAGATCGCGTTCGATTTCTAAAACCCAAGGTGTTTGAAGGCAAGAATCTTCCAGGCACAGTGGAGAATTTTGTGTTTGACTGTGAATGTTACTTTGAAGCCACCAATCTTCAAGACGAGCGGAAACAAATTCTCTTGGCTTCTAGCCAATTGGATGGAGTGGCAAAACTTTGGTGGCGATTCCGAGTAGAAAGAGCTGAACGACAAATTGTTACACCAATTTTTACATGGGCAGAATTCAAGGATGCAATACTTGGTCGATTTCAGACTATAAATGCCACCCGAGCTGCACGAGATAAATTGGCGGAGTTGAGGCAGATTGGCTCAATGAGAAGCTACATCACACAATTTCAGAATATCATCATGCAAATTCCAGATGTCCAAGAAGGTGAAGTTCTGGATCGATTTGTGCGAGGATTGAAGTCACAAACCAGATTGGAGGTGACCATGCGAGAGCCACAGAATGTAGAACAAGCCATGCAATTGGCTGAGCGTTTTGATTCCTTAGTTGCGACAACTTGGTCTCGACCTCGACCTACAAAAAACCCACCAGTACCACGAGTGGAAGAACCGGTACCAATGGAGATTGATGCTATCCAACAAAGACCACTTGGCACAGCAAATAGAGAAAGATTACAACAAAATGGAGGTTGTTTTTATTGTCGCCAGTTGGGGCATCGCATTGCTGAATGTCCACTCAAGAATGGACGACCTCGACAAGTTGCCCAAGTGGAGGTTGTGGAGCGGAATGATTAGGGAAATGAGGAATCCCAGTAGGAGATTTCAAGCCGCCTACTAGGAGCTTGATTAGTTCCAATGGGATTGAAGGCTTGACCTATGCAAGTTTGCTTCACTTGCAAGGTATGATATCTAATCGGGGTTGTAGAATTTTGGTTGATTCTAGAAGTTCAGAGAATTGCATGTCTATGCAAGTAGCAAAGGAATTGGGTATTCCTATCAAGCCAGTGATTGGAAGTAGTTTGATGATGGCGGATGGTAGAAAGGGTTCTGCATTCCGCACCTTGCATCCTGTTACCTTCAAGATTGGGAAGGAGTATTTGGAGTGTATGAGGTTTGTAGTGGCACCTCTACACTATGATATCATTCTGGGTCTACCTTGGCTTGAATGTCATAAGGTTCAATTTGATTGGACCCGACACCAAATTCAAGTACAACACTAAGGTAGGAATTTCCGATTAGGTTGTCTGGCACCTCTGAGTAAGACACCTAAGAATAGTCAGTCCCAAGATGGGAAGTTTGTCGAGAAGGTAGCCATAGAGCGAATCTGGAAGGGAGATGAGTCCCAAGATGGGAAGTTTGCCAGGAAGGCAACCATGGAGCAAGCTCGGAAGAGAGATGAGTCCCTAGAAGGGAAGTTTGTTAATGAAGCAGCCATAGAGCAAGCTTTGGAGGAAGATAAGTCTATATTCGCGGTGTGGATCAAGCCGATTGCACAAGAACAATCTAAGGAGGGCCAAGTGCCGCATCAAGCGACGGTTGATCGGATAGTTCAAGAGTTTGCAGATGTGTTTCCGGATGATCTGCCAAAGGGATTATCCTCTGATCAAGGTATGCCCTTCAAGATCGAGTTATTGCCAGGGAGTACTCCAGTGAGTAGACCAATCTATCGGCTCTCACCAAAGGAGTTGGAGGAGTTGCGAACAACACTTACAGAGTTGTTGGAGAAGGATTTCATACGACATAGTACCTCCCCTTGGGGAGCACCGGTACTATTTGTTCCAAAGAAGGATGGAGGACTTCGTTTCTGTATTGATTACCGTGGGCTCAATAAGCAAACCGTGAAGAATGCATATCCCTTGCCTCGGATCGATGACTTGCTTGATCAATTAAGTGGAGCACAATACTTTTCCAAGCTAGATCTTCGTAGCGGCTATTGGCAAATTCTTATTGAAGGAGAGGATGTGAAAAAGACTGCCTTTCGTACAAGGTATGGACATTTTGAGTGGAGAGTTCTACCTTTCGGACTCACTAATGCTCCAGCAGTCTTCATGGATCAGATGCATTGGGTGTTGGAGGGGCTATTGGATCAGTCTGTGGTAGTGTTCTTAGATGATATCTTAATCTATAGTAAGACAGAGGCAAAACACATGAATCATGTGTGAGAAGTCCTAAGACGACTACGACAGTGGAAATTTTACTAGAAGAAGTCAAAGTGTGCTTTTTGGCAGAAGGAGGTTACCTTCTTGGGTCATAAGATCTCATCAGAGGGGATCAAGATGGAAGAAGAGAAGATCAAGGCCATTACTGATTGGCCTACCCCGAAGGATGCTACCGAAGTATGAGCGTTCAACGGATTGGCCAGTTTTTACCGACGGTTCATCCACTATTATGCTCACGTGGCTGCACCATTAACTGACCTCTTGGGAAAGAACTCAAGCTTCCAATGGACCACCAAGCATGAAGAAGCATTCCAGAAGTTAAAGCATATGGTGTCTTCAAGACCCATTCTTCAACCATATGATCCTCAACTACCTTGTGTGGTTGATTTTGATGCTTCTAACTTTGCAATTGGAGTTGTGTTGCAACAAGAATTTCCAGATGGACTACATCCTATTGCCTTTGTGTCTTGCCGACTAAATACAGCTGAAAGAAATTACTTTGCTTGAGATCGGGAACAACTTGCAATGGTATATGCCACCAAGGTATGGAGGCATTATCTCTTGGGGAAACAAGTGATCATGCGAACTGATCACAAGCCATTGTTACAGACCTTACACCTAGAGCACATGAAGAGTCGACATCATCGATGGGAAGAGCAACTCCAATTGTTCGACATCAAACTTGAGTACAAACTAGGTCGGTTCCATGTCATCCCTGATGCTCTATCACAACGACCTGATTTGAAGTCTCTTCCTCTCATCGCAGCAGCAATTACGACGGTGTCAATTGATCCCAAGGTTCACAACGAGTTTCGGTTAGCCCTATAGCAAGATCCCTTCTTCCAAATGGTACATGGTCGTGTAATAGCACGCGACAAGGAATACAACACCTTCTCCTTCAAGGAAGGCCTTTTATTCCATGCAGACCAGATCTATGTTCCAACCAAAGGTGATCTTCGACTTGTGCGCCTTCAAGAAGCCCATGATTTACCAATAGCTGGTCACATGGGAGTGGACAAGACCTTGGGCACCCTCCAACGCCAATGGTGGTGGCCCAACATGACACGAGATGTTTGAGACTTTGTCCGATCATGTGAGAGTTGCCAACGGAACAAGGCCAGCAACCAGAAGCCGAGTGGACTCCTTCAACCACTCGCCATTCCATCCGCCCGTTGGGAGCATGTGAGCTTGGATCTCATCACATCCTTGCCAAAGACAAAACAAGGACACACCGCAATTGTGGTGTTTGTGGATAAGCTTAGTAAGCAAATCCTCTTGGCACCAACCTGTGATACCATGGATGCTCCAACCTTAGCACAAATCTACTTCGACAATGTCTTCAAGCATCATGGGATGCCACATGTACTCATCTCCGACCGTGATCCTTGATTTACCGGGAAGTTCTGGCAAGCACTCTTCCAGATACTCGGCACCAAGCTTGCTTTGTCCACGGCTTATCATCCTCAAACTGATGGACAAACCGAACATGCCAATCGTACATTGGAGGATATGTTGCGGGCCTTTGTCAATGTCCACCATACCAACTGGGATAAATGTCTTGCAGCTGCAGAATTTGCCTACAACAATTCCAAATAGGCAAGCACTGGATTTTCTCCCTTCTTTCTCAATTTTGGCCAAGATCCGCTTGTTCTAGATTCTCTTCTTGCTCCCTCTCCCTCTCAGGTTCCTCATACTTCTACATTCTTGACCACTATATCCCAATCTCTCCAACAAGCCAAATCTCACCTCCTTGTTGCTTAGAATCGCCAAAAACAATATGCAGACCATCATCGTCGTGATCTCACCTTTGAAGTTGGTGATAAAGTCATGCTATCCTCTAGTAACCTCCCTCTCCCACTTGATACCCAAGTTCGTAAACTTGCTCCTAATTGGATAGGACCCTTTGATATCACCCACATTATCTCTCCTGTTGCTTATCGTCTTGCCTTACCTTGTCACATGCGTATCCATCCTGTCTTTCATATTTCCAAGTTGAAACCCTTTGTTCCTAACCCTTCTTCCTTTTCCTCTCGAGTCCAACCTCTCCCTCTTCCTGTCCCTATCAATGATCATGAGGAGTATGAAGTTGATCGTATCCTTGCGCGTCGCCATATTCAACGAGGCCGTCACCAACATACGGAGTACAAGGTCCTTTGGAAAGGGTATCCCCTTCATGATGCTACATGGGAACCTCTTTCTCACCTCCAGAATGCACAGATGGCCATCAAGGAATTCGAAGCTTCACTGGCAACGAGGACGTCACCAACTAGCGGCGGGGGAATATGTAACAATATGGAGTTTAGTGACAAAGTTAGTCGGGCTTACAAAGTAGAGAATAAGACAAAATAGCCTAGAATATTCTAGAAGCATCTAAGAAGCTTCTTAGGAAGCTTCCCAACTAGTTAACTTGCGCCCTAAGCAGGTAGCTTTTAGAAGCTTCTAACTAGCTTAGCTTGCACGCCAAGTAGGTGGCTTCTAGAAGGAAGCTTCTTGAGAAGCTTCCTAGTTAGCTTGGCTTGCACTCCAAGAAAGCGGCTCAAGGAAACTTCTTGAGAAGCTTCAAGGGTCTTGTATGCTACCTATAAATACCAAGGCCGAAGCTCATGCTAGGCATTCGGAGTTTTCCCTCATTCAAGTGTCCCAATGTGAGCTTCCATTCTCCTATTTCTCTCCTCGGTTTTGGTCTTTTACACAACCCTTGCCACCACGGTATCAATGTTTCATCATAATTGTAGCCTTGAGGAGGATGCACAACTTTCTTCACCACCAAATCACTCTCATCCTCTTCCAAACTCTTCTCCATATGAATTGTAATCTTGATAGCTTCAAACTTGGAAGACAATTTCTCATATCTCACCTTGCTTCAAATCTGTGATCTCAACCCTCTCATAAAATTCTTGGTGAGCATGGCTCCTATGCCAATGATAGTAATCTCCACATCATCTCCATCCTTCCTCAACATTATGTGAAATTTGGACTCTAGTTTCTCCACTCTTTTCACATAGACTCTCACTTTCTCTCCATCTCCTTGTTTGAGGAAGGTAACCTCACTCATGAATCTCTCATAACTCTATCTAGTAGAAATTTCTCAATAAGTTCTCAATATCAAGTTTTCCTAAGACTCTTTTTGCACATCTCTCCTTTCTCTCTTTTGGTATTCTGAATCATACCATGTAAGGGAATCTTCAAAGAAAGTTGGTAATAAGAAGACCCACTCATTCTTCCTCCTCTCATTGTTTCTTATGTAAGATCTCTTAAAGTCTCTCAAAAAAGTCTCCATATCTTCTCCATCCTTGCCAAAGAAAATTGGAAGTTTCATTATCTTAGCCTCTTATTATCTTTCTCTTTTCTTTCAATATTTTCTTTTCTTTTCTCTCATTCTATAACTAATTGAGTATATACATGACTTACATCATTTGAGATTAATCCATTTTAGAGACCAAATAAGATTCAGGCTTCTCCAAGATTTCTAAAGCAACATCAAATCCTAAAGTGCATATTAATTGAACACTCGTTGATAGTTTATCCATAAGTTGAAAGATTATCTCCATCACTAATCTTGAGAACTAGTTGATGAAGGTAATTTTATTTCTATAGCTATACTAAGATTCCCTCCAAGATCTTTCACCAAAGTATCCAAAGTGTTATTACTCCATTACACTCATGTCCTTTTGGAAGTCCTTCCAATCCACAAACTTCATACAATTCCTTGGTCTTAGATCTTCTCCCTCCCAATCTTGGTGAAGAAGGTCCAACATTCAAACCTAAGTCAAGTAAGCCTCTCCCTTCCCTCAACCTCTTGCTTTCAAAGGTCAATGGACATGAACTTGCATTATGTAACAATATGGAGTTTAGCGACAAAGTTAGTAGGTCTAACAAAGTAGTAAATAAGACAAATTAGCCTATAATATTCTAGAAGTATGTAAGAAGCTTCTTGGAAAGCTTCCTGGCTAGCTTAGCTTGCACCCCAAGTAGGTGGCTTCTAGATGGAAGCTTCTAGAAGCTTCCAACTAGCTTAGATTGCACGCCAAGTAAACAACTTCTAGAAGGAAGCTTCTTGAGAAGCTTCACTATTAACTTGCTTGCACTCCAAGAAAGTAGTTCAAGGAAAGCTTCTTGAGAAGCTTCTCAAGAGCCTTGTAGGATCACTATAAATACAAGAGCTAAAACTCATGCTAGGCATTTGAAGTTTTCCCACATTCAAGTGTCCCAATGTGATCTTCCATTCTCCTATTTCTCTCCTTGGTCTTGGTCTTTTACATTGGTATTAGAGCAAGAATGGGATAGATAGAATTTATGGACCCCCAAATCCACTTCCACCAAACCATTGGGATTTTTGTGTCCAAGTACTACCCAAACATTGTTTTACACAATTCATCACCTCACACTTTGGGTAAGATTTTTTTCATGTGATCACCTTGTTTGAGGAACCCTTTATACTTCCAGTTGTAACTTATGGAGAATGGTAGACATGATGCATCTATGTGTTAATAAATTAGATAAATTGGGAGTAGTGGGATAGAGTAGTAGCCATGGCGGCAATACCAAATATTAACATTATTATGCAACAACAAATTGAGCACCTTACTTGATTGTTGGATGAAGGAGACTATCAACAATAAGAACACATAGAGAGAGCATTGGTCTGAGATGGAGAAGTTCAAATCTGATTTCCAAAACCCAAGGTGTTTGAAGGCAAGAATCTTGCGAGCATAGTGGAAAATTTTGTCTTTGACTATGAACGTTACTTTGAAGCTACCAATCTTCAAGATGAATGGAAACAAATTCTTGGAAATAGATTTTCTTGACTTCTAGCCAATTGTAGATGTAGAATCTTCTATGTAAGAATCTACATCACGCAATTTCAGAATATCATCATGTAGATTCTAGATCTACAAGAAGTTGAGTTGAAATTTTGGATCAATTTGTGAGGGGCTTGAAGTCACAAATCAAATTGGAGGTGACCATGCGGGAACCACAAAATGTGGAAGAAGCCATGCAATTGGCAAAGCACTTTGATTCTTTGGTTGTGACAACTTGGTCTTAACCTCGACGTACACAAAGTGTACCAGTACACTACACATGGGTGGGGGAACCGTCACCAATGGAGATTGATGCAATCCAATAAAGACCACTTGGTATAATGGATAAAGAAAGATTGCAACAAAATGGTGGTTGTTTTTATTGTTGCCAAGTTGGACATCGCATTGCTGGATGTCCACTTAGGAATGTGCAACCTCGACAAGTAGCCCTGATGGAGTTTATGGAGCAAAATGATCAAGAAAATGAGGAATCCCAATATGAGATTTTGAGTCACCTACTGGGAGCTTGATTAGTTCCAATGGGATTGAAGGCTCGACCTATGAAAATTTGCTTCATACTTGCAAGGTACGATATCTAATCGGGGTTGTAGGATTTTGGTTGATTTTGGAAATTCAAAGAATTACATGTCTATGCAAGTAGCAAAGGAATTAGGTGTTCCTATCAAGCCAACAATTGGAAGTAGATTGATCATAGCGGATGGTAGAAAGGGTTTTGCATTCCATACTTCACATCTTGTTACCTTCAAGATTGGGAAGGAGCATTTGGAGTGTATGAGGTTTGTAGTAGCACCTCTACACTATGATGTCATTCTAGGACTATATTTGCTTGAATGTCATAAGGTTTAATTCAATGGGACCCAATGACAAATTCAATTACAACACCAAGGTAAGAATTTCCGATTAGGATGTCTGGCACCTCTAAATAAGACACCTAAGAGTAGTTTGTCCTAGGACGGGACGTTTGCCAAGAAGGCAACTATGGAGAAAGCTTTGAAGAAAGATGAGTTCCTAGATGGGAAGTTTGTTAGTGAAGTAGCCATAGAGCAAGCTTTGGAGGAAGATAAGTCTACTTTTGCAATGTGGTAATTAAGCCGATTGCACATGGATAATCTGAGGGAGGCCAAGAGCCTCATCAAGCAATGGTTGATCAGATAGTTCAAGAGTTAGCGGACATGTTTCCAGATGATCTGCCAAAGGGATTACTCTCCAATTGTGGTATGCACTTCAAGATTGAGCTATTGCCAAGGAGTACTCTAATGAGTAGACCAATCTATCGGCTCTCACCAAAGGAGTTGGAGGATTTGCAAACAACACTTACAAAGTTCTTAGAGAAGGACTTCATATGACATAGTACCTCTCCTTGAGAGCACTGGTACTATTCATTCCAAAGAAGGATGGAGGACTTCATTTTTGTATTGATTATCGTGGGCTCACTGAGCAAACAATGAAGAATGCATATCCCTTGCCTCGGATCAATGACTTGCTTGATCAATTAAGTGGAGCATGATAATTTTCCAAGTTGGTCTTTGTAGTGGTTATTGGCAAATCCTCATTGATAGGGAGGATGTGCAAAAGACTACCTTTTGCACAAGGTATGGGCATTTTGATTAGAGAGTTCTACCTTTCGGGCTCACTAATGCTCCAATAGTCTTCATAGATCAAATGTATCAAGTGTTGGATGGATTATTGGATCGGTTCATGGTAGTGTTCTCGGATGATATCTTAATCTATAGCAAGATAGAGGCAAAACACATGAATCATGTGCAAGAAGTCCTCAGACAACAACAACAATGGAAATTTTATTATAAGAAGTCACAGTGTGCCTTTTGGCAAAAGGAAGTTACTTCCTTGGATCACAAGATCTCATTGGAGGGGATCAAGATGGAAGAGGAGAAATCAAGTACATTATTGATTGGTCTACTCTTAAGGATGCTACAAAATTATGGGCATTTAATGGATTGGCTAGTTTTTATTGACGCTTCATCTACTATTATGCGCATATGGCTGCACCATTGACTAACCTCTTGAGGAAGAACTCAAGCTTCAAATGGACCACCAAGCACAAAGAAGCATTCCAAAAATTGAAACATATGGTGTCTTCAAGACCCATTCTTCAACCATATGATCCTCAACTACCTTGTGTGGTTGATTTTGATGCTTCTAACTTTGCAATTGGAGCCATGTTGCAATAGGAATTCCCAGATGGACTACATCCCATTGCTTTTGTGTCTCACCAACTAAATATAGCTGAAAGAAATTACTCTATTGAAGATTGAGAACAACTTGCAATAGTATATGCCACCAAGGTATGGAAGTATTATCTCTTGGAAAAACAAATGATCATGCAAACTGATCACAAACATTGTTGCAGACCTTACACTTGGAACACATGAAGAGTCGACATCATCGATGAGAGGAGCAATACCAATTTTTTGACATCAAACTTGAGTACAAGGTAGGTCTGTTCCATGTCATCCCTAATGCTCTATCATGATTTGAGATTTGAGATTTGAGATTGACATGATTTGAGATTTCTTCTTCTTATCATGGGCGGCAATTACAACGGTATCAATTGACTCCAAAGTTCAAAACAAGTTTCAATCAACTCTACAACAAGATCCCTTTCTCCTAATAATACATGGTCATTTGACAACATGTGACAAGGAGTGCAACACCTTCTCCTTCAAGGAAGGCCTTCTATTCCATGAGGAACGGATCTATGTTCTAGCCAAAGGTGATCTCTGACTTGTGCGCCTTCAAAAAGCCCATGATTTACCAATTGGTGGTCACATGGGTGTGGACAAGACTTTGGGTACCCTCCAATGCCAATGTTGGTGGCCCAACATGGCACGAGATGTTTGAGAGTTTGTCCAATTGTGTGAGAGTTGCCAACGCAATGAGGCTAGTAACCAGAAACTGAATGAACTCCTTCACCCACTCTCCATTCCATCTACTCATTGGGAACATGTGAGCTTAGATCTCATCACCTCCTTGCCCAAGACAAAGTAAAGCCACACAACAAATTGTGGTGTTTGTGGATAAGCTTAGTAAGAAAATTCATTTGGCACCAATAATTGATGTTGTGGATGCTCCAACCTTTGTGCAAATCCACTTCAACAATATATTCAAGCATCATGGGATGTTGTGTGTACTCATTTTTGACCATGATCCTCACTTCACTAGAAAGTTTTGGCAAGCACTCTTCTAGATACTCAACACCAAACTTGCTTTGTCCATAGCCTATCATCCTCAAATTCATGGACAAACTGAGTGTGAAAATCACACCTTGGAAGATATGCTTCATGCCTTTGTCAACATTCACCAAACCAATTGGGATGAATGTCTTGCAATTGCGGAGTTTGCATACAATAATTCCAAACAAGCAAGCACCAAATTCTCTTCTTTCTTTCTCAATTTTTGCCAAGAACCACTTGTTCTAGATTCCCTTCTTGCTCCTTCTCCATCTCATGTCCCTCATACTTCCACCTTCCTAACCACCATCTCCCAATCCCTCCAACAAGCCAAATCCCATCTCCTTGTTGCTCAAAATTGGCAAACACAATATGCGGATCACCATCGTCATGATCTCAACTTTCAAGTTGATGATAAGGTCATGCTCTCCTCCAATAATCTCCTTCTCCCACTTGATACACAAGTTTGTAAACTTACCCCTAATTGGATAGGACCTTTTGATATCACCCAAATTGTCTCTCCTATTGCTTATTGACTTGCCTTGTCTTGCCTTGTCATATGCGCATCCATCTTGTCTTTCATATTTCCAAGTTGAAACCCTTTGTTCCTAACCCCTCTTATTTTTCCTCTTGAGTCCAACCTCCCCTTCCTCTTGTCACTATCAAGGATCATGAGGAGTACAAAGTTGATTGTATCCTTGCACATCGCCACATTCAACAAGGTTGTCCACAACATATGGAGTACAAGGTCCTTTGGAAAGGATATCTCCTTCATGATGCCATATGGGAAACTCTTTCTCATCTCCACAATACACAATTGGCCATCTAGGAGTTTGAAGCTTCATTGGTAATGAGGACATCACCAACTAACAATGGGGGAATATGTAACAATATGGAGTTTAGCGACAAAGTTAGTAGGGCTAACAAAGTAGCAAATAAGATAAATTAGCCTAGAATATTCCAAAAGTATCTAAGAAGCTTCTTGGGAAGCTTTCTGGCTAGCTTAACTTGTAGCCCAAGTAGGTAACTTCTAAAAGCTTCCAACTAGCGTAGCTTGCATGCCAAGTAAGCGGCTTCTAAAAGGAAGCTTCTTGAGAAGCTTCCCAATTACCTTGGCTTGCACTCCAAGAAAGTGGCTCAAGGAAAGCATCTTGAGAAGCTTCTCAAGAGTTTTGTAGGATGCCTACAAATACAAGAGCCAAACTCATGCTAGGCATTTGGAGTTACTCCCATTCAAGTGTCCCAATGTGATCTTCCATTCTATTATTTCTCTACTTAGTCTTGGTCTTTTAAACCTTATATCTCTTCTCTCCACATAAAAAGCACTTAGAATCACTCTTTCCTCCAAGTGGTGTATGTTTTTGGACCCTCTCAACACTCTCTTCAAATTCTATCCTAAATTCTCTTTTCCTTGAATCTACCCCTAAAATCACCTCAAACCCTTGGGGAACCTTGAGTAGCCTTAACTTCCACTCTTGGTGACCCTCTATGTTCCCAAGATGAATCTAAACACTCAAACATGTTTTTAGTTGCTCTCACACTCCTCATGCATGAGATCTCAACTCTTGAGAATTGACCCCTCCTCACAATGTCACTAAAGTCTCTCAGCTTGTATGTCACAATCTTCTGAAATTTTTTCACATTTGATTAAAAACCCAAGGTGTCCTCCCCTACAAAATTTTAGATCTTTTCATTGAGCCATTTGGCCCAAGCACATTTCTATTCAGCACATGTATTTCAGATTTGGTCTAAACACCACCCCTTACTTTAGAAACTCATAAGTTTTTGCCCAAGAATGAACTCTCTCTAATTCTTGAACCAAAAAGTAGAATATTATGCTTTAAATTTTCTTGGAAATTTCCACAAAAATCCATTTAAATTCAAAGAAATAGCAGACTCTATATAAATTTTTAGAGAACATGTAGTTTTGGAAGCAATTTACTTTATCAAATTTCAAAAATTCTAGCTCAATGCATGTACTAGCTCTCACAATAATATCAAGTGTCTTAATTGAAAGATAACCCAAGCTATCATGTCTATAAATTTCAAATCCAGATCTTAAACTTGAGATTTTGCCCAAAATCTGTAATACACCTCACACATCTCTTTAAATCCTCTCATGTGTACAAGATGTATAATATCACCTCAAAGACATCATAATGAACTACATGGTATAAAAATGGGTCTTAGTTCTTTAATATAAGTTCAGCTCTCTCCTCCCCTAATTTTATCTCTAAGTGAGCTCTCATAGTCTCCTTCTATCTAATATAGAATTGTATGCAAAACATTATTTTACCTTTTAGAAAGGTCCTGGCAACGGAACCAAAAATGTGAGCTGGCATTTTTCTCACTTAGGATGAACCTCTTATGGATATTATGGTAGTGTATAATGGACTAAGAAGGCAAGGAATCCCATCTCCATCATACTCCTCCAAGACTAACGCTTCAAGACTCAAGACATTGCTCACGAGAGAACTCAACAAAAAAGAGATAGTTGTAAATGAAAGGATGATGAGTACCTCCTCACCCCTAGTTTATATACTTGTGAAATAGTTATGCACCAAATTTACTAATTACTAGAGTAACTCAAGTTACTAGGCTAAAAGTCAAATGAAGTCAAAAGGCTAAAGGAATATCCATACTCATGGGAATATTCTCCTAAGCATACAGTCTTATCTTGACCCAATCACTAAGTCAAGGATTCCTTCACATGGAATTTCCTTGGACTATAAAAGAATCCAAAACAAAAAGGCTTGTGGGTCCAAGAGTTCTCAACTCTTTTCTCAAACCCAAACACCTAGGAATAATACCAAGTCAATACACTAGAATCCAAAATAGAGGTGCTCATCTTTTCAACTTCATCTAAAGTAAGGTCCCCTCTATCTTAGCTATGACTAAATTTAGCTAATCATGACTAATGTAGAACCATTCTTATCTTTATATAAATAATATCTTTCAATTACTTATAATACCAAACTAAATATCACAATAGCACATACATGCACAAATGGGTGTTACAAGCCAAGTAGTTTAGATTGGGAGGTAGATATCTTCTTTGTGTATGTGAGGATAGTAGAGTATGAGTATTACCACTTCCATCTCAGAGAGCACAATTGGTACATCATGATCATGAGGAGCTAAGACATTTTGGAGTAGATCATACATATAGCTTACTCTAGAGTCATTATTAGTAGCATAGTATGTAGACCAATGTATAGCAATTTGGAGCCAAATATGTGATCTATGACCAAGTTAGAGCATCATTTAATGCTCTTACACCATAGTTACACCCATTACCTATCATGAGATTGATTTATCATTGGGGTTTTGACTTTGATGGACCTTTATTGTTGATTGTGAGACATCATCAATGCATTTTGGTTATGGTCGAGCACTTCTCCAAGTAGACGGAGTTGGTGGCACTTCTTGACAATTCCAATGAAGGGATGGCTTACTTGTTCCTAGATCAAGTTCTTAGTTATTTTGGTACACAAGGTAAGGTTTTGATTGATCAAGGTATAGAGTTCTTGGGAGAGTTTGATTGATCATTATACTATCTCCCAAGATCATCCTAAGGTAGATAGCTTAGCAAAGAGAGTGGTTCAGGTGCAATAATGAAGAGAAGATTGTGTAAGTATGGTTTACAAAGAGGCTACTTGGGAGATTGGGATCTCCCATTACCTTAGTTGACCATGGCCAACAAGCCTCTTTAGCATCCTTCTCTCCTTAATTTCTACTCTATGGATGAGATCTAGGTTCACTTATAGCCATTCATTGTGATGTTACTATGGTTTTGGACTTTGATGATCCAAATGTATGACACATGTTCTCAATGAGCAGAGATCTTTCAAAGAGTGATGCAAATGGCCTTTGAGAACTTAGTGGTTGCTCAACATATGGATACCTTACATTATGCTACTATTTGAGGAGGAAGTTATAGACACTTGATCCATTGGTTTCATCCAAGTGACTATGTGTATATATAGTAGACTCTCAATATAAAAAAGTTTGCATGTCAATGTATTAGTAAAAGAGAGTAGGGCTTTTGATATAAGAGCTTCTATGTGAAAAGGAGTTTCTTCATGTATCACTACTAGAAGAAATAGACACTTCTTTTAGACTTTAAATCCAATACTTCTTAAGGTTGAATAAAATTACTACAATATAATTATTATGAAATTCATAGTTACACCTTTATAATATAATATAAGATATATTTCTTGATTTGCTTTAGTGTAATAATCTAAGAATTACTTTGGTTTGAAAATTATTGTATTCATACTATAATACAATATATCATTCTAGAAGTACTCAAGTTTGAATATCATTGTGTTTATGTATTGAATGGAAATTTTCTAATTTAAGTTACTATGCAATGCAAAATTTTATATGGGATGTTTGTACCTTTGATGAAAGTATCACGAGCTACAAAAATTCATCATTCATGATGAATATGATAGTGTTACTTGAGTAGGTTATGAAGGTATAGATATAAATATTTACAATTTGCATGAAACTGATTATAGAAGTGGATCAAGAAGAGATCAATGCATCAAGTAGATGAGATTTTGAAAAAAATTGGTAATTATGTTTTTCATAATTTAACCTAAGGTTTTACCTTTTGATTTATTTGTGAAATCATATCTAAAAATATTTTATTTAGTTCAATATATTTATTAGTAGATCTATTTATAACATATCTTATAGGAAATTAGAAAACTTTAAGAGATCTTGATAAAGCTCATGGAGAAAGATTTTATCAAGTATAGTATCTTACTAAATAAAGATGATGGTCTTTAGTCTTGCATCGACTACTATGGGTTATAAAGATGTAGTGGAGAATCTTAACCTCTTACTATACATAAATAGTTTATTGGATCATTTGGGTGGAGCAAGATTCTTCTAGATGACCCAAGTTAGAATTTTGTAGTGTGAAATGACAATTCTTAATCTCTCATGGAGTTGTATCCATTAGTCCATCAACCATTGGTCCATCCATTCAAATGGATGGACCATTTGAACAGATCATAATTCTTTTTAATCCTACAATATTCAATAGAATGTTAAATAAATATGTTACAGTGTTTTAAGTCCTCATCTATAATAAAGAAAAAGGAGAGAACTATACTCATATTTGACAAAGTGTTGCAAAGCTTAAGTAAGTGGAGGTTATTTTGTAAGAATAAATTTTAGTTCAAGAAGGAAGAAGTTACCTTCTATGATCATAGAATTTCAAAGGAGAATATTAAAATAGAGGAAGAAAAGATAAATGCTATAATATAATAGCCAACTCAAATGGATACTAATGATTTTAGAGGTTTTAATAAAGGTATGAGCTTCAATTGATAATTAATATACATTACTTACATGTTATAATACCAATAAGTAATATCTTTGATAAGGATGCCAATGTTCATTGAGAGTGATAAGAAGAAGATGTTTCTAAATCCAATTGTGAAATCTTATAACCATATGATTCTAAGTTACTTTGAATAGTTATTTTTGGGAAAATTTCAGAATAACCTCTATAATTTGCTAAAAATACAAAAATACTCCTATAATCTTCAAAATTGCAAAAATACCCATCATAGTGGTTCAACAAAGTTAATGTGAGTAATAAGACACCATTTCTAAGAGAAAAAGAGCCATACAAGAAATCTTAACTTCTCAACATATTAACACAAAGTGAATTATACATTGGAATGAACTTTGCATCCATATAGGAACATATGTATGTCATACAAAACAATAAATATTAGATTGGAGTCATGACAACAAGTCTGCCATGAATGACCCTCTTGACCACATTGGCTACACTTTAAGGCATGTTTTTCATTGTCAATGTCTTCTATCTACACTCTTTTGTTCTTTGACATCTTGGGAGTTGTATTATTTGTGGAGGTTTGCATTCTCAAACATCACATTCTTGTAGCAAAATAGGTTCTATGGTCTGCTCATGCAAACGCATGTAGCTTGCAACAGTGAAGATGGATGCAACACATAATTGAACACGGCTACGATTGTGAAGAATGGTAGTAGTAGCATGATTGCAAAGTAGACTATCTTCTTGCCAATTGAGGAGTATTTTTGCAATTTTGAAATTTATAAGGGTGTTTTGTAATTTTGGCAAATTATAGAGGTATTTTGAGATTTTTCCTTCCTTTTCTACTAAATAATACTATAATAATCATATAAAAGTAATTCAATTGATTCCCTTTACTTCAAGGGGATAAAATATTTATTTTAGAGAATTTTCAACTTGTAATTGTAAAAAACTATCCATGGTTTATGTTATCAAGATTTTGAGATGTTATCTATTGTGTAAGCTTGTAATGATGCATATAACTTACAAGTCATTATTTCAAACTACTCATATGAGCTAATATTATCATTAAGAGAAGAAACTTGAAAAATAAAAACTTGGAATATTCTATGTTGTTCTAGATTCTCTTTCTATAAATTACAAGACAACTTTCTAATGTAGTGTGACAAATCAAAGGAGTGATAAAAGTTAGAGTACCAATAGAAATGGTAAGAAAGCCTCTTCTTTCAGCTTAAAGCACAATTTGCAGCTAAGAACAATAGATATACTTCATTTTTCATCTTTTTATACAAAGAAATTATAAGGTATATTCTTTTCATATTCTTTGTTTGGCTTGATTGCAACAGAGACCTAATCTCTCCGTATCTCAAATCATCTTGAAGTGGATACAACCACTCATATGTCATTTGTGTTCATTATAGTAGCAAAACATTACTCAAGGTGAGTGTAATTTGTGGAAGCTACAAAGAAAAAAAGGCTTCCAAATGAAAACTAATAGGTCTTTTCTAACCAATGTCAATCATCACTCATATATGAGGAGCATATGAACTTGGATCTATTCACTACTTCACGTTATACTGAAATGTGCATGTTTGTGAATAAGGTTGAATAATGTTTGTGAATTTGAATAAGTTAATCCACTTAGTTATTGTAGTTAACACAGTGTGTACTCTTCAATTTACCAAGCTCTACTTTGAAACTTAGTTTTTCATTACGGTCTCCTTACACGATCATATTGATTGAGGATCCAAGTTTATTAGTAAACATTGTTCATGATTCTAGACGCCAAATCATCCTCACATTTGATGGCCACACTAAATATGCTAATTATAGAGGATATTAGGACATGAGAGCAGAAACAGTTGGAAAAAAGGGGATCAGAACTCAATAGGTGCATATGAAGTGCGGATGAAATATAAACATGATATTGTGCAAATGAAGATGAGTAATAAAGCTGGAAAGAAAATGAAGTGAAAATTGAAAAGGCCTTACATATGATCTAACAGATCAAATGTAAGGCTAAGCACAAACGAAACATAAATACTTCCTGATCAATAGCAATAGAGAACTGATATACATCCTTTATTCGAGAAGTGCTAAGCAAAGCATGTAGCAACCACATAATTGAAAACCAACCAACATCATTTGAAAGATTAAGTGAACTGAAATCAGAAGACTGGGCAGAAATCATGTAGAGGAACCATGAAATAGATCAACAAATGTGAAAGATTCAGTGAACTGAAATCAAATCAGAAGACAGGGCAGAAATCATGTGTGGGAACCATGAAATGAATCAACAAATGTGGGTGGAGTTTAAGGGAGAAGAGCGGATGGTATCTTGGCTGCGATGGAGCGAAACGTCAGAGTACTGGAGAGATATACTAGGGTGTCTCAGTTGGAGAGTTCTAGGGTTCTACAATTTGACATAAAAAAATTGGGTCTAGGATCTTGTTTATGGTAGGACACAGGGTACACATTCTGAACATATGGGTGAACATAACATCCCATACCTTCTTTTCAAGAAAAAGAAATTGTTGTAGGGTTTCCTCTGTGTATTGTTTATGGGAGGTGATAAACATTAATTAGGGGTGGACCGAGACCCCTTGCTTCCACATGCCCATTATTTACAAAACCACATGTAATAATTACATTTATTGTTAAGTTTGCAACCATGACTCTTAAATCCTTTTGTCCCAAAACCCTACCGTGATTTTGTTCCAAAAAATAATAAAATGTCCCATATCATCAGAATGGTTTTCTACTGATGTTTCAAGAATTGCAGCAATCTGGATTTGTGGGACACCTCTTTTTTTTTCCGGACCTGCCTAACTGCGTAATTAACCATATTTTTTCCAAGCGAGGCGCCCTATTCTACCAGATATATATTCTACCAGATATATAGCAAACGCTATGGACGTTTGAGTTCTAAAATACCAAACGACTGAAGAAAGCAGAAAGTATCCATAGCAAACCTCCACGAATGCACATTCAATTTCGTGCCGAAGTAGCTGTGCAAGAGTTTCTGCTCGAAAACTCATGAGTGCTATGCTATAATTATCGAGGATATATTACCTAATGTGTTCTAGATTACGTTGAGCAACCGCAAGTCCACCACGTGGACGGGGCCAAAGAGGGTCAGGCCTCCTTGTGGTTCAACAAGGCATAACTACAGAGAAAAGTAGGGTAGAGTCTGAAGTTCAAATAAATACAAAAGTAAAGAAAGTTTTTCTTCCTTCGTCGATTTTAATTTAGAAGTTACCCAGAACACGTTTCTGAATTGAATATTGAGGGTGTTCTTTACTGGAAAAATGAACTGTCTTGCAGCTATGACTGACTGGGGTGTGCCGTCAGTTTTAGCAGCACACCGAGTAGAGAAGATCTGCTTTGAAAAAGAACGGATTACATTAAAGTTATAAGGAATCTCTTACCAGTCTAATTGGAACAACCCCCACCCCACCAATGTGGGAAGCCCCTTAGGTGCATTGTATCCATGTGGTCTCAACATCCCTAGCTCTTTCGTGCATACGGGTACACGTATACTCGACTACTATACGCGTCGTCGGGCCTTCCACTGCAATATTAGAACTTAAAATTACGAAAACAGGTGGGACGCATACAATGTTTCTCATGTGCGCAGATGACAACTTGTACTGATGCCAGTAATAATGTTCAGGCTTTTAAGTATTGACCTTACGCGAGTTTCAACTTACACTAGTTTGGACGGCTACTCCTTTTAAAAAGCATTCCTTTTGCAGAAGTTTACCTAGAATAGTTGTGATAGTGCCGTTCCAGAGATGAAATGGAAACTAACGTCTTCCTAGGAGAATGGAAATCTCTCAGGACTCCAAGACACCTAAAAGTTCGAAATTTGGATAAGGTAGGTTAGTGTTTAGTTATGGTCAGCCCATGTGCAAGGATACCCATACACCTCGAGGAAGACTCCGACACTTCCTTGTTCTCTGGACTGTAAAACTAACTCTGAAGGATTCGAATTGCCTGAGCGACTCTTTCTATTAGGATGTATCACATCCGTATAGGGTTTTGTTGAATTCTGTACTCATTTACAAGTTTGTTGTAGTTATGTGAAAAATGAGAGTTACAAGTCCTGTTAAAAATGAGACCCTTCTACGCAAACAAAAGTCCCTGTATCAACAATATGTAACGATATTCAAGGGAATAGATCGTACAAATCAATGACATCGAATTACTAGCGGTATTTACTGGAAGACCCAAAGAGATTGAACAGAATTACTTGGTTATGAGTTTTTAATCATCTACGTTGGCAATACACACACTTACCGGGATTGCAGTGTAGGATCTTACGAGGTTAGGAAGGGCCACATAGCTGCAGGAAAGAAGATACTCTGTTCCAGGGAATGCCAAAAACATAACCACAATATATATATCAACAATGGAAGAAAGTGCGAGATCTGGGGGCGTCTACCAGTCAAATTAAACTTCATGGCAAAGTTGGCAAGATCTAAAAACCTTCTGGAGTCGCCTCACAAAGGTTTTAATCTCAATGAGCAAATAAAAATCACGCAATCAGACCATCAAACCATTGGCCCATCAAATAGAAAGGAAAAAGCTTCCTCGCTTCTCTATTCAAAACTGCAGCCCGAAGTCCTTGAAACTTCTTCACATCTGGAGGATTGCTTTGCCAGAGTGTGTAAATTTAGCTAATTCTGCACTAGCAACAAGTGACATCCTAGTGTACTTTATGAACAACCACAACTGATAAATGGGCAACAGCATTTTGAATATGTGCAGTACGCGATGACCTTTTCTGTCCTGTAATGGTAGATACCTGCCACATTGCTCCAATTTGGAGTCATCGTCTTTGTTGGTGCATTATGCACTGGCAGCAGCATAAGCTGTACTGAAAGAATCAATGTCAGTGGATGAACATACGTGGCCATCTAAAGGTGCCTGAACACTGGAGTATTCTCAGCACAGTCTCTAATGTGCAGGAAAATGAAACAATAACCCTCAGACCCAGTATTTGTACTCGTAGTACACCGGATCATGAAAGACTAAAACTTACCATACTCAGAAAAACTATTTAACAAAACATTTTGTCTAATCTTTTGAACCTAATCACATTTCACATGCTTGGGGATGCAAACACTCGTTCGTATTTGAACTTGCGAGCGCTGGCAAGACCTTCGCGAAGTAAGGAAATTTAATCACCGTCTTCAAGACGTCTCCAGGTTAACACTGAGTTTCCAGCTGAGATGTATCACCTGCTATAGCAAGCGGCACCTGAGTAGTAGCTTTAAGAGACTCGAAGACATCTTGTTGGAGTCATCCCAAGAGCGCTGATCATGCTCTTATCTTTAACAAGAGCATGACCTCTGCGTCTCGCACCCGTCTGCGCTTGGATGGAAAGTATACTGGACGAGTTAGTCCACACGGGTCAAACCATGAGTAGGAGGCTTGGCTTTGAATCAATGACCCCGTTTGTGTGTGGTGCTGGCTACATATGTCTTTGAATGAAACCACTGCAAGTGCTGAAGCTTGGAACGGTAATACTTCCTGTACAGGCTGAGATGAGAACCGTTGGAGGACCAATATGCTCAGACAACACCAAAAAATTTACAAACTGTTGATTCAGTTGGTGGGTTTATGTCATGCGGAATGAAGAGTGCAATAAACCTTTTACAGTGTAGATGTACTACGAGCCGGTAGAGAACCAAACCTTCAACTCACGCAGAGAACTACAGCTATAAGGGTCTGTAACCCGTACTTATTTTACACAAATCCTCTGGAAGCTGCCTGAGATCATATGCTCAGCGCCACTGTATCGGGTTGGTACTGCGGTGAGATGGTTGCCCGCTGGATCACGGTGTCTTCAAAGACGCTGCGCAACGTGATATACACAGGTAAAAATGTTAGCGATCCTCGATATGGAGTAGATATGGAGTATAACTTTCCCCGATCTATAAGAAAGAGACACGAACTTATACGTCTGTATCCATATAAGCGTTTGTAGCCTAATCGCACATAACAGCGAGAAGAGACATCTACCGAAACAGCACTCTTAGCCCCGTTCGTCATCAATCATGAACGACTGCAGGATGTGCAGGACACCTTACTTGACAATTATCTTGTTGAACGCTCTTTTACTGACTGGGTCCTACGAGCTGCTCCAAGAGTTAGCTTCTCTTTCGTCGCCGGCGTGGATATAGTCCGCGACCTTCCCACCGTTGTGGGTGTACTGAAGGATGGCTTTGAGGTGGATAGATTAGATGCCTTTTTGATGTCTTGAGGGGAACTTTGTTTGTGTGAGCCTGCATTGGAGGAAAAAACACCCAGATTGAATAGCATGACATATTACCAAATCCCCAGTCGATTTATCCCAATGTTTGTTGAAACTGTTAACAGGATGGATATACCCAAGACGCCAATTGCAAAGTCAAAACAACAAGGAAAAACGCAAAATGTCCTTGCAGGCAAATAATGCTTCGCTTGTAAAGCCCACAACGATATTCAGTAGCCCATGAAATGAAATTTCAAATACCAGATAACTTGTCGAAAGCAAAGACGCTGTTCCAAAACCTCTTGAATATAGACGAACCTTTGTTGCTCAGGTAGGATGAAGCTTTGTTGCTCAAAGGGATGAGTTGACAGACTTACCGAACGATTGTGTAGTTTCAGTGCTCGGTCGTGAAGAACTCTGACGTTGGTTGCTTGATCGCTCACTTGCAGAAGGTAAATTTACCGATGTCGACATCCGGCTTGAAGGAGGCAAATTCATAGAGGTTGAGAGGCGGGAGGTGTTGAATAGTACACTTGAGCCATCACCGTTTTTCTTCTCACGTGGAACAAGAGACGAATAAATGCCAGTGTTTCTCTTGAAAGGGTTGTCCTTTGGAGATGCCTCGGATCCACTCGAAGTTGTGCTTTGTGGAGTCTGTGGAGCCTTGGCACCAGCTGCGGTTCCAGCAGGACTTCCTCCGCCACCCTTTTTGAGAAAGCCAGTATGAACTTTGTATGGACTTTGGCTACTAGGCGTTCCAAAAGGACTGGCGGCATCTCCACTCCTTCTGAGAGTTGCACTCTCCAGCTGTGGACTCTTGCTTCCAGCGGCCCCGAATACTCTGCTTTCACCTCCTCTCCTTCTGGCCGCTTGAGAACAGAGTGTGCACGAGCCCGAGGTTTGGTCCCACATTCCATGTATAGAACATACCCGCTCTCGGCTAGGCACTTTGATTGGAGTCAAAGCAAGACCAGCAATTTCCAGACTCTTCTCCGACAGACTATGACGACGTGAAGAAGTGCGAGAACTTGGTGGAGGAAGTGCAAACCTTATATCTGCCGGGCAATCTGCAACAACCGATGTGCGTAGATTGCTCTTAATTTCTTGTTTATCCTTCTTTCTCGGTTCGATGGTACTCGGCCGCCTGAGCGTCATCTCTGAGGGATTGAAGAAGTCTGTGATGGTTTTCGGTCGTGGGCGAGTGCGTTGATTTAGATCGTCTGCATTTTCAGTCGGAAAATTGCTCCGGTCGTTGAGAGGCTCAAGGTGACCAGCGAATCCTCGATCTGTATCTGCTGCAAAATGGCCTTCATTCAGCTCTGCCAAGCTGAAAGAGCCTGGTCTGCTCAGATTACTGCGATGATTAACTGGAGCAAGAATAGCAGCGCTCGATCTAGCCCCCCTGCCTGCTTGCTCTGCAGAACGGCGTTGTTTTAGCTGTTCCTGATAGATATCTGCTGTGCCTTCATGAACATCGTAAGAGACAATCAGACGGACGGCCCCAGCCTCTGTTTTGGGAGGAGCTAAACCACACTCGTCGCGTGAGGGTGCAACACCCACGGTAACTTGCTCTTCATCGCCTGCTACTGAATTCGTATGCGCAATAGCACTAGTAATCAACAAGTTCGATTCTCGTGCAATTTTCATTTGATTGAGCTCAATTGCACGACCACTGGTTGCGTCCCTCTTCTCCTTTAGATTTGTAGATTTCACTTCCACTACTGGATCTGGTGTAGCCGGGGCAAGCGCGCTGATTTTGGACTGATCCTCCTCCCGCAAGGCTTCCTCTTCAAGTACGAATTGACTCGTCTCTTCTGCTGCACCACCGCGCGCTAATTCTTCATCTAGTAGAAACTGCCTAACCTCTTTTCCCTCAAGAAAGAATTGATCTGCTTTCTCACGCAAGGCTTTATCTTTGAGAAGAAAACCTTCTGCGCCGTCGCACAGGGCTTCTTCTTCCAGAGAGAACTGATTTACCTCATCCACACTATATGCAGGCACATGAATGGGGCCATCGAGCTTGGCAAGAAGACCAGAAGCGTCCCGATCTGTTGTGGCAGTAGTTGCTATGGGGTCGGGAAGATTAGAGGTTGAGGAATTGAGGTCCAGCAAAGTCTCGTCTTCTATACGGAACTTTGCAAGGCTCGCAAAGTTGAACTCATGAAAGACTGGTTCAGGTTCTGCCGAATGCCTGGTTACACTTGCAAAAGTTTCCTGATCAATGGTGTCTCTAGGATCCAACTCTGCAAGGGTCCTTTCAAAAGCCTCCAAGAAATGGTCATTAGAAAGTGAAAACAGCTCGGGATTGTAGGACTTCTTCCGCGGCACAGGCTTTTGAAATTCTTCCAAATCATGATTAGATTCCAGAATGTCCTCCTGCTTCTCTGAACTTGGAGATCTAAGCATATCGTAAATCAGATTTTCTCGGTACACCACACCGTCATGAAAGTAAGACGCTCCAGCTTTGATCGCAGCCTCGAGTATGCGTTCCTCACGCAGAGTTTCTGGAGATTTATCTCTATTCATCCAATCTGCCGAGCTTTTGTCTCTTGAAACAGTCTTTTGATCAACTTCCTTAACTTCTAGGTCGCTGGCGCTGTCTAGATCAGTCAGACTATCGAAGGAAGAAGTTGCACTGTCGGAAGAGCTTGTATCTTCTTCACCGCTAGCAGAACCTCTCGTCACCCGCAAAACAGTGGCTCTTTCTTCGATTAAATTGGGACTTTCCTTTCTGGTTTGCGACGTAACACAGGCGACAGACGGACTCGCGTCGATGGAGTGAACATGACATGTGTCCGTGTTTTTAGGCCTTTCTTCCACTTTACATGGTTTTGTTATTGAATGTGGAATTTCATTCGCCGGATTGACCTTGTTTTGGTGTGACACCAACGAGGACAGCGGCTTCATTGAATCGCCAACCACTACGGATTTTGCCGAATCCGGGAGTAGCTCGGTGGTGACTGGTGGCCCAAAAACCTTCTTGGTAATTGCAGGGTTTAAAGAGGCTGCTGACTTGTATGAATCTCCGCCTTGGGAAGCTTTCGTGGCCGGCTCCGAGGGCTCATTTGTAGCGTAAGGGACCAGCGGCTCGTAAAATTGGGGATGATCGCCTTTGGAGTTCTCATTGGCAGGGTAGGCAACGAAGGGCTCTAAAAACTGATTCTCACCCTTGATGTTCTGTGAGATGACAGTGGAAGGCTTGAATGAATCTCCACCAGCCACCACATTGTTGTCTATCGGGCGCAATGTCCTCCCGACCAACCTCCATTCACTGAACAGTTTGCCGCAATCGTCCTCCTCGTCTGCGTGTGCATTCCTCTTCTTGAAACTTCCTGGCCCGTTCAGGGAACCACGAAGCTCCTCCTTAGTTTCTCCCATGATTCGCAACATCTTCTTTAATTCTTGTAGTTCTGTTGCTAAAACAGCGTTGGAGAATAAGGAGTCGGCTTCTTGTCTGAAATCTCGATCACCAGGAACTGGAGGTCCGTGCTCATGTCGCG
The DNA here is from genome assembly GCA_948567375.1 of Lunularia cruciata. Lineage (NCBI taxonomy): Eukaryota > Viridiplantae > Streptophyta > Marchantiopsida > Lunulariales > Lunulariaceae > Lunularia > Lunularia cruciata. Next base: position 48,057,430 of record OX419761.1, on the reverse strand, counting down.
GAAACTGGCCTGCACGAACACAGGAATGCGGAGAAGACCGATCATTCGCAGCCCTCGAAGTTACCCAGGATGTGGATATCCCGTAACAGTGATCAGTAAGCTGCATTTGAGACAGGCAGGACATAATGACAGGGTCCGGTACATCATGATTGCCTATTATTCGAAGCTCTTCAGGTAACTCTCCTATAATGAAGCAACCTGCCATTCTGGAAAAGAAGAAAATAAAAAAAATAGACTTGAAGAGAAGAGAAGACTCTCATATCTTTCGTGATTACAAATGTACCTCAAAAAAGATGCACAGCACGAAAATCGACATCATTAAACAGGAACAATCACAGGATCGGGAATTCGGAAACAGAAGCAGACTTCTTGAGACAGACATTCCAGGCGACAGACAGCACATGTGCAATCTGCGTCTGGAGGCTTCACCGAGTAGTTGCGGGCGAACGTACTCGGCTGCATTGCATCCTTGTGAACCAGAAAACGGAAAAGAAGCGGAGACAGCCAGACAGACAGACAGAAAACAGACGGCGGTACTAAAGTGAAAGAAAGAAACGAGAATGCTACCAGAAAGATGATCCTATGATATTTTGATTGATCAAATGACGAGCGAAAAACACAATAAGTGTAGTAGTAAAGGAATCAGACCGTCGTTATGTACACACAGTAATGTATATACTTCGAGCAGATCGTCAATTTATGATTCTACACTCTTCAGCTCCGTGGACCATATATATCATACAACTCGTCATTCCACTCAATTCCAGGACGGACCTACTTCAATTGAGCCGCAATCAAGACGATATTAATCTCCGCATGATATCAAATCAGCACGAGATCCTCTTCCTACTACGCGCAAGCAGGCCAGGCACAAAGACGACGACGGATCGCAGCCAAGATGGAGGAAAATTTAGACAAGAAGAAGAAGCAGCAGATCCAGAAGTTGATGAGGAAGATGCAAGAGAAAAAGCAGCAGTCAAAGCCAGCCAGCCAGCAAGAGCCTCACAGAGAGCAGCACAGCACGACATTCAATCTCATTCCGGGCCAATGCATACTCCAAGCCTATGTGGCTCCCCCGATCCTCCGACCCGTCCATTCCACCCTGTCCTTCCCTTCACGATCCCCCACGCTTTCCGGCTTCCTGCCGGGAAGCCGTTGTACTGTTCTTATTTCCGCCTTCCCTTCCCGACGTGATCCGACCTGGCCTCCGTTCCTCGTCCTCCTCCACTATTTTTCTACATCTCCGACCGTATCTAACAGACGGCCGTCTATGCACGTGCACCGCTTCCCTTACCTCGGACAACTGACACGGAAACTACCAGATTGCGGTACGCCCATCCCACCACCTGGAGTTCGCTTGCTTGACTAGTGTAAATGATTCAGTCCTTCTATTGCATTGAAGTAACTTGATCATCCTTGAATAATCTTCCACCATTAACGTGAATGGCTCTGTTGTCAAGCTCAAGAGAACCATTCACACAGTAACATGATCCATTTCACCAATTCCAGGCTCCCAAGATTTCAAAATAGTCCAAGTAAACGTCAAAATCTCATTTCAACTTTTGAAATAGGGAATTTTGAATATCTGTTTGAGACACACTGTCAAGCTCATTGTCGAGAAGCAAATAAGCTACCAGATCGATTGAGCTACAAAATCGCTCAATTTGATAGCTCAATCAAAAGATTTTCAATTTGGCTCATATAGTAGTATATTGGCAACGTTTCGCCTCAGATATTGTCCATACGTTTATACTTGAAACAGTTTTGCTTACTCGGTGACTTCAAATTGTGCTCAACTGCCAATAATCCTCAATGAATCAGTAGCACTGCTCGCGAGTGAGACGGCGCTCGAATCCAAGGCTGGCTGGATTGCCTTTCAGGTTTCATTGTCGACGGAATCACTGTAGTTTGTCTTAGATTTTTGTCCTCGAGTGAACTACATGGGTTCGTCCGAGAGATCGGGCTGGGACAGTACAAGATTTACTCGAGCGGCTGGAATTCAGATTGCTTCGTGAGGTGATATTTGCGCGCATATTCCCAGGTCGATGGTTTAAGTCCTTGTCGCTAATGTTCACCCATAACCACTTAGGGAACTACACCCGAGCATCTCCGGGTCAATGCATTCAAAATCCAGAGAAACCGTCCTCCTGAACAATCCTGAGGTCTGCTGTCTCTCTTGTCCCTCCGGTTTGGAGATCCACATCTGAGCCTGATCGCAGTTCAGATAGTAATCGGGATGTCATATCTCAGAAATCGATTGCGAGCCCGAAAATCCCGTTTACTTTCCATGTCGAAAGGGATGAAACTCTGCTGCGACGGCGACACACCCTTCTTCATTGACAACCGATTCAGTAAACTGTAGACTGATGAATCCCGTGATGAATAGATTAGAGAACCAAACCTGAGTTAATGTAACTCTTTTTCTGCAATTGCATATATATTCAGAGTGGGCGCGTGATGTCTGAGCACAACCCCTAGTCACAATGTGCTGTGCTATACCCAAATGGAAAACCACCACGATATCCTGCCCCAAGTTGATGATAAAAACCTAAGATCGGATCACATGGTTATTAAGCCCGGTATACGATGAACCTTCGTTGTAAGACAATTTGGCATCCGTGGAACATGATTCCGTGGTTAATGGGTTCACGGCCAGATCTGGAATCAAGTTGGACTCGATAACAAACGAACGAGAATAAGTTTGTAAATGTACTAGATGAGTACTCTGTATGTGCTTGAACATTAGAGAGGATGCTCTCCAGAGCAAAGAGGAAGTTAAAAGTAGAAAGCTAAAGTGAGAGTATATCCGCAAGTGGAAAGGAAAGAGTGCTGCAGTGTATGTCCGCAAAAGGCTCACTAACATCTACTACCTCAGGAAAACCTTGTTCTGTAGATACTTTGAATCTTTTCTTCACACATGTGGAAAACGACTTCATTCACATTTAGCAGAAATAGTTTCCTCCACCAAGCAAACAAACCATTGTCAAAGACAATACTAATCATCTGCTGTCTAACCGTGTTCTGTCTAATCAGGTTACGTGGTTTTCGATTTACTGATAGCAAAGGGCGTACATGTGCGGCTGATACACAGAAAATTCTGTACACATGGAGAAGAAAGAGCCCCTTATCTGGGAGCGGTGGTGATATAAAGTCAGTTTAGAAGAGAATACAGTGATTTGATTCACTCGAACAAGATCTATGAGTAAGGGAGCTACAACCTTATAGACCTCCGGACCTTCAGAATCGCAACCAAGTACAGAAGTCTGGAGGCGTGTGAGATAGAATATCACATAACCCTACTCGTACATTCCCTTCCTAATTGGCACTGATGTGACATGAGTAATATGCTACTGGTAGGACGTCCACAGCCTTGACAATCAAGCACCATCCTAATAACCTTGAAAGGTGAGAGGTATACCTTCTACGATGGCTCATCGGACGTTCCAACCTCTAGTCTTTAGCGACTCTAATAATATCCAAGTTCTACTGGGCTATTGTGGCACGCCAAGTCGTTCTTTGAGTAGAGAAACTATGGACCGTGCAGTTGCATAGAGGTCCTTGAGATCCTTGCGTAGATCTTGTTGCTTTCTTTAGGCTCCCGTTCTCAGCCAAGGTGTACGCAGTTATAGCACCCGTGGGTACTGTTATCATTATTTTGGAGAATATGCTATCTGAATTTATGGTAGTGATAGAAATTCACACAGGAATGGATTTAGTGTAACTTTAGTATTACTGTAATGGTCCGTATTGCAGTACTGTACTTCCGTGTTTTTACACGCAACTTTTGTTTCTCAGTCGCACCTGGGATTTATAATGAGCTCATTCTATGTTTGCGATGGATGTCAAACTCTGTACTGACTTCGAGTTTTTACTCATCTGTCAGTATTCTGAATCTCCGTACGAAGGATACAATTGAAGAACTTCTCAATTGACCAATTTACATTAAGAAGGTTCGTTGGTTCCACTGTTGATGTTTGGCAGCCGGCGGGATCTGTGCTTGAAACTTCCAACTTGCCCGACGGTGACAAGTGAGGAAGTAGAAATGGGATTTCACCAACTCCAGTCATTGGGGTGCCTCGAGTCAGCAAATTCATCAGACGAAATCAAGCAGGAGAGAGAGAGAGTTGCAGAAATAATAGCGTTTGTGGTCATGAGCGCAAGTGCAGTGGTCGAAATTCAATGCAACAATACGCCTACTCTACAGTGAACGAAACAACACAACACCTGCAAGCTCGAGGTGTAATCTATCGTCTGGCGACAATGGCAGTCATCGATTGTCAGTTGCCAAGTATGACTCCCTGGCCTGCTTGGACTCTACATGCCGGAGTTAAGAGCTGCTGAGCGAGGGAGAGATAATAACGTAGGCTGCAACTCGCATGTTGCTGTGCACCTGGGCCCAATAAACTTGTTATAACAGGTAGACTCGATCGCAACGTGATGAATGTTCCATGAAGCCCGAGAACATAGTGTACAACCTCCCAATCATTTCCTGGTTCCATGTACCACAACACCTTCAACCACTCCCCCACTCCAACCCCCGGTCAGGGAGTTTCATGCAACGAATTGCCTGGCCACTAGTAACTACCGCAGCAGGAACAGTACTAGTAGTCGGTTCCCGTTAATTGATTGATTATTTGATGATTCGACAATGTCCAAACGTCTTGTTGATCCGAAGTCGCAAATGCAAAGAGGGGAGGTGAGTACTATACGAACCAAGTTTTTGACCACTTTTTGGACTTTCCATATTAAAGCCTGCACAACCGGCGTCCTTTCTGGACAGACCGAAATGCGTCTTCCATACTGCCTAACCAGCGTCTCCAGTTGTGGCTTATCAAAAATCCGATGGTCTAGTCTTCCGTTTGATCATAAGCAGGTGGACATCCTAAAGTAATGTAAGTTGCCCCTAGACCGACCTAGTAGTATTGCCTGTAGACCAACCCATCCGTAAGTAATCTTCTTATCTCGGTTGAGAGTTCTTATCACTGCTGAGAGTGATCGAGAGCACTTGATAAGAGGATCATGGTGTCTTTTGTGATAACATTGTGCCCGATCTACCTCTTTCGCAAGATTACTTCTCTATAATCTCCTTATCAAATTTGAGAGTGAACATTTGATAAGAATATTATGGGTGTCTTTGGTGATATCATTGAGACTGACCTACCTTCTTTGCAAAGTTCTCTTTCTATAATCTTTTTGATGGGAGTATTATGATTGTCTTTTGTGATACATTGGATCATGTACATTTGATTTGATTGTGTGATAGCCAAATCCACTTCTATAATCTTCTTCTCATACGAGAGTAATTGAGAGCGTTTAATAAGAAGATTATGAGTGTCCTTTGTGAAATCATGGATCACTCACATTTGATAGTGTGATAAGGGATTTTGCATGTAGGCTTACATCTCTATCAATCTAGGGTAGAGCTGTAGAACTACTAGCTATTGAAGAGATGACATCTATAGCATTTTTGGATAGTTATGGTCTCATTGCATCTTCACTTTCCTTTCATTTTGTGATTGTTGATAGGCTAGTCTTGGAGACGGACGAGATCAAGGTGGAAGAAGTATCTCTTCTTTCCACAAGGTTATTGCAAAACACAAGAGATGATACATATATCTCCACATGCTAGAGAGTACCTTTCATCCTTTGCTTCCATACCATCAGATTGGACCAAAGGCTTGTAGTCTTTCTTGATGGATTTATAATTTCAACATACATTACACTCTCTCTTAGTTTATTCATTCGTACCTCATGTTGTTGGAGCATGTCTTTGTTCTTGCTATAATGCCTATGTAAGCTCTTAGATCTAGCTAGATTGTACATTCTTTCCACAAGGTTATTGCAAAACACAAGAGATGATACATATATCTCCACATGCTAGAGAGTACCTTTCATCCTTTGCTTCCATACCATCAGATTGGACCAAAGGCTTGTAGTCTTTCTTGATGGATTTATAATTTCAACATACATTACACTCTCTCTTAGTTTATTCATTCGTACCTCATGTTGTTGGAGCATGTCTTTGTTCTTGCTATAATGCCTATGTAAGCTCTTAGATCTAGCTAGATTGTACATTAGGGCAATCTGATTCAAAGTAACTACTTTCTCTACAATGATGAAGTTTCACTTAGGTTTTGTTCACCCATATGTATCTTCATTACTTACTTATGAGTGTGCTTCTACACTGGATGCAACAACAACTAGTGTTTTTTGGAGGATAGAGGATAGTATCCATTATGCTATAAGTAAAAGAATGTTTGCTATAGCATGAGAGAGTGGATACTTTGCTTGGAGGGAGCATTGGTATGCTTTGTAGATGACAATTGTCCGGGCAAACTTGTACTTGGTTTAAGATGATCAAGTGATAATTATGGATATATAATGAATTTTATAATGATAAATATATAATTATGGATATATGTGATGTAATGTCCGCCGAGGGAGTGATCATCCATCCCCCTCGATGGGCGATGAGCAGAGGGGCCATAGGTAAGGTCTCCGAAGTATAGTGTATTTAGCAAGATCATTTCTTTATTCATCTAGGCTTGGAGTTAAATGGAGCTAAGGATACAACATTGGACTCATTTGTCAGTTCATGAAGGCATATCATGTTAATCGAATATAAAGTATTAATCACTTTCATATTTTATAACACTTTTTAGGTAAAGTATGTCCATTGCTCTACATAGAGCACTGGCTTATGAGTCACTAGGAAAAAATTCACATTAGATGATGCTTCTTTGGATACTCCATTTTTTTATTAACCATGAGGCTGACATAGTGAGATATTTTACGTGTTGTATGTAGTGCAGATTCCTCCTTCTGAGACTTCTGAGGATTAGCTTCATTCTACTCTACGTCTTTTGCTGGTATGGGTTGATGGGGTGTTCCCATCGAGCGTTGCTTTCTCTCAAAACAATGTGATCATCAGGACCGACTTCTTCAGATTGGGGACCCTGTCAATCATCCACTTCGCTTTGCCATTCAAATTTAGATCATTCCATTCTTTAATTCATGTAGGTAATAATGCCAAATTTAATGCTTTCTTACATCATATAATCTGCTAGTCCCTTTGCAGTCCTAGTGGAGCCACATATAGATTTGACCATAAACGACAATAATGTATTGATGTTGTGTCGGCTACAGTCCAGGCCACAAGTTACGAATCGTGATTAGGCAGTTCGTTACAAGCAAGTTCCGACGCACAGTTTTAAAGTGGTAGGGGTCCCAAGTGTTGCGAGGACTGAGTTCAGAAAGTGTTATTGTATAAAACATATCCGGAAGAGGTCACACACTTGTCAGGATTCAATCTTCTTGATGATGCCGACTGATCAGGAAAATTTATACCGCAATTATCCTTGGATTTTAGGACGAATTTTATAGTGACATGCAGGGTGGAGGACCCCAACGCCACTGCACCTATCAGGCCAAATAAGAAATTGTCCTAGAGTTCAAAGGTAGACCAAATGTCCTCAAATTGGTAAACAATATAGGAGTAATACATACGATTGCTGATTCTGTCTGCCCGAGGAAATGCACAAATTACAATTGTGTTAGAGCTGACATTGCAGGGTTATGCAACAACTAAGTTACTTAAAGTTGTCAACTGGACAACTCCGAAGTCCATGGGCAGAACGGATATGGAAGGTGTAGTAGGGGTCGCTGATAACCGTGCCCAGCCTGCTGGCAGAAATGACTCAGACAGTCATTTCCAGTTCAGCCGAGAAACTCTGTTGTGGATACCAACACACCTCTACTCTACATAGATTTACATAAAGAAAGAATGAAGTCGCTGTACACTCTTCTCTAGTCTTCCAAGTCTCTATTTCACTGTAGAAGCTTTGGCCTCATAACTCATTCCTTCCTACACATGTCCAACGACGTTTGCTTTATCTTTTAACGTCGATCCAGAACGAATACCCACACCACTAGCGAGGGTACGGAGTCCTTTGACAAGCGACATGGAATTATTACCTGTGCCTGATGCTAACTTGCCAGTTGAGCTGGAGCCACTCCCTGCCTTTAGCCCCAACTTTGAATTCGGAGGAAGAGAATTGGGTGTGGACAACTGGTTCTCGATAGGGCGGAAGGGAGTAGTAACTGCCTTGTTTGGGGCTGTGAACAGCAACTGAGTCACTGGAGGCCGCAGAGATGCTAGGCGGCTATTTAGGCCGTTGGGTCCATCGGGCAGGGAAGAAACGCGCAGATCAGATTCTAATTCTCTCTCCACAGGTGCTCCTCCTGCATCCTGTATTCGTCATGAACTGGCAAAATCAGTACTGTGATAGGACAGTTCTAATTTTCAACTACATACATTGCAGTCTGTGAAGAGCAAATCTAACACTTGAGTTTGATGATGATCTAGTCCTGCTCCTAATCACAGAAACATAAAAGCGCAGTATGCAATGGTCTAGTAAGGTCGGATCAGGTGCTTACCCCGAGCATAAGGAAGTTGAAAGCGTGTTTACTGGTCGTCACAATATGAGGAAGAATTTCTCGTCTGAGCTCCGCCAGGGTGGATCCCTTTGCAGCTTTCAAGACGCAGATAATCTTTCCAGATGAGTCCTTTGATGACTCCCATTTCACATAGACATCACACTGCATGATAGCTTCAGTGTTGGTGTTCACCAGCACGTTCTCATTACCATAGAAACTGTTGGCGATGGTACCGGCAACTGGTCCGCCTCTGGTGACATTGTTTACAGGCACGTTTTCATCGGCATATTCAACAGTGTAGGCAGGTGATACTGGCGCTGACAATCGGGAGGCAACCGGAGAGGTCTCGAGGATATCATTCGCTTTGGGTTGCGAAAACAAGTTTCCATTCTTGAATTTGCGATGTCTAGCAGGGGAGTCAGATTTCTGGGGAGAAGGTAACACAGGGAGTGGTGATGACAGGTACGAGTTGAAGTTCTCATGAGAAAGGAGACCATCATCAAAGCTTCTTGTTGATCGGTGGGTAGGTCTAGCAGGACTGTAGTAGCCATCTGCCTCCAGGACAAGGTGCGAAGCCTTATTTTCTCTGAAGGATTGAGAGAGTGGACTAGACAGAGGGGACAGTCCTGGTTGAACCGGGGAAAATGGTGAAACAGAATTCTGAATTGAGTACAACTCTCTGACGATGCTACCTGCCGGTTTCTGCCTCTCAGGGCTTGATCTGACTGATCCTGGGCTCTGGGAGTAATTTGACTCCCCGTCTCCATGGACATCCCTTCCAGGAGTTGAACGTGAAGCAACCTCTCTCCTGTGCCCACAAAGCAGAAAGATGTTCTCAATTCTAGCTTTTCTTGCTGAGATGGCTTCCACGGACTCAGGCTCCTCGCGTCCCGATGTTCCTGCTGTTGTATCTGATCCTCGACGTGGAGTTAATCTCCCAATGAGTACATCCACCTCGCTTGTTTCTTCGCCTTGCACAGACTCTGTCTCTAGCATAGCAGAAGGTCGAACTCCTCCTCCAGCTTCCAGTCGTCTTTCGAACGGCGTGAGTTCCTCCTCTTCTTTGATAGCTGAAACAGGGTGAAATTCACGAAGCAAGTTGCTGGGATAGAGATTCTGAGAAGCTGGCTCGGCTGAAGTGGAGCTCCCTGAAGTGTAGCTGGGTATGAATCTACGAATAGCTTGACTGTCAGTAAACCTTGGACAGCTAGCGAAGGGCCTTGCAGTAGCAGGATCTTCCGCTTCGTCCTCCTGTTCTTCATGAATTATGGGAAGCCACCCTTTCCTGTGCAATCTCGCTTCGCTCCAGGTACCAAGACCAAGGGGGTCGGTCTCGACTTGCAGGGCCATCTCCTCCTCTTCAGGCGAGGAATCACATAACATGCTCTCCGGATCCGTGTGCTGATCGTTACTCGGTGGAGTGACAGCCGAATCATGACTGAACAAAGTCGGCCAAGTTAGTTGAGGAACCTTCTGAGTGGGGGTCTCTGTGACTGGCACTTCTGGCTCTTTGGGAGAATTTCTCATGCTCTTAGAAGCTTGCTCCTCTTCTCTTCTGTTTAGAAGATCTCTGAGAGTCGAACTCTGCTCTTTCCTCTTTCTCTCGCCGCTACTTACCGACTGGCCAGGATTCTCCTTGAGCTTGCCACTCTCCTCTTGACTTGAGCTGGATTTTTTGCTCGAATGACCTTGTTCCTGAGAATCACTGTTACTCCTGAAGAAGGAAAGAACAGAGGAGGAAAACTTTTTCGTCACAGGCGTGGAATATTTACCACTTTCAGCCTTACTAGGACTGGAAGCTACTGTACCAGGAGTTTCAGCGTCAAAATTGTTGCTCCTATCAGACAAGTTCCTAGACTTTTCCAATCTACTTCGCGGCGACTCGACCTTGATGTGCTTAATACTCCGGCCCCCAGACTCTTTTGGATCAGATTTCAAGCTGTTGAAGGACCTCTTGAGCTCGTTGAGCTCAGTCTCAGCCTTGTCAGCTCGCGAACGTTGGAATTCGAGCTCTTTCTGTTTTACCTCAAGTTGCCGTTCTAATTCCTCAAGTCTCAATTGAGTATCTTGGAAGTCGCCCTTCCGATTCAAAAGCTGGTTCTCGATATCCTCGACTCTCTTCCTCAAGTCCTTGATCTCTTTTTGCTTGGCTTCTTTCTCCTTTTCTGACTTTTCCTTATCACGTCGCAGACTCTCTATACTTACATCCTTCTGTGCAATTCGGGCTTGCATTGTTGCCAACGTCTTCACATCCGCTTCAAGAATCTTCTCCTTGGCTGGAGAGTTGGGAAGACGAACTATGGTTTTTGCCTTGGCACCATACTCGAAAGTTCCCATGGTCTTGTACAAGTCTCTTGGGCACGGGCTTGCACAAAGGATCATTAGAATTTTTGCATTCACAGTTTCAAAGGAATCCTGGAAACAAGTAATGGCACCCAGTGTGAGACAGAGTTACGATAACGAACTCCGAACCTAACTAATGAGCACTTATAACGCAGTGTAGGCATACAACAGACATAGACAAGCCATTACCCACATAGGTAAATATTGATCGACTCCTTAGTACCTGGAGGAGCATGGTGAGTTTGCTATCCCTGTAAGGAATATGTTCACTTTGGGCAGCTATGGCCTCCACTACTCGCTTCAGTGCTCCGTTCCCTTGGTTGATTTTGCCAGTCTGAAATCACACGAAAAAGGAACCACCATAAGCTTCAACCTCGGCTGATAGTGTACGAGACAAGCGAACTTGGGCATACTGAAGGGCGAACGATATTAAGGTGCAAGTAAAACCTGCAATCTCGAATCCATGCCAATGCCAGCTTGCTCAATGTTTTCAGACCCGGCCATATCCACCAAAACCAAACGACCCCCAACTGCAGGAACCTCAAAAGTTACCTGCAAAAATGCGATAGACCGAATCAGATATATCTCGTTAATGGTGGAAATGTCTATAACCAATAAAACGATCCAATTGGGTGGTTTCTATTCCAAAGTGCGGAACAGCAAATAAACAAAGTAGCACGACATGAGTTCGAGTTATACCACGCAATGACTACGGGAACTACGGTCGTTGCAGTTTGTATTCTTCGTGACTCTTCTCTTCTCTACTTTTTGTATCTCCTTCACTAGTCTATTGGCGTCAGTGTCTTCTTGAGTTGTCGAATTTACGACCCTGTGACCTCTCATGATAAGCTTTACCTGCACAAGACAAGGTCAACATATATTACAATCTTTTATTACAAGGAAAAGGATGTACTGTCCCCAGACAGTGAAAGAAATGTAGCGTTATTAGAGGCAGTAAGCAAATATTGTTGTTGCTCCGAATGACTGGAAGAGGGCAAGTTTGTTGAGTCATTACTCCACGTGAATCATATCACATCAATATCCGAACTCCATAGCAGGTAGGAGGAAGACTTGACGAAGAGTGCTCAACAAAAACCAGAGATTTTCGTCATTTCCTTAGGATAGGAGGTGATCAACAAACACTGACCTTGTTAGTAGCTCCTTTCATTGAACCCGGAGGATTGCTGGTTTGCGCAAGAAGGTCGAAAATTTCCTCGTTAAAAATCTCCCAAACAGATGCTCTAACAGTCACCTCCTTAGGAGAGTTACTTTCTCCAGGCTCGAGGCCCATGATCTGACGAAGGGCGTGATAAGCAACACCACGCTCACGCTGGGACCCAAACATGGTGTGACTCTTCCCAGCTCCTGTTGGGCCATACATCATGATAGTGCACTTTCCTCCTCCTCTCACATCTTCAACCCGAGCCTCAGCATATCTTTTGTAAAAAGCCTCAAGGCTTTCCTCCTCCGCTCTTGACACACCGTCCAGCGAGAAGTCTCTGTACTGTAAGTGATCCGCCTGCCTGATCCGCAAGTCTCGTCCGTTGGGTAACACTTGGATTGCACACGGCTCATCCTTTCCATCCGGATGTTCACGGATCCTTCCCACAACTTCCACAGGATGAGAACCGCCTCCGCCTGCTCCATTAAACTGCTGCATTGGAGTAGGTGTTGCAGAGGCGACATTAGATAATGTGAGCCCCGCAACGCGGGGCGTACTCGGCGTCCTTGTCGCCATGAGCTCAACCCTTAAAAACTTCTCCAAGATCCTTTTCAGCTTCCCTGTTTCTCAAACATTGTGTGGACCTTTTGCGTTCGACTGATTCATGACAGTCGTAGACTCACGTTGAGAGTCGTTTCACTGTGCGTGAGTTCCTGCACAGTTACCAGAAATTCCTGTAAGCTGCTAGTAGAACAAAGCGATCAATTATTGCGCTAGAGACGTCATGGAAGGTCCTGGAGACTGAGAGAAAAATTCATGTAACAGCCTCCATTACATTAACTCCCACTTCTTGGTAATATCTCAAACGAACAGAAGGCTGGCGGGAAGTGCGACCGTCTAAGCAGCAGTAGTGATAGAGCAGAGAACGAGTGTCACTAGCTTAAGATCAGCTATTGAAAACTCTCTATTGAAGTAAGGGAAGAAGGAAAATGACTGTCCATCTTTAATGCAAGCACATGAGATGGCAGAGGGAATTGAAGATCAAGTAGGGACGATGAAATCAAAGAGCCCCGTGATCGACACTTGAGTCTGGAGATCCAGATCCGGAACCCACTCTTCAAGAGCTCAAGAAATCAAAACAACCTCCAAAATCGTTCGTACTCACCGGGTGGTTTTCCTGGCGTTGAGCAAACTTCTTCGAATAAGGAACCGTATCAGTACACAGTGTCCATCGTCCTCAAAAATGCACATGTGTGCGTGAATGACATTTCCAGCCTCGGAAGTTTCGATCGATCACCGCATGCTCTTGACTTGATCAGAAAACGATTTGGACAATCAAAAGTTGAAAAGGACGGAAGAAACTGTAATGAGCAACCGCAACGGATGGATTTGAAAAGAAAGCACCCCCAACGACTCCGCACTTCGCTATACGGTACCGCATAGGACTGAAGAATGCCAGGAACAGCAAGAGAGTGATCGGATCATTCCCGCGGACGTCGTCAGTCAGATGAATCGATGAACGAGAGGAGACAAGAGTGTGGTAGTCTCTGCTCAGAGTAGTGGCAAAGAGCCGTTGGAGTTCTCAGCGGCTCGGTGTTTGAATTCGAACCTCGGAGACGGATTAATTACCAGTTGGAGTTTACTACGTTCCGTCACTAAGTAGCTAAACGGTTTCGGGGTCTCGCGACTACTGTCATGCTTAAGAACTAAATTTAGTCTCGTGCTAATCATAATTACCGTTAAGCAGAAGTCTAAGTTTCTCTACTGTAACGGTATTCTGCTCTGTCGTATCCCTCCAGACGAGTCAACTACAGAAGGAATATTCTTAAGAAAGAATATTGGCATCGCTGGGTATATCGCCTTTTTTGCATCTCTTAGGCAACATAATATTATTTCTTACGAACAGAGGTAATAGAGATTATTATAGATTTAAAGGGCCTGTCCACAGTGATATTTCAAATATGTTTATACCGTCGAAGATTACAAGTATAACTCCCCCTACAATATACATAGTAAGTTACGATTCCGGCAGTGGTGAGCCTTAGCGGGAGTGGCGATCCTTAACGGCACATTAAATCCGTTTAATTACCGGAATGTTGGCTCTGGCGAACCCTTAGCGGCATACTAAAGCCGTTTTATTACCAGAAATTCCAGCTCTGGCGATGCTTGGTAGCACATTAAATCCGTCTTATTATCGAAAGTTGAATGATTGCCGGACGTTTCTAGGGTTGGGGCTTGAAATTTTCTGCTTTCCTGTTCGTTCCTGTTCCCAGAGAAAACTTTCAATGAGAGTCCGACTGACGACGGAGAAAACAAATGAATAACCTCGTCTTTATACACTAATGATATATGTTTTAGTCCATCAATATCAAATTAAGCCATTCAGGGGACTTAACATATATTGAAATGGATGAATGAAGAGTCCTGTCTCACACCCTTCTTTTCTTTACTAATCTAAAGGCGTGATAGTTATTCATTGATCACTTTGAGATAATATAAATAGCCTTTCTCATTTGGTTAATTTGTCCTCACTTGATTTGATTTGTGCTCCTCTCAAGAAATCGTACAAATTTATTTTCTAAGGTAAAGACCTTATATTTGGAAGTACTATATAAACCCAACCTATGAATCTAACTTATGGTCTATATTATTGGACCTCAATTATACCATAAGCCAAAAGAAGTAACGTAGTAATGGATAAAGATACAAACTTCAAAATTAATCCTCTTAATATTGATAAAAAAAATTTGATTGAAGAGCGGATTATAAATTTTTCTTTTAATTATTTTATAGGGAATAGATCACGTATTATTGAGGCGTATATCTTCTTCAACGATGGTTGAGCAATATAAAGTACAAGTTTCTTTAGCTCTTTCAATGAGTAATTCGGGAGATCTTGAGTCAATAACTATCAAAATATAAGAATTAATTAAAAGATTGCATCAGCTTACTACGATTTAAACAAATTTTGACTTACGTCTTCAAAACAAGATATATCTGTAATTAAATCATTAATATTATTATATGTCCTTATTGTTTTGGTGATATATTGTATAGAGATTTGTATGAAATAATAATTATTAAAAAAATAGAATCATAGAAATAATATACGTAAATTTATGAGTATTAATAATTGACTTTCTTTGCAATAATTTTCTGAATTAAGGAATCAATCAACTATTCAATCAAGATTTATGAGATCATGTTAATTATTTTTTGGTATCTACAGGTTACACAAAATTTCATTGTTTATTTCTGTCATTTTAGGGTATGCCACCTAAATTATAGCATATGCATGGCATGCATGGAGGGTGATTGATTAGAAAGCCGTAAAATATTGCTATCTTATTGGAACTCAATTTCTCCCAAAAATAGACTAATAGTTGAGACTTATCAAAACAAGATCTCTTTTGTTCCAAATACGTAGAGACCTCTACCTTGTGAGATAATTACATGGGCATGCATGCTTGTGTGCATGTTAAATTCAAGAAATAAATCCTGATTGACTGCACAAATCTTTAATATGACAATTTAGTGATTGGAATAGTGACTAGTCCTTTCAATGTGGTTGAACTAGTTGCAAGAAGCTTACATCCTTTAGATTAGATAGATCTAGACTGCATTATAACACATTTTGGTCTCTTTGTCAATAACCTGAATTCTTTATATCAATTGCAAGCGGATAACAAAGGTTGCAAGCACAACTCTTTGAAGCATAATGCAACCTTGAATAGTCTTAATCCGAGGGATACAAGCTTGCATTTTGGTTTTTCTTTGACTTGCTATTGTATGTAAAGTGCAATTATGGAAGACATAACATTATTTGATTGTATTAATTGTATTTTTCTTATTTTCTAGTTGAGATGTAGACTCAAGTTCATGGAGTAGGTCTAGCTAATCTTTTTATCATATTGTAAGTTGTTAGGCTATGCTACAAGGAATAGTAATAACACTTCAATAGTAATAACACTTCAATATTGATTGGTATTATCATTAAAAGATCTGACCAAAATCAATGTTCAAAAGTAACAACACTTCAAAATTGATTGATATTGTCATCAAAATAGATCAAGAGATAGCATTTACAAAGTCCCAAATTGCTTGAAATGCAATATTACTTCAAGTGAAAAATCAGTAAGATCAAGTCTACAATCATTTTTCTCCCATCCAATGATAGAAAAATCATATTCAACCTTTTTTGTGTTGAAATGCAAGGCAAGGCAAGGCATCCACCAAACTTTTCAAGCAAAGGAAATCTATCTTGCACTTGTGACCATCACTCTTTAATGGTATTTGAATCATCTATATTGTTCAATATTACTTCTTTGAATGGTAGTTCTTCTTGTATAGCATGGAAGAACTTGAAGAACTAAAAGTTGACAATTTCAATACCTACATCTTTGAATTGTGGTAATAGAATTTCACAAACTATCTCATGTTAATGCAAGCAAGTTCATGCGGAAATATTGGAGGAAGTTCATCATTGTCCAAGTTTCATTCCCTTTCTTTAAAATGATATGGGAAATTTCATCAACCACCTCAATAAAGATTCTTTCAATAAAACTCATCAAATTGTAAATATCATCCACTCCCACTAATTCCATTGTCTCAATCATCCACATACCTAAGCCATCAAGGCAAGATCTTGTCTATTTCTGAGTAATTAACAAATTTCCATACTTCTATATTAATTCTAGCATTGCAATGGTATCAATCTGATCATTTGATAAAGGTCCTTGCATATATAGACATTTTGTAGTATGTATCTACCAAACCTTGAAGTCTACTTCTGTATTGAGAAACAATCATAGTCAAGCCTTCTAGTGAAACAAAAGCTAACCTTTGCTTCAGCAACAAATGCATTGATTGCATGGAGAAAGACCACCAAATCTTATTTGGTGCATATAATGGCACTTTCTCATTCAAGTGCTCTTGCACATAAAATCTATTATCAATTAACCACTTTGTTGAAGGAGAACATTGACATCCAACAAACATTAGTAACTTTTGGACACGTTGATTGCATCTTGATAATCAAGTTGGCTTGATGGCATAAGAGGCTAGTTAGAGCAATCAATGTCAAATAAATTTGATCTTACAAAGCCGGCTTGTAAACAAGCTGCATAACTAGATCTAATTGATGCAAGACGCACTTAATACAAATAAGCCCTAGTGTGCAGTGATCTTGAAATTATGTCACAAGGCCTTGAACATTAATGAATTGCTTGAGCACTTTAAACATATTTCACTTGTATGTCATTCAAATAGTGGAATTGCCATCAAATGAAAGTTGAGCAACACACTTTTCCATCCAAAGCATACACAAACATCCAAGTAAGAAATGTCTTGATGAATCTAGCCATCTAATGCAATGGAGAAAGTCTACACTTCTTTTTTTGCATCCGACAAGATCTGAAATGCATTTGCATATATGATACAACCATAGTTGGAAGCAATAAAATCACTATAGCCCCCATACATTGACATATAGGACTTTGATTGAGTGCAATCCATTAAATTAGCTGCCATGCAAAAGGATGTACCACATCCAACAAATTTGATGCAAAGCTCAAAGCATCAACAAGTCTTGATGATAACTTCATACATATTAGTTGAACAACTTCACCATTCCTTGACTTGGCTGTTTAACTTCTTGACCAATTTCAAGGCATGTTCATGATTCACACTTTCAACATCATTAGGATGGAACAAAAGCTCTCCAACTACCACCTCAACAATCAATTCATTGATGAGAATGAAAATAGGATCCTTGGCTAGGTAATGAGCATCTAGTTTATTCACAAAAGCAATTGGCCTGTTTGCAAAAAATTGCTCTTCTTCTCCTCTATATCAAGCTTTTGGTACTTTGCCCAATTACCTACATGATCTATGTATGGATGGCTTTCCTATCCATCTGCTTGAAATATTGAAAAGTATTTGATATTCTTTATAGGGGATCTCTTTCCTCCAATCTCATCTTTTTGACTAAAAATGGTAAATAACGTACCATGCTTACCACATGAGATGATTTTGGATTGTATGAATTACCTTCAAACCATTGGTGAGTCCATGAGAAAGTAAGTAGTTATTGGTGACCTTAGATTTTGGCATAGTGGATGTAAAGACAAAAGAAAAAAAAACAAGCACAATGAATGTTGTTTGATAAGAGATGCAAGAATACAAGAGAAGTTGAGAAGTGGAATTTATGCAACAAACTGTAAGAGAACTAAAGAATGTGTTATACGGGGCAACAATTACCTTAAAGAACATCCATTTACATAGCAAAACTATCGCAGCTGACCTAAAGAATTGTGGTTTACAGAGCCAAACCTAACAATATTTGTGGGGTGTAAACATAGTTTATTTGCATTATTTGCAAGGTTGTAGATATCAAACCCTGCAATTAAGGAAGCATGTTGACGAGTGATCAAAATTGTTATAAAAAATGATCAATTTGACTTAAGGTTGATTATTGTTAGAAAAATATCTTATGGTAAGCATGTTGACAAAAATCATATCAAGATATAAAATATGAATAATTGACTTGATCTTTTATTTGTTAATCACAAATAATATTTTCTCTTTCTTGCTTTTGCTTCTTAGTGGTAATACATATATTTTCTTGAAGTCTTGTAGATCTCTTGCAATATCAATAAACATAGGTAACGAGATTCGATGGAGGTGTGTATGGAATACCAAGAGAATCACTCTATAAAGGGTTTTAATTGCAAAATATAAAAAACTAACATAATAAAAAAATTTGTTGTAAAATTATGTGAGATACTCTACATTAACTTTACATAGAAATTTTACTATCACCATCAATTAGTTTACAAGAGCTTTGAAAATTTTGCAAGTGCTATGAATTTAGTTTGGATAATTGGATTTGAAAAGTTTTCAAGTGCTATTGATTTAGTTTTGGATAGTTGGATAATCATTTTACACATTAATTATTTTTCATCATCATTAGGATATTTCATATGTATTATTCTGCTTGTATAAGCTCAATTTATGAGATATCTACAATATTTATATTAAAGAAGGTTATTTATCTAGAAGTAAATCAAGCAAAAAGGGTGACAAAGCAAATTTGTGGAAGGAGTGATCAATTTGTTGAAGGATTTATGACATTTGAAGGTTGATCATATCATAAGCATTGCAAGAGCTTTCAAACATTATCTCCTTATGCCTCATGCACATATTCTTCTTTCTCATGCTCATATTGGTATTCCAAATTCTACCTCAAAGTAAGATTCCCATATTTACAAAGTCTATTGCAACAAGAGTAAGAAAGGAAGATCAAGATCAATTAAAAAATGATTCCATAGCCTTACCATTTTGGACTACTATTCCTCTCTTATTTGAAAATTTTAATGCATTTACACACTACTCTTTGTTTTGAAAGATTTTTTTATGATCTAAACCTCAAGCAATCAATTATGGATTACTAGTGCTCTCTTATTTTAACTATTTAATGCCTTTACACACTACTCTTTTTGAAAGATTTTTATAGATCTAAAACTCAAGGGATCAATTAAAAATGCTTCCATATCATTATGGATTACTAGTCCTCTCTTATTTGAACAATTTAGTACATGTACCCACTACTCTTTGTTTGATTTTTTTCTTATATGATCTAAACCTCAAGGAAGGACTTAAATAAAGTATATACACCTAAGTGTATATACTCTTCACCTTACTAGTTTTTCTTAAATAGTCCTTTGTCTCATGTATGTTTGACACATAGTACAAAAGAGCTCTCTAATTTAACATTTGTAAAAAATACACAGAAACTGTAGTTTTATGTTGATATGGCTTTATTTGAACAATAGAAGACTACCTAAATTCCTAAAAACATCATGAAACCTTATTAGAAAGAGATTCTTGATTTTAAATACTACTTCACATTATGTGGTAATCAAATAAGCTAATAGTAAGCAATGCTTTAGAAGATCTATAGCATTTTAACTAAATTTAAGGAGAATTTTGCTAAAAGCCATACAATATTGCTCTTAAGCACATGAATATACATTTGATTAAAGATAAGAAGGTTTTTAATATACTATGATATGATATGAGATCAAATTTAGAAGAAATTTGCTTACTACATAACCTATACAAGAATAGACTAAAGAGTAGAGAAAAAATAAATTAAAAATAGATTTATCATAAATAACCAATACTTGATGGAAGACTATCAATAGTAAGTCAAATAATTTTTCTAATAGATAGCATCAAATGGATATCTTCTTTGGATAATATCCTTCCTTCCACATATGTCTCTAAGAATAAAAATAAATAAGAGGGAACTATATTTATGTGTCATATGAAAAATTTTCACCAAGTATTCAATACTCAAGCTTCAATACTAAAACTACTAGTTTGCAAAGAGAAAGATACAATAAATCAATTCCCTATTATAGTTTATTAAAATTTAGAATAAATTTAGTTTGCTTCTTTGTGCAGAAAAGAACTTCTTCCTATTCTTGTTTTTACTAATTTTGAAAGACTCTAGGACTAAGGAAGGTACCAAGAAAAAATCTTTGTCGATTCAAAACAGGCATTAAGAGGAACTCTTGCCTATTCAAGACAAGCATTGGTACTGCTTTCTTTACCAAAATTGCATGATTTGCAAAATTGTGACGGCTTAAGGAAACCTTGGAAGCATTAGAAGTTAGAATAAGTTGAGGCTCAAAAGTTAACTAAACTAAACTAAAGGAATTAAATGGGTAAATGGAGGTGTAGAAGATTATATAAAGAAAAGCAAGACCAAGATAAAGAAAATGTTTCCCAAGGATAGAAAGCTAACTATATATAAATATAAATAAATATAAATAAATAAATAAATAAATAAATAAATAAATAAATAAATAAATAAATAAATATATATAATAACACTCACTCAAAAGAAGTTAGAAGATCAATCATAATGTGAATAAAATTTTCATAACATGGATCTATAATGATCAAAATTTTCATATATTAAATTTAAATCTAGCTCAAGGAAACAAGGTAAATTTTAGTAATCAATATTATCCTTCAAATTGAAATTATAGTAAAAGAATTATTATTTATAATTTTACCTAATTTATGATATTTTTCTATTAAGATAAAAGATTCTGAAATGTATGATTATATATATATAATATTTTATACAAATAATGCAAAATATCAATGTAATCTAGGATCTATAAATCTATAATCTAAAATTATAAATAAATAAATAAAATAAAATAAAATATCTATAATCTGATATCTATAAGGAGATCAATCAAATCTAATGAATTGGAAAATAATAAAGAACTCCTAAATTATTCTCCCAAAGAGTATCTTCATAAGGAGGAAATACTACTAGTATAGATGAGTTCTTCCACAGCTAATGTACTTCATAATAATACCTTAGAATTGAAAATGACATGAATCTAAGAACCTAGGAGCAAGGGAAGTCTTAAATAGCTAATTAAGGTATCCCTAAGATATACAAGGTCCAAGCAAGTGACTTAATGTCACAATCCTCTCAAAGAACTCGATAGCAGTAAGAGTTTATTATCTCTATCTAGAATAAGAATTTTATCATCAAGAAGATATAATCTATAAACTATCATGTAGTTTATATAGACCTAAATAAAAGAGTATAAATAGAATAATAAGAGTTGTTCAAGGAATTGCAAGCTATTGAAGAGCGAACCATAAGACCATCACACAACGAAAAACATCTCCATATAGCTTTATATAAATCTCTCATATAACTTCTCTTATGTACACGCATTAAGGTATATTGCACATTGGACAAACCTCAAGATAAACATTAATGCATAGAAGTCATACAATCTACCAAATTTAATCTTCTCAAATATATACTATCCCTTCCTCTTGCTAAAACGCAATAAAAGATCCACTATATAGAGATATTATTTTTAAATGAAACATATAAGTGTATAATACAATAATCCATGAACTTACAAGTACTTAGTGCAACCATATATAAACCAACCAAAGGATCCATTTCATATTGCATGGATCCGCTATTTATATGACTAATTTAATATAGTATACCAAGTCATGTTGCACAAGTCATGATGCTCTCTCTAGTTCTTAAATATTAATCATATAATAAGGAGTAAATATTAATCATATAATAAGTGGTAGTATATGTACATCTTACTCAATAAATCAATTAAACAATTTGCTTGATCTTCATACACAAATACTAATAAAACTGATATTCTCTTTGGTTTTAAGAACCTCAAGCATGTGTAACTTACATGCAACTAAACCTAGCTTATAGGTTTATTTAACTTATTTAGCTTAGTGTAAGTAGGCAAATTACACGTATAATACATAAGCTAAATACGCATATACAGTATTATAGACAAGATACAAATTATGACTTTCGTACAAATCCAAAACCATGGAACAACTAAACTTACGGAATTTTAGCAAAATATATGAGTTTCTATCTCAAAGCTCTTGATAATTGTTTAAATATGATTTATTTTGTTTAAAACAAGTCTTTCAATCAATAGTTGGTCATTGTGGTAGAGGAAGCAGTATTTTGTCAGCTATTTCATTATATAATGGTGTCTCTCGCAAAAGTTGAGAAGATTTTAAATCCATTTTACTTTTCTAATAAGCACTAAGAATATTATAGTTTTCATTGATTAGTAAGTACATTATGGAGCCTATACTAATTCCACAAAAGTAATGTTCATACAAATACTTTGTTCCCGTCCCGTCAGTGCCCCACGAAGTGCCAAGTAGCGGGGCGAATGCCAGTAGCGCTCGTACCCAGTTTCTCTTTAGCTCATCAAAGCCAAAGGCGAACTCGGTTGCTTCCAAAAGATGCCGCTCAAGAACCATGGTAGCCATGGCTGGAACCTATCGGGCCGTGGATGGGTAGGAGGAGGGACAAAAGAAGAAGGGAGATTTTGAAAGATAATGAGCATGGGCGGATGCAGAATCGAAGCATTGGCAAAGATGGACATGAGGCGCACCTTGGTAGTAGTACTTGAAAGAAAACTGGTAGTATTGCAGGAATAGAAGCAATAAGGGAAAGAAATCAGAATGCAATATGCGAGTGAAGAAAGTATTGGAAAGTGAGAAGTAAAGTGCAGGGAGAGCAGGGAGGACAGCATTTGGAGCAGAGAGATAGCATCAGAGGAACGTGCGAGACCACGAAGGCAAGCAGCCAGGGGAGGACAGGAGCTTTCTGACGCCTAGGAGGGAGTGAGCGAGGGGCAAGTAGTGAGTAGATATTACATGCGCGACCCGGACAAGAGACCAATATACCGTGCATAAAATACGTAATACTGCAAGATAAGTTTATAATAGAAAGACTGCAGAGCTGTCTAGCTACGTGTGTGAAGAGTATATAGATTGTTGGACCTCCATCTAATTCTTCAGAGTTTAGAATATCTACTCTTTAAACTAAAGGTAAAGATTACCCAGTGTGCTTCAAAAGTATGAACTAATTATGGTTGGAGCATCTATAGTACTTTTAATGTTGACGTGGGAAGCTAAGCTGTGGAGAATGACAAATGTGACAGGTTCACATATAGATGAAGACCGTAGACATATAGAGAAATGGGAGCGAAGCCGTTCGAAGGACGAGGGATCCAGAACCCACTAAGTATGGAACTGAGAACGTGCATATGAAATGCATGACCGTATGCGAATCGAAATGAATTTAATCTAAGCAAGTGGAAGCTAACATTACGGAGATAAGCGTAAGTAAGGACATATGGGAAATGGAGCAGAAGTAAGGACATAATTAATAAGTAGCACCTGCAGAGAACTAGCATACATCAAGGAATAAGAACCAAGACAACCGATTAAGCATCTGAAATTGAGAGGAGAGGAGGAGCATTGAACAGAGAAACATCGAGCAAGGAGGAAAAGACAGCTTCAGTTGAGGATGGGTGGAGTGGAGCGAAGTGGGAGAGGAGTGGATGGTGTCTTAGCTGTGTCGGAGCAAAGCGTGAGAGGACCGGATAATGTATTTCGCAGCATGCTCTACGAACGCTTTAGTCCTAAAACTGTGGGCATAGAGGAAATGAGAGCAGAAGCTGTTCGAAGAACGGAGAATCTAGAACCCACTAAGTGCATATGAATTGCAGATGAAATATAAACATGGATGTGTGCAAATCGAAATGAATAGCAACTCAGGAAATGGTAATTAAGTGAAACTAACAATACGAAGGTAAGACGAAGTAAAGACATAATTGAAACATTTCATGAGTAACACCAGCAGAGATCTAGTATACATAGCGTAACCACAAGCAAGATGCAACCGATGAAGCATCTGAATTAGAAAAACTGTAGACATATTGTATAATGGAATACAGAGCCCGTTGTAAACAACCCAGTTCTATGCCCACGTCTGACTGGACTGACTCTGACACATTGAGGAAACCCAGTAAAGATCGCCATGACTGTAGACACATATATTCCTCCTATATGGCTCAGAGCGAAGGGTCCTTCGCTCTGAGCTATGACAAGCATGGTCAAAAAGACAGGTAGTAAGCAACAAAGAGAAGGAACCCACGGCTAATTGCGTCATTACTGAGGGTACAACCTGAAATGTACGACGAGACAAAGAACATTGTAAACAAAATGTTTATGTACATGCACGCAAAATGTATAGCGAACTGCTGAATTAATCTTTGCAACTGGTTATTCGTTCTGTGGCCAGAAACCACCATATATTCGACAACGTAACATAGTTGGAGGCTTCTGATGGTAGGACTTTTCTACCTCTCCACTTGAATGGGACGATTACAAGGCAGGGCCCTGTATTGATATCTACACATATCCAACTGTGCCTTTAACCGAAAGTCTAACGTTACACAGACTCATTGTACAAAGAAAAGACTGTTCCTCCTGTAACTTACTCTCCTCCTGTTCTTACTTACAAAGTCCTAAATTGTCATCTGCATTGTACAAGATCACACTTTAGGGTTTGCAGGAGAAACCGATGGATGAGGATTGAGCCAAGTGCTGCGCATGGACCATTGTCAGAAGGGTACATGAACAAGGTCTTGCATCACAACCCCTTCCTGTACAAATTTATGCCCTACTTGTACGCTGTCGAAACTTCTTCTCCACCAAGACTTCGAACATCGCGCAGTGGCTGCACTCCATCATCGCCAGTATTGAGACCATCGGTGGATGGTCTCAACCATTTGTGGAAATAAGGCACTGACACTGTCAGTAATTAGCGATTGAAAGAACTGCACTGCTGCTTCATCATCCAAATCCAGTCGAAACTTCTCTTGAATCTGTAGCCAAAGAGCCGAGTCCGTTATCAATGACGTTTACGCAGGTATCGCAACGTCAGTACTTCCATATTACGGCACTGACATTATCAGCGGTTGTACCCCATTACCGCCAATATTGAGCCCATCGATGGATCGTCTCAACCATTTGTGGAAATAAGGCACTAACACTATCAGTGATTAGAGATTGAAAGAACTGAACGGCTTCTTCATCATCCAAATCCAGTCGAAACTTCTCTTGAATCTGTATCCAGAGAGCCGAATATCCGTATCAATGATGTTTACTGAGATACCGATTGTTATTAGTATTCATAGGGATCTTTCTTATAGATAATATCCGAGTTAATGTTACTGAGAAAGTCAGGGAGTTCGTAGGGAATGTATGTATACAACATTGAACAAAGCTATAGATAGATTAAGGGGCATGAACAGAAACAAATAGAGAATGATACAATTAATTCAATCGTCAACTATCTACTGATTTCAGAGAGGATACGGAAAAGGAAAAAGAACCTGCACCTTCAAAATTCCCTTCTCAGGATCTGAGGCTATGTCAGGTATGTTGGCGCCAGCCATGAGATGGAAAAGATTTAGAATGAGATTGCTCGACTTGCGAAGGATGTTGTATGCCTCACAGCAGAAGGACTTGAACCTTCCATAATGCTCGCTGAAGAGAGCATCAACCACATTTCTTCAGTACAAGAACTTCGAAGCTATTCTTGATCGTGCTATATCACTAAAAAATGTAAATCTTGCCATGAAAATGCGAATGTTTATTGATAGTATCGTGAAGCACTGATTCTACCATACTGTCCTTTATAAATAGAGAAGAAAGATCCCTAGAATTGCAGTTGCGGTTGAACCGCAACTGCATTTATTTCTTCGAAGTACACAGTATGAGTGGTAACATGTTACCACTCATACAAGATATCATGCAATTTCTCACCTTTCAGCTCCACCCATGGCCTCAACCATCTCCTTGCATAACTTCATAGGAGGAGGGAAAGGCTTAGGGTCACGACCCAATATAAAGCCGAAATCGATGTGAAACAACCTCCCATCTTTCGTAAGGAGAAGATTATCGAGATGTCTGAAGGCAGAAAATGGACCAAAAAAACGACTTGATTATTATTTACTTCTAGACATCGCATTTCTGTTGAGTCCGCTATGTCTCATGTGTAATCGAACTCCAGATAGTACCAGTCTTGACGAAAGTGACTGAGCAATAGAAAGAACATGACAAAGAGAAATGTACCTGTCACCAACACCAAGAATGTACATGATGACACAATATCCTGCACAGCTTCTTACAAATGTTTCTAGACATGCTGCAGTGATGCCAAACGGACCATGCTCATCCGGATGATACTCCTTGAAGTAGTTAATGATCGTTTTGTAATCACCTAGAACCTGTAGATATCAATGGAGCGGGTATTAAGTCTGGTCTATGAGTCTGGTCAGGTGAGAAAATCAGAATTTCAAGATAAATCTAATATCACTCCATAGAAATGTCATTCAAAGAATCGCAGGTCAAACATCCACACCTGCGCTAGAGATGTTGACTGAATGAACTCGACCATCCCCTCATCCTGTGCTGTTGCCAGGACTTTGTAGGGTGTTAGTTGAAGATCGAGATTCTCTAATTTCAGCAATCTATCCATCAGAGAAACCATTTGAATCACCTGCGAGACAAAATTATACATTGTATTAATATCTCCAACTAGATGTCGTTCCTTTGTGGCCAGTGACCCCATGACATCAAAACAATAAACATGGGAAAGCAGAATGGAAGTTGACCGCCTCCCGCCTGCACTTCGTTACTTAGTTGCGGCCAACAGAAATTGCCCTTGAAAGAAATTGGCGCTGAGGAGGAATAACTTCGACAAAACAAAATGGGCATGGCTCTTGACAGAGCAGCCGGTTTCGAGAACTCGACAACAAAAGAACAAGCTAATTCGTCATCTTTATGGCTTCTGTATACTTGAACATACTTTGTTTCTTACGCCAACGTACTTCAGAGGGGAACTATCAGTAAAGGATATGCCACCTACCAGTTGATCTTGACGCATATCGTCGCCTTTCTTGAAAATTATCTGGCACTTCCCGCCCGATTCTGTTCGAAATGTCAACCGGAGAGGATGAAGCGTACTTTTGAAGATGGATGACTCTGCTGGAATGATCCCTGTGATCATGACCTTTGGGTCCAATGGTAGACTTATGGGCTGCAATGTCATCAGACTCAACAAGTTAACGATGTTAACCTAGTACCCATACCCAGTGCCAAAACTCGATGCACACTGGCTAATTACAGAAATTATGATCTGAGACCACCAAGTACAATGACGTTGCTGATTGAGTTACAAGGATTGACCTTGTAAACTAAACATGAGTAGGTGCACCTATAACTTCTCTAGTAATGACAACTCTGATTGTCAAAGAATGCTGCAGAATTCCTTTGGTTCACTGAGAATAAAACGCAACCATGATATATTTATGACATTCGCCCAGTATTGGAAGTCAAGAAGTTGCTTATGGAATGAATACGATGTTCCTAGAGTTGTCCATAGTGACAAGCAACCCGCGCACATAACCGAGCAACAGCACCGAACAAAGCCTAGTCGGCTGATTGGAAACAATCCACCAGCAGAGTAATATCCCTTTCCATGCGCCAGAGTCTTTTGCAACAACATTGGACAACTCATAACCACATATTGACCGACCTGCAAGTACACAGAGAGATGCCGTACATCTACTAGATAGGATTCAGGATACCTCATCAAAATACGTCAACTCACTAAGCAGACCCGAGAGCAGCTGCCGGAGTTTTTCTATCATTTTCTTCGTTCCGCCTCTAGCGTTTTTCACATCACGCGTAATTGTGCAGAGCTGCGCTGTTAACTCTGTCTGTCGTACCATGTTCTGCCACTGCTTCTCTCCTGCAGCTGACTGCACATTACAAAGGGATGCTAAAGAAATTAAGCATCAAACTATAGAAGTTTGCTGCAAAATACACCGTGTGAGCCTCACAACAGTCATGATAACCGACGTAGCTCCTTCACCGCGCTTTATAGGTTCACATTCCGTTTTAATTCTGCTTGTCTCTCACCATGAAGCTCAAGCTAAAACTATACGATTTCTTGGCCAGAGAGTACGGACCTTCTTCAGGAAATCTTCCAAGATCTCATAGATGCAATAGTATCGTCTGGCATAAGATACATCTTTCAACTCCACCGCAACGTACCATCGAAGGAAGCTGGACAGCTCCGGGTTCGATATGACTGCAAGTATCCAACAACACGAACTTTTACTTCAGAACTTTGTAAATATTGCATAAGGACAGAAAACATACAAATAAAAAGTGGCACGTACTGATAAAACATTTAGTCACAAAATGAGTAATCCTCAACTGAATAAAAGTCTTTCCTTTAAGAATCAACAATAAAGAAGCCTGATAGCTTATTTCTTTTGTCATTTGCCCTGTTGTCCCCTTACGAAAAGAATAACTCCAAAATAAAATCGTTGAGTATAGCACGGAAGAACATATTCTGAATATACGAAGATGCTAATACTGGGTGAGTCTAAGCATCTAGTATTGGACCTCTTTCCACAAGAAAAAAGGTCAGACGAGATTTATCAGATCTCTCATAACGCAGAGCCTGAACAAGTTGTAGCAGATAGCATCCAAATTCTTCATCATCAGCCCGCTCCAACACTGAAACTGCGTAAGCCCTGACCTGTAGAAGACAACGCATTCCACATTAGAGAAGAAGCATGATCTGATTCATGCTTCCCAGTAAGTTACAGATTTCCTTGTGTTTAGACAACCAGGTCATCTGCTTTTGCAGTGTTGTCTTCAGCACCGGAAGCTTTATGAACCGAGCATCCTCACTGACAACCAAAAGGTCCAATATGCTTAACGAATGTGATCGATAAGTATCTCAAATATGTTGACACGGTCCATTTTACTGTTGTCCAACAAGCATGCATACCTAGACTGACTTGATAGAGGTCAAGATAGCCAACCTCTTCGCTCTCAAAGACGGGGGATAGCAGTTCCAGAGCGTCTGCTATGTCAATGGGCGCCCATTTTTTCATGAGATCAATCGCTTGTTTTGCTTCCTGATGGTGAAATTCACAACCAGCGGTTACTCCAAATATTTTAGCCTCTAATTAAATGTGTAAAACATACCATATTCTGGCGATCAATTTCACAAAACAACGTAACTCCTTTGGCTGTTGAGTTCTCTTGTATCGGACAGATAAGCGTACTCATCTGGCAATCAAGTCCTGCGTATGGAAAAACTACCTGGGCATCACTCCAATCGACGCAACGCAGGAACTTTGTTAAAGATCGCTTGTCTGACATCAGTGAGAACCGAAACTTCCACAAAAGTTGTCGCTCATCTCCATTCAGAATTCTTGTGGGTGGATGCTTCAGGATCTTCTGTATTTCTCTGAAAACCAGTATAAGTTGTGATTAAGACCACTTTATGAATCAGTTTCAATGGCCGCCTAAAATCTGTCCATAAGCATGAAGACAGGAGTCGAGGCAATGCTCACTTCTTCTCGCTCGAGTTCGGCTTCAGATCCCGATCTATTAGACCACGAGTAACACTCCGTGCTAACTTCAGCTGTTTGTTTTCTGAGGGATTCTGACGACCCACTTCAGGGTCCAAAACAGTTACCAGCTTATTTGATGAGAAGTTGGGGGACTGTGTCAACAAATGTGCTCCAAGTTCCTGCAACACCGGGCGTCAGTATGATAATCTTCCCAGGTGGACGTGGTTATTATGATTTCAGGATAGCAAAGCTAAACTATTGATCTGGTCGAGTTCAGCTAACCCTCCTGTGTCACGCACTTTGTGTAAGACTCGACACGCAGTGTACCACCTCTGAAACAATAGTGAAGCTCAATCGGACCTTTCTGTAGGTGTGATGGCTATTTCGACTGTTTGTAACACAACTCCGAAATTTCTTTCCAACTTAATGACTAGACAACGATCTTGAACTCATTTACCTTGGTTGTAATGAAGAGAGAAGGGAAATAGAGCTAATGAAATAGTGAACGGCCTCAAATTGGTGATCTGGTTCCCTAGCCCTATTTGAGGTTATGCTGAACTGATAGATTAACTCAAAACCTTGCATCCATTAAGTAATGGGATGCAAAACCTTGCATGCATGAACCAAGTGTGGTCATCAGTCAAACTCCCAGCCTGTGAGGTAGAGCTTTTATACCAACCTGAAAAGCTACAGGATGCTCAAAGGTGCGGAGATCCACAACGAGGTGAAGGTGAGTTTTCCCGGTGCGCTTGCTCTCTTCAACTTTCAAACTTTCAATTGCCTTGAAGGTTAATCGATCCAGCCAGTCCATGTGCGGTAACTGCCCTCTCTCATACTTGTTGACAAGCTTCTCAAGTCTCTCCACCTCTCCACGTTCATGTTTAGGTACCTACTTCGTGTCCACAAGACAATATATACTGAAAACCTCGGTCCAGTAGATTCGAATCTGAATCTTTAGTTTCAACCTGGTTAGAATCTACATCATTCTTGACAATCCGACCGCAAGGCCATCATGTCGTGGCAGAACTTGTTCATAGACATTCCATGCATTTCACAAGATCGTGCAAACCAAAATCCCATTTTTAACCGTGGGACTAGACTTACTGTGATCGGAATGAAAGAACACGAGAATAACTGCCTGACATTGACGCGGACCCTTTATTCTATTCTGGTCCTGACATTATCAAACTCCCGGTCCATGGCTCTTAAACTTTTCTGATCTGTCATATGTCAAAACGCTTGGCAACTCTTCTCCTGGGTGTCTCTCTTCACTTTTCTAGTCGATTGCAGTTAAGCAATGATGTCTGCAAGCACTTTGATAAAAAGGATTTAAAACTTTCTTCTTTCTCGTTTATGTAGGTGCCAACAGAATTTGCTGGACTGCGCTTCCTGCTCCATAAGTCACATGATATGAGGAAAACCAGGCGATTTACGTCATGGAGCACGCACCTTTCCTGGGGTACTAGTAGAGACGGAGCCATCAGCCTCGCATCCACGCCAAAGTCGCAACTTTTGCTTGCCGGTCTTGAGCTGCTTTCTGCTGTTGAACAAGAGCAACGTTGCTCCTCCAACTGCTACTTCTTGCCTTGGTTGAGAAACATCCCAGACCTAGAGACATTTCAGCGAAAGGACTCCAACTCTCAGCCCAGATATTCACCAGCTCAAACCTCACAAAAGGAGTTGATCTTGTCCAGTAACTCCACTGGTGAATATTAAATTTTGTGTCAAAATTCGAGATCACAATCTCAAGTTCGCTTACCGTCAGCGCAAGTTGCGCATTAGCCGTAAGATCTCTATACTTGGCGCTTAGTGTCACCAGCTCATTCCAACGATAAGGCTTCTCTAATGATGCCAATCTGCAAGTAAGATTTTCAACACTCAGAATTCAGTATTGTCCAAGGCAAGATAAAAGCATCGAGGGCTCCAAATAGAAACTTCAAAACATATCACTTACAAAAGATTATCATCAAAAATCTTGCCTTGTTCTTGTAGGTAGACCAAATAACACACCATCGATGTACAAGCTACATTCCACGTAGAGCTCGGGTACAGGGTACCAATCATCCAGAACTGATTAACATTCACATTTTCCAAAATGACATCAGTTCGGGTCCGGGGCATCGAAACAACACAGACGTGTAATAAACAGCACAACAAAATAAAACGTAATGGCATGATATTGACCAACGAAGTAATAATTGCACCTGAGGAGCTGGACGCCGTTGGTTCGCCATCCAAAGCTTCAACACAGAATGTCACCGGGAGATTGAGATCACAAGAACAAAATACAAAGGTGTGGCCCCCCGTCATCGGAAATTCATTCACCATCCCTCTCAATTAATTCACACAATTCACAATCCCTCTCCATTCCCATGCGCGACTAAACCTTGATGCTCCTGTGTAATACGTCTATCTCTCTATCTACCGACACCGCACTAATGTGAAAGATTGTCCAATCCGAAACAAGCAACATACCGCCGAGAACAAACCAAATTTACACGCGAACGAATTCCCGCAAGCAATGTTTCCCGATCCGAAATTTGCACGCCCTTCGATCTCTTTTAAAATCAGGTGTCCTCTGTCTCTCTCTCTCGTCCCTCCATCAATCAATTCATTTGGTCCAGAGATGAGGTGAACTCTCATGTACGCGATCGATCCACGATTTCCCGTCTCCAAGCGACCCTTTCCTTTCTCTCTTTCTTTCTTGTCTGTACATTTGATTAGATGAGGAGCTTCTACTTATTAATTAGTCATTAATCTGCATTTCAAATACAGCACTGTTCACAACCAGGGGTTACTTAGGACTAATTCAATGATAGTTAGCTCTAATTTAGGTAGCACATTCATGCAGTGCAGAAACTGGGGTGTTAGTGATGCTGAAGTCTTCACTCTCATTCCAGCGCGTGCCTCTTCCTCCGTGACTAATTAAGTGAGAGAAAGGCGACCGCATAGAAAACATGGAACACGAAGGAAGGATGGGAAGACCCATCAAGCCATCCAAGGGTGAGGGATGGGAAGAACCATCAAAGGTAAAATGGAGCTAAGCCCCAATAGATTCGGTACGGGAAATTTGCCTTCCTACCTTAAGAAAGTAAGAGCTATGCAAGTCTATAAACTATTGGAATATCCTATGAAGCATCACCTAATGTTCTCCTATGGATTGCATGGGAGTAATGGACATATGATAGAGAGTAATGGACATGTGTTGTCTTCAATATATTATGAAGTAGGAGAGTGAAATGATAACCCTTTATGTCCAATATGATATTTTGTGTGTGGCATCCTTGCACAGCGGCAATGCTAATCTTCTTTGTATTGTTCCAATTTTATCAGATGTCCCATAAGGAATATGCTCTCGTGCACTCTTTGACAAATGTGTCTAACATCCATAGTTCCATATAACTCCAAAGCTAGAGGAACTAAAGGTGACCTCGTTGCATACCTCTATACTTGAAGACCTTGCCTACTACTGCTCCGCTTGCTGCACATCCAAGGGATAAGTAATATTCTCTCTAGAATTGCATCATGTGTAGGATCTATAACCACAACATCATCTTGTATCACTTGATCATCTTGGACTAGGTATAAGTTTGCCCTAACACATGTTGTTTGCAAAGCATATAAACTCTCTCTCCAAACAAGGTATCAGCTCTATCATGCCATAGCAAACACTCTATCCCTAATTGCATCATGAGTAGCTATCCTCCAAAAGGACATATTTTCATATGGACTGTTGTTGCATGTAGTGTAGAACCACACTCACAATTGAATAATGAAGATGTAGATGTGTGGACCAAACCTAGGTAGAATCTCATCATTATAGAGAAGGTAATTGGTAGGAATTAGATACCCTAATGCACAATCAAGCTAGGATCCAAGAGCTTGCATCCTTGCCAGAGCAAAAGCAAAAATGTGCTTTAGTAGCCTAAAGAATGGACGAGTCAACTAAGAAAGAATGTAGCATATGCTAACATTGCCGTTCCATCAAGGAAGACTGCAAGCATCTAGTCTAATCAGTATTTAAGGAAGCAAAGGATGGAAGGTCATCTTGTTAGGGATACTCTAATGCCTAGAGATATAGTCTCACAACCTCCAAGTGTAGTAACTACTCCAAAGTGATGTGGGATTGAAGTGTTATATGTAAAACATTTGCTAGACAAATTAGCTATAGGTGAAAATTGACTTTGTAATATCTTTAGAGATGTTTACATGATAGTCTAAGTAGATCAGATATAGGACTTCAATTAATAGATCAAAGGCCAAACACACACCAAGAACTTTAGAGCCAATTTTGTAGACCTAAACAAAAGAATTAGGCCTCAAAAATAGAAAAGTATTGCCTTTCAAGGAAAAAATGTATTTCCTTTTCTCTCCTTGTCAAGATCTTTCTGATGATACCTCTTGTATGTTGTCTAAGCTTCTTACAGAAAGATTCCCTAAAAATTCCCTTTGATCAAACTTGTTTGACCAACCAAATAGGACAAGGGTTGACATGTCTCCAATCCATACATCTAATCTAAGGGTGTAGCTCCCTCAAGGGAGATCCTTTTTGTGACGTGATAAAGACAAAGTGCTACTTTGAAGACATTTTTTTGAGAGTTCCAATCTTGTGTGATTCTGTCCTTGGGCTATTACACAACCAAAACTAAGAACAATGATGCAGCCAATTTGATGCAAAAATATCTCCCCAATAGTAATTGGTTTAATGCTCCTTTGTCCTTCTCCAGCACAAGAAGTTGACTAGCACCTAACACCCAACTACCTAACATAAGAATATCTCTCCTTGCTATTGGTGCAACCACATGAAATAGCTTGGTAAAACCACTAGAAGGATCATTTTCCTGAAAGTAATCTCTAAGATGCTTATATGCCATCCATGACAAGCTTCTTAATGATAGGTTTTGTGATGTTCCAAGGATAGGAGAACCCCCAAAGGAAACACAAGCCTTCATCTCTCAATACTCCGATGCCCCAAAGGAGCACCTTGTCTTTATTTGACTAGAAGGAATCTTTTGGAAACCTTCTTGTTGGAAGCTCAAAATAGCATGGGTGAGGACCATTGGAAAGCTCTCAACAAGATGAAGATAGGAGGAAGAAGCAATTCCTTTTCCTCTATAAGGTGGATTCATTCATTTTTTGAGGTCTAATTCATCCGCTTGGGCCTCAAAAATTGGCTTAAAAATTTTCAAGGTGTTTTTGGCCTCTTCCCTATTAGTGGAAGTACTCTTTTAGTGACATCTCTATTTGATCTACTTAGACCATCAAATATAACATCCCTCAAGATGTTACCAAGCCAATTTCCACATTTAATATGTCTAGCTAATGGTATGACAAAACTCTACCCTTTTAAGATGCAAGGTCCTCATTGCAAAGTTCTTCTCTACCACTAGTCCATGGATCATGCTAGTTGTTGGCTCCCATATTGCGTCATAAAATGGGTAATCTTTCCAATATACAAGATATTCCACATGTGGATAGCGGGCCATAGATGCATTTCTTGAGACTACATTTGAGAGTTTGTATTCCTTTATGCCATCAATGTTGAACAAGGTCTAACTTCTTGTATGGAAGGAAAGTAGTGCAACTAGGATGAATATCTACATAGTGAGGAAACATGGAACATTGGATAGATCTTAATGTGTGGTGGTAGTTCAAGGTGATAGGCCATTGTGTTGATTTGACAGAGGATGGTAAAAGGCCCAAGAAAATAAGATCTAAGCTTACAAGGGCCAACTAATGTGAGGTTGGTTGTGGATAACCATACTTGATCCCCAATGCTAAACTTCATGAGCCCGTGATATTTTCATATTATTTCTATCAATTTTGAACAATATATAACCTATGCTTGGTGTTCTCCACCCCATGTTGGATTTTAGAAACAAAAGTGTTGAAATGTCAACTCTTGTCACCACTAGGTAGATCTTTACCAAGCTTGAAGGTGTGAAAGGGTATTCTCTATAGATGAAGAAGAATGGTGTGACTTGCATGGATGCATTCATTGAATTGTTATAGGCAAATTACTTAGAAGCCCCAAGCATGTCATCAATAGTATGATTGGCCTACTTTATTTATCCATTGGTTTTTGGATGGTATATCATGGACATGGCAAGTTTGGTTTTGAAGATGCCAAAGAGTGTTCTCCAAGACAAAATATTGAATTGAGTGCTCCAATTGGTGATGAGCATTCAAGATAGACCATGGGGAGAATAGACTACAACTAAGTGTAATTGAACTAATTGTGGAGCAACCACAACCTTAGTTGTAAGACATACATGAAGCATTTGCTTGTGTAAGAGTGTAATACCATAGCAAGATATATTATCTAGAGGTGTAAATTGACTTTGTAACATCTAAAAATGTTATATATGATGGACTTAGTAGATAAAGATGTCAAAAAAAGAGTACTTCCACTAATAGAGCATGAACCAAAAACATCTTGAAAACTTTACGGCCAATTTTGGAGGCCTAAACAAATGAATTAGGCCTTGAAAATGAAATTATTTTTTATCCTTTGGGGAAAAGGCTTGTCTTCCTCCCTCCCACTACTTATCTTGTTGAGAGCTTTCCAATGGTACCTCATCCATGCTATTTTGAGCTTCATATAAGAAGATCTCTTTTGGTCAAACTTGTTTGACCTATAACACCCATTTGTGCATATGTGTGGTATTGTGATATTTAGCTTGGTATTACAAGTACTTAAGAGATTATTTATATAGAGATAAAGAATGGTTCTATATTAGTCATGGTTAGCTAAATTTAGTCATAGCTAAGATAGAGAGGACCTTACTTTAGAGGAAGTAGAAAAGATGAGCACCACTATTTTGGATTTTAGTGTGTTGACTTGGTATTATTCCTAGGTGTTTGGCTTTGAGGAAAGAATTGAGAACTCTTGGGCCCGCAAGCCTTTTTGTTTTGGATTCTTCTTCAGTCCAAGGATAGCCCATGTGAAGGAATCCTTAACTTAGTGGTTGGGTCAAGATAAGACCACATGCTTAGGAGAATATGCTTATGTGAATGGATATTCCTTTCTAATTTTTGACTTTACTTGACTTTTAGTCTAGTAACTTGAGTTACTACAATAATTAGTAACTTTGGTACGTAACTATTTCACAAGTATATAAACAAGGGGTGAGGAAGTACTCATCATCCTTTCATTTGCAATTATCTCTCTCTCATTGAGTTCTCTAATGAGCAATGTCTTGAGTCTTGGAGTGTTAGCCTTGGAGGAGTATGATGGAGTTGGAGTTCCTTGCCTTCTTAGTCCATGGTGCGCTACCATAATAGCCATCAGAGGTTCATCCTGAGTGAAAGACAGGCCGGCTGATAGACCAGCCAAATAGGACCAAGACCAACATGTCACTCATTCATATAGCTAATCTAAGGGTGGAGCTTGCTAACATGTCACCAATCCATGTATTTGATCCAAAGTTGGAGCTTGTTTTGAGTGGTCTCTCTTTGCTATATAATAAAGACAAGGGGCTCTTTTGGGGTATTGGAGTATTGAGTGTTGAAGCTTTGTATTTCTTATCCTTTGTTTCTCTTGGGGGTTCTTTTATCCTTGGAACACTACACTAGTATCACAGCAAGTGTTTTAATCCAAGAGAGTAGATCATCCTTCTTAGAGGAACATAGATTCTTGAGATTGAGTAATTTTGAGGGGAGAAAACATAATATAAACAATAAACTAGGGGTGTTTAGAGAGAGGATGGGATGCAAGCTCTTGATGGATAATTTTTTGCACCCCACTTTTTGTTCTCGAATCTATTCTACATCAAGATTATGTACATCTAGAGTGAGCAAGTAAAAGTATATCTTGTTTACCATTTTGGAGCAAAGTTCATGTTCATAGTGATGAAGTCAACACACCTAATGATTCTACATGCGATGATATATGATAGAGAGTGAAATTTGATATTCTATATTCTATTATGAAGCAATAGATTTGACTATACCAAACCTTCTCTCTTTCAACATGCAAGTAGAAATCCATTATGTGGTTAGACAAAAAACGATATTTAGGGATTTTGTAGTCTGCAATTTTTGTGAGGAATATTATCAACAAATGATAGTCTTCAAAGTTCCAATGATAGCCCATATAGTCCATGTCCTCTCCCGAATGATCATATTAACCTCTATTGAAGTAGGAAATATAGATTGAGTGTTTGTCATGTGTACAAATCATGGGGCTAAAATTGCAAGATCTGATGCAAGGAAAGCAAGGGATGTTGAACAAGTTTCAAGAGATCAAGATGAAAATGGAAGCATTACAAAGTCAAATAAGTACCTTTAGGAATGATTAGGTGATGCAAGAAGGAGAACCATCCCAAAACCCAACACCAATGGTTGAAGTACTTAGAGAGTCACTCATGTTGATGACAACAAGCTGGTCAACAATGAAGTGATATTGTTATTACAAATGAAGATGGCGTGCAACATCAAGGCTTACAAGGAACAATGTTCTATGTGAGTAGTGTAAAACTAGATTTCAAGAATGAATTAATACTTTTAATTATTCACAATTGAGATCATTGACCATTTTGCAAGCATGTTTGCATGTGGGTACTTGACCAATAAATCCTCACATGGTGTGATGCTTGGGAATGATCATTGTTGGTAGAAGGAAGACATATTATTTGGATGGCATTGCAAGAAGGGTTGCTAAAGAATTTACAATTTGTGGATTCTATGTAGATGTCCCAAACTTGACTACGAAGGCTGAAATAGAAAAGTAACATATAAGAGTACATGGAGGTATTTCTCAATCTACAGGTTGTGATAACCAATATGAGTCCATCAAAAACTCTTGATAATCTCAAACGAGGGTTAAAAGAGTAAATTCACCAAGAGATAATGGTACCAAATCCTTGCACTATTTTTGAAGCCATTGCCTACTTTTAGAGAATAGTAGTGGTGTTTGGAGGAGGTAAAGGAGGAGTCCTGATGCAAAACTATTGGGTTAAGACACCCCATCTTGATGAGCCAATTCATATGGAATTGAGCAACATTTGGGTTTGAGACCA
Organism: Lunularia cruciata; assembly: GCA_948567375.1. Taxonomy (NCBI): domain Eukaryota; kingdom Viridiplantae; phylum Streptophyta; class Marchantiopsida; order Lunulariales; family Lunulariaceae; genus Lunularia; species Lunularia cruciata. Next base: position 48,018,635 of record OX419761.1, on the reverse strand, counting down.
AGGAGCATAACCACTCCAAGGAGAATAAGGATGGGTCAAAGAAAGGAAAGATAGAGTCTTAGAAGGGGAAGGGGTTCAAGTAGAATGATGATGTTGTTACAACTATGGCCAAGTTGGGCACATAACTATCAATTTTTATGCTTGTCTTCCTAGAGGCCCTTGGCCTCCATACAAGCAACCTTTGAACAACATGGGGACGCATTGAAGATGAGGATGTTGACATCACATTGGAAAACAAGATCCCCAATAAATTTACCTTGTAGCCTTACTAGCTCAATTGAGAAGAATAAAAGCTGAGGGAGGAAGAGGACACGTGCACAAAGTCTGAAGAAGACAAACACACAATTCATTATTGTAAATGGAGTTCTAGAAGGAAATTAGCTTAGAGTATTGATAGACCCTAGAGAAATAAATAAGTTTTTATCTTGCTTTGTTGCAATAAGGTTGGAGATGGAACTAGAGAGGGATGAGAATGAAAAGTAAAGTTACTTAATGGTCATGTAGAGAGGATTGAGTCATTACCTAGAAAGGTAACACTCTTTATAGGAGAGTAAGAAGAAATTGAATGGCAAGTGATATGGTTAGCTTGTAACAATGTGATCTTAGGCATACCATGGATAGAGCACTACAATCCCATGGTTGATTGGAGAAAGAAAGTAGTGAGAACTAGCTAATGGATAATCATTGGGGTTAAAGAAAGATCACAAGGCAAGAATTGCCTCTTTATGTCATAGGGACAATGGCTCTTGATAAAACAGATAGGTGTTTTATGGGTCTAATGAGAGAAGTCCACAATGCACAACTTGATGGACAATTCCTTGAGATTTTGAAAGAGTAATCAATGAGTTTCAAGATGTATTTCTAGATGATTTACCCTTAGGATTACCACCAAAAAGGAGAGTAGATCATAAAATTGAGATACTTTTGAGGAAAAAACATCCTTATATTAACTATCACCTCATGAGTTGAAGGAGTGTAAAGCTCAAATTGAGAAGAGGTTGTAGAAAGGTTTTATCTAACCTAATGTATCACCATATGGGGTTATTGTCTTGTTTGTGAAGAAGGATGGCACAATGCACATGTGCATTGACTACCGGGGCCTAAATCAACAAAAAATGAAGAGAAAATACCCATTACCTTGCATGGATGACATGTTTGATCACCTCAATGGGGCAAAACACTTCACCAAAATTGATTTTCCAAGCAATTACAACCAAATTAGGATCACAAAGGAAGACATACACAAAATTGCATTTCAAACAAGATATCTTCACTTTGAGTACTTGGTGATGCAATTTGGCCTCACCAATGCACTAACCACTTTCATGACTTTGATGAATGATATATTTTGTCCATACTTGGATAAACTTGTTATCATTTTCCTTGATGACATCTTAGTCTATAATAAGATGATGATGGAAAAGCAACATCTATGAGAAGTCCTCCATATTTTGTGGTAGAATTATATGCATACCAAAATCTCAATGTGTGAGTTTGGAAAGTCTGAATACTTGGAGCATAGAGTAAGTGTGGAAGTATCCAAGTGTAAACAGATAAAATAGAGTTCATTCATAAATAGGGTGCTCAATAAGATCAAACCCAACTCAAGAGTTTCTGGGGATTGAAAAGGTTCTATTGTCAATTTGTCAAGGATTTTTTCAAGGTTGCACAACCTCTAACAACATTACTTGGCAAAGAGAAGAAGTGGATGTGGAGAACTACACAAGAACTGGCCTTCCAAGAATTGAAAGAAGCATTGCTACATGCACCAATCTTTAAATGGTATGACCCAAAATGTAAAAGATTGAGATCAAGGAGAGAAGTAAGAAAATGGAAGATCACATTGGGACACTTGAGAGTGGGAAAATCCAAATGCCTAGCATGAGCTTCAATTTTGGTATTTATAAGGAGTATACCAGGCTTCTAAGAAGTTTTTCAAGAATCTTCTTTAAGACGCTTTCTTGGAGTGCAGACCAAGTTAATCAAGAAGATTCCTTCTAGGAGCCGTCTACTTGGCATGCAAGCTAAGCTAGTTGGAAGCTTCTAGAAGCTACCTACTTGGAATGTAAGTTAAGCTAGTTGGGAAGCTTCTCAAGAAGCTTTGTCCTAGAAGTCACCACTTGGCATGCGAGTTACTCAATACTTGGATGGTACCAAGTAGCTTCCTAAATTCTTCTAGAATATTCTAGGTTAATTTGGCCTATTTGCTACTTCATTAGCCTTGATTAACTTGTCAGTAAACTCCCTATTGTTACTTATTCCCCCACCACTAGTTGGTGATGTCCTTATCACCATTGAAGCTTCAAACTCTTGGATGGTTATTTGTGTATTTTGGGTATGAGAAAGAGGCTCCCAAGTGGCTTCATGAAGGAGATACCTTATTGTAATACTCCGAGGACAAGAGAAGAGAGAAAACACAGATTGCACAGTCAAACATTTGATGCCCCAAGGGAGCACCTTCTCTTTATTACATAGACAAAGAGGATCTCCTACAAGGAAGCTCCACCATAGGATTAGGAACACAGATAGGTGACATGTCAGCAAGCTCCACCCTTGGATTACTTACTTGGATGGGTGACCTGTCTGGTCTAGGTCCTATCTGGTTGGTCAAACGAGCTTTGATTGGAGGGAATCTTTTAGGGAATCTTCCTGTACGAATCTCAGAATCACATGAGTAAGGTACCGTTGGAAAGCTCTCGACGAGACAAACTAGGGGGAGGGAAGGCCAGACTTCCCTCTGTTGGGGGGGGGGAATCTGCACATTTTCAAGGCCTAATTCATCCGTTTAGGCCTCTGAAATTGCCTTCAAAGATTTCAGGCATATTTCGGTTCCTACTCTATTAGTAGAAGTCCCCTTTTGGTGATACCTCTTTCTGATCTGTTTAGTCCATCATGTGTAACATCCTTCCAGATGTTACCAAACCAATTCTCACCTTTAAATCATATGTCTAGCTATTGGTTCTAAGGTTCTCAAGTCTATTTTGGTTTCTGCCCTATTAGTAGAAGTACTCTTTTGGTGATACTTCTATCTGATCTATTTTGACCATCATGTATAACATCATTCTAGATGTTACCAAACCGAATTTCACATCTAGATCATATGGCTAACCCTTGGTATTACACTTTTCTAGAGGACTTTGTACTCTAAAAGTGGTCTTGATGGCCTAGTTGAATATGGGATGTGCAAGGATATGATCAACTTCATAATCCTCATGATCATTGATATGGATGGGAAGAGGAGGAGGTTGGACACAAGAGGAACAAGAAGATGGATAGGAACAAAGGGTTTCAACTTGGAAGCTTGAAAGACAAGGTAGATATGCATTTGATAAGGCAAGGCAAGTTGATAAGCAATAAGAAAAATGATTTAGGTGATATCAAAGGGCCCTATCTAATTAGGAGCAATTTTATGGACTTGGGTATCAAGTGGGAAGGTTAGGTTACTAAACAAGAGCATGACCTTATCACCAACTTGAAAGGTGAGATCATAATGATTTTGGTCTGCATATTGTTTTTAATAATTTTGAGTAACAAGGAAATGAGATTTGGCTTGTTGGAGGGATTGAGATATGGTGGTCAAGAAGGTGGAAGTATGAGGGACATGAGATGGAGGAGGAGCATGAAAGGAATCTGGAACAAGTGGATTTTGGCCAAAATTAAGGAAGAAAGGAAAGAATCTAGTGCTTACTTGTTTGGAATTATTGTATGTACACTCAACAACTATAATACATTCCTCCCAATTGGTATGGTGAATGTTGATGAAGGCATGAAGCAAATCCTCCAAGGTGTGATTTTTAGATTCAAGTAGTCCATCAATTTGAGGATATAGGATGTGGATAAGGCAAGCTTGGTGCCAAGCATCTGGAAGAATGCTTGCCAAAATTTTCCAATGAATCAAGGATCATGGTTAGAGATGAATACACAAGGTATCCCATGATGCTTGAAGATATTTTCAAAGTAGATCTATGCCAATGTTGGAGTATTCATGGTATCAAACGTTGGTGTCAAATGGATTTGCTTCCTAAACTTATCCACAAACACCACGATTGCTATGTGACCTTGCTTTATCTTGGGTAAGGATGTAATGAGATCAAAGCTCATGTGTTCCTAATGAGTAGATGGAATGTAGAGTGGTTGAAGGAGTCCACTCAATTTCTGGTTGTTGGCCTTGTTTCATTGGTAGCTCTCACAAGATTGAACAAACTCTCAAACATCTTGTGTCGTGTTGGTCTTGTCCTCACCCATGTGACTAATGATTGGTAAGTCATGGGCTTTCTTGGAGGCGCACAAGTCAAAGATCACCCTTGGTTGGAACATAGATCTGGTTCTCACAAAATAGAAGGTCTTCCTTGAAGGAGAAGGTGTTGTACTCCTTGTCACATGTTGTAAGATGACCTTGTACTATATGAAAGAAAAGATATTGTTGTAAAGTTATCCTAAACTCAATTTGGACTTTAGAGTTGACTGATATTGTCATAATGACCATTGTGATGAGAGGAAGAGACTTCAAATTAGATTGTTGTGATAGAGCATTGGGGATGACATGGGACCAACTAGGTTGTACTCAAGCTTGATGTCAAATAATTATAGTTATTCCTCCCATCAATGTGTCAAGTCTTCATGTGTTCCAAATGTAATGTTTGCAACAAGGCCTTGTGATCAATTTGCATGATCACTTGTTTTCCCAAGAGATAATGCCTCTAGATCTTGATGGAATATACCATTCCTAGTTGTTCCTAATCTCAAGTAGAGTAGTTCTTTTTTGTTATATTTAGTTAGTGAGACACAAAGGCAATGGGATGTAACCCGTGATAACCTACAAGTATGACTTTTGCAATAATTAGCAATTAATAGTTTGTTCCCATAGAGATATGAGTAAGGAATAGTCAAATACAAAATGAAAGGTAACACAACAACTCTTCTTGATTGCATCTTCAATCTCTTGAGTAGAAACCACACCTAAAAGAGAGTAATAAGCATTGAATTTGTAGTCTTGCCATGAATCACAACACCTATAATCACAATTCATCAATCTTGATTGTGATGATTCAGTTTTTCCCAAAGAAGGCTACTTCAACATGAAACAACTTTGCTTTGGAATTGTGTTCTACTCCTCCAATAAAGGCACAACTTTCTCAATCAAAAATGCTTTGCATCAATCCAATACTATGATCACAATTGTCAAATATTATCAACACCATAATTCTTCATATATTCATCAAGGCATTGCTCTGATTGCTATCTACTCAAGATCAAACACATAGAATGAAATTAGAATTGTGGAATCCAACATCCAATGCTCATTGACTTGCACTTTGAACTTCTCCAAACACTCACATAAAATTGATGATACTCGGAATTAAGTTGAAACGATGAGTGGTGAGTTACAACACTTCACTTTACTCAACTTCAGAAATATGAATACTAAACAACAACATATTGCAAATTCTTCCTTTAAATAGACTTTGCACTTGATAATTACCTAACAACATACTATTCTATTATTCTATAACAACTTAACAAACCTGTAGATCCAAAATCACAATCCACCTCTTCATATTTGCCTCTTCAAATCTCAAATTTTTTACTAATCCAATCCAATATCTACTTCAACTTTGGCTTCTTAACCCAATGTCCCTTCAGTTGCTTCTTCTTCTTTGGCTTTGTCTACAACTAAAATTTCTTCTTCTCCTTCTATTCTATCTTCAACTTAACCTAAAACTGAAGTCATGGTCTGCTAATGAATTCTTCCTTCTCTACTATAACTCCTAATGTCTCAAGCAACTCACCAAAAAACCTACTTTCCTACTTCTACTACTTTGCATCTAGTGTTTACTTTCACATCACTACAAAGCTCATCTAACTCAAATCTAACAAGATCTAATCCAAGTCTTACATTGTCTCCTACCTCAAGAATTTTCCTATTTACTCTCTCTTCTAAGCAAATTAAAAGTTTATTCATATCTACACCTTTGCTTTTTGCTTCCTCGTCTCCCGCACCATCAACTTCAACTCATGTAGTCTTGCTTCCTCCAACTTAACTTCAGCTTCAGTACTCAACATCACCCTCAACTCCACTACTATTGCTCCAGCTGAATCAGACTCACTCCTCAGAACTATCTTCTCTTGACCCCTCTTTGCTTCTAACTCATTCTGGTACATCTTCAACCTATCCTCAAATTTTGCCTTTAATGCCCCCTTCTCTTCTTTGTACTGAGCTAATTGACTCTCTATACTTCTGATCAACCCTTGCAACCTCTCTCCTTCATGATTTCTATTTGTCAATTCCCATTGCCAGGCTCAATCCTTCTCCTCCTCACTTTTCCTCATGATTTCCATCTCTTGCTCCATCACAACTATCATTGCCTTTGAAAGTAGCACCTCCAAGCACACATTCATGAATTCTCCCTTTAATTTCTCAAACACTGCCTTCTACTCCTTTAATCTTGTAGCTCATTGCTCAAGTTCTTTGCCGCACTTCTCACAACTCTCCTTCAACTTATCAAAACTCTTTCATCAAAGAACAATATCAGCCCAAAGTTCTTCCACTTCTTTCTCTCCTCAAGTCAGTTTCCTCCTCAACTCCAAGTTATCATTACTCACAAATTTCAAGACATCAAACTCATCACTCACTTCAGGATGCTCTCTCTTCAACTCTTCCTTCTTCTTCTACAATTGTACCAACAAATGACAAACAATCTTTGATATGTGATTTGACTCTAGTGTATGCTACTTCATCATCTTCTCCATCTTTGTCTTTGGTCTGTACTTCTTTGGCTGGTGCTTTACCCTAAAGTGGCAATCTTTTTACCTTCAACGTCACTCCTTCCAAGCTTTCTTCCTCCTCTTCAGCTTTGCTTGGACTTTCAATTGTGACCGACACACTTCTCTTTGATCTTGCTGCTCTTGGAAACACCAAGGCAAGCTCTTTTGCTCATTCTTCCTCCACCTCTACCGCAAGTAACTTCAGACATGGCACATCTCCTCCTTCCATATGATCAATCACTGCATGGAATTCATGTTCTTCTTCTTTGACAACCTCTTCCACCAATTGTTGGACTTTGGGCTCGCCTTCACTTTCAATACTTGAGCCTTCATTCTATAGGGTAAGCTTGTCTTCTTCTCTCAAATCTTCACACTTTGACCAGGCTTCTCCTTTTGATTCTTCCTTTGATGACTGGTTCTTCACCACACAATCTTTGACTTTGGATTCAACCTCCTCATCTTTTGCGGCTAAGGTGGCAATACCCTCCCTTCAGATTTACTTCTCTTCTTTGGCCTTGGCATTGACTCTATCTTCTCCTTCCTGTTCTTGATGTAGTGATCATTGCTTTCATGGAATTGCCTTCATGGACTTGCCTCATCCGCATCTGCAACTCATTGTAAGTCAAGGTGAAAATGTGACACCATCCTTCCTCTCTCCTCTAAGTTGAGTAGGTTTAGTCTGAAGTAGAAATGGGCTAAAAAAGGTACAAAATAATGGGGTGGCAAGTCCATTCTCCAATTGTTAATCATCTGACTTACAACCTTACATTAATACATAGGTGGTTTACTCTATAACACCCATTTGTATATGTATGTGCTATTGTGATATTTAGTTTGGTATTACAAGTACTTAAGAGACATTATTTATATGGAGATAAAGGATTGTTTTACATTAGTCATGATTAGCTAAAGTTAATTATAACTAAGATAGACAAGACCTTAATTTAGAAGAAGTGGAAAATATGAGAACCACTATTTTGGATTCTAGTGTGTTGACTTGGTATTATTCCTAGGAGTTTGGCTTTGAGGAAAGAGTTGAGAACTCTTGGACCCACAAGCCATTTTATTTTGAATCTTCTATAGTACAAGGATATCCCATGTGGAAAAATTGTTGACTTAGTGGTTGGATCAAGATAAGACCACATGCTTATGAGAATATTCCCATGAGTATAGATATTTCTTTAGCTTTTTGACTTATTTGACTTTTAGCATAGTAACTTGAGTTACTTCAATAATTAGTAATTTGGTGCATAACTATTTCATAAGTATATAAACTAGGGGTGAGAAGGTACTCATCATCCTTTCATTTGCAACTATATTTCTCTTATTGAGTTCTCTAGTGAGCAAATGTCTTGAGTCTTGGAGTGTTAGCCTTGGAGGAGTATGATTGAGTTGGGATTCTTTGCCTTTTGAGTCCATGGCATGCTACCATAATAGTTATAAGAAGTTCATCCTGAGTGAGAGATAGGCCGGCTCACAACTCTGGCTTGACCATGGCCATCATTACACAGACTACACCCCTTTTGTATTGGGTCTCTATAGCTATCCACCTTGTACACATTCTTGGTGTGAGGTGCATTGAAAGAATTCCTCACCTTGGTTGTTTCTTTCTAAGAATCACATTCCTAGTAGAAGGTGACTCCTCCTATTTCTCATGCTTCTCTCTCCAAGACTATTCTCCAATTTGACTCAATCCAGCAAGCCGGATTTTCTCTCTTTCCCTTTCTCTTGGTATTGGCTTTGCAATTGCTAGCTCAAATTCTAGTTCCATGCTAGAAACGTGATATGAAATTTACTCAAGACTTTGATCATTACCATTACATGTAATGAATGCATTGCAAGACCCCTTAGCAAACTCTACTTTTTACCATATGGTGGCATTATATGGTTTCTCACTCTTGGTCTTTGAAAAATCAAACCCTCTCTAAAACCCAAGATCCTAACTCCTTTGGGACAACTATTGGTAGGCATGAGATATCATAGTAACATTTTAGAATTCCCTTGATGAAGTCTCAATCTTATAGTTTTTCACCACACTATCATTCTTCAATCAATCCTCAATTGACACACACATTTTGCGTGTCAATTTTTTATCACTCTCTATGTCATCTTGATCCCAGTGTAGTTGATTTCTTTACACTTATTTTCTTGATTGGGTAGACCCAAGGACTGGTTAAAGGTTCTTTGGATTGGGTTTCATATCTTAATGCAAAGTATCCTTACTTTGGGTCTATACATTCATAAGTCCGACTTGAGTCCTTCTAACTTGGGTCTAACCCAACTTCTTTGGATTTATGTTGAACGCACAATTCTTCTCTTTTCTTCTTCATTAAGCTTCACTTTGGCTTCAACAATAACCCATTTGAGAATTTTTGCTACAACCTGGCTCCAATAGCAAAGTTAGAAGCATCAAAATCAACCACACAAGGTAGTTGAGGATCATACGGTGGAAGAATGGGTCTTGAAGACACTATATGTTTCAGCTTCTCAAATGTTTCTTTGTGCTTGGTGGTCCATTGAAAGCTTGAGTTCTCTCCCAAGAGGTTGGTCAATGGTGCGGCCATATAAGCATAGTCATGGATGAACCATCGTAAAAACTTACCAGTCCATTAAATGCTCATACTTTTGTAGCATCCTTTGGAGTAGGCCAATCAGTAATGGCTTTGATTTTATCATCTTCCATTTTGATCTCCTTTGATAAGATCTTGTGACCCAAGAAGGTAATTTCCTTTTACCAAAAGGCACACTTTGAATTTTTGCAATAAAACTTCCACAAGCATAGTTATCTTAGGACTTCTTGCACTTGAGTTGCATGTTCTACCTCTATCTTGCTATAGATTAAAATATCATCCAAGAACACTATCACGTACCAATCCAATAGCATATCCAACGCCCAATGCATCAGATCCATGAAGAGTATTGGAGCATTAGAGCCCAAAAGGCAAAACTCTCCACTCAAAATGCCCATACCTTGTGCAAAAGGTAGTCTTTTATACATTTTCTTTGTCAATGAGAATCTACTATTAGTCACTTTAAAGATCCAACTTGGAGAAGTAGTGCGCACAATTTAGTTGATTGAGCAAGTCATCAATTTGAGGTAATGAATATGCATTCTTCATTGTTTGTTTATTGAGGCCATGATAATCAATATATAAGTAAAGTCCTTTATCTTTCTTTGGAAAAAAAAGTACCGATGCTCCCCAAGGAGATGTATTATATCATATGAAATTCTTCTCCAGCAACTCTATAAATGTTGTTTGGAGCCCATCCAACTCCTTTTGTGAGAGCTGATGGATTGGTCTACTCACTAGAGTACTTCTTGGCAATAACTCAAACTTGAAGTGCATATCACAATAGGAGAGTAATCCCTTTTGCAGATCATCCCAAAACATATTTGAAAATTCTTGGACTATTTGATCAACCATAAATTGATGAGGCTTTTTGATCCTCCTCAAATCCTCCATGCACAATTGGCTTGATACACACCAAAAAAATAGCCTTATCTTTATCCAAAGCTTACTCTATGGCTGCTTCATTGACAAACTTCCCATCTGAAGACTTATCTTTCTTTAAAGCTTGCTCTATGGTTGCTTTCTTGACAAACTTCCCTTCTTAGGAATGACTATTCTTAGGTGTCTTACTCAAAGGTGCTAGACAACCTTATTAGAATTTTCTACCTTGGTGTTGTACTTGAATTTGTCGTTGGCTCCAATCAAATTGAACCTTATGACATTCAAGCCAAGATAGACCTAGAATGATATCATAGTATAGAGGTACCACTACAAACCTCATATACTCCTTCACAATCTTGAAGGTAACAAGATGCAAGGTACAAAATCCATAACCCTTTCTCCCATCCACCATCATCAATCTACTTTCAATTATTGGCTTGATAGGAATACTTAATTCCTTTTCTAATTGCATAGATATGCAATTTTTTGAACTTCAAAAATCAACTAAAATCCCATAACCATGATTAGATATTGTACCTTGCAAGTGAAGAAAACTTGCATAGATCAAGCCTTCAATCTCATTGGAACAAATCAAGTGTTCAATAGGTAGCTCAAAATCTCCTATTAAGACTCCTTGTTTCTTTGATTGTTCCACTCCACAAACCTTATTTAGGCAATTTTTCAAGATCATCCATCCTTGAGTGGACATTCAACAATGCAATGTCCAATCTAGCAATAATTAAAGCAAATGTCATTTTTCCACAATCTTTCTTGATCTACTATGCCAAGTGGTCTCCATTGGATGGCATCAATCTCCATTGGTACAGACTCTTCTACCCTTGTGACCCAGTTGTTATAACCAAGGAATCAAATTGCTCAACCAACTAGATGGCTTCTTCTAAGTGTTTCAATTCTCACATAATCACTTCAAATTTAGTTTGTGACTTCAAGCCCCTCACAAATCAATCCGAAGCTTCACCATCCACTATATCTAGAATTTGTATAATGATGTATTGGAATTGCATGATGTAGCTTGTGATACAACCAATCTACTTCAACTTTGCCAACTTATCTGGTGCAGCTCATGTGGCATTTATTGCTTGGAATTGCACAATTATTGCACCCTTCAATTCTTCCCATGTAAAGATTGGCGTAACAAACTGTCATTCAACCCTTGAATTTGAGTGGAGCAAGAGCTCGCTCCACTTAGAATCACCACAATAGTTTTGCCACTCCATCATCTTGGATTGAAGCTACAAGAATCTATTTCTATTCATCTTGAAGATTTGTAGTTGTCAAAGTACATTCCTAGTCCAATAAAAATTTATTATTACAAAATCTCTACTATGCCTAGGAGATTCTTGCCATTAAATACCTTAGGTTTTGGAAATTGGATTTACTCTACTTCTTCTCAAAATGGTGCTCTCTATATTTGCTCTTATCATTGATGGTCTTGTTCATCTAACAATCAAACAAGGTGTTTAATTTGTTACAACATAACAATGATAACTTCAAGCATTACCACCATGGCTACTACAAATTTATCTAATTTAGATGCAACACTACCACCGTTCTCCATAAGCTACAATCAAAAATACCAAGGGTTCCTTGTACAAAGTGATTGCATTCAAAAAAATTTGCCCAAAGCATGAGGTGATGAACAATGTAAAATGATGCTTAGGTAGTATGTGGACACAAAAATCCCAATATTTTGGCAAAATAGGATTTGGTGATCTATAAATTCCATCTACCCCATTCTTGCTCTGATAGCAATGTAAAAGACCAAGATCAAGGAGAGAAATAGGAGAATGGAAGATCATATTGGGGCACTTGAGTGTGTGAAACTTCAAATGCCTAGCATGAGCCTCAGCTTTGGTATTTGTAAAGAATATACAAGGCTCTTAAGAAGCTTCTCAAGAAACTTCCTTAAGTCACTTTCTTGGAGTGCAAGCCAAGTTAACTAGGGATTTTCTTAAGAAGCTTACTACTACTTACTTATTACTTCAAGAAATCATCTACTTGGCGTGCAAGCTAAGCTAGTTAGAAGTTTTTAGAGGTCACCTACTTGGGATGTAAGCTAAGCTAGCTAGGAAGCTTCCCAAGAAGCTTCTTCCTAGAAGTCACCACTTGGCATGCACGTTACTCAATGCTTGGAAGATACCAAGTGGCTTCTTAAATACTTCTAGAATATTTTAGGCTAATTTGGTCTATTTGCTACTTCATTAGCATTGACTAACTTGTTGGTAAACTCCATGTTGTAAGATAAAATATCCAATCAAGTTGGCTACAAAATGCATCAAGTGTTGTAATAGGAGCACCCCTACAATAAGAATGGAATGATGGATAACACCTAATTGTATATTTCTGTCAGAAGCTATCACCAGCAAAACACAATTATCACACCATTGAACAAGAAGAGTTGGCCATTGACCAAGCAGTTGAAGCACTATCTTGGTGAGAAATCATTCATAATGGAGATAAACCACAAACCTCTAGTCTTCTTTAAGATACAAAAAGATCTATCTTGTTGACAAATTTAGTATGTAGAGTAGAGACAATGGTCAACATAACAATCATATAAATGGAAGGCAAGAAGCAACTTGCATATGCATTTACCCAAATGCCTATGGTGAACACTATGGTGATAGAGGTCATGAACCTAGAATTTTGGCCCAAGATTCTTGCTACTACAAAAACTAACCCATAGATTGTAGGAGCTAAATCATCCAAAGGCATAACCAAAACCCAAGGACTCACCTTTCATGATGGCAAGTTATGGATCTTGGATGCCCAAGACATAAGAACCACCATCCTAGTGGAATGTCATCATACCACCAGTGTAGGTCATGTTGGAGTAGAGAAGACCTTAGATGAATTCAAATGCCATTACTATTGGTCTAAGATAAGCAATAATGTGATAGAGTATATTCAGATTTGTCTACTCTATCAAAAAAATTAAGCTTCTAATAATTTTCTTGTAAAAACTCCTTCAACCCTTCCTTACTCCTACATAACATTAGAAATAGGTTGACATAGATCTTGTTCATGAATTGCCCAAGACCACCTCGGGGTTTGATTCCATTGTAGTCTTTGTAGACCAACTAAACAAAATGATTCATGTGTATCCTACAAACAAGGATGTGATTGCTCTACAATTAGCTCAATTGTACTTAGTTGTCATCTTTTCTCACCATGACCTATATTGAATGTTAATCATTGATCAAGGCACTTAATTCACTAGTTTGTTTTGGAGAACACTCTTTGTCATCTTCAAAACCAAATTTGCCATGTCCATGACATACCATCCATAAACCAATAGACAAACAAAGTGGGCTAATTGCATTATTGAAGACATGCACTAGAGCTTCACCTTAGATGAGCAAGAAAGGTGGGAGACCTTACTTCCATTGGTGAAATTTTCTTACAACAATTCCATGAATGCATCTACACATGTCACACCATTCTTCTTAATGTATGGAGAGCATCCTTTCACACCTACAAACTTGATGAAGATGTGCCCAGTGTTGTTCCTTGCCTTTCTCTCTTTGGGAACACAAAGGGGGCCTAATTATGGATCTTATGGATCAGAGGTCATGCATAGACTTGTCACTACTAATCTGAGCCCACGTGGTACCCAACAAATAGAACACTCCACTCTTGTTTCTAAGATTCCTTCCAATAGGGAAAGAAGTAGCATGCAACCTTACCTATCATCATGACACGCACCCTTGGTTTATGGATCATAACGTCCAACATTACCAAGGAGAGAAACATAGCATACCTAGAAGGAAGGAACCAATAGGCATGCAAGCATAGAGAGGATCCAATCACAAGAATTTGACAATAACTCTCTATAAATTTTGTCAAAAATGAGTTTCAGAGCTTTCATGCTTTGTCATCAAAATAATTTCAACCTATACTCCAAGTCTCCTCCAATCTATCCCTCAAATTTTAACCAACTTCTAATCCAAGTGGAGAACTTCTATGTCTTTTTGATGGGGAAAAGTTTACAAAACTCATATGGATATAACCTTTCTTTTATGACTTGAATTCAAACAAGCTTGGATTTAATGGAAAGCCTATAAGATAAGCTTTCCAATGATATGAAATAATCTACAATCTGATCATAAAAGCTCCCTTGAAAGGCTCTCAAACTTGGCCAATTTTTTGTAATTTTTTCAAAACCTTAATTTAGGGTTTGCCCTTGGTTCTTGGCAAAATTTCCCTAGATTTCTGAATAAGAGGTACACTTGATCCACACAAACACTCCAGAACTCTAAAATCCTCAATCATAGTCACAAAAAAAGAGAATAACTAGTCATTCATGATTGACAATAAAATTGCTCTACCAAGCTTATGATAGTATTTAAGTAACACTTATTGCACCAAACTCACTCTTCATGGACCCAAAGCCAACCAAAATTTCTATAGTAGTTGATTGTGCCCTTGTTTAACACTTTGTAGAGTTTGATGGCCTAATCCAACCCCAATCTATAGATATAGATCCATTCTTGAGCTGAGATAACTTGTGCGCTCTACAAACCCAAGTATATTTGATCCAAGATTTTGAATTCTAATTTTGAGGAATTCATATGAAACCTTTGCAAAAAGGTGCAAAACCTAACCACCAAAAATACTAGAAATTTTCATAAGGTGACTCAAATCACAACTTGGAAAATGATTAAAATTCCAAACCTGATCATTAGCTCTTCTTTGATACTTTACATCCCAAAAGCACCAACTTCACTCAACCAGATCTAATTTGAAATGAACCCAAAAATTAAAATTTCTTGAGTTCAACACTATAAGGACTTTTTCTACTCTCTAACCTTACTAATAGATCATGAAAAAATTTCACAAAGCTCTCCAAATTGCCTACTTTATGCTCCTAGGTATGAATTTTACACCCTTGATTCAATTGATGATATCCCTCCTAGAATCTACGCGGATTGTCTGATTTTTACCTCTAGATTGTAGCCTATCAGTTCTTCTCTCTAACCATGTTCTTCACTCCTCGAATGCCCTCCTTAAAATCCTTTGAAGGTCAAAAAATTCTAGAGTTCTCCATTTAGGACCCAATTATTTACAACTTTATCATTTAGTCTCTTCACTTTTTGACAAATGGACACTACAAGTTTACCTTGAAGCTCATGAGAAAAATTGAGTTGTTCTCCATCTATAAGAGCACATACTTGCTCATAACTAAGCATTAAAAGGACAACAAGATCCGAGTTTTTCCATCATCCATTCCATGAATGTAGCCTAAAATGTGTCACCATCTGGTCTTTAAGCCGTTATGATGTAGAATCTGAAGCCTGATGAGAAAAGGATTCAAGAGTGACAGATTGGGAGCATGGGACATCTCTTACTCAATTAATCTCTTTGATCCTTGGTCTCTATGCTCTACTACAACTCTCACTCTCAACGTCCTCCTCCCACTAAACCCCCCTCCCTTTGATTCAACTCTCCACCATGTACATACATCAAAGCCCTTGAAAAGGATAAGATTGTAACCCATATGGCCAGTTGCATACACGTATAAAGATTGCTCATATGGCAATAGCTCAACCGTGGGATCCATCATACAACCTAATCCATTAATGTGGAGATAAATCATGTTAATTTACTTTTTCATGTGCTACACAAACCATAACATGACAGCAATGGCTACTAAGGTTAATATTGTCAACACTTTTGTTTCTAAAATCCAACAGAGTGTGGAGAATGTCAAGCATAAGTTGGATATTACCCAAAATTGACAAAAGCAACATGTAGATACACATCATAGGAACATGGAGTTCAGCATTGGGGATCAAGTCTGGTTGTCCACAACCAATCTCACATTTGTTAGCCCTTGTAAGCTCATTCCTCATTTTATTGGGCACTTTCCTATCCTTGTCAAATTAGCATACCGGTCTATCATCTCAAGCTAGCACCACACATGAAGATCCATCCAATGTTCCATATTTCTTTACTTCATAGATATGCACCCCAATTGCCCCGCTTTCCTTCCATACATTCAATTAGACCTTGTCCAACACTCATTGATGGAACAAAGGAATATAAAGTCTCCAGAATAGCATCCATAGCACTCACCATCCACGTGTAGAATATCTTGTACAATGGAAAGGGTGCCCATTGTATGAGACAACATGGGAGCCACAGCCAACTTGACCCATGCACCAGTGTTAGTACAATCTTTTGAGCAACAACTTTGCAACAAGGAAATTGCATCTTAAAAGGGGATAGGTTAATAATACCATTAGCTAGACATATTATCTAAAGGTAAAATTGGCTTGATAACATCTAGAAGGATATTATATATGATGGACTAAGTAGATTAGATAGAGATATCACTAAAAGAGTACTTTCACTAATAGAGTAGGAGCCAAAAAACCTTGAAAACTTTAGAACCAATTTTGAAAGCCTAAATGGATGAATTAGGCCTCAAAAATAAAAGGATTTCTCTCCCTTTAAAGGTAGGAGGCTTGCCTTCTTCCTTCCATTATTTGTCTCATCAAAAGCTTTCCATAAATACCTCACCCATGTTATTCTAAGCTTCCTATGAGAGAATTTCATAAAGATTCCCTTTGGTCAAACTTGTTTGACCAACTAAGTAGGACCAAAACCAACATGTCACTCATTCATGCAACTAATCTAATAGTGGAGCTTGTTGACATGTAACCAATCCATTTATTTGATCTAAAGGTTGAGATTCCTTTGAGGGGTTCTTCTATGCTATATAATAAAGACAATGTGCTCCTTTAGTGCATAAGAGTATTGAGTGTTGAAGCTTTGTGTTTCTTCTTGTATGTTTCTCTCGGAGGTTCTCCTATCCTTGTAACATTTCAAAGAGTAGGGAGGGGTTGAAGGAGTCATGCAAGAGCCTGATTAGAGGTTTTATTTAATTGATAGATTAGGCAACTTCAAACATACTCCATCACATTATTGCTCATCTTGGACCAATAATAATAGCATTTAATTGCATCTAAGGTCTTGTCTACTCCAACATGGCCTACAATGGCAAAATCATGACATTCTACTAAGATGGCAATTTTTAGGTCTAGTGCATTTGGGATCCATATCTTACCATCACAAAAGATGAAGCCTTGGGTATTGGTTACACCTTTAGATAATGAAGCTCCTACAATCTATGGGTTAGTCTTCATAGCAATAAGAATCCTTGGCCAAAATTCTAGGTTCATTTTGACCTCTACCACCAAGTTGTTTACCATAAGCATTCAAGTGAATGCATTTTCAAGTTGCTTCTTGCCTTCCACATATGTGATCATCATTTTGAACCATTGTCTCTACCATACCCAACAATTCTATCTATAGGATTATCCTTTTTTGTTCCAAGGTAGACTAAATTTTTATGGTCTATTTCCACTACAAATGCCTTCTTGCCAAGATAGTGCTTCTAATGCTTGGTTGCAAGGACAATAGCCAACTCTTCTTGTTTGGTGGTGTGATAGTTGCAGTTTGCCAATAATAGTTTTTGAGAGAAATATGCAATTGGATGCCATCCATTATTTCATTCTTATTGTATGACTCTTCTTATCACAAGCCCTAATGCATCTATATGCCTAATGCCTAATGTTGATTGGACATTTTGGGTACATACCATTTCAAGATTGGGGTATGTAGTAATGTATTTTTTAATTCTTGAAAGGATAATTCCTATGTAGTTTCCCATATGCACTTCTTTCCCTTTCAAAGTAGTGTTGTTAGAGGTTGTGTAACCTTGGAGAAGTCCTTGACAAGTCAATGATAGAACATCTTTAATCCCAAGAAACTCTTGAGTTTTGTTTGATCTTCAAAAGGAACCCATTTCTAAATGATCCTTATTAATTAGCTATATTTTATTCCTAAATGATTTATTTACACTTTGATACCTTCTACACTTACTCTATGCTCCATGTAAGCTACTTTAGACTTGCCAAACTTGCAATTTGAGACTTTGGCATACAATTGGTTCTATCAAAAAATTTGAAGGACTTTTCTCAAATGTTGCTTGTGCTCTTTTATTGTCTTATTGTATACTAAGATGTCATCAAGGAAAATGATAACAAATTTATCCAAGTGTGGAAAAAACATATCATTTATCAAACTCATGAAAGTGGTTGGTGCCTTGGTGAGGCCAAATGGCATCACTAAGTACTCAAAGTGATCTATGTCAAAAGGCAATTTTTTGTACTCCCTGTGATCTTGATTTAATTTAAGGAGAATGAGGACAAACAAGTGTTTTTCCCTATTAAGTTGATTAAATAAGTCATCCATGCAAGGTAATAGTATTTTTTCTTCACCATTTGTTGATTTAGGCCCAATAGTTAATGCATATGTGCATTGTACTATGCTTCTTTTTTACAAACAAGACAAGAGCTCCATATGGTGATACATTGGGTTGGAAAACCCTTTCTGTTGCATATTCTCAATTTGAACCTTGCATTCCTCCAACTCATGAGGTGATAGTTGATATGGGGCCTTACAAGGAGTCTCTTCCTAAGGGGTATCTCAATTTTATCATCTACTCTGCTTTTTGGTAGAATCTTGATAGTAAATTATCCAAGAAGACATCTTGAAACTTATTGACCACATCTTTCAAATTCTCAAGAATTTGTCCATCAAATTGTGCATCGTGGAATTTTCTTATAAGCCCCATGAAATATCTATCTATCTTACCATTAATTATTCTCCTTATGACATAGAGAGCCAATTCTTGCCTTTGTGATCTTTCACTATCCTAATGATCTTCCATTAGCTGGTTCTCACTATTTTCTTTTTCCAATCAACCATGAGGTTGTAATGCTCCATCCATGATATACCTAAGATCACATCATAACAAGCTAACCGTATCACTTGCCACTCAATTTTGTCCTAATATTCTCTTATTGAGAGTGCTACCTTTCTAGGTGCATTAGAGTAGATTTCTTATATTGATTCTATTATGGCTTAGCTTTTTTTTACCTATTTTATCTCCCCCTTGTATGGCTTGATGGGATCTTCCCATCCTTCATTTTTTCCACGTGGTTGTTTTTTCCTTTTCTAGGTAACAACTCAATCCTCTCTATCTCAAACATTAGGTAACTCTACTTCTTTAGTTGTATCCTTCTCTAGTTTTATCCCTAATGTTTTTCCAAGAGAGAGACAAGAAGTAGACCCTAGGGTCTATCAAAACTTTCACTTGATTGCCTTCTAAGATTGCATTTACAACATTTTTTTAATATTTTTTGTTATATTAACAATAAGTTATATGTTTGTTTTCTTCAACCTTTGCGCACTTGTCTTCTTCCTCCCCTCACTTCTATTCTTCTCCATTGAGCAAACAAGGTTACTACATTAACTTGTGATCTTTGTTTTTTGATATGATTTTCAACATCCTACTCTTCAATTTTTCTCTCCAAGTCGTTAATAGGTCACCTATATGGAGGTCAAGGGCCTCTAGGGAGGAGAGCATGAAAATTGATGGCTATGTGCCTAACTCAACCGCAATTTTAACAATGTCATTTTTTTTCTTGAGCCCCTTCCCTTTGTAGGACTCCATCTCTCCTTTCTTTGCTCCATCCCTATTCTCCTTGGAGCAATATTGCTCCTTGGTCTCAAAAATGAATGTTGCTTAATTCTATAAGAACTAGTCCACCAAAGTGCAGTGTTTCATCCTAATAGTGTTGAGTTAGGATAATCCTTCACCTCCTCTAAGTGGCTACAATGATACTCCTAGACTTGTATTTGAAGGAATGTCTTTGGTAAAGCCTTTGTTAAAAGAAGCATGGAAGCCAGGCTCTTGCTACTCTCTGAGCACACATAATGGCTTCAAAAGTAGTGCAAGGATTTTGTACCATTATCTCTTAGTGAATTTGCTCTTTTAACCCTCATTTGAAAATTTCAAGAGTTTTTGTTGGATACTTATTGGTTATTGCAACTTATAGATTGAGAAATGCCTCCACATACTCTTGGATCTTGTTCTTATGCTTCAACCCCTATAGTCAAGTTTGAGCTATCTACTCAAAATTCACCAATTGGAAATTCTTTAGCATCCCTTCTTACATTGCCATCCAAGTGATCTCTCTTCCTTCTACCAACATTGATTATTCCCAGAAATCATACCATATGAGGGCTTTGTGAATCAAGCACTCACATGCAAACACATTTGTGAAATGATTGGTGATCTCAATTGTCAATAATCAAAAGTGTCTATTCATTCTTGAAATCCAATCTTCCACTACTCTCATGGAACATTGTCCCTTGTAAGGCTTGACATTGCATGTCTTTTTCATTTGTAAAAACAACATGATTCATTTTTTATCAGGGTTGGTCTCATCAACATGAGTGACTTTTTCGGTACTTTGGCCACTATTATTGGGTTTTGGGATGATTCCTATTCTTGCATTAAATGATAGTTCCTAAAAGTATGTACTTGACTATGCAATGTCTCCAATGTCATCTTGATTTCCCAAAACTTATTCAACATCCTTTGCAATTCTTGCATCAAATCCTGCAACTATGGATCCATGATTCATACTCATGGTAAATGCCCAATTGCTACTTTCCACTTCAATAGAGGGTTAATATGATCACTCAAGAGAGTGCATGAACAATTGGGACTATCATTGGGACCTCAAAGGCTATCATTTGTTGATAATATTCCTCACCAAAATTGTGGATTATGAAATCCCTAAATATCAATTTTGGTCTAACAACATAATGGATTTCTACTTGAATGTTGAAAGAGATAGGATTTAGTATATTGAGATCCATTGCATCATAAAAATGTGGACTTTCAAATTCCACTCTCTATTTTATATCACCATAGGTAGAATCATTGAGTTTGGAAAATTCATTGCTATGTCTATGAACTCTATACCAAAATGGTAAACAAGATATACACTCACTTGCTCATACTAGATGTATATAATCTTGATGTGGAATGGATCCAAGAATAGAAAGTTAGAAGAAGGAAATTATCCTCCAAGAGTATACATCCTATCTAATCTCTAAAACACCCACAATCTATCAAGTGCACTATGTTTTCTCCTCTTAAAATTTTTCAATCTCAATAATCCATGTTCCTCCAAGAAGGGTGATCCATTCTCTTGGATTAATATATCTGCTTCGATACCATTGTAATGTTCTGTAATGTTAGGATATTAGAACCCCCAAGAGAAATACAAGGCTTCATCTCTCAATACTCTAATGTCCCAAAGGAGCATCTTGTCTTTATAATATAACAAAGAGGATCAATTCAAAAGGAGCTACACTCTTGGATCATATACATAGATTGGTGATATGTTAGCAAGCTCCACACTTAGATTAGTTGCATGGTGATAGTTGATCTTTGTCCTATTTGGTTGGTCAAACAAGTTTGATTTGATAGAATCTTTGGGGAATCTTGTTGTATGAAGCTCAGAATAACATGGGTGAGGTACCATTGGAAGGCTCTTGATGAGACAAGTAGAAGGGGAGAAGGAAATACTCATTTATCCAAAGATACTAATTTTTCATTTTTCAAGGCATAATTCATCCATTAAAGCCTCCAAAATTGGCTATGAAGTTTCCAAGGTATTTTTGGCATCTACCCTATTAGTAGAAGTACTCTTTTGGTGACAAATCTATCAGATCTATTTAGATCATCATATATAACATCCCTCTTGATATTACCAAGCCAATTTCCACCTCTAGATAATACGTCTAGCTAATGGTATTACAAGTTTGGAGCTCTTTGTATAACAAATGAAAAAACAACCTATCAAGTGTAATATTCTATGGATAGAGAAACACAAATTCCACACTCAAAATATGATGCCCCAGAGGAGCACCTTCTCTTTATTATTTAGCCAAAGAGGATCTCCTCCAAGGAAGCTCCACCATAAGATTAGGTACATGGATAGGTGACCTGTCAACAAGCTCCACCCTTAGATTACTTGTTTGGATGGTGATATGTTGATCTTGGTCGCATTTGGTTGGTCAAATAGGCTTTGATCAAAAGGAATCTTTTAGAAATCTTCCTATAAGAATCTCATAATCACGTGGGTGAGGTACCATTGGAAAGCTCTTGATGAGACAAACCTAATGAGAGGGAAGGCCAGCCTTTCCTTTGTTTGGATGGGAGGTGGGAATGTGCACATTTTTGAGGCCTAATTCATTTGTTTAGGCGTCCAAAATTGCTTAAAGTTTTCAAGCCTATTTTGGCTTCTACCCTATTAGTAGAAATGCTCTTTTGGTGATACCTCTATTTGATCTATTTTCTCCATCATGTGAAACATCCTTCCAGATGGCACCACCCCAAGTTTCACCTTTAGATCATATGCCTAGCTATTGATTCTAAAGTTTCCAAGCATATCTCAATTTATGGCCTTTTAGTAAAAGTACTCTTTTGGTGATACCTCTATCTGATCTACTTATTTTATCATGTATAACATCCTCCTATATATTACCAAAGCAAATTTCATCTCTAGATCATATGTCTAGCTATTGGTATTATGAACCTCCATCCTTCTAAGACGCAACATCCTTGTCACAAAGCTGTTGCTCAAAAGATTTCACTAACATTAGTGTGTGTGTGTCAAGTTGACTATTGGCTCCCATGTTGCTTCATAAAATGGGTATCCTTTCCAACATACTAGGTATGCCACATGTAGACTGTGAGTACCCCAGATGTGCTTCTAGAGAATGCATTCAACTTCATATTCCTTTGTGTCATCAATGACTGATGGACAAGGTCAAATTTCCTATGAGAAAGAAAACTTTTCTAGTCAGGGTGCATATATGCATAATAAGGAGACATGGAATATTTGATGAATCTTCATGTGAGCTTGTAGTTTGAGGTGGTAGGCTACTATGCTAATTTGACAAAGTATGGAAAAAGGTCTAATAAAACATGGTTTGAGCTTGCAAGGACCAACTAATGTGAGGTTGGTTGTTGATAACTAGACTTGATCTCCCACATCAAACTCAACGTGTTGGCGGTGTGCATTAGCATATTGTTTCTATCAATTTTGAGCAATCTGGAACTTTCTTTTAGCGCTCTCCACTCCTTGTTGGATTTTGGAAACAAAAGTGTTGACATCCTCTAGCTTGTTTTCCATTGGATGGATCTTCATCAAGCTTGACAGTGTGAAATGATGTTCTCTACATTAGAAAGAATGGTGTGACTTGTGTAGATGCATTCATTGAATTGTTGTACGCAAACTCCACTAGTGGAAGTAAGGTGTCCCACCTTTCTTGCTCTTCTAAAGTGAAGCCCTTGAGCATGTCCTCAATATTACAATTAGCCTGCTTTATCTGACCATTGGTATGTGGATGGTAGGCCATGGACATGGCTAATTTGGTTTTGAGGAGACCAAAGAGTGTTCTCCAAAACAAATTGGTGAATTGAGTGCCTCTGTTAGTGATGAGCACCCGAGACATGCCATGGTGAGAAAACACAATATCTAAATACAATTGAGCTAATTGGGAATTTGTCACATCCTTGGTGGTAGGACGCACATGGGTCATTTTGCTAAGTCAATCAACAAAGATGACAATGGAGTCGAAACCTGCGGTGGTCTTGGGCAATTCATAAACGAGATCCATGCTTACCTGTTCCCAATGGTATGTTGGAGTAGGAAGAGGTTGAAGGAGTCATGTGGGAGCTTGATTAGACGCTTTATTTTGTTGGCAGAGGAGGCAGCTTTGAACATACTCCATCACATTGGTGCTCATCTTGGACCAATAATAATTGCATTTGGCTGCATCTAAGGTTTTGTCTACTCCAACATGACCGAAAATGATAGAATCATGATATTCTGCTAAGATAGGGGTCCTTAGGTCCTTGTCCTCAGGGATTCATAACCTGCCATCCCAAAACATGAGTCCTCAGGTACTGGTGACACCTTTGGATGATCAAGCTCCTACAATCTATGGGTTAGTTTTTGTAGCAACAAGCATCTTTGGCCAGAATTCAAGGTTCATCTTTACCTCTACTACCAGATTTTTTGCCAAAGGCATTTGGATGAATGTATCTACGAGTTGCTTCTTGCCTTCCACATACATGATTGTCATGTTGAACCATTGTCTCCACTCTGCCCACCAAATTTGTCATTGGGAGAGATCTTTCTATGTCTTGAGGTAGACTAGAGGTTTGTGATTTATCTCCACTACAAATGCCTTCTTGCCAAGATAGTGCTTCTAATGCTTGGTTGCAAGGACAATGGCCAACTCTTCTTATTTGGTGGTGTGATAGTTGCATTCTATTAGTAACAATGTCCAAGAGAAATATGCAACTAGGTGCCATTTGTTATGCCACTCTTGTTGTAAGATTGCTCCTATTGTTACGCCTAATGCGTCCATAGCCAACTTGATTGGGCGTTTTAGGTCATACTATTTCAAGATCGGTGCATGTAGTAATGTGTCTTTCAATTCCTGAAAGGCCAATTCTTGTGTGGTTTCCCACATCTACTTTTTTCCCCTTACCAAGCAATGCCATTAGAGGTTGTGCCACCTTGGAGAAGTCCTTGACAAATCAATGATAGAACCTTGTCAATCTCAAGAAGCTCTTGAGCTGCGTCTTATCCTTTGGAATGCACTACTTTTGATTGACCTCTATTCAATTTGTCAACACTTAGATACATGCTTCAATTACTCTATGCCCCAAATAGTCTACTTCAGACTTGCCAAACTTTGAGATTTTGGCATACAATTGATTATATTGTAGAATTTGGAGGACTTCTCACAAATGTTGCTTGTGTTCCATCATTGTCCTACTATAAACAAGAACATCATCTAGGAAAATGATAACAAATTTATCTAAGTATGGAGAAAATATGTCATTCATCAAACTCATGAAAGTGACTAGTGTGTTGGTGAGGCCAAACGGCATCACCAAGTACTCAAAGTGACTATACCTTGTTCAAAAGGTAGTTTTATGAATGTCTTCCTCCGCAATTCAAATTTGGTTGTACCCGCTTGCAAATCAAGCTTGGTGAAGTGTTTTTTCCTATTGAGTTGATCAAAAAAGTCATCTATGCGAGGTAAGGGGTATTTGTTCTTCACCATCTATTGATTTAGGCCCCAATAGTCAATGCACATGCACATTGTACCATCCTTTTTCTTTACAAACAAGACAAGAACCCCATATGGTGATATGTTAGGTTGGATAAATCCTTTTTGTAGCAAATCTTCAATTTGAGCCTTACACGCTTCCAACTCATGAGGTGATAAACGGTATGGGACCTTACAATGAGGTGTCTTCCTTGGATTTATCTTGATTTTATGGTCTACTCTCTTTTTTGGTGGTAGTCTTGATGGCAAGTCATCTAGGAAGACATCTTGGAACTCATTAACCACATCTTTCAATTTTATAGGAACTTGTCTACTAAGTTATGCACTCTCAACTTCTCTTATTAGACCCATGAAACATATATTTGTATTACAAATCACTATTTTCCCTATGATATAGAGAGGTATTTCTTACCTACATGATTTATCTTTAACTCCAATGATCTTCCACTGGTGAGTTCTCACTACCTTCTTTCTCCAATCAACCATGGTATTTTAGTGTTCCATCCATGGCATGCCTAAGATTGCATCATAACGAGCTAATTGCCATATATCACTTGCCACTCAACTTCTTGATATTCTCCTACAAAGAGTGCTAGTTTTCTAGGTAACAACTCAATCCTCTTTGTCTATCCATTAAGTAACTTTACTTCTTTGCTCTCATCCTTCTCTAGATCCATCCCCAATATCAGTGCAATAGAGTGAGACAAGAAATTCTCTATTGCTCCATGATCTATCAATACTCTCACCTAATTGCCTTTTAGGACTCCATTCATCACAATCAATTGTGAGTTTGCATTTTTGGATCTTTGTGCACTAGTTTGCTTCCTCCCCTTGCTTTTCTACTTCCCAATTAAGCTAGTAAAGCTGCAAGGTACATTTATTGGCAATCTTCATTTTTTGAGGTGATTTTTGCATCCTCCTCTTCAGTTTGTCTCTCCATGTTGTTCAAAGATTGTCTGTATGGAAGCATAGGGCCTCTAAGAAGATGGGGATGACAATTGATGGATATATGCCCAATATGGCCAAAATTGTAACAATGATGTTGTTCTCCTTGAGGTCCTTCTCCTCGTGCAACTCCCTCTTTCCATTCTTCCACTTGTCCTTGTTCTTCTTGTTTTGGTTGTGCTCCTCGTTTGCAAAACCAAAGGTTGCACAATTCTATAAGAATTGGTCCACCCACATGTGGCATTTCAGCCCAATAATTTTGAGATGGAACTTCTTCCTCACCTCCTCCAAGTGCCCTAACTATTCTTTGAGTGCAAGCAATGGCCTCAAATATAGTACAAGGATGTTGTATCATGACTTCTTGGCAAATGTACTCCTTCAACCCTTGTTTGAAATTATCTAGTTCCTTTGTTGGGCTCATGTCAGTTATTGTGACTTGTAGATCAAGAAAGGTTTCCATTTACTCTTGTATGCTATTCTTTTGCATCAATCTCCATAGTCGGGTTTGAGCTATTTGCCCAGAATCCATAGATTGGAAATTCTTCAGCAGTCCTTCTTACATTGTTGTCCATATGACCTCTCTTCCTTCTTCCAACCTTGATCATTCCCAAGCATTGTACCATGTGAGGGCTTTATCAATCTAGTACCCACATGCAAACATGCATGCGGATTGCTCAATGATCTCTATTGAGAACAATCTGAAGTATTGATTCATCCTCAAAATCCAATTCTCTAGTACTCCCATAGAACCCAGCCCTTTATAGGCCTCAATGTTGCAAGTCTTCTTCATCTATAGTAACAATGTGGCTTCATTGTTGACCGGGTTTGTGCCATTGGCATGGGTGCCTCTCCAAGAACTTCAATGTAGGTATCAAGTTTTGTGACATTTCTCCCTCTTGCATTGCTTGGTCATTCTTGAAGGTTTGTACTTGACTTTTTAATACCTCTATGGACATCTTGATCTCTTGAAACTTGTTGAACAGCCCTTGCATTCCTTACATCAACTCCTACAACTACGGATCCATGGTTCTTGCAAACACTCAATCCCTACTTTGTAATTCAATGGAGAGTTAATATGATCACTCGGGAGAATACACAAACTATTAGGCCTACCATTAGAACTTTAGAGGCTATCACTCATTGATAATAATCCTCACCAAAATTCATGATTACAAAATCCCTAAACATCACTTTTGGTCTAACTACATTACAAATTTCTACTTGAGTGTTGAAAGGGAAATGATTTGGCACATTCAAATCCATCACAACAAAATGTAGACTGTCAAATCCCACTCTCTATCATAAATCACTACAAGAAGAATCACCAAGTTTGGTGAATTCATCACTATATCCATGAACTCTACTCTGAAATGGTAAACAAGATGGTCAACGTTGACAATTGGGTTTCAAAAACACTAAATTGAAGTAGAAACAAATGTAGAATCATCACAAGAACAACAAGAAACTATAATTGGATGTAGGATGAGGGTGTCTTACCTCTAGACAAGGGTACTATGGACCAAGAGTAATTTTCAAGCCCAACACATCCAAATCCACCTCCTTGGTTCTAGCAACTAAGGTTTGAACTTGGTTCTTATACATCCATGGCCATTTGATGAAGGTCATTGGATGGGCAATAGTATGAAAATCAATCATCCAATCTCCTTTCTAAGTATTGATCATGACCTCTCCATCCACAATCTTCTCATACCCCCAAAATTTTGCCATGGTTATTCTCCCTTTCTCCACACTCTTTGAACTCAAGATTCAAAATGGAAAGTAACCTCTCTTCAATGAATTAAACATCCAACAATTCTTCCTTCCCTTTGAATTGTCTTGGTTTTTCCTCTCTCCACTCTCTCTTTTAAGTCTCTCCTTTGAGTTTGTCCTCCTTCAAACTGTGCTTCCTATTCAAAATTTTCCTCTCTTATCTCTCTCCTTTGATTCAGGAATGACCTCCCAAAATATGTCCACCATAATAAAGTTCCCTTCTATACCATTCTTTCCAAAATATTCTCTTTTGTGAGTGGCTCTCCTATATTTGACACTCCTTTGCAAAGATTTGTTACCCTAAAAAGATCTCCTGCAAAAACATGCAAATAGCACTCTTTTTTTGCAAAAACAAGCAAATTGTCTCAAAAAATGCACTTTGCATGAGTGACCACGTTTTATATAGTAGCTTTGGTATCAATGTATTGTTTTTATCCGGTTCAACATCTATTTTTTGCATGAAACAACCTAAATTCAAAACTCAAAGAATGTGAGTAATTGTTTCAAATTGACAATGCAAACCAACATCGCCATACAACACAACATATCATCAACTGACATTACCTAATGGAAATAACAATAGGTACCATCTAGACCACAAGCATCCACTGGTGCTGTCCACAAACAATGGGCATCTACCTATACCTTCAATGTAAATTGGACGCCAAGCAATACCTTTTGTTTGCAACAGGTGCTTATTGGAGCCTTTTAGAAACAATGAGGACAAACCAACACCTCCCAAATATAACAGGCACCAAAAAACATCTTGAGGAGGCATAGAAAGCATCTTAACAAAAATATACCCATGGTTTAACTAAAATATATTGAAATTTTATACAAGTGGTTGAAACAATGCAATGAATTATATCTTTATTCATTTTATAATGGATTAACAAGTTCATGTTCTATTTCCTCTTTATGATGGTAAGCAAGGCATTGTTGCATCATCCTTGACCTGCTTTCTCCTCTATCAAACTCCACTCCAATTCATAAAAAAATTGTATTTAGTTGAGCTCCTTTTGTAACACCACCATCATCCTCTAGCCAAACGTCCAATCTATCTATACAAAAATTATGTAAAATAATACAAAAACTAACACACTTCAACAAATAAACATTTCTGCTTGTACTTTTAAGATACACTTGTAACTCTAAAGTAAATGCTATCTAGCTTCCAATACTCCTATACAATGCTCATATATCACCCAAGTCTTTGCCAAATGTTTATTGAACTTTTGTTTGTCCTCAAACCAGGCTTGCTAGAAAGCAAGAACTAGATTATGCATTGAGATATACCAAAAGCACCTAAGAGATATTCAGTGGACTCAAAATTTCTACAACCTCCTCTTCTGTTCAAATCATCCCATATTGATGACTTTTTTAAACATCATGTCATGACATGACCCTGGCATTCATGGAAAATACAAATAATCAATCCATTAAATCCTCTATCAAATTCAATCCTTACCATTGACTTGCAAAGTAGAATTGCATTGCATTGCAGATTGAGACATCCAATGCTCACAGACTTGAATTATAAATTTGAATTTCATATCGAAACATCAATACACTTACTTACTTCCCATAAAAATACATAATTTGTCTTTTATCATCACAAATCACTTGCACATTTATTGAATAAGAGCCCCTACTATTGTAATATATTTCTCCATCTATAGAAGGTTGAGCTATGGGAGGAAAAAATGTTCTATCTACCAAACCTACACATCCAAGGTAACCTTTTTGTGCTAAAACCCCATATATCACCCTTCTCTTGTCCTACTCTGGCCATGCCACTTGACTCACCATAATGCTTAATATGGCCATCATGACTAGGTCTATAAAAGCAATGGTTGAACCAACACTCTTGCAACACAAGCCTCATTGCCGTGATGCCCAAATCTATCAAGAGCAAGAGCTACTTGGATCCACACTAAAGTTTGTCCTTGTCTAGAGTTCTTTATAAATACTCCATGATCCTTTATAAGATCCACTAATGTGGAAAAAGAATCCACAGCCATTCTTCTCAAAAGGCGGAATGCCTTAACTTCTAGGCCTTTGAAATATTTAATTACAAGCTCCTTACTAGAAGTATATGTAACTCTTGGCTCTAAGTACCTATGAGAATGTACATACTCCCACCAATAGTTCTAGCATATCTAAATCTCCCTCTTCATTTCCACTATACATTCTTCACAAACAATTCTACTTGTCTATTCCATTGTATGCACTTTCTGATGTTTCTTGGCATGTACTACCCCAGGGCATGCTCTACTACTTTTGCTACTCAGAAAATAGTCAAGGTGACATTTGAAAATAGTACTACTCCGTAACATTTACTTCTCTTCGTGAATATAGTCAAATAATATCTATCTGTTCAATTTGCTCTAGTGCAAACTCCGGATCCCTTATTTCCTACAAACCACCTATTACGGAGTTTACTTGGACAGAACTCAGTAATACATCTCCTTTTGCTTTTGCTATGTAAATATTTACATGTCACATATTTCAATTACCAAAACATTTCCACAGGCTACGGGAGCATTTCTCGAAAGACTAATGAATTCTCCTCAACACACTAATGTATCAATTTCCAGGATCAGGGTTTGGCCGCCCATCAAATAATCTACGAGAGCTGGAAAGGGATTTTGAAACCTCCTTTTGTGTCCCCTATACTTGGAAACAAACCAACTCCCATTAGTTCTTCGGTAAACGATATCTTTATCCTCTTATAATATTGGAAGTTGATATCGTTTGAATTTCACGGTCATAGGAGTATCTGCCTAGAAATATATCGTTTGAATTTCACGATCATAGGTTGAGGTTGGCTGTGGCCTCGTGGAGTGGATCCACTTACAAGATTTATTTTTAAATCAAAGATATTATTTTTTCATATCATTTACATGAAACTTACATTGAAAATTCTTTTCCTGTTAATTTTTTTTTACCTGCTTTATTTGGTCCTGCTATTTGAAGATACCAAAAATAGCGATTTTAACACTGTAAATTAACCAACGTAGATTTCAAATTCAAATTTATTCATTTATTATTATTATTAAAAATAAAAAACATCAAATCCAGTGATGTTTAGAACTGTATACTTGATTTTAGCGCATCTTGATGTATTTATATACTTACTGTTAAAGTACCAGTAATTTCTTAAAATTTTATTTTTGGTCCATATATTTCTAAAAAATATTACAACTTGAGTTCTAAAATCTACATACCTGGAAATGTGTATAAAACCATCAAAATGTCATTTTCATTCACCTTAAAATATGGATATTCATTGAAAATCTCATCCTTACTTTATCATACAAGAGAGTAAAATTGGTTCTAGAAGAAATAAATACAAAAATTATTCTCTTAATATTAAACTTATCTTTTCCACTTTTTCTATTTAAATTTTCAGTGAATAAATTTTTCATCACTAGACTGGATAGTTTGAGGGCGTGTTATGGAGGAAATAGAGACTTTACCCAGCAGTAGGAGGTTGAACAAGAGCTGACAGTGGAGTTTGATTCGATTGCAAGCTTGTATAAGATCATCTCTGAACCGTATCCTCGCACAAGGAACAGGGATAAAATTTATTCCATTAACAGTGATGCAGAGAGATGCTATCACTGATCTGAGAAAAATGTGAATTAGAGCCTGCACATCTTAGTGGGCAGCACCACCAGTGCCACAAACAATCTTTGATGAGTTGTGACTTTTGCTTGTCCTCTCAGGTCCCTTTTTATCAGCAAATAATCAAGAAGTGACTGCAAAAGTTGTGGCCTTCTGATGTACTGGGCACCTCTGGACATACTGTACATTACTAAAATCTAACCAGCACCTCTACATGACCTATTTTCTTTGCTGTTAGTCTTCCTTCTCCTTCGATGGATCATTAAGGCTTAGACCTATACCCGTGCCAAGAACCGCTGCTACAACACCTAATGAAGCCTCAGTTGGAACGTGAAATCCTGGTCATAAGCCACAGAGGGAGAAACTGATCAGTCAACATGTTGACATCCCAACACGTTAGCTGCTTCAATTTCCATTCACGTCCTGAAGACGTGCCTAGACCTTACAGCAGTATCTTGTTACAAGTCTCACGACCGGGACATCTACACCGGCTGACCAGTAATAAAGCTGTAGCACTATGCTTACTGAGTAAGGAGGGCAAAGCGAAATGTCCAAACCGAGGAACCACTTGCAGATGACTAGAAACCCAGCAAGAAACAATCGTAGTCTGAATCTCTATGTTATATCTGCCCCTGGACTATGACTTACCAAAATATTCGCCAATCATCTTTGTGCCGATAAATCCCAACACCACTCCGACCGAAGGCTGAAGGCAAAGAAATGTAACAGAACTGTGTCAAAGGTCTCTGAAATTTAAACTTGATCAATACCTTACATTCTGTTATGTAGCATCTTAACTTGTTATTATCACTCCTCGAGATAAAAAAAAAAACGACCGGATTCTCTCATTATTAAGATGTGGGAGTATAGGACTACTAACCTGCAAATATTGCAGCTCGGCCATGCTGCCAGAAATGATTGTGTAAAGAGACCTTAACCCTGGGGAAGAACAATTATCAAGACGGATCAGCTAATTATCTGCGATGTTACAGGAAGACAAACACGAGGAGCAGTAAAAAATGTAACACACAGATAATGATTTAATAGACAATGTCCAAATTGCAAAATATCGAAACTCACCAAGAATAGCAAAAATGTTCGAGGAGAAGACGATAAAAGGATCGTGGGTAACGCCAAACACCGCTGGTATTGAATCCACCTGACAAGCAACTCAAGCCACTCTTTACCTCCAACCGCATAGCTACCACCCTACGCAGTCTAACCTGCGTTTGAGAAGCAAACTTTCGACGAAAATAGAAAATAAAGCTGGTACAGGGTTGATGCCGTACCGCAAATGCAATGTCACTAAGCTCCACCACGATTAGTGTAAGCAGCAAAGGTGTTGCCTGTACCAACACAAAAGTGATATGCCTCAGCATATGAATTTTGACGTCCAACTATTTTCCTAGTAAGACATGGATTCACAAACACGGCTAACCATCGTATGTGTGGAAGTGTGAACTACTCAACAAACGCCGTCCACTTAGGTGGACTGCAGTTCCTTCCCAGCGATATTTTAACATAAATTGCTTCCCACGCTAGATAAGAGAGCAACGTCGAACAATCTTGAGCACGGATGGTGGAAGTCCAGCGCTAAACAGACATGGAACACTAAGTGTTAAGAACTCACTTTTGTTACACCGTCAACTACCGTGAGAAATTTGTTGCCGTCGTAGGTTGCTGCAAACACATATATTACACCACATCAGTCCATTGCATCTGAGTGCATTCAAGTGGAAGCGAAACCACAGCTGACGGATTCAACCAGCTCAGTTACCCCTGTCGTCGTGCTTCTAAAATCAAATACTCAAGAAGGGAGATGATTCGCGGTGATGGAAACACACAAGTAACGGGGAGAACTTGTCGACAGAGCTTGACAATGAAGTTGTTGGTGAGATCATCATCTTCATCCTCGGATTCAGTAAAAAGCTGCCAGTATATGTGTAATAGGTTAATGATCACGTAGGATGACTCAAGCAAGCAAAATGGATGTCCAAATTGTCCAAATTGTCCATATACGAAAGAAAAAGTAAGGAACCGTAATAACTAGTAGTTCAATAGATAGCATAACTGCACTCCTGGGCTGTACCGTCATGTGGACCTATCAGAACAGGTCAGCAGATGCTGAGTAAAAGAGGGACAATTCAACTTTTTGATCTGTCGAGTTCAAAACGTTACCTTGACAGATGAGAATATTAAGATGGCCGCAAAGAATAAGTTCAAACCCTCAAATCTCTGCACATGAAAAGCTCAGCGTTGGCCCTAAGACGTATCGGGAGCATGCTTTCGAGCAGCCCCAGCACAAGTTTTGAAGGCATCACCTACTTTGCAACGTTTAGTATTAATAAAGAAGAGACAAATACAGAAGATAAGAAAACGTAATTATTGCTGGATATTACACTGAACCTCTAGAGAAGCGATTCCAAGGCCAATCATGGTAGCTCTAAACACCACCGCTCCAGCTATGCCGTAAGTGAGAACCCGATTCTGTACATTATAAAGCAAGTTCAGCTCACATTAGTTTAGTGGCTGAATTGCTTGAAGAGATAGATTGACCCACGGATGGATTCTTCAAGTCAATCCAACAGTTGGAACTAAATTCTAGAATTGCACTACATGCTTAATACGGTTATCTATGAACTTGGCGATGGCCGTCCGAGAGGTCAAACACTTTCAGTACTTAAAAGCTGACCACCGGTCGAAGCTCTAGCAGGAGGAGAAGGTCTACTTCCCTCTACCAACAAGGAGGAAAGATAACATTGTAGGAGAACAACTCACAGCCAAGCGAATAACGAGATGCTATTTTAACGGTTCAACCAAACGAACCTGATAAGCGAATGGGACTCGGAAGTAGTTGAAAATGAGGACGAAAACAAACAGATTATCAACTGACAAACTTTGTTCCAGCAGGTACCTGCAATCTTAGCGCATTTACCAATCTTAGGCAACAAATTCCCACAACAAATGTTGGCTCTGGCTCAGGAAGCAACCCTCTCCTTTGAATGGAACCTAGCTAAGATGAACTTTCAGAAGAGAGAAATCGTGGAAAGCAAACTACCACGGAAAAATTGGACTTACCCAGCAAAGAACTCAGAAGCCTTGCTACTTCCTTCTTTGAAACCAACAAGACCTCCAAAGGCGACGGCCGCACTGATCTGTAGTCAACAGAACGACTCAGCCTGTAAGTCTTTATAGGTTTGTTGACACTAGATTGTAAGGCAGAACTTGAGACTTTAGTGGCAAGTTCACGTTAGCCCGTTTATCTTTGCTATCTTGACTAAACAGAAAGATAAGTTCACTTGTACATCAAGCTATATGAAAGAGGTAAGAAAAAGTATGTGAATCAGCTCAACTACTTTACTCGACGAACTAGGGCTCACGGTTATCTGAACTGGTGAGATCCATGACCAGATTATGAAGAAAGTGCATAGAGGATTATATTAGCTTGGCGTTTTTGTGCGGTTGAGTATTGCACTTCCTCACGTCATCCGCCTACTTAAAAAGCTCAATTTTCCTTGTAAATCCCTTTGATCTTCATAATTAATGACTTCTAGAGTCTTACGAGTACATGCACCACAGATGTGAACGTATTTCATTTCTGAACGGTATCTAAAGTGAACAACAGCCTGCAAAACTGGAAGCACCGGGGGTACCTCTGTATCCATGGACTTGCTAGCTGGTCAGCACGTCAGTATATGAAGTTCAGGAATGACTACAGGCAACATCAGAATCCAAAGCCCATTACAGGCAAGTACAAACTGGTGGAACCTTCACTTATGCAGTTGTAAGTTGAGGCCTCCAATACACGACGTACAGGATCATGTTTTGTTGGATAACTCTCAGCATGTCAAGTACTCTGGCCATCTACATGTGACGGAAAGAAACCCACGACTTAAGGCGCTTAGAAGCATACCCAGAATCCCACTGTTTTCAAAGCCGCCCCTTGATCTACTGCAGGTTCTTCAATCGGCGGAGACTCTACTATCTCTCCAACTGCAGATACAGTTTTTGCTGCCACTTCCACAGTCTCTGCTACAACCTCAATTCCTGAGCTTGCAACTTCGGCAACCTTTTCAGCAGCCCCCACGACAGCACCTAAACTCTCTTCGAGTCTCGACCGCGCATCTTCAGCAACATCATCATCTACGTTGGTATTTTCCTTCAAAGTTGAACTAGCGCCATTCGTCTCTTCCCCGAAGTCTGCTAGGCCGTCATTTGTTTCAGGACTGTGCCGCAAAGTTCGGTTATGAGCTTGGCCATGCTCCTTCTCTACGATATCCTCCAGTCTTTCGTCTTCCGTAGAGACTGAGAGATCACAGAAGCGTTCACTTGATTAGGAGTCTCCAATTCGCATATTGTGTCCGAACCCTTTTCACTCTCAAAGCTGAATTTTACTGGGCTTGCGTGGTTGGCATCTCTCACTTGTTTAGAGTCTTAAGCATTCAGCTCATCCCTAACTGCTATGAGTTTATGTTGACCGAGTTTCAAAATAGACCGTGCCACTAAATGATATTTGTAGCCAGGACAACTTGCTTTCATGTTAAACGTTATATCCCCATCATTGTAGATACAAGGACAACATATCAGATCAAACCTGAGGTTCGCCGATCATCTTCTCCTGATCCTCCAGCACATCGGACAAGGAGGGACCTGGAAGATAGTTTTCTAGGCGAACCTGTTAATCAATAGTTGACAAATGTTAGGAAGAGTGGCAGATAGATCATTTATGTGAACATATGCAGGGACATTGTCACGCAAGTAAATACTCTCCACGGAATCTATGCTTTCAAAAAGAAAACATCATGCAAAACTCGACATTCATGCTACAGTTGAGGTAAGGCAGCAACTTTTAAAGGAGGGACGCATATCAGAAAGATTACCATAACTGCCAGTAACACGGGCCCGAGGGGCAACTACTCGAACGATAATGCTGCTGGAGAAAGATCCGCAACACGCATGGCTTGACGAAGTTGAAACTTCCTGAGGAGTTCCGGTTCACATTCAGTGAGAATGAGACTTGTTGCTGTAAGACACCAAAACTTCATATCTAAATTGCCGTTGTTCTGGAAGTATAAGATACTCTTGCATAAGGCGCATTCTAAGGTGGACCATAACATTAAGATGCATTCGCCAGGTACAGTTAACCATGATACCAACAAACGGTAGTGAGCAAAAGTTATAAGGGGAGACTCGAGTAATTCAAGTAAGAGAAATGGAAAATAACCACACCTTTGATCGGCAACTAGATATCACTTTCGTTTTTCTATGTTAGTTTGAGAAATTCAATTACTTCTCAGCGGTTGACCCCATAATGCTCTTTCCAGATTGTCAACCTAAACTGAAGATGGTAAAACACCTTCTGCAGTAAGAAAGGCTGAGTAATTTGGAGCATCAAGAGATTACAGCGTCAAAAGTTTCATGCCGAGCTCACAGATATTTCGGAAAGACAACGAGCTATATTTATGGGGAAGAAGAAACACCTAACTCTTTGTTAATCTCAGTGACAATCCCAACTTCTGAACCAGTAGGACTATCACAGGATAAAAGGTACCTTCACGATATTGGGACAATCAGCTGTGGATCAACGAATCGTTTCACTACTTCTGCTCTTTGTACACACCAGATTTTATTTGGCTTTGAGTCAATTGAAGGGCTGTACTTGAAGCTTATGAGCCAACCAACCGAGTTTCAATCACCGAGGTCCAGACAGGGAGCAGCCAATGGCCACGTTGTTCGAAAATTTATCATCAAAAACTTGCTGCCCTCCGCTTCGGGAACTGCAAACAGTGAAGCATACTAAATAGCCGACGAACCGGATTCCGAGCAAGCACGCAGGATGTGCAGACTCCTCTCCTACTCTCTTAGAGTTTCTTCACAGCATCTTCCTCGGGTATTTCAGCACAATTCAAGCTGTTAATCCTCTCATATGATCAAGACGTACGGCGGCATCTATGTCTATGAATCCCTGTTGTTAGATTGTTAAGCTAAACCACAATAATCTGTCACTTCTCATAGGAGACGACTGAGCACACCGACAGTGTTTCAGAATCTCATATCAATCAGACCAGCGCTGCAGTTTTGATTTCGTGGTTAATCATAGGCATATCCATCCAGACGAGGAAATTATGTAGGTTCCAAAGCCTTACTCTTTTCAGTTGCTGCTGCTGCTGCGAGTGCCCGCCATTATGAAAGTGGAAATGATTATTCAATTTCAGCGACCTCGACAGCACCGGGCTGCAAATGGAAGCAGCCATAGATGGTGCTGCTAGCAGCTCGTAGATTTGTCAAACTCAGACACACTTCTAATTCCCAACCAAATGAACCTGCTCCTCCTCCATCAAAAAACCAAATCTCGCACCACCTCCTCCCCCAAAGATTACTTAACACTTCTCTCTCACTCTGTCCGTCTCTCCGTCTCCTCCAGTCTCTGCTCCAACAAAAGCTCCACGGAGGCTTCTCTCTTCCTAAAGTCAATCAGAGAAGCAGGCCAGAGCAGATATGGGATCGCTTCCGCTCAAATCAGCCACATGCAAACTTGATACATGCAAACTACTCACCTGATAAGCTCTCCAAAGCTATTAGAAAGCGACAACAAGCCTCTTCCTCCCCTCTAGAGCTTCACTTGCACGGATCGCATTCATCCCTCAGAAATTGCCAAATCTTTTCACCTTACATTCGTAAATTGTTTGTGTCTTCGCTTTGTCTGGCTAACAGCTCCCCGCGAATTGGAGGACCGCTTATTCAAAGCCCGTGTTCTGCCACGTGTTCTGGTCCCGAACTGAACACTCTTCGAATGAAAATCTTCCCGTCGCGGATAGGCCCAACTAGGACAATCACCTACGCCGTTTCCCAGCATAGCTCCACTTCTGCCACGTGGCTTCGGATAAAGGGAACTAAGGAGTGTGATAAAGAAATCTCTGCATGACGAGAGAGGATTTCTTCGTTAGGAATGCGTTA